>OU426981.1:64484380-67264380 GCA_911387785.2 Aelia acuminata
AAATTATCTCCCATATAGCATCTGCTTTCTCTGTGCAAGACCGAATATAGACCGCAATATTCATGAATCCTGAAACTGTTTCACAATTGGATAAAGAAGGCAACGGATATCAAAAGAATGGAGAAACGGAGGGGGGATGAAACTCCGGGTTATGATAGATAGAATTGATGCATACAGTCATCAAAATAAGAATATCTCATCGTCATCGAGAATCAAGTCTGTAACTAATCAATGACCCTCTCTAAAGACGAAAAATGAACAGTTTTCAACTTTTCTACCGAGAACTGTTTAAAGAAAAATATGTAAATAAAATTATCTAAAAGCGGTGAGAAATAGTTTTTTTTTATGGTTACATCAGTCAAATTCGAATTAATTATCAAATTTTAATAAAAAAGCTTTATCTAAATCTACTTACTTACCTCTCCTCAAAACTGCACTCCTCTCTTAAGTTTAGTTAGTTATGTAGGTTTTATTTTTTTAGAAATTTATTTTTGTTAGCGTTTTTATGTATAAATAAATCATTATTTTAAGGACATCGAACCTTCTTTTAACTTGTCAAAAAATGAGCAGCAGCTGATTATCACTTGTTATTATGTAAATATTCTGGGATAACAGCGGGAAGGTTAAACTCTGTTATGAAAACATCAAAAAATGTTCAGCGATGATTTGTTTTTATTTAAGATATTGTCCTTTTACAAAGTTGCGTAGCATGTATATTGTTTAATTCTTTTATCCCAAGGAATGGACCGAAATGATGTGAACAGATTATGGCAGATTTTCCTTTATGATAAATTCTTACAGTCATTGAGCTTTGCTTTGTTTTTTGTAATACTCTTAACTACGATATTTTTTGGGTAATTATATTGATTTTTGTGTTATTTAGTTGTATTTCTTATTCTATTTTCCTGTAAAATTTGTTTCAGGCTGGTCAGTGGTATATCTGTTTCTCTAGCTTTCTGCAGCGGAATATTTTTATTTTGCTCCTTTTTAAGGTAACTATGCCAAATTTAAATTTTCTTCAGCGTTACTTTTAAATGTGAGAATTGGCTTGTTAACAGGTGTGATTTTGATATCTCTAAAATCATTCACTTTGTAAGCGCTGTTGTTACTTTTAAATATCAAACGAAAGAAGCAATAACTGTTCAAAAAAGTTGTAACATTTGTGGAGATGCTAACTGTTCAAGAGACAAAGTTGTACACAAGCAAAAACCATGGGTGGGGCTCTTGATTCCTGTATTGTTGACCTAGGTCTGCAAATTTTCAGTTTTTCAACCTTTTGGTAGTAGATCTAATAGTACAATACAGCTTTTAGAGAAAACTATTGAAACGTATGTGGAGAGTTGGTACCATAATTTATCTCCTGATGTTGCCTTTTTAACAGAAATCAGAGAAACTATAAGATATGCTGCAAGTGTTGTATTATCGAGACTATTGAAGGTATCATTAATTTTTTATCAATGTTTTGTTAGAAATTTAGTTATAAAAATAAAATGTAGGTTTAATATTGCTTTTGATGTTTTTGATTTTCATAAACCAATGTTGTAATCAGCTTTTAAATTTATACTGTTCTATTTCTATTTTCTCTCTCTCTCTTTTTTTTTTTTTTTTTCCTCTTGTCCAAATTGTATGTGCTGTTCATCTTCATTTTCAGATTGATTTAACAGAAATATTAACCACTAAGTTATTTCCTGCTGTAATTAATCATATAGAGATGTGCATCCAATCAAAAGTAAGACCTGATTTTCACCCTGCTCTTTATAATAGGAAGGCAGAATTAGATTACATTCGTCTGAGAGTTAAATATTTACTTCCTTATCTCACTGAAGAAAGAAATTTTAAGTGCAAGTAAGTAAAATTGTCATTATGTTTTTATATTTCTTTAAATTTATTTAAATAAATGTTTTTCGAAATATTGGAATATCCTCTTGCAGCTTGTTTACTACTCTTGTAACCGAAATACTCAGTGGATGGCTTCTTCTTCCAATAAGTGGTGTATCAGATGTTACTGTTCTAAACAACCTCCTCCTTTATATCCTTAGTGATAAACAGCTTGCTCAGTATCCTCAAGTTGCTCAAAAGAAGGTTCCTTTCCTTGAATCATTTGTCAAAAAACAATCTCTTCTGGAAAGTAATTCACTTGTAAGTATCTATAGCCATATTTTGTTGATGTATTTTTTAGGAATTGTTATAAATAAAAACTTTCCCATACTCCACAGGCACTGCATCCGGATATGTGTACAATTTTAAAAGACCAATCATTGCTTTATGCATTCATGCAATTTTTAAAGGAGCAAAATGCTGTTCATATTTTACAGTTTTGTCTTGATGTTGGTAAGTAACTTGAATTATACATTTTCCTCAGTGATGTATAATTGATTAGGTTGATTAATAATAATGAGGTTATTCTCAATTTTTCAGAAATATTGGTATCTGCAGATAATTTAAAAATGTTTCCAAAATGTCAATGCAAACAAGTGTAACCAAAATTGTTAGTTTGAAAATAACATTAAAAAAAAAAAAAAAACAACCATAATTAGGAGTTTTAGACTTCTTAATATTTCTAATTATTCAGGTAAGATACCATATAGTGCTTTAGGGGTCTTTCAATATCCAATGCCACAGTCTTCACTTCATTCATGAGTCAGTTGTTCAACGTTGTTCATAGTCCAGTTTGCTGATTATTAGCAATATATTACTTATATGCAAGACTGTTATGTGGCATCTTACCTGAGTAATGTTAAAACAACTCCTTGAATTTCAATTAAAGTGTAAATCAATTTATTCGTGTTAGCAGGTTGTAAAGCCAACTAATGTGATATGAGTATATTGTATGCATGTTTAAAGTTAGTCCAAATACTTATTTCAAAAGAATTCTCATTTTTCTCAATCTATTGAAATAGCACCATTGAGCGTTTTAAATGGTGCTATAGCTTGGTATAATCATATATTGTCTTTGTGATTTTTCAGAAGAGTTTAATAAACGAATGTTAACTCCTGAATTATCAAGTGAACAGCTAGATTCACTACATCGTGACGCTTGGGATCTGTTTTCTGTTTATTTTTCTCCTCATTCCCCAGATTCTATTGGTTTTAGTCCTGATCTAGTCTCTCAGATGAGAAAACGTAAGACCTACTTAACTATTTATTTTTAATCCTTTTTTTGTTGATTATTTTGGTTTTTTTTAGTGTTTAACAATAATTTGCAATTTCACTTTTATTATAATGCATTTTTTACAAAGGCAGGTTCACACAAGGTCGTGAACAGGAGGTGAACATGACCAGTAATGTGCAAGTCACACGACTTGCTCTCTCCCAGCAGGTTGTTCAGTTCACATGGTAAAGTGTCTTTGGTCGTGCTTCTGCCACACTTGCTCTCATTAATTCATTTGTAAAACAGATTCTATATTAAAGAAAAAAATATTGATAATTTTATTTTTAAAATAGTTTAATGAAAAAAATTCAATGGCATATAAATATTCACATTGAATCAGTCAAGGTAGAAAAGATGGATGATACAAAAAAATCTAAGCTGTCATATTCATAATCCAGATCATCTTGTTTAGTGGAAATTCCCTGGCAATGAAATTTTACCTAGTGGTTGGTTGGAATTCAGATTGTTCTGTTGGCTTGCAATGAGAAGCTAGATGGTAAAAAGACTTCACTTTCTATTCATCTTCCAATTGTTCATACATCAGTGACATCCTGTTAGTGACACTTTTCTACCTTATCCTTTGAGCTTTCAAATGGTATAATTCATTTTTAAATTGACTGAGTAGAACTTTTTTTCTGATTTTTTAAGGATTGTCCTCATTAAGCACCTGCAACTTAGGTATGTCTGAAAATGAACTTACAAAGAATGAGCTAACACACAGGTGGCTTACGTTTGGTAAGAATACACCAATGGTCATGCTCACTACAACCAGTAGGAGATTTTATGACCTTTTTTAAAAGGCATGATTTACCACCATTTCCACTGCCATTTTTTCGATTATGTGATCACGACTAAATGTCCTGTAGGTTGTGCTCTCGTCCCATTCATGACCCAGTGTGAACCCCCCTTTTGAAATGGTTCAACAGTACTTCATTGTGAACATCTCTCCTAAACAGTTTTCTGGTATTTAGGTGCTATTCCTCTGTAGCCCTGGCGAAACTGACAGGGACAATTTTCTATTGTTTACACTTGCTCTTAGTATCATAAGTTTCCAGGGCAGCTAAATATTGCTCATTTAATAGAATATCTCAGAAACATAAGTGCCCTACATTTCCCAGATTGAATATATTTTATTTTATAATATTAAAAATTAAATCTCTCAAAGGAGTTCTACTTTGTTATATTGGATAGTTACTTGATGGCTTAATCAAAAGGGAAGTAAATTTGTTAAAGAATTACTGCTAGAAAACTATTATTTGTGACTATATGCTTTATTTTAATTTTAATATCTCTAGTTATATGTAATTAAAAGGATAGATGAAAGCATTGTTCATTTGGCTTACTATGTATGTGTTTTTGTTTTATCTTTGGATCCAGTTAATTTTATGATTACCTGTGCTACTTCATATTGTGAATGTAGTTTTGGATTTTCAGTTCTTTCAAAAGATGTTACAAAATTGAGGACTTCTAGACCATTGTTTCAAGCTTATGAACATGCTTACAGCCTTTTGGATAATAATTACTGCCCTCTTTTTCACACTAGTGATGAGGTATTTGGTTGTATTTATTCTTAACTCCACATTTTACATTGATAAAGTTTTATCATGTTCAACATGTAGACTATCATGGGATCTAACCCCTGCTAGTTTTTCAAGCTTTTATAAACTCAATTTATCTAATTAAAAATCTTTGTGTTAGTTGAACATGCTAGAATTTAGCATTTTTAAATGGGCAATAATGATAATAATCATTAATCACATAAAAATACAAAAATTATTTCTCTAATGTTTTGACAATAATCTTGTCTTGTCATTGGTAAAATATAATATAATTTTCCAGTTCTATACATGGCTTTGTGGCCCAAGGACACCTTGCAGTTTCAATGTTTCTGGATCAAGGTTTGTATTCCCAGAACTCATAGATTTTTAGTATGCAATAGTTCTGTTTATGAAGCAAATTGTTAACAAAAGTTGATTTTTTTGTTTTTGAATGATTTTTACACTTTAATAACACTGATCTGCATCAAAATCCTCCCTTCAATAAAGTTTTGTTTTGTTTTTTTATACTTTGAGGTATACTAATCACAAATCCAAAGGCAGAAAATTCTTATTTAGCCCTGATGAAGACCTGAATGTTGGGTCGAAACGTCGGCACAATATATATGTTATTGCACATATAGTGTTTCATTTGACCGTAGCCCCAACCATTATCATCACAATGAAATATTTCATTGTAATACGGTGGTGTTTCAAGATATGAATGATATTTTTAAGAACCTCTAGCACTTCGAATGTAAATCAGGAAAATGAATCTGTCTGTCCCCAAAGTTAGTAGAAAAATTCTTGGCGAGTGTTGTTGGCTGTTCTGGGCTACACGTTCTTTGAAAATGTTGGGAATAGCCATGATAACCTTTGTTTATAGTACCGTCTATCAGTCGATGTGCAAACTTGGAGAAGAAAGTATCTAATTGGCAGCTATTTGATATCACATACAAAATCATGTATGTCACAAAAATTAGTCGTCATGAGTGTTACGTTAATTTTATGTATAAGCATTCCTTTAAAAATGCGAATGATAAGGGCAAAAGATGTTGGTTAAGGACATTTATTCGAGTTCATCCTGTCATATATGTCCAACACTTATTTTAGCTAAGGATGGAGATTTTCTGTGAAAATGTCATGAATGTTACGATAAAAATGTAACACTTGTGACGAAAAAGTAATAGTGGTGATGTGTTGTTATGTTTTAATGCCTATATGATTCATTTCTTTTGTATAGCCATTTTAAGCTGTAGAAAGGAGCAATAGAGAAAAGAAAAATAGACGAAGAATATAATGCAAAATATATTCTTTATAAAAAAGAGATCTTGGCCAAGAGAAAGAAAATAAACAAAATGATAGCTTGTTAAACTATAACTATTCAATCTTCTCAGCATGTGAAAATACTGCTCGGTCTTTAACTTTAAAAGCAAAGGAGTGGATGAATTAATTATCGGTGAATCGTTGACACCAACTTCATTTTAAAAACTGAGTAAAACTCTGCAGAAAAATACTTTATATTTCGATCAACGAGATGATCAATGAGCTGCAAATACCCGAAGAAAAACATAAGCCTTGACAGAATGACTCATTTTTAGGTAAACTAGTGAAAAGAATAGGCTAATCCTGAGCTTGGCAAGTAAAGTAGTACGACTGACTAGAAGCCACCCCTTTTTTGTACACCAAAAGAACAAGATTCGATGTCTTAAAAATGAGTTTTTACACTGTGATATGGAGTGTAGAGAGTGAGCGAGAATAAAAAAACAAAAAAACATTAAAAAATTAAATAAAACTACAGAAATGCTTGTCACTAAACTCATTTTTGAGTTTAAAAATACTAATACTGAACGAACTGATAAACTTTGTTCAGCTTTGTATTCTTTAACATCTTATTGATGATATTCACATAAAATTTTATACACTAAGCTGAATCTTTTAAACCCATAATTCAATGTTTAAAAAAGTCAAATGGTCAAATTAAATGAGTCTATGATATACACTCCTATCACAATAGAACTTATCACTTATCACTTCGAAGTTCACTCGTTGACATTCAACTCTGCTGAGGCTTGTCAAAGCCTCTATTTATAAGTCTGGGAAGAACATCTAGAAGAATCTAGGTTCACGTTGAACATAGTCTTTGTTCTTAGCTGGTCGCCAGTCCCATGCCAAACAATGGACTATTGGACTTGTTCTCAATAGGCGCTCTTTCTTCCCACATTATTATATTATAACATGAAAAAATTGAGACAGCTCAATCAAGTGCTAGGCTTCAAGAATTTGTATGGACATAGATCCACACTGTATTTTAGGACCTGAAATTTAAAGGAAAATAAAATGAAACTGAAAAAGCGAACTTTTCTGGGTTTGAAAAGATGTTTCAACAATTTTTTAGCTAAAAAAACCAAAAAAATTGATAAAGAATTACTTTTATCATATAACTCTATGGGTTGCAATCAATGCATGTCATTAAAAATTCATCGCAATGGTTTCATGTAATACATTGTATTCCATATTACAACAATTGTCTTGCAATGGTTTCATGTAGTACATTTTAATAGCTTAGAAATGAAAAAGATTTTTCTTTGAAGTTTTCAGTAAGTAAAAAAATGCTCAAAATGTCATTAAAAAAAACTTTTTTACCGAAAACACTAATTTGACATAAAATGGTGCCTTATTAAATTGTTTGGGTTTCAGATTCAAAACAATCAGCACCCATGAAAACATAAAATTAGAATATTTCTCAAGGGAATTTTTTTTTTTTTTTTTTCAGAACTTTAATTTATTTATGAATTCAGGTTGAAATTTTAGCTGTGATTTTAATATATTAAAGGTGCCTAATTACAGTTAATTTGTGAATAATTTTTAATTTATACAAAATTATTCCTTATTTAATCATGTATCTTGTTTATTGCATGAAAATATTTATAATTAATAAATAGATACAATCTGGCTTTCATACAACTCTTTCAATAAACAAGGTTATAAAATGTATCATGTTGCCAACTCTTTACATTTTGACTTTCAGAAAATGTTCCAAGATATTGAAAAGGGTGAGTCAATCAGTGACTGGTTGTTCTGTAACAGTTACAATAGAAATTGTAGGTATTCACTAAATGATCATTAATCCTGCATATGAATAGTGCTATGCTTACTCTTAAAATTTTAGTGTGTGCTTTAATTTCAACCTAGTTAATTAAAGTGTAAGCTAAAAATGGTAATTATTCTTATGTTATAAATGTAACTTTCATAACTGACACTTGGTATGATGAAACCTTTAACAATTTTAATTCTTGATGAAGGATCTTCCATCTTAGCAATCATAACATTACCAAATTAACCTCTTTCTGTTATTCATAAAATAATTAAATTCAATTATCCAGGTTAATAATCAGTCGTGAAATATTGATAGAAAATATCAGCAATCCTCCGATTTCTACAATTTAACTTATTTGTTATTTTCTTTATGAATAAAATTGTATTTAATCTTTCTTTTTTTTTTAGCAGTACTTATTATTTAATTTAAAATTAACATTCTCAGATTTTGTTGTTTATTGATACTTCCGAAAATTTAATTTGTGCTATTATCATGATATTGAAGTACAATTTTTAGTGGTGCCAAATAATAACTGATTGTCATTCCATTTGTTTAAAAGAAAAAGTTTGATCATAAAATCTGAGCCTTTCTATCAATCAGTGTTTTAGATAAAAAAAAACAAATCCTGTTATTGTGATTGTTATCTTTCTTGTTATTGCAAATAATGGTTGGTTTCATTGATTTGTGTGCTCCATTGAGCACTCAGCACTATCCACTAACCCTTTTATATCAATTCCGCAACTGTTGTTTTGATTCTTTTATAAAATTCTTGATATAATGATTTTGTTGTTTATTCAATTCAAACATTATTCAAAGATGACTCATTGTCCCCTCATGGCCTGGTTACATTATTCATATTGCTGTCTATAAGTGGACAGCTAAAGCACCTCTCTACTCACACGACAGTAGCTTGATTTTCCTTTCCAGGTTACATAAGTGTGCAAATTATGTAAAATATGGTTATATCAGGATATTTTATTCTAGAAGGGATAAAAACTATATATATATTTGTGCAACTTTTTAATTTAATTTTGCTGTATTGGATTCTGATCGAAATAACACTTTTATAACTCAAAATCCCACTAACATTATTGCATCATTAGATAGAGAATTTCATCCTATTTTTATTAGTTTATGGTTAATTTTGTGAATTAGAGGGATTTTAGCTTGAGACATTTTTTGATGCGTTTTACAACTTAGAAAAAAACTGTTTTTTGTTAACTTTTTTTTTTATGTACATCTAAAATGATATCTCAAATATTTTTGTTATCGTGTAATTCTGGATGAAATGTGGAATAAATGAATACATTTTGAAAACTCTTGTTCACGAAAATCATGACACATACAAGCGAGTGTTGTGCCTAACTATTCTTCAGAAATTCAAGTATCTTGACAGTTTAAATGACTATTATTCTTTAACCATTTGTTGGAAAAACTAAAATTTGATATTTTTCTTATTTCTATGTGTAGAAGTTCCTATCGTGACGTGGTGTAACCCTATTTCGTTTGAGCAATCAATTTCCTATAAGTGAATCTTTGAAAATAAAATCTTAATGGATTTTGTAATAATGTGATAATTATGAGCCATCGCCTTATTATTATAAACTTATTTAGATACTTTCATTAATATAAATTGAATATATTTCATTAGGTAGCTATAAGTGTGTGCTGAGCAATAAGCCTTAAATTTATATCCTGAATTTTTCATTTCTATGATTGAGGGCATTACGCATTGTATGGTCTTTGTCTTTGACCATAATTTTCCATATTTCAGACTTTTAACTTTGTTGGTTACTTATAAATCATTAATGTTTCAGGATAAAATTAATTAAACATAAGAGGATCTAATCTAAACATACAACCCTGTTTTTTTCTTTTTTATGCCAAAAATTTCAGTTTGAAAACCACTTTAATGGAAGGCACTTTATATTGATATGATTGAGCTTTGATCCATACTTGCTCATCGAATTTGATAAGCAATTTAATTGCTAGAAATGCTCATTCATATGTTGTTAACCTCTCTCACGAAATTCATATGCAATACATATGATACAACTTGGCAACATAGGCTAATTAGGATGTTTATTTAGGCTTTTTCCTCCTTTGTTTTATTTTTATTTTTATTTTTTTTTCATTCCTTTTTTTTTTTTTTTTTTTTTTATGCTACATTTTTTACTATTTGTTTAGTTCCCCTTCAGCTCCTGGGTCTCCTGCTAAAAACAGGTAAATTCTTGATGTTTTTATTTATATTTATTGGTGGTAAATTTTATGATGTATTATTTTATAATTAGGAAGTTTCTTAGTGAAATAAACATGAGTAGGTCTGTAATTTTAATTTCTTTTTATAATTATTATTTTAGTATGGAGCGGCGATCTGGAGGTTCTCGATTAAGCCATAGGCTGCATAAGATCAAAGGTGCATTAAAGCAGCAAACAGTATTAGAAGGAACTGCACTTGATACAGATGTACTACAGCTTGAAGGAGACACTGAGTTTGTAAGAAAATTGAATTTCTATTCCTAGAGCGTTTATTTAACTAAGTATTTTTTTAATTTTTCTATGTGCTTTGTTCAACTAATTGTGAGAAAGGATCTTGCTTTAATTTTATGCCATATTTTTTAGTATTATTATCATTGTTCATAACGTTACTACTCCTGATATGGAATTCCATGAGGTTTCCGTACATGCTCTGATACTCCTGAGCTAAAGTATTCCCACTCTTCTTGTGTCCTAAATGCTTTCTTCTTGGACCATCTGATTTGTGGACAGTATAATATGTATATATGAAGATGTCCTACTTTTATCACCCATACAAGCAAATTTCAGCAACTTTATTAACTTCCAAGCGCACTCTAGTTGCTGCTTTCTCAATATTAATAATGTCTGTGTCATCAGCAAAAGTCAGAATCATAGTAGATCTATCTAATACCCCCCAACCTTAAAAACCTTTCATTTGCTGGCCTTGAGAACACTTGTTTTTAGTATTGTGTTGAATATCAGACATTGATGATTTGGCCATAAGAACATTTAATTTGAAATTGACAGACTTTTATGTAATTCAATTCATATATAAATATATACTGTCTTGGCCAGTGATAAACAGTTGGTGTGTAGGGATATAGTATTTCCTGCACTTCTCTAGAATGCTTCTAATGGAGTTTATTTGATTTATGGTTGACGTCCCTCTCATACAGCCTCTCTGATTCTTTTATGTGCTGTTTAGCAAAAGGAAGCAGTCTTTGAAGGATCCTTTATGATGGAAATAACACCATATAAGCAAATAGAAGAGGGACTTACATTTTTGTTCCTCGCATAAGTGCTGTTCAAGTATTGTTTATTTGATTAACAGAATTCCTGACAGTTTTTTATGATTTTTAATCTATGTCACTGAAAATAAATTGTAGTAGTTTGTTTATGTTTAGTTTAGTTTATATTTAGTTTACGTTCATGATTTTTTCATCTTGACTAAAGATTTTAATTTATGCCGATTATGTAGGCTGAAGACCTTACATTGATGGAAGATGAAGAAGAAGAAAGGGATTTGAGTTCCTGGCGTGTAAGGGTTAGAGATGTAGGCTATAAAATGGATACTACAGGTGTTAAGCACGTACCCTTCTACTTGTTAGTTGTGCAGAGGATTGACCCTATGCAAGGTTAGATTGAACAACATCTTGTGAGCTCTTTTTCCCTAAAATTATGCTCTAATTAAGTTTCTCTTTTAAATTTACACATTTGCCGTAAACTTTTCAAGTCTGCCAAAAGTGGTGAACCATCAAAAACTTTCATTTGCTGGTCTTGAGAACATTTGTATCTAGTATTGTGTTGAATATCAGACATTGATGTTTTGACCACATTCATCAGTTATTTCATTTGTTGTATTTCATACATTAAAATTTGTTTGTTCATTATAGTTATCATCATTAAATAATCATTTAAGTAACCCACAATTACTTTGGCGTATAAAAACACACTATTCAAACATGGAAAAATCAGGAAATATGGTGGATTTTAATGATCAGCTGTTTTATCACATCAGCGGTGAAAATCAAGATCAAAGCTAATTAAAATTCTGCTGTTTTTGAATTGTATTCCGATTGAAGTCTATTTATTTTATTTTTTTAAATCCTTGGTATAGATGTTTAATTAAAAACTAGAATTAAATAAAGCTAATCAATGATATTTTTAACCAAAAAAAGACATATTATCATGGTAGACTGCTTTATTTATTTACAATAATGAACTAACATGAGATTGCAATGGAATGCTGTTAGTTCATTATTGCAAAAAAGACATGATATGGTCAATATCACGGGCACATAACCTTTCAAAATAGGCCCGCTCAGGAGTCACTCTTTAGAAGTAGTACTGAAAGTATTATTGATGTGAGGATAAAATTATTTTGGTCCTGTTTTGAGTTGTTTTTTGTGGTTATTATTTTTATTATGTATGTAGTAAGCAACAACTAAACTTTTGAAAATTTTAATAATAGTAAATTATCTATTAAAAAGGTTCCAAAGATTACTAAGGAAACTTCTTTAATTAAAAATTATTTTTCAATTCACTCTATAAAATTTTAGGGGTAGTTCGACATGAATGGTGTGTTGAAAGGAAATTGACAGACTTTTATGCATTGGAAGCCAAATTAACTGAATTCCATGGGGATTTTCCTGACAGCCAGCTCCCTCCTTGTGGCTTATTAGCTCCTAGTCCACCTACAGAGCCATTTGTAACTATGCTTCTTTATTTAAATTTAAATATGAAAGGTGTAATTATGAGAACAAAACAATCTTTTTTTTCAGGTTTATGAAAGCTACCTTCAAAAATTGCTGGTAAACCCCTCTTTGAGGGGTTCTGATCTGCTTCATTGGTTTTTATCAGCTCCAGAATTCACCCTAGAGGAAAATGCTCTGGGAAGACTTCTTAGAAAATCAGTTCCTATTTCCTTAAGGAAAGAAAGAGGACAAAATATTGAATCTTTTATCTCAACATTCTTTGTTTCGACTGACTTAAAACCTAAATCAAAGTGAGAAAGTCTTTAAAACTGTGTAATGTGTTACGTGAAATAATTTTTTAAATTATTATTTAACTGTTTAAATTATGTTAAATTAAATGAATTAAATTAAATTAAATTAAACCTTTACTGCTCCAACCAATGGTGGGGCTTCACTGCTTCATAAGACATTCTTTTTTCTTAATTAACATTTCTTGGTTAAGAGTAGGGCAAGGAGGTGATTTTATTAAGATAGAGCTCGTCTGCCAGTGTTTTCCCTTTATTTAATTATTTAATGAACATGGGTTAATTATTTTAAGAACATGGGATGAACTGATATAGATTGGGTGTGCTCCAGGAAGACCCTGGTAGATCCACAGCTGGTATTATAGACTAAACATTAACATGCTAAAGCCAGATTCCAGCCTTGAGCCAGAGCCTAGAAACTATGTGCCTTGCTCACTTAACTACCTAAACATGTTTACATTATTACATCATAAAAAATATTACACTCACATATATACTTTTATATTTTTAAATTTACTTGTACTATTTTGTGCTAAAACCAAACATGTGATATCTATAAGAAAAATCCCCAGAATTTAATTTGTAAATTCTATGTTAATATATCAACTGGTGAAGCCTAAATGTTGGAAGAGGAGCCCTGATTTTCTTTTCCAAGTCCTATTTGACTTGATAAGACTGAAAACTACTGAAGGATGTTGGGCCAAATTAAAATATATTAAGGCGTCCTCACATTGCCAAAAAAATAAAATTAAAATAACTTATTAAATCATCATTTTGGGTTTTTTAGACTTGAATGGAGAGAATACAATTGTGAAGTTTCACCCCGAAGAGTAAGAAGTTTGTTGAACACAGTTTTTGGTGATAATCTTGGAATCCCCATATCTGCATTTCCTGTTGAGAAAAAAGTAAAAAGCAGCAGAAGTGTCTTTGCCATCAAGGGTCCTGCAGATTGCCTAGTTTATTGTGGTAAAATATCTCAATTAAGTATCTTTACTCAAAACCAGCTCTTCAAGAATTTTTACTAAATATATAAATTTTATTTAGGTGTAAGATTGTTAGCATTACCCGAACCATTAGTGAGATTATCTTTAGCAGTACATTCACTCCTACAAAAACCAATTGATTCTTTGTGTAAGCATATCCTTGATGTGAAGTTGAGAGCCTTACTAGTACCCAAGAGGTTTGCACATCTCATCAGCCTCCTTCAATGTAAGTTATGAAAACATGTTTGCATTAAATTTTTCGATAATTAAATTTTAATTTACTTTGGTATCTTAGGGGTTCTATACGAAAAAAACACAAAAACAGATCCAAAAGAAGTATCTGCTGCATTAACTGAAAAAATTGGGAAACTGAAAGGATTTTCTCATACATTTTATGAATCTATATTTATGATACTTCAGAATCCTTTGGTGAATAAACAGGTAGGTAGTTTATGCCTAACATTACGCAGACCTAATAGTCACCATACTATTAATTAAAATTTCATTGAAAATGTTTTTGATTATGATACTTTTCAATTCAATCTTGGTACAGAAAAAAAATTTGCATATATGGAATAGAATAAAGGCTTAACGAACCCAAGGCTTGATGCCGACGCCACAAATCAACACACCTCCATCCACTTTATTCGTTTTCCAGTCAGCAAAGCGGTTATTAATCTTTTAGGTATTCGTTCGCATCGAAGACTCGCAATTTTGCATGCCCCCTTTAAACGACCTGTGGCTATTACTTCAATTACGTTTACTGGGTAAAGTTCACGCAATTATGCATTGTGAATCCCCTCTAAATTTTCCGGTTGAATATAAAGAAGCATGATTAAAAAAACTAACAATAGGTAATTTGAAAAATAAAAATTTATTAACTTGGTTTGGCGCTTAGTTCACTATGTTTTAAATTCAACCATATGTAGAAAGAATTTTATTTTCTAATTTAAGTAGACTGCTCATAAAGGTTACAATAAAAACTTAGTGTTTTCTGTATATTGTAATTAACCTTTAGATGAAGCTTAATAACATTAGTGGTTTACTATTAAAATTTCAGTTACTCTACATTAAATACTTTACTTTAAATTGTTCATGTAATTTTTACAACACAACTCATTGGTTTACCTGATGTAGGTTTTTAATTTACAGAGCTGTTAAATTACCTTCAGTTTTTACTATTCTTTCAGTAAGTTAAAAAATTAACTACCTATAAATTTTATATATTTTTTTAATGAATATTTTAATATGTAAGAATGACTTACAACAAATGTTTACTGTAACTATATACTTTTTTAAATCATCTATTGGATTGGCGGATGGAGTGCCGCTGAATCAACATTGCCACTATGAGATGCTTATTAATTGGTTGTTAGAGAAGATAATTGACTTTCATAAATTGCATTAGATAAGATTCTGATTTTTAAGGACCATGAATAAATAAGTTATTATTTACAAAGTTCCAAATTGATGTAAAAAAAATTGTATTCATACTAGCTAGCTAATAATAAGTTGTATTAGGAACTATTCACTTAAAAATATGACGGCATGTACTTCGTTACATTTGTATATTTACACTTTTGTAAAATAAAATATAGCAATAAAGTTAACAAGATAAAAATAAGGTTAACAAGATTAACCATAAAATATTAATTATAAAATTGAACCCTCAATAATACGAAATTTATATTGAAGTATGTATATATGTATGTATAAAGTTGTAGCAGTTAATTGTTATGGTAAAGTGAACTACATTTTCATTAAATCTTCGTTCCAAAAACAATCGTGTAAAAAAGTCTATTTGGTTCATTGTAATCGCCCCCAAAAAGGGAAGTACATATCTGCAATGTTCGATTCCAAAGTTCGTTTCAAAAACTTAACCGAGTAAACAGGCCCTCAAAGAAAGTTATTGGATAGTCCAGAATTTCATGTTTTCATTAAATCACTTCTCTGGCTAATAACATTTGATAATTTTTTTTGCAGGGATGTCTCCATTTATTAATCCTCTTCCAAAAAAAAATAGATAAGTTATCAACTCCTTAGAAGAAATTTATTGAGAGTATTTTAATTAATAAAAAAGTTTTGGATCATCTATATATTTATTTTTTTTAATTTTAAAACAATAAACTGGCATTCCTTTCTGGCCAACCCAATATTTTTATTTTATTATTACTTTGGCTGTTACTTTAGATGTAACTTATTTATAAGTTATTATACAATAATAAGAATGAGTTTTTAATCCAATTAGTAATGGTTACGTTACTATAAAACACAAGTTAAATTATACAGTAGGGTCACCTGTGGTGTAGCGGTTAGCAAAGCCAACTACTACACAAAAGGCCGCAGGTTCATTCGCGCCTAGGGTTTTAGTCCCTTTAAAAATCCTTGGCTGTTGTTTTTCAGACAGTATAAAAAATGGACGTCCTGAGCATGTATGATGTCAGGTACTTATTAAAGATCCCTATCCTAATTATACCTGTATAGGCAAAATTTAGGAGTTCCATTGTAGCATCATCCGATGAGCCATAGTAGAATTAAGTGACGTTAAACAAATAAAGAATACATTATACATTCAGAACCCTCAATCGTCATAATTATTTGTAATCGCTATTATGATGCTGAGGGAAAAGAGGAATGACTCAGTGAGTAAGGCACTGTGCTCCTATCTCCTATATGAAAATATCAATGCCAATAATTAATATATTAAACAATTGCAGAATGCTTACTATTTAGTATAGATAATTATGTTTTTTTAGATGAAATAAGAATAGAAGTGGGGACTACATATCTGCCAATAAGTAAAAAAATTGGAACATATTTTAACGAAATCACATTATTATCAAATTATAATGACGTAGTTCCTCCTCAAAAGGCTTAACTCAGTAGCCTAAAGTGTTTATAACACTTAATGAGTCATCACTCTTTTATTTCGTATAACAGTAATTAAATTTATTCGTGAAATTCATTTGATGATTATCATAATGTAGAAAAAAAGGCAAATAATTATTTTTTTTTGTAAAAACATATAAGAAAATCTTTGCACGGGTTCAATGATAAAATATTACAATACATTCATTTAGGGAAAACTACAAAAAAACAAAATATTCATTGCCATTTCCATGATTATACATTAAAATTAGACGTAGTATTTTTAAATAGACCAACTTATCGTTGCATAACTGCATGGAGTTTTCGCACTATGCTGTAAACTGCGGAGTATATTAAGACCAATGTCCAGCACAAAAGTATCACCTGTTGCTCTATACTGATACATTAGAGTAGAGTCTGCAAGTTTTGGGCAAAGAGGATTACTTTCTCTAAAAAATAAAACATTAATTAAAATAAATGTATTGACAACTTCAATGAAAAGACACTATTGAATTTTTATATCAAATAACAGATCTCATTAATTAATAAGTTGTTGTTACAAAAGTTATGAACTAATTGGAATATCTGTTAAAAAAGATGGAAACGGTAAATTGAATCATTTGGATTATCAAGATTGAATTCCACTGTATATCACTTGCGATGATAATTCTCAAGTTGGGTGCTTTCATTCATAAAATCAAAATCCATAGAAACTATTTTTGATATTTTCTATTATTTTATGCACTCAACACGCGTTTACTTTTATATTAATCACTGTTTTACTATTTTTTTTTTTTTTCAGTTATATTATGTGTTCTTTGACATTATTCTTGAAGAGCTGTTTCCTGAGAAAACATCTAAAAATCATAAAGAATGACATACATAAGTGTGTTTCCTAATCATTGCTACATATTATTTTAAAAATGAATCAAAGGAAAAGAAATAGTTCTGTTTTTACTAAAGCTGATATAAATGATTCATTGAATTAGTGTTTTTTAAACTAAAAAGTGTTTTAGAAGCTTTAATTTTTAAAAGTAATTAATTTATTATTATATAAGTGTTGATTTTTTCTTTGTATTTATTAATAAATTTAATTTATATGTTATTTTATCTTAATTGATTCAAGTTGTTATGTTGTTTATGTTAAGGAATTTGAGTTGTTAATTATAGGAATTTGAAATATGTGAAGTTATTATGAGTGATTAATATTAATTGAAAATATATTTTTTATTTATTTTCCTTATAGCTATCATCTTATTATTCTCCCCTCATGAAAAGAAAAACTTTCTTTAAAAGTGAGAATTTCAAATAATTATTTTTAATAGCTCTGATATTGTTTATTATAGGGTAAATCGTACAGTTATTGGCAACCTTAAGACTACATTTTTGTGGTTTAATTAAAAAAAAAATACTTTTTATAAAGGGATCAAATAGAAACTCCATATAGCTCCTCATTATCTATGCTCATAAAGACTCAAGAGGTTTTTTTGGGTCAAAAGTTCAATGGTTTTACAATATGGCAATATTTATTGTTAAAAGAGCCAAATCTAGTTATTGGCACACTGTGGATTTAATTGTGAAATCTTCCCTATGGTTAGTTTTTTAAAGTCTTACTTCATAGATGACTTAGAGGACCCTTAAAAACATAAGACTCATGTATATATTGTAATAAAATTAGGACTTGTTTACCTATTTCTTTAAATTAAAGTTGTGGTGCCAATAACTTTCCATTTTTTTTTTTTCCTCCCCTTCCTCGCCTTGTAGGCTATAGGGGGTTTCCCGGGCCAGAGGAGAGGGTGGGGGATTTATGCCGAGTATTATTAAATTTTCCCCTGGCTCCGGGTTTTGAACTTGCTATCTTCATATTTCCAATCAGACGTTGCCATGGGCAATGCGTATTTCATAACGCGTTTGCCCATTCCGCCACCCATGTGGTGCCAATAACTGTATGGTTTAGCCTAAATCTGCATTGTTTCGATAAATCTTTATTTTTATCAATTGAACTCTGAATATTTCTATATAGGATATCTATTTCTTGTTATTTATACATTTATTTGGCTTCAATGTCTGAGCTAGCTGTAATGGTAGTAGATAAGTCTACTAATTCCAATAAGTCTAACTATAATTTCTCAAAAACTAAATTTATTTTATTAGATAAATTAGGCATTTCAAATATTTACAAATTGCAATAGACTCGCTCCCCATGGATATAATTGGTCATAAAAATGCTAATAAATTCAGTTAACTTAAACTTAACACTTCTTCCTATAAAACATAATAAAAAACTAACATACCTTTTTTTCTTAGATGTAACAGTAATAATCTATACTTCAGCGGCATTTTTAGTTATATATAATATTCATTTGTTAAGCTATAGTTCTACAATACTAGCCTAGTGATGAATTGAGTAAAATTTTAGGGCTTATAGATCACATCATTATTGCAGTCTAATCTACATACCAATTCGTGTCATGAACAAAAAAGCTTTCAATTATACTTACAATTAAATTGAAGGTTGCAGAGGAAACGTGGATATATAACTGTATGTATATCAGAGGTAGGAAAGAGGCTAATTTTTCTCTTGCATTTTCAAACAAAATAATTCCCTTTTAAAAATTTGCAATTAATTTATATTTCGAACACTAATATTAATTTTATAAGTCTAGGAAATCATTTAAGATCAAACCCCAAAAGTCAAAGCTGATCAATCATTTTCGTACTAAATGTAGCAATGGTAATGTAATTTTATTTTAAAATTGAATTATTGACAAGTTATCTAATCTTTAAAAATGGTCTTGTATTATTAAAAACTACTAATTATGAACTTTCAACCTATCATATTTTATCAACCTTGGATAATTTATTTTTTCAATGTCTCCATCTCTCATAATTCAAATCTTTACTTATGTAAGTTGCTTCACATTATCCATACATTTCTATTTAGGTCACAAACATTTCTTTATAATAATGGGTCAAGGCTATTACAAATTAAATAATTTTTAGCTTTCTGAAATATCACTGAAAGTATTAATATATCATATGAATTTAATTTGGAGTAGAAAAAAAAAACTTCTAAAAACCGATCCTTCCAAACCAATTTGAAGGTAGAGAGCCAGTCAATAGGCATATGCAGTAGGCTTAGTCCAAAATCAATTGCAATCTTTGAGATAATCTTGAAACACTAAGCTCCAAAATTTTTACCACTTATTATACCTATGATAGTGCTACATCCACGTATTTCTAGCATCTAATTTGTGCCTTAAGTGACAACAAAATTACAGATATGTTGAGCTTGTTTGCGTTCCTTATCTCTGAATTGGAAATATTAAGCTGGAAAGTATTTTAGAACAGTCTGTTTTGTTTCATTAAGAAATAAATAGCTTATCTATACTAGTTGTGGGAGTAGTGGTCAAGTGTAATAAAGGGTTAACCTTTTGTGAATGATCTTATATATCATGTCAAGTTATTATATAAATTATAACTTTTTGACAAGATAAACTAATTCTTGTTATATAAAAAATAAACATAAAACAAAAAAGTTTTAGGTTAAAATATTTCTTTTAATTTGACAGAAAATTCAGATATTCTTCTTCCAGAGGATGCAGTTTACCAACAATAACTAGTGAATGTAATGGTTTCCCTAAGTTTTTCATTGTCATTTCACTAAGAGAGCAAAAAATAATTTGTTGTTCATCTGAACCAACTCTTGCTACTCCCACACATAGAGTATCACCGTCAATCACTGAACCATCACTATTTTTGACAATTTCCATTAACTGCTTGGATGCTTCTGTGACGGTCATAAACATTGGAGGTAAATATTCTTTTTTCTTCTTTGTTATACTTTCAGGAGTAGGTTCTTTGACTTTGATATCTATTCAAACATAAAATTAATTAATCAATGATTACATTACTAATATTGATAAAATAAAATCAGATGATATAAATTGTTGAGGATGAGTCATGATAAAAATAGATTTTTTAATGAAGTAATAAGGGGGGAAAAAGACAAATTGAATATATTAGGGACCAAGAGGAATAAATGAGTAATAATAAACATCTATCAATTTGGAAAAATGTTCCCACTTTTACACCCGCAGAAACAAGTAACCTTCTCAAACATTTTGAATACTTATTAAAATCATTATTACTTTTTTTAATTTAGGTTGAAATTAATAAAAATTATTCAACCCAAAGTAAAAAAATAAAAAAGGGAACAGATAGTCCAACTAAAAGAATTCTTCCACAGGCAACAAAAATTGTTAGGCACCCTGCAAAATTGCCTATTTTATTTTCGTAAATAATTCTATATTTAATGCTGCTTTCAAAATGGATCCCTTATACAATATTTGTATAGATTATATGCACCTGTGCCCCTGTTTAATACTCTACAAAAAAATAATAGATTGTCAACAATAGTTCTAAGTTCAGTATTAGTCCCCTTTAGAACAACTGAAAGTTTCAGTTTTTTTTTAAATAGTTTAGATTATAATTTTTTTTTCTACTTTTTAAAACTAAAAATATGATTTTGGGCTGTATAAGGGCTTCGGGTTAAAGAGAAATGTTTTTATACGATGGGAGGATGAATAGCTATATGTACATATCAAACTTTGAAGCCTTCATTTGAAAAAATATTTGAACTTGATAGAGAAAACATTATTTTTCAACAGGAAAATACTCCATACCATGTTTCAGGTGAAACTGAACAATAGTGAGAAGAAGAAAAACTGAATAGTTTTAACTGAGCATTTCCTTTCTTCTTTACCTTTCTTTTTAACTATTCATATTTTTTTAAATATCAATTTTTAGTTTGCATATTTGTAATTTTAATGTTTGATCTTTCTTTTTTCTTTTTGTTTTAGTAATTAATAAAAAGGAAACATTGATTTCACAAGAAATGAAAACTTTTGGATTCTATACGAACTGCTTGAATGTCCAAACAAAACAAATCAAAGAAAAAACAGACAATTCAAGCACCTAGCAATGTAGGCTAGTTCAGGAGTTTGGTCTGGTCAGGAGAAACATTCAACCTCCCAACTAGTTAGATCGGGACTTGTGTATCATTGTCAGGTGTAAGCTGACTTTCTGACTAGACGACCCAACTGACTCATAATGATAAAAATCTGTGATTCAATGGCCAGAATTATATAACTCTTGATTTAATAACAACAAACAAATAATAATTTTTTTCATTTATGAGGTTATCTGAATCATTTCTTCATTTTATTTAAAATAAAATAGTATATTGGTTATTATGCCATTCAGGATGAAATGAATTAATATCCTTATTGAGCTTCCTGCTTACATTTAAAAGTTTATAAATAATTATTATATGAAATAAAATAAAATATGCAAGGGGCCGATTGGGAAATGTCCCAGGGGTACGCCAAGATGGAGGTGGGAGGATTGCGTGAAGGCAGATCTATCGAAGTTGGGTCAGGATGGGGGGGTCGGTGGACAGAGGGGTGCAGGGAGCGAGTTGGGGTGTCAGTATCAAATCTTCGAGTTCGTTAAGCCTTCATTTTTTATTTATTTATGAAAGAAAATAAGAAATTTGGTGGGGCAGTCAGATCAGGACATGTATAGGAAAGCTGCTGCTGACCTTATGATTGGGCCAAATTAATCAGGTATGGCAGTCAGATCAGGGTGTGTGTAAGGAACTAAATTATGGAAAGACAGATAAAGCACAATTGTTTAATAAAATTCACAAAAAAAAAAAAAAAACTTTAACCAAAATAGAGAAACCAAATGATTATTAAATAAAATGAATTGCACTAAAATAAAAATAATTTTAATTTCTTGTATTCAATCAAATTTTATCAAGGAACTTATTTATTTCATATTTTGCAATTATTCTAAAATACATCAAACACAATGACAAAAAAGAAAATTCATTATAATGATCTAAGAGCTACTGAATTCTCCTAAATCCAACCTGAAGAAAATAATTAAATAAATTCTGGATCAAATAACTTATTTTTATTTTATTACATTTTTTTTTTTACCAAACATTGTTTAAAATGATACTCAACAACAATTTTTTGTCAATCAATAATCGCTTATCTTACAGACCACCTAACTTCTACTTACCTAAAAGACAAAGAGTATGAAGACCTCTTTGTTTGTTGGAACATATTTTTTCAAAAAAGCTATCAGGTCTCCATGAATCAGTCCAAAATGGAATGGATACAGTTTCTCCAAAATTGTATAACTGAAATTTAGAAGAAAAAATGACTGTCTGTTTATATGTAAACATATATGAATACAAGATACTGAAGGGTGTTAAGAAGAAGAGAATCAATCAACAATACATGCAAGAATAAGTGTGAAATGGACCAAGGGGGTAAATGAATGGGGTAAAGGGAGAGCTGAAGTGATAAGACGAAAGCGGTGGTCTTTCTCGCTTAATAGGAAAGCACTTCACAAAATTGCATCCTAGGAAGTTTTAAATATATACGTGGAACAAGATTTGTTGCACACTATAAGACCTGGCTTGGTAGCCAAGACTCAAAAACCACGAGTACTTTCCCCAGGGAGGCTGAGGAAAACCAAAATGCCAAATGAAAGCTGGGTCAGCAGGTGGAACATGGCCACCTGGGAAACCATCTGGTGGCAACCAATCCTTAGATGACTACTCAGTCATAAGAAATGTTGACTAAATCTTGACCGGAATGCAATTAAAAAAAAGTGATATTAATCTGCGAATGTTAACTAAGAAGTCATACGTTCACACTTAATAAAGCAGAATCACCTTTTTGCAGATTTTGTTGAAATGAGAGTGAGACAGCTGATCATATTACTGATGGTGTGATCGATTTCAAATGATCTGGTCGACCCAACAAGCTCTATAAAATTTACTGATATTAGACTAACTTTTAAGATTCAGGCATTAAATAGGGCGCACAATAGACCCAAGGTGGTCGAGGTGCACATGGCTACATTAAAAAAAAAAAAAAAAGATGGCCCATAATAGAAAGGAACTTTGATAGGCCTGATCTTATAAAGATTTGAGTCTTGATTAGGTAAAACACCTGCTACATTACTTCTGGCCATGAACAATATGGTACAGTTCAGTGTACCCCGATCTCAACTGAGAAGCTGCTGGGGGTTTATTTATCCCTTTAGAGCTATTCGAAATCTGGAATCTGATAAAGCTAAGACGATAAAGCTCAAGCACGAGATGGGAGTTCACTTATATTACGATACCATAACTTCTCGGCTCATCAATTAGCCACTCCCTGAAGTAGCACAGCAGAAGCTTTACAGTTGATTGAACTAGGTCAATTTGTATATTGACATAAAAAAGCTTATTTATCGTCTAATGAGGAATTACCTGTAAACCACAACAACCAATAGCATTCATAATTGAAGCGTTGTGAACAACTTTAGTAGGGATCTTTTTCATTTTTGCCCGCAAAACTAAGTCGGTATGAGTAGTAGCGCCAAAAGGATCACCTACAACTAGAAAAGCCACATCTTCCTTATCGGCATTCATTAAAATAGTGTCAGCTTCCATCTCAACTAATTCTCTGTCAGCGACAATGATATCTCTACCATAAAACTCTTCCTAAAAAAAATAATCTTGTAATTGTTTTAATATAATTGTTCTAATCACATTATTAATCCAAATATTCACCAATCCATCTTTTCCAACTGATAATATTGAAGTAAACATTTCCAAATAAACTCTACTTGCTGACTTAACTATTTCTAGGCCCTTTACAGAGATGTCTTTTGCATCACCAAGCCCTATCCCTATGACATAAAACATTTTTCTTCTTTAAAATAACATATGTATCTTCAATTATTTCAAGACGGAATCTCAAAAGAATAATTATGAGAAGCGTTTATAAAGTAATAAAATAAAAATCATTAAAATTAAAAACCCAGCATTAATCACTCATAGTGTTAACACATTATACTGGGAGGTCAATAAAAAGGTTCGTTTGAAACCTCCTCTCAGACGTTCAAGAACTTGATACTCAACAGTCAGATGTCGCTATCGACGAAGTTATACGAAGGAGTATACAACCATTCTGTATTTCAGAGTTGAGAGATAGTCAACTGTTAATCTTTACGATAGGTGAAATGATGGTCAGGATTTCACCTATCATTCTGTATTTCTGTATTTCAAGTATAGACTGACTACTTGCACGAAACGCTACCGATAACTAACTGAAACAAATAGGCCTGCCCGTTGCTTGAAAATATCCGTTTTCCATGTGGAAGTGCTTGAATCATGGCCCGTTACTGGGGAATTAGCTTTTTTAAGTAAAATATCAGTTCGTCTTTTATTTTCAGGTAATATTTTATTAACTAAGGACAATAGTACCTTGTAAACTTGCAGTTTACGAAATTCCTATTCATAGTGGGGCGCAACGCTTCTTCCTCGTAACCCCTAAAACCGTGTGTACGAGGTAAATATAAAACGAGCTGAGGTACGATCTAGAAAGTTATATGATTTTGCAGCCCTATACCCCATATCCATGAAATAGGTTCCCGTTTTCACCCAAGGAACGTGATATTAAAGATACAAGGACTAGAAGTTACTCCCTCTCCCAGTGTATAATTAGATCACCTGTAAATGGCTGTTAGGTTAACGAATGGAAAATATATTTCATGCTCTAGACTACCAGTAAGCGCTATGCTGCGGTTCATTCAATAATTATAATAATGGATGTCCATAGGGGGGGGGGAGCCCCGTTAGAAAAATATGAGAAATAAAACTACCAATTAAATAAATTCGTGTTCATTTACTATACTTATTAAGTATTAAATAAACAAATATTTTAATTTTCCAACATCAATAAGTTTTATTTTTAAAATTAATTGAGTCTTCCGTAGTCGGAATACCTTGACGCCCTCCCCTTATCATAAGTAATTTGATAGCCTGCCCCAAGTCAAAAATTTTACCAGTCTGCCCCCCTAGACGAAATCCTGCGAACACCCTTGTTTTTAATAGTTATTATATACCTATATATATATACTAGCATTACCCGTCGTGGCTTTGCCCGCGAGCCTTTAAAATCAATTCTGTGATCATTATCTTGGTATTGATTTAATATAATATGTTAACTGATGTTCAGGAGATTTAGTAGAATCGGAGCTTCCCGTAGGTGGAATGTTGGAGGGGGGAGCTGCCGGCTGAGACACGCAATGGAGAGACTTCACTAAAACCGCTGAAACAAAAAATTGCTTACTCGTCGTGAACGCTTCATTTTTCGGCTTTAAAACATATGGTTTTCGATGTCCCGTAGGGGCTTTCGAGTTAAACTCGTCATATCAAGATCTTTAAAATGAGTCCAAATTAGATATTTTTTCTCAAAGTGCAATAATAGATTTCCGTTAGAGTTAAACGACAATTCCCAATGGGAATCACAGTGTGCATAATTTGATTACCACTAATATTTAAATAATCAGTAGCCATATTCTATATGAATGTCTATTTTAATAATATTGTAACGTTAAATCGATATTCAAATAAAAAACATATGGTTTAAAATCTCAAAAATAGATTTCCGTTAGAGTCAAACGACAATTTCGTCATTTAAGCCCCTTAGGGGTTACATTTTTGAAATTCCTTTCTTAGTGGTTACCAACATCGCGTTTAAAATCTAAATTCCGAACTTCAAGTTTCTATCATTAGTAGTTTTTGCTCTGCGTTGATTCTGTCAGTCAGGACAAAGCCTCTTATATATATATATATATATTTTTTTTTTAGGAAAGATATTGAAGTTAGAGTTAGTCATTCTGTCTAACTTACTACCCTAATTGGAGTAGAAACCGGCGTGTTTTAATAATTATGTAAACGCAATTTAGAAAATTCACAGAAAATAACTTTATTCACATTTATTTACTTATTTTACATTACAATATTGCAAAGTCTTTGAAAATCTAAGGAGAAAATAAGATTTGGGATCATATTTCGAGAAAAATCTTGAAGACGATGAGATAGCAGTAAAAAAAAAAATACAATATTTAAAGCTAACACAAAGTCTAAAATAGAGATTTTGCCAATGACCCTGCAGGGTAGAGGCAACAAAAAAAAAAAACAAATAAATAAATATTAAATTTAGAGGTGAGAGATAGTCAACTGTTTCTTCTTTACGATAGGTTGAATGATTATCAGGATTTTCAGTTTAAACATTTTTTATTTTCGAAAGCCAACGTTTCGATCCAACTTGTGGATCTTCATCAGGGCTAAAAGAAAACAAATATATGAGTATCTATGCTAGAGGATGGCAATAAATGAATATTTTACAGAACTGATAATAATATAAACATGGTAAGCATTATACATGAATATTTAAAAAAGTGGCTGATTAGCAAGATAAAATAGAATCTGATATTTACTTTCTGAGTCCAGGTTGATAAAAAGATCTGATTCTATTTTATCTTGCTATCTGGTATGCGCGCTCGAGCGGTATACAGTAAAACGTACAAATTTCCATTCGCTGCTGATGATAAGAACGTGCTGGTTGAAATGTGTGAGTCAGGACAGCTTTCTGAGGTTTTGATGGTGTCAAGTCCAACTTTGCAACAGAAGCAGCTCCCATACTTTTCGTACTTGATGTAAAATATATATGTATGTAGTGAATTGTGTTCCTTTTCACACATTCGGCAAGTACGTGCAGATTTGCAATAGAGGGACATGTTAGAAAAAACAAACAATTTATACACAGTTTCATTGCCTTAGCTTCCTTATAGCCTTCTGCAGGGTCTTATTTGAGGAATTTCTTACAATGGTATTCTCTATGACACTGACGACAGATTGGACAATTATTTGGACTTTCGTATCCATGAAAATTTGTTTTGTATTCCTTGCTGAAACATTAGCACTTCCCAGATTTTGCAAGCTGGCGTTTTGTGTAATTTTTGTTACTTGCCCTTATATAAACTGACGATGTATGAAATCGAAGAAAAACTTAAAGTCTGGCGCATTCAGCCTCAAAGCCCTCTCGCGTCTTCGCATCCAACAATCGAAGGGCATAAGTATTAGAATAAATCCGGCAGGATCTGTTAAGTTCAAAGCGTTGTTAGCAGTTGGACTCTCAAGCACGATTTCCGAAAACTATTCATGACTATTAAAGTTTGCCCGTTGAATTGGCTTGAAATTAAAAATTTTAACTAAAAGATTGGACGCTTGTGTCGGTCTTCTCTGCGAGTCTAAAGCCTTTGCAACTCCTGAAATCACACCTTCTAAGTCTCTGTGGTCCACCGAGTCGCGGTCGGTGGTACATGTGGTCTGGTCACATCCATAGCTACGAGAAGCCTCGGCAGCCGCCTCAAACTCCAATACTATGGTTAGTGCATCCACCAGCAATTTAGGACGAGCAAGCCGCACCGCTCTCTGAAGCTCCAAGTCTCGGAGGTCGTCAACGAATGCTTGGACCGCTAAGCACTCCAACAAACTCTCTGGGGCTCTTGGATAAGCCAGTCTTGCCTTTCTTGCAACATCGGCCTCGAACTCTTGAATAGTCTCGGCTGTCATTTGTTTCCTGTTCTTCAGCTGGGACTGGTATACCTGTTCGAGGTGGGCGTGGTCAAATCGCATCACAAGTCGGCTTACCAGCAAATTAAAATCATATGGATCGTCGGCGTTGAGGGTCTGAAGGACATCCAGAGCGTCGCCTCTGAGGGCTACCGTTAGGGCAACTGCCTTATCTCTAGGAGAGCATCCATTAGCACGGATTGATCCCCAATATCCCCCCCCCCCCTGGGACCGCCACTGATTGTAACGTTAAATCGATAAGCAAATATTAAAAACATATGGCTTAAACTCTCAGACCGTTTGTTGGAACAAAATAAGCGGTTGGAACGAACTGTTTGGCTCTAGATCTTTCCGTGGCCTAGTCCACGAAGGCGTAGAACTGTCCACATTCTTCACCATTAAAAAGAAATCACTTTTTAATGGTTTAACCAAATTTCTTGAATTATAAGAATAATATGAGTGTATACTAATTTATTAATCATCGCTCTAGAAATTTTAAACAATAATGAATATTTGTTGAATACTAAGAGTTTTGTTAATAATTATTAAATCATTTTATCTGTTTTTAAACCAGGTCTCTGCATCACCATTGCAGCGCTATTAACCAAAGAACTACCATGAACCGTATTCCGGCCATGTCAACCTCTCTTCAACAATACTGACTGCAAGATTTCATTTAGCACTGCAAGGTTGCAAGACCTGGGGGTTAGGATCGTTGAAGAGAGAAGGTTGACATGGCTCATGGTAGCTCATGCTCGGATGATGACGCAACCCGGATTCGAATCTCAGCCGTGGCCAATCTTTTCTCTTCAGATAAAATTATTTAAAAATAATGATTATAACTAATAAAATTTTGTCTAATTAAAAATTATGACATCAAAAATATTGAAATAGGTCAGTAAAATATGAATAATATTGTTTTGTATTATTTATTAACTAAAATTGTATACACATCAAATTAAAAAATCAAACTTCAGGAAGAACAGCTTCCAACCACTTATAGATTATTTCTAATTCTTCAAGAATCAATTCGTGTGATGTTTCAGCAATTTCATGAAACTTTCCTTTTACACCAACAGCTTCAAGCCGATCAAAAGCTATTTTACCCCACTCAAATGGAATCATTCCATCCTTTAAGGAATGGATCATAAGAAGTGGTGGTCTTCTCTCTAACTCTTTAGCAGCCTAAAGTAAAAAGAAACAAAATGTTAATAAAACTAGTACAAAAACTGGATATTTGTCCTACTAATATTCTGGTTACTAATTACAGAGGTATCAGTTATTAAAAGGTGTGGTCTGTTAATATTAAGTTTGTACACATGGTGGCCTTCCTTAGTTAATATTGCCAAAACTAGATATACAACCCAAAATTTTCTTACCAGGGTGGGAAATTAGACATTTATTCTGTGGGTTCGGCAGAAAAAAAAGTCGACCCAGGTTGAATATCAACCACAACCGCTATACTTGACTATAATTTACTAGCACACTAGAGCCTCTATGGCAGAGAACACTAGAGCTGGTATTCCAGATTGCCCAATTGCTGCACACCTCTCAGTTTTTTTTCTTTCTCAATTTGCAGAGTAAGGATCAAATAATAAACAAGAATGTTGGTAGCATATTACTCCTAAACACCTTAACATACTATAAAACATTACTCTAAAACAAAAGTTGAATATTCTTTTGGGACTTGTTTTATAAAGGCCTTACCTATGTAAGACATATTTCACCATATCATAGAATTATTCTAGCAAAGAATCTATCATACTAATTTCAGCAGGTAGTAATTTAAAATATATTATTGAAACAATTCATGACTTCTTACTTTGTAAACAGTATGCTGCTCAGGTAAACAAGCTGATACTGCTACAACACCAGCAATCTCTGGATAAAATCGATAGGCTGCATGAAGAGATATCATTCCCCCTTGAGATTCACCACCTCAAATATTAAAACATATCAAATATGTAATATAACGAAATTGTAAGATATTAGGATCTAACTTGAATATATGAAAAAAACAAAATTCTCTTAATTTCCCCTACTCAAATAGTGTTGTGGAGTCAACTCAATATTTCTCAATAAGTTATTTTAATGAATCATTTATGGTTGACGCCTTAAAAAGAAATGAATCATTTATTATTCAATATTCATACTCAATTTTTGTTATGGTTATTTGCAACAATCAGTAATTCACAAACTTTCGAAACAAGAAGAGTTAGGTCATTTTGGAAGATCACTCTGAGATATCATTAACCATTTAGTAACATTGTTTCCATAAGGAACATTGATTTAACAATTTTGTTTACCTTATTTTTGTTTCACCAGTAGCTCATTGAATTTTATGACAACAAAATACTGAATTGTTCAAAAATATTTTTCCTTCCAAATGTGATTTCAAGTCAGTAAAACAAATTCTTGTATTTGTTATATTTTTGAAAGTTTTGACTAAAATTTTTGTTTTCCCCTCAATGTTTTAAAAATAATTAAATGAACCCCGAATTTTTTTTTTTTTTTTTTTTTTTTCATTCTCAAGTGTAAGGTATAAAAATAAATTAGTAACTATAAATTGAATAGGTGAAGTGATATTGATTGCAATACTGTAATGTCCTCTTTCTGGAAGAATGAATTCTTCAGACCATAGATAGAAGAGAAGATCAATACCAGGATGATGCATTATTAGTTTTATATGTTTTGCAATAGTTTATTTTTAGTTTCAATATTATTTCAAAGTTTTATATAATTATAATTTTAACTGCTTATTTATTTATGTTTAAGGAAATACCTCTTCTTGTCTTTCTTTGTATAACCAAAAAAATAATTTAGATAAGAAAAATCATTCGACACATAATAAGCTTGAAGAAATTTGCTATTATGCTATTACCAGGAATCAGTTTTTTTTTTGTTTTTTTTCAGTAAATGTCTAAACCCATTTAAGTACTAACCACGCTCGAAATTGCTTAACTTTGATTAACTTCCTTTGTAGACTCACCATCTCGGCCCCTTTCAAAGATATAGGTAGATATAATTAATTAATCGTTTCAGCTAATCAAAGAGAAAATTTCAAAAATGTTTAAAACTGAAATATAGGGCATATATTTCAGTTGTATGCTATAATTAAGGTCCCAAATAAAATTAAATTTTTCAATCAATAAACTAAACTTCTTCATGGGAGATCCAAGATAGCCTGGAGAACTACATAAAGTCAGAAAAAAGATTCAGGTATTATTAATGTACTAAAACCTGGGATATGTCTCCTAAAAAGTTTCTTTTTTTTTTTCTTTTTACTTTCATGAAAGAACTTTAACATGAATATTACCAATTACAATACGATCACGTTCTATTCCACATTTTTCTTGTGTAGTTATGACATCCCTTAAAGATTCTGCTGCTTCGTCTATTTCAGAAAGGGAAGTTTTCATCCTTCCATTCTCCTCTTCTGCATTAAACCAACAATTTGTATTCTAAAATTTTAATATGGAAAATTAATTAATTTAAAGTTAGACAAAAAATATTGGGTGATTCCAGTGGCATAGCATTAAAAATTTTTATTTTTTTTAATTTTATTGCTCCTTTAACTGTTCAGGTCTGTCTGTACATTTATATTATCATTGTATTGGTAATTATAAGACGAATATTTAAGTTTTTCATAGTGCCCCCCACCACAAAAATGCAAATTGAATATTTTTTTCAAAAACACAGTCCTCGATAACATAATATTGGACCCACGTGTGAAAGAAATCTGAAATCCTAACTATTTTCTAGTGCGCCCCCCCCCCCCCACACCACTAAAATACAAAATGAATATTTTTTTCAAAAACACCGTCCCCGATAACATAATATTGAATCCCTGTGTGAATGAAATTGAAAATCTAACTATTTTCTAGTGCATTTTAAAAGGTTCAAATAGACTTGGAAATGCTATATTTAAGTTTCTCATTACTAACACAGATGTCAGCCCCAGTGTTGATCATTGTGAAAATTTGAGATTCTTTTACAAAGCTTTGCCTTGCTAAGGTCTTAAGGCAGGGAGCCAATTTTTCCAATATATGTAGTCTAACTATATTATATGGAGCCTCTGAATGAATGAGATGACAAAAGTATAAAGGTCAAAGACATTTTAATTAGGTAATGCGGAAGAGACTGTGTTATTTCATTGAAATGACCATGAATATCACAGTATAACCACAAATAAATAATTTAAAGTATCATAGTAAAAATATAATAGTTTCAATAATTTTTAGTCAGCATACCCAAGAAACATACCTTATAAATGCTAGACATCAAATATCATTTAAATAAAAATTATTAAATTTTCATAAACATTTTTTAATTATCTATATCTTAAAAACACTTATTTATGACAAATCTTGATGATAAACTTATTGGACAAAAACAACAATTTACCAATCATGTTGTATAAATTAGAAATGCAAGTGAAAAATTTGACTTACTATCAAAAATATTAAAAAAATTCACTATCTATTGGCATTGATGATTGGATATATCATATTCTTAAGTAACACATCAATGTTATAAACTTTGTTTATAACATTATAAATATATAAAAATATATTTAAATAGTATATAATTAAATTATATAAAAATAATTTATTTTTTGAAGAGAAAACATTTGGCTCCGTCGGGAGTCGAACCCGGGTCTTCCGCGTGATATGCGCAGTATGCTAACCACTACACCACGGAGCTCGCTTCCAAGCAGTGCCAAATCCTTCCTCTTCACTGACACCTCTCCCTAGATCTCGCAAGTTTTGCGAGTATTTACGGGAGATGAAAAATTTTCGTCCAATTTTGGGCATCTGTTGACGAACGTTAATTTTTTAAATTATTTTATATTAATTTAATCATTATTGTGGGTTACCACCTTGTTTTAAATTATTTTAAATAATTTATAGGGTTTTTTAATGAAGGAGTCTCTTCTGCGTTTAAAGTTTATTTGTTTCCCAACGTTTCGAGCTATTGGCTCATCCTCTGGGGTTATCTTATCCTAAGTAACTTCTTTTTTCACGTTAGCCATTTGTCATCTTATATTTTTTTTTTTTTCCATTATATAAATACTTATGTCTATCCTTATTACTTATTACATTTTATGGCATATTTCACATTTTATAGTCTTTTATTTCACTGTCACATTTCAAAATCCTATATATTAAAGCACTCTTCCTCACTAAGTAAAGAAAAAGAATCTAGCATTTAAATAATTTATTTTTTGAAGAGAAAAGATTTGGCTCCGCCGGAAGTCGAATCCGGGTCAAATTAAAACCGGGGTTATTAACTTTACTTATTTTTCTTCAGTTTTTTTTAACTAGTAATTAATATGTATGCATCTGAAAATCCTTGATCGCTAAGTACTTATTAATATATATTACATTAACCTCCATAAACATGATAATGTATTATTCCAAGATAATCAATAGTGATAACCTTAGAAATAATTGTTAGGTATTAGAATAGATTTAGATGATATTTTGAGTAAATCTAATATAAACTATCTGTATTATTAACTTTTATTTGTTTTCAAATCAACTAACTTAAATTTCATAACTACAACAAATAAATGACAAATTATATAAAAATAAATTTGGATGAAATCTTAGAAAACAAATTATCATATTTTTCAATGATAAAAATATAAAAACATCCATTTTATAAACAAATCATTAAGAATAAAAATGTCATAACAATGAAATGGATTACATAAATACCTACCTATGTTGATGATTTTGCCAAGGTTGAATACACTATTAAACAGTCTTTCTCTTGTGGCTTATGCTGATACACATAATTTCCAGTTATTTCAGAAAAAAATATAAGCACTTATTATTTAATTAATTATAATTGAAACAATTTATACCCCAATGTAGTAGTTGGATTTGACGATAAAATTCTGGCAATCATAAATTTTATTTTTTTTACAACCTATATTTGTTTATTTATTGATCCTACTTTATTTAATTCTTTCAATTAAAAAATCTGGGAATCTAAATTTGAAGTGAATTCTATAAAAGTTGTAAAACAATCATGATATAATTGTTCCAAAACAGCATCTTTAGATAACTGAATTTTTTTTTCAGGTAATAAAAATTATTAAAAATAAACAGAAGAATCATGTTGAAAGCGAATTAGATAGAACAAATGAAAAACAGAAAAGTTACTATACATAGAATGTGACAATAAGATTTATTTTGTAATTTAGAGACAAAAATATATCTACTTATTCCCAATCAAAATGAAATTATAGAAGTATTCAACAAACAATATAAATTTAAAATTCATTGAATATACTTATGTTTCATTGGTCATCATAACAAAATCGTTTTTTACTAGGCATTATATCAAATTTTATTTTGTACATTTATGGAGACTTTATAATTTAGAAAATTATTTTTCCCTAGGTGTATTATTTCCCCTAACAAGGGAGGGAAAAAATACACAGTTTTCAAGCATCTAAGAGTATATGTTAAATGGCAAAAGTTTTTAATGACTACACAGTTTTAAATGACTTGCCAATTGGAGCCATTGGAAATTGGAGCAATTATTGTGAAAATGACAATAATTAAAAACTCATTATTTTATATTATATACATATAATTATATGCATATTTAATAAGCAGCCTATAAATAAGTTACAATAAGATTTGAAAAAAAAAATTACCTTTCCAAAAAGAGAAAAATGTTTGATTGGTGATGTTGGGAAAACAATTTTAATATGTTTAAAGCTAGCATTTTCACCTAAAAGTTTAACAAATTTATTTTTCTCATATTGCCCATTCCTTCCTAAAAAAATAATGCTTAGTTAATATGTTACAAAGAATAACCATGAAATAATTCAACAATACAGCTCACCTACACCATGCAGAAAAATCAAACAAGCTGAGGGCTTAATGTTTAATTGGCTAATTTCTTCAAGTACTGCAACCATGTTAATTAATTTAAGTCTGAAATAACTGTATTGGACAAGGACTGATGGAAATGATTATAATGTATGTATGTGATGTAGGTATACACTGTAGATGATACACTGATAACAGTGTGTTTAAAACTGGTTCATAAATTTAAAAGAAATGATGAACCTTCAAAATGGAAAGCCAATTATGTCATTATTATCTTGTCCTCAAATATTTATACACATTTTTTTCTATAGTCTGGGAAAGGTTTGACCTTTGAGCCTATTCAATATGATAAATTATCAGCTGCATAATATGAAAACCTTCATAATTAACAAAATAAATTATATCACTTCAGATATAATATATAATACTTTCCTACCTAGGTGGGGGTTTAAACACAAATTGGGGCTTGTTGGTGGGAATAAAATGGTATAATATATTATATCAATATGATTAATCAATACAATTTCAAAAGATTGTAAAATTTAAATTCCTATATACTTAACTTAGGCTAACGATTTTAGCAGGTAAATTGTTATACATGCATGATGTAAATTTTTTACCCTCTTTAATGAGTGCACTTGTAACAATAAACAATATATTTTATACTTATTTTGTAGTTTCACTAGGGCAGTAACCCCCATTTAACTTAATCATAATTTTTTTTTATCTTTTTGGTCCCTCTAAAACAAAAATTTAATCAATAATTACTGATTATATTAATTATCATCACAAAATAAGTTTACTTTAGGTTAAAAACATTGTTTGGTTTCATTTTTTCATGGTTTTCATAACTACATTTTTGAAACCGGTATATACAGCTAGTATTTTATAAAGTTTAGTATTAATTAAATTGTTAAACAGCAAATTTTAAATAATTTTTACTGAATAATTTACAGTTTTTTACTGCATATTACATGACTTATTTTGACGTTTTTAATCCATGCAAATAAGAAAAATAGAATAAAGTACCTTGGTTTTATATATATATATGTGTGCGTGCGTGTGTGCGTGCGTGTGTGCGTGTGTGCGTGCGTGTGTGCGTGCGTGTGTGCGTGTGTGTGTGAGTGTGTATGTGTGTGTCATATATCAACTTACTGCTTCTTGGTGGACAACCAAGGTACTTTACACTATTTTTCTTATTTTCATGGATTAAAAACTTCAAAATATGTCATAAAATATGCAGTAAAAAACTGTCAATTATGCAGTTAAAATTATTATTTAATTATATCATGGGGACAAATATTTGTCTTTAGTCGTATAAATTCCCACTTTTCTATTTATAAAACTGTTTATTTAATTTAAAAATAAATTTTAAGTCATCACAGCATTTTAATTTGTACTTTTGGCATGAAATTAAAGAATAAAAATTAACTATAATAGTACTTTCTTACTTTCACTGACATCTATAGTAAGGGAATGTATTGCGATCGTGAAAAATGTCTACTTCCGGTTTTCAACGAAATACACGTTTTGGGGTCCGCTGAGTCTAAATAATCAAGTCCCACGAAATGGTCTGTGTTTGTGTTTGTGTGTACTGATTAGCCCAGAAATGATTTGTCGTTCAAAACTGAAATTAGGTATGTGAGGTAGGTATATACCCATGATGTGACAGCAAAGATTTCGTCAAAATTGAGTAAAGGTGGGGGACACTTTATACCAACGTCCTTTTTTCTCTTTACGATTTCTCAAAAACAGCTTAAACGATTTTGATTAAACTTGCCATATTTATAATCCTAATTCAGTATTATTTAATATAAGGTAGGTTTTATCTTTTTAGAACGATCCTAAGGCTTAAAAGGCTAAGGAAAAAATGTTCCTTTATTTTTGTTTAATCAATAGTCCTTTATTATCCCTAGTAACAAGAAATGGCTAAATTTAAAAATTGAAAGGATTTCATAATTAAATAAAAGAGAAAATAATACCAACCATCTTAGAGTACAACCAACGTATTTATCAAAATATATACATAGGTAAGTGAAAGTAACCAACTGTGTAAAGGCCATTTAACAACTTAAAAGAAAATAGATGTTCCCACGTTTATTTACTTCTTGTTTGGTATTCTCCTTAAGGTATTATTATTATTGCGAAACTTGAAAGTCCTCCGTACTTGTGGAATCATCATTATTCTTTTTTTCTTTTCTTTTTTAAGGGGCCAAAAAGATCCTAATTCCATCAATCGTCGAGTTTTTTTTTAACCATTTTTGTGAATATATCGTGTGGGGGGGGGGTCGATTTAAGGGATATTTAATTAAATTGAAGTTTTCTTTTTTTCCTAATGCCTTTCCAAGAACCGAAAACTATTACAGTTTCAGTAAAACCACCTTAGATTACATTTAAAAGTAAATTATAGAACTATGAAGAGAGTGAGCTTATATTATGGCAAAAAAACCTCCCAAAATATGCCCAGGATTAAAGCATTCCCTTTATCCGAATAACTGTTTTAAATAACTTCACAGACTTAGATATAAATATTCACATTTTTTCTGAATATTCACAATTTTCTCTGTGAATTTATTCTTATTTACAGAAAAATTTCTATATTTGAATAAATTTTGGATTTATTATGAAAATCTTACAACTTACGCGATATAATCGATCTTGGGGTCGACTTTAGGGTTATTTGAGGTGCTGATAATGAAAATTATATCGATTTTGACATTTCACCGTCAGGTATCGATTTATGACAACTTACTCGATATAATCGATCTTAGGGTCGACTTAAGGGTTATCTGAGGTGCTGATTATGAAAATGGTATCGATGATGAGATTCCGCCGCCAGGTATCGATTTCTAAACACGTACATGATACATTCGATAAATGGGTAGTCTATCAGTTTATCGAGAGTGCAAAATACGAAAATGGCATCAATTGTCAGATGACGTAGTCAATAATCGCTTTGTGTTAACTTACCTGATAAGATACCTGATGAAAACGATTCTGGGTCGGCTATATGTTTAAAAGGCCCTGATTATCAAAATAATATCGATTGGAAGTATGCACTTAAGAATCGAATTATTGCATTTATTGTTAGCGCTCAATAAGCAAAATGCTAACCCCAATAGTGTTAATATTAGATAAGCTGTGATAAATCGATAGCAGAAAATTTATCTCAAAATACATATAGTTTCCCTAATCAGCCGACACCAAGATCGGTTATATCGCGTACGTTTTAATAAACCGATCCCTGACGGCGGAATCTCAAAATCAATATCATTTTCATAACCAGCAGCTCAGATCACCCTAAGGTCGACCCCAAGATTGATTATATTGCATAAGTTTTAATAAATCGATACTCGATGGCAGGATCTCAAAATCGATACCATTTTCATGATCCGCACCTCGGATAACCCTATAGCCAACACCAAGGACGATTATATCGCGTACGTTTTAATAAACCGATCCCTGACGGCGGAATCTCAAAATCAATATCATTTTCATAACCAGCAGCTCAGATCACCCTAAGGTCGACCCCAAGATTGATTATATTGCATAAGTTTTAATAAATCGATACTCGATGGCAGGATCTCAAAATCGATACCATTTTCATGATCCGCACCTCGGATAACCCTATAGCCAACACCAAGGACGATTATATCACGTAAGTTGTAATAAATCGATACCTAACGGTGGAACCGCAAAATCGATATCATTTTCATAAACAGCACCTCGGATAACTTTTCAGTCGACCCCAAGATCGATTATATCGCGTAAGTAGTAATAAATCGATAGCTGCCGATGATGCCGTCCCTCGGATAGGACGTAAAATGGATGTTCCGAACCTGTACGATGTCAGGTACTCGTTAAAGATTCCTATCCTAATTATACCAGGATAGGCAAAATTTAGGTCTCCCACTGTAGCATCGTCCGATTAGCTTTAGTAGCATAAAAATGGACGTTAAACAAACAAACAAACACACCAACAAATCGATACCTGACGGCGGGATCTCAAAATCGATATCATATTCATAATCCGCAACTCAGATAACCCCAATGTCGACCCCAAGATCGATTATATCGCGATAGTTGTAATAAATCGATACCTGAGCGGGTAACCTTAAAATCGATAATTTTGTTCATAATCAGCACCCCAAATAACCTAGTAATCGATCTTAATCGATGTCCGGTAATTTAATTAAGTGCTGACGTGATTTCTGTAAAAAGGGTTAACCCAATAATGAATACCAATACGGAGAAATCCGAAAAGAAATCTATAAATTTATTCCGAAATAATGAATTTAGTAGAAATTCACATCTCAATTTGTGAATTTTTCCATATTCACATCTTTATTTGTAAATAATGCCAAATTCACAGACTTAGATATAAATATTCACATTTTTTTCTGAATATTCACAATTTTCTCAGTGAATTTATTTTTATTTACAGAAAAATTTCTATATTTGAATAAATTCGAATTCCCACTTGAAAATACGAATTTATTTGTATTCGTATTCACAGATATTGTGATATAAATAAATTTCTATTCATATTCACATTAAAAATAAGATAAAAATAAATTCGTATTCGTATTTATAAATAAAAATATGCCCGACTCTGGCTGTTAGTAATGGCGAACTGCTGCGAAAGTTTTTAGTGTTGTCAGAACATGTGTGTCTGACCGAAACCAAATTTTTAGCCGAAACCGAAACTTATTTACATGTTTATATATAATACATGTAAGGGTGCAGACAGACAATACTGGGGCAGAATGATTGAGCTGGCCAAGGACCGCTTTATGGTCTGTCCACACATGTCCGCACCGCAGCATTAATATAGGTTATGTTCAGAATATTTTTAATTTAACTTACATATTACCTTTAGTTATGCCTAAAGTGGCCTGTGTCTGACATGTGTGGCCTGAACTTTAGGCATAACTAAAGGTAATATGTAAGTTAAATATCCTGAACATAACCTATATTATGTTCAGATTAAAAATATTAATTAATTTATAAATATTAATAAAATAAATATTAATTTTAAAATATTCTGAACATAACCTATATTATTGCTGCGGTGCGGACATGTGTGGCCAGACCTTTAGGCGTCTATCATGCCAATAGAAGAAAAGAAGAAGGGTGTAATATGTCTAGTTTGGCAATAATATCAGTAAAAGCTTTTAAAACAACAGTAATTCAACTAAAATATGGGAATCGTGCAATACGTGAGCTTGGTATAGAAGAGTGGTAAGACAGGTGATAATATAATGATATCATTATATAGAAGAAGCTTACAAGGCAATGCTAGAATAAAAGATCCCTCCTAAATTGCTTCGTTTAGTGAAAATGACGATGGAGGATAATATATGATTTGTAAGGAAATCTGGAAAACTGTCTAGAGGTTTTAGAACGGAATCGGGAATTAGACTGGGGGGATGGCCTTGCCTGTCTCGTATTCAACTTTTCTCTTAAAAAGGTAATTAGAGACTCCGAGATCCAGAAAGAAGGAACGTTAATAAGCAAATCAACGAAAGTTTTAGTATTTGCGGACATTGCAGGAAGATCCCTCAACGCTGTGAAGGAGGCTTTTGAGGCACTGGAAAACTCAGCGAGATGCCTGGGACTAAGGATAAATTTCGATAAAACGAAATACCAACCTCCAGAGGAAGGTGCAGAAACATACATATGTTACGATAGGTTCACGCTGAATCGAAAAGGTAAAGTCATTTATCTAATTAGGATCCCAAGTGAACCACCAAAATAATGTACAAGAAGAAATAGAGTGGAACATCCTTTCCGCGAACCGCACATACTTTTTACTCCAAAAGCACACAAGGAGCAGCCTATAGTCTAAAGCATCTAAAACTAGACTCTACAGGTCTAGGCAGGGATCCTGGAGGAGAAGAATAAATGCAGAACTAAGTGGTACGTATTAAGATGTTAATGTCTTCACGTACATCAAATTTGCACGACTCCGCTGCACTGGTCATGTCATAAGGATGAACCAGGGCGAGATCCCTATGAAAATTATGTCGGAACAAGTAAATGGAACAAGGCGAGTAGGACGTCCCAAGCTTCGCTGGAGGATTGTGTGGCTACCGACTCCAGAAAGCTAAGAAATTGGAAGACAGTGGCACGCAATAGAGAGGACTGGCAATCCTCATTGAAGCAGGCTATGACACATCAAGTGGGTCGTGATCATTAGCGGATCCAGGGGAGGGGCAAGGGGGCGCTTCCCCACTGAGAGGTGAGGACACTCACAAAGTATTACTATTTCTATATAAAATGAGCTATATTTAGTCATTTTACAAGTCCATTAATTGAAAATGAATTGTATTTAAACATTTACAGTAATTTGCAACGTCATTAAGTACTAATGTGTATCTTAAATTAGGGCCTTCATTACTCATGAAATGTAAAAAAAAGAAAGTGCGCCTCCCTCAGAAAATTTCTGGATCCGCCACTGGTAGTGATGCCAGATAAGAAGGAGAATACTTGACCTTACTATATATTTCATGCTTGGTTAATTGAAAGTAAAAGAAATAGTAGTCATTTTTATGTTGCTAATAATTAATTATTTCTTATTTTTTGTTTTCATAATTTCCCCCTTAACAACAAGTTCAATCATTGAGCGATCATTGTGAAGATTTCCTTCTCCTTGGCATTTTACAAATTGGGAAACACTTGAAATGCGTGTACCACGAAAACTATCGGTTTTTTCATTTGTGTAAATGATCAATTGAAAAGCTCCTCAACACCCTACTAATTAGGAATAAAAAATCATGGTGATTGGATTTTTATTAACATTGTTCCAGCTAATTGAATTTTTATGGCGTGGATAAGTACAAAGATGTCCTTTGACCAATAAAATACTTTTTGATTATTTGTTTTTGCAGTATCTTACTGGAATGTCAAGTAAATTATTCCCTGGGGCTTCCAGTATAAACGAGTTTAAGATTCAGTTGGTACAAAAGTTCAAATACTAGGAAATATTAATGCATAAGATTAAAAACGAACCTAAATTAGATAAAGTTTCTAAATAATTAAATTTTATGTAGTTATATTTATTTATTATGATAAGGTTGAAAATATTTGATCACATCCTACTAAAACTGCATTAGGTAATTATTTTCGAATAAATAAAAAACTCTTTAGATTCTTTTCTGCTTCATAAAGATCAAAATAAAACTATGTTAAAAAAAATAACACGAGGTAACAAATAAAAAAAAAAAAATTAACAACCACAATAAAATGTTTTGTGCTGACCTACCTACAACACAAGCCCTTGCTACTACTACTATATTTTGTGTTTGTTTACCGTGTCAGCTGATCAGTTCGTTGCTTTATCAAATTTTTGTTTTGTTTCTTGGCAGGAATAATAATCTTTTTGTTATATTTAATTTTTTTTAAAGTTTTATGATTATTTTAAGCGCTATTTTGAATCATTTAGGTTTATATTTCAATAAAAAGTAATTTAGTGTAGTAATTTTTTTGACTCACTTAGTACTGTGATGTAATAGGGAGAACAGCTGGTTGTCAAGTAAATGTTGCAATGACAGTTTATTTGCGTCTTAGAATAGTCCGTTCTTTGTTTAGAAATTAGGCACATTTAATTTAAGGATTTTGATATCAAAATGTGTCGTTTTTTATTGTAAATAGTTTCAATATCTGAATTTATAGGGTTTAAGCAATGGATTAGTGAGGTAAGGATTAAAAATGCAATTGCCCTTTGTTTACAAAAGATCTGAGTTATGTGTAGTTTATATATTCCTTGAAGATTCATCAAGGTCATCCTCTATTTGTTCACTATATTTTTTGTGGCTCTTTTTATTAAATTAATTAAATGAAAATAATTTATTTTAATTAGTATATATTTATAAGTATTTAAATAATTTATTTTTCTTTTGCTATATTAATTACATATAATTCAACTCTATTTCATATTTTTATTCTATGGATTGTTTTAAATGTAATTTAAAACATTAAATGGATTAAATATGTATTAGGTGTACTTGGATTACTGAGTACTTATCAAAATGTCAGCTGATTCTATGAGAAAACAATCAAAACAAGCATACCACGGCCAAGTTATTTTACCTCAAGCAATTAATGATCCATCAATAATTGAAAGTGTTGCGGGATTTATACATGAAGTTGTTCCTCAGGTATTTTATATGTTTATTTTTTATTATTCCCCATACATATATATTTTTTAATATGTATAGGAATAGTTCGGCGTGGCGGTAAAAAACCTACAAATAGTATTAAACCATTTTATTGCAGCCGTTTCTAAACTACAAAATAGTTTAATACTATTTTGTAGTTTTTTTACTGCCACCCCGGACTATTCTCATACATATTCAGTATCCAGTCAACCATCATTCATCGAATATTTTTTTAAAATTGTCAAATCATAGCTCTTAAGATTTAGATAATATAGTTGCTATCAATGAATCTTTTAGGGGTGGTTTATATTCCAGGCATATTCCAGTGTATTACCTGGTGAATCGCGTGATGGAATTTTATGGGCAAGGTTTGATTCTACCGACTATAATGACCCAGAGAATTTTCCTCCCTTAAGTGAATGTGAAAGTGAATCGACTATACCACTGCTCCTAGTTCTAGGTTATTCAAGTGGAGTTCAGGTGAGTAACCTATTATGAATCTAGAGTTGATTATATGGATTTTCTTACAGCTGTCAAATGATATCAACCGTCTTGATTCATGATTTAGAAAAGTAAAACAACCTATTGAAATATCATGGCAGATTCCATTAATAAAGAGAATAAATTAATGCTATTTTTGTGAGTTGTTTTATGCTTAAGAAATCAATATAATGTTAATATTACTGCTAGGTCACTTTTGGGCTAGGCCTATGTTGACAGGCCACGTGATCATGATTCAGCGAACGAATTTCCGTTAAGAAGGGTCTTCATTAACTTTATTAGATCATAGCTTTTGACTTACACTTGCCGAAAAGGGATATACAAACCCCCAATGGATCCTTTTCAGTTAAGATTGGGGCCACACTAATTAACTTCAAATAGCCCATGGCTAGAAGTGACATAGCAGTAGTATTACTAAGTTTAATATGTTTAATGTTATTTACTATTTATTATTATAACCTATATCTTTAATTATATTTAAAGGGTTGTATATTTGAATAATATTTATTTCATACTATCTCTGTTATATAATGAACATTTAATTGTTTTTTATCAGATAGGGTCCTCTCAATTTATTAGATACTGTTAAATTTGAGGCAAATTATCTCGATTTCCTAAAAAAATTATAGCCAGATAAATTTAATCTCAAAAAGGGGGAGTGTATCAGTTTGTTGTATTAGATAAAATTGTTAATTGATAAAATATGTTATGTTAATGTAACCTACTAGAGCAGAATGAAAAGAGTGATTAGCTGCTTACCTTAGTATTTTCTTGCCCAAAGTATAAAATAAAACCATGAAGGGCCTTGTAAATGTTCAAAATCACCATTCTAAAATCAAACGTTTTGTTTATTTGTTTTCACATATTAGAACCTATAGTATCTGACTAAAACGCACCCAAACTTTATCTTGAGATACCATAAGAAAAAAATTATTAAATAAATATTGTTGTTGTCGTTGTTGTTTATTTAACGTCACTTATTCCACTAAGGCTAATCGTACGATGCTACTGTGGGAGTCATAAATTTTGCCTATCCAGATATACTTAGGATAGGGATCTTTAACGAGTGCCTGACATCTTAGAGGCTCGGGACCTCAATTTTACATCCTATCCGAGGGACAGCATAGCCAAGGATTTTTTTACTTCCATTAAAAAATCCCAGGGCCACCTCGGGACATGAACCCCTGACCTTTAGTATTGTAGGTTGCCATACTAACCTCTACCTCACAGGTGACCTCCTTAAATAAATATTGATATAAAATATTGTGACGTGAAACAAAAACAATTCCATACTTTGTTAGAGATAAATGGATAGAAGTTTTAGTAACACATGAAAGCAATCTTGTTGGCCCGCTTACTTGACTATTACTTGAGTCAGGGCGTAGATCCTGAGGCAGGAGATTGAGGATTTAAAGGCAGATTTAAATAATTTTTCTGGTAACATAAATGACAAATTGGCCAGCCAGTCTGCTAAACTTAACGAGAAGATAACTAGCCTAAAGGTTGTAGGCTAAGATTAATAACAAGATGACCAATTTGTCTGGTGATATGAATGACAGGTTGACCAACCTGTCTGGCAAAATGAATGAGAGATTGACTCTACAAGAAGAGGAGAGGGCTTTCCAATCGGAAGAGGAGGTTGAAAAATTATAAAAGGCCCTGAAAAAAGGTGCCCAGGCAGTCTCAAGAGATTAGCTCTGCCAACAGCCGTTGACGGTACAAGATGGGGAAAGAAAGCCTAGCCAGGATAAAGTCTCCAATTTTTGATGGTAAGTTGTCCTGGTTGAATTACCTCAAACAGTTAACGCAGAGGATAGTGCTAATGGGTGGTCTTCTTGAGATAAGGCTGTAGCCCTAACAGTGATGCTCCGAGGTGATGCTCTAGATGTCCTTCAGACTCTCTACCCCTATGATCCACATGATTTTAACATGCTAGTAAGTTGGCTTGAAATGTGATTAAGCCACGCTCACCTTAAACAGGTATACCTGTCCCAGCTGAAGAGCAGGAACTAGAAGGCAGCCGAGACTATCCAGGAGTCGAGGTGGACGTAGCGAGGATGGTTAAGCTGGCTTACCCAATGGCCCCGTGAAGTTTATTGGAGTGCTTAGCTGTACAAGCCAATGAACTTTGGGAAGCCGGTAATACAAAATAACTTGGAAAACATGGTTTTAAAAGTTGTAAAGGCTCTAGATTCCCAGAAAAGGAGACCATTACAGTGCTGAAACTGTGGGGAGCTCAGAAACCTCAGGAGTTTCTGCCAGGGAATAATTACTCTTGACACAGGAAAAATAAGACATGTCAACTCCTGGGAGATTAAATCATCCCAGGACAGTAATCAAGATCCTTCCCCATTGATGCCGACTGTGAATATGTGGATAGCAATATCAATGGCAGGTAATATAAGATGCTGATAGAAGCTACGAAGACTATCGTCTCCTTGAGTGTGACTGGCAAAAAGGGCTGTCACCCTCCAGGTGGCGACTGAGGAAAGCATCAGGATAAGAGCCAAGGTATTCGGGGAAGCCGAGTTGAAGATATTGTTAGGCAAAAACTGTGTCTTGCACTTGATCCTAGTGGCTGATACAGAAGATGTTATTCTCGGCATAGGCATTATATACTAGTTTTAACTGGACCTAAAAAGAAGAGATGTCAACATCAATGGGGAGGAGCTGTTCTTTCATAGTCGGGAACTTGTTGTGTTGGGAGTCACCATTGACAAGAAAGAGGAACTTCATGTAATTATTGTTAGGAAGCGAAATAAGATTGAGACTTAAGTGTTGATTACCTCGGTGGTTCGGCAGGTGACTGCGAAGAAGATGTAGACATCTGAGAACTGGGTCAAGATATCCACAGGCCTTGATCCCTCACTACCTCAAGATGAAAATCGATATCGCCCTATCAAGAAGAGATCTCTTAATACAGACCAGATGAAGAGACGCAACAATAGCAGAGCCAATCAGGGTAGATACAAAGAAGAAAAACTCATTTGGCTCTGTTATCCAAGGAGAAAGGGATGACTGCCCAAAATTACAGAAGAACCAGGAGGGGCTGTGATAAAGAAGCAGATCAACGATGTGGTTTACTGGGTCTTCAAGTATCCCAAAGAAAAGCCTATGATCGTCCACTATAATTACTTATCCCCATAACCATGGTTCCCTGCATGGTGAAGAAGAAGAGGCACAGTGAATTCAGGAAGGACCTTCCGTCGTGAGAGAACAGTGCCTGTGGCAAAGAAGACATCGATGAGGACTGTCTCTAAGGAGGGGGCAGTGTTTCTTGAAACATAAACAGATGATTATCTCTGTCACTACTAATAGTTCCAGACATTTGATGGACTGTTACATAACTGTATTACTATGTAATCACATGTTCTGGATGTAACGAGAATGTACTGGGCCAATCTGGAATGGTTATACCAAGTAGAAGCACAGTTAACTTCTTCCTTAACTATACCATTGATAGTAAACTGTGCTTCTACTTGGTAAAACCATATCTCTGGTTTTTCAATCCAAAAGGGTGGAATTTTTATGTTGACCCTATCAACAAAACTTACGTCATTAGGATTTACCATTCCCACTGTTCCTTGGTCTTGTGAAGATTCTTTCCGTTCTCCAAAATATTTATCTTCTTTAGGCATCGTGCTCACGATTAAATAAAATAATAATTAAATTATTTACTCACGATCACGTCGGGGTCACCAGTTTTGGTACTTCTAATTGCACCACTCAATTAATTCTGAGTACACCAAGGAACAACACTTTTATTAGAAAGTACTATTTTATTTATTCCACATAAGGTTAACAATTTTCATGTCTCCACACAGATATTTTTCAACACACACTGCTACAGGTTTAAAATAATTTTATTCATGTAAAATTATAAAACAAAAATGTCGCACAAACAATTAAAACTGAAACTAGTACAATGTTACAAAACAGTAACTAATAGTGACAAACAATGACTTAAAAGTATTTGGTTACTATTAAGCTTCAAGGCTAGACTAAGCCCTTAGTCCATTGTTTCTTGTGTTTAGTTCAGAATCAAACATTCCAGATTGGCCCAGTACATTCTCGTTACATCCAGAACATGTGATTACATAGTAATACAGTTATGTAACAGTCCATCAAATGTGTGGAACTATTAGTAGTGACAGAGATAATCATCTGTTTTTGTTTAATTTTAATCTGTGTGAAGACATGAAAATTGTTAACCTTATGTGGAATAAATAAAATAGTAATTTCCAATAAATGTGTTGCTCCTTGGTGTACTCAGAATTAATTGAGTGGTGCAATTAGAAGTACCAAAAACCTTAATTGGTGTGACAATGTCAAAATTCAAATTAATATTAGAAAAAATTGGATTTTTATTTATTTTTTTTTTTTTTTAAGAAATCATTTCTTGTTAGTTGTACATTAGGAGTTGATTCCCTAAGCCAAGTGTCAATTTTAATTTTTATAGACGTCGGAAAAACTGAGACGCTGTTCAGTCAATGATTTCTCCTGGCACATTTCTAATAAGCTGACACATCCAATTTCGTGTTGCGTTTTGGTAAAAAAACATAAAGCTTCTGTTATGTTTTAACCTTGTGAGTTACACGTATATTAATTTAACTGTACGGCTAAATGAGCATGATTATCCTCACCAAAATGGAACTATTTTCGATCTTTGATAATCGATAAATGACTAAACCAAGTTTAACTTCAAGTATCTCATTGACCTGCGAGAATATAATAAGAGAATTAGGGAACAATCTAAGTTTTGGTTTCGGCTTTGACTAAAAATCGGCAAAGACGAAACTGGCATTCTGTCTGATATCCCCGAGAAGGGGGTGGGATCACTCGATTTCAGCTTGTAAACTCAATCTTTTTTATGGCCTTTAGCACCCTTGAATTTAATAGTGTGTAGTATCTGTTATTTTAATTAACTAAATTAATAGAACATAGATCTCTCTCATACTTTTGATATATTTAATTTATCGAAAACTTTTAAGTTAGGTGTGGTGAAAAAATTTTATAGTGATAAATAGACCTGAATAAAATCCAAACACCGTTTTCGACAAAAAATTATTCTATAAATTTTTAAACTAAATTATCTCTAAAATTTGAGACCAAAACTGATTCAATAGACTAAATAGCTTCTGAGATACTGATTTACGAATGCGCAAGGCCGCCATGATATTTCAAGTATATTTTAAGGCGCAAGTATATTTCACCTTTAACGCCTTTAATAGTTCAGGGGGTATGATCTAACTTCTTATAGAGGGATTTGATCCAAGCCCATGTATTGTATGAATAATTGAGTTCAATCACTGTCATTTTATAAGATTTCATTGATATTATTGCTAAACTAGCCATATTACACATATACTATATATACACATGTAAATTAGTTTCGGTTTCGTCCCAAAACCAGGTCTGCCGCCGGAATTCAGTTTTGGCTAAAAATTTGGTTTCGGTTGGACACTAAAGAGAACACAATTTTCTGTGTGATGTATGGTTTTAGATTTATTAGGAAAAATCTCCTAAAACCCTTGAGGAGTTTGATGGAATAATTGACTTTAGCTTCTCTGGGTAACCCACACTGACACCTACACACCTGAGTTTCATTACAATGGGAATATTTGCCAAATCCAAAGTACTTATTGACTGGGCTATTATAATAATTTCATAACTTTAAATAATTAATTCATCCACCATTATTTATCAAATATTGTTATTTTAATGATCCATTTTTTAAATTAAATCTGTTTAGGGTCGCTGTTTTTGAAAAATTATCCTAAATGAATTTGGGGCCCTATTTTTTTTTCAGACTATCACTGCTCTACTAGAATGCTGAAGTTAGAAAAAGTATCAATTTAAATTTTAGTGAATCATATTATTTTCCCAAAAACATAGCCAAACTACACGTAATAAGTAAATAAATACAAAATTAAACCCCCCCCCCCTAAAAGCACCCCTTAAAATTAAAAAAAAATATTTTTTCGCTATTTTAACCTCTTAACTTAATAATAGAATTAGAATCCTTAAAAAAAAAAAATCCGCTAAGATTAACTTTAATATTTTAGAGCCAAAATCAAAATAAATATTTTTTGTAAGCACCATAAAAATTAACCCTCGTGTCAAAAAAATCTGAAAATGATAGCTTTTTAATATTGGAGTCCTCCACCCCCTCATCGAAATCAAACTAATGTTTTTTCACAAACAACACCCTTGATAATTACAGAATGGACCCTTATATTAAAGAAATTTTCATTATTAAAGAGTAACATCACAGTGACCAATATCGCTAAACATGTCTACTAGTGTGGACAAGGTTTTACATAGCACTCTGACAGTAAGTCAGTGTTATTAGGTATCTATCAAGTTGATAGTAAATTGCGAGTTTGCTTTCCGTTTATTCGATACAACATAAATATACATGATAGTAATAACAATTTCTGACTTTCTGTTTAAATTCTGCGTATGTTAGATAGCTTAATTAAATATAATTTAATTTTATGTATAATTACCTTTAGGTATGGAGTGTTGGAGGAAGTGGAGAAGCAACAGAACTTCTTTCTTGGTGCCAAGGAGCTGTACGTGCTTTAAGGTTCCTACTAAAACCTCATAATCGCGACCCTCACGTGTCAAAGAGGCCATTGGTTGCTATTGTTGATAGTAGTTCTCCTGGTCCTCAGTTCTCAACCCTCTCATTTATTTCACTTAAAACAGCTGAAGTGGTAATTAGTAATCATTGAATGCATTCCCTAAATATTATCTATGATTTTTAAGAAAGAATTGATATGTGATATAGTTATTAGATTTAGAAGGAAAAAAAGGCATATTCCCACATACTTTTATTTTATTTTTGCTGTATTTCACTCTTTCATACTCACTCTTTTATACAATAAAGATAAAATCAGATTTAATACTGTAACAAATTTGTGAACTTAATGTGTTTTAATTAGTGAAGCAAATAGGCAATATTTAAGAAAGATTATGAAAGTGATAAAACGACTAATTAAGAAAACAAATATGTTGTTATTGTGAATATTATTATTTGTATTTGACAGTGAGTACTTCTGTTATTTCTGAGTTAATAAATCACTGATCTATTTTTCAAACTCTACTATCTATTCAAGGTAAAGGAAGGGACGGTAGAGCCCCTGTCACGTTACAATATGATACAGTAAATTATAATTCATGTTGAAATAAATGAAACTAACATAATAAAATAAAAAAAAATTATATAATGTACCTAGAAATTATTAAGAATGAGCAATATTATTTTCTTGATGGGAGTTGTTTATTTGCGTGATTTTTCTTTTCAGGTAAAAATAATTAAGTTTAATTCACCGATTTGTGATGTTCATTGCAATCGCAAGAGTATTGTTGTTACATTTAATGAAAGGATTGCTGTTTTTGATTCAGCTACCCTAGAAGATCGTCTTACAATAACTACATGTTACCTTAGTCCTGGAAATTCGCCTAATCCTATTGCTTTGGGAACTAGGTAAATACTTATAACTAATTCTTTATTAATTTTTTTGTAATATTTTATTAGTTAATCTATAAGATAATATTTTTATCATAAATATCATTCGTATAAAAAAATTGGTCAATAATGTTGGGAAAGATCTGATGATCTTTGGGATTATTTTATTTTAAAAATGATCTAAATATGCTAAAATTAACCGCTATTAATGATTTAGGTGGCTGGCATATGGAGAAAAAAGATTGACAACTTGGCAAAGAAGTTCAGGCGGATGTGAAGGAGATGGAGCACAATCCTATACATCTGCAGTAATTCATGCAGCCAAGTAATAAATATTTTATTATTTTTGTATTTATAAATTAACCATATTGGATTAGATTATGTAAGTTTTTTAAACTTAAACCTTATGTAAATTTTGAAGATGGATAAATCTTCATTGAAGAAGTTAAATTATGAGTATTTTTCTATAACAATTGATTATTCATACACATATACATTTAAATGTACAGCGATAATTTTCAAAAATAACTTGATGCATGGTCCGATTCTTACTGAAAAAGGAGTAAACCTTATTGTTAAAGCAATTAAAAGTGTTTTTGTTTTGTTTGCCAATAATTGTTTATTTTCTTTAGAAATGCTAAGACTTGCTCCTCTGTTATGTTAAATTTAAATTGAGACCTCTTGGCGCCTTCTATGATCTTAAGTGCTCCCGCTAGATCGTGCGAATTTCCGTTTCTGCCAGCCTAGCCATTTTTTTTTATAAGTCCTGTTCTGTTTTTGGCGTCCGTACTTGTGTACATGTTAATTGCAAGTGTCTCCAATTGTCTCAGTCAAGTGTGTCCAAGTTTACATTTTATTTTCATCTTATTATCACCCGATTGTTCTATAGTGGTTTGAACTTTCGAAATTGGTAGACGTCAGTCGTCAAATTTCATTATATTAATGAATCTAGCAGACAGATTATTCTGTCACATTAAAAAAGAAGTCCTTTGACACATCATGATCATGGAATTTCATTACATCTTGTATCGTACAAATCAACTTCATCGACAACTGGGAATCCTGGGTGCATAATTTGGTAACCTGAAGAGGGATGGTATATTTTCCTCTAAATCCAGTTTTCTTTAACGGTTATGCAAAGCTTGAAATAGATGAAAATTATCTCAAGCTATAATGGAACCCATTCTCTTCTAATTCACTAGTAACGTGCATTATAGCTCCTATTGTTCAAAATTAAAACAAACTATTCTTACTCCCCCCCCACCACCCGCTCACTACCACATGCTATGTGTTTTATGTCAGATTCTATCAGTAGTGGAGATTATCAATAGTTTCACATCTCTATAACCCAGTGATTAAAGTGGTTAACTCAACTGCACTTAACTTTTGAGAGCTAGGCTAAAGTTTGAACAGTTATGAAAAATCAGGTTTTTGTTATTTTTTGGAATGAATTAATGCAAATAAGAAAAAAGAAAGTTTTGAGAAAATGAAAAAGTGTAAAAAAAAAGAAAAAGAAAAAAATAGCTACAAGATTGGTATATGAAAAAACACATATACCTCCATTTGGTGAAAACACAGCTCCTCTAAATGTGAAGGTGATTATGTACAGGATGAAGTGATTTCATTTGGTGATCCTCCTTCAAAGAAAAGAGGTCAGAGAAATATTTTGACCATAATTTTACTATGAATCTTGGACTTGCATTCTGGAATGTTTGTAGAATCTCAGACCAAGTCAAATGTAAGAGTTTTGGTAGAACCTGAGTAAATACAAAGCATTTGTGTGCGGTTGGAAAGATGTTAGGCCAGCTGCCTTCAACCTCTGAAGACCACATAACAGGGGCCTGTTAAGAGGTGACGATTACTCTTTGCCATTGGATTTTTCGCAATAAACTGTGGACAAATGGAAGAAAATAAATCATTCAAGTTAAGCAAGAAAGTAGCTAGTTCACTCAAAGTTTTTTATGATGCTGCTGAACGTGGAGCTCCACCAATGGAATAATACAACCAACCTCATACAAAAGACTAAATGGAAAAATTTGCTATTACTGTTGGTTAAGCAATTTAGAAAAACTAGTATTGAGACTCGAAGAATCAACTTTATTATCTTATTTATTATTAAATTAACATCTACTATTGTACCAATTAACTTTTTCTTTAAATTACTTTGTAAATAGATGACTGAAACAAGTTTAAACATTATTTATATTTTTATTAAACATAATATTATTCGAAACAGGCTTCAATTATTCATTCCTATTTTTTACTTTCAAATATGTAATTTTAGGAGGTGGTCGCTATTCTTAAGTTCCTTTCAAAAAAGATATTTATATTGTAACGTGAAACAAAACACAAAGTGCATATGCCATATATTTAGAATAGTTCTAGACTTGTTGTTGGAATGACCTAACAGTTGGAACAAACTGTCATAGTACATGTTTGTGACTACAATGTTCGAGTACCATCTACGATGGCCCAGAACCTTTGAGGCCCGTCCTCTTACGACTAAATATAAGTAGCGATGGACTGGAGAGTTAGTCTTGTTCTGAAGTTCAAGTCATATGATTATTTCTGTGTTACAAAGTGATAATTTTTTTTTTTTTAAACCTGTTTAAATATTTGTTTTCTTATAATTTGTATGGCATTGAAAATTTTTATTTTCGTTCAATAAAAATTGTTTGACCCACATAAGTGTTACAATATTTAAATGTTGAAAACAAAATGTCTTTTATGTCTTGACAAATTTGAATTGTAAACTAATAATGTAGGCATAATAGAAAAGTTTTGCTAAAGATAAAATAAATAATATATCTTAATATCATATGAGTAACATTTGAAAATGAAACTTATACCAAAAACAAATTTGAAAATTTTTATTATAAATTTAATAAAAAGTGAATTTTCTTGTTTAGGAGCCTTGGTAAAGGGTTAAGGGAACTTGGTGGTAGCTTAACAGGCAGCAGTCCTCAAAGCTCTCAAAATGCTCATGCCCAACCTGGGATTGTTTCAATTATTGACATTGAGGTAATTTTATTTGATACATATATGTTTTTTCTTCATATTATTCTGTATTCCAGTAAAAGTTTTTCTTTCGTTATAGATTTACTATTTTTAAACTGCCAAAATTGTAGACAACAATCTTCTTATTGGCAACTCATTTTAAGCCCATAAGAGCACATTCTCCAGCAAAGGCCAAAATAGCATTATAGTTAATATAATTTAGGATCGCTCTATCAGAAGATACTTCACTGTTATGAAAGTTATTCGTGGAGTGGAGATAGGTTCTGACTATTTATTACTAGAGACAGATACTAGGATTTTAAAAGGACTATGTCCCCCAACCCAAAAAGTACAAAAACATCAAGGTTCATGGACTGAACAACCGTTCAAAAACAATGGAGTGCGAATAATCAGAGCTAATTGGTATAAATCTAGAAAGAAATGTTGAGACCCATGAATTACTCTAAAATGAACGATTTTAGAAACAGCAAAAGAAGTCTGCGGTATGCACAGGTTGATGGGGAAAGGTAAACATACTAAGTGTTGGGATGATAGTATAAAGGAAATAGTTGGCTAGGAGAAAGGAGCTGGAAATCATATCTTCAAGATAAGTTCCGGAAAAGGTAAGGAAAGAATGCAGTTCAAGCGGCCAAAAAGAGGACATGAGAAAAATTCGGTAAAAGTCTGAATGGAGATCATTGGGATAATATCAAGAGGTTCTGGAGAAGTGTCAAGCGCCTAAAAGGAAGATACAAAAAGCCTGTAAGGAATATTAAGGACCAGAGTGGGAACATAATCTCAGAGACGGAAGGAATCCACAACAGATGGAAAACCTACTTTCAGGAACTCTTTAAGAAAGAGGAATACACAAACAAATCATTGCCAATGGTTATTCAAGCCAAAAGTCAATAGAAGAAAAGGAGATAGCTGATGCCATTGAGAAATTGCAGATTGGAAAGGCCCCTGGAAGAGGTGACATCCCCCCAGAGTTCATCAAATACGGAGGCCGGAGAGTTGGTGAAGACACTCCTAGGGCTATTTCAAGTACTATGGGATTCCGGGAGAAAACCAGAGGATTGGAAGTTTAATGTAATTGTTCCAATACATAGGAAGGGCAGCACTACAATGTGGAAGTTACAGGCCTATCAGTCTACTTTTTGTTGTATACTCTAAAATATACTAGATCTACGAATGCATTGTGAAAAGTAGATTAAGATTAATTGTTGAGGGACAGCTCGAACCAGAGCAAGCTGGATTTAGACCCCATAAACAGATCAGGACCACATATTTGTCCTTATAAAAGTAAAGTATTGGAGGGTGCGTGGGGGGGGGGGATCAGGACATTCCCCTAGCCTTTCTAGACCTGAAGGTGGCTTTTGACTCAGTCCGTTCAACTCCATCAGGGATTTTATCTCTGTAATAAAATCAACTTACAGAGATGTAAAAGAGGTATTGCGGATCAAATGGGAGAAAAACAGTTGGATAAAGGAGCCAGGCAAGGAGATAGCCTAGCTCTTTGATATTTCTATGTTTTATGGACGAGATCCATAAATTATGCAAGAGGATAACTTTGCCAATATTAATTGGCATAATTGGAAGATGGAATATGCGTCCTGGCATTATTGAGAACCATTGTTCTTCTAGAAAACTCGAGGTCACAGGAAGAATGGAAATAGGAGTATAATGTAAGAAAAGACATTAGTAATAATAACAATAGTAATAAGTATAATGTAAGAAATGACAATATATATTGACAAAAGCAAAGTGTTTGCGTCGAGGCATGAGCATGAAGATGTACATTTGAATTTTGGTGGTGAGTCTCGTGAATTAGTCAACCACTTTCCATACCGAGGAACAATCATCAACTGGTCTGGTACCCAAGTATATTACCAGATCTGTAACAGCATAGTTGGCCACCGAAATCTAGGGAAGAGGATGAAGCTACACATATACAAAGCAGTCTACCTCCCAATGTTCGCATACTGTAGTGAAAGTTGGGTCATGATGGACAGTTATATTAGTCGGATAACAGGAGCAGAGATTAAGTACCTTCGCAGAGTGATGAGTTAAACAAGGAGGGGATTGTCTGCGGAATGCTAGTATAAGGATAGAAGAGTATGGTAGGAGGAATGGCTCCGTTGGGTTAAGGCCCCTTAACCCTGAATGGCATAAAAAGCGAGAAAAAGACGAAAAAAAAAAAAAAAAAACTAATATTTACATATAAATTCAATAATTTCTTAATTTTTTTATACATTCCTTATTTTTATTTATTTAAAAATAGTTTTGTGAAGTCTTTTTTAGTGTATTAGAATGTTTCTTTCTCAACATTCTACAATTATTTAGCACAATTACCTTTTCTTTTACAATCATCAAAAGCTTATCCATATACACATATGTAAAAAAATTAATTGTTGTCTTTAAATATAAATTTTGATGTATAATTTTTTATTTACAGCGAAAGGGAGGCACGAGCGAAGATGAGCGTGGGAATATGATCGCTCACTTTGTTGCCCATACCAGTGCTGTTGTTGCAATGGCTTTTGATCCTTCTGGTTTACTCTTAATAACAGCCGATAGGCACGGGCATCGCTTTAATGTATTCAGAATCCATCCTCACCCCTGCACATCACAGCTGGCTGCGGTTCATCATTTGTACATACTTCATAGGTATTGTGGATTTCAACATATCTAGAAATATTCTTTTTATGTAATTATTATTATATTCATGTGATCATTCATTCATCTATATATATATATATATATATATATATATATATATATATATATATATTTTTTTTTTTTTTATACCTTTTTTATACCTTTATTATACCTCACTACAATCATTCATGCTTTTAAAGATCTGTCTATTGTTAGTTTAAGGGATATTTATGTATATTTTAACAATGCTATCTACTAAGTTTTCTTAATAATGTGATGATTTTTGTGAAATCAAATTATTAAAATATGAAAAACATTAATTTCAACTTTTCATCTCTTTAAAACCGTTTTTATGATAAAGGGGTCTACTATTATCACATTCACTGTTGATTACTAATTTTTTTAATAAGAGGAATAAATTTTAGAAAAAAATAAGCAATATAGAACAATAATTTTATGGTTGTTTATTTGTTAAAATTATTAATTATATATTTATTGTTTATTATGAATTAGTTACTATACTTTAATGCTTGATGTTCATTATCTAACACATTGGTTCTCAAATTGGGGCCTGGTGAAGGGGTAGGGGATAACACAAAGATTGATCACTTAAATGAATCATCCAAAGTGATAAATGTAAATTGCCCTTCATCTTCATTTCATCCTAAGTTCAATAGAAGTAAATGATGACAATTTTACACCCTTCCTACATTTGATGATTGAGCCATTACTGGAATCAATGATTACTCCAGTGAAGCTCAGTGAAAAATGTAAACAATTGATCTCATCATTCCCCATTCTATTAATCAAACTCGACCAGTTGACTCTCTTCTATAGTACGTGTTTTGTTTAATTATTTAATAATTTTAACTATTTAAATTAAAATTCTAATGTTATTCAAGTGGCTTGAAAAACAAACTGCATTGTTTATTGAAACTTATCAGCATTACAGTGATTATAGAAAAATAGATATAATTACATTAATAAAACAAATGCACATGAAAAGAAGGCCTAATCCACTATGCTTGAGTACTAGAAGTCATTTTAAATTATATTTTAGGCCTCAAAGCTTCTTGAAACCAAGTATCTTTTTTTTTTAATAAATGAGTTACTTTTTTGAGGTATGTGAATTGGTCCTCTTTCATTCTTAAATGATTTTTGTATTCTCCTTTATCTTCTTCTGCCAATTCACTTAAAAGAGTTAAGAAGCTCCCAGATTTTCTCTTCTTGTGAGCCAGGGTTTCACTTACCAGCATCTTTGACTAAGGCCAGTTTTGAATTTTCATGTAGGTCAGGTCCACATGAAATTTAATCAATTCCTCCACGAACAACTCTTGAATTTGTTCTCAAATGAGCCATCTTATAATAATAGATAAAAAGATCATAATAATAATGACACACAATTGAGGTACAATGACAGTGTACACAAGATGAAAGCATTGAAATGAATGAAAATATGTTAACAAGTATGGAAACTCTGGATGTACATGAAAAATGAAGTAGTGTAAATCGTACTTACCATGATAGGCAGGACAAAAATCTCTTTCATCGTCGAAATGATTCTGCTTAAGAAAGAAAATATAAGAAATTTACTTTAAGAATTGCTAGTAAAGGTTTCTATAAAAATATAAAAGAGGCATGGATTACAGTTAAACCATATATATGGGAAGGCATGAAAAAAAAAACTGGTGCAATGTGTGCAACACACAACTTTCACTTACGAACTTACTTAGATTAGAAATCGACGTGTTTTGATAATATGTAAATTCCATTCACACATTTGTCCACATTTATATGCTTACATTTTTATATCTCCATAAGTTATATAGTATCTGTAATGCAGAACTTGAAATTTCTCAGTACTTTTCGATTCATTATTGCTTATTTATTTTTTTAAGGGACTTAATTTCATCAGCAGTCGAGTTTTTTATACTGCTTGCTTGTTTTTTACTAACAGTTACTTTTTGTGAATGTATCGTGAATGTGAATTGATAGGTGCATTTACGTCTCGTTGTAAAGTTTGTCTCCTATGCCTTTCTGGAAATCGAGAACGATTACTGTTCTTCTAAAATCCCTTTATATTGCTTTCAGAAATTTATTATGGAACAAAAGGTTCTAGACTAAAATATAATTAATTATAGACTATTATCTTATACCATATTTTTGCACACCTTCGATGCATTAAAAAATTTTAGCATCACATATTTATTATCTAAAGTAAAATAAATGTTTTTATTAATAAATAAAAGTTTTTATCTTCATAATACGGTTAGTACAAAATAAAGTGTACCCTTCGTTAAAAAAAAAATAAAAAATAATAAAAAATAAATAAAAAAAACACGTGAAAGTGAGACAAAATTTATTAAGTTAAGTGCCCCCTCCAATTGATCGATTTTTATGATATTTCGGCTGTCGCATCGCGGGCATATACATATATATCATATACCCAGTTTGATGAAAATCGTTAAAGCCGTTTTTGAGTAAATAAAAAAAAACACCTGATAATGAGAAAACACTTATTAAGTAAAGTGCCCCCTCCAATTGATCAATTTTTATGAATTTTTGACTGTCACATAGTGGGCATATGCATACACCAAATACCGAGTTTAATCAAAATCGTTTGAGCCGTTTTTGAGAAAATTGAGAAAAATGTAAAAATTAGACATAATTCTTTAAACAAAGTACCCCCTCCGTTTGCCCAATTTAGATGAAATTTTTGCATCATATCGCGGGCATATACATACACCAAATACCTAATTCAGTTGTGTAAGGCTTATAGTTTTTGAGCTAGTCTGTTCACACACAAACACCCAGACCATTTCGTGGGACTTGGTTATTTGGACTCAGGGGACCCCAAAACGAGACCCAAATATTTCCGATGAAAACCGGAAGTTGAAATTTTTCACGATCGCAATACTTTCCCCTTAGTATATATTTCATATTTAGGTAAGTGAAAGTAAAAAATTGAAAACAACTGATCTAACAGATCATTATTACTTATTTTGTATTCACTTTTGAACATGCTTTTGCTGTTAACCTTTGTAATATAAATTATTATACCATATTATTATATCACTTAACCAAACATATCGCTAAAAATCTTTATCTTCAATATTGATATTTTTTTAATGTAAGTTTTTAGGAATATAATTAATATGTATTTTTAAAATATATTTATCTTATACAATACAGTTATCTTTTAGGTTACCAGTTACTCATAGTCCACTTGGATTACAAATACCTAGTCCAGTTACTCCACTGTTGTTTATTTTTTATAACTTTTTCAGCCTGGTTGTTTTTTTATGCTATTACTGAGTTTAATAAATCCAAGATTTTTTAAATTTACTTTTAATCAAACCAACATAATGTTCAAGGGGAGAAACAACAGCCCGTGTTCAAGATATAGCTGTGTCATGGGATTCAAGATGGGTTGCTATATCATCTGTTCGAGGAACTACACATGTATTCCCAATTACTCCTTACGGAGGTCCCTTAACTGTCCGTACTCATACGACTCCACATGTTGTTAATAGACTTTCCAGGTAAGTATTTTTATTATATCTCTCAGTTGTTTTTTTTTTTTTTTTTTAATTCATATTTAGCTGCCAATCAAATCATTGTAACAAAAATTTGGTGAATCACATCTGATTGTACTAACTTTGAGGAAAAAAATTAAAAATATATAAATCTAAAAAACTAAAACTGTGACTGATAAAGATAGAAAACATAATTGGATCAGTTTGGAACTGAACGACTCAACAGTGTATAGACTGATTTGACAAATTTTGGTTTGATTACATTCATGAAACATGGAAATAGATTTTTTTTTTCAGTGGATTGGTGTTCAGTAGACATTAATTGTATCAAATTCCTTTTAAATATTTATTTGAATTTTTCACAGTAATTAACTTTGGGACATTGTTCTATTCACACGGAAGAAAGTTTTTTGTTGAATTAAACTTTTATTATAAATATAAGGAACTGTGTTTTTTCAATTCGATTTGTAATTATCCTCAAAGATTTGTATAGCCAAATGAATGTCATATAATGATTTAATTTTTTTATAATTCAGTCATTTGATAATTGTTTAGATTTGAGAGAAGTGCTGGGTTGAGAGATGGCAGAGGTTCGCCCCTACCATGTGAAGCTCCGCCCACTCCACCTCCTCCACGCCTCCCTCCATATCCTCATCCTTCAGTCATCACACCCTTAGCACAGCTTAGGGCAAGACCAGATGACTCCCCCCTGGCTGCCACCTTTGGTCCACCTAGAGCTTGGCTCCCTGGGCGACCTAAATCGAAGCGGACCTGTGCAGATTCTCTTTATGTCATATCTAATTCAGGTGTACTCCTACAGTATGATCTTGATCCTAAGTGTGTTCAAGGTAATATAATCTTCTTTGACCCCTAAATTCCAAAATACAACCTTTTAATTATTTATATTTGTATATTTGAGGTGATGAATTTTATTACTTTTCATTAATTTCTTTATTATTTAACTTTAATTAATTAGTTATTGAGTATTTGTCTTATGGTCATTTATATATATATATATATATATATATATATATATATATATATATATATATATATATATATATATATAATATAATTATATAATTATATTAATATATAATTAATTATAATATAATTATATTTATAATAATTATTATTATTTTTATTATATAAAACAATCATGAAAAATTTTGGCTTCGGGTTTTCAATGGAAATACACATTATGAGCTCCGTGCCCTTTCCATTCTCATCACCATTGATTAACCGCGAGTGGCACATCCATACAAAACTACACATTTATGCATTTTCTCAAAAAAAGGCTCTTAAATATTTTGATTAAACCTTTCATGACCATGAAGAATCAAGTATTCTTTAATAACAGTGGTTAAACAAACTAAACATCATATTTCATTTGTAGATGGTTAAATAATTATTGAATAATAAGCCATTTAATAACAGTGGTTAAACAAACTAAACATCATATTTTATAGGTGAGAGATAGTCAACTGTTATTCTATACGATAGGTTAAATGATTATCAGGATTTTCAGTTAAAACTTTTTTATTTTGGAAAGCCAACGTTTCGATCCAACTTGTGGATCTTCATAAGGGCTTCTGAGTCCAGTCTTTGAGTTTGAGTCTTTGTATCACTCTGGACTCAGAAGCCCTGATGAAGATCCACAAGTTGGATCGAAACGTTGCCTTTCCAAAATATAAAAGTTTTAACTGAAAATCCTGATAATCATAATCATTTAACCTATCATATTTTATATATAGATGGGTGGTAATTGTTAAGTAATTATTGAATAATTTTCATCTGAACCCGGGTCCTCTGCATCTCCATTGTAGACGCTCAGGCCACGTCCCATATCAGCTTTTCGTCTACAACAATCTCAACCTGCCAGGTCTTGCCGCATTGCAGCGTAATAACTAGGGGCTGGACAATTATTCAAATTTTGGGATCTAATTGACAGACCGTCGTCATATTAAACATTTTGTTATGCATTGATGGTTGGTTATTGTTGGATAATTATAGCTCCTTATACTAGTAGTTTGTTTCCACCACTTCCACCTGACCTTATTTTTCTAGATCTCCCTCCCGAAAATCAACACCATTAGGTAGGGATTATGGAAAAGAGAAGGTGAGCAAGGCTGGTACATGGCCTTGGTAGCTCAATTGGTTTGAGTTTCTTCAACGGAGAAGCAGAGGACCCGGGGTCAAATCCGGCAATGTTTCCTTCTTTTGTCGATCTTTCTCTTCAGATGAAAGTAATTAAACATTAAATTTTTTAAATTTGTATTCAAGAGGTTTATAAAATTTATATGATTGTTTATAAAAAGATAAGAATGTGCATTTAATGGGATGAGTCAGAAAAAATAACCGTTTTCTTTATTTTTGAACTTAGCATAGTAATTCCTCTCTTATTTACATTCAGGAGCTAAAAATTTTGATAAAAACATGAATAATTGTTCAGGTTTAATCCCATCTGAATCATTTTATAAACAGCTTGCCCTCTATCCGGGCTCAGTACTTCTTTATCTTTCCTTTTGTTCACAAAGACAGTAAAATTCGAATTCTCTTATTGGAAACGGAAGTTTTCAGCAGCTGAAGCCACTCGTTTAGTGGTTGAATTTTTAGGATGAAGACTCTTTAAATGAAAGGATCGTGAGGTAGTTCAAAAATTTAATGAAGGGGATTTGAGCGTTAAAAGGAAATCAGGATCAGGGCGTGTTTCAGTAGTCAACCAGGACGCTCTGCCCACTGCTATTGAAGCTGATCCTACGAAAAGCACTCGTGAACTTGGCCACTCACAATCTACTGTGACTCGAAATCAGCGATAGTTAGGAAAAGGGAAACGTGCGTGCCTCGAGGTTCCCCATATGCTTACACCCTAGCAAGCAAGCCCAATTTGCGAGTTGCAAAATCCGACTACTAATCGTTTAATCAAAAGAATAGTCTCATGTGATAAAAAGTGGGTGTATTGGCGTAATCCTGAAAGAATAGATCTTGATCATGGTCAGATAGCTCAACCTGTTGCCAAGCAAGGGCAATTCGAAAAAAAAAGACGATGCTCTCTGTATTTTGGAACTAGGATTGAGTCATAAACTGTGAGCTCATACCTGAAGGTCATTCTATAAATTCAGAGCTCTATTCAGAACAACTTCAAAGAATGTACGATGTTTTGGTTCTGCGTTATCCTGGCTTAGTCAACAGGAAGCAAGTATTGTTCCAACAATATAATGCCAGACCCCACACCTTGCCATAAAAAGAAAAACTAGCTAATTTGGATGGAATCGAGCTTCTCCCTCACCCGGCATATAGTCCAGACCTAGCACCATCAGACTACCACCTGTTCAGATCAGGCTCATTTCCTTCATGGAAAAACATTCAACAACTTAAATAAAGTTGAAAATGGGGTTTGTGAGTTCTTTGATTCAAAACCCAAAGAGTGGTACCATCAAGGAAATCTACAGCTGGCTCCCAGATGGCATCAAACCATAGAGCACAATGGGTTATATTTTGATTATTAAAAACCTTGTAAGTAGAAGAAAAGTATATTTTGATTTTGATCTATAAAACGTTCATTGTTTCTGACTCATCCCACCATATTAAAAAATTTGGTATCTATTTAATCTGTCTCATGAATTTGTTATTTGGATGTTATGTTTATTCCTTTTAATATTATAGGTATAGCTAAAGAGAAGATAAGTTATGATACAGCCATAGAAGTAGGAGTTGAAGCCAAGGCTGAATGGGTTCTTCCTAAGCCTCCTTATACTAGTAGTTTATGTCCACCACTTCCACCTGGCCATGTTTTTCTAGATCTCCCTCCCAGACTTCAACCACCTCCTGATAAGTGGCTCTCTCAGGTATTTTTTCTGTTTATTTAGATGATTTGACTATTTTTGAGAGTATCTTGAAAAAAATTTTAAATTGTTCATTGCTAGATTTTTATAAGTGAAGTATTTATATTTTGTAATATTTACTACAGAATCAATGTGTATATTAGTCAACATTAAGAAGTTTTTATTTTATTTTTTTCACAGTAGCATATTCTCTGATTTTGAATTCACATCAGATTTTTTTTTTTTTTAATTGCACAAATTCAGTGCGGCCAACATTGGGCCTATTGTGTGCCAAAGTTGAGACCTGAGTCCTAAAACATGGCTTTCAAAACACCAGCACATTTTTAAAGGCTATGATAGGATCTTAGAACTTGTGTGCCTTGGGATCCGTTATACGGTCCAGACTGAACATTCTGAACTGAACCTCACTGCTGCGAATCTGTTGCAGATGCCTGCTCCAGAGCCTTTATTAGTGAGCGAGCCATCTGCGTAATAGTTGATGTCATTACTTGGTATATGCTGTTTGTTATTTTCAATTATTATTTTATAGTTAGCTTCCAAAAATTTGTTAGTTGGCATATCAGAATGCATGTATAGCACTTTATCATTTTCGATTTTTTAATGTGACTTCGGTATGTACACTGCAGAGGTATTAGGCTGTTTTGACAGCCAATAGAAGTTCTTTAATCATTTCTCAGAGGGTCAAATTTACCATTAGTTCCATTGTGGCTGTGTGTGTTATTACCGATGGCTTTTATTTTTGCCAATCCTCGCCATGTGCCACCAAATTAGGGCTGAGTATAAGATTGTAGTATTCTTTCTCCAACATACTCATTATAGATTTGGAAGAAATGTAATCTACCTTTCTCTCCTTTAGGGTGTTCTGTCAAAGGCTCCCTCAATGTCTATGACGGTGCCTACCATGATTTCCTTTTGGTTTGTGGATTTCTAAATCCTCGAGACCAGATTATGAAGAGCTACCTCATTTCCTCCTTTGTACGCATTTAAGCTTGAGCTCTATGTTTATGAAAAAGACGATTGTTTCTATAAACTATTTTCTCCCTATTTAATTTGTTTTGATACCATTCCAGAGTAAAGAATTAACTAATATTGATAGTTTGTTTGTTTAACGTCACTTTATGCCACTAAGGCCAATTGGACGATGCTACAGTGGGAGTCTTAAATTTAGCTTTTCCAGGTCTAATTAGGATAGGGATCTTTAACGAGTACCTGACATTGTATGGGCTCAGAAACTCCATTTTACGTCCTATCCGAGGGATGGGATGGCCAAGGATTTTTCAATCCCTTTAAAAAATCCTTTAGTGGTATAGTGGTCAGCATGGCGGCCTTTTGTAATGTAGGTTGCTATGCTAACCGCTACACCACAGGTGACCCCCTTAAATAAATATTTATGTAAAATATTGTGATATGAAACAAAAACAATTACTGACTTTGTTAGAGATAAATAGATAGAACTTAGTAGCGAATGGAAATATCTTGTTGGCCCGCTTACTTGAGTCAGGGCGTAGATCTTGAGGCAGTAGAGTGAGGATAGCTCTTTAAAGGCAGCTTTAAATAATTTTTCTGATGAGCCTAAGTTGCCAAGTTGATCATCAAGTATGATGAGCTTAATGATAATTGGATCAACCTTTCTGGTAACATAAATGACAAATTGGCCAGCCAGTCTGCTAGACTTAACGAGAAGATAACTAGCCTAAATTTTGTAGGCTGAGATTAATAACAAGATGACCAACTTGTCTGCTGATGTGAATGACAGGTTGACCAACCTATCAGGCAAAATGTTAGTATAAAAATTGTTTCCATTAATCCAATTATATTTAACAAATAATGTTTATGTATAGGATCGATCAAAAAGTCAGTCGATTTTTTAACAATATAAAAATCCATTTTTTTTATTTTTTTTCACCTTTTACTTTTAAATGATGGATACACTTTTTTCGTTTAATAATCTTTTGCTGAGTTGAAAGGGAGGTCAAAGATGTCCTACCAGAGTTTCTCAAAAAAAAAAATTCACGTTGTTTGATACCCTGAAATTGTTTCCCTTCTAAAGACTCTTGCTGAGACTTAAAAAATTGGTTGTCAGATGGTCGATGACTTTTCAACTCATTATATAGTTGTTCAAAATTTAATGACTGTGTAATTTTTATTATTTGTTATACTGTTTGAAGGTGGAGATTGTAACCCATACAGGACCACACCGAAGGTTATGGATGGGACCTCAATTTACCTTCAAGTCCATTGATCCTCTCCCAATAAGGTATACAATTTCATCTTCTAAATACCAGTAATTATTGGTATTTTAATTATATCAGTTTTTATATTAATGAAAATATTCATTCCTAATGTTATTGGTCAAATTTATTCAAAATTTAGTTGTCTCTTTTTGTTTCAATTAATTGTGGTATCCATTTTTTAATCAATCACTGCTCATTCATTATTTTTCTTTTTATAAAGACTGTTTACTCTTGCTGTTTCAGTGGATCCGAAGAGAGTGGGATGGACAGTAGTAATCCATTACGGTCTAATCCTGTGAATATGCCACATAGACCATACCTTTTAGTTGAAACAAGTTCAGGTACATTAGTCTGGAGTATTGTGTTAAAATTGCTAATTTTACTGTGGAACTTCCCTCAACGGACACTTCTAATAAACTGACATCTCTTATAAGAGGACAGTTATCGTTTCCCCGGCTTTGTTCCGTTTAATTTATGTTGAATTCAACTTCTAATAACCGGACCTTCTAATAAATGGACACAGACATACATTTCGTCCTTTTTGTTTCAAAAAATTTCTCTTAAGCAGAAAAGAGTATGTAATTTCTTAGAACAGCTAAGGGTTAGAGCAGAGGTAGTCTGTTCCAAGTAATTTCTTAGAATCTTATTTAAAAGAAAGGCTAAGTGTGATTTCCTGTTTACTGTAAACAAATCTACTCTAGTCTTGTACAGGTTTTTGTTGAAACAAAAATACAAAATTGAAGTGCGTTACATAGCGTGTGTAAGTGCAGTTTAGAGTGTCTTGTTTTAAAATAAAAAGGTTTAATGGAATATTGCTGAAAAAAAGTATTGTAACTTTGAATGTAAAAGTGGAAACTAATGAAAGTATGTGAAAAAGATATACTTATCATCCGGCTTCTTGTTTGCGATTTGAAACTAAAAATAAATTTTACAGCAAGCAGAACTGAGAAAACAAAGTGCAAAAATAAAATAAGAGATTACTGATTAATTTAAATTTAAACACAAAACTTCTCAACTGCTTCAATTTTAATATAAGATTTGAATATTTTAAAGTTAGAGTTACGGTAATTCTTTTGTACTATCATCATGATCCATCTCACTTTTTCATTTTTTTTATTATTAAATCAAATTAAGTTTAATGGATATAAAAATGTGTATGTAGATATATATTGTACATTTGTACAACCTATATAGATATATATTGTACATTTGTACAACCTATGTAGATATATATTGTACATTTGTACAACCTATGTAGATATATATTGTACATTTGAACAGCAAATTTATCCATCTAAGGGAAGTTCCACTGTATAAAAAACGTTTTACCTTGTTTTAAAAATTAAAGTGGTTCAACTAATAAGCCGAGAGAGAAAAAAATACATTTGGTTATTATAACGCCAAAGTGAAGTATGCGCCAAACTCCATACATCACTAACACAGAGTTTGAATATTCAGCTCAAGATCATTTTAAATCAAAACTATGACCAAGCATTCTCAATTAAAGAAACACAAAAAAATCACATCTTTATTCATAAAAATACATCAAAAATATTAGTAAAAAACTTTTCTATGGATTCAGAAGCCCGTGCAAAGGAAGTGTCAAAATCTCCAAATTTACATTAACCAACAGACATATAAACGCTTCATCATTGCTATCCATCAAGATAATTGATTCTATAAAAAGAAAATAGTCGCTATAACGCCATAGTGAACTAACTGTTTTCTTAATTACTTAATAAAATTTTATTTTATTTTTAACTAGCTGTATATCCTGGTTTCACCCGGGGAATTTCATTTTTCGACGTCTCAAACTGTCTATTTTGTAAAAACCAATGTAAAGCGAGATCATAACGATTTTTATAACAATAAAGAATATACCCAGAGATTAGTTGAAGTTATGCAATTTTAATATGCTCTGTTTCCCGCGATTCTGCCTGTCTAAGCCTCTGTTCAATCCTATTTTGAAGTTCGTCAAGAGTTTCAACTGCTCGTTTTTGACGTTTTTTAGCTTTTGAGCTCAGTACTCCTATTGAAGCTCGCTTCTTAGGAGGCATTTTTAAAAAATAAATTCACCATACATGTATATAAACATGTAAATAAACGTATTGTAATGTTAAAAAAAAAAAAAACATATGGTTAAAAAATCCCAGAACTCGACGCCTGCCAAGGGACGGTCTTACCGGGCCTTGTTGGCCTCTTCAAAATCTATAAAATGATTATTTAGGCTGTTTTTTCGACTCACACGGTCGATTTCGTAAAAAAAAAAACATTGTAAAGCGAGATCATGACGCATTTTATAACAATAAAGAATATCCCCCGAGATTGGCTGAAGTTATGCAATTTTAATATGGACAGGTGTTTGCACCTGGTATCAAAGAACCACTGAGCGAAATTTGGAGAATTTAGGACAAACGGTATGGATTTCTATAAAGAACAAATAAACAAAAGAACAAACAGAATTTCATCTTTATTTATATAGATTTAATTAAACTTTAGTTTTATCAAAATTTGGAGTTTGACCTTATAACGACCAAATGTAGTTAGTTATTTCTCGGCTCGTTAGTTAAACCTTTATTATCATTTTTTGTTATGTTTTTCCTAATGAAAATGTAAATATTGCCATAGTTTTAGTAATTATTTTGAATAAAATATTAGCTTTATGGAATTTTATCACTATTTTTCAATATTTTTAGTAATGAAGCAATTTTGATCCCACTTTTATATTTTGTTTTATCATTAGAAATAATACTGCCTATTTTTAAAGAAATATAAAAATTTTAAAAAATGCACTTTTTGAGAAAATTGAAATTAAAATTTTAAATTTGTTTTAAGAAAATTTCCTTAGTTCCAACCTATACATGGGATTCACTGTTAAACGACACCAATTTCATATCAGTCAAATTCGGAAAACATATACAACTATTTTTAATCACGATTTTTTCCGTTTCTGGACCTAATTTTAAGGGATTTGCTGGTTCATAATTAAAAAACAGGTGGACATATCTCAGTAAATATATATACAGTATTATAATATTTAACAATTTATGTAGCCAATACAAATAGAACTAAAGTACCAAATTTCAAAAAAATCTGAGATGGTGAGGTTCAAAATGATATATTTTTGTGTTGATTTGATGTGGAATGGCACAATAAATAACAATTTTGTTTATCCCGAATTAACTGGGACCATGGGCAATCCGGATAATTGAAAACCTTTATAATGCAAAAATATGGATAATAAGAATTAAAATATTCCTTAAACAAGTAAATTTGAATTTATAACCATAAAAGCCAAACATTTTTAGATCAAAACTACATAATACTGTTTAAAAAAAAAATACATACATTAAGAAAAAACTTCATATTTAATTTCGAAGATTGGTTCACTTTCTTTTTTTCAAACACTTATGGTGTTGGTGCTGTTTTAGTATTGTAATAACTTCAAAAACAGTATTCATTAATAAAAACCCTTTTATTAACCTTTCACACAAGATAAAGTACATATCACTTTATAAAACTAACATCTGATTTATTTTTATTTGTTTATAACCTACCATCCCAAACAGTGTAGCCACATATAACATCTTCTCTCTTTTCAACATTTAAGTCTAACCGGCACCCTCCTGGACCTCTGAGCTCTTGGCTGAATAATATGACTAACATCATCAAAGAACATTTCAGTGCAGTAGATCCAACCAATGGTATTTTTTCTCCTGTGTATGTGACTGAACAAACAGGCTTAGAAATAGGCGCTCTCAACTTAGTAGCCAAGTAATTAGGAATAACACTTATATCTGCTCCCCTATCGATTTTAAAAGATACATAATAATCACCTTATCAAAGCTTTTTAAGGTATTGAGAACCGACCTAGTAGTATTTATCATTTTTTTTATATCCTGACTAGATTCTACTCTTGGATGGTCTATGACTCTCTCCTATAGACTTCCCTCGTAATCATCCTATCCTTGATATTAGGTCTTTGTAAGATAGTCAAGATCTACCCTTGGTCTTTTTACCTGTTGGCCAGGCTTTATAGAAGCTTCTGGGTCCTCTATATTCTCCCAATCTGCAGACATGACCATACTACATTAGCTGTTTTTTCTCAGTATTTTTCCTAGTGGCTCGATGTCTAATTATTCCCTTATTCTATCGTTTCTTATTCTATATCGTCTTGTTTACCTATTACAGTAGAACATTAATTGACAAAAAAGTAAGAATTAACAATACATCACATGCTTCATATTGTCATGTGAATATAAACCTTAATACCCCCTTTCAATATCAAGTGTAGTGACAGCTAAGTCCCATTCTTGAAATTAGTTCCTGAAATCTCTTGTAAGGAACAGGCTTGTTCAGAATATCATCTTCATTCTCTTCTGAGGGGCAATAGGTCATTAGTATTTCATTTTTCATTACCATGTCTCTCATAAAATACTTTCGTATATCTAAGTGTTTAATTCTTACGCTAGCCTTTTCGCTTTCTATAAATTTGATGCAAATTTGATTATCTCAAAAATTCTAGTTGGATAATCTTGCATGTATCCCATGTCTCTGAGAAGCAATCGAATCCAAATAGCTTCCTATGTTGACAAGCTAACTGCAATAAATTCCGCTTCTGTTGAAGATATGGCTACAGATGTCTGTTGCAGAACCATTCTATGCAGTTTGATCTAAGTTTAAAAAGATACCCGCTGATTGATTCCTGTCTCCTGTATCCCCTCCCCAATCAGCATCTGCGAAACAAGTTAGAGTCATATCTTCTGAGCCTCCTAACCTTAGCTTAATATCTCAAGTTGATTTTAGGTAGCGCATCACTCTTTTGACTGCATTCCAGTCGCTTATGAAGTGGGCTTCTCAACATGCCTGGAAAGGATTCCTACTGCTGAAGATATATCGAGTCTTGAAGTCTTGACAAATACAATAGCGAACTAATAGCCTGACGATATCGTCGGTTATTAACATCAAAATGATGAACAACTAAACCTCTTGTGGCTGCGATTGTTAGTAAAATTTTTATCGTTACTGGATTAACTACCGGTGCAAAAATTTCGTCATAATCCTCACCATATTTTTGAGAAAATCCCTTCGCAACCAACCGTGCTTTGTACCTTTCAATTCTACCATCAGCTCCAAATTTTGTCTTGAAAACCCACTTCTTATAGCCGATCATATTTCTTCCTTTAGGCAACTCTACTAAATTCCTAGTGTTATTCTTTTCCTGTGATTTCATCTCTTTTTTGGCCGCAGTAACTCATTTTTGTCTTTCACTGCTTGATAATTTATCTAACTCTGTCCATCATTTAGGTTATAAATTTCTTCCAGACCTGCGATCATTTCAGATTTTTTTTTCAAACATATTGTCTTTCTTTTCAACTACCATAATTAACCTTTCTGGTTCTCTTCTTCACACGAGCATTGAATTTTCTTTTTCCCACTGTTTTGTTTAATATAAAAGCTGTAATTCCGAAAGGCTGAAAATAAGATACATCAGGTCGTTTATATATCCACAGCCTATCAAGTATCTCCCCATCAAGTCCTTCAGTTGGGCAGCGGTTCCGAACATGTGCTGCTGTTGAAACTGCCTCGGTCACAAAATAAAACATCTGGCCATATCATTCAGTGTTCGGTTCTTTCTTTCCGCCATGCTGTTCTGTTGCGGCGTTCCAATGCAAGCTAATATTCCTTTAATCCCACAGTCGTTTAAGAAATTATTAAATTCCTATATATATATATATATATATATATATATATATATATATATATATATATATATATATATATATATATATATATTCTGACAACACGTTGACAACTCTATAGGCTATAGACCCCCCCCCCCCATCTGGGGTGTGCAACACACAACTCACTTACCTACCTACTTAGTGTAGAAATCCACATGTTTCGATAAATGTGTAATGTGCAGCCCCCCTTTGCAACTGGCTGGATCCGCCCTTGTTATGGTGTTATGGATACCTCATTTAAACAAAGTAATAATTCCAAGAAGTGGTTTTTTTCTTAATACAGGGTCCTTTTTAATAAGTATTTAAGTCCTGATATTTTTTTTTTATTTTTTTTTTAATTTCTCTTATTAAATAATTAAGGAGAAGCTGAAGGTAGCTAATCACATACCTTAGCACCAAGGAAGGAAAACAGATCAAATTTAGAGGAACACTTCAGCAACTAAGGCTTCCTTAACACATTCAACGCCAACGTCATATTCTCTAGCTGAACCAGGTGGCCAGAGGGTTTTGGGACATCATTGAGCCGGTACAGCCTCAGGCTGTAATCGGCCACCAGAGTCGCCAAAGAGTTTGTTAACCCGCAACGCACCAGTTTAAAGGGCTGTTAGCTTTCATTTCGTTATTTTTTTTTTTTTTATGTTTCATATTACTGTTATAAAAAAAAAAAATAAAATAAAAAAAATAAATAAATAAAAAAGTGAAGAGTAGTTCCTTTGAAAGTTAAACTAATTGTGGGTATGGGAATTTTCATTTAAAAAAATTAGCATCAAATTACTGTAACACATCTTCTTCTTTTCTTTATAAATTTTATTTTTAAAAAACATCATGTATAATAAAAAACTATAAAAAATAAAAATAATAATATATAACAAATAAAAATAAATAATACAAATAATAATAAGGGATTACAATTATAATACATAAAGAAATTGCATTCTTACACCTAATTATTTTAAACTAACTATAATTACACTATTTATAATTTTTTTGTGACAAGAAATCACTCAAATTTATATATACATAACGAAAAAAGATTAATAACTAATATATATATACAATATTAAAAAAAAATAATATATACAATACAATAAAAAATATATACATATATATAACACAAATTTACATTGTCGTATGAAATTCCCGGAAGCAAGGGTCAATGCATAGACCGGGTTGCCCTTCACAATCAGGACAAATCGCAACGGTAGTTACCCGACGATTTTTGGCATAACATACCCTGCAATTCTTTTGCTTTCGTTTACCAGATGTACCTGATTATACATTTTCAATTACATTAAATTAAAATTAAAAATAAACCACTTAAATTAACAAAAATTCATGGAAAACTTTAAAAATTCACAACTCCGGCTATAATGCAGCTATCCGGAAACCAAAAACGCCGAAATGACTATCATGGACCAGTGCAAGTGGCTGACTAACAAAAATAAACACTTTCCTACCTGGCCATCGCTTTTAAGTGGAAAAGGTAAAATATACCTGATTACAGCCCTGGGCTGTAATCGGCCACCTGGGCTCGACCCCCGGTACAGCTCAGGGCTGTGACCGGCGTTGAATGTGTTAAGATAGGGAAGCCTGAGTCAGATGCAGTTTTTATATCTAAAAACATGCAGATTTTCTCTCTTAAGCAGCTCACCGCCTAAGCCTTCCCTCTAGTATAGGCTTATAAAGCTTGTATGGTTTCTATTATATTATTCTCTTACTCATCTGGTATTTTTTCCTCGCCCCTCAGTTTCTGAACAGAGATTGTACGATTTTTATGAGTTGTAAATCAACATACTTAAAGTTTTGGAAATATACCATCTCTTCCTGCTGCTGTATCAACCTCATCTCTCATATTCAACCTTTAGTTTCTCAGGAGAAAGTTCATCTTCCTCCTCCCATATCATTTCTTCTGATTCAGTTTGAATCTATTCTGAGGGAGATACATGGCTCCTGGCAGTGGTGTCTCCATCTCTCTAATATTTCATTTTGTTCTTAAAGAACAGTACTGTCCTCATGTTTAACATTTCTTATTAGCTTGCCTTTCTATCTTTTACCCTTTATGTTTTTCTCCAAAATGATTTTTCTGGGAATGTATCTTAAATTTTTCCATACAAAGATTCATTCTTTGAATCACAGATAAATTATTTCTATCACAAAATAATTATCGCGATTATGATTCTTCCCCCCCCCCCCTACACCTTTCACATTCCTTCTTTCCAAGTGATCCTCCATCTGAGATCTCCTTGTGATCTTCACTCTTCTCCTGTATCATATTTAACCCTCATGGTTCTTTCTGAGTTCATTCTAAGGAGGTCCTCAAACCATCCTAGCTTATTTAGAATAACAATTAATAAATATAAAAATTGGATGGTAGGTGGAAGTGTTGGTTCTCCACAGACTGATACTGATGAAGCTGGAGGTAGATTGAGAGAGGACCTCGCTGATGCCATGCTTGAAACACAACTAGGTTCAGGTGAGTTTTTGTCTATTTTATATGGTCATTTTAAACTGAATTTTCATTATTTTTTTTTTTTAATGAAATAGATTATTTATGGTATGAATTATATGAACATTTTATGTATATTTAATTTTTATTAAGACCAATAATTATTTTATTATTGTTTAGTTAAATGGAAGTGTTAAAGCTTTTTTTTTTATTACTTGATTTGATTCAATTTAATTTTAATTTATGATCAAGGGAGGAATATTTAATTTGGAGTGTTAGTATTGATTAGAATATTGTTAACAACTTGAAAAAAAAAAACAAAAAAAAAAAACACAAATCTGCTTCTATGCTTATCTTCGATTCTGATATCTTAGTTTAAATCTTAAGGTCTTAACTTCCTGTCATTCATAGTGATCGGTTTATATCATAAAGCTAATTTTAGATAAAATGTAATGGTTAAGGAAACAGACATCAAGACAGAATTAAAAAAAAAATCCAATTAAACTATAACTATAGAGCTCTATAGTTATAAATACGAAATAAAACTATAGAACGTCCAGATTTAATGTTTTATGCCAACAAATTCAATAACAATTTCTCAATGATAGGCATGGATCTAAGAAGCATTGCCAAAAGTCTTCATATTTGAATTTACTGTGGTTTTAACGAAATGTTCTGTATGTTTATAATTAAACTTCTAGATACTATTTTAAACCCTGCTTTTGAGTAGCAACATACAATGTCAAAAAATATTCTGTTTATTATATATTGACTATTCCGCTAAGTGAAAATTTTCCCTTTACTAGGGTTTGATTCTCATGATGTTCTATGCTAAAGCTTCATTATATGGGTTCTAATTTTCATTCTGAACCATGATTGCCTTGGTTCTTATCAAATATTACTGTTGATAAAATAATTGCTTACAACCTTAGTTCTACGATTTTTTTTTTTTTTTTTTTTTTTTTATGTTAGTATCTATGGCTTAATGGATTCAAATCAGTTTGAACATTGTCATAATGAGAATGAGGTATTTCATTTGTGGCATTTCATTTTATGCCTATCATTAATGTTAGTCAAGTTAAAGTTGTGTAAGAGATAGTTTTATCATAGTTTATTTCCGTTAACTTTATTTTACTTTGTTTATAGTCTGCCTTATTGTTTTATTTTCATTTAGTTATCTGAACCTCAAAATCACCGTTTTTACTTTTTTCATAGTGACCTAATTTCAGTTTTCCTTATTCTAAATGCTTATTTCCCAAGTTTGTTTCATGTTTTCCTCAATATTTCCCAAATAGTAATTAGAAATAAACTTGTGTGATAGCATTTTGAACCAAAATGTGATGCCTAAAACTATACTCTTCCCATTATTGATATTGAAGAAAAAAATGCTAATTGTATAAATGGATATTAAAACATATGTTGAAATTTAGTCAATTTTCATTTTAAAATAATTAATTATAATTTTTAAATAATTTTAATGGAAGAGAAAAGATTGAACCACAGCCGGGAATCGAACCCAAGTCCTCAGCATCTCAGTTTCAGCGCTCAGCCTGTGATTCTATATTTTCTCTTCCATAAAAATTATTTATAAATTAAAAAATAATTATACAAAATGTACAGAAAACTAAGGTACTATTATGTAAAAAGAGAGGTTTCTCCATTTTGCAGATTTATCTAGGCCTCATTGATGAATTTTTTTTTCTTCTAATTTTAAATATACCCTATACAGATCCGCAGTGATAATTTCGGTTGGTGAAGGTGTAAATCCTGAGAAAAAAGGTGAAAGGCAGATCTTTCTTTACAATTCCTAAAGAATAATCTTTCAAAATCAGGAAGAATAGTTTTATTCCTAAAAAACAAAAGCTATAGATTGAATTTCTTCATTTTTTTTTCAAGTTTTGAGTTCATTCCTATTATTAGCAAGTGCTGACATGTCTTAATTTTGACATTAACCTGTATGTACGTATTCTGTTCAACATGATTACTGTTTTCCTTGTGTAAAAATATTTGTTTTTATTTATACTAGTTATTAAATTTCTTTCTTTTATTTAAAAGCAATCAAACAGTTTTAAGGCCCTTAAGTGAGTGAGACTCCAGAAAAAATATTGTTTTTGCAAAATATTTATATTCATATATATTCTGGACTTCATAAAGAAAAAAACCAAAATGCTTTACATTGTTTTCGAGGAAAAATTAAGTATCATGTTCCGATCAGATTATTTTTAAAAATATTTACATTTAATAAAGTTTATGTTAAAAGAAAAAACTATTACCCGCAAAATCAGATTATCTAGGGCTGTCAAGCCACCTTATTCTGCGGATAATTGGGAGTTTACTTTAATTAGGTTTATTGGAAAGGAAATGTTTTTTTGTTTTTTTTTAAGTTCCCCATTCGTACTTCGCATCTAGGTTTTTGATTGGATTTTAAAGTTATTTTATTTAATCATTATGAATATATTTAAATAAAAGGAATAAGTGCACAATTTAAAAGTTCAAAGAAGTCCTTGATAACCCTTTAGTTCTTAGGACTTGAGTGAAAATTGTGTGCACTGATAAAATTTACTGACTTATTGTTTTTAAACTGAATAAGAGGTTTTCTTGATATTGGACCATAAATGTTAATTAGCCCAGTTATAAATATTTTTGTGGATTTATATTTATTATTACATATGTGGTTTTGAAATGGTATAGATTTTATATTTCAATTCATTTCATTGTTGCTATTTGATTTCGATTGACATTCTGGTCTATTTTTTCCTTATTTTTAATATTTGTTTGAAATAAATGGTACAGAACATCAGATTTCTGTATTTCCTAGAATGGACTGTAGCCTAAGAAAAGGTAACTGCTTGATTGTGATGTTAACACAATACAGTTAGGTTTAGAGGGGTTAATGTTATGTATTCCTCTGCTATTGAATCACTAAAAGGAATTAAAATTATATAAAACTTAAAGATACAATTTTATTCACTGATTGTCGTTCAGTTAAGACAGACATGAATATAGTTTAAAAAAAAAGGTGCAATTTCACTTCATTTTTTTTGTCAGGAGGAGGTCTCTGTGGTGAGGCCACTAAATCTTTATATGGAGAAACAGTAGCATCAGACACTAAACTAATTTTGTAAATTTTCATTTATTCCTCGTAACTCGATACATTTTCATATTCAATTTCCGACCAATAAATCAAAGATGATTGATTACATTTTATCACTTTTTACTATTTTATTCTTTTTCTTCTGTTGGGAATTGACTATCACATAATATAAAAAAAAAAAAAACTGTTTCTTAAACTCGCTTATCAGCTGTGAACTATCAAGTTTTTAAACATTAAAAACTAATAACAACAGATTGTATATATCATAATATTTTCCAAACCTTTTTGAGTAATCGTAGTTCTTATCCTGCCATACCTTTTGCTATTCTTTCTTGGTTAATGGGTATTAAGAGGTGCTTAATCCTTTCCATAACTATTCTGTGTTGCTTCTCATATTCAAATTTAATTTTTAAAAGGTTATCATAACAAGTTATTGTCATGAATATAAGATCTTTAAAATATTTCTTTTCCATTTATTTTAGAAATGATTATTTTTTGTTTAATGGTTAATTATCCTCTCAAAAAATTGTTATTGTTGATAGATTATTTTAAATTTTATCTTGCAATATGTATGCTTTTCATGTGTGTGTGTGTGAATTAGTATTTTGGATATGACAAAAAAGTAACAGCACCAGATTTATTTATTGAATGACTATTTGTAGATTTCATCATATTTTTCTAATGCTTTATAAGTTTGTGTTTTGGTCCCACCTTAATCTTTATAACTACCTGTTATTCAGGTTCCTTTTATTTTCAATTATTTTGTGAATGTGGTCATTTTTTTTCTACAGCTCATGTTTATTCACCTTCCCCTGTCTTAAAAAATTCACTTTAGATCATTGAGTCATACTTTGAATGCACTAATTTGTATATGTAATGCACCTAACCTTTTCCCTCCATAGATTATAATTAGAATGTTGTGGAGGCTCGTGTGAAACTGTTAAGATTGATTTTTTTTTTATAATAAAAATGTATTGCATATTAACAACAAACATAATAAACCATACAATAATAAAACATATAATTAACTAAGAAATGATTTAAAGTTTTAATTTTCGGATGGCATTATTAAAATCAGCTTTTGAACTCCCTTCTCATTCTGCTTTGCTGAAGGCAGTTGGTATATTTAGAAAGAAATATTTGAAGCCTTCAATAGTATCATATATGCATCGGTACCATTTCTTTTCTAGATACTTTTTTTTAATTATTTAAAACATCACAATAAACAAACTTCAATAAAACAGTTATAGTTTTGGTTAACAAAATGGTTGTGATAGTACTCCAAAACCATGCGAATTATAATTTTTAAAAATTAATTGCTGTTGTCATTTAAAAGTGTCAGCCTCCTGGGAGTTTGTTTTAAGCTTAGAAATTTAGGTCAAAAGATTTGAAAGATTAATTAGTTCTGATTTCTTGAAAATTCAATATAAATTTTAAAAGGTATTGAGATTAATTATAATCCAATATGGACCATAATAATTGAAAAAAGTTGTTTTTATGTTGCATTTTATTATTAATCTAAAAAAAATAACATTCTAAATTCATGGTTGCTAGCTGAACCGAGCAGTTAGAACTTATCTGTAGCAAAATTCCTCTGTATCAGGAAACATAGACATACGATTTTTTTTCGCTAGAGTAAATATGTCAACTTATCTCAGTATAACAGTCTTATATACAGAGTTTTGATTAATTTTTAAATGATGGAATTAAACTTTGTTTACTTAAAGATTAAACAGCATGATTTTATATTTACCACCTATGATATTTTTCTTTTGTTAAAGGGTTAATTATTTTTTGTAAGCTGACTTTTATTTTACATTTTAATTTTTTTTAATTAATGGTTAATGTATGAATTTCAACTTTTTTTTTTGTAATAATTATGTACTATACCTTCTTGACAAGGAAAACATAAGCGTCACTTAGTTATCCTCCAACACTTGACAATTTTATTATTTTTTTGCAAAATTCAAGTTTTTTTCTAGTTTAATACTTCAACGGCACACATCTAATAAATTGTGATCCCCCCACTTTTTTATGATTTTTTAATGTTCCAATGCAAAAAAAAAAATTAATGTCCCCTGAGTCAGTATTTTCATTGAATAATGAAATGATACAGCCTATTTGTCATCATCTCAATACACTTAGCAAAAATGTATATCTAATATCTTTGTAGAAAAAAAAGTAAAATAATTTTTGATAATTTACTTCCTTTTGACCATACTGGCTGTTACAGTAGTTTGTATATTTAGTTTGCTAGAATAGTGATATTACTATTAGTTCTTAATATCTTCATTCATTAAAATAAAAAATAATTAAATAAAATAAAAATAATTCAAACCAACTATAGGTTGTATCAATCCATCTCCAGATTTTGTCATTTTTGGCTACCTGTAGTATGATTTATTCAAAGAAGATTATCATATTTCATTAGTCTTCTTGTTAATCCAAATCAGTACTCATCATAATTCTTTATAGTAATATTTTTCTTAATAGATAAAAGTATTTTATTATAAAATGTCATGGGTGGTTTTAACCTAATATTTAAACTTTCTCTAGTGTTCCTCTATTTTCAAGTATTTTAAAATAAAATTAATTAGTTGTGGGTGTTAGGCATTGCTTTTATGTTGATAAAGCATTTGCACTGCATGGCTTTTATACTAGTTAGAGTATTAGCATATTAATCTATTAAGGCCCCGTATGACTTGATTTTAACATTTGATTAATGCCTATTTCCTCCAAATTTGAATCCCGATTAGGTGTGTGTCGTATTTTAATAGCTAGATCTCTGTGGACATGCCAGTGTTTAATTTTTTTTATTTTTCATTTTGTTATTTAGTATTTATGAACATACTTAAGGAATATAATATAAATAGACCATTCCTTGTTCATACCTTTTTGTTTACAGAGTATTTTTTTTTTCCTGGCATATCCATGTAGGTAGCACTTAAGCTTATCCCTTCTCATGTTTTATTATGAGAGACACATTTTATCAAGTGTTGGACCTTTGAAAAAGTGACTCTGTGTTTTCTGTTGTCCGAAGGTCAGGCGAGGGGGAAGCTGAGAAGGGCTGTGGTTGAATGGCAGGTCAATCCTCTCGGGGCCGTTCAAACCCATCCAGTCGCTGTCATCACCCATTGGCCTCACCCTATCTTCTACCAACCATTCCCAGTCAACGTTAATAAGGATGGACATCAGGCTGCAGACTCCTTAAGCCAGACTTCTCTTGATAACAAACTACCTGTACAATCTCCTGATGTTATAGTAGATAGTGTCGAGTCAGAAAATGTCGAGTTATATTCTTTTCAGGAACTAGAAAAACCAAAATCATCAAGTGACATTGACATTTTAAAACTTGATGTTGATGATGAGTGTGATGTATTTGTTCATGAATCACTGGTCCAAAAGAAGGAGCAAGGTGAAAATGAAATTAAACCAAATGATTCGTTCCAATCGAAAGATCTTAGAAAATTTGGTACTAACAGAATTACTCCTACTCCATCAGTTATTACTTCTGAACCATTTAATGATACCAGCAAAGATCAGTCTGAAATAAGTAGTTCAGATAAGGAAGGTGCTGCTTGTATTGAAAAGACTATGCAAAAAATTCAGAAAGCTGAAGAGAAGTGCTATAAGGTTGCTGGTAAGAAAGGAAGAAAAAAAAGAAAAAAAGATGTATCCAAATCATCATTAACAGATGAAAATCTTTCTTTGACATCACACGAATTTCAGGAGGATAATAAACAAGAATATGAGCCTTCCTTACAAAATACTGCAAACAATGAAATATTTGTTATTACTGATGAAGATAGCTCTCAGCATAATAATATTTCATCTGTTGAGCATAATACAAATTTAAGTTCCATTTCAAAAGGTCATAGTGATGTAAATCCATCCAGTTCTGAAATCCAGTTGGAACCATTAGAAGAAGTTCAATTTGATTCTGTGATAGATGATCCTCCTTTTTCATCTATTGAAGAACCTCATTATGTTGAAAGTCCTAGATCAACAAATGAATACTTTTCTGATACTAATCTAATTATTCAAACTGAAACTATTTCAGATAATTTAAAGATTGATCAAGGTTTAATGAGGGACATTTCAATTCCAGAAAATGATTTTAATATTGGAAAAGACCCTGAAAAGAATGATGTTATTGTTGAAAACTTGTCTCCTAATGAAGCAATTTTCTCTGTTAGTAATATTAATGATGTGCATTTAATTGACTTGGACAATACCACTATCAAATCAGCAACTGAGGAAGATATTGGACTATCCTCAAATATTGAAAGTATAAATATTGAGGAACCAAGAACTGCTGTTATTCAAGAAACTGATCAATCATTTTTAGAGAGTGATATGAATGGTAATAGACCCTTTTTATGTGCTACTGATGACGTTCAAACACCAGGAGAACTACCTGTTTCATCTGAAAGCCAAGAACATGAAAGATGTATTTCAAATGACCAGATTGGTGAAGGAGAAAGTTCATTTTTGACTGAGGCACCTAGCATTCCAGAAGAAGATACTTCTGAAAACTTTATCAAAGTAAATATTAAAAATGGCCGAAACAGTAAAAACAAACGACGAAAAAAGGACAAAAAATGCCATGATCCTAATGTTTTGGCTGATATAAGTGAAGTTGATTCTTCTGACTTGGTGCCTTCAAAATCAGAAATATCTATGAAGGATAGTCCAGAAAACTTGAGCTTGACAGTAGACACTGAAACAGCCCCTGTAAGAAAAGAAAATGATAATTCAAGTTCAACATTGTCTGATGTAATTCCAATCTGTGAAGCTGTTTCAGAGCAATTGATAAATACTTTAGAAATGAATGAGAGTGTTCTTGAAGACTCGATCAAATGTTTAACAACCACTCCTGAAGCTCCCCTTATATTTTCTGAAGATGTTCAATCCGACCAAATTCCTTCCACAGATAAATCAGAAGTCGAAGATATATCATCACATTCTGGTAAGGAATCCGATGATTCAAAAATAAATAAAAAAGAAAGGTCAAGGAAGCAAAAAAGATCAGAATCATCTGATAAAGATCATTCTGACAAAAAGAAATCTCCGTCTCCAGCCACAGCCAGGGCAGAAGTCAAGGACTCTGAGTCGAGTGATGAATCTTGTCAAGTCTCAGAAACTAAAACAGTTATTCAAAAAGTTCCCAAAAGGAAGAAAGGGAAAAAAAATGATGAAACATCTTCAGATACCCATTTGAAAGTAAAAGAATCCTCCGAAATGGTTGATAACTCTACAGAAGGACCTAAAGATAAGAGTTCAGACAGCTCAAATGATTATAGCTCCGAAAAACCACCAAGAAAGCAGAACAGCAACAGAAGTTGGAGTAATGTTGTTAGCATTGGAGACCAGCGTGGTAACATTGAAGATCGTGATTCCGTATATGAGTCGTGTAATGATGATGGAGCCAGTGATTCCCTTGCATTTGAATCAAGCAAGGAGGACTTTGATGAAAGTGCATTGAAAGCTCCTGTGTTGGAGTTGACCTCATCAAATACTGAAGAGAGGACAGATTCTAGTGATAAGTTAAACCAAATTTCATCAAAAAAGTTGCGAAAGCAAAAAAAGAAAAAAAGATGATGTTGTTGGTCCTATTATTTTCCACTACTTAAATTAAGTGTAACTGTTTCATATATTCTGCCGCTCATATTAGATAGTATATCTTGGGAGTTATGCTCAAATTGAAAAACTATGTTTGAACTAAAAAAACAAGCAAAAAAAATTAAAATACTTTTTATATGAATAGTTACTAAATGACATAATTAAATGTATATAGAAATTTTTAAAAAATCTCGACTCATGCACTATCATGACATTTATAAGATATTTGCTGCACAAAATTAAAGATTTTTCAAAAAAATTTCTGTTATAAGTGTTCGCTATTACATTTTATCTTTTATTACAGAATTATAAGTGTCATAATCTGTGTTAAGTGTAATATATGTAAAATAAAATTATTGGTGAATGTGATTAGTTACATTATTTCCATGTGTGATTTTTTTTTTTCAATGCAATTAAACATATAAATTAAGTCATATTTTAATTAAAGCTTTATAATTGACATATACATATATATGTATATATATATATATATATATATATATATATATACACACACCTTCAAAATTTGTGTGAGCTATATTACTCATCAACATGTAGTAAAATATTTATATACTTTATTGTTTCACTTATTTCAAAGGTTCTAAAATATATATGTATATATTAATTTAATGATTTTGTTCTGGGTAACCGCATTTTATAATTTTTCAATAATTTTAAATGTTTTATTTTTGAAGATAAAAGATTGGCCAAGGGCGGGATTCGAACCCGGGTCTCTTGCGTAACAGGCGCGCGCCACTGATCACATCCAAACTGGGTCAATACCTTCTCTTTACTGATCCCCTTCCCCCAATATCGCATTTTTGTTGCAAATTTATATGAGGGGGGGATTCTTTTTAATATTTATATATAAATATTAAAAATAGATGCAATGTCAATAGATCCTGCTATTTGGAGGAATAGTCCACCCCAATAGAAATTCGCAAAAAATATGGGAGGGATTGACTCCGCTAGGATACGATCTCGGTGCACCCTGCCACTGAGCAGCGTACCACACATGTTATGCGGAAGACCCAGGTTCGACTCCTGGCTGAGGCCAATCTTTTCTCTTCAAAAATAAAATGATTGAAAAATTATAAAATGTGGTTTACCGTAAGATTTTTTTTTTGCAAAGTTTAGATTCGGATTAATTCAATTTTGAAAGTAGATGCCTCATTCATATTGTTATTTTTCATTGTACAAGTTTGATGTATTTTGAAAGTTATAACAGCATCAACTATTCATCAATGTTCTGTGATTCATTGCTTTTAAATACAAAATTATTAATTTAGTCATTACAAAAATTCTGCTCAATTAGGTGTTTGTCAATCCTATTTCCCATACATTATTTATTTTATGATTTGTGTGCTATTTAAACCAAAAGTGACTAAACGTTTTATTTAATCATAACTAATTGGTGTTATTGTGATAATGTATTTACTTGTTAAGTTATAAATATTTTACTTAGTGATATTACTATATGTTTATGTCTGTACATATAAGAAAAAATTGTTACCATTGTAATATGTACTGTTCTTTTTAATTTAAAATTATTAAATATTTATTTAAAAATCTTAAGGTTTAAAAAATAAATGTTTTTACATGGTATTGGATAGCTTTTGAAATATCAAGAAATTTATTTTATTTATTATTACTTTTTTTTTTTTTTTTTTTTTTGTCAATCAAAATCAAATCCTGATTCAACTTGTTTGTCAAATGGACTATATTTATAAATTTAAATTTTATTGTGAAAATGAAGTTACGGTTTGATAAAGAAAAAAAAAGCTCTGCTTACTCAATTATCTCCTTACCCTCATTTAGTTTAAAATAATATTCTTGCAAATTTAGTATTTGTCAAAATCAATAGAATTACTTTTTTTAACTTGTTTTTTAAATTTTGTATTCATTCTGTTCCTTGAAATATATTCAAGTATGTATTTTTGTTCATGAAATAAATGTGTTATAGGAAAGTTGTACTTATTGTTACCATATTATTGAAGAAATTAGCCTTTTTTTTTTTTTCAAAATTTTCATATTTTCCAATAAACTTTTGTTTATAATATATATTTTTTATTGAAATTATTTAATGTAATATTTAAATTGAGTTAATTTTTTTCTTAAATGATGTGCGCTATTCCCTTATTAAATAAAGTGATCAACTTACATCTATTTGATCTTAGGGATTTACGATTGGTTCAGGGTTTTATAGAAAAAATAAATATCTTTTGAATGTAGAGGATTTATTTAATTAAAAATGACCTTCAGTTTTAATTAAATAAACTCATTCTATGAATATATATTTTGATTTTATTGATTGTTAACCCTTTATGGGTAAGTTTTTTTAATTCTATGTGCTCTATTCCCTTTTTAACTTAACTGATGGACTTATTTGACCTTAAGCACTTATGATTGGTTCAGAGCTGTGTAGAAGCAATAATTGTCTTTCGAATAAGGGTTTTAATTTTCATATTGATGCAGGCATAATTTAATATATACATTACAACAGAAATAATAGTTAATGACAGAAAAATAAAAATAAGATTTTCGGATTCTTTTAACCGCTAATTATTTAGTTGATATAGCTCAGAAACAAATTATGCCACAAGGAATAGTAATTACTTTATATATTTAAGTAAATATTTATATAAAATACATTGTATATCAATTAAATTTTGGTTTATTTCAAATTACAATATCCCTAATATTGGATATTATTATATTGCCTTTGTTTCTTTCTATTTCCATTATTCACATTATCCCTGCATAAGCTTATGAGACGACATTCTAAGTAATAAATAAAACAAACTATTTGTAGTGAAACAATTTTATTGTCATTTACTGCAACTGATATAATAATGAAAAGTCATCAATATAGTTAGTAAACAACTGATAAATGAAACCTCTGAAAAAAACACCTACACAAAAAGCATGAGTTGATAAAAATATTGATATATAAAAGTTAAATATTGTTGATTCCATGTGTTTCTCCATTTGGTCCAGGTAAATGAAGAGATATGTTACTGAAGTGTCATAGGAAATTTTGAAAATATGTTTACCCACCCCCTAAATTATTAATATCCTTCCCAACTTACAACTTAGATCACTATGTGGGTCTCATGAAGTATCTTGTTAAACATAAGCTTAATATATTAGAGCACATCCTTAGTTTCCTAAATCTAATTCATCGGATAGAAAAATATTGTTATCGGATTCTTCTTTCTGAGGTCGCATTACTTCTAAAACTTCACTTGGTGTTTAAAAGTAATAGTTCCTCCCAATCTAAATTCAAAATAAAAATTTCACACTAAGAACAATGAACATTCATAACTTAGTGGGTAAGGTAGGATCATATGTGACTCGGCAAGAAAGTAAATAACATGATATTAAGATAATAGTTATTAAGAAGTGACTTATTTGAAATTTGGCACCAGAAAAGTGTAAAATAAGGCAGACTTGTAGGGTACCTGCATGTTTAGTGACCTTGAAAGCTAGTGCGCATTTCCTATTTACATAAAATGGCGGCTGGGATCCATTATGACACTAACCTTACCTTAAGAGGGTTGATATTACTGTAGTGATTTAACATTTCTGGTTTCTGTATTTTAATTTAAATTAAAAGAGAATTACAAATTATTGATCCTACTCCTAGGCCTCTAATAGTGAGTACAATATTGGGTATCTACATGTTAAGGGCCAGCTTAGCCTTTTAGCTGGATTCAAGATATTTCCTAATGGGTTAGCTAATTGTACAGTAAGTTAACTGTCACTTGAACACAATCATCTCGTATACTTGAAATATACCAGCAAAAAGAGGGATAAGTACGTAATTCCAGAATTTTGATTCAGATCAGTCACTTTTAGATGCATTATGCATAATAAATTTAATACTTGCACCATTATTGTTTTTTTATTTCAGATTACTTCCTTAATAGCAATTTTTTTTTTTTTTATCATAAATAAAAAATAGATGTGTCTAAAGTGGGATCTCTCGGTATAAGTAGAGGCCTTTGAAACATCTCAATAAAAAAATGTATAATGTTTTTTTACTTTTCCAAAGTACTAATCTATTTCACTTTTTTTATGTATTTTAGACTTTGTCATGCGTTTTTTCATATACTCGTGGCTGCAAAAGTTCTATGAGAGTCCTTTAAAAATTTAGAAATGTTTTAATTGGTAGGGGAGAGTGGGGTTGGTTGGCATAGGGGGTAGGTTGGCCATTGGCTTATAGTTTCCGTCACACCTGTTGTGAAGGCTCCACCATTGTACCATGTGACCCACTCGACCTCGGCAGTCTTGTCCTGAGTTTTCAATCCGATGCTGACAGTGTAGATAAGACTGTGCTTCATTGATTGATTTTACAACATGTAAGTAAATTTTTATATTTTCAGTAAAGTTGGTTTAAAGGCATGGAAAAACATTTGAGTCCGATTCTGTTCACATAGCCCCAAACTCCTTTGAAAAACCTAACCTTTCGACTAACCAGTTTCTTGTTTGGTTGTTCTCCCCTGTCGTGGCAGCCATCTTTCAAATGATCTCTCCTGTGGGGTTAGTTGGCTCTCTTCAACTGGGTTTGGTTTAGCAATTCACAAAAGCAAGGTAAACATAAAATAAAGGATGAAACTATCAATTGTCTTTAGTTCCAGCAAGGAGGATGAGAGCAATTTTTCTTATGCAGAAAGTGACGAAAGGCTAAACTTCTATCTTCTTCTATTGTCATTCTATTTTCCCTTAAAAGCTGTTAAAAACCAATTCAAAATTATCATACCATTATAGTGCAGCTTTTAATAAAAATAATATGTGTCAGGCAGTACTTGAATGAGATGAAAAAACAACCCCACCTCCTAGGCCAACCTGCCCCACATAGGGGGTTAATTGGCTTACTCTGGATTGACGAATTCTTCAATTTTCTATGATCTTAGTATTAAATATTATGTTGTGAAAAAAAATACTTGAAGTACTCTAATAGTTGGAGTTTACAGTGGTATCAGCCCCATTGGGATTATATTAACAGGAACGACTCGACAATCAAAAAAGTGAAAACTGTTGCCAACCAACCCCGCTCTCCCCTACTAAAAAAAAATAGTAATACTTTTTAAACCATATTTGGTTGGTGTAATGCCCAAGTGAACTAAGGGCCAAAACATATTGATCCGGCTGACGGGTACGTCCCAAGCCGTAAATGCTTTGAATAAAATATTGTATTTTCTTTTTTATAATAATAAAGCATTATTATTATAATTATTATTATTAACATATTGATAAATTTTAAAAATTACTTATTGTTATTTTTTAAAAATCCTAGTATGTGAATAATAAAAGAGGAAAAGTAAGATATATTGAACTTCAAAATTTTTAGAAGTAAACATATTTTAAGTAAACCTATTTTGCAAAACATAAATTTTAACTTCATGTTTCTCAGAATAGTTAGGCACTTCGTTCACTTTGGCTTTACACGGACTAATTGTACTTAAAAAGTTTTTAATCATAAAAACATTGGTTTGCTATTTGATCATAATTAATAATTGCTCTACTTATGAATCGAACAGTTTCCAATGATAAGATGTGTTCTGGAAAATTTATTGAACATCCCTCAGTAGTTATGGTAAAATTTGTATCTAGGAAGTTGGTGAAGTGTTGATAAATATGAAATTCTTTGTGACACAATGCCACACATGTTCAGATGTCCATAGAAATAGAAAAAATTATTTTAAAATTTCACAAAATACGTAAGTACCAAATCCTACTCCTCACTTACCATTTTTGGTACAGTGGGTTTATTTTAAAATGAACCCTCTGAACAATGATGCTTTTCCCTTGATGTCAAAGAAGGCAATGTTTTTTCACTCAGGTACTTCTTTTTTTTGTATATTGACTCAAATAGCCAATTACATGGTAGTTTATGACAGCAGAATGAAAGATTTTTTGTTTTTTAATTTCTTATCCTAAACTTAGTTACATCTGAAGATAGTAACAACTTTTAATGTTTTATAACAATGATATTGCTCATTGATCTATTGATGTGATGGTGACAATGAAGTAATTTTATTGGATTCCTGTTTGGGTTGCAGGTACCGGCGGCCAGAACAGCCTGGATGAAGAGCTGAGCTCGAGCAGCTTCAGCTCTGCAAGCAGGTGCTCACCTACACCCTCTGTAAACACCGACGCTCTGCTTGTCTTCCCCACTGATTCACTTTGACACGTGGCCTAAAATATTTTGTTTGTTGGTGGAATCTAATCGTGCATTGCACAGATCTCTTTTTATATTATTATCATTATATTACTGTGAAGCTTGAGGCACATGCCTTATAAATATTTTTATCTTGGGCATTTTGAATTTGAAGTCATTTTTTCTTACAAGCTTTTTAATTGTTTTTATTTATGTTTGGATGAATCGTTGATTTGATAAATGCATGTTTATTTTATAATTATTATGAGACCAAAGTTGAAATTTTTATTTCAAGGTTTTATTCTTGGATAGGATTTTCTTTTCCTTAGTGGATTTACTACTTTTTAAATTATATATATTGATCAAAATTCCTTCTAATACATTACCAAGATTTATATTTTTATATGAAATTTTACTTTGATAGAATTAGCTAAACACAGTAAGCAAAAGCTGTTTAGTATTATGTAGAGAATATCTTTATTTAATTTCTAATAGATTACAAAATCTGAGATATAATTTTATAAAGCACTTTCAGAAAAAAAAATACAAAAAAAAAATACATAGATGATAATCTAAGTATAATGTTGTAGTTTTTAGGACCAAAGTTATATCTATATGGGGCTGATGTTTATTTTTAAGAACCACAAAAGGCATAAATTGTTATGGTTGAACTATATTGACTGAATATGTAATTTCTGATTAGTGTTTAAATTTTTTATATTCGATGTAATTTGTTAGTTACATTCAATTTTCATACTTATTTTTCTTTATGAAGAAGTGAGAAATCAAATCAATTCCATCACTTATGTAATTCTGCGTTTTAAAATAGAGCGGAAAAATTAAATTAGATCAGGAGTTGTGATTTTGAGTTGGTTCTTGATATAGACTTTTTTGAAGATTAATTTGCATTCCTTGATTTATTAAATTCTTTTTAATTTATCTATATTCACTTTCATTTTTGTCTGATTCACGTGTTTGCATTGACCATACTTTGATGCATAAAAGCTAAGATTAATTGCTCTAAAATAATTTTTAAATAGAAATTTGTTTGTGAAGTTACGTTGGAATGGAATAATGCTATTACCATTTGTTGTTCATACTGTTAAAAACAAAAATTTAATTTGAATTTTGCTAACTTGCTGAATATTAGATTCTTTCCTCTTGATCGCATATATTTGTTTTATTTTCAAATAAATCTATATTATCAAGAGGAAACTTTTTTATTTTTGAAATCCTAATTAAAGCATCTAGAAATCATTTATCCATATCATTATAAAGTTATCATAAATCTATTTAAAAAAAAATACTGTAGTTTCTTTGAATAATATAAATTAATATTTGCTAGATAAACATAGAATAACTTAATGATTATGTTGAATTCAATTCATTAATTATAAAAATAATGCACAAATAAGAATTTTGTTTAAGAATCTGTTCAATGTAATCAATCTATTTACTTATGAAATCTATTTTCTTTTAATGTGAAATTTTTTTAAATCTTAAAGGCTTGGTGTAGAAGCTAACTGTCCTTTATTTGAATACTAAATTTAATTATTGAGTAAATAAGTCAACAATTATAAAGCATGTTGTTCTTATTATAAGAACTTAATGTCAGTTTAGGAGCTAATAAAGTCCTAGGGGGGCAATTCATATCTGATAGCAAAGTTTAGAGAGTATTGATTATCAAAATTGAATAGAATTCGTACAATAAATTTCCGTTATTATTTCTAAAAATTTACTTTAAATCTGATTCAGTGTTTCCTAGATAATGTAGTCAGGTATCATAGCAATGCATTTTTTATACCTTGAGCTACATTTATAATCACGTTGTTCTTATAAAAATAGTTTTTCCCTAGTTGTGTATTTAAAGAACTACATTTACAAATTATGTAGTAGATCTGTAGATCAGATCAGCCTTGGATAAAGTATTTTGGGATAAGCTTTACTGGGATACTTAAAAGTTTTTCATATTGATATAAAAAATTTTGTTTGTGTATTTGACATATTTGCTAATAATAACCTGGGTTTGAATTTATCACCAAATTCAACTTTGTCCCATACTCAGCACATTTTCGATGTTATTGTAATCATATTCCATACCCTCCTCTAAAGATGTTAGACTTTTGGCTCTTTAGCATCAATTTATTCAATTTTTTTTTAAGTCAACTAATCTGTTACAAAATTTACCGCAATCCTTTATTTAGGAACGGATGCCATGTTTTATAATTAGTTCAGTGCTTAATTAAGACCATGATAATTATATGATATGATATATATATTATATCTTTTTTTTAATAAAGAAGAATATAGATGAATTCGCCGATAGTTCAGTCACTTATATTTTGTCTTTCATAATACTTATAATTATATTATGCTAGAAATTGTATTTTATTAATAGAGAGATAGTTGGCTAGAGATGTTATCTTCCCTTAAGGTGAATAGAGAGAACTCTCAACTTGCCTTCTAACTTATATCAAGAAGTATAATACAATTCATAATATCTTAGTTATTTTCAAGTAACAGTCATCAAGCCTAATCTGGTATAAATTCAGAATTTTTTTCTTGTAATAATTCTACATGTAAATAATATTAAGGTTTATGTAAGTCCAAGGTAAAATAAAATTCCTTGATGTAGTTATTTGGCAGTTGATTTTTAAGTTTCTCAACAGTTTATATTTTTATTAATTAACTTTTCATACTAACCACAATGGATTTTTAAAAAGTATATAACGATACAAATAAAAGTACTAATTCAAAATTTTATACTTCTATTATCATAGTTCATTTATTGTAATTTATCTGAAATGTTTATTAGATTTTCATATTAGTAAATATTAATGAACTATATTAATTACAAAAGAGAACAATTTATTCTCATTTGGTCTATTCAAAGCACTTTGTCTGTTTTAGATAAATGAAAATTTTGGAATTCATTTGATCTGTTGCAACATGAGACTTGACTATCATCAAACTGTCAGCTGCATGTATATGACATTTTTTCCCTTCCAAACCTGTATCCTCCATGTTCCCGAAATGTAAAACCATAGTGAGCATGCACCTGATATAATGAATTCCAAAATTTTCACAAGAGTAAAACAGAGAGTGCTCAAATAAACTTGTTATTTTTATCTTTATTTACAAACTTTTGTTTGTGTATTCATCAATTTTTTTCTTAAAACATTGACTCAGGATGTTTCTTTATTATTATTAATATCACTTTATTAAAATAATTAAGAGTTACATTAGGTTATGTTTTTAAGTTTAATATCTTCAATCTGATTACAGAAGTCTCAGTTATTTCTTTTTAATTATTAGATTTTTTTTTAAATATTGATTTCCAGTTTTATATATTTTAATTTATCTAGCATGAAATTAATCAATATTCCTTCTAAAAATTTAAATTTCACTAGCATTTTAATCCAGCTGGTGCTGCAATAAGGTCTAATCATCTTTGATTTTGTTCCCAGTGATTGATCAGTGTCAGATATCAAAAATATGAAATTAAAAAATAAGTTAGGATTATTTCATGTGTCTCCTGATAATTAATTACTAATTTAACAAACCTTTCTGTTATTTTTTCAATATAGAACTTTTATACTTTTAGGAAAACAGATTATAATAAACTTAAACTGATATAAACTTAATAAACTGGTATCAATTTTTTTTTTTTTCGGTTTTTGAAAAGTTGTTCCAGACATGAATAATTTTAGAAATGCTTAGGAAAAAAAAAAAAAAAAACCAAACTTAATTTTTATGTTACTTCATTTTATCATTTTTTTTTTGTCATTATAGTGATACAAACTGACATGTATGTAATATAATATGATTTAGAATTTGTTAGGGAAAAAATTTAATTTTTTTTCTAATTTTTCAGTTTTGTTTTAAATTTTTAATCTTTGAGCCGAGGAAGTTGAGTGGTTAAAGATTCTTTTTTGTACCATTCTTTATTAGATAAGTAAATTAATACCTATTCAAGAAATATCTCTAGTGTGGATGGTTTTAGAAACTTTTATTAGTACTTCTTTGAAAATATTCTGAATTAATTGTCAAACAACTTAATACATTTTCTCAAAATTTTTCATTTATAAGGTTATTGTATCATACTACTAGTTCATTATTATTTCATTATCAGATCTTAAACATTACTAAAACTATTTAATTGCATTTTTAAATTAATAATTTTATTATTTTTTTCATCAGTTTTGTCATAAATCAATATTTTACCTATTTAAACAAAGTTATTTCTCACCATGTTTTATTTTCTATTACCACTAATCGATCCAGTTAATTATGTTTCATTCAATATCATCTTTTGATTGTATATTATATTGCATTCGGTTGAGCTATTCAGATTTGATGGAATAATTACTTTAACTTCTGAATTTAATCTCTGTGCCATAGACTTTAATTAGTAATGTGAATTGTTGGAATGCTTGAATTGAAGTTAGTATCTATCAATTCCTCATCAAGATGGTTTGTGAAATGGGAGATCAGGGTATTAGCAGCTTAGTGATGCATCATGTCTGTTGAAATAGGGTTTTATAGATTATCACTTTCAGAGAATGTCATGATGTATGTTAGTTAACTACATTCTATCTATTAAAAGCCTGCTAAATAGGATTGTTAAATTTTTTGTTATTTAAATTTATTAGCATGTCATGAAAAGGGATTATAATGCTGATAACATAGGTGTAAGGGGGAGACAAATATATAAAACTTAAAATTTTCAGGGTGCAGCAGCCCATTTATGACATAGATACAATTTTATCATAAAACTATAATAAATTTGTTTGCTTTTCTTACTATTATGGTGCCTGTTTTACCAATTCTAAAACTTATTATTTTTATCTGTTTCCTACCATATTCTATGCTCTGTATTTTTGTCAAATAGTCTGCTTCCTGTTAGATAAGCATACATGTATAATGTATCTGTTAATGAAAGTTATTTATTTATAGTAAAGGAAGGTTGTGTTTATTATCTATATTAATCTCAAATTAAACCAGAAAAGGATGGAAAAATTATGAAAAAAATGTGCCAATGTGATGTATATATATTTTTTGGTTCTTTTTATTATTATATTTTTTTTCATCAAACAATCTACCAGCTGTTATACTTAGGGGCAAATCATGTTAAAAATGGATCCATTTTCTGGTCAAAACTGACTGATAAAATATTTTGTGATACTCTTAAAATTGTAAATAGAACCAACATAATTTTATAGATACTTTTGCAACCAATATTTTTATAGGAAGGTGTTTTATCAATGTTCTGGATTTTTGGATGGATGTTTTTTTTTTTTTTTTTTTTTTTTTTTTTTTTTTTTTTTTTTTTTATTACATTCCACTAAAAGGTTTTATTCCAATAATCTGTATGTCATTAGAAAATATGCTTCAATAATTTTTATATTTCATACTAAGCATTGTGATAAAATAACTTTTAATGTATTATCTTATTTGAAGTCTTTTCAATATATTGTACGTTGATATGCAAATAAATTTTTAAGGAAAAAATATTATTGTTTTTACTGCCAAAGTATTTGACATATTTTATGCTTAAGTTTTTTTCTTATGGAATTAATTTTTCTTTCCTTATTTTTCGTTTATCATTATATACTCACAAGGGGACTGCACAGCTGGTAGGTTTATTCAATCGATTCAATATATTGAGAAGAAAAAAATTATGACATTTATTTGGGTTTTTTTATGTGTGCAAAAACTGAATATGTTTATTGTTCTCAAAAAAACAGAAAGAAAAAAAAACATTTAAACCCATTTCACTCAAATAAGTAACAACTGCTTCCATTACCATACCTCTACTATGGCTATTATTTGAAAATTATATGATTGTATATGCAGTTTTTCTTTTAACCGAAATATTACTAAAATAATATTTAATGCAGAACATAAGATTTATTGCTCCTGTCAGGTCTAAAAGCAAGAATAACGCATTTTTTGTATGTATTGTACCATATAAATACATCTACATATTATCATTTGGAATGAAAGGGCTACAATACAAACATTTTTGTTTTTTTACTTACAAGACTTCAAAAATCACAGTACATTTCTTTTTAAAATAATGCTGGTTTTTTAAATCAAATATTTAAAGCTGCAGAACAGTCAAGGCAGTCTTCCATAGAGTTGAGGAACCAACTCAAAAATAATAGAGTGGGGACAGCTTGTATAAAAGGGAGTCAATATGTCTACTCAAAAAAAAAAAAAAGTAATACTTTCATTAAATCAATTTATTATCTCATGTTATTTACAAAATTTATTTCAATTAAATAATATGTACATAGTTTCTTTCTTCTCTATAAGAATTTTATTTTTCTTCAATAAATTCACCAGCAATAGTCAACCTTATATGAAATGGTTGAGCAGGACATGTAAGTAGTTGATATTTGTTAGATGAATCTAAATTGATATCAATAGAGGATGCCCTGATTGATTCAAGAAGGCGCTGAGGATCAAATTCTTTTTTGACACTTTTTAAACCAACCAATTCACGAAAATACTCTGGCAAACTTCCTTCATGTTGTGTGGTAGACTAAAAAAAAAAAAAATTATTTTGTATTTATTATTATATTTTCTGTTAATATTTGCACTTTGGCTGTGAGACCTCAAGCAATTGAGAACTCTTTTAGCTATTTTGCTTTGAGTTGCTTATTAATTCTGCACTGTTGTTTCACCCTAGGTGAAGGCTGACCAGGTAACAGGGAGGAGGAAAGAGAAAGGATGAGGTTGATAGCTTCACGCACACACAGATACTTCACAATGTTGGAAGGAAGGAACTCAGCGAAGAGGTGAACAAAGTTCCATGTGGAAGACCTTATAGAACAGACATGAAGAAGTTAGCAAGAAGTTCTAAAATAGCACCTACATGCCCAGTTGCTATAGAGAGAATTGTCGCTACTCTGAAGAACGCTTACTGAAGCAAGAACTTCGGTAGGCAGGGCCGATGCAGGCAGTTTTTTTTGTTTTTGTTCGGTACCCTCATCTGGCCATGTGAGGCATATGGGAGGTTACTCTATAGGTGTAACCAACCTATTCTAACCATGGTGGGACAGTCGAGATTTATTCCGATGCAGGCAGTTGACACTCCAGCAGTTACGGTTGATGAAGTCAGCGATATCTTCACCAGTCTTCAGAAAAGGAAAGCTCCAGGCTTTGACCGAATCCCAAACGTGGCACTCAAAGCAGCAATGGAGATCAGGCCTGATTCGACCTGTTTTAATATATGGCTCTGACACCTGGATGCTTATAAGGACTCAGGAACTGGAACTCTCCAGGTTTGAACGGAAGATTTTAAGGATAATTTATGGCGCATATGTTGACGGAGGCTGGAGATGAAGAACCAACCTCGAGCTAATAAGCCTATACAAGGACTTAGACGTGGTTGATACGATTAAATTCTCTCGATTGCGATGGGTTGTTCGAATGAATTCCTCCGAAATCCCATCTAAAGTCCTATCGGAGAAACTGTTTGGATCTTGGAAGGTTGGATGCCCTAGGCTCTGATGGGAAGACTGTGTTGCTACCGATGCATTATTGATGCTTGGCATTCATGACTGGAAGGCAGCAGCACAAAATCAAAATATCTGGCGGTCATTACTGGAGCAGGCCAAGACTCAACTTGTGGGTCGTAGGGCCGTATAATAATAATAGTTTGTCGAAGTTTCGAGTAATAATGTTCCGTTCCTTAGTATTTTAATATTTTTAACCACCGACCAAATTCGTAATAAATTTGTGAATAAAAAAAAGGTGACTTTTTTGAAGTCTTCATCTCCTATTCTCTTTATGAGCAAGTAATTTGGCCTATTAATAGCCTTTAATGATATATCTAATGGTTCCAATGGGATTTTTAAACGCTCTCTCTTTCTAACTTTTGCTGTAGGTGGATAGCACATTGTTAAGTTAACCTAAACTTACTAGCTAATAATTAAACGCTACTCTAAATATCTATTACCTCTATTGCCTTAAAATCTAACTTAACAATAAATAAAATGATCCTAAAACTACATAAATACTAATTAATAACAAGAGGAAACTTAAAAACTATAACTTATCGGTTTGAAGTCAGAGAGCACAGCTAGCACACAATAAATGGAGGATAAGTACTTGGTTTCAAGATCAATTTTACTTTGAAGAGATTTGTTTAACTGGAGTTCGGTCGAAAAATAAAAAATCGGTTACGTGCGCGCAACACACGACTTTCACTTACCAACTTACTTAGATTAGAAATTAATGCGTTTTGTTAATTGCCACTTCTCAAATGAACAGAACGGCTTTAATTATGAACAATCAGATCAAATACTCAGTTTAATCAAAATCGTTAGAGCCGTTTTTGAGAAAAACTTAAAAAGTTATTAAATAAAATACCCCCTCCCTTTGAGCAATTATGATGAAATTTTTGCTGTCACATCGCGGGCATATACATACACCAAAACTCAATTTCAGTTTTGTACGGCCTATAGTTTTTGAGCTAGTCTGTACACACACACACACACACACACACGCACGCACGCACGCACGCACGCACACACACACACACACACACACACACGTGTTTCGGTGCTCCAGGAAGAGTTCAAAAGAGCTAGAAGGAACCTCCAACGAGCCATCAAAGAAAGTAAAAGACGTGGCTGGAAAGAACTTTGTGAAGAGGTGGATGCAGACCCATGGGGTAGGCCTTATAAAATAGTGCTTAAGAAGCTTAATAAAGGTGCAAAGCAGCTTCCCACGAGACCGGATGTTGTGGACAATATTGTCAGTACATTATTTCCGGAACAAGCGAATGGAATTGGATGCATAGACAATGTAGAAACAATTGATTTTCCACTCATAACACAGGAAGAGATAGAGGTCATCGCTTCAGAACTGCAACATGGCAAGGCACCAGGACTAGATGGTATTCCAAACGTGGCTCTTAAGGCGGCTCTGAGGAAACGGCCAGACCTTTTCATAGACCTATTTAACTCCTGCATTCGTGAGGGCTCAATCCCGAAACCTTGGAAGAGACAGCATCTTGTACTTGTTCCAAAGGGTAAGGGAAGATCCGAAGACCCATCAAGCTATCGTCCAATTTGTTTATTGGATACTATGGGTAAGGCATTTGAGAAGATCATCCTACTTAGGTTACAGGAGTACACTGAGGGAGTAAATGGCCTCTCAAGGTTTCAATATGGATTCCGCAAAGAACGTTCCACTGTAGACGCTATTAAATTGGTAGTAGAGACAGCACGCACAGCAATCGCAGGAGCAAGGTGGAGGAGAGGTGCTAAGTGTTATGCAGCAATCATCACTCTAGATGTCAAAAATGCATTTAATACCGCAAATTGGACCGGTATATTGGATGCCTTACGGACAATGGCGGTACCAGTCTATCTTCTGAAAATGATAACAGACTACTTTAGAGATAGAATTCTGTACTACCCTTCAGGAGTTGGCCAAGGGAGATACGAGGTGACTGGTGGTGTCCCACAAGGCTCTGTACTAGGGCCTCTCCTGTGGAATGTCATGTACAACGCCATCTTCAAGCTGACAATGCCGGAGGGAACTACAGTTGTGGGATTCGCAGATGACGTTGCAGTGGTTGTGGCAGCGAAACACTTGGAAGAAGTTACCCTCATCGCTAACCAGGCCGTTGCTACGGTTCGAGGCTGGCTGTCTTCGGTAGGCCTAAAGCTTGCAGATCACAAGACAGAGGTTCTCTTAACCACTAGCAGGAAGCAAACCGAGACCATCACTGTCACTGTAGGTAGGCACGAAATCCGCTCACAGCCTTCCTTAAAATATCTGGGAGTAATGATTGATGCACGTCTTCGCTTTGATCTTCATTTAGAATATATCAGCGCCAAAGCTGCTAAGATAGCATCTCTATTGTCCCGACTCATGCCAAACGTCGGGGGTCCTAGGGAGAACCGCAGAAGACTGCTCGCTACGGTTATAACATCGATAATCTAGTATGCAGCTCCTATTTGGAAAGAAGCGATGGCCACTAAATCATATAAGAGGCAGATAGTTTCAGTTTATCGTAGGGTCTCCCTAAGGGCCGTAAGTGCCTTCAGAACCGTCTCCTACGAGGCAGTGTGCGTGGTAGCCAGAATGCCGCCAATTGAACTTCTTGTAGAAGAAAGAAGTAGGCATTATGGGCATCGTTCTTATGTTTCCAGAGAAGAAGAGAGGAAATTAACCATAGACCAGTGGCAACAGCGTTGGGAGTCAGGTGTTTCTGGGAGGTGGACCCGAAGGTTAATACCCCATGTTGGCTTGTGGTATGATCGTCGGCATGGTGAAGTAGATTACTATCTAACCCAACTGCTAACCGGGCATGGATGCTTTAGAGCTTACCAGTTGCGATTTAAACTGGACAGCACAGCTGTATGCCCCACATGCCAGAATATCGAGGAAACAGCAGAGCATGTGTTCTTCATTTGCATCCGTTTTGCCGAAGAAAGAAGAGAGCTAGAGAGATTGTGTGGAGAGAGCATAACGCCAGAAAACCTAGTAAGCCATATGCTGCGCTCCGAACAACACTGGGACGAAGTGAAGATATTCGCAGCAGTAGTCCTTAAGAAGTTGAGAGTGGAAGAGAAGGCTAGAAGAGTCGACTAGCATGGTTAAAACCATGCTAATAGATCAATAATGCGGCAACCAGCCATATCCCTCCACGAAGTAATGCCTAACGGCGGAGAGGATTTACCAGGTGTAAAGGGAGGTGGTTTTAGTGGGTAAAAATCCCACACACGTAATAGGTACGGGCCTATACGTGTCTTTTGAAGATTTCCACCTACCCTCGTAAAAAAAAAAAAAAAAAAAAAAAACACACACAGACCATTTCGCGGGACTTGGTTATTTGGACTCAGGGGACCCCAAAACGTGTATTTCCGTTGAAAACCGGAAGTCGAAATTTTTCACGATCGCAATACTTTCCTTACTATATATTTCATATATATGTAACTGAAAGTAAAAACAAAAGCCTGTTTGCCTAGATTTTAATTTATTTAAGATCTATCTAACCACAACACAATACAAAGTTTAACAAAATTTTTGACCAGTGGTTGAGAATATGACAAAGTTATAAATGCTTTCAAGGATGTCAAAAAGAATTGTTTATCTTTTACCGCATCCATTGGTTAATCCGGAGAGTCGGTTAAGCAAGAATCTACTGTAATTGCTAAATGTGAGAGTGCAATTTTTTAACAATACAATTAATTCTAAATCAGACAAAACCATGTTTATAGAACCTAAACACGACAGAGACCTTACTTTTGCTGTAACGTAACTCAATAAGTGGTTGAGGGGCATAAATCAGGCCTTCTCTCAAAAATGGTAGGCTTTAAAACACAAACCCCAGTGAAGTTCCAAAGGTTCGTATCGCAATTTATGAAACCCAATTTGATCTGCCTCGATCCGTTGTATCACTACGTTTAGGGGGATTTTATTTATTTTGGACCAAAGAACAAACACTGAGAATGCGAAGAGCAAAAGCTCTGAGAAATTCTGAATCTAACGATATCACATTCTTGGCATTTGAGCACAAGACCTTATAATACATGAAAAATCAATTTTTTTACCTTTGTGAAATAATATATGTGGGAATAAAAATGCTTGAAATGCTTTATAAAATATTATATCATACTTACTTCAGACAAAGTTGAATTAGGAGGCCACTCCAACACTGGTGACTCAGAACTGTTTTGGCTGAATGTTGGTCCATCCTCACCACCTTTTTCATTTTCTCTTTTTATTGAAGCAGATTCATGAGTAGATTTTACAATATTCAACAGGTGATTAAGAGTCTCAGTGTGTCTAGACAATTTCTCTACTTCTTCAGATATACTACTTTTTGCTTCATTCGTTTCATCTTCTACAGTTACTTTAAAGTGATCATTTGACTGATTTTGAAAGTTTTCAACGGTCTCTTGAACAATCAGTTTTCTACTTTCACCAGCTTCATTATCATTATATCCTAAATAAAATGAGACATCTCAGTATCTTATTTATTTCATATTACAATAAAGAATGAAAAAAATACATAAACTTCATCCAGAAGAAACTAAGGTAGGAAACTGATAACAAACTTCTGATAAATCAGTTTTCCTTCAACCTCATGACTGAAGAATTATCAAACTGTGTATTCATCATAAATGATTTTAATAATATTTTATTATTATTAACTTAATATGTGGAAACAGAATTTCTTAATTTAAAATATCTTACAGTATCTTAAAATTAATTTAATCAGAAGGAAAAAGATTCGACCATGGCTGATTTTCAGAAGATAAAAGATTCGACCACGTCTCAGAAGATAAAAAAATTGACCAAGGCCTATATCTTCTGGTTAAATTGTTCAAGGATTATATATTATTTATTTAAAAGTAATAAATGATTAATTTTTAACATATATATGTATAACTGTAAACCTGGTGGGTGGGATCACAGAAGAGGAAGATTCAAACACAGTTGGGATAGGTCCCACGGTTGACTCAGTGGTAAGAGCACTGCAGCAGAGTGGCAGAGGACCTGGGTTCGATTCCCGACCGTGGTCGAATCTTTTATCTTCTAATTTAATTGTTTGAAGATTATAGATTAATTATTTAAAAGTAATAAACGATTAAATCTCTCTATATATAAGAAGCTTTGTCCTGACTGACAGAATCAACGCAGAGCAAAAACTACTAACGATAGAAACTTGAAGTTCAGAATTTAGATTTTAAACGCGATGTAGGTAACCACTAAGAAAGGAATTTCATTAATGTAACCCCTAAGGGGCTTAAATGGCGAAATTGTCGTTTAACTCTAACGGAAATCTATTTTTGAGATTTTAAACCATATGTTTTTTATTTGAATATCAATTTAACGTTACAATATTATTAAAATAGACATTCACATAAAATATGGCTACTGGTTATTTAAATATTAGTGGTAATCAAATTATGCACACTGTGATTCCCATGATTGGGGATGGTGCGTGTTTATTTCGATCTCTATCATCTCTCTATAGGTATATAAGAGGCTTTGTCCTGACTGACAGAATCAACGCAGAGCAAAAACTACTGATAGAAACTTGAAGTTCGGAATTTAGATTTTAAACGCGATGTAGGTAACCACTAAGAAAGGAATTTCAAAAATGTAACCCCTAAGGGGTTTAAATGGCGAAATTGTCGTTTAACACGTTAACTGCGACGAGGGGTCATTTGACCCCTTGCGGTGACTTCCATTACTGCGAGCCATTAAACGTGTATTTGTCGTTAACTGCGAAGCTTGTCACGCATGCTGTTTTAATATTTTTCAGATTTTTTATTTTTTTTTTATAATGCACTAATTAATACTAATTATATATCGAAAAAAAATGTTAGGGGTCACTTGACCCCTTGTCGCATTATAGTTTAAATGTTTTCCTTAATGCGGCAAGGGGTCAAATGACCCCTAACATTTTTTTTCGATATATAATTAGTATGCTCATTAACTTGCTCTTTTAATGCTCATTAAACTTCATCTTACTATTGTTTTGGCATATTATATAAAATATTAATGAATATGTAAATAAAAAATATTTTTTCTATTCTAAAATATATTTTTCTAATGTTTGAAAGCTGTGAAAGCGGCAGTAATTTATTGTGAATCACATTTATCTAAGGGTGAATCACAGATTCCCCTTCTTTTCTTGTTCTTTGACTGATTCTACTTAGTATTGTTGACACCTGAGCTCTGGTTTATTTGTCTCGTCTCGATTCAGTAAATAATTTCGAAGAAGGTCCGGACCACTGTGACGACTGTGCCGACAAACCGTCTCTTTGTTTGCAATGCTTCAATGATAAACATTATAAAATGTAGTTTTCACATGTTATTTCTATTTAAATAATTTAATTAGTAATATTTAAGTTTATTTTTTTAAATATATAAAAGGTACACCTATGTTCATTTATTTATAATAAAAACATACTTTTGGTTTTATTTTTTATATCTGAATTCTTCCTTTCATGAATTATATAAGCTGAAAATTAAGAAAATTAAAACCATATAGCAAACATTTTATGATTAAACGTAAAAGGAAAGAAAAAAATTACTGTTAGTATAACACAGATGTAGTGGAAAAAATAAGTAATAAAAAATATATTCAGAGGCAACAGAATTCAACCCTGCTTCTGTTACGAATTCTTGTATGTCAGGTATTTGTAAAAAAAATGGATTTCACTTTAAAACATTCATCAATGTTTACAGAGAGTTAATTTTAATGTCTAAGGGACAAGGGGTCAATCAGCCCCTTGACGCAGTTTAGCGGTGTGGTAGCAAGGGGTCATTTGACCCCTCGTCGCAGTTAACGAAAATCCCAGTTTATTTGTTTCGCAGCTAACGTGTTAACTCTAACAGACACCTATTTTTGCACTTCGAGAAAAAGTATCTAATTTGGACTCATTTTAAAGATCTTGATACGACGAGTTTAACTCGAAAGCCCCTACGGAGCGTCGAAAACTATGTTTTAAAGCCAAAAAATGAAGCGTTCACAACGAGTAAGCATTTTTTGTTTTGGCGGTTTTAGTGAACTCTCTCCATTGCGGGCCTCCTTCTCTTCTACCGAGCCGGCAGCTACCCCCTCCAACATTCCACCTACCGGAAGCTCCGATTCTACTTAATCTACTTAACACCAGTAAACATATCATATTAAATCAATACCAAGATAATGATCATAGAATTGATTTTAAAGGCTCGCGGGCAAAGCCACGACGGGGAATGCTAGTTTCAACATATATCTTAAAATTATTATTATTTAAAAGACAGGATTTCGAATTAATCATATGAGGCATAGAATTCCAAAATCAGCTAAGGCTAATTTCAAGTTTTTTTTATGTACTTCTTCTTTTTTTTTATAGTTTTTATGATAGATTGTCATTAAGTGGGAGGATTTTGACCAAAAGTAGGTAAACCAAATTGAAAATGGCCATAAAAAAATAAAGACTGTGCTTTGATAACAACCATAAATGATCAGCTCTATCAGCTAACATGAACATTTTAAAGAAATGGGCTGATTTTGAAATTCTATACCTCATACATATAAATAGTTCAGGACTACTATCTATAATATTTCCCATCATTCAGGAAAATTGAAATGTATCCATACATAATTATTTAGCAATATAAACCATCATAAGAAAATTTTTTCATTTTAGAAACTTATAGTTATTTATTTTACAAATACAAAGGCCTCTCAATCGCTAGGGCCCTGTGTTAACAATACAAAAATTTAGCCAATATCCAAAATGAAAAAAGAAAAGAAAAGTGTGGCTGATTGATCAAGAAGGCAGAGAAAAAATGACCCCAATTCAGACAATGATGTCGCATCAGGAAATGAAGATGAATTCTTGCCCGACTCTCAAATTCTAGATGAGTTTGAACTTGATGAAAATAAAGAAGACGAGCTGTTCAGAAATGGCAGCTCAGAAGGAGAACACGTAGCCATCACTCAAGCGAAAAAATTCGAATTAGGAAAAGATGGAGATAGCATATGGACAGACAAGCCTATTCGTGCAAAATTCGCTAGAGTTCCACCTACAAATGTAATAAAAGGGAACCCAGGACCAAGAGGAGAGGCTGTAGGGAAAAACGCTAGCCTGGAATCGTTTAATAATTTAATTTTTAATTTATGTTTTTGGAATAGCATTTCGATTTACAATTGATATATTAAGACTTAACGTGAACTGAGGTTACCTTATATACTTATTGTTCGTTTTTCATTCATATATAAAAATTATAATTGATCGAAATTTTATAAATTTATTTAAAATAAAAATTATTTTTGATTGAAATGTTATTTATTTTGTTTTTTTGCTTCTCTAGATAGACATTAGTGCCAAGTTTATTTGTTTCAATGCGGATTTTAGTGAAAAAAGGGCTCAAAAATAAGTACCGACCCAACAGTAGCATATGTGCGACTGAAACCACCGTAGCTGACGAGGGTTAAGACAGATTGTGTGGCGGGTCCAAAACCAGATTAGAAATGATCAAGTTGATTGGGCTGTACAATGAATTTAGAAACTAGGGATCGCATCAAACTTTCAAGAGGTTTGAAAGGATTAAGATAGGAAGAAAATCTTTGTAAGAAGAAACGTTAGAATTTTTATTAAATCGTTTTTTTAAACCTACTTGAATTCTTATTAACATGGGCTGATAGCATGGCAGCCGCAGATGCTCTTAAATGTGTACTAGGTGTCGCCTCGTGTTGCCGTAATGTTATTGCATGTTGTTCCTTGCACAACTTTCATCTGTATTTTTCGTTAGTAATTTGTTATTTTCATTCATTTATTTATTCTTACTTCTGCAATAATTCTGGTATTGTTCTTTCGGATTTTTTATGGGTTATTTCTTTGGGTTTTCACATTAAATTCTTGAGCTAGAAGGGGTGGGGAGAATCGATTGGGCGACTGGGCTGTAACGGCCATTCTTGCCTCGTAAAGATGCATGTACAGAGGAGCTGGGACGGTTCTGTCCTTATTTACAAGTTTAAGTATGTTCAAAGGCCACATGGGGACCCCACTTATGGCTTGTTAAGCCTCTTCATCACCAAAGATGGAGTAACTTCTCGGCAGCCGGTTCCACCAGTGGAGGGCAGAACTTCCCAAGGATTTACGGGAGAACTGGTAACAAATTTTGGATATTGGGGACACTTAAACCCCACAGGTAACTCTTCTCTTCACTTCTCTCGTTTTTTTTTTCTTCAACTGCTCATCATCATGTGTAATTATGTAAACAAATCTCAGACCACCTTTTGTGGCTCTTGTTCTACTGAGTTTGGACGAATCAATACATGTTTGCCCCTCAGGTGCCTTCTTGTCTGTACAGGCACTGTCTGAGCTGGGTTCAGGTCTTAGTGTGGGGCCGGTATTTCACCCCAGGCATCCTATTAATATGATTATTAACTACACCTGCTTATTTATCCATTATGTAATTCTGTGCATTTAATTTAAATTAATGGTCTTGTTACTGACGGACACTTATCCCCAGTACTTCAACTTTTGGTGTATCCTTTAGTAGTTCTGTTTAAGTTTATGTTACACACTTTTGAACTAGCTGGATATGTTAATGTGCCAAAGTTGCCATCAGCAGATATAATTAAAGAATATTTGGTAATTTTAGCTCCATCTGCAGTTGGAAGGTTAAGTTATGGTTTTTGTAATTTATAAGCTTCTGCTGGCACCCTTTAAACAAATTTAATTATATTTATGTTCATGTCTTATTATGAGATTACCCGCTGTGCTTGCACAGTTGGGGTATTTGAGTGTAGAAGCTCTTTATGTATGTTGTTACTTTAAGTAACTGGTGAATATAATACATGTGTCTTTCCTTCCTCTATCAGAATAACAAGGGAGGGGATGTCTTATTTCTGGTCAGCAGGCATGTTTTGAGTTTATTCATATTCAAATATCTGAATATTCATATTTATTTATATATATATATCTATCTTATCGAGACTGTGATAAAAAATCAAAAGAGAAATATTGTATATTCATTCTATTGTGTTTATTAAATATAAATAAATAAATAAATATATATATATATATATATATATATATATATATATATATATATATATATATATCTTTATATCTGTACACGGTGTATTAATGTTTGGTTAATGATAGAACTTACAAGTTTGAAGGAAGGTTCACAAATTGTAAGCTATTCGGTCTCGAAAATATTTTCCTTTATTGACCTTTATATAGTCATAGTCACAGTTTTATAGGCTGACATGAGCGAAACGTCAGCCTATAAAACTGTGACTATGACTATATAAAGGTCAATAAAGGAAAATATTTTCGAGACCGAATAGCTTACAATTTGTGAACCTTCCTTCATCATTATAGCGGTCTTTTAATTTTCTTCTATTTGAAGATTAATACTTATTACAAGTTTGAATAAAAATTGTTTTAGAATGTTCATGATTCCTGCAGTAATTTATTATGTCCTGACCCTGAGGTTCATGGAGTCCCCCCAGGAGACCTCCATGCGGAGAGGTGAGCCAATACTCTGGTAAGTAGTTATTTTATTTTGGGATTCCAGCTGAATTGAATCTATCAGGTATTTGCCCTGCAATTCTTGCCCTGGGTGTTCATTGAAGTTGCAGGCGGCCCTGACTGTTTAAGAGTTGCTTTGAAATCGAATAAAGGAGAAAGGAAGGATGTTATCCTAAAGATAATGTTATCAACTAAAACAAATTCTATGCATAATTACTTTTAGAGCTGCTCTTTTCTGATACCACTTTTTTCCTTGAACTTAGAATCTCTCCTTTCAAATTTTTTGATCTTTTCCAAAAGTCTTTCTCTTCTTTCCATTCATAGCAACAACGAAGAGCACCAGGATCTATTGGATGAGCCTCTAAAATAAATTAAATTTCTATAACTAATTATTATCCTATAATATAAAAATATCAAGATCTTAAACATAATAATTTATGTTAAATATTATATTAAATATTATATTAACATTAAATAAAGATGTAAAAATATATAAATACTGGCCTCTAAACAATTTAAATAGAGGCAATGTTAGCTCTTTGACTAAAATAATAAAATGGACTGTACTAGATGACTTTTCAAACTTTACTGCTTTATTTTTAAGCATTCTTTTTTAAACACATTATTTAATAAAATCATAGAAATAAATTAAAACATATTTTATGCTCAAAGTATTCTTCGTATTTGTTAGAATAGGAGCAGGCATACTCCCTATTTGCTAAGAAATCCAGTTGAACGAGCTGAATTAGTTATAGTCTCAGGAGATTATTGAAAAGGTTGATCCAGCAGTGACTCCTAGGTTTACAATTTTTAGCCTGGCCCATGTAGCTGATCCTAATTCACATGAGTAGTTGAACCCAATTAGTCTTCTAAAATATGCTGATGTCCAGAAAGTAATGATGTAAGTTCTATTTGTTTTAGTAGATCTAAACTACCAGGTAGGAGCAATCAAATCAAAGCAATTTCAATTTCATTTATTTAACTGACGTTTCGGCCACACACCCATCTTCTAGTCTTAATCTGCCTATTTTTCATTCTTATATATTCAGCAATGTTATGTACTATTGCTTCATTCAAATTTTAAAAAAGGGGTTTCACCATTTTATGGTACTGTCAAAAACTTTTTTAACAACTCAACTTGGAGTAGGCAAAGATTGTTTGGAGAAGTTAAATGTTTGACTCTTCAAGTTGAGTTGTAGAAAAAGTTTTTACAGTCCATAAAATGGTGAAACCCCTTTATTAAAATTTGAACGAAACAATAGTACATAACATTACTGAATATATAAGGATGACAAATAGGCAGATTGAGGCTAGAAGATGGACGTGAGGGTGAAAAATTGACAGTTAAATAAATCAAATTTAAGAGAAAAAATTAAAAAAATAAGATGTTCTGGTGATTGCTCAAACCTAGTGGTTTAGATCTATTAAAACAAATAGAACAATTTAATCCCAGAAATTAGAGGACCAGTTATAAATTGGAAATAATTAAGTAATGATATAAGGTTCAGACTTCAATTATCACTCACGCTATACAGGCCCATAGTGGCTGCAGTGCATCTATGCCATGAGAGGGGGGAAAAAAAAGAGAAGAAAAGTTTGTGGTTCTCTTAGATGATAGGAGGAAGTGGAATGACCAAACTTTGTACCTTATCAAGGTGGTTATTGTACAGCAGGTTTATGGTTAAAGTTTGAAAAATGCCAGTTTGTGAAAGATTCAGTATAGGGAGACTCCTTCTCCTAAAGAGGAGCTGACAGTAGAACAATCCTGACAGTCTTAGCTCTGATGCCGAGGAGTGTGTACACGTTTAAGTCGCTCTGAGTTACAAATCCCTTTTACGTTAAGTCTCTCGTTACTATTGTGGTGCACGTTATTATTTATAATAATGCCTTGCGGATATTGCAATAAAAATATTTCTCGTTCGACAATTTCCGTCGAATGTAACAATTGTTCAAAATTATTCCATGCGAGCTGTGCAAACATGTCAAAAGAAGATATAGAATTTCTACATAGTGAAAATCGTGTCTGGCATTGCAATGAATGCCATGATGCTCGACGGGCAAGTTTGCGTCTGGAAGCAGGAACAGAAGAGAATGTGAACGTTCTTGATTTAAAGTCGGCCATTGATCGATTGACCGATCAACAAACTCAACTAATCAATGACCTCAATAAGGCTAGTAATGCCCGTGATAATGAAATAGCCGATTTAAAATCACTTATTATTGAAAAGAATGAGGTGATTGAAAGGCTTTTAAAAAAAGTTGAAACTCTTTCTATAGAAAATGTGAAGTTAAAAAAGGATGTAATAGACTTAAACACACGCCTTGATGACATTGAGCAGTACTCACGTACTAACGATGTTGAGATAGATGGTATGCCTGAAGATAAAAACGAAAATATTTATCAGGTGATCCAGGATGTTGCTAAAGGGCTTAATTTGAAAATTACGGAGGAAATGATTGATGTTTGTCATAGAATGAGACAATTCCCTGGGCGAGATGGACCTCGCGGTATTTACGTAAGATTTGTCCGAAGGGCCGATAAGGAGAAACTGATAAAGGCTCGTCGAGTTAAGAGGGACTTCTCTACTAGACATATGGACCGGCAAGACGATCACACCATTTGGATTAAAGAAGCATTAACTCCAGCACGTAGAAGATTACTCAAGGCTGTTAAGGAATCCAATAGACTTCTAAAATACAGGTTTGTGTGGACAAGAAACGGCAGGATCTACATACGTGCCGACGAATCGTCTCCTGTCATTCCGGTACGGAAAATTGAGGATATTGATGGCCTAAAACCACGGAACATACAATAAATATTAAAATGTGTCTTAGGTGGGTTAATATTATACTCTTATCGTTTTCTTTATTTATTTGAAGAATTTAATTGCTATAGTTCTTATCTTCTATCTTTTTTTTTTCTCTTGTTTACTTCTCTTTCACAAGTTTGTAGCTCTATATTTATTTTAATATATTTTCATTTTGTACTATTGTTATTGGGTAATATCTTAAAGGTTAAGATTAGAATTTAAATAACATTACTTATGAATAACAGGTTTTTGTCTTGTTATTATCAAAATGTTAATGGATTACGAACTAAAGTAACATCTCTGTATAATAATGTTATCTGCAATAATTATGATGTAATAGCTTTCACTGAAACTAATTTGATCGACGATATACTTAGTCCAGAACTGTTTGACAGTAGATACATTGTTTATAGAGCCGATAGAGATTTAAAACTTAGCACACGATCTTCCGGCGGCGGTGCTTTACTTGCTGTTAAATCTTCTATTAAGTCTAAACTAGTGAGTTGTTTATCTAATAGTGATTCTGAGGCCGTGTTTGTCAGGTTTTACTTAAATAATTTATCTCTGGATGTTTGCGTTATTTATATCCGACCTAACTCGTCAGTACAATCATATAAAAAAATTCTATTTGATCTTGAAAGAAATCTTAAATTCAATCTAAACAACATAATTATTTTCGGTGATTTTAATCTTCCCACATTTATTAATTCTAATTTCAATGATAAGCAGGATCCCAAAAACAGAGAAATTAATAATTTTTGTAGTATGCACAACCTTCAGTCCTTAAATTATGTGTTAAATGGTATGGGACGCACTTTGGACCTCGTTCTTAGTGATCTTTCGTCAACTTCTTATAATGCAACTTCGGTTACAGTATCAAGGGTTAACGCAGATGATTGTTTGGTTATGGAAGATTGGCATCATCCCCCGCTTTTGATACAAATTAATTTCAAAAGACGTATTAATAATCTTCCTAGACTAAGAGAAAAATCCTTCAATTTCAATCGTATAAATCAGGAAATATTAGAAATTTATTTAAACAAAGTTGACTGGTCTTATCTTTATTCTATGAATAATGTAGATGAAGCGGTTGAATATTTTTACTCTATTTTGCTGTCTATCTTTGAAAAAATAGTTCCAAAAGTAAAACCTAAATTATTTAGTTATCCCTGTTGGTTTGATTCGGAAATTATAAAGAAACTGAAATTGAAGGAATTTCATAGGGTGCGACGTACATACAGTGAATTTCAATCCCAACAGTTTATTTACTTACGTAAGGAGGTTAAAAAATTAATTAGGGCTCGGTTTAGTGAATTCATCACTAAATCTCAAAATGCAATCAATCACGATCCTAAATCCTTTTGGAACTTTGTTTCTAATAAAAAAAGTAGTATGAGCAACCCTTCTGTAATGAAGTTAGGCGATAAAACTTTTATAGGTCGGAGGAAAATTGCAGAAGGATTTAGGGAATACTTCAGTTCTGTTTACACAGATCAGCCCTCACAGTATAATGTTAGCCATATTCAAGATGATGTCAATGGTGTCTCTGACTTCTTATCAGTTCAGCCAATCACTATGCATGATATCATTTCATCCATTAAAAAACTAAATGTATCTAAATGCATCGGTCCAGATGGTATTCCACCTTTTATTTTGATTAACTCGTATATATACCTTTTAGAGCCACTTCATTTTATTTTAAATCTATCTTTAAAAAATAAAGTGTATCCATCTATTTGGAAACAATCAAAGGTTACTCCGATATTCAAAAAAGGTGATAAATACAATATTGATAATTATAGACCAATATCGATAATTTCAGTTTTTTCCAAAGTTTATGAAAAAATTCTTTTTAATCGAATAATGAACTATATATCAAAATACATAATAATTCAACAACATGGTTTTTTCCCAATGCGATCTACAATTACAAATTTAACTAATTTTGTTGAATATATTTCCGAAAAATTCAATACTGGCCAACAAGTTGATGCAGTTTATACTGACTTTCAGAAGGCGTTTGACCGAGTTAACCATGATATTTTACTTCATAAATTATCTAGGTATGGCATATCAGCTGATTATATTGACTTGTTAGCATCTTACTTGCGCAATCGGTTACAGTTTATAAATCTAAATGGAGTTAAGTCACAAACCTATGTGACACCATCTGGGGTTCCTCAAGGCAGTAATTTAGGGCCCCTTTTGTTTTTATGTTTCATTAATGATATCGTCAGACACATAAAATTCTCTGAATGTTTGTTATTTGCTGATGATCTTAAATTATTTAGGTTTGTTGAAGGAACAGAAGATTGTAAGAAAATACAGAAAGACTTAGATGGCTTGATCAGATGGTGTACAGAAAACTGCCTTCACTTTAATATAGATAAATGTTATGTAATGTCCTATTCTCGAAAAAAACACCTAATAGAACATAATTATCAAGCAGGGTCACAACCGTTGAATAGGGTTGAAACAATCCGTGATTTAGGAATTTTATTTGACAAACAGCTAACGTTTTCAACGCACATTGACAATGTATTTATGAAATGTAATAAACTGGCTGGATTTGTGAAAAGAACATGTAATCAATTTGACAATCCAAAGACTTTATTAATATTGTTTAATTCACTTATAAGGGTTCATATTGAATATGGATGTTTTATATGGTTTCCTAGAACAGCCAAAAGTTTATATTTGTTAGAAAAATTACAAAAACGATTCTTAAGATTTTTATACTATAAAAAGTATGGTTCTTATCCGGGTTGGGAAGTTTCGTATAATTACTTAATGAATGAATTTGGTGTAGCCCATAAACTGGAAGAAAGATGTGCCATTTTGTCAATATCTCACTTAGTTAAGCTAGTCCAGGGAGGTCTTGATGATTCTACTATGCTTGGAAAACTAGACTTTAGAGTTGGTAGGATTAATAGCAGGTTGAAGGAGGACTTTTATATGCCTGTGTGTAAGCCTTGTTACAATTCTCCACTAAACAAACTCACTAACCTCTGGAACTCTCTATGTGAGGTACTTAAACTTGATTTCAGTTTTGGATTGGGAAAGATCAAAAGTATTCTGTGGAAGCATTTCTCGCATATTAGTGCCTAATGTATACATAACTGAAATATATGCATTTCAGTTGGATCCATGCATATATTGTATGCGTATATTATGTATATTTGCGTTTGTGTGTGTATAATTATAAATGTATGTATATATTTATATGTATATTGATAGGTTTTCTAAGCATTTTTTTTTTTTTTTTACTTCACTTCATATCCCTAACTAGACATTAAGAAGTATTAAAGATTACTTTGTTTATATGTGTATGTATATATATCTATGTTTTTTTTTTGTTTTTTAGATATTGTTTTATTAGGTTATAGTATTCCTAATGCATTTCATTTATAAGTGCACTACCTGATATTATATTTTTTATTGTTTAAGTATGAGTGATATTTTCATGAATAAGGGATATTTTCTAGAAGGAGTTCAAATAATAGGTTCAGAGCTTTGACTTGTTTTCTTTTTTTTTTTCTTTTTTCTGTTTCTTTTGTCTTTTTGTTTTTTTTTTTTCTCTTTTCTTTATGATTTACGATGTAATCAACAAGTTGTACACATTACCACCTGTAATTGGGCATATGCCTGTTGGTGGGCTTATGTAAAATAAATAAATAAAATAAATAAATAAAAATAAATAAAATGCTACATGCAGGACATCGTGGAATTGAATCAGAGGAGATCTCTAGTTTGGTATTACACTTGTTGGCTCAGGGATGGACCAGGATTTGAAGTAATCCCTAAAAAACGTCAACATTGCCATAAAAGAAGAGAGAAGGAGCTGAAGTGAAGATTACGATCAAGTTGTGCAAGATGGGGCATCCTGAAGAAATTAGTAAATGAAAATCAGTGGAGTTTGATTCTGATGAATTTTTGAAGTTTTGCAAGGGCAAATGGCATATGCCATAGGTCACAGTAATGTGATCACATGAATTATAAAAATAACAATGGGAAAACTTAAAAAATATATCTAGTTGATGAATAGATTTAGAAACAAATATAATCTTCTTCTTCTTCTTCTTTCTCTTCCTCCTTTGTGCCTTTCAGCGTGGAGGTGCCTCTGTCCATGCAAACCAAGCCTCCCGGTCCCGAGCCAGCGCCTTCATGGCATTCCAGTTTTTACCTCTTTTCTCTCCCACACTGGAGATGTAGTCTGTCCACTGAGTCCTGGGTCTCCCTCTGGGCCGTTTTCCTGTTGGTCTGGCCTCGAAGTATTTTCTTGCATCCCGGTCCTCATTCATCCGACAGAGATGTCCGAACCATCTAAGTTGCCTCTTTTCAAGAATGTCCTTTAGAGAAGTAATCCCTAGATCCTCTCTAGTCCTATCATTCCTGATAGGATCCCTTCTGGTTCGGCCCGCTACTTTTCGGAGGTACCTCATTTCCGATGCAGTAACTCTACTTAGGTGCTTATCTAATGGTACCCAGCTTTCACTTCCATATAGAAGGGTAGGTAGGTAAACAGCTTTGAAGATATGCAGCTTAACATTTTTCTCCACCTCCCTTTTCCCTATAAGTGTGTTGCAGAGATGGTAGTAGATTGCGTTTGCCTTTTTTATCCTATTGGATATCTCCTGGTCTATCTTTCCATTCCTGCTGATCACTGTTCCGAGGTAAGTGTACTCATCCACCATTTCCATTATTTCACCTTTGCAAAGTATTTCGACGTGTTCTTGTTCCCAGCCAATGTGCATCACTTTACTTTTCCTGACATTAATTGTCATTCCTTTTCTTTCTAACTCGGCTTCCCATTCGATTACAGCTTGCTGCAGGCTCTCTTTAGAATCCGCGATGAGGACAATGTCATCCGCGAATACCATTACTTGGGCGAGGATTGTCCTCATATTCCAGTTTCCAATAGTAGTGCGGGCTGTCCTACGTTTGCATATTTTCAGGATTTCATCCATGTATGCAATGAACAGGAGGGGGCTCAAACTATCTCCTTGTTTTACACCCTTCTTGATAGCAAACACATCGGACTCTCTTCCATTAATCCTTATTATTCCTTTTGAATCGTGGTATGTCGACTTAATGGCTTCTATCAATCCTTGGGGAATGTTTTTTCGTGAGAGAGCATTCCACAGTTCTTTTCTAGGGACCGAATCAAATGCAGATTTCAGGTCTATGAATGCCAAGAAGATACTCTTACCCCGTTCCCATGATTTATCTATTATTGTTCTGAGGGAGAAGATATGGTCCTGAGTCTGGCGTTGAGGCCTGAAAGCAGCCTGCTCCTCTTCCAAGTTGTCCTCCACTAGCCCTCGCAGCTTCTTTTCCAATATTGAGGTATAGAGCTTGTACGCAACCTGGGATAGACAGATAGGTCTATAACTATCCCATTCACTAGCATTGCCCTTTTTGTGAATCGGGACAATTATGTTATATTCCCATTCCTTAGGGATCGTTTTTTCAGTGAATATCTTCTGAAAAAGACTCTGCAAAGCTTTCATTAGTTCTGTCCCACCAAATTTGATGAATTCAGGGGTGATGCCGTCTCTTCCTGGAGCTTTTCCGAGTCTTAATCTCTTCACCGCTGCTTCCACCTCCTCCTCCCATATCACCTCATCATATTCTCTTTGTATATCCTCTCTAGGCATACTCTCCTCAGCATCTCCAGAAAACACTTCCTTGTAGTGTCGTCTCCATCTTTCCAAAATACCTTGGTATCCGGTAATCAATCTGCCTCCCTCATCTTTTATATTTCGTAATGGTTTGCTCATCTTTCCTTTCATTGCCTTGATCTTTTTCCAGAAAACCTTGACGTTTTCCTGGTAATGACTCTGTAAATTTTGGCCAAGGCACAAGACCCCAGCCAATTGGGAACTGTATGTTCGAAGAAGGAATGAATCCAAACTGGTAGTGAGGACGGCAAAAAGAAAGAGCTAGGAGGAATTTGGCCAAAATTTACAAAATATAATCTATTGTAACATTTAATAAAAAAATAAGAAACATATGGTTTAAAATCCCAGACCTTTTGTCAGAACTAACTAGCGATTGTAGCGAACCGTCAGAGCACGTGTTTGGTACTAGATTGTTCGAGTTCAAGGCCTGGATTTTTACACATAGGCCTGGAACATTCGAGGCTGTTCTTCTTACAACTATATATATATGAGGATTGATTGACTGGACCGGTTAGTCTTAATCTTTGACTGTGAAGCTCAAGCCATTTGATTTATGTTACAAAGTGATAATTTTTGTAACCTGCTTTAATATTTGTGTTTTTTTATAATTCCTATGGCATTGACTATTGTTATATTTTCGTTGAATAAATATTGTTAACCCACAGAAGTGTTACTCTATAAATATTACATGAACACTTACATAAAACATGTGAGGCTAATCGAAAAACTAATATCTAAGATTGTTTTAAGTTAGTTTCACTACTTAGCAATTTTAAGTTTCTAGGAATCCAAATTTAAATTTTGTATGGAGCTGATTTTGAAGCAAACTGGCTAATAAACAATCATTTTCAATTCAATATACTGAAATACAATAATTTTTTTCTTGGTGAAATTTCAAGATAAAAGGTTATATTATGGAAATGGAAAAAAATAAGATCAGCTAAAGACAACTTTAATCAAATAAAAAAATTTTGAAAGATATCGACAATTTCCTTTGGTTAAAACTGGCTAGTTAATATTATAAAGGAGATAATAACCAATTTAAAGGATTATTTTCAACCTACATCCTAAGAAAACTGCCTTGCGGCCATGGAAGGAAGCTAGAGCTGGTTTTGCAACAAATGCATCATTTTGAACACACCATTGGCAGTATGATGTAAAGTGGATGTAGATACATAATTTAGTATTTCATTAAGTAAATACGCTATCGTGTTTCAGGTAGTAATATTTGCCATTCTATCAATAGCCACATTTTCAGAACTTATCGGTTGTGAAAAAGCTGGCATCTTTTGTAATAGTCGATCAGTCATCCAAGCACTGGAATCACCTTAAGTGTCTTTCACACTAGTGAAGCTGAGCAAAGAGGCAATAGAGGCAATTGCACACTCTAAGAAATGTTAAGTGGTGTGAGTCACCGGACTCAAGGAATGAAATGAAATGAGAGAGAAGACAAGCATATAAGAGGAGCTGACACACTTTTTCTTACAAAACAACAATAGGTATATCCAAAAGACACCAAGGTACAGAAGCCCTGGTTTGGGCATTGAAAAAAAAAACAGGATAGAGTGAAGAAATCATAGAGCAACCTAGTTTATAACAAATCAACCTTCTACAACGTAGGCCAAAACAAGAAGATAAGATTCATTATTGGACTTCTAAAATACCACTGCAAACTGAAAATATACTTGAAAATTCATGGTTTAGTTAATGGATTACTTCGATGCTTCGAATGTCATCTATGCAGACAAGCACCAGAAGAGGATATACATTAAATAATAGGATATCAACAGTTTGCATTGCAAAGATACAGACTATTGTGCTCAGATAGTATCACTGAATCAAAAGCTCCCTTCATCAATTGGACTTTATTAAAAGAAACGTAATGAGATATATAAACATAAGAAATATAATAAGTTCGAGATGGAGGAGAGCTACCCAACTGTTGGTATAAAATCTGTGGTAAGCAAAAAGGACCAAAAGACCCACTTGCTGGAATTTTAAACAACCCCTCTCCTCCCCGTCCATACCAGTACCAAAATATTTGTTATTTTTAAATTAACAGATATTATTAAGTAAAGTTGGGAGCGGGGTAGCCCATTGATAAGGCAGTGAATTGCTGTGCTCAAGGTCCCGAGTTCGAATCTGGCTTGGCTCAGATATCTTTATTATTCTGCCACAGTTCGTCTCGTGAGCCAAGAGACCCTCCTGGGGCAAACCCAGCCTCTATAACGTAGGTACTCTTAATTGAAAAATTAAGTGGGAAAAACCTGGCGGTTGAGCATGATCACGGTCAAATCACCTCCTTGCACGACCGCTGACCAAGAAACAGTGCTTCCTAACATAGTACTGAACCCAAGACCTTTCATGGGTTGTAATGGTACAGGTTTTTTTTTTTTTTTTTGTTAAAAGGTGAGATGTTTTGCAGTGCAGGAGATTTAACATGACAGAAAAACATTTCATCAATTGACAAGAATGAAAACCTGGGCATACAATAATAATCTAATGTTCCCACGAAAGAAAGATATAAAATTATTGAAGCAGTAAATGGCTGAACTAAATTGGATAGGAACTACTCTCATCACAAGACTAATGAAAACCTAAAACTTAGATCGAAATGTTGATGCACTTTATAATACGTCTTGCAAATAGTATTACTTCTTTTATGACTGCACCTCCAACCATTGTTTCTACAATGTATATTATAATGATACTTTTTAAATCATTTTCATAAAATATAAAAAAGATTGATATTAAAGATCTATTAACCAAAGGAAAAGAAAAGTGGGGAGTTAAAGCGGAAGATTGAAGGGCAGTCATGAGTACATAGCCAAGGAAAAGAGGTGTGTTATGAGCCAGAGAAGTTGGTCGAAGCTCAGAAAAGGAGACCCCTTTTAGAGAGACTGACTATTTAGTATCAAGCAAGGATGACCAGAAATGCATAAAAGGAAAACAGAATAGTAAAAAAGAAGGATAAGAATCCAACTACTGGTGATCGCATGATACAAAAAATCTGGTGCGTGCGCGCAACACACAACTTTCACTTACCAACTTACTTAGATTAGAAATTGACGTGTTTTGCTAAATATCATTTCCCAAAATCACACATTTTTCTACATTCATATCTTATTTTTGTTAATCGTTAAAGCCGTTTTTGAGTAAATAAAAAAACCCCGTGAAAATGATACAAAATTTATTAAGTAAAGTCCCCCCTCCCGTAGATCAATTTTGATGAAATTTTTACAGTCATATTTCGGGCATATAAATACATCAAATACCAAGTTTGATCAAAATCGTTAAAACCGTTTTTGAGTAAATAAAAAAAACCCGTGAAAATGATACAAAATTTATTAAGTAAAGTCCCCCCTCCCGTATATCAATTTTGATCAAATTTTTACAGTCATGTCTCGGGCATATAAATACATCAAATACCAAGTTTGATCAAAATCGTTAAAACCGTTTTTGAGTAAATAAAAAAAACACGTGAAAATGATACAAAATTTATTAAGTAAAGTCCCCCCTCCGGTTGATCATTTGTGATGAAATGTTGGTTATCACATCTTTGGCAAATAAATACATCAAATACCAAGTTTGATCAAAATCGTTAAAACCGTTTTTGAGTAAATAAAAAAAACACGTGAAAATGATACAAAATTTATTAAGTAAAGTCCCCCCTCCGGTTGATCAATTTTGATGAAATTTTTAGTCATATTTCAGGCATATATATAAATCAAATACTCAGTTTAATCAAAATCGTTAGAGCCGTTTTTGAGAAAATCGAAAAAAACTAAAAAAGTTATTAAATAAAGTACCCCCTCCCTTTGAGCAAATTTCATGAAATTTTTGCTGTCACATCGCGGGCTTATACATACTCTAAATACCCAATTTCAGGTTCGCACGGTTTATAGTTTTTGAGCTAGTCTGTTCACACACACACACACAGACACACAGATACACACACAGACCATTTCGCGGGACTTGGTTATTTTGACTCAGGGGACCCCAAAACGTGTATTTCCGTTGAAAACCGGAAGTCGAAAATTTTCACGATCGCAATACTTCCACTTACTATACAGGGTGTATCGCAAGTAGATGACAATATGCAAGATGGAAAAACTAGATCAAAAATGTAGTTAAACGCCGCCAATCGCATGATTCTATCTCATTCCGTTGCGCAGATATGCCGTTCCAAAGGTTATTTCGAGAAAACCGTGTTTTTTGTAGGAAAACCTCAATTTTCTCTGCTTCCACACATTTTTTATCAATGTTCCATCACAGTTTTAAATTCAGCATTAAATTTCCTTTAAGCCTAATGCACATTCAATGTTCACAAGTATCTTTTCAAAAGCGCTATAACAGATCAAGAAATAAAAATTTTAAATAAGCGTTGTCAGCGAAAAATTTTCGAGGATCACTGCTCTTCCAAAAAAAATCCTGCAAGCTGCCGGATATCTCAAGAGTTGTAAAATTTAATTACCTTTCTAACGGTGTACTCAAAACTGCTATTGTCTCTCAATTTTTTAATGCAATTGGAATGGGAAGGAGAAAAAACTGATGTTATGCTTATTTTGTAGGATCTTATCTCCAACAAATTTAATTTATTTTTTATGTAAATTACAAATACTTATTTAATAAATCTACTAGGGAGGTGATTGAAACCTAAAAGAACACGAAGAACGTCTGGCATGATGAATGTTTTTGTTTACTTCTTAGGGATTATGTTCGCATTAAGGTTTGTTTGCCTTATCTCTTTAATTCTTCGTCTACCTTCTTTGTGTTTAATACTGATAATAATTGTCAGTATCGTGCAAATCTTCAGTCTGTTAAGTAAGTTTCGATTTGAGTTCAAGAATAAAATGCCAAATTTATACACAGCTGAAGAGTACGTTGACATGATTTTCGCATATTGGGCTGCAAGAGGCAATGGTCTTCGTGCACAAGAAGAATATCGCAATATGTTTCCTAAACACTTATCGCATTATGAGAGAAATAGGCTCTATTCCAAGACAACCTGTTAACTACGCTAAGGGACGTTGAAGACATTTTGACTATTTTTGATAATTATCCATCAACTAGTACCCGACGCGCTTCAAATCAACTGGGAATATCGCACTTTACAGTCTTTAGAGCTCTCAGGGAAAACAATCAATATCCTTATCACCTGACTACTGTCCAGGAGTTGCTACCCCGTGATATGGAGCTACAGATGGTGTTTGCGCGATGGTATGTTCAACAGTGGCACGAGAGGCGTAACTTCCCTGATCGCATAATTTGGACAGATGAGGCAACATTCACACGTGCGGGAATTTTTAACTCACCCAACTCTCACCTTTGGTCTCATCATAATCCACATGGCACTAGGGAACACCACTTCCAATATCAGTTCAGTGTGAACGTGTGGTTAGGAGTCTGTGGGCAGCATATGACAGAGCCCGTTTTCTTACCTCGTCGGTTTAATTCAAATACTTTTTATGATCTACTTTGGATGATATAAGTGCGGCACACCTCGAAGCAATACCACTTGAAGAAGATCTATGGTGGCAAATGGAAGGGTGTCCAGCGCATAATGGACGAGCTGTAACGAACTGGCTCAATCAACAGTACCCAGGAAGATGGATTGGGAGATATGGACCTGTGCATTGGCCGGCCCCAAGCCCTGATTTGACGCCACTGGATTTTTATATTTGGGGTAGGCTTAAATCGGAAGTGTACAGAGTACCCATTCAGGATATGAACCATCTGATCGCAAGAATTCGCGAATCATGTGAAGCAATGAGAGCTGACCGCGATCAGATTCGAAGGGCTACATCAGCTGTGTTAAACAGATGTCGTCAGTGTGTACTGCAAGGAGGAGGCCAGTTCCAGCACCTTTTGTTATGTTCAAAGGCATTTTATTTACTATTTAACTTTCATGTAAGAATTAATAAGCATGACATCAGTTTTTTCTCCTTCCCATTCCAATTGCATTACAAAATTGAGAGACAATTGCAGTTTTGAGTACACCGTTAGAAAGGTAATTAAATTTTACAACTTTTGTGAGATTCGGCAGCTTGCAGGATTTTTTTTGGAAGAGTAGTGATCCTCGGAACTTTGTCGCTGACAACACTTATTTAAAATTTTTATTTCTTGATCAGGTATCGCGCTTTTGAAAAGATACTTGTGAACATTGAATGTGCATTAGGCTTAAAGGAAATTTAATGCTGAATTCAAAACTGTGATGGAACATTGAAAAAAAAATTGTGGAAGCAGAGAAAATTGAGGTTTTCCTACAAAAAACACGGTTTTATCGAAATAACCTTTGGAACGGCATATCTGTGCAACGAAATGAGATAGAATCATGCGGTTGGCGGCGTTTAACTACATTTTTGATCTAGTTTTTCCATCTTGCATATTGTCATCTACTTGCGATACACCCTGTATATTTCATATATAGGTAAGTGAAAGTAAAAAGGAAAACTTACATCATAATTTATATTGAACTGGTACCAGAATTAAAATAGCTATTAATAAACATAGCTAAAAAATACCTTTATAGCTATCATCATAAAGTTGAAACAAAGTATAATAAATCTGTAGGATTGAATTATAAGATAAAAATATTTAGAAATGTATTTTAGAATTATTAATGATTCACTACAGCCTGAACTCAGAATTCAAACTTAAAAGAATCCAAAATGGCAATACGCCACAAAATAAATTAATAAAAATCAAAATAAAATAAATTAATAATTATTAAATTGTTTGTAATATATTCTAGAATTCTAGAATAGAAAATAGCATTATAGAAATTGCTTAAAAAAATACTTTGAAAATAGTTGTTTTCTTATTATTTTAATAATATGAATATTTATTAATTATTATATTCAAATTTTAGTTTAATACGTGTACGGCTTTTTTGCTTCTTTCCTTCATGAAAGAAGAACGCAAAAAATCATTTTGCAAAAATAACAATTATTTTATAGAATGATAATTCTTCAATTATTGTGAAGGATAATTGGCAGTTATGATAAGTTTGCTGTACCTCTTGAATAACCACAAAATAAAGCCGACTAAAATTTAAAATTTACGATAATACATATTCAAAGTTTAGGATAAGATAAATATCTTTCTCTAGACCATTTCATTAGTTCTGAACCAATTTTGAGATTTCTTTTATATTTTCACATTTTGTAAAATACAGTCATTAAAGTAAAAACTTTTGAATATTTTTTACCAGTGTTGAAAATGTAACCTCCAGCATCTAATACACATTGCCTCCCAGAGGGAAGAACATGCACTCTACCAGTGCTACCGTCGTTATGAATAAAGTTCTCAGGATCAAATAACAAATAAAGATATTTTGTCGTTTCAGCTAAAAAAAATGATTCCATTCTATTCTCTTGAGTATGATCTCGAGCATCTTTTATCTGAAAATAGTAACATAAAAGTTTGAAAAATGTTTAATATGATAGCAGATCAATGTGAATTAAGGCCAGTTTCACAGTTACATTTAGCAAACAGAACTTGAGACAAACACAAAAAAAATATAATGAACAAAAAATTTAACTGTGTAAATGGCCATCGATCAATGAATGGATCCTAAATATGGGAAAATGTTCGAAATATTTGAGCCAAGTACAGTAGCACATCTCGCATTAACATCATATATTATCATTAGTATCTAGAATCATACTGTTTCCAAAAACATTAGTCCACCATTATTCCATTCCTGAAGAGCCTGTTTAATTTTTGGGCTCTGTATTTTTGTTAAACCAAAAAAAAGTTGTTTCCGACCCACAGAAAAAAGTATTATACTTTCTGTCTGATGTTTTACATGAATCTATAAAAGTAAGATACGAGAAGTCGAACCCTTACAATAAAAACGTTAGTTAAGATTTTCTGTACTTTCTCATTTTTTCTTTGTTCATACTTAAAGAACCATAATGGAATAGAAATGTAATATATGATCAGTGTAACGCCAAATTGAATTAACTCTTTAACAGCTAAACACTCAGAACGAAAGTTGCACTGAGAAGCTAAGCGGGTCTGCCGTCTTTTACACTCCCCAAGCTAAGGCGTGCAGGCCACTCTCCGCCGCTGACTGTCTCAACTTCTTCTACTCCTCATACCCTTCACCGACTATTTCTTAATGTTTTATTTATTTTTTATGATTCTATTATACAAATATTTCCGCAATAGGGACACCTCTGCAGCCTAGCGGCCACTAGATTTACGTATTAAGTCCCCGTGAATCCGCTAGGATCCGCCTCAGTCATGACAACTTCTCTCGTGTGAAGCTGAGGACATTAAATAAGTGAAAAACCTATTGCGAGATAAATCATGATTAGCTACTGGGGACCGGCGGCCCACGATGAGTTATCTCGTCGTTAGCTTGTGGGGACAGACTTTTTTTCACAAGATATATCGTCTGGAGCCATGAAAGGGTTAAGCGCCTTACACCATATTTTGAGAAAACTGAAATTAAAGTTGAATTTTGTGAAATAGGGTTGTGTTTACTTTTATCACTTTTGAAGTACAATATATTTCACTTTGTCTTTTATATTATTGAAATATAAAGAAGCATGATTAAAAAAACTAACAATAGGTAATTTAAAAATAAAAACTTATTAAATTTTTTTGACGCTTAGTTTAGTATGGTTTTATACCGACCAAATGTAGAAAGAATTTTTATCTTCTAATTTACATAAACTTCTCATATAGCTGAAAATACAAACTATTCGATTGTGTTTTCTTTATATTGTAATTAGCCTTTACAAGAAGCTTAATAACTTTATTGGACTATTCAATTTTTAGTTACTTTACACTATATATGCGAGAGATAGTTGATTTATGAAGAAATAAATAATTATGCTTTGTTAGATAAAATATGAATGTAAGTGGGGACTACAACTATCTGCCAATTAATTGGAAAACATTGGAATACATTTCAATGAAATCACATTATTATCAAATTTGATAGATGTAGTTACTCATGAAAGGGCTCAACTCAGTAGCCTAAAGTGTTTATAAAACTGAGTCATCACACTTTTATTTCATATGGCAATAATTAAATATATTCATGAAATTCATTCGATCATTATCTAAATGTAGAAAGAAAATCAAACGTTTTTTTTTTTTTTTTTTTTGGAAAAAGAAAATCTTTGTGAGGGTTTTCCTGGAATGAATGTTACGTGTAATTATACATAACATTTATTGAGAGAAAACTAAAAAAAAAAAAAAATAATAAAAAAATAATAAAAAAAATATTAATGCCGACATTTCCAAGATTATACATCAAAATTAGACATAGTATTTTAAATAGACCAACTTACCGTTGCATAACCACAAGGAGTTTTTGCACTATGCTGTAAACTGCGGAGTATATTAAGACCAATGTCCAGCATAAAAGTGTCACCTGTTGCTCTATACAGATACATTGCTGATTCTGCAAGTTCTGGGCGAAGAGGATAACTTTCTCTAAAAAAATAAAACATTAATTAATTTAAATGTAATGACTTCAATTAAAAGACACTATTGAATTTTCATAACAAAGAACAGATCATATAAATTAATAAATTGGTGTTACAAAAGTTATAAACTAATTGGGATGTCTATTAACAAAGGAGGATAATTTGATTTGGACAATCACCAACCAAATGAGTTGTAGGCAAAATTTCTATCCTCCTGTTTTCTTAATAATTAGAATAGCTTGTTATTTGAATTGAGATCGATCAGCGAAAAAAATAAATTTTTAAAACCTTAATGAGATAATAAAAGCAAGATAAGTGCCCTCAATGGTAGTTGATCCTAAAATCTTCATAACATTGGTTATTATTACAAGAAATGAGCTCTTCTGATTGTTAATAGTAGAAATAGTTTTTATTTATAGATTTTAGTTTAACCGAAAATAAATAACAAATAAAGAAGAAACAAGTGGAGAGCTGAGAGAGAGAGAGTGTGAGAGGGTAAGAGAGGGGGGGGGAGATCTTTTTGGGTTTGTTATCTGCTGATCAATTTTTTACCATTGTTCTTTTACTGAGTTTATTGTGGATCCAAGGTATTTAATAGGTCAACTCTCAGCAAAAATTTCCTTTCAATGCAAACCTTGCTGGAGGTATGGATTTTTGGCTTACAATCATATATTTTGTTTTATTTTCATTTACTATATGCCTATTGTCCTCAGCCGCTGTAATCAGAATCTTAGTAAGTCATTTGATCTCCTCTTGACTTTAACAGCTAAATCATGAATCTCGAGAACCATTAACAGCTAAATTATCTGCATATTCTGGGATTTTATGATTCATTCCGATGCGCTGACTAGACCCTTAGCTGTTGTCAGCCTAATACATCTCATGCCATTTTCATTATTAATTTCTTAAAGTTTCTGGTCTCCATAATGATTCTGAATTAGGATTCTTGAACATACTTTGTACTGAAGTCTTCTATGACTAATTTTAAGTCTAGTTCATGAGCTTAGTCCACAATATTTTCTAATCAATCACCTTTCAACTCATCTTCAGTAGGTGTAGATACAATAATAATCAAAGTATTAAACCAAAACCCCTTGTACTTGAACTCGAGAATTTTATATTTCTCTAAAAATCTAAATAAAAACACGAACACAACATGAACACTTTATACCCAGGTAAGAATATATATGAATAATTTAATAAATAAACAATGCAATGGAAAGGGATATATGGATCAAAAGCATAATGATATTTAACTACCAATATGAATTATTTCTTTTTTAAAAAATAAATAATCCATAAGAAATTTTTAAAAACTATTTAGCTTACCTGTTACTTCCAGCTTCCCCTTGTGCTATATTATAAAATTCAGGGGTAAATCCATATTGCTTCCATACTCGATTGTAATTATGCATGGATCTCAAAGCAGTGTCTATGTCCCCTAGGTACATGATTAATAGTAAATTTTTTTACATCGATCTTTAAAGTCCAATGTTATTTGATAATTTTAAATAAAATTCACAAAAAAACTATTTTAAAATATATGATGGTGGAAGATAGTTGATCGTAGATATAATGAAGAGGAAATGGTTGGGGGTGCAGTAAAAATAAACAGCAAACGTGCAAGAATCACATATATTATTATTGCCGACATTTCGACCCAAATTTTAGGTCATCAGGGCTATCTGCTGATGGAAATAGTTATACTAGAGCCATTGCCAGTCCGAAGTCTAGATAAAGGAGGAGGGTTGATTCATTGGCCGAATCCCCATGATTTGTTAAAAACAAAATTGTTACGAACACTCAACGAAGCCTTGGAGATAGGATTGATTCACGACGAAATGGCCTTTGGATGCAGACATACAAATTCGGAAAATGGAATGTACGGTCTTTGTATAGAGCTGGAGCTCTTTGGGAGCTTACAGATGTATTAAAGAAGGGGTCTACAGACGTGTTGGCGATACAATAGATCAAATGGAATGGAAAACAGCGACCACAGAGGCAGAATCAGTATGACATGGGTACCTATAGCATTGAATCGGTTAAAAGCTTTCGGTAGCTAGGTTTCATGATCAATGAAAACCTTTTTAAGGAGAAAGAGGTGAAAAGGAGAATATCAGCAGGGAATAGGGCCTATTTTGCCATCTCAAATATACTAATAAGCAAGCTTGTATGATGTGTCACCAAGTTTATATTGTACAAAACCGTGATTAAACCAGTAGTCACATATGGTGGGGAAACTCGGATCCTCAAGAAAAAAGTTAATCTGCTTGACAGATTTGAAAGTGGTATATTGAGTAGAATTCGCGGAGCCGTATATAAGAATAATTCCTAGGTCAAATGCGACATAGGAAGAACAGCGAACTATTTTGGCTCTATAAAGAAGTCAGTATCTCCCCTTTTATCAAAATATGAAGCTGATGTGGTTTGCCATGTTGTAAGGATGAATATTAAGAGAGTGGCCAATAGGGTGTACCAAAATGTTCCGGATGGAGTGAGTGCACCATCGAGGTAGGCCGAAGAGCCGATGGAGGGATTGAGTGGTCCAGGACCTATGGCAACTATCTCTACTGCAAGGCAATTATATGTGGAATATCTCTGCTGCCGATGCAAGAGATAGAGGGAAATGGCTGGCAAATGTTGAGCAGGCCAAGGGCAGCTACATGCGCCTGTTTTACTGATAGAAGAAGAAGAAGGTGGAAGATATAATGAAGAGGAAATGGTTGGGGGTGCGGTCAAAATAAATAGGGGCCATTCCATGTCAGTCAAATCATCCAGCCAAAGTTCAAAATTTTACCTTCCCCCTCAGATTTTGATAAAAATTTGTAGGTGTTAAGTACATACAGAAATAAGAAAAAATGCCAAATTTTACACAATTCCAACATGCAGTTTCAGAATTTTTCATCACCGAAAAAAAACTTCTTAAACATAAATTTTTTTATTTTTTCCAAGTTGTAAAACAGTCATCGAAAAATGTCATGAACAAAAATATTTCTCCAACCAGCCTAATGAAATATATATAACAATAAAAAGAGAATAGAATTCTCTATCTAATAATGAATTAATATGAGTGGGTTATTGACTTATAAGAGTTTTATGTCGATTTAAATCTTATATAGTAAACTTCAATTTAGAAGTGGCTGTTACAAATTAATACAGCTAAAATCTCTCTAAAATATCCTCATACAAAAGTATATTATTGAAATGGGCATCAAATTTCCTTTAAAATGATATAATAATATCGGTGGTCTTTTGAGCTAAATGTGTTTTATTTCAATGTAAATCTAATAAAATTGATACAACTCAATGTGATGTGTACATTTTTGTATGGCTAAAATCTCTCTTCAAGCCTATTGAAATATTATATACCACTGAAAAGAGGGTGAAATTTTCTATCTTATGATGATATAATATTAATGGGTTATTGAGTTATATTTCGATTTGAATGTTATATAGTAAAATTAACTTAGGCATTAAAATTAATACAGCTTAAATCTATTTCCAAATATACTCATAGAACCATATATTCCTGAAAAGAACATGTACTTGCCTTTCGTATAATTTAATAATATGTGCGGGCTTTTATGTTTAAAGTGTTTTTTATAAATTACATTTAATAATATCAAATCAACTTTTTAAATTGAAATTTGAATCAACTTTTATTAACTTAAAAATTTATTTAAGTTAATAAACCATAATTGTGAAAATCTTAAGATTGGGCTATAGAAACTTCATAACAATACGGAATCAAAAAAAAAATCTGGTGCGATGCGCTCAACACACAACTTTCACTTATGAACTTACATAGAGTAGAAATCGATGGGTTTCGATAATATGTAAATGCCACACTTTTATACATTTGCATATCTCCATAAGTTATAATGTATCTGTAATGCAAAACTTGAAAATTCTCAATTCTTTCCGATTCATTATTGCTTATTTCATTTTTTTAAGGGACTAAATTTCATCAACAGTCGAGTTTTTTTTACTGCTTGGTTGTTTTTGACAGCGATTTGCTTTGTGTAAATATATCGTGAAGATGAATCGATAGGAGGTGTATTTACGACTCATAGTAAAGTTTGCCTCTTATGCGTTTCTGGAAATCGAGAACGATTAGTGTTCCTCTAAAATCACTTTATATTGCCTTCAGAAATTTATTATGGAACTAAAGTTTTTAGACTAAAATATAAATAATTAAAGGATTATCTTATACCATATTTTTTCACACCTTAAATAATTTGAGCAACACATATTTACTTTAAAATAATTTTTTTATTGTTAAATAAAAGTTTTTATTTTCATCAGTGATAATCACATATTTGGCGTATAAATACATCAAATACCCAGTTTGATCAAAATTGTTAAAGCCTTTTTTGATTAAATAAAAAACAAAAATCAAAATGAGACAAAATTCATTAAATAAAGTACCCCCTCCGTTTGACCAATTTTGATGAAATTTTCGCTGTCACTTCGCGGGCATATACATACATCAAATACCCAGTTTGATCAAAATCGTTAAAGCTGTTTTTGAGTAAATAAAAAAAACACGTGAAAATGAGGCAAAATTTATTAAGCAAAGTGCCCCCTCTAACTGATCAATTTTGATAAAATTTTGACTGTCAAATCGCGGGCATATACATACATCAAATACAGAGTTTAATCAAAAATGAATTGTTGTAAAAATTAGACAAAATTCATTAAATAAAGTACCCCTTTCGTTTGACCAATTTTGATGAAATTTTCGCTGTCACATAGCGGGCATATACATATACCAAATTCCGAATTTCAGGTTTATAGTTTTTGAGCTAGTCTTCACAAACACGCACACGCACACACAAAAAAAAAAAAATTGTTGAAGCCGATTTGATAAAATTGAAAAAAAAAATATAAAAATTAGACAAAATTCATTAAATAAAGTACCCCTTTCATTTGACCAATTTTGATGAAATTTTCGCTGTCACATAGCGGGCATATACATATACCAAATTCCGAATTTCAGGTTTATAGTTTTTGAGCTAGTCTTCACAAAACAGGCACACGCACACGCACGCACGCACGCACACACACACACACACCACACACACACACACACACACACACACACACACACACAGACACGCGCACGCGCACCCACGCACAGACACGCAGTAACGCTGGGTTTAGCTAGGTTAACAATTTATGACGGACCTCAGCATTTCCGGGAGACAGGCAGCTATGAGAGGAGGCCAGGCAGTGGCCGACCGATGGCCACAACTTGATTTGGACTATGGAGCAATTAGGAGCTGTTTTATTCACAGACGAGTCTTGCTTCGGTCAATACCATTCAGACGGTTGAGACAGAGTGAGGAGGGGACGAGGGGAGAGATTTGCTCAATGTACTCTTTGTGAGTCACAGCCTTTCCAAAGACAATCAGTTATGGTTTCGGGAGGAATAAATTTCCACACCCTTACTGAACTTATTTTCATTGATAATGGGACTCTGACTGCTCAGAGGTAGATTGAGGGAGTATTCCTAGAGGCTGTACTCCCATTTGCTCCATTTATTGGTGAACAGGTTATTTTGATGCATGATAATGCAAGACTGCACACTGCAAAAATTGTTACCGAATACTTGCAGCATGTGGGAATCACAGTTTTGGACAGCCCTGCACGATCTCCCGATATGAATCCGATAGAACATTTGTGGGATTATTTAGAGAGACATGTCTGGCATCGTTATCCTCCTCCTAGTGACGTAAGGCAGCTTCAAATTGCTCTTCGTGAAGAATGGGATGCTGTGCCGGCGGATTATGTCCAAAAAGTAATTTCTTCAATGCCTGACATGGTTAGGGACCTTCACCATATAAGAGAGGGCAATACCCGTTATTATAAGGCCTAATAACTTCAAGAAAATTTAATTATTAATTTTAAAAGAATTAATAAAATTGCTAAAAATTAATAAAATTGCTAATTTCTTATTTTTTACTTTCACTTACCTATATATGAAATATATAGTAAGTGGAAGTATTGCGATCGTGAAAATTTTCGACTTCCGGTTTTCAACGGAAATACACGTTTTGGGATCCCCTGAGTCAAAATAACCAAGTCCTGCGAAATGGTCTGTGTGTGTGTGTGTGTCTGTGTGTCTGTGTGTGTGTGTGTGTGTGAACAGACTAGCTCAAAAACTATAAACCGTGCGAACCTGAAATTGGGTATTTAGAGTATGTATAAGCCCGCGATGTGACAGCAAAAATTTCATCAAATTTGCTCAAAGGGTGGGGGTACTTTATTTAATAACTTTTTAAGTTTTTTTCGATTTTCTCAAAAACGGCTCTAACGATTTTGATTAAACTGAGTATTTGATCTATTTATATGCCTGAAATATGACTGTAAAAATTTCATCAAAATTGATCAACCGGAGGGGGGACTTTACTTAATAAATTTTGTATCATTTTCACATGTTTTTTTTATTTACTCAAAAACGGTTTTAACGATTTTGATAAAACTTGGTATTTGATGTATTTATATGCCAGAGATGTGATAACCAACATTTCATCACAATTGATCAACCGGAGGGGGGACTTTACTTAATAAATTTTGTATCATTTTCACGTGTTTTTTTTATTTACTCAAAAACGGTTTTAACGATTTTGATCAAACTTGGTATTTGATGTATTTATATGCCCGAGATATGACTGTAAAAAATTCATCAAAATTGATCTACTGGAGGGGGGACTTTACTTAATAAATTTTGTATCATTTTCACGTTTTTTATTTATTTACTCAAAAATGGTTTTTACGATTTTAATCAAACTTGGTATTTGATGTACTTATATGCCCGAGATATGACTGTAAAAATTTCATCAAAATTGATCTACGTGAGGGGGGACTTTACTTAATAAATGTTGTATCATTTTCACGGGGTTTTTTTATTTACTCAAAAACGGCTTTAACGATTAACAAAAATAAGATATGAATGTAGAAAAATGTGTGACTTTGGGAAATGATATTTAGCAAAACACGTCAATTACTAATCTAAGTAAGTTGGTAAGTGAAAGTTGTGTGTTGCGAGCACGCACCAGATTTTTTTATTTTATAATTTATTTAAAATCAGGTAAATAAAAAAATTATTTGTTATTGGCAGAGTTTTTTTACACAACCTTTAAAGAAACTAATTTTTACAAATAATTTTAGAAATAATCGTATTTACTAAAATTATGGGGAAAAATCAGGTGCTCCGTTTTTTTTGCTGCTGAGTGTATTTACAAGTATTTTCTATTGAAGTTGATCATGATCCTTCCCTCCATGACAAAAGAGCAAGGCCTGGTTCATTGATAGTACCCGTTATAGAGTATGGAACCTCTGCATTAGGTTAATTTACTTTAATTTTGTTAATTTAACTCATAGAATTAAGCTTAACATTATTTTTAGAGATGTTCGCTTTAGCTGAATTCAAAAATAAATATAATATTATGGAATAAATCACTGAATGAAGGGTAAAAAATTCATGAATATATGATGAATAAAGAATAACAATTAGATGTATGTTATGAAGGGTTTTACACTAGAAGGATAAATGACTGTGGTGTAAAACCCTTCAGTTAGATCAAGTTCTGATCTTTGCTTTGATCACTCCCTTGTACACTTGGACTGATGTTTGGTTTTTTCTCATTTAGCCCTAATTTTTTACAGCACACACAACTATTTCCTCTTCTTTAGAATATAAGAATATCTTAAAACCAATTTTATAATAAAATTCAAGAAACAAGAATTAAAAGCATGGCTTTCGATTTTACCACTCGGTAAAATTACCGATACCATAAAGCTTACCATTTTACTGCTCTCTAATGTTTCACCATTTCTACTTATTCTCATTCTATATTACACATAAACTTAATAGTAATTATATTTAACTTTTAGTTTACCAATTATTTTTAACTTAATTTATTAATAATATTCATACAATACTTAATGGGAATTAATGATAGTCCTAGTGTTTAATATATTTTTTTCAGAAACTTTCACTAAATATTTTTTTTGTAAACCTTAGGTTATGTTTAAAAACAAATTAATAGCTAAATTCCTCTATTATATAATATATAATAGATATAGATATATAATAATATAATTGATATATATATATCTACAAATAATAGATATATAATAATATAATATACTAAATATTAACCTATCAGGGAAAGAACACCAGGCCAATATGCCTCCAAAGATTGAAAAACTGGAAGTGTAACTTGCCCTTTATGCATTGATGCCCAAACATACCAGTGGTTTTTTTTTAGATATCTGCAAAAAATAGAATTAATGTGATACATTTTACTTCGGGTATTTATGAAAATATTGAGGATGTTGTTGAGAGCATCTTCAATAAGTTTACAAAAAAATGAAAGCCATCAAATATTGGTATAGTTTTTATACTAATGAATTGATTATACGTAGGAGCTAGTAATTATAATAATAATAATAATAAAAATAAAAATTCCCTAAATCTAGACACAAAGAAGTCTTTATAACTCATTTACAGATTATTTCTAAAAGAACTTGTAAAAACCAAAGAAAATAAGGCTTATGGGAAACGATTATTCCACCAATGATTAAATATGCATTTTCTATAAGAAAGTCTGAAAATATAAAATAAATCAATGAAACTCAGGTAAAAGAATATTTCAAGGGTTCCATTGAATTATGTCAGTAGTATAATGTATAATTGTATAATGTATAATGTCCTAAGAACTAGGACATAACAAAAAAAAATGCTTTATTGCATTGGGTACAGGGTAATGCTAAACTGAAAAGATAAACAAGATACTTTCAGCTAGAAACTCTTAAATGAAAGTTAAAACATTTTATCGAAATATTACAATTTTCTAGTTTGCCAATAGCACCATTTCGGTGATGATGTTTTTAATCAGTTATACAAAATATATTCTACTCTTTAATTAGTCAGAAAACTTTTCATCCATCAATGAAATAGATAGGCTCTACTTCTTTCCTTTTTTCTTCTCCCCTCTCTTGCCTTTTCCCTAGCCAGAATAAAAGGCGGATTAAGTTATTAAATGGTTCCAGGATTCAAATCCACCTTCTTCCGGTTATTAATGATTGCTAGGGCCACAATCGTAGAGAATCATGATAAAGATAGTAGCTTCATTAACAATGTGTGCTTGATACACTATATTGTTGTTTTTAGGAATAAATATGTCCCCATACATATCACTAAAATTTCATTTATTAGGGGGAAATGTTATGGAAGGTATTTAAAGTATGATTTCTAGTTTATAAATAATTTGTCATTTTAAGGAAGTTTTTGGACATAAATTTATTCAAAATAATCAAAACATAGACCTGTTAATAATATTCCAAGAATCTAATATTGAAATATTGCAGGTTAAGCTATCAAGAAAAAAATAGATAAGCTAAGGATATATTAAACATTAATTATTTAAGAAAAATATATTAAATTAAATAATGGTAAAAAGTGTATTAAAAAATGAAATCAAGCAACCTATCAACTGGCTTCCTGACTTCCTTAAACATAGCCATAAGTTCAGGTTTATCCAGAAGTATTGCACCCTTAACAAGATATTCAAAAAATGAATCAACTCCAGCACCAATTCCTGAATCTAAAGCTACCCAACGGCCACTTGAGATATCAATATGATTTCCAAACAATCCAATTCCAGAACGTCTTTCAAACAGTGAGGATAATGCATTTAGAGCAACCTATTAAAAAAAACAAAGGTACATTTAAACAAATAAAGTTTTTAATTGCAGTTTTTATAACCTAGAAAATGCATAGGTATATATATTTACTATAATGTAGACAGTAACTAACTAATAACATATCTTCAAAACTTTTTTATTTAGTATCACAAATAATAAACAAAATCATAATTTATTTTGTTTAGTTTGCTTTGGTCATTAATTCTTTTAGTTTTTGGTACATAGTAAACGCGTTCATCAATTTTTTTATAGTAGTAGAATTTTTTAATGAGAGTGATAAACATAAAATTAAAGTTTAATTATTTACAAAAAAAAAACAAAAATATTTAGAAAATACACAATTATGACTTAAATCCAAAACATTGTACCCAATTTTACAAGAGCCAACTGTATGTGGTAAAATATTGTTGTATGGAATAATTAGAAAGAATAAATCAAAATTTGAAATCCAGAAGACAGGCTCAAAATTCGTGCAGACCGTTGCACTTGTAAAATACCAGTGAAACCTTATCTTTAATAGTAAACTTTAACTTTATTTATCTGAATAGAGTAGTGCAAGTTACAATTTTTTTTTTAGAGCATTGATATGTGGTAAATTGTAAATTTCATTGGATTGGCGATTAGATGTTTCAACAATTAGACCTCTTAAGGCTACCTGATTCGACGGGAATGAACTAGGAAGCAGTCTAAAAACAGCTAATTTCATATTGGTTATCAGCACTTGAAGAGTAAAAACAAAATAAACATGTCTAATTTAAAAAAAGAAAATTCCTATACTAAATATCACAAATTTATAAATATCTGATTAAGAGAAAGCTTTTACCTACTCAGAATGAAAACAGAGTAGGAGCTGCCTTTACCTATGAACATCGAAGGCATTCCTTCTTATTAAACTCAGATTGTTGTATATTCACAGCAGAACTCTTATCGATCAATAAGGCACTATCAATAATTATACCCCATAACACGAATAATATTTTCCGATTCCCTATCCGCTCTAATAGCTCTAAACAACCTGTATTCTACTCACCCACCTGTAGTGCACATCTTCAAACAGATAGACAGCTTGAATGTCAGTAGAGCGTTTTGCTGGATGCCTAGTCATATCACCGATTTGCATATACCATTCAATACCATTGAAGGGAATAAGAAGGCAGAAAGGGCAGCTCAGAAAGAGATTATAGAAGGCTTCCAAAATGTGAAAGTTCCCGCATTAGATTTACATCTCAAACTAAAACACGCCGTTTGGACATCGTTGCAGTCTTTTTGGGATTCTCAAACTGAAAACAAGGTGAGGATATTAAAGAGAAGAGTCCTTTAATTAATGAATAAATATATGATACTTCATTTTCTGGAAAAATAAAGGATCATATTATCTCGCCTGCGAATAGGTCATACAAGATTTAGCCATGGATACCTTATGTCAGGAAAGCCCCCTCAATATGTGATGCTAGTGAAGTACGAAAAAATGTATATCACATCTTAAATGAATGCCTAATTTATCAAAAACAAACAGAAGATCATAAGCTGCCTCAACAAATGGATGAACTTCTCAGAAACGAACCGTATACTATATAAAATTATTTGAATTCTTAAAAGCCACAAAATCGATTAGTACTATTTAAAAAGCAATGTAACAATAACATTAATATCTTCTTACAATGATAATAGAAAAATTAAACCAAAAGTCTTGCAAAAACTACTTATTTATTGATTTTGCTTATTTCCTCCTTCCTAATCCCAGCTCTTTCCTTCCCACCCAATCCTCTCAAACCTTCCTTACTTACCCGCCCCTATCTAGCAGCAAACTGAAAATCGTACTCTAAATATCTGTACATCTAAGCACCTAGATAATTATTTCGATAAAACCCTTTACTAATTTCAATAATCACAAAATAATCTAAATTACAACAAAATCCCTCCAGAGTCGGACGATAATGACCTAAATGGTCGACTTGTCCTTAAAAAAAAAATCTAATTAAGTTTAAAGTACCTGAAAAATCAGGTGATTTTAGATTTTTAAGTCATAGGAATTCAATAAATAAAAAACCCATAAGTGTTCATGATTATTGCATGAAACTAACTTAAAATATTTAAGAATATTTTTGTTTTTCATATTAAAAAATATAATTTATAAATGAGAACTAAAAGAACAAAAACAATATGTTTCGGAATGCATTCTAGTCCAAGTAGAATTTTAAAAAAGGATCTGAGAGCATAATCATTTAGTTTGTTGATACCCCAACACGTCATTACCTCTTCATAGACTGGATCTCCAGTTAAACGTGATAGAGTAGCAAATTCCAATATAAAAGTTCCAACACCTGCAGTACAAGTAACAGTGGTCTCTCCTGGTGGAACCCCATGACGAAGATTTACAGTTCCATAGGGCATGCCAGAAGGTGTATCAAAAGCAGCAAGTAATCTGCGTGCCACGTCCTCAGCTAGTCGAAGAAGAGGGCCATTGCAAGGCCATCCTGGCTCCAAATCAATTCCAGCCCTCAAAACAAGCTTCATCAAATTCAAATACATGAAATGCAGAGTATAGTATAAGAATTTAAATAGCACAGAAGTTTCAATCCAACATGGTGGGGGGCCTAAACTCATTATACCTAATGTTTGTCTCATATAAGGAACTTATTCTGCAGGCCTCCTTGAAAAGTAAACTCACCACCAATAATGCACCTTTTTTTTATTTTATTTTTTTTTTTCAAATATAGGACAAAACCCAAAAATTTATCAGAAACTATAAATAACAAAGAAAAATGTATTTAATTAATTTGTTACTTATTTCCTGGATGAAGCAAAAATGGTGGGAGCAAGGGACAACAGCTAACGAACATTTTCTCTATTTAATAGGTGCATCAAGGATTTAATCTAATCAGTGTTTCAATGTGTAATGTATATGCCCACTCCCCATGTTGGAATTAAACTTCTATAGTAGAACTGGAAAAATGTAGTCTTACAAAAACATTTAATGAAGGAGTGTTTGGTATAAAAAATGAATATAGAAAAATAATAAAAAATTAAGCCTAACTATGTTTACTAGATTTTTGCATCACATGAGGTTACATTGCATTTGTACAGCTTTATTTCAGACTAGCTGGGGGACCCTGACCCTGGGGTGGGGGGATTATGTGTTATTTGGAGTAACAGAATAAACTTTAAAATATAAAAGTATAGGAAAAATAGTAGAGATGGTCAACTGTTCTTCAATTACGATAGGTTAAATGATGGTCAGGATTTTCAGTTTACAATGATTTTATTATGGTAAGCCAACGTTTCGATCCAACTTGTGGATCTTCATCAGGGCTAAAATAAAACAAATATATGAGTATCTATGCTAGAGGGTGACAATAAATGGATACATTACAGAACTGATAATAATATAAAAGATGGTGTATACATGAATATTAAAATAAGAGGCAGGTTAACAAGATAAAATAGAATCTGATATATACTTGAGTTATGTATCAAAGAATTAAAGATCAAAAGTTAAAACATATTATCATGTAAAAAACATATTTTACAGTTGTATGATGTCAAAGCTAACATAATGAGGGGGTAAAGGGGTGGCTATAGACGAGTGGGGGAGTCTCTCACTTCATGAGAGAATACTAAAACATAGTGCTCTACTCACTGTTTGGAGACCTCTGCTGTCCTAATCCCCTTCAACGCCTACTGTCACCTCCACGTGGTGCCCCCTGGGGAGGTTTGTCAAAACTCGCGATTCTATTATTACTCCGCGAACTAAAGAGGCGGAGTAACTTAGAGGTGATCTTTGGATCAATATCGAAGAACGTTCAATAAAGTTTCAACCATAATATCAAGCGTAACTTGCATCATATCAACTTGGCCGGTCTGGACTAACATATACACTGTGAACCACAGCAAGTGCACAGAACAAAATAACTTGAGTACAAGAGCCTGTGAAGCGGCATGGATGGGGATGGTATGGCTTTGGCTTCCATTCTACAAGTGTCATGGAGCACCCTGCTTGGCAAGCACACCTATTGGTGCCCATGTAACGGAGTATGGGAGGTCGTAGGCGAAAGAAGTAGGACCCAGGAATGCTATAAAAGCGGGTTGAGAACTTCCCCGTGAAGAAAGCATATATTCCGGCTCCTGTATAAGACTCTCAACGTAGGGATGGGGGATACCCCGGCAGATAGTCATGCGTGGAATGGGATCAAAACAATAAACCAAAATACTTAACTTTTTTACATAGGTAAAAATCCACTATCCGATGAGGACTAGCCTGCATTGGAGCTACATAACATCTCAGACGCTTCTATAGGTACACTAGACGAATCGTCCATGGGACACCTTTTACAGGCACTTACGGACGAAGTTCGAGGTCTAAATGTTGAGACAAACAGACTGGGACTGCTGGAGGAAAATGCAGCTCTGGTAGCTGCTACTTCACACTACACAACTAAGAACTAACACAAAAAAGAACGAAAACGAGGACAGAACATAGCCCAATTATTGACTTCTTCATAGTGCAGGGGTGTAGTGAAAATTTCAAAGCGTTGATAGAAATTAGTACCTTGGTCAGCACAGGGGAAGAGGCTGGATGAGCAATGCGAAATTCAGGTATGTCAATGGTTTTTTATCACCTTGAGTGGCCCTTGCAGAATAACTTGTTTGTGTAATACAGAGCCTTACTGGAGTTCAAATTGACATGATTGTTCATACGTTGATAGAATTGGCTGACCAACATGATATTTTAATCGAGTTCAATATTTAGGACAAAGTGGGTTTTCAAACACAAAGTAAGCAAGGAAGCTGGAAAATTATTTAGGAAATAAATCATACCATCCCTGCCTGAAAATGAAGGGGAACAAACATCGTGTAAACTCAGTATGTACAAAAGAGTCAAAGGTTGAGTTCCTGTTAGCTGATTCATGGACATATTTAATCAGGAGGGATGCCCACTACCCACGACAGATAAATATACTCATGAAATAGTTCTCAACGAAAATAAGGTTTCAAAAGGTCAGCCGTCTCACCCATCTCAGACAAGGGATTTACGGATCCGTTATCAGTAGTTGAAAAAAAAATAAATTTTATCAACAAGCAGACCTATCTTATCGCTTAGTAGTTGACTACCGCAACCTTAACCAGAACACTGTTGAGGCAAGGTATTCCCTCCCCAGATTCGGGGACATGTTAGATTGGTTGGTGGGCGACTCAAGAAGATGTAAGATCTTTCCAACCCTCGGCCTCCACAACGGAAGAAATGGAAACCCTTGAAGCCATGGAAAAAATACAGTTCCCAAACTGCGAAATAAATAATACCTTAATCAACAACTCCACATACTCTACATCAAACAATGAAGAAATAATGTGGAGGGAAGCAAAGCAAATTGTTACCAGCAGTGCCTTAGAATGGGCTATCAACAATATGAAGCCGTACAAATCTGCTGGTGCCGATGGTATATTTCCTGCTCTGATACAGAAAGGAATAAACATCATAAGACCACACCTCTTAAAACTTTTAAGAGGAAGCTTAGCACTAGGATATATACCAACTGAATGGAGAATATCCAAGGTAAGGTATATACCAAAACCAGGTAAGGAATCATATGATGATCCCAAAGCATTTAGACCCATATGTCTGTCATCTTTCCTAATGAAGACATTAGAGAAGATAACTGATAGACATGTGAGGAAACAAATATCGGATACAAATCCAATACATGAAAAACAATATGCGTACCAAGCAGGCAAATCCTGCGAGGTAGCTTTGCACAACTTGGTGTCTAGGATTGAAAAATCCCTAAACCAAAAAGAAATCACAATAGGCACCTTTGTAGATATTGAAGGAGCATTTGATAAAACACCTTATAACGTCATAAAGAACGCCATAAGGGAAAGAAATATAGACAAAATCTCCTCCAGATGGATAGAAAAAATGCTGGAGGAAAGGATTTTGCAAACAGAATTGGGACATGCCAAATTGTGGATAAAACCCAAGGGAGGATGCCCACAAGGAGGTGTGATCTCACCATTACTGTGGTGCCTAGTAGTGAATTCTCTACTAGTGAAATTAAATGACGCAGGCTTTTATACACAGGGGTACGCAGATGATCTTGCAATCCTCATTGAAGGAAAACACCAGAGCGTACTCTCTGACCTACTAATAACAGCAACAAAAATATTACAGAGTTGGTGTAAAGAAAATGGGCTAAACATTAACCCACATAAAATAAATATATGTATCTTTACACAAAAGAAAAAATAAACATAAAATCACCCAAACTAAATGAATACCAGCTTACACCCTCCAAAGAAGTAAAGCATCTGGGAGTAATGCTGGATCATAAACTTAACTGGGCCAAACACGTTGAAACAACGACTAACAAAGCCCTAAAATGCCTATGGACCTGCAAAAGAGCAATAGGTAGGAAATGGGGACTAAAACCTAAAATGGTCTATTGGTTGTACTTAACTGCAATCAGACCAATGATTCTATATTCAGCTCTGCTTTGGTGGCACAAAGCAGACAGCGGAAAAAATAAAATCCTGCTTACCAAACTACAAAGGCTAGCATGCCTAATGATAACAGGAGCAATGAAAAGCACTCCAACGTCTGCAATGGAAGTGATGCTAAACTTAACACCACTGCAGATAGAAGTGGAGGCCCAAGCAATAAAATCCTTCTACAGGATAGATAAACAAAATAACTCCCTTAGAACAAATTCCAGGGAGGGACACTGGGAGATATACGGGAAGATCGAAAACGATCAAGTGCTATCAATGCACTCTGATCTACAAAGTCGTGAATTCCTGGATATTAATTATCAAGCTATAATAAACAAGTTGAAACCACATAAAAAATATAAAGGAATCAACTGCTATACGGATGGCTCGCTAACCAAGACAGGATCTGGAGCGGGAATCTGGAGAGATGACAAACCCAATAAAGGTACTACAATTTCACTGGGGAAATATACTACAGTCTTCCAATCTGAAGTATTAGCAATCCATCAGTGCGCTTCAGAACTGCTGGCTGAAAAAATAACAAACAGAAATATAACCATTTTCACTGACAGCCAAGCAGCCATCGGAGCAATTAAAAATCATGCAGTCAATTCAAAGATTGTCAAAGCCTGCAATATTGCGCTCAACAAATTAGCTAAAAGCAATAAAGTTAGAGTGGAATGGGTGCCTGGACATTCTGGAATCCAGGGCAATGAAAAAGCTGATGACCTAGCAAGGAAAGGCTCAGCCAAAAGACCCATAACCCCAGAACCGGTAATTGGCATAAGCCTAAGCTATGCCAAAAGAAGGATAAGGGAAATCTATGGTGCAATTAAAAAACGGAATTGGAATGACAAAACACAGTATCACTCCAAATTCTTCCTAAAAGGCTACTCCGCCAAAAGAAGTGACAGTCTACTGAACTTGGACAGGAAAGCACTTAAAAAAATTACAGCGATCTATACAGGACACTGTAAACTCAACAAACATATGTACAGGCTCAAACTCGCAGACTCACCAATCTGTAGATTCTGTGGCAAAGAGGATGAGACAGCTTATCACATTATAAGCTGGTGCGAACGACTTGTTAGGCTAAGATTCAGCATCTTTGGAGAGGTAAATCTACCTGACCCAAGTACCAATAACTGGTCAACCCAACAAGTTTGCTAAAATTCACTGAGGCTCTAAACATAGCAATTTAGAAACCCAGACAGGTGCCTTACCTTAGGCGCCTTGCACAATAGACCCAGGAGGTCGCAGTGCACAAAGCCACAAAAAAAAAAAAAAACCCTCGGCCTGAAATCGGGAAACCATCAGATGAGAATGTGGGAGGAAAACATAGAAAATACGGCATTTATGTTCGGAATAGAGCATTATCAATTTACGAGAATTCCATTTAGGTTAATAAATACGCCACTCGCTGCCAACGACTAATGGACGAGTTCCTCTAACTGGAAGAGTGGAATCTAATATGCTCTAGTACAACCTACAAATAAGAGATTGTGCAATCAGGGTATTGTAAGTGTAAATTCATAAAAATGAAAACATGTCACATTGAAATTAGATAAAAATAGAAAATTCTGTAATGTAGAGGGCAAGTAAGTTCATTGTTTAAAGAATAAGATATTAGCTGGACAATCGCATATATACAATTTGCAAATGATGATTTTATGGGAATGATAAATACTTAATTTCAATGGCAATAAATAAATAAAAGGATTTTTGGTTCTTCTCTTTCAACTTATGTCAGCACTGTCAATGACCTATAATGTGGGACAAACACTGGCAAATAATAAATAAAGAACCTTATTTATTTAAACATTTGGACAGAATATCTGACTATTTTCCGCTTAAATAATCATAAGGTCAACCATCAACTGGTACAGTATTATCATCGGAAAATATATACAGTTATTCAAAAATGTAACTACTTTTGATATGACACCACAAATTAAACCTATGGTAAAGCAAATTAATGAAAATATTTATATCTGCCCTCCATTAGAGGATGTTTGAGGAAAACTTGAGTCTTTTTTTACTTCACTACCTCAATTCACTTTTCAATAAAAACATATGGATGTGATCATAATCATCATAATCATCATAATCATAATCAGTGACTCAAAAAATCAAAGTGATCTAATTAATAATAATAATAATAATCAAGACCGTTTTTAACTGAAAAGAATGCAATATGAGTTCGCAAATGAAACGGTCTCATGACCAGTCAAAATAGGTCATGCCCAAAAGTGACAGCAGTAATGTTAGCAACTTTATAAGTGACTTACCTTTGAGAAAGTAGATGAGCACTCAACAAACCTCCTACTATCCGTATGTTTGTTTCAAACACAGAAACATTAATATTTGCATCAAAATTGGCCTTTGTAGTCACAATATCAACAACTCTCTTGAATTCTGAGTAATTTCCCATTACAGCAAGCGTGTCTAAAGCATCTATTAGTGTCAGGGAATAACTAAAACCAAAATAAACTTTATTAATTGTAAACTTAATGATCATAATCTACTAATAGTACTATGCATCACGTTCCCTACTCTCACAAGCAAAGAGGGAGGCGAATTTCAGGGGGAAATGACAAAGCCTAATTTCAACTTTTGAATCCGACTACAATTTTAATAAAAGTAATTAAAATAAGTGATGGGCTCTAAATTCCGGGCTTGACCTGCATTAGCATTCTTCAATCTATTGGTGGCAGTTTGTATCTGCTTTGTGCAAGTTTAAATTTGTGGACCAACAAAAGAAATCTCAACATTCTTACCTTGGATAGAATAGGTTAAATAGAACGTCTAGATTAAATTTCTATTTGCATATTTTTATTTTATTTGGTTAAAAAAAAAATAATTTTTACTAGTTACATTGTTCAACTGCACATTATTCATGGGCCAATAATATTGGATGGCCTAGGTAATCCGAACAGGTAGAATAATGACCAGTTCGGACTATCAAAATATTTGGATTATCAAAGGCTACATTTTAATTGATGTTAAAACTACAAAAAATAACAAAAACAAATATATTATTAGTTAAACTTAAACATATTGCAAACATAATAATCAAATAGTGTATAATGAGTTTCTGATTTCGCAAATTCCTTAAGGTACAAGAATTTAATTGTCGATGTAGCATCCATTTCCCCACTACACGTTAATATTTAATAGCTTTATCTCATTTTTGTGACTCATCTCTCATAAACAATAAAATAGCTTGAAAGGAATATTCCAGTAAAATACAAATCAATAGAAAGACTGCTAAGTATTAGAACAACCAGCAATGCTATGCGTCTTGGTAGTGACATTACTTTTTGAACGATTTTTTTGTCATCAAAGATCTCTTAGGTTATTTCTTCATCCAGTTTATCATCCCAATCAACAATATGTTCCAGGAAGAGTTGTGGTATGTTTTTAATAGATCTCTGCAATGTTTTCGATATTTAGTTTTCTGTTCTTCAGGCTATTTTTTTTTTTTTTTTTTTTTTCTGCAAGGAGATTATTGAAATTCCTGGAATCAGGTTTCTATGCACCAGACGAGTGACAGCAATGTCTTACAAATTATTTTGGTAATGCTTCCTGCAACATCACATCCAGAAGCAGCACATATCAAAAAGCAATTTTTTCTCATATTTGATCTTAGTTTATTGGATGACTTGTTTTGTTCTCAATTTTCTCTATGATTTCTCTTTTTATCTCAAGGTTTAGGAAAACTTGTTTCATCTTTTAGCAATGCTCCCTGTACGACAGAAAAACACAAACTCAGGTTTGAGGATAGGTAAAAGAACAGACAAGAAAGACAACTTGGATTCAAGAAGTGTAGCCATTCCGTGTTAAATTTTCCTCCTCTCCTCAGTGAACATTTTTAAGATAGCAATTTAACTTGTTATTGTTTTGTTTTGTTCACAATGGCCATATGTTTTTTTAATATACAGTGTGTGTACTTGTAACAAATAAAGAAAAGGTTCTAACTCTTGTTTTATTAATTGAGCTCTGTTTATTTAAATATACGTATATATAAACCTAGCCTGGTAAGTTAAGTAAAACGGTGAACAGAATTTAACAGGTTATGGGCCCAGGTAAAATCTATTTGATTTAAATTTATTTAAATTAAATTTATTTTTAATACTGGAAGTGCTAAAGGTTATATAAAAACAAATTGATACCAAGACGAAAAAAAAATTATGGTAGAAGACGAGAGACAAAGGCAAAATGATGAAAGGTACCATATTCCACTTTTTGATGGTAAGAACTATGATAACTGGAGATTTCGGCTTGAGTTCTACAGGATGAGAAGAACCTTCTAAATCAGTGAGGTGAGTTCTAAGTTACTGAGGAAGTGCAATATCATCAATCCGTTGATGGTGAGACAGCCCAAGCTAAATCAACCTGCGAAGCAGCCAATAATCGTCTTAGACAATGAGACAAGCTCTGTATTCGTCATATTGTAAGTGCAATTGCAGAAAGTTACTTGGAATATTGCAGAGGAAAAAATACAGCATATGAAGTCTGGAAAACTTTGGAAAATACGTTTCAAAAGAAAGGGATTGCCAACCAACTCCGTTCGAGGAAGGCATTACTGTCAATGCGCCATAACCCTAACACCGAAACATTAGAAGAACATTTTCTAAGATTTGATAAGGAAATTCGTAACTTAAAATCAGCAGGAGGTGATACAGAAGAAGTGGGCGTTATTTGTCATTTGTTGCTGACATTACCTTCAGAGTACAATATGGTGGTCACAGCAATAGAAACCTTGTCTGCTAATGGTGAAAATCTAACCCTACCATTTGTAAAAAATAGACAACTTGATGAAGAATCAAAGAGGAAACTTCAAGAGAAGAACAAACCAACGAAGAATGACAACCACTGGAAAAATAAAATCAGCAGCATCCAAACAGGCCTGGGTCTTCAGCTCCAATAAACAAGGTATCCATTAAAAACAGTACAAATGATAATAATGGAAATTCTGGTTTCAGGTGTCATAACTGTGGAGGATTTGGTCATTTTAGGAAGGATTGTCCCAGTCCTCGGAAAACTCATCAGCACTCAGGAGCACAGAAAAGTGAGGTACACACTGCTACAGAAGAGGAAACTAATTTTTCAGCGATTTCTAATCGAGAAGCAGCAGGGGGTGAAGTAATTTGGAGGCTTGATTCTGGAACATCAGAATGTATGTCTAATCAATATGATTTATTCAGGAAAGTTTGAAAATAAATCCAGTAAAAATCCAAGTGGCTAAAGCTGGACAATCACTTTCATCTTCACAAAGAGGAACAATGAAACTCTTTGCACCTGTCGATTGGAAATGGAACTCGATTACTATTCCTAACATTCTCTTCGTACCTGATTTTGAATTAAAGTTACTTTCAGTTAGGAGACGAAAAGAATGGATTCACAATCGTTTTTGAAAAGGGTCAAGCAACTATATTTAAAGGTTGAGTTAAAGTTACAGTTGCTTATCGAGAGAATAAACTATATAAGTTAACATTTCAGACGAGCGAGGAAAAGGCATACTAGACAGCTGAAAGTAAGAGATATTGGCATGAAAGGTAAAGTCACATAAACCAATTGGGGCTACAAACACTACAATCCATAGTCGATGGAATGAAGGAAATAAACGCCAAGGAACTGCTTGAACCCTGTAAGGAAGGAAAACGAACCTAACTCCCACACAATCAGACCAGGAAGCGAGCAACAAGAGCATTGAAACTTATTCACATTGACTTAATAGGACCAATAACTACAGAGTCACATGGTGGAAAAAGGTATGGCATAATGTTTATTGATGATTGAACTCATTCCATAGACTTTTTTCCCCCAGAGAAGAAAAATGATACTTTCAAGTATTTTAAGATATTTGAAGCCATGGCTTCAGCACACTTCAAAACCAAAATAAGTCGGTTCAGGTGTGGTAGAGGAGGCGAATATATTTTACATGAAAAGAAAAAATACTTCGTGGAGCAAGGAATATAATGTGAGTATACTATCAGTTATACTCCTGAACAGTTATACCTGAGAGGATAAATCGAACCATACTTGACGCTAGGCGCATGCTTTAGAGCTCAGGGCTTCCGAAGAAATTATGGGTTGAAGCAGTGAAAACAGCTGTATACTTGATCAACAGAAGTCCAACTGCAGCTCTTCCAGACTGCGTTCCAGCAACACGGTGGCATGGACAAACCAGATGTGAGCAAACTAAGAGTATTTGGTTCACTAGCGTTTCTGCATACTCTGAAGCAACTAAGTGGAGGAAAGTTTGAAAGCCGTTCAAGGAAGTTATACTTGGTTGGCTACTGTCACAATGGCTATAGACTGTGGTGTCCTGAAAATTAAGAAATCATTAAAGGAAAAGACGTCGTTTTTGATGAAAAACGTACTCTCCTAGAAAGGAAAGTAGCTACTATTGAATTATCATGCGATGAGCCTGATGATTTTATTTCAGAACAAGGTAAAAATTCAAGTGGAGAATTGGATTTGGAACTGAAAAGGGATTCAACTGAAGATGGATTGAGGCGTGGAAATCGGAAAAGGATATTAATTAATTAAAGCGGCCAGCATACCTAGATGACTATGAGGTTTCATTACGTGAACTTGCCATGAATATAGTTTCAGATTTTGATGTTCCAAAAACCATTGAGGACATCAAGAGAATAGATGACAGTCAGGAATGGAACAAGGCAGTTCAAGAGGAGCTAACTGCACTACAGGAAAACAACACATGGACTCTAACAGCATTACCCCCTGGTAAAAAGGCATTTAGTAGCAAATAGGACTAAAAACGATAGACATGTGGATGTGAATTAAAGTGAAGTGAATTAAAGACATGTATAAAAATGGAGTACTGAAGGTTATTTATATCCCTACAGGTGATCAGAAGGCTGACATACTAACGAAACCGCTCGTTGTTTATAAGTTTAAAATGCTTGGAGAGAGTCTAGGAGTTGGTAATTTCCTAACAGAAGGAATGGAAGCTTGGTTAAATTGAAGGGGAGTGTTGAGATAGCAATTTAACTTATTATTGTTTTCAATCAAGTTGGTTTTGGCCATATGTTTTTTTATATACAGTGTGTGTACTTGTAACAAATAAAGAAAAGGTTCTAACTCTTGTTTTATTAATTTATTTTTTTATTTTTGTTCGGTACCCCTACCTGGCCATGTGTGGCATACAGGGGGTTACTCTAGAGGTGTAACCAACCTGTTTTAACTCGAAGCACAACTAAAACGTTTAATAAACTGTTTTATCCGATTTATATTTGGGATCTCAAGATACGCCTACATATCGCCTTTTACGAAAAGTTAAAGTGGTTATATCCCTCCTACCGCCGTAAGTATTTCCTAGCCTCCTTCCTTTCAACTTATTCGTTCCCGTCATCCGTCATAAATCTCTAAACTTCTTCAATTCAAATCCTCTGTCCATTCCCGCCATACCCGCTCTAGGTCTTCAGTTCTATATACACTGGCCCACTGAACGACAGCTTTTGATAGATCTTTCATTATCAGGTCCTCATCCCTATGGAATTCTATTCCTCCTTTCATCCGTAATTCCAATGCCCTCTCCACCTTTAAATCCTGCCTATATAATCACTTCATAGCCATCCACTGTCCTTAAAAAGTAAATTGACATTTCCTATTATAATTTTTCTTTTAAACCGTTGGAAGTTCTTATTTCATTTTTTTTTCTATAATTTTTCTTTTGTTTTGTTTTTTAGAAAATATAAGAACGACTTCACATACCTGAAATAAATGTGTAAATATGTATATATTATAAGATGCAGAAACTAGTTTCTTTTCACTTAATTGAATAATTAATGTGTATTTTTTTTTTGTAAACTAGAGGTTCCCTAATTATTTGTATCAATTCAATTAGTTTATTTAAACATCAAGGCTCTAAAGCCCTCTCTGTATTTTATTTAAATTTGTTCTTAAGGGACACGTTCCAGAACAAATAAATAAAGAATTTATGCACTAGTAGAGATGAGAGATGGTCAACTGTTCTTCAATTACGATAGGTTAAATGATGGTCAGGATTTTCAGTTACAATGATAATAAATAAATATCATTGTAACTGAAAATCCTGACCATCATTTAACCTATCGTAAAGAATTTATGGTATTACTTCGGATAAGCAACTCCAAGATGGCATCCGGTGTGAGTAAATGACAAGATATTCCGACCACGCCCTACCCGATATCCACGATTCAGTTCAGGTTTACCGAGAGTTCCCGAGCAGATGTCATCGAGATAAACTTCCCGCCTTAATAATGGATACAACCAATATAATACACAAATGAATGTTTCTTTAATATAATTAGAGTACTACTATAGATATGAATAGAAGTACTATTTCAATGATTTCAGTGATGGTTGTTTAAAATTTTAAATTTGATGGCCTCTTTAGCAATATTCAACAAATAAATGTAATCTGTTGTATTGTAAATTTATTTGTTGGTTTTTTTAAAAAATGCTATTGTCCTGTTTAAATGATTAAATGGGTTCAAGATAAATGCAAAAGGTACAAATAAATTAATAATATAAGAATCCGAGTATTCCTAACCACCAGATTATTATTTCTTTGTTATTTCAAGAAAAATGTATTTAAATAACTAAAAAGGATATTAATTAAATTAAAATTCCCTAACCCAATCAAAAGTTATACATATATATCAACAATTTTTCGATAAATACTTCCAAGTTTCGACCAGCTGTTAGAAATTTGTTATATAAATATGCCATTTGGATAAAGGTACAGATTGTGTAGACCTAACCTGGTAAAGTAAGAAATGAATGAATTTCCCTCCAAAAATGTGGATAAAGCCGATATCGGATCTGGGGAACTCTCGGTAAACCCGAACTTAATTGTGGATATCGGGTATGGCGTGATCGGAATACCTTGATGTTTACTCACCTAGGTCGCCATCTTGGAATTGCTTATCCTAAGTAATACCAAATTAATTATTATGATTATAATACATATATTTTAAATTGGTCAGTTCCACATAGTATTAAACTGTCTATATTTTCAAGGTTTTAAATTGAAGTGAAAACGGTTACAATAGAAATAAAAAAAAGGGAAAAAGTGAGTTATATGTTATATATGAGTTATATATAATGTTACTTTTCTTTGGGAAAGGATTTTGTCTCAATCAGAAAGGGCTACATTCAACTTGGATATAATTCCTTCAGACTTGGAAAGCTTTGCATTTGCAGTTAACTGGAAAAGGTTCAAATTGAATTTGAAATGCTACTTATAAAAATTAATAAATTTTTATAAATAAAAATGTTCCCATAAGATCCCTCATACTTCAAATTTATAAACTATACTATAAATTTATATAAATAAAAGCAAAAACATTACCAGGTCCACAAAGATGAAAATCGTCAAATCAAATGTAAATGCTGTCTTACTCTATGGCTGTGAAACCTGGAAAAACGCGGTTAGAATCATGAAGCAGCTCCAAGTTTTCATCAAACGATGCCTAAGACATATCCTTGGAGTATAGCCAGACAGTAGCCTATAGAGGAAGAAATGCAAAAAAAGAAAATGGAGGTGGATCATCCACACTCTCCGAAAAGAAGATGGGGCCATAGAGAAGACAGCGCTAGATTGGAATCCCCAAGGATCAAGGAAACGAGGGCGACCCAGGCTGACCTGGCGGAGGAACGTGGAAGAGGATTGCAGAGGGGCTGGCAAATCTTGGCAGGAGGTCAAGGCTCTCAGCCAGGATCGGGATGGATGGCGAAAATTTGCTTCGGCCCTATGCCCCCACAGTCGTGGCAACAGGAAATCAGTCAAGAATAAGTCGTCACAAATTTTTAAAAATAAAGAAGTTTTCAGCATTCCAATTACCTGCCCCAAGTGTCGATTCCATCACATGTTAAGGGTCTCAATTCATCATAGGGATATGCATACTTCAAATAACCTGTATAAGCATGATCAAACATCTGTCGTACCTCCTCTCTGAAATTTCATACAAATCAATACAGATTAGAGTAACCAACAAATTTGATTTGAAATTTAAAGAAAAGTGAACCTTAATTTAACCAGATCTTCTTTAGAGTATTTCCTAATAGCGTTCACTTGGTAAAACGGAATAAAACAGAAAAACGCTCCGAAAACAAATCCATAATAGCATAATATGAAAAATAAATTCATATTAATCCTTAGGAAAAGTTAATGTCAACAAATCACTACATAGCCTTATCAACAAGATAACCTTCGTTACTGTCAGATTACCAAGAAGCTTCCAAATAGGAAAGGTGAATAGAGAAAATGTAGGTTCACTTGCTAAGGGACATTGTGGTTGTCTGGCCTTTGACGTATTTGGACTCAAGAAGAGAACAGTTGTGCATTAACAGTCATTAGCTCAACATCCAGCTTTTTTGCTCCGTTATTCTTTGCTTCGTATCGAGCTGTTAAGGATATTTTCAGAAGCCGGTTAGCTTTCAAATTATAAAAAACAACTTTCTTATTTGTGAGCATAATCAGAAAGCTATTCACATTTACAGCTTACCACAGTGGATAAAATATTTATCTTTTGGGGGACTTAGTAATCCGGGGTCTCATTCAAAAAGGGTTTCATAAGAATCGAATAGACATTCAAGACCCTAGCAAAAAGGTACAATTTTTTAACACACAAAAAAAAAAAGATTGTATAGAGTTTTTTCAATTATATTACAAAAATTTCATTATCCTTAACCAAGGTAGTTGTAAAAAAAATTGGAAAACTGCAGAGTAATCTTAGTTACTGTAACAATATAGGCGGGCGCAAGCGACGGTGCTACAGGAACTAGAGAAACGGGGATAAAAGCCGGGCCATTACCTGGGATTCATAGGGTTTTTTGGCGTTTTTAATTTATTTTTCCATAATTAAAACCCGATTGAGCAAAAAATCATTTGAAAAATATCTAATGGGTATTGCTCGGTCCCTCAGTGTTCAATTAGAAAATCAAAAGACGTTTAATTCCCTTTTATTTCCAAAAAATAAAAAGCTTCTCAAAGAGTGGATTGTAAAATTAAGAATAGATGAGCCTGTTTCGAAACATATGACGATATGTAGTCTTTATTTTAAAGAAAGAGACTATATTTATCCAGGTAAATATTAGTATTTGACATTTTATTATTCCAAAATGCTAGTTTTATGCAAGTAACATTGAGACCATAGTGTCATAGATTTGTTTTTCTTTTTTAATTTTCCTCATTTTTCTATTACATCCATTGTGCTTAATTGTTCCATGTTTTCAAAGCGAAGCCTGAAAGTTTTGACAAATAAATAAATAATATGACAAATAATCTAAGCTGTCATAACAATGATTGTGTGAAAAGGTAATTAATATTATTACTAACCGAAAAACGTCGAGTAAAGTTACAATGATGTGTTTGCATTTACCAGAACTACCAGCTTTACACGTACAATGACAAGAAAATTGCTTATTATTATTAATAAATTTGATTTCCACTTTTATTTTATGGGCCTTTAAGATTGCTAGTTTAAAGGCACGAGGCTTGTAAAATAACTGTTTTTTTTATTTTTAGATATTATTCCACATGTAATTAAGTGGTTTGCATCAAGAATAGCTTGCCCTTCAATTAATGGTCTTTTAAAATTACCAATTATCTCTATCTCATCAACTATGTCTAACACCGCTCTTTCCGACATTTTGCAAAACTACTAGCGCACCCTATATTCGATTGCGCCCGCCTATTACAACTTCTAAAGGTCTGGTCAGGTCACACATAACCGCACCGAAGCACGGGCCTGTATCGAATCTGATTCAAATAGTAAGGATAGATAGTAACGGCGACCCGTTACTATCGTTACCGACGTTGACCCGGTGCCGGGCATATGTCACCAGTTACTATCTATTCTTCTTAAATGAATCAGATCCGATACACGCCAGTGCTGCAGTGCGGTTATGAGTGACCAGACCTTTATATTGTTAAAATATTAGCTTTGTAAAAGTAAAAGATTCTAAAAGAAAAAAGAGTCGAAATTAGATTAAAGAGGTTACAACAAAAAATGATTGATGTAATCAATATATATTATGAAGCAAAATGTACAATGTGCGTGCCGAAAAGGCTCAAAAACTACACGTACTATCAAGTATGGTATGTCGTCGTATTGCCCTATTACACCTAATGATGAAGAAGGTTTCAGTTTTCATTTTAAGTGTGTAATGTTGAAGGGACAAGGGCTGTAATTTTAAGCCTCTCGCTACATGTAATTAGTCCCTATAATAAGCCCAGGCGAGTTAATGAATGAAAAAATTCAATTTGGCATTTGGAAGCCAGGAGCGCTAGCTATACTCAATTCATAAGGTTATCGTTCATTAGTTCGGTTTGTTGTGGTTTTAGCTTCAGCTGTTTTCTTTAAATTACAGGAGATTATGTATAAATAATTATTTTTTCCTTTTTATTTTTCAATAAGGTCATTACATCTCTGCAAAGAAGTAAAATTAAAATTAAACAAAACCAACTGTATTCCTAAGCGAATTAAGTTTTACAGAAGAGGAAAGAATTGGTCAAAACATTGCCTTTAATAAATATACAATATAAGAGTAAATTTACAACAAAAGAAAAATTGCTTATTAGTGTAGTGAGCGAATAAAAACTAACTCTGAATAAAATAGATAACCTGTAGATAATATGAATAAAATAAATAACTTAATGGATTGTATATCGAAAATAAAGTGTTCATATAATATTTCTGTTTAATAGTTCTGTTCTGTTCGTAAACTTTCAACCGGATTCAAAAAAGGAGACGTTACTCAACTTGATAAGGATGCGGTACCGTCATGAGAATGGTCTCAATAGAATCAGAACAGAGAAACAATACAAAATGGTACATACCAGGACATATTTGATGCCAAAATAATTTTCCGTAATCTAGAAAAGGGAAGAAAACGCATTGAGAGAACCGCATTAATAGCATCTCTTATACCCAAACTATATATGGGCGGACTCTGAGGTTTCGAAACTTACCACTAATACTAAACTGAAGTTTCAGGATGGTACAAATTTTTGTTTTAACCATGATTAATTTTGGTCTATTTTTCTGTACTATTACAGATTAAAGTTATTGTTTCATTCCAACTATTCCACAACTCCCTGAGCGAAGCCGGGCCCCAAAGCTAGTTTAATAATATATTTAGGCGTAATGCTATCTTTTGGTCTCTCTTTGGAAAAGCGTCCTAGTGAAATACCAAAAACTGCAAAGCAAGGCTTAAATTCTGATTGGCACACATATGTAATGAATAATGAAATTTCGCAATTATCTATACTACATATTTAATACAGTCTCCAGGTCAATTTTGTGTTACGGGGCGCAGCTTTGGGGAGGACAAAGATATAGGAAGTTTGAAAGTTTATTTATCAAAAAGTCGTATAGTCTGCCTCTTAATACACCTAATTATATAATTGTATTTATTGAAATTAATTTAAACCCCATATTTATCCATACTATTAAACTTCATTTAAATTATATTTTTTAAGTTATGAATACCCCTAACAGGCTCACAAAGGCTACCGCTATCGAGGTTGTTAAAAAAGATCTTTCTTGGTTTAAAAACATATTGTAACACTTATGTGGGTTAAAAAACATTTATTAACGAAAATATAACCATTATCAATGCCAATGAATTAATACAACTCAAAATATTAGAGCAGGTTACAAAAATGATAACATTATAACACACAATCATATGACTTGAGCTTCACAGTCAAGACAAAGACTAAGACTCATTGGCCCAGTCACTCCCTCCTTATGTATAGTCGTAAAATGAACCTTCTGGAAGGTTCGAGATCTTTGTGGAAGCTGGTGGAACGCCGTAGATGGAGGTCGAACAATCTAGAAATAAACAGTTCGTTCCAACCGCTTAGTTTGTTCCAACAAACGGTCTGGGATATTACCATATGTTTTTTTATTTGATTATCGATATAGCGTTACAATATATTCACTTCTACAGAAACATAATCTCCCGCTGATAAGGGTCTGGCCACACATGTCCGCACCGGATCCGCACCGCAGAACTAATATAGGTTATGTTCAGAATATTTTTAATTTAACTTACATATTACCTTTAGTTATGCCTGAAGTGACCTGTGTCTGACATGTGTGGCCTGGCCTTTAGGCATAACTAAAGGTAATATGTAAGTTAAATTAAAAATATTCTGAACATAACCTATATTAGTGCTGTGGTGCGGATCCGGTGCGGACATGTGTGGCCAGACCCTAAATCTGGATAATTTAAACGACTGACCAGAAATCTTTAAAAGCCTAATTAAAAGTATAGTGGATAGCTTAAAAAGTTACCATTTAGAATCTGCTAAAATTTCATGAAGTAGTTAGTACCCTGTATATAGATATGGAATTTATTTCCGATATTCACGGAATGGTTTATTTTTTTCTGAATGTTTGAACTATCTGATAATGTCGACTATTGCAACAAATTCAAAAGAAATGATATTCAATGGATTATGAAGTTGAGGGGTGAATTGTTGTGTCTGAACTACCGGAAGTATTCATCATATTCGTAAATAAATCGTTTATGCAACAAACAAGAAAAGGAAGATAATACTCCTTTTTTTAGGCATTTGTCCGATATTAAATGAATACAGGTGCAAATGGTTTAGAAAAGCGGTACTAGTTCTGAACGGTGGCTCCCGCATTCACTAAAGCTCCCTTCAAAGTAAGGGCCCGATCTCCACTGAAAAGGACCCTGTTGGGGGTTTATTTTTTTCTGAAGAGCGAACGTAGCGAGCGGGAGTCGAAAGCTGGGATCTATTAAAGCTAAACAAGGCCCCTTTTTAACAGAAAAAAACGCTATCGGAGTTCATAACATCACGGTCACATAACCTCTCCAAACAGGCCACGCCCAGGAGCCACACTTCAGAACCTGTACCAGAAAAACTACATTAACCAGCACAGAAGTGTAAGCGAAGATGAGGCTGGGCAAGTCTGCGGGGCTGGCTGAAATAGCTCCAGAAATGATGTGCTTTATGGGTAGCAAGGCCTAGAAGCAAGGATTAGAAGATTGGTCGACTGCCAAATCGGAGAGGAGCAGCAGTATAGATTCAGAAACTCGAAGAGTACACAGAACCTGATTTTCAATTTGAGGCAGGTCATAGAGAATTCAATCGAGAAAGGGAAAGATTTTCTGTTTGCATCGATGACCTAGAAAAAGCTTTCGAAAGGGTCACAAAGGAGGATATAGAGCGAGCTCTGTCAGAAAGGCAAGTTGATATCGGCACGATTCTAGCATTTACAAGCCTTTATCAAAAGAATAAAAATATCATAAGGACATCACATCATAAGGACTGGCAACAACATCTCCAAGGAATTTGAGACGACGCAGGGAATACGCCAGGGGTGCAGCCTAAGCCCCCTATTTTTCGTATTGGTGCTGGATCAGGAACTAGGATATAGGATCCTACAGCCTGCAGTCTACACACACCTCGCTTTCGATGATGACCTAGTCATATTAGCCGCGGATGACCGGGACCTACAATACAACTTGAACATCATGCAAGAAGAGCTAGCTGTCTAACATTAACATGGATATTAATCTAGATAAGACAAAATGCATGAGCATAGGAAGACGTACTCCCCGTGTTATGAGAGTACTGAGGCTGAAAGGACAGATCTTAGAGCGGGTGTATGATTTCGAATATTTGGGGGTCTGGATTAACGGAAGTGGCTATATCGATGGGAAGGTATCGCAAAGACTGGGAGCAGCTGGAAGAATGTTTCACTCAATCCGGAAAGGCTTCCTCGACAAAAGAGAAGTGACGAAGAAGACTACTTACTCCTACGAATCATCGACCCTCACCTCAAAACACAAGAGTCAGATCCAGAAATTTGAGATGAGAGTTGACGGAAGAAGACCGAGAGGAAGACCACGGATCACCTGGGAAAAAGGTGTACGTGAAGCGTTCAGGAAGCGAAGACTGGACAGGAACGAGAGGAGAGAACTGGTACAGGAGAGGGATACTTGGTCAAGCTCTATAGAGGGCATCCCCATACTGCGCAGAGGTAGAAGGGGAAGGAATATGATGGTGATGATGAGAAGTGTAAATTATTTGAATGGGAAAAATTAGATTTCTCTAATCGGATAGGCGAAAGATGCCTGGAAATACAGATATACGATTATAATTATAATATCTCATTTATTAATACTTGTATTTTATCTTATATTATTTGTATTTTTCTAGCTTCTTTATTCTTTTTTTATTATTATCCTCTTTTACTTTATTCTCTGTTTGCATGTAATTATAATAATATTCGTATATCATTTTTTATATACTTTGTTATATTTGTAAAGGAGTAATATAATTTACTTATATAGTGCAATATAGGTTAATGCATATATAGTGTTTCATTGGACCGCACTCCTAACCATTTCCATCATATATACTTTTACGATCAACTAATTACCATTAATATAATTTACAATATGCAAGATATGTAAGTATACAATGTAAGTAAACTATTTACTTTAGTAGATATGTAAGTAAACTTAATACTGAAGTTTTAAATGTACTTATTTTGTAAACAGTCAGCTACAGTCGTGGCTTGTTTACAAAATGGCTTTATCTTTTATCTTCTAATTAATGAGTTTGAAAATTATAACTTAAATTGTTTAACTAACAATCATGATTAACTAAAATCATTAAAAACATTATTATTAGGGGTCACCTGTGGTATAGTGGTTAGTATGGCAACCTACAATACTAAAGGTCACAGGTTCACGCCCAGCGGTGGCCCTAGGATTTTTTAATGGGAGCAAAAAATCCTTAGCCATGCCGTCCCTCGGATAGGACATAAGGTACCGAGTCTGTACGATGTCAGGTACTCGTTAAAGATCCCTATCCTGGGTAGGCAAAATTTAGGACTCCCACTGTAGCATCGTCCGATTAGGCTTAGTGGCATAAAGTGACTTTAAACGAACAAACAAACATTATTATTATATATTCGCGGCATCACGGGGTCGCCACCCTTAAGGAAATGGTTCAGTTCTCCAACTCCTCCACCGAACCTATTCACATCTGAAATGGCTTTCATCAAATCTTATAACGTCGCCTTCCACACTTTCAGCCACTCCAGTGGTCGCGTGCGCGCTAACGCTATCGTTTCCGTCGGTGGCGGCGTGATCTCCGGTGATATTGTCATTACCGGAGGGCGCAATACTCCTTCCGCTATGCTGTATGTGTGTAAAATCTGGTTCGTACGGAACGAAGAAAAGAAAACGAGAGATGGAAAAAAATCGTAAATCAAATTCGCACTCCCGGGTTCGGCACCACTTATGGGCAGTCGGAGGTTAAACAATAAAAAAAAGGAAAGAGGGAGACTAACGAACAATCTTTGTAGATCTTGTAGTAGCTTAGAATAGACTGCTTTATTCTTCCTTCTAATCCTCTATATGTAGTAAGTTATTGTTTACATACTTACTAAGGTATTAAACATAATATAAATCTACCTCCAACCTTAAAATACGTACTTATATATATATTGGGTGTTCCAGACTTAGTGCAAAAAAAAAAAAAAATGGGTAATGCTACATGCTGAACGGGGTAGAATGGCACAGAAATGAGTTTCCTATCTCAATCCGTTGAGGAGATAGAATTTTTTTGTTTTTATTTTTAAAATCTTATTTTTTTTCTGAAAAAAGGTAGTTTTCTTTACTTCGGTTTAGCGTAGAACCAAAAACGATGATATATTCTTAATTGGCATCAAATTTCCTAAAAGAAGAGTTAGGTTTGATGATTTTAAATCTACTTTCTCTGGCCTTTTAACGCGCAAAACACAAAACATTTAGTAAAACTTAAATTTTTAATTGTCAAGGTTGTCAAGTTTGAAAATAGAAAGAATTTTTCTGTTGGTGTATTTAATTTCTTCAAATACACCTAAATTGTTATTTTTTATAAGTAGGTATTAAAAAAAAGTACGTTTATGTAACATTAGGTAATCAGCAAGAATTTGGGTCAACACCCCCCCCCTCCCACTTGACTCCCTATAAATAAGATTATTTTTATTGGGGGGTGGAGAGGGAGGGATGGCTTCCACCTTCACAACTTACCCCTTATGCATATTGACAAGAGATAAAATAACTAATAAATACTTTTATTCAATCAAGTAGTTTTTCTTGTAGCCACGTCAGGCAATCAAGTATTTATTCTCTAGCGTGTTTTTCATCAGAAAAATATCTTTTAGACTCAAAAGGTGAAGTGCAATTGTGTCATGGGTTACACCACTAAAAAGCTAACTAAATTCCGCAGTTTTTAGGAAATTTGACGGCTTCCAGGGTGCTCTAGTGAGGAGCAAAGAATTTTAAAAAAATATTAAAAATTTAAGTTTTAATAAATGTTTTGTGTTTTGCGCGTTAAAAGGCCAGATAAAGTAGATTTAAAATAATCAAACCTAACTCATCTTTTAGGAAATTTGATGCTGATTAATAATATATCATCGTTTTTGGTTCTACGCTAAACTGAAGTAGAGAAAACTCGTTTTTTTCAGAAAAAAAAATAAGATTTTAAAAATAAAAACAAAAAAAGTCTATCTCCTCAACGGATTGAGATAGGAAACTCATTTCTGCGCCATTCTACCCCGTTTAGCATGTAGTATTACCCATTTTTTCTTTTACACTAGGTCTGGGACACCCAGTATATATATATATATATATATATATATATATATATATATATATATAAGTTAAGCCTGGAGGCCTAGTTATGTTAAGACTTATTCCCAAGACAAAGAATATAAACTTTGTAATGCTATAAAAGGGGGATCACCCACTCAATAAAGCAGTCTAAGTTCGGTTACAGAGGTGTTTTATCTCTCAAACCTATTTCTTTTTTTTGTGTTTTTCGTTTAGCACGATTTAACTGGTGCCGAAACCCGGGACCTACGTATGTGAACACGTAAAGCAGGTACGAGATCGGAAAAAGTGTTCCGTGGATTTTTTTTTTAGAGTCTCCTTGCGTAGTACACGAGTTGTGCAGTAATGGCGGAAGGGAGTCAGCCGTTTGAACTTCAACCAGCAGTTCCACAGCAACCCGAAACAGAGGTACCACCGTTACCTGCGACCAGTATACCGGTATACAGTATATAGCAGGCACGCGCAGACATCCAGAGGCAGGAGGCGAATCGTATTGAGTGGATGAAGTTAAAAGCGGCCGTTACGCAGGAGGTGAGATGCGCCGTGGGTGATCTCGAAAGATTCAATGGAGAACCAGGCGAGTTGAACCATTTTCTGAAACGTGGCAATAGGATAATAGAGGCCATTGAAGCGAAGGCAGGCGACGGTTTGATCGACCCCAGAGACGTAGGGGCACTGAAGGCCGCCCTGAATTGCAGAGTTCGGCGGAATATCCTTAACTACATCCAGGCTGATGAGGAAACGCGATGGGAAATTGTCAAGGATCGGTTAAAGAAGGCCTATTAAGGAGGGCGCTGGAGCCCGGAAGAAGATATGTTCCAGATGTTTCGGGAGGTTAAACACCCGAGACAGTCAAACGGAGAGTTTGCTAGCGTGCTGTTGGGGAGGTATCAGAAGGTGACCGAAAAACTCGGGGAGACGGAAGGTACCACAGCTACTGACTGAAACAAAGATGTCGTTTCTGGCTACGATATTAAAAGTACAACTGACCAGAGAGATAGGCAAGAAGGATGGTTTACCCCGAGATCGGACCTTCATTGAGTGTACGCAAGATCTCATAGACGCAAGTGCCAGGGAAGCTGAGTACATGCTGGAGGAATATGAGGATTGGAGTGCCGTGCCGTTCCGGAGACCTAGAGTCCCAGCTGGACCGAGGAGGAATGAGCAACTTCACCAAGCCCGAGAGCGAGGACCGAGAGGAGAAAGGAGAACCGAGGGACCATCGAGAGCTTTAAGAAGCACTAGGAGAGAGGAGCGGAGGTGCCACCTGTGTAGCAAACCGGGACCCTTGGTAGCACAATGTCCACGCACCAAGTGTTTCGAATGTGGGGCTGAGGGGACATATAGCGCGCCAATGTCCCTATATGTCCCACAGGAAAGTAAGGGACGGGCCAATGGAGGTGAATGTGCAATCAGTTTGTTGGAGGGCGAAATCGCCGATACTGGCTGAGGATTCCGCAGGATCTACGGAGTCATCTGAGCCCTCAGAATCGGAGGGAGAGGAAGCTGACCGGTAAGAAGGAAGCGGTTGGAGGAAAGTCAGCCGGAGTGGACGACTTAGCGAGGGAGGAAGTCGAGCGGCGGTCAGGACCTGAGGAGAGTGTCATCAGAGAGGCGACCGCACCTTATTGAGTTTTCATCTAAGGAATAAGGAATGCAGTTTGCCGATCATCACCGTGGCGGGAGGAGTAAGATGCCTGGTGTGCCTGGTGGACAGAGGCAGTTCCAGCACCCTGTTGACCGAGGAAGCGCTCAGAGTGATAATTGGAGCATCGAGGACACCTGGTTCAGGTATGTCATTGCCATTTAATTACTCTGGGAGGCCCTTGTAAGGTTGAAGGGGAGATAGACCTAGAAAGGGGAGAGTTAAATCTAGGGGAATGGGCAGACAAGCGGGGGAAATTAGCGGTACACTTAGTTCGGGACCTACCTAGGCAATATCAGATGATCTTGGGCTGTGATGTAATGAAAGCCGTTGGGGTTTGGTTTGAGTCACGAAAGGGAGGTTGGGTCGTGGGACTGGGTAAGAGGACGTAACTCTGCCAGGGTTTTTAAAGTCGTGGGGTTAGACGGGTCGGAGCCATTAATAGAACCGCGGACTGGAGGAACGAATTGGGACGGGAGTACGGGGACATCCTCTCCGGAAAGGGGACATCCTAAGTGCCACGGGAGAGACTACATATGAAACTCCTCTAAAACAAAAGCGTGTGACCTACGTGAAAGAGAGACGTTACCCACAGGCTTTGAGAAGGCACATCCGGGAGGAGTTAGAGAACCTTAAGCCCAAGGAATAATAGTTCACAGTACGTCAACGTTTAACAGTCCTCTGTGGGCAGTTAAGAAGAAGCCGGGGCTAGGTGAGTCGAAGGAGAGGTGTCGTTTTGTTATAAACTTCAGGAAGCTTAACGAGAACAGGGTAGACGAGAGGTATTCCATCTTACGGTTTGAGGAAATTATTGACCGGTTGGGGGGAGCAACTATTTTTAGTACCCTGGACCTAAAAACAGGATATCACCAAATTCGAATGCACCCGCGGGACCAACATAAGACCGCCTTCACCTTCGAGCATGGGCACTACGAATTTACGCGGACGCCTTTTGGCTTAAAAAACGCCCAATCACGTTTCAGAGGTTGATGGATGAGTTTTTGAGAGGGATGGACGAGGCCATGTGCCAAGTGTACATAAATCCTTGTCTTCAGTAAGACGGAAGCTCAGCATGTCGAAGATCTCCGCAAAATGTTCCAGCGGATAAGGGAATTCGGGTTTAAACTGCCTAAAGAGAAGTCGGTGCTGGGACGGATTATTTTTTTAAGCCACGAAATATCCCCGGGGGGATCAAGCCCGATATGCAAAAAGTAGCAGCCATAAGAAAAATGGCAATCCCGAAGAATATCATGGGGATTAGGCGATTGCTGTTATCGACAGTTTGTGCCAGAGATGGCGGCGTACCTCGTTCCCCTCAATGATCTTCTGAAAAAAGAGAGTAGGATAGAGTTCATCCCGCTCATGGAGGATAACATCAGAAAATGCATGAGGCGCCTACAAGAGGAACCGGTCCTAGCGTGGTCATAGTGGACACCGGAGCGCGAAGGGGACGGGGCCGAAACGGACTCGGAGGGGAGCCGCGATTCGTCAAAGGGTAGGAACCTGTCTACGGAGCGTAGGCGTGATCTGGAGGAGATCGATACCATTATCAACTACAAACGCCGACAGATAATATGGAAGACCAGGACAGCGGGGCTAATGAAGATAGAGTACGGAACACACGAAAAGAGTAGTATCGCTACTATCAGGTCGAACCTCGGCATTATAGAAGACCAACTGCAGATGGTGCTTCAGAAAGAGTCTAGGCCGGGGAAGACATATCATCTATAAGTCGGTAATGAGGTCGTTTGGGAGAAAATCAAAAAATTGTGGAGGACTGAACGCATCGGATTAGGCCGGACGTTAATTACGTTGTAAATATGCGGTGGAAACGGTGAAGGAGAAGAAGCGCCGGAAAGAGATCACCCTGGCATACCAACAGGGCAAGAAAAATCAACGTGGAGTCAACGAGACCTTGCAAGCCCTAAAGCGACGATATATCTGGCGGGGAATGTCCGCCACTATTGCAGCAGTAATCGGTGCCTGTGATGTATGTCTGTCCACCAAGCAAGACCGCCATCCACCCAAACGTTCAGGAAGAAACTCCCACAGCATCAGCTCCGTTGATTGATCTCCAAATCGACACCTTCACTTGGAAGGGCTTCAAATGGGTGACTTTCTTAGATTTGTTTAGTAAGGCGTTCTATATAGATTAAATATTAATTAAATCTATCTTAGATTTAATATTATTTAAATATTAAACATTAAATCTATCTTAGGTTTAGGCGTTCCCTGTGCAGGAGAGTTTGGCGGAAGCGGTGATAAAAGCTCTTAGGAGATGATTTCAGTTCTACAGGGTGCCCGATCGGATCTCTCCAGGGAGAGAGTTCTACAATGCCACCATAAGGGAGGAAATGAGAGCGCTCAACGTGGAATTGCACCTTAACACTCCAGGGCATCCCAAAAGTAGAGGTGGTATCGAGAGACTCCATAGCACCCTTAGTAACCACCTCAGGGCATACTATGTAGATAAGGGGTAGTGCCATAGCAGCGTACAACCAATCAATTCATTCCGTCACGGGATATTCCCCCTTTGAGGTTTTGTTCGGAATGCGTGCTCATAAGAGAGACTACGGCGAAACGACGGTAGAAGGATCCCCGGAAGGAAATAAGCGCCCGTCATATCTCCGTAACGAAACGGTGGACCAAGGTTCGCGACCGCATAAAGAGGGAAAACGGCAGGCGTGTCGCGAAGAAAAACGCGGCGATTCGGGATGTTATGGGTGATTTGAAAATAGGCACTATAGTATATCACAAAATTAGTTCAAACAGGGGAAAGGAGATGCTACGATATGAGGGCCCTTTCTGAGTAATTACCATTTAATGAGCACAATGTGGTCACGATAGAGAGTGTTCACGCGCCAAAAAAGCGTCGCACTGTTCATTAGAACAATTAAAGTTTCTGCACGACCAGGCGTGCCCCCAGCACAGTAGCAGACCGACCGTATATGTATCTAAAATATTTTTTTTTTATGTTCTTTTTAGTGTAGTGTATTGTGTGATATTTCTGTTTCTGTTCTAGTCTGTAGACTCTTTTAGCTGTGTAAGAAGGACAAGTTTTTGTTTAGCTGTTTAAGGACAAGATTTTTTTTATAAATTGTTATTTTCTATTTTTTCTTTCCAGGTCATATTTTTCTTTGTATTTGTACTCTGATCTTTTTTGTTATATATATATATATATATATATATATATATATATATATATATATATATATATATATATAGGGACGTATCTTTATTTCTATTTTTTTTTTTATTTTATTCTTTATTTTATGTAAGTTTATGGGGAATGTCCCTAAACTGGGAGGGGGAAGTTAAGCCTGGAGGCCTGGCTATGTTAAGACTAATTCCCAAGACAAACAATATAAACATTGTAATGCTATAAAAGGGGGATAACCCTCTCAATAAAGCAGTCTAATTTCAGTTACAGAGGCCTTTCATTTCTCAAACCACTTCTTTTTGTTGTGTTTTTCATTTAACACGATTTAACTTTATATATATATAGTTAGTTATCACTTTACTCATTCTTGTTCTACATTTTTAAATCTTACTAGCTAGGGTGCCCGGCTTCGCTCCGGTAGTTTTAATAACAGAAAAACTTTAAAATTAAAGGAAATATAGAACAAAATTAGCACTTTCTTGAGACTTTTAACATGGTATCAATATTAAGATTTGATATCTGCAGACTCCCCCCAAATAAGGAACCCTATATACTTTAAAGGGGGTTGAAAATGGTGAATGAACAATTAATTTTGCTGCAACTTTGTCGAGTCATGCATCGTTTTTGATGGTTTCTGTGATTCTGAATTCTATAAGCCCATTCCAAGCAATCAGCAGAGAATAAGTTATTAGATTATGGTTGAAAAATATATTAGTTAAACAACTATATTTCGATTACAACTTAAGCGCCGACTACTGTGATGGTCCTATTAGATCCAGAAGTTTAGAATCTACCGAAGATTCATAGAAACTTTTTTTTTAAGACCTTTCTTCCAGTTCAATCTCCCATAAGATATCCCCGTTATTTGGCCGGACACTGCACCTACTATTACAAAGTGAAAACCAAAATATCATGAGGGCACAATTTTTTCATCATATTTCTTTTTATCCTTAACTATGAGGGGTGATAAAATCTTATTGAAAAAATGCTGTAATTGGAGTTAGTCATTTTGTCAACTGGAATGCTCATCATACATACTAATAAAACAATTTTTCATAATTACATACAATAAGAACACTTCAAACATTATATTTTAGATTTATAATCAGTCAATTCAGCTCTCCTTTTTTGTTTTATGTCTGTTTTTATTTGCTCACTGTACAACTCAAAAATGTTCACTCATATTCATTAAATTTACTTAAGTAGGTATATATTATATATTGATTAAATATAATGTGTTAATCAATTAACCTTCTTATGAGAAAATTAATTTTGTAAGGTATCCAGTCGGTTTTCTAATTGATATGTAAAATCATTATTTTATTTTGAAAGAAAAGGTGAAACTAATTATTTTCGCTTGATTTTTTAGTAATTTAAAAAGAACAGCTGAACAAATACATAACCTTTACAATCTGAACGGAATGAATGAACAACAAACATCGAGTGAAACGCACCCTAGCGCTTCCTGGTAGCCTGGAGCTCGAACTAAATTTTTCATTCATAAACTCGTATCTCAATCTCAGAGTTGCTAATTAAATGGTGCGAGAGGCTTAAAATTCCAGTCCTTTTCCCTTCAATTTTACACCCTTAAGAGAAAAACAGAAACCTTCTTCTCCATTAGGGATTATACAGCAACACGCTGAAATAACTACCTCAATCCCACGTGGAGTCGTTTTTGAGCCTTTTCGGCACGCACATTGCTTTATAACATATATTGATTAGTTTTAAATCTTGTTGTTTTTGAAACCAATGTTTTTACAAATCCAGCTCTTTCCTTCCGTTTTTTTCTTTTGCCTTCTACTCTTTTCTGGCATGCTTATACCACATTCTAGGTTCTGACAGCTCCATTGTCAAATGGTAAGCTTATCTATATTTTCTACATCTATAACTCCGTCACCAAATAATCCCCCTTCATTTATGGTCCCTTTTTACCTCCCTATAAACTCATTAATCACTACTCTGATACCATATCCCCTTAATAAATGTATCTTGCCACATTACATCACACTATCAGTGTTATCAGTTTCAATAGCCATTCCTTCTTCTAGTACACAATATGTGTTTATAGACCTTTATATTTTATCTAGTTAGTTCATATTCTTTGTCCTATGTATATATATATTATTTTTTTTTTCTCTGTGTCTTGTTCATTTAGCCCTGAAGAAGACCTGCATTGTTTGGACAAAATGTTGGCTGCAATGAAATAATTTAGCACTATAGGTAGTTTTTTGACCGCCACCCTGGACCCATTGATATAAAAATAATAATAACAGGGGATACTTTTCTTATAATTGAATGAGTAAAAGACACATCTCCCCTGTCCACTACATTAGATATTGTTTAAGAGACATGTGAATTCCTTCTAGGCCTTGTCAACATGTAGGCGATATATTCTGTGGAGAACCCTCCTCTCCCAAGCTTTCTCTCTGAAGACTTGGATATTATCCAGATTTCAGAACCATAGGTGACAATGGGTCTTAAAGATCATCTCATACTGCATGCTAGATGAGATTCGTTCATGGTAATCAATTCAAATTTGAAATATACTTATTCAAAAGACTATTTAATCTCAACATTGCTTTAATAAAATAAAGGAAAATTAAATGACAAAAGAAAGTAACTATTCAATTTTATTGTAATTCAAAAAAAGTAATACACATCAAAAAATTCTATTCTATTACCATCTCTTTCAATCACAACATAAATGAAATATAACTAAACTACTCTGTGCCATTGTCTTGAACTTTGGTCATAAAATTTAAGAAGTCTTCCTTAGAAACATGACCAGTATTACTGCTATCAGCTTCATCAATCATTTCCTGCACAGGAAAAATAAAAGTGAGCATTTATGCAATATATATATATATATATATATATATATATATATATATATATATATATAATAATAATAGGGTTCCAGTTAATTAACCTTTCGAGACTGTATTATTCTCATTATCATGCCCTACAATGAACACACCTGTTTGTGTGTGTGTGTGTGTGTGTACTGTGTATATATATACATACACTATAATTAATAAAAATTAAATATAATTCTGTAATTTCTTAATAGTAATAATTCTTAATATAATAATTCTTAAATATAATTCTTAATTATTAAAAGTATCTATTCCCTAACAATTTATCCAACTCAAGTAAGAGATTCTATTGAATAGAAAGAAAAAAAAAAGTTAAATAAATTTTTACTTAAAAGTTATATAAATTTTTATACTTAATTACTTTATAATGGTTTTTATTCGCGATAAATATAGTTAATTGTATTTTAATAATTTTCTCTTCACGTAAAATATTTAAAAAGAAAAGTTTTAGCTTCCAAAGCTGTAATATGATCTAAAAAAAAAAAAAAAAAAAAAAAAAAAAAAAAAGCAATTAATTGTAAATTTTAAGCAAAGAAAATTAATTGAATTCAGCAATATGAGAGGTTATTCATATTCTTTCCAACACAATTCATAATTTACATGCTTTAAGGGAAAATATATTCAACAAGCCTAAATCTTTAACAGGGATTAATGTCTATTAAATATATACACATAAATATAGACCATAAAACCAGAGGTAATAACATGAGATGAATATTTATATTGGGGATTCTATTTAGCATTATAATATGAGAGACCTTAGACAAAATAAAGGGATAAGATAGAAACACGGTTAGCAGGATCTAAGTTAAATGTCGAAACAATGTAAATAAATTTCACTGTTTGTTTATAACATTTTCTGAATACTACTTATGGTTATTATGTAAATAAAAACATTTTTTGTGTAACCTTATAGAATTAAATGGGTTGTTTGATAATCATATATAATAGATTTTCTGAAGCAATTTTGATGTGGCTGCTACAACAGATAAGTACCTAAATTTCTTTATTATATCATTTGTTTTTTGATTTATCAACTTTATATAGATATATCTGCCAAGTTATAATCCTCTTTTTTTTTTTACCAATGTCCTCCTTACTTCCCTGATCACAATCAAAGTACACTGGAGTGTTGATTATATGAATGTTTAACTATCTGAACCTTTTTAGTCTAGTCCAAAACCAAAAAAAAAAAAATAAATAAATAAAATTAAGTAAAATTCATCATCTAATCAATACATTCTATTTTGAAAAAAATTGTTTAAAAATAAAATAAAATGATTTTTTTACAAGAATGTTTAAGAGGGAAGTCACCCCTAATTATTTCCCAGAAACTGCTTTGTTAACTACATCTGGTTTATTCATACTTATATCACATTGTGTGAGTGTGTTTCAAGGAAAATATCAGTTCCCTACATAAAAAATTTCTATTTACCTGCATTTCTTCTTCTGATATAATTTCACCAATATCTTTAGCTACCCTTCTCAGATCTTCAATAGATATAAAACCTTTTCCTTCCTTATCCATAAGTTGAAATGCTCGGTCAAGTTCAATTCTTGAACTCCTATCTTTCATTTTAATCTGAATAATTCTTCCCAAGTCAGGAAGTGTAATGTAACCTATAAATATGGTATATGAATATAAACCTACTATATAATCTATTTCTAATATATAACACTAAAAGTAATAATATATATATTATAATTAATAATATTAATTATATGTAATAATTAAACTATGAAATTCGATAAAATACCATTATCAATATAAATTTTACCATTATAAATTTATTAATTACTTAGCACAGAGCGAAAATTATAATTATTCACTAAAATAATACATTATACGTTTTTAAACATGTAATCCTGAGTTAATATTATTTCTCAATATAAATTGTTTGATCAGTGAAAGCTTAAAACTGTTAAACCTCCAAAACATGAATGTTTTACATTGTTATATTTTAATACTTACATGCTTATATGTTTAAAATGTTAACATCAATAATGGTAAAAAAATATTCCTATATTTATTTATATTTATTGACAGGCCATAATTTTAAATACTAACAAAATTAAACGAACTAATTAAAGGTTACATTTAAAAAAAAAAATTAAGTATTTTTTATGAAATATTTCCGAAAAACTTTCTTTGAAGTAGCTTTCAACATATCTGGGACATTTGAAAGTCAAAAGTGGTTTAAACCTAAAAGTAAACAAATAAAAGGCTCAGACACTGACGCAATTTGTTGCATCGATCAGTGATGATTTAATCATAAGTAAAACTAAAACAATCGACCATAGAAAAAATATTCCTCTTATGCAGAGTTTGAAATTAACTCTTATTTTCTCGGAAAGAGAATAAAAGTCAAATCCGGACTTTTATATTTCTAATAAATAAATAAAAATCACATCATGACTTTTATATTGCGGGCCAGAAAATAAAAGTCCTGATATGATCTTAATCACAATGATAGCTAATATAAGAGTCAAAGCTTGATTTTAATTATTCAAGGATGAATTTATTAGCTTTTTTTCGGATTCCTCCATATTGGTGTACATTGTTGGGTTAACTGTTTTTATGGAAATCTTATAGCGTATAATTGGTACTTTCTTTCTTACTTAATTTCTGTTATAGTCACGCCCAGAGAAAATGTTTTTAATTTAGTATGCTTTATTTTGGAAGCGACTCCGTGGTGTAATGGATAGCATACCGCGCATGTCACGCGGAAGACCCGGGTTCGATTCCCGGCGGAGCCAAATCTTTTCTCTTCAAAAATAAATTATTTAAAATAATTTAAAAAATAGGTGGTCACCCACAATGATGGTTAAATTAATACCGTATAATTAATTACCTTATATCGATCTTAAGATCGATTATAAGATTATCAAGGCTGCTGATAATGAAAAAAATATCGATATAAAACCTCAGGCTCGTTCAGGTATCGATTATAACTTATCCGATATTTACAATATTGAGGTTGATGTGCTGGTTATTTAGGGCGCTGATTGTGATAATGATATCGATTTTTGCGCGATAGAAACGATATTGGGGTCCGCTCTTAGGTTAATTGAGGCGCTGAATTATGAAATGATATCGCTGAATTCTGAAATGATCTGATCCTTTTGGATTAGACACTCAGGTATCGATTTATTACAACTTACACGATAAATAAGATATTGTGGTCGGTGTTAAAGCCCTAGTCAAGCTTTTTTTGTTTAGATTTGGGCCTTATATTGGTACTATTCAATTATTTCGGTGCTCCAAAATACCTTAATGATATTTTTTTTTTAGATTAAACCCACCTGTTTCTGAAGATATTTTACAAATTATGTGACCTAAACCTACTAATGATGATCTTGAAGCTAATCTAGACGATCTAAAGGAGCAATTAGATGATTTAGCCGGGGATATTATGGAGACCACTTCTATAGGTTCGAAACTCCCTACTGACCCGTCTTGCGAATCTTTATTTTCGGCGCGCCTTTCGCGCATCGACGCTGCGCTTCTTAAATTGGGCATCACCGATCTTTCGGGGTTTATATTAACCACTTTGGCGCTTAGGATGCTGGATACCAAGACAAGGGAAGGTTTCGAAACGGAACATGGCTCAAAAACTGAGCTTCCGAATTGGGAGGAGTTCGCCGATTATATCCAAAAATAGGCGATCAAATTGCAATCCGATGCCATTCTCTCAAATTCTGCATCAAATACCGGGTATAGTAAATCCTCTAGACAGGTATTAGTGACTTCTAATTCCCCAAAGCAATTGGTTAAATGTCCGATAAGTAAAAGTGACCACCGGATCTATGATTGCTCCAACTTTAAAAAACTGACTCCACAACAACGCAGCAACCGAATTAGGAGCTTGAAACGGTGCATTAATTGTTTCGCTTCCGGTCATCTCGCGAATCAGTGCCCATTTCAGGTATCTTGTCGGTATTGCAGTAAACGACAAATGTCTTAGCTGGCTTGGCACAGCTTTAGCTAGGATCCGGGATTATCGAGGTCATTGGCATGATTTGCGAATGCTCATCGATAGTGGGTCGCAGCGTTCCTTTATAACAGAAGAATGTGCTCAAAGGCTAAATTTGACATTAGCGCGTAGCAGACATCAATTAGTCGGGTTTGGGAATCAAACAATTCCTCGGGTCAAATATGAAGCACCCTGTGTTATAGTTCCAAGAAAGGCTTCCTCTCCCGAATTAGACACCGTGGCTATAGTGATTGAGCGAATATGTGAAGATATGCCCACAAGTCCTGTTTCGAGTAATATCATAGAACATTTTCAGGTTTGGACCTAGCTGATCCTAATTTTCATGAACCCCGACCTGTAGATTTTCTTCTAGGGGCAGATATATTTGCCCAGATACTTCGGGTAATATAAAACCGGAACATTGGGCTCCCAGTGCGCTGAAAACAATCTTTGATTGGATTCTAGTCCAATTGATGAAAAATCTTTCGATAAATCTTACCCCAGTATCGTTCTTCATAGCGCAGCCGCTTCTTGCTCCCACTACGATGATCTTCCCCGAATATTAAATAAATTTTGGGAGACTGAGAACGTTATGAACGTAAAAGAATCAGACCCCCTGGATGCTAAATGTGAGGAGCATTTTGTGAATACTCACTAACGCGATGAAGCCGTTGTAATAATAAAAGGATTTTTTTAATCTTGTATCTAAAATAAATATATCAATGTTTATTCAATTATTTTTCGTAGAGAAAACTAAACTATTATAACCATAGAAACAATAATATTCTTAATTTAAAGAGAAAATAACCGACGGTTTGGGACGGTGCCCCCTTACACGGTCGGTAAAGTCCAACCGGACTTCGTTCCAAACCGGCGAAAAAACCGAACGTTTAAGGGCGAAACTAGGAGAAAAATCCAAAAAAATTTCCCGAGTAGAAAATACCGTAGAGTTGACTGTCACCAATTTATTCAAAAAGCATTAAATCACAATCCCTACATACCTGCATAATCATGGTTTAAATTTAAAATATAATATGATTAGTGTAATACTCAATGATATCGAGTATTACACCTATAAGTAATCAGACTGCTTCAGCCTCCTTCCAGAGAAAAATAGTTAAAGTTCAATTTTCGGCCATTATTCTGCTCTAGCTGTTTTTATCTCTAAACAAAGCTGTATAAATATCAGTATGAGGTGATGAGAAAGGAGATTAAGGACAGGGTTGGCAATATTTTTCCACAAAAAGTCGCAAGACAGTAGCTTAATAGAAAAAAAAAAAAAAAATACTACCTTAAAGGAAATTGAAATTAATATTGAGTTAAATCAAACTTAAATAAGCTAAATTAAGTTAAAAGTATGTTCAATTCTTTTTTTTAATTATTTAAAATATCTGTTCTTGAGTTTCTTTTATAATTTATATAGGACGAAAATAATATAATTTTTATTTAGTTTAAAAATTTAGTTGCAATCCTAGTTTAATTTTCGATCTTTAACCGAATAAAACAATTTCCATCTCGATAGGACAAACCGTTCTCGAGATATAGAGTTTTTTCCACTTTTTTGCCGTTTTGCCCCACTGTGCGCCATACCCAGCGCTTTGCCAGGGAAGGCATCCCTATGTTATTATATACTCACAAGGGGAGGGCACAGCTATGAGGTCGTCTATCGGGCCCATTTTTTTTTCTGGTGATTCTATATCGAAAAATAGTCGACACGTGTCCGAGCGTTCCGTCCAATGGGCCTTAGGTACTGAGAAATAAAATAAAATACCTTGAAAATCCTTTATTTTTTATCTTGAGTTTGGAAAATGATATCGACATGATTCTTTCACTAATTCATTTATTTTAGAGAGTAGATTAAAGGAAAAATACAATCGTTAAAGAATTATTCATATTTCTTCAATTTAATTTAAAAAATCTGGTGCGTGCGCGCAACACACAACTTTCACTTACCATCTTACTTAGATTAGTAATTGACGTGTTTTGCTAAATATCATTTCCCAAAGTCACACATTTTTCTACATTCATATCTTATTTTTGTTAATCGTTAAAGCCGTTTTTGAGTAATTAAAAAAAACCCGTGAAAATGATACAAAATTTATTAAGTAAAGTCCCCCCTCCCGTAGATCAATTTTGATGAAATTTTTACAGTCATATCTCGAGCATATAAGTACATCAAATACCAAGTTTGATCAAAATCGTTAAAACTGTTTTTGAGTAAATAAATAAAACACGTGAAAATGATACAAAATTTATTAAGTAAAGTCCCCCCTCCAGTAGATCAATTTTGATGAAATTTTTACAGTCATATCTCGGGCATATAAATACATCAAATACCAAGTTTGATCAAAATCGTTAAAACCGTTTTTGAATAAATAAAAAAAACACGTGAAAATGATACAAAATTTATTAAGTAAAGTCCCCCCTCCGGTTGATCAATTGTGATGAAATGTTGGTTATCACATCTCTGGCATATAAATACATCAAATACGAAGTTTGATCAAAATCGTTAAAACCGTTTTTGAGTAAATAAAAAAAACACGTGAAAATTATACAAAATTTATTAAGTAAAGTCCCCCCTCAGGTTGATCAATTTTGAGGAAATTTTGACAGTCATATCTCGGGCATATAAATAGATAAAATACTCAGTTTAATCAAAATCGTTAGAGCCGTTTTTGAGAAAATCGAAAAAAACGTAAAAAGTTATTAAATAAAGTACCCCCTCCCTTTGAGCAATTTTGATGAAATTTTTGCTGTCACATCGCGGGCATATAGCTACACTAAATACCCAATTTCAGGTTCCCACGGTTTATAGTTTTTGAGCTAGTCTGTTCACACACACACACACACACACACACACACACACACACACACACACAGACACACACACACACACACACAGACCATTTCGCGGGACTTGGTTATTTTGACTCAGGGGATCCCAAAACGTGTATTTCCGTTGAAAACCGGAAGTCGAAAATTTTCACGATCGCAATACTTCCACTTACTATATATTTCATATATAGGTAAGTGAAAGTAAAAAAGCTTCAAGTTTTCAAGTAAACTAGCTTTATAATTTTTTTCACATAAAAAACAATAGCAGAATTGAGTTCAACACCTCAAGAAACCCTGATGTCTTAAATATCATCCAAAACAAAAAATAAAAAAAATTTCCTGTCAGGAGCAGCTTAAAAATGTTTCAGCAAAATTGTGTGTGTAGTTTCAAATTCTGCCTCTCGTGTTGAGCTGATCCGATTTTTACGTTCTTGAGCTCGTTGCATAGAAGAAAGCTTCCTTTTTCTAACCATATACATAACTATTGTATTATCTCGGGAAGCTCTTGTAAAAAATGGTCCTCAAAATAAAAATTAAATTCAAACTTTTCTTTATATTATGTTGATTCCTGAACACGTAAAAATATCTCGATTAGGTAAAAATGTGTAACTCTAGAGCCTTTATTTACCCTATACATTTGATGAGGGTCGGTAGAATTTTCTCCGAAATATGGTCGGATTTTTGGATGTTTAACGAAATTGTAATGGTCTAGCTTTAGCGAAACTTTTAATGACATTTTTAATTTTTATTTTTTTTTTCTAATCTTCCCAAAATTTACTTATAATTTTTTTTTATTGTCCTCAAAACGAATCTGAAAACTGTTATGAAACAAATGAGCCGAGTAACAACCAAAAACAATACTAATAATTTAAAAAAAAAATCCAAGAATGAAAGAAAATAAAAAGTTAGTCGATCACTTTGAGAGAGAATGACTCCGCTGTTGATCGCCCATGTCAAACAAACCAAACTTTATTCCATAAGAAAAAAGTATTACTTGTTGATGGCGAGGGTAAAGAAAAAACACATTGCATATAGATCATTGAGAAAAAGTAGTTTTAAATTTTAGTTCGTTTGAAGTTCAAAATCATTTTTTGCTAGACCCTTACAATTTCGTTAAACATCCAAAAATCCGATCATATTTCGTAGAAAATTCTACCGATTCTCATCAAATTTATTAACCGACTTCGAACGAAAGAGGAGGTTACTCAATTCGATAAGTATGTGACTTTTTTTTTTTTTTTTTTTTTTTTTTTTTTTTTTTTTTTTTTTTTCTATGTATGTTCACCGATTACGCAGAGATGGGTGGACCAATTGGAACGAAACCTTTTGCATCTTGTAGAGTATTTTCCCAAGGTGGTCCCATTTAAACCTTTTAGGGGTTCCTAATTTATTTAAGAAGTTATCGGGAAAAAACATGAAAATAATTATTTAATTAACGCTCAAATTGTTTACTTATTGGAAAAACATATGGCATATATAACATAAGGTATGCTCCAACAATCTATTAAAACTAATTGATAACTAACAAATCCAAATATTGTATTACTGCTGGATGAATCAAATGGGAAAACCAACCAATCAAATTCAGAATCAAACGAGTGGGGGGAGAACATGAGCAGTCTGTTAGTTATCGATGTGTTTTACGTGCTTCTTGGAACAAACCTATACATAACCTTAACTAATTTTTCAACATTAGATTTAAATGAAGATATAAATATCAGCAGAATATAATATCGTTGTCGTTTTCTGTAGCGATATAAGCATAAATAATAGATAGATGTATATTCACCGATAACAGTAAAGCTTCTTAATTTAGATCTAATCAGCGGTTGGACACCATAATCATAAGACAACAAAATTCGTGGAATTCCAAGAAAGACTGAGTATTTAATCGGTAATCTAAAGCAGAATTTAATAAATCGGTAATAATTTAAAGCAGAATTAAAGACTTCAAGTTCCCGAAGTATCGTTTAAATTTAAAATCGTAGCTATTATTGATTTAAATTAGATTTTGATTTCTATCTTTTATTGACTATGCACATTAAAAAAGAATACAACAATTCCCGGAAAAGCTCTATTTCAGTTGACCCGATTACTAGTATCGGGTTTTAAATTTGTTTCTACAACTACCGAGGCTTTTGCTGGTGTTCATCCATCAATAAAAACTAAAAATAAAACTTGATAACTACCCGAAAACAACATCATTGTATGAAAGTCCCCTCAGCAAATCCATTTTTAAATCATAAAAAGTAGTGTGTTGAAAGTTGTATAATACACGCACCGCTTTCCCACTTTTCTGTGTGTATTCATAAAATTGAAAAGGTAAAGTGTATTTCATAATAATTTTATACAATTATTGTATAATAAAAAGACCTGGGAAAGACAAACGTGGTAGAGCGTAAAAAGATTTCGAAATTTTTAAACCAACGTTTATTATATCAATGACCAATTACCAACGAAATTTTTAAACCAACGTACGGATTTCTACATCTTCTCCAACTAAAAATTGTGAAATAAAAAACATTTTACAAAAAATATTAAACCGACTTCGAAACCTAGGAACCAGTAAAAATAAATTCACTGAAAAGTATGAAATAATTACCTTCTGATTTTTATGAATACACAGCAAAATTGAAAATGGTATAAAAAGTGGAGAAGTGCAATAAGACGAATAATTTTATTTTGATTTGTACAAATACACACTGATTGTTTATAAAAATTATTAAATTTAAATATTAAATACTATGTTCAATACAACACATTCTTTTCGGAGGCGGCGCAAAATTTAAAATTTTTTACACTAGACATTATGAAAATCTTCTAAATGGATCTTCTCTTCCCAGCTATTGATTTCAATGCCTACTAATGGAATTTTATCAGTAACATGTTATTTCTATTTTGCGCCGCCTCCGAAAAGATTGTGTTGTATTGAACATAGTATTTAATATTTAAATTTAATAATTTTTATTAACAATTAGTGTGTATTTGTACAAAAGCAAAATAAAATTATTCGTCTTATTGCACTTTTCCACTTCTTATACCATTTTCAATTTTGCTGTGTATTCATAAAAACCAGAAGGTAATTATTTCATACTTTTCAGTGAATTTATTTTTACTGGTTCCTAGGTTTCGAAGTCGGTTTAATATTTTTTGTAAAATGTTTTTTATAGGGTAAATAAAGGCTCTAGAGTTACACATTTTTACATAATCGAGGTATTTTTACGTGTTCAGGAATCAACATAATATAAAGAAAAGTTTGAATTTAATTTTTATTTTGAGGACCATTTTTTACAAGAGCTTCCCGAGATAATACAATAGTTATTTATATGGTTAGAAAAAGGAAGCTTTCTTCTATGCAACGAGCTCAAGAACGTAAAACTCGAATCAGCTCAACACGAGATGCAGAATTTGAAACTACACACACAATTTTGCTGAAACATTTTTAAGCTGCTCCTGACAGGAAATTTTTTTATTTTTTGTTTTGGATGATATTTAAGACTTCAGGGTTTCTTGAGGTGCTGAACTCAATTCTGCTATTGTTTTTTATGTGAAAAAAATTATAAAGCTAGTTTACTTGAAAACTTGAAGCTTTTTTTAAATTAAATTGAAGAAATATGAATAATTCTTTAAAGATTGTATTTTTCCTTTAATCTACTCTCTAAAATAAATGAATTAGTGAAAGAATCATGTCGATATCATTTTCCAAACTCAAGATAAAAAATTTGGTGCGTGCGCGCAACTCACAACTTTCACTTACCAACTTACTTAGATTAGAAATTAATGCCTTTTGTTAATTGCCACTTCTCAAATGAACAGAACAGTTTAATTATAACGCATTGGTTTGTCATTAAAGGCGTACGGCGCATGGGTGAGCTTTTTCCTTGTGATATTTCGACAATGCCGGCATAATACTCCAAGTCGTCTGATTTTATAATTCTCTATGTAGTTGTTGAAAACTTCATTTAGTTACCATGAAACAAATAATTTCCATTAAATGAACAGAACGGCTTTAATTATGAACAATGGTTTGTCATTAAATGCGTACTCCGCATGCGTGGGCTCAAAGTGTTTTATGAGTTGACGGAATATTATTCTTTTTTTCTCCTGTATATTTTACTTGATTTTCATCATATATCATATTTAGCCGTTTCTTATTTTTAAGCGTGATGAGAGACAGTTAATTTCCCAATATAAAATAAAACAAAGGTACTTTATAGAAAAACAAAAAAAGCCCCTTCCCCATTTAAGCCCCCTTAGAACATTTTAATAATGACAAAGCTTTCCTGATATTAAATAACAACTAATTTTCATTAAACATAACGAATTTGATAAAAATCGTTAAAGCCGTTTTTGAGATAATCGATCAAAAAGGTAAAAATTGGACAAAATTTATTAAGTAAAGTCCCCCCTCCTGTTGATCAATTTTGATGAAATTTTTACAGTCATATCTCGGGCATATAAATGCATCAAATACCAAGTTTGATCAAAATCGTTAAAACCGTTATTGAGTAAATCAAAAAAACACGTGAAAATAATACAAAATTTATTAAGTAAAGTCCCACCTCCTGTTGATCAATTTTGATGAAATTTTTACAGTCATATCTCGGGCATATAAATACATCAAATACCAAGTTTGATCAAAATCGTTAAAACCGTTATTGAGTAAATAAAAAAAAACACGTGAAAATGATACAAAATTTATTAAGTAAAGTCCCCCCTCCTGTTGATCAATTTTGATGAAATTTTTACAGTCATATCTCGGGCATATAAATACATCAAATACCAAGTTTGATCAAAATCGTTAAAACCGTTATTGAGTAAATAAAAAAAACACGTGAAAATGATACAAAATTTATTAAGTAAAGTCCCCCCTCCGGTTGATCAATTTTAATGAAATTTTTACAGTCATATCTCGAGCATATCAATAGATCAAATACTCAGTTTAATCAAAATCGTTAGAGCCGTTTTTGAGAAAATCGAAAAAAACTTAAAAAGTTATTAAATAAAGTACCCCCTCCCTTTGAGCAAATTTGATGAAATTTTTGCTGTCACATCGCGGGCATATACATACTCTAAATACCCAATTTCAGATTCGCACGGTTTATAGTTTTTGAGCTAGTCTGTTCACACACACACACACAGACACACAGACACACAGACACACAGACACACACACACACACAGACCATTTCGCGGGACTTGGTTATTTTGACTCAGGGGACCCCAAAACGTGTATTTCCGTTGAAAACCGGAAGTCGAAAATTTTCACGATCGCAATACTTCCACTTACTATATATTTCATATATAGGTAAGTGAAAGTAAAAATAAAGGATTTTCAAGGTATTTTATTTTATTTCTCAGCACCTAAGGCCCATTGGACGGAACGCTCGGACACGTGTCGACTATTTTTCGATGTAGAATCAGCAGAAAAAAAATGGGACCGATCGACGACCCCATAGCTGTGCCCTCCCTTTGTCAGTGATTGTAAGCGCCTTTGTCCACTCGGCCATCCCGGTCCCTTTTAATAATTAAATATATATATAATCGGTGGCATGTCCATAACCAGGTTGGGAATTCTAGTCATTCCAACGCACCAGTTATTAGTCAGGTAATGGCAACTGATATGTGAGTTTACACTGAAATGTTGTTAAATTGCCTAATGCCTTGAAAATTTTGTTTTCTTCTTCCAAGTAGATAAACAAAAAAAGTTACAAAAAATTCACTTATTCAAAATTAACCATTGTTGTTATATAAAGAAAAGTGCAGCCGATTGATTAATAAGGCAAACGGCCCTAATTTACGAGAAGAGAAAACTCAAAACGAAAAGCCTTGTTATTTTTAGCGTAAGGAAAATAAAGTTTTAGTGAAATAAATTTTAGAGAATACAACAGCCCCACCGAAATAAGCAGGGGAGATCAAATATCAGAAGCTCGCATCGAGCCCTAGCGACGATTCAAGATAGTTGAAATTTCTTGTAATGCTTACTAAAATTCCGCTGGAAGGCTGTAAATGTATGAGTCGTTGTGTTCCTTTTTATTAAACCCTAGAATGTAAAACGGGGGTCTGTTCATCAACCACATATTTCCAAAAATCTTATCACAGCTAACAATAAATTGCACAAGGAAAATATATTTGATATTCTTGATATATTCTGATATTTGATAATCTTTCTTTTCTAATTTCATTGATAATGTGGTGGAGAAAGAGTATTAGGTGGCAGTACTGTCACGGACAATGATTGCAGGAAAATTAACGGTAATAGCATTCCCTTTATTTTATCTACCCGTTATGGTCCTGCTGAATATACAAATTATCTCCTAACATAAACAGTTCGATGTTTCTGTCCATTAATTGATTCAAATTCAAATTAATAACCTAATATACAAAATAACCTACTCGGATTTTCTGGATTGATTTCCTTAATTAATTCTTTTAGTTCTTCTGGGCTAGGTTCCATATACATCGATCTCAGAATAAGCTGTAACAATAAAGTTCATCTTAATAATTTAAATAAAATGTTACTTTCTAAGTAGACATACAAGTCAAATAAAGTAAAATTAGAAAAAGTTGGCAACCTTTTGGCACTTGCCAGAAGTCCTAGAGGATGGACGGAGTGAAGAAGAAAATTATTTCTGAAGGAAAAGCTTTAACCTTAAATGTTCTCAATCAGAAATGGATTGCATATAAACATTTAATATTGGTCCAGAAATTTTGTTTGTTTTCACATAATTTAAATAAACCTCTATCTCTCGTTTAGGCACACTTCATCATGGGCGGATCCAGCCGATCGTAAAGGGGGGGAGGGGGGCTGCAGCCCCACAGCCCTTTATTTAGACCTGCTAATCAACATTTTTACCTTTATCTTCCTTTCCCACAACAAAACTTCGACTTGTTCTGCACATTATTTGTTCTTAAAATTATTTATTTACTCCCTTCCATGCCTCACAGGCAATACGGGTATAGCAGTAATGGGGAGTCACGTATGACTGCGCAACAACCCACTACTGCTAGTGAACCATTTATTTTGATATTCGACTTCTACAGCTGCCCCTAGGAGCCGGAAGGTCTGTTCTGTTTCTATGGCTGTCTTCTTGGCCCAGGTCCTCTTCTCCGGGCTCCAATGTTAAGGTGGGCCGGATCCAACGCCGTTTTCCATCCTGAGATAAATTCCTTGAACCGTGGGAAATTCTCTTCGCTCGCCAGCTGGGGAAACTCTTCCTCAGTGAGGACGAAAAGTCCCGTGGCTCTCAGCCACGATTTTAAAAAATCGAAATTTAAAAAAAAAACTCCTTAGTTTAAATTTAAAAAATACTTTCTTTAAAATAAATTAAACTTTTTTCTTCTCTTCTACTAAAATTTGAAAAATCTTACATAAAAAATGTTGAAGATAAAAAATAATATTATCATTGTAGAACCATATTAAAATGGATTATTGCAGCGCGTGTTCAAAATGTCCTCCATTACTTTGGATGCAGGCTTATCTTCAACATTTTTTTTTAAATTTTTATATAGGATTTTTCAATTTTTTTTTAAATTTTAGAATATTGTGACCCTTTTTATATTATTCAGAATTCATACATTGTTCTTTCTAGTCTTAAAAAAGTAAAACTAACTCTAACTCATGGGAAGTTCGGCATCCATTACTTTGGATGCAGGCTCTAGCGCGCTTCCTCATTGACAGGAGTGACATCTCTAGCGTGTTTTTCATTAGAAAAATTTCTTTTAGACTCAAAAGGTGAAGTGCAATTGTATCGTGGGTTACATCACTAAAAAGCTAACAAAATTCCGCAGTTTTTTAGGAAATTTGACAGCTTCTAGGGTGCTCCAGTGGGGAGTGAGGAATTTTCAAAAACTATTAAAAATTTAAGTTTTAATACATTTGTTGTGTTTAGCGCGTTAAAATTCCCACTGAAAGAGGATTTAAAATAACTAGCTCCTTTTATCTTATCTTTTAGAAAATTAATTGCTGATTAAGAAAATATCACCGTTTTTGTTTCTACGCTAAACCAAAGTAGAGAAAACTGTCATTTTTTAGAAAAAAGTAAGATTTTAAAAATAAAAACAAAATAAAATTCTATCTCCTTAACAGATTAAGATAGGAAACTCGTTTCTGCGCCATTCTACCCCTTTTAACATGCAGGATTACCCGATTTTTTTTTTGTTTGCACTATGTCTGGGACACCCAGTATATACAGGCGAGCCAGTCAACATGTCGGTCGCCTATACTGATTTTTATTTAGCTATTAGCTATTAAGGAAGATAGCAGTAACTCTTAGCAACAACAATATCAAACAGGCCAGCATTATAAATCAATATTTCCATATATTTCACGTAAGCCAAGCAGCCCCTCCCATTGGAAAATTTTTCGTCATTAAAAGATAGAATTTGACTTTACTAAATGTAAGGAAGCAAGTTAAAGAACAAATAATGTGCAGAACAAGTATAATTTTAGTTGTGAGAATAAAACATAAAGGTAAAAAAGCTGATTAGCAGATCGAAATGTGGCTCAAGCCCCTCCCTTTAGGTCTGCAGCCCCCCTTTACGATCGGCTGGATCCGCCCATGGAGAATACTGAATGGTCCAAACCAATACATTGGTGCCAGTGACGCCCATGAAGCCTGCCGGTGTATAAGGAGCTCAATATCTATTTCTAAAGTGAGATGTGAGACTTGCCTTTTCAAAAGAATAATAATTCAGAGGATTTCTAAGTTATTAGATAGCGTTATTTTTTATTTAAAATTTATAGTTGTTTATCTTCTGTTTTTTTCCCATCCTAACTTAATCACCAAGCATCTTTGTTCTTATCACATACTTGTGCTTATGGCATATTAGCTTTCACTATTATTATCAATATATTTGGTTAATTCAGAAAGCATGTTTTAACAATTAAAATGTAGAAAAAAATATTTAAAGAAGGAACAGGTGTATATTACCTTTATGTGTTTGGATGAAATTCTTCCTTCACCAATACCGTGTTCTACATCTGCTTCAAATAGTCGAAAAAGTTCAGTCAGTTTCTCTTCATGATCTTCAGTAATATTAAATTCTTCGGGTGGTTTCTTTAGTTTTCGCAAACGATTAGAAACATTCTTAATTTTCGCTTCCATGTCTAATATTTTATTTACATAACGTATAGATAATTAAAATATAAGGTAACTTTCATACGTATTTGAAATTATTTACCTTTTTAGTACCAGGCCTATTAAAAACTATTCAGTTTATGTTATCTTTCTATAAATAACTTTTATGGTGTGGAGTCTTCAAAAGTAGGCTGTAAATACATGTTGTTCTTATGGCAACCGTAAATGCTACTAAGGCAAAGCTTTTTATAAAATTATCCTTAGAAAACTAAAACAGACGGTGTCTTGTTATATTTAACCGTAAAATTTAAACTAGCATAATTATCTTACTCTTGATAATTTCTTAAAATTAAAAATCTTATTCACATCAAGGTATTTAAAAAATACGTAAATAAATTAAAGTTTGCGTGTTTGCACAAACAAAATTAAATTTATAACTTACGACAAACGAATTTTTTTATATTTTTCATCTTGCACGCTTCAAGCATCACCAACAATAATCAAAAGCAGATTGGGATAAACAAATTAATGAGGCACAGGTCCACTAGATTTCAAATATCTTGGATATTAACTAAAAGGTTAAAAAATATAGAATAAATCCAAAAAGGGAAAGTTAGGTTTATTATTTATTGGTTGAAACTTATTTTTTGATTTAAATTTTAATATGACAGTCAGGAGGTAAAATTTATTTTAGACTAATATTAGTCCAGTAAAATGGAAACCAGCAATGAGTCATGGTAGAAAAATCTGAACATTTCTTTGTGGTTTCTAGGATTTATTTGGTGGATTCAGATGTATCACATTTTTTCATATTCACCATCCAGATAATGTTTTCTACATTATTTTAATTACTTTAATCATTATATAATGTAATTGTTACTAAAATAATTTGAATTAAATTATTTAAAAGGAATTATTTCCATTAATCAATTATTTTAATAGGCAACCCTCACTTAAAAGGCCAAGAAATATTAAATTCCCATTTTTTTACTTTGTCAGATGCTAACATACATTTCAAAGAATTAAGAGCAATGTTTTGATACTTTCCCATGTCCATCTGATAAATTTTTTAATAGTGATTTAATGCATTAGGATTATTGACTATGGTCCCTGACTTGCTTGTCTTAGTTATCTCTGTATAAAAAAGGGACCAATATGCTTCACTGACCACCTACAGAAACACTGAGATCGATGATAATAAAAAGGATCACAAATGAGTCTGAAACTCCTTGGCTTGGATGTATCACACTGCATGAGCTATTCAAAATGTTTTCCAGTTGACGTCACATGTCTCATTCATTTTTATAGATGTGAGAATGATGTTAATATACAAATTTCATCATATTTATTATTTAAATAATTTATGATATACTAATTTGCCCAAAAACAATAATAGCAAAATATGCAGACAAAACAGCTATTTTTGAGACAACACTGGACATACTGATATCACTCAATCTTCACTGGCACTCCATTACCTAGGAAAGCTAGAGAAATATTTTAAACAATGGGATATAAAACCCAACCACAAACATTCTCAGTACGTCACCTTGTCCATAGTACTCCTAGACACAATGCCTGCCCTCCAGTTTATGTAAACAATGAACCAATTCAACAGACTAATACAGTTCATTACTTAGAACTCACCTTCGAAGGAAAAATGACAAGGGAACCACATTGAAACAGAAACGCCTGAGCCTAAACAGACGACAAACACTACTGTACCCAATTCTTTATGAATGATCGAAAATAAGGATGAACACCTATACATACCTTTATAGAACTATGCATCACAAATATTTTGGACAGCGAAAAAGGCTCACATACAAAAAATAGAAACTTTTCAATCAAAAACAAAAGGCTAAGAGATCTAGTATAAAATCATATAGGGTTTCACGTCTGGAGGTGCCGAAACTTGCCAAACATGCTTATTTATGTGTTGTATTTCTATTACACCTGTACATTGTTATGTGTTGTGTGACAGGTGTGGATACATAATTAAACTAATTATGACAACAAATTTAAATAGAATTATTTCTATTTATCATTAGAAAAGGCACCAATAAACCTGAATAGGGAAAAATCCTGTAAACCCTTAAAAATAACTTTTTCATTTGCTTAGTTGAAAAATGTTGATACTTGCTCCCTTGTTTTCATTACAGTATGATATGAATGAATAACAAATAAAGCCAGGACTTCGAAAAGATTTAATATGTAGCTTGATATACCTATTCAGCTTCAACCCAACCAAATTAAATTCATAATCATTCATCTGCAAGATTTCCACTTCATCCTACTAAAGAAGATTTAATATATGTCAATTTGAGGTATGGCAGCTGAAACCAAAAACCGTCCACAGTCTTTCTTTACAGGAACCATAAAGGATTTAAAGGGAAACATTTGAAATTTTTAAATACAAAAGTGTAATCAATCATTGAAAATAAATTTATTATAAAAAATCATGTTCTTAGGATATTTGGTACATACATATTTACTATATGTATTATTATACCGTAAAATAAATAAAAAAATAAAAATACATTTCTGGTATTTGATACCGTCTTTATCTGCCTTCCAAGTGAAATAAAAAATTTTGAGAAAATAAAATTCTCAAAAATCCTAATGTCCCCGATTTTCGCTATTTGCTACACTGGGTGCTGTGGCAAATACTATTTATATATTATGGTACTTTGCCAAAGATTCACTTCAGGGTCAGGAAACAAATATTCAATTTTTTGACCCTTAGAACTTCTATTGTCTTCAAAGAAAGGCACTTCGGTATAGATGAGAATGAAAACTCTTAAATTAATACAATAATTAGAATCCTCATGACAAAGATGCAATTAAAAAAAACATGCATATTATAAATTACTGACCATCATCTAACATAATTAAAATACAATGAATCTGAAAACAAAATAAACTTTTTAAAAAAATATCCTAGATATATTCATATAACATGTAACATACATAAATTTCAATATTAAATTTTCACAACTTATAAACTTGATAAATCACAGACTATGAAATACATTAAATAACATGTCATAACTGAACATGTAACTTACAAGAATCTTTTTTAAAGGCTAAGATTAAGTATCTTTTTTAATCACTATACTAAAAAATATATAAATGATTAGTAATTTTGTTGAATTTTTTGTCCACATTGAGAAGCTTCATTGTAAAGGTACAATGTACAAGGAAAACATTGTACTGTTACTCAACTGCAACATTAGAAATCAATTCTTTGAACAATTTATTTGTAAAAATTCGAACTACAGGATCATTCTTTGCAAAACAAATGGTTAATATGTCCTTGTATTTATTTATATCAGATGTGATAACAGTAGGTAAAAGTTTTAACCCAAGAATAAAACAATTGTTTGAAGAAGAGCTAAATAACAATTCAGAAAATGATATAAGATAATTATCTAACATTAAATCTATGTTTTTAGAAAATTTCCAAGATAAAGTTTTTTTTATTGTTGAACTGATTGCATCTAAAAGTGCAGTGCCATAAGAAGTTACGATTTTATCAACAAGCTGTTCAATGAATTTCGAGAACTGGTACATTGAATCATCATTATCTGAAGTAATAAGCAAACATCCAGAAATTTCTATTAAAAGGATCTCTTCAAAGATATCATACTCTGTCAATAAATTCATTAAACTGATTTTTACTTTTTGTAGTAGTTCGTATGCAAGTGGTGTATTATCAGCCAAACTGAAGCTTCTACGTACGAGACAGTCAACAAAGAATGAAATAGCTCTTCGATTCTTAAATACCGAATCAGATTTTAATTCAAAATCATTCCATTTCATCAGCAACTTTTTAAGTTCAACAAATATTTTTTCATATCTAGAGTTTAATTGTTCTGAATTTTTACTATGCAATAAATAGTTGGCAACAAAAAGATCAAAAGAGTTTTGCAAAAATGCTTCTTTAACTAGAACATCACAGAATTCTTCGCTTAATAACTGAAGAATGTTAGGTTCAATTAAAGCAATGATTTTACTCCTATAGTCCTTTAGCAATACTTCATTATCAATGTTATGGTTTATAACCTCCCACAAGAGCTGTAAATATTCAGACACGAATCCATCAGGCACATTTTCTGTAGCTAACAATTTAGCTATAGAATTATCATCGGTAGAATTTAATTTTCCAGCAACTGCCTTCAATACCAAGAAAGTTTCAGAGCTAGGTTCCTTTTGAAAAAGCCTTAACCCATGATCAAACAGAAGTACTCTCAATGATATATTTTTTTCATTTTCAAAGAAACCAACAATACTTTCTATAGTATTAAAAACAGGGGCTATTTTAAAGTATGCCCTATAAAAGTGCTTTCTAAGAGAAATTGGACTCTCAAACCACTCTTTTAGAAGTTTTAATATTTTATTCTCAGGAGTACGCAAGAAAATACTATTCAAGGAGCCAACAACTAGTTTTAAGTAGTCCCCAACAGCAAATTTACGCAGAGTCCCTAATACTTCGGAGGGATTATTGACATACTTCAAGCACTCACTAATCTCAGTTTGTAATTGAAATAACTCTCTGCCTTCATCAGAATAATCATCCATGACACTATTTGTAGGAGCAAAATCGTGAATAATTTCTACAAATTTTGTTGTGTCCACTATAACAGAAAGTACTTCAACCGCTTTTTTTCTTTGATCAATTTTAGACTCATCGTTGCCTTCATATTTCTGAGTTAAGATTTGAATGCAATGGGCAGAAATTATATTGGATAAATTCAAAGCAGGATATAATCGACATTGCTTAAAAAATGGTTGATAAGGTTTTATTCGCTCACTTAAAATTTTTGTCATTATGTTTTCTGTATGACTTAAAACAAGTTCTGGATCTTGATGCAAATTATAAATAAGAATATGGGGATTGATAAAATTGGGAAAAATTTTCATATAAAAAGTATATTTTAAGAGCACATCTTTTTTTAGCACTTCTAATACTGCTTGTTTACGATACATCCTCTCTTCTGCAACAAAAAGGACAGAAATCCATTCATTAAGCCACTCAGGAAAGTCTATTCTTTCATTGGAATGATAAGCATTCCACTGACAAAGACGTTTCAAAATTATTTCCAGCAATGAACTGTTTTCTTCTATTCTCTGATCATTATCTTTTTTGGTTTTATTAAGTTTCTTTACAGGTAAATTCTCCAGGAACCATTTCAAGCAAAACTTTTCATATGGTGTATTTCTACATAAATCAAATGTTGAATAGTCATTAGATAACTTCAATAGTTTCTCAAAATAATTATCAATAGGCAAATCACGAAGTAAGCGACTATAAATTCTAGTTTTGAGAACTTCGACAATTAAAGCCATGTTAATGCTACCGGAAACTTCATTCTCCAAAATATTTATGTTAATAATTTCTTCAATTACATCCCAACAATCCTCTGGTAATTCTACTAAATGCTTATATTTTGTTAATTCTGAAATTAAATTCTCCCTTATTATGTATTTGTCATTGCGGAATCTATTTAGCACATACAAACATATATCTTTAATAGCATCCGGACTATTACTAGCTATAACAGTTTTAAACATACATTTTAAAATCACAATTCTAGCTTCCACGTCAGTTTGAATATCCACCATTTTCTTAAGCATTGGGAGAGATTTTGTGATTGGCAAATGAACAATATGCCTAGCTTTGTCACATGGACTTTCTAATGTAGGTAATTTAGATTCCACCCATTTTTCTTTTATTTCTGTTGGTAATAAGTGAACTAAATCCAAGTTTATTACATTCAAATAAGCAGTTATTGGTTTATTGTAAGCTCTATTAAAATTTGTAATGAAAATTTCCTTTCTAATAGTTTCTTTCAAAGAGGAAACAACAAGAACAAAATCACTATATTGACTATAATTCCGGAAAAAATCATTCACAGTTCTGGGTAAAAAACTGAATTGTAGTTCTGAAATTTGCTCTAAACTTAAGCATGGCACTACAAATTTCCAATTGAGAATCCTCTTGTAAATTAGTCCATTATTTTTTATAGAATTAAAAGCAACTTTAACAAATTGTTTAGTAGATCTCTTTCCTAACTTCATATATGGAATTAAACGATGATGTTTTTCCATAAGAATAGTGAATTGATGAGGTTCTTTTTTAGCAAGTAAAATGAATAATTTTTCATAGGAGGAAAAACTAAATATTCGGTAAATTCTCTTCTTGGCCGAGGCATTTTCAAGTAAATGAGAGAGATAATTTACCACAATAGCAGGATAAACTTGAAATATAGATATTAACACAGAAACATGAATCTGCATACAATTATTTATCAGGATTTTTTGGATAAAAATTTGGTCACAGGCAGGGAGCAATATAAGAGCTGTGTTAAGTCCATAACGTTGTTTCAGACAACTGAAAAATGTCACGGCAATTTCAGGATTTTTCAATGATTTCGAATATTTCTTCAGTACTTTAAATCTTGTTGTATATGACATGAGAGGTAAGACACAATCAACAAGTAATTGTGGATCAAACTGGGAATTTTCAAAAAACCAAGAACATTGCAAAGCCTGAGATACATTGAATAAATCTTCACTTTTAAGAAGATTCAAAACTTCATCATAACATCTGTATCGATCAATCAATCTTATTCTTATCAATTTTTCCAGATCATTCGAGGAATTAAAGTGTTTCAAAACTATGCCAATATTGGCCTTTAATTCCTCATCATGACTGTCCATGAACTGGTTCGCTGCTTTGAAAACATTTCCTAATTTCTTATGAGCACTTAAGTTTTGAAGATTACTAGCAAGTGATTGAGCCATTCCCTAAGCCTGAAATAGAATAAAAAGTTCATTATTCAATTTCAAGGGCATTTCAAACTGAAAAAAATATGTTAACTGTATATATATATAATTAACAAATAAAATATAGTATTATTATTACATAAAATATTTAAAATCTATTTTCTTTAATTAAACATTTATGCCTGAATCGGGTCGAGATAGATTAGAATGTTAGATTATATTAGAGCACGATGTGCTTAAGCATTAGCAAGCCTAACGGCATTGGTCGAATCTGTCTTGGGCAGGTCAACTTTCATTTTGTGGAGGATTCACAGAATAAATCTCGACCTTCCAAACCTGTTAAAAATGGTGGTTAATGTCCCTAAGGAAACCTGTATACCCATGAAGGGTACCAAATAAAAAAAAAAAAACACATGTTCAAAGCAATCAGGAAGCTACAAAGATAGCAGAGTAGAATACTAAAATGGAATATTGTTAGAATCAAATTAAACAAGGTTAATTAAAAGATGTTCCTTGTCTTTTTGTGTTAATTTAGTTCACTGATTGAATTTGCGATAATTGAGTTCACTAATCTCTCTTTAAAAGCATTAAAAATTTATTAAGTATGCGTGCGTATTTTCTGTAATGAAACTGTGTGTTTCATAAAATGCTTTTATGAAAACTGCTTCTAAAAAAAAAATACTAGATCCTTTATTAACAATTAAAAAATTCACTAAGCATATTAAATAGATTTAAACTTAAAAATGCGGAATTCTGAGTCAGAGTGCTAACCATTACTGTTTTTGGATTAAGGTTCTAATTATGGTCCTTTTTAATTTCTTTACTTTAATCATTATATATTACATATCTATATAAATAAAGATGAAATTCTGTTTGTTTGTTTGTTCTTTATAGAAATCCATACATTTTGTCATAAAATCTCCAAATTGCGCTCAGTGGTTCTTTGATACCAGGTGCGAACACCTGTCCATATTATAATAGCATAACTTCAGCTGATATTCTTTATTGTTATAAAAATCGGTTTGATCTCGCTTTACATTGGTTTTTACGAAATCGACCGTTTGAGTCGATAAAAATCACACTTTATAGATTTTATAGATTTAAAAAATGAAATTCTCCGGGTGAAACCGGTATATACAGCTAGTATATCATATTAGTAAAAACGGTTATAATGGTTTAAATATAAATTGATGTGAAGCTGTAAATCATGTGCTTTATTATTGTATTGATCTTGTTAATAAGTTGTTACTTTTTTATTTTATTTTTTTGTATGTTTAATGAGGGTGTCTAAATCAATTTTTTTTCTATTTATAGTAATGTATGTTGTTGAGCACATTAAAATTTAATCTTATTGGAAATAATCCTAGCCCTGCTGGACAAAAGATAATTATTATAATTTGTATATCATTTGTACAAGAAATGTCTTTAGCAAATAAAGAAAAAATATTGAAATGAATAAACTTATAAATTCAAATAAACAGATGTATGTATAATTAATAATGTTAAATTAAGTAGACAAATTATTAAACTTAAGTAATTTGTTGTTCTTTTAATACTCTATTATAATAATTTTTTTAACATTTGTACACCTTTTTTTCTCCCTGACAAATATCTGGTGATTTATTGATTTAGGATAGTGTTTATCATTTTATCACAAAAATAAAAACTAAAATAGTATAATATTAAAAATTGAATAAAATTAATGATTTTTTTTTAATTGTTGTCAATAAATAAAACAAATTGTATCAACTATTAAATTCAACAGTAATATATCAAAATATAAAACATAGGTGTATACATATTAATATACACTCCTAGTAACTAATATTTATTAGGCTACTTCAGAAGAAAGCTGGTCCAACTAAAAAATTAAATATTTTTCATGTTGAATCATATATTGAACAAGATATCTGTTATCTAAAAGTAAAAAAAGATCTGATTTCTGAATGATGCCAGACTTCTAAAGCCTAACAAATTATACAGTATGCTTAGAACCTCCAAAAAAAATTCTTTTACACTTCCTAGGATTGAAAGATCAGCACACCTCAAAACTTAACTTAACATTAATAACATATTTACATATTAGTAAATAGTATATCACCATTTTACAAATTAGTATAAGAATCGACACCAAAATAGCGTTGATAATGCAAAATACCACCAAATAGTTTATGAAATAAATCAGGTAATTCTTTTTTTATGTAATTCCCAGACAATTTTTTTATGGAAAACCCATGAATATGCCAGAAGCATAAAAGCTGTATATTATATTATCAACGAAGGTAAGAAGGTATGCACAGCAATTTAAAAATACTTTACATAAATAAGATGACATAATTAAAAAGGCTAAGAATCATGGTAAAATCTACATAAAAATTAACTTTCATATAAAAATAAGTATTCCATTTGCAAATGAACAGCTATATACAAGAATATTAGTGATGTTAAGCATAACATTGACATCTAGAATACACATTTGAATTATTGAATATTTCATAAACGGATACTTTTATTGGACTAACTGCATAATAAAGAAATAATTATACAGAGTTACAATAATAATTTACCTGAACAATCACTTCTTGTATAATAGGTTTTAGTTTTTAACTAATACAGAATACTGAAACACACCTCTCCATTCGGTGCCTTAATTATACAACATAAATATTTACACAAAGCTACTTCATAAGTCAATGTATTCAGTGAGTCAGAAACTATATCCAGAGTTGCCAGTCGTTATCATATCAATAAAGATGGTGTATTTCCACTTATTAGCTGAACAGAAAAATTGTAAGGTGTTAAGGATTAGTGTGAGTGTAACATTTTTTATTTAAGTTTAAACATTAATAAAAGAGATAATAACAGTTTTAAATTTGGTTGAGAAGTTTTGTAATTTACAAATATAGGTTTCCTTTAGGATATCTTTGTCTTATATCGATGAACAGAGAGGTACTAAGTAATTATGTTTTTGCTCTTTAAAAAATATTCCGCCATTGACAGCCCCTGATGGCTCCTGACACACAGGTAGCGGCAGACGAACGACACTCCCAGTAGCTTATATGCTCACATAAAAAGCTAACTCTTGGACAGGACCGTAAAAGTTCGAGATAGCTCCTTTAAAGTAACAGCGTCCATAGGAATTCTCAAAGATCAGTCCATGCTCAGTTGGGAAAGCTCGAAGAGGAGCGTTTCCCCTAGGAATACTCATGGATCAGTCCTTGGTCCTGCACAAAGGAATCTGATATTTGACGAATAGCTGGTAGTGCTCGACGAGGAGAATTTCCAATAGAAATTCTTAAAGATCAGTCCTTGGTAGAGAACTATGGAAGCTAATATTTGACGAGCTGTTGGAAGTGCTCGAAGAGAAGCGTTTCTCATATGAATTCTCAAGAGTGCTCGAAGAAAGACGTTTTCCTGCAACGGATTAGGATGACGTCAAAGTGCAGAGCCGGTTTAAAAATAAAAACAAATCTACGAGCCAACCTGGTAAGACGTTGATGTGAGGCGAAGAACACTCAGGCCATCCTACGGGAAGGGAAAACTGATAAGGTCCACCTAAGGGTTCAAGAATACGTCCAAAAGAGGTGGTCACTTATTTTGTTGTGAGATTCGGTTGCGAATTTAACATAACTCCTCATTTGGATCTTCTCTGAAATAAGATGGTCCTAGTCTTGAACGGGCTTAGTCGTCGCGAGGGCCTCTTCTAGTCCCTCAGATACCCAGCGATGATGACCATTTACAACGAAGTAACATGTGGTATTCTGAGAACCATACCTTCTATGATTCACGAGTCCATAACAGCGTCAGAAACGCATGGTGTAGTCGCTTTAGCGTACGGCTCTGCAACAAGTACCGAAGTATGTCTCATGAGCCGGTGCACTTCTTAGCAAGAGGTGTTCCTACCAACCTTTTCCTGCGTGAAGATTTCTTAAAGGAGACCTTTAAAAGTGAAGCTCAGCAGGTATACCGGTCAATATCTCTACAAGAATTGCAAACAACCCAAGAAAATGGAAAAGAATAGTTCGAGAAGACACAATTGAATAATGGATCCGACGTTGGGTAACCACAACATGCTAATTTGAGAAAATCTTTTCCCACCTCCAATCCGGTGGCCGCAACATGGGTTATCCGTACTATTAATTTCTGAAGGGGCATGGGTGTTTCCGCGGTAAACTGCACTCACTTGGAAAGGACATGGATCTTGTCTGACCAATATGCGGAATTCCATAGACAGTTAAGCATATGATTGTGGACGGTACCGTATTTGAGACACTCGGTGCCAAACTGCAGAGAGAAACTTGTCTCTACGTCCTGGCAGAGAACGATTTTCCCCAATTGGTGACTGAAGCGAACTATCCGTGCTACAAGTCCTTTATGTTTGGGTGGAAAATAGCAGTTGGGGCTGCCCATTTCGATTTGGGAAGACACGGACCCATGCCAGGAAGACCACCAAAAAGAGAAGATGAAAAAGAAAGTCAGGAAGGAGGTAAAGGCTTTGAGAGGAGGAACTAATACCCCTAATAAATAAGAAAGGCAAATAACTTATTTTGCCAATAAACGTATTGCCGGTAAGGCGTATTAGGGCGAAATAAATAAAAATAACTTTTATAAAAAAATTATAGATATATAGAATAACAGAATAGAACAAGACAACATTTCAAGGGCCAAATAATTAAATTAAGAGAGGATAATTAGATATGTTTGAAAGTCATGTTACAAAGTTGGACACTAAGCCAGTGTTTGCATTACGAACTTCTGCAAAATGTTTTACTGCAGACATCAAGCAGAAAACTTATCTAGATTTCTGAAGGTCTTCATGACTAGATAGGGGTTCACAAGATATATGATATTTTTCCGTTGAACTTAGAACTTAACGCCAAAGATGCAGAAAAATGCTTGGCAAAAAAAAAAAACAAAAAAAAAAAAAACCCGTATAACAGACACTCTCACATTTCCCAATTGTATTCTAAGAGTAAGGTAGGAGTAAGGTTTCCTTTTTCCTGATTTCTCTAGATAAAAGCTCCTTGGCACCTTCTTATTCCAATCCTTAAGAACAAAAAATAAATAAATATTCTCCTTGTACCACTCTCGTCCATCCACCTATTAAAAGCAGGATCTTAATCCACAAATTTATTTGCCATATCGTCATCACCATGTTTAAGTAACGAATATGCAACTAAAAACCTATACACATTCGTTACTGAAGCATGGTAATGACGATATGTACTTTTTGGTAAAACTTCAACAAAGGCTCACGCACCATTCAGTACGGAGCCCTTCACAGTCAAGGTGCGTTTACACGCTCAAACCATTTGCTCAAACTGGCTTGCGCAAACCAGTTTTGGCAAATAAATTGGTGCGTGTGAACGCTAATTTGAAGTTTGTGCAAGCCAAAAAATTTGGCTTGTGCTAAATCTGTCCGGACAGAAAATTGGTTTGAGGTTGGTGCATTGGCTTGAGCTTGTAAACGATGCTCAAGCCATAGTTCCAATTTCAGGCATGCGCATTGAATGAAACCCGTAAACACCTGTTACTTCGACCGCTATCACATACCTTCATCAAAATGGTGAATGAAAAACAATTTATTGAAGTATATAAGTCCTTCCCATGTTTGTGGAAGGTATATTCCGCACGCAGCAGTTATATTTTTACTGAATCTATTGCGATAAATAAATATATTGGTGTTTGTTAGCATATTTTATTTATAAGTATTAAAAATGCATATTAAGCTTAACCGAAGGATATTTATTTTAATATTTTTAAACTTGGTTTTTCTTTCTTGAAAAGTAAAAATTTTCACTGGTTTGACGTAGAAGTGGCGGTACAGTTGATTAAATACATTCCCAAAACTCTAAATTATTTCTAAAGCCTTAATTTTTTTGAAGACTAATTCTATTGTAGTACCCGAAAATTTTGATCGAATATTGTGGGGCCTCCACGAAATAAAAGTCAACCATCCCAGTGCGAAAGAAGTAAATAAACGGAAATATTTCATTCAAACCATTCACACAAACTGGCTTGCGCAAGCCAATTCTATTGGTTCTATTCTAGGCTAATTCTATTGGTTTGAGCGTGTAAACGGAAACATTTCATTCAAACCATTTTACACAAACTCGCTTGTGCAAGCCAGTTTGTGCTATTGGTTTGAGCGTGTAAACGGAAATATTTCATTCAAACCATTTTACACAAACTCGCTTGTGCAAGCCAGTTTGTGCTATTGGTTTGAGCGTGTAAACGCACCTTAAGGACACATCACATGTTGATTCTTAGCAATATCAAGCGTGGAAGTTCTTGGGAATGGCAAACTATAACTCGAAATTCATCCCAAAATTAATCTGTTATTGGGCACCCCTTGCGCCAACTAACACAAAAAAATTGTCTTCTGCATGTGAACAGGTGTTTCTGAAACTGACGACAGAAGTTGTTAGTGACAGAATGCTTAAAGATGCCTTTACACTCTACGAAGTTTACCTTCGAACACCACCCTCGAACAGGCTTCACGTCGACTGTTCGGGTGTTCTAGGTACTTCACCTGTTCGCCTGTGTTCGGGGGTTGCGCTAGTGTCACTTTTGATTTGGGTTTCCCAAGTGACAGGAGTTGTTTGTGATATTAGTGCGCCGTTCTAATTCGTCTCCTATTTTTTTTATTTTTCAGATAATATAAAATATACTGATAATGGAGATTTTTCTTCATCCTAAGCTAGAGTTGGGTGCGTCAGTCATATTGATTCGCTTTACGTCACGTTAAGTATAAATGACTGTTCGCTTCACGTCGGTACGGCAAGGTTCGAGGGAGAACCTGTTCGAGGGTGAGGTTCGTAAAGTGTAAAGGCACCTTAATACTTAAAGTACCATCCTACCAGTAATAGTAAATGCGTCTTAATTTTTTTTCTTTAGTTTTATTTTAATTTTTTTGTTTAAATATTTTTTTATAAATTTATTTATTTTATAATAGGTATATTGGGTTGATGCAAAATTAATGCAGGTTTCCTCTATTTCGATATCTTAATTCCAATTATGTAAACAAAGCAAATCCTAACATTGATCATTATTATACCAAAACAAATCTTATCTAATACCCTCTCTTTCACCATGAATTTGATCAGTAAAATCCTTTTGTTCAGTGTGTTCAAAGGTCTTAAATCGAAAATGTCGAAGTACGATTTTCGTCAAATTTATTTTTACGAATTTAAAATAGGGCGCAGCGCTGCGCAAACGGCTCGTAATATTAACGAAGTGTGGGGTCAGGGGGCTATTAACAAGTGCACGGTGCAGCGTTGGTTCCAGAAGTTTCGCAGTGGAGATTTCGACCTCGAAGACAAGGAAGGTCGGGGCCGTCATTTTGCTCTTGACAACGACCAGCTAAGGTCAATAGTGGAAGAAGACCCAACCAAAACCACCCGAGAAACAGCGGTAGAACTCGGCGTGAACCAATCCACAGTTGTACGCCACTTGGAAGCAATTGGTAAGGTAAAAACGTTGGCCAAGTGGGTGCCACACCAATTAAACGACCACCAAAAAAATCGCCGCTTTGAAATCTGTTCCATGCTTGTGACACGCAATAAAAATGATCCATTTCTCGATCGCATTGTGACGTGCGATGAAAAATGGATCTTATACGACAACAGAAGGCGTTGTAGCCAATGGCTGGGCAAAGATGAACAACCAAAACCTTTCCCGAAGCCCAACCTGCACCCAAAAAAAGTTATGGTCACAGTTTGGTGTTATACTGCTGGTGTTATCCACTACAGCTTTCTCAATCGAGTTGAGACTATAACTGCTGACAAGAAGTGTCAAGAAATTGACAACATGAATCAAAAATTACAACGTCTTTACCCAGCATTGATGAATCGGAAGGGACCTATCCTTCTCCATGACAACGCCAGACCACACGTCGCACAACCAACGCTACGGCGACGGCACGAGTTGGGCAACGAAGTTCTCCCACACCCACCTTATTCACCTTACCTCTCTCCTACAGACTTCCACTTTTTCAGGCATCTGGATAACTTTTGAGGGAGAAAAAATTTCAAAACCAGGATGAAATTGAAAATTCTTTTCGTGACTTCATTGAGTCCAGGGATTCAGATTTTTTTTCTGGTGGAATAAGAAAGCTTGTTGACCGTAGGCAAAAGTGCATTGATTCAGATGGAAATTATTTTGATTAAATATATATAGTTAAAGTAAAGATATGGCCTATTTTCAATGAATATTAAAAACCTGCATTAATTTTGCATCAACCCAATATAATTTTTTAATTTATATTTTAAATTTTATTTATTTATTCATTTTTTCCCCTTCTGATAAAACTAAATACATTTTTATGTTAAACAATACGTAATAGTAATATTTTAATATACATATATTATTATTATGTATTCGTACATTATTACATTAAAGTATATACATATTAACTCACATGCATGCATATATACATATGCACACATACACACTCAAGCATGCATATACATTATGGATACAAAGGGATTAAATTTTGTCGTATAAGTCGCTTTCTTCTAGAACAGAAATGATTTTCTCTGGATTCGTCAGATCGTTTACAATATTCAATATTCTTTTCAGATTCTTGGAAGTAAAATAAGTATGGTAGACTGGGCAATCCTGTACGGCAATGCTGCACGGTGATTCGGGTATTGCAGCTTGAACACTAGGTGGCGGTTTCTTACTAATAAGTAGTGACCGACCGAAGTTTCGGTTTCGGTTTCGGCCGAAAAAACAGGTTTCGGCCAAAAATTGGCCGAATCTTCGGCCAGGCCGAAACTAGCTCCTGTGTCTAATATCTCCAAGAAGAAAGTTGGACACGATTTCAGCTTGTAAGCTCGATCTCTTACATGGCATTTAACACCCTTGGATTTGATAATGGGAAGTATCTGTTATTTTAGTTAGTTACACTTGTATTGTATTTCAGTAGAACATAGATTTTTCTCATTCTTTTGGTATCTTTAATTGATCGAAAACTTTAAGATGGGTGTGGAGACAAAAATTTGATAGTGACAAACAGAAATGTCCTCGTCAATCAAATAAAGTCTTAACATGTAATGAAAGCATGCTTTTCATACGTTTCTTTACGTTAAGTGTAAAGAAAAGTATTTATTCTTTACCTTGAGCGTTAAGAACCTTTTTGAGCTTTTAATCATCTCCTCATTAATAATGAAATTTGATTTCTAAAAAAAAATATTAACATAAATAAGAATATATATTCTAAATACTTAAACTTAAGTTATTCGACATGTCTACAGATTCAATTAGAAGTGAAAAAAATATTTTAGTCATTAACCTTCTCATTAAAAGTTGGATCAAATGGTGGTAGTAGGTTTTGTTCTTTGTTCTTGTATGGAATGGGAATCAGATGCAAAACCAATTTTTCAACCTTGGCAGCCCCCTTCCCCCCAGCGGTTCACCAATAACATCCCAACTTTATTTCAACTTTTAGGGCTTTACTAGTTGAGGGGGTATGGTCTAACATCCCACGGGGACCAGCCGTACTATGAAGGAGGGGCGGGGATTCGATCCTATAACCTAACTAATTCACCTGTTTTACCACTTTTGTATACCAGCTCACTTATTAAATGAATAATTGAGTTAAATTACTGTTATTTTATAAGCTTTCATTGATATTATGTCTAGTTTAGCAATAATATCAATGAACACACTTATATGCATTATGTATAGACACGTAAATAAGTTTCGGTTTCGGCCCGAAACTAGGTCTATGGCCGAAATTCGGTTTCGGTTTCGGTTTCGGCTGAAATTTTGGTTTCGGTCGGACACTACTAATAAGGTAAGCATGTGCCAGGTTGCTGTGTCCTATGCTCATGCGAGTTAGTACTAGTGATGTTCAAAACTGTTAATTTTGAAAAACAGTTGCAACTGTTTCTGCTACTTTCATTAAACAATTAAAAAAAAAACAGATACAACTGTTTAAAATAATACTATATAGGAAAAAAGAAAAAAACTAGTCCCACTTCGCATTCCAGCATTCTTTTAAATTATGTTTTAATTATTGAAATATCTAACAAATTCGAATGACAATTTCTCACAAAACATTTAATATAAAATTAAGCTTTATGTAAAATATTTAAACAGCACTAAAAATAAATAATAAATCAAAACTTGTAATAGGCATTAATTGATTTTTTGTTCATAAAAATTATGGTTTAATTGAATAAATAATCTGGAGAAAAATAATTTAATAATTAAAAAAATTAAGAGCCACATAACTCAGAGTAGCAGATTTACGAATGAATTAAACAGATACAGCATGGGCGCAAGCTGTTTAATAAACAGTTTCGCGAAGCAGGCAGAATTAGCAGGTTAACAGGCTGTTGCGAGAATTAGCATGTTAGCAGTAGTGATGGTTAGGAAATACTGGACCTGTTATTTTGTAACAGGTATGTGCAAACTCAACTTTGTACCTGTTATCGATTTTCAAAAATAACAGGTATGACTTATATGCCAAAAAATATAGACTAATCTACTGGCCGCCACGCGGGGTCAAGACTATTTTATGAGTATTTTGTACCTGATAACTAATATCTGTTATCTCACATCTCTTATTTCACACCAGATCTGTTATATCCTGTGGTTCTACTTCAGCAACTTTAGTACCACTTTAGCACCAAAATTCTTCTGATATTTAAAAAAAATGTTTCTGGTCCTACTAAGAAATTTTCTGAGAGTTTTAAATGTTGATATGTGTGTAATAATAATTCATCCTTAAGATTTTACAGCCCGAATGCTAACTTCAAGGGTATTTTTTTATTTTATTTTTACCATGTTATGTCTACTAAGTGGGATGGGTATTGGATTTAGTCTACATTTTTTCAGCAATCGAATGTTTATTTGTTTTTTTTTTCAGTTAATAACTATTGACTCCCACTCGCTCTTCAAAGATATATAAACCCTAACATGCTGGTTATTTTCAGTCTATCTCTATCAATAGTCAATGAGACCCTTGAATATTTACCTTTGCGAGAGGTAATTAGCTAAGAAAAAAAAAACATAGTAATTAGTTAATGAAAATTTAGGTGTGCGAGAGCTAACTCGCGACGGTGGTGGTCCCTGGTGGGATCCCTGCACCTACCCCCTATTTTTGGCCTCCTCCAATTTCCATCACCGATAGTTAGCTTCTACCCTTGGAGCCGAGGACTACGCTCGATTTTTTTTTTTTTTTTTTTTTTTTTTTTACGATCTAATTAGTCCTTTCTACTCTTTCGATTTAATTAGCAATTTTTAGACTGCCTAACACTCCGCTCTCGTTCAGTTTGTATGCTTTCGAGGTACGATATCTGTAGCCCGAAAATAGGGTTAAGGGGGTGGGTTGGAGCGGTTACACCGATTTTTAATTATATTCCCGCACCTACCCCCTATTTTTGGACTCATCCAATTTCCATAACCTATATTTAGCATCTAACCCTTGGAGCCGAGGACTACGCTTGATTTTAATTTATTTTTTTTAAATTTTATTTAATTATTTTATTACTACTTCTTCACTAGTACTGCGTATCGCCGCACGGCAGCGCTGTACCACTATGAGTATTTTATACTACAGTGGCTTGATAGTGGCTCTCTAGTATTAGTACAGTGGCTCTCTATCAAGCCACTGTATTTTATACCTGTTATTTCGTACTTCTTCACTAGTACTGCAAATCGCCGCCAGGCAGCGCTGGACCACTACGAGTATTTTGGACCTGTTATTTCGTACTTGTTCACACCAGATCGAGTACGAGTATTTCGTACTTGTTGACATCTGATCGAGTATTTCACACCGTACCTGTTATTTCGTACTTGTTCATATCAGATTGAGTATTTTAGACCAGATCGAGTATTTCGTACTTGTTCAGATCCGATCGAGTATTTCCCACCGTACCTGTTATTTCGTACTTGTTTACTAGTACTGCTTCCCCCCGCCAGACAGGGCTGGACGACTATGGGTATTTTTTTACCTGTTATCTAATATCTCTTTTGTCCCACATCTGCATGCCATCCCGGGTGCCGGGGGGCCTGGTGGCGAATTGACAAGTCTTTTTTACCTTTATTTTATTTTCTTACTACTGCTATGCTACTCTATCTCTGTACATAATATCTAATATAATAAATATATTATTTATATTTAAGCTTGCTTGCATTTAGTAAATTTAAATGCCGTCAGTAAATAATAAAACAATCCCTTCCCTTGGATCTGCTTATGATAGAAATCAGAGTATTTCTTTTTATTCAGATGTTTCCCGTCTCTTTATCAGATAATATTTGTTTATTAATTTTTTCACACTATTTAATAACAATAACTTTCCAATAACATTGAGTTAAACTAAATTCTATTGGACATATTCTTACTTACTCCTTCATTTTAATTCATTATTATTATTAAATACACTCAAATACCTTTATAAAAATATACTTCCATTTGTTTTGAATTATTGTAATAACATAATTTTTTAAGGTTAATTTTGTCCACTGATTATTCATTACAATATTGTGTTTTGTGAAAGGTGTAAAAATTGTATTCATTCACTTATCAAGATTTTGTGGAGGGGCCCGGTGTGGCTGTGCGGTAAAGCGCTGTACTCCCATGCCGGAGCTGCGGGTTCGAGTTAAACACAGTGGCCTTGAAAAAGAAACAGTTTCCTAAACTGTTTCGGTTAACAGGCTGTTAAATGAAACAGCCTGTTAATTCTCGAAACAGCCTGCCAACCTGCTAATTCTCGCAACAGCCTGTTAACCTGCTAATTCTGCCTGCTTCTCGAAACAGGTCGCGCCCGTGCTATTGCAAGCTAATTGTTTGTGTTTAATTTTTATTATTATTTACCTTTTTTTTTTTCTCACTACACTGTTGTATCAGTTTATTTTTTTCCGAAACAGTTAACTGTTTCTGTTTAATGAAATTAACTGTTTCAAATAAACAGATTGCTACTAAACAACACACCACTAGTTAGTACCACCTTTTCTCTTCTTTTCCCGCGAAGGGAAGAACCCCATTTTTTGGTGGTCTCCTTAATCGCTTATTGATGGACTCGGGGCTCCACATGTCTATGATATAAGTAATAAGGTAAGCTATTTTCGAGAGGTATGAGCTAATAATGAGGCACATCTAGCGTCAATCCCAATAAAAATTCAGAAACCTTCTTTAAGACCAGCATTTGTTTGAGCAATGAACTGAAGGAGTTCATTTGAACTCCTTGAGAGTGTGTTTCTGATTCATCCCATGAATGCAAAGGGGCCTTCAGGGGATCATTAGCAGTAGAGGTACCACAGGAACAGGAAATCATAAAATGTTCCATATCTTAATCAATGGTGGTCCAAAACCAGTATTGATGTGGCCAAGAAAAGAGGTCAGCGTGAGCAATGTCTTCTGCTCTTTTTTGGTGCTTATATGATCAAATTCGCTTGCGAATTTCGCTTAGGTGCCCGGAATTCGTAAGCACTGGAGGTTTTGCCTCTTGATGGATGATTAGGCTAATAGCTATCTTTAAACAAGGTAAAATGATGCGCAAAAATATACATGTAGAACATCATGATCCCAAATATGACAGCCAGCCCTCTCTGTGAGTTGACTAAAGTTAAGTTTAGCTGATGGAGTTGAATACAGGTACTTTCAGGTGATGTTAGCGAATGTGATGATAAAGGAATAGGCTGATATTAATAATTGAGTTAATGAGAATAAAAAATAATGAGAAACTGAAATCACTGGTAAGCTGGGGATCACAAGGAATAAACACTACATCACTACCAGCTTCAGAGACACCTGTCAAAATGAAGTAGACCAATAAAAGGTTCAATTTTTCTGTAGTAGCTTGAGCAAGAGGTGCTCAATCACAGATAAGTTTGAGATGAATTTTGAGTAATATTTGCCATTCCCAAGAACTTCCACACTTGACAGTAAGGGCATGAGAAGGATTTCGTCAAGGAGAGTAAGTAAGTAAAATTCTAATCTAGGGAGGCAGGCTGATAAAAATTTTATGACCAGTGGGGTATTGTGACTGTGTAAGGCAAAATTAATTGTCCAAATAAAACAGTGGTGTTTGAAAATTAAATTGTTTTTATATAATACTTAATAAAGTAAATTAATGCGAAAGTCTCTTATATTTTATAGATGGGGGTAGCTGCCATCCCCCCCCCTCCCCATGCGGACATCCATGCTCAACAGCAAAAAGGGTTGAGTTAGAAGTAGGTAAATTAGGTTACATTAACACAACATATAATGTAACTAAATTGATTTGAAACTCAATTTAATGGAGGTCATTTATAGAAAAGAATATGATAGAAACAATTCTTATAAATGTATTTATTTATCCCTTTTATATACATTCACTAACAACAATGGGAACAAAAAACAGTTGATAATAATAGAAATATATAATATGTTACATTCCAAAAATAATTTTCAGTAACTATGCTAGATAAAAACAATAAGCTAAATTAAAAATATTTTATCATTATGTACACCATTAAAATTAACATGGATAAAGTATGTAATTATAGATACATTCAGCTTACAATAATCTATACACACCTACCATTATAACATTTTATCACTCATCAGTCTTATTGAAGTTTAGGACCACACAAGTTATTGATAAAACCTAATCTATAGAAGATAAAAAATCATTTAATATAGAACTTAAACTAGATGCTTTAAATTAAATCAGTAAGTCATAAGGGACTAGCATTTTTAGCTTTAAATTATAAATTTAGAGCAGAATAATTATGAATCTGAAATTTGAACATAATGTTTTCCTTGGCTAATGGTTTCCCACAAGGTAGTGTTAATAATACTTTAGAACCAGTTAAAATATATATCTTGAAAAACACAGAATGGTAGTCTTTTCATTAATAGCTGAACGTTTGTCTAATATTGTAATACATACATAAAAAAATTCTGTTATAATTTATAATTTCATTAATAGAATGGCACATAAAATAAAAATGTACATAACTATACAATGAAGAAAACATTTATAAATATTTCAACTTGCTCATTGTATTTTTAAGTTATTACATGGTTCGGTAACGTATATAAGGCCTAAAATTCGAGACACAGCCAACACCATTTTAAATTTGGGGATTTTTAAAAATTATATTAGATCATTTTGCATGACTTTAATTTATTAACATTTCCCGTTGAAATGAAGAGAGACTGGAAGGAGGAAGATTTTGGGAATTTCAAGAACTCTAAACTAATAAAAAAAAAATCTTTTACGTTTTATTTAAGTGAGTAAATATATACAAAAACAGTTTACTCAAGATAAAAATAGCCCAAATGCATGACTAGTGAAATCATTAATTAGGCAATTGAGAATCACAAACTCCAATTACTGTGACCTTTCCTTTTAACTTAATTTATAAGTTTCAGGTAAATAAAATAATTATAAAACATATTAAGAAGAATAACATACAAATGTAATTACTTTTGAAATTTTCAAGTCTTGAACAATTATTTTGAAGTGAAAAAAATAAGAGCCAAAATAAAATTGCATAATTTATAATAATAAAAAAAAATGCTTGCAATGGATTAAATTATTTACATTTAATAAAAATATATCAATAATTTAGAGATTGAGCATCTGTTGCATTGAAACCAATTGTTATAATCATTATAAGAGGCATTATAATAGTAAAGACCCTTTATGTGAATTGTGCATTATAGCCTTTCATCAATAGGATATTAAAGAAAATTATGAGCTTGAAATTTGGACATGTGTAATAAACAAAAACTAATAGTTATTGAGTGCTTAATCTTTACTATTACCGTAGAGCATATTAGCACAAAAATGGATTATTTTAATGAAAAAAGGATAGAAAGATTAAATCATAACTATAAAATAAATAAAGTTATGTTTAACATTCATCATTAATATATTATGCCAACGAATATAATGAGACATCAAATTCTAAAAATAATATGTAAAAAATTCAACAATTTCTTTGATAATGTACCTGGTTAACAAAATATGTCGCTTAAGTACTTAGGAACTTTTGACTTGAATACTTTGCTAAGACCTAAATAATTTTACAGATAAAAATTAAGCTCAAACAATTTGAATTTAAATTTAGTTAAACAAATATAGTTTTAAAAAGTGTATTCCAAGATCAACTGCTGATTGCATTGACTGACTCAACTTGAAGTAATTAAAAATAAAATTTTCTATAAAATAAAAAAGAACTTCTAATTTACCTCTTAAATTTGGTAAATTAAGAAAAAAGATCCCAAGGGTTTGGGAAACTACTGTATTAATGCATGTTAAAAAAAAAAAAAAAAAAAAAAAAAAAAAAAAAAAAAAAAAAAATGAGAGGCAACAGTGGTTGCCGTAGTAAGCAGGGCATTTTTTTTTTTTTTTTCTGACAACTAACATTCTGGAGAAAAGGTCAAGGCAAATAAGTGGAGATACCTCAGGAAGAACAATGTATTTAGAGAAAAAGCATACAAGACCTAATCCTTGCTATGAAACAGATCTCGGAAAAAGTAATAGAACCAGGCAATGAACTGAGCATCTTCTTTAAAAACCTCACAAAAGCAATTCAACATCAAAAAGGTTAATATTATTGCAGTCAATAGGCTTTTAAATATCTGGGAGCCTATTTGACTGAGAACTGTACCATTGATAATGAAAATTAGAAAAGAGCAAGTTCAGCTGGTAAGATACTCTATTTCTGAACAAAACATATATATCCAAGGATATCAAACCATGGAAGGTTAATGAATCTACATTTCTGCTAAAACTAACTTAATTCATGGGCGGTAACCACTAATTACAAGCAGCTGAAATGAGATAGAAGGGGGGGGGGAAGAAAGAGACAGAATAATGCAATAAGATGAAACCTCATTATCAAACTAGCATATAAAGTTGTTGAAGAACAGTATCAAAAGAAGTTTGGACATGTCTTAATAATGTAAACAATGGATCAGCCAGAATGACACATAAGGCGAAGCTTGACAGGAGAAGTTCCAGAAGAAATTTATACACCTCAGAACCAGGAGGACGTGATTGCTTAGGAATTACAGGTCTACAACAAAACAGATGAGAACTGGCAGATCATTGTGGAGCTTGGTCCAGACTAAAAAAAAAAACACTTCACAATGCAGAAGAGGAACTATTATGATGATGAGGGAAAAAAAAATATTCTAAAGCAATTTGAAATTTGATTTCTCTTCTTACAATTATATGTTGACAAAAAATAAATAGAATCCGCAGTAAAATAAAAATTAAACAAAACTTTTATTCTATAAAAATAGAAAACAGGAGAGTAGACTTTTTTTGATTTCAGGAACAATAAAATAAATTAAAGAAATAAGGAACTTAGATTACTTTCATTATTTATTTTTTTTTTTTTTTAGTATAGATTGTGTAGATTGGACACACAGATCATTAAGCGAGACTGACTAGAGCAGCAGTATTGTTTTTTCAAAAAAGTTGGTAAAACATTGTATTCAAATAAACCCTGAACATATTCTGCTATAATCTATTGTTTTCAATATTTATGTTGAATAATAATAAATAATGTATTTTTTAATAACTATTGCTGAAGTATTTATGCTGTTATAGCTATTTTACAGATTAACCGTGAAATCGGCACCACCCAATCCTGATGATAATTAAGAGTTTACTGTAAAATAAAACAACAAAGTTTACAGAAGCTGAGGTATCTTTGGACCAAATTAGCAAGAGATCATGCACTGTATGATGGTAGTAAGTAGTATAAATAAGATCAATGAAAGAGGTGAACATGATTAAAAATAATATTTCAATCATATACCTAGCAACATAATATAAAATGAAATAAAAGTAGAATAAAAAAAAATTGCTTCAATCTTACAATTCGATAGACTGCATTCCAAATCAACATGAGTTGGAAAAAAAAATATAAAGTGAAAGAAAAGAAGCACCCTTCTAACGTTGACAGACAAAGAAACACCAGGAATGCCAAATAAAATTGCCTAAAAAAGTATGGTGTAATTCCACTCTTCGATTAATCGGAGATATTTCAAATAATAGTTGTTGTTTTTTTTAAATGAAAATCTCTTGTAGAAGTTGAATAAAAAGAGATAATTTTTTTTTTTTTTACTTTTCAAAAGAGAAATACATTTTCATTAAGACTGGGTAACAAAAAAAATATCAAGTTTCCAATAATAATGAGTTACGCACTTTTTGTTTGAAAATCAAAAATTAGAAGCACCCTTCTAACGTTGACAGACAAAGAAACACCAGGAATGCCAAATAAAATTGCCTAAAAAAGTATGGTGTAATTCCACTCTTCGATTAATCGGAGACATTTCAAATAATAGTTGTTGTTTTTTTTTAATGAAAATCTCTTGCAGAGATATTATCTATCTAAGAAAGAGTATTTCTCTTTCTTTCAAAAGAGAAATACATTTTCATTAAGACTGGGTAACAAAAAAAAATATCAAGTTTCTAATAATAATGAGTTACGCACTTTTTGTTTGCCAAGAAATGCAGTCATATTTTCATGGGGTCATATTTTTTATTAAACTAAAAATTGGAGGCATCAAGAAGCTTTAAAACAATAGTTTTGTTAAAATTTTTGAACTTGCTATTTAGACACAGATAAGCGTAGGACGGATTTGGCACAAAATTTGGAAGGGGGTCATAACCCCCCAGTCTTACACTCATAAGTTGTCTTCCGCCTGACACTACCTTTGTTTTCAAATTTATTTAATGGATTACTTCCCTGCAGCAGGAAGGACTGCGATCTATATTGTTATGCTAATGGTTTAGCAGCTATGTAATTTCATTATTCCTTTGAAAATACAAAATAAATATAATTAGCTAAAATATTTGGGGAGGGGTCATGACTCCTGTCATCTACCCTCTGGATCTGCTATAGAGCCCGTCTTAAAGAAAATTAAGTGCTCTTTTGAAAGGTAAAATCCATAAGTTTTATTTAAACTCTAAAAGTGATTTTCAAAAAACAAAGTAACTGAGGTGAAGTGGGGTAAGTAGGTATTTGTGGGCAAGTTCATTAGTCAGCTATTTCTTATTAAGTGCTTTTATTACGTCAACTGCCTTCTATGGAAAGAAGTATGAACTTCATACACTCTAAATTTGTCTGTACTTATCAAATATATATTATTAATTCATACCTCCTAAATGTATTATTTATCAATTTAAACAATTTTAATAAAATCAATGTAAAATATGTTAGTGGTAACAATAAACATCATTCAATAATCCTTAAATAATTTCAAATTTCTTTACAAGCAAACAGTCAATTATCTTACAAAATGTCTGAATGAAAACCAAATGACATAAATAAATTAGAAAATAACAAAGTTGCTGGAACAGACAAAAACTGCAGCAAAAGTCTAAGGAATTCATTGATTCAAGGGATAACCCATGAATAATATATTTTGTAACTCTGATTTAAAGACTCAAAATTATTTTTTGAAAATATCCTCAATATAGTAACTTTATTAGTCAAAGAATGCATTAATGTATTTATTATGAATGATTTTAAGTTGAAATTAATAATTTAAAAAGTATATGGACAAGTTACAAGATATGAAAAAGAATCGCTTTTTTTTGGTTCTTTCCCGTTTTCAGGAAACAAACTGGTATCCGTGATGTTTATAATCTGGCACACTGAAAAGCTGAAAAGTTTATATTTATGAAAATTTAAATACCTTATACTAAACCTTTGAATAAAGTAGAAATCCAAAACTAATAATCACTAATAAAATGGGGAGCATTTTTTATTAACTGAGGAACAGCAGATTCTTGGCATGGCCCATTAGGACAGGTTATGTGACCGTGATATTAACGAACTCATATCATGCCATTTTCAATTAAAAACGGTCTCTATTATCTTTAATTGATCCCAGCTTTCACACTCTATGCTCGCTTTGTTCGCTAAAAAGGGATGATTAGACAACCAAGGCATTTTCATTTGAAATCAGGGCCACCCTGACTGACAAAGTTCTACTGCACTAAAAAAAAACAGAATATGATTGGAATTACCTCAAGTTTGTGAAAATATTTCATGGCTTATTCTTCTGAAGAGGGCAACTTCCGAATGGTTACAATTTGTTGAGCTATATTTTCAACAAATTGATAACAGAAATTAAAGAGAATTAACATAAATAAAAACATTAGAGCTATAAATAAACAAAATATAACAACAGTAAAAAGATAAGACAACAGAGGGTAGGTTGCAGTAACAGTTTGCTTGTGCCACGAAAAAAAAAAAGTAGAAATTATGTATATACTTTGATGTTCAAGTCATTCGACATTATTACAATCTATGAATCTTAAATTCATTGGGATGAAGGATTGTCAAGCTGGTTCATGCGCATATGAGAGTGAGCAAATGTTATAACACATAAACTAATTGAACACAAACAAAAAGTAAGTAAACTAAGAGTAATGTACACTAAAGTAATTTGCCAAAAAGCAAATAGATAGACAGTTTTGTTACAGTAAGCACCTTCACGAGGGTCATAGTTTGGTTCATATTCTTTATACACCCAATATGATCCTGAAAAAAATAGATGAGCAAAATAAATTGTAGGAAATGTAACTTATTATAATTAAATAAAACATAAGATACATCATTTAAGGACATTGTTTATAATTGTGTATTATATATAAGGTTTCTTGAGTCAATAAATAGACAACTATATTATGACAACCTTTCAAGATTATATTATTCTCATGATCCTGCCCTACAATGAACAAATACTTATATGAGTTACATAGATAAAATTGTCCACTGAAAACCATAAACAAACAGTGGAGAATAAACGTAATCAATGGATATCCCCATAGATCCTCATTTGCAATTTACTAAAACAAACACAAACAAGACCTCAACAAGAACAAAATGAAACTAACAGTAAAATATTCTAAACTATTCCTTATATGCAAGCACTATGAGAATGGAATGAAAAAACACTCACAATAACAACTTTAGTATGAGTTTATAAATATATCAGAAAGAGTATATCATTTTTATTACTGATTACACTATCACATTTAGAAAACGCCCACCATAAAAAAATTATATAGTAACCTGTATCATACAGATAAATTTGAATTAAGTATATCATGTAGTTTATGAAATACTGTGTGAAGATAATTGTGGAAAATTATATTTCGGCACATCGGAATAATTATCATTTTGTAACACAGATATAACCATATGACTTAAGCTTCAAAGCAAGACTAACTCTCCAGTCCAACACTCTTTACATATAGTCATAAGGAGAACAATCCAGAACCTTTGAGGCCAGCATAGATGGTACTCGAACATCGTAGTCATAAACATGTGCTATGACAGTTTGTTCTAACAGTTGGTTTATTTCAATAATTCTAAACCGTACGTTTGATTGTTTTTGTTTAATATTACATTACTAATTATACATTAAAATAATACAATAGATCACAGTAATAAACCATTTATCCATTTTAAAAATCTATGCATCAAACGAAATCCCTGTCTACCTGTTAAAAAAACTGTAATACCATAAGGTTAGAAAAATAACCCACAAACCTTAACCCTTTAACTGCTACTAACACAGATATTTGCGGAGGGCAGGCGTGGCTCTGGTGCTACTATCACAGATGTGTGATTCCGAACGTCTGCTACTGTCTGAAAAGGCATCTAGCAGTCTCTAAATCAATCTATGGACTCTTTGAATACCCAGTAGGTAGGATAGGCATTCCCTTTTAATTCTAAGCCAGGTCTGAGTGGTCAGACCTTTTTATGCCTGGTTTGGCCTAGGCACTGTACCAGTTCAAGTCCCTCAGTATAGTTTGTAGTAAACACAAAAATAGAAATGTAACTATGTATTGCTGTGATGTGTGTGAAGTACCTGAAAATTTTTTTTTTAACTCTACCAATGCCGGTCGTCTAAAGTCCGGATATAAAAATGAGGATGGATTTTTTTTTTTTTTTTAAAATCCAAAATGACGAATTTATGATGAAAAACTAGCAAAAAGAACTCAGCACTGGGCGGTTGTTCAAGCGGCAATATCTATTAGAGCAAAAGATTAATTTGGTTAATTTTTGCTGTATATTGTGATTGTACAAAACCCTATTCCAATTATATTCTTTATTAGTACCTTTTACATTTGTGCTATTTATATTTAATCTATAGAAATTGAATGGCCCGGACTTACCAACCCAATACCAAATTAATCTTTTGCTCTAATAGATATTAATCAAATTCAGAATATAACACATGGTGAAATGAGATATTGTCTATTTGTTGAGGTTCTACCAGAAACAGGTTATGGAAAGCAAGCAACCTCAAACCATGCTGAATAATAATCAAGTCATTTATTATGACTTATTTATTAACATGGAGTCATATGTCGATTTCATAACTTTTTTTTTTGTTTGACAGGGATAAAATTAGAAAATGCTCAACGGATTTTTATAAAATTTTGCTCATTGTCTGTAGTTTTGTCCAACTTTAAAGATAGGATAATTATTTATCTTGATTATTGGCTTTAATATTTCTTTCATTGCAAATTAAATGCTTATTATACTACAGTTGAGCGTGATTCTTTGTAAGTTCTATAAATTTCCAACAGTTGGCGGTGTAAGTTTTTTATTGACAAAAAATTTCATTTTCTTTCGATATTTAGGATGGTTAAGCAGAAACTTATTTTTTCCGGCCTGGACTAGGAAAAAACACGATTTTCCCATGGTTTTAGCAAAAGACAGGTTAAACAAAATCATTGTGCCCCTATTAGCACTACAGTAAAGAGAAATTGTGAATTCTAATAATAAAAAAATGTACATCATTGTTGTAAAAAGTTATAAATTAATGTTATCTATCTCATTTATAAAATTAAATTTTTATGTTTTGATAAGTAGCATGTAAAACATTCAGCATGGTTTGAGGTTGCTTGCTTTCCATAACCTGTTTCTGGTAGAACCTCAACAAATAGACAATATCTCATTTCACCATGTGTTATATTCTGAATTTGATTAATATCTATTAGAGAAAAAGATTAATTTGGTTAATTTTTGCTGTATATTGTGATTGTACTAAACCCTATTCCAATTATATTCTTTATTAGTACCTTTTACATTTGTGTTATTTATATTTAATCTATAGAAATGGAATGGCCCGGACTCAGTGCCAGCTAGCCTTGTTATTCCCTTTGGGGCTTGATAAACTGATAAAATCTTATCTTTTAAGTTGGACAAAACTATATACATACAGCCGAATTTCATTAAAATGGTTTGAGTAGTTTCTGAGTTTACCTCTGACAAACACCAGGACACTAGATTTTATATATATAGGAATATATATATATATATATATATATATATAGGAATATATATATATATATATATATATATATATATAACTTCTATATATCAAACCTTCCAAGTCCAATTTAAAAGATAAGATAGTTTTTTTCTTGATTATTGACCACAATAATCAATTCTTTTATATTGAATTATTGCAAATATAGTAGGTTGCAAATATGTAATATGGGTCATTCTCCCATTTCATTCAAACTTCATTGCTCTAATTTCAATGCGGAAAAATTACATTTTCTAATGATTTTTTTCCACACATTGTTAGAAGGTAGGCTGCTAATGGTGTTTAAAAAAAATGCCTTCATAGAAACATATATATATTATTTCTCTAGGCCTTTTTTTTTGTCGGTACTCAATAACATCCTTAATAACTTATCAAATTTCATGAATCAGGCATCATTTTAAAGCTTTCCTTAACTGCTACACCGGAAAAATATACAAATAACTCATTTCGCCTTCGATTGCGAGTTATAAGCGCAAAACCGCGGTTTTTGCGATAAAAAATTAAATTAAATAAAAAGTCGTAGAGGTTTCTAAATGGTGTCAATCTTTTCAGGTTTTCAAGGAGAACATTTTCGGTCATATAAATTTTTTCGATTAATCCCTTCGGTTGCGGATTGTAAGCGAAAAGCGTCCCTCGGATAGGACGTAAAATAGAGGACCCAAGCTTGCGCAACGTCAAGTACTCGTTAAAGATCCATATCCTAATTATACGTGGATATGCAAAATTTAGGACTCCCACTGTCGCATCGTCCGGTTAACCTTAGTTGCATAAAGGGACGTTAAACAAACAAACCCAATAGGTGTCAACTAAGTCTTTCTAATCTCTAATGATAAAAACACCCTCACAAGGAAACTAGAGCAGAACTTCTGTGAAAAAGGTTATCCTTGTTGAGGAGGGTATCTGTTACAATGTTGCCAACAATGAATTATAATGAAATAAAGGTTTCTAAAGTATTGAGGCCCGATTTAAAAAAATGTGAGGGAGATAGGTTGCATCTATGGGACAGGTAGATTATGGATCATAACTTTTTTTCTATAATTCGAAAATAGCAATATATCCTAAAACCAAATAATTAAGACTGTCAAACAAGTTTGGAAAAAAAATTAGGTTATAAATAAAAGAATACATATCTTTTTTTCCGCCAACAAAGTCAGCAACTTGAGCCGTGGGACAGGTGAGGGAGATAGATATAGACATTTTAAGTGTAAATTTAGGCCTATAAACAAATCGTTACTGAGATAAAAATTCTTGAACAACAAGCTGAGGTTTTCTATTAACCAGTGGATGCAATTGAATTATTAGAAATTTCACACAAATAATATAATCTCATTGGGACATAAATTCGTATGTAATGGGAGAATGACCCATATATGCAAGTCGCAAATATATATATCTAGGACCGGGATGTGACAGCATTCGCCTTAATATCAAGAGATGCATTGAAACATTTAATAATATATATGACACATGGTTACATTATTGAATTACGATTATTATTGTTATTAAAAAGTGATTACTCAAAAGTAAGTAAATAAAAAGTCGTATTTATATATATCACTATTTATTCTGTTTCTGAACAGTTTCCTATCGGTGATATTTAACTGGTGCCAAAAGTGTCCTGAACCGTTGTTTTTTTTTCCTATTCGTGAAGACGGTGTCGTAAAAGATGCTGAAGGAGTTCTCATGTCAGGACCTGAGAAAGGCAATTTCAGATTTGGAGCGCTTCGGAGGAGAAACCGATGCGCTAAATCATTTCTTGAAAGGCGGAGATTGCCTTATAGAAAGGATAGACACGAAAGTGACTGAAAATCTCGTCAATGCGGTGGATGCAGATGCATTAAAGGCGGCACTAGTGAGTAGAGTAAAAAGGAGTATTCTTAGCCATATCCAAGCGGATGAAGAGACTCCATGGCCAGTAGTGAAAGAAAGACTGAAGAAGGCATACGGGGGCAGAAGATGGACCCCGGAAGAAGACATTTACCACATGTTCAGGGAGAGAAAATCACCTCGGCAATCGAACGGGTAGTATTAGCGACACTATTAGCCAGATTTAATAATATTACCGAAAAGATGAGAGAAGCAATGAGTGCAGCTGAAGTGGAAGGCCGGATGGCATTTTTGTCAACTATTCTCAAAGTACAGCTGGCACAAGAAACTGGAAAAAGAGAGTATCTACCAAGGGATCGATCTTTTATAGAATGTGCTCAGGAAGTGGTCGATTATAGTACGAGAGAAGAGGAAACCCGAATGGAAGTGGAAGAAACTGGGTGGAGTAGGGTAACCTACAGGGGTCCCAAATCATCACCAACTGCCTGGAGGAGGAAGGAATCGGCGTTTATTAGTAGGGAGAGGCTTCCAGCAACTGAGAAATCAAAAATCAGACCGAGAAATAATAACAAGAAAGAAGATCGTAAATGCCACGGATAAGGGAAAAGCGGACACTTAGTAGTGCAGTGCCCCCGCACCAGATGCTTTGAGTGTGGTACAGAGATTATAGTACGAGAGGGACATATCGCTAGACAATGCCTTTATATATATTCTAGAAGGGAACAACACAGAGCGGAACCAATGGAGATAAACGCCCAGAAGGTGCGGAGAAGAAATGGCTCGCCAACGGGAAGTGGATCGTCGAGGGAATCCACGGAGGAATCAGGAACCTCGGAGACCGACAAGGAGATTCATGGATAACCGAGAAGATGTGAGAACGGCCGAGGTGTAAGGAGAAGCGGAGGAAGCAGGCGGCGAGCAGCAGAAGAGAGGGCCTGAGGAGAGTGCAGGCAGAGGGGCGACCACACGCTGGTGAGTTGCAACATTAAGATTGAGTGTGGCTGGTTGCCTATAATTGAAGTTATAAGAGGAGTACAGTGCTTGGTGGACAATGGGAGCTCTAACAGAGCACTGAAGCAGCTATGTGGTGGAGGGAGGATTCCCAAGATCCAAATATGTAATTGTAGGTTGATCACCCTAGGTGGCCCTTGTAGAGTCGAAGGGGAATCGGAGATAGGGCTAGATAGATGGGCAACCGGAAGTGGTATGTTAGGAGTGCACGTCATAAGCAGCATGCCCCGAGAATACCAGGCAATTATAGGATGTGACTTAATGGGAAAGGTAGGTGTGAGGGTTAAAAATAGCGATGGAAAATGGAGAATTAGGATCGGGAAAAAGACGTGTCGATCAGCACTCAAGAACGGTAGGGTGCAAATAGGTGCGATTGATCTAAAGGAAGATTGGAGAAAAATCATAAGGAGAGAATTTGACAACATTTTCTTCAAAGAAGGGGACATGTTATGGGCAACAGGGAGAACCGTACATGAGATCCCACTAAAACAGGAGAAAATAACATATGTGAAAGAGAGGAGATACCCCCAGGCACTTTGCCATCACATTCGGGAAGAACTAAAGAACCTAAAGGAACCGGGGATAATCATAGACAGTACGTTGCCTTACAATAGTCCGTTGTGGGCGGTAAAGAAAAAGAGCGTGGCAGGAGAGAACAAAGAGAAATACCGCGTTGTGATAGACTATCGAAAATTAAATGAAAATACCGTGGATGAAAAGTATCCAATCCCCAGATTTGAGGAGATCCTAGATAGTCTACAAGGAGCAACAATATTTAGTACATTAGACTTGAAAGCCGGGTATCACCAAATAAAAATGCATCCAAAAGACAGATATAAAACAGCGTTCACATTAGAACGGGGACATTATGAATTTACTAGGATGCCGTTTGGCCAAAAGAATGCTCCAGTAACATTTCAGCGTCTTATGGACGAATTTTTAAGAGGAATAGACGAATCAATGTGCCAAATTTATATGGACGACCTACTAGTGTTTAGTAAGACGGAGGCCGATCACATAAAACATTTAAAGAGCGTGTTTGAGAGGGTACGGCAATTTGGCTTGAAACTTTCGAGGGAAAAGTCGCTATTAGGTCAGGAAAGTATAAATTTTTTGGGCCATTCAATTTCAAAAGCAGGAGTCAAACCGGATGCTAACAAGGTGGAGGTAACCACCTTATTTTAATAACTTTTCATAAGGTAATCACCTTATAGCTCGGTGGTGCAGTGGTTAGCGTACCGCCTATGTCACGCAGGAGACCCGGATTCGACGAGCCCAATCTTTTCTCTTCAAAACTAAAATATTTAAAATATATATACATATACATATATACATACATATACATATATACATACATATACATATATATATATATATATTATTATTAATAATAATCCTTTCATCCATTTATTTTTCAAATTATAGGAGGAGTTACCTAAAAAAAACCAAGAAAGCATGAAGCAAGTGATTACTGACTGAAAGGAAGATTTGGGTTCTTCTTCATTATCATTCCTACTGCGAGCCCGTTTTATTCTGTGCAATATTTGCAAAATTTGTTTGAGTACACCAACAAAACCTTGAAAATAAAATACATCAAATATTACTATTCATAATTACAATAGATATATACATAAACACACATTTAAAACTATTTGCTGGTTATTTGTAATAAAATATTGACATTAATCCTGAAAAACATTAATCATTACCAAAAACCTAATCAAATTTCATCGTAATAGTGGTGGCTTCACTACAGTAAACTTATTATGATTTCAGTAGAAGGGAGAGATAGTCAACTGTTCTTCAATTACGATAGGTTAAATGACAGTCAGGATTTTCAGTTTACAATGATTTTATTATGGTAAGCCGACGTTTCGATCCAATTTGTGGATCTTCATCAGGGCTAAAAGAAAACAAATATATGAGTAACTATGCTAGAGGGTGACAATAAATGGACACCTTATTTTTACCTTTGGTCTTAGTATCCACCTGGACTCAGTAGGTAAATATCAGATTCTATTTTATCTTGTTAACCAGCCACTAACTTTAATATTCATGTATACTCCATCTTTTATATTATTACCAGTTCTATAATGTATCCATTTATTGTCACCCTCTAGCATAGTTATTCATATATTTGTTTTCTTTTAGCCCTGATGAAGATCCACAAGTTGGATCGAAACGCCGGCTTACCACAATAAAATCATTGTAAACTGAAAATCCTGACTATCATTTAACCTATCATTATTATGATTTCTAAATGTTGCAAGCAAAACGGGCTTAAAGTAATAAATGAAGTAAATATTTTGTGAATTGTATGCTGTTTAAGGTAATTATTGAAAACATGATTAGCAGAATTAAGTTAATCTGAATCAGAACTATCCTGCATCTCTATTATTTATACGTGATGTTACCCACAACAAAAATATTAAGACTGGATAAACGATAATTGAACATATATTTAAGAAGAAATAATCTGGTAAGATGCATGCAACACACAACTTTCACTTACAACCTACTTAAGAGTAGAAACCAAAGTGTTTTAAAAACAAGAAAAGAATCAGAACCAGAATATCTTCTTAAATATTGGATACTGCTGCAGCTGGAAGAATAGTTAAAGTTATAAAAGGCAAGATTAAAGTGCACTGATTAATACATGTCTATTGAGGGCCAGGTTGCTCAAAATATCATCTAATTGCTAACATGCCTACTCAGTACCAGAGTCTAAAGATATTTTAAAGAAATAGGTAAATAATGAAAAATAAAAAATTGGCAAACAAATGTGTTGAGTAAGCAGTTTTCAAGGTATGGAGCACTGGATAAAAATTACAGTTTTTCTAAGAAATAACATTTTTGGTGTTGCATACCTAAAACAGAACAATGCCAACTTTTCAAGTGCAGTCTAGGCAAATAACTGTGATGAGCAGTCTAATTAAAAATGGATGTCACATGTTGAAAACAAATGATTACTCAGAAATGTTCATTTTTTTTTCCATTTTAATTTTGTTTAATTCTTACATAACTATTATCAGAAAATTCCAGGGTTTATCTCTCATCTTTAAATATTGCACAAAAAACACTACATAGTCCTTATGCTTAATTTCCATGGAAAATAAAACGTATTGATATTAATAGAATAATAATAAAAACTGAAACTGTCAATGGGTAACCCCTTAACTTTTGGACTTGAACAATGAAAATTGAAAGAAAAATAATTCATCTGTTTGAGTAAAAATGGAAAAAATAAAAGTGACTATCACATTTAAAACTTACCTCCTACAAGCAAATAAATTGGAATAAACACATTCACTGGGCATTCATTTAAATAATGCAATCCAACGAGGAACATTGCTACTGGTACAAATATCGTGACACCAATAGCTATGGTACAACCAACTGCAAAAAGTTATAATTAAATCTAAATTAAGAAACATTAGAAAACTGATGTACAGATGGTGCAATGCCAAAGCGCTATTACTGCGAATTTTCCTACCTTCAGTTTATGTTCTTTTTTAAATAGGCTTTTAGGAGAGTATGTATAATATTAGCAAATTCCCATTAACCCCCAAATGGGACCTTTTCAGTAGAGATTAGGTCCACACTAAATGGAGCCATATCGCCCTTAAGTACCGAGATTTCTATAAAACATTGAATATTGATCATGCAATAAAAGCATGAATTAGGAATAAAGAACAATTTAGCAATCATAATTTTGAAATCTGTCAGAGTAGTTTGACACGTATTCAGAAATAACATTTTGGAATTGCACCAAAAAAAACGATAAAACTTACTGGTACCAACAAGCAGAATAATTAGCTTCTTTAAAAAATCTATAGTTCCAGAAGACTGTTTATGTACCTCCCTAACTCTGCCTATCACTGATTCATAGGAAGGTGGAGGAGCTCCTACAATAAAAAAAGAGGTTAGACTAGTTATAATGATTTTCTAAGGTTACTTAGAAGGTCTAGTTTCTTGTAAGGTGACACTCAAAAATAGAAACTAACTGGACGGATCCATCGCTTCTTCATATGTTGGAGGAGGGCCTCTTTCAGTTGCTTCCATTGTAAATTGAACTCTTTCCAAGGAGTCTGTGACTCTTGACTGTTGTCCTGATCTGTCAACTGGTTCATGCTTTGAAGGTTGATAAAAAAACAAAAAACTAAGAGACTGATATAAATAAACAATAAAATCATTCATAGAGAGGCAGGTCTATAGTAATTTTATAAATAAATTACACAAAAGTAAGATACATACTTCATTAACAGAACTTAAATAAACTGTGACATCTTTTGAGGCCATTTCTTCCATAACAAAACAATTTAAGGCAAGAAAATTGTTATTTCTATAGCATCATTAATATTACAGAAAGTTAATCAAAATAAATTAAATTTGGTTTTTCCAACGTTCACTTAAAGTGTGCTTCCATATTTCGAGGCCAGTTGATAACGAAGAGCAACGAAATGCATCACAGCAGGACTTTTTTTTTTGTAAGTTGGTAGTGACACAGTTATCATCATGGCCGCCACGAGGCCGTTGTGCAATTATTTTCGATTTAAGCATGTAAATTTTAGTTTTTTGAATTTAAGCAATCAAGTTCACATTCGTTTTATTCATAAGTGCTGTGATCCTAGATTAACGAGTAATATATTGTTTCGTAAACCAAGAAAATATAACAATTACCTTGTCGGTAAGTCAGAAGGAAGGTTACAATAGTAAGAAAATACATTCATGAAATTTAATTTTTTGTTTGGTTCTCCTGCAATGTCACTGTAAAATTTTAAATTGCTTAATTCTGCTATATGATTTGTGAACTGTCTACGTCTAATGGTGTGCAATTTAAAATTTATTTGTTATTATCACAATGAACTACAAGTTCTATCAAAATTACTTAAATTAGTTTACATAGTGGTAGATATCTTGCATTACATATATATTATTCCATCATTTAAAGTCTAAGCTGTATTGTGAACTTTTTCTATTCAAATAAACAATATATTGATAAAATGGAAATGGGGTTGTGGTCCAATATCACAAACATCTTTTCTGTTAATATTTAATAGTGCTGATGTTTCTACCTAAATTTTAGGCCCTTATCAAGGCTCTTCCACCATTTTGAACAATCGATTATACAATAATCTAACAATAAATAGAACGATTAAAGGCAGAACTGGAATTAGAAATCCTATTACCATCATTATGTTAATTGAGGCACTGACATGGAAAAGGTAGTTAGTCAAAAAATAGTATGAAGTCGTGCCAATGGTATGGGAAGAGTAATAAGTTAGTTTTAAAGTGGTTCAGTTACTATGAACACCAGAAGATGCTTTTTATAAATAAACCTAATTTCAGCAGTTCAAAATCAAAATGTAAAATATCTAAATAAATGGTTGTTTTTTTACTTACTATGTTTAATATCCTTGTCAACGCCTCAATTGATATTCAACAATATAAAAATATTTTTTTGTAAAATATCATAAAATTCCTTTCTATATTACCCATAACAATTTCAAGGCTAATCTACCTCCTTTATCTTTTCAATAGATTTTTAATTTTAAAGATTGATTTGAAAAAATAAATGACACTTGAAAAGTTTCCTATGGCAGCAGCGACACCAAGGAGTCTTTAGGATAGCATTGTGGTTTATCTTAAATTGGTTAATTTATGGCCTTAAAATTTAGGTACTAGTACAATAGTGCGGCTTATGCGCCGGAGAGTTCACTAAGGCGCCCTTCTAAGTATCTAGATCTCCATTGAAAAAGACCCTTTTGGGGGTTTAATTATCTCTGAAGAGCAAGCGCAGCGAGCGGGAGTCGAAAGCTGGAATCTATTAAAGCCAATCAAGGCACTTTTTAACTGAAAAAAAGGCGATGAGAGTTCGATAACATGACGGTCACAGAACCTCTCAAAACAGGCCACGCCCAGCAGCCGCTCTTCAGTACCTTTACCAAAATTTACATTCTATAAAATACCTCCGTGGTATTTATTCCCTATTTTAAATTTTCCCATGAAATTCCCTTCTTTGATACCTTTTTTTTGTCAAACGCCCAAGATCTGGGAAAGAGATTTATACTGAACAAAAAACATAATATATGCATATACAACTAAATTTTGTGCTATGACCCATAGAAGACCTTGATCTTTTAAGCTATTTTCTATGCAGATCTCTCCTTTACGAGTCTTCTCCATGCCAACAAATCTGTTGATCAATTGGGTTGTTTCACATGAGATGTTCGATTTTATAATTTTTGAAATACATAGAGGATTTTGTGGGTCTCGGTTGTTTACTTCCAAATGTTCACATATTATAATTAAGCAGGTACTAATCCTCTATTTTTCTTTTATTAATATTAGCTTCCCAATCAATTACACACTTTTTAGTATACCTCCAAATATGAACATGGAAACATGCAATTTTTGTGTAATATTTTTTTATGAGTTTAAACTCGGCCATTCGGCACCTAAGGCTGCTAGAAACATCTGTAAGGCATTTGGGAAAGGGAGTGAAAATGAATGAACCATTCGCTGTTGATTTGCTAAGTTTTCGGCTAGGGATACCGAATCGGAAAACCAACCCCGAGGAAGACCTCCATCTGTAATTGAAAACGATGTCCTAAAATAAACTGTAGAAGGTAACTCCTACCAAACAGTTATAGAACCCTCAGCACAACTAAATGTAAGTGCATCTACCGTTTCCAAACACTTAAAGTGCATAGAAGTAAAAAAGCTCGAAACATGGGTACCTCACTGAGCGGCAGCAATTTAAACATCTTGAGACCTGCGTTTCATTGGTTGCTAGGCAAAAACCGAGCCTTTCCTTGAAAGAATAATAACTTGCGATGAAAAATGGACTGCATATGACAATCAGCGTTGGTTAGGGCAGTGGTTAGACATCGACGAAAGCCCAGGAGAAATGCAAAAACTAAATTTACCACCCAAAAAATTGATGTATAGTGGTCCATGGCTGGAATCATACATTAGCTCTTTTTGCCTAGAGGTGATACCATTACCTCTACAACCTACTGCAATGAAATCTCACAAAATTATTGACAAAACATTCTGGATTGGTAAATCGGAAGGGTCTTATACTCCTACATGACAGCGCTAGATCCCATGTTTCAAAACTTAACCGTGGATAGATTGAAAGAACTGGGGTACAAAATTCTTCCGCACCCACCATATTCTCCCGACTTGTCTCCAACAGATTATTACCTTTTCAGGAATTTAGGAAATTTTTTTGAAAATGATGCTGAAATACAAATGCGTTTTCAGATTTTGTTTCACTTCAAAGCTCAAGAGTTTTTCAGCTCCGGGAAAAAAAAGATGGTGTCACGTAGGGAAAAATGTGTTGAAAAAGAAGGTGAATTCTTCGAATAAAATTACATTGTTTTCATATTGTATTTTTACTAAAATCCCTTAACCTTGAAAACAGGCATTTCATGTGAAACAACCCAATATTTAGGGAGTTTCTGGGGTACTACTTCTGAACAATGGCTCAGGCACGGTTCATATAAGGTACCCTTCATAGTAAGACCAAATCTCAACTAGAAGGTCCCTTTGGGGGTTTATCTAGCTCTGAAAAGCAAGAGGTAGTTTAAAGCTGGGAATGAATAAAGCCAATCAAGGCCCGTTTTAACTGGAAAAAAAAATGTGATAGAAGTTTGATACTAATACATTCAACCTCTGAAAATAGTCCAGGCCCTGGAGCAACTCTTCAAAAGTATTACCTTTTTTTTTGGGTATCACTATACTCAATAAGTAAGTATAGTGGATTAAAATATTTTAGAGGAAGTAGGCAAATCAAGTTGCTGTACATTTATACAATTGTGTGTATACGTTTCTTATGCCCGCCTAAACTAAAATAATTCAATATTATAAGTATTCTATGCCTCACAAACATTTCAAAGCTGTTTTGCAGTACTAACCGTTATCTTTCAAATTCCAAAACTTTTTCAAAAGCACATTGAAAATTGTGATTTTTATTATAAAAAAATTTGGTGCGGTGCTCCTAACACACAACTTTCACTTACCAACCTGCTCCAAGTAAAAATTGACATGTTTTGATAAATGTGTAAACACTATTTAGTAACATTCATTTACTACTTTTTGATTGTTATTCTTCATGAGGTTCAATCATTCACAGCGCTACAGACGCTTAAGCGGTCCTTGGCCATTCAACTGCTCTTCCCCAGTCTTCCCTGCCGTAAGCGAATCTGATGGATATACCTGCTCGCTTCAGATCCTCGGTGACAGTGTTCTTCCATCTTCCCTTCGGTCTTCCACAAGGTCTTACTCCATCGGGTTTTCCATAGTACAGTCTTTTGACTATCCTCTTTTCACTCATCCAGATTACGTGCCCCAGCCATCTGATCCGTTGTACAATTACTAATTTTGAGACACTCGGGTCATCTTACAATATAAGAACAGTACAATGTATTGTGCTCTTATTATATTGATGAAAATAGTCCAGGGTGGTGGTCAATTAACTACAAAATAGTATTAAACAATTTTATTGTAGCCGACGTTTCGACCCAACAAGTATTTTAATTTTTATTTTAAATAGCTAGTGTTTTTTTTGTTTTTTAAAAAATAAAATACCTTTTAACCTCAAATCATTTAAAATACTTTTCGATAAAAGTATTTTAAATGCAAAAATTAAAAAAATATTTTTTTTTTATTACACTCTTTGGAAGCGACTCCGTGGTGTAATGGTTAGCATACCGCGCATGTCACGCGGAAGACCCGGGTTCGATTCCTGGCGGAGCCAAATCTTTTCTCTTCAAAAATAAATTATTTAAAATAATTTAAAAAATAGGTGGTTACCCACAATGATGGTTAAATTAATTAATAAAAAAATATTTTGTATTTTAAATAAAAAAAATTAAAATGAAAATACAATATACTTGAAACATATTAGCTAGTGCATTGCAATTAATTAATAAATCGACAGTTTTTTTTTAATTTTTTTTTACGGTTGTCTTTGCTTGGTGTGATGTAACTGATTCTCAGATCATCTTCGCTTTCATTTGTTGAAATTATCTAATTAAATTTCTTCTTCTACAGATCCAATCTGATTCGGAACCTATTTAAACTAATTAGGCTAAAACAGCTTCTATATCTTCGAAATAAACTATTACATTCCGGGTATTTCAGATAATTATATTTTTAATCTTTTAATGTCCACAGAAGTGCTGGAGAGCTGAGCCGGTCGTAAAGAGTTAGCAAGGCATACAGAGCTTGATTTGTATGTATGTAATTTAAATTTATGGGATGAATAGTGGATTGTAAGTGAAGACCGAAATAAGTTTTCAGATTTTGATCTATCATAGCGAATCAAAAATGTTCTGTAATATTTTTGAGGAACCCTAATATTATTTTAATATTTCTTTATACTGTATTTAGGATATATTGTTTGTTACACTCCTATGGCAGAATGGTTATCTTTGAATACTTCAAAATTCGGGTCTTTTTTGCGAAGACCACATCCAGTTACTTTTGGTAGTGATTGCTGTGATTTTAAATACTTATTTTGATTACTATATTTATTATGATTACTATTTTGATAGTTAATATCTTACTGGAAGACTTGGTCTATATTATTCCAGATTTTGTACCGGTTTATTCAAAAGTAACAAAATCGAAAATCAAGTTGGAGCCATAAACGAAGGCATAAACAGGACCCAAATTTAGAGAGAATACCAAAAAAGTTAGTAAACTTTGTAAAAATATGTATGACTGAAACATTCAATAAAGTTAGAATCGGTCAGTATTTTTCCGAGAGGTTACGTTCGTTCAAAATTGAAGAGAAAATCAGGATAGATTAGAGGTAAGAAATGCTAGCCATTAAGGAAATTACTTAGCTCACACCTTCTTCTCTAAAACTTAAAAATTCGAGTTTATAAAATTATTATTCCTCCTGTGGTTCTTTAAGATTGTAAAACATGCCCGCTAACATAGAGTGATGAGCGAGTTAGGTCATAGAATTTGAAGTTTGTATTTTGGGGTCTTTTTGCGAAGACCACATCCAGTTACTTTCAACAATCTGTAGTGCTTTTAAACAGTGATTTTTATCAATGTATTTCTATCATATGTTTTATATTAAACAGTGAATGGGTTAACCCTTTATTTGTGAAAACAGTTATATTAAAAAATGGGTCTTTTGAAATTAGCTCGAGATATTCGTGACAAAAAGAAGGCATTTGAGTTCTTACAAGACAATGGAATATTACATAGAACAACAGCGTATGTTCCAATGATCATGAAATGAAATTATCTTTTTCAGAAAAAATTAAAGATGGGTATGTTGCAAGAGAAGTTGTAGACAATCCATAGCTATAAGAAAAGAAACATTTTTAGAAAATAGTAAGATTTCATTAACATCCTTTATTTATTTTTTGTACAGTTGGAGTAATGAATACACAACTACAAAATTCTCTATCAATGAATTTGAAATGGGCATAAATACAATTGTAGACTGGAAAAACTTTATAAGAGAATTTTGTGCCGATTCTAACAATGGAAATACATGAAATTTTGTTCTCTAAAAGAAAATATAATGTGGGGAAAATTTATCCAGAGCAGTGGATATTTGGGGGAATCTGTAGAGAAACAAGTGATTGCTTCCTATTTGCAGTTCCCAATAGGACGAAGAAGACACTTTTGAGTGTAGTAAAGGAATGCATTGGACCTGAAAGCATTATTATTTCAGACTGTTGGAAAAGTTATGAAAATATTCCAGCCTTGGAAGGATACAATTTCCAACATCTGACAGTAAACCACTCAAAGAATTTCCGTGACCCTATTGCAGGAGCTCAAACTAATACAATTGAAGGCTGTGGGCATCAGCCAAAATAAAAAATAAAAAAGATTGTGGAACAAACAGGAACCTTCTAGACTCTTATATATGTGAATTCATTTGGAGACAAAGAAATAAGAATGAAGATTTGTTTATGAAAATTATAGAAGACATTATTGTATCATTTATGCCAGCTCGTAATTAATTGTATTTTTTTTTTTATAATATTAACCTTTTTATAAATAAATATTCCTTGCTGAAATATATTCTTCTTATATTCATTTAGGCCATTACTTACAAATACAGGTTATCTAAGGGTTAGTTATAAACCGTATGATATAAATATAGTAATCATATTATTCCAATTTTGTAAAACAGTGAAAATTCACATCTTCCATTTTGATATATATCGTCATAACCATGCTAAAGTAACGAATATGCATAGGTTTTTAGTTGCACATTCGTTACTTTAGCATGATGACGAATAGAATAGAATAGAAAAGTCCTTTATTCAAAAAACAAAAAAGTATTTACGAAGCTATATACATATCTAAGGACAAATTTTGACATGGTCTACGCCGTCTGCCAGGAGTCCTGAAAATAATAATACATTCATAGAGAATAAAGAAAATATTTACAATCTTAAGAGTATTCAAATAACAATAATCTTCTGTATCTTATTGCTTCTTTAACATAAAAGTAAATGTCATTTAGTTTATTTTTGTTAAACAATACTAATAACTCTTCTTTATTGATCAATATTTTTCCAAAATATTTCAACCTGATATAATTCAAAATTGGGCATACTCCAATAAAATGCACCATGTCTTCTATTTCATTTTTGTTACAAATGGTACAATAATAACTTACTCCATCTACCCATAGTTTGTAATTTAGGTCTAACAGTTCTCCTTTTACTTAAAATATTATTTTTATTAAATCTAAACTGTTAACGTCATTTATGTACGATATTGAACTGGGTAATAAATCTTTGTAGAGTATATGATAGTCAGATTGTTGGGCTGCGGCTAAACAATCACTTTTAAACTGCTGTTGAAAGAGACCGATGATTTTATTAGTTTGTTTCTGCCACCTCTCAACTGAAATAAAACAGGGGTCTAAATCTGTACCAAGGCGATCAGCTAGTGCAATCCACTCAGCAAAGCACGAACATTTACTTTTTACTATTTCATTTGCAATTATTAGGAAATCTATAGTCCGGCAAACAAAATATTTTTAAAATGCATTTTAAGAGTAGTGATAAAAATGGGGTCTAATTGCGTCTCTAAGTAAATTTGATAGTTTGGTGTATTGTTGGGAAGCGAAAATATTTTTTTTTCTTTATTAAAAAAAAAAATAGCATCGTGACGACGATATATATTTTTCAATACATTACAACATTCATAACGTTTCGAGGCTTTAATGCCTCATCTTCAGGTGTACTCCTCTCTAATCCCTATTAACAATATTTTAGTTAAACAATATTGTATTTTACCGACTTCGAATGAAAGAGGAGGTTACTCAATTCGATATGTATGTGCCTTCTTTTTTTTTCTATATATGTTCACCGATTACTCAGAGATGGATGGACCAATTGGAACAAAACCTTTTGCATCTTGTAGATTATTTTCCCAAGGTGGTCCCATTAAAACCTTTTTTGGGTTTTCATTTTATTTAAGAAGTTATCAGGAAAAAACATGAAAAAATTATTTAATTATCGCTAAAAATGTTTACTTATTGGAAAAACATATGGCATATCTAATAAAATATGCTCCAACAAGCTATTGAAACTAATTGATAACTAATAAATCTCCATAATGTTTTACTGCTGGATGAATCAAATGAGAAAACCAATCAAATTCAGAATCAAAAGAGTGGGGGGGGGAGAACATGAGCAGTCTGTTAGTTATCGATGTGTTTTAAGTGCTAGTTGGAACAAACCTATCCATAACCTTAACTAATTTTTCAACAGTAAATTTAAATAAAGATATATAATATCAGCAGAATATAATAATGCTGTCGTTTTCTGTAGCAATATTATCATAAATATTAGGTAGATATATATATTCACCGATAACAGTAAACCTTCTTAATTTAGATCTAATCGACGGTTGGACACCATAATCATAAGACCACAAAATTCGTGGAATTCCAAGAAAGACTGAGTATTGATAACCATTTTAAAGCAGAATTTAAGACTTCTTCAAGTTCCCGAAGGTTCGTTTAAATTTAAAATCATAGCCATTATTGATTTAAATTAGATTTTGATTTCTGTCTTTCAATCCCTATGCACATTAAAAAGGAATACAATAATTCCTGGAAAAGCTTATTTTCAGTTGACTTAACATAGGATTCAGATACCTCTGACTGATTCGATATTCGAGGATTCGGATACACTTCGTCACTGTTGAATATCTTGTCGGAGATCTCGTGCCGATTCTTCATGGACTGACGCTTTAGTTATGTTATCCGGATTACTATTATCGGTTTTAATTTTGTTTCTGCAACTATTGAGGCGTTTGCTGATGTCCATCCATCAATTAAAACTCCAAAATAAAACTTGATATCTCCCAGAAAACAACGTCATTGTACGAAATTCCCCTCAGCAAAGATTTGGCAGCCATAAAAATGATTGATATCATAAAGGCTACCCCACTTGAATTGAAGCAACAGTGTTTAGCAATTTATTTTCTGAATAATGTTTTATTACGAAGGATATTATTCATAGTACTTCGGTAATAAATTTAGTCAAAAATTCATCGAAAGGAATTACGAACATAATTGACTCAACCAAGAAATATTTTTCAATTAAATCAGCAGTATGGTATCGAAAATAATAATATCCTTAGTAATAATAAATTGACCATACAATGAGTCCCAAACCCTGTTGTTTCTATCCTAGCGGAGCAGACTTTCTGATATCGATGAATTTTTTGTTGGGGTTTCTATCCAATGATGTTGATTAAATAAAGAAATATTAACGGTCCGTACCGGAATAGTATACAATATCGCCATAGTTTTCAGAAGAATATTCAAGCGATCATAATTCCAAAATTACTTTCCAATTTATTATAGGTCATATTACCATCATCATCGATTCTCCATTAATGATATCTTGTCCAAAACTGGCCAAAATCACGACTGTTCAGTGATGTACCTACTTCATCTTGGAATGGCCGGATTTATGTATCTTTAACGTAACACATCTCAGAACACAGATGATGTATGTAAATGAGAAGTACTGTCGACAAATTTAGCAAAGGAAAAATATTGTCATTGTGGAAAAACATTTTATGTGTTCCCTTCCTAATGGAACATTGATCATTTAAAAAACATCCTATTATAATCATAGAACGTTGTGTGTTGAAAGTTGTATAATACACACACCGCTTTTCCACTTTTCTGTGTCTATTCATAAAATTGAAAAGGCTACACGAACGTGGTAGAGCTTAAAAAGATTTCGAATTTTTTTTTTAAACCATTGTACGGTTTTCTACATTTGTTATCTTCTCCATCTAAAAAGTATGAAAAAAGAAACATTTTATAAAAAAAATTAAACCGACTTCGAAACCTAGGAACCAGTAAAAATAAATGCACTGAAAAGTATGAAATAATTACCTTCTGATTTTTATGAATACATAGCAAAATTGAAAGTGGTATAAAAAGCGGAAAAATGCAATAAGACTAATAATTTTATTTTGATTTGTACAAATACTCACTAATTGTTAATAAAAATTATTAAATTAAAATATTAAATACTATGTTCAATACAGTAGATTTGTCATAACTAAGATAATATAGTGTCAATTTGTCTTTTCATGAAGCACCAGTTTTGGTGCTTTTCGGCGGCGGCGCAAAATTTAAAATTGTCAACACTATACATTATGAAAATCTTCTGAATGGATCTTCTTTTCCCATCTATTGATTTCAATGCCGGCTCATGAAATTGTATCAGTCATTTCTATTTTGCGCCGCCTTCGAAACGATTGTGTTGTATTGAACATAGTATTACATATTTTAATTTAATAATTTTTATTAACAATTAGTGAATATTTGTACAAATCAAAATAAAATTATTAGTCTTCTTGCATTTTTCCGCTTTTTGTACGATTTTCAATTTTGCTATGTATTCATAAAAATCAGAAGGTAATTATTTCATACTTTTCAATGCATTTATTTTTACTGGTTCCTAGGTTTCGAAGTCTAAGTTTAATTTTTTTTATAAAATGTTTCCTATTTGTTGTACCTGTGGTTTCATTAAGAATAATGTATTGTCGGTTTATCATTTTTTAGCTATTCTGTTCACACAGAATATTTTTCACGGGACATGGTTATTTCTGGGGGACTCCATGCACTCAGGGGATCACCCCATTCACTCTGGGGACCCCCAAACATGTATTTACGCTGAAAACCGGAAATCGACATTTTTCACGATTGAAATACTTTCTCTTATTATTTATTTTATAAAAAGGTAAGTGAAAGTAAAAAAACTCTAATCACTTTTATGTCAATTTAATTTTTTTTTTTAACCAATTAAGTGCCTTCACTTTGGATTAGATGGATTAAAAAAAAATATAATGGAATAGATGCTTATTTGGCTCTTCTTTAAAATTAGAGCAATATGAATCAATTTTCATTGAGCTGTAAAAAAATTATGAAGTTTTTTAACCGAAAAAACACTGAATCTATGGACTGTAAAAATCTCTTAGCAGAGAATATGTTTGCTTTAGCATGTAGGATAAGTACTTCCTAAAAAAATTTTAATTTAAAAAAATTCCAAATCATATGAATAAAAATAATCCAATACATATAACACCGTAATTTGACCTTTGCTCCGTAGTTTGCTCAGAACGTTCCTGAAATAATCTAATATTTATTATTTTGGCTATTAAGTTAGAATATTGGATCAATTAAATTTGTTGTTTTAAAAGGAATTATAAACATAGTAAATAGAAAGAAATTGTAATTCTCAAATATTTATATTTTAATAACTACTTATTATTAATGCAAAAGCAAACATTTTTTTGTGGGATCTTTTGTTGACTGCATAGATTCTAAAATAATTTAACTTGAAAAAAAATAAAATTTATTAACATAAGTTTTTGTAGCTTTTTAATGGCTCGATAAAAACATATCATTTTAGAGAAGAGTTTTTTTTTACTACATCTAATCCTGTAAAAGTTTATGCGCTTAATTGTGGATAAAAATAAGGTTATATGTAAATATTTTATAGTTTTTACTTTCACTTACCTATATATGAAATATATAGTAAGGGGAAGTATTGATCGTGAAAAATTTCGACTTCCGGTTTTCAATGGAAATAAACGTTTTGGGGTCCCCTGAGTCCAAATGACCAAGTCCCGCGAAATGGTCTGTGTGTGTGTGTGTGCGTGCGTGCGTGCTTGCGTGCGTGCGTGTGTGTGTGTGTGTGTGTGTGTGTGTGTGTTTGTGTTTGTGTTTGTGTTTGTGTTTGCAGACTAGCTCAAAAACTATAAACCGTACGAACCTGAAATTGGGTATTTAGTGTATGTATTTGCTGTATAGTAAACTGGGTATTTGCTCTATGTATATGCCAAAGATGTGATAGCCAACATTTCATCAAAATTGGTCAAACGGAGAGGGCACTTTATTTCATAACTTTTGTTCAAATTTTTACCTTTTTTTTTGATTATATCAAAAACGGCTTTAACGATTTTCATCAAATTTGTCATGTTTAATACAAATTAGGTGTTATTTAATATCAGGTAAGCTTTATCATTATTAAAACGTTCTGAGGGGGCTTAAATAGGGAAGGGGCTTTTTTTTGTTTTCCTATAAAGTACCTTTGTTTTTGTTTATATGGAGAAATCAACGATATCTTGTTATGCCTAAAAATAAGAAATGGCGAAATATGAAAAAAATCAAGTAAACATATAGTGGAGAACAAAATAAAAATATTCCGTTAACTTATAAAACACGTTGAGCCACCACATGCTGAGTATGCCTTTAATGACAGACCATTGTTCATAATTAAAGCCGTTCTGTTCATTTAATGGAAATTATTTGTTTCTTCTTCTTCTTCTTCTTCTTCCTCCCTAATGCCTTTCAGTATGCACGTGGAGGTGCCTCGGTCCATGCATGCCAAGCCTCTCGATCTCGTGCCATAGCCTTCATTGCATTTAGTGGCTTGTTTCGCTTTTGGCCAATTCTACTAATGTGGTCTATCCACTGCCTTCTTGGTCGTTTCCCTATGGGCACAGCTTCGAAAAATTTTCGGGGATCACGGTTCTCGTCCATCCGGCAGAGGTGTCCAAACCATCGAAGTTGTTTTTGTTCAAGAGTATCTTTCAGGAGAGCAACTCCGAGATCTTCTCTTGTACGCTCATTTCTGATTCGATCTCTCCTTGTTCGACCAGCCACTCTTCGGAGATATTTCATTTCAGTAGCTGTCAATCGACTAAGGTGTTTCTCTAATGGAGTCCAACTTTCACTACTTATAATAGGGTAGGCAGATAAACGGCTTTAAAAATGTGCATTTTAACGTTTTTCTCTACTTCTCTTTTACCTATTACGGTGTTACTGAGTTGATAGTAGATACTATTTGCCTTTTTTATTCGATTGGAGATTTCCTGGTCCAATATTCCATCCCTGCTTATCACTGTCCCCAGGTAATTGTAGTCGTTCACCATCTCCATTATTTCCCCTTTGCATCGTATTTCGACAACTTCCTGCTCCCTGCCTACATGCATTATTTTGCTTTTTCCGACATTGATAGACATCCCCTTCCTTTCCAACTGCTCCTCCCATTCCTCCCCATTGTAGTGCTTTTAGCAGCTCTGCTCCACCAAATTTGATGAGTTCGGGTGTTATACCGTCTTTGCCAGCTGCCTTGCCAAGTTTTATCCTTTCAATTGCGTCTTCAACCTCATCCTCCCAGATCACCTCATTGTGCTCATCTTCTGAATTTCCACTTGGCATTGAGTCCTCTGCATTTCCTGAAAATGCCTCAGAGTAGTGGCGTCTCCATCTCTCTAAGATATCCTCATCATTAGTGAGCAATCTCCCCCTCTCATCTTTTATATTTCTTATTGGCTTACTTTTCTTTCCCTTCATTGCTTTCACCTTTTTCCAAAAATTTTTGACATTTTCGTTATAGTCATTTTGCAGGCTTTGGCCGAATTCCTCCCACTTCTTTCTTTTAGCCACTCTCACTACCAGCCTTGTCTCGTTTCTTCTGACGTAGAGTTCCCAATTTTCCAGGGTCTTGCATCTTTGGTACATTTTCCAAGCCTCCTTCTTCCTTGCAACTGATGCCTTCACCCTTTCATTCCACCATGCAGTCCTTTTCCTTTTTGATGAAATGGTGGAAATCCCGCAAGTGGTCGTTGCTGCTTCCCAAATGGCTTCCTTCATTCTTGCCCATATTTCATCCACATTTCCTTCCATGTTTTTGTCTTTAAGCTTTAAGTCCAATAGTTCTGAATATTGCCTTCTGTTTTCCTGTAATTGGAGCTTTGCAATGTCAATCTTTTTGTAGCTTCTTGGACGTCTCTTTTTTGGATGCATTATTTGAGTATCACCTATTAGCAGAAGGTGGTCTGAGCCAATTTCTGCTCCCCTGATTACTTTTACATCTATAAACATTCTCCTGATTCTTCGACTGTATATGAGATAGTCAATAATGCTATTTACGTTCCTTTCTTCAGCCGAAAATGTTATTTTATGTACTTTCTTGTGGGGGAAGAACGAGTTGCCAATAAGTAGGTCGTTGTCCACACAGAAATCTATTAGTCTTTGGCCATTTCCATTTTTCACTTGTTCGCCTCCATGTGGCCCCATTAGTCCATGCGCTCTTGTGTAGTCACACCCAGTCCTAGCATTGAAGTCTCCCATTATAATTACTTCTCTGTTCTTATTTTGGCGTTTAGTGACTTCCCTTTCTAGGTCAGCATAGAACTGATCTTTGTCTATTAAATTTACATCTTCTGTTGGGGCATATACCTGTATAATGGTAACTTTGCCAATCGACAACTCCATATACATTGTAATTATTCTGGATGATACGGGTTCCCATTCTTCTACTCTTGCAAAGAGGCTATCTTTCATAATTACTCCAACTCCTTCCTTTGCCCTCACTCCTACTGCGACTCCTGAGTATATGAGAATATGCTGCTTATCTAGAGACACTTCTCCGTGACCCTTCCTTCTTACTTCACTGATGCCTAGAATATCCACTTTATATTTCTCCATTTCCTCCACTATTTCTATTTCCTTACCAGTCAACGTCTTAATATTCCACGTTCCCAATCTGATGTCCTTTCGAGCGCCGTGTCGTATCCGATGAGTCCGTCCAGTTCCGAGGCAGTTTAAGTTGCTTTGAATCGAAAGTACTTCTCTGCGGGTGATTAGCCCAGCAGAGAAGGCCCCGTATCCTCGGGACAACTGGCCTCCTGAATATTTGTGTCCCCTCAGGAGGAAAGGTGGCCGTGCTATACCCCCCAGCACTGGGTACCTGTTGGTCCACGGGTCTTTATTCAGTTTATTCAGACCACCCCTCATAAGAGGGATCCCCCATCCGCCACCCGGGGGACTTGCTCCCTAGCGGGCGAGTTCCGCCGAGAGAATTATTTGTTTCATGGTAACTAAATGAAATTTTCAACAAGTACATAGAGAATTATAAAATCAGACGACTTGGAGTATTATGCTTGCATTGCCGAATTATCACAAGTAAAAACTTTTATTTAATAAGTGTTTTTTATAGAGAAAATGAATAGAAAAATAAGAAATGAATGTGGAAAAATGTGTAACTTTGAGAAGTGGCATTAACAAAACGCATTATTTTCTAATCTAATTAAGTTGGTAAGTGAAATTTGTGTTGCGCGCACGCACCAGATTTTTTAATTTAAGAAATGTCATTTTCTAGGTGTTTTTAAAAAACTTTTTGGATTTGAAAGGTATTAGTTAGTTCTTATACACAGCTTTGAATTCTAAAACTATGTGTTTTTCGATTTAGGGTGACTAGGAACTTATGCACACAACTGTAGTTATTACAATATTACCAGATAATTGAGTTGTTGCTTAAACTGGAATGCATTAGGAGTAAAGGTGCAGGCAGCTTATACTCACTAATAATGTATTTAGGGGTTACTGTTATTAAAATTTAGATAAATATTTTATAACAACTGTAGAAGAATGTTCAAAGAGTTTGAATTTCTCTAAGTTGTGAGGATAATATTAATTAAATTTAAATCATTATTCATTATTGAAATTGGGACATTTGTTAAAACTATCAGGGATGATTACGAAATGTTGGGAGAGTAATAACACTTTTTATTAATGAAGAATAAACAATAAAACAATTGACTTTTTGAATAATAATATATTGTTTATATGAATAAATGTGTTACCTTATCGCTTATACTTTAGATGTATCTGGGAGAAAAAAAATATTTAGTTAATATGATACTTCTCGCACAGTTATAATAGTTCTAGTCAGTGTTTATCACCTCATATAAAGATTTTCTAGTTTTGATTGATAGCATCTTGGGCTACGTTCTACTTACTAATTAAGAGACTGTGAACCAGAACCTGCATCAGGTGTGATATATAAGTTAAAAACCTTTCTTTCTTCTCAGGATGAAAGGAGGTACTAACATGATACAGATGCACATGTCCGGCATTGTCAGTTTTAAGTGGAGTAATATAATTTTGATAATGTTGAATGAGTACTTAGTTTGAAAATGAAACATGGAAACAATTTATGCCTAGCCATATGGATATTATATGATTTTTCCTATTTTCTGCTGTTCGCAAGGTTCAATTCCTTCTAGTGACCAAAAGGCGACATTCTTTCCTTAATTACATTGTATATTTGAAATTATTTATCAAATGTATGTATCATTTTATTTTACCATTATTTACACAGACCCATTTTTATTTTATTTTTTGAAAATGGAAGCCCATTTCCTTTTTATCATTTTTAAATTTCATATTTTTATTTTATTTTTTATTGTTGCAGCTTTTTTGGCCCATTCTACAGATGGTGATAATTCCAAAAGTTTTCATACTGGTAGACCTCTATTAAAGAGAGATTATTATGAAATATTAGGAATAAGTAGGAATAGCTCTGTCAAAGACATCAAAAAAGCTTATTACCAGTTGGCCAAGAAGTACCATCCAGACACAAATAAGAATGATCCAAATGCTGCAAAAAAGTTTCAAGAAGTTTCTGAGGCTTATGAGGTTATTATCAATTTGATCAAATTAGCTAAATATATTTTTTATAAAAATGTTTAGTTTCTATTAGGGATCTTCCTTTGGACATCATTGTATTACTAATTAACTACGAAACTGAATAGCTTCATCAGTATTAGTGCATTAAAATTACTGTTTGAAATTATTGTTCTTATCTAATTATATTATCAAAATTATTTTTATTATTATCGTTGTGGTTCATGCAACACTTCTTTACTCAGTTTTGGTAGGTTTTCAGGATACTAAAAAACTGATTTATTTCATTATGAATAACTTTCTGCTCAGGTTCGAGATATATTTCCACTTTTGTTGGCATGTTTGCAAATTTTCAGCCATAGATTAAAAGTCGTAATTACTTCAAATAAAGAAATTAAAATCACATCATGCCTTTTTTATTTCGGACCAGAAAACATAAGTCCTTATATAATCTCTATCACAATATGTAGATTAAGAGCCCAAGTATGATTTTAATTATTTAAGAATGAATGTACAAGTTTCTTTTCAGGTTTACATAATTAGGTTAACCATTTTTATGGAAATAATAAATATTAGTAATACACTATCTGATATAGATCTTAAGATTGATTATAGGGTTATCATGGATGCTAATTATAAAAGTAACGATTTAAAGGTTATTCGCTCAAGTATTGATTTATTATAACTTATGCAGTTTATTATAAATGATATTGGGATTGATCATTAGATTATCTGATTATAAAAGTTATATCACTTTTAAGATTACTCAGGCATTGATTTATTACAACTTACTTAACAGCGTTGTTGTCAAAAATGCGATTAACATATGCTGATCCTGGCCATCAAACTACAATGTCAAAAATTTGGCCATTATTAATTTGGCCCTCCAACAATTGGAATGAACATTCAGTGATATCGAACCTTTTCTATTGCAAAACTTGTCTGCATTATTATTACCTCCAGGACTTTATTGGTTTATGTGAGCACTTAATGGAGCTCATGACATTAGGGAATTATCCGATTTGATAGAATCTCTCCTTCAATTAACAAAATCTGAGGTCATTCTCAGGAAATTTGGTAAATGTTGGGTTATTTGTTTTGCTGTTTTATTAACATTTCTAATTAATGTAAACATTTCTAAATAACAATAAAGTCAACAACTTATATTGAATTACAATAACCAACATGATATGATTATGATTGTAAACTGATAAAAAGATTATATGAAATTTTTTTTTTATTCCATCGATACACCCTTTAACAGCTCAAGTCGAGATATCTCAGAAAATGGAGACGACCCCCACCAGCTCCAGATGTGATAACTTGTGACCTGCTGCCTGGTCTCCAGTCGCCTAGGACCAGATATTGTAACCTGTTCCCTACTTGTTTACTGCCCCTAGCTCCAGACGAGATAACTTGTGACCTGCTGCCTGGTCTCCAGTCGCCTAGGACTAGATATTGTAACCTGTTCCCTACTTGTTTACTGTCCCCAGCTCCAGACGAGATAACTTGTGACCTGCTGCCTGGTCTCCAGTCGCCTAGGACCAGATATTGTAACCTGTTCCCTACTTGTTTACTGCCCCCAGCTCCAGACGAGATAACTTGTGACCTGCTGCCTGGTCTCCAGTCGCCTAGGACCAGATATTGTAACCTGTTCCCTACTTGTTTACTGCCCCCAGCTCCAGACGAGATAACTTGTGACCTGCTGCCTGGTCTCCAGTCGCCTAGGACTAGATATTGTAACCTGTTCCCTACTTGTTTACTGTCCCCAGCTCCAGACGAGATAACTTGTGACCTGCTGCCTGGTCTCCAGTCGCCTAGGACCAGATATTGTAACCTGTTCCCTACTTGTTTACTGCCCCCAGCTCCAGACGAGATAACTTGTGACCTGCTGCCTGGTCTCCAGTCGCCTAGGACCAGATATTGTAACCTGTTCCCTACTTGTTTACTGCCCCCAGCTCCAGACGAGATAACTTGTGACCTGCTGCCTGGTCTCCAGTCGCCTAGGACCAGATATTGTAACCTGTTCCCTACTTGTTTACTGCCCCCAGCTCCAGACGAGATAACTTGTGACCTGCTGCCTGGTCTCCAGTCGCCTAGGACTAGATATTGTAACCTGTTCCCTACTTGTTTACTGTCCCCAGCTCCAGACGAGATAACTTGTGACCTGCTGCCTGGTCTCCAGTCGCCTAGGACCAGATATTGTAACCTGTTCCCTACTTGTTTACTGCCCCCAGCTCCAGACGAGATAACTTGTGACCTGCTGCCTGGTCTCCAGTCGCCTAGGACCAGATATTGTAACCTGTTCCCTACTTGTTTACTGCCCCCAGCTCCAGACGAGATAACTTGTGACCTGCTGCCTGGTCTCCAGTCGCCTAGGACTAGATATTGTAACCTGTTCCCTACTTGTTTACTGCCCCCAGCTCCAGACGAGATAACTTGTGACCTGCTGCCTGGTCTCCAGTCGCCTAGGACCAGATATTGTAACCTGTTCCCTACTTGTTTACTGCCCCCAGCTCCAGACGAGATAACTTGTGACCTGCTGCCTGGTCTCCAGTCGCCTAGGACCAGATATTGTAACCTGTTCCCTACTTGTATACTGCCCCCAGCTCCAGACGAGATAACTTGTCCCGACTGTGGCACATCCTAGCGGATTCTCGGAGAGTTAATATGTACAACTAGCAACTGCTAGGCTGCAGGGGTGTCTCTATTGGGGGAATTTTGTTCCAACCTGATAGCTGAGCAAAGCCTGATGAAATTCCATGGGGAATTTTTTTATCTATAAAAAATTGGTCAATTATTGAAATATTACTTACAATAAAAACAAAAAAATTGTATATAAGGTAATAAAATTATTATAATCTTGTTAATTATTACCTTCATAAATCCTTTAATCTTTTATTAAAATTGATAATCTAGCATTCTAATTTATTGAAATAATGATTAAGGTATTATAAAATCATAAAAAGAAAATAAACCATTAAGAAATAGTCAGAAAAGGTAATGATAAGTTGAGGCAGTTGTCGGCAAAGGGCGGCCTTGGCCCCTTAGCTTGGGGAGGGTGATGACGGGCAGACCCCCTCAGCTACCTGCTGCTACTCTCCGCCTACTCCCTTAGCTGCTAAAGGGTTAAAGAAATTGCTTGGTTTCTCTGCAATGTTTGTTTTGTTATTCCATAAATGTACTCTTTAAAATGGATAGATATATATGTTATGTAGGTTAAGATGTATTGATATTTGATAGTTTTCTCTTTGCATTCTAGGTTTTAAGTGATGAAAACAAAAGGAAGCAGTATGATCAATGGGGCACAACTTCTGAACAAATGGGAATGGGCGGTGGTGGAGCGCCTCGTGGTGATATGGGTGGATTTAACTGGCAGTACCGAGCAACTATTGACCCTCAGGAACTCTTCAGAAAAATATTTGGAGAAACACCTTTTGGAGGAGGCCTGGGATTCGATGATTTTGCTGAATCGAAGTTTGGTTTTGGATCAGCAGAAGAGGTATGGTTTCATTTCAAATTTTCTCTCTTGTTTTTAACTTAAGGAAGTCATTTTGATGATAAAAATGCTTTTGGTCGGGGCTATCTGTACAGATTAAAATCTTAATACTTGCAGTAATGTTTTTCTTTTGCCTTAAAATGTTTATGGACCTTTGTATATTATTGCCATTTTTAATGAAAGGAATGCTAAAATAATCAAAACTAAAAATGTATAGTTATTTTAATATTTTTAGCCTGACTATCATAAGTTATAAATATGATTTTTTATAACTGCTGAGCTATTTCTTTCATCAATAATGTAGTGGTGAAATAAATAGATATATCGATAGAAAATACTTTTATTGATATTAATTTAAAAAAAATATGTTGTTTACTAAAGCAATTACTAACCATATGATCGTCCTTCAGAGTAACACTAACACTGTTGTCCATCGCTCCTTATATTTAGTCTGAGATAGAACTGACTGAAATGTTCTCGGCAAGCATAGAAGGTACGCGAACAGTTTGTTTCAACTGTTCCAAAAGTAGTCTTGAACTCTTTTAAATCATATGTTTTATGTTTTGTTTCATGTTATAATATCTATCTCTCATTTAATAACAATGGCTAAATACTTATTAACTTATTAAATTAATGTATCAACAATTGAAATTTTGGATAAGAAAGGAACGGTAGATAAAGGCTTCCCTCAAGTAACTCACTAGGGAGTTTGAAGTCAGCCATTGTGTAGTGTGGACGTGTCTATAGTGTTTCCAGTTTTGATAGTTTTTTTTTGGTACAATTGTAGCTTATCAGCATAAAAAGTATTTAGAATGATCCAGACTGAAGTATAGTTCATTTGTATAAAAAAATATCTTTGAACAATTTTGGTGCGAATTAAATATCATCACCAGAAATTATTCTTTAAGGTAGTATAATGAAATAACTATTAGTGCCTTACGTCACTGGTGAGTCACATAATCTGTAACTACAACCAACTGTATAGCATTTACCTACCTCCTATTAAAAGTTTTGTTTTTTATTTTATAATTACCAAAAACAATATAAAAATTAAGTACACAAAATAATTCAGAAAATTACACTAATTCATTGGCATTTCTAATTATGGAAGACAAATTGGAAAAACTAACTCAAGTAATCTCAAATTTCCAAATATCCTTTGTATCGAATGCAGAGTTAGTTTCAAGTGAGATTAAAATAGTTAAAGAAAGCCTTCTAAATACAGAAAAAAAGATTGATGAAATTAAATCCTTCACAGAGCAATTCAAAAGAGATATCAATAAGGTCCAGGAAACAATAAAACAAACAGAACAGAAATGTAATAATTTTCATAAAATCCTAGAAAAAAAGTATGAGTTGATAAAAAGAGAAAGAAATATCATTCTTTTTAACATTAAGGTCCCCACAGAAGATACAGAAAATGATCTCTTATTAATGGTCTTGAAAGTTTTTACAGATGTTTTGAAAATCGAAGCCAATATCAGGGACATAGATTTTGTTAAATTATTAGGCAAAAAAAATTCTAATTTGAGACAGATTCTCGTAAAGCTCAGCAACTTAAGGATGAAATATAAAATTCTCAAAGCATCTCAATTGCTAAAAGGGACAAACATAGGCCTATCACAAGATTATAGTAAAGGAGTCAGAGAAAAAAGAAAAATTCTCTTACCTTACTTTAAACAAGCAAGAAACCAAAATATCCGTGCTTTTTTGATTCAAGATAAATTGAAAATAAATGGCACAATCTTCACTGTGGATAACATACATAAATATGAAATTGAGCTTGAAGCACTTCAACTAAATCGAAGCAGCACACCTGTAACTACCGGGCCACCTGTTTCTGAAAATAATAATAAAGAAAAAAAGGAAATTGCGCACATTGAAAAGATATATGCCCCGGATTCATCTGAATTTGAAGAAAGCGATAACAACCAAGGTATTAAATCACTCAGTCTTTATGATGAATTGAAAATCACTAAAAGAAAAAGTAAGCGAGAGAGACAGAGCGAAAGCCCTAAAGAACAGAGAAAGAAAGGTGTGTTTATCTCAGGGACAACACAACCATGACTGCCGCAGGATAATGATAACCTTCTTGTCAACAACGGAGTATCAACAGGCTACCTACCGGTAAATAAACTATATCATAATGTTAATAGTGTTCCCGATATTCAAAAGAATAATTGTGCTAATATTTCTAATATTTTTAAAATTTGTTTTTGGAATATTGCTGGATTTAAGACATTGCATCTATTAGATGAAAATAGAATAAATTATTTACTTAGCTTAGATATTATATGTGTATGTGAAACCTGGATACACTCTACTTATGTCAATATTCCCTCTTTTTTAAATGATTATATATCTTACAAAGTTGATGCTACTAAATTAAGTACACAAGATTAAGATAAGAGTAAGGGGAGATCAAGTGGAGGAATCATAATTTTCATAAAAAAATGTTTGAATCTACAAATTGATCTAATTACTACCTGCAATTATTGGATCTTCCTTCTACTAAAATTTAAATCAGAAACTTTAATATTGGGAATTGTTTACTGGAAACCAGACCTAGATACTGAGATAATAGTAAATTTATTTAATGATGAACTGCATGATTTAAATCTATTGTATGGCAATAATAAAATTTGTATCCTGGGAGATTTTAACTCGAGGATTTCTGAATTAAATTCTCTTGAAAATGATATTTTGGAGGGTACAAAGTTATTTGGACAAAGGAAAACTTCGGATAAAATATCCAATGAAAGAGGTAAAAAATTGGTCCACTTGATGGAAAGTGAGGGCTAATTTTATGTAATGGACGTACATTCAATGACTATCCCTGTAACTACACATTTTTTGGTAATAAAGGGTGTAGTGTGAATGACCTTGCATGGGTAAATAGCCCTGCTCTAGATATTGTACATGATTTCCAGATATACCCCATTCCTGAGCTCTCTGACCACTCGCTCTGTCTCTTGGAGCTAAATATCGAAAATAATGTTGCAGTTTCTGAATCTCAAAATCGTAAAACATCCTCACCTATGCAAATCATTAAATGTAACGAGGAAAATCTAAAATTGTTTCACAGGATAATTCAAGAACTTCCCAATATTTACATAAATGGAAATATAGATGAGTTATATAATAATTTCATTCATGCACTTAATATCTCAGTTACAACTTCAGGAAGCAATATAATTATATTTCCAGGTAAAAAATATTTTAAAAAGCGTTGGTTTGACAATGTAAGTTATCAAAACAAAATCTAAAAACTCAATTTAAAAAAAGCCAAAAAGTCTAATTTTGACAAACTGCAAACAAAACACTATCTGAAAACAAAAGCAGCCTATAGAAATCTAATTCTGAATAAGAAAAAAGAATACCACAATGATATAAAAAAATCTGGTGCGTGCGCGCAACACACAACTTTCACTTACCAACTTACTTAGATTAGAAATTGACGTGTTTTGCTAAATATCATTTCCCAAATTCACAAATTTTTCTACATTCATATCTTATTTTTGTTAATCGTTAAAGCCGTTTTTTGAGTAAATAAAAAAAAACACGTGAAAATGATACAAAATTTATTAAGTAAAGTGCCCCCTCCGGTTAATGAATTTTGATGAAATTTTAACAATCATATCTCGGGCATATAAATACATCAAATACTCAGTTTGATCAAAATCTTCAAAGCCGTTTTTGAGTAAATAAAAAAAACACGTGAAAATGATACAAAATTTATTAAGTAAAGTCGCCCCTCCGGTTAATCAATTTTGATGAAATTTTAACAGTCATATCTCGGGCATGTACATACATCAAATACTCAGTTTAATCAAAATCGTTAGAGCCGTTTTTGAGAAAATCGAAAAAAACCTAAAAAGTTATTAAGTAAAGTACCCCCTCCCTTTAAGTAATTTTGATGAAATTTATGCTGTCACATCGCGGGCATATACCTACACTAAATACCTAATTTCATGATCGCACGGTTTATAGTTTTTGTGCTAGTCTGTTCACACACAGACACACAGACACACACACACACACACACACACACACACACACACACACACACACACACACACAGACCATTTCGTGGGACTTGGTCATTTCGACTCAGGGGACCCCAAAACGTGTATTTCCGTTGAAAACCGGAAGTCGAAAATTTTCACGATCGCAATACTTCCACTTACTATATATTTCATATATAGGTAAGTGAAAGTAAAAAGATCTTCATAATGTAAAGAATCCCGGTGAGTTTCGGAAAATAATAAACTCTATGAAACCAAAAATACCAACCAAAAAAGTAATTAGTATTGAAATCTGGGAAAATTACTTCAATGAAATTTCTAAGCCAAAATTAATTGACAATACAAACTACTTTGGTGTTCTTCATCCAACCCTTGACTGCACATTCACAATGGGCGAATTGATTAATGTTATAAACTCCTCTAGGAATGGCAAAGCCCCAGGACCAGATAATATACCTGCCGAAATATATAAGGTACTACCAGCAAACTGGTTACACTACCTACTCAATCTTTTCAATTCAATTTTTACTGAAGAATACATTCCCGAGAAATGGTCACTCGTGGAAATGAAAATGTTATTTAAGAAGGGAGATGCTTCTGTTCCAGAAAACTACAGACCTATTGCACTTGTTAATGTTCTAACCAAAATATTTACAGAGTTAATACATAATAGAATCATTGACTGGATTGAAAATAATGGAATTTCACCTGAGGAACAAATGGGCTTCAGGCCAGGTCGTGGTTGTACTGATGGTATCTTCTGTCTGTCTGCCATAATGAACATTTATTTAAGAAATAATAAAAGGCACTGTTTCATTATTTTTGTTGATCTCAAACGAGCCTTCGACACTATACCTCACGGAAAATTGTGGGAAAAAATGTACAACATGGGGATATCTTCAAAAATAATTAGAATGATAAAAGAACTATATAAGAATGCTAAAATGTTCATAGAGGAAGACTCTAGCAAATCAAAAGAATACCCTATTACAGAGGGAGTTGTGCAAGGGGAAAAACTAAGCCCATCTCTCTTCGCTCTATACATAGGAGACCTAATACAGTTTTTTATGGACCATGGTGCTGAAGGTATTTATATAAATTCATCACATCATGTTTTACTACTAATTTATGCTGATGATATAGCAATATTCGCAACATCCATACAGGATGCTCAGTTTAAACTGAATCTCCTAAAGAAATATTGCGATAACAATTTTCTACAGGTCAACACAAACAAGACTGTCGTTCTTCTAGTTCATAAAGGTAGGATAGGTAAGAGAAATATGAAAACATTGTTCTATAATGGGGAGGAAATTAAGTTCATAAAGGAATTTTCTTACTTAGGGACCATGTTTTCTAAATCTAACAAAATTCAACCAGGCCACCAAAGAAGCAGTTTCAAAAAGCCACATAGCATTATCAAAAGTCTTCTCAATATTATGCAGAAATAAAAATGATTCCTGGCAAACTAAAATTCAACTCTTTGATTCCATAATAACTGGCACACTTTTGTAAGGGTGTGAGATCTTCCCAATTCTGACATTCTGGAAAAGGTGCAATTAAAATTTTTGAAAAAGGTACTTCAGCTTCCAAAAACCACCCCAAGTTCTTACCTCAGAACTGAAACAGGCTGTAGACCTTTGCATTTAAAAGTTTTTAAAAGAACGCTTAACTGGTGGCACAAAGTACTCTCAATCTCAGAAAGCAGACTGCCACTCCAATGTTATAAAAGACTGAGAGAGTTGGAAAAAATTAAGGCTATACCTTATAACTGGGCTACTGAAGTCAAAAATACTCTTTTCTCGATAGGAGCCAAGGAAGTATGGGAGGCTCAAGATATAAACGTCCTTCTGAAAGAGATGAAAAATTTGGTACAAACGATGGATAACCACCTTTTAAGCAAAGATATTGATAAAGCAATACAGTCCTCATTTAGCGATATATATATATAGAAACATATCAACGCTTGCCTTAGGTGAAGATTCTGTAAAATATCGATGCCACCTAAATAAAATAAGACTAATCTCTCAAGTACGATTAGCTGGTTCCAAATTTCAGAGACTCATAATGAACTCAGTCCTCTATAATTTTGTCCCGAAATCCTTATGTCCTCTTTGCAACAAGAATGAACCAGACAATTTTCAACACTTTTTCACATCATGTCCCATCTTAAATCCGTTCAGAAACCGATTTCTCATAAAATACTGTCATATTAAGAAAACAAATAAAGAAATGTTCCAGGACATCCTAACAATCACGGACTATAATAAAGTTAAAGATATTTTTATTTTCATTGTAGAAAGTTTAAAAATAAGTTTTTTAATGTTTGATTAAAGAAGATAGTCATGTAACATGTCATAAAATTTTTTTTTATTTTTTTTAAATTGTCTATTTTTACCGTCATTTTTGTAGGTTTTATTATTGTTTTGGTGAAAATTAGATAAATTATCCTAAGGAAATGGTTTATTATTGATAATATAATTAAGATATAATTTTGTACCTTTGTATGATATTGATATTCATGTATTTTATTATGTATAAAAATTTTTTTTTACTTTCACTTACCTATATATGAAATATATAGTAAGTGGAAGTATTGCGATCGTGAAAATTTTCGACTTCCGGTTTTCAACGGAAATACACGTTTTGGGACCCCCTGAGTCGAAATAACCAAGTCCCACGAAATGGTCTGTGTGTGTGTGTGTGTGTGTGTGTGTGTGTGCGTGTGCGTGTGCGTGTGCGTGTGCGTGTGCGTGTGTGTGTGAACAGACTAGCTCAAAAACTATAAACCGTGGGAACCTGAAATTGGGTATTTAGTGTAGGTATATGCCCGCGATGTGACAGCAAAAATTTCATCAAAATTGCTCAAAGGGAGGGGGTACTTTATTTAATAACTTTTTACGTTTTTTTCGATTTTCTCAAAAACGGCTCTAACGATTTTGATTAAACTGAGTATTTAATCGATTTATATGCCCGAAATATGACTGTAAAAATTTCATCAAAATTGATTAACCGGAGGGGGGGCTTTACTTAATAAATTTTGTATCATTTTCACGTGTTTTTTTTATTTACTCAAAAACGGTTTTAACGATTTTGATCAAACTTGGTATTTGATGTATTTATATGCCCGAGATATGACTGTAAAAATTTCATCAAAATTGATCTACGGGAGGGGGGACTTTACTTAATAAATTTTGTATCATTTTCACGGGTTTTTTTATTTACTCAAAAACGGCTTTAACGATTAACAAAAATAAGATATGAATGTAGAAAAATGTGTGACTTTGGGAAATGATAATTAGCAAAACACGTCAATTTCTAATCTAAGTAAGTTGGTAAGTGAAAGTTGTGTGTTGCGCGCACGCACCAGATTTTTTTTTATATAAGGCCTCAACTACGAGAGTCGTTATGATACGGTAGTATAGATCACTTTAATGACTGTATTGAATTTACTGAGGCTGTAGTGATTGCAGTTTTTATTAATGAATTTGTACTAGCGCATAAATAAAAACACTGAAAAAATTGGGTTGTTGCAAAATTTGTGACTGAGGTCGAAGTGGGGTTTTGACTTTCATAGATTTTGGGGTGAACATCAAATCATTTCAGTTTAGCATTTGTAAGTCTAAACTCTACCATGTTTACTCGGTTGCCAAGGCATACTTATTGCTTATTCATTACATTTTTAGTTATTCTTAAAACAATAACAAAGGAAGCTAAGCATTTTTTTCAATTGAGCTAAAGTAATTACTAATTAAGCTGACTATTATTACTGGGGATAATCCAAAAGTTTTTCATTGTTTGTACTATAATTTGAATTGTAAAATTGTATTTGAAAAATAACAACTTATATTGTAACAAATAACAATAAGCTCAATTCTCTTAGTGAAAACTCCTTCTTTTGAACTGTCTTGAGCCACCTGTCAGTCATCTCTTGAAGACCTTGCACATACCAGCCTTTTCTCTTTCGTTCTAAAGAACTATAGAACATTATTTCGACTTCCTCCTTATAATTGAATTGTCTCCGTCCAAGAAAATGAGCCATTGAGTGAAACAAGTAATAGTCAGGGGTATCAAGACTGTATACAGGATGTGGTAGAAGCTTTAGACCCTCTAGTTCTACAATTTTATTCAGGTTATTCTTGTTTCTTTAAGTTCTACAACAAAATTTTTTTTGTCAAACTTTCTTCCGATTCACCATTACAGGATATTTCTGAACCAGAACCTCATACACATGTTCTAGTTGCTGAGAATAAAGTTTGAAATTTATAGTATGAACATGTTCAAAGGATGCCAAAAGCTCGAAATTCCACCACTTAAACTACATAACTCTATGTGTAAAGCTATCATGTCTCCCAGTCCGATTTTATCTCTGCACTGCTTGTTAGTGTCAGGATTGTCGTAAAATATACAAATCTCATCACGAGTGAATATTCTATTAAAAAGACTAGTGTCTTGGTGAGCATTTGTTAATATATATCTTTTAATTTAATGCTTTAAAAATTAAAAGTGTAATATTAAGTAAACTGCTGCTCAATTTACCAATCATATATGGTGAATAGACTTTCTTGATGATATTAATGGATTGGGACGATAAATTTTTTTTTCTATTTTTGCTTTTACCCTGAACTTATAGGGAAAACAAGGAGAGCTATCTTATGTGAGTTTTCTCGTTTCAAATATTTTTGTTTTCTATTATTTTTTGTAATATAGAACTGCTCATTTATACTAATGTAATGAACTAGTAGAATGCATGAATATAGAAACAAGATATTTTAAAAGTAGACTCTAGGCTTTGAAAAGTAAATTTACTGATCTGATGTACCTAAATTATTTCTTGGTTTTAGGTTATATTAAAGCTTACCTTTTCTCAAGCTGCTAGAGGTGTCAATAAAGACATATTGGTAAACGTTGTAGAAGTTTGTACGAAATGTCACGGTAGTCGTTCAGAACCTGGTACCAGACCAGTTCGTTGTACCTACTGTAACGGAACAGGTTTTGAAACAATATCAACTGGTTAGTATAAAGTAGTAGTTTTTTTATTATATTGTGAAATTTTATTATTCAACTAGGTTAAGCATTGTTCATTTAAATTTATTTTTATAATAATGGAATAATTTTTTATTGATCTATTAAACATTTTAGGTCCTTTCATGATGAGGTCAACTTGTAGATATTGCCATGGGACCAAAATGATGATCAAGTTTCCTTGTACCGAGTGTGAAGGAAAAGGTAGCACAGTTCAAAGGAAGAAAATAACTATCCCTGTACCACCTGGTTTGTAATCTATTAAACAATATTAACACAGTAAATCTATCTTTTAATTGTTATTTGAATCTTGCATTTAAGTTTTAATATTACTCTAATCTGTTCTAGGTGTTGAAGATGGTCAGACAATAAGAATGTCAGTTGGACAAAAAGAATTGTTTGTCACTTTCCAGGTCGAAAAGTCTGATTATTTTAGAAGGGATGAAGCTGATGTTCATACTGATGCAGAAATATCATTATCACAAGCATTGCTTGGTGGTACGATAAAAATACAAGGTGTTTATGAAGATCATTTCATTCAGGTAAGAAAATATTTTTCTGTCTTTAAACATAATTAATGCTTTATGACAGAAACTAATATTTTACTTTTTAAACTATTATTTGATTTTTGTAGATTTCTCCTGGAACAGGCTCCCACACTCGAATTCGTCTTGGGGGTAAAGGTTTAAAACGTCCAACCGGAGGAAGTGGAGATCATTATGTTCATATAAAAATTAATGTTCCAAAACATCTTTCAGAAAAACAGAAATCACTAATTGAATCTTATGCTAGGCTGGAAGAAGGTACTCCCGGTACAATAAGGGGAATTTCTGACAAAGTCAATGGAAAAACTTCAGGTATCAATATATGTTTGTTTGATTGTCATCGCAGAGTTCAAACGTAACCATATAAAATTCTCCCTTTTCTTTAGTACCTTAGGGACAGACAGGTTGCTTGATTATATTTTTCAGCAATCTTATGTTTAAATAGCATTATTTGATAATTAATTATTCAGAGTAGATTTTTATTTATATGTTATTTGTATGTCCTAGTTGTTTTTCAGTAAAAGCATTTTTTTTTAATGTATTGAATTTTAAATCTTTATATTTCTGTCTCTGGTTAGGACAGGGGTACTAAGCTTATAAGTGCTGAAAGGGATTAGCAATAGGTATATAATGGTCCTTCTTTTAATGATTCATAACTGCCTGTATCAGTATTTATTTAATAGAATAAAAAAAATGATATAAAAATGAAGGCAAGCTATCTTATCTAAATTTTGATCGAATTTATTTTATTTTTCTACCAAGCAAAGATAAATATTGCTATTAAATTCAAGTACTCAGGTGAAATAAATATTAAATTCAAGTAACCAGGTGAAATGAACTTATCGCAGACTAAGAATGGCAAACAAAGTTTCTTCAATTTCCCAAAGTATAACTCATTGTTGTGTTCCCAGTTTTAAAATATGTTTTTAAAATCTTTGAGACAGATTTGTAAATATTACTTTTAAATTGTATTGTAAAACAAAATACCACTAAAATTAATATGACTGAACATAAAATTTCATTATTAAGACATTTAATTACAGGGAAATTTTTTAGTTTAAACTTTGTTAAAGTTTTATATATTTTTTATATGGGTCGTTCTCACCAAAGTGGGCACTTTTTGAGATGTTTTTATTTTAAATTTTATAGTTACAAATAAAAAAATTTTTCGGTTTAATACTACTCCTTTGGATATCCGAAGCAAGGAGTCGACGTGGCAGAACACCAATTCACATTAAACGTGATATACAGATGATAATAAAAAATTATGGAATGAATTACCAGACCTTGGGGATTAAAAGGATCGCAACAGTTTTTGCAAGATAGCATTGATGTCCTTCTCTTTGAATAATTTCGTTTTAATAATGCCTCTGTAACAAAAGACATGAGTGCATACTTTTTACTTGGTAAATCGCTTTTTTGAAAAAATATATCTCGATATTTTTCCGTAGTCTCATATTGTCGTTCAACATATTGTTGTTTTTTTAACAGTTTTCTTCCACATATGTATTTAGGAGTGGGTGGGTATATATTCTCACCAGTGGTTGAACGAGGAGATTTTGTATCATCAAATCAACTCCTGTTTTTAAATATTTTATTCTTAACACATATAATTAGAAATCGTTCTCAATCGCTTCCATTTCAAGTGAATTTCACGGGGAGTCATTTCACAAACCAATTTTACTTTATTTTTTTGTCTCTTAATTTTACTTTTTTGATTCTCTTTCTCCGAATAATTGGATCATATTCTTGTTGTGATAACGAAATCTTTCAAACACCTCCTCTCTTGACTTGTATTTAATTGGGGGCATTTTTTTTTTTTTACCTATCTGAAAGAGTGATAAATTTATAGGATAAATTTGTTACAAAAGTCTTTGTTTTCTTTTTTTCTTTCGTTCTTTTTTTTTTTTTAATTTCTCATTGTTAAGGACTGATGCTTTAAAAAAGTTGAGCAGCAAATGAAAGCTTCAATCCATGTCGCTATCTCCATTCCCCTGCCGTATTTATTTACAGTAAGACAGGGGAATGAATTTTTATGGTTTGTTTGATAACCGTTGAAAGGGAAAAAAGATATAAAAATTCCACTTGCCAAAGCAAAAGCAGTACTGCAAAATCATTTATCTTTGTTAAATTAGAAAAGAAAAAAACCGACCAGAACTAAGGAGAACAGGGGAATGAAAACCATTAAAAATAACCTCTCAGATTTGAGAAACTATATGCTTCTGGAGAGCAATTGAATTTGTTCTGAGGTTAGGTAAACAGTTGGGGTTGATGGGAAGAGACTGACTATATACTTCCTGCTGACTATATATTTTTTGTTTACTAATTTCCCACCCAAAAAGAATGGTGAGAATCTTATTTTATAAATTGACAGGGAAATGAAAGAAAACCTGTTTCTGCTTTTCTGGAATTTTTAAGTATTTTGAACAAATTGAATAGAAAAAAAAGTAAAAATTGATCTGGTATAGTTGCATAGAACTTGTACTTTGAGCAGACTCAGACATGACAGGAGAATGAATTTCGACCTTTTTCTGGTGTTATATAATTAAAATAAAGTCGTATGGGGTCTACTTTTACAACTCGCTTGGATTAAGAAAATTGATGCCTTAGTGTCATAAGCTTTTTTAAATCTCTATAAACGGCCTGGGACACAAAAGTGCACTCTTATGTGAGAATGACCCATATAATATACATAAATGAGTTAAATTACTCATAAATACGTTACTAATAATAAAAATCATGACAATTATTATGATTATTGGATAATTGGAAATGCTTATTTTTAAATTAGTATAGATTTTAAATGGAGCATGTTGTGTTGGCATCAAACCTTCGGGTTTGTTAAGCCTTCATTATTATTATAGATTTGAAGATTACCAGCTCTGATACAGATTTATAACAAGTTATCTGAAATTAACGCGTGGTTAATTTAAAATTGGTTTAATTTTCAAAATCAGTGCCCCCCCCCCCCCGACATCCTAATTATACTTTCCAATGTAGTTTATATTGTGTAAATTATTATAAATCAGTACTCTTTAAATTGATATAATTTTTATAATCAACATCTTTAATAATCTAATAGTTAACCCCAATATCGTTTATATCTAATAAGTAATAAGTTGATACTTGAGGTGTTGATACTTTAATCTTAAAAAATGAAAAAGGCACTGGCGTAGAATTGACCCATATCAAGTATGTAAAAAAAACAAATGAAAAATGGAAATTTTAAAAATCAAGACAAATAAATTTAATTTTAACCTCTTTATAGTATATTTCCTTGTAGAAAAATCTCTGTATTGTATTTTAGTAGCCTTGAAAAAATATTCTGTTTATTTAATAATAGTTAATGGCATAAATAGGCAACTCAAGCCTGAACTTAAGTATTTTTAGGCCCTTCAACAGCAGTGGTGTGTACTTGGTCCAACTTTTTTAGGGGGTGAATTATCGTTGGTCTAATAAGGGGCTTTTACGAGATTATTAACTCCTTCCAATATTCACACAGAGCTTTACATACACACTTATATATCTCAGCTTTCTACATGTATTTTATCTACTATAATATTTTATCTAATTATTGTATCTTTCACTTTAGTGAGGAAGAGTTTGATTTGCATAAGGTTTTTCTTGAAATGAAGGAATCTCTTCCAACTTTTCGGGCTTTAGGCCCATCTTCTGGAGATATCTATTTTATATTTTTACATTACATCACCATTGGTCTATACATACAATTGTTATGTATATTAAAATTGTGTACAATTGACATATATATAAAAATATATATATCATTTCTTTATTACATATCGTCGCCACCATGCTAAAGTAACGAATATGCATAGGTTTTTAGTTGCACATTCGTTACTTTAGCATGGGGACGACGATATGATCAACTTGTAATAACAAGTTTTTCTGGTTCTGGATTATTCCATAGTCCAGAACCAGGAAAAATTGTTATTAAAAGTTGATCATATATATATTTGTGCATATGTATATTGGAAGGATCTCATTTTGAAGCCACAAATTCAGATTTGTGGCCTTGAAATGAGATCCTTTCAGTAGTAGTAAACTACATCCTCTTAACTATAGTTGTTAGTTATTTCCAATTTATAACTGGTCCTTTAATTCCCTGGGATTAATTTGTTCTATTTGTTTTAGTAGATCTTAACCACTAAGTAGGAGCAATCACCAGGACAACTTATTTTTTCTTAATTTCATTTATTTAAATGACGTTACGGCCCCACGGCCATCTTCCTATCATCTCTGATCTGCCTATGCTAGTAGTAGTAAGTAAATTTATTCAAATAGATCAGAATATAACAATACCACATTTTTTTAGGTATTTACTAATTTACAAATACTTTGAAATTTTCATAGCGAAGTGACTACATGAAAATTAAAACAAAATAATAGTAAAAAACAATTAAAACTAACAGTGATTTTTTTTAATTAATGAAAATATTTAACTTTAATGAATCATAATTTGAAATATATTTTTTCTAATGCACTAAGGAAATAATATTTTATGAATAATCAAATTTAGATCTCAAAGCTCTTCTTACAAAATTGAACAAAACTAAAAAGTCTGCCATTTAAATACTCAATCAATTCCTGAAGAACAAGTGTCTTCCTTCCAAAAGCTCCAATTGTGATTTCAGCCAGAAACGGGCATTCTGCTATGAAGTGCACAATATCCTCAGTTTCGTTTAGGTTGCAAAGGGAACAGAGTGAGCTACCGTCGATATTCCATGGTTTCTAGTTTAAATTTAATGATTCCGTCCTGGTCCTCATGATGATCCTGACAAAATCCATGAGTTACCATCATTCATGTAGGAGAGATTATTATCCTCAAATGCCAAAAGTTTTTATATATGGTGAAACTGTTTTCGCTAGACTCTTGTGAATCATCTTTTTTTAGTGATTTTCAATAGCAGCTAACAGATTCAGTAGAGCTTTTTTCCGCAGCTCATCCGCCTATGCTAGTAATTTGTCATTTTTATTTATTCAGCAATATTATGCACTATTCTTTCATTTAAATTTTTAAAAAACAAATGGTTTTAACATTTTATGGTATTGATTAAAAGTTTTTAACAACTTATTCATTCATTCAATGAATGTTGGTAGTAGTCAAATGTTAGACTCTTTCAGTTAAGTTGTTAGAAACTTTTTGACAATACTCTAAAATGGTGAAACCATGGTTATTAAAAAATTTAAACGAAGCAACATTGTATAATAATGCTGAATAAATAAGAATGACAAATTACTACAAATTATTAGACAAATGAGACTAGACGACGGCCGTGTGGCCAAAACGTCATTTAAATAAATGAAATTAAGAAAAAAATAAGTTGTCCTGGTTATTGCTCCCACCTACTGATTTAGATCTACTATAACAAATAAAAGAATAAAGTTGTTAGTCACGAGTGTAGAACTTTTTTTTTTTTATTATCATTAAATTATTTTTTATTTATCTTAAATATCAAATTTAATAGAATCGTTAACATTTATGTATCACAGCTTTTAACTTTTATAATTTTAATATTTCTAATTTATGGCTTCTTATGATTAATTATTATTTTTTTAAATTAGCTATTCGTGTAAGGAGGAGGCATAAAATTGAAGATTTAACTGATGAAGATAAGAATAAAGACTCCTTAGCCATAAAAAATTAAATACACACATACCATATCCTAGTAGTTTTTTATAGTGACATCTCTAGGTCTAGTCTTTAGCTGACTTATTTTTCAGTTGTAATGTTAAAAAAAAAAAAAAAATGGTAATTGTCATTTGTAAACTAATTTGGAATCCATGTGACTAAAGTCAAATATAATTTATAATAGTTACTTAATTAATTAAATTAGGATTCAAAATCAATGAATGCTTGAATAAATCTCCATTTTTAATTACCTTCCTTTCCCACATATCCCGCCATTGACTGATTTTCTATTTTCAGTGATAGATAATTTTTTGTTTTTCTTTCTTTTCTTTTTTCTAAAAAATCACAGTTATTTAACTGATTTGAATACTGATGTCATGATTTGTTTTGTAGACCCACAAGAACAGCCAATGGCGGGATCAGAAGTTAAAACAAAACCTGGAATTTTAGCAAAATTAAAAAATGCCATTTTTGGCTAAACAGCCTACCTTTAAATAAGCACTGTAAGTTTATCTTTTTTAAAAACCATGTTAAGATTTCTATTTTGTACCTACTAAGTATTAAGTTGTCAATAAATAATTCTTTTTCAAATGTGTAATTATTTCCTTATAACGGTAACTTTCGATGAATAATAAAATAAAACTGAAAGTTATTCATTTAGTTAAATAATGAATACAAATCAAACCTCAGCTTTTTCCATTTATTATGAAATAAAATTAAAATCTGGTTGTAAACTTCATTGATTTGTGATAAAAACGATGAGAAAAGTCTTTTCTAATTCAGTTAGAGATACTCTATTATGATGTTGCTGAGCATTGCTTCATCAATGTTTTATTTTGTGACAATAAATGTTAAATATGTGATATAAGCATAGTCACCAATGTATAAATAATAATGCAGAAAAAGGTGTTCTGTTGCCCATGTGAGTTAAATTGTTTTATTATTGTCTCTAAAATTTGTTTGTCTTACGTATATATTAATTCCTATATCTCTTAATCTGCTTGGAATTTTGTTTTAGCATCAATACCTATTGGAATTATTATATAAATTAGTTACATATTTGGAAAATGTATTTTAAGAAAATTATTCAAAAAATATAATGTATATTTAAAAAAAAAAGAAGAAGGTATATATAGAAAAAACTCAGCTCATATTCACATAGTCAAATTGAATTTACTAATAAACTAGATCATACTTCATTGTCCCGATTTGAAATAAATTGTTTTTACATAAACAATTATAAACTATTAACCCTAGGATGGCCAAGGTTTTTCACCATCTTAATTTGGCTAACGGGGGACTCGGGAAGCCCACACATTTTATGACCTATTGATGGCCATGTTTTACTCAACCTTCTTTACAAAATGATAGTGTTTGTTTGAGGGATGTCTTTACTTCATTTACATTCTTAAAATTATTTATAATGTGATTATTTTTTCTTTCAAAATTAAAAAAAATATATAAATCTATTTGCTTATCTCTAAAAGGGTTATAACATAAATAACAGAAGATAAGAGGCTATAAAGTAATTTTATTTTCTATATATTCTTACATATATGCAGATAAAAACTATTTCTACAATGTTGCATATAATTTTTTTTCCGAATGTTTATTGCAAATGTTCTTTTTACTAAGTCCACAGGTTTGCTTACCTTTTGATATATTGTTGTAATTCTGTCGTGAGTTGGCTTCCTTTACACACATGTAGCATCGTTAAATTAGCATCATTTAATTTAATTGCATACTTGTATTCGTTTCATCAGATGACAGTGAATGTCCCAACATGTCAGCGTTCAGTGTGTGTCTCTGAAGTCCGCTGAGGTTCTGGCTCCTTTCTTGAATACAGGGCTTCACAAGTGAGTCAGAAAGCTCATAAAGAAATGATTTTCGTCTGTTTGAATTATTTTGGTTCCACGTTGGCTGGCTTATTGTAGGCTCCTCATTTTCCCTCGGACTTAGCCAACAGGGGGATCCCGCAAGTCTGCTAGGCCTTTGAAGTTTATTAACTACGGTATAAAAAATATATGCATATTCCTTTTGTCCCCAGTTTCATAATATGCAGTATTTTTCTGACAAATACATTTTTTTTTCCTCGGACTTAGCCAACAGGGGGATCCCGCAAGTCTGCTAGGCCTTTGAAGTTTATTAACTACGGTATAAAAAATTTATGCATATTCCTTTTGTCCCCAGTTTCATAATATGCAGTATTTTTCTGACAAATACATTTTTTTTTTCCAAAAATTTTTAAAGACCATATTTGGGGAAATTTTGGCATTTAAAAATTTTGAGGGCTCCAGGAATCCCCCCCTTGGCCATCATAGGGTTAAGTGAACCACTTGTTAAATTAATTTTAGATTTCTGGCTTATTTTAATGTAATGTTTGAGCAGTGTGAAAACTGAAAAACTTTGATACTTATGTTGAAAATAAATGTTGGTACCTCAAGTACAAAAATAAATTATATGTTTATTAATTGTTATTACTTCAGTTATTTCCATACTTGACCCGTCTCCTATTTCTGAACAATTAAAAGTATGCTATATTTCACTTGAAAAATATGTGTACATTTTTTATTTCATTACACATTATCAGACTAATTACTTCCTTACTTTGTATATTTATTTTCAACTATATGATTACCTGATTGTTGATAATTATATTCCAATAAGTATGTTATTTTAGTTTTACTAATTTATAGAACTAAAGGATAAATATTAACATGAATTTGTTACCGCCTTTCTTTTCAAATTCCTATTTAAATAATTATTTTTAACAGTTACTGAAACATTTGAAAATTTTAATTTATGTACATTTATATAAAATACGTAATAAGAACTTCTTAAAATCAATTTTAAAGTTGGGATTGTTATTTTATAAAAATTTAGTTGTGTGAATATTATGTTGGTACTTGATTAATCATTGAAATAGCTCATGTGTATTATAATCTACAGGAAACAATCAAATTTGGGCTAAAGTATTGATAACAATATTCTATATCCTAGATTTGAATATTTATCTATTGCGTGACTCTGTTTATATCTTTCTATTGTAAAAATAATAATTGTTGAGTATTTCGATTTCTCAATTTTTTGTTCCAGGCAGAAAAAAATACTAGACTTGAACATAAGTCACTCCTATTTATTCATGACACATCAGAAGTTCAAACATTAGACCTAAAAATGTCAAATGTGAGCAGAAACATAAATATCTTTTATCTTCTAAACAAACTGTATTAAGTGTTTATTATTGATAATTTCCCATAAAGGTATTTTTATTTATTTATTCCTATTTTTTTTTTTTCGGACTTATTAATATGTAAACTATAAACTTTTGCCAGATTATAGTTTTTTATTGTAAAGATAATTAAAAGTTATGCATTATGTAATAATCATAGCTTGTTACCAAAATGTGTTAAATTTATTATAATTTCGTAGTTATTTTGTAATAAATAAATTTCATAAAGTAATTTTTGTTATCAAATTTGTTCCCATTTTGTTTAGTGTTTATTCTTGAAGATAAGGTAGTGTTAATACATGTGGTTAAGGCCGAGCGCACATTGAGACACTCGCGCACGTGGGTGTGCCACAGAAAACTGTGCCGATGCGACGCAGTTTTTGATATTTGATTATTTTAATTCCTATTATTATAATTCAATATTATTGTTTGTGAAATTCTACTTCTTTCTTAAGCAGATTAATGAAACTAGGTAGGTCTTCTGTATATATAGGGTGTTCTAGATAAGTACAGGGAAAAACAAACGGTTTTAAAAAGATATATCCTATTTTAGATTTCAAAATCGAAATATAGTTTTGAAATTTCTCGCTACTCCAAATGTGCATGATACAAGTGTCTTGAATTTCTAAAACTAAATTTCAGGATGAAAAAGGTAGTAAAGTTATTTTTAAAAAAAAAATATACCTATATTAAAATTTAGATGAGGCCCTTTCTGAAGTTCGAAAATATTTCTGCTTAATAGTTTTAATATTGTTATTTTATTTGTAATACCTTATTCCGGTTTTGGTTAGTTTTTATTTGTCTTACCTTAACTTTTTTAATAAGATTTCATTAAACGTGATGAATTCGATCATAATCATTAAAGCAGTTTTTGAGATAAAAAAAAAGGTAAAAATTGGGAAAAAAGTTATTAAATAAAGTGCCCTCTCTGGTTGATCAATTTTGATGAAATTTTTGCTGTCATATCACGGGCATATTAATACATCTAATACTCAGTTTTATTTTTTTTCTTAAAAGATTTCCCGACTGGACAGTATTTGAATTTGCAATGCAACCCTGACTCATTTGTGCTGAGTAACAACCTTTGGATTGTTATTGCAAAAGTGTATTAACAGATAGCAGCGTGCTATAATAATAATAATAATATTAACTTTTACTTAAAATAAATTTTACTGAATACCCGTTCTATACCGTGAGAAGACTAAATGGAAAGATTACAAAGTCAATGTTTACATCTTGTATTTACCTTTGATCTGAAATCCCTACTCGACTAAGAGGAGTAAGTAACAAGTCACAAATACTGTATACTTTCAAACATTTCCCTTTTTTATTAGCAATTGCTTAAGCAAATTTATTTAAACACTATTATTATTGATCATTTAAATCTCTAGCAGCATTTTATTTAAAAGTAAATGCAAGAAAAATATAAAAACTTGATTCTTGTCCAATATAAAGTCGAAGTCAGTGAATAGAGGTGTTGAATGATCCTCAGTGCAACATTTTAAATTATCTTCAAAAAATACCAAACATTTGATTTAATTAAACTTTTAAAAGTGTGATTCTAGAAATTGGCAAGTACTCATACAAAGACCCATAAGCTTTATTTAAAAATTATGAAATAAAAGCATCTTTCTGCTAAAAATTTTATTTATTTTTTCTATTTCAGATTCTAGTCTATAGAATTTGTTAGCAGTCCATGTGGTAGAGCTATTGAAGTAAATCCAGTCATTGGTGAATCCCTTAAAATAGCTAAGTTTATTCCTGTTAATATAGCAAGACCTTCGAGGTACCAGCAATATCCCATTCTGGAAAATCCATTACTTTCATGACCTTGCGAAAAGTCTACAAAGAACACAAACATGTCGGATGTTGAAAGCTTTCTTGCCAAACCAAAAACTAGAAGTCCTATTATATAATAAATGAGATAGGACACTATTGGAAAATAACATAGCCAATAAGGTGGCACAAAATCTACGATAAACATCTTCTCTGGCCAAGTTTCTCGTTTCCGATCTTCTCCAAAACGTCTCACTGTAAAAAAGGAAATTTTATTATTTGCTGGACTTCGAAACATTCAAAGAACATGTAACATTACTCCCATTGGATTAATTAATGTTGATTACACGTAGTAAATTCAAAAGATCACTATATTTTCATTAAGACTGATTATATAGTTTTTTAAAAAAATAAGTATTATCAGGTGCCTTAAAATAATGGGGTAATGGTCTCACCATTACGCGCTCATTGTCTCATGTCTGACAACATGAATAAATGAAGAAGGATGTTTTTAGGTATTATAAGTTATTTCTTTTTGACAATCACACAACAGTTTGTGAAAAGTGAATAATTTATAAAAGTATGCAATAATTAGATCGAAGTTATGAATAAGATATGTGGCTTATCTCCATTAATAAACAAATGAGTATAAATTAAGATGAAGAAATTGTAAAATATAATGAATTGTTTGGATGTATTTCAGGGTCCTAAACCTAAACAATATGAAATAAAGATAGTTAATAAAAAAAGGTTATATTTCTTTAAACAGCAGGTTATACAAGAGTAATAATAGTGAAACCCAAATTGAAAATAATTTCAACATAGTAAAACAGAAAAAAAAATTGAAACAATACCACAAAATAAAAATATCCAGAATTAACATTAACAAACCGTGTTTATAATATTATATGAAGTTTGAAAGTATAAATATGTATTAAAGTATAAAACTTCAAAGATTAAATAAATAAGAATAAAAGGAATTTAATATTTCTTTCTAATAATTTTGAAATTTGCTTGGTATAAGTATAGAAACAAGATATATATATATCCTTTTATATATAAAAATCTCGTGTCCCGATGTTTGTCTCTCTATTTCTCAGAAACTACTCAAACGATTTTAATGAAATTTGGCTCAATGTATATAGTTTTGGCCAACTTAACGGACCGGATAGTTTTTAACTTGATTAGTGATCAAAATAATTCTTATATAGCAAATTATTGCAAATACAGTAGGTCGTGTTACGATTTATTAACATGGCGTCATATGTCGATTTCATAATGTTTTTGTTTATAAGCATGCTATTGTAATACAGGTTATCATTATTATAATTTTGTATTGCGTTATGTGAGTGCAGTTATTTGTTCCTATATTATTATTTTCCACAGACAAATAGTAATACAAATTTGTATTTATGGTTAATTTTCATTAAAGAATAAATAAATCAAGAAAAGGTTACAATAAATTCTCAAATGTGTAGGTACTTTTTCTTCTTTTTCCTTTTTTATTTGTATTTAAATTAAATTACTAGCTAAGCGCTGAAACGCTTTGCTGTGGCCCACCCTGATATCAACTTTTAGTAAAGTAAATACATTTTAATAATTTAAATTAGGCTATTATTTGAAATAATATTCTATAAATGTTGTAACAGCACCTACTGTCATAGGTGTAACCTAATAGAAACCTGACTTGGGGAGTCAGTGTTGCCAAAAATTAGTGAAAATTAGTAAGCTGGCTACACTGCGGGTAACCAGTCGTAAAAACTCCCTTACAAAAAGAGAGTGTTTTGATTAGGCATTGTGGGATACTTTGTGATTTGCTAAAGAACTGCATAATTAAGACTTTAATATTATATTTTCAGTTGATTTATTTAACAGAAGTTTCTTTATTTTCATTATTCGTTTTGTTATTATTATTTAAATACAGTGTTTTTTTATTTTACCAAACCTTTTTATCATTTTTATCCCGAGATCTAAAATGTAAAATTTAAAAAATGTCAGTGAAGATTTGTAATTCCTCCTTTATCAACAATAATTTAAAGTTGAGAAAATTTAATCCCAATCGAATAGAGGCTGTTACTTCCTGTTCAGCAGAGTTGTAATTATCTTTAAATGTAAAATTTAAGAAATGTTAGCGAAGATTTTAATCCTTTCTTTAATTTAAAGTAGGCTATTATTGGGAATGATATTTCGTTGTTAATATCACCAGAATACAATTTTTTACTTATCTTTAAATGATTGTTGATTAAGAAAGGATTACAAATCGCGGCATTTTTTAAATTTTACTTTTAATGATTGTTACACCTCTACTGAACTGGAATAATTATTATTTGGGTAACCTCAAGTTTCAGATTTATCCGCCATAAATATGAGAGTACTACTGCAAAATAATCCATCGGCAGATATATTGTTTAAACAATTGCTCTATATTGGAAACGGTGAAATAGATCTGCATCGAAATTCAAAATTTATCAAATTACCAGAAAATTTCTGAACTGTTGTAGAGACGAAAAATGAACTGTCTACGAAATATAAAGTGTCTTTTCTGATATTTTGAACAATTATTTGGACTATATTTGGCTGGGTAGTCGTGCTATTTTGGCAGCAAAAAATGTTGATTTCGATGAAATAAACTTCCAAAATCAATTGACAATGTTCTAGATGTAAACGAAGCCGTAAATTTCCCATCTGAATTTTTTAATTCCCTGGATATACACCCAAACAATCTCCAGTTGAAGATTGGCTCACCGAGCATTCTTCTTCGTAACTTAAATCCACCTCAATTGTGCAACGGTACACGTTTGGTCATTAAAAGGATCACAGGAAATGTTATTGAAGGAAAAATGTTGCCTGGAAGGTTTACAGGAGATATCGCCCTGTTGCCACCTATTTCCCTGGAACCGACAGAATTTTCAATAAAATTTAAAAGGCTTCAATACCCTATTCTTTTGGCTTTTGCCATGACCATAAACAAATCCCAAGGGCAAACAATGTCCACTTGGACTTTGAAAATCCGTGTTTTTCCCTTGGGCAATGGCATAATCACGTGGGAAATGGGTATCGCCTGCTCACGTGTGTGGAAACCATCAAATCTTTGGTTTGTGTTAAAAAAAACAAAAACAGGTTAACCCAAAATATTTTGAACAAATTAGTACTTGAATAAATAAAAATTCTTAATTGTATTATGTAAAAACCTCTTTAAGAAGAGATTTATTATCACTCAAATATATTGCTAAATTAAAAGCTTCAACACACCACCCTCCTACCGGACACTTATTAGCCGAAGGTTTGGGAAATCGAGGTCTCAAAGAAATTGAGAAAAACGCCTATCAAAAGGACATATATGACGCCTTAACCAAGATTGGCATGACCCTGAGCAAAATTAAACCCGTTGTTAAACTAACAATACCAAGTTGAAGTAGTGTTAGGCCAATAATCAATAGATCAATGAGGTTATCAAAACTTACTTCAGTCATCCTTTTTAAAATTAGTGGAAAAATATAGCCATTTCGAGTTAGTTTATACTGATCCATAAAAAAAGGGCGATAGTGTTGGCAGCTCTGTGAGTCGTAAACACAATCAGCTCCTTTTTAATCAAACTACATTGAAATATGAGATGTAAAAAATAAAAACTTTAACTTTCCTATATTCTTTACCAAATACTTTTAAATGGTGTAATGCTCTATTCTCAATCATGTTGGATTTTGATTAGCTGAAAGGTTTTCATCTTTATCAATGAATATTGGTATTACTCTATTTGTTTAAAAATATTAGGATATAACTACTGAGCCACAGCAACGCGTGGCCGGGTCTGCTAGTATATATATATATATATATATTGCTATGACAATAACCAGAAAACTTACCATTATCTATTCGCTCTCTTAAATCTGTTGCTTTATTTTCTGTTACTTTTGCAAATAGTTGCAATTTCATAGCAATAGCTCTTCCAAGATGAATGACAAAAATCAGGTGTATAGGTAAACCAAACGAAGTGAATATCACTGCCCCGATTTTACCTTCTGATGTGATTGGAAGAGGGGCAGCTAAACCTGTAATATTTTAAAATACACTATTAAAAGGAGTATGGTGATATAATTAGAATCTTTTTCAAATAAATATTTCAAAATTAATATTTGATGCTAAGGTATTGAATCAGGGAGTAATGTAACAAAAATTTAAACTTTGTGCGCAAAGGAAAAATTTTGTTTATAAAGACTTACTGAAAGAAAAGAAAAACTTAATGGTTCATAGATACTAACAGAGGTTTCCATTTTCTTTATAAACAAAATTTTTCCTTTGCACACAAAGTTTAAATTTATGTTTATAAAGAAAATGGAAACCTCTGTTAGTTTCTATGGACCATTAAGTTTTAATCAGGAACGATAAATTCTTTGATTACGGGGTCAATTACACAGGCACTGTATAAATTAAATGTAAATTTAACTAAATTGTTTCATCCTCACTGATATTTATTATGGACCAAATTAATTCCCTATTAAAAAGTAAAATATTCCTTTGACGGCATTCCTTTGACTTTGAGAACCCCTCAATATTAGCTACTGTACCTAACCACAATAAACGTCTCCTCTCAGAATCCATTTTCATCCATCTGGAAAAACAACACTGTAAATCATTAAACAGATAAAGAAATAATTTCATCCATTTATTCTAATATCTTCCGCATCCTTAGATCCTAGTTTTGATTTCATAGGTATCCGCAATTATCTATGTACCTCTTGTATTATTATTATCTTTAGTATTGTATAACTTCCTTCTGTATATTTTTCAATGCATTGTCACCTTATGTATTATGTATTATCTCAATTTTGTGTTATTATTATTGAGTCCAGGCATAACAATTTGTATATAGTCCTTCTATTTTGTTAGTTTTTAATATTTTATTTTCACTTAGTTGTCATGTAGCCTTCCACTTTAAAAGTGTTGGGTTTCCACGTCATAAACCTTTGAAGTCAGAAAACTACCCCCTACCACCAGCTCTTACCTTATTTTACCTTCAGTCTTTGTATCTACCTGGACTCAGAAGGTAAATATCAGATTCTATTTTCTATGTTGCTGACCAGCCACTTATTTAAATATTCATGTATAATGCTTACCATCTTTTATATTATAATCAGTTCTGTAAAGTAATCATTTATTGTCATCCTCTAGCATAGATACTCATATATTTGTGTTCTTTTAGCCCTGATAAAGATCCACAAGTCGGATCGAAACGTTGGCTTTCGAAAATAAAATTTTTTTCAAACTGAAAAACCTGATTATCATTTAACCAATCGTAAAGAATAACAGTTGAATATTTCTCACCTCTAAAATAAGTAAGACTTACCTAATGTAGCTATGATTGACACTGCGGAAAGTAAACTACCAGGAAATGTCCATATTATAGTTTCATTATTGTATCCATTTCTAACTGCAGACAAGATTTGTTGTTTATGTATTTCCATGTATTTGAATAGTGTTTCATCCCAATCAGGTTCTAATATTCTTAAATCTGTTGCCATTGACACCATAGTTGAATTTTCTAAAATTTTCAAGTTTTCTAACTGGAAGGAAAATAAACAAATGTTCTATCTCTACCATTATTTAATAAACACACCGAAAAAGTTATGGATAATAGAAAGGTACAAGGGCGTACCCAGGATCAAAACTATATGACTATATATATGGGGGGGCAAGCTATGGTTTTACAGGTTGTAACATCTTACCACGGAAAAGGTGAATGAAACCAAAATTATGTATAATTTTAGCAGTGCTTTATCAACTAAGTTATTACAATAATTTGCTTGAAAAAAAAATTATTCTATTATTGCTTCCAGCCTTAAAAGCCTAAAAAATTATTGCTTCCAGGGGGGGGGGGGGGGCAGCTGCCCCCCGCTGGGTACACCGATGGAAAGGTAAGCTTTAAAAATGAAAACATATTTGAAATATACTTTTTATATTTATAATTAACTTTTACTAATTATTTTCACACATTAAATATTAAAACTGTTAACGGTATATTGCATTCAATTAGCTCTCCATATTATGATAATATACATCAAGTAAAGCAAGAATTATAAATTATTGCTTTTGTTGTTTATTTTTATAATAGATTGGACACGACAAATAAATTAATAGCAAAGTTAGACAAACTACAGGATTGTATAGAAAACATTTAATTCTGCATATTATAATTAAAAATAATAGTTTATAGATATAGTGAACCTTTGTCCATATAGTTAATATAATTAAATCATATTACAAGATTGGTATAAGTAAAAATAGAAGCTCGGTAATATTTAGTACTTTTTTGAAAGTTCTACAAAGATGCTATTATGTATTTCATGGAAAGGAATAAATTCATGTTTAAAACACATATACTCCATCTTAAAATGAGTCATTTTCAATCATATCCATGATTATCTATTTAAAAGAACGAAGTTAATACAGTAAATAATTTTATAACCGAACTTTGAGTTTTCTCAAGTCCCATCAAGAACAGAATTATTTCTTGCTCCCCCCCTTAAAATAACCAGAGTTATTTTTCAGATTGTGCAAAATTAATTAGATAACTTGAATTATATATTTTTTATTTTTTTTAAAGAAAATTACTTACCAATTGATATTCATATGGTCCTTCTGTAAGGTAAAATAGTAAGGCTGTAGATATGAGCCAAAAGATCAGGAAGCAAGCTAAAGAACATTGACAAAATAAAAGTTTTGACAGCATTTGAAGGTTCGTATCACTTTCCTTCCAGTCATCTGGGGGAAGGAAATTAAGTCTATATGGAGGATAGGGACTTGCTTGTGAAGCAACTGAATGTCCATCATATGAAGCCATCATTTTATCTTTATTATATAAATTGGCTTTTATTTTTGTTCTTGGTTCACTATTGTACAAACTTTCATCTTTAATGATACTTCCCATTTCTCGATCAAGCGTGTATATTGTAATTTCTGAGTCCTTTTTCCTGTCATTATTAAATAGTTTTCCTTCATTCGACCTTTTCTGATTATCCATAAGTAGATCACTTCTACGTACTTTTGTAGTTTCTATTTCATAACTAGAAGGAAGATCCACTGTAGAAAACTCTTCAGAAATATCTTGGGAAGTTACAATTTCCTCTGAAACATTAGTCTCATCTTCCTCCGTTTTCGGTGTTTCTTTCTCCTCTCTTTTACGTCTGTGGCCTTTTGATATCTGAACAAACATTATAGTTATAGTTCTTCAGTAAGTAGCTCCCTTACAATGCTAGAAAAATATATACATACAAATTTATATAATATATTAATGTTATAGACTAATATAAATATTAGAAAACATCTTTTCAATTCGTTCATAAATATCACTGGTAAAAAAATACAAAAAACAATTTTACCTTCATATAAAGTTTTGTACTCCATTCACTGAATATAAAGAAAGATTTGTGTGTTTCACTTCTCATGATGTTTGTAATATAAATCGAAAGTAAAAGTAGTTGTGAATAAAATTTTAGGTTCCAAATTAATTATAGTACAGTTAATTAGGATGTTTTATGCATTTCTAAACAATTTTATTCTTATATTCAATCTCCAAATATTTATGTCCATACCTGTTTATATGAAACAAAAAGAAAATTGAGCTCAACCTATAAATGAAAAAATGCATTTAGCAAAGTGCTTCTTTAACACAAATAAACGGTATAACAAATGCTGAGTGTCATATCCCTAAATTAAATTATTTTTTTTTTTGTTCCTCTAATTAGATTTGTAGCTCACTCCCCACTCACTATAAATTGTAGGGCTTGCTGAAACCCTGTTTGAAAACTAACTTTTTAATCAATAGACGAAATCCTATCCAATTTTTTCTTTTGTTATCTTTATTTCACCTTTGAAACATTACTCAATCTACCTATAAGCTGAATATTAATAATATTTACTTAATTAAATTAAAATAAAATTATTTACTGGATATTATTTAATTAAATCTTTATATTAGTAATTTAATCTATTTTTGTGGGTAACCACTGTGTTTTAAATAATTTATTTTTTGAAGAGAAAAGATTGGGCTCCACCGGGAGTCGAACCCGGGTCTTCCGTGTGACATGCGCGGTATGCTAACCACTGCACCACAGAGCTTGCTTCCAAGCAGAGCCAATCTTTCCTCTTCACTGATAACTCTCCCTCGATCTCGCAAGTTTTGCGAGTATTTACGGGAGGTGGACAATTTTTGTCTAATTTTGGGCATCTCTTGGTGATCGTCAATTTTTAAATTGATTTATATTCATTTAATCTATTTTTGTGGGTAACCACCGTGTTTAAATTATTTTAAATAATTTATTTTTTGAAGAGAAAATAAGCGAGCTCTGTGGTGCAACTTGCGAGATCGAGGGAGAGGTATCAGTGAGGAGGAAGGATTGGCTCCGCTTAGAAGCGAGCTCTGTGGTGCAGTGGTTAGCATGTCCCAGGTTCGACTCCCGGCGGAGCCCAATCTTTTCTCTTCAAAAAATATATTACTTTGTATTAGTACTTACATCATTTAATCCAGTTACGTGCAGCGTAAATCACATTGTTTCTTTTTACATAAAGAATGCATTCTTTATATCGAGCATAAAATGAGGTAAAGAATGTTTTTTTTTGTTTTCACTCTTATTTGTTTACTTATTTTTAATTCATTTTAATTTTTAAATAAGAAATTATAATTTCTTATTTTTAAATAAGAAAAAAAAGAATTACTAAATGAGAATAAAACTTCAAAATACTGTTTTATAAGTATATATATTAAATAATCTATAATGTAATGTATCCATTTATTGTCACCCTCTAGCATAGATACTCATATATTTGTTTTCTTTTAGCCCTGATGAAGATCCACAAGCTGGATCGAAACGTTGGCTTACCATAATAAATATCATTGTAAACTGAAAATCCTGACCATTATTTATCCTATCATAATCTATAATCATTTTAAAAAAATTATTTTTTGAAGAGAAAAGATTTGGCTCCGCCGGGAGTCGAACCCGGGTCTCCCCCGTTACATGCGCGGATGCTAACCACTGCACCACAGAGCTCGGCTCAAGGCAGAGCAAATCCTTCCTCTTCACTGATACCTTCTCCCCCTATCTCACAAATTTTGCGAGTAGTAGCGGGAGGTGGACAAATTTTGTCCAATTTATGATATTTATTGACATACGTCAATTTTTAAATTATTTTATATTAATTTAATCTTAATTTGTGGGTGACCACCATTTTAAATTATTTTTAAATAATTTATTTTTTGAAGAGAAAAGATTTGGCTTTTATTTAAAAATAATTTAAAATGGTGGTCACCCACAAATTAAGATTAGATTAATATTATATAATCATTTTAAAAAATATTTTAACATATATATTTTTTTTTATTGCAATACAGATATATTACCTTACAGGTGGGTTAAACCCGAAAAGACGAAGGACAGTAAATCATAAAAACTAAATATGCAAGAGGTTCCTTCCATATGCCAGAAAAAAAAAAAAATTATTACAAGTAACCCTTCCTCACATCCTGTGAATATAAATTGAGTGAATTATATTTCAAAATACGTGAATTTAAATTAATTGTTTGTGGAACCTTACATGTCCACAGATTTTGATTTATGGAAATGCGAAAAATGCGCGAGGGCTTGTTGGACATTATCTGCACCACTGACCACGTTGTCGACATAGATTTCTTTAAGGCACTTCTGAGCCAGCGGAAACCAATGAGCTTCGTCATGGTATAGTTGGACAATTACTCTCTGGGCATTAAAGGGTGAACATTTAAGACCATAGGGAAGCGTAGTTAGCTCATATTCTGTGATAGGTACGGAAGGGTGTGCTCTCCGAAAGAAATGAACAAACTTTCTATCCCTTTCATTTAAGCCTATACATCGAAACATCATCTTGATGTCACAAGTCAGAGCTACCTTATAGGTTCGGAAGTTGTCTATCAACTCTCCAATGTTGTTCTGCAATTGTGGACCAGTAAGAAGGAGGTCATTCAAGGAGTTTCCAACTGGTGTCCTTTCAGAACCATTAACCCATTCATGGCTACAGACGAGATATCTCGCGAAACAAAGTCGGTCCCCTCACGCTAATGACGAGATAACTCGTCAAAGGCTGCCGTTCCCCACACGCTAATGACGAGATATCTCGCAATTGGTTTTTCACTTATTTACCGTCCTCAGCTTCACAAGGGATAAGTTGCCCTGACTGAGGCACATCCTAGCGGATCCACGGAGACTTAATAAATAGATCTAGCTGCCGCTAGGCTGCAGGGCTATCTCTATTGCAGAAATATTTGTGTCGGCCCGGTAGCTGCCTGTCATCTGGGTTGGCCTTTCGGGGAAGCCCGGCTCACCCCTTTTTACCTGCTAATTTTTCTTTTCTGTCCCTTATCCTTCCCTCGGCTACCGTCAATGGTCTGAAGGATATATTTGGCCATTATTCATTCTAGACGCTCTGAGTGATAGGCCCGGTGTACACGGACGACACTTTTCTGTGATGCGGACTATAAGCAGGGTCAGGGGTACCTGGAGTACAATGGACCGACCGGATTAACCATTATACTCCAGGTACCCCTGACCTGGCTTATAGTCCGCATCGCAGAAAAGTGTCGTCCGTGTGCATCGGGCCATAGTCCTCTGTGTTTTTTTGGTGATATTCACTGTTTTATTTCGCTATTATTTCTCCAGTTTTGGTTAAAAAATTATATGAAAAGGAATAAATTTGATATATAAAAAAAAAAAAAAAAGGCACATACCTATCGAATTTAGTAACCTCCTCTTTCGAAGTCGGTTAAAAAAACAAACAAAAAAATTACTTCAAAAATAAAAAATGAGGAAAAAATTTAAAAATTAAAAACAAAAAAAAATAATAAAAAAAATTCCTATTAAAATTTTTAAAAAATTTGAAAATTGAAAAAAGGTCCAAAGCCCGCATCTGAAAAGAGGATGGGAAAGTTTTTTATCCATCTAAACATTGGTAAATTATTCATATAACATTAGTCAATTATAACATTATTATATTGTTCTTCATTATTACCTTCTTATATCACGTAATCTCTAATTGCAATCGGTAATCTAGCATATTAATTTATTGAAATAATGATAAAGGTATTATAGAATCATAAGAAATAAATAAAACATTAATAAATAGTCGGTGAAGGTTATGAGGAGTTGAAGCAGTCAGCGGCGGACAGTGGCCTGCAGGCCTTAGCGTGGGGAGTGAAATGCCTGCAGACCCGCTTAGCGTCTCAGTGCAACTCTCGTTCCGAGTGCTTAGCGGTTAAAGGGTTAAAAACTATTTAGTACTGAGCTTAGTTGAAGCTGATTCTTCTTTGGAAACATCGTGATGAGTCATGATGTAATCCGATGTGGTTGTGGCTAGGTGTACATGACCAAGCTGTATGTATTCCTGGATCTGTGCTAAGTAGGCTGAAAAGGCTGGATCTTTAGAAAACCTGGTTTCAAGCTTCTGGAAACGTTGAATGGCTAACTGTTTGGTGCAGCTCAAGTCATGAGGGACGGTAGCTCAAGTCTGGGCGGAATGGTAAACTTACGATTTAGCGGCCAGATTGATCTCTTGTGAATGTTTTCTTGAAATGTTCCTCGCAATAGACATCTTCTGTATTTGGTGGTATAGGTATTGCTACTTTTTCGGACTCCCAAAACCGTTTCAAATCTTCGGGTAATGTGTCAACAGAAAGGAGAGAGGTTACAGAAGGGTTCGCAATGGTTGATGGGATTTCACCAAAAATGATCAAACCAAATACGGTGTGGATAGCCCAAGGTTTGTCCTTGATGAACAAGGGAGGATAGCTCAGGATCTCACCATACATCTGGACACCTAACAGGAGGTCAACCTTGCCTGGAGTATGCCAATCCGCATCCGAAAGCTTAAGGGATGTGAACCGTTGCCGGACCTCCATGGAAACGGGTTGCGTAGGCAGATGATCGACAATATTGTGAGCAACTCTTGCCGAAATCTTAATGGTTTGTTTGTTTTCCTTAGATTAAGTTTATTGACTAGGGAAGAAGTAATAAAATTAATCTGGATCAATCACAATACGGCAGTGATACCATTGACCAGAATCAGAATGAATAGAACATCTAGCGGTACCCAGTAATGCTTGAGAATTGGCTGCCGTATGGCAAGAAACGACATGGTGAGGTTTAGGTTCAAAAACTGGACCAGCGTTGTCGATCTTAGGAAGAGAGTCGGCCTCGGAAGAATTCAGATGAGAAAAATTAGCTGTAGCATCATCTCTGTGGAGTAAAGTATTATGTTTACGACTACCGCAATTAAGACAGCGTCCAGAACTCTAACGTTTAGTACATAGATGAGGTCCGCTGCAGGCAAAACATAATCTAAACCTTTTCAGAATGGCATATCTAGAGTCAACATCAGCTCCAGTGAACTCAGGACATGTTAGAATTTTATGTTTAGGAATATAATCGGTTCTTGAATTACTAGTTTTTGGGCTACAGCTCTTAATTATAGAATCATTACAAAGCTCAGCGACTCTAGATTGTGCTTTATTAAATTTAGTAAGTTCAAAAAACGAAGGAACTTCATGTTCTTTTAGTTGGCTTTCGAAAAGTGCGGGTGCTTTTATCAATGACATTAAAAGAAAGTTGGACCATAATAAAATCTGCCAGATTTTCTATTTCTAAGGCCTTCAATGCGTTAAAATTATCTTCAAATGTATCTAGGAGTGCCCTAAAATTTCTTACGTTATCATTGGAAAATGGCTTGAACTGCAGAATTTTAGTAATGTGGTAAGCCGCCACTATTCTTTTATTGGAGTATCTGTCCACAAGTTTTTTATACGCTTCATTATAATTTTCAGCTTTATATTCAATGGAAGCTATTTTTTGCGAAGCTGGATATATTAATAATGATTTAAGATAAGAGAACTTTACAATATCACTATAATTTCTTTTGTGAATCAGAGTATCAAATAGGGATTTGAAAGATGTAAATTCATACTCTCCCGAAAATTGAGTTATTTGAATATCAGGAAGCTTAAGTTGAACAAAGAAGTCATCATTGACTTGAGGATTAGAATTAAAGGTGGTAAAGTGCTCCCGATATTTTTCATATGCGGCCTTAATATCATAATAAATTTCATCGAAATCCAAAGCTGCTTGGTCCACTTCAATTCTATGCTCCTTCTCCACGGAATTATTTAATTCAGAAATTTGGTATAAGACTAAGTCAAATTCTTCAAATTGGGTTTTTAATTCTGTTGCTCTGGCTATAAAAATATCTTTTTTCTCTGGTACATTTTTATGAGGTCAAAAGTGGTTTGAACCCGACGAAAAATTCTTTCCTTTTTATTGTTAAGCGTTTTAATAACTTCTATTGGCTTAGGTGACATTATGTTGGTAATTTATTTCCTTAATATTAAGTTATGAATTTAATTATAGAAAAAATATATGTATATTTTAAAGTATTAAACATTTTAAATAAAAATGTTTGATTTTAAAACAAAATAATTAGGCTCCTTTAATTTTGATAACGATATCCTATAAATAGGTGAAATATTAAGTTAATTATAATATTTCAGAATATTCGAAGGAAATCTACCGCCCTCTATTAGACTTATAGTAAGTTTTAGGTACAATTAGTTCAATGGTTCCTCACTTGGGTGCAGCAGTAGCGGAGTTTAAGCAACCTAAAATTCACTAATAAAGTAAGCATTCACAATATACGTTCTTAAAACTAAAATAAGGTTGTGGTGCAATAGTTGGCGCTTATGAGGCTTCAATACAATATGTAAAAACAAAATCTGAACAAAAACCACAAAATCGCCTAAAATGAGGGTAACGAAACTGCCTTCCTTCCTTTACCGTATACAAATATGCCAAAAAAAAAAAAAAAACACATCCGGCCCGGAGGACCAATATAAAATGGTTTTTATTAAATAAAAATTTTATTTTATTTTATTTAAAAACAATTTCATCAAAATTGGTAAAACGGAGGGGGCACTTTACTTAATAAATGTTGACTCATTATCACGTGTTTTTTTTTGTTTACTCAAAAATGGCTTTAACGATTTTGACCAAACTCGGTATTTGGTGTATGTATATGCCCGCGATGTTACAGTCAAAATTTCATCAAAATTGTTCAATTGTAGGGGGCACTTTACTTGATAAATATTGTTCCATTTTCACGTGTTTTTTTTTATTTACTTAAAAACGGTTTTAACGATTTTGATCAAACTGGATATTTGATGTATGAATATGCCCGCGATGCGACAGCCTAAAGTTTATCAAAATTGGTCAAACGGAGGTGGCACTTTCCTTAATAAATTTTGTCCCATTTCCACGTGTTTTTTTTTTTTTACTCAAAAACGGCTTTAACGATTTTGATTAAACTTGGTATTTGATGTATGTATATATGGCAGCCAAAATTTTATTAACCGTATTACGAAAATAAAACTTTTATTTATTAATAAAACGATTAATGCTACTTTAGAGAGTAAATACGTGATGCTCAAATTTTTGAAGCATCATCGCAGGTGTGTAAAAATATGGTATAAGATAATAGTGCATAATTAATATAGGTATATTTTAGTCTAGAAACTTTTGTTCCATAATAAATTTTTGAAAACAATATAAAGCGATTTTAGAGGAACAGTAATCGTTCTTGATTTCCAGAAAGGCATAAGAGACGTAAATACACCTATCGATTCACCTTCACGATGTATTTGCAAAAAGCAACTCGTAGTAAGAAATAAGCAAGCAGTAAAAAAAACTCGACTGTTGATAAAATTAGTCCCTTCATAAATAAATTAGCAATAATGAATCGAAAAGTGCTGAGAATTACCAAATTTTGCTATACAGATACTCTATAACTTATGAAGATATACAAATATAAGTATATCCTTAAATGTGGAAAAATGTGCGAAGCCGAGGAATGGCGTTTACATATCGAAACACGTCGATTTCTAATCCAAGTAAGTTCGTAAGTGAAAGTTGTGTGTTGCACGCATCGCACCAGATTTTTTTAAAATTTAAATTCACCTTTTCTAGCAACGATCCCTCTGTTTTTTGTATACTTTCTTTATTTAAAAATAAATGTCTTGACGTTTCGGGCTATGATTTTTCTCTTCATCATCAAAATTGATTCATTTATTGTTTGAAGTTAAAAAAAAATGTGAGTGGTTAATAGTTAAGATATGTCCAAAAATATAAAATGACCTATTTACTTTATGCATGGTCATGGCTAATTTTATAGTGTCTTTTAACATAATCTGATTTTTCTTACATGTATGGTCTCGACTGACCAACAGCTATAATATTTTTGATTGGATGTGAACTTTCAATTAATCTGATTTGGAATTTATTATTACTAATTCGAAATTATTTTCCTGAAATATAAAAAAATTTCATTCAAAGTTCACACCCCACAAATATTTCGGTTTTTGTAGCAAGTAACTTCGTAAGTGAAAGTTGTATGTTGCCTACATCGCACCAGATTTTTTACAATAGGTTTATGTTGCATGTAAGCGTCACATATAAAAAATGAGATTTTTATCAATTAGCCCACCAGAGATATTAGAACCTAAAGTTATCGAAAAATTAAAAAATGTGAAGTTTAAAAGTTCATAAAAAAATAAGGCAACGAATATCAGGGTTAAGTGTACTTTTAATGAAAGCTACTTAGTTGCTTTTTGAGATCTCTGTTTGAGATTTCTGTTTGATATCTCATGATTTCTTACTTCTGTTTCTAATTTACTTGAATTCTCTATGACGCTAAATCTATAAAAATCTACAAGTATTATAGTAACTTTTAATCATAGAAATTATAATTAGTAACTTTTCAGTCATTTCAGTCAGAGTCACTTTTTTTTTAATAATTGCGAACTAGAAGTAACACTTATGTGGGTAACAAATATTTATTAACAGAAATATAAAGTTATCACATTGCCAACGAATTATTACAACTTAAACACTTGAGCAGGTTACAAAAATGATAACGTTAAAACACACAATCATATGACTTGCGCTACACAGTCAAGACACAGACTTCAACTAACTCCCGGAATATTCCAGAACAATGTGGGCAGTTCCACACCATCACTGAAAGATCCAGACACAAACAGTTCGTTCCAACCGCTTACTTTGTTCCAACAAACGGTCTAGGAATTTATGCCATATGTTCTTTTTTATTTCTTTTCTTATTTGCTCATCGATCAAACGCTACACTGCCCCCTCCTTAGTGACATTCCTCCTGGATGTCTTCTTTTCCATGCGTGCCTGCTCCATAGGTCGAACGAGAGGTCTCTTCCGTAATCCGCTGCACCTGTTCCTCTTCGTGGGTCCTTGCACATGGCGCCAAGCGATTGTAATGGACGATCATAGGCCTTCCTTTGGGATACTTGGAAACCCTGTAGATCACATCGTTGACACGCTTCTTTATCACTTAGAGTCCCTCCTAGTTCTTCTGCAACTTTGTGCAGAATCCTCGCTTTCTCCTGAGGTTATATAGCCAAACGAGGTCTCCTTTTTTGTACCCGCCCTGATCGGCTCTACTATCGTAGTGTCTCTTCATCCGGTCGCTGGCGAGGCGAAGATTCTTGCGAACTACCTCGTGCTTGTATTCTATTCTTTTCTGGAGTCCGGATACATAGTCTTGCCCAAATACATCCACCCCTTGCTGCCAAAGATCACAGGGTAACCCTGCCCAAGGTCACAGGTTAACCTCATCTCTCGACCAAAGATAATCCTCTTAGGCGTCTGTCCCGAGGATTCATTAACTGCAGAGCGGTAGGCCATGAGGAAGTATGGGATCTGACGGTCCCGATCTCGTTGATGGTCAGAGGTTACCTTGGAAAGGTACTTTATAAGGGTTCGGTTCATCCGTTCTACCATTCCGTCAGACTGTGGATGGAGGGCCGTAGTCTTGGTTTTTCGAATCCCAAGCCTCTTGCAGACTTCCTGGAATAATGTGCTTTCGAAGTTCCTCCCCTGATCTGAATGTAGTTCAATTGGTACTCCGAAACGAGTGATGAATTCCTTCACCAAAACGTCAGCCAAGGTAGCAGCTTCTTGGTTGGGGACAGCATATGCTTCCACCCACTTGGAAAAATAGTCCACGATTACAAAAACGTACTTATTTCCAGCTTCACTTTCTGGGAATGGTCCTAATATGTCCATGGCTAACCTCTCGAAGGGGCTCCCCGCAATATAGTTCTGCATCCGAGCGCGGCGTTTGCGAGCTGGTCCATTACTTGCAGAGCAGGTATTACATTTACGGCATCATTTTCTTGTCGATCCCGGATCGTGACAGGTGTCCATTCTTCGCTAACTACTCCAACGAGGCGGAGGTTGGCCTCCTTTTGTTCAATTCGGCTACAGTGGGAGCAATTAGGTGGGCATGGTCGTCTAGACAGGGCATCTGCATTGCGGTGTCACACCTAATCTGTGTTCAATTTCAAAGTCATATTCCTGGAGTTTTTGTAGCCATCTGGCAACTTGGCCCTCAGGATTCCTGAAACTTAGCAGCCACTTCAAGCTTGCATGGTCAGTCTTCAACAAAAACCTCGTACCATACAAGTATTTGTAGAAATAGACCATTTCTTACAGACTTAACAACAGCCAGGAGTTCCCTCCTGGTTACGCAATAATTACACTCAGGTTTTGAGAGTGACTTGCTGAAATATCCAATAACCCGCTCTTGGCCCTCCTGTAATTGTGATAAAACCCCGCCTTCTTCTTGCCTAAAATGCCTTCTTCGCTGGCGTCTGTGTCGAGGATGTATTTGCCTCCTGAAACTGGGTAGCCCAATATGGGAGCCGAGGTTAACCGTTGGTTCAAGGTGTCAAACGCTTCTTGACACTCGCCATTCCAGCTGAAGGGTCTACCTTCCTCAGTCAACCGACTCAGAGGCTTCGCAATGTCCCCAAACTTTCTCACATATCGGCGGTAGTAGGAACAAAGGCCCAGGAAACTTCGAACCTGCTGTTTATTGACACCTGGAGGGCGACAGCCTATCCTCGCCCACCACCTTTGGGCAGACGATAGTTTTCGTAGCACCGGTGTCTACCATCATGGCGTATCTCGTCCCGTTGACGATGCCGTCCACAAGACCTATAGGCCTTTTGCCCCAAAGAGGCTACCACAACAAGGGGAGGGTCTTGAAGACGTCGTTAGGTCGATGTCGACCTCCAGGAGTCGACCCATCTTAGTTTCCCTGGGATTTTGGTGCGTCAGTACTAGCCCGCTTCTTGCCGGCACTCCTGACCTGTCCTAGTTCTCCGCATCCCCAACACCGTACTGGTCTCCTTCTCCGGGAATCAAGCGCCTTCACAACTTTGCACAACATTGGAGTCGGTACTGTTCGTGGCCCGGACCCTTGCATGGCTGCGAGAAGCCTCCGTAGCCGCTTCATACTCCAACGCAGTAGAGAGGGCATCCACCAACAGTTTAGGGCAAGCAAGGCGCACCGCTATCTGGAGTTCCGCGTCCCGTAAACCGCCGACGAACGCTTGGACCGCTAAGCACTCCAACAAACTTTCGGGGGCTGTTGGATAAGCCAGTCTAACCATCCTCGCAATGTCCGCCTCAAACTCTTGAATAGTCTCGGCTGCTTTTTGCTTCCTGCTTTTTAGCTGTAGTACACCTGTTTTAGGTGGGCGTGGCCAAACCGCATTTCTAGCCGGCTTACCAATATGTCAAAATCATAAGGGTCGTTAGCGTTGAGGGTCTGGAGGACATCCAGAGCGTCGCCTCTGAGTGCCACCGTAAGGGCAACTGCCTTATCTCTAGGAGACCACCCATTAGCAGTAGGCGCAGCGTTTAATTGCTTCAGGTAATTCACCCAGGATGACTTGCCATCAAAAGTAGGTGGCTTTATCCTTGCTCGGCTCTCCATAACTGCGGTTTCGCATACTTGTCCACCTTGTAGTGGATGTGGGCAAAGCTGCTCCCTTACGACCGCCTTCGCCCCTTTTTCCAATATCTTGTTTATTCCTTCAACCTCCGCTTCTTCTTTAGCCAGCCTGTCGTTCACGCTATAAATCTCGCTCTTCAGCTTGTCATTCATTTCGCTAGACAAATTGTTCAGCTTGTCATTAATCTCAGCCGAGAAACATGACTTAGGCTTGCCAACTTTTCATTAAGCTCGGCAGACTGGCTGGCCAATTTGTCATTTATTTCACCAGACAGGCTGGTCAACTTTTCATTTATTTCGGCCGACAAATTAGAATTTAGGCTGGTAAATTCTTCATTCATTTCCGTCGACTGGCTTGCCAATTTTTCATTTGTCCTATTTATTTCAATAGACAAATTGGAATCAAGGCTGCTAAATTTGTCATTTAATTCAATAAACGTAGCCTTCATAGAGCTATCCTCGAACTCTACTGTATCAGGATCTACGCCTTGACTTAGGTAATACTCTTCGTACCCGTAGTGTCCAAATCAAGCTCTTCTAATTCTCTCCTCAACTCCGCTACTTTAAGTTCTCCAATTCGTTTACCTGGCATTTTTTTTTTTAAATCCCACTTCTGACACCAGTTGTAACACTTATGTGGGTAACAAATACTTATTAACAGAAATATACAGTTATCACAATGCCAACGAATTATTACAACTTAAACACTTGAGCAGGTTACAAAAATGATAACGTTAAAACACACAATCATATGACTTGCGCTATGACATGATGTGTCATGATGACACAGTCAAGACACAGACTTCAACTAACTCCCGGAATATTCCAGAACAATGTGGGCAGTTCCACGCCATCACGGAAAGATCCAGACACAAACAGTTCGTTCCAACCGCTTACTTTGTTCCAACAAACGGTCTGGAAATTTATGCCATATTTCTTCTTTTTATTTGCTCGTCGATCAAAAGCTACAGTATTATAGTTACTTTTAATTATAGTAATTATAATTAGTAACTAGAGTCACCTTTTTTTTTTATAGTTGCGAACTAGAAGTTCAGTTAAACAACACTCCTAAGATGATAAAATTGCATTAATTTCACATCTTGTTGGCCTCTTCGGTCTCTCAGAGCAATCTTCATAAGATTTGATTACTTTAAATTAGATTGAATATAAATATAAATTTATATATTTTTTTTATATTAGCCTTCATTTGTCATTTAATTGTACCTAATAAACTAATTAAACGTGGAAAATTCCTGTAAATTTATTGAATAACAATCTAATATAATTTCAAACATGTTAATTATATCACTTTAAAAAAAAAAAATTCAAAATATCGTATTTTTATTGGCAATAATTGGTTCTGATTTTTTTCACAGTGATAGAGGATTTAGAGTACTAAAATGCCATAATAGAATTGGACCGATTAAATGCGATCGTTTAGCGATATATTTGAATAGAATATAGCGATATATTTAAAGCCCTATATTTGAACTTTAAATATATTTTCGGGCTAGAATAGGACTAAATCTTAAAATATACTTCTACTTTGGTTATTCGATAATATTTTTTTCTTTAAAAGTTATAAATAATAGGATATTTTTAATTTAATTTTTTGGATTCTTTCGTGTTTAGACAATAATTATTCAACAATCTATTAAAAGGAACGAATACCTGAAAAAGACATGTATATAAGCAGAAAGGTCAATAGATAATAATACTGACTCATTTCACTCTCTATGTACGACCATGTACCTAATAAACTATTTTATTTAAATTAAAGTGAAGAAAGGATTGAGATTAAAATTAATTTGAAATACCCAGAGTGATGATATTTTTTTTTTATCTTTTATTCTCACTATTAAAAGAAATGCCAAGCTCATAAATGAAAAAAGAATTATTTGATTATCGTCATTTAATCGAGAGTTATAGATTTTTGGCCGCTAAATTACAAAATGTTCCCACTGTGTGACGTTTAGGTCTAGTGATTGGGAAGGTGTTTTTATAGTTTTGGGACAATTATATAAACACAATTTTCTTGCAAGGTGAGAAGAATGCTTGGGATCGTTATCACTATAAAAAGCAAAATTATTTATTATTCCAAGCTCGGTTGCACTTACTTTAAATTTTTTTTCCAGAATGTGACAATGTAAATGCTTATCTATTGTTCCCTCAATAAAATAAAGATTTCCTACCCCCATGGCAGCAATACATCCCCAAAACATGACATGACTACCTCCAAGTTAGATGGTCGGGCGAAGATTTCTTCATTTGCCTTTCTCCAGACGAAACCTCTTCTATTACTGCCTAACAAATTAAATTCTGACTCATCCGATTACAGTACACTTTTCTAGAAGTCCATGTCTTCTGTTAACTAATACTTAGCAAAATTGCTTCTAAGCTTTTTATTTTTGTTACTGATATAAGGTTTTTGCTTTGCAACTCTACCGTTGTTTTGGTTTTTTCTAAAGATCATTCGAATGGTTTTAACAGAATCGATTTTATTTAAATGTTTTTTAACTAATGTATCCAACTTTGAAGGACTTAATATTGGATTATTAGTTGTTTGACGCAAAATCTAATGCTCGTCATAACAAGTAAAAAATATTTGGGTTCTCCCTGGCTTTCCTTATTATTCTATTTTCCTTTTTAAATCTTCCAATAATATGTTGAACGATGAAATAACTCCTATTGATAATAGAGGCGATTTTTCATTGTGTTTTGCCCATTTTAAAATTGTTAATCACTATTTCTCATTCAGGAATAGTTGTATGCTCACCCATTTTAAGCAAAAGCTTGAACTAGACTCATTAAAGTGTTAGTAAAAGTGTTACAAGAGAAAATAAAAAAAAAAATGTTTTTAGATTAACATTTATAAATTTTTTCTATTTAAAAAATTATGTTTTTGTTGAAAATAGCTAAAAATGTTTATATCAATTGTAATTTAAAATTGCTGTAATTCTCCAATTATTTTCAATAATACCTATATATTTGCCATATTGAATCCGCCATTTTTTTTTTTTTCAATTTTGACTTTGGATTCGTAATCAGCGACCTCAAAAACCCTCTTTGCTGAGTGCAGTACAAATAATCCAGTGTCCAATGTTTTCTGAAATCAGAACGCAGCCTGTGGTGCGACAAGAGGTGCTCCGACCAGGAAATGCCCCGGGGCGAGAACTTCTCCCCAAATAGTGTATGGATTCCTTGATGATGAATGGACCGTAGAAATCAATTCCAACATTTAGAAATGAATAAAATCTGCCACCCACCCTAATAAAACCAACGGGATCCACGGAAGGGTTTTGTGACACAAACGACTTAAGGTGGTTCACCTTGTCTAACAGAATCTGTTTTATTATGTGCATTACAAAAAAGGGGAACACAATAGACCGAATGGAAGTTCATGGGATCAAAAAAAAAAGAAGAAAAAAAATGGTACTAGTACAGAAGTGCGGCTTAGTACTGATGTGCGCCGTTCACAATAAGGCCGGATCTCTACTGAAAAGGACCCTTTTGGGGGTTTAATTATCTTTGATGAGCGAGCGCAGCGAGCGGGAGTCGAAAAGCTAACTTCTAAATATTACAGGAAAAAGAAGATTATACAAATTAAAAAAATACTATTAATAACAAATAAAAGGGCCTGGTTTAAACGGAAAAATGACATTAGAGAAAACAATTATAATTAAAATTCACTAGGGCTTTAACAATCATTAAACATAAATATTAAATAAAAACATTAATTACCCAACAAACATATTAAACATGTAGAATTACAAATAAAATCTTACCTAAATGGTAAATCGGTTTTTAAAGTTTATTAATTAACTTCAATCACAAAACTATGATCTGAATCAACTATAAAAAACAAATGCAATCAAACATATGTTCTTAATTAATACAAGCATAAACAAGGCATTCTAAATAAAAGTGAATATTCACTTTTACATCTCCCCCCCCCCTCGAAAGCGTAAAAGTTTGCTACTCTGAACGAAATCAGATTGTGAGCGCCTTTGTCCATATTTAATTTCATAAATTTTTGAAGATACTCTCCATCTGATTTTGAATGGTCCTGAAGGTAAAGGATCTAACTTTTTCAGGTTTAATCGGTTAGTCTTTCTTGTTCTTGTTTGATCTTGTTTTATTAAACAAATGGTGGGCTGTTGTATTTTAGAAGGCTCGATGTCTATCTGCTTCACAACTAAATCTGTTTTAGTTCCTGGATAATTTAGAGATGCAGGGGTGATTTATGATAGTTTTCCTGTAAGTAGATAAAGTGGGGAAAACTTCAAAAGTCACACTGTGATTTGTACAATTATATTCTTCAGTACATTCTGCAGCTAACTTGGGCAATGATAAGTGTGGTTTATCACTAATCTTACAACGAATGCAGTTGACTAGTGTTTGTTTTAAGCGTTTGTTCAAACCAAAAACAAATGCAATAAAACATAACTTCTTAATTAATACAAGCATAAACAAGGCTTTCTAAATAAAAGTGAATATTCACTTATACACACATATATATATAGGCTCACAGCCAAAGTGATGCAAATGAAGATTTATATTTCAACTGCTAGTTACTTCATCTTTGTTAAAATTTCAGAACTAATGCACATGAGGACATAATGATTAATTGTCATAGATTAAATTTATATAATCAAATCAACTCAACAGCAATTATAGAAATAGAAAAAAAAATCTTCATTAAAACTTGTAGGGGTTCAAGGTCACAGTGAAAAAGATGCAAGGTTTATTTCCGTTTAGGAAAAAGTTAAAGTAACAAGTATTCTTCAATTACTGGGTAAAGGAGTTTATATATGTATAAATTTGACATGTTCGGTTCTTGATACATATATATATATATATATATATATATATATATATATCAAAAACCGAACATGTCAAATTTATACATATATAAACTCCTTTACCCGGTAATTGAAGAATACAACATAATTATAGTAAATTAGTATCCGGTAATTATAGTAAAAACATCAAATTTATTACCATCCTTTTCTTAATTTTATTCCAAAAATAAAATGGTTAGAAAACAAATAATACACAACAATACTTAGTATACACAAACCTTTAATAAGCAGTCATTTAGAATTAGCTTTACAATAGTTTTACTTAAAGATTTAGTTTTGAACTAAAAAAAATCATTAAATAGCAACAATGAATTATCTTTTAAAAGTGTAAAAATTATTTTTATTGAAACCTATATACACATAAAAAAATAATTTATAGTTATAATAATTTACTCGAGATCTTTATTATTTTCATATAGAAATTTAGCATCACTAGAAACACTTTATGTTTTAAACCAAATATAAAAAATATATTAAATAAAAAAGGTAGATTTTTAACCTAAAAAAGACTAGAACAATTAAATACTTAATATTTACAGCCATTTTAATTAATATTTTTTAAAGCATCTTAAGTATATAATTATTATTATAATATTTTTCATTATTTAATTATTAATAATTAAATAAAACTAAGGCTTTTTAATGAACTTTACAGCGAGTATTATGTTTTTGACGAGCTGTAATACTTGTGATAATATTGTCGTAATGAAAATTGTTAAGCCTTTGTTGCTCTAACCTCCAATTATCTTTTATGATATCAGCTTTTCTTTTAACTCCAGGTGAATGCACCAGAAAGGCTCCATCAAGGATAACAAATCTGTATCGCAGAAGGCACATTTCATGCATCTAGCAACAATAGGAATGTAAATTATAAACTTTGATATATTTGCACAACTAATTGTGAGAGAAAATGAAATGTACCTGTGTCATTTTATCTTGTTGCCCTTCCCAACTAAGCATTTCACTATATAGAGGATCTGCATTGGTTCCAATGAAAACAGGCTCCCAACGGTGGAATGGAAATTCCCTTCTAACAACAAAAAAAGGCTGAAAAAAGGAAGAATTAATTGTTATTAAGAAGGACTGCTGTAATAATGAAATATTTAATCTCAGTAATTAACTACTTGCTTCTATTTTATTATCAAGAATGAATGACTTCCTCAACAGCCAGCGCTGTAATCCTGGAAATCTTTGGCAGTGGCTACAAACCCATCTATGGAAATAAAATGCTTGACTCTGGGCATAAAGTTGCAATAACTTTGATTTAATATCAGGTATGACTTCGTTATGTTGAACTTCAAACACAGGCAAAACATACACCAATTTGTTTATACAAGCCTCCAATCCGACCCCACTTTTTTTTTGGAGATTAGCTACCATTTTAATAAAATTTATAACTAAATTTTTACTAGGAAAGAGTTCAACATCAGAAACAAGAATGAATGTCGTCTGTGTTTGCCTTCTAGCCACGTTACGAGCAACATTTACTGGATAGGTCAATAATTCAGCAGACCGAAAAGTATGAATAGACTTTCTAAGAACAGCATGTGGGGTGGAACAATCATAGGGCATAAGCAAAGATGAAGGACATTCAATGATTTGAGGTGGATACTTCTGTGGAAAAACAAAATGCAAAGAAACTCTAGCCATTTCAGGCATACATCTACAAAGCCTATTAAGAATGCATATCACTAAGGAAGCATCAGTACTAGGAACAAAAGTAGCAATGCTTACAGGTCCTTGCCACCTATGCAGAATTTCTACTAAGTAAAAGACGAATTCCGGAGTAGCATGAGTGCAATATGTTACATTAGTACTGGCATTAAGGGGGTAAGTTGATTCCAGTACATTGTAAATAACCCGATAACCACTTTCTTTTTTAAGTTCAGGAGGATATTCAATGGCATCATCCTGGTAATTTAAATTATGAGGTAATCCAAATTTAAATTTACAATAACTAAAATTTTGGGGAACATAATTGTTTAAAAACTGACCAGGTACAAATTGGTGATTTCTAGAAAAATTAGTAAAGAACGGACGAAAAAAATCATAATCACTACTAGTTCTACCTAAAATAGATCGAAAAAAGGCTGCTCGTTTGTGCTGGAACACTCTACCAATAATCAAAATGATACAAATAATTAAAAGTAATAAACAACACTTTGTTCGAAGACAGCGGACGGCTAATAGGTAACATCGCATTATAAATGTCAGGTAAACGGTAATAACATGTTTATCAACTTATTTGTTTTAATAGGACAGTTATCATAGTTGATTAAATAGAAATTTATTCGAAAATGTCATTTCAACTAGTTAACCGACAAAGGACTACATTGAAACCTCCATTGTACAGAGTCGGAATACTTTCTACAAAGAAGTAAGAAGTGACTGCTATGTGAATAGTTTAAGATGCTTCCTTAATTAAATTCTGGTATCTAGCTCCATTATTTCTAGATATTTATAACATTATATGGGTAATTCTAAAATTATTGTGGTATTTGTGTCACACTGTGATATACAGAACGGCCTAAAGGATTTTCTCCTCAATATTTTTCTATTAATTATTATATTCGTTAAGAACACAGCTATCTCATTTTCAAGCACTTGAATAACTACAAAATTCACTAAAATCAATAACAGAGCTCATTTTCCCCTCCCTAGCCTGTCACAAAGTAGAGATCACGTACTTTGAAAACAAAAATTAACCCTTTTCCTTTACAACAATCCTAAAAAAATCATGCCCCATTGTTATCAGGAAACTCAAAGGATTAAAAATAAAATTGAGCCAAGACTTCAAAGGGTACAGACAAAGCACCAAGATAGCTTTTCCCTTTGTCACAGAGTTGTGAGATCACCCCCTTGCAATTTTCGTTTATACCCAACAATCTCCTCAGAAATGGAAATTTCGCGCTAAATAATATAGGACTACCCTTTTCTAATCCCGACAATACGTCGAACCATATCATTTTTCTCATGGTTATTTAAGGATATGAGTGAATGTGTAAAGCTTTAAAATATTTTAATGGAGAGTCACTTCCTATACATCACCTAGATAAAGCTAGTAAAGAGTATGTAACACTTATGTGGGTTAAAGAATATTTATTAACAGAAATATTCACTTATCACAATGCCAACGACAAAGGTTACAAAATTGGTAACTTTATCACACACAATCATATGACTTAAGCAACACAGTCAAGACACAGACTTCAACTAACTCGTTCAGTCTCTGCCCCTTATATATATCGTAAATAGTGGGGCCTGGAATATTCTAGAACAATGTCGGCAGTTCTCCGCCATCACGGAATGATCTAGACAAAAACAGTTCGTTCCAACCGCTTATTTTGTTCCAACAAGCGGTCCGGGAGGTTACGCCATATGTTTTTTTTTATTTGCTTGTCGATTTAACGTTACACTGCCCCCTCCTTAGAGACATTCCTCCTGGATGTCTTCTTTTCCATGCGTGTCTGCTCCCTAGCTCGAACGAAAGGTCTCTTCCGTAATCCGCTGCACCTGTTCTTCGTGGTTCCTTGCATATGGCGCCAAGCGATTATAATGGACGATCATAGGCCTTCCTTTGGGATACTTGGAGACCCTGTAGATCACATCGTTGATGCGCTTCTTTATCACGTAGGGTCCCTCCCAGTTTTTCTGCACCTTTGGGCAGAATCCTCGCTTTCTTCTTGGGTTATAGAGCCAAACGAGGTCTCCTTCTTGGTACCCGCTCTGATCGGCTTTACTATCGTAGTGTCTCTTCATCCGGTCGCTGGCGAAACGAAGATTCTTGCGAACTAGCTCGTGCGTGTATTCTATTCTCTTCTGGATTCCGGATATATAGTCTTGCCCATATACATCCACCCCAGGTTTGCTGCCAAAAACGAGGTCACAAGGTAACCTCATCTCTCGACCGAAGAGAACTCTCGTAGGTGTCTGTCCAGAGGATTCATTAACTGCAGAGGTGACGGTCTCAATCTCGTTGGTGGTCAGAGGTTACCTTGGAAAGGTACTTTATAAGGGTTCGGTTCATCCGTTCTACCATTCCATCAGACTGTGGATGGAGGGCAGTAGTCCTGGTCTTTCGAATCCCAAGCCTCTTGCAGACTTCCTGGAATAATGTGCTCTCGAAGTTCCTTCCCTGATCTGAATGTAGTTCAATTGGTACTCCGAAACGGGTGATGAATTCCTTCACCTAAACGTCGGCCAGGGTAGCAGCCTCTTGGTTGGGGACAGCATATGCTTCCACCCACTTGGAAAAACAGTCCACGATTACAAAAACGTACTTATTTCCAGCTTCACTTTCTGGGAATGGTCCATATATGTCCATGGCTACCCTCTCGAAGGGGCTCCCCGCAATATACTGCTGCATCCGAGAACGGCGTTTGCGAGCTGGTCCGTTGGTTGCAGAGCAGGTGTTACATTTACGGCACCAGTCCCTGACATCCTCAGAGCAGTTCACCCAGTAGAACCTTGCGCGTACTTTCTGGAGTGTTTTCGTCACACCAAGGTGTCCTCCTGACACTTCATCATGTAGCAGACGAAGTACCTCCGGCACGCAGGTCCTCGGTATCAGAAGCTGCTTCCTGGATAGGCTGCCGTCTACATTCTCCACAACCCTCTTGAAGCCGTCTTCTATTACAAGGGAGTTCCACTGTGCCCAGTACGCCTTCAAAATAGGTGAGAATGGTGCTACCTCTTGCCAAGTTGGGCGGCGATTGGCTAGTTTCCAGTCCCGTATCATTTTCAACTCAGGATCATTTTCTTGCCTATCCCGGATTGTGTCAGGTGTCCATTCTTCTGCCTTCCATTCTTCGGCCAAAGGTTGGCCTCCTTTTGTTCGATTCGGCTACAATGGGAACAATTAGGCGGGCATGATATTCTAGACAGGGCATCTGCATTGCGATGTCTTACACGTGGTCTGTGTTCAATTTCAAAGTCGTATTCCTGGAGTTTTTGTAGCCATCTGGCAACTTGGCCCTCAGGATTCCTGAAATTTAGCAGCCACTTCAAGCTTGCAAGGTCAGTCCTCAACAAAAACCTCGTACCATACAAGTATTTGTAGAAATGGTCAACGGACTTAACAACAGCCAGTAGTTCCCGCCTGGTTACGCAATAATTACGCTCAGGTTTTGATAGCGTCTTGCTAAAGTATCCGATAACCCGTTCCTCGCCCTCCTGCAGTTGTGATAAAACCCCGCCAATGCCTTCTTCGCTGGCGTCTGTATCTAGGATGAATTTGCCTCCTTGAACTGGGTAGCCCAAGATTGGAGCCGAGGCCAACCGTTCCTTCAGGGCGTCAAACGCTTCTTGACACTCTTTGTTCCAGCTGAAAGCTTTACCCTCTTCAGTCAATCGACTCAGAGGCTTCGCAACGTCTCCAAAGCTGGACTACCTGAATTTTTTCAGGGTCCACCGCAACTCCTTCTCCACTGACGATGTGTCCTAAATAGGCTACCTTCGTTTGAAAAAGATGACACTTCTTTGCGTTCAACGTCAAATTGGCCGCTTTAAGCCTCTTGAAGACCTCTTCAAGATTTGACAGGTGTTCCTCAAATGTCCGGCCAACCACTATGACATCATCGAGGCACACGAGGTATATCTTCCAGGACAAACCTCTCAGAATGTTCTCCATCAGGCGTTCAAAGGTCGCAGGAGCGTTGCAGAGGCCGAACGGTAAAACCGTGAACTGCCATAGTCCTGACCCAGTGGTAAACGCAGTCTTTTCCTTCTCAGCAAGGTCCATCTCTACTTGCCAATATCCACTCTTTAGGTCCAGAGTTGAAAACAGTCTGGATCCTGCTAAGGATCTTATTTTGTTCCAACAAGCGGTCCGGGAGGTTACGCCATATGTTTTTTTTTTATTTGCTTGTCGATTTAACGTTACAAGTACATTATTATTTGTATTACAGTTTTGTAGAATTCTCGAATCTCTTCACAGCCATAACCTCCTTTATGTTAATTAAAATTCTGTTGTAAATCAGGACAGTTTTACTACTAGTTATGCCAAAAACTAGTATTTTACAATATTAGGTACAACCAGACCTGTTCCAAAGAAATACCTGTTCCAAATACCTGTTACAAAGTACCTGTTATTAATACCATTTAATTTTTCTCCTCTAGATCAATCCACAAAATTTGGATAAGTGAATGAATACAATTTTTACACCTTTCATAAAAAACAATATTTTAATGAATAATCAGTGGATTTTACAAACAAAATTAACCTTAAAAAATTATGTTATTACAATAATTCAAAACAAATGAAAGTATATTTTTATAAAGGTATTTGAGTATATTTAATAATAATAATGAATTGAAATGAAGGAGTAAGTAAGAATACGTCCAATAGAATTTAGTTTAACTCAATGTTATTGGAAAGTTATTGTTATTAACTAGGATGAAAAAATTAGTAAACAAATATTATCTGATAAAGAGATAGGAAACATCTGAATAAAAAGAAATATTCTGATTTTTATCATAAGCGGATCCAGGGGAAGGGATTGTTTTATTATTTATCAACGGCATTTAAATTTACTAAATGCAAGCAAGCTTAAATATAAATAATATGTAGATAGAGTAGCATAGCAGTAGTGGGAAAATAAAATAAAGGTAAAAGAGCATGTCAATTCGCCGCCAGGCCCCCTGGCGTGCGGAATGGCATGCAGATGTGGGACAAAAGAGATATCTGATAACAGGTAAAAAATACTCAAAGTTGTCCAGCCCTGTCTGGCGGAGATAAGCAGTACTAATAAACAAGTACGAAATAACAGGTACGGTGGGAAATACTCGATCGGATCTGAACAAGTACGAAATAATCGATCTGGACTAAAATACTCGATCTGATGTGAACAAGTACGAAATAACAGGTACGGTGTGAAATACTATCAGATGTCAACAATTACGAAATACTCGTACTCGATCTGGCCCGAAATACTCGATCTTGTGTGAACAAGTACGAAATAACAGGTCCAAAATACTCCTAGTGGTCCAGCGTAGCCTGGCGGCGATACGTATTAAGGTCTGGCCACACATGTCCGCACCGTAGCAATAATACAGGTTATGTTCAGAATATTTTTAATTTAACTTAATTATTACCTTTAGTTATGCCTAAAGTTCAAGCCACACATGTCAGACACAGGCCACTTTAGGCATAACTAAAGGTAATATGTAAGTTAAATTAAAAATATTCTGAACATAACCTGTATTATTGCTACGGTGCGGACATGTGTGGCCAGACCCTTACTAGTGAAGAAGTACGAAATAACAGGTACGGTGTAAAATACTCGATCTGATGTCAACAAGTACGAAATACTCGTACTCGATCTGGTGTGCAGAAGTACGAAATAACAGGTTCAAAATACTCGTGGTCCAGAGCTGCCTGGCGGCGATATGCAGTACTAGTTGAAGAAGTACGAAATAACAGGTATAAAATACTCATAGTGGTCCAGCGCTGCCTGGCGGCGATATGCAGTACTAGTGAAGAAGTACGAAATAACAGGTATAAAATACTCATAGTGGTCCAGCGCTGCCTTGCGGCAATACGCAGTACTAGGGAAGAAGTAGGATATAACAGGTCTGGTGTGAAATAATAGATGTGAGATAACAGATATTAGTTATCAGGTACAAAATACTCATATACTAGTCTTGTCCCCGCGTTGCGGCCAGTATATTAGTGTATATCGTTTGGCATATAAGCCGTACCTGTTATTTTTAAAAATCGATAACAGGTACAAAGTTGAGTTTGCACATACCTGTTACAAAATAACAGGTCCAGTATTTCTGAACCATCACTATTTTCTACAAAATCTCCGGGCTCACCATGGGCAATCCCTTAGCCCCAGACATAGCCAATATCGTACTCAATGACCTGCTTAACTCCGTTATCCCCTCATTTCCATACGTTAATATGTTGATGACCTTCTTACACTTAATCTGGATAAAATTTCAGATATCCTAAGAACCTTTCATTTAACCATAGAATCCGAAACAAATAATTCGCTACCTCTCCTTGACCTCCTTATCACATGAAACAACAGTATAACCAAAGACTGGAACACTAAACGAACATATTCAGGGAGACTTTTAAAATTCCATCTGTCAAGACTATCCCTAATCTCTTTACCATATCGTAAATCTACTAGCGTACTCTGCAGTCAATTGCGATCATAAATTTAAACAAATGAAAGATGGATGATTCATGGTAAAAAATTAATTATTGATTAATGCCTCTCTGAACCCATGAGGGCCGTTCGCATTTCATGTTTTTATTGGTATCTCTACAATTAATTAAGCTAATGTTATAAGAAGGATCTTGTTTTATGTAAAGTGAAATGCTCTATAACTTTTATACAATATTTATTTTAATTTAAAGTAGCTTTTATGCGGTTTGAGGCCTTGAAAAACTTGTTTCCACCAAAATAGTAAAAAATATTGAAGTTTGATATTAGCTTTTGGCTAAACCACTAAACCAATTTTAACATTAACACGTTCACGCCGGGACTGTAATTCATACTCCTTGCACATTGGCGGCTAACCTTAATTATTTTCTGTCTATCCGACGGGAGTTATTCCTGGGCATTATGCAATATTGACAATCCAACATTAATAAAATAAACAATACAGTCCTACCTCGTTATACATCGTCGTGGAAAGTTTAGTGATTGACTAAAGTGTAGGATGTACTAGTCTAGTGCTGGCCACCGGTGGCCCATGGCGTGAACGTGTTAAAAATCTCTTTATAATCCTTATGTTTGTTAGTTAAATGCAAGGGTACCATAGGGGGATCCAGCTGGTTGGCCCTTCCCTGGATCTGCCAATCATCTTTTTTTACCTTTATGTTGCTTTCTAACAATTCAAATTCTACTTTCTGGGTATGATTAGGTTTCTTCCTAACTTTTAGTCAAGAGATCCAGCAGGAATGTCTCTAAGGAGGGGGCAATGTAATGTTAAACAAAAAATCATAGCACATGTTTGTGACTACCATTACCATCCACGCCGTCCTAGACCATTCTCCTTTCGACTATATATAAGGAGTGATTGACAGTCTTGTTCTGAAGTGCAAGCCATATAATTGTCTCTGAGTTAGGAAGTGATAATTTTTGTAACCTTCTTAATTGTTTGTTTCAATATTTGTGTTGTCATAATTTGAGTGGCATTGAATATTGTTGGTTTCCTTAAATAAAAATTGTTAACTCACTGTTACAACTGGTTACTCAAATTCTACTCATTGAGTTGCTGTTCTCAAGGTCCTGAGTTCAAATCTGGTGCAGGATATCTTTAATATTCTGTCACTGTTCCTCTCCTGGAGCAAACCCAGCCTCTAAAAGGTGGTGGGTACTCTTCATTGAAAAATTAAGGGTGAAACGTGATGGTTGAGCATGATCAGGGTCAAATAACCTTCTTGCATGATGGATGACCAAGAAACAGTGCTTTCTACTTAGAATAACACCCAAGACCCTTCATGGGTTGTAGTGGTAGTTGTTTTTTTTTTTTTGTATTTATGTGCTAATGCATTAAATTATTATTAACAATTATTTTAGCTTAAGTATAATGGAATAGAATACAGTAATGACTTTTCCCATTAAACCTAAAAATTCATAAAAAATTAAAATTCACAATGTCAGACAAGCAAAAAGAACTTAAATTATTAACCTTACAAAAAGTAGTGACTAGTGACACACAGTCAGCCATATGCTTTGATTTTCAGATCCAGACTAAGACTCTCATGATTTTTTTTCATGTTACATTGCTTTGAAGCTGTAATAATTTTAGCAGCTGAACAAAGCATGATCTAAAGACCAAGAAATCAACCAAAAAACATCCATAGGAAAATAAGCTGTCCCCAAAGTAAAAATGGTTATGGGTTATGGTGCAGGACCAAATAAAAATTAATTATTATTAAGAATAAAATCCTTCCTCTTCAACTGGAACAAATTGTGGACTTCAAATTGACTACTATGGACTATAGGGTAACACTTCAAACCATTGGCGGATCCAGGGGGGGGGGGGCTGCAGCCCCTTCCTTTGGAAATTTTTTGGTAATTTAAAGATAGAATTTGACTTGCCTTAAAGCAAGGAAGCAAGTTAAAGAACAAGTAATGTGTAGAATGAGAAGAATTTTAGTTGTGGGTAAGGAACATAAAGGTAAAAAAGCTGATTGGCAGCCCCCCCCCCCATTACAATCGGCTGGATCCGCCCATGCTTCAAACAAAGCCATCTCTCAACTTGACTTATGAAAAACTGTAGTGAGCAGGGGCTAAAAAAACAACTATCAAAGAGACATAATTCAAAATTACTAGTACATAGCTTAATATCACAACAAAATAGTTAGTAGAAGTGCATTACAGAACAAACATATGTAGTTAACTTTGATCATCAAGTTGATTTTCCTTTATTGCAGATTAAAAATAGGTTTGTAAAAAATGTAGGTATTTTAATTTTGAGAAATGACTATTCAGGGTAAATGGGTAATCTAAAATATGGTATAGATTAATATAAAATAAAAAATAAAGAAATTAAATGAAAAAAAAAAATAACTTCGGAAATTCAAATAAAATAATCTTACAAAACTGATGCAATATAATTAAATAACTATCAAAATATAATTCAAAATCCTGATATATTTTTCTGGAATGAAGTTACATAAATTAAAAATTTCTATAGTTCAAACAAAACAAAATTTATATCAATAGAAATTTAGGAAAAGAACTATATGTACAAAATCTGAAAACAATGTCAGATAGTAAATAATAGAAAACATAATAAGATAAATTATACAATTGAAATTGGTTTTACACCTAAGATTCATAGTGTTATTTGATAGTAATAAGATCAACTTGCTCAAAGATAGGACTTGCTCTCATTTCTTATTGAAGTGGAAAGTTCAATAAATAAATAGTTTGATATTATTTTAGCACATTGTCATAACAAAATTTTGAACAGTTCTCAATTAAAGGAATAAAATAAAATCTTTTATTGCTTGGTTTTTTACTCTGTGATGAATAATAAGTAAATCTGTTACTAATAACAACTATGTCCAAACTATTAACAAACAATATCTTTACTAAAAGCAGACTTGTTAATCATGATATCAACAAAAGTTGGATATCTATTTTCATTGAGGTATTATAGAGAGATTAAGAAAATATTTTAGATAGATAAGGGAAAAAATAAAAAACGACAAATCATATACAAAAACAATGATATTTTAATTTTTGTCTATTGAGAATTCATTTTTCTTAACATATTAACATAATCGCACGCACTACCGTACACGTTCAATACACATTTAAGTTATAGAAAGATAACACATCATTTTGAATATAATATTTAAAATTACCTACAAATTCACAGTTAAATATTTTTGTTGTTGAAAGAACCAGAGTTTACTTTTATAAATGGCCATACCATTCAAATACAGATGTTAATAATGCTCGAATAGTGAACACATTTTACCTATTATACATAATGCACACATTATAACACCTGTGCATGCAATAATTATTCTACTGAGACAAATCATCGCAAGATATCAGTACTAAAACAATAACAGTTCATTTAAAATAACATGTATATGTATAAATATATATATGCAATAAATAAAAATGTAATTAGGAGACCAAACATAATTCACACACACTTTTTTACATAAACCTAAGTGGAACATCATCCTGTAAGGGTTTAAAAATATAAAAATTGCATAATTGTTATTATTAGTAATAAAGCCCATTCAAGGCTAACAGTTAAGCTGGAAATGAAGATAAAAAAATCAGAATTAAGTTTGGATGTTGTGAATTGTTCCCAAGTGATTTTATAATTAATACTTCAACTATCTCCATCCTCTTCTTCTTCTTCTTCAGATTCTGCTTCTGCCAGCCAAGTTAGCCAATTATTTACCTATTAACATTAAGTTATCATTTATTTAGATAACTGATACAATTAATCGACAGATATTGATAAAACAGAAGGGAGGGGTTCTGATTATTTTATTTTTACATTTTATAGAACTTGGTCAAGAAATAAAAAAAAAATAGATAAAAAAATATGGTAACTTGTAGAAATGGGGGACAATTATACTGATATTGATGTAGAGGTGAATAAGTTTGAACCTATGAAGGCTATGAAAATCAGGAAAAATAATATTTAAGAGAAATTCAAGGAATTTTATATAATAAATATTCACCAAGCCTTACACAAAAGTAATACTATCCTAAATTCACTGCTTACACTAATAATGATAAGCTAAGAGATGTCTTTTTTAGCCATAGAGTAATAAGTTTTGAAACAATCTTGTGTTTTTAATGATAAGTATGATAAGTATGATAAGATAAGATGAAAAAGGCTAATGATAAGTAATCATTGATATATAAATAAGAATATTAATAATAATATAGAGGGAAGGCAATAAAAACCAGGTACTCCATCAGTATACGAAAATCAGAAAAACCTACAGTATTTAACAATAAATAACTAAGGATAATATCATGTAGCAAAATATGTAGGAACTAAACATGTACAACAACTTAATACATTATTTTAAAATGTTTAATTTATAAATATTTTTTTCTTATTTTTTGTTTTCTTACTAATTTTTCTATGGATGATTCTTGTTATTTTATTGTATGTCTTTTATTTCAGATGATTACACATCCAACTTTATATATATAGTATATATAAAAGTTGGATGTGTAATCATCTGAAATAAAAGACAAAAGACATACAATAAAGTAACAAGAATCATCCACAGAATATATATATATATATATATATATATATATATATATATATACATATATATATGCGCATTAGGCCTAATGAGACCTTTGACCGCGCAGTGTCGTCTTCTTACAGACATTTGTGTTGCTTGCGGGAGCACAGACAGCCTGGAGGGGGTAGCCCAAACCTCACATTGCTGCAAGCCATGGTCTCCACTCCATGGTGCAGTGGCTGACTGCCCAAAGATCCATAACCATAATCCCATTGGGGCCAATTTGGCAGTGTTCTTCCCACCGATGGCGTCAGCTCTCTTGGGTTTAAGGACAGTGACAAACTGGTCTAGGCCCGAGGATTATGGTAGCTCAGAGTCAGCAGGCCCAGAGGACCTATATTGCTTTCCCTGAAGCATACTGTCTTTGTACCAAACCTCTGGGCGGTTACTGACATCCTGGAAAATCACACCACGACTCTCGATGAGATACATGGGGAAGGTTCATCACTCCTACACCTAGTAGTTGTGAGTCGCCTTCAGTAGGCTGATGGGACTCACATACCCAGGGGGTGGGGGTAGGCTTGGACTGCATGGCATTCATTGGCAGATGGTCACCCGAATGGGGCGGTCACTCATCTAAGTACTAAACACGCTCGACATTGCTAAACTTTGATTACCTATTGCAAGCGTCTTTGTCAACTCGGCCATCCCAGCCATATTTATACATATATTTAATATTACATTGGTAGGAACACACTATGCAGAAATAATTAGTAAAATTAAAATATAAAAGAATTTTGACAGTTTGATAGGACACAAAGATAGAAAGGTAAAAATATAAAAAAAAGTGGGGATAAATAAGAGAGTCTAAGATTGAAGAGAAGGGGAAAATCAAGACCAGTCCACAGGAAGCCATTGAATGATATAATATTAAACGTACAATTTATAGAAAAAAATACGTAACATTTTTAAAAAAATGTTCAATCAACAAATTTTAAGGTATATATAAAATTAATTTAATAATGTACTGGCAATTTTTTAGAATAATATATAATAGTCCTGTTAGATATAAGACATTTTATATATGTTGTTATTTTATTTTTATGCTTGTAGATTGGTTGTGTGAATATATAGAGAATTATGTTTTATATGTATTTATGTATTAATTTTATACTGGATAACAAAACTTTAAGGTACTTGATATTGGACAGTTTTCTGAAACGTTGTACATATGGATACTAAAAAGAATATAATAATAATATGGTTGGATGTGTGATCACCTGAAATAAAATGTTTAATTCATTTTTCTGTTAAAATTTACCAAAAGAAGTAACAAGGTTTCTATTGCCTATCACCACAACGTATTCCAATAAATACCTGAAAAAGTGCTTTCCCCTTCCCAGGATATATGTCAGTCACATCTTCCCGCCATTTAAGGAATGCTTCTTCTTCAACTATTTCTAGGTCGTAGAGATTTACAAACCACCGCAAAAGCATGCCTGGAAGAAAAAGATATTACTTATCTCCTTAAATAATCTGTTCATTTCAGTACTTTCAACTTCTTATCAATAGCAACTTAAGAGGAAAATATCATCAGCATCATTGAACATTGGTGCCAATTTTTGTAGAAAAGGTTTGATATAAATTGCAATATAGAAGCCTGACATTTTCATATCAATAAAGAGAAAGATATTGTCGTATTTGTTCCAATTATATTATTTATATATATATTTTTTTTTAAATAAAACTTTCTTTTCATGAGTGGGAATCAAGATTGACTTACTTGATCCCCATATATATTGATATAACACTAATAATATAGGGTATATTTATAATAAGTGATATCTCATTCCCTTATTATTATAATATGTCTATTCCACAACTTCATTCACATTAGTTTCCTTCCAACACAATTTATAATGGTCAGCAAACAGCAGTACCATGATGGAAAAACTGCATTGTACATATGCCTGACAGTTTGTTGAGAGTCATAACTCGTGTTGGAACACATCTATACTTTTCACTGTAATATATTTATAAAATTTGTAAGAGTACCCAGCTATCGTTTTAGTGACACAGATAAAAGAGTTTGTGTAATAACTAAGTTTATCAAAGTACTGTTGTAGGATCAATATTTTTTGTCTTCCCGTCCGGTGCATATAAAAATACATCAGAAGGTAAAGTCACGTGAGCAGCCCACATAAATTTGTTTATTTGAGAAGCATGGACTTACAAAAATTCAATCTATAGCGATTGTATCAAACCTAGTGAGTCCCTCCTGGAGTCTTAGTCAGATTTTAGCATTAAGGTAACTAGACCTAACTTCTGGACTTGTAATTTTACTAATAATGAAAGTTTAAATGGAGAATCTTAGTCAGTTCTAAGAATGTGATGTTCGAGTAACTTCCTCTTATTTCCACTCAATCATCATTTTATATTCCTAGTTATCTTTTTTTTTTGTGAAGAACCTAAATACTGTTCTTTATAATAATATCATATAATACAACCATATAACCAGGAAACATATCAAACCGGAGTTCGTTGGAAATTTTAAGATCCAGATAACTATGATAGTGCGAATTTGAGCAAGTTTTCTATAAATATGTACAAGCATTTATTGCCTAAATTTAACTTGTTAGTGGAGAAACCAAGTTACTAGGTGCATTTAGAAGTATTTTCTTGTCATTTTCATGTGGAATCATGATCTCTGCATTATTGGACCCTCAAACGAATTGGTCCTTTATGTGAAAAAGAGAAAATTCTCGAGAGAGGGCGTCAGCATTTCGCGAACCTCCATCACAATACAACAGATTCACAGGATTATGTACCACTTATCTTGGAGGATAATGAAAATTGGGAACCCCCCTGACGAGGATGACATACTCTCATCTATAGAATGGCTAAAAAACAGTAAGGCACCTGGCTCCGACGACCTCACTGCTGAAATTTTCAAATCCGGTGGAACTGAGCTTGTGAGAGTCCTTCAAGACATCATAATAAACATATGGACCGAGGAGAAACTGCCGGCAGCATGGCAGAAAACCATAATGTGCCCTATTCACAAAAAAGGAGACCAGTTGAATTGCAACAACTACAGAGGCATATCACTTCTTCCAGTGGCACCCAAGATAATGTCAAACATACTCTATCATAAGCTTCTCCCATATGCAGAGTGGACCATTGGTCGGTATCAATGTGGCTTCAGAAGAGGAAGATCTACCAGCGACCACATCTTTACCATCCGACAAATTCTGGAAAAGGGTAGAGAGTATAAAATACAAACTCACCATCTTTTCTTGGACTTTAAGAATGCCTACGACAGCATTGATAGACAGGAACTGTATAAGGCTCTTGAGGACCTAGGCATACCCAAGAAGCTAATCAAACTATGCAGGATGACGATGCTGGGAGTAAGGGGCATGGTGAGGATCCAGAATGATTTCTCAAGGGACTTTGACTATGGAAAGGGTGTACTCCAGCGGGATGCGCTTGCCTGCCTACTCTTCAACCTCGCCTTGGAAAAAGTCATAAGGGAGTCTGGGATTGACACATCTGGCACCATATTCAACAAGCTAGTACAGGTGCTGGGATACGCAGACGATATAGACATATTAGGAAGATCTTTCAGAGCTGTCAACGAGGCCTTTCAAGCTCTCGAAGGCCAAGCAAGAAAGTTGGACCTAGTTATCAATGAGAACAAGACCAAGTACATGGCCACAGGGCAAGAGGATAGGCATGGGCAACACGTTCAGTTCGGGAACTACTCCTTGTTATTAGAATGTCCATGTTATTAGAATGTTAGAAGAGGACATCCCTCGGAAAGTCCTGTCAGGGCAGTTATATGGCACAAGAAGCATAGGAAGACCTAAGCTTCGCTGGGAGGACGGTGTTGCAAATGACTCTCGCCACATCCTTAGAGCTCGGAACTGGAGAACAGCAGCACTTGACCGGGGCGAAGGCTGATTCGGGAGGCCTTGACCCAGTAATGGGTTGTTGAGCCGCTGTAAGTAAGTAACTAACAAATTGGAACAAAACAAACTTTCCCTTAATGGTCCAATAAAATGGAGTCAACTGTATTTTTAACGGCTGCAAGCAGAGCTGCTCCCTGATGACCGCCAGGGCCCCTTTTTCCAGTGTTCTTTTCAATCTTTCAAGTTCTTTCTCAAAAGTGATAGCCCTTGCTTCCTGTTGAGCCAATCTGTCATTAATTTCACCAGACAGGTCGGTCAACTTATCATTAATCTCGATTGATTGGCTGGTCAATATGTCATTCATTTCGGCGGATAAGTTGATCAATTTGTCATTTATTTCAACATTTTGGCTGGCCGATTTGTCGATAATCTCAGAAAAGTTGAAATTTAGGCTTTTTATTTTCTCATTTATCTTAGCCGATTGATTAGTCAATTTTTCATTTATTTCGGCCGACAAACTAGAATTGAGGCTGGATATCTAATCATTTATCTCAGCCGACAAATTGGAATTAAGGATGGTTATCTTATCATTAAGGTCAGCGGACTGTCTTGCTAATTTGTCATTTATTTCGGCCGACTGGCCTGCTCATTTTTCATTTATTTCGGCCGACTGGCCTGCCGAATTTTTATTTATTTCACCAGACAAATTAGTCAATTTATCATTTATTGCCTTCACAGAACAAACTTCAAATTCAACTGATTCAGGATCTACGCCTTGACTCAGGTAATACTCACGTAACCGGGCCAATAAGATCGCTTTTGTACCTGTAGTATCTAAATCAAGCTCTTCTAATTCTCTCCTCAGCTCCACTACTTCAAGTTCTCCAATTTGTTTGCCTGGCATTTTTTTCTTCTTTAAAATCCTCACCTGACACCAGTTTTAACACTTCTGTGGGTGAACAATATTTATTCAACGAGAATAGAAAAATTGTCAAAGCCACAGGAATTATAGAAACACCAATATTAAAACAGGTTACAAAAATTATCACTTTGTAACACAAATCATATGGCTTGAGCTTCATATTCAAGACAAAGACTAAGACTAACTGGTCCAGTCGCTCGCTCCTTATATAGTCGTAAAAGGACCAGTGTGGAAGGTTCCAGACCTGCGTGGATTGGGCTCGAAAAATCTAGTCCCAAACACGTGCTCTGACCGTTTGTTCCGACCGCTAGTTCGTTCCAACAAAAGGTCTGGGATTTTAAACCATATGTTTTATATAACGTTACTATACATTAAAACAAAATACTCCCTAATGTTAAAAACAATGAAACTGTGAAAATATTAGGCGGAAATTAAAAAAAAAAAGTAATCATTTACCTTTTGGAAACTCCAGGGAATAACAAAATACTTGTAGGGCATACACCGCAGTGACTTGAAGGTTGATGTCCTCATGGAGGAAAGCCTGTAAGACACTTTTAAACCTCTCAAGGAGGGCTTTTTCTTTTTCCTGTACAGCCTTGTCATGAACTGAACCATTTGTGACACCTTTACCCATTGACTCCTAAAAAGAACGTTCCTCAATAAGAGAACAAAGAAATATATATGTCTTACATCAATTTAAGAATTATTAAACATTTTTGTTTTTCGTTAAAAATATTCATGAGAATAAAAAATGTACTATACCTGGGTGATGTATCTAAGGCAAACAGTGACAAGGGCTGAGACAAAGGATGGAGTTGATTGGTAAGCAGCATCGATGTTCTCTTTAGCACAGCGATATAGAGAGTTAGCAGAGGGGTCCCTCTCGAGAGCAGCCCACAGCTCACCTTCAAGCAGTAACAACGGTTCCAAGAAGACAAGCCCCCGTTCTTCAAGAACAGTAGTAAGCCGTTCTTTAGTTCTTTCATTCTCCCTCAAGCTATTCATTAAACTCACCTGATCATATGAAATTATAAAGCAACAATATTACTAAATTGTAGATGCCAATTGTATCAATAACTTCAAAATAATGATATGAAAATAAAAAAAAAACTTCATATATAACATACTATTCTATTGTGATAAACACCAAGATTTTAATATAAAATGTAATGTTCTGAAAAACGTTATCAAACCTTGCTCTCATTGAATAGTTCAGTAAGTTCCTGTTTCTCCATTTCTTTACTGAGGCGTTCAAGAGTGAGTAAAAGGAGGGGAAAGTATGCGCCATCCTCCGTTAGCTCTCCCAAAAGGGCAATGGTAAGCATGTCATTCATGATGGCTGATTGGGCAATTTCTAATAAGAAAAAGAAGACTGGTTGTAAAATTAAAACACAAAAAATAAAAATTGTTAACATGACAATATATCCATCTATAAGTTAATCGATGAACAAATTATGGATTATAAATATTAACATAGAACATTAAACTTGAAATAAATGTGTATTTACAATAAATTAAGAATAGTTTAGTGTATTTCTTAGTGTCCGACCAAAACCTAATTTCTAGCCGAAACCGAAACTTATTTACGTGTGTCTATACAGGGTGTATCGCAAGTAGATGACAATACGCAAGATGGAAAAACTGGATCAAAAATGTAGTTAAACGCCGCCAACCGCATGATTCTATCTCATTCCGTTGCACAGATATGCCCTTCCAAAGGTTATTTCGAGAAAACCGTGTTTTTAGTAGGAAAACCTCAATTTTCTCTGCTTCCACACATTTTTTTTCAATGTTCCATCAAAGTTTTGAATTCAACATTAAATTTCCTTTAAGCCTAATGCACATTCAATGTTCACAAGTATCTTTTTAAAAGCGCGATAACAGATCAAGAAATACAAATTTTAAAAAAGTGTTGTCAGCGACAAATTTTCGAGGATCACTACTCTTCCAAAAAAAATCCTGCAAGCTGCCGAATCTTACAAAAGTTGGAAAATTTAATTACCTTTCTAACGGTGTACTCAAAACTGCAATTATCTCTCAATTTCGTAATGCAATTGGAATGTGAAGGAGAAAAAACTGATGTCATGCTTAATTTATAGGATCTTATCTCCAATAAATTTAATTTATTTTTTATGTAAATTACAAAGAAAAATTAAATTAATTCTTACATGAAAGTTAAATAGTAAATAAAATGTCTTTGAACATTACAAAAGTTGCACACGTTCACACTGAACTGATATTGGAAGTGGTGTTCCCTAGTGCCATGTGGATTATGATGAGGCCAAAGGTGAGAGTTGCGTGAGTTAAAAATTCCCGCACTTGTGAATGTTGCCTCATCTATCCAAATTATGCGATCAGGGAAGTTACGCCTCTCGTGCCACTGTTGAACATACCATCGCGCAAACACCATCCGTAGCTCCATATCATGGGGTAGCAACTCCTGGACAGTAGTTAGATGATAAGGATATTGATTGTCTTCCCTGAGAGCTCTAAAGACTGTAGAGTGCGGTATTCCCAGTTGATTTGAAGCGCGACGGGTACTAGTTGATGGATCATTATCAAAAATAGTCAAAATGTCTTCAACGTCCCTTAGCGTAGTTAACAGGTTGTCTTGGAATAGAGCCTGTTTCTCTCATGATGCGATAAGTGTTTTCAATAGTTCTTCGGTCTGGAAATCTTTGCTGATTAGGAAACATATTGCGAAATTCTTCTTATGCACGAAGACCATTGCCTCTTGCAGCCCCATATGCGAAAATCATGTCAACGTACTCTTTAGCTGTGTATAAATTTGGCATTTTACTTCTTGAACTCAAATCGAAACTTTCTTAACAGACTGAAGATTTGCACGATACTGACAATTATTATCAGTATTAAACAAAAAGTAGGTAGACGAAGAATTAAAGAGATAAGGCAAACAAACCTTAATGCGAACATAATCCCAAAGAAGTAAACAAAACATTCATCATGCCAGACGTTCTTCACGTTCTTTTAAGTTTCAATCACCTCCCTAGTAGATTTATTAAATACATATTTGTAATTTACATAAAAAATAAATTAAATTTATTGGAGATAAGATCCTATAAAATAAGCATGACATCAGTTTTTTCTCCTTCCCATTCCAATTGCAGTACAAAATTGAGAGATAATTGCAGTTTTGAGTACACCGTTAGAAAGGTAATTAAATTTTACAACTTTTGTGAGATTCGGCAGCTTACAGGATTTTTTTTGGAAGAGTAGTGATCCTCGAAAATTTTTCGCTGACAACACTAATTTTAAATTTGTATTTCTTGATCTGTTATCGCGCTTTTAAAAAGATACTTGTGAACATTGAATGTGCATTAGGCTTAAAGGAAATTTAATGCTGAATTCAAAACTTTGATGGAACATTGAAAAAAAATGTGTGGAAGCAGAGAAAATTGAGGTTTTCCTACAAAAAACACGGTTTTCTCGAAATAACCTTTGGAAGGGCATATCTGTGCAACGGAATGAGATAGAATCATGGGGTTGGTGGCGTTAAACTACATTTTTGATCTAGTTTTTCCATCTTGCATATTGTCATCTACTTGCGATACACCCTGTATAATATGTACAGGTAAGTGTGTAGTATGCCTAGTTTAGCAATAAGGGCTTGGTATAGGAGAGTGGAAAGACAGATGTACTACTTAGGCTATAGGATCGAATCCTGAACCCCTACTTCCCTGTATGGCTGGACTCCACAGGAAGTTAGACCAAACCCCCTTAACTAGTAAAGGTGTAAAAGGTGAAATATACTTTCAATAACAGGCTTATAATAATAACAATTTATGTTATATCTAAATAATAAATAATGTGATAAATCTCTGCCTTAATATAATCTCTGAATTACAAAATGGCGGCCTTGTGAATAAGTAAAGCTGTATCTCAGAAGCTATTTAGTCTGCTGAGTCAGTTTCGGTCCCAAATTTCAGCTTATATAATCTAGTTTAAATATGTATAAAATAGTTTTTTTGTCGAAAACGTGCTTCTTGATGATCAAAACGGAAAAAAGTTTTGACTGCCAAGGTTGAAATAATATTTTTTTTATCTGAGCCTCATTCCATACAAGAAAAATAAGAAAATCTATCACCAATTGATGGACCTTGAGCCCCCCTTTTTACGTCCAAGCTAAAATATTTTTTCTCTTTTGATTTGAATCTGTGGACATGCCGGGTGCCTCCAATGACTCATTTAAATTTAAGTCTTTAGAAGATATATTCTTATTTAGTGTTTCTCTTATTTATTTTTTTATAAATCAAATTTCATTATTAATAAGGAGATAATTACAAGTAAAAATAGGTTCTTAATGCTGAAGGTAAAGATTACTATTCTTTAAAATCAATGTAAAGAACTCTGGATGAAAAGAATGCTTTCATTGCATAAAATTTAGGTGGTACATGCCTGTTTATCACTATTACATTTTTGTCCCCACACCAAACTTTAAGTTTTCGATCAATTAAAAATATCAAAAGTATGAGAGAAATCCACGTTTTATTAATGTAATAAAGTAAAACAACAGATACTACACACTATTAAATTCAAGGGTGTTAAAGGCCATGAAAGAGATCGAGCTCACTTACAAGCTGAAATCGTGTGATCCCTCTACCTTTTCAGGGATATCAGACATGCTAGTTTCGGTTTGGCCGAAGATTCGGCCGATTTTTAGCGGGAACCGAAACCAGGTTTTTTGGCCAAAACTAGCTGAAACTGAAACTTCGGTTGGTCACTAGTATTTATGTATCTATGTAATAATATACATACATAAAAACCTTACTATTTGTTAAAAATAAAATTCCAGATATCCTATCCGCATTTAATTCAAATCCGCAAAGACCCAATCCCTCCTACATACCACTCTCAGATTGTTTATCACATTCCTTGTTCTGCCCCATATTGTAATTCCAGTTACATTGGAGAAATGAAAAATCTCTTCAAAGACCGAATCACCCAACACAAATATTCCATCATCTCTCGTAATTACAATGCGTCAAAACTCTCAGAACACTGCTTACCCCTCAACCACACATTTGATTTTGAAAAAACATCCATACTTGCCACTGTTCCCAATACGACAAACGAGTTATGGAAAGTTTCTACATTAACCTCGAATGAAATCCTGTAAATTTAAAGACACAAACAAAAGTTGTCTTCAACCTATTCCCAGATTTTTCAAATTTTAAAAAATCCATAACACATTAAATATATTTATATCGGCACAAAAAATATATATGCTATTGCACATATAGTTTTTCATTTGACCGCACCCCCAACCATTTCCATCATATATTCTGAGAGTTTGTTTTGAAGCAAAGCTCAGAACAACTTTTTAAGAACATTCAGAGAATCTTTCAGTCAGCAAAACGACCATCTAGAAAATTGGGCACCTCATCTATTAACTGTATGCCAAAAAGATTGTTGTTATGAAGTTTGCACCACATTTCTTTGATGAAACAGAACCTAAACTTTTCTAGACAGAACAGTCTCTGGTGATAAAAAGTGGATTCTTTGGGACAATTCTAAATGCTTTGGACAGTGGCTAGACAAGGAGAAGCATTATGACATTTTTCAAAGCTACCAACTCATCAAAAGAAGGTAATGGTTAATGTTTGATGGGCTTCATTTGGACTGATACACTACAGCTTCTTATATTCTGGCAAAAAAAATCAATGCCAAAATGTTTTTTCCTCAAATTGATGCTATGCAACAGAAACTGGCATTGATTATTACCAGCTATGGCGAATCAAAAAGGCCCTATTTCGGCCGCATGTCTTACTTGTGATATCATGAAAATTATTAGGACATGATTGTGGGACCCTGCCCCTTTTACTATACCCTCCAAACCTTTCACCAACAGACTACCATTTTTTTGGATACCTGGACCACTTTTGAATAGATGAAAAATTCCATACTCAAATTTTGATAGAAAATAACCCTCAGTGTTAACAGAGCTCCTTTCAGACAAAAATTGACATCAATTGAAGACCTCCTTCCTCATTATGCACCCAGATTTTAGCAATTGAAAGCCTAGCACACCACTTCTCAACATATTGATATCTAACACTGCTACAATCCCTAGTGTAACCTGGGCCTCCTCATGAATTCTATTTCATTTTTCTCTATCCATCATCACTCTCCTCCATTTCTCAACACCTATCCAAGGAAAGTCATCATCTATATCATTTAAGGACCTCAGACATGGCTTTTCTCTCACTCTCCTTCCTCCAGGATAACCATAAATCATCCTCTTTGGCAATCTCTCCTCCCCCCTTATCCTTTCTACATCTCCCAGCCATCTTTGCAGTTGGAAATAAGAGCATATTTTCCATGCATTATTTACATTATGCCACAACCAGGCCTGAACTACAATGCCAAGCAACCGATCCTGGTAAAGAAGGGAATATAGGCTATAAGCTAGTATTGCCAAGTGAAATATTAATTTATAACACCACTGGACAATTTATTATAATAAAGGATTCAAGATATGGATTCATTTATTGGCAGCACACTCCCTTTTATCTTTAATATACTTTTAACCTTTATTCATGAGTAAAAAATTTTTGGCTATGCCGTCCTTCTTATGGGATGTAAAATGAAGGTCCCGAGCCTGTGCGATGTCAGGAACTCGTTAAAATCCCTATCCTAATTATACCTGGATAAGCAAAATTTAGGACTACCACTGTAGCATCATCCAATTAGCCTTAATGGTATAAAGTGACGTTAAAAAACAAAACAAACCTTTTATTAGGAAAAGAAGTTATAAGTATTTCATAAAATTAAAATTATTTTTGTCAGAACAAGTGAGATCAAGATAATAAACTTATGTTTGTTTCCAACTCATAGAACACTTGAATTATAGTAGACTTCAAGAAGATTAAAAATTTTATAGCACTGACACATCGAATATTTAATACAAACAAAATATTAATTAAAAATTTAAAAAAACTGCTGAATTGATTATATTTGTTGGTACCTGCTATGTATTCATAAATATTAGGAACTGTGGATTCTTGGTCAGAGATCGTTTTTACTAGACATCGGAAAGTTTCATGAAAATGACTGGAATTAATGAGACCATCTTTCTTTAATGTGGTTAAGAAGGTCACCACAGTACTTCTTTCAGCATCTAAACAATGTAAAAATGTTAATTTTTATGCTGCTTATCAATTTAATAGCAAGAAATATGTTATTAATTACAATATTGAAAAATCTATAATTAATACTAAGAATCTATAAACAATTATAAAAAATCTGGTGCGTGCGCGCAACACACAACTTTCACTTACCAACTTACTTAGATTAGAAATTGACGTGTTTTGCTAAATATCGTTTCCCAAAGTCACACATTTTTCTACATTCATATCTTATTTTTGTTAATCGTTAAAGCCGTTTTTGAGTAAATAAAAAAACCCTGTGAAAATGATACAAAATTTATTAAGTAAAGTCCCCCCTCCCGTAGATCAATTTTGATGAAATTTTTAAAGTCATATCTCGGGCATATAAATACATCAAATACCAAGTTTGATCAAAATCGTTAAAACCGTATTTTGAGTAAATAAAAAAAACATGTGAAAATGATACAAAATTTATTGAGTAAAGTCCCCCCTCCAGTTTATCAATTGTGATGGAATTTTGGCTATCACATATTTGGCATATAAATACATCAAATACCAAGTTTGATCAAAATCATTAAAACCGTTTTTGAGTAAATAAAAAAAACATGTGAAAATGATACAAAATTTATTAAGTAAAGTCCCCCCCTCCCGTAGATCAATTTTGATGAAATTTTTAAAGTCATATCTCGGGCATATAAATACATCAAATACCAAGTTTGATCAAAATCGTTAAAACCGTATTTTGAGTAAATAAAAAAAACATGTGAAAATGATACAAAATTTATTGAGTAAAGTCCCCCCTCCAGTTTATCAATTGTGATGGAATTTTGGCTATCACATATTTGGCATATAAATACATCAAATACCAAGTTTGATCAAAATCATTAAAACCGTTTTTGAGTAAATAAAAAAAACATGTGAAAATGATACAAAATTTATTAAGTAAAGTCCCCCCCTCCGGTTGATCAATTTTGATGAAATTTTTATAGTCATATTTCAGGCATATAAATAGATCAAATACTCAGTTTAATCAAAATCGTTAGAGCCGTTTTTGAGAAAATCGAAAAAAACGTAAAAAATTATTAAATAAAGTACCCCCTCCCTTTGAGCAAATTTGATGAAATTTTTGCTGTCACATCGCGGGCTTATACATACTCTAAATACCCAAATTCAGGATCGCACGGTTTATAGTTTTTGAGCTAGTCTGTTCACACACACACACAGACACACACACACAGACCATTTCGCGGGACTTGGTTATTTTGACTCAGGGGACCCCAAAACGTGTATTTCCGTTGAAAACCGGAAGTCGAAAATTTTCACGATCGCAATACTTCCACTTACTATATATTTCATATATAGGTAAGTGAAAGTAAAAAGTGTGCATGATAAATATTCTAAATCTAAGGTTTCAAGATTTAATATAACATATTTTTAAAACTAAATCTAATATTAAAATGCAAGTTACCAGTCTTGTCATATGATTTTTTTATGATCATATGGAGGCATTCAGGCATTAAACGATCAGAAACTTTCAGTTGACTAAAACTCTTGATGATTTCTTCCATGTTGTTTCCACTAACAAGTTCTTCAGCTATGGAACCTACTTTTTTAAAAGTTTCTTCTTTGGAAGTAGCCTGCAATTAAAGTTGATTTAGTTATATACATACATATTTTTTTATAGATGAATAGTTCATGGGAGGTTTTCTCAATAAACAACTAAATATCACTTGGCCAAAATATTGACACCACAGTGTCTAACCATAGAATAAGAAAATAGGTAATTTTTAGGAGAAATAAAACATTATAACAGTAAACCTAAAATCAGACTACATTTTTCGAAAAGGGCAAATTCTTATATTTCTATGTTTAATCATCTTTCATTCAGATTGTATTAAAATTAATCAATATTTGTGCTAAGCCTTTGGCAATAACTAAGTGTCGAAAACAAATTTTTCAAATTCAACATTTTGACATGTTTGCGACTGTAAGAGAAAAGTTGAAGGAATAGCAGTAATACTGATAAACCATTAATAGATACTAATAAATTATGCAAAACATTTACCTTGTCTTTCTTATTTGGCTTTCCTTTATCTGTTGAAACAGGTTTAATCAGAATAGGAACCTCCTTCGTAGTTTGGATTGGAGGGTTGGGTTTGAGCACAGGAGTTGTCAAACTGTCATTAAGTAAACCCGGAGTCCTTCCTAAAATCATCAAGTTTTCCTAAATTAAAATAATTTCACACCAGTATCTGAGCTAAAAGCTTTTAAGGAATGGGTTTCGAAAAGTTCATCAATAGAAAGGAATCATTTATCACATATTCAGTACTTCCATTATAAGTATTTATTTAGCATATATCATCAAAAGACATTCCATACTATAATATAGGTTGTTTACAGCAGCAATAGGGAAAAAATAGGACTTTTTAAGATCAAAAAAGTTGAAAATCGTTGTTTTTTCTAGATGTTCCACTATTGCAGCGAGTTTGCAACTGTTATAGTTTAAAAAATTTGGATTTAATTAAAAAAAATTTCCACCAAAAACTTACGTATGCAAACATTTTAACTAATGAACAAGATAAATGATCAATATACTAAAGAATGAGGTACTACTATTGCTGTAACTTCTTGGTGTGACAATTTCAACTGATAAAGGAACTATTTGGGAGTTAATGTATCTCAGAAGAGGAAGCATAGTATGCAGGAGTTGACAGCTCGGATCTAATAAATTTAATCTTAGTTCTTTTTAACTGATGAGAGTTCGCTTATATAATGCAACATTATATTAGCTGTCAAAGGCCACACCCAGAAGTACCATAACAGTAGCTTTACCAAAAATGAATATATTAAACTAATTGTAGAAAATGCAGTAAAACTTTGCCATAAAAATTTCATATTTCGGTAAGAAGAAGGTTACAACTCACAAAAACTGTATTTTTGGTCCTGTATATCACATGTTAAGTTTTAACTGCATTCTCAATTTTCTATGTACATCCAAGCAGCGACTAGGGAAATAGTCTTTAACTACAAATAGGGGCAGTTAGTACCATTGGTACTAACTGTAACTAAAATGTAGCCTTCTACCTGCTTTAACATGATCACCCCCTCCACAATGGCCATTGTACACTCGATTACTCGAAAAACGACTTCAATTAAAGATTTTGCACAAAAAAATAGAAAAACATAGTTTTTTCTTATTTAGAGACACTACTTTAGTCAAGATTATTGGTAATCTTAACTAAAGTAGAGTAGGTTACTTAAAAGTCTAACCTGGATAACCTGGGTAAAGTTGAGAGGGTGGCTTTGCGTTAGGAGGTTTAAAAAGCATTGAGTGTGCTGGTGGCCTAAGAGAAACCTGCTCCAAGTTAGCTGCAGATTGTTCATGAGCGGTCATCATTCGCTTAATGAATCTTGGAGCCAGATCTTTTGAATCTAAAAATGTAGAGGTAATTGCAAGTTAATATTAATAAAAAATATGAAAATTAAAAACATTATACAACAAACAATGAATACAATATGATAAACAAATGATCGTATCTTTTAACATTCCATATTGGGTAAAATATTCAACTATATTGTTAATTATGCCTACATAACTAAACTTTTTCAATTAATAAATTCTTCTTGAGTTGCAAATGTGATAGCCCAAAAGTAGGCAATTACAGCTATTTAGCCAACCATAGTTAAAAATTTTCTTTGTTAACTTTGTGGACTATGAGAAAAAAGCATTTTTCTTAATGGACCATTACAAATTTCATTACTATCATAAATGAATTAAGTAAATATTTTTCAGTTTTTTTTTTTTTTTTTTTTTTTTTTTTAAATGCCATTTATTTTGTATGTATAATATTTATTTTTAAAAAATGAATATGTATGTCAATTTTTTAATGGTTACACAATGGTTAATTATCTATTGTTCTTAGGAATTATGAAATAAAACAACAAACGGAAAAACATGGCAAGCTGGTATCATATGATGAGATGTTTACGGTAACTATTACTCCAATTCATATTCTAGGAACAAAATTGTTTTCAAGTCTTTCTAGGAAACTCCTACCCTGGCCTGTTTGACTACAAAACAAAATATTCTCAGTTGTGATTTAGTCTCCATTTAAATACGAACTAACAAAATGTCGCAGAAAAGACGTGTCGTTTTAACGTTTGAACATAAATTAACTATAAATGTATATAAAACGTTCGTTTGTTAATAAAATTGATTTTCTGCATTTTTTTTTTAATTAATCTTCTTTTCTACCACACTAAGTCAATAAATTATTGTAATTCGATTATCCGTGGACCCCCATACCCATCATTACCCCGGATAAAGGGGGTTCATCTGTAATAAATTATCACTTAAAATATATTTCATACACATACATAATAATGTAATTTGGTTTACAAATAAATATCAAGAAATATATATAATAGAAGTAGGTACTACTTTCGCTATTCCCCTTCTGGCTTTGACAGCTGATAAACACACTGCTATCTGTTGGTCACCATGTGAACTACCATTCCCACCACCTCTCTTCTTAGCCGTAAAAGGCCGAATTTATGGCTAGGTTAGAATTATATTACGCGCCTTTTTTTTGGTAGCATTGGACCGTGACGTCATCTCAACCCTAACCACCTTCACTTATTCCTGGCAAATAAACATCGATTAATCGTACTTTCTGTACATATGATTAATTTTAAAAATCCCGCGTCTCCCCTTCCATCTACCAACCCCTTCCATCTATCAAACATTACTTTTCATCGAAATGTTATCATTTTTCGAATTATTAGTATTTTAGAGCCTGTAAAATATTAATATTGAACCTAGACCATACCAAATACAAGTAATTATGTAACTATTTGTTATGCTTATAAGTTCCTTACCCAACTTAAATATTTCATGATGGTTGATTCATTTCAAATACATTTCCTCGTATTGTTTTCAAAATATACGTTTTTGAAGAATATTTTTTCATAAAATTTGTTCATACACTGCCATAATAGCAATAGCATAAATAAGAGTTAACTATCATAGCATAGTAGTTAACTCTTATTTAACTTTTAAATGTGCTGCATATAAACCCCAAAAATGTCCTAAGTCTCCTTTGTGGGAAATAAAGATGTTATTAGATTGGCAAATAAATGTATTCGGTTTTTCAGGGTGAAATAAAACTCAGTCGATTATTTACATAATTTAATACATACATTGACCATTATTTAATATAAATTTTTCTCATCTATCATGTTCATAGAATGTGTATGGTTTATTATTAAAAAAGTGATCGAAGTGGTTTTTAAAAGTGAATTTTTAAATGAAGAAGGATGTTATGGTATAGGTTTGAATTATTCAGCGACTCTGAATACAGTTCGAAACAATGATTCTTCGAAATAGTCGGAGAAATGGATAGAAAGTGACGTATGATGGAGCAAAGAGTGGGGAGACGTGAGTTTTTTAAAAGTTAGATAATTATATCGACTAACACAAAATCGATGTGTAAATTTCAGATGGGGTGAGATAGTGTGTGACGTAAAAATGATGTAATGCTGAGGTAAGATGGCAGTCCTAGTAGTTCGCGTGGTGACCAACAGATAGCAGTGTGTTTATCAGCTGTCAAAGCCAGAAGGGGAATAGCGAACTTAGTACCTAGAAGTAGTATGTTTAAATTTAAATGCTAATTATACTGTTAAATTTTACATATCGTATACTAATGAAGTACAACACTGAAGATGGTGACAGACAAATTTCACAAAATTTCCTCCTATGACTCAATAACATATGATATATGACAGTCACAAGAACATAATAGAGGATACTTAATCAAAACTTAAGAAGGGGGATACATGGCCTAATCCAGAAAACAAATGAATCAAAAAATTTAAACTGGAATTACTTAACTGACCACACAAAAGAAAGACCCGGCAGAAATACAAGATACGAACACCAGGACCACAACTCCCATCAAGCACAGTGGTCATTTAGACTTTCTTTTTCTTTTTAGTTATTAGTTGAATTAAATTGATTTAGTTTTTGTTTTTATTTCATCTTTGCTTTCTTTTCTATATTTTGTGTGCTAAATATTATTTATGTTGGAACTGTATAAATAATGCATCATATTAATGTAAAAAAGAAATTGTAAAAATCTATTCAGGTAGTATGCCTTAGGGCAGGGATTATGTAAATTTAGTAATATAGGACCCTTCCATAGGATTAAAATAGATGGGGAAAAAACAAGAGAAAAAAACAAACAAAACAACGTAAAGTATTGGTAATATTTACTACCATGCTCTTCATGTGGCATTGTTATAAAATATTAATGATGCACAGAAGATATATAAGGTTAGTAACTGCTCCATATCCTTTTATTTTTCACAATAGTCCTGACATATTGATACAAAGGCGCAACTGTGATTTTTTTTATATTTTATTGGTAACATGTAGATTAAAATTGTTTTTTCTCCATAGATGTTTTAATAAATCCATATATATTATATCTTGCACGTTTGAGAAACCTCATCCAACATCTTAATCAAATTACCTTTCATCCATTAGTGTTCCTTCAGATTTTTTTTTTATTGCATTTTGATGATTTTAAGTTGAAGCTAAATTTTCTTGTTTCATTTCAGGTAAAAATACTTAATTATGTTGTCTACACAGTTTCTCGTATATGAATTGCCAAATACAGATTACAAAGTATTGATTTCTCTTAACTATAAAAGGGTTTAATACTGCAAATAGAATATATTATACGTTAAATCAGTTTAATGGTTTAGCTGGATTTGAACATAAAAAACCGGTAATTTTTATGATTTTTGTGAATACCGTGTTCCAACACCTGTAATGTTGGAATGGTGTTAAAACTCAATAACATCTAGTTTAAATTAAAAATGTTTTAGATAAAAGTTGCAGAGCATCAAATAAGCTCCTTTCTTCTTTTTTTCCTTCAAATTATTAATCATCCTCATCAACCTTCTTCCATTTGTTAAAATTAAAGATAAATTTTGCCAAGCCCCTACCCATCAAAGTAGTTATTTTTATGAGTGTTTTATCATATCCCCTGATATTTCACAAACAGAAGTCTTAGTCGGAAGTAAGCACTACACATACTTTCACGTTTTTATTTGAATTACCACGTAGGAGTTGGCTAAAGTTATACATAAGGAGCTTATTTCATGCTAAATTTGATGCTCTGCAACTTTTATTTAAAACATTTTTCATTTAAAGGAGTTATAGGTGTTTCAACAAGATTTCCATCAAAATCGTAAAAATTATAGATTTTTCATGTTCGAATCCGGCTAAACCACTAACCTGATATTAACTTCAAATATATCATACTATTTGTAAATAGTAAACCATTTCATATTAAAGAGAAAGCAATACTTGATGATCTGTATTTGCCGAGAAAATGAAAAAAAAAATCCAGAACTTTCGCGGATTCAGAAGGACAAGCGCTAAATACATTCACGTTTTAAACAGAATTTTGATATTCTACAACTATTATAGGTAACTTTTTACTTTCACTTACCTATATATGAAATATATAGTAAGTGGAAGTATTGCGATCGTGAAAATTTTTTTTATTTGGAGTAGTCCTCTTTTCAAAGTGCAGGTGTTGGAACATGAACATGGAACATGAACAATTTTTCCGCAAAAATGACAAATATTGTGGATAATTGATAATTGGTTTTGGCGAAACGACTTTATCAATTTTAACTTTGAGTAGCTTAGTTGACACAAAATATTATGCACTTTTATTTAAAAGAGAACAGAATTTTCTCTGCAATACATTGTTTTCGAGTGAGTTATGAGCAAAAAATTGAAAAAATTTCGATTTTGTTTGCCTATAAAATTTGATGGCAACCTATCACATTATTGTCTATGAAATGAGTACATTCAGCCTATAAGATCAAAAACATTCTTGAAATCAGACACTTTTTTGGCCCTTAGTTTTTGGACTGATAGAAGCCCCTTCAATAGTCTGTATCCAGACAGCACTTTCAATTCATCCTTACTAGAACAACTGCCTGCTTATATATACAGCCTTTGCGACCCATTCCTTATATATCAGGACTATAACTGTAACTGTTCAAAATTGCAAATTAATTTAAATTATTTGAATATACATACATAGCCTCCACACTGCTTGACTCAGTGATTTTGATGTATCCATAGCAAAAAATTAATGATCCACAGAGTTATATAAACAGGTAAGACAATAAAAAACCGAAGGATATAAAACATTTAAGGGGAGAACTGAAAAAAAAAAAAAAAATCTCTACCACCAACTTGATTCATATTTAAACTATTTATAAGAAGCAGGGCTAAAGTAACAATAAGATAAGAGCAAATTATTTTCCTGGTAATGAATCTAGCTATATCTTGTAAAATAAAAACCACTATCGTTAAATGATTGAAAAAAAAAAAAAAAATTGGAAATAACTAAACCATGAAATTCGCAAGAGCACATTCATTAATAAAACATTAATCTATAACATCACTAAACTAAATGTTGATATTTTAACTTTATAATTATGATTTCAATTCTAATAAAGACATTTCAAACATATTGTTACATGAAATATAAAAAATATGATTAAAAAGTGTTTTAGACTTCAACTAAAGATAGACTTTGACTAAAGATGTAGGAACAGTTACCAACTGTTCTAGGACATGTTCCTGATTGTTCTAGAATCTTCTAACATATTTGGGAACCTTCTAGAAAGTTTGGATTCGGACTAAACATGAGGAGCTTTGTCTAGAGTCTTAGTCTTGCTCTGAAGATCGAATCATATGGTTTTGCATTACAGTGTCATTACAAGTTGATACTTTTTTTTTGGCATTGTTAATTATTTGAGTTATTGTTTGTCTTATATTGTGAATTGTTATTTTCGAATAATAAAAATTATTTAAAACCATGATGTTATGAGTGTTATGATATAATGCATTAGTGAACGTAGGGAGAGAAATATTTTCCTTTAACAGCTTGTAAAAATTATCAATAAAAAAACTTTTAGTGCAGATGGGAAATAAGCAGCCCATAGCAATATAAAATGTTTCTGGATAACAAAATATAAAATGGGAGGTGGGGGGAGGGAACAATTTAATCGCGAATTGAACTTTTTTTTTGTTTGGTCCTCCTCTTCCTCGCCTTTATAGGCTATAGGCTTTACCAGGGGAGAGAGTGGGGCTTAATGCAGAGTATTATTAACTGTCCTCTGGCTCTGAGTTAGGAACTGGCTATCCTCGGGTTCTCAATCATGTGGTAACACGTATTTCCTAACTTATTAGTCCAATCAGCCATCCCACAACCATAGAGTTGCCTACCAATTTGCACAGTTGATGAAAAATGTTTAGTTTTCTAGTTATGTGAAAATAAGGTTTATTTTTTTCACAAGATTTCCCTATTTATTTTTCTGGTTCAGTTTTCAAGATCTTGAATGGTCATCATATATTACCAAATAAATGGAGACAAATATTTGCTAAACCACCAATGGAACAACCTTTTAATTTCGCATTTGCAAGGTTGGCAAAAAATGTATGGTTTTTGAGTTATACTTAAATTAAGCTTCTTTTCATCAAAACTTTTTGTGGAGTATATGACTACCTTCGAGCACTGGAGTAGAAGTTAATTTTCAAAATTATGTCTCAATAATCAAATTTTATTGTTGACAGAAAATGGGCAGTTTTTGAGTTAAAAGCTTAAATTAAGCTTAATTTCTTCAAAACTTTTTGTGCAGTATCCATCTATCTTCAGGCACTGGAGAAGTAAATTTTTTAAGCGATGTCTCTATAACCAAATTTGATCAAGTATAAAAAAATAATTAGCATATACAAGAACGATATACCATATCGAAAAACCAAATATTTGATCCCTATTATATTGAAAATGGTGAACTTTTAAGGCCTCGGAATGAAATTTCAGTGAAAAATTTATCCAAGGTAACTTGTCCCGTTTAGATGTGCATACTTTAAACCTCCCTATTCTTCCTTTTAACTTTATTTTAAGCGCCCAGTATTAATATTTATGATTTGATGTTAGTGTTTGCTCCCTATTAGGGAAATTCCCTTTCATTTGATCCCTAACCATCAAATGAAATCAGCTATCTGGAGAGAAAGTCAGAATAATGGTCATGGCAAAAAAGAGAAGATCCTTAAAAAAAAAAAAAAAAAAAAACTATATTGCATTCAATAAATCACATCATAAGATTTTTTTAAGGAAATTTTTTTTTTTTGGCCATGTGTGGCAAACTCTACAAGTGTAAACAAACTACAATCACGGTGGGTAGTTCGAGATTTATAGATTCGTGGGGCTTTCATGAAATAAAAGTTACCCATCCCAGGGCGGATTCGAACTGACGCCGTTTGGCTCGAGCATGCTAAAGCGGGTCACACTCCAACACCCTCGGCTATCCAGCCCATTTTTCAAGGAAACTATAGGAGTTAATAAAAACTACTTACTAGAAACATTATTCGAGTTATTGTTATTATGCTGATTGTTATATCTATTTTGCTGATAGAAATGGTTGTTCTGCTGTTGATGGTGATGGTTTTGTCTTTGGGGACCTCGATCCCGAAAGGGTGCTTGGAATCCATTGGAATTATATCTGAAAAACAGTAATTAATGATTAGAGCTATTGATTATTTCTTTTTTTACATAATTTCATTTGATAACAGGAAAATAAAAATTATGGGGTCGACCTCGGATGGTGCTAACTCATAAAGTACAGTTATGATAAGACACGTTGGTAAGAAGATGGTTACAACTCAAAATATAGCAATTTTAGAGTTTACCATGGTACTAACTGCCCCAGGCTGCGATTAAAGACTATTTTCACTAGATGTTTGTAGGTACATAGTAAAATTGAGAATGCAGTTGAAACTTTAATGTGATTATCAAAAAAACATTTTTTTTTTATATATTAATCTAACCTTAATTTGTGGGTGACCACCATTTTTAAATTATTTTTAAATAATTTATTTTTTTTGAAGAGAAAAGATTTGGCTCCGCCGGGTGTCGAACCGGGGTCTCCCAGGTGACATGACGCGTGCCATATCAGTGAAGAGGAAGGATTGGCTCTACTTGGGGCCGAGCTCTGTGGTGCAGTGGTTAGCATCCGCGCATGTCACGCGGGAGACCCGGGTTCGACTCCCGGCGAAGCCAAATCTTTTCTCTTAAAAAAAAAATAAATTTTTTTTTTTAGTTGTAACCTTCTTCTTGTTGACATGCGATACAATTTCGAATTTAATCTTTGGGAAATCCATACATCACAGTTAAAATATTGAAATCAATGTTACTTAGCAAGGGAAAAAAAAAAAATATATATATCTAATAGTTTCTTTATCTATAAACAACTAAAATAATTTTGTTACGACTTGCCACTCATTATTGAGGGATGGCACCATCTAACACTGAACCCTTCCTTCAAATCTAAATTTAAAAAAAATAAAATATTAAATGACTGAGGGCTGCAAAGCAGATAAAAATTCATTAAAATCATTAAGTCAAAAAGTCATCAAAGTGGTCACTCTACATAAAATAGTTAGTAGTAAGTTTGGCATTTTGAACGACCTTTACATACAGATAAAGGAAAATAAAATATCCGTCTAAGTGGGCGCATCACACAACTTTCACTTATCTCCTTCCTTTCTTTGACTATTAGTTAAGCGCTACCGGAAAGGAAACACAGAACTGTTTTCCCCAATGATAATTGATCTTTTTATTCTATTGGAATGCGGGTACTGTCATTATTACTTCTACTTCTACTCATGAGACTACGCCCTTTCCAGGGATGTTCTATTTTTTTGTAATATATTGCTTTGGGGGGGTCATAGAAATAATAATAGAGTTTTAGACTGAAAAATTAAGTTTTTTAATGAGATATTAAAAATAGGAATTGATAGAAGGGGTTCAAGGAGAAACTATCAATTCAATGGGGTCAATGGAATTTCCAAATGTTGAGCGCTTGAGTATTTTTCAGAAATCTACAGCAATATTGTATTCTTGTCAGGTGGGGACATTTAATATTTCTTTATTTAAATCAATATTTGAGAAAATAGTGATTACAGTAAATTATATTAATTAAAGTTCACGAATTGCATTGGAAACCAATAATTTCTGTTGAATAATCTGAAAGAATAATAATAATTCTGTTGAAGAATAATAAAGTATTATTTCTTCGATATTTTAATATTTCCTATCACTTAGCCTCCAACCACTAAACATAATATTACTCATTCTAAAATTCTAGGCTTTCTAACAATATATTGCTATTCATACAACCATATATAAATTTTTTCTTTTATTTGATCATGATATACTTTTCATATTATATATTTAGCGATTTCTTTTAATAAGGGATAAGGAACTGTTATTTAAACTATTTAAGCGCTCTTATCTTTTATCTTTTTCAAATCTTTTATCACCATCATCATATTCCTTCCCCTTCTACCACTGCGCTGTGTGGGGATGCCCTCTATAGAACTTGACCCAAGTATCCCCCTCCTGTACCAGTCTCTCTTCTTGCTCCAGTCCAGTCCTCGCTTCCTGAACGCTTTCTGTACACCTTCTTCCCAGGTGATCCGTGGTCTTCTCTCGGTCTTCTTCCATCAACTCTTGTCTCATACGCAATCCTTGCCGTTCTTTCAATGCTCATCCTTATGAGATGCCCAAACCATCTCAGTTTATTTTCTTCTAGAATGGTTTCTACCGGCTGTACCTCAAAGTTCGATCTTATAGTTGCATTGCGGATCCTATCTCTCCTTGTCTTTCCTTCCACCTTCCGCAAGTATCTAATCTCCATTGTTTGGATCTGGCTCTTGTGTTTTGAGGTGAGGGTCCATGATTCAGAGGAGTCAGATAGGATGGACAGGAACATTGACTTGTAGACCGATATCTTTGTCTTCTTCGTCACTTCTCTTATGTCGAGGAAGGCTTTCCGGATTGAGTGGAACATACTTCCAGCTGCTCCCAGTCTTTGCAATATCTCCCCATTGATATAACCACTTTTGTTGATCCAGGCACCTAAATATTTGAAATCATGCACCCTCTCTAAGATCTGTCCTTTCAGCCTCATTACCCCCATAACATGGCGTGGACGTCTTCCTATTCTCATGCATTTTGTCTTATCTGGATTAATATCCATGTTAATGCTAGACAGCTCTTCTTGCATGATGTTCAAGTTGTATTGTAGGTCCCGGTCATCCGCAGCGAATATGACGAGGTCATCAGCAAAAGCGAGGTGTGTATAGACTGTAGGGTGTAGATTACTATGTCCTAGTTGAAAACGTCGCAATCTGGGTTTAGCTCTCCTTAACGCCTGATCCAGCACTAATTCGAAAAGTAGGGGGCTTAGGCTACACCCCAGGCGTATTCCCAGTGTCGTCTCAAATTCCTTGGAAATGTGGTTTCCAGTCCTTATATTTTTGTTCTTTTGATGATGGTGACTGCCAGAATCGTGCCTATATTAATTTGCTTTTCTGACAGAGCTCGCTCTATATCCTCCTTTTTGACCCTGTCAAAAGCTTTTTCTATGTCCATGAAGCAGACTGAAAATTCTTTCCTTTTCTCGATGGACTTCTATATGACCTGTCTCAAAGTGAAAATCAGGTCCTGTGTACTCCTTGAGTTTCTGAATCCATACTACTCCTCTCCAATTTGGCTGTCGACCACTCTTCTAATCCTTGCTTCCAGGATTCTTGAATAAAGTTTGCTTGGCACACTGAGCAGAGATATGCCTCTATGGTTATTACATTCTCTAATGTCTCCCTTCTTGTAAATAGGTACAACCACAGCGATCTCCCAGTCCTTCGGTATTCTTTTCTTTTTCCATCCAAAATTTAAAAGGTGCAGAAACATTTCTTCACCTTTGTTACCCATATACCGCATCATTTCATCCAGCCCCACAGACTTGCCCAGCCTTATCTTCTTGCAGTTCTTCCTCACTGATGTAATCTTCTTCCTCCGAATACTCCATCTCCGCGTTGTATCTTTTACCTCCTAATTAAATAGTTTAAAAATTATAAATTAATTATCTAGCGATAACTAATGATTAAAAAAGTCATAGTAGACTGTTAACTTCAAAACAGCAAAATTAAGGGTACTTAAATGGAAGACTTTATCATCTGCCATTTAAGCTATATCAGATAGTTTCTATGATGATAAAACTAACTTCATATTAAAGAATATTTCATTAAAAAAAAAAAAAAAATAAGTACATTTCAAATCTTCTCATTGGAATTACTTGAATTGACTCATGAATATCCTCGTCTGTTTCACATTAAAATGATTATGTTGAAGTAAAAAGGGAATATTCTGTAAATCAGCATTTCACTTAGCCAAAACAACTATTCTTAATAGGCAAGTGCTGTTTTAGCTTGTAGTAATATAATAGATGGTGACTATGCACACACATACACGCAAATGTAATACTGTAAAAAAGTTTAAATATGTAATAATAAATAAATAAAAAGTTGACGGGATCATCTGTAGTGTAGTGGTTAGCATAGCAACCTAAAATACTAAAGTCGCGGGTTCGCGTCCAGAGGTAGCCCAAGGAATATTTAAAGGGAGTTAAACATCCTTTGCTATGCCGTCCCTTGGATAGGATGTAAAATGGAGATCATGAGCCTGTAAGATGTCATGTACTCGTTAAAGATCCCTACCCTAATTATACCTGGATAGGCAAAATTTAGAACTCCCACTGTAGCATCATCAGATTATCCTTAGTGGCATAAAGTGACGTTAAACAAACCAACAAACAACAAAAAGTTGACTTACGATGTAGAGAATTTGTCATGTTGGGGAAATGAAAAACTACTCGAGAGAACAACATCCAAACCAGTTCTTTGTTTTAGTTGTCGGGGGAACAATTCTTGCTGAGGTGGTCTCTCACCACCTCTGATGGCAGGTCCTCTATCATCACAAATCTAAAAAGAAAAGTCATTTTTTCATCAAATGCAATGTAAGGATTAAACTTGAATAATATAAATATACTAATTAATACTAATGCAATATTTTTATATAGCTGAATGAAGAGTAATGATCAGTGAATTAGACAATTTTGTCCATAACTATAATGTTAAGATTTTCTTAAGATATAAAAAATTAAGACAAGATAAAACAAAACAATAAAAACAGTATTAATTACAAGGTAATGACAATAGTGGATAAATACGGGTATTCACTACATTGATTTTCTAAAAATAAAACAAAAAATACTTGTTCCTAGTTGATCAAGGATAAATAAATTAGTGGTATGGTCTATATATATATATATATATCCGAAGTTTATTTATTTATTTTTTATCCTTCCTTCCTCCCTTTTAGGTGATACAGGTTTTTTTTTTAAATTAATGCTGAGTATTATTAAATGTCTTTTGGGTTCTTGATTTTGCACTGGCTATCTTCAGGTTATCTGTCTTACGTTGTCAGGGGATCCTACTTGGTATCACTTTCGCCCACTCAGCCACCCCTCCTCCTGGTTAAACAGTCCAAATAACTAAACTTACTAGAGGACAGGTACTAGACCTCTATATTCTCATGACAGTAGCTTGACTTGCCTCACCCGATCACATGTGCGAGCTGCTTGGCTGAAATTAAACAACTATTGCTCCATTTACTTTCATCAGGTAACCATTTTTGTATATCTCATACAATGTTGATAGCAAAATACACGATTATTCACAGTTCTTGACGTAATAGAAACACTAATATAAGAAGCTGAAAATGCTATGTAAAAAAGAAGTATTTGGATCTGGAATTGAATGCAAAGGAAAGGTGCAAATCATTAAATATTAAAAGGTTATTTAAACTCCAAAAATTTTATATTTTGTTCTGAAGTCCTTCTATTTCCTTAATTTTTTTAATTAACTCACTACAATAAATAATAGCTCAAAAATAAATTTGAACTGAAAAATGCATATGAGGGGATCAAGGTCTGACAGGTGACATGAGAACAGCTGCTGGTTGAGTGGAGGGAGAACGGGAGTGGCGAGTGAAAACAAAAAATGTTGTAATAAATGAAAATAGTAACGGGTGAGGTAAGAATAAAAGAACACTTTTGTGTTGAAATACAAAATTTTTTTGGACGAAGATAAACTCTTCAATAGATATTGCCATTTCACAGTAGAAATTTGGCTAAACAAAGAGAAAAGGAGAATTTAGTTTTTGTAATACAGTAGGATGACAACCAATTTCCTTGCTTTGCAAACAGAAGAAAATGTTTAATAAAAAATACTATGTTGTTAATTAAAAGAAGCCTTTAACACATAATTGTTTTTAAATTTATGTTTTTTTTTTTCAAATAACTAATCACAAAATATTTACAATAATATAAAATTTGAAAGCATTTTAATATATGATATATCACTGGTGTTTGGTCAATAGGGGTTGAGTCATGAAATGTGAAGCTTTAACAACGATTTACCAAGCTATTGAAAATCATTATAAATTCTTTCTTATTGTACTTCTTTATCCCAGATTAATAAATGAAACTGTATTCTTTCAACAGAGACTGTAATAAATTATGAATAACGAATAAATTATAGTCATTTATGAATTTTAAGAGGACGAGATGAATTTTAAGAGGACCCCTTTTGCTGCCCAAACATGAATGATATAATGTTATAGTAGACATTTTTTTGTGAACATTTAATACCAAAACATACTGAGCTACTAACTAACTAGCTCCTCTGCATATTATTTGTTCTTCAAGGTACTGCCTTACTTTTGGTGAAGTTAAATACTGTCTTTGAACTTTTTTTTATTCAAAAATTACCGAAGGGGATACAGTCCCAACAGCACCCCTCTTGATCTGCCTATGGATCAGTAAAGCATTACAAGAGAATAGGCTGCAGCGTAACGACTATTTTACAACTCAAGTTTAATCCATCGAGGAGTGAAGTACATTCAATGAATAAATTAAGATCTATTTATGAGGAGTATAAAGATCCACCTTTTCCCACTACTGCTTCCTGAATAAAATCAATCTTTTGAATATTTCAGAATGAGCTCAGGTAATTCTTACATTATTTTATCAAAAATTAAATATAGGCTTATCAAGAACTGGGCTAATTACCACCATCACAAATTGGTTGTCACCTTAAGGTAAGTAAACACTTTCTTCAAATAGGTAGTTCATTTTATATTCTTTAAACATGATCATGGATAAAATAAAAACACGTGATATGATTAAATTAGTCTGTTTTCTGATTTTAAGGACCAATCTAGCACGCATTAAACAACATTATAATAAAATAATTGATTGTAATTGAAAAAGAAATAAAGCCCTGAAAAAAAAAAAAAAAAAAAAAAAAAAAAAAAAAAAAAAAAAAAAAAAAAAAAAAAAAACCAGCGGCAAGCTGTCTCATACCTGAATGAACAATTCATTCTCGTAAAAATCTGAGTAAGATGGAGCGCTGGTGCATTACGGCCAATCCCATTTGACAACCTAGAATTTCAAGCACGCCGATCAGCACCCCCTGTTTGACACAGCAAACCAGCGTGCATCTTGGATGTATCCTAACAATACAGGTTGTGCGGGACAACCATGTTCCCACTTATAATCAATGTCCCCGAAAGGGTTAAGGAGAGGAATACTATCTAGAAGACTGATAAAGCTAGTAAGTGCATTTGTGATTTGGCAAAGGAAAAATACCTGACAGAACAAAGAGAGAGGTCAAAAACAACCTGCACACCAGACAAAAAAATCTTTTCATTGTTCTACTTAGGCATCAAGTACTTATTAATCAATTTAAAAGTAACAATTTACAAATTAGTTGAAAAGATAGCCGATATCCAATTTTTAAATTGCTAACTTATAGTTAAAAGATTACTTGACTCAGATTTTTGAAATTAGTTTGATGTGACCAACAAATAAAATTATTGTTGACTACAAAACATAATTTTTTTTTTACTCAAATAAAAATGCCTTTTATAAGAATATTTGTATTAAAAATGAGAAATCACAAATTATAAATAAATACCTGATTGATAGGTAGAGGCCCTTCAGTATTATTAGCCTTTCTTGGAATCCATTTGCTCTTTCTTAGCTCAATGATGTCTCTAAGCATAAATTTAATTCTGATAGGTAATCCCTGGGTTTTAGTAACAACTTCCATTCTTTTGAAATACTGATCCATTAATTGTCTTGCCTGTTCAGAATCTAGAACCTGACCACAAGTACGTAATATCTGACAGAGGCACTCCAGATCCTCTGCCATTTCCTCGATATCTGGTTTTTTGTCCAGTAACTGCTTCATGCAGTCGAACATCACCACTTTCGATACAATGCCAAGCTTGCATAGTTCACCTACAAACTAAAAATAAAAAAATTAATATTTTAACTAATTTATTTTTGAAGAGAAAAGATTATGAGGTATAAGGTTGAAAAGAAGGTGGTTATCCACAATAATGATTAAATTAATAAAACATTAATATTGTTTAGGGACCAGGTGAGAGTTTAAATTTTTTTTAAAGAGCTATAACAGAAATTGTAAGAATACTTAGAAGGCCCCTCACATAGTTCCCTCCAGATTATAAATGAGTGGCTAATGATAAGATGTGTTAAGAAAAATATGTCATTAGATGCGGTAGAAGACATGTGATTTAAAAAAAAAAAAAGAAGTCAAAATAGTACTAAGATGTTCATAATGTGAAAAACATCAAATAATTGACTATGCAGGATACGAGGGGAGGGAAAAAAAAAAAAAAAAAGAAAAAAAAAAAAACGCAACTAAAGGCACGCTCAGTAACAATTAACAATTACTTATTTTAACTCAGTACTAAATGAATATATAAATTACTAGGATTATTATAAATACTTAAAAAATGGACCCACATCAGCCTTTGAAAGCCCTAAGGATCATTTCCAGACAAGGTGGCCATTAGTGAAAAAAAATTAAATACTGGTAATAGAGAGCACTATTATTTTGCCCAGCAAATCGGCCTCCTTGTAATTAATGTAGATACTTCTTAATTTAATTTTTTTAAACAACCATATTAATCTACCTGTTAGAATATTGATTACCTTTATGTTACCTAAGGATTTCCTTTTATCCACCTTATGTTCGGTTCTAGCTTCGAATTCCGCCTTACAGGTGTTAAGCAGAAGGTGCCTGAAAGTGCACTGACTTCCATCTTTGGTGTTTGCAGTTGGTGCCTCTTCACAAAGCCGCTGGCAGAGCCGGGCATACATAGAACTGTATTTCGGTTCATCGAGAGCTTTTTCAAATACCTTAAAAATAATAAAATAACAATGACTGGAATGATACCATTAAATGTTTGTTGATGTTATCAATTAGTACCTATAAAGTTTTCACAAGATATTAGTTTTTTTTTTGTGAAAGTAGTTGAAAGAATGTGTCTTATTATATGTTAAGTATGATATCTTTGTTTAATCGCATGCAGTGGTACAACTATGAGGCTACATTTAAAAATTAATTAGTCCAGCTTTATGCATCCCACAATTGTCGTACATAGCTTAAAATCAAATTGGAATTGTTCTTTTTATGAGGGATATGCCAAAATCTCATAGACTGCTATGGTATGAAAACTCCTCGCAGGCTACTTTTTAGCCGTAGCCTTCGTTCGCATTAGAGTTGTTTTTTTGTTTCGCCGGAAAAATGTTAAGTGTAACAGTAGAGCAACGAATTGTTGTGAAATTTCATGAGAAACTTGGAAAAACCGCTACTGAAACTTATAATTTATTTAAAGAAGTGTCCATCATCCATGCACTGGAAGAGCCCATTTTCTCCGAGAGCCAAAAAAGCTCGAATGAGCAAATCAAAATTCAAAGCAATGTTGATTGTTTTTTTCGATATTCATGGGATTGTGTACCTTCACTGGGTTCCTGAAGGTCAAACGATTAATCAACATTACTACCTTCAAGTTCTTGCTGAACTCCGCCAAAGAATAAGGAAAAAACGACCTGAATTGTGGAAGGATAAGTCATGGGTTCTCCACCAAGACAATGCGCCAGCTCATTACGCATTATCTGTTAAGAGGTTTCTAGCCAAATTCAGCATCCCAGTGTTAGACCATCCGCCTTATTCGCCGGATCTTGCGCCGTGCGACTTCTATCTGTTTCCTAAGGTGAAATCTGCATCAAAAGGAACAAGATTTGAGTCTGTTGAAGCTGTGAAAGAGAAAGCGGCACGCGTCCTGAAGGAGCTGACAGAAAAAGACTTCCAGCACTGTTTCGAACAATGGAAGATTCGCATGGAGCGTTGTAGGGATAATAAGTAAAAATGTATGAAATAAAAATAAAATGTTTTACAGCATCAGTCTCTTTATTTAATAGCCACACCTCGTAGGTAAATATGAGAATATAATCAAGCAGCCCAAAAATATCACTTTTATAATTTCGATGATTTATATTTTCATATTAGTGCCCGAGACAAATTTATAATATAACACTAATGTGGATTTAAATAATTTTTATTGATGTAAAATTATAATTCACAATGTGCACTGTCAGCCCTGGGTCCGAAGGAGGCCTGTGGCCCAAGAAGGTTTTACCGTCTCACCGCAGTTGCAAAAGCTTACTGTGGTATCCTTTTGCAAGACTCTAAAGCCTCCAATACCTTTGAGATCACATCTTCCAGGTCACCTGAATGGGGTGAGTTAGTGAAATTCATCATAATACATTCTAACACTAATGTGTGTTTAAATACTTTATATTGACAAAATCATAATTCACACTGCCAAACAAACAATAAAAGCTTAACTTAGTCACTAAGTCACAAAAAGTAACTAATAGTAACCATTTGCTTTGATGTTTAAAGCAAGAATAAGCCTCTCGTCCATTGCTTATTATATTTTGTCTGGAATGGAACATCCCAGTAAGACCTAGAATATTCCCATCACACCTAGAACCTGTGATTACGTTCTACTATGGTTATGTAACGGTTCCAACCAAAGTCTGGAACTCTTAGTTGTTATACATATAATCAATCATCTGCTTTTTGTTTTAAATCACAATATTTCAAAAAAGGCTTTATAGTAACAAAACAAGAAAGCCTATCTTTTTACTGCCCTTAGCTGCTATATTTAAACAAAATCATTAAGCTTTTAGCTGTTTTTGAGAAATCATTAAGAGAAAAAAAGACGTTAACATAAAGTGCCCCCTATGTTTACTCAATTTTAACCCTCCAGCGGGCGCTATGCCATCCATTGGACGGCAGATAGGTGTTTTGGCTATTTTTAGGAAATGGGAATTTTCAATGACTTTATGAGTTCAAGTTATTCTACCTGCTATTCATCTCCTACAATCAAAGGGTAAAAGTGGATCTCAGTCGTCAAAGGTACGGTGAATAGCGAGCATTGAAGTGCAAAATGTCTGCTGCCGTCCGTAGTAGGTCTAGCGCCCACTGGTGTAATAGAAATTTTCAAAAAAATGTAAGTAGCAATTGGAGTTCGCCAAGAGGTTCGTGTAAACAATGTAAATCACGAAAATCACACACTACAAAAACATGAGAAAAGTGTTCAGCATTTGTGTGCGGCAAACATTCCAAAATAATGTGTGAAGATTGCTTGAATGCCATTGAAGGTGTTAGCAGAAGGCAGCTCATAATAAATTTTGTGATATAATATATTATGTAAAATATATAATCTATAGTGTAATATATGTTGTGTAATAAAAATATGTTGTATTTGCTCACAGTAGTAATATAGTATTTTGATACTAGAAAATTTTATTAGTAATAGGAATAAGACATAACATATTATGTTGTTTCCAATTGATGTCATATCTCATTTGAATTCAATCATATATTTTTTTAATTAGATTATTTTTAATTTTTTTTGTTAAATATTAAAATATGACGGCGTTTTGATACGAAATATTGATTTAGCTAATTGTAAATCATAATCAAATATTGCTAGTAAATTTTTAATCTAATTATAAATAAATTCATATATTTTTTGTTAATTTATAATTTGTTTACCTACAAATGAACAATCATATAATTATAGTAAACAAACTGTATGTCCTGGTTTCACCCGGGAATTTCATTTTTCTAATGAAACGGTCGATTTCGTAAAAAAAAAACATTGTAAAGCGAGATCATTACGATTTTTATTAGGATAAAGAATATCAGCTGAAGATCAGCTGAAGTTATGCAATTTTCACTAAATTCAATTCGCACCTGGTATGAAAGAACCACTGTGCGAAATTTGGAGAATTAAGGATAAACGGTATGGATTTCTATAAAGAACAAACAAACAAACAGAAATATTGCCCTGCAGTTTCAGCTTCTCGCAAATTGGCTTGCCTAAGCCTCTGTGGCGCAAGACGGGCCTCGTATTCCTGGGCAGACTCAGTTTCCCTCGATTCTGCCTGTCTAAGCCTCTGTTGTTCAATCCTATTTTGATGTTCGTCGAGAGTTTCAGCTGCTCGTATTTGACGTTTTTTAGCTTTTGAGCTCACTACTCCTATTGAAGCTCGCTTCTTAGGAGGCATTTTAAAAAATAAATTCACCATACATGTAAATAAATGTATTGTAATGTTAAAAAAAAAAAAATATGGTTTAAAAATCCCAGAATTCGACGCCTGCCAAGGGACGGTCTTACCGGGCCTTGTTGGCCTCTTCAAAATCTATAAAATGATTTTTAGGCCGTTTTTTCGACTCAAACGGTCGATTTCGTAAAACAAAAAAAAAAACCATTGTTAAGCGAGATCATGACGAATTTTATAACAATAAAGAATATACCAAGAGATTGGCTGAAGTTGTGCAATTTTAATATGGACAGGTGTTCGCACCTGGTATCAAAGAATCACTGAGCGAAATTTGGAGAATGTAGGACAAACGGTTTGGATTTCTATAAAGAACAAACAAACAAACAGAATTTCATCTTTATTTATATAGATAAAATCATCATTAAGGGTCACTTGGAAAGTGAAATAGAACAAAAGTTGTACGCCGTCCAAAATACGGCTACGGTGGTGTTACAAAAGTCTTAGCGCCCAGCGGAAGGTTAACGAAATCTTTGCTGTCACATCAAGGGCATCAAAAGGGGGATCCACCTCAGTTTTCTAAGACTATCATTTCTGAGTTAGTCTGTTCACCGGACTAAGTTGTTTCTACTCCAAAGCCAGTTTCCTCATTAAAAACCAAAGGCAGAATTTTTTCACGATCGCAATACTTTTTTTTAGTATATATTTCATATATGGGTAAGCGAAAGTAAAAGATCTAGCTTTATATCAACACATATGCTGCTCATTAATCACACATTGAAGGTTGGAAGTAAATATTCTTAATTATTAAAATTAATTTCAAATAATTCATCATAAAATACTAAATTCATAATAAAATACTAATTTTTTGATCAATATAAAACAAGTAAAATAAGCTAGTTCAAAATTTGTGTGCATAAATATTCTTACTTAGACAAAAATTAATTCATAATAAATTTAAATTAATCTTTAGTAAAACCTGTACTTACAAGAAAAATGACACCTTTCAATATTTTATCAGAATTAAGTTCTACTTCTAACAGGTCATCACTTAGCTTCTCAAATTTCTCAGGGGTAAGCTTGTTGAGAATTCCCCGGACCTTAAGAAAAAAAAAACTGATTTAGAAGACATTATAGAATCTCTTTTAGATGTCTATAATAAGTAATATATATACATAAAAAAATTCTTCCCTCTTACATAGTACAGCTTATGCAAGAGTTATTGAATAACTGTACGTAATCGACGCAAAAACACATAATCTACGCATACAATGTACATTTAACATATTTGTTTGTACTAATGCTTTTTACCATATAAAATTTAAGAGTAATAAATTAAATATTTAACATGAAAAAGGTAAATAAATAAAAATACAGAAAGAGGTACATAAAGAAACTCAAAATTACCAAGCTAAATAATAAAACTTAAAAATGAATAAATAGACAATAAGTAACATATCCTAACCTAATAAAAATATATCCCAAAAATAATCCCCAAAGTAAAATATATAAAAGTAAAACAATCCTATTAAATATAAAAGTATATATATATATATATATATATATATATATATATATATATATATATATATATTTATAAACATACATAAATAAGTATTTTATCCTCTGAGACAGGCCACGTCTGTTCTTGTAGTAGGCAGCTTTTGATAACTGATGTCTTGCATTACACGTATATCATGCAGTCAAAAAGTACATGATTAAATGTTTGTGTGGTTTGTCCTTTGCAGTTCCATGAGTCTGAGTTTGTGAGGTGGAATATTTTAAAGTAGTGTTAAGATGGTTCGTTTTCAGTAAGAAATTGCGTTAGCTTGTAATGTACGCTTTTTTTTTTGTTGTAGTTTTGAAGTGTGATGTGGGGTACAAATTTGTGAAGGGGTCGCACTTTTGTCGAGTGTTGCCAGTGTCTGTCCCAGTTTAAAATTAAGTCTGATTTAATCATTTTCTTTACAAAGGTGAAAGGCACTAGGCTGTAGTTGATTGGTAAGTCAGGTCATTCGAAGCCGCTGACTCCGCTGTGACCTTTCACCCATACTACTGTTACCTTAATGTTTTTTGTTTTTTTGCAATAATATAATAATAATAATAAATATAAATAATATATAAATACACACACACACACACACACACACACATACACGCACACAGACACACAAATATATTTAATATCAAATTGGGATAAATCTAATTTTTTTTTAAGTTCTATTTTTTAAAAGCTAATAATATGGCAAAAATAAATATTTAGAAAAACTTAACTCCATTCTGTATCAAACAAAGCTACAAAAAAGGCTGAATGACATTTCAAAAATTTAGCAAATCAATTAAAAACTTTAACAGTTTTGAGTGTTTTGTTTTTTTTGCGAAGTTTTGGAGTTAGGGTTGATCCTGTATTAAAAGTAGACAACTCTTAATAAATCAATTTCAGTATTTATAACCAATATAACCAACTGAAAAGAAACACTGTTAATCACTTGGGCAATTATTTAAATTTAAAATTACAATCTCACGGAACAATAAAATTCTGAAACATGAACTAACTCCAGGCCAAAATAAGCAGAATTTAAGAGGACCTATCAAAAAAAATATAGAGGTTTAATAATAATAAATTTTTAATCCTATAGCATAGACTTATACCACTGATATTGGAAGTAGTCATGAGTTGATACCTACTCGACGGAAAATAAGTTCATTTCTATCTTCTTGGGAAAGAGCATCTCGCCTGACTGTAGAGGGAGGAACCCAGCGTTTAGCTGAAATGGTACGATTATCGTCCCTAAAAACACAAAAGAATTATAATCAAGAACTTATGACCACGTTATAACCAACCTATTCTAACTGGAATATCTTAAGATTCTGTGGATTTGCAATGAATTCTCGAAAATGTTAATGCATGTAACACTAACACTCTCGCCCCTCAGAACCTCATTTGAGCATCACTTAAAATGTAATATTAAACTTAAATTTCTAACGTGTGTTTTTATTTACCTTCCTCCGATGACAGGAGAAGCCCCCCCTGCTCTTGTTGGCCCTTCCGTTGTGGATCTGAACTAAACCAACACAAAATCCTCCACCTACGTGCGTCTAGAAATGAAAATATTTATAATTTTAAAATAACAATTAATTTAAATCAAAGATATCTTTAATGATTTAAATACTAATCATTGGATATCATAATAAACATTCTGGAGAGATCAAAACTAATATTAACTTGTAAAACATAATAAACTAAGGACTAAAGATGTTATGACAGCATCTTGATGTCCTGTATATATTTGTAGAAAGGGAGCTTTCACTCTTGGTAAAAACAAACTCACTCTAGGATATTTACTGCCATTGATGTATGACAGGTAACAGTCGATTTTCAGAACAAAAAAATAATTTTATTAATATTGTTATGTAGTCATTAGTTATCATTAGATAATTAAGTTATAATTTTTAAACTAATTAATTAGAAGATAAAAGATTCGACCATGGCCGGGAATCGAACCCAGGTCCTCTGCATTGCAGCGCTCTTACCACTGAGCTAACCGTGTGACGGTCCCAACCGTGATCGAATCTTAGTCTTCTGTGATCCCTCCCACCAGGTCTGGCCACATTGTAGCGAGGTAACAGTGGGGTGAACAATTGTCTAGACAGACGGGATCTGGTTGACATACGTCAAAGATATACATTGTATGTTGTTATGTAGTTATTAGTTATCGTTAGATAATTAAGTTATATATTTTTAAACTATTTAATTATAAGATAAAAGATTCGACCACGGCCGGGAATTCAGAAGAGAAAGATTCGATCACGGTTGGGATTATTTGGCCAATCCTGACATTTCGAATCATTTTTACGCTGCATGATTTTTCTTTTCTGATGCCTGGTAGTTAAGTAAAACTATCGATAATATTTTTTTCTACTATCTACAGTACTATCGGAAACTTTGTTTTGGAAGGATATAGCCTCTGCCTCTAAGCACCCATTAGCTTATAATTCATGAAAATTAAAAATAAACAAAATGTAACAGTGTCCACTCAAGAATAATATTCTGATAAGCCTATATTAAAATTTCATCAGCTTTCAGTTGTGTTTTATTTAATAAATGAAAACATGCTTAAAAATGATGACACCCTTGATTGCAAAACTTAAAGTCTTCAGTAATTTTCGATTCATTATTATTTATGTTTTTTTAAGGGAAAAAAATCCCAATTTCATCAATAGTGGAATTTTTTTAAATCTAATATATCATTTTTAAATCTAATATAGTATATCATCATAATATTTCATTTTTTTAAATTTAATATATCATGAATGGGAATCGATATTAGGGGTATTAATTGTTCACAGAAAAATTGAAACTTGATTTTCGAACTTCAGTCTCTAATGCCTTTCCACAAACCGAGGAAGATGAGATTGTTCCAGCAAAAACCACCTTTTATTTTGTTCATAAATCTTTTATGGAACTCAAGTTCTAAACTAAAAATAATTATTAAGGAGCATTATTTACCATATGTTTAAAAAAAAAAAATCTGGTGTGGAGTGCGCATCACACAACTTTCACTTACCACACACATCTATTTTTAATAAATACAGACAATATTTATTTACTTTCACTTACCTACACAGGGTGTCCCCAAACCTAACGGCCAAACTGCAGGGATCGATAGAGGATCGAAAAACTAAGAAAAAAGTCCTCTGGCATATGCCTTGTTTTCGCTTCGTTTTCGAGAAAATCACTAAAATCTAAAAATAGTTGTGCAAAAACTAGTTAAGGCCATGGAAGAGCGGATTTCATTCCTTGAATGAATTTTAACAATAATTCGTATTCCAATAGAATTATTGTATTTCAATCTTGTACTAATAGAAAAGTAATTGAAAAAAAAAAATATTTTTTATTCAGAAAAAAATAAATACTTTTAATTCAAATATATTTATAGTATAAAGAAAATTACCTATTTTAGGTAGATAACATTATGAAAAAAAACTGAAGATTAAAAAATTAAAAATTTAAATAATAAAAATAATTAAATATTCTTACGAGGAAAACGTAAATGTTTCAGTTTTTATATAAGACTACCTTAGTGGGGGGGGGGGGGGAAATTAAACTTTTGAAGGTTTTACCTTCTCTAAAATTACATAGTTAACTTCTCGGCAGCGTCAACGTAAATGTACGTAAACATTTTCTTTCAGGTATCCCTACACGAAGAAATCTAGTGGCGTGAGGTTTGGAGACGGTGGAGGGCCAAGGCAACACCGGCCCACTTCGTCCTATCCAGCGACCTGGGCAGTTGATGTCCAACCAGTCTCGCACGGCCCTTCGGTAATGTGCAGGACAACCATCAAGTTGAAACCAGTTCTCAAGCCTTCTTTCCAAAGGGATATCTTCCCTTATAAGGTAAGTCATTCTCGAGGAATAGATAATAACTTTCAGCATTAAGTCGAGCAGGTAAAAATACGGGACCTATTATGCCATTATTACAAAGACCGACCCACACGTTTGCAGAAAACTCATGCTGGTATTGAAATTCTCTGACAGCGCGGGGATTTTCATGTGCCCAACGGTGGTAGTTTCTTTGATTGAATATGCCCGCAAGTGTAAAAGTAAACTTATCGGCCTGATTAAAATGAATCTATCAGGCAAGAAATACAGAATCAAAGTTCACCCGTATACCAGCAATGAGTGGGAAGTGAAAAGTGGTCAACGTCAAGTAGACCGTCTTTCCCCAGTACTTTTTAACCTGACATTAGAACACGCTATGTCAATAAAACATATACTTAAGTGCTGATAGGTGACACAAAACTGTAACGCTTTGTAATGCTTAATTTAAATCAATAGGAATACGTATGTTCCAACAAGCACTTAAAACACGTTGTAGGCTCTTTTCGCATGCTCAGTATCTTTCTTTTTTAACCGTGAGCAGTTAGTAAAGGTGTACTACGCATTCGAAAGTTGCCATCGTGTTTTAAGTGATTAGATTAATTTAGAATCGCCATATGTTTTTTATAAAGTGGTTTTGGAGTAAAGTAATCGTTCTCGGTTTTCGGAAAGGCCCAAGGAACAGACATTTGAAGATTAAGTTTTAATTAGTGTCCGACCGAAACGAAATTTTTAGCCGAAACCGGAACGGAAACTAAGTTACGTACGTGCGTATAGGTATATAAAACATGTAAGTGTGTAATATGTCTATTTTAGCACTAATATCAACGAAAGATTATATAATAACATAATATAACTAAATTATTCACACAGTACGTGGGTTTAATATAGAAGAGTGGTAAAACAGTTGTACTAGTACTAGTAAGGTTATAGGATCGAATCCCAGCGCCTACTTTCAAGCTGCTGGTCACCGCGGGAAGTTAGACCACACCCCCTTAACTAGTACAGGCCTGAAATTTAAAATATACTGGCAATAACGAGCTGATAATAACAATTCGTGTTATCAAATGTAAATAATGAATAACGTAGTAAATCTTTGCCAGAAAATAAAGCCGTTTGGAAGAGACTCCGTGGTGTAATGGATAGCATACCGCGCATGTCACGCGGAAGACCCGGGTTCGATTCCCGGCGGAGCCAAATCTTTTCTCTTCAAATATAAATCATTTAAAAAAATGTTTTATATTTTATTAAATAAATAAATTCCTTTGAAATAGACATTTTTACTTTCACTTACCTATATATGAAATAAATAAGTATTACCTATAGAAAAATATTACTTTTTTTTATTACCAAATCTGAGACCAGTAACAAAAAAAAAAATTACTTATAAAAATAATTTCTCTTAAGTAATAAACATACAACATCACTAAGATTTGCTTTAATACACATAGATGTATAATATAAAGAATGTAGAATTTAAACATCAAGAAGCCTCTAATCACAAAAAAATAGATGTGGGTTACTCTATATCCCGCGCGTCTGCTGGTATTACAAAAACGGCGCGCCTACTGGAATGTTAATTGAAGAATGGACATCGGCAAACATTGAAATTTCAATTTCTTTTTTAATTAATTTCAATTTCTTTTTTAATTAATTTAATATCTGTATATTCGATTTTATTATTATTACTAATACTGAGAGAACATGTCCTTGGAAAATTTTCATATATTGGGAAATATAATACAAAGCATATGCGTTAGTTATATTCGGTACCTGAGAGCATGTCTGCCTCGAATGTGAAGAATCTGGTGCAGGGCGCGTATCATATCTTTCACTTACCAACCTTCTTCGAGTATAAATCAACGTGTTTTGATAAATGTGTAAACGCCATTGAGCAACTTCACTGAAAATATCTTTTTCCACCTCTGTTTGTTTTTTGTTTCGGCCGAAAAATCTGGTTTCGGCTTAAAATTGGTGTCTGATTGAAATTGTGTGTTGGTGGTGACTGGTGTCAGATATCTCGAAGAAGGAAGTAGGACTACACGATTGCAGCTTGTAAGTTCGATCTCTTTCATGGCCATTGACATAGTTGAATTAAATAATATGTAGTATCTGTTAGTTAATTACACTTGAATTTTCATTCGATAAAACATGGATTTCTCTCATACTTTCGGTATCTTTGATTGATCGAAAACTTTAAATTAGGTATGGTGACCAAAATATTGGATAGTGACAAGCATGATTGTGTTACGTAAGTTATATCAAGTCTTAACATGTAGTGAAAGTATTCCTTTTATCCAGAATTCTTTACATTGAGTGTAAAGAATATTATCCTAACCTTGCGAGTTAAGAACCTTTTTGTGCTTTGAATTATCTTCTTATTAATAATGATAGCTGATTTCTAAAAAAAATAATAAGGGAAACACTTTTTAAGAATATCTTCTATACATTTAAATTTAAAGTGGTCGTTAGAGAAACCAGAGATATCCTTAGATTCTATTCAAAAGAGAAAATAAAAGTATTTTAGTCAGTCATTGGATTGGGAAGAAGTTTTAATTTGCATCAAATGATGGTAGTAGGTTTTGTTCATTGTTCTTGTATGGAATGAGACACAGATCCAAAAACCAATTTTTCGACTTTGGCTGCCCCTCCCCCTTCCATGACCGGATCACCAACAACATCCCAAAAACCTTTTTCCCTTTTGACCAAGAAAAAGCACTAGAATTTTCGACAAAAATAACATTCTATACGTTTTTAAACTACATTAGGTATATGCGCTAAAATGGTATTTAATGGTATGCGAAATAACAATATTTCGCAAGAGGAAAAAATTCTCATTGTGGAAAATAGTTTTATGTGATCTTGAAGCAAAAAAAAAAAAAAAAAAAAAAAAAAAAAAAAAAAAAAAAAAAAAAAAAAAAGTTTTAGGGTAAATGACTAGTAATGGGCATGGTTAAGGATTTTTATTCAGTCTAGGGACGATTCCGGCTGTTTCCATTATTGAAAAAAAATTATGTTTATAGGGTTTCAACCAAAAGGTTTCATTCTCTGAACTACTTGATTTTCTATTATTTCTGGGAAGGTTTTTAATTTTTTTTATTTAGCTAAACTTATACATAGCTGTCTTACCATTTATGGGCATATACATTTAGTTATGGTCACCCTTAAAACTAGTAATGGTCACCTTAGGGAAATTTTAATTTCCTTATGAAAAAACCTAAACTAACTAGATAATATCAATTTTTATTGTTTGAGTAACACGGCCCTCAACTTATAATTTTTGAATATTTATTTATTTATTTAAAAAATAGCTATAGTACAATTATAAACATCACATTTCTGAACTAGTTATGTACAAAATTATTTTTAACCAAACAAGAATATGAATAAATAAAAAAAAATATAAAGACATATTTGTTTTAATATAATCTCACATGTATTTTCACTCTTAATCATCACTGTCGTTACCAAAAATATCTTTGATATTTAAATCCTCATCTGTTTCAGCATATTGAAAACATGCTGGGCAAACAAATGTGTCTTTTTCGTCAACACTATCCGGGAGATGTTCTTTGAATTCCTTAGGCAGGCATCCGTGATGATAATTTTTGTTGCAAAGGCTACAATTAAAACCCTTTGATTTTATGTGAGAGGCACATTTGAAGCATAGCCCCCTAACCATCCCTATTTTTCACCAAAGGGAACCCCCGTTTTGAGCAAAAAATTAACCATTTTTCAAGCAATTCCTCTTCCTCTTTAGTCAAAATTGGATCTGGCCCACATCGATCTTTGCCAGTACCTTTAATTCTGTGAGTTAAAGTCATCCTTGGTAACCCATATCTATTACAAAAATTTTTACTGTCAAAACAATAATAGAAGATTTTAATTTTTGACTAATAGAAAAACATATTTCAAGGCCGTTGATTTGACAGATGCACCTGCTTCAATTTCTTCCCCAGCTTTCTCAACATCTAGATCGGTGTATGTGTTAAGTTTTCGAGGCATTTTAACAACCTACAATGATGTAGAAATATATTAGGTCTTGTTCAATTGGGAATACTCATTAACTCAGCCCATTAAAAAAAGAATTGGAAATGAAAATAATGTGCCCATAAGTGAAATAATTGCTGACCAATACCAGTTATGGTCATCTTCTGTTGAAACGTGGGCACTCATGACCAAAACTAGTAATTGATGTCAAATATTATTGATAAAATAACAGATTGTTACGAAAAAATTATTCTGATTTTTTAATTACAAAATGCTAGAGATCGGCCAAAAATGAGTAATGGTCACACCTGCCCATTATTAATCAATTTTTTTTTTCATTGACTAGTTATGGGCACAAATACTTTAAACTAATAGAAAATTTTTTATTTGATTACAAATGGCACCATGTGATAAGAAAAATGCTAAAGAATTAGTACATACCAACAACGTGAAAATCTGATAAACAATAGCGACGTCCTTCTCTTATGAACAAAAAACTTAGATAATCAGTATACAAAGGGAATCAACTGTTAGATACACTTCAACTGGGGAATCATAAGTCAAACTAGAATGAAACGCAGTTGTTGGGAAAAGAAGGAGATGGGGGTTAACTATAATGAAATTAAGATAATGAATTTCCAGAAACCTCTTAAACCTTTCCCAAATTTTATTCCTTCAACTTAATTATAGAAATTCCATGTAATTGTGCCCATTATTGGTTTGGTGACCATAACTAGTCATTTACCCTATGTGTCCCCTTCCCAATGAAACCTAGGTCTTATGAAAAAAATGTCCATTTCCAGTCAAAGTAGGGAGGGTGTTGAAAGTTGTGTAATGCACACACCGAAATATATTTTTATACCCAGCAAAATTAAAAATGGTATGAAAAGCGGAAAATGCAATAAAACGAATATTCTTTTTTAAATTATTAAATAAAAGTATTAAATAGTGGTATTATTATTAAATACCATGTTCAATAAAAACAATCTTTTCGGAGGTGGAGCAAAGTTTTAAATTTTTAACATTAGAAATAATAAAAATCTTAAAATCTAAACGGATCTTCCTTTTCCACCTATTGATTTCAATGTCTACTGCTTTCTAATGAAATCATAATCAGTAATATGCCATTTGGAAGATTTTCTATTTTGCTCCGCCTTCAAAAACACTGTGAAAAATCTATATCATTTTCATAATCAGCACCCCAATTAACCTAGAAATCGACCCAAAAATTGTAAATATCGGATAAGTTGTAATCGATACCTGAGCGAGCCTGAGGTTTTATATTCATATTTTTTTCATTATCAGCAGCCTTGATAATCTAATAATCGATCTGATGATGGATATAGGGTAATTTATTTTACTATACAAGATTTCCATAAAAACGGTTAACCCAATAATGAATAACAATATGGAGAAATCCGATAAAAAAAAAAAACTTATAAATTTATTCTTAAATAATTACCATAAAAATAAGCTTTGACTTTTAACTTAGATATTGTGATAAAGATCATATCAGGACTTTTATTTTCTGGCCCGAAGGATAAGAGTTAATTTCTAACCCTGGTTTTTAATTTCACTTACCTATATATGAAATATATAGCAAGGGAAAGTATTGCGATCGTGAAAAATTTCGACTTCCGGTTTTCAACGGAAATGCACGTTTTGGGGTCCCCTGAGTCGAAATACGGAGGGAGTACTTTATTTAATAACGTTTTACGTTTCTTACGATTTTTTAAAAAATGGCTCTTTTATCGCTTTAACGATTTTCATTAAACTGAGTGTTTGATGTATTAATATGCTCGAGATATGACTGTAAAAATTTCATCAAAATTGATCGACCGGAGGGGGCACTTTACTTAATAAATTTTGTATCAATTTCACGTGTTATTTTTATTTACTCAAATAACGATATTGATCAAACTGTGTATTTGAGGTATATATATGCAAAAGCCAACATTTCATCAAAATTGGTCTGACGGAGGGGGCAATTTATTTCATACCATTTTTCCAATTTTTTCCTTTTTTTCGATTATCTCAAAAACGGCTTTCATGATTTTAATCAAATTCGTCATGTTTAATGAAAATTAGGAGTTCTTTAATATCAGGTAAGCTTTATCATTATCAAAATGTTTTGAGAGGGCTTAAATGGGGAAGGGGCCTATTTTGTTTTCCTACAAAGTACCTTTGTTTTTGTTTATATGGAGAAATTAATTGTCTCTCGTTACGTCTAAAAATAAGAAATGGCTAAATATGAGATATTATAAAAATCAAGTAAACATATAGACGAGAAAAATATTCAGTCAACTCATAAAACACGTTGAGCCCACGCTTGCGGAGTACGACTTTAATGACAGACTATTGTTCATAATTAAAGCCTTTCCATTCATTTAATGGAAATTACTTGTTTCATGGTAACTAAATAAAGTTTTCAACAAGTACATAGAGAATTATAAAATCAGACTTGGAGTATTATGCTTGCACTGCCGAATTATCACAAGTAAAAAATTTTATTTAATAATAAAAAAATCTGGTGCGTGTGCGCAACACACAACTTTCACTTACCAACTTACTTAGATTAGAATTTGACGTGTTTTGCTAAATATCATTTCCCAAAGTCACACATTTTTCTACATTCATATCTTATTTTTGTTAATCGTTAAAGCCGTTTTTGAGTAAATAAAAAAACCCGTGAAAATGATACAAAATTTATTAAGTAAAGTCCCCCCTCCGGTTGATCAATTTTGATGAAATGTTGGCTATCACATCTTCGGCATATACATACATCAAATACCCAGTTTGATCAAAATCATGAAAACCGTTTTTGAGAAAATAAAAAAAAAACACGTGAAATTGATACAAAATTTAATAAGTAAAGTCCCCCCTCCGGTTAATCAATTTTGATGAAATTTTAACAGTCATATCTCGGGCATATAAATACATCAAATACCCAGTTTGGTCATAATCGTTAAAGCCGATTAAGAGTAAATAAAAAAAACACGTGAAAATTATACAAAATTTATTAAGTAAAGTCCCCCCTCCGGTTGATCAATTTTGATGAAATGTTGGCTATCACATCTTCGGCATATACATACATCAAATACCCAGTTTGATCAAAATCATGAAAACCGTTTTTGAGTAAATAAAAAAAACACGTTAAAATGATACAAAATTTATTCAGTAAAGTCCCCCCTCCGGTTGATCAATTTTGATGAAATTTTTACAGTCATATCTCGGGCATACAAATAGATTAAATACTCAGTTTAATCAAAATCGTTAGAGCCGTTTTTGATAAAATCGAAAAAAACTTAAAAAGTTATTAAGTAAAGTACCCCCTCCCTTTGAGCAATTTTGATGAAATTTTTCCTGTCACATCGCGGGCATATACATACACTAAATACCCAATTTCAGATTCGCACGGTTTATAGTTTTTGAGCTAGTCTGTTCACACACACACACACACACACACACACGCACGCACGCACGCACGCACGCACGCACGCACGCACGCACGCACGCACACACACACACACACACACACAGAGACCATTTCGCGTGACTTGGTCATTTCGACTCAGGGGACCCCAAAACATGTATTTCCGTTGAAAACCGGAAGTCGAAATTTTTCACGATCGCAATACTTCCACTTACTATATATTTCATATATAGGTAAGTGAAAGTAAAAAATTAATGTTTTTTAAAGAGCAAATAAAAACAAAAATAAGAAATGAATGTGGAAAAATGTGTAACTTTGAGATGTGGCAATTAACAAAACACATCAATTTCTAATCTAAGTAAGTTGGTAACTGAAAGTTGTGTGTTGCGCGCACGCACCAGATTTTTTTTATTTACTAAAAAATGGCTTTAACGATTTTGATCAAACTGGGTATTTGATGTATGTATATTTCCGCGATGCAGCAGTCAAAATTTCATCAAAATTGATCAATTAGAGGGGGCACTTTATAGTCCGGGAGCTGAGGGCCAAAAAAGTGCCTGATTTGAAGACAATTTTTGATCATATAGGCTGAAAGTACTCATTTTATAGACAACAAACGTGAACGTCTGCAACCTCAGATCGGTTGCCATCAAATTTTATAGGCGAACAAAATCGACATTTTCGAACTTTCTTCAATTTTTCGCTAATAACTCCAAAACGATTTATAGCAAAGGAATTTGAAGAGGGATACACCAAATAAAAAATATTGCCTATAATAGCTGTAGAATATCAAATTCGGTGTAAAACGATTAATTTTAAATTTTAAAATTAGCCCACTTCTGTGAAGACAAAGTAATTAAAACGTGAACGTATTTAGCGCCTTATGGTCTAAAATCCTTGAAATTTTTTTAGATTTTTTCTTCAGTTTCTCGCATATAATTCGGCAAAAACATATCACAAAGTATTGCTTTCTTCTTACTATAAGAGACTAAACTATTGCAAATAGAATGATATATAAAAATTTAAATCGGTTTAGTGGTTTAGCCGGGTTAGGAACAACAAAAATCTGTAATTTTTACGATTTTGGTGGAAACCGTGTTCCAACGCCTATAATTAAAAAACATCTAGTTTAAATGAATAATGTTTGAGATAAAAGTTGCAGAGCATCAAATTTAGCATGAAACAAGCTCCTTACACACAACATTAGCTGAACCCTGCGTGGAAATACAAATAAAAACGTGAAGAATTCGTAGTGGTTACATCATGCTAAGACTTCGGGTTTTGAAGTATTAACCACCTGATTTGAAGAAATTTTTTGATAATTTTCTTCAAATCAGGCACCTTTTTGGCCCTCAGCTCCCGGACTATTAGTGAATTTTCAGGTATGTTTTTAATTTACTCAAAAACGGCTGTAATGATGTTGATCAAACTGGGTATTTGATGCATGTATATGCCAAAGATGTAACAGTCAAAATGTCATCAAAATTGGTCAAACGGAGGGGGCACTTTATTTAATAACTTTTGTTTAATTTTGAAGTTCTTTTTTTTTTCATTTTCTCAAAAACAGCTGTTACTATTTTGATCAAACTGGGTATTTGATGTGTGTATAAGCCCGCGATGTGGCAGCAAAATTTTATATCCCGTATGACCACTGATGAAAATAAAAAAAATATTTACAATAAAGAATTCACTTTACTTTAGAGAGTACCATACATGATGCACAAATTATTTAAAGAATTTAAGGTTTGAAAAAATATCGTATAGCATAATCTTTAATAAATTATATTTTAGTTTAGGAACTTTCATAATAAATTTCTGGAGGCAATATAAAGTGATCGATTTTAGAGGAACAGTAATCGTTCTCGATTTCCAGAAAGGCATAAGAGACAAACTTTACTACAAGTCGTAAATACACCTCCTATCGATTCATGATATATTAAAAAAAAAAAACTCAACTGTTGATGACATTAGGTCCCTTAAAAAAAGAATTTTTTTTTTTACTTTAATTATTAATTCGTACCTGTCAGCAAGGTGCTGACAATCAGCACGAAATAAGCAAAAATGAATCGAAAAGTACTGAGAACTTTTAAGTTTTGCATTACAGATACATTATAACTTATGGAGATATACAAATACTAGCATTCCCCGTCGCGGCTTTGCCCGCGAACCTTTAAAATCAATTCTGTGATTATTATCTTGGTACTGATTTAATATAATATGTTAAGGAGATTTAGTAGAATCGGAGCTTCCGATAGGTGGAAGGTTGGAGGGGGAAGCTGCCGGCTCGGTAGAAGAGAGGGAGACGCGCAATGGAGAGAATTCACTAAAACCGCCGAAACAACTTACTCGTGAACGCTTCATTTTTCGGCTTTAAAACATCGTTTTCGACGCCCCGTATTTTAATAATATTGTAACGTTAAATCGATATTCAAATAAAAAACATATGGTTTAAAATCTCAACAATAGATTTCCATTAGAGTTAAACGACAATTTCGCCATTTAAGCCCCTTAGGGGTTACATTTTTAAAATTCCTTTCTTAGTAGTTACCTACATCGTGTTTAAAATCTAAATTCCGAACTTCAAGTTTCTATCATTAGTAGTTTTTGCTCTGCGTTGATTCTGTCAGTCAGGACAAAGCCTCTTATATACAGTGGCTCACAGTCAAAATGATGCAAACGAATATTTTTATTTCAAATGCTATTTACTTCCTCTTTGTGAAAATTTGAAAACCAATGCGCATGAGGCCATAATGGTTCATTGTCATACATTAACTTTATATAATCAAATCAACTCAACAGCAATTATAGAAAGAGAAAAAAAAATCTTCATTAAAACTCGTAGGGATTGAAGGTCACAGTGAAAAAGATGCAACGTTTACTTCCGTTTAGAAAAAAGTGAAAGTAACAAGTATTCTTCAATTATCGGGTAAATGAGTTTATTAACCTTTTAATTTCTTTTCATTCTTTCAATAGAAACAAAAATAAACAATATGAATACTATTAATCAGTCTAGTTCGAGCTTTTGCTTAAAATGGGTGCGTAAACAACTATTCGTGAACGAGAAATAGTGATCAGCAATTTAAAAATGGACAAAACAAAACGAAAAATTGCCTCTACTATCAATAGGATTTATGCCACCGATCAAAATATTATTGAAAGTTTTAAAAACTAAAATAGAATAATAAGAAAAGCTAGTGTGAGTGCAAAACATTTTTTTACTGGCAATGATGAACGTTGGATTTTGCGCCAAATAACAAATAATCCAAAATTTGGTGCTCCAAAGTTGACCACATTAGTTGAAAAACATTTAAGTGAAATGGTATGTGCTGAAACCATTCGAAGGGTCTTAAGAAAAAAACAATACAACGGTAGAGTTACATGGCAAAAACCTTATATCACTGACAAAAATAAAAAGCTTCGAATCAATTTTGCTAAGCATTGTTTAACAAAAGACATGGACTTCCGGAAGTGTTCAGTATTCGAATGAGACAAAATTTAATTTATTTGGCTCTGATGGAAGAGGTTTCGTCTGGAGAAAGTCAAATAAAGAGCGCCATGAAAAAAATCTTCGCCTGACCATCAAACCTGGAGGTGGTCATGTCATAGTTAGGGGGTGTATTGCTGCCTCGGGGGTAGGAAATCTTCATTTTATTGAGGGAACAATGGATAGACATTTATATTGTCACACCCTGAATGAAAAAATTTAAAGCAAGTACAACCGAGCTATTAAATAAATAATTTTGCTTTTTATAGTGATAAAGACCCCAAGCATTTTTCTCATCTTGCAAGAGAATGGTGTTTATATAATTTACCCCAAAACTATAAAAACACCTCCCCAATCACTAGACCTAAACGTCATAGAGAATTCATGGAGTAAATTAGAAACAGAAGTGAAAAAACATAAGATATCAAACAGAGAAGATCTCAAAAAGGCGCTACAAGAAGAATGGGACAATATAAGCCCACCTTAAACAGAAAAGCTTGTCCAATCCATGCCCAATTGTTCGAAAGAGATTATAAAAGATAAAGGCTTACCTACAAAGTACTCAAATTCGAAATATTTTTGATTTTTTGGATGTTTTTAATTTTGCATCATTTTCACTGTGACCTTAGAAGTGTATATTTATTCATGAGGTTTTAGTTTAATTTTAGGATTTGATCTCAAATAAGCTTTTAAGTATTGTCAATTCTAGCCTAATGTTTGTACTTTATATTTGTAAACAAAGATTGTTGAAAATAAATGTTGGCTTGGTATAAAATAGTTTTTTTTTCAAAGTTTATACCTTGCATCATTTTGACTGTGAGCAACTGTATGTATACAGAGATAAGCATATAAATATAGAAAAGTATGGCGTCTAATCTAAGTAGGCAAGTGAAAGTTGTGTGTTGCGCGCATCGCAACAGATTTTTTATAATAATGTTTCTTTATTATTAATAGTAAAGGAAAAAAAAATCTTGCCTTCAAAATATATTGCATTTAATTATTTTCATATTATGTTACCATATTAATATTCTTACGAAATATCCCACGGGCGAGTATAATTGGTAAGTAGGACGTAAAGCGTTCCGCAGTTGGGACTTTTGGTTTTTTTTCTTTCTTTTTTTCAACCGGGTATTATTTAATAAACAATTAAAATTAAATGTATAAAAAACCTAAAAAGGGGGGACATTTAAATGTAGATATTAAAATTTGTTATAAATGAGAATAATAGTTTGAATCAATCGAAACTAATTAACATTAACTTGAAGCATATTTTTAAAATATAGTGCTTTCCATAACATAAATGAAAACCAATTTATAGTTATAGCTGAGTAGTAATAATACCAAGTACCATCAACAGACGTCAATGACATCAGCTTCCAAGTTGAAATAATTGAAAATTGTTAAACGTAAAAATGTAAGTTGAAAAATCATACATAACAAAACAAATTGAAATCCCCATCATTAAATTTTAAATAGATATCAGACTACTAATTCCCCGATGAAAAATAAAGAAAATCAATATCGAAAGAAGAAATTTAGTAGTTACCTATACACGAACATTTACCCGATAAAATTATTATAATGATGCTTAGAACCTATAGTTTGTAAATGGTAATTTTCAGACAAATACCATTATTTCAATCACCAATCTGTGTTTACAATGCGCGTAATCCAATTTTTTTTTTTTTACCTTTCATAATAAATAACAACCAAAACTAGTTAGTTATACATAAACTAGTTTCCTAAGTATTCCATTTATTAAAATACACGGTTTAAAAAAGGTAGTGAAAGAAAAAAAAATGTAAAAAAAAGTATTTATGAAGAAAATAAAAAAATTAAAATCCTTCTTCAGGAATAATATTTAGCGAACAATTTCAGAAAAAAAAAAATTAAAACTACTGGAAATTCGGGAGAAGAAAAACGAAATTCTGACTTCTAGCACGTAATGGGTGAATAACAAAAGATAACTTCAGATGACGTCATTGGTGACGTCAGTATCCATGATTTGCCATGCGCAAACTATCATTGATCAACTTAACATTTATGTTCAACTATTTAAAAAACGAATTTTAAAAACTAGTCATCAAGAACTGGAAGGGGTAAAAGAATGTTGAAGGTATATAAAATCTGTAGGCTGTGCTATAAATGCCTACTCCAAAAAAATATTGTTAGTTTTTCTAAAATGCTATTGTTCTTATTATATTTAATGAAACAGTTAAATCAGAATGTATCACTAAAATGTAAAATTAAGCCAATTTAAAGGATTTTAAATTAATTAATAAAAAGAACTATTATCAAGCAAGTTATTTATATAAACAAACTGACATATATAGCTTTGTAACTTTATAAATTGTATAAAGGTGTGAATGTGTGTGTTAATTAATTAACATTTAATGAATGTAAACAAAGAAATTCTCTTAACCAGTAGGTAGACATAAGAGATAAGGGAAACAACATTTGGTAATAAGTAAGGCCCTCATTATAAAATCTAGAAAAATTAATAAAAGAATTTTTAACTTAATGAAATTAAAAATGTATATCTATAATCATCTAAGAACAACAAATAGAAACATTACTAAATCTGTTTTAGATTGGCCTTGAGTCAAGGCAATGGCCCTTAGGTTGAAGACATGAGATGAACTATAAGCACATCACTTGACATTCATAAAGATCAGTTATATTATAATTCACATTAGTTCAAGCAAATTAGGAACTAAAATATTTAACTTTTAGACAAGCAGAATACTACACAACTGTCAAAACATGAAACAGGTGAACACAGGGAGTACTCATTGATTGATTTTGAATGAACAGCGTTATCAAGAATTAACTCATGTTTTACTATTCATTAATAAAATCAGTTTTAACATCTAAAAACACAATTGGTTGAAGATTGTAATATAAGACTATAATTAAAAAAAACAAAGTAATAAACAAAATAACAGAGGCGTTACAACTCACTAAATTTGATCAATCATAATTCCATAAGTCAAATCTAAATTAATTGGGGGTATCTGGGTTATTAAAACCTCCTAATTGAAAAGGGTCAAGAACAAGAATTAAAAAAGGTAAATAAAGAATATTTACTTACAATAAGTACAGCTAGGTAGGTTTTTTCAAGATGTTTATGCACTTTATTTTAAGATGAATAACTTAAATTTTGAATGATGTAAAATGATTTTTTGGTGTAAAAAGAATCTATGTGATGAAAAGAGGAGACAGCTGATCTTCAAAACAAACTTGGTGGACATGGACAACATTAACTTAAGATTTTACATTTAACTGAACATGGGTAAAATTAACAAATATATAGTTAGTAAACCAGCTAACACTAAGTAAAAACAAAATTATACACACAACAGTTTTATAGTTCAAACCTACTCATAGGGTTATAACTTAAAATCAATTCAATCGTTTCAAGGAAAATTGTGAGTAGTGGGCAAATTAATACCAAATTTTTAACACCTTTGAGCTTCAAGCAGGAATTCATTCAGAAAGAATAACAAGACTCTACATAGTTAAAAGTAAAACAATACCATGTAAATGAAAATACAATTCATTGGACTCAAATAATTTCATTTTCTAAGTAAAAGAGCGACCAAGGCAACCTTGCAGCTAGACAATGATACTACCTGACGCTAACGTCAATGGGGAAAAACTTAAATTTTGCATTGTAAATGTCTTTTATTAGATAAACCAAACTTATAACTACACTAAACTAAAATTTCGATGGGCATAGAAGCAATAACATAGTTAAAACTGGCAAAATACTTACAGAACGAAAGCAGAGGTGAGACGTCCAAACGTACTGTTGTGACTTGATCAGTTCCAAACTTGATTTTGTAATTATACATAAACCATTTACATAAATACCAAGATTCGAGCAAAACATCATCCTTGGGATATAATTATCAATGATTACTTCGAAGAAATTTAATCTTTATATTTCAATTCATTCAAGACTATAATAAATCAATATATATATATATATAAGTATAAAGGATTTCGATCTTTAGTGAATTTTATTAAAAATTATAATTTCAAATCTATAAAGAAAACTTATGAAAAAATATCAATTTGTCGACATGAGTAAAACAACAAATTGTTTACTTAAATTTTGAAGCCTCCTAGTAAACATATCAGATGTTTTGGTAACTGTCAAGTAGGAGTGCCAGAGGTTCTAAATTTTTATAACTGCGAAATTCACCTAGGGATGTGGTCAATCTCATGATAAGGTTCACATTCTATGCGGTTAAATTCTAATTCATCAGTTTATAAGCATTATTGAAGTATTTCCTGATATACTTTGTAAGTTGGATAGGTTATAACTATCCTTCTGATAAATTCTTGTGTTGTGGATTTCCTCTGATTTAAATGATTTTTCATGGTACTTTTACTGAAGGTTTTCTGAACAATTCATCAATCTAGAGTGAACAATCATATTTAAACAACCTTATCAAATAGTTCATTATTAAATTTATAATGTCTGAAGGACTAGCCAATACTTCAAGGCAACAAAAAAACTATGGTTCTACCACAGAAAGGGTCCCTAATGTTGCTATTGCTGGTGTTAAGTTTAGCCCTACTGAATTGTTTGAACTTACTGATAAGATTGCATCCAACATTTATTCCATAAATACTAGAAGGAATGATTTAGAACAAAACTTGAAAACAATCGGAACTCCAAAAGATTGCCAGGAGTTAAGAGTTAAAATGTGAGTATCCCTAACTTTAATTATGATAACAGTATTATTGCTTATATTATCACCCCATAGTTGTATCTCTTGGTGCATTGATTTGTCAATTTTAATTATCTCATGAAAGATTGTGTTTCTTGCTGTTGAAATATTTATTAGATGATAATTAACCACAAACATGACATTTTCAATTATATTCCTATTCAGTGTTGTAGGTCATTAGACCAAGGATATAAGTCTGAATTATTTAACTATTTTCTTTTTTATAATACAATGTGTACTAGTTACTGGGTTCTGTGGGGTAGTGGCCTGTTTTAGTGCTCCCAAATTTTGGTGGACTGGAGAATAAATCTCAAACTTATCACCTGGTAATGATATGTTGTGCCAAGCATGGCAAACAGAGTAACTTTGCCATGTTAAAGTAAAGTTAATTTAAAGTAGGCCACATATGACACTAGTAGGCCCGCGTGAGACTTCTTCTCACATCACATGGATTGCCCTTTTCAACACCCCTTTTTGGTGGATTGGCATTCTTTTTTATTTATTACTAGCTGTATGTCCCGGTTTCACCCGGGGAATTTCAATTTTTAAATCCATAAAATCTATAAACTGAGACTTTTATCGACTCAAACGGTCGAATTTGTATAAACCAATGTAAAGTGAGATTAAAACGATTATTATAACAATAAAGAATATACCCAGAGATCGGCTGAAGTTATGAAATTTTAATATGGACAGGTGTTCGCACCTGGTCTGAAAGAACCACTGAGCGAAATTTAGAGAATTTAGGACAAACGGAATGGATTTCTATAAATAACGAACAGAATTTGATCTTTATATGCATATATTATAGCTGTATATCCCGGTTCCACAGGGGGAATTTCATTTTTCTAAAGAAACGGTCGATTTCGTAAAAAAACATTGTAAAGTGAGATCATTATGATTTTTTTAACAATAAAGAATATCAGCTGAAGTTATGCAATTTTAATATGAACAGGTGTTCGAACCTGGTCTGAAAGAACCACTGAGCGAAATTTGGAGAATTTAGGACAAACGGAATGGATTTCTATAAATAACAAACAGAATTTGATCTTTATATACATAGATTATATACATAGATTATAGCTGTATATCCCGGTTTATCACGGGGAATTTCATTTTTCTAAAGAAACGGTCGATTTCATAAAAAAACATTGTAAAGTGAGATCATTATGATTTTTATAACAATAAAGAATATCAGCTGAAGATCGGCTGAAGTTATGCAATTTTAATATGAACAGGTGTTCGCACCTGGTCTGAAAGAACCACTGAGCGAAATTTGGAGAGTAAAGAATATCAGCTGAAGATCGGCTGAATTTACGCAATTTTAATATGGACAGGTGTTCGCACCTGGTATCAAAGAACCACTGAGCGAAATTTGGAGAATTTAGGACAAACGGTATGGATTTCTATAAAGAACAAATAAACAAACAAACAAACAGAATTTCAACTTTATTTATATAGATTATAGGTTAATATTTATTTATAAAAAAATACAATCTGAATACGTTATTTCTAGGAAAAGAGAAAAAGAAATAATTGTTATGAAAAAAAGAGCTTATTACAATCTTAAAAGTATTACATAAGTTATTATGCTCATTTTATTAAATAAAAAGTAAATAAGGTAGTAAAAGATACACAAAAATTAATTATAAATATTCATTAGGTGGTTGAGTAGGTGCCATCCAAACATTTTCCTGCAAAAACGCTTCATACTGACGCCTCCCAAGTTCTGCTAACTTTTTACCATGCGAATATAACAAATTTTAGTCTTTAAGTAATGCAAAACACACTTAAGTCACCTTCAATATCGATAAAAACGTATACACGAGAGGCGCGCGTGAGATATTCTCTCACAGGCTGACAGATTTTCAAACTTAGCGGGGGCTGAGGATGAACTGAGGGGTAGGATTGGGTTGGGACAGGCCTAGCTGAGGAGGGGGATCTATGAATTACAGATACTCAAGAGGGCGGAAACGCCACTGCCTCCAAATTCAAATTGAATTAAATGTGTGAGAAAAAATTTCACGGTGCGCCCACTCACGGGTTAAAGCAAACTCCCATCGCGTCATTTTTAGTTAAATGGGCCTTCATCACTTGATTAGATCCCAGCTTGCAACGCTCGCTCCTCAGGGATCAATAAACCCCGAAATGAGTCCTTTTCAATTCAGACAGGCCACATTAAATTGTGCCATATCTGCCATCCCCAGATGTAACATAGGGGTACTAGTACCTAATGCATATTGAAGGTTTTATTTTTTCTTTAAATAAATCATATATATATATATATATATATATATATATATATATATCCCATGGAATTCACAATCGTTTTGAATATTAAGCTGCAATGAATAAAATTATAATAATTGAATCACATCTGAAATCAAAATCGTTTCAATTCCTTATTCACTCAGGGGAGCAGGGTAACCTAATGGTGTGGCTCTTAGGTCTCAAGTTTAAATCTGGCCAGGGTAGGACATCTTTTCTACTCTGCCATTGATTGTGGCTGAGACACCCTCATGGGGTACACCAAGCCTCTATATATTTGTCATTCCAGTCAGTGTGCTAATATTAAAACAAGCTATGACCATGGAATAACAATTTAGAAATAAAATTGTATAACATGATCTATTACAAGAGCTATGTTTAAAGCTATTATTTTCATTTTATTACCTTAGGTGGTCATTGTTTTTAATTTTATAATATTTTAGTATAAATAGTAAACAGTTGAATTAATGGGCAGATCATTTTTTACACTATTTTTTGCCTACATTGTTATCATTCATAATTTTTTAGACATTCAAAATTAGTTAGTGCTAATGAAGTTGTTGAGCAAACTACCAAAGATCTAAATAAGCTTACTGGAATAGTAAAAAAAAAAGATAAGCAGCAAAAACTACAAGTTGAGATTTTAATGAACAACTTCAAAGATGCTGTCAAATTATATAGCAAAACTCAAAAGGTTAGTACATGGACATCGCAGTATTTTAAGTTTAATTGATGTTGTATTTCATAAAATTTTGAATATTTAGCAAGTTGCTGAGAAAATGAAAACACACCTTCTACCTTCCGAACATGCTATTCTTGACGACTTATCGCAAGGCAAGGTGACTAATGGTTCTCAAGTAGATCAAAATTTGCAAAAGGTTATGGCTAATCAGATCGAATTTGAACAAGGTTTATTATTGGAGCGTGAGCAAAGAATTCAAAATATTGAAAGCTGTATATTAGATATTAATCAGATAATGAATGAATTAGGAGCAATGGTGCACCAGCAGGCTGATGATATAAGTAAGTTAGATACTATGTTTTCTTAAACCTCAAATAAAGTAGCTGGTGTTTTTCTAGAGGTCTTAGACTTAAAGTTTCATCTATTTGGTAGAGAAATTACAGTTATAAATTGAGAAATAATGTTTTAAAATATGATTTACATGGCAGAAAAACAATGAAGAGGTTCTCTCTCAACAAAAATGGATTCTCATCCTTTTGTCACTGTACTTTTATTGCGGTGTCATTACTTTTGTTTGTTCCTTAGTTTAATATTGGTATTTTTATTAATATTTAAATTCTGTATTGTTTATCATGATTTCATGCATGTGTAACAGATTCTATTGAAAATGCTATTGAGTCAGCTTATGGTGCAGTTGAAGATGGACACAGTGAATTAGAAAAAGCTGCTATATATCAGGTTAAAACTATTTTTGCATTATTTTTAATAAAAATAGTTTTTAAGATAAAAAAAATCTGGTGTTATGCGCGCAACACAACTTTCACTTTCAAACTTACTCAGATTAGAAATAGATGGGTTTTAATAATATGTGAACACCACTCCTCAACTTTTCAACTCAAATTTATATGCTTAAATTTTTGTATCTCCATAAGTTATAGAGTATTTGTATAGAAAAATTGAAAGTTCTCAGTACTTTTCGATACATTCTTGCTTATTTATTTTTTTTAGATACCTAATTTCATCAACAGTTGAGTTTTTCTTTTTACTTCTTGCTTGTTTTTACTGCGAGTTGCTTTTTGTATATGTATAAAAACAACTCAAAAACAAAATCAAATATGCTTTATAGGAAAAACAACTTTTTTCCTTAGGCATTTTAACCCCTTCAGAACATGATGATAAAACTTACCTGATATTAAAGAATTCTTGCTTCTCATTAAACAGACCGTTTTTGATCAAAATTGTTACAGTCGTTTCTGAGCAGTTAAAAAAAAAAAATCTGGTGCGTGCGCGCAACACACAACTTTCACTTACCAACTTACTTAGATAAGAAATTGACGTGTTTTGTTAAATATCATTTCCCAAAGTCACACATTTTTCTACATTCATATCTTATTTTTATTAATCGTTAAAGCCGTTTTTGAGTAAATAAAAAACCCCGTGAAAATGATACAAAATTTATTAAGTAAAGCCCCCCCCTCCGGTTGATCAATTTTGACGAAATGTTGGCTATCACATCTTTGGCATATACATACATCAAATACCCAATTTGATCAAAATCGTCAAAGCCGTTTTCGAGTAAATAAAAAAAACACGTGAAAATTATATAAAATGTATTAAGTGAAGTCCCCCTTCCGGTTGATCAATTTTGATGAAATTTTTACAGTCATATCTCGGGCATACACATACATCAAATACTCAGTTTGATCAAAATCGTTAAAGCCGTTTTTGAGTAAATAAATAAACACGTAAAAATGATACAAAATGTATTAACTAAAGTCCCCCCTCCGGTTGATAAATTTTGATGAAATGTTGGCTATCATATATTTGGCATATACATACATCTAATACCCAGTTTGATCAAAATCGTTAAAGCCGATTTTGAGTAAATAAAAAAAACACGTGAAAATGATACAAAATTTATTGAGTAAAGTCCCCCCTCCGGTTAATCAATTTTGATGAAATTCACACAGTCATATCTCAGGCATATTAATACATCAAATACTCAGTTTAATCAAAATCGTTAGAGCCGTTTTTGAGAAAATCGAAAAAAACCTAAAAAGTTATTAAATAAAGTACCCCCTCCCTTTGAGCAATTTTGATGAAATTTTTGCTGTCACATCGCGGGCATATACCTACACTAAATACCCAATTTCAGGTTCGCACGGTTTATAGTTCTTGAGCTAGTTTGTTCACATACACACACACACACACACACACAGACCATTTCGCGGGACTTGGTCATTTCGACTTAGGGGACCCCAAAACGTGTATTTCCGTTGAAAACCGGAAGTCGAAATTTTTCACGATCGCAATACTTCCACTTACTATATATTACATATATAGGTAAGTGAAAGTAAAAAAAAATGTAAAAATGATAAAAAATTTATTAATTTAAATAATTTATTTTTGAAGAGAAAAGATTTGGCTCTGCCGGGAATCGAACCCGGGTCTTCCGCATGACATGCGCGGTATGCTAACCATTACAATAATTTATTTTTGAAGAGAAAAGATTTGGCTCCGCCGGGAATCGAACTGGGGTCTTCCACGTGACATGCGCGGTATGCTAACCATTTCACAATGGTTAGCATGTAAGAACATGGCATTAAAGGAAGGCAGGACTTCCTTGGACTGACATGTTAAAGGTTGTTTCATGAGACTTGCAGGAGTACTCCAGCAATTGACAGAGATTATCATATTGAACTACTAACTTTTCCCTCCAATTAATTAGAATGTTTCACAAATTCACCGAAATAAACATTTGTTTTTATTTCTTTCATTATAATATCAAAGACAATTTTTCCATTTTCCATGAAAGTTAATAGGATTTATTTATATATTTATAGTTAAATTTATTTTTTTCAGAACCGGAGAAGAAAGAAAACATGCATTCTTCTGGGTATATCGGTAACGGCCGGAATAATATTGGCTTTAATAATAGCTTTGTCATTATCAAAGTAAAATAACTGTGATTTTATATAATAATAACTTTACGTTGATATGATCTGAACTTATCTATAATTTAATATAAAGTATTTGTTATAATAATCATCTGTTATATTTATATTTATTTAAGAATGTTTGCTATATGTTTAAAATGTATCATTCCTTTTACAATGGTATATTGAACTGGCAATATTGTCGTCACCATGCTAAAGTAACAAATGTGCTACTAAAAACCTATGCATATTCGTTACTTTAGCATGGTGATGACGATATTAAAGTTTTATAAATGTAATTATTATTTTCACAAATTTTATAATTCATTTCTTATTAATAGAAACTATGTAAATAGTATTTTTATCTCTTAAAAATTCAAAAAAAGATAATTTTCATATAGACCTCCTATTTCATATATTCGTCATGTGTATATTAATAAAAAAAATTATTTTATTTATTTATAAACTGTTTCCTATGCTAACCTTAAGGCATATACGAGGTGTGTAAATATGAAACTGGAATTCGCCAATGATAGGAGGTAGCAGTCAATAAAATCTTGTTACTAATCTGTCAGTGGTATTATCTGCTTTTGTTTCACGTGATAAAGAGTTCCAATTGATACCAACATCAGTTTCATTCTACAACGGTGTATTTAGTAGCGTTGAACATGTCGACTTTTGTGTCAAAAGATTACGATTTGCGGACAGCATTGATTTTCTGTTTCCAACTGAAAAAAATCTGGTGCGTGCGCGCAACACACAACTTTCACTTACCAACTTACTTAGATTAGAAATTAATGTGTTTTGTTAATTGCCACTTCTCATAGTTATACATTTTCCACATTAATTTCTTATTTTTGTTTTCATTTGATCAAAAAAAAAAAAAAAACACTAATTTCTTTTATTATTATATAAAAGTTTTTACTTGTGACAATTCGGCAATGCAAACATAATACTCCAAGTCGTCTGATTTTATAATTTCTCTGTACTTGTTGAATATTTAATTTAGTTCCGATAAAACAAATAATTTTCATTAAATGAACAGAACATCTTTAATTATAACGCAGTGGTTTGTCTTTAAAGGCGTACGGCGCATGCGTGAGCTCAAGGTGTTTTAAGAGTTGGCGGAATATTTTTCTTTTTTTCTCCTGTATATGTTTACTTGATTTTCTTCATATATCTTATTTAGCCATTTCTTATTTTTAGGCGTGTTGAGAGACAGTTAATTTCTCAATATAAACAAAAAAAAAAGGTACTTTATAGGAAAACAAAAAAGGTCCCTTCCCCATTTAAGTCCCCTCAGAATATATTAATACTGATAAAACTTAACTGATATTATTGAACACCTAATTTTCATTTAACATGATGAATTTTATCAAAATCAGTAAAGCCGTTTTTGAGATAATCGAAAAAAAAGTAAAAATTGGAAAAAAGTTAAGAAATAAAGTGCCCCCTCCGTTTGACCAATTTTGATGAAATGTTGGATGTCACATCTTTGGCATATACATACATCAAATACCCAGTTTGATCAAAATCTTTAAAGCTGTTTTTGAGTAAATAAAAAAAACCCATGACAATGATACAAAATTTATTAAGTAAAGTCCCCCCTCCGGTTGATCAATTTTGATGAAATTTTTACAGTCGTATCTCGGGCATATTAATACATCAAATACTTAGTTTAATCAAAATCGTTAGAGCCGTTTTTGAGAAAATCGAAAAAAACGAAAAACTTTATTATATAAAGTACCCCCACCCTTTGGCCAATTTCGATGAAATTTTTGCTGTCACATCGCGGGCATACACGTACATTAAATACCCAATTTCAGGTTCGCACAGTTTACAGTTTTTGAGCTAGTCTGTTCACACACACACACACACACACACACACACACACACACACACACACACACACACACACACACACACACACACACACACACACACACACACACACACACACACACACACACACACACACACACACACACACACACACACACACACACACACACACACACACACACACACACACACACACACACACACACACACACACACACACACACACACACACACACACACACACACACACACACACACACACACACACACACACACACACACACACACACACACACACACACACACACACACACACACACACACACACACACACACACACACACACACACACACACACACACACACACACACACACACACACACACACACACACACACACACACACACACACACACACACACACACACACACACACACACACACACACACACACACACACACACACACACACACACACACACACACACACACACACACACACACACACACACACACACACACACACACACACACACACACACACACACACACACACACACACACACACACACACACACACACACACACACACACACACACACACACACACACACACACACACACACACACACACACACACACACACACACACACACACACACACACACACACACACACACACACACACACACACACACACACACACACACACACACACACACACACACACACACACACACACACACACACACACACACACACACACACACACACACACACACACACACACACACACACACACACACACACACACACACACACACACACACACACACACACACACACACACACACACACACACACACACACACACACACACACACACACACACACACACACACACACACACACACACACACACACACACACACACACACACACACACACACACACACACACACACACACACACACACACACACACACACACACACACACACACACACACACACACACACACACACACACACACACACACACACACACACACACACACACACACACACACACACACACACACACACACACACACACACACACACACACACACACACACACACACACACACACACACACACACACACACACACACACACACACACACACACACACACACACACACACACACACACACACACACACACACACACACACACACACACACACACACACACACACACACACACACACACACACACACACACACACACACACACACACACACACACACACACACACACACACACACACACACACACACACACACACACACACACACACACACACACACACACACACACACACACACACACACACACACACACACACACACACACACACACACACACACACACACACACACACACACACACACACACACACACACACACACACACACACACACACACACACACACACACACACACACACACACACACACACACACACACACACACACACACACACACACACACACACACACACACACACACACACACACACACACACACACACACACACACACACACACACACACACACACACACACACAGGTCTGCAAGTTTAAAATGTCGTTTATTTCTTAAAATATATACACAGTAATTTAAAAAAAAAGTATAATATATTTTATTCAAAGTACTGGCCCTCGCTTTCTACACATTTTGTCCATCTCTCGGGCAATTTATGGATACCATTCCAAAAGAATGCTTCATCTTTATTTGAAATCCATTCATCGAGCCATTTTCTTACATCCTCTAAATTGTTAAAGTGTTGCTCAGCCAATGAGTGTCCCATCGATGAGAAGAGATGATAATCAGAAGGCGCCAGGTCAGGTGAATACGGCGGGTGGGGTAGGAGTTCCCAACCAAGCGAAGAAATCGTTTCCTTAGTCAATCTGGCTGAATGTGCAGGAGCGTTATCATGCTGAAGAATGACTTTGGCGTGCCTGTGAGCCCATTCTGGGCGTTTTTCGATCAATGCGTGACTCAAATTGATCATTTGTTGTCGGTAGCGGTCGGTATTGACTGTTTCGCCGGGTTTGAGAAGCTCGTAGTAGACTACTCCCTTCTGATCCCACAGCATTGTCTTCTTCCCAAAACGATCCGGTCTTGCACTCGATGTGGATGGTTGTCCTGGCGTTACCCATGATTTTATTCGTTTGGGATTCTGAAAATAAATCCATTTTTCATCGCCAGTTACAACTCGATGCAAAAACCCTTTCTTTCGTGGTGTAAAAGCAGCATTTCGCACACAGTTTTTCGTTTTTCCATCTGTCGTTCGTCCAATTCATGTGGAACCCATTTTCCAACCTTTTGAATTTTTCCCATAGCTCTCAGGCGATCGGAAATGGCTTGCCTAGTGACATTCAACTGTTCTGCCATCATTTGTTGGGTTTGGGTATTGTCTTCGTCTAATAAAGATTGCAATTCGACGTCCTCAAACTTTTTTGGTCGATTTTCTCGTTTTTTATCAGTAACATCAAAATCACCACGTTTGAAACTTTGAAACCAACGTTCACATGTCTTGACGGTTGGAGCAAGATCGCCATAAGTCTCAACAAGAATTCGATGACATTCAGATGCCTTTTTCTTTTGATTGAATAAGAAAATCATGACATGCCGCAAATGCTCTTTATTTGGCTTAAAATTAGACATTTTTAACACCAAAGAAAGGTATGATACGTCCACGTAAACGACTTAAAAACAACTGACTTTTGTAAACAAATGACTAACAAACAAAATAGCGTTTAGAGATAAGCAAATCCTTCAATAGGCTAAGAGCGCATTCTATTGGAATTAAAACGACATTTTAAACTTGCAGACCTGGTATTTCCGTTGAAAACCGGAAGTCGAAATTTTTCACGATCGCAATACTTCCACTTACTATATATTTCATATATAGGTAAGTGAAAGTAAAAACTGCCACAGAATCAGATAGGATACTTGTTGAAGCTTACGGGGAGCATGCCCAAGGGAAATCTCAATGTTTCTTTTGGTTCAAAAAATTTAGAGATGGCGATTTGATGTCAGAATAAAATATCCTGGAAACCCACAAAACAAGTTTGAAGACACTCATTTACAAGCTTTGTTAGACGGGGATGACTTAAACGCAGATCAATAACATATGACACGTGAAACCGTCTCCACTCTATTGAAAGCCATGGGAAAAATACAGAAGGTCGGAAAATGGGTACCTTACCAACTGAATGACAGACAGCAGGAAGCTAAAAAAACCTCATACCAAATGCTACTCGCCAGGTGCAGAAAAAATCATTTCTTTACCGAATTGTGACTGGTGAAATGAAAGTGGATTTTACTTTGAGAATCCTAAGCGTAAAAAGTCCTGGGTAGCTCCAAGTGAACTATCTGTATTGACTGCAAGGCCAAATCGCTTCGGAAGGAAGACAACACTCTGTGTTTGGTGGGATCAGATGAGTGTAATCTACTATGAGCTGCTGAAACCTGGGAAAACTGTTAATATGGAACGCTATGTACAACAGCTGATCAATTTGAATCGAGCTTTGCACCAAAAACGTCCCAAATACCAAGAAAGGACACTCAAAGAGATCTTGCTCCTTGACAATGCCCCATCACATTCGACTAAACGGACGAAGGAAAGATTCAAGCATTTGGTTGGGAAATTTTTCTGCATGGGGCTTATTCACCAGATTAGGTCATATCTGATTACTGGCTATTTGCATCAATAGCACAGGCACTAGATGAACAGCGCTTCACTTCTTATGAAGATGTACATAATTGGCTAAGTGATTGATTTGACTCTAAAGAGGAAGAATTCTATTGGCAGGAAATATAATACCTAAGAAATAGGATCATTCTCAGAGGGTATGACGAGTGCCAAGAAGGACATTTTTCCCAACCTCCGGGTCCTGGACTAGGTTCTAGGCTTCAGTAAGACAGGGTAATACGGCTGATCCGTGTGGGTTGTAGTGCTGAGAAGAGCAGACCGATTATCTCGCACCTCGTAGGAAGTTCCATGCCTTCAAAGCTGGCTAATTCTCAACTGTGCAAAAACAGCTCCTTTCCACTGATGTTGACAACTTGCCGTTTTAGGTCCAGTTGAAAACCGTATGAATTCATGTCACATAATGTCTATGTCGATAATCACGTCTTCTTCTATGTCAGCCACTAGAGCAGAGTGTGATACACAGTTTGAGCCTGCCTAACTGTATCTTTACCTTGGCTGCATCTCCTTTAGCGGTCCTAAGTTGCCACCTGTAGGGCAACAGCCTTTTCTTGCCAGTCATCTTGGGGCAGATGATAGCTTCATAGCTCCAGTTTCTACCAACATGATATATCTCGTACCATTGATGATGCTGTCCACTTATAAACTACCGGCGCTGTGCCCCAAAGAGGGTCTTAAAGATGTCGGGGTGATGTTGACCTCAGGAGTCTACCCGCCTTAGTTTCCCTGACCCTGTGGCGCGTCAGAAGCGGTCCACTAATTGCACACATTCCTGACTTGTTCCAGCTCCCCACAGCTCCAACACCGTACCGGTCTTCTTTTCCAAGAGTCTAAAGCCCTCGCGACTTTTAGAACCGGACGTTTAGAACCCGACTCCTGTTGCCCTTCCTCTCTGTAGATTCGGCCTATTATTCATATTCAAACAGGTGCATGGCCAGGAGAACGCTCTGTGGCCGTTTCATATTGCAATGCTGTGGATAGGGCATCCACCAGCAACTTAGGACAAGCAAGGAGAACCGCCTTTTGAAGTTCTAAGTCTCGCAGGCCATCGACAAATGCTTGGACCATTAAACAATCCAACAAACTTTTTGGGCTGTTGGATAAGCCAGTCTTACCATCCTAGCTATGTCCGCCTCGAACGCCTGGATAGTCTCGGTTGCCTTCTGCTTCCTGCTCTTAAACTGTGACTGATTCACCTGTTAGAGGTGGGCATGGCCCAACCACATCTCAAGTCGACTTAATAACATGTTAAAATCATAGGTTTCTTCGGCATTGGGGGTCCGGAGTACATCCAGAGCATTGCCTCTGAGGGCTATTATAAGGGGAACTGCCTTATCTCTAGGGGACCACCCATTAGCAGCGCTAACTGCAACGTTGAACTGCTTGAGGTAATTCGACCAGGACGACTTTCCATTAAACGATGGGGGGTTCCTTTCTGGTTCGGCTCTTCGTGAACATTGTTTCAGTTCTTTCCCTGCACTGTAATAGTTGTTGGGAGAGCTTTTCTCCGATGACTGTCTGGGCCAATTTTTAGTCTTTCAACCTCCTCTTCAAGCACCGTAGGCCTCGCTTCTTGTTGAGCCAATCTGTCATTCATTTGGCCAGACATGTTAGTCAATCTTTCATTTAACTCATCAAATGACCAGATAAATTGGCCAGCTTACCATTACCTCAGCTGACAAACTTGACTTTAGGCTAGTTATGTTCTTGTCAAGCTCAGCAGACAGGCTGGCCAACTTGTCATTTATCTCAGACAAGTTCGAATTTAGGCTAATTATCCTCTCATTAAGCTTACCAGACTGGTTGGCCAATTCATTATTTATCTAACCAGACAGGTTGGTCAGCTTAACATTAAGCTCAGACGACTGGCTCGCTAATTTGTCATTTATCTCAGCAGACTGGTGGGCCAACTTGTCATTAAGTGCATTCATGTCCCCAGACAAATTGGTTAACATCCCCACAAAATTAACTTAATAAACTCTTAGTTGAGGAATGAGATTAGGAAAATCTCAAATCTATTAACCTGGAGGGATAGTTTTACCAGTTTTACTTTGTACAGATTTTGGTGGCTTCACAACAATCTTAGTGGGTACGTCTGGAGATACGAAAAAATATATTGTCAGAAAAGGTATGAAAAAACAGCATTTACTTAAAAATTTAACAAATACTTGTATCTTGAGGTGTAAATTTCAAAATCATATATATTTTTTTCGTTAACAATACAAAAGGTACAAAAACAATAATCATAATAAAAAGTATAAAAGTTTATGTTAAGTAATAAAATATACATTCTATTTTGAACAATAAATAATTTTTTTAAATTTATAAATAAATATTTTTGGGTACCAGTGCTTCTTTATAGTTGTATTAAATAAACTTAACTGATTGGCACATTTTTAAAATACACTTTCTTTATCTTCACTTTTCATAAGATGGGTTACAACTTGGCACAAAAGAATACTTGTTTAATAAATGGAATGTACCTCTGATTATTCAGTGAAGAATTTACAATTCAGCACTAAGCTAAATCCCAATGTACCATTTATCTGTATACATAGGTTTTAACATTAACATTAATTGGCAAGTCATGATACAAAATTATTTACAATCCACTAATGATATATTACGTAGTTTGGCACATTTAATGTTCCTTTCAGGTTGATAGCACTTGTTTACACAACTCTCAAACTGCTCATGTTGATATATATATATATCAAATTGATTACATTAATTATTTTTTTAAAAAGATTTTATAACAATAATTTTTTGATGAAAAACATATTTGGCACATTTATAAATTTTTGTTTAAATATATATGCTTATTATGTTTTGAACAGGAGTTGATTAATACATTTTTTTACAAGGTAAATTACAGATAAACTTTAATATTTTCTTTTTAAACCACTGTAATTATTGTGTTGAAATCAAGATTGTTAATGAATTGTAAAGATTTTTAGAAAAATAAATTATATTTGAAGTTTTTTCCTTTTAGAAAAGTTTTGAGAATGGGTTTAATCAAATATGATAATGTAAGACTGATTAGTAGTTATGTCAAAGTTGTAATTCTAAGTTAAAGGAGTTGAGCAGACAAGTTCTCCTAAACAATTAAAAAATCTCCATTGCAAAATTGAACAAGTAAAGCCTCTTACGCTTAAATGTTCCTGAATTGAATAATTAACTTTGAACTGTGATCTGAAAATGAGAAATTAAAAACTGAAAGCAGCTATACATTACAGAAAATTTTGTAATGAATTTGAAGTATTTAAATTCATGTTTTCAAGTTAGGGAAAAATAACCCTGAAAAGTGTTGAGCACCAATAACCTAACTTTGGCCATCAGCATTGTATAATTTCCATCACGGTAGGTAAAATACTAATTGATCTCAACTCTTGTTCATAACAATCACAACAAACTTATAGTCCTTTCCAATCTAAAACAATATAGGTATGAAAATCCATTAATTAAAAATTTCTTCATTGCCACTAATAAAATAGGTTCTATAATCTCAACAACTTACAAATATTTATAATGGTAATGTAATTTATTAGGAACAATATTGCTTTTCAAGAAAAAATAAATGGCAAAATAAAACAATATTCTTACAATCATTAATATAACTAACTAATGGAATATATAACTAAGATAATATATTGCTGTAAAACTATACTAAATCACATTGATTACTTTCAATGTCTGTCATGAATATGAGTTAGGAAAACAAATATTTTTTTCTATTAGATGTGAATTTCGGAACTGCAATATAACATATAGATGAATGCAGATCCTGTCGGATACTTAAGTTGTTCCAAATGGAAGAAAGTGTGTTTAAATAAAAAGTAACATAGAAGGCCTATTGAAATCATTGAAAAAAAAAAAAAAATTAGAAATAAGAAAACATAAAAGCTATATAAATAAAATTAAAATAAATAAAAAGTATGAACATAAAAAACAGACAATTTATGTTAAAGGTGATACAGGTTCTTATGATTATTTAATATAATATTATTAAATTTAATTGATTTTAATTTTAAATTAAAGCAGTTGACAGGAATTCGCAAAACATTATTATCACAATGTTAAGTAAGGAATTTGAGAATAAAGGATAAAAATTAACAGACCTCAGCTAGATAGAAATACCCAGGCCTAGATAGAATGAATTCAAGTAATAATTGCTTAGAAAGTCAAACATGGATATGAAGAAATATTATTTATGACTATTCATTTAAATAAAATCTCATTTCTGATGGATTGTTAGCTCTATATAATAAAAAAGTTGTATGCGTTTTTTTTTTCCTACATGGCCATGTGTAGCATAATTAACAGCAAATGTTTTTACACTTCTATAAGTGAAACTTCTAGGAAGCTTGAATTTATATCTAATAAAAAAAAAAAAAAACTAACTAAACAACATCCGATCAAACAATAAAAACAAAATGAAACCCCTTACACATCAATTAATATTGAACTTGGGCTTTGTTTCACTGATTTTGTAATTTAACTGAAAATAATAATGATTGGTCTACTAATCTTTATTTTATTTTATCATATTTTCACTAATTTATTAACTTTATTAAAATAACTAAAAACATTTCTTTTTTAATTAAGTGGAATAAATTTACTGGCTTGAACGAATTCTAGATACCCAAGTTTCCTTGCAGTTAACAATTTCAATTTTGTTTAAAGATTCTACATTAAACAGAAAAAATTTAACTGCAATAAATTTATTTAACAAATGCCTTATAATGTAAATTAAATACTTAAAATAAAAACTAAAATCAATGTTATCCAAAATTGAACTAAATAAGTGTTTAAACCTCTTTCTAAGTATAATTTTATTCTGTATTAACACTTCATATTCAGTAATAAGTAAAACTGCTGTCATTGGAGAAAAACAAATCATGGCATTTAATTAAAAAAGAAGTTATTCTTATTTATTTTGGCCTTTATCAATAAAAAGTTTCCTAATTTGATTTAATATAATAATATCTACTGGTAGTAATAGAGCCAGTTCTAAATTGCTTGACATCTTTACTTGACGGGGTTGCTGTAGCAATAGAACTTTTTACAAGCATTTCGCCAATGAGTTGGCATAAATTTAGGAAATGTGACAGGCCTATATACTACCACTAAAGTAAGTTCAAATTATTGAGATCACCAGCCTTCAGTTGGCAGAATGGCAGATGATATGGTATGGTACATTTTCAATGTAATTTTTAGACCTTTATAGAATGTATTTTTAAATATGTTGGCCTTATAACAACAGTAATAATCCTTAAGTTTTGAACCTGATCAATTCACAAAATACATGTATGTCAGGGAGAGTGTGGTGATGCTGATCTTTAATGCCAGCCAAATTACTGATGCTGAAATCAGAGATTAAGCGGAACAAGAAGAAAAAATTTGTTTCCTAATTAATACCTACTCTGTTTTCCTAATTCAGAAAAGATTTATTTAACTTGCTTTTTCTCTAAGGTTTTCATGCTGAGCAATATTTGTCAACTACCAGACTTTATACATAAGCAAACAGACATATTTAATTTTCAAATAACAGTAAATAACATAAGGAATAATACTTCTGTCAATGTAATATATAGGTATACTATATATAAATATTTATGAGATACAAAAATATTTTTCCTTTGATCTTATAACTTAATAATCCTTAGATTAGTTTTAAACAGTATCCCTTCTAAAATGTCATTAGTTATCAGAACTGTACAAGATATTACTTTTTTTTTAACTTATTTTTAACAAACTAATTTCTAGTATACACTACTGGATCAAAATTTAATAATAATAAAAACAAATTTTTTTTTTTCTGACTATGGCCCAAGAAAAAAATAAATACCTTAACACAAAATACAAATTGTAAGTAACTGAGGTTTTTGACTTTGTTCTTTAACTGTATTCACTGCATTTGGGTACTACTTTGGGAGTGCGACCCTATTGGGAAAAAAAGATCACAAAAGAAAGAGTAAAGCGAGTGGAAGTCGAGAGTTTGGATTAATTAAAACTAATCAAGGCCCTTTTTAACTTTTGCAAAAGATGCGATGGGAGTTTGATATTATCATGGTCACATAAACTCTCAAAATAGGCCATGCTCAAGAGCAGCTGTCACACAGTAGTACCCTAATTTGTTCTAATAAAGAAATCTAAAATAAAAATAAATAAATGTGAACATGATAATAATAAAAAAATGGAGATGCCACTCGTTTTACTTTTTAATATATACACAATAGAAAGAGCTAAAAGCTATATAACACAAATCCAATCACAGCCCTATTTTGAGTATTTAAGGTATTCAAGTATATAATTTAATAGTTTCATTATCATTACTAACTTATAAAATTAACAGATGTAATATTTTATGAGGCTAATATAATTATTTATAATGTATGTTTCCAAAAATTTTTAATATGTAGAAAGCAATAATAATGTAATCCTGTGCACTTTCATCTAAGCAACTAATCTGAATTGCATTTTATAAGTGTCATAGTATGAAAAAACAGGGTTTGAAATCGATAATTTTTTCTCTAAAAATTCATGCTTGATTCATAGATAAAAATTTAAATCCATCTTTGATATTTATTGATTTGCTTAAAAATAATGATCACTCACTCAGTGATCTGGTAGAACATAAATAATAATGATCAGATTAGGATAAACAATTTTTATCAGAAAATAAAATTCACCTTTTAGAAGATTCATTTATATGTTAGATTTAAGGGTTTCATTTAAATTTATTACTTTTTCTATTCCATAATAATTATGCTGTGTAACATATTTTGGCATGATGTATTAAGGATTTTAAATACAACTGTTAACAGAAAAATGTTAAAATAAATCTACTAGTCCAAACCTGAGCTTAGGAAAAAATTCTAATTTGAAATTAATCTCTTACAGCTCCACCAAGGCAGTTTTTTTTTATAATCAAAAATTTCTAATGAACTTTGGAAAGAAAGCTGTTATGTTGTTAAACGTTAAAACCAATATTATAAAAAAAATATATTTCTGATTTAAAAAAGTATTAGTCGAAAATTATTAATGTTTTTAATAGTAAAATTTTTATTAAAAATCATGATTTCTTTACTTATGATTAAAAAAAAAAGTATCAAATGATTTTTAAAAATTACACATAATTTTGATTGGATTTGATTTTAATTATAGATTTCAAACACTGAGAAAAACAGTTAACATCAACACTGTATAGATTAAATTTTCCAATATCTAAATACAATTTAACCCAACAATTATAAAACTATTTCATATTTAAAAAGCCTAATATTTCTTTTTAAATATTACTTTATATGCGTATTTATTTTTAACATAAAAATTTCTAATCAAGTCAGTTGAAAGAAAATTAATGTCATCTAACAGAATTTAAATTGAAAATTTAAACTTTAGAAATATAATAGGGCCATTTAATATTTAAATGGTAAGAATCAAATTACACATATAGTACTTTTATAACTTAACTAGATTAAAATCCATAATAGATAAAAATTGAGACTTATGAGCAAGCAATTAAGTAGCCAGTAACCAACATAGTAACCTTTCTTTTAAAAACATCTAAAATATAATAATATTCATGATTTAGGTTTTGGACCTGGTCTCAACACATTATTTCGAGCTTTGATACGAGATTGAAGTGTAATGAGAAGCCCAGCAAGGACATCGTGATTATGAAGTTTCTTTCCAAAAAGCAGTCTTTTAACAGAATCATCATAAGTCAACAGAGCAACCATGTTTTGAAGCAAGAATCCTTGGCAATACTCCAATAGCTGACAAGCATTATAAACCTAAAAATATAAATCGTATCATAAGAATATTTTTAAATTCTTTGTGATTACACTTTTGAAAATAATTAAATCAGGAGTAAAGAAATTATCAAAAGATGATCTTAGATATTAAATTTTTTATTTACAATAATTAGGAGCTTTTTGTGCCAAGCCTCATATTCATCTGTGCATTCTCCTTATATAGGATCGTCATCATATCCAATATAAAATAATACTAAGTACTGCTGCTTGTGTTGCCTTGTCGTTGTAATTAGAGGGTTTCAAAAGTTATCCAATCATACCAGAAATATTAACAAACATTGTCTTCATCATGATTTATCAGTCAGACTGGCATATTTGTAATAAATAAAAAGCTTGCTTGAAAATATTTCTGGTAGGGGAGAGCGGGGTTGGTTGGGGTAGGGGGTAGGTTGGCCTTTGCTTATAGTTTCCATTACACCTGCTGTGAAGGTGCCACCATCATACCATGTGACCCGCTCGAACTTAGGAGTCTTGTCTTGAGGTTTCAGTCCGATGCTAACAGTATAGAAAAGAGTTTGCTTCATTGATTGATTTTTCAACATGCAAGTAAATTTTTACATTTTCAGTAAATTTGGTTTTAAGGCATGGCAAAACATTTGACTCCGATTCCGTGCACATAGCCCCTAACTCCTTTGAAAAACCTAACCTTTCAAATAACCAGTTTCTTGTTTGGTTGCTCTCCCCTGTCCTGGCAGCCATCTTTCATATGATTTCTCCTGGGGGGTTAGTTGGCTATCTTCTAATGGGGTTTGTTGGCGCAGTAGCGAATCACAAAAGTGATATAAACATAAACAAAGGTGAAACTTCCACTTGCCTTTAGTTCCAGCGAGGAGGAGGAGAGCAATATTTCCTATGCCGAAAATGATGGCAGTCTAAACTTAAACGGCATCTTTAGGAACAACGAAAAAGATAATGACATTAAAGATCACTTTCAGCTGCAATCGAAGCTTATAGATGAACCAGCCACAGCTAGCTACCATGAAAATGAAACTAGTGCCCCGCAGACACTTTCTCATGATACGATTGAAGGGCCAGAAAATATTTATCCTACCTATAGTTTATGAAGATGTGTTGAATTCGTAATGTTTTATGAAAAATTTGTTTACATTGTTCTAACGCAATGATGCTTCTAAGCCATTACATTTTTCTAATTTCTGCTGTTTGAAATGTTATATAATTTTGTTTATTTTAAATAAATATGGTAAAATGCAGCCACTTGTCATTCTATTTTCTCTTAATAGCTGTTATTGCAGCTTTTAATAACGATAATATGTGTCAGGCAGTACTTGAATGAGATTGCCAAACAACAACACCTTCTAGGCCAACATGCCCCACACGGGAGGTTAATTGGCATACTCTGACTTGTCGAATTCTTAAATTTTCTATGATCATAGTGTTATATATTATGTGTTGAAAAAAAATACTTGAAGTACTCTAATACTTGGGATTTACAGTGGTATCAGCCCTTCTGGGATTATATTAACAGGAACGACTCAATAATCAAAAAAGTGAAAACTGTCGCCAACCAACCCCGCTCTTCCCTACTCAATACATATTTCAAATATTTAATGTTTATAAATAATCTACTATCTGAGCCGATTTATACTTCATTTTAGGTACAAACAGAAAAGACATCACAAGAACTTAATTAAACATAAAATAATGGAATAATAAATATAATTGGTTAATAAATTTAGGAATAAAAAAAAGCTTGATAAGAATATTACCTTCTGTTTGATTTTAAGAAGAAAGTACATAAAAAAATAAATAAACCAATCTTTTAATCCTCTCCAAAAAAATAATCATAAATACCTTAGCATGAATATACATTGAAACAATGTTGTCAAGATCAACCATGTTAGAACATTGTGCTTCACAAAACCTCAGTAGTCCATCTAACTGAAAGAAGTTAGCAGCTGCCATCAACTCCAAAACATCATTTTGATCAACTTCAAGACCATCACACCCTCCATTATACAAAAACTGCATCACAAGCTAAAAAAAAAACAATAAATAAAAAAATATTGCCTAAACATTTCGCCAATCCATAAAAATTTTAAAAACTAACCATTTTGTCGATTATAGCCAGATCAGAAAAAAAAAATTGATTTCATATAATATATGATATTCATTATCACTACCATTCTTGTATCACATACAGCTTAAAACTGAAGTTATATTAAAAGTGGCATATGATCATTATTAAGTAATACAGTAGAATCCCTATAATTCTTGTAACCATTATTAGTATGGATTCGCTGGTCCCTTGATAATATCCCTCTAAATCGTATAAAAAGAATGTAAATTAGTTCCCTCAATAATTCGTATTTATTTTCGTCTTCATAGTATTTTAAAAATACAATATTTTGAATTAAAAAACAAAAAGATTTGGTGGAGTCTTAAACCTTCTAAGAGAAAGAGAAAGAGTGAGAGATTACTGTTTCTAAGAATTTCCATTTGTTTACATTTTATTTTTCCAGCGTTCCTTTTGTCAAATGGGATGTTATTATTGGAGTAAATTTCTCAAAAGGACGAAACAATCTCTTTCCATCAAAGCAGAACAAGATATCATTTATTTTTTACAATCATCAAGGCTGGTGGTGAAAAAAATTGTTTTACAATGTTTCAATGTTCTTCAATAAAAAATAACAGTAATTTTAAAAAACCAAAACGAAACTTCCTCTCTGAGAAATAAATAAATGCGTTTTAACTAGGGGGAATACTAAGAACTAGGTCATTCAAAACTATGGTTGACACAAGCACACAATTCGAACTTGCTGATTGAGGGAACAGCAAAACTTTTTGAGGGAAAAAATTGGGAATTAAAGATTTTCGAGCAAGTGGTGGTTGGTTTGATCAGTAAAAAAAAAGACTCTATTTTGATGATGGTTTAGCAACAGCAGGAATGGTAACTGAAGAGGAAGTTGCAGCTCAGTCTCAGGATGGTGATGAGGAAGATGAAGAAAAAGAAACTTATACCTTTTATTACTCCAAATATACATGTATATATATATAAATGATATAAATTTTGCTAATTTGTATTTTTAATTCCCTGTTAATGGAAATTTTGATAATTTGTATTTTACTTTTGGTCCTATGATGATACAAATTATCAGGATTCTAATGTACTTGTGTAATGATTTTTAATAAAATTATATAGGTTTTTAATTTTAAATTTGATTAAATAGCAGTATAGACGACTGATAACAGTAAAGCCTTAATAATTTAGCAATCTGTAGTTGTGGCTAATAACTAGATAAACTTTAACAGACTCTAAGCAAGAATTCTTGACCACTCATGGAAAGATTTGCTACAGCACATTCCCTCTCCATGTTCCCCTCATGTCATTGCTTGTTACCCGGATCAAAGAAAAAAAAACATTAAGGTTGCTAAGTTGGGCAAATAAGACCTTGTGATTCATTCCTAAACAAAGCAGGTGGTTTTTAATATAAAAAAATTTTATTTAAAAAATTGGAAGCTTTAGAGAACCAGATGAAAATAAGTTCGATTCATTCAACAGTTTGTGAAGCTACCAGGGGTGTTTCGAAAAGTTCTTAGAGACTAATTTTTAATTCTTTACTTATGATTTTCTAATTAATTGGATACCTATAAGTTGGGATATAGTCGATATTAAAATAAAAAAAATGATTTTTATTAGTTTTTTTTTCTAAAAAATCTCTTGAAAATAATCAGCATTTAAATACACAACTGTTAGACAATTAATTTCAATATAGTAAATTGTAATCCATGGAATAATTTGGTGCAAACGCAGTGTGTAATCCGCAAAATGAGAAAAAGGCATAAATTGTAAAAAAATGTATTTATTGTTGAATTTTTAAAAATTGATTTGACGAATTACTTTAATCAACATAAAATTAAAAAAACAAAATCAGAATATTATTATTATTGCTTTTGTTTTTTTGAGTAATAAAAAGTAACAATAAAAACTACCTTTGTTAAGGAAAGGATGAACGACAATTCTTCTAGTAATTGTGCAGAAAGATCTTTCTTTAGTCTTATCTCCTTCATCTACCCTAACTATCATTACAGATTTCTATTGGGTGTATTTAAAATTAGTTAAAATTTCCTCTATAAGCTAATAAATTACTCATGTACAGTGAGAGTTTACTGTATTATTTTCTATTCTTGTTTTTATGTCAGTTTATTCCACTCTTAAAGTTCTGGTTACTCGGATTTACTAAAATAAAAAAGATCCTATTTTTATTCCTCTTGAGGGTTAGATGGAATGAAAGTGACAGAAGAGGTCAATCTAGAAGGATGTGGTGCTGGGGGTAAGGGGAAAGGCTCTGCTGTTCCCAACCACGACCAGTCAATAGATCAGATGTCCAATAATACGATATATGAATTAAAAATCTAACAAAATTAAAATTGTATGATTCCTATTTAAACCTGCTAAATATGTAGATAATATGTTAAATATTAATAATGTTGATAAATATGTTGATTAAATATGTTGATAAATATGTTGATCTTAAATATGAAGATTTTGTTAAGAATGCTGTCTTAACAAAAGAGGGGGATAAGAGCAACAAATAAACAAACCAAAAGCAAATTTTAGGCAGAATTTTACCCACCCTGCAATGCACAATATAGATACTATATTATAGAAATACAATTACCTGAAAAATATGATATCTGATATCGTTTATCTGGACAATAGGTGGGTTACCCTCACACAATTTAGAACTTAGCATGCCCCTAAATCTTGGTGAAGATGTGACCAAAACGATCTTATGAGCATAAAATACTCTTCCTTCAACTCGAAACTGAACATCAGAAAGCTCTGGATTGTTAACGAATTTAGGATCAATTCTGGCACCTCCGTTCAAAGTTGAGTCCCTTATAGGTCTGATTGGTTCCCAACCATAACAAGTAGAGAAGATATCTGCCAACAGCAAGGTTGTTCCTTCATTCTAAACAAAGAAATAAATATATGATTACCAAATATTAAACATGATATTTTAGAACTTTTTAATTTCATAATGGTTAGTTTAACATACAGATTGCATCCTATTATTATAAGAAAATAAGGATCGTTAAAATCTATGCCATAGGGCATGGAATCTGTAAAATTTAGAAACAAAAGACCCTCCCTAGGGTTAATGTGGAAGGAAAAAAAACTTCATAATGGTACACTTGTTAAGCTTATTTTTAATAAACATTAATTTTCAGTTTTGGTTTAAGATAAATTGCATAAATTAAACATTACATGAATGATTGAATACATGTTATGTTATGTTAATTTAAAATTAAAAAAGCAAAATGTATACTAGTACAATTACATCTGTACAACTCAAATCGTCTGGATTCAATAGCTTCCTAATACCTATACTTCAAAGTCATTTATCATAACATTGGAATTTAAAATCACATATAAATTGTAATAACTCCATTTACTTCATTACTCTATTTCATTTTCCGTGGATATATCTAAAACAATGCTCACGATTTCAGTTTTAGCTTCTATTTTGTTTTCCTCTCTCCCTTCAATACATTCATTGAGTTAACATACTTGTATATCGACAACAGGATTGCTATTTTTTATCAATTCGTTAATTACTGCAAGTTCCTGTTCTGTTGAAATTTCTGCAGTGTCTTTTTTTCTCCAATAGTGAATTCCATCAAGCTCTTATAAAGATTTGGTTGAATACTACATGCAGTGGCTAGGTTGAACTGACTACGTCTTCTAGACATTTCTTGACATATTTTTTTTTTTTTAGGAATATCTTTCCTGGGAGTCAATGCGGGAGAGGAAACACTTCCTGTAATGTAATTTTACACGCTTCAAACATGATGGTTCATTTCTTAGCCCACTACATAATAGAGAACAGGCGATATAGGCAGGTTGTGCCGGTGCAGATCAGGGATGCGACATCGATATCAATATTTCTAAACCATCAATGTTTAAAGGAAAATTCAAAGATTTTTTAGCATTGATGTTTTAAAAACAACAAAGATTTTTTAAACATCAATATTTTGACAAAAACAGTGCTTTCCTAAACTTTGATATTTTGACAAAATTAAAGATTTTTCAACAACAATATTTTAGAGATAATGACATTTATGTATATTGTGAATGAGGTTGATGTTGAAATACGTTTAGATGCTAGCAGGTTAATTTAAAAAAACAAAAAGGATATTAAAAAACACTGATGTTTAAATAGGTTTGGGCTCAACCAGATTAATGTTTTAAAATTGATATTAATACCATCTAATTCGTGGATTGTTGCGATGACCGTCATAATATCCTTGATGTCAAGAGTTGAACTCCGGCCAACTTGAAGTCTTCCAAATTGAAATCTCCTGATCTAAACCGCGGAAACCACTTCTGAACCGTGCTATCAGCAATTGAATCGCTGTCATACACGGCACGAATCTTTCTTGCAGTTTGGGCAGCATTTTTCCCTTTTTAAAAAAGAACAGCATAATATGCCGAAAATGAACTGTATCGTCACTCATGTTGGTTTGCAATAAACTACACTACTGAGCCTTAATAAAGACGAATTCAGTGTGTAAACATAGTTAATTCCATGAGGATTAAAGGCATATAAATAAACATTAGCTTTGTGATTCATTTTTAGTAGAAAAAATAAAAGGTAAATTTTATTTTAAAAATCTCTACGAACTTTTCGGACAACCCAATAAAAAACATTGATGTCTAAATATATTTGGGCTCAACCAGATTAATGTTTTTAAATTTATATTGGATAGATGATAGTTGACCGGATATAGAATTAGGTAGAAAATAGTCCGGGGAGGCGGTCAATAAAATACAAAATAGTATAAAACTATTTTATTGTTGCCGACGTTTCGACCCAACTATGCAGGTCTTCATCAGGGCTAAATAAACAAGACACAGACAACGATATGAGTAATTAGGACAAAGAATATTCTCATAACAATCTATCTCGAAAAATATCAATGTTTAGATACATTTTGATGCAAGCAGCAAGATTAATTAACAAAAAATAAGCAAGATTAATTAACAAAAAAGAAAAAAAAGGATATTAAAAAACATTGATGTTTAAATATGTTTGGGCTCAACCAGATTAATGTTTTAAAATTGATATAAAAACCATCTATCTCGAAAAATATCGATGTTTAGATACATTTGGATGCAAGCAGATTAATTAACAAAAAAAAAAGGATATTAAAAAATATTGATGTTTAAATATGTTTGGGCTCTACAAGATTAATGTTTTAAAATTGATATTAAAACCATCTATGTCGAAAACTATCAATGTTTAGATAGGTTTGGATGCAAGCAGATTAATCAACAAAAAAGAAAAAAAGGATATAAAAAAACATTGATGTTTAAATAGGTTTAAACTTAATTAATTAAATAGGTTGGGCTCTACCAGATTAATGTTTTAAAATTGATATTAAAACCATCTATGTCGAAAAATATCAATTTTTAGATACATTTTGTTACTAACAGGTTAGTGTTTAAAATATCAATGTTTTAAATGTAAAACATCGATGTTTTGCTGTCGATAACGCGTACCTGGAGCAGATCGCTCCTTCACAAGCCTAACTCTTTCAAGCGGCTTGTTCAAGGTTAAATGATTAACGTTTCATTTCACTATAAAGGTTCTGATTAGCCAGAAAATACTGCATATCATTAGACATTTTCAATATTTAAGAACTCAGAGAATAAAAGAATAATAATAATTGGTTTACACAAAAATTACCTTGCTGTATCGAAAAATATTGAATAGGAGAGGTAAACATTCATCCACAAATTGTGCTGAACAATCATCAGGCCAAACATGTAAGAAATCTTGAAGTAATTGGTCAATCATACTTTCGATATGACCATGAGCGGTTGCTAAAGTTGACATCCAACAATGAAGACTCCAACTGACACCAAGATTTCTCAGATCTAATGTGATTTCTACAACATATATATATATATATATATAAATATATAAAAAAAATATATATGTATTGTAAGACTTATGTGGGTAAGAAATCTTTATTTAACAGAAATATACAGTTATCACAATGCCAACGAATTAATAAAACTTAAACAATTGAGCAGGTTACAAAATGATAACGTTAAAACACACAATCATATGACTTCAAGACACAGACTTCAACAAACTCGTTCAGTGAGAGGGGGTAAATGGGTGGGGTAACGGGAGAGCAGAAGCGATAGACGAGTGCGGGAGTCTTTCTCACTTCAGGAGACAAAACCAAACCATAGTACCCTACTCACTGTTTGGAGATCTCGGCTATCCCAATCCCCATCAACACCTACTGTCACCTCCACGTGGTGCCCCCTGGGGAGTTTTTATTAAAACTAGCGAACGACAGAGGCAGGGTATCTTCGAGGAGATTATAATAATCTCCTATTCATCATATTATCATCATCATATTATCAAATTATAGTATGAAGCGTAAACCGCTTCATACAAACTGGCCAGTCAGGACTAAAACTCACACTGTGCACCACAGCAACTGCACAGAGCAAACTAACATGACAAATAGAGCCTGTGAAGCGACATGGATGGGGATGGCAAGGCTGTGGCTTCCATCCTACATGTGTCGTGGAGCACCCTGCCTGGCAAGCACACATATTGGTGCCCATGTATCGGAGCATGGGAGATCTGAGGCGAAAGTAGTAGGATCCGAGAATGCTATAAAAGCGGGTTGAGAACTTCCCCGTGAAGAAAGCATATATTCCGGCTCCCGGACCGAACTCCGGGACTCCGAACGCCGGGGAATACCCCGGCGGATAGCCATACATGGAATGGGACTAATACAATGAACCAACATCACAACCTTTTCTTCTTCAATGAACAACCATTATCCGATGAGGACTTGTCCGCATCGGAGCTACAGAAGTCTCTGACGACTATACCGATACACTTGATGAATCCTCCATGGGACACCTCCTAGAGGCACTCACGGACGAGACTCAAGGACTCAATATTGAGACCATCAGAATGGGAGTGCTGGAGGAGCACGCAGCTCTATTGGCTGCTGCTTCACAGGCTCCACTCACTCAAATAAAAAAACGGACAGAACACAGTCCAATACAACCTAAAGTGGACCAGCCGGAGACTTCGGCTACGGCGGGGTCCTCTAGGAATGTTAAGAGTCGCTTCAGGAGGAAGTTGAAAGCCCTAATCCTGCAAAATCAACCAGCCTTTAAGGGGGCCTCCCAAGAAGGGGCCGCCAGGGATGCAAGGGCCACCCCAGGCCCGGCAGACAAGGCGACCCTGACCAAGGGAGGTGCACCAAGGCTGGGCCAAACCAAAGACAGGGAAGGGCCTCCCCCAAAGTGCCAGGCTAAGAATGCAAGGGCCCAACAAGGCCCGGCAAACGAAGCCGCGGCGCCCAAGGGAGGACCCCCAAGATACTTCAATATAGACAGACAGGAAATTGGAGGTCAGCCAACACTGCGAGGCCACCCAGGCAGCCCCCAAAAACCCAACTGACCACAAAAAGACCTAGGTCGTCTCCAGGCATTTATGCACCTGTTGCAAAAAAAACCCCTGAGACCACAGGACACACACCTAATTACGCCCTAGCTGTGAGAGGGCAGCTGGTTGCGGTGGTCCCTGATGATTATCCACAGACTCAGCTGACCCGAGAGCAGTGCGAGGAGCTGCAGGAAGAAATCACCTCCAAAGTGGACGAAATAGATGAGGATGGAGATGAACAGCCACTCTTCAATGGAGCAAGCTTCAACAGAGGAGGCTGTATCGTCTCCTGCCTAGACGAACACACAATAAACTGGCTACAAAAAATAATCCCTGAAATCAGGCTGAGAGAGGAAATGACCCCCAAAGTATGCGATACCAGGGAGCTCATGAGAATGGTAAAGATTGGACCCTTCTTCCCTGGGAAGGCCCCATCTGAGGACATATTACTCAAAAGATTAAGAGTACAAAATAAAACAGTAACAGACATCAAACTGTGGAGACTGCACTACCTCAAAGAATCGATGAAGGGGTTCTTTGCCATATTCAAAGTGCCGGAGCCAAGCTTGGAAAGTCTCAAAGGCAGAGACATGAAAGTAGGCTGCGGCATGAAACTGATCCAATTCAGACAGATCAGGAATGCTGCAATAGGTGCAATACCAGCAGAAATGATAGAGGAAGAGAGGATGGAGGCCTCTGAGGAGACTGCTGAACCTTTGGTAGCCATCTCGGAGGCAACCCCAGCTACCTCTGCGGAAGAAGGGGAAGTACCCAAGAAAGAGGCTAAAACCGAATCCGAAGGGAAAACCCAGACACCAGAAACACTGGAAAAGAAGGAAGAAAATTCCACAGGTGCAATCCTCAGGGAGGCCGTGAGAGGAGGGGCGAAACCCAAAGACCTGCCGAAAACCAGGTCGAAAGGTGGAACTCCAACTGCACGGCCACCTGGGGAAACCCCTGATGGCAAACAATAAGTAAGAATATGAAACTGCTGCAGATAAATTTACAGCACTGTATAGCAGCAAGTGGTGTACTGCAACAGTACATAACAGGTAAGGATATAGATATCTTTTTTGTACAAGAACCTTATTTATTAAAAGGCAGGGTCAAGGGGCTGAATTTATCTGGATACAGTATTGTGTCCACAAATTACAGTCCCAAAGCCTGCCTCTGTGGCAATTTTGTTCTAGAGACATTACTGCTATCAAAATTAAACCTGAAAGGGGGCAAACCCATCATTATGCTGGCAGGATACTTGCCTTACGAGGAAAAGTACCCAACAGCCAGACTTGAAAAAATGATGGAGGAAATAAATGGAATGAATTTAATTGCAGCCCTAGATAGCAATGCTCATCATGTAATCTGGGGAAGCAACAACACAAACCAAAGAGGAGAGTTACTACTTGAATTCACTATAAATTACGATCTTGAAATATTGAATAGTGGAGTAAAACCCACCTTTCAAAATAAATTAAGATCGGAAATAATAGACATAACTATTGCATCACCAAAAATCAGTAGGCAAATCACAAACTGGCAAGTCTCCAATGAGGAGACATGCTCAGATCACAAATACATTAGGTTTGACCTACTGGACAAACAAAAGTATAATGTGGAGTACAGAAACCCAAGAAATACAGACTGGGAAATGTACTGCACAAAACTAATGGAAATGATGAGACAAAGTCCAACAGATGCACAAAACGAGTGGCAACTGGACTGTCTCAACTCAGTAATTACAACTGCTATGATGGAGTCATACCACCGTAGCAACAAGCCAAAGATAAAAATCCAACAGGAACGTTCCATGGTGGAACAATGAATTAAAAAGGCAAAGAACAGAAACTAGGAAACTGTTCAATGCTGCTAAAACTACTGGCAGATGGGAGGCCTACAGGAAAGCCTTAACAAGTTATCACAAATCTGTCAGAAACGCCAAAAGACAGGCTTGGAGGAATTTTTGTTCAGAAGTGAACAATATCCCAGAAGTAAGCCGGGTGAAAAAGAAATGAAATAAAACTGAACAGTAAACATTGGGAACGCTAAGGGTGGAAGGGAAATTTACCACAAACGAGATGGAAACCCTTGAAACCATGGCAAGAACCCAAGTTCTTAACTGCGAAATAATTAAAAAATATGATAATCACTCCACATATATTGAAACCATAAAGGATGAAAGTTTGTGGAGAAGTGCAAAAAACATAGTTACCAGCAGTGCTCTTGAATGGGCAATCAACACTATGAAGCCATTCAAATCAGCTGGTACAGATGGAATTTTTCCAGCTCTAATACAAAAAGGACTGGACATACTAAGACCTCACCTCTTAAAACTTTTTAGAGGCAGCTTAGCAATGGGATATATCCCAGCAGAATGGAGAGTATCAAAAATACGGTACTTACCGAAACCAGGAAAAGAATCTTATCAAGATCCTAAATCATTCAGACCCATATGTCTGTCATCATTCCTAATGAAGACGTTAGAGAAAATTGTTGACAGACATGTGAGACAGCGAATATCGGAAACAAAACCGATACATAATAAGCAATATGCATACCAAGCAGGAAAATCCTGTGAAGTTGCACTGCACAATTTGATCTCTAGGATAGAAAAATCCATAGATCAAAAAGAAATAACAGTAGGCACCTTTGTTGACATCGAGGGTGCCTTTGACAAAACACCTTATAACACTATTAAAGGAGCTATAAGGGAAAGAAATATAGAAAAAAATTCCTCTAGATGGATAGAAAGGATGCTGGAGGAAAGAATTCTAATATCCGAACTGGGACACGCCAAACTATGGATCAAACCTAGGGGAGGGTGTCCCCAGGGTGGCGTGATCTCACCGCTACTCTGGTGCCTAGTGGTTGATTCACTACTAGCAGAGCTAAACAATGCAGGCTTTTACGCACAGGGATACGCTGATGATATAGCAATAATGGTGGAAGGCAAATATCAAGGCGTACTCTCTGACCTATTAACAAACGCCATCAAAATATTAAATGATTGGTGAAAAAAAATGGATTAAACATCAATCCACAAAAAATTCACATTTGTTTCTTCACAAAGAGGAAAAAAATTGACATCAGACTTCCAGTGATAAATGGTTTCCAGTTGACACCTACAACAGAAGTCAAGCACTTAGGATTCACACTTGAACATAAATTAAACTGGCACCCACACATTAAAAACATAATCAATAAAGCTCTAAAATGCCTGTGGGCCTGCAAAAGGGCCATAGGCAAAAACTGGGGGCTACAACCAAAAATGGTCTATTGGCTTTATATCACGGCAATAAGGCCAATGATCCTCTACTCAGCCCTGCTTTGGTGGCATAAAGCAGGAGTTGGTAATAACAAAAACATGTTAAACAAACTACAGAGAACAGTATGTCTCAGGACGACTGGCGCAATGAGAACAACACCAACAGCTGCAATGGAAGTGATGCTAAATCTAGCACCACTGCAGATAAAGGTGGAGGCACAAGCAATGAAATCCTCTTACAGGACAGTAAAACAAAATAATCACTCCAAAGTTAAAACTGGCGGAGGGCATTAGGAAATATTCAGGAAAATCGAGAATGACCGAGTACTATCAATGCACTCTTGAACCTTGTGAATTCCTAGAAAATTATTATCAAACAAAAATTAACAAAAAAGAACCACCCAAATCCTATTTACACGGATGGCTCGCTCACTAAAACAGGTCAGGAGCGGGTTTTTTCTGGAGAAAAGACAAACCCAAAGATGGAATTTCAATACCACTGGGTAAATATGCTACAGTATTCCAAACAGAAATACTTGCTATTTGCCAGTGTGCCTCATGGCTGCTGACTGAGATAAAAAATTAATCAATAAAAAGATAACTATATTCTCAGACAGCCAAGCAGCGATTGGGGCAATAAGAAATCAAACAACGAAATCAAAGGTAGTAAAAACCTGCATCACAACACTAAACAAATTAGCAGAAACTAACACATTTAGAGTAGAATGGGTACCAAGACACTCTGGAATCCATGGAAATGAAAAAGCGGACGAACTAGCAAGGGAAGGTTCCGCAAAAAAACCCATAACCCCAGAACCAGTAATTGGAATTAGCAATAGCTATGCCAAAAGAAGGATTGGGGAAATTTATGGAGCTCTTAAGAAACAATATTGGAATGATAAAAACTACTATCACTCCAAACTCTTTTTAGAAGGCTATTCTGCTAAAAGAAGCAAGTTGCTATTAAACTATGACAGGAAAGCACTCAAAAAAATTGCAGCGATCTACATAGAACACTGTAAACTTAACAAGCATATGTGCAAACTCAAGCTAGCAGAGTCACCAATATGGAGATTCTGCGGCAAAGAGAATGAAACAGCCAATCGTATATTCTGCTGGTGCTACAGATTCGCAAGACTAAGATTCAGGTTATTCGGTAGGGAAATAATACCCAAACCAGGATCAAATGACTTAGTCAACCCAGCAAGCATCCTAAAATTCACTGACAGTATAAAAATACTAATGTAGTACTCAAACCAATTTAGGCGCACAATAGACCCACGGTGGTCGAGATGCATAAAGCCGCGGAAAAAAAAAAAAAAAAAAAAAACCTCGTTCAGTCACTGCTCCTTATAAATAGTCGGGCCTGGAATATTCCAGAACAATGTGGGAAGTTCTACGCCATCACGGAAAGATCTAGACACAAACAGTTCGTTCCAACCGCTTATTTTGTTCCAACAAACGGTCTGAGAGTTTATGCCATATGTTTTTTTTATTTGCTTATTGATTTAACGCTACAGTATATAGTATAAAATTGATGAAAAAAAAGTGTCTTCCAGTACTGGCTTCTAAAATTCTTATATAATTCCCCCATGCCCCCCCCCCCCCTAATCTACACCCCACAACAAGAAAAAAAGATTCACATAAGAATTGATATAATGAGAGATAACACATGATACAAGATAGTGGCAACCATTACTTTTTAAGATCTCTTTACATGGTTAAATTTTGGTAATAAATTTTGTAACCAAACATTGCTTCGCTATTTGATCGCCAGGGGGCTAAATAGAACTGTTTACACGAATAAGTTTTTTGATCAATTTTGGGATGAAAATGTTGTTTGTAGTTCACTTATCAACCAGTTAATATAAATAATAATCATGCCTCTAAACAAAATAAATCTGGTGTGTGCTCGCAACACACAACTTTCACTTACCAACTTACTTAGATTAGAAATTAATGCGTTTTGTTAATTGCCACTTCTCAAATGAACTGAACGGCTTTAATTTTGAACAATGGTCTGTCATTAAAGGCGTACTCCACATGCGTGGGCTCAACGAGTTTTATGAGTTGACTGAATATTTTTCTTTTTTCTCCTCTATATGTTTTCTTTATTTTTATCATATCTCATATTTAGCCATTTCTTATTTTTAGGCGTAGCGAGAGACGGTTAATTTCTCCATATAAACAAAAACAAAGGTACTTTATAGGAAACAAACAAAAAAGGCCCCTACCCCATTTAAGCCCCCTCAGAACATTTTAATAATGATAAAGCTTACCTGATATTAAAGAACACCTAATTTTCATTAAACATGACGAATTTGATAAAAATCGTTAAAGCCGTTTTTGAGATCATCGAAAAAAAGGTAAAAATTGGAAAAAAATTATGAAATAAAGTGCCCCCTCCGTTTGACCAATTTTGATGAAATGTTGGCTACCACATCTTTGGCATATACATCAAATACCCAGTTTGATCAAAATCGTTAAAACAGTTTTTGAATAAATAAAAAAAACACGTGAAAATGATACAAAATTTATGAAGTAAAGTCCCCCCTCCGGTGGATCAATTTTGATGAAATTTTTACAGTCATATCTCGGGCATATTAATACATCAAATACTTAGTTTAATCAAAATCGTTAGAGCTGTTTTTGAGAAAATCAAAAAAAACTTAAAAAGTTATTAAATAAAGTACCCCCTCCATTTGAGCAATTTGGATGAAATTTTTGCTGTCATGTCGGGGGCATATACATACAGTAAATACCCAATTTCAGGTCTGCACGGTTTATAGTTTTTGAGCTAGTCAGTTCACACACACACACACACACACACACACACACACACACACACACACACACACACACACACACACACACACACACACACACACACACACACACACACACACACACACACACACACACACACACACACACACACACACACACACACACACACACACACACACACACACACACACACACATGCACACACACGCACACACGCACACACGCACGCACACGCACACACACACACCATTTCGCGGGACTTGGTTATTTGGACGTGTATTTCAGTTGAAAACCGGAAATCGATATTTTTCACGATCGCAATACTTCGACTTACTGTATATTTCATATATAGGTAAGTGAAAGTAAAAAACAAAGAAAATAATAATCATCACTGTTTTGTAATCATACCAAGATTAATAAAAAAAAATGTAATCGCGTAAACAGGACTATTTGAAATCGTTTGAGCCGTTTTTGAGAAAATCGAAAAAAAAGGTAAAAATTGGAAAAAAATTATGAAATAAAGTGCCCCCTCCGTTTGACCAATTTTGATGAAATGTTGGCTACCACATCTTTGGCATATACATCAAATACCCAGTTTGATCAAAATCGTTAAAACGGTTTTTGAGTAAATAAAAAAAAACACGTGAAAATGATACAAAATTTATGAAGTAAAGTCCCCCCTCCGGTGGATCAATTTTGATGAAATTTTTACAGTCATATCTCGGGCATATTAATACATCAAATACTCAGTTTAATCAAAATCGTTAGAGCTGTTTTTGAGAAAATAAAAAAAAACTTAAAAAGTTATTAAATAAAGTGCCCCATCTGTTCGATCAATTTTGATGAAATTTTTGCTGTCACATCACGGGCATATACATACATCAAATACTCAATTTCAGGTTCATACAGTTTATCCTTTTTAAGCTATTCTGTTCACACACACACGTGCACGCGCTATTGAGCTTTCTATGACAAATATTTTAGGCATAGAGGTTGCAACACAAAATAACCCATATTTTTAAAATAAGAAATACCCTTTAACAAGGAAAAATATTTCTGTTCCCCCTCTATTTCGTGTTAAACTATTTTTATTGTAATGTAAAAAATAATAAATAATTACCCAAATGATTATTCTCAGTGCTGTGATACATTGCTTCCTGTAAGCACTTAATTTGAGCTTTGCTTAATTTTAGAAGTTGAGAAGAATTGGATTCTCCAGGCTGTAATAATATAAGTTATATAATTTAGGGGATTATAAAAAAGATACTTCAGTATAATTCAAAACAAACAAAATACAACCTGACGACCACCTGGCCTTCTTTCAGCAGTCAGTTGGTTGTTTCCCTCAGCTAGAATCTCTTCTAAAGACAAAACTTCTTTAGTGTTTGAGTTAAGAGGATGAGACAGTAACTTGTGAAGTACAGCTCTTTGTCCATGAGCCGCAGCAACAGCAAATGCACTGTAAGATTACACTAAATTTTTAGAAAGTGAAAACTGAAGAAATTACTATTTTTTCCAAATTAAAACCTATTTTATAACAAGCTAAATTAGTTAGTAAAAATTATACCTGTCACCTGATTCATAGCTAGGCTTTATGGAATCAACTATCATAAATCTATTAAGATTATTCATTAATATAAAAACTAATTATTTATATCCCAAATTAATGTTAAAATAGCAATTGAATCCAAATAATAATTTTATAAATATTGCTCACTACTTTCAACAATGTCTTTCAAAAAAATATAATTTTAGACGAGAGTGAATCTTAAGTTTTTAACTAGAATAAAATATATCCAGAACAGATACTAAAGCAGTCATTGAACTTTTAAAAAGCAGATCACTTTAGTTTATAAAATTTTCTATAAATAATTTTTTCATTTTAAACACTTCTTTTCCTGGCACGGGTCTCATTAACGCGTATGGGGAGCTTCCCACCGATGGTGGATGTGGGGATGGTCGGTGGAAATTCCTAGGAAGTTCATCCCGGCTAGGTCGGTAGGACTCGCTGACCAACACTGTACGTAGGTGTGTAACGTAGGTTTGAACGCCCTACTCGCATTTTTTAGTTCACCCAAACACCAAAAAAAAAATAGCCATGGATCTCTCTAAGTTAAAACGCTCATTATCCGGAGTTAAACTAGTCCCCCATTCCGGTCTTCGGGAGGGCACTGCTTTAGGGGATTCATGGCACAAGTTGAAAAGTTTAGATTTAAGTATTGGAACGTGGAACGTGAGGAGTTTGAATACAGCGTGTGGGCTAAAGTCAGTCGCAAATGAGGTTATGGGATATAGTTTAGATGTTGTGGCAGTGCAAGAGGTCTGCTGGCAAGGAGAAGGTTCAGGGAGGTAAGTACACTTTGTGGTACGGAGGGAGCGGAAACTTTTGTTCAGGCACCGGCTTCCTGATTAAAATAGGTTACTTTCTGCATTAAGGGACATTAAATTTTTTGGAGGTAGGTTATCGGTGGCAAGATGGTTTAAAATCGCGTTGATAAATTTACACGCACCTTCCGAAGACAGTGACTAAGTTAAATCTGAATTTCATGAAAAAATAGAATCGGTTTATGATAAACTACCGCGAAGCTACCTAGAAATTATTCTGGGAGATGCAAACGAAAAGGTATTACAAGTATATTATCCTACGATCGGTAAAGAAAGTTAACATGAATGTAGCAATGATAACGGAATACGGCTAACATTTTGCCATCTAGAAAAACTTAATAATCAAAAGTACTACGTTTAAACATAAAGATATAAATTAATATACATGGATGTCACCAAACTCGTAATCAAATCGATCATGTCTTGATTCAGATAGGTGGCAAAATAGTATAATTAATATTAGATCATAACGTGGGGCTGAATGCGGGTCGGATCATGAACTAGTAATCATAAAAATTTGTCAGAGACTTAATATATAAAAATATAAAATATATAATATTAATATAAAAAATTACCTGTAACATCCTCTTTGAGCAGCACCAGAATATGACAACGAATCTTTATACACTGTTGAGAAAAAAGGATGAGCACCATGTGATAACAGCAGAGATACCATTTCTAAATTTCCAGATGCAGCAGCTACCTGAAGAAAACATAAGTAGCCTGAGTTAAAAATATAACAATGCTAGTCATTTGTATACTAAAAAAATCTGGTGCAATGCACGAAACACAAAACTTTCACTTACCTTCCTACTGATAAGAAATAAACGTGTTTTGATAAATGTTAAAACACAACTTCACATAAATAAGCTATTTCCACATTTATTTACATCTTTTTGTTCTCTATACCTATAAGGTATAGAGAATTATAATGATTGCAAAACTTGAAATGGTTTTATTTTTAAACCATTTTTTTGTAAATATATCGTAATAGGAAATTGATAGAAGGGTATTTACAGTTCGTAGAAAATTTATGATTAATTTTTCAATTTTGGTCTCTAATGCTTTTCCAGAAAATGATTACTGCTTCGGTAAGTTTGGGTATTTGATGATGAGGATACACCTGTAACTGTCAGACAATCTCGATCTGTAAAAAAAAATGCATCGCTGTATTTTTCAGATCAAACAGAATTGTAGAGCGTGTTGTTTTGGAGACACAGAAGACTGTCACTGTCATTAAACAGGGGTACACTGAGCAGTGCCTGTCTAAAGTCATAGAGTCTATGAAAAACCTGAGACCTAAGTCAAGAATGGACACCTGGTACCTACACCATAACAACGCATCAGCTCACCGTGCCAGAGCCTGTATCAAGTATTTGGCTACTACTGGGCTGAAACTTCTTGAGCACCCTCCTTACAGTCCAGACCTTGCTCCCTGTGACTTTGCGCTGTTCCCACATGTGAAAATCAAGCTGAAAGGAAAACGTTTTTCAAGCAACGAGGACCTCCTGAGGGCTTGGGACAACGAATGTGCCTCAATCCCAGATGAAACTTGGCAGAGCTGGTTTAATGACTTGTTTCAACGTATGGAGAAGTATATTAAATGTGGTGGAAATTACTTTGAGAAAATTAAATAAATAAAGCTGTTAGCAAAACTTTTGTAGTACCCTTTGTATTATACATATAGTATGTTGAAATTTAATCATTTATTATTTTTAAATAATTAATTTATAATTTTTAAACTATTTAATTAGAAGAAAAAGAAAAAGAGAAAGATTCGAACACGGTTAGCTCATTGGTAAGAGCCCTACAACGGTGATGCAGAGGACCTGGGCTCGATTTCCTGGCCATGGTAAAATCTTTTATCTTCTAATTAACATATTATACATATATGTTATTTAACAGAAATTGAAATTAACAGAAATTGAAATTTTAACCTTGGGGAGACATTTTTCTATTTTTCTTCTGTATATATTTATCAAATCCCTTCATATTCAGCCATTTCATATGAGGAATAATGAGAACCATAAGGTAAACGTACCAGTAATAGACACTTTAAGAACATTTTCAGCATTTTTGCTAATTACTCCGATTGTATCCATTGGGAATTTCCGAAAATTGTTTTAGGTAATAGCAAATTTACTCTCCTCTTGAATTCAGTGTATCAAATGACAAAATTATATAGCTTTTTATTAATATATTTAATAATTCTAATACCAGACTTTGCATCAGTAATTGACACTTAAAATTTTCAAAAATCTAGTATTAGACACATCTTTGTACTAGTAATAGACACTCTGGGTTTTACTGGGAAAAATAGGCAAACTATGCATTACAATGAAAAATTTTGTTTCTAAACAATACATATGAATAATACGTAAAACATAAAAAATTGATAGAATGAAATAAATATATTTTAATAAAAGAATAAAAACCAAAACAAACTTAGTAAGTAACATACACATCGGTGGATTCATTCTACTTCAACAGATATCGGAAATTAATATCTCTGTCCAAAGTTCAGCGGGCTAAGCAGTATTTTTATAATATCAGAGTGAAAATTTTTGATTTTACCATTAGAATGTTGGATAAAAACTGTTCTCATTCTGTTACAAGGATTGTACATAACAGCTTTATAATTTTCATCTACTTCCACATCTATTCTTTTGGCAACAACTTTCATTCTTTTCCTTTTTCCTCTCACTAATACGACAAAATCTCCTTTGCTGGCCCTTACGTTCATAACATTCATTAAGTTTATTTTCTCCCGGACTTTTTTAGAAGATTCAACATTTTGAGAAAAACCCTCTTGAACGTTTACCACTTCAGGATGAATTTGCAGAGAATTTACCCCTTCATATGGGGAGATATATTCTGTTGCAACTTCTTCCCTTTAAATACTTTCTTTGTTTCCAGAAGTGCTCTTCTTCTGGACTCCATCGCTCCTCTCTCTCTGGACCTCCGCACTTTTTGCCTCCACCTCCGCACTTTTCGTCTCCATCTCCGCACTCTTGGCCCTTTCCCCAACTTCTTCCTTCGGACTCTTTTCAACTTCTCCTTCTCTTCCCCCACTCTCTTCAGACTTCTTCTGATTGGCTGGCTATCCGAAAATTTCCATCCCACTCTATTCAGACTTCTTTTCATTGGTTGGCCATCCTAAAATTCCCATTCCATGTTATATTTCTCGCGTTCTTCGTCGGTACTTTTGCCGGGGCAAAACCTGGGTTTATGGCCTAATTTCTCCAACAATCTCCTTAGGTATTTCCCTTGGCCAGTGTCGGTAGCATTTTTGGTCTTCAGTTTTACTTATTTTAAATTTTTAACAACAGGTTTATGGCTTCCATAACTTCCAAGGCGGTATTTCCAGGCCCTTGCCGCCTTCAGGTAAAACTGACCTCCGGGTTTGAACCGTATACATTACTTTACAGTATTATATTAAATTATTACAATATTAGAGAGATGCCCAACAATTTTTTTTTCTTGATTTAGTATTAGACAGGCTCATGCTTCAGAAATTGACACCAATGTCAATTACTAGTTCCCTTGGTCAGAATTGAATAAAAATTGTACAGAAAAGCATATTAAATAAATGCGAACTCATTGGAAGCACATATGGAACGAAAAATAAATATAATGAAATGCGTCAGTATTAGACAGGGTTGTCTATTACTGGCTACAAAACTCAAGAAGTGTTTCAATAATAGACACCCATGCCACGTGGCGTACAGGTGAACTTCAAGATGCTAGGTCACTTAATAACGAACTCCCGATAGTTTACAACTAAGAAATGATGACCAGCTGTTTAAATAATTTACTTTTAAAAAAAATATCAATAAAATTTTGGAATTACCTCCTTAAGAAAAGTGGTGAGAAAATCTCGCTGAAGAAGACAACAGGCTAACCTCACACTACAAATCGGCTGTCCATAGCCGTTTTGGCTTGACATCATCTGTAGTCCTGTGGCAACACACATGAGTGTTCTAGCAACAAATTTAATTGAATTTGGGGCCTCTAGGCAGATTAAAAAGCTTATTATTTGAATTTGAATCTCCAAGTGTCGATTACTAGTTCAGTGTCTATTACTGGTACATTTACCTTGCTACTATGTATAATGAGAGACAGTTGATTTCTCATAAATCAATGATAAACAAAATCAAAGGTACTTGAAAGGAAGAAAATTTTCCTTCACAATTTAAGCCCCATAAGAAAATTTCTGTGGTGACAAAACCTTCTTGTTAATAAAAAAGAACTTGATTCCCATTAAACAAAAGTTTAATGATCAGACCGGTTTTTGAGAAAAATGTGATAAAATTATTGGAATTAAGTGCCCCCTCCAGCTACTTAATTTTGATAAAACCTTTGCTGTCACATGGCCTCAAATACCAAATTTCAGGTTCTTATGGTTGGTCATTTTTGAGCTAATCTTTTCACAAGCATAAGCATGCTCGCACAAATACATACACACAAACACCATTTCATGGGACTTGGTTATTTGGACACAGGGGACATCGAAACATATATTGCCATCGAAAACCAATTTTTCATGATCGCAATACTTTCCCTTACTATATATTTCATAAATAGGTAGGTAGATAGTAAGAATACTATTTTTTCTTAATTCATTAATATATTGATAGAAGTTTAATTATTTCCAAATGTTATAAATACCTGAAGGGGTGTCATAGTAGACTTCTCTTCGCTTAACCTAGCCCCTCCTTCAACATGTGCTCCCCTTTCTAACAAAAGCTTAGCAATTGCAATATTACCCTGAAGAGCAGCATATGTCAGAGCAGTCCAGTGTTGATTTTCAGCCTGAACCGTAGGACAGCCCTATATAAAAAAATAATCAGTAATTCCTTATACTTAAGTATAATAGATATAAAAATACTAATCTTAGAAGTTAAGAAATAACTATAGACGAATAAAAGTGAACTTATTTCACAAATTTTCAAATAAACTAATAACTACTTTCTGAAACAAAGTAATCTTTTCTCAACAAGTTCCTAGTTATAAATATTGCTTTTAAAGACAAGAATTTTAATTAAAATACCTACACACCTGGTTCAGATTGATCAATATGATTTATATGGTCAATCTGAAGACGACCTGAATTTAATCTGAAGATAAAATATCATTAAAAAAGATGTTAATCATTAAATTATTTTAGTCCTAGTTATTTTTTACAAGAAAGTTACAGAAATAACTGTGAAGGGGAATTCCATTGATTCATTTGTTATTTATTTATTCCATATATTAATTTGTTTTCTGAAGGTTAAAAATGAAACGCTTGAAGAATTATTCAATAAATGTTTAAGATTTTACAAAATAAAAAGAATAATTTAAAATTTCTAAAGTAAAATAAAGTACAAACAAAATAAATTAAAATAAAATACCTGTGACCCTTGAGGAGGAGTTTCTAGGTCAGGATCACATCCAAATTCCAACAGTATGCGCACCATATTGTCATCATTATTAACACATGCCAACATCAAAGGACTAAGGCCACTGTCACAAACAGTATTCAACTTAAAAGGAAAACAAATTAAATTACAAATAATTCAAAGAAAAATTAATAATTTCATAAGTTAAAATAAACCAACCTTGGTACTAGGAAGGAGCTGTAGTGCATGAGGTACCATTTCCCTGACTCCTGATCCCAGCATTCGAAAGGCTAAAGCAATTTTAAGCCTTTTAACAGTTTCAGCTTCATCCCCAGATCTCCGAGAAAGGCTTTCATCACAACTTTAATAAAAAAAGATATTTAAGCAGTGATTAACCTTATTAAATAAAATAACCAGATTGAAGTATAAAAAAATATGACCATAATTTGAAGTTATACCAATTGTAAGGCAAGCTGAGAAAATTTATATAATATATTAGAAGAGTTTTATAACAAACATCACATAGGGTAAACCGGACAGTTATTGACACCCTTGACTACATTTCTGTGGTGAAATTAAAAAAAATACTTTTTATGAAGGGATCAAATTGAAACTTCCTACAGCCCATCTTTATCAATCCTTATTAAGACTCAAGAGTTTTTTTTTGGGTCAAAAGTTCAATAGTTTTACCATATGGCAATATTTATTGTAAAAAGTACAAAAACTAGTTATTGACACCCTGTGGATTTAATTGTGAAATCTTTCATATGGTTAGTTTGCTAAACACTTACTTCATAGATGACTTAGAGGATCCTTCAAACATTAGATTCACGTATATCTTGAAATAAAATTAGGATTTGTTTACTTATTTCATTAAGTAAAAGTTGGGGGGTCAATAACTGCACTGAGTGTCAATAACTATCTGGTTTATCATATAAAAAATTAGAGACCGACCGAAGTTTCGGTTTCGGTTTCGGCCAATTTTGGCCGAAAAACCTGGTTTCGGCCGTAGTTTCGGTTTCGGCAAAAAATTGGCCGAATCTTCGGCCAGGCCGAAACTAGCTCCTGTACCTGATATCTCCAAGAAGGAAGTAGGACTTCACGATTTCAGCTTGTAAACTCGATCTCTTTCATGGCATTTAACACCCTTCTATTTAATAGTGGGAAGTATCTGTTATTTTAGTTACTTACACTTGTATTTTATTTCGGTAGAACATAGATTTTTCTCACTCTTTTGGTATCTTTACTAAAAAAATATTTTAGTCAGTAACTTTGTCATTAAAAGTTGCATCAAATGGTGGTAGTAGGTTTTGGTCTTTGTTCTTGTATGGAATGGGAATCAGATGCAAAACAATTTTTCAACCTTGGCGACCCCCTTTCCCCCAGCGGGGTTCACCAATAACATCCCAAAAACTTGTCTCAATTTTTACCATGAAGAAGCACCTTTTCGACCAAAAACTATTCTATAAATTTTCAAACTAGATTAAATCCACTAACATTTGAGACCAAAACTAACTCAGTAGATTAAATAGCTTCTGACATACAGCTTTACGTATTCAATAGGCCGTCATTTTGTATTCTATCGGCTTTATTATGGAAAGATTTACTATATTATTTATACATAATAGTATGAATTTTTATTAATATCAGCTTTTAGGCTGTTAAATGATGTGTTGTTCCAACTTTTAGGGCTGTACTAGTTAAGGGGGTATGGTCTAACATCTCATGGGGACCAGCCGTACTAGGAAGGAGGGGGGCGGGATTCGATCCTATAACTTAACTAATACACATGTTGTACCACTCTTGTGTACCAGCTCACTTATTAAATGAATAATTGAGTTAAATTGCTGTTATTTTATAAGCTTTCATTGATATTATTGCTAAACTAGACATATTACAAACTTATACGTATTATACATAGACACGTAAATAAGTTTCGGTTTCTGCCCGAAACTAGGTCTATGGCCGAAATTCGGTTTCGGTTTCGGCTAAAATTTTGGTTTCGGTCGGACACTATGAAAAATTAATATAACTTCTTTTTAAAATATTAAACAGACAACAAACAAACAACAAAACAAAAATTATTATTGAGAATTTTATGCTAATCAGTTAAGTATTCATTAAAAAGGCTTATTTAAGTTGAAGAATTTGTCAATACCTTATATTTTGTGGAAAATTATCAAATCAATTATCTTAAATTATTAAGAAACATGTTGAAAACCAAAAGTAGATAAATAGACTGTTTGGGAGAGTTTCTAAATTATATCCTCATGAATAGGAGGTACTAAGGAAATACTCTAGAAACAAATAATACAATTAGGACCGTCATTCAATGATCTCTACCTAAAATAATTATAATGAAAGAATCTACAATTTGGGAAACAGCAAAATTCTGCATCTTGGCATTAAATATTTCCCAGTACGAGGTATATCCATTGAATAATTATCTTTTGAAGTGTGTATTCATTTTCCTCCAAATGATGATAATGTAATCCTTTAAAGCCAAGTATCTAGTAATCAATGTTGCTTTAAAAACAAAAATACGATTAAGATGCTTGAACTGCTGGCCATAGATGATGAATAATAATAAATTAAGAAAAACAATTCGCTAAACTGAATAAGACAGAGTTTTTAAAAACTAAGAGCTAAATACTAACCCTGGCTGCCTAATTGGTGCATCTACACCAGGAAGTAAAAGCCGAGCTGCTTGCATAATATCATCCTGATCTATAATAACTGAATGACGATATTGAGCATGAGCTGAAGCTACTCGAACCCATTCCAAGAGGGGTGGTAAGACTACATATGCTCGTTCATAAACTAGTTCTTGTACAGATCCACAATGCTCCAGCTGATAATAAAAAAAGTATTAATGCAATAAAAAGGATACTAAAGAGTATTGGAGTTTATTAAAATAACAAAGTTAATACCTGTGAACATCGCATGAAATAGAAAAGTGCTTGGATGGCTTGATAGGAAAAATGTGGTCGGGCCCCAAGTACAGTGGAAGAAGCCCTCAAAAGATCAGCTAATTCAGATACAGATGCAACACATGTAGTTAGAAGACTATGATCTCTTTTAGAAGAACTACATGTAGTGTCTGTAGAAACAGAACTGACTGATGCCCATCGGGGAAGAGCTAGGGTACCTAATGCAACAATTTAAATATGTTTTAAAAAAATAAATAAAAGTTTTTATCATTTCTAAATATCTTGAATTTTCAATAAAGATGAAAAAAAAATTGGATTTAAAAATATATTACTTTTATCATTGGTACATTTGTATTAATCTGGATATTTGTAAATTAAGTATATAGGATCGGAAGGAAAAACAAGAAATTCTGGAGTGTATATTTAAGTGGAGTATAAGTACTTAAATATTTGCACATTTTGTTCCTATGAATCAACTGAAAATAGATCTATAAGCTGGCAAAGATAATGTAGCTGACAAAATCAACATTTAAACATTTCTATTTATTGTTAAAAAATAATCATGCAGGAATTTTCTGAATGGATCTAATGAAAGATTGAATAATAAGTTCATTGTCATCCAATAAGCATTCTGGATTTTACAAAAAAAAACATTCCTTTGTCTATAAGATGATGGGTGGGGGATTAGTAAAAATAACAACAATTTAATGCAAAAAAAAGAATTGTCAATATTTCAATGCCAGCCATATTTGTACGTGAAAATAAAAGTTTCAGCGTAAAAAGTACAAAATGCTCTCTACATTGTTTATTTCTTTCAGTCAGAGGATTATCTGTTAGGATGGTGTGTATAAATGTGCATTAAAAATCTTACAGAACTGATTATAAAAACTGTATCATTGTAGAATAGCTTTTACCTGATGCTGTTCTTCCAGTGTTAAGGTGTGCATATGGTTGAAGAAGGCCCCATAAATCACTGTTGTTGGCAATTGCATGTTCAAACATGGAAGCAGTAAGAACAGTTTCCGGTTTTGAAGGTAAGCACTGAAGAATGATTTCTTCAAGTAGGTTTTCTAATCCAGCAGCAAGATAGACAGCAGCATATCTAATTTATAATAAAACAATGAGGCAACAAAAATTAAAATAAATACAAATTTTATGCTGAACCACAAAACTGTATTATATTAAAGGTTCCTTCTTTCTATCAGTGCTTTGTAACACTATATTTATAAAAGTTGACTCTGAATTGTTTTCTGAGAAAATTCACATCTATATATTCATCAAATTGTAGGGGAAAAGTTGCAAAACCAATAGATTAGTAAATTTAGAGTCATAATAAAGCAGATTTAAAATATACTCATACATGAAATACAAGAGTATCGCAACACCTAATAATTTCTGGTATTTAAAATAAAATGAAGAGTGTCTTTCCTAATTCCTTTACAAGGTGAAGTATGATAAGCATTAGGATTATCTAGAAATCTTAAGAAAGGATTAGGGACATAAGAAGGTCTTTTTTCAGTGTTAATTCACACAGTTTATTCAGTGCTTTCATGCATTTCATTGTTTGACAGTGAGTACGGTCATATTGTGAATAATTTTGGACTAGTGACTGTATGCAGATATTAAAATGAACAGACCTTTGCATCTCAGTCCAGAGAATGACATCCATTCGTTATGTCATTTTAGCAGAGGAGGGTCTTTCTGTATAAATTTTCATTATTCTACAGTCCTCAGATGCATCAAATGGCAGAGGGAGACTGGAAGGCATTCAAGAAGGTCAACTGGAGGAAGACCAAGGGCTACCAGCGGCATCGATGACCGCTTTCTGAATGTTTAATCACTCTGGAGACAGGAATCGAAGAATCCAGAGATCCAAAATCTACTCCTTCAGGTGAGTAACTTACGAATTGTTGGGAGGAGGCTTAATGAAGTTGGCCTTACCTCGAGAAGGCCCGGGGCTCACCAGGCAACATTATGAAGTGAGGCTTGCATTAGCAAGAGAACATGCGAATTGGACCACGGAAGATTGGAAGCGCGTACTCTTCACTGACGAAAAGAGAGTCTCTCTCCATAGTCCAGATGGTCGTGGCAAAGTCTGGAGAAGGCCTCAGGAATGGTTCCCCGTTTGCCTTATGGAGGAGGCTCTTTAATGTTCTAGGGATCCATCTCCTGGGGAGCTCGTACAGAGCTTGTCGTGGTGGTGTTCTGACGGGCCCCAGGTATGCGGAGGAAACCATTTAAGAACTTTAAAAAAGTTTATGCATGAGAATGTAAGGCGCCACTTTGCGAGCTGCGTTATAAACGAACACAATTACGCTGAAATCGAAAGATTGCAATGGCCTGCAATGAGCCCTGATTTAAATTTATAGAGGATCTGTGGGACACACTAGTAGAGTATTGTTGCAGCCAGCGGGGATAGACAAAGCGCCGTTTGAGAACAATCCATTCATTGTTTGGCACGGAAGTGGCGGCCGGCTAACATCAAAGACTTCCCGAACATGCTACACAAGCCGGGATTATTCTAGAACATTCTACTTAATAATTATAAATGCTGGCTTTAACAAACCTCAGGGGAGTTGTTTGGCAACACCCGTCGAGTGCACTTCGAGTAATCAGTGATAAGTGATAAGTCTTATAGTGGTAAGCCTTATTGTAACAAGTTCTTGTGATAAGGGTGTATGTCGTAGAAAAGACTCTAGTTTTAACCCGTGCGGTTTGTTTTAAGTGATTAGAGTCTACTACACACACAGCCTATTCTGTATCTAATAATAAGGCAGTAATTACCATTCTAAGTATTGGATTAATAAATTATAATTCTAGTGCTAATTGTTCATTTTATCGAACCCATAGCCCATAACAGTATGCAGCAGTTCTGGAGGAATGGGAGCGAGTTCCACAGGAAGCCATTCAAGACCTCATAAGAAGCATGCCAAGGCGCATGGAAGCTATAATCAGAGCTAGAGGAGGAAACATGGTCTGCATACAATCCAAAGATTATTTACTACAATAGTTCTAATTTGTTTTTTTTTCGTATTTAGTTTTTGTTTATTTGTTTGTATGAGATACTTTTTTATTGACCCAATTTAATTAATAAGCCTTGTTTTCTTATTCTAGTTTGTTTTTATAATTGGCCCAAAACCCTAGAAGCCATATTTTTCAATTAAATTAAGAATATATAGATGTTGCCATACTTTTGAACGGGAGTTTATGTATGTCACAAATTAATTTCCAGCATAGCATGCCTCAACTGTTACAACTAAAATTTTACAAGAGCTATACAAAAAAAAGTCTGATTTCATGGCTGATGTCACCCCAATAATTTATAGCATATTTCAATGTGTCGGAAACAAATATTGGACACTAATATGGTAACCATGAACGAAGAAACTGAATCTATTTGCCTCAAAACTTATTTTTGTAAAACTTTTCAAGGAGTGTTAGAATTAATATGACAATATTAGTCTGCTTAGGTTCAGAAAAAAATAAAATTGTGTATTAACTGGTACTACATTATGTAGTATTACATTAAAATTAGGTATTACATTATGAACTTATTTAATAATAGTTGAAACATACTCATGAACGAATTTTCCTAATCGTACATCTACCATCCATCGATGAAACCTGCCTACAGAAAGGTGAAGACCTGCTCTTTGTGATTTACTTTGTTTCAGTTGATCACCAGATACAGCAAACATTGCTCCTGACCTCAAACATGCCTGATATAGCAAGTGTTAATTAACATAAAAATAATAAAAGAACATACTAAACTTTATGCATAATAAAAACTATAAACTAAATAATATTAAAATTTTAATATTACCTCATGTCTGCAATTCCAAAATTAAGAAGGCTTAAAAAAGGAAAAGCAATGCAAAGAAACATTATAAATACTTTAAGCCCATAACCCCTATCTTTCATTATGCTGTTATTAAAAATACTGGTGTAAGATATGCAATATCTTACACCAGTATTTTTAATTATAACAAACATTCAATTCTCAATAACCCAAAGTCAATGGAATGATAAAATACCTAAAGAGATGTATAACTAAAGCTATAATATAAAACAAATTTTTTTAACTTTATAAGTTCTTGAGGTAATTTTAGAAAAAGAAAAGAGGCCATGGCCGGTAATCTAACTTGGGCCTCTGTGTCACTGTTGCAGATGTCTTAACCTTTAAGATAACCCTGGGCTCTATCCCAGTCATGTCAGCCTTGTCTCTTCAACAATCCTACCCGCCAGGTCTCGTCACATTACAGTGATCTAACCCGGGGGCTGGACAAATGTTCAATAGGATCTAACTGACGGCTAGATCAGTAGATTGTTAAACATAATTTCTTGAATATTATTCTTTAATAATTATTAAAGAATTTTATCTAAAGAGAAAAGATTGGCCACGATTGGGTCTTTGCCTCACTGATAGCTCAACGGTTAAGAGCTCTACACTACAGTGATGCAGGTACCTAGGCTTGGTTTCTGAGCCTAGAACAATCTTTTCTCTTCGGATACATTTTTTTAATTATTTGTAAAAAATAATAAACAATTAATATTAAAAAAACATAAGAACCATATAAAAAAATTACCTTTATACACGAATCTGCTAAAACAGGACTTAAAATGATTCTCAAAGCAGAAGCTATCTGAAAAAGAAAAAAAAAATCATTATCAAAAATAAATTATGATAATGTTTCTTTCCATTTATGTTTAAGTAGTTGCTTTAAAACTATGATACCAAAACTGAGCATAGCTTCCAAAACAAGATGATGTTTATATGCTTAATAAACTGATGGTCAAAAACCATGCACACCTTGATTGTACCAAGAAAAATGCAAACATAAGATAAAGAAGTGGAGTCAGATGATGCAATATTTGTTTCATGTTTTTTGGTTATTGTTTAATTTAATCCTCTATTAATAAAGTGGTTTCAGAAACTACAAGAGTTACCATAACAATGGTGTTGTTGGAGCAAGCAAATGTGGCCAGAAGTTAGGTCTACCACAAAAAACAATTTAAAGTGCCGTTCAAAGGTACCAGGACTCTCAGGACGGGGAGACCTAGAATAGAGCGCCATAGAACGACTGAGCTAAAAGATGACCGTTTTTCATCATGGTGCAACATTACAGCTTTAAAAAGTGCTTTTCGGCTGAGAATTGCTCGCCATATGAATGTGACTGTATGCACAATAAGAAGATTTGCTGAAGTAAACGGTACAGTCAGTGCAACATCGACATGAAACAGTGAGTTTAAAAGGTGGGGAGGAATTAAATTTTTTTGTTTAATCATAGTTAAAAAATCTAAAGCAATAAAATTGTATTTAGTAGATATTTTATAAAATTACTTTTTTTTTTTTTACTGCTATGTCATTTTTTCTTCATTACCTTCTTCTTTTTCTTCATTGCTTCAGCACAGAAGCATACATTATATACTTTGCAAAAAAAAAAAAAGTTTAGTTAGGTTTAAAAAATCTATTTGCCGTTTTTTATGGTAAGTGTAGTTATACTTATATGCTGAAAAATATAAGAGTGACAGATTGAAGAAAGTCATGAATTTTCATAAAACTTTCAATACATGCAAGATTTATCAGATTCTTAATGCCAATGAAACTAAATTAATCCAGCACTTTAGCAAGGGAGATAAAAATCCAGCTTCCAAAAGCAACAACATACAATCAAACTGAATTAGTAAGACAATAGCACTTTTATTCTTTTAGCTGATTGTGGTGTATTCATACTAATATAATAATATTATTACTGCAGTATATTATAGAATACGCCAAGGAAGTCTTGAATATAGTTTTGAAATTCAATAAGACATTGAGAAGTAGAAACTTGCCTCATGCTTTCCACACATTGCAAGTGGTTTGGACAGCCTCTGTGCTTCACGTCCTATTCTAACAAGAGCTCTCTGAAGTAAGTACGAAAGTCGTGGTACTGTTTCCATAGCAACCCACTCCATACTGCACCGCACTCTACCACTCTGCAAAACTTTCAGCACATCATGATTGGACCATGGTAGTTGCTGAAGCTCAACCAACCTAGAATTAAAGTTAAATTGGATAAAATTAATCAAAAATAATTTTATTTTTTATAAATTATAATTTCAAACTCCAAAATGAAAAATTAATAATTAACAAACCTGTTATGGCTATCAACCCAAACGAATTCATCTGCAGATGTTACATTAGTGTTGATAGTTTCAAGAGAAGAGTGCCTGATCAACCTCCTGACTACTGGTTCACTTCCCTCACTACCACTCAGGCTTGAATAGGTTGAAGTAGAATTGGAGGTGTGAGATCTCATCGTTAGCTGTTGAATCGCTAACTTAATGTCTTCTATGCCCGAGCCACATGGAACCAACTATACAATGCAAGCCATCATAAATAAGTTTATAATATATGTATGTATGTATATATGAATTTTAAAAATTTTTGTTTACAATCAATAATTATTAATTTTCCACTCTTTTAGTGAAGAGTGAAGTGAAAATGTTAGGGGGTTATAGTAGGGATTATTTTGTATTTACTAAATCTTTTAAAATCAATAAAAAGACATATGTTGTCAACACATCATATATCATTTCAGTTTTAGAAGCTAATACAATCTTTCCATCTTCCTGTAGTTTATATAATTAACAATCAAAAACAACACAATGTGTGATATATCCAATAATATACAATATACATACAATGATATAGTGCTGATGTTATGACCCAAGATTCAGGTCTTCATGAGGGCTAAATATAAAACAAGATAACAAAAAATGACAATATATAAACCTTCAAATGATTTTTTTTATTTTAATAATTTCAGATCAAAAGGATATTAAGATAAAAAATTGTAAGCTATTTTTTAAAGAGAAAATATTAGCCATGGTCAAGATTCCAACCCAGGCGTTCGAAAACTGACAAACAAAACTTATCCTTATCATATTCCCAAATATTTTATTAATTAAAAACTCCATAACCCATCAATCCTACACAATTTTTTTTTTTTTTTTTTTTTTTTTTTTTTTTTTTTTTTTTTTTTTTTTTTTTTTTTTTTTTTTTGGGACTTTAAGGCTTCCAGTGTTATTCATAAGTATAGGAGTATTTTGATTTATACAACTTTCCTTCATCTTTTTACACCTCTGTCATCTCATTATAACTTTAAATTTGTAATTCATATTGTAGTTAAAAAAACCAAAAAAATAATATTTTAATCTGTTATAAAACGAAAAAAAAAAATGACACCAACCTATTCTTACCATGGTGGATAGGTGGAGATTGATTCCATGGGGCCACAACAAAATGAAGGTCAACGCTCAAAGATTTTCATTATACTATACCATTATTTCAATAGTAAACTATCTATCATGATTATGATTCCATTATTTTAATGTTTTAGATTAAATTTACCTTTCTTTTTTTGAAATGGGTAAGTGAAAACAAATATTGATGAGGTACAATCCTAAAATAAATGCATATATTTTTCTTTACTATGAAAAAGTATTACCTTGGCTGGAGTGGCTCTATGACGACTTCTATTTTGTACATTCTTTCGGGTAGATCTGCTTTGTCCAGACATTACATTAGCTGATAGTCTACACAAAAAACAAAAAAAAAAAACATTATTTATCTAGAAATAATATGGATATTACCTGTTTTAAAAGGTAGGAGATTCACACCTTTCATCTTCTGGCACAGAATTAAGCGGAGGCCTGTAATGCTGATGCCTATCAGCAGTGGGAGAAGAGCTGATGTGCCCGTCAGACATTGACGCATGGCCTGAAGTTCTGTTATCATCTGATGAGCTTCCGTTAGAATCTGCTCGCCTCTATAAAAAAAAAAATTTAAATGACTAGTTTAAATAAGGATACAAATAGACACTGAATCTGAGTCAAAAATGGACATTCTATTTTATTAAATCTTTGAGGACCTAACTGCCTGTCTTTGCTAAAACAAATACACTTAAATAAGGCACAAATATCATATCCTATTAAAGATTGATGAACAGTAAAACAAGCTATATCTTAACTAATAATGGTCATAATTCACATAAAGTCACATAATTCATTTAATTTCTTTCAATATTCTTTTATTTATTTTCAATATTCATTATTGTTTTATTTTTTAGAAACTTTAATTAGCTTTGATTTACAGGAGACATACTTTATTAATGATGTAATATATGATATTGAATTCATAATGAATTAACATAGGAGAACCATATTATCAAAATAACCAACTTTCAATTATGCTAGGCGCACATTGAAACGCAGGCGACGCAGAGCAGAGCCGTTTTTGTGAAACGTGAATTAGATAGGAACCGTGCAAAGTGGGATGCAGATTTCTCTTCAAAGAAAAAAAAATTATTTAAAAAATAGGTGGTCACCCACAATGATGGTTAAATTAATCAATATATATTATAAAGCAAAGTGTACAATGTGCGTGCCGAAAAGGCTCAAAAACGACTACACGTACTATCAAGAATGTTATGTAGTCATATTGCCCTATTGCCCCTAACGATGAAGAAGGTTTCAGTTTTCATTTTAGGTTTGTAATGTTGAAGGGACAAGGGCTGTAATTTTAAGCCTCTCGCGAGTTAATGAATGAAAAAAATTAGTTCGACATTTGGAAGCCAGGAGCGCTGGCTAAACTCAATTCATAAGGTTATCGTTCATTAGTTCGGTTTGTTATGTTTTAATAATGGTTTTAGCTTCAGCTGTTTTCTTTAAATTACACGAGATTATGTATAAATAATTATTTTTTCCTTTTTATTTTTCAATAAGTTCATTACATCTCTGCAATGAAGTGAAATTAAAAATAAACAAAACCAAGTGGATTCCTAAGCGAATTAAGTTTTACAGAAAAGGAAAGATTTGGTTGAAACATTGCCTTTAATAAACATACAATATAAGAGTAAATTTCCAACAAAAGAAAAATTGCTTATTAGTGTAGTAAGCGAATAAAAACTAACACAATAAAATAGATAACCTATAGATAATATGATTAAAAGATATGACCTAAAGGAATATATACCGAAAATAAAGTGTTCATATAATATTTCTGTTTAATAGTTCTGTTCTGTTCGTAAATTTTCAACCGAATTCGAAAAAGGAGAAGTTAGTCAACTTGATAAGGATGCGGTACTGTCATGAGAATGGTCTCAATGGAATCAGAACATAGAAACCATAAAAAATGGTACATATCATGACATATTTGCTGCCAAAATAATTTTTCTTAATCTAGAAAAGGGAAGAAAACGCATTGAGAGAACCGCATTAATGGGGTCTCTTATACCCAAACCATGTATGGGCGAAACTTACCACTAATACTAAGCTGAAGTTTCAGGATGGTACAAATTTTGTTTTAATCATGATTAATTTTGGTCTATTTTTCTGTACTATTACATTTTAAAGTTATTGTTTCATTCCACAACTCCCTGAGCGAAGCCGGGCCCCAAAGCTAGTATAAAATAATTTAAAAAATTGACGATCATCAAGAAGATGCCCAAAATAGGACAAAAATTGTCCATCTCTCGTAAATACTCACAAAACTTGCGAGATCGTGGAAGAGGTGTCAGTGAAGAGGAAGGATTTGGCACCGTTTGGAAGCGACTCCGTGGTGTAATGGATAGCATACCGCACATGTCATTCGGAAGACCCGGGTTCGATTGCCGGCGGAGCCAAATCTTTTATCTTAAAAAAAAAAATTATTTAAAATAATTTAAAAAAGTAGGTGGTCACCCACAATGATGGTTAAATTAATATTTTAACTTCCTTTATATTTATATTAATAATAATAGCCTTTTATGATGTACAATTAAAGAATAGATAAAAATAAAAATTAACATTATAAATGAACATTCATCTTCTTTGTACATTGGCCTTCCCATATCATTGGTTATAATAAATAAAAATTATAATATAGTCTTTATTATTTAGGGGAGTAATTGTCTACGCTGTCCCAGGGGAGCAGAGTTCATAATCTCTACCCACTTGTCTCTCCAAGCTTGCCTGGCTCTTGCCAGTCTCCACCATATCGTACCAGCTAACTCCTTACACCAGTCACACTATCTCTTGGCTTGTCTTCCTCTTGAGATTGTAGGGTGGCCAAAGGATTGCATCTCTCGCCCAGCTTGGATCTTGCCTTCTTAATCCCACTTCCATTTCAGAGTATTGCTGTGATGATTTATAACTTTCAAACTAGATTTCTGCCTGATAATGGTGTTTTTTATTTTATCTTTCCTCCTGATATTTAACATACTCCGTTCCACAGATCTTTGCTAAGTTGTTATTTTCTGTGTCTGAACTTTGGTTAAGGACCAGGTAAGACTGCCTTACCAAACTACATGAATGATGCAGGACTCAAAGATCTTCTTCTTCATTTCTGGCAGGAACTCGTTTTTGAAGATTCTCCTCAGTGACCAGTACTTTTTCCAACCATGAGCTATCCTTCTGCTCACTTCTTTTCCTCGTTTATCCGAGTTGGCCCAGGTATATTTAATCTTCTACATATTCAAGTTGATGACTATCTATTTTCACAGCTGTCTTTTCTGCATTTGACATTACTTTTATTTCCATAGTTCGGAGGTAGTCCAAACTAGACAAACTTTGCATACTCACTCCTACTAAGTTTGTCAGCATTTTAATAATGTTTTCTGAAAAATGCGCCAACAGAACAATATCGTCTGCAAAGAGACGGTTCAGCCATTTTCCATCAACCTTAATGCCTATGTCCTCCTCCCAGCCTAAGGTCCAAAAAATCATTTCCAGTACAATGATGAAGAGAATTGGTGAGAGGGGATCCCCTGCCTGACGCCTTTTTACTTTCACTTACCTATATATGAAATATATAGTAAGGGAAAGTATTGCGATCGTGAAAAAATAAAAATTCGACTTCCGGTTTTCAACGTAAATACATGTTTTGGGGTCCCCTGAGTCCAAATAATCAAGTCCTGCGAAATGGTCAGTTTGTGTGTGAACAGACTAGCTCAAAAACCATTAACCATGCGAACCTGAAATTGGGTATTTAGTGTATATATATGCCCGCGATGTGACAGCAAAAATTTCATCAAAATTGCTCAAAGGGAGGGGGTACTTTATTTAATAACTTTTTACGTTTTTTTCGATTTTCTCAAAAACGGCTCAAACGATTTTGATTAAACTTAGTATTTGAGGTATTAATATGCCCGAGATATGACTGTAAAAATTTCATCAAAATTGATCAACCGGAGGGGGGACTTTACTTAATAAATTTTCTATCATTTTCATGTTTTTTTTTTTATTTACTCAAAAACGGCTTTAACGATTTTTATCAAACTGGGTATTTGATGTATGTATATGCCAAAGATGTGACAGCCAACATTTCATCAAAATTGGTCAAAGGGAGGGGGCACTTTATTTCATAACTTTTTTTCCAATTTATACCTTTCTTTCGATTATCTAAAAAACGGCTTTAATGATTTTGATCAAATTCGCCATGTTTAATGAATATAAGGTGTTCTTTAATATCAGGTCAGCTTTATCGTAATTAAAATGTTCTGAGGGGGCTTAAACGGGGAAGGGGCCTTTTTTGTTTTCCTATGAAGTGCCCTTGTTTTTGTTTATATGGAAAAATTAACTGTCTCCCATAACGCCTAAAAACAATAAATGGCTAAATATGAAATATGAAAAAAATCAAGTAAACATATAGAGGAGAAAAAAAGAAAAATATTCCGTCAACTCATAAAATAAGTTGAGCACCCACATGCGGCGGAGTACGCCTTTAATGACAGACCATTGTTCATAATTAAAGCCATTCTGTTCACTTAATGGAAATTATTTGTTTCATGGTAAATGAAGTTTTCAACAACTACATAGAGAATTATAAAATCAGACGACTTGGAGTATTATGCTTGCATTGCCGAATTACCACAAGTAAAAACTTTTATTTAATAATGAAAAAAATAGTGTTTTTTATAGAGCAAATAAAAACAAAAATAAGAAATTAATGTGGAAAAATGTGTCTTTGAGAAGTGGCAATTAACAAAACACATCAATTTCTAATTTAAGTAAGTTGGTAAGTGAAAGTTGTGTGTTGGGCGCATGCACCAGATTTTTGTACCTTGTAGCTCTTGCCCTGTTTTTCCGTCCCTATGAATGCTTCCATTTAAAGCTCCATGATTATACAGATATGTTTTCCTTCTATTTCCACAGCTCTTAGGGCTTTATATATACTCGTATGAAGTATGCTGTCGAACGTTTTTTTGAAATCTACAAAAGACAAATATAATGGAAAATACTCCCTAGCCCTCTTGATAACCAGGTTAAGGGTCTGAATGTGGTCCATAACTGAAAAACACTCCTAAATCCCGCTTGTTCTTCTCCTGTAAAGTCCATTATTCTCATCTTTAAACATTCTTTTAGGATGTTTGTAAAAAGTTTTGCTATGGACGACAGAGTGAGATAGGCCTATAATTATCAATATTTTCCTTGTTGCCTTTTTACTTTCACTTACCTATATATGAAATATATAGTAAGTGGAAGTATTGCGATCGAGAAAATTTTCGACTTCCGGTTTTCAACGGAAATACACGTTTTGGGGTCCCCTGAGTCAAAATAACCAAGTCCCGCGAAATGGTCTGTGTGTGTGTGTGTCTGTGTGTGTGTCTGTGTGTGTGTGTGTGTGTGTGAACAGACTAGCTCAAAAACTATAAACCGTGCGAACCTGAAATTGGGTATTTAGAGTATGTATATGCCCGCGATGTGAAAGCAAAAATTTCATCAAATTTGCTCAAAGGGAGGGGGTACTTTATTTAATAACTTTTTAGGTTTTTTTCGATTTTCTCAAAAACGGCTCTAACGATTTTGATTAAACTGAGTATTTGATCTATTGATATGCCCGAGATATGACTGTAAAAATTTCATCAAAATTGATCAACCGGAGGGGGGACTTTACTTAGTAAATTTTGTATCATTTTCACGTGTTTTTTTATTTACTCAATAACGGTTTTAACGATTTTGATCAAACTTGGTATTTGATGTATTTATATGCCCGAGATATGACTGTAAAAATTTCATCAAAATTGATCAACCGGAGGGGGGACTTTACTTAGTAAATTTTGTATCATTTTCACGTGTTTTTTTTTATTTACTCAATAACGGTTTTAACGATTTTGATCAAACTTGGTATTTGATGTATTTATATGCCCGAGATATGACTGTAAAAATTTCATCAAAATTGATCAACAGGAGGGGGGACTTTACTTAATAAATTTTGTCCAATTTTTACCTTTTTGATCGATTATCTCAAAAACGGCTTTAACGATTTTTATCAAATTCGTTATGTTTAATGAAAATTAGTTGTTATTTAATATCAGGTAAGCTTTATCATTATTAAAATGTTCTGAGAGGGCTTAAATGGGGAAGGGGCTTTTTTTGTTTTTCTATAAAGTACCTTTGTTTTAGTTTATATTGGGAAATTATCTGTCTCTCATCACTCTTAAAAATAAGAAACGGCTAAATATGATATATGAAGAAAATCAAGTAAACATATACAGGAGAAAAAAGAAAAATATTCCGTCAACTCATAAAACACCTTGAGCTCACGCATGCGCCGTACGCCTTTAATGACAAACCAATACGTTATAATTAAACTGTTCTGTTCATTTGAGAAGTGGCAATTAACAAAATTAATTTCTAATCTAAGTAAGTTGGTAAGTGAAAGTTCTGTGTTGCGCGCACGCACCAGATTTTTTATGTAATAATATTATATTAAGATTTTCCAATAGCAGGAAGGAGACTAATCACTAATATAGAAAAAAATGGCCTCAAATAGTCTCAAAATTACATATATATATGAAAATATATATATGTAATTTTGAGACTATTTGAGGCTGTAATAATATTATGTAAGCCATTCTTCATATTTCTTCACTTCTCTTCAGCTAGTACTAAATTAAATATCTTCTTGATTTCCTTGTATATCTATATTGTCACACATCAAATAAAAAATTAGAATTTAATGGAACAAGGTCCGGACTATTTGGTAGGTGAGGAAGAAGTTCGATACCATCAAGATGTTAAAACTTTTACTTGATCCGATGGGAAGTATGTAACCAGACATTTTCTTGATGGAACAGAATTTGTTTGCAGTTGACCAAAAATGGATAATGCTACGGCAGTTCTGACTACATTCTATCTAACAAGATAGAATTGCAAATAGAAAAGATAGAAATTGCAAAAGAAGTCAGTGTTTTTTGTGCTCCCATCAGAAATTATTCTATGGATTACTCCTTTGTAGTAATCAATACCCTAACAACAACCTGATAAGATGTTTGACCTTCAGTCGAATTCGGACTCATTTCAGTTTTTTTGATTTCAAGAGTCACTTTGGGGGCCGAACAAGGTTTTTTCTAATAATGTCTTGAAATAATAAAAGTTTTGGGAGATACCGTCTTGTGGCTTTTTCAATAAAAACTTTTGAAATAACACTTTATCAAGTCAGTCCAGTGTAAATAAATAAGCTCAGACCAGTTTTCCAAAAAAGGATACATTTTTAGGTAAATAAGAATTAGAATAAACGTGGTTATACTCCCGGGAGTCTATTAATTTGATAAAAGGATCACTTATTTTTATAAACCCTCTCAAATAAGTTATTGTGTATCATGCAAAACAATAAAATTTAAGTTAGGTAACCTGCAAAATTCGAAGCTCATTGATATGGTAATGTGGGAGAGTTGATACAGCACCAGACCTAGCATCGCTGTCTTCACTACGTGGAGATTCTTTGCATGAGGAAGGGCTTTGTCCAACAGCTTGACTACTACCTCCACTTACCTTGAAAGATTCCATAAAAGTAAGAATGAAAATTATTCTGTTACAAAAATGATTAAAATTCATAAATTAAGAAAATCAAGCAATAATATTACAAACCATAATGGTTTTCATGATTTTCCTATAAGACTATTATAAAGAGGTATCTAAAAGATGAAGTGTAGATTGAATAAAGGTCAGAGGTATCCAGTTTTCTATTTATTGGATATGATTATATAAATGCTCACTTTAATAGTCAACATTCGATGTGTCGAACTTCGATAAGTTAAAGTCTTAAATAAGTCGAACAAAATCTGTGGTCCCAAGTCATCACACATAAATTCCACTTCAATATTACAATTTCGGGAGAAAAACATGAAAAATTATTTAAATAAGTCAGACTATAAATAAAGGCCATGAGAGAAGGTTTCCAGGACTACAACCTCTATGAGCCAAACTGTTGGAAGTCATTACCTTTATAAATCGAACTCGAATTGCCAACTACAGAGAATTCATCTACGAGGAAAATTAATATGCATTTAAGTAACTGTTTGTTCCTTGGTATTCTACTAATTATTAACTTACTAACACTATCATTAACTATACTACAAAGAACATGCATTTTTGTAAAATATGAGTGGTTCTGTCCCCCCAGAACCTGAGCAAACCTTTATACATTATACATTTATTCCTTTTAGAAATCAAATTGAGTACTATATTAAAAAAAAAATAAAAGAATAAATCAAAGGTACCCTGGTAGGTGCCACTGGATGAGGTACACTAGCTTCGGGAGTCGCAGAGGGAGATGATGGAGTTTTGTTATTGTATGGCACAAGTTCTCGACTTCCTCCACCTGCTCCGCTTGGCCTAAGAAAATTATAATAATTTGTAGACTTGTTTATAGATTAAAGTATATCGACTATCTATAAAATATGAAAAAAAAAAATTCTTTATTAATCAACTAACAATTCTTTAGCAACTAATTAAAACTTTATTAACTAATTAATTTTTTATTATGCTGGTACATTTTGTTTATATATTTGGATTTAATATAGTTCTGAGCTCCTGAAAAAGCTGGAAGGGTAAGTTTTTTAAATTTTAATCAACTATTCAAGTCATTGCATACTGGGACTGTTCCAACTAGCTGAGGCTCTTAACATTTCATTATTTTTTTTTTAAATGGATTTTTATTATTTTATTTTACTTATTTTTTATTATTAATGTTTTTAAAAATCTTTTTAATTGAATGATGACCAAAGCTTATCACACTCAGCTTCTGCTAGATTGCCAAGGTGAACCATATAAGAGCTTCCACTCTTCTATAACTTCAGTAAGTTGGAGGGATATGACATTATTAATGCATCTATATATTCTGGAAGTCAGGTTTCCCTTCATATTCATCAAGTTAATTTTGTATTAAGGCCAAGATTCACATATGAATGTGAAGGCTGGGTTTAAAACAGTCTTTTTTACTTTTAAGGTACAAATTAGCTTCAAGTATTTCAAATTGCTACAAGTAATTTATTTCTTGAATTTTATATATTCTTGTATAAATTATTTTTTAAATCAAAAAAAGTAAGAACGGAACTTTTGATTCCGTAAAGAAGGTTTATTTTAATGTAATTAAAAGATAATACAACCTGTATCATTAACCTGTTAACATCAATTTTATTGTTTTGCTGCCTTTTAATAATTTTTTCGATCTACCCCCACCCCCATACAGGTGGTGTCTATTAAGGAGAGTTCAGCCACGAAATTAATTTTACCCCTGCTAAGGCATAATCAAACTCCAGCTGCTAGCCTATAAAATCCTAAAGCGAGCCATTTTTGGTATTGCTGTTGTGATGGCATTCGTTGCTATCACAACCCATTTTTCAATAAGTATGTTGCCAACTGCCATTTTTTCCATCATTAAGAGTATTCCTTTGTCATGTATTAGTAAGTATTATGACTATTCCTTTGTCATGAGAGACAAGAAAATATAATATGGGAATAAACTGCCTGATGATGTACTCTAGTTGTCATTCCCAAATATTCCCTCCGATCCTTTCTTTACATACTTTTTTTTTTATTTAATTCCTAAATATGACTATAAAATAATAGGACTATGAATGCAACCTTTTTAATATCACACTTATTCATTCAGACAGTGGTCAGTGTCATAAAAATTATTGTGGTATTTTATTTCTGAGAGTCTGATCCTGTTTTACCACCAATCCTCTAAAGGAATTTCATCTCAGTAGTTTTTTGCGGTTTGTCGTAATGGTCCAAGATTTATTAGAATATGCCGCATGAAAGTGTTTTTGGATATAGCCACCTATTTCTGTTCATAATTCTCTCCTGTTAATAGAAACCCTTTTGACAGCAGTAGAGAACTTTCCAGCCAACAGCAATCTTTCTCGGACCTCTATATCCCACAATTCGTTTTCTTTTGGGTATCCTCTTAGATATTTAAAGCTATCCAATTGCTCCATTTATTTTTCCAAGTATGCAGACCTTATGCAAGTTATGGTGGCAGAACTTTCCAATTCTTACTTTTTTGTTTATTATTTCAAGGACATCTTTTAGAAAGAAATTATTATACTAAAGATATCTACCATATTTTTTGAAAACCAAAAATAAGTATAAATGTTAACAATAATTTAATTTAATAATGGTTTAAAATAGTTGACCATAGTGAGTAAGGAATGAAATGAAAGATTGGTGTGTCGGTGCAATCATAAAAAGTAACACTTATCCCGCTCTAATATTCTGGAGCCTAATGACAGCGTTTTGAATCTGCTCTGGGCTGTCGATTATCAATTCGTGGCGGACCCACGGAATAAAAACTTGACCTAACCAACATTATTTAAATGGGTTGGTTAAACATCTTGATTATAGCAGAAATCATGCCTGCAGTTACAATTAAAATATATTACAATTCGACTTTTTATTGTGAAATGAAATCATTTGTGTTGATTTTAAATAATGTGGTTAGTAGCCAAATAAGGCGACATGGGAACTAGAGACGATCTCTGCTTGGAGGCAACAGAAAATCTGCACAGGTCGCTTAAGCCGATTTATCGTTGTATAAACGGCTGAACTTCAAGAGAATAACTTTAATATGGAAGAAGAGGTTTCCTCGAACTTTTCGCACTTCCCTATCAAGCCCCTGAAATTATGACGTAGGTACTAACCATGAAGTTCTAAATCACGAATCCTAATGGTATGATTCGGAACAGATGAACGAGCGAACCTTAGAAGGTTAGTAGAATTATAACACATTTTCTGGACCCTGTGGTATGAAAACCTCTAATTTATGTGAGGTCAAAAATATTTGCCGAACACCTTAACTTCAATTACTGAGAGTATTTTTCATGGCAAAGCAACAAAAAAGAAAAAATGTAATGGTAAAGCACTGAAACAGTATTAGTCAATACAGCAATATTCTCCGTTCCATAACTAATTGATTTGTATACTATATACTATACTATATTAGTAACTAACTAAATAACTAATTGATCAGTATTATCAATGAAAGTTTAGAAAATTGGGATTTGGTCTATTATTCATAAATTTAAAATTTGTGAATAACAGAAAAACAATAATTTTAGCTCAAAGAGCATTGTAATAAGTTAAATTACTCTTATAATTAAAATAAATTAAAAATATTAATTTTTCCATTTCCCACTTTCCATTAATTAAAAATTAAAATTATATTCTTTAAACGATTGAATAGTTATTATCAATTTTTGGAAAGTCAAATTTTTTCCCGGGTTGTATCGGATAGGATATTTTTTAACTTGCTACTTCAAACGAATTAACAGAGATATTGATAAAGAATTAAGACTCTACCAGTAATCACATTCTTCAGGTCCTGGAACCACAACAACGCTTTTGTAAACTTTATTTGCCTGGCACAGTATGAAATTGTCGTTCGGTATCTTCTTGTAGGTTTTGCCGGGTTCATAGCGGGGAGCTGGTCCTAGTTCCCGACAGAGGTGACAGTCACACTTGCCATCGCAAAGCATGTTTCGAATGGCTAACACATCCTAGCAGCAGGCTCATCGGAGGCTCTCGTAGATACTCTGGCAGGGCGATGTTAAGCTCACTCTTACGTCACGGACAGCACCTCAAGAAATAACCGCCGGCCCAGGCTGAAGAAAACTGCGCCCTCACTCCTTCAGCTAGAATCCTCTCACTTTTTTCTAAGATTGTATCACCCTCCTTGTGAAGGAAACGGGAGAAGGAACAATTGATAATTATGTTAATAAGATTCACACAGGCCCCGTAACAGTTTTTAGAGTCTAGCCATCCGATTTTTTTTCAAAATACATTTTTTAAATATAGAAAAATATTTAAATTATTAATTTAATAATGAATCAAATGTTAAGACAATAAAATCTAATGTTTCATAAAATACTAAAATATATCTGCACTTCCAACTTATTTATATAAAACTAACCTCCTAGGCAGAAGAACTTCAGTTTACTAAAGAGGCTAAAATAAAGTGAACTAAGCGTCGAACAGAATATTTTAAGAAACCTGAAATTAAATTTGAATTTCGTGAAATATGGTTGTGTTTACTTCTATCGCTTTTGAAGTACAATATACTTCACTTTGACTTTCATATTATTTGAAAATAAAGCAGCATGAATAAAATAAATAAGTATAGATAATTTAAAAATATTCTTGCTTAGTTCACAATGATATTACACGGACCAAATGGGAGGACAACACTGCTCACCATTTTTAACAGAAATGCACCATCTTCTGAAAGTTTTAAGCGAATAAAGTGTATAATACTGTATTACTTTCACTGACCTATATATGAAATATGTAGTAAGGGAAAGTATTGCGATCGTGAAAAATTTCGACTTCCGGTTTTCAACGGAAATACATTTTGGGGTCCCCTGAGTTCAAATAACCAAGTCCCGCGAAATGGTCTGTGTGTGTTTGAATAGATTGGCCCAAAAACTATAAGCCGTACTAACCTAAAATTGGGCATTTGGTATATGTATATGCCCGTGATATGACAGTAAAAATTTCATCAAAATTGGTCAAACGGAGGGGGTACTTTATTTAATAACTTTTTACGTTTTTTTTTCGATTTTCTCAAAAACGGCACTTTTTTTTTGATGTATTTGATGTATTTATTTCATCAAAATTGATCAACCGGAGGGGGCACTTTACTTAATAAATTTTGTATCGTTTTCACGTGTTTTTTTTTATTTACCCAAAAACTGCTTTAACGATTTTGATCAAACTGGGTATTTGATGTATGTATATGCCAAAGATGTGACAGCCAATATTTCATAAAATTGGTCAAACGGAGGGTAAGCTTATCAATCAATATCAGGTAAGCTTTATCACTATTAAAATGTTCTAATGGGTACACTGCTCACCATTTTTAACAGAAATGCACCATCCTCTGAAAGTTTTAAGCGAATAAAGTGTATAATACTGTATTTTTTTAATTTTTTTATTCTTATTATTATTTTTAGATGAAGCAGTGCAACACACTATTCAACCAGCTTCAAGTTAATAAAACATCAACATGAAATACTTAGAAAGAAGACATGAGGCAGAAATTAGTAAACATGATTAATTGGCTGATTAAGGATGTGGAAAATTATGACGGGATGCATAATCGCATCAAAAGTCGACTTAAAATGCTTCTCAATTATAAAACAACCGATTAAATCGATTTAAAATTCATTTAAGATTTACGAACCGAATTTATTATCTTCAAGCCTAAAGTAATTAAGAATTATAGCTAGAATGATTACTTATACGTTTATTTTTATTCCTCGGTATTCAATATTTAAATGCAAATGAAAGCATAATAATTTGGATCAATGATTTTATTCAAGGTCAGAAACGCAGATAAGAATTGACTATTTAGTCATAAACATAATGAAACTTAGGATTTACACAATATTACATTAAAAGATACATCTGTAAATAGGTTTACACGTGACGCACGCTACAACATGCCTTGACCTGTTTACGAAATTAAGTATAAATCCGGTACGTCTTAAATTAATAAGAAAATTGCAAAATATTACTGAAATGAGGTAGAAAAAACGTTTCTTTGGATTATAATTTTCCCCACATCTCTCGCTATTTAAAAGAGAGTTTGCAGAGGAAAACTCTCTCTACAGGTATAATGTAGAAATTCATAAAATGAAAAATAAAAATTTAATAAATTATAACTTCGTGATTTTTAATGAAATATTTACAGAGCGACGTATATTCACGCCCCACCCCTCAGCCTATTGGAGTAGAAATAGTCGAAACGGCCATATACCGAACTGACTGTAAAAATAGCGATCAACGATAATAGATAGCCAGGATCAATGGTGGAATCAGGCACTGGGCACCCCTTCCTCTGAGCTCCCAGGAGTTGTCAAAACCTTTAAAAACACCTTACATCAACAATCTTCATACTCTGTAATGCCAACTCAATGATATTTAAAAATAGTTATTTATCATTTTAAAATAACCTCTCATAAAAAAATTAATAAAAAAACAAGATATAAACACCAATGACTCTCTCTTCGCTATTGTTAGTGCAAGATAATGAAATAACCTATAACGATGTAATTCTTAGAGCTCCAACACTTATGCAACAGGAAAAGAGATTAACAAAACCAAAAAAGAAAGTTCACTTTCCACCAAGATTCTCACCTAGAAAATGTTTATTGGCCCAGGATCCATTCCCACACTCACTAAGGATTCACATGACTTTCATACTTGGAACCAAAACAATAAGACTCTAATTATAGAAAATGAGAGTGATCAAAGTCTTCTTCAAGTAAAAAGCAATTGCTTGAACTGTAATCACGATTAGCTACTTTGTAAATTAATCACATTTACTTCTACAAAAATCTATTAATAACTTAAAGAAGAGCCTAAGTTAGAGTATTAGTCGGTCGGCTGTTTACAATTTGTCTTATCTGCATGACATCGTCTACGTCCACGTAGTAAGGATTACTAAACTTAATTTCTTCCTTAAAGAAAGGTTCTTCACGGTGGATCCTTAAGGACGACTTTTTAAACCTTTCATTGTTTAAACAAATTTAGCTTCTCTTCAGGAAATTTTCTATCTACAAACTAAACTTTTATGGTTAATTAGTTACTTAACGGATTCCTCTAAAATGTCACCCTATAACTGAAGTAACACAACACCTGGTTAGGACAAGTTACAATTAGTATCTTAATTCTTCCTGCAACAAGGGTAGGTTTATAAGGCTATACAATAAAAAACTATAAGGCTATAAAATTTTAACTTTGCAAACGGCAAAATTAAGCGAATTATATTAATAATCTTTTTGTTCTCTTACTTTTTCTTTTAATTATGACCTAATGAAAATATTTAGGTTTTCGCGTCATTAAAAATAATTATATCTGAATAAAATCATAATCATAATGAATAAAAATCATTTGTTCAAGTACATTAAATAGAAAAATGCTAGGAGTGCATTATTTTAGGTTTGATACTATCTTCCCAAAACAAGTTTTAAGATTATTTGTAATAAACATCCCTTTAAAATTTTATTATAATCGAAATCACTGCTAAATAAAAGTTCTAAACTGAACATCTAGGCTACGTACCCAATATAACAGTTCTAACGGAGAATAACAGAGGTTTCTGTAAAACTGTTACCTATTGATTAAATACAACTATAAAAGTTTGCAATATTTTCGGATAGGCCCGACCACAGTTCTTCGCTTTACCTACCGGAAATTGATATGCTAAGAACGCAAAACCAAGGGGTGTTGCGGGTTTATACTTCGTATAAAATATTCAGTGAAGCCATGAGCGAAATCATTAATTTAAGAAGCAATGTTACAATCAGATACGCAATTCGCAGGATTACGTCGCAGACTGGTAAAATTTTCGTCTATGGGGCAGACAGGTAAAATTCTAAAGCCTAGGGGAAGTGTTCGAGGTATTTTGACCCTCTAAGGCTTTAATAATTTTTAAAATAAACCTTATTGATAATTAAAAGTTAAAATAAGTGTTTACATAGTGCTTAAAAAATATAATAAATGAATACGAATTTATTTAATTTGTAGTTTTTGGTTCTCAAAATTTTTAGGGTGGCAGCTGCCCTCCCTTCAGCGGACGCCCATGTTTTGAGGAAGTACTATTAGAAGCGACATCCATATCTCTCGTCCAATGCAGGAATGTTCTAAAAAATAAAAAGTGATATTTCAAAAGAACCAATTTTGGCTAACCCGAGTTTCTTCTTTTGATATCGGTGCCTGCTTTATCCGATAGTTAAAATGTTTCACGAACCATCACTATCGCGGTCATGCTCAGAGATACTAGATGAAAATTAGAAGATAATTCGTGAAAAAAAAATAGATTAGTAGATGCTATGGTTAATCCAAACACAAGAGAAGAAACAATTAAAAGGCAATATATGTAGCTGTAGCTCAGAACTACATTAGTTGAGCATAAATACATTTGATTGAGGAATATTTTTAAAACAAGTTTCATTCCATTAATAATAATTAGAAAAAAAAAAGCAAAACTGAAACAAGTTGAAAAACATCAATATTCGAAACATACACGGACGATTTTTATAAAAATTGACTATTTGATATCCCCGATCTTCAAATTCGATTTTTGCATATTTTTTCACACAAAAAAACATATAAAACCTATAAAAAACATACAAAAAAAAAAAGTTGCCTCTAATACTTTGATTATAAATAAGGAGAATTGGTTTGTCTCCAAGCTTAGCACAAAAATTCATGGCGACTGTTCCCGAATGGTCTGTTCTTTGAAAATGTTGGTAAGGGCCACGATTAAAGGTCCGATCACACATGACCGACACGCAGCACGGGCGTATATCGGATCTGATTCAAATCGAAGGATAGATAGTAAGCGGCCACACTTGCCCGACATCGGCTCAACCGACCCGTTACTATCTATCCTTCCTATTTGAATCTGATCCGATACACGCCCGTGCTGCGTGTCGGTCATGTGTGACCAGACCTTAAATTTATTTGTGATACCTGCAATCAGTTGATGTGCAGACTTGGAGAAGAATATCTTAAGCAGCTATTTGATATTCCATGCAAAATCATGGTACCTATGTCACAAACATTATTCGTCACAAGTGTTACGTTTATTTAATGTATCATTGTTCAATTAATAATGTGAGTGATACCTGCAAAAGAACTTGGTAAGGGACAGTTAATCTAGGTTATCCTCTGACACTTGATTAAGTTAGAGATGGAGATTTTGTCTGAAAACATCGCGTGTTACGACCAAAAATGTAGCACTCCCGACGGGAAAATAACAGTCGTGTTGTGTGTGTCAAGTTTTAATGCCAACATTTAAAAATTGTTGAATCTTTTCTTTTTTATGTATTAAGGGTATTTTAATAGGTACTTTAAGATGTAGACAGGAGCAATAAAGAAAAGAAAGCAAATATACGTAATGTTAAATATTTGTTGAATAAAAAGATGTAGTAGTAAAAAAGATGTATGCTAGGAGAAAGAAAAAAGCAAAATGACAGTTTGTCCATCAAGAACTATTAAATATAGGAGTACTTAGCTTTTCAAAACGATCATTCTTAGACTTAGCCACTTAAATGTAAAGCAGTCAAAGAATTAACAAGCGGTAAATCGTTGACACAAACTTTATTTCAAAAGCTGAGAAAAAAGCTGCAGCAAAAACACTAATATTTTACAATGAGGTGATGAATGAGCAGCAAAAGTCGTTGAATCAATGACTTATTGATACTTCAAGTTAGTGCAGGAGCCCAATGCAAAAATTTTCCCCATAGAACAAACACCTACAAATTTCAACACAGTTAGAAATAACAGAGTTTAGAGCAAAAACGCCCGTCTGGCAACGATAAAATTCAACCTAATGCTTTAAAAATTAATTTGAATTTTTTTTAAAACCTCAAAAATGAGTTTTTCACCAGCATTTTTTGTGTGTGATTGGTTTGGTTTATTCTTGCTCACTCTCGAGACGCATCATCACAGTGTAAAAACTCTTCAACAAGGCACTGAATCTTGCTTTCCTTTTGGTATTTAATAATTACTAAGCTGGTGTCTTAGCCATACTGCTTTACTTGCCAAGTTCAGTAGCCTCCTCGCTTCCTCGCTAGTTAGCCCAGAAGCCCATTGCAAAAAATCTCACTCATAGAACATACAAAAATAAAAACTATATTTAATGCTAGATTAATACATATATAATTAAAATAAAAAATTTCTTCCATAGTAAAATGAAAAATCAAAGCTGGAAAAAAGAATTTGCAAATCACACGTTTTACACTTTGATTTTATAATTTATGTTAATTATAATATTTCGTGTAAAGTATATTTGCATGGATAACTACCTGTAAACATCCTGGCATTGAATGAACCAGACAGAACAGACAGAACAGTAAATCTGGATTGATTCTTTCCCATTGCTGGATTTAAAGGATTTTTGAGATTGTTTCTTCCAAATACAGAGGTTTGTTTGCTTACTTGTTGTTGTCTATTTGCTTGAATATAATCATATTCTTCCCTATCAGTATTTTTAAGTATTTCAAACCTGTAAAACCTATTTTTAACAGCTTGACTATTACTAATGCCAAAAGAATGTGAACTGTGTGCTGTCACTCACGAGAAAGTGGTTTTATTGCGCAACTAACAAAAATCATATAGAGAAATAGCAGATTTGTTGTGTCTTCATTTTTTTAAAGTAATGTGCGTGATTAGGAGATATAAAAAACGAGGTACAACTGCAAAAAACGGCGAAAAGGGTCGTCCGAGGAAATTATGTCAATAAAGAGAAAATTGAAATTGAATTGCTAAAAAATCCAACTGTAATTGCAGGTGCCCAAGTTAATATGGTCCAATCAACTTCTGGGGAGTGTTTAAGCATAAAAAGTGTAAGGAATGTTTTAAATTCTAATGGGCTTTATGGTAGGGTCCTGAGAAAAACACCTAACAGTAGTGAGACGAATCACAGAAAACAGCTTGCTTTTGATGGGGAATACATTAACTAACCCACCAGTGAATTGGTTACCTACCTCGGTGTAAGGGTAGGCACAGGCCTAAATATATCGCCTCACTTAGACTATCTGACGACAAGAGTAACCCAAACTGTCAATGGACTGAGTCGTATGGGAGGTGCATTCTGGGGCCTCAGATACCCAACCACTATGATTATCTATAGAGGAGTAGTGGAAAGTATCCTGAGGTATGCATCACCCTTCTGGAACCACAACCTCACATTTCTACAAAGGAAGAGGCTGGCTTCAACCCAGAGAATAGCTCTGCTGCAGGTCACAAGAGCCTACAAGACGTCTCATGAAGCGGTGCAGGTACTTGCAGGGGCGGTTCGGTTCCTCTCGAACTCCTCCTGCAAGAAGCAGTGATAAAATATAAATACAAGAGAGAGGGCTCTACAGGACTTCCGATGGACGATCTTCAAGTGAGAATTGGGAATGATCCAAACAAGGGGAAAAAGATAGTCCAGAAGGACACGATTGAGAAGTGGAGCTTGCGGTGGGCAATAGCCCCAAACGGGAGTACGCTGAAAAAATATTTTCCTTCTGTCAAATCTCGGCTATCCGCTAGATGGGTCCTACCGGGTTATTGGGTTTCCCAATTCCACACTGGTCATGTACGATTTTGACCTAAATTCCACGATTTTGACCATCTTGGTGTGGATGTCGAGCTCCACCACGTTTGAGGCAATAAGGGCCAAACTGATGCGATCTACAGCCTCACTGAAGATGAATTTCCTCAGTTAGTTACTGAAGAAAATTTTCCTCAGTTCAAAAGATTCATTCATGAATGGAAAACGGTTGTGGGGCCTGCACATTTTAACATAGAAGCGGAGGAAGAAGGCGAGGACTGGCACCAGGAAGACTACCAGAAGATGAAGTCTGCCCTGGGCAGATGGAGATGGGGAGATAGAAGGAGTTGAAGAATAAGAAACAAAAGAGAACCCTGGCGTCAGTGGCGCTTGGTGTTAGATTAGTGCTACCACTGCCGAAACCCATATGGCTATAAGACCAGGTAGGGATTTAAATAAATAAATAATTAACCCACCAGTTTTGGGTAAAATATGTTGTTCTCTGATGAGAGCAAGTTTAATTTGTTTGGATCTGATGGCCGGAAGACTATTTGGTGAAGAAAAAAAAAGAAGAATGAATCGAAGAAGCGAAATGTGTCCATTACTGGCATGGACTTGGATATGTAATGGTTTGGGGATGCATAGCCTATAATGGGGTTGAAAATCTCGTACCAATCGAGGGAATTTTAAATGCAGAAGGTTCTGTGAGGATTTTGCGCCATAACTTCATAGCAAGTGCTGCTTAATAGAGAATCCAGGATCAATTCATTTTTTAACAGGACAACAATCCTAAACAAACAGCCAATAAAACAAAAGAATGGCAATTTTTTAATGTTTGTACACAACTGCACAATCCTCCGCAGTCATCAGACATAAATATAATTGAAAATTTATGGCACACATTGGATCTAAATGTTAGAAAACACAATTTATTTGGAAGAAACAATCTCAAAAATCTATTTGAAAGAATCAATCCGGATTTAATTAAAAACCTGGTTCATTCAATGCCAGGACGTTTACAGACAGTTATCCAAGCAACATAAATTATAAAATCAAAGCGTAAACGTGTGATATGCAAATACTTTTTTCCAGCTGTTTTTATTTTTCATTTTAATATGGAAGAGGGTTTTTATTTTAATTATACATGTATTAAGCTAGCATTAAATATACTTTTTATTTTTGTAAATTGTATGATTTTTTTTATTACCTAAAGTTATTATATAATGAAGAAACTTGGTGTGCTAATACTTTTTGCCACCACTGTATGTAGAATGTATGTTTCACCTGTTAATTATAAGAACCTTTTTTTCATATAAAATTTTTCTTAGAACTATAAACCCAAAAATTATTGTTATAAAAGTACTTTGTAAAAAAAAAAAAAACAAAAAAAAAAAACTATTTTCATGAATTATGAGAAACCGGAATAATCTACATTGTTATTATTAAAACTTTTTTATAATTTACCAAGAAATAAAATAAAACAATAAAGGATATAGGAAAATAAAACTATATATATCAAGAATATAAGAAACAAGTTTTATTGAACATAAAAATATCTAGATATTAAAAAATTGCACTGCATATCACAGATGGATAAAGAAATGAAATTAAAAGAAAGTAAAAATAAATATTCGTTGTCGGAAACTTCATCTAAATTACCGATATAGTCATCAAGTTGTTCATCCACTGCAGGGTTGATGGGGTTATGAATAATGAGATCCTGGATTTCTCGAGGAAGAATAACACCACATATACCTTTTCGATCAATTGAAGAGTGCATATTCGTTGAACAAAATGTTGCAAAAATCCCTCATCTTATAGCCATCTTACTTTAACATGTCACATGTTTTAGCAGTTGTGTAAGACATCGATGTCAACTACTGCCAGCATTAGCAAATAGTGTTCCATCTGGGGGTTGTTGGAAAGTCTGAGTCTGTATGGATGACAGGTGTCTTATTTTACGAATTTATAGCTAGTGTGCTCTATCCATGGATCGTTGAGAGCAAAATTACATTGCCAACAATCCTACTCTCCCCACTTCCCGATTCTGCAAAGAACATGGGATACTTGCTATTAGTCGCACGCTATCAAAATGCTACACATTTCATCCAACCAATGAATGTGGCCATCTTTAATTCTCTAATAGGGCACTGGAAGAGTGAAGTTCATCATTGGAGAGTCGAAAATTGTGCGAACCCAAAATTAAAAAAATGAAACTTTGGCCATTACTAAAATCTATTTATCATACTTACTTAACTGGGTGATCTCATTTTTCGTTAAAATATGTTTTGGTGTTTGTTGTTTTGTTTTTTTTGTCTCATTTAAGCTTTTTGTGTATAAACAATTAAATTGTGGAAATTTTATTTTGTTTCCATTGTGAATTTACTAGTTTATAAATAAAAAAAATATTAACTTTTATTGTAGTCCTTATTACCTATTAAAAATCATGGGAAATCAAATATTAATGCATGTGTCAACTTTAAAACCATAAATGTCAACTTTCCAAACCTTTACCTTTTGATGTGTCAACTATTGGTTCATTTTAGAAGTTTCTAAGAAATCATTTTTTATTAAAACCGTAGGGTATTGGATTCCTAGTTTTCTAGAGGGAATTGGCCAAAATTCATAAAAAAGATTATCCTAACATCAATATATTGGTAAACAGTGTCAATAATATATATTTTTTTTCTTAAACTGTCAACTATTGGTACGGTTACCCTATATGCATTGTGTGCAAGAGTGTAGGGTATTTAAATAATATTTTAAAGCGCTGCCTACATATCACGCTTTCTCTGGTACCAATTTCACAGGAAATTAAAGACCAAATAATTTAATTTTTTATTTTAAAAATCCAAAGTTCCAAGGGATTAGTTGTTGAACATCATGTTCAACAACTAGTCAATCTTCAATTGATCAAAAAGGTATGGAACAGTTTGTGTAACCTTTATTTGGTGTTAAATCACGATTTGGCAAGTTTATTATTCAAAAGAGCATATGAAACAGCGTACCCGTCTTGTAACCCAGTTCTTCTTAATGAAATTAAAAGAACAATGTACGTTGCATATGCTTCCAGTTTCTCAAATTTCATGATAATTGTTTTGGTTTTTTTTTTTAGTATTTACAAAGTTATTTATGAACTACCAATGAACAAAATACAATTTAAAATTTGTAATCTGTAAATTTTGTGGACTGCTTCAACAGCGATTCAGTAGATATTTGAGCTATCAGTTCCTGCAGTTCCCTGGTCATTTCATGATGTCCTGCCGTAAAGCCTTCTGTGAGCAATCCTTCATTTCCAAGTGACAATAGTTTTGAGTTTTCTCAATGTCAATGTCTTCAAAGTTCTCTGCATCTGGTGGAATGGTTTCATCATCAACAGTATCCTGGGCCAGGATAGCCGAGCATGTTGGAGCACGAACCGCTGCAACATTTTTGAGTCAAACTGTTTGAATCCGCCCTGGGTTAGTTGACTTTTATTTTGTGGCAGACCCACGGAATAAATCTCAACCTTCCCACTGCGGATAAGATAGGTTGGTTACACCTGTAAAGTAACCCACCCCTGTATGCTAAATATCGCCAGGAAGGGGCATATAAATGTAACTCCTATAAATGCTGTTACTTATTCTACATCTTTGTCTTGTATCTTACCCGCAGATCGAATGTTCGATTTTCTCATTTTCTGATTTCAATTTTCTCACGTTATCTCACATTGATTTCACAGCTGATCTTCCTCTTCTAGGTTGTTCATTGATAGATCTGGCTATCGGCTCTATGTATTCAAATTCAGGGGCGGATTTATCACAATATTTGGGGGGTCATGATCCCCCAGGTCTCACACTCGCCTATTGCCTTCTGCCTGCAACCAATTGTGTTTTCAGATTTATTTAATGGATTATTTCCTTGCAGTCACAGTTGCACTGTGATCTAAAATGTTAGTTTATGGTTTAGCAGCTATGTCATTGCATCATTCCTTTAAAAATACAAAATAAACATAAATAGCTAAAATATTACGGGAGGGGTCGTGACCCCCTCTGGATCCGCCTTTGCTCATTTTGCAACAAGTTCCTTGGAATATAGGATGGCATCTTGCTATTATGTGCTACAGCATAAATTTTCTGAGCATTTATCACAGCACTGTCAATAATATTTATAAACATAGGCCACCATCAATTTTTTCAACGCATTTTAGTTCTTTAGTTGCAACTCCATTGTTTTTAAATAAAAGGTTTTTATTAACAGATTATAATAGGTTGGGGCATAATCTCATCTTGTTTCTTTTTTCTGTAGTAACATCTTCATGGGCTTGTCTTCATTTGACCAAGTTCATAGGAATGGCCAATGAAGCATTAATACAACATGAAAGTTTGTAAAAAGATGAAACAAACATTATTAGAGTCATCCGCATTGGAAGGCTTAGATGGGCTGGCCACGTTGCCAGAATGCCAGAACAGAGCATTCCAAGGAAAATGATGAGCGACAAAATCTATGGGTCGAGAGGTGTCGGAAGACCGAAACTTCGGTGGACAGATGGAGTCGCAAAGGATTCAAGACATCTTCTAGGTGCTCGGAATTGGACTGCGGCTGCGCAGGATAGGGAGCGATGGGGCAATCTTCTTAAGGAGGCCTTGACTCACTAAGTGGGTTGTTGCGCCAGTGATAATAATAATAATAATAATCCTTCAATATTATGCTTACTTAATGAAATAGAAAAAGATTCAAACTTATAAAAAAAAAAAAAAAATTTAAATTAATGTTGCATCTTGAATAAAAAAAAAACTTGACTGGTTCCAACAATTCAGTTTTGTTTATGATATGTAAGATCTTGACTTCATGAAGGTTTTGATTAAATTTAAGGTTGAATAACAAGATATAAAAAATTGGCTTTAGGTCTAATATATAATTATATACATATTTTTCTTATTTTATATTCTAATTGGTTGCAACAAAGACTTTATTAACAAATAAATGATCAATAGATTTAATACCTCCTTGGCTTTGGCCTGACTATTTCATGCCCAGCTTCGATAGACGAGGGCCCCCGATAATGGTCAGCTCCTCGAAACTCGGGCATTGGTGGACTTGTAGCCATTTCCTGTAAAATGAAATAAGTATTAGTGAATTTAGAAACTTCAAAACCAACATTTGAATACAAATCAAAATAAAAACAGAAACAATAGACAGTATGATTTATTTGTAGGAAAAAAGTGAAGGAGAATCATAATGGTGATCTGAAAAGTTGGAATTTTTGACTTATACTCCTAAGGCCTAACAGGTAAGATATTCTGACAGTGTAACATGTAATTTGATAAGTAATAAGGGGGTTGGTCCGCTGCCAGGCGGACCCCTAGTTTGTTTTAAAAAATAACTCAATTCTTTAAGAAACTCATTAGTCCTTATAGTTTAAACTGTTATCGACACCTGATTGGTTAATACTAACTCTTTAATCATCAAGATTTAACATAAACCAATATCATTGAAAAAAGTTAAACATACGTTTTTATCAATTATTTAAAAAAATATATAAGTAATTTGATTGATCCTACATAATAGTTACAAACAAATTAATCTACTTTATTTGCTTTACAGCATTAAAAATTTTTTTTTTCAGAGTTGTTAATTTAAGTGTTTCATAATAGGATCTATCAAACTACATAACCTAAAAAACTGGTACCACTACAACCCATGAAGGGTCTTGGGTTCAGTACAATGTAAGGAAGCAGTTTCTTGGTCAGCGGTCGTGCAAGGTGATTTGACCGAGATCACGCTCAATCGCCAGGTTTTTCCACCTTATTTTTTCAATTTTTTTTTTATTTCAATTTTTTTTTTGGGAGAGGGGTTGCTCACTGGTAAGGCAGTAAATTGCTGTGCTTAGGCCCCGAGTTCGATACTGGCTTGGCTTTGAATGTCTTTATTATTAACTTAATTTATTAACTGCCACAGTTCGTCTCGTTGGCCAAGAGACCATCCTGTGGCAAACCCAGCCTCTATAAAGTGGGGACCCTTAATCAAACTACGTAAGCTTGTAAAATTACTGACATAAATGCTACTAACTTTGTAACAACATAAATAAATATGAAGTACAATGTACAATGAAAAAATATATTTTACTTTTTTCTTTTAATAAATGTATAATATTAAACTATATTTTAATCTTACCACTGGTATAGCTGCATGGGGGAATTATCCTTAAGACTCACAGTTCTGGACTACATCTTGAGCAACAGAAATGTGGGAACTGAAAAAAAAAAAAAAAAATTAGAAACCAAACAATACATATTTTTTACCAAATATTTTTTACACTTCTGATAAAAACCAAAAAAATACATATTTAAAAAGCTTCTTATCATAATAGGAAAATGAAAGTACAGGAGAACCAAATAATACCAAATATACTATATAAGAAAGTGCACCAAAATAATTAACTCATGGAAACATACACATTGTTCAATTAAAAAATAAGAAATCCTGTGTTTCTTTTGAACAATTACTTGTAAAATATTGGGTTGTAAAATAATTCGTTTCTGTTTTTCTTTTTATTTTGATGTCACTCTGATACACTTCTTACCTGATGAATTAATCCATACTCTGGATTGTTTACCCTGTTTGTAATATGTCAACGACTAACCTGTTAACTCTTGTTGGAACTAATGTGTTTGCTATTGCACTGTGAATATCTAAGAAAATATCATTTATTATCGCCATATTTTGTTAAAAGGTAAGATAAGCTCATAGAAAAATTTGCAGTGTTTATGGGGATGATGCCTGTTGAAATTTGTATGCCAAATTTTATTCGGCAAATTTTGACATCGATGACGCTCGACGGTCTGGTCGCACACATAAATTTGAAACGAGCAATTTAAAGACAATTGTTGATAGAAATCCCACCCAATCAGTGCAAGAGATTGTTTTGGCCCTAAATGTGTTGCAAATGAGCGTAGAAAACTATTTACACATGCTCGGCTATGTTTCAAGGCTTACTGTCCCTCACTCTCTAACAGAAGTTAACTTGGCAACACGCATTTATATTTGTTATTCACTACGGAAACGGCAACAAAACAACCTATTTTTGAAAAGGTTGGTGACAGTAGATAAAAAATGGATCTTTTACAATTATGTAGTCTGTAGAAACTCTTGGGAATCAAATAAAACCAGGATTGCATCCAAAGAAGATAATATTTTCCATACGGTGGGTTTTAAGGGTGTTATTTTCTATGAGCTTTTACCAAAAGGAAAAACAATTGATTCAACTCTATACTGCTCACAATCAACAAAATTGGACCAATCAATTAAAAATAAATGCCCAGAACTGATGTGTTCCATCAAGACACCGCTAAGCCGTACACTTCACTCGCAATAAATTATTGAGCCTTGGATGGGTCCTTTACCCCACCCTCCCTATTCACCAGGGCTAGCTCCAAGCTATTACCACTTATTCTTGTCTCTGAAAAACTCCATGAATGGAAAGGTATTGATATTCCTAAAGGAAAAGGACATCAAAAACCACTTAGATTAGTTTTTTAACAATAAACCTCAGACATTCCATGAACATAGCATTATGAAATTAGTGGTAAGATGGGAAAAAGTCATATTAAATAATGGTCAATATATTGTAGATTAAAATAAATTTTATGTCAAAAATAAACTGAGTTTTTTTTCACCCAGAAAAATTGAAAGGGCTAATTTTCCAACCTAATATATTAAATATATGTATTACATTCGCAACCAAAAAGAAAATTTTAAAATTTATTTAAAGGTTTAGGAAGTTTTTAAGTAACCCCCAAATGTTTACTTGATTTTTAAAAATATCAGTGTACCATCACCGAATATTTGAAGGGGATACTTGATTTGAAATATATGGAATTGGTGTCAGTTAAAAATGTGAACACTGCACTATCCTGCATGTGTGGATATTTGCTGACCTCTTAGAACCAATACCAACCAAAATCTTGAGAAATAAAATGTCATAATGAGTTATTGTAGTTGATTTTAATGAAATTTTGAAAAATTCATTTGACCAATAAGCAAAACCTGAAGAAACATTTTTAATGAGGTGATAACTGGTAGAGTTACCCAAAATCATAAATGAGTTGTCTAGTTTCAATATATATATTATATGTTGTATTTGATATAAATATATAGTATATATTGTTATTATGTATTATATATTATATACACTACATTATTTGCTGCTTGAGAAAATAACTACAATAAAAAGCATAATGGACAGGATACACATATTAATGAGAAATATAAAACTATTTGATAACCTCAGAGCATTAGTGGAAAGTTTGAAAAATTTAAAGGGAGAAGTTTGAAAGTTTAACTGCTTTCAATTAAATTTCTCTAAGATAATAAAGTGATAATTTTACATCAATGTTCAACTGTTTCAGTTCTGCCATGACAATAATAACAATTTATAGCTCATTTCCCGGTTCCAAAGTTGTGAAGTAAACTATCTTTTAAACCGAGTTTACAATGTAATCATAAGTAATTGTAAAATCAAATATAGACGTATCAATTTCGTGTTTAAAAAAAAAAAAAATTATGAATGTAATGGGGGAATGACTAATACCTTACCATAAAACTTTAAAATAAAGTAAGGACTTACAACAAAAAAATATTGTCAAATAATTCCACTGGAAGTAAATGATTGAGTTGATTATGATTGAGTCAAATTCGAGAGCGAAAATATATTGAATGTTGAAATATTGGGCTTTAAATCAATGTATCGCCGATCGATCTCATTTTATCGATCAAAATCTATGGCATTTTAGCCCCCTTCACCCTCTACCACTGTGGAAAAAAACTAGAACCAACTTTTTTTTTGTAAATTATTTAGTTGACTTGGATGAAATAAAACTTATTTTCATCCAGTAATTTTAAAGCCATTAAAATAGAAAGTAAAGCTAAATTAAAAAAAAAAAATATTTTTAGCAAAACCTATGCTCATCTCTTAGAAATAATTTTTTATGATATCACATACTAAAAGAATTTAGTATACAAAATAAATAATGACATATTATAATTAATATTGAAAAATAGTAAATCGACTACATGAAATGGACTTCGAGATTGTTGACAGAAAAATAAGAGATATAATGTCAAAAAAGCCCTGAAGATGGAAGTCATTCCAAAACGTCGGTTACAGTTACGGTTAGATTATAACAGTTATGGTGAAAGATTACGGTTTAGATTGTGTACTTGTTAGATCTTATAAAAAGATTTGAATTTTATTTTTAATAACCATGATATAAAGGAAGATTTGAGATCCACCGCTGCTTACAATTATTATAATAGTTGATTATAATAATACTTAGTTTTACATATTTTTATTTTGAAGACATCACATCACATTATCAATTTAGTTCTGAACAATTCACTAGGGTCTGGTGAATAAAATGAAATAATCAGCATGGTCGATTATATTGTTTTTATATTTTCAGAAATAATTGTTTACATGCTACTTTTCAACAATAGCACACACACGCACATCTAAATAAATTCTATTAAAAGTTAGAAATATATTAATGTACAGGATGGAATGCTATGTGTATCTGTCGATATCAATTAATGAAAAATATATTTATTGGTTGTGGAGAAATACTTGGCCCCTGACATTGATTAATCATTGCCTGCCGTATACTCTCCTGTTGGTGGTGACTGGCTAACGGAGAATGGAAAGATAAGGCTATTGGATATTGGTATGGTAGAAGACAAAAAGGCTGAGGAGGAGAACCCTTGAGATTGCTCAGATACATCCAGTTATGTTGTCACATGAATAATAGCCTAACTCATGAATGATGATTTGAAAACTGGTTTAGAAATATGCTCCCTCTCCACAGGGCCCCCTACTTTACCACTAGCCTTAATTAAATGAATTTGAATTTAACGGATTTTTTTTGTTGTTCTTTCGTTTATTTTTCCCCACATCATTCATAGATGTCCAGTAGCCAGAAATAGTTATCCAAATAGAATCAATAACATTATTTTTTTTTAAATTATCATGAGCAAAAACTAACATGAATCCATGGCTTATTGTTAAGGTTTTAGAGATTGTACTAATAAGATAGCATGTAATCTTATTATTAGTACAATCTCTAAAACCTTAACAATAAGCAATGGATTCATGTTAGTTTTTGCTCATGATAATTTAAAAAAAATAATGTTGATTCTATTTGGATAACTATTTCTGGCTACTGGACATCTATGAATGTGGTGAAAAATAAACGAAAGCAAAAACTAACACGAATCCATGGCTTATTGTTAAGGTTTTAGAGATACTAATAATAAGATTACATACTACTACAGTTTTATCAATTTCTTTTTTTGTAAATTTAAATGTTCAAGGACGAATAGGGTACTTAGGAAATTCCATAAGAAAAAAAAGTACAGTGACTATTTTGATCACAGTATTCATAAAGAAAGAACCGAAAAAACTTGTTTGTCACCAAAATCATATAGAATGCCAGCGGGAGAAAGGAAAAGCATCAACAAAATATGAAAATTTCATGGTATTATCATGTGGCAAGCTATTATCAACAGAAATGCCTCGAAACTTATTTCTAGATTTTTTACTTTTACTTATCTGCATATGAAATATATATTAAGGAAAGTATTGCGATGGTGAAAAAATTCGACTTCGGGTTTCAACGGAAATACAAGTTTTGGGGTCCCCTGAGTCCAAACAGCCAAGTCCTGCGAAATAATGTGTGGGTGTGTGTGTTTGTGTTTGTTTGAACAGACTAACTCAGAAACTATTTGTCGCAAGAAACAGAAATTAGGTAATTTGAGGTATGTATGTATGTGCCCGCGATGTGGCAGCAAACATTTCGTCTAAATCGAGTGAACGTCTGAGTACTTTATACCATCTATTTTTCTTTTTACGATTTCTCAAAAACGGCTCTAAAGATTTCGATTAAATTTATAATGTTTAATACTAATGAAGCATTCTTTAATATGAAGTATGTTTTATCGTGATAGAAAATAATTGCTAAGAATAAAATTTTCCTATAAAATACCTTTTATTTTGTTTATTTCGAGTAAATAACTGTTCCTTGTTATCCCTAGAAACAAGAAATGGCTAAATATAAAATAAGAAAGAATTTCATAATCTAATAAAATAGAAAACTATTTATGATCCACAAATCAAAAATTACAATTTCGTATCATATTAGTAGTAATATATCGTATATATAATATCTATAATATATCGTTGGAAAGCTTAGAAATAATAATATTTAGTCTATAAATGGTAGAAGGTTGCTGAAACGAAATTTTGGAGCATCAACAAAATAATTTCTAATTTCAGATGATTTAACAGAAACAATTGGTTTCCATGGTACTAAATCAAAACTTAAAGAATTAAGTCGAGTTTGTTTGTTTAACGTCCTTTTATGCCACTGAGGCTAATCGGACGATGCTACAGTGGGAGACCTAAATTTTGCCTATCCAGGTATAATTAGGATAAGGATCTTTAACCAGCACCTTACATCGTACAGGCTGTTTTAAGAGCTTGTTGGAACATAAGTAAGCTATTGTACATAATATTTGAAATTTGAATAAAGCACTAATAAATGTCCCTGCCTGCGTAGAATAAAATATCACTTTCGTTTTCTGAAAAATACTGAAAAAATTGAAAATTTAGTTCCATTTTATTATCGACCGTTGTCATGAACACTTTCTATCGATTATTTTTTACAATATATCGTTAAAAACATGATCGTTTAATCTAAAACTCGATTATTATCTCTATAATGTCTTTAAAAAAATATTTATATAAAAAAATTCAAACGAATCCATCGAAATTACGATCCCTCGAAAATACGGCTATTGAAGTCCCATATTCATAATTTAATACTTGCAGCATTCAATAAATAATAATAAAACAAATATCTTTAAATTAGTAAAGAGTAATCATTTAGAACATATAGGATTAAAAATTGCAAAAACTGATTGAAAAGAAAAGTCCGATTTTCCAGTATCTTACAACAAATCATAGCGAATATTATATTAATATTAATAAGTGAAGAGATATCAACTAACACAAAGATTGTCAACTTAGTTAACAGACTTACATAAATAATCACGGCTGAATAAATATCAGAAGATATAGAGAGAAATCCTTAGGTAAGGGGAAGAAGTGCACCCTTTGAAGGTAATCGCTATACTGCATCCACGACCTACAACCCCATCTCAAACAAAAAAATTATCTTAACGGTGAATATTAATGAGAAGAATCGTGGGCTTACTATACCTGGCGCTACTTTTGCAAGTATCTCTAAACAAGTAACTAAAAAAAAAAAAAGACAGAATCTAACCTTTGACAATATTTTTGTTTTAAATGCGTGGGTTTTAAGTTTCCTTCCATCTTTTAGAACAATTAAAAAATATAAAAATTCCCGATAACTTTATCTTAGCCTCTTTCGACGCCAAGAGTCTTTTCACAAACATCCCGACACAAACATCCAAATCGTTGAAGAAAAATGGAACTTTTTAGAATCCCATAGTAAACTCAATAAATCAGCCTACATTGACTCCCTTGCATTATGCTGTAATTCCGGATATTTTTGTTTTCAAAATAAATATTTTCTCTAAACTTCTGGCCTTGCAATGGGTAGTTGTCTAACTCCCGACCTCTCCGGTATTGTTCTCAACGACCTACTTGATTCTGTGTTACCTAAATTCCCCAATGATATTTTTTTCATTAAAAAATATGTAGACGACCTCCTACTGATTCTCAATCCCAACTTTATTACTGATATTTTCGCCGCCTTTAACTCCTACCATCCACGTCTTCGTTTCACTATTGAATTGGAAACCTATTGTACCCTTCCATTCCTAGACATTTCCATCAATTGAAACCCAGACAATTCCATATACAATAATTGGTACACCAAACCCACTTATTTTGGCCGACTTCTAAACTATTTTTCCCAACATCCACATTACCAAAAAATCAACGACGCAAAAAAACTTATCCATCGTAGCATGACCTAGTCCGATCCACAATTTCATTGCCATAACAAAATCCGCCTGAAAAATATCTTAAAATCTAATGATTTTCCCGATCACTTCATAAAAACACTGATCAATAACAATGCTAAAACCCAAATTTTTTCCAACAACTCTTCACAACCTCTGATCTCTACTTTCCAATACAGATCTATCCCATATATCCCCATTCTCTCCATCAAAATTAAAAATCCTTCTCCTTCTCATCCAGTTTCCCACACATACGCCTAGTCTAGTATTAAAAAATAACAACAAATTAAAAAATCTGTATTCCAAACTTTAAGACCCAATAGGTACCACTCCTAGCCATACGTAATGTAGTTGATCGTATCCAGTGCTCCACGTTTAATTGCAACAGTTGCTATATCGGTGAAACCAAAAATTATTTTTAAAAACGGATTTACCAACATAAATACAGTATTTCCACGCGTAATTCGTCTACGTCTAAATTAGCAGAACCCCACAACCATTTCTTTGACTTTCAGAACCCCAGTATTAGTGAGGATTCCATATTAGCTACCGTACCAAACCACGATAAACGACTCCTCTCAGAATCCATTTTCATCCATCTGGAAAAAAATAACCCTGTAAATCATAAAACAGATAAAGAGATAATTTCATCCACTTATTCTAACATCTTCCGCATCCTCAAATCCTAGTTTTGAATTCATAGGTACCCGCAATTATCGATGTACCTCTTGTATTATTCTTATTTTTAGTATTGTATAACTTCCTTCTGTATATTTTCAATTTTTTGTGCATTGTTACCTTATATATTATCTCAATTTTGTGGTATTATTGAGTCCAGACATAACAATTTGTATACAGTACCATCTATTTTGTTAGTTTATAATAATTTATTTTCAATTAGTTGTCATATAGCCTTTCACTTCTAAAGCGTTGGGTTTCCCCGTCATAAACCTTTGAAGTCTGCAAACTAACCCCCTGCCACTACCTCTCACCTTATTTTACCTTCAGTCTTTGTATCAAACTGGACTCAGAAGGTAAATATCAGATTCTATTTTATCTTGCTAACCAGCCACTTATTTAAAATATTCATGTATAATGCTTACCATCTTTTATATTATTATCAGTTCTGTAAAATATTCATTTATTGTCATCCTCTAGCATAGATACTCATATATTTGTTTTCTTTTAGCCCTGATGAAGATCCACAAGTTGGATCAAAACGTTGGCTTTCCAAAATAAAAATGATTTAAACTGAAAATCCTGATAATTATTTAACCCATCGTAAAGAATAACAATTGACTATCTCTCACCTATACGAAGAATAATATATTAAAATATAGCACGTGACATAATAATAACACAAGAGGACAAACGCTAGGAGCAATCGAGTCCAAACGACTGATCATAAATATTAGCTGGGCATGGACCAGTGATGGTTTCTAGGACAGGACGTACAACCAGTTTGGTATGTTATGGGGCCTCTTTGTTATCCAGATAAATAAAAAAATAATATCGTCTACTTTCTCTTTATCGTTGATATTTACACTCTGAGAGCAAGACAAGAGATGATAGCGAGAGAAGTACTTATGATTAATAGCAGCGTATTTACAGCATGTTCGCATTTGCGGCTCTTTTGAAGGAGGGGAAAAAAATATTTGGGTAAAAAGTAAGGCACATTCAGTAATAAGATATATCAAGTTCATATAGTAATAAAATATAATTATTTATCAATCAATTAATCAATCAAGCCAGGATCAAAACTAGGGGTGGCCAAACCATGGTAGTTCAGGAATGAAAATTTATTTTTAATTGTTGAAGTCGGTTGATTTATTAACATTAGAAATTAAATGATTTTTCTTTTGACCGATTTTCATTCAATTTCAAATTACATATTTTTTTGGCTGGTAACGCCCATGCATTATAATTTGTAGCTGTTATAACTAAAGTACCAAAAAAACAACAAAAAAACCCCACATATATTTGTGTGTGTGTGTGTGAGAATAGAAATAATATAATCACTTAGAAAAGGTAATGAGGGACACAGAGACCAAGAAACGTTTCTTCTACTAAAGAAAAAACAAAGTTCCATATCAAGGGTCCAGTGGAAATCCGATGACCCTACTTATTCAGATTTTGAGAAAAACTAGATATCTAGTTTAGTCTAGTCTAGTACTATTTCCGATATTTCTGGGTAATTTTAAGGATGAATCGAAACGCCTCCTGTACAGTATACGTTATCAAAATTACTGTAAAAATGGATCCTGATATTTTTAGTTACTTATTACCGAACGATTCGTGTATTATATTTATCGAGAACTCACGACAGTAAATCAATTCTTCAAAGAGCAAGCAAAATACACGAGCCAAAACCACAACATAGTTAGCTGACGCTGTAACTAATTTATCATATTAACATGAGTCTATATTTAAAGTGCGAAACGTGTGGAGAAAAACTGTAATTATCAATGTCCTTAATACCTTCATAAAATTTTTTAGATTTTCTTCTGTAAAGTCGAATGATTCATTAATCAACAACTAGGTTATCCATTTCGTCTCATTAAAGTCTTTAAAATTTGAAAGAAAAATGTTTTGTTGTTATTGCTTATGTTTTTAAAATATCCTCTTATCGCTTGGATGATTATAAACTGATATCCGAGTATTAACTAGAAAGTTTTTAAATTAAATTCATTTACTACTTCGATTTATCGTCAATAATCGACCACAAGTTATAAAAGATACTCTGGCAGATGCAATATTTGAGAAAAAAGTTTAACACTCTTTACTTCCCTTGTAGCGACTAGGAATTGCGAAACTAGTCAAGTTATCAGCATATCGCTCACACACAACTGTAACAGGTTCTACAGCATGGTACAAATTGGCACATTTCTCATATCGATTACTCAATAGATCACGCAACTTGAGTACATGGTCGGTTTTAATAATGTATCCTCGGACGTAATTGGAATAACTAACTAACCTTTGTCCAAAAGTTGTTACCATCTTTGTATTAATGTATTCTTAAAGAGAGTGATTGGTTACGAAACCGGGAGATATCAGGCTGTAAAAAATATAAGCTGTTTACAGTTTTAGAACTTTAAGTATTGTAAATATTTTGGTAAATTATTCATAATGTAGCAATTTAATGTACGGTACATTCCTACAGGATGACGATAGAACAGTTAACGCCCCACTTTGGAGTATGTCCACAAATGATAAATTACCATCTTCTCAAATATTATAGCAACAAGGATTTATTCCCTTTTAAACCTAAGAATTTATTGAACTTCTTGAATATTGTCACAGAAAGCCTAAAACCAATTTGTTTCAGCTTATCAAAGCATAACAGAAAAAAATTTTGTATTTAACTACGAAAACTATCACCGATGATTGAAAAATGACTTAAGTAAAAAAAAAAAAGATAACTATCAAAATCTTGACCGACTGTTAACTGATACGTTGAGAATTGTGTTTTACAGAAAATTTAATTAAAAATCAGTTACAGTTGAGGCAGCAAGATAAATATATAGAGGATGCAATACGAATGGAATATAATAAGAGAGGTAATTCATAACCAAGTTGGAAAATAGAAATACGCTAAGCTCTAATCAACAGCAGAAACTAGAAACATCATAAAACTGGGAAGTTCAAGAATAACCGTCAGTAAAATATTTAGATTGACAGCGGCAGTGAATTCAGAAGCTTAATTCAAGGTGTCTACGCTTCAAAGTCTGAACATAAATTCAAGGCCTAATGAATTTAAAAAAGAGTCTTTCTCATAAATATGAAGGGTATGGAGATGCGGAAAGACGTAAAAAAAGTGAAGCGAGACTCGGTAGTAAACAGTTTGAGCTACTGAATGGGATAGCCAGATAGTCATATCAAGGACGTCCAAGAATGTGTTCTGGAATCTGAATCAAGTAGGCAGGCGGGTGTGGTTCAAATATTCTTGGAACGCTTTGGATCGAATTATTTCACGAATTAATAACCTCACCATCTACTTTGTTCAATGGTAATTAATAAGTAAATTCATAAGTTTTGTAGCTACCGACGCAACAGGGGTATTTGAGCCAAAAAGCTGGCCAAAACTATTTCCTTCCATTTTATTAATTCAAAAGTCCTCAAATTGGCTTCTATATTTGTAATAGACATTAAAAATGTTTTTTTAGCAGTTAAAAAAATACGCTAAGGCGAAAATTTTCATAAAATAAATTTTTACATAAATCCACCGACTGTGAAATAGGCATCCATGGGTTTACAATTTGTGTTCATATTATTTTCTATTTATGCCTTGCACCCATGAAATATGCTTGTAACTAATTAAAGATTTATTATCATTTATCTACTACTATTATTTAAAAAAAATGAAAATAGTGTAAAATAGGTGAATATAAAAAGTTATGGTGATAAAGAAAAAAAATGTGTTTTCCTAATTCATTAAGAATTGTTTAATACCTCTTCGAAACACAACTTATATCCCAGGAAGAAACTCACCAACCTTTCTTAAAAATGCATATTAAATTTAATTATTCATTATTCACTTTCCTCGTCACTTAATGAAGTTTCGGAATCACCACTATCGGTTAAGTTGGTTGGGGGAGACATTTCTAAAGTTTCCTTACAAAACCTGATACCTTTTTTCTTGAACTCCCCACACCTGTGATAACTGGATCTGATGTCAATATTAATCTATTAATTACATCCAGATTATACTGTGTCCGGGAAAATTTTCTCTATAAACCCGGAAATGGTTATTTCGGGTTTCCGCTGCTTCCTCATATATAAGAGCAATATGAAGCAGAGGGCTTTTTATCACTTCAAAACCATCCCTTAAAATTTTGTGAACAGATAGTGTCACAGCATACCATTGATAAAGTTTCTCCGTATCCGTCGTAAATTTTAAAGTAACAAATGATTTTTCAGAGCGTCCACCAGATCTTGGTATTAAATGATATCGTCCCACTTAGCCATTTCTTGCTGCTGTTTCAAAAACATTTCTTTTCCTTGAAGAAGCATTCTATCTCACTTGGAAATCATGCCTCAAAATGGATAATTTTGTTTTAGCTCGTTCACATGCTCTAGGTTATTACAATTTTTCTCAATGAGAAAAGACACCAAAAATTCCTTCTTTCTTTTAAAAGCTAATGTTTTGACTTTAAAAATATGTCAAATAATTCCATTCAGGTTACAGTTATTCTTCCAGAAGATCCTAAAATACAAATAAATGAAAATATAACAAAATTGAATTTTTTTTGTTATTTAATGAAATTGAAATTTTAATAATAAAAAATTATAATTCTCCCAATCGCAGATATTCGCAGAATTTTTTTCAAGAAACATAATCTACGATAATTATACATTATCATAAAAAATATTTCGTTGCCCAGAAATGCCCAGAAGTATAACTTTTTAACCTTCAAATTTAATTTTTAGCTCTAAAATATACCTACCAAAAAACAAAAAGATATTGATACTAGTATTGAATACAAAAAAATTATAACTATCTGGTTAACAAGCACAAACCATGCCTCGAACTTTCCATTATATGATAATGCCGATACTTCAGTAAGCACAAAGAAAATTAATATATTTTGTAGACCAATACTTATGAGCACAGACGAGTTAAAGGATAAGGTCAGATTTGAATTAGAATAGCCGCCGGATTAAGGGCCTGGAAGAGATAAAATTCATCTTGCATGATCCAACAGGTCCTCTACTTGAACTTCCAGTCATTATTTACCAGAAATTTCAAATTTCAAAAAATGGGTTTTGGCCAACTTTTAGGGCCAAATACCCCTGTGTGCGACGCAGAGCGGGAAAATTTTGTCATTTAGCGGCCAAAAATTTATAACTCCTGATTAAATGACGATAATCGAATAATTCTTTTTTCATTCTAGAGTATGGGATTCCCATTATCTATCTACTATTAAAAATAAAAATACCATCGCTCAAAGTATTTCAAATTAATTTTTAAATGAATCCCTTCTTCCCTTAAATTTAAATAAAATAGTATATAAGGTACAGGGTTGTACATGGAGAATGAAATGAGTCAGGATTATTATCTATTGAGGTTTCTGCTCATATAAATGTCTTTTTCAGGCACTTGCTCCATTTGAAAGGAGTTTAAATATTTATTATCTGATGAAGAAAAAATTCAAAAAATTAAATTAAGAATACCCTATTTTTTAGGAATTTCAACGGAAAAAAATATTGTCCTGTAATTCAACGATAAGTATGTTTTAGGATTTAGTCTAATTCGAGGCCGAAAATATATTGAAAGTTCAAATATAGGGGTTTAAATCTTAAAATTGATATATCGCCGATCGATCGCATTTGATCGATCGAATTCTAGTATGGTAATTTAGCACCCTTCACCCTCTACCAGTATGGAAAAAAACAGAACCAACTATTGCCAATAATAGAAGTTATATCAGTTTAGATACTTTCTTTTCATATATTACATAGTTAACGTGGATGAAATTAAAACGCATTTTTATCCCATAACTTTATAGCCATTCTTCTTATTTATAAAATATGTTTGGTGCATTAGTATAAAAAGTAAAGTTCAATAGGAAAACAATTAAATTTATTTTAAGGGAAATCTATGATCATCTCTTTGATATTTTTTTTTCCTATTGAGCCTTACATTTTAATTTTTTGCGCAAAATATATTTTATAAATAAGAAGAATGGCTGTAAAATTATTGGATAAAAATGGGTTTTAATATCATCCTTGTTGACCACGTAATTTATGTAAAGAAACTATTTAAATTGATATAAATTCTATTATTGGCAATAGTTGGTTCTGATTTTTTTCAGTGTTGGAAGGTGAAGGGTGCTAAAATACTGTAATAGAATTCGATCAATCAAATGCGATCGATCAGCGATACATCGATTTTAAGATTTAAATTCCTATATTTGAACAGCCGCGAATTAGATTTAATCATAAAACATACTTCTCGTTGAATTATTTGACAATATTTTATTCCGTTAAAATTCCTAAAAAATAGGGTATTTTTAATTTAATTTTTTGGATTTTTTCTTATTTTGACAATCAAAAGGAGCAAATGCCTGAAAAAGACATTTATATAAGCAGAAAGCTCAATAGATAATAATACTGACTCATTTCATTCTCCATGTATAACCATGTACCTAATAAACTATTTTATTTAAATTAAAGTGAAGAAAGGATTCATTTAAAAATTAATTTGAAATACTTAGTGATGGCATTTTTTTATTCTCACTGATAAAGAAAATCCCATGCTCTTTAATGAAAAAAGAATCATTCGATTATCCTCATTTAGTCAGGAGTTACAGATTTTTGGCCGCTAAATGACAAAATTTTCCCACAGTGCGACGCTTCGAAATAAACGCAATTCATTTATTAAAAAAGAATACAATAGTCAGAGAAAATAATTTAATTCTTCTATTCATAATTCGAATTAAATTATCAAATTTATTGCAGACTTTGCGCATCTTGTAAATGTAGAGGCGGCTTAGGGCCTATTCACGCTATCGGTTTCGCGCCCGCTCCACTCTCGCTCCGCTCCCGGTCCACTCTCGCTCTACCCCATTCACACTAGCGCTCCGCTCCCGCTCCACTCCCGGTCCGCTCTCTTAATGTCTTACCATATTCACACTATATAATTTTACACCGTTCACTTTTGAAAGGTTAAAGCTATTAAGCCATTAATAATCGAAGTTGCCTGTATTCGGATTTTAATTAATGATTAACTTTCAGTTATTTAAGTATTCATTTATTCTTCAATTTTACGGCCAAAAAAAAAAAAAAATCAATTTTTCGTTTGTAGAAATAGCTGGTAAGTGTACTTTTCTTGATGAAGAAGATAATATTATCAAAAAATATAATAAGAAGAATATTTTGCAACACAATGATAATTATTAATAATAATTATAAATTAATTTAATAAATGGTGAAGAAATAATTTAAATTTTTTTTCGGAATCTATTCGAATACGTTTGAAAATTTCAAGTTGAAATCGGTAAATGCTACAAAGTTACCAATTGTGTTCTATTCTTTTCCTGATTAATATTTTAATTATTTTTTGCTTTAATATATTTTTTTGTTAATGATCTGACATTTTTCATAATATAGTGCATTTTTATTCGTTTCAAATTAAACGTTATTTTATATTAGCAATATGTAGTCAATAAATAAATCGGTGACCATTTTTTACGAGTACATTAATTCATAGCAAAATGTATCTCAAACATAACATGAATTTTTCACGTCGAAAAACCGCGGGTATTGTTGGTGATTTTTTTTTTTATCATTTCAAGCGTATTCGACACATTCGGAAAAAAAAATTAAATTATTTCTTCACCATTAATTAAATTAATTTATAATTATATATATATATATATATATATATATATATATATAATTTTTTTTTTTTTTTTAAAGTTGAACTTTTTTGGCCGTAAAATTGATGAATAAATAAATACTTTAATAACTGAAAGTTAATTATTAATTAAAATCCAAATACAGACGGCTTCGATTATTAATGGCTTCAATCGTGAACGGTGTAAAATTATATAATGTGAATATGAAAAGACTTTAGGAGAGTGGAGCGGGAGCGGAGCGAGAGTGGAGCGGGAGCGGAGCAAGGCCGGACCTGTGCCAATATTGTGATTAACCTCTCTCTATTCCTCTTTAGAATATTTCGCCAGTGAGACCGGACCGGGAGCGGAGCGCTAGTGTGAATGGGGTAGAGTGAGAGTGGACCGGGAGTGGAGCGAGACCGGAGCGGTACCGATAGTGGAATTCTCTGTTTATTTCTCTTTAGAATATTTGAGCGGACCGGGAGTGGAGCGGGAGCGGAGCGATAGTGTGAATCCGCTTAACCATCCGATTCCTGCTTTCCCCATCGTTCTGAGCAGTTTACATTTATTTTTATTATTGATCAGCATTTTAGTCTCCTACTACGTTATAATTGAATCTAGGTCGTACAGAAGCGCACCGTTTCGTCTTTCATCAACCAAATTTCAATACCTCAGAAACTGACAAAAAATTCAGTATTTCCTCAATTCTCCTGATTTCCTATATTTTTACAAGCTGACCCAAGCTTTCTCAAGTTGTCCCCACGGAGTTAAAAAAAAATCATACCTGAGAATCAAACAACGAAAAATGGGAACTAAACTTAACAAGGTTTGAGCGAGTGTTCTAACACCATTCTTCTGGCATGCTTAATTAGAACCGAAGACCAGTTCCCACGACAAATAGATACCGGATAAGCTCAACAGTCTTTTACGGTCCATAAACTTGGTTTACCGGGAAAATTAGTAGCAGAAGACCGTTCAGTGGTAACTGCCAAAATTACTGAACTGGATAAATTTTACAAGAGAATAAATTATACGAACATTGAAAGTTACTTCCTTATTGTAAAGCTATACATAGTTAAACATATGTTTTTTTTTTTTTTTTTTTTTTTTTTTTTTTTTTTTTTTTTTTTTTTTTTTGTTTTTTTTTTTTTTGTGATGTTCTCTATCACCTGATTTTCGCTATGGCATTGATTTAAGCTAAGTACAAACTAAGGCGGGTCAATCAATATCAAGTGATCCAAAAAGAAATTAGTTGGTTGATTCAACATTGAAAAGTATTTCATATCCTTGAAACTAGTAGAGTCCACAAAATGAAATTTCAATCTTCTAACCTAGGACTAAATCTGAGCTAAATGTCAAGTTTTTATTTTTATACCTAACAGTGGTTAACTGATATTGAGCTTTAAATATTTTTAAGATTTTAAAAGTTTGTTAAAATATTCAAAGCTCAATATCTTTGTTGGGCATGAAAATAAATATTAGAAATTTGGCTCAGATTTAGTCCTTGGTTTGAAGATTGATATTTAAAATCTTGGACTCTAGTTCCGTTCTGGAGGAAATTAGAATAACATTTAATGAATTATAAATTTCCTTATCAAAAGTGATCCTCCCTCAAATACTGTAAGATCACTTATTAAAAGCCAATGTGCGAATTATAATATAAATGATCAGAAAGCATTCAGATAAGGCGCATAAGTATTTGACAGGGGCAACTCCAAATAAAAAAAAATATGTATTATATATTTAAGTATTAATCAAAGAATAACTTCTAGATTAGTAGATGCTGGTAGGAGCAGGTTATGGCAGCAATACGGTAGGATCCTCAGTAAAGGAAAAATAACGAACCTATTGAAGGAAAAAGAAATGTTTGGAAAGGGAAACGGAAACGAAAAATAAAACAGATACGAATTGAGTAAAATTATTAATAACTAAAAGAAACTTGTATGATATTTGATATGAAGAAGAAACATAAAGGTCACTGCTGGTTGCAAGGATAGTATCTCGAGGATCTGGTAGTGCGACCATATGGTTACAGATGCCTTTTTTCCTCTTTAAAGATGTGGGGATAGAACCCTATGCATATTATTTATTGTAACGAAGCAGATCTAAAGAAGTATTTAGAATCCGGAGTGATTGTTATCGCTCACCCCTAAGATAACATTCGAACATCTGGGATGGTTATCGAGGGTCAATGGCTAATGATAAGAATAAGGGTTGGAATTGTAGTAAAAAATGGAAGGGATGGGTATTATTCAAAACTATAGGCCATCTAAGAGCATGCTGTTGTCTTATTTTAGATAAATATCAAAATATCGACATTATACAGGCAATCTAAATGAAACATTGATAAGATAAAATGAAGTTATTTTCTTTGAAGAAAAATGGTTGAGAATTAATCCATTTCAATGGAATGGATAAGGGAAGCAAAATTTACAGCTTCAATAATTTATTTCCTATATAGAAAATACTTCCATATCGTTAGCGTAACTGAAGTTTAATATCAGCACATACTTATCAGGGAAATTTTGTTATATTTATTTGGCTCTGCATAGAATGGAAAATTCTAACAATAATATTGAGGCATATACACGCGGATTACACACAAAGTTGAAAAAGGAAGTAATTTTATTTGAACGTTAAATATTAAAAATAAAATAGAATATTAAAAAAAAAATTGGAATTAATCCCATATTGTAGGTTTAATGGGGCTTACTTATCGCACACTTATATACTTAAATAACATGGAAATTTAATAAGTTAACCGAAAATTGAAAGAGAAAGTTTTTCAAATAATTCGTTTGAGTATAAGTTGATGAAAGCTTATGTTAAACTTTGATCGAATCGATATCGGGGATTCTGAGGTATCAATCCGCACAATCATGAAAAAATTTATACCAAATCGAATCAGAGGTTTTGGGCCAGGACTATCCACAGACACAGAACTGAATCCCCTTGGTGTGTAAAACTAAATACACTAAATATTTTTGTTTTTGTTTCTACTTTTCACCCTGCATGGATAAATATGAATATTAATTATTAACCTTAATGAGAAATCTGCAATGGATGATGATAAACCCTATCAGAAAAGGAGAGATTAAAAGTCCAAAACCGGTGTTAAAGAGATAGAGAGGGATGGGGACAATGAAGGAATGCCGATGGGGCGGGGAGTGGGGCGTAGCACGGGAGCAGCCAGTCCTACATTTAACGGTTCTTCTTCACGTTTACTATCTACCTTTGACCAATTAAATCTTCTCTCCCTATTCTTCTGCCATCGTATTCTCTCATTTCAATCATTGCTTTTTGCTTTTCTTGATTTTATCGAAACTTTAACAATTATTAATTAATCGAATTTAAACTCATTCAAACTATTTGAAGTTATGATCCAAACTCTCTGAGATCTAAAATCACAACTTTAGAGGTTAGAGGTGCTCACCCCCCCCCTCCAAAAGACAGTATAGCAGCAACCCCTATATCAAAAATTTTTATGCTCTTTTTTTCTTAAAAATATATATTTGAAAGATTTAATCAAATTGTAGTTCACCTACTAAATGAATAATCTATGGTACGTTCCAAGTTTTCCATTTTCCTAGATTTCAGAGTTTTTTTCCAAAACAAATTCATTGCTCTAAAAAAATGTGTACCTTTAAAAATTCATAATCCTGCAAAATGTGCCGCCTCAAAAATTTAGCGACTTGAGCCATGCCGCTTTTTACTGCGCTCCCCTAACTCCAGGGACAGGGTAGTAATGATTGGGATTAAGTCTACTTAATAGGATCATAAAATACACTATGAAAACAAAGGTAATAACTTATATGTTCATCACATATCTGGTAGCATGCGAGCACATGTAAGGAATCAACCTGAAATTAGTAGGTGTGGCCGGAGATAATGCGGGGGCCATCTAATCCTTCAAACTCACAGGGATCATAAGATTACTATTAACTTAACAAGTAATACCTTGAAAAAAGGTGTTACAGTTCGGGTTTAAGTTAACGTAAGTCGATCATGTTGTGCATCATAAAATGACCTAAACTGACGGTCAAAAAAAGCCACATCGTACCAAGAAAAACGCAAATTACGTCCGATAAGGAAATGGACTCAGATGCAATATTTGTTTATTTTGGGTTTGTTAATCTCCATTAACACTACTTTTAATACCTCCCAATGCTAACCTTTTACAGTATCTGGATAAATGCCAATTCAGCGTAAATCTTTAATGTTATACATTGCTTTTTTTCTTTGAACACTTTATTTTTTTGGTTGTTTTTCTTTTTTCTTTTAATAAAGTGGTTTTAGAAGCAACGCCAGTTACCATAACAATGAAGTTGAGGCCGGAATAGTCAACATTACGAGGCCAAGATGTTAGGTCTACCAAAACAACGGTTCGAAGTGAAGTTTAAAGGTACCAGGATATTGGACCTAGGGATGCGACATCGATGTCGATGTTTTTGAAACATCGATGTTTTGCGTAAAACATCGATGTTTTTAACATCGATGTTACGCAGCCGATGTTTTCCGACCATCGATGTTTTAGGACCGATGTTAACATCGATGTTTTTAATAGCGGACCTTTTTTTTTTTTTTTTTTTTTTTTTTTTTTTTTTTTTTTTTTTTTTTTTTTTTTTTTTTTTTTTTTTTTTTTTTAGGTATAAAAATAAATATGTTTTAACATCGATGGTTTAGGTATAACAATGATCTTTTTAACATAGATTTATTCGACAAATAAAAATATGTTTTAACATCGATACTTTGGGAAAAAAGAAATATACTTTAACATCGATGTTTTGACAATAACATCGAAGTTTTTGAGAAAAACTAATATCTTTTAAGATCGATACTTTATCATTAACAAACTTGTTTTCAACATCGATGTTTTGGGCAAAACCAAGTATACTGTAACATCTATGTTTTGACAATGACATCGATGTTTTTAACAGAAACAAAGCTGTTAATAACATCTATGTTTTTAACAAAAACAAGTATCATTTAACATCGATGTTTTGACAATAACATCGATGTTTTTAAGAAAAACAAAGCTGTTAATAACATCGATGTTTTGGAGATAAACAAAGCTGTTAATAACATCAATGTTATGGACTAAAACAAATTTATTTTAACATCGATGTTTTTAACAAAAACAAGTATACTTTAACATCTATGTTTTGACAATAACATCGTTGTTATGGACAAAAACAAATTTTTTTTTAACATGTTTTAACAAAAACAAGGATACTTTACCATCTATGTTATGACAATAACATCGATGTTGTGGATAAATATATATTAAACTCGAAGTTATGGACAAAATAAATTTGTTTTAACATCGATGTTTTGGGCAAAACCAAGTATACTGTAACATCTATATTTTGACAATAACATCGATGTTTTTAACAGAAACAAAGCTGTTAATAACATCTATGTTTTTAACAAAAGCAAATTTGTTTTAACATCGATGTTTTTAACAAAAACAAGTATACTTTAACATCTATGCTTTGACAATAACATCGATGTTTTGAAAATAACAACGATGTTTTTAACAAAAACAAAGCTGTTAAGAACATCGATGTTATAGACTAAAACAAATTTTTTTTAACATCGATGTTTTTTAACAAAAACAAGGATACTTTAACATCTTTGTTTTGACAATAACATTGATGTTTTGGATAAATATGTATTAACATCGATGTTATGGACAAAAACAATTTTTTTTTAACATCGATGTGTTCAACAAAAACAAGTATAATTTAACATCTATGTTTTGACAATAACATCGATGTTTTGACATTAACATCGATGTTTTTAAGAGAAATAAAGCTGTTAATAACATAGATGTTTTTAACAATAACAAATCTGTCAATAACATCAATCGATGTTATGGACTAAAACAAATTTTTTTTAACATCGATGTTTTTATCAAAAGAAGTATACTTTAACATCTATGTTAAAAAAAATTAGTTTTAGTCCATAACATCGATGTTATTAACAGCTTTGTTTATCTCCAAAACATCGATGTTATTAACAGCTTTGTTTTTGTTTAAAACATCGATGTTATTGTCAAAACATCGATGTTAAATGATACTTGTTTTTGTTAAAAACATCGATGTTAATACACATTTATCCAAAATATCGATGTTATTGTCAAAACATAGATTTTAAAGAATACTTCTTTTCGATAAAAACATCGATGCTAAAACAAATTTGTTTTTGTCCATAACATCGATGTTATAAACAGCTTTGTTTTTGTTAAAAATATCGATGTTATTCTCAAAACATCGACGTTAAAGGATACTTGTTTTTGTTAAAATCATTGATGTTATTAACAGCTTTGTTTTTGTTGAAAACATCGATGTTATTAACAGCTTTGTTAATAATAACATCGATGTTATGGACTAAAACAAATTTTTTTTAACATCGATGTTTTTATCAAAAGAAGTATACTTTAACATCTATGTTAAAAAAAATTAGTTTTAGTCCATAACATCGATGTTATTAACAGCTTTGTTTATATCCAAAACATCGATGTTATTAACAGCTTTGTTTTTGTTTAAAACATCGATGTTATTGTCAAAACATCGATGTTAAATGATACTTGTTTTTGTTAAAAACATCGATGTTAATACACATTTATCCAAAATATCGATGTTATTGTCAAAACATAGATTTTAAAGAATACTTCTTTTCGATAAAAACATCGATGCTAAAACAAATTTGTTTTTGTCCATAACATCGATGTTATAAACAGCTTTGTTTTTGTTAAAAATATCGATGTTATTCTCAAAACATCGACGTTAAAGGATACTTGTTTTTGTTAAAATCATTGATGTTATTAACAGCTTTGTTAATAATAACATCGATGTTATGGACTAAAACAATTTTTTTTTAACATCGATGTTTTTATCAAAAGAAGTATACTTTAACATCTATGTATTGACAATAACATCGATGTTTTGGATAAATATATATTAACATCGATGTTATGGACAAAAACAAACTTTTTTTAACATCGATGTTTTTAACAAAACCGAGTATCATTTAACATCGATGTTTTGACAATAACAGGATACTTGTTTTTGTTAAAAACATCGATGTTAAAAAAAAATTGGTTTTTCTCCATAACATCGATGTTAATAAATATTTCTCCGAAACATCGATGTTATTGTCAAAACATAGATGTTAAAGTATACTTCTTTTGATAAAAACATCGATGTTATTCTCAAAACATCGACGTTAAAGGATACTTGTTTTTGTTAAAATCATTGATGTTATTAACAGCTTTGTTTTTGTTAAAAACATTGATGTTAAAGTATACTTGGTTTTGTCCATAACATCGATGTTAATACACATTTATCCAAAACATCGATGTTATTGTCAAAACCTAGATGTTAAAGAATACTGCTTTTGATAAAAACATCGATGTTAAAAAAAATTTGTTTTAGTCCATAACATCGATGTTATTAACAGCTTTGTTTTTGTCCATAACATCGACGTAAATACACATTTATCCAAAACATCGATGTTATTGTCAAAACATAGATGTTAAAGTATACTTGTTTTTGATAAAAACATCGATGTTAAAAAAAATTAGATTTAGTCAATAACATCGATGTTATTAACAGCTTTGTTTTTCTCCAAAACATCGATGTTTTAAAATATTTATTTTTGTTCAAAACCAATTTGTTATGGTAAAAGTATCGATGTTTAAAACAACATATATGATGTAATTGTCAAAACATCTCGAAAAAATCGAATTTTTTTTTATTAAATATGAATTATAAAATGCTTTACACTTTAACTTCGATTTAATTACGTTTGGGCATTAATATGTTAATGTTTAAAGACTGTATAAATTAAAAAACATCGATGTCAAAAAACATCGATGTTCTTGAACATCGATGTTTTGTGGTCGATGTTTAATCGACATCGATGTTTTGATTGCAAAAACATCGATGTTCAAAACATCGATGTTTTGCCTTCGATGTCGCATCTCTAATTGGACCATGCATCGGTTCATCATGGTGCAGCGTTAAGGAACTGCACCTCGAAACCTTTAGAAACTGCTTGTCGAATGAGAATTTCCCGCCATATGGACATGATTATAAGCGTAAAAAGGAAAATGCTCGCTGAAATGCACTTCCAGGACAATTCCATCAAATGACGGTAGCTCACCTAACTTTTACAGAGAAAGGGCTCTCTGGAGAGCGTTATTGGTCCTCCCTCGTGTTCAACGATGAATCAAGGTTTTAAAATTTTATTTTTATTGATTTTTTTGGATTGGAGTTGGAGAAGGAAATACCTGGTACTGAGGAAGAATTGTTTTGTTTGATTGATGTTAAACATCTAAAATTTTATTTTTGTTGATTTTTTTGGATTGGAGTTGGAGAAGGAAATACCTGGTACTGAGGAAGAATTGTTTTGTTTGATGATGTTAAAAATCTAAACAAGTAAAATTTTAATTTTTTATTATTATTTTTCTTTAAGCTGCTATGTCGTTTTTCTTAATTTTCCTCATGTAGCATATAAGCACCTAGTATATGATTCGGATTAGGAAAACTAAATTAAAAGTATAATCAGGTTTAAAAACGTATATTTGCAAAAATCAAGGTAGGTACGTTTTTTATTTTTTATTTTTATTTATTTATTATTATATATATATTTTTTACAATCATTGTGTAATGACTGGATATCACGTTATAGATTTATGGGGAAGCTACAATGAAAAGAACTGGTAGAAAAACTGAGTATTAAATAAGTTAAAATAAATATTTAAAAAATTATTCAGGGGTCCGATTATAATAAGTTAACGTATCAATGTCACTTGATCTGGTGGGATTGTTTCCAAGAAACAGCGGGATTTGTCCGAGGAAGATCACAATAGAGCAGATGGAATCGAGATGATTTATAAACAACTTTCTATAGTTTAAGTGAACAAAAAATCAAGGGCCCATATTAGCATGGTATGGTATGGTATTATTATGTATGGTATGGTAATACATCGGCTAATTTCCTATGCGTTCGTAAAATTAGAATTCGCAACTGCTTGTTGGACTAAATAATAATTCGAGAAGGTGATCTGTGACTAAACTTCCATTCGTTTATGAAGGCGAAATGACATTCTTTCACTACGTACCGCAAATCAATCCCGAACGTTAGAAAATCGCAGTTCGCTGAATGTCGATCGTGAGATAGAGATCATCTACCTGACCTCTGAACCAATATGTGTGGTTAACAACAGGAATCCATTAGGAGGAATTCCGATATCTATACTATTTATAATGTATGAATAATGTTTTTTTTTTGTTTTTTTTTATAATGCTTACAAGATGATGAAGAACTTTAACCAATGCTAGCGACATTTAATCAATGTAAAGGAAGAAATACACCTTAAATTTGAGGATTGTATATAATTGGAAGAAAAAGTTTGAATTTTTATAATACCATTTAATGGAGTAAGAGTTATTTACTTATATATAATTCGAAGCGGAGGAGAAATGATGAGTTAAGTTAAACGGCAATCTTTTAAATCATGGAACATAAGCGCTATGACATTCTAGAGCAATGGACAGGAGTTTCCTGGAGAAACTGAGAAAGTGTAAGAAAAGAAGGATAAAAAAGTGACGGGCTCCATAGGTTCCATTAACCCAGTGACTCACGTCACAACCCCCGAGCCTTGGTCAAGTCAGGCTTTAACAAGTCTCAATAGGAAACCGGTCATGATCAAGGCTACTAAAGTCACTACACTACTGCTTTTTTTCCTCCACATCCATTCTAGTTTCTTTTCTTACATACCGGCAAAAAAAAAAAAAAAAAAATAAATAAATAAATAAATAAAAACAAAGAGTGAAGAGGTGTGGAATTAATAAAAGATCAAAGGAATTTCAAATAACCATAAAACATAACCCTTCAACCGGTTTAAATGATCGGATAAGATAAATATGAACAAAGATTTATGGGGACTTAATAGTTGAAAAGATCTTTTTTCTGAGTTTCAAACTGAAAAGGAATAATTTCGATCTTTCTAATCACAAGGCATAATTAGTGAGCCATTTAAATTATCAATTTTTGGTCGCAGTCATTCTAGGGAAGGATTCAAAAGAAGATGCCTTATTAGGCCCAGACCTCAGACAAAATTTTCAATGGGAACTTTACAGTGCTAACTACTGTTGACAGGAAAGAACCTTATCTTTGTCGTCGTTATCTATTTGGAAACAAAACGTTTTTCTCTATTTAAATAAAAAAAATAACCAAACCATTATCCGGTTAAAGTTAAAGGAGTTTCGTGCATCTTCGTGATAATGGTCCAGTTTCATCCAGAAACATAATAACTACAATATCATAAGCAGTATATCACTCCATTTACTTACAGCTAAATGGCTAAATTAATATGCACAATTCCTTACCCCCTTTTTATTCCCTCATTATAGTTCCTATTACGTATTACAGTAATAGTATTGTAATTCAATTATTTTATTTGGTAGGTGTATCGCTTAAGTGAACTAAGCGCCAATCATCATATTTTGATAAAACTGAAGTTAAAGTTGAATTTTTGTGAAATAAGAAACATATTTATGAAAAATAAAATAAAAATAAGACATTGAGCCATCTTTCATGGAATTGGAGATAAAAAAACTAATATAGAAATTATTTAGCAGAAACTTATTCATTTCATGACTGGACATGTACCTAACATCGTTTCTTATTTTCTGAAGTACGTTTGGGCTAGGATAATAGTTATTTCAAAAACAATAATTTAGAACCCAAATTTGCTGCAAAAAAAAAAATTAAAAACCGATAAAGGAAATCCGGAAAATTTAACAAAAAGTGTCACTCCAGAATGAGGAATAGGCACATAATTTCATGATTAATTGGAGAATAAAATTTTAAATGAGATTAAGTTTGTGACAATCAGATATTGATTTATTCAGTTCAAAATAAACTGAATTTACATAATATTCATTTTCGTCTTCTATGATGTATCAAGATATACTATATCAAGGAACGAATGAAAAAATAATTTTGTTCTGGGACTAATACTCCGATATTAATCACAATAATGCAATACCAACAAGTAGGTACATTTATCTGACTAATGTAAACGTTATAGAAACTTTTCATTTGATTCGAAATTAAAATATCTCAACCAATCAGAATAATGCCAATGTGTAAACGTAGTTAATAATAGAAATTCAAAGACAATGAATCAGGATACAGATCTATAGCTAACGTGTTAGGCGTAATGAGTAGAAGAAAAACATTCCAGCTTTTCAGGAGAACAAGTTGAAGGACTTCCCTCCTGCGAATAAACGTAGTATCTAATGTGTCTGCTCGTAATTGGATGGTTATCCAATTTGTTCTTGTTTATTTAATATTGTAACACTTCTGTGGGTAAAACAATATTTATTCAAAGAAGAATAACAATTTTCAATGCCACACGAATTATAAATAACGAATATCAGAGCTTGTTCCAAAACTTGTCACTTGGTAACACAAATAATCATATGGTTATAGCTTCACAATCAAGACTAAGACTTAGGGCCGTATTTATGAACGTTCCTAAGGAAGCAGTTGAGGTTACCTTAACTGGTTCCTATTTTAAGTTAAACTTTAAGCTTAAGTGTTCCTTTAGATAATTCTCATTTTATGAACCTTCCTTAACAATTCCTTTCCTTAACTAAGTATGCATTTATTAAGGTGGAAATTTAAGGCCACCTTAACTAAACAACCAATCAGAGAAGATTGATATGAGTACTCTGCCACTAGGTGTAACCTCCCTAAACTGACATCAGTGTTAACTTCACTCTTGTTTACTGTATTGTTTAGAGTATTTTAAGTAGTTAATGTGGCAATTACAGCTCTAGAACTATAAGAAAATGATAATTGGAGTAGAAATCACTCAAAGTTGAATAGTGTAAAAACATTGTTAGTGTAAAAGAGCAAACAAGTGTATACAATGTTTCATCTAACCGATTAACAAACAACTTAATGGATTCTTCAGGATAACAATCAAAAATATCTTTATTATAAGATGAAGATGCAAATGAGAGTGAAAAAGTGTGATAAAACAATGTTAGGTAGTATTAGTCTCAAACTTTATTTCTCTTGAGGTTAGCTTGGGGGATGAGAGACTGCAATATTTCTTAATATTCTTCAAAATATTCTTGGATGGTTTAGTTCCAACCTTCTTCATGAGAAGGAGTTGTAAATGTTAGATATGTGTAAATTAGTAATCAACTTATTTTAAAAAAGATGTGTGTTGCAAATGTGAAATATTAAAGCTTCAGTTTCTTATATGAATTATTAAAAACTGGTTGTTTACTTTTGAATGTTATTACTTTTGTATTAGCATATTAATTATTGAAAAATCTTAGTGGATGTACATGTGTTCAGAAATTTTATAAAGAATTGGTTTATTAGTGTGTATTATGAATCTGTTATTTATTTTTCATTTTTATATAATAACTAGCAGACCCGGCCACGCGTTGCTGTGGCTCAGTAGTTATATGCTAATATTTTTAAACAAATACGGTAATACCAATATTCATTGATAAAGATGAAAACCTTTCAGCTAATCAAAATCCAACGTGATTGAGAATAGATCATTACACCATTTAAATGTATTTTGTAAAGAATATAGGAAAGTTAAAGTTTTTATTTTTTACATCTCATATTTCAATGTAGTTTAATTAAAAAGGAGCTGATTGTGTTTACGACTCACAGAGCTGCCAACACTATCGCCCTTTTTTGATGGATCGGTATGAACTAACTCGAAATGGCTATATTTTTCCACTAATTTTTAAAAGGATGACTGAAGTAAGTTTTGGTAACCTCAGCCATTGATCTATTGATTATTGGCCTAACACTACTTCAACTTGGTATTGTTAGTTTAACAACGGGTTTAATTTTGCTCAGGGTCATGCCAATCTTGGTTAACGCGTCATATATGTCCTTTTGATAGGCGTTTTTCTCAATTTCTTTGAGACCTCGATTGCTCGACCCTTCGGCAAATAAGTGTTCGGTAGGAGGGTGGTGTGTTGAAGCTTTCAATTTAGCAATATATTTGAGTGATAAGAAATCTCTTCTTGAAGAGGTTTTTACATAATACAATTATGAATTTTTATTTATTCAAATAAAAATTATGGTTCAAGGATTGTTAATGCTTGAGAATTTACATTTTAAATTTGAAAAACTAATGCAACTCACCAATATCTTTAAAATAAATTTATTTTTAATCATTTTATTTATGTTCAAATTGGAAGCCGTACTCTCCAATACACAAACGTGCCCGTTTTCTCATACTCCCAACTGTCACACCAAAAGTGAGAAAACGTCGAAGTTTTTCAGCAGCGGCGAAGATCCTTGCTTTCAAATTGTCTATGTTTGTCACTTCATTGCGATAGATCAGTTCCTTGAGATATCCACAGACGAAATATTCCATGGGGTTGAGATCAAGAGATCTTGGTGGCCATAGAACTGTCCCATCACGGCCGATCTACGTTTCGAATGTTCTGTCAAAATAGCCTGAACTATTCTAGAGGAGTGAGGAGACGCACCATTACTGCCAAAAACTGTGTTTGGGCGGAAGTTATTGGAGATGTACTCGTGCTGAAAAATTATGTTTCTCCTCAATCGTAAAAGAAGGTCCTCCAGCAAGGTAGGCCGCGTGTTTTCGATAATATTTAAGTAATGATGCATCTCCTCACACCTCTAGAATAGTTCAGGCGTATTTGATCTCTTGATCTCAACCCCATGGAATATTTCGTCTGTGGATATCTCAAGGAACTGATCTATCGCACTGAAGTGACAAACATAGACAATTTGAAAGCAAGGATCTTCGCCGCTGCTGAAAAACCTCGACGTTTTCTCACTTTTGGTGTGACAGTTGGGAATATGAGAAAACGGGCACGTTTGTGTATTGCAGAGTACGGCTTCCAATTTGAACATAAATAAAATGATTAAAAATAAATTTATTTTAAAGATATTGGTGAGTTGCATTAGTTTTTCAAATTTAAAATGTAAATTCTCAAGCATTAACAATCCTTGAACGATAATTTTTTCTCTTTATGTCATCCATATCTTGGTCTTAGGAACACCAAGTTAAAAAATGAAGAGTGCGTTAGAAGCGTTATTAAGTGAGGTATTTTTCCTCAACTTTGCTGCCTTCTGAAATTTTCAGATTTAAAGATATCACGGTTTTCCGATGCCAGGTCGTGATATCTTTCAAAAGCGAAATTATTCCGAAATGGTTGAGAATCGGACCATGGTCAATATTAACTTTTTTATTCATTTTATGGTGGAGAATCTACTGGCGAAGTTTGTAGCACGAGTAGCATGTCACCCTGTATTTTCTAAACAATTGCTCTATATTGGAAACGGTGAAATAGAGCTGCATCGAAATTCAAAATTTATCAAATTACCAGAAAATTTCTGAACTGTTGTGGAGACGAAAAATGAACTAATATAAAGTGTCTTTCCTGATATTTTGAACAATTATTTGGAGTATAATTGGCTGGGTAGTCGTGCTATTTTGGCAGCAAAAATTGTTGATTTCGATGAAATAAATTTCCAAAACCAATTGACAATGTTCTAGATTTAAACGAAGCCGTAGATTTCCCATCTGAATTTTTTAATTCCCTGGATATACACCCAAACAATCTCCAGTTGAAGATTGGCTCACCGATCATTCTTCTTCGTAACTTAAATCCACCTCAATTGTGCAACGGTACACGTTTGGTCATTAAAAGGATCACAGGAAATGTTATTGAGGCAAAAATGTTGCCTGGAAGGTTTACAGGAGATATCGTCCTGTTGCCACCTATTCCCCTGGAACCGTCAGAATTTTCAATAAAATTCAAAAGGCTTCAATATCCTATTTGTTTGGCTGTTGCCATGACCATAAACAAATCCCAAGGGCAAACAATGTCCACTTGGACTTTGAAAATCAGTATTTTTCCCATGGGCAATGGCATAACTCACGTGGGAAATGGGCATCGCCTGCTCACGTGTGTGGAAACCATCAAATCTTTGGTTTGTGTTAAAAAAACAAAACAGGTTAACCCAAAACATTTTGAACAAATTGTACTTGAATAAATAAAAATTCATAATTGTATTATGTAAAAACCTCTTCAAGAAGAGATTTCTTATCACTCAAATATATTGCTAAATTAAAAGCTTCAACACACCACCCTCCTACCGAACACTTATTTGCCGAAGGGTCGGGCAATCGAGGTCTCAAAGAAATTGAGAAAAACGCCTATCAAAAGGACATATATGACGCGTTAACCAAGATTGGCATGACCCTGAGCAAAATTAAACCCGTTGTTAAACTAACAATACCAAGTTGAAGTAGTGTTAGGCCAATAATCAATAGATCAATGGCTGAGGTTACCAAAACTTACTTCAGTCATCCTTTTAAAAATTAGTGGAAAAATATAGCCATTTCGAGTTAGTTTATACCGATCCATCAAAAAAGGGCGATAGTGTTGGCAGCTCTGTGAGTCGTAAACACAATCAGCTCCTTTTTAATTAAACTACATTGAAATATGAGATGTAAAATATATATATATATATAACACACATATTTTATTTCTTTATAATTTTTTACTTTCACTTACCTATATATGAAATATATAGTAAGTGGAAGTATTGCGATCGTGAAAAAATTCGACTTCCGGTTTTCAACGGAAATACACGTTTTGGGGTCCCCTGAGTCGAAATGACCAAGTCCCGCGAAATGGTCTGTGTGTGTGTGTGTGAACAGACTAGCTCAAAAACTATAAACCGTGCGAACCTGAGATTGGATATTTAGTGTATGTATATGCCCGCGATGTGACAGCATAAATTTCATCAAAATTACTTAAAGGGAGGGGGTACTTTACTTAATAACTTTTTAGGTTTTTTTTGATTTTCTCAAAAACGGCTCTAACGATTTTGATTAAAGTGAGTATTTCATCTATTTATATGCCCGAAATATGACTGTAAAAATTTCATCAAAATTGATTAACCGGAGGGGGGACTTTACTTAATAAATTTTGTAACATTTTCACGTGTTTTTGTTATTTACTCTAAATCAGCTTTAACGATTTTGATCAAACTGGGTATTTGATGTATTTATATGCCCGAGATATGACTGTAAAAATTTCATCAAAATTGATCAACCGCAGGGGGCGGTTTTAAACGAACGGCTTTAACGAGTAATAAAAATAAGATATGAAGGTAGAAAAATGTGTGACTTTGGGAAATGATATTTAACAAAACACGTCAATTTCTTATCGAAGTAAGTTGGTAAGTGAAAATTGTGTGTTGCGCGCACGCACCAGATTTTTTCTTTTAAATAGTAACCCTATGGAAAAGGAGTTTATTCATAAGATGTACATACGTATTCCAGTACATATAGTTAAAAAAAATAAAACCAAAAAATAAAAATACAAAAATTTAAAACCTTCTTTTAAAACTAAAAGATATTTTTTTAATTATCACGTAATGCTGCTACGGCATATCGGACGAGGCTACAGTGGGAGTCCTAAATTTCGCCTATCCAAATATAACTAGGATAGGGATCTTAAACGATTAACTGTTTAGTTCATTCTGGAAAAAGAAATGCCCATTTGAGATGTAAATAGTCAAAATCATCTAGTATGTTATTTCTTCATTCATTTAGCTTCCCACTTTCATAGACAAATGACTGATATCAAAACTTTAACTAATAAAATTTCGAACCTATGAACGATCATCATAGCTATGTGACAACTAAAAGAGATCCTGAATATCTTTTTAAATCCATTATTTAATAGATGTATGCGTGCATATAAACGTGCGTGCAATGCTAAAAGCTGTGGACTAAGAATCCGCAACAAGCGCGGAACTGTGGCCTAGGTGGAGCTGAGGGCAAGGTGAATGATATTGAAAGGGAAAGAAAGAACGGAGGGGAGTGGAGAATCCACCTGCGGCCTCAGGCACCTGCCTACTTCGCCCAAGCCTCTTCTTCAAGTTCAATGTCCACAACTCCCTTCTCCTTTATAAAATCCTTAATATACACAATTTTTAATATAATAAAAACAAACAATATTAAGTATCAGCGTTCTTCCTCCAATTTATAGATTAGTTATTTTTTTAATGGGCAAGGAAGGGAATTTCCTAGGATCATGAGAACTCCAAAGACCATAAAGTAATGGTGATCAACCAACCAGTCGACCTTTCACAAATTCAGGAATATCCCAGTTAAGAAATAGGCACAGGTCCACTTTATCGCAAATAAATTAAGCATAACATTCCGACAGTTGGGATCATTACATATGAAATGTATGCAACATCTATATTCTTTCAAGAAAAAAAACGAAACAAGCAAACAGGAAATACTCAAATTGGTGAATTCCAGTAAGTTATAAAAACTCCACAAGAAAATAGATTCGAAGATAACACTATATCGCTCGTCCAGGGTGACTAGTCTAATGCAAAAAAGGCTATTTTTAGGAGAGCCAATTAAACTCTTTTCTTTTCCCTTTCTTCCATATCCGTTGCCTGCTTTATATAACGCTAAGTAAACTAAGCGCAAAACACCATACACAGAAGTTAACGTTGAATTTAGTTAGCTAGGATTTTGTTTACTTAAAACACTTCTGAAGTACAATATATTTCACTTTGTCTTTTATATTATTCAAATATCAAGAAACGAGATTAAGAAGAATAACAGTAGGTAATTAAAAAAAAAGGTAGTTCCCAGCACTTTTCGATTCATTATTACTAATTTATTTAAGAAGGGACTAATTTCATCAACAGTCGAGCTTTTTTGCTGCTTGCTTGTTTTTTACTACGAGTTGCTTTTTGCAAATACATCGTGAAGGTGAATCGATAGGTGTATTTACGTCTCTTATGCCTTTCTGGAAATCAAGAACGATTACTGTTCATCTAAAATCGCTTTATATTGTTATACCTATATTAATTATGAACTATTATCTTATACCATATTTTTACACACCTGTGATGCTTCATAAAATTTGAGCATCACGTATTAACTCTCTTAAGTAAAATTAATCATTTTATTAATAAAAAAAAGTTTTTATTTTCTAATACAGTTAGCAAAATTTTGGCAGTCACATATCAAATACCAAGTTTGATCAAAATCGTTAAAGCCGTTTTTGAGTAAGAAAAAAAAAACACGTGAAAATGGGACAAAATTTATTAATTAAAGTGCCCCCTCCAATTGATCAATTTTGACTGCCACATCGCGGGCATATACGTACAACCAATACCAAGTTTGATCAAAATCGTTAAAGCCGTTTTTTATTAAATAATAAACGATGTGATAATAGACAACATTTATTAAGTAAAGTGCCCCCTCCAATTAATCAATTTTGATGAAATTTTGACTGTCACATCGCGGTCATATACATACATCAAATACCAAGTTTGGTCAAAAACGTTAAAGCCGTTTTGGAGTAAACAAAAAAAAAAAAAAAACACGTGATAATGAGACAACGTTTATTAAGTAAAGTGCCCCCTGCAATTGATCAATTTTGATGAAATTTCGGCTGTCGCATCGCGGTCATATGAATACACCAAATACCCAGTTTCAGTTTTGTACGGACTATAGTTTTTGAGCTAGTCTGTTAACACACACACACAGACCATTTCGCGGGACTTGGTTATTTCGACTCAGGGGACCTCAAAACGTGTATTTCCGTTGAAAACCGGAAGTCGAAATTTTTCACGATCGCAATACTTCCACTTACTATATATTTCATATATAGGTAAGTGAAAGTAAAAATGTATGGTTTTGATTTTGTTGTTTTTTCGAACCCACGTCGTTAGGGCACTTAGAAAAGTATTGTTTTTTGTGAATAACTCCCACTATTGTATGCGAAACTTTTTGTTACCTCGTTTAATGAGCGTTATCTGCCGATATCTTATGTATAATGTGATGGATTCGGAATACCGATGGGATGAAGCATGATTTCCTTCCTTGGTTTATTAACATTTATGCTTTGAAATCTAAGGATACAATGTTTTCGTTCATGACAAGGTTAATATCTTGTAGCATAAAGCGTCTCTCCTACTTTAATTGAAGTATATTTCCAAAACCCATTAAAAAAAAAATGCTTACTCTAACTTTTGCCCTAAAATCTACTATAAGCTCTCTATCTCTCTACCTTGAAAAAGCTATAAAAAAAAAAAATCTGGTGCTATGCGCGCAACAGACAACTTTCACTTACTAACTTACTTTGATTAGAAATTGACGTATTTTGTTAAATGCCATTTCTCAAAGTCACACAATTTTCCTCATATAAAGTAAAATATACAACACCAAGTAGAGAATGTAAATTTTACTTATTTTACTGGTATTTTTTCTTATTATATTTGAGACACTGAATATCCGAGAACAAGTATAAAGATTTTCATTTCTTTTTCCACCTTTCTAGTTACCCCATCATCGTATCTTACGAGCCAGTCTTATTTTACACAACAAAAATGTAATTGACAAAAGTTTATCGGCTTTGTATATAAACTCATATCTTTGTTTTATATTATTGAAAAAAATCAGTAAAAATTAAATTTAAATAAAATTAAATAATAAAAATAAAAGAAAAATAAAATTTAATCATTCAGTACTTAGATAAACTTTCCGCTGTAAAATGTAAAACTATGGATTCATGTAATAAATGAAATTGTAATTTATTTAAACATAGTTATAAGTTCAGATCGCAAATGTGATTTTTCCTACAACTTGACGATAGTGTTAATTATTTCTTATTTAATAGTTTATTCTAAGTAATCGCGTAAAAATGAGTAAGAAGAGGAAATTTATAAAAATAGAAATGGAATGAGAAAATCTTCTAATTTAATTAATATAGAATTGAAGTAATTAATATAGAATTGTTTCCTCTTCAAAGCGTACAACGATATCATGTCATTTTACTAATACGAATTTATAAAGTTCAGAAAATGCCATCCATCTATAGAGGTAATAAAACGGGGAATAAATTAAACCAGTAATTTTAATAAGATTAATATGCATGCATTTATCAGTATGTATTTTAGTTACAAATGATTTATTTATTTTCTGGAGGAAATTTAGCAACCCTCATTCTGAAGATATTCATGCGTACACCCTCACCGTTAACCGACCGTTCGACAACATTATTACTATTAGCAAAGGTGGCTTAAACATCTGCTAAATAAACATCTGCCTCCCCTGTATCAGTGGGGTACTACCGGACCGGACCCCAAACGTAGGATCAACCCTTTCAATTTCCATAGTCAGGGTATCGAAGGAGAATATTCCAAAAGTTTTCAGCAGAAGAAGATCAAGAGGGTGGCAGTGTTCTTCAATACAGAAATATTTGGAGGAAAGGATTCATCGCTGAAAGTATATCACTGGTTTTAAGTGATAAGCCCTTTTGCCCAAACAAGATTGATATATTAACCGAACCTAATTAAGAAAAGGACACAATATAGAAAACCCACTTCATATTGGAGGTAAGGAAACTTCAGCGTTCCAAAGCATTAACAAAGATATTACGACTTAATATAAATATTTCGCGATTAATTTTTTTTTTTTTTAATTTTAAACACACATCAAGGGACATTCGAAGTAATCGAGAAACATTTTGCTCAATGACTCAAACAAGCCTTTCATTTTATAGAATGAATTACTCCAAATTTTTTCATTTATTACTTTTAATAATTATTTACCCTTGGAAAATTATATCATATTTTTCCAAAAGTGAGGAAAAATATTAACACTGATAAATCAATTGTATCAACTCTTCCATACGCCTGAAAAAGGAATACTTTTTCTATAGCAGAGTAAATGCAAATAGATAAAAATTAAAAGTACAGTTTCCAGTTATTCCTGAAAAAAATGTATTAAATTATTATTACGAGACCCAGCCTCTTATAATGTTTCTACTATTGAAACAGTTATCCAGATAAGCGTTTAAAGACTAAACATTTAATAAAGAATATTTTTATTTCTATAATACCAATAAGGCAATTAATATAATAACCAATATAAGCATAATAACCAATAATATATGATGACTTCAAGGCAAAAAAGACGGGTAGAAAAGTCTATTCGCTTTACGACCCATGAATTTAAGGCGGTGGAATCTTTCAAATACCTGGGTGTCACTGTTACCAACACTAATGAGATGATGGCTGAAATTAAAACAAGAATGGCAGCGGGAAGCAGATGTATGTTCTCGTTACAAAAGCTGCTAAAATTTCGGAACCTGTCTAGAAAGGCAAAAATAATAGTATATAAGACAGTAATCCGACCAATTGTGACATACGCCTGTGAAACATGGACTCTCACCAAGGTCATGGAAAGAATTCTTCTGGTATGGGAGAGAAAAGTTTTAAGAAAGATTTTTGGCCCGGTGTTTCGTCAAGGAACTTGGAAAATCCGCCCAAACACAGAATTAAGAGCACTCTTCCAGGAAGTTGACATAGTAACGTACGTCAAGAAGGCAAGGTTAAGGTGGCTTGGCCATGTGGAGAGGATGCCCGAGTATAGAATCCCCAAGAGGATGTTATACGGCAAACCTGGCGGCCAAAGACCAAGAGGTAGGCCAAGATTGACGTGGTTGAAAAATGTTGAGGAGGACCTAAGAAAAATGAGAGTGAGAGGATGGCGGATGAAGGCGAATGATCGTCAGGAGTGGCTGAAAATTGTGGAGGAGGCCAAGGTTCTTCAAGAGCTGTAGTGCCCGTCAATAAATAAATAATACCAATAAACATGTTAAAGATACCACCAATCCCTACCTACATCCTCCTATCCACCAATCGCTATCTATACCTATACACCTATACGCTATCCTGAAAGCAATCTTTCAGCATCTATTATATACCTTTTGTTGCCATTTCCCCAGTTACTCAATTTTTCTGTACCTATTTAGTTTTAAAATTCCCGAGTCTCCCTCCACACAGCAGAATAATTATAGGCAAGTACAGCATTATTCACACCTAGCAACGTTTCCCTGATCCACTTTAAAACTTAACTTATCCGGTACGAATGACCCAACTAATAGTGATAAATTAAATAGGCCCGGCGAAAGGAAAAAACTTTGTTATAGAAATGAACAAATCTCAATCTTTCCTTAAGAATTATTACCGTATATGGTATTGTAAATAATCTTTAATGTTTCAATATATGATTTACTAATACTTGAAGCAAATCATCAAACATCGAAACAATTATATTTGAAGGTGGTCTAGTTTTCCACTCCATAGCACACCCCAGAGGAAAGGGCAGCCTCACCTGCTTCCAGAAAAAAGGGCGTAGTACCTGGACCGTACTAATAATTTACCGACTAGAAATAGTATTCATTCCTCTGCGGTATCATTTCCTACCCCTCTAGTACTCCTATCAAAAACTTATCGTTACGAGGTACAAAAGTTTTACATACGAATAATAACAATAGGATTGTTATCATATATATCACGAATTAACTCTGATTGCATTTAAAAAAAAGAAAAAAAACTAAACGAAAACAAGTATTACACAAAGCAGAATTAACAGACGAGAATTTTTGTTCTTTATACTCGTAGTAGATCGCTTTATGAACCAAAATGTGAAAAATTCAAACGGTCTGTATCTGTACGATTTCGATATTTTTTTAAAATTTAATTGGAAAAGAGAAATCTCGCATAATGGTACGGAATATGGCTAGTTTTAGAGTATCCGCAAATAAAGTCTTTCCATTCATTTCATTATTACTTTTCTCCCTGGTTTATCGGACTATTTTTCGGTACTGAAGGCAACGAAATCTTCAAAATATTTCGATTAAGAAAAAATATTGCAAATAAATCAATAATTATCTAAACTATGGGGGTAATGCTGAAAAACGAATCCTTTAACTTTGAGTAATGAAATTTAATTTATTCAGAATAGAAAACGGTCAAATCGTTTCAGACATCAATGATTAATTATATATAGTCAATAAGACGTAGAATTTAAACAATGACTTAAATATAGATACCTGATATGCTTAAATCTGTCATCGTTTAAAATATTATCAATAAACTAACACACGTGGTTGTGGACATAACGATAAGACAAAGTAAGAGCCTAAAATCTGAGAACACATCAAGAGAAAAAACAACTATACAAACTTGAGAGCGCGAATAGTAATTAATAGTAATAGTTAAGAAATAATGATATAAAAAGGTAACCGTAAATTCCACTAATTTTACAATTCTAGCGAAGACAATTAAGTAGGTCTTTTTACGTTATTTTAACTAATAAGTTGGTATTTATTTAACTTATATAAAACACGTGATTTAATATATTTTGTTGATTGAATAGAAATACATCCATAAATCTCAGCGCGCGTTGAATGGACACTAAAAGCATACAATTACAGGGTTTGCAAGATTACAGCTGGCGCTCAAGTTTGTGGTAGACCTAGGCCTCTTCCAACAGAAAATGTTAATAGATCCTAAAGAACTCACTCGTCTGATCGTTTTTTGTACAGTATCAAAATGACGATAGAATGAATGTAACGGTAAACGTCGCTCTGTCGACAAATCTAACCAACGCTATTATCAGGAAGAAGAAAAACACGCCTTTCCAACAGTAAACAAACATTAGGATTAAGGTCAAACATGCAAGAATGATAAGGATTCTAAATTGATATAGAAATATATGAGAACGAATTCAATTTTTTTAAGACGATGGGTGATAAGCCTTTTCTGCACCATTTAATTGAAATGTGATATTTTATATTTTTGTATGAATAATGAGCAAAAAGATTTAGTTTAAAGTGGATGGTTTTAATTATAATCGTAATTCGCAACTCTTGTAACACAATATATAAGAAAATGCATATATCGCAGGGTCATTAAAAAAAAAATTCACTAAGCTCCTTAGTTTACTTCAAGTTGAGGAAATTAGGTTAAGAAGTTTCAAGTCAACTATAGCGGTTGATTTAATGATTGCAGTTGTCATAAAAGTTTTGTTCAGATTCAAAAACTGCTCCATGACATATTCTCATTAAATAGTAGTGAGTGCATCAGTTTTACAACCTCAGTGAGAAAAAAAAATCTAGAAATAATTTCAGTATAGGCGGGCGCAATCGAATATAGGGTGCGCTAGTAGTTTTGCAAAATGTCGGAAAGAACGGTGTTAGACCTAGTTGATGTGATAGAGATAATTGGTAATTTTAAAAGACCATTAATTGAATGGCAGGCTATCCTTCATGCAAACCACATAATAACATGTGGAATAATATCTAAAAGTAAAAAAACAGTTATTTTGCAAGCATTGTGCCTTCAAACTACCAATCTTAAAAGGACTGCCTCATCAAATAAAAGTGGAAATCAAATTTATTAATAATAATAAGCAATTTTCTTGTCATTGTACGTGTAAATCTGGTAGTTCTGGTAAATGCAAACACGTCATTGTAACTTTACTCTACGTTTTTCGGTTAGCAATAACATTAATTACCTATTCACACAATCATTGTTATGACAGCTTAGATTTTTTGTCATATTATTTATTTATTTGTCAAAACTTTCAGGCTTCGCATTCAAAACATGGAACAATTAAGCACAACGGATGTAATAGAAAAATGGGGAAAATTAAAAAAGAAAAACAAATCTATGACACTATGGTCTCAATGTTATTTGCATAAAACTAGCATTTTGGAATAATAAAATGTCAAATACTAATATTTACCTGGATAAATATAGTCTCTTTCTTTAAAATAAAGACTACATATCGTCATATGTTTCGATACAGGCTTATCTATTCTTAATTTTACAATCCACTCTTTAAGAAGCTGTTTATTTTTTGGAAATAAAAGGGAATGACACGTCTTTTGATTTTCTAATTGAACACTGAGGGACCGAGCAATACCTATTAGATATTTTTCAAATGATTTTTTGCTCAATCGGGTTTTAATTATGGAAAAATAAATTAAAAACGCCAAAAAACCCTATGATTCCCAGGTAATGGCCCCGCTTTTATCCCCGTTTCTCTAGTTCCTGCAGCGCCGTCGCAGAAGCAGCACCGTCGCTTGCGCCCGCCTATACAACACAGTGACAAAGTGAGTTTATCCTGACCTAGAATGGTCACTTAAGAGTTGTTATTCACTATATATCCACCAACTTTACCACTAACCCCCATTATATCTATATTATATAAATATGTGTTAATTAATTTTTTGTTTTGTTTTAGCTAGGTTTTTTAGTATAAAAATGAACAATTTAGTCTGATAATCATTAGACAAATAATTTAGAATATTTACTTGGTATCAATGGTTTCTTAGGCCAATATTCATGCAAACAAATTCAACTCACCTGAAAAAATAAATAAATTTTCAAATTAAACATAGCAGTAAATGAATATACCTACTATTTAAAAAACAACGGTATAAATTTAGGAAATAGTTTATATTTTATTTTTTTGTTTTCAAATAATCATTTGATCATTTGCGACTACTAACATTCTTCAGCAAACAGCAAATGAGTTAATAATTGTCTTAAAAAAAAAAAAAGGCATGTAAGGCACGTGGAAGGAACGTACCTATTAGTGCCTCTTTTTACATTTTTAATTAATTACTTAACTAAATCAATTTTAAAGTCACAGTTAACAAATGAACGATTGTATTTTATTTTTTCTAATAAAGCTTTCTTATCAACATTCGTTTCTTAATATTAAATCTATTAAGAACTCAGCAGATTTTGAATCTAACTATTAAGTCCAAGTAATGACTAAAGTACACTTTTTTTTCTCTACAGGGTCAATTTAGATTTATTTTTCCAGTACTAAGTATAGGTACATGAACGACTTATAAATAATGAAAACACCTAAAGCAACAGGTGTGATCACTAAGAGCATTATAACTCAGAGATCTGACTATAGTGTATAATTATGGGTCTTTGACAGTACCTCAGACAGAGTAGTCCCCTTACAACGTAATGTATACATTATGCAAAGCACCGTGTGCCTCTGTCCCATTCACTGCCTTACGCCCACTAATAATTCTTTACTATATCATCGAAGGGTAGGATTATTTTAAGGTAGGAATCTATTTATTACTGAATGAATAAGGAAGGCTTATCTAAGGCTTTATTTCGAACAATTGTGGGAACCACATTTTCAATAAACAGAGGGGTATTAAATTTTGAAAAAGTGTATTTAGACTATGAATTAAATTTTTATATTTTATCATTAAATATTTAGATAGGACAACTTTAGTAAAAATACCATCACATAACTAGCCCAGTAAAAATATGATCATTGATAGCATTCAGTGAATGCTCAAAATTCAGGTTTTTGACCTTCATTTCATTAAACTATTTCAGACATTTTGAAAAAACAATTAAGGAAAAGCACCTTTTTACTTTCACTTACCTATATATGAAATATATAGTAAAGGAAAGTATTGCGATCGTAAAAAATTTCGACTTCCGGTTTTCAAATGAAATACACGTTTTGGGGTCCCCTGAGCCTAAATAACCAAGTCCCGCGAAATGGTCTGTGTGTGTGTTAACAGACTAGCTCAAAAACTATAAACCGTATGACACTGAAATTGGGTATTAGGTGTATATGGTGTGTGCGATGTGACAGGAAAAATTTCACCAACATTGATCAAACGGAGCGGCACTTTATTTCATCACTTTGTCTCCCATGTTTACGTTTTTATCGAATTTCTCAAAAACGGCACCCACGATTTTGATCAAACTCGTCACGTTTAATGAGAATTAATCTTCATTATTTGTTTAACGGGAACTATATATGTCTATACATACCAAGTTTTAACAAATAATAAAATTCAAAAATAGTGATAAAAAAAAAAAAAATAGATTATAAAATCAGACGACTTGGAGCATTATGCTTGCATTGCCGAATTTCACAGATAAGAACTTTTCTTTGATAATAAAAATATTTAGTGTATTTTAAAGAGAAAATACAAACAAAAATGAGTGATTAATGAGGAAAATTGTGTGACTTTGAGAAATGGCATTTAACAAAATACGTCAATTTCTAATCAAAGTAAGTTAGTAAGTGAAAGTTGTCTGTTGCGCGCATAGCACCAGATTTTTTTTTTTATAGCTTTTTCAAGGTAGAGAGATAGAGAGCTTATAGTAGATTTTAGGGCAAAAGTTAGAGTAAGCATTTTTTTTTTAATGGGTTTTGGAAATATACTTCAATTAAAGTAGGAGAGACGCTTTATGCTACAAGATATTAACCTTGTCATGAGCATTGTATCCTTAGATTTCCAAGCATAAATGTTAATAAACCAAGGAAGGAAATCATGCTTCATCCCATCGGTATTCCGAATCCATCACATTATACATAAGATATCGGCAGATAACGCTCATTAAACGAGGTAACAAAAAGTTTCGCATACAATAGTGGGAGTTATTCACAAAAAACAATACTTTTCTAAGTGCCCTAACGACGTGGGTTCGAAAAAACAACAAAATCAAAACCATACATTTTTACTTTCACTTACCTATATATGAAATATATAGTAAGTGGAAGTATTGCGATCGTGAAAATTTTCGACTTCCGGTTTTCAACGGAAATACACGTTTTGGGATCCCCTGAGTCAAAATAACCAAGTCCCGCGAAATGGTCTGTGTGTGTGTGTGTCTGTCTGTGTGTCTGTGTGTGTGTGTGTGAACAGACTAACTCAAAAACTATAAACCGTGGGAACCTGAAATTGGGTATTTAGTGTAGGTATATGCCCGCGATGTGACAGCAAAAATTTCATCAAAATTGCTCAAAGGGAGGGGGTACTTTATTTAATAACTTTTTACGTTTTTTTCGATTTTCTCAAAAACGGCTCTAACGATTTTGATTAAACTGAGTATTTGATGAAATAATATGCCCAAGATACGACTGTAAAAATTTCATCAAAATTGAACAACCGGAAAGGGGACTTTACTTAATACATTTTATATCATTTTCACGTGTTTTTTTTATTTACTCAAAAACGACTTTAACGATTTTGATCAAACTTGGTATTTGATGTATTTATATGCCAGAGATGTGATAACCAACATTTCATCACAATTGATCAACCGGAGGGGGGACTTTACTTAATAAATTTTGTATCATTTTCACGTGTTTTTTTTTATTTACTCAAAAACGGTTTTAACGATTTTGATCAAACTTGGTATTTGATGTATTTATATGCCAGAGATGTGATAACCAACATTTCATCACAATTGATCAACCGGAGGGGGGACTTTACTTAATAAATTTTGTATCATTTTCACGTGTTTTTTTTATTTACTCAAAAACGGTTTTAACGATTTTGATCAAACTTGGTATTTGATGTATTTATATGCCCGAGATATGACTTTAAAAATTTCATCAAAATTGATCTACTGGAGGGGGGACTTTACTTAATAAATTTTGTATCATTTTCACGTGTTTTATTTATTTACTCAAAAACGGTTTTAACGATTTTGATCAAACTTGGTATTTGATGTACTTATATGCCCGAGATAAGACTGTAAAAATTTCATCAAAATTGATCTACGGGAGGGGGGACTTTACTTAATAAATTTTGTATCATTTTCACGGGATTTTTTTATTTACTCAAAAACGGCTTTAATGATTAACAAAAATAAGATATGAATGTAGAAAAATGTGTGACTTTGGGAAATGATATTTAGCAAAACACGTCAATTACTAATCTAAGTAAGTTGGTAAGTGAAAGTTGTTTGTTGCGCGCACGCACCAGATTTTTTCAACTCGCAGACGTTTTTGGAATTGTATATACTGGGCTGAATGATATTACAATTATAAATCACATTCAGAATTAATAACCTTCTAAAATATATTTTGAGGGCCATAAATAGGTTATAAAATAAGGTATATATCAAAATTCATGATACCTACTCCTATAGAAAACCATACGTAGAAAACATGCTTTTTGAAATCTCTAAGGCGATGGTAGCATATCTTAAACTTTAAAACATCATAACATAAAATATCAGCTCGATAAAGCGAACTACTTTAAAATTTATTTGGTAATACCGTTAAATTTTCAATTTAAAAAATGTAAAAATGAAATAACCAGACGGTAGTGAAGAATAAAAGAAATAATTAATTTAAAATATTTATAATACAGATTAGGTCTTTGATTCCGGGTTCTCCTGGTTTATGATAAAATAGCTAGTAGCTAGGATTAGTTTTAAGACTTCCAATAAAAATAAACAAAATATAATTTTTAAACCATTCATTTATAACAATAACTGGGCGTAATAATCTAGTAATTTATCGCCCTAAAACCCCTAATACTATAACAATAACTTTCTTTTAATAAGTTTTCAGCTTCGAAAGACCTATTATGAGCTTATATTTGTTTCGTGAAGTATACTTTAGATTAACCTTTAAACGTTGGTCTAATCCGCTCAGTACACCATGTGATAACGCGGGATGAATATACCAGCGTTCAGTAAAAATATTTTGAACACTTTTTAATTTGTTTTTAGTGCTAACTTCAAGCTATAATGTTGACAACTGACCAGAAGGCATCAATTGACGTGATACAATTTTCAACTGTGAGTATTAACAACAAATGTAATTCTGTATTCTTACTAAATTTTAGCAGATTAGAAATTGTCAAACTAGTTCAAGTAAATGTGAAGAAAATTATACTTCAAGAGACTTAAATATACCTACCTACAACATATTTTATTTAGTTGAAGACAATCTTTTTATTAAGGGCCTTTTTCTGGTATTAACATTTTGTTAGAATTGATAAAAATATCTAACACGATAAATAAAGATCTTTCATATTCGTTACTAAAATTATAGTGGAGAAGACATAATTTTTAACTAAAAAAAATCTGGTGCGATGCGCGCAACACACAACTTTCACTTATGAACTTACTTAGATTAGAAATCGATGTGTTACGATAATATGTAAACGCCAATCCTCGACTTCACACATTTAAGTATATACTTATATTTGTATATCTCAATAAGTTATAGAGTATCTGCATAGCAAAATTTGGTATTTCTCAGCACTTTTCGATTCATTATTGCTAATTTATTTATGAAGGTATTAATTTCATCAACAGTAGAGTTTTTTTGACTGCTATCTTGTTTTTTACTACGGGTTGCCTTTTGCAAATATATCGTGAAGGTGAATCGATAGGTGTATTTACGTCTCTTATGCCTTTATGGAAATCAAGAACGATTACGGTTCCTCTAAAATAGCTTTATATTGTTTTAAAAAATTTATTATGGAACAAAAGTTTCTAAACTAAAATATACCTATATTATAGACTATTATCTTATACCATATTTTTACACACCTGCGGTGCTTCAAAAATTTGAGCATCACGTATTTACTCTCTTAAGTAAAATTGATATTTTTATTAATAAATAAAAGTTTTTATTTTCATAATACTGTTAATAAAATTTTGGCTGTCACATATATATACATCAAATACCAAGTTTGATCAAAATCGTTAAAGCCGTTTTTGAGTAAAAAAGAAAAAAAAAAAAAAAACGTGAAAATGGGACAAAATTTATTAAATAAAGTGGCCCCTCCAATTGATCAATTTTGACTGCCACATCGCGGGCATATTCATACAACCAACATCGAGTTTGATCAAAATCGTTAAAGCCGTTTTTAAGTAAATAAAAAAAAAAAAGGGATAATGAGACAACATTTATTAAGTAAAGTGCCCCCTCCAATTAATGAATTTTGAAATTTTTGCTGTCACATCGCGGGCATATACATACATCAAATACCCAATTTCAGTTTTCTACGGCCTATAGTTTTTGAGCTAGTCTGTTCACACACACACACACACAGACCATTTCGCGGGGCTTGGTTATTTGGACTCAGGGGACCCCAAAACGTGTATTTCCGTTGAAAACCGGAAGTCGAAATTTTTAACGATCGCAATACTTTCCTTACTATATATTTCATATAGAGGTAAGTGAAAGTAAAAAAAAATATCTGACAATTATATAATTATTTAATATATTAAATATAGCATTGTTTTCTTTAAAAAAAATCTTCTTAATTATCTCTGAATAACTGAATAGTTGCGTTCTGATGTAATTTTCGTAAGTAAAATTTAGAATTGGCAGTACCTAGCTAATACAAAGAAATAAGTGTCCAACACTCTAGTGGACCGTGGGAATGATATTTTTATCACATAAAAAGAGCATTGTGACAATGGATCATTTTCATGAATCATTCCTGCAATACAATAATAATTATCAGTAATTACTTAACAGAGTAAACGCGAAGGGTTGCAGATTTTATAATGTCAAATTAACCATTGATAAAATATTACCATCCTTTTCTGAGAAATATTTAAAGGTTGCGGCAATCCCCGAGTAAAGTTAACAATTCATAATACTCTACGAGCCTACTTTTTTAAACTAAACCATAGATAATTAATAATAATAATAAAAATTTAAAAATAGAGCAAACTATTTTACATGTAAAACTTTTCCTTGATTTCTTAATGGTGATGAATATAGTAAGATGGTGATAAAGGTAGCTAAGATGTAAACAGTTTAATTTTTTTATGCATGGCTCAGTATAACATAGATGATTTCAAAACCATTGGGACCATAGAATACGGAATAGCATGTTATTGTATTTGCAATATTTACTTAACGATTGGGAAAAATAAAAACATAAATTATGGCTATATAGCTATTATTAAAATTAGAAGACAAATGGTCTATTGTTTTATATTTTTAAGATATTAGACTAGTTTATTAAATGTCACTTTTTTTATGATGTTCACTGTATTATGTCAGGCAATAAACATAAGTATAAGATACCGACTACGAATGTAATAGAATTTTTCAGAAAAATTTTCAACTGAGGATAAGCTATGCGTTTTTTACTAATATTTAAATACTTTATAGAATAAAACATTTTGTTTAATATTATAGCCATTTTTCAATAAAAAAAGAAAGAACTAAAATAAAACCAGTATGACGTAAAATTTTTCATTAACACATAAAATATTTTTCTCATGTAGTGAAATTCAATACAAGAGCCAAAAAACGGATCATTAATGAGCTATTGAAAGTTAAAAACAAACAAAAAAACTTCGAGAATGTCGGATCAATCCAAACGAATTGTGTAAATGAAATTATGGTTTTAATTATTTAGTACGATAGAGGCAAATGATTTTTTCTTTCTTGTTTCAAAGCTTTTTTTTTTTTACGATATGACTCATTTTACACGAATGGATTATAATATTAGGCATTCTAAATATTTTTAAACGAAGTTATTAAAATTATTTAAAGCTGGTGCATCATTATTTATAAATATATATAAAATGATACTCTTAGGTGGGCCATAACATAAAAAGATCTATATTTTATGAGAAATAATAAAAAAAAGAAAATTTTTCTTATTAAAAAATGTAAAGGAATGTATGAGAGAACACAACAATACACCCCCATCACGCAAGTTAAATGAAGGAAATCAATGTGATAAGCCTCATCCCTTTAACATGAGAAAACATGGTATTATGTTATATTTTTATTAAATTATTATCATCCAGGCCCTTTCCTAGTTATAATAGGCCAAAAGGTCATCACCTACTTCCTTTTCCTTTAGGTATGAATAGTCCATGGTCGGACTGAAATTCGCTTTGTTGTGTATTCATTATGTATCAATATAAAATATAAGGCGTTTAAATCCAAAGTTAAGGCGAGTTAATCCAGGAGAATAAATTAATTATTTCACCTTATATAATAGGCTAAAAGCGTATCTCTTTTGTAAAATGTAAAATGAATAAGGAAAGGGAATTTCAAGAAGACTTGCCGATATTAAAATAAAAGAATTGAAAAAACTGGGAGGATTTAAATTGCGACATTGGTAAAGACTACGGTTCGCAATGGGACTAATTTCTTTTTTAAAATTTTGAGAAGATGCGGCATAATTCCTAAGAAACTGTACCATTTTCGTATTTTGAATCCCCAAAAATAAACCTGTTTCGGGAAAACGAGGGTAAAGGGTTTGATGTTGCTATGGATATTTACAGAGTACATATTATAAACAAGATAAATTTTTAAGGTTAACAACTAGTCTTGCGCAAGTGATAAGAGGATGAGGTATTGCATTATTAATGTTTAAGTTGAGCTGATTGTTAATTAATTCAACACTTACCATGCTCAGTATTTACATGTACTAAAGCGCCATTGCACATTTTAGAATATAATTTGTAGAGAATAAAATTACTTTCAAATTAGATTTTTCGTTTAACTATTTATTGCCATGAGAAGACAGAAGTTTGGCATTATTTCGAAAGAAATATATAATATAATCACCATTCATTTCCCAACATTCCTCTTTAATGATCGCTGGGAGAGTATAAAAATAGGAAATAGTCCATGCCAGTGCGTTGCGAGATGTGTTTCTATTTTTTTTTAATCATCAACATCATGGAATAAATATTGACGTCGTAATTTATCTTTTATATGAATCTAAGAATGAAGGGTTATTTAATTAGGGTCAGTTAAAAATGCAATGGAAAGGGCTGTTGTGAGGCATGGTGCTTCTTGCTAAAGAGGGAGACTATTTTGTAATTATACGAGGCTGGACCGTGACTGGAAGCGAACGGAATGTCGCATGCGCCACGTTCTACAACTTTCCATGTAGAACCGGTCATACCCTAAACAAATGCATATATTAACCCAGACATTGCAGATTTGTTTGTTGTTGTCGTCACTACTTTTAGTGGCATTAAGGTTCCTTACAACCTTTAGACCAGAAGTTTGTTGAAGTACCTACTCAACCCTAAACAACACTGAAAATATTTACTTTTTGTTAGTTTATTGTTTTATTAATATAATTACGTGAAAATAGAAATTCAAGCAAAAATAATACTTAAAATCTACTTCAAAGCTTTATTCACAACATCGCGGATAAGAGTAGTGATATAGAAGGAGTAGTGGCCGTTAACGTAAAATAACCCGGGAAACTGCTGGCAATTACGCTAGTGCATATACAGTTAAAATGGAGATTGTGAACGCACGGATAGCAATAATGTTTAATGGCTGGGGTGAGTTTAAAGGTCTATCAAATGCAGGAGGAATTTTTCAAATCAGATTGGGAGTTTTGGTTTAAGGGTTCAAACCAACTAACTCTATCATAAAATTATTTTTCAATGATTTCGGGAATGTTATCTTATTTCTACTCATATTTTCTATCCACTAATCTTTATTTCTATTATTCCGAACTTTTGTATATCGCGATAGGAGAAATTGATTTAATAGTTACTAAATTTTGTCTGTGTTCCTCAGTGGCTTAGGAAGGAACCTTAATTATTCTTCGTTATGTAGATTTTACAGTTGATAGGATCCTTCTTTATGTTTAGAGATAGTTACGCCGCTTAAACTTGAACGTTAATGGGCTCGAGCTTCCCACGATATTTTGGCGGTTACAGTTAACTATCGAATTTTGCTTTTAATTTCCAGTCCTCTTTCCTTAGAGGAAGAATTTGAAATTTATAAGAAAAAATAATGAAATTTGCGAAATATACAAAATGAATAAGAGAGCATAAATCTCACCTATAACAAACCAGATGACATTATTTAAAATTGAAAACGTCAGGCAGAAGACGCTGTCGGAATGTAGTTTATTTCCTTTTTGTTTCCTTCAACAGTGCAATGGTCTTGAAATTCTTACAAGATGACGTGGTAGTAGGAACGTCCTGTTGTCGTCAGAACTGTGGTGGGCATAATCAATGATTCAATATATATATGATGCATAATTAATCGAAATGAATTGAATGCATAAGGGCATAAGGCATAAGGGTTGAAGGTGGCCAAACGGATCCAACAAGAATAGTGACAGTATCAGCAATTAAATGCAGACTTAATAATAATGTTAATGTTAATAAACACTAGTTAAACTTAAGAAGCATATCGTCATCACCATACTAATGTAACGAATATGCATAGGTTTTTAGTTGCACATTCGTTACTTTAGCATGGTGGCGACGATATTTTCGACCAATACTGTAGAAAATATGCAATTATTAAACTCAATTGAACATCACCAAAAAAAGGGAGAAAATTAAAATTTTCTCTTTCCAATAATTAAAGCACTTATTCCGAGGATTCCTGGAGGATTACTTCGAACATGAGCCTCATATCCTATATATGATCTGATAAAAGCTGACTAGTTCCTTCAAGCAGTTTTTAATTGGTCCCTCTCCTGATTTCCTTAGCAGTCTCATCCTACTTTATCATTTATTGAACAATTTTTCTTCGAATCTTTCAATTAATTTTTGTATGGCGTTGGTTATAGATCAGGGCTAGGAACTACAAATAATTCTTCTTCTTCACTAATACTAATCTAGAAAAATGCCATGTGTGTAACAACACTTTTTCAATAGATGACGTTTTAATCATAAAGAATTATAACCGAAACGATTCACTAGTTTTCTTATTAATTCCATTCCATTAATTAGGTAAGAAATCATATAAAAAATTAAATAAGAAATGATAAAAACAGGTAATTAAGTTTGCATAATGAATAAAAAAATAATCGGGTTACTTCAGATATTGAACTCTGAAAATAATGCAATTATTATTTTAGAAATAGCTTATATAATTATAAATTATACATAATTTACCAATGCAATTAACTTATCATTATTTAATTTTATTCGAAACTTTACTGATGAAGTGGATAAAAACCGATTGAAGTTTCCTCTATCAATAAGGATACGTTAAGAAAATCCCTAATCAATATCATTTGCGAAATTATTCGAGATAAATACTATATCTTCTGGTCGGATTTATCTTTGGCATATTAGTAGCCGATAAGTAAATATATGGCACCCATTTACATTTCCCCATGTCGATGAGAAGATACTCCTTTGTTTGCATTTTTATATCAACTCTTGTCAGCGAAAACGATGCCTCACCGATTCCGATAAAAATAACAAAAGATAAGCAACGGATATAAAGAGTTTCTTGAAAAGGAATTTCTAAAAATGCTAACAACCATGAGAAAACTTTGAGAAATATCTCCTGTTTGTTTCATAAATTAACAAAGTTTATTTATAAATAAATTCATTATAATGAAATGAATCAAGGTTATTTTTTATTTGATTGATAAACCTTCAATAATAATAGATTTTGCATGCGATCAACAATGATTTGTAAAAGAGTTTTAGCACCAACTGTCCTCTACCAAACTAAGTCAGAAAACTGATTCCGCACGGTGCTTCGTTATCTATTTTGGGCATGAATGGCCTTCATGATTAGCACATTTGAATTAAAAATATTCTAGTTTTAAGTTTGCCATTGTCTTTTTTTGTTTTCTATCTCTTTCTAATGCAATTTGTTCTAAAGGAGAGCAGATCATGTTTTGTTAAGACTATGTGTATGTAGAAAAGTAGTATTTTTTAACTTGAATTAAAATATAAAATGTGAACCAAAAATGACATTATTATACTAATTTATAAAACAGGCACTAAGCCCTATTGTTCACTATTTATTTTTCAAAAGGACAATTTACATATAAAAAAGATTGATGATTTATAAGTGTAAGCTTACACCCCACGTAAAATTGAAAAAAAAAAAAGTAGCTTATGTATTACATTATTAAAAAAATGAAGACTTCCTTCCTTTCTGTTTCTGTTTTATCTACTTATAATACTCTACCTAAAGCCTAGCATTCGAATAAGGTATCTTTTCAAAAACAATATTGAATTTCACTGGTACTCGAAACTAGCAGAAAGGGTTGAGACATGTTTATTAAAACAATAATAAGTTAATTAAAATAATATGTTTATAAAAATAATATATACAATAAACAACCTAAATGTAGAGGTAATTTATTATGCCGTTGGAAAATGTATATTCATATATAGCATTAGTCATTCCACAAGTGAATGGAATTAATATAAATTACGTGCATTTTAATGCAGTGACAATGACCATTCATGTACAGGAGTATAGAAGTGTTGAATAATTAATAGCAAGATAGAGGACACAATATATTTCGGGTTCGTGGTTAATAGATGGAGCCGAACTGAGCACACATTCCGGACGAGCACCGCACCTGTTTCCAATGTAGGCCAGCCTTCTCCGGCCACAGCCAACTTTAAGTCGCGCATCGTCTTTAAGTATCACCAAACATTTCATCAAGAGATCATGCACCGAAAGGATAATAAATATACGTAATGCTAATAGAGCACAATACCGACATGCCCCAAAAAGCTTCAACATTCATCAAAACATTTATAAAAAAATCTGGTGCGTGCGCGCAACACACAACTTTCACTTACCCACTTACTTACATTAGATTAGAAATGAATGCGTTGTGTTAATGCCACTTCTCAAAGTTACACATTTTTCCACATTCATTTCTTACCTGATATTAAAGAACACCTAATTTTCATTAAACATGGCGAATTTGATGAAAATCGTTAAAACCGTTTTTGAGATAATCGAAAAAAAGGTAAAAATCGGAAAAAAAGTTATGAAATAAAGTGCCCCCTCCCTTTGACCAATTTTGATGAAATCTGTGCTGTCACATCGCGGGCATATACCAACACCAAATACTGAGTTTTGTCAAAATCGTTAAAGCCGTTTTTGAGTAAATAAAAAAAACACGTGATAATGAGACAACATTTATTAAGTAAAGTCCCCCCTCCGGTTAATCAATTTTGATGAAATTTTTACAGTCATATCTCGGGCATATTATTACATCAAATACTCAGTTTAATCAAAATCGTTAAAGCCGTTTTTGAGTAAATAAAAAAAACACGTGAAAATGATACAAAATTTATTAAGTAAAGTCCCTCCTCCGGTTAATCAATTTTGATGAAATTTTTACAGTCATATCTCGGGCATATAAATAGATCAAATACTGAGTTTAATCAAAATCGTTAGAGCCGTTTTTGAGAAAATCGAAAAAAACATAAAAAGTTATTAAATAAAGTACCCCCTCCCTTTGAGTAATTTTGATGAAATTTATGCTGTCACATCGCGGGCATATACTTACACTAAATACCCAATTTCAGGATCGCACGGTTTATAGTTTTTGAGCTAGTCTGTTCACACACACACACAGACACACACACACACACACACACACACACACACACACACACACACACACACACACACACACACACACACAGACACACACACACACAGACCATTTCGCGGGACTTGGTCATTTCGACTCAGGGGACCCCAAAACGTGTATTTCCGTTGAAAACCGGAAGTCGAAATTTTTCACGATCGCAATACTTCCACTTACTATATATTTCATATATAGGTAAGTGAAAGTAAAAATACACTTTAAGAAGGAATATACTAAATAATTTCATTTAACAGAAAAAAAAATCTAGCTAATTTAAAATCGAGTAATTATGTCAACCCCCCTTATATTACTTATCACCAATAAAATATTTTCTAAAAAAATCGTCAATATAATATCAGAAATACTAGCAAAAATACTTAAAGAATAATGTTGCGTACTGCGCGCTTCAAACACACAATCCACCACTCTTATGATTAAAATTATGTTTTGTTAACTAAGACAAGCCAGCTAAGAATTTGAGTATCTTAAGTTGTTACCATATTTTTATTTTATTTACTATTTGTATTCTGGAAATAGCTTTTCAATCAGAAAAAAACATTGATTAGACATATCCTTTAGTCTATTATCGAATTATTTTATAGACGACAGTTCATAATTCTTTATTATTAATTATGTGAAATAAACATGGTAAAAGTACAATTTCTAAGAAGATACAAATAATAATATTTTTAACAAAAATTTTGCTATTACTTCACAGGCACTCGAATACCTAATTTCAATTTCAAACGAAATTTTGTTTTCGAGCAGGGTGGGCAATACAGAAATTTCGGGGATACTTGATTATTTGGACCCAGAGGATCTTAAAACCTTTATTTAATAAAAAACCTAAAAATACAATAACAATAAGCGAACGATAATCCAACTTTAATTTCATTATTATCATTAAATACATTTTAACTGATCATTAAATACAATTCAAACTTAAATAATGATTTAAGCCGAGACGAATGAAAATTACTAATACAAAGATAAATAAATGTAATTGACAACAATTACAACGTAAACAATACAACTGCCAGCAAAGTTTTATAGCAAGTAAATTCATTCCAAAGACTGCAAGAACTGCTATTTCATTATTTATTGATCTCTGAAGTTATAATAATAAAACCACTTCCCTGTTGTAGAATCCAGAAACAAGATAATTACCGGTTACTATTTACCCAATAATAGAAAAGTATTTGGATAGAGAGTTGTTAAAGGGACAATGTGAACAAGGGGTAATGTGAAGATTGGGAAGAGGGGTGGTAGTCAATAGGACAAATCCTGAAGAACATCCACCTTGCGAAACCTCTAGCACTAAGAATACAATACCTCAGGTCGTGTCTCGACAATACAGATAGGTAGGAGGGAGAGCAAGGTGGAGGAGCAAATCTTCACTAAAGAGCAGGTATAATACTAAAGGAAATCCACCGAAGGGAATAATGAACGCAGGAACAGGTAAAGAGTAATACGAGAGTATTGGGAACAACAAAGGGCGACTAACCGAAAAGGGGTGGGGAAACACGAAAGAAAAGAAAAACGCAGTTTCCTAGCTTTAGGAAAGATCCTGTATCCCAGGATATGACAAGATAAGTTTGTCTAACATGAAGACGTAGTACGGAGGTGAGTGGTGGAGCAGGCAGTCGCAGCAGAGGGCATTCCTAGCATCCCAAGAGTAGGGAATATTCTCATAGCGTTAGTTAAAAGGTTTAGGAACAATCTTCGCTTCAGAAACAAGTTCTGTAAGTAAAAGTATTTTGAATATTTTTATACAGAATGGTGAAATAAAATATATGCAATACGCTATAGGAAAATTAGATTCATTAGACAACGGTTTTGTATCTGTTATCCAAAACAGGCTAAATATTCTCATGGTTACTCTGAGCTTATTTTATTATCTATTTAATGATTAGATTTAAGAAATTAAGCGAAAAAAAGAAACATAATTATAGGCTATTAGAAAACTCTGGGAATGACTAATTCCCTACTGAATACTTAAATATTAAGATTCCTTTTTCATTATCAGTAACATGGCCGTTTTGTAGATAAGAATGGTCAATGTAATTAAAAATGTTCAACAATTGTAAAAAGAAGAAAAAAAAAAATGATGTGACGTACTAACTTTTACGAACAGAAAAAAAAGAAAATTATAACAACGAAATGTTCCTCAAAGTTGACTTTTAATGAATATTCCACATTGAAAATAACAGGTTATCAACAACATTGCACCGACCGCCATTAATAGTAAAGACAACTGTGCGAGCGGCGATATGTGAATAGGGACACAACAAAAGCCCGGAAGGATGAGACTCAGGAAGTGTTTCACTGAATGATATGCCTCCTTAATAAAGCCCAGGGGGTAGGCTTCATGCTATAACAACACTGTGAGAGATCTCTGGTGGGAAATAATAGTTCTAATTTACCGTTGTCGGTAATCATATGGCCTTGATTAAATCCTCCCGTGTTAGGTCTATTTCCTCCCGGGTATGAACAAAAAATTTTAAAATCTTGGATACAACTATGTGGAAAAACAAGAATACAAAAGAAATAAATTGTTAAGAATTACTTTTACATTTTACACCAATAATTGAGTATTATTGGTTTATTTTTTTTAATTGTTCACTCTAAGGATGCCTAAAAAAATTCGACCCCTGAATTGTTTTCGACAGGAAAAGATATTTATTAATATGGTGTGATATTAAGTGCTAATCTAGTGCGTGGTGAAAAACAGCAATGACTGCTTCAGGTCCATTTAATCAAACCAGTCACACAATTTTAGGTACTGCTATTTTCATTAATCTTATTTCGTACATGGGATTCAGATAAAGCTCACATTTTCTTTATTCTAACTGTATGTGATTTTATTTTATAGTTTATAAAAATAGAAATAACTATTTATAAAGTGTAAAGCATAAGACGGTATGCGCCTAAAGAAAAGGAATCACAGAAAAAAATCTTATCAGGAATTGTATTAAGCTGGAATAAATTAACATCTAATCTATTAGCCCAAGCCTTCCAAACCTTTATCAGAAGTAGATAGTAGTAGATATTTGGAAAACAAAACTATCAGGGTAAACAACTTAGTCTTCTTTATGAACTTAGGTTATCTATACCGATGACACTAGATAGGAAACTAAATATTTCTTTTTGGTTTAACATAGTCGATACATAGTGAGTTGTTGAAAAATAATAACAATCATTAAAATAGTGTTTAATTTATTAACAATGCTATACTTCTGTTATTGCTTATGAATCATCTTCGCTATTATTAGTTTCTAACAATGAAATTTGAACTGCAACCTTAAAATAATACAAAGGAGATGGGTTCAAATAATTAGAAGTATTTTTTTTTTCTGGAACAAGGCGATATTATAGTATGAAGCTTTTTTATTTCTAATAACTTAATGGGAAATTTTTATCTGCTGACCTCTCCACACATTAATATTGAAGCCTCGCAAGTTCGGGATGAGTCAGTGCGACTCATATTGGTTGAATATCGACTATTTTCGGGGAAAAACTTGTCAAACAAGATCTGTAGGCCGCAAAAAAAAAAAGTTTTATTTTTATAGCATTTATTCGGGATTTTAAATCTGAGTTAAATAACAGAAAAATAGCTTCATTTTTATGGTAGTGTAATATGTGAATTAGCTGTTCATGATTATGAAAGAAAATCTCACCAAGAACAAAAGTATGAGATGCAAAAATAATTAGGGTAACTGTACCATAAGTTGACAGTGCTCCAATAGTTGACATTTTGCACTAAAAGTGTGAATAATAAGATTCAGGGTTGATTATTTTGGTTCGAAATTTGGCGGTAATTCGCCAATTTATACAAGTTAGCTGTCCTGCCATCGACATTAGTGTGATGAAAACTCAAGCTTATTTGCAAGAGGTTGTAATGGCGAATTTTACAGTGGCCTGAAAACTTGATTTATTTGTGTTAAATTATTTTTTAACTACTTTCATGATATTCATTAACTTCATGGGAATCATTTGATACTCTTTTCGATTTATTTATACAATATTTTAGGGCTTAAATGTGGGTGTCAACTATTAGAACAAAAATTAATCCTTTATTTCAATAGTTGACATCGATGCCAACTATTGGTGGTTTTTACTCTGATGAAACTGGTGGTTTAAAATAATTTGCTTGATTTGAAAAATATCTGGGTTTAATATCGGTAGTGGAATCACTGATCTAGCTCCATCCTAACCAATGTTCGACAGGGGTGTCAACTAACCGTTCAAACGTGTCAACTAGTGGAATATTCTGTTTGTTAAGTTGACATCCGTGCATAGTCTCAGCTTTATTTCACATAATCTTGTTTTGTTTGTTTATTAAATTTAGTAACAATCGTAACAGTCGGAAATTATAACAATTTTATTTTATTAGGGAATAAAATATATGGTAAAGTTAAATAGTTGAATGGATTGAATAATACAACTTATTAGAAACTTATAATAATTATTGATGTTGTAAATAGTTGTTGTAAATAGAATTCAATAAGAAACCTAAGAAAAATTCAGTTAATCAGGAGATACCTGAAAATGCTGCAGCACTGGAAGTAGATGAAACCATACTATCCCAACCAGAAATTTGGGACGAGAAACAAAAAATCAGAAAAGCTTAGATTCCCAAGAGCAAGAGCAGAGAATTAAAATTGATCAAGGAATATTTCTTCAAGAGGACGAGCAACGTAGTTTAAGTGTTGATGAAGGAAAATTTAAGAGATTTAAGCGTAAAAAATGTCTGGCTCAAGTTACTAAAGTTGCCAGTAATTTAGAGATTCTGGTTTAATTTTACAACCATGCAATCGGATGAAAACAAGTTTTATTAACATCGATACATGTTGCACAGTCCCATCATGTGATATTATCCGCGATACATATTCCCAAAGTTTTTACCTTTAATGGACAGCAAAGGTACCAGTTTAGTTTCCCACTTGAGGTAGATTAATTTAAAATGATTGTTGTTATTTGGTATCTGTATTATTCTTAATTAGATGAACTCATTTTTCAGTTTAATATTTTTTCTTTTGTCTATTAAGTTTTTGTGTATAAAGTAATTAAATTGTGGAAATTTTATATGTTACGTTTCAATTTGAATAGTTTATAAATAAAAAATGATTATCTTTTATTGCAGTCCTTATTACCTATTATTCTCCTTGGGAAATTAAAAAATAATGTAAGTGTCAACTATTGACACAATAAATGTCAACATTCCAAACATTTCCATTTTGATGTGTCAACTATTGGCACATTTTAGAAGGTTCAAAGAAATCATTTTTTATAAAAACCGTAAATGTGGACGATAGGATATTGTATTCCCAGCTTTCTAGAGGGATTGGCCTAACTATATTCATAACAAAGATTAACCTAACATCAATATTTTAGTAAACAGTGTCAATAATCTAATATTTTTTTCTTAACCTGTCAACTATTGGTGCAGTTACCCTGTAGTGTTAAAAAATAAAATTTTTCAAATAATTTATTTTTGAAGAGAAAAGATCTGGCTCCACCGGGAATCGAACCCGGATCTTCGCGTGACATGCGCGGTATGCTAACCATTGCACAATGGAGCTCGCTTCCAAACGGTGCCAAATCCTTCCTCTTCACTGACACCTCTTCCACGATCTCGCAAGTTTTGCGAGTGTTTACGGGAGATGGACAATTTTTGTCCAATTTTGGGCATCTCTTGACGTTCGTCAATTTTTAAATTATTTTATATTAATTTAATCATTATTGTGGATAACCACTTTGTTTTTAAATAATTTTATATAATTTATTTTTGAAGAGAAAAGATTTGTCCCCGCCGGGAAATGGTTAGCATACCGCGCATGTCACGCGGAAGACCCGGGTTCGATTCCCGGCGGAGCCAAATCTTTTCTCTTCAAAAATAAATTATTTAAAAACAAGGTGGTTACCCACAATAATGATTAAATTAATATAAAATAAAATTTTTCAATCATCATTTTTCAAAGGTCAAAACAAGTGTAAAAGTCGGAATATCTCTGACTAAATTGATGGAATGTGTCAGGTAACTATTATATTTATTAATAATGAAAAGAAAAAAAAAATCGAATACCTTCAAAAATAGGTTTTTTCGCCCTTCAACCACTATGCGCCGTTCTCACAGGTATCCGTTAAATATTAACACAAGCATTAGCATATAATGGATTCTATTTACATTCACAAACCGCATATTATATGGTGGATGGAGGTCACTCGTTGCTGAAATTTAATTAATTTATTTTTATTGTATTCCCCATGGATTATGAAATAAAATGTTGTTCTCAGTCAAAGTCTTTTTTAGTGAGTTTCAAAGATTTTTTTTTTTTGGCTTGGAGAGAATCCATCGTTAAAACACCATTAACATTTCCCAGGAGACAACGTTACTAGGAAAGGATCAGTAACGGCCTGGCGGGGGAAAGTGATTCGGAATTGATCTACCCCTACGAATAATTCGAAAATTAATACCTTGTTTTAAATGTCGTTGAAGAGCAAGAAAATAACATGATCGAACAATGCAACCTCTCATATTTGCTTTGCAATCTATTTAATCCCATATTGTAGTCATTGGATTTTAAAAGTGTGGGATCCGATTCCAAGGAGAGGAAGCGATGAAGAGGTTGGAGGCCAAGCTTAGTTATTTTTGTAAACAGTGCTCCCTTAAAATGATAGGGAACGTTAAGCTCATTGATCTTTAAAGTCACCTTGACGTAGATATAAGAGTGCGTGGATAGGAGTTTACGTCATCAAGGGGGAGGGCTCGACAAAAAAAAGAGAATCGCAGCCTTACAGATAAGTTTGAAAAAAATTTACACATTTTTTTGCCATTTTCATCGACTCAAAATTAAAACATTTTTGACATTAAACATGCATAATTAAAATTAAAAATAAAAGTAATTGAAATTTACAATCATACATAAACAGGGTCTATCGAATAGTTCAACATTTCAACTTCGCTTACAATTATTTCACATGAAAAACCTCCGCTGGGATAATTCTCCCTATATTAAGATGAAAATATAAACAATAGAGATGACCTATAAAATGCTGGCGGATGTAGTGGGCCGGGAGGAGCAGCACTACGACGTGTCATACCCCGAACCGGTCCCTTGGGAATCCAGGGAATGTGCCCCATTACTACCCCCACTCGGGTACACTCAGGCCCTCCCTATAATAACAGATATAACTCTAATATCACTCGTTAGCTCTCTCCTCATCCTCTGTTTGCCTGTTGTCAGCCCTCCCCGGATCCAGTCTTGGAAGCGAGGATAATTACTAGACGGACATCTTTGGTCCCTGATGACTACGTTGGCCTCCAACATTCCTACGACACAATACTTCTTTAAACTGTTAAACAACTAATAAATCTCGAGCATTTGCTAATAAAGTTTTCAGTCTTTCAATTACTTTACTGAAAGAACTTTAGAAGAACTAGCTAAGCAAGATCACACCCATCCATATAAATTTCATTAGCAGTATCCATAAATAGATCAATCAAATACGAAACCTACCGACGAATTTTATATAATATTTCTTCAGAACTCAATAAGCTGTAAAGTTTCAGCAAACGATTACTAACAACTCATCTATATTACATACAAGCAAATTCACATCTTAAACGAAGGCCTATTATTATTATTATCAAACGCTAATACAAAACGTCAGTTTGTTTGTGAGATTAACAATTAGCAAATGCGTGGTATTCCAACTGGATAAACTGCTAACTTAACTAAGTGAGCATATCTCTTGGCCATCGCCAATTTAATTTACTAGATGAATTTTAAGTGATAAAATAATGACGAATATATCACAGGGATATTATTATATGGAGGTAGGATCGGAGATAAAATAAAATAAAACAAGCTGGACCCGCGCGAAGCATTTCGCACTTAGATTTGTATCAGATTTTACTTTCAGGTTTAACATAACGATAAGCATAATTAACTTTTTTTGTTGCCTCTTCACCATCACCCCCCCCAACCACCCAGGCTTAAGGAGAAATTATTTTTCTATAGCAGCGTTTAGTAGTTTAGGAAGGACTCCATTTTCTGACCTTCTTCTCTTCAAAACTATTTCCTGTAATCTTCCTGGTAAATATGAAATCACTATGAATATTGCATAGTCCCTAAAAATTAATCTTTCTACATTCTGAATTTACCTATCCTTCCCCATGGCTCAAATTATTTAAATAATTGAAGTATTAACAAAAAAACTTAAATTTCAATAAAGCAAATAAATTAGTTTCTTTGTGTGCAAGAAGGCACAACAGACTCTCTCTTATTAGTGGAAAAATATAAAACCTAATAAGTCATAAATAAAAATCATAGCATCTATACCATTAAAGTGCCCAATTTATTAACCTTATTAAGTTTTTTTTCAAAACCAGTTCATCAGGTGTTTTTCACGGTTATCTTTCTGACAATGAAGGGGGAGGTATTTTTTAAAGTGGCAACAACGACATGAAATAATTTTCTATCCATGGAAAGGCAACAAAACAATAAGAAGCCTCGTAAAGCTGAGGGGTGCAATGCATGGCTTTTCTTAAAAACCATAAGTTTCAGAGAATTAAAACGTCTGGCACGTATATGTGGATCGTGTATGGGCATGTATGCATAAACCTCGAAAAGAAACCATTGAAATGCATTTTTCTCATTTCGATCGTTTAATTTATTAAAATTTCTGCTATAAAAACGATTTTAATAGCTTTGATAGGAAGAAAAAAAATGAGCCTGCAATTCGCATACACTCCGTAAAAGTCTGAATCAGACAATACTAAATATATGGCATTTGAGCACGATAGGACAGTGCATTTGGCGAAAACTACATTTTTTTAGCTATTTGGAATAGTATACTTAAGATTTTTTTTTTTTTTTTTTTTTTTGTCACAGATACTTTCTAGTGTTGCAATTCAGATTTCATATAATTAAAAAAAAAAGCAGCTTTTCTGGCAGTGTAGGTACTGTACTAAGCGTAAATATGAATATAGTATTTTTTCAATATACTTCAAATAATATAACATCTATAAATATAAAATTATTGGCATGAAAATATTCTTTTGTAAAAATTGTTAACTTTAATGTTTTATAAACATGTTATGTTCTTTAAAGGAGTTAATTTTAACTTTGTAAAAACAATAGTTAATATAATATTTAAGCCATACATATCAAAATTATAGGAAAACGTTATTCTATAAAATCACATATTGTTAGCTTAAAATATCCTTTGGATTAATCTTTTCCAAATATTAAAATTGAATTTTTATTTAATTTAATAATTTAATAGAAACAGAAATAATATTTTTACGCTAACGTTACATACCTTTGTTACAATTAGATCAAGGTATAACTATTATCAAACCATTTGCTTTAAATTAATTTTTTTTATTTCAAAAGAGACTTTTTAATGTAATAAAATATAATTTACTTCAAATTGTAGTACATTTATTTAAATAAACATTTATTGGAATGATAATCATTCATGTTTGAATGAAATCACTGACCTGCTCTTTTAAAATATCTTTTGAGTGGGTCTTAATTAGCAAAATCCATTTTTTCCTGTCTAGACATCGATTTTCATAATATTTGACAAAATAAAAAGAATGATTGTGGTAACAATTATAACCCAATTTTTCTACCTACGCTATTTGAAGTCTGAATCCAACTACACCACACCTATTTAATTAAATTACACTTACATTTAAGAGAACACTTTTTTTTCTCTTTGATTTTTATTTTTGTGAAATATTATATGTACATAATTTATTTTTTGATGAGAAAAGATTTGGCTCCGCCGGGAGTCGAACCCGGGTCTCCTGCGTGACATGCGCGGATGCTAACCACTACACCACAGAGCTCGGCTCCAAGTAGAGCCAATCCTTCCTCTTCACTGATACCTACTACCCGATCACGCAAATTTTGCGAGTAACGGGAGGTGGACAAAGTTTGTCCAATTTATGGTATTTATTGACGTACGTCAATTTTAAATTATTTTATATTAATCTAATCTTAATCTGTGGGTGACTACCTTTTTAAATTATTTTTAAATAATTTAAAAAGGTAGTCACCCACAGATTAAGATTAGATTAATATATAATATATGTACAGATATATCAGAAGGTACTTAAATAGTCCTTAATGTGCTGATCATAATTGATAAAATCCACCTAACGCATCACTATGCCACTATGAATCACTATAAATAGATTTTATTTATTTCATACACATTTCTGACGACAGTAGACTCCAGCTTATCCGTCCTCGCCGGAACCGATTCATTGCCGTTTAAGCGAGAGAGCCGGTCAATCCGGAAAAGTGTATAAAAAAGCTAAAAAAATATATTATTATAACTTCTATATTGCGATAAAACCCAAAAACAAAAAAACAGCCTAATTTACGAAGGTTATATAAATATTACTTAAAGAAAACTTTTTTTGGCTTATTTGATTTGACGATGTTTTTTTGTTTTTTTTCGTTTATGCGCACCTTAATGTCATCTCGTCGGTATTGTCTAAATATACGAAGTTATTTCTTCTTAATTTCTTTTTTAATTTTTTTATGAAATGGGTGGAGGATAAGGATTTTGTTTCAAGATCAATTTTACTTCGAAGAGACTTGTTTTACTGGAGTTCGGTCAACAAATTAAAAACAAAAGACTTTTTGTATACATTTCAATTTAATTAAGATCTATCAAACCGCAACATAATACAAATTTTAACAAAATTTTTGACCTTTAAAGGATCTTAAAAATAATATTTTATCTTTCACAGCGTCCTTCTGTTTATCCGGAGAGTCGGTTAAACGGGAGCCGGTTAAGCGGGAGTATACTGTAATTGCTAAATGTGAGAGTGCTATTTTCTAACGCTACAATTAATTCTAAATCAGACAAAACCACATTTATAGAACCTAAGCACGACAGGATTTACATTTGCTGTAACGTAGCACAGTAAGTAGTAGACCACGTGCTGCGGAGGGGCCTAACCCAGGCGTTATCTCAAAACTGGTAGGTTTTAGGGCTTCAAAACAAAAACCCCAGTTTAGTTCTGATAGGACTAAACTGGGTCTTAATTTTCGTACCGCAATTTATAAAACCCAATTTGATCCGTTTCGATCCGTTGAATCACTACATTTAGATCGATATTTTATTTTAGACCGAAAAATGAACAATGAGAATGCGATTGGCAAAAGCTCCGTGAAATTCTGAATCCAACGATACCACATTCATGACATTTGAGCACGACAGGACCTTATAATTTATGAAAAACCGATTTTTAGACTTTGTGAAATAATATATGTGGGATAATAATACCTAAGTGGTTAAAGAGATAGAAAAAAAAATTAATAGAACTGAAAAAGATTAAGCTGAACACAAACCAAAAAAAAAATTACAAATCAAACATACCTTCTAGTCTAATAATTACACTAATATAAGAGCGAAAGATAAGTCAAACTCGAAGGATAAACATTAAGCAGGGGCAAGATACTAGTAATGACCGCAAACGATAAATTACGGCATAACTAATCCTAAAAGTTATTTTAAAATCTAATTACTAGGCGGAAGTAAGAAGAAACTGGAGTGGCGGAGAACAAAGATAAAGAAGGGTCTAGAATTAAGTGACGATGGAGGCCTTAAGATATTTTGGTATTATCACAGCTACGCCAAGGGCCAGATAAAATAGAGTCTTTTATTTACTTTCACTTACCCATATATGAAATATATAGTAAGGGAAAGTATTGCGATCGTGATAATTTTTGGCTACCGGTTTTCACCGGAAATACACGTTTTGGGGTCTCCTGAGTTCAAATAACCAAGTCCCGCGAAATGGTCTGAGTGTGTGTGCGTGCGTGTGTGTGTGTGTGTGTGTGTGTGTGTGTGTGTGTGTGTGTGTGTGTGTGTGCGTGCGTGCGTGCGCGCGTGTGTGTGTGTGTGTGTGTGTTTGAACAGAATAGTTCAAAAACTATAAACCGTAGGAACCTGAAATTGGGTATTCGGTATATGTACATGCCAGCGATGTGACTGCAAAAATTTCATCTAAATTGTTCAAACCGAGAGGGCACTTTATTTCATAACTTTTTTCCCCATTTTCACGTTTTTTTTTTTGGATTTTCTCAAAAGTAACTTTAACGACTTCGATTAAACTCGTCATGTTTAATGATAATCAAGCATACTTTCATATACGCAAGCTTCATCATAATTAAAATTTTCTGAGGGGATTAAATGGAGAAGGGGGCTTTTTTGTTTTCCAATATAGTACCGTCGTTTTTTTTTTTATATGGAGAAATTATCTGTCTCTGGTATCGCATAAAAATAAGAAATGGCTAAATATGAAATATGAAAAAAAATCTGGTGCGTGCGCGCAACACACAACTTTCACTTACCAACGTAATTAAATTAGAAATTGATGTGTTAATTGCCACTTCTCAAAGACACATTTTTCCACATTCATTTCTTATATTTGTTTTTATTTGCTCTATAAAAAATACTAATTTTTTATTATTAAATAAAAGTTTTTACTTGTGGTAATTCGGCAATGCAAGCATAATACTCCAAGTCGTCTGATAATTATAATTCTCTATGTAGTTGTTGAAAAGCTCATTTACCATGAAACAAATAATTTTCATTAAATGAACAGATCGGCTTTAATTATGAACAATAGTCTGTTATTAAAGGCGTACTTCGCATGCGTGGGCTCAACGTGTTTTATGAGTTAAAAGAATATTTTTCTTTTTTTCTCCTCTATATGTTTACTTGATTTTTATCATATCTCATATTTAACCATTTCTTATTTTTAGGCGAAACGAGAGACAGATAATTTCTCCATATAAACAAATACAAAGGTACTTTATAGGAAAACAAAAAAGGCCCCTTCCCCATTTAAGCCCCGTCAGAACATTTTAATAATAATAAAGCTTACCTGATATTAAAGAATACCCAATTTTCATTAAACACGACAAATTTGATGAAAATCGTTAAAGCTGTTTTTGAGATAATCGAAAAAAAGGTAAAAATTGGTAAAAAAGTTATGAAATAAAGTGCCCCCTCTGTTTGACCAATTTTGATGAAATGTTGGGTATCTCATCTTTGGCATATACATCAAATACCCAGTTTGATCAAAATCTTTAATGCCGTTTTTGAGTAAATAAAAAAAACACGTAAAATGATATAAAATTTATTAAGTAAAGTTCCCCCTCCGGTTGATCAATTTTGATGAAATTTTTACAGTCATATCTCAGGCATATACATACATCAAATATCCAGTTTGATCAAAATCTTTAATGCCGTTTTTGAGTAAATAAAAAAAACAGGTGAAAATGATATAAAATTTATTAAGTAAAGTTCTCCCTCCGGTTGATCAATTTTGAAGAAATTTTTACAGTCATATCTCGGGCATATACATACATCAAATACTCAGTTTAATCAAAATCGTTAGAGCCGTTTTTGAGAAAATCGAAAAAAACGTAAAAAGTTATTAAATAAAGTACTGTCACATCGCGGGCATATACATACACTAAATACCCAATTTCAGGTTCGCACGATTTATAGTTTTTGAGCTAGTCTGTTCACACACACACACACACACACACACACACACACACACACACACACACACACACACACACACACACACACACACACACACACACACACACACAGACCATTTCGCGGGACTTGGTTATTTCGACTCAGGGGACCCCAAAACGTGTATTTCCGTTGAAAACCGGAAGTCGAAATTTTTCACGATCGCAATACTTCCCCTTACTATATATTTCATATATAGGTAAGTGAAAGTAAAAATCAAGGAAACATTTAAAGGAAAAGAATATTCCGTCAACTCATAAAACACGTTGAGCCCACGCGTGCGCAGTACGTCTTTATTAACAGACCGTTGTTTATAATTAAAGATGTTCTGTTCATTGAATGAAAGTTCTTTGTTTAATGGTAACTATATGAACTTTCAACCACTACATAGAGAATTATTAATTCAGACGACTTGGAGTATTATGCTAGCATTGCCGAATTATCGTTAGTAAAAAAGTTTTATTTGATAATAAAAAAAAAAACATTAGTGTACTTTAAAGAGCAAATACAAACAAAAATAAGTAAATGAATGTGGAAAAATGTATAGCTTTGAGAAATAGCATTTAACGAAACACATATTTCTAATCAAAGTAAGTTGGAATGTGAAAGGTGTTTGTTGCGCGCATCGCAACAGATTTTCTAATATACGGCCATAATCACTTACTGTAACTGATGATATCGTTTTTTATCTATCCAATATTATATATCGTCTATCTATTTGATTGATGAAACATGGTAAATGGTTATTAACATTTAATCGTTATGTTAATAATGTGTTTTCTTTTATACAAAATTTTAAATTTCTATTTCTCATATTTTCCTCCTAACTTTAATTTTTTATCGTAATAATAAGAATGTATTTTTGATTCAGTAAAATACGTTATGTACTAAAAATAAGTGAAAGTAAAAAAATGATATTTTTTCACTAAATTTCAAAGCATTAATCTATATAAATAAAGATGAAATTCTGTTTGTTTGTTTATTGGTCTTTATAGAAATCCATACCGTTTGTCCTAAATTCTCCAAATCTCGCTCAGTGGTTCTTTCAGACCAGGTGCGAACACCTGTCCATATTAAAATTGCATAACTTCAGCCGATCTCTGGGTATATTCTTTATTGTTATAATAATCGTTTTGATCTGGCTTTACATTGGTTTTTACAAAATCCACCGTTTGAGTCGATAAAAATCTCAGTTTATAGATTTAAAAAATGAAATTCTCCGGGTGAAACCGGTATATACAGCTAGTATGTTTATAAAATTGTTTTTTTATATAAAAAAATCATTATGAAATTTCTTTTTTAAAATGTATTCTAATTTTCCATATACCTGTAGATATAAATGATTAGTTTTATTTAGTTGCTTTTTACTTTAAATTCAAATTCTCGTTTTATTAAAAATCCTAGACTAAAACAAAATGAAATATCCGATACATTCGTAGTAAGTAAAAAGGATTAAATATAAGTATAATTTTTTAACTGTCATTGGGCAGAAAAACGAAATCAAACATCAGATACGTCCAAGTATATAAGAATGATTAAAAATATGAATATGCATTAAATTTTATAGGGTAGTAAAAACACAAACTTCCATTTTAGTGATAGAGTCCATTTTAGATAAGTTTCTAAGAGGCGGATTTTCAGGTCGTGGGTGCTAATCTCTTGAATGGTTCCGAAGCAATCCCAGAACACTTCATCGATTTCCAAAAATTCTTCGTTCTTTTCTTAGTTGAGATTTGGAATCTGTGGAATTAGTTTACACACGATTTTGTGGAGTTTCGATGGAGGTTTCAAATAATTCTAAAATTAAAAGAAAAATTCGTCGCCTCGATTTAACTAATTTTACTGTTGTAATTTTTTCATAAATTCAAATTTATAAATAAAGGCTTAAACAATATTACAAACATGAAAAACAACATCTCAATGTAGAGCAACGATCCCAATTTAAAAAAAAAAAAATTGGTGCGATGCACAACTTTCACTTACGAACTTACTTCGATTAGCAATCGACTCATTTCTAAACTAAAATATAATTAATTAAAGATTATCTTATACCACATATTTTTTTACACCTTAAATGCTTTAAATAATTAAAGCATCACGTATTTACTCTCTGAAGTAAAATAATTTTTTTCATTGTTAAATAAAAGTTTTTATTTTCATCAGTGATAATACGGGAAATGAAAATTTAGCTGTAACATCGCGGGCATATATATACATCAAATACCCAGTTTTATCAAAATCGTTAGAGTTGTTTTTGAGAAAATCGAAAAAAACATAATAAGTTGACCAATTTTGATGAAAGTTTTGCTGTCACATCACCGGCATATACTTACACCAAGTACCCAATTTCAGGTTAGTATAGTTTATATTTTTTGAGCTAGTCTGCAAACACACATACACACACCCGGTGAATCAAAGTGGTGTAATTTATTTTAAATTTCCGAAATAAGTATTAGAAACAAGAAGTAACTAGTTACTATTTGTAACGTTGTTAATAATTTGAGCTCTTATGGTTTGTCTTAGGATAGGATAGGGGTTTTAGGGCGATAAATATCGCGATTATTGAGCCCGTGGTTTGTCTTAGGTTGTGCATTATAATTTTTTAAAATAAAAATTACTTTAAACCCAAATTAGTGTTACAATATTGTACTATATTCGATAAATTTCATACTTTTCTTCAACAAAATAGGTACGAGTTTTAAACACATATTAAAAAAAAAAGTTAAAAATGTTTTTTGATGATAGGAGGTGATAAAGAACTTTTTGTACAGAGCATGCTACAAGATATGAAAACCGAAAACATCAGATGGTAACGGGAATATTTGTATCTGTTCTATTTAACTTAGAGACAGAGAGAGAGGCAGATGAACTGAAGGCAGGACTCTACGTTCTGATGAAGAGCTGATTTACCTCAGCTTATTACCTGAAGTAACCTCATTTCAGGTCTTTCATTTAAGGGTGGAAGAAAGTCATCAGTCGTTTCACTCTGGGAAGCAGAAGGTGACATGCACCAGGGATACCTCCAGAATGATGTTTAGATGGAGAGGACAATGACGGAACACTAAGAGGAAAAAGAAAATAAGATGCACAGCATATGATGTATTTTTTTGAAGTCGTGGATTATATGCTTAAATGCTGCGCATCTTATTTTCTTTTTCCTCATAGTGTTCCGACAATGTCCTCTTCACCTGATATTCCACAACTGCAAACACCGGCATTGCCTTAAATGCAGGACAGGGTTAACGCTGTAATATGTGTTGCCCCTGAAAACCACATAATAACCCGAAGTTAGTGTGTTCAAATTCCGAGTGCCAGGTTTTTTTTTTACAACTCAGCATTAGTCCTACCCCTAACCCAGGAAAAATCCCGTACAGCCAGCCGTAAAGGCTTGGAAAGACGGAAAAAAATTGCTTCTTAAGCATGACTATCTCTTGCCCAGCGGATAGCCCCTAATCAACCATAATCAAATTTAACGGTTTTTAATTCAATCTTGGACTGTAGGAAAATAAGAGCTGATCGATAAGAACCACATTTTTTTTATATGAAAGGAGGCATACAAAGCATGAATCTACAATTGAGAGGTATATAATATATAATTGTGGAATATGTGGATGGAACGGGCTAACCTCCGACAACCAACAGAAACCCGAAGTATAAATTTCGATTATTGAGAGTCTTTTAACAATTTGGAATTTGCCTTGGTCCAAAAAAAAAAAAAAAAAAAAAACTTATAGCCAAAAAGGCACAGATGAAAGAACAATTTTACGATGGCTGCGGGCCCTTCAATATTCACTATACGTTCGATCCTTTCTATGAATGATATCGATATTTTTTAAAAATAAAATACCGATAGTCTCAAGCATTTCGGAAGTCTAATAATCATATCGTATAAGTAGTTTTATCCCAACACTACCCAGAATGGTTGATATCATTATTATGATTAAAAGAACAAAACATGAAAAAGGAATATTTGAATCATAAAAATAATGCATTGTAAATATAAAGTTATACGGTGCTCTAAAAAAATGAAAAAATAAATAAAACTAACACTGGGACGTCACGAAAGTGTCAATGCCAATTTCAATTAATTTTTTTACTGGTGATAGATCGAAAAATATTCATCCCATGTCCGCGTTTCCTGACCTATGCGCCCTAGAAGCAAAAAAACATATTTATATAATTTGTAGGAATTTAAAAAATAGAACAAAAAATTTTAATTTTCACCAATCTTTGGAGTGAAGTGAGTTTAGATATCTTTAAAAGAAGAATGAAGTTTATATTCGTTTTTCACACCTCACAGATATCGAAAAATAAGCTTTAAGCAGTTATTAAACTGACACAGTGTGTAAGACATCAGCATGGATAAATCTCATTTTTGGAAAAATCCTACTTATATAGGTCTTCCCAAATGGTACAGATATCTTAAAAGAACTCAAGATGCTCAGAAAACACACTTATTACAGGGGAGGAAACAGAATAAGTACCTTTAAGTAAATAATCAATTACTATTAATTAACAACGTGGATGTTTTGTATCTTGAATGCATAGTTTTCTTTTGTTATATAGATTCAAGCAAGTTCCGAAAGGAACAGGCCAATATACAAATATTTCTGCAAAAATTGAGAACTTCCTAAGGAATCTTCCGATAGAAACATGTATTTAGGCCAATAAAATCTAATTCTTTAAGATGCATCATTAGTTTCAATGAAAACCTAGCTCATATTCCGAAATAATGGATCAGATGAATGGAGAGGAGTTACAGTTGCAATGGCAAAATATATTCTTCATCGTGAACAGGATGAGTCAACATAAAAGAAATAGGCTCGGTAATAGCAACTATTGTCGTGCTTCTGTCAACCATGGCTAACCTAATCTAACCTTCTACGGCATCCAGAACCGCGGCGGTTCCAGGGGGTATTAGGGATCGACTCATACTCCCACGAAATTTGGGAAAAACAGTTTGGAGGAATAAATTGAGGGATCTAGTTTGTTAAAAATTTTTTAGTATAATATTATGAATTAATTTTTATCAGAAGTTTTTTGACTACCCAATAATTCCGACTGAAGCTAGGCACGCTACTCAGACTCATGTTTCCCGTTGAAACTATTTTTTGAAATCGCCAAGGTAATAAATTAAGTCCATTGCATGGGGTTCCATAAAATATTCCTAAGAATTATTATTTTTTACGAGTTCACTTTGCTTCAGCTACAATAGTAGACAAACGTAGCTATTACTTCCAGCAAACTCATTTCTCTATTATACGTAATTGATCATGGATACCGAAAATATTGATTAAAGATGAAAAAAGATTAAATAAACAGGAGAAATCTGGATTTTTATAAGAAAAAATGGTGTTGTAGGGCAAAATGCTATTTTATATACACATGCCTCGGTAACGGTTTAAGATAGATAAGTGCGGTTCGCGGCACTGAACATTTTCGGTGGAGTATCACTCTGAAGATTACGTCCATTTGGACGTAAGATATATTTATTTCAATAAATATCAATATATTTGCGCTGTTGCAGCTGCAATGGGTGCGCCCACAGTTGGGCGTGTAAGCGACATGAATACTGATCCAGCCAAGGGCATGTAGCAAACTGCAGACGTCTACTTGCGGGCTTGGCTGCTTGCTCTACTAGCCGATATACCGTCGCAGCTTTCATTCTTACTGTTATCGACTGGTCTCCTCCTTACACTCAGAGAAGGCTATTGGAGCGGTACATCTAAAGTAGAAGAAAAAGAGGTAATTTACTCTCACAAACCTATAGCACCAATAGTCGTGAAGAAATGGTTGGGTTAAGGAGAATGAAAAAAGAATTATGCGCCTCATGAAAAACCGATCGTTGCAGATGCACAATGAAAACGCCAATCAATGTTTTTATACAAATATAATCATACTACAATAAAAATTCATACTGTAGTATTTTTTAAATACTTTTTTGTACAAAGCTGGAAGCATTTACCACAAATCCATTTCACTCAGAAAGAATCTTCTCAAGTTGCAATTCGTTCGAGGTCTATGGCCTTGTTCCTTGTGGCCTGGAAAGTTGGTTTGGCAATTCCCACTTCCCGCAGTTCGCTGGTGTCTAAACCGTTCTGTTCTCACTTGTCAAAATGTTGGTCCCTACTATTCTTTCTTTAAAGAAAGATTATTTTTGTCTATCTTGGGAACGTTAAAAAAAAAAAAAAAAAACAAGTAATAAGATCTATACAGTTGCCTCTAAAATACTAAATTTATTACTTTCACTAACCCATATATGAAATAAAATATGTAGTAAGGGAAAGTATTGCGATCGTGAAAAATTTCGACTTTCAACGAAAATATACGTTTTGGGGTCCCCTGAGCCCAAATAACCGAGTCCCGGGAATGGTTTGTGTGTGTGTGTGTGTGTGATCTCAAAGACTATAAACCGTACGAACCAGAAATTGGGTATTTGGTATATGCCCGCGATGTGAGAGCAAAAATTTCATCAAAATTGGTCAAACGGAAGGCGTACTTAATTTCATAAAATTTTACGTTTTTTTTTCGATTTTCTCAAAAACGGCCCTAACGATTTTGATAATACTGCGTATTTGATGTAGGTATATGCCCGCGATGTGACAGGAAAATTTCATCAAAATTGATCAAACGGAGCATTTCATTTCATAACTTTGTTTCCCATTTTTACATTTTTATCAATTTTCTCGAAAACGGTTTAAATGATTTTCATCAAACTCGTCATATTTAATGAGAATCAAGTATTCTTGAATATCAAGTAAGCTTTGTCATTATGACAATCTTCCGAGGGGGCTTAAATGGGGAAGAAGCCTTTTATATTTTCCTATAAAGTACCATTGTTTTTGTTTATATGGAGGAATTAACTGTCTCTCGTTACAGCTAAAAATAAGACATGGCTAAATACGAAATATGAAATGAAATGAAGTAAACATACACAGGAGGAAAAAAGAAAAATCTGGTGCGATGCGCGCAACACACAACTTTCACTTAAGAAATTACTTACAAGGGGAGGGCACAGCTATGGGGTCGTCGATCGGGCCCATTTTTTTTCTGGTGATTCTACATCGAAAAATAGTCGACACGTGTCCGAGCGTTCCGTCCAATGGGCCTTAGTTGCTGAGAAATAAAATAAAATACCTTGAAAATCCTTTATTTTTTATCTTGAGTTTGGAAAATGATATCGACATGATTCTTTCACTAATTCATTTATTTTAAAGAGTAGATTAAAGGAAAAATACAATCGTTAAAGAATTATTCATATTTCTTCAATTTAATTTAAAAAAGGCTTCAAGTTTTCAAGTAAACTAGGTTTATTATTTTTTTCACATAAAAAACAATAGCAGAATTGAGTTCAGCACCTCAAGAAACCCTGATGTTTTAAATATCATCCAAAACAAAAAATAAAATATTTGTTCCTGTCAGGAACAGCTTAAAAATGTTTCAGCAAAATTGTATGTGTAGTTTCAAAATCTGCATCTAGTGTTGAGCTGATCCGATTTTTACGTTCTTGAGCTCGTTGCATAGAAGATAGCTTCCTTTTTCTAACCATATAAATAACTACTGTATTATCTTGGGAAGCTCTTGTAAAAAATGGTCCTCAAAATAAAAATTAAATTCAAACTTTTCTTTATATTATGTTGATTCCTGAACACGTAAAAATATCTCGATTATGTAAAAATGTGTGACACTAGAGCCTTTATTTACCCTATAAATTTGATGAGAATCGGTAGGAATCTATATTTCTCCGAAATATGGTTGGATTTTTGGATGTTTAACGAAATTGTAAGGGTCTAGCCTTAGCGAAACTTTTAATGCAATTTTTAATTATTTTTTTTTTCTTTTTTAATCATCCCAAAATTTAATTATAGGTTTTTTTGATTGTCCTCAAATCGAATCTACTTTATAAAGAAAAGTTTGAATTTAATTTTCATTTTGAGGACCATTTTTTACAAGAGCTTCCCGAGATAATACAATAGTTATTTATATGGTTAGAAAAAGGAAGCTTTCTTCTATGCAACGAGCTCAAGAACGTAAAAATCGGATCAGCTCAACACGAGATGCAGAATTTGAAACTACACATACAATTTTGCTAAACCATTTTTAAGCTGTTCCAGACAGGAAAAAAATTTTATTTTTTTTTTGGATGATATTTAAGACATCAGGGTTTCTTGAGGTGCTGAACTCAATTCTGCTATTGTTTTGTATGTGAAAAAAATTATAAACCTAGTTTACTTGAAAACTGAGTGATTTTTTTAAATTAAATTGAAGAAATATGAATAATTCTTTAACGAATGTATTTTTCCTTTAATCTACTCTTTAAAATAAATGAATTAGTGAAAGAATCATGTCGATATCATTTTCCAAACTCAAGATAAAAAATAAAGGATTTTCAAGGTATTTTATTTTATTTCTCAGCACCTAAGGCCCATTGGACGGAACGCTCGGACACGTGTTGACTATTTTTTGATATAGAATCACCAGAAAAAAATGGGCCCGATCGACGACCCCATAGCTGTGCCCTCCCCTTGTTAGGTTAGAAATCGACGTGTTTCGATAATATGTCAATGTAATATGCCATTCGTCAACTTCACACATTTTTTCACATTTAAGTATATAGGTACTTATATTTTTATATCTCCATAAGTTTAAGAGTATCTGTAGAGCAAAATTTGGTAGTTCTCAGCACTTTTCGATTCATTATTGCTAATTTATTTATGAAGGACTAATTTCATCAACAGTCGCATTTTTTTTACTGCTTGCTTTTTTTTTACTACGAGTTGCTTTTTGCAAATACATAGTGAAGGTGAATCGATAGGTGTATTTACGTCTCATTTGCCTTTCTGGAAATCAAGAATGATTACAGTTCCTCTAAAATCGCTTTATATTGTTTTCAAAAATTTATTATGGAATTAAAGTTTCTAAACTAAAATATAATTAATTAAACAACATCGTTACACCCGTTTTTGACTAAATAAAAAAAAACTCGTGAAAATAGGACAAAATTTATTAAGTAAAGTGCCCCCTCCAATTGATCAATTTTGATGAAATGTTGACTGCCACATCGAGAGCATATAAATACACTAAATACCGAATTTGGTCAAAATCTTTAAAGCCGTTTTTGAGTAAAAAAAAAAAAAACACGTGATAATGAGACAACATTTATTAAGTAAAGTGCCCCCTCCGTTCAACCAATTTTGATGAAAATTCGGCTGTTGCATCACGGTCATAAACATACATCACATACCAAGTTTAATCAAAATCGTTAATGCCGTTTTCGAGTAAATAAAAAAAAAAAACACGTGAAAATGGGACAACATTTATTAGGTAAAGTGCCCCCTCCAATTAATCAATTTTCATAAATTTTTTACAGTCGCATCGTGGGCATATACATACACCAAATAAAGAGTTTAATCAAAATCGTTATAGCCGTTTTTGAGGAAATCGAAAAAAACCTAAAAATTAGACAAAATTCTTTAAATTAAGTACCCCCTCCGTTTGAACAATTTTGATGAAATTTTTGCTGTCACATCGCGGGCATATACATACACCAAATACCCAATTTCAGGTATATGCGGTTTATAGTTTTATAGCTAGTCTGTTCACACACACACTCACACAGACCATTTCGCGGGACTTGGTTATTTGGACTCAGGGGACCCCAAAACGTGTATTTCCGTTGAAAACCGGAAGTCGAAATTTTTCACGATCGCAATACTTCCCCTTACTATATATTTCATATATAGGTAAGTGAAAGTAAAAATCAAGGAAACATTTAAAGGAGAAGAATATTCCGTCAACTCATAACACACGCACACACGCACGCACGCACGCACACACACACACACACACACACACACACACACACACACACACACACACACACACACACACACACACACACACACACACACACACATACACAGAGACCATTTCACGGGACTTGGTTAATTGGACTCAGAGGACCCCAAAACGTGTATTTCCGTTGATAACCGAAAGTCGAAATTTTTCACGATCGCAATACTTTCCTTACTATATATTTCATATATAGGTAAGTGAAAGTAAAAATATTCCGTTAACTCATTAAACACGTTAGCCCAGGCATGCGCAGTACGCCTTTTAATTAATTAATTAAAGCAGTTCTGTTGATTTAATAGAAATTATTTGTTTCATGGTACCTAGATGGATTTTTCAACAACTACATAGATAAATATAAAATCAGACGACTTGGAGTGTTATGCTTGCATTGCCGAATAATCGCAAGTAAAAACTTTTGTTTAGTAATAAAAAAAATTATTAGTGTACTTTAGAGAGCAAATAAATAAAAAAAAAATAAAAAAAAACAAGTAAAAGTGAGAAATGGACATTTCACAAAATACGTCAATTTCCAATCTAAGTGAATTGGTAAGTAAGTTGTGTGTTGCGCCCATAGCACCAGATTTTTTAATTCTTCTTATCAATTCTGATTATAAATTCTGATTATAAATTCAATCAATATTCGTTAAAATTATACGCTAAAGAAATATATCGAAGGGGCCCATTACCTAGACATTTTAAAGATTAGTCAAACTCAAATCCAATGATGTTATTTTGGGAAATTTTATTTTTAAATCATAAAATTTAATAGAGTTTAAACGTCTTCCAGCTCTCTAGTAACGGATCATAGGTGCATTTGCTTCTAGGATATCCAACAACCTAATTTTAGGCCTTCCGATAATATTTCTAGAAAAGCTCCGAGAATTATGAAGTACTTTAGTTATTTCACACTTCGCAAGGTAGTGTGAATTACCGGGTAGTGAGTTACCCTCTGCAACCTTCCGATTTGTACAAAGATTGGCAGGTCATTGTCACAATACAAACAGTAGATGCCGATACCTGCGTCTCCTCTGTTAGCTGCCACCTTCCTCCTCTGGACCGCTAATATTTTAACAATTGAAATTTTACTTTTTGTGAAACCTCTAAAGGCCTGTTTACAAACTTACGGTTTTTTTATTTATCTTGGGATGAAAATGTTGTAGTTCACTTATGAACCGGTTTATGAGAATAAGAATCACCGGCTAATAATTATCCCGAGATTGATAAAAAAAACTTAACCTTGTAAGCAGAACTATTTGGCCTATTGCTATACGCCCCTGGTGTTCAAAAAGTGAAGCAAGGATTTTGGTGGATCCAAACTTCGCACCAAAAATTTAACCGTGTAAACAGGCTTTAAGAGAAAACTGATTGATCATAGCCGATTCGCCAAAAATGGTATGTTAAAACACCTAACATTAGGCCTTTCAATTTTTCTTCTGCAGATTACTTCTCTAAATGAAAGTTTTTTAGCTATATATTTGTTTTTAAATCCGGTCGACTTACAACCGGATCGACTATAAGTTATGCTAGCTTATTATCGGTATTGGATATCTTCCAATCGCTGCCACACGTCAATATTTTTTGATACAGCTCATTGAGGGTCATCAATTTTTTAAATGACAGATGTGATTTTAATTTTTTTAAAAATAGCTGACCCGTGCGAAACATTCGCACTCAACCCTACTTAAAACCCACTTAATTAAAGTACACACCATATATTTAGTATCCTATAATAGTCGGGCATAGGTGAGGATTGAAGTAAAGTATAGATGTGCTTTAATTGTAGAGTATTTATTTTTTTGAAACATAAGTTTAAGGTATTTACATATTTACAGGACCTCTTTAAACACTATGTTTAAGTTACAATATGGTTATCTGTGATTGTTTGTTGGTGGGATTGTTTTACACAGACATAGATGTCACTGAAAAAGCGCACCCTGGAAAACTCTACATACCTAAATACACGTGTCGGTTTCGCGGAAAGCGAGTGAAAAATAAGATTCTATTGACTGAAATCGCATGTTTTTTCTTGTGACTTGCAAACGACGGCGACAATCGGAAAAGTGTATAAAACCAAAAATGTTCGTCCCGCGAAACCCAAAAAAAGCCCTGCGAACATTTTCGCTGAGAATTGCAGTTTTTCGCTTACAAATCGCAAACGAAGGGGTTAATAGAAAAAATTTATATGACCGAACTGAAAACTTGAAACGATTGACACCATTTAGAAACCTCTAAGACCATTTTTCTCGCAAAAACCGCTGTTTTGCGCTTATAACTCGCAATCGAAGACAAAATGAGTATATTTTTCCGGGGTAGCGGTTAAGGAAAGCTTTAAAATGATGCCTCATTCATGAAATTTGAGGAAGTATTAAGGAAGTTATGGTTGGGATGGAATGGCAAAAAAAAGCCTTTGAGAAATAATATATACCTATGATTATTAATTTAATATAAACATGTGGCGTATAATTCGATTAAATATAATGTGTTTTTTTCTCTTTCGAATGTTTTCCAATCTTACAACCTATAAGGGCTAATTTTTAACTAGGAAGTGGAACAACAAAAAAGTTATTGTAAAACATATTTTTAGAAGAAAAATTCTTTTCCTAGTACATTTAAAATGCTAAATATTCTAATTAGCACTTCGGAAAGTAAAGGACAAAAAAATAAAAGCTTTTCACTCAAAAGCTTCATTGACAGCTCTATAAAAAGGTGGACCCTAAAGCACAAAGTGAGACAAAAAAATAATATTTCCACTCATAATCCTAATTACAACCTAACATGAATCGAATGCCTAGACTTCAATAATTGAAGGAACTAATAAAATAATTTGCCCTAAAAAATGAATAAATGATGATCAAAGTAAATAAATATTAACATATGTCTTTCCTGATAATGTAATAGTCTCTCTGTTCTATTCTATTGATAAATACGTTCATGTTCCTTTTTTCATCATTCAATACCAGCGAAGCTAACGAATCAATCAAGTGTCATTGAAGGGTGTACTAATTGTTGAAAATGAAAAAAGAAATGAATTAAACGTTTGAGCCCCGCTAAGAGCTGATGCTCGTCCCTGATAGTGGCTAGGAAAGAAGAGCGACCCACGCCAGCTCAAAAAGACCCTGCTATTATCTGTAATAAAAACATAATTATAGAAGGGAACCGAAACAAGGCGACCTGGAGGCCTTCGGCTTTTTCCTACAGCGAATGTTTTTTTTTTTCTTCCCCACACAGTTTTTAAACACTAAAGACCAACACCAAAGAAAAGCCATACAAAATAATTTTTTCCTGTTCGTTTTTTTAAATATATAATTACCATAATTACAGTAACATCTTAACTATAGACAATAATAATTTTTCGACATGCTCCAATTGTTATAATATATATTGGAAATATATGATGAAATCCAATTGGAATATATGATATGAATACCATGGAGCGATCAATCATGGAATAAAAAGGTTATATCTGCATCAAGATCAGAAAATCACCTACACAATAGATGCATTAGAAATGCAACATACTACTCCAGGGAAATCAGAACAAATTGGGGAAATAAACAAACTCCATTTTTGGAGAGGTGAATCTCCCGTTCTGCCTCCCTAAAATCCTTAGAAGTTATCTTACATTTTTTCATTTTTTTAAAACGGTTGATATTTTGAAGACTTCTGTTTAATAAAAAATATTCTTCCTAAAGTTCAGCTCAAAAGTAATCCTATGCATGTTTTTGATGAGACAACCCGTTCCCGAGGTAAACCAATTGGAAGAAAATAAAACATCTATTAGTGCGTTAGTTCGGTCTAATATATATATATATATATATATATATATATATATATATATATAGTAAACAAGTTTTTAGGAAGAGACTATTTAATTATAGATATAGAATGCAAGGCCTCAAAGTCTCGTATTATTTCAATAATGCACTTAATTATGCAGATAAACAGTTGAGTCTGTTTCTAGCTTGCTTGCGAAACTGTAGTAGCCCTGAAGATGCCTGAATAGGCGAAAATTTGGCATGTAATCTGCATAATTAAGTGCATTATTGAAATAATACGAGACTTTGAGGCCTTGCATTCTATATATATATATATATACAAAAATATTGCTTATTTGATTCAAAAATTAATAACTAAATATAATATATATATTTTTTTTCTCTTTTTATTTTCTATCTTGTTTCTCTACTATATATTTACTCTTTATACAAATGTTCGTGTATGTAACGTATATTAATAAACGTTTGAGTTTTTTATGTTTCACAAAAAAAAATTAATATCCACTTAATCTACAGCGAGGCCAAAAAGTATTTGCACACATTAACTTTTTCTAATAGTAAGTCAGGAAATAGAGATAAAAAATTAAAATATTGTTTATTTGATACAAAAATTAATAACTAAATATAATCTCTAATATATTTAAAAATGGATACAATATCGTCAATAAACTTTAAAAACCGAAATAAAAAGTATTTGCACGCCTCATTTTATGGGACATAAGTAATCTATTAAATAAAAAGTTCTTTAATATTTGGTATGCATGCCATTAGCTTCAATAACTGCCTGAAGTCGTATAGGCATAGAATGAACTAAATTTTGAAGATACTCTGTACCCAACTGCTCCCATTCCTGAATTAAAGCTGATTTCAACATTTCTTTTCCACTAATTTTATTTTTTCGCACTTTTATGTCCAAAATGTGCCACACATTTTCGATTATATTTCAATCTGGACTTTGTGGAAGGGTATGCAACTGCCGGGGTGCGTTATAAAGAAGCCATTATTTTGTTTTTCGAGCGCTAAGTTTCGGATCGTTGTCCTGCTGAAACATAAAAGTGTCTTGAATCCCAAACTTTTGAGCACTCACCAATAAATGGCTTCACAAAATATTCACATAACCTTCAGCATTCATATTTCCTTCTATAAAAGACAATTCCCGGCGCCATAGAATGATATGCACCCCCAAACCATCACACTGCCACCCCCATGCTTTATAGTAGGCATAACATTTTGAGGTAAAAATGCCTGGTTGGGTTCACTCCAAATCATTTTTCTGCCGTCACTCCCAAAAATATTAAATTTACTCTCATCAGAGAATATTACATTTTTCCAAAATTAGATCGGCTTATTAATGTGAGCTTTAGCGAAATCGAGACGTTTTCTCCTATTAGTTTCACTAATAAAAGGCTTTTTCCTTGGAGCCCTGCCGTGTAGGTCTTCGCTGTTTAAAATATTTTTTATAGTGGATAAACTTACTTGTTTATCAGACGTTGAAGCGACCATAGCAGCTACTACCAAGCAGTTATCCGAGGATTAATTAGTCTTCACCTTTCTTACAATTGTTCTTCTGACTCGAGCACTAAGAGCTGTTGGACGCCCAGACCGCGGAGTATTTTCTGTCGTACCTCTTTCATCGCATCTTTTTATGACGTAGCGCACCGTCGAAAAGTTTAAATTTAATTGAAGCGCGATCTGCCTATAACTTTTATTTCTATTTCTCAATGAAACAATTTTCTCCCTCACCGCGCTAGATAATTCTGCCGTTTTAGGGCTCATGTTGATGAGAACTGACTCTGGAGGATTAAAAGCAACTACACTTGTAATCTTTACTGTGTACATGACACGATTACCCTATTAAGGATCAGGATTGAACACAGTCAACAAGTTTGCAAATACTTTTTGTTTTGTTTTTTTAAGTTTATTGACGATATTGTATCCATTTTTTTTCATTTTGAAAATATATTAGAGATTATATTTAGTTATTAATTTTTGTATCAAATAAAAAATATTTATTTTTTTATCTCTATTTCCTGACTTACAATTAGAAAAAGTTAATGTGTGTGTACGATAATTTTAGTGAAAATAAAAAAAGAGGAAAAAATGCACTTAATCTGATCAATATCACTAACTTAAAAAACGGGATAAAAAAATTATTTTACTCTGGTGAGCTCGGAAAAGCAATTGATACAATTATATGAACTGTAAAATAAAAAAAATGAAATAAATCTTTAATGCAACTTACCAAGCTTACGCTGTACGCTGATTCTGAATTTCGGGCAAGGGTGAAATGAGGATAATCGGGTAAAAGACATTGAAAGGAGATTCTAGGATAAGGGAAATTTTCACCTGTTGCTCGTACTTCTTGAATTGAAGAGAAAACTTCAAAACAATTATGAATTTCATACCCAGGAGGCAGAAAATCGTAATAAATTGACACCCAAGAGGTACCAAAAAAAACCATCGGCGGCGGACTCTAAATGAGAAACACACACGACGACGATGGAGCTGCTTACAATTCAATCCCTTACAAATGCCATCATGATGCCACTGACAACCAATTGTTGGCCCTGCGATTGCTATCTCCGTGACAGTTAAGGTGGCAAATTCAAATTGAAAAAAAAAAAAAAGGATTATGTATTATGAAATAAAATAAAATCAAAATACCGAACAGTGTGCAAATACTTTTTGGTCTCACTGTATAATTGTTTGATAGTTCCGATAAACTCCATATATAAGAAAAGACATAAAAAGTTGGTAACGGAAGGCATTAATGAAATTAGTGTAATTCATAAGAAGAATCATTTATTCTGATTCCAATATACGAAAATAAGTAATTTTAATACTTCTACAATAATATACCTAGTAATTTTAATAAAAGTGCTGTTTGATATTAAAAAAAAAAAAAAATGAAGGCTAACAACAAATCATAGCTGGTACGTTAATAAGTTAATATGAGTTACAAAGAATGATGACGTCTTCACTATTCAGATTATGAAAATCTACTGAAAAACGTTAGTATTAAGTGTTTTTTTCTGTCAAAACTCTATGTTTAAATATTCACGAATTCCAGAAACAAAAGAATCTATTTAAGTTTCCAATGTGCGATTAAATAACAAGCCAGTTAACATGCTCAATCTTGTTTGATACTTAATATATTTCAAGGAGAACGAGCAACACATGGAGACATTTTTTTTCCTTCTAAAAATTAAAACTATTTGGCTAGACATAGGGAATTTAATGAAAATGCAAATATTGAAAACTCAGGGGAATTGGATGCATGTAAGGGAGAATAGATTAAAATGATGTTAGAGGAGCGTTTAATAAAATCTAATCCGGAAGCCTGGAACAAACGCGACTTCCTGAATAGAACATGGGGTAACAAAGTGTAGCAATTAAGAAACTACAACTGTTGGACAATAACTCTCGATCGTTTCTGATCCTCTGACCGTTTTCCTCACGTGGTATCACTAAAAAGATTTACAGCATATGATGCGAACTAAAAAGTGTTACAAAAGATACGGGTCTCAAACAGCCCTTATGTCTTTTCAGGCATCACGTATATACTAATGGCTGTTGTCACGCCACGCTGCACCCGTAATGTACTTCAAGGCCTATCTAGCAGAGGGGATTGAGAATAGTGGCCCCCTATCATGTAAGTACACGAAAGTATTGCTACTACTAAGCCATTGTGAAGTACAAAGATATAATAGAGCAGATAATAAGAAACTATTAAGAAATAGCATAAGAAGTTGAACGGCTAATAAATGGAGCTTCACTACAGTTTCACTACAGAAAACAGCTTACATCGAATGCAATGGTAATGATATAATTATGAAATAGTAGAAAATAGAAAAGAATAATTACGTAATTATGAGCTAGATAAATGCTATTATTGTGTGAAATGTTATTATTTAATTTTGATTTTCTCAATTATTTATTATTTTATTATTTCATCGTTCACGTTTACTTGCGGGGGTCACCTGTGGTGTATTGGTTAGCATGGCAACCTACAATACTAAGTTGAACGGCTTGAAGTTAGTATTGTATACATACAATACTAAAGGTCGCGGGTTCGCGTCCCGTGGTAGCCCTAGGATTTTGTAAGGGAAGTAAAAAATCCTTAGCTATACCGTCCCTCGGATAGGACGTAAAATGGAGGTCCCGAGGCTGTACGATGTCACGTACTCGTTAAAGATCACTATCCTAATTGAAAGGGTCGGGGCAAAATAGTGCCAAGCAACATTTTTAACAAAAATAAACTATAGCTGCCGTCCGTTGTATATTATGTAGTACTATATGTCTATGATGGAAATGCCACCTGAATATGACTATAGAGTGCTCTATAGTACTCGATAGCTCTATAGTGTTACATATAGTACTGCATAATATACAAAAGACGGCAGCTATAGTTTATTTTTGTTAAAAATGTTGCTTAGCACTATTTTGCCCCGACCCCTTCAATTATAGCTTGATAGACGGAATTTAGGACTCTCATTGTAGCATCGTCCGATTAGCCTTAGTAGCATAAAGGGACGTTAAACAAACAAGAAAATTTACTTGTTGTACCTATATTAATATGTACAGTGGTAAAATTCAATAAATATTATTCTAAAAAACTTCGGTCTATAAGTTACTTTTGCACATTAAAACAAAACGAAAATTTAATACAGGAGTGTTATGAATTATAAATAAATACCTCCCCGATATGAAGTTTAAATAAATAGTTAAGTTGATTAGGTTTCGCTAAATTCTTCGAGGGTGTCGCGGCATCAACATAAACAGAACCTTGGATAGGTATATTAGGTAAGCTACAAATGAAATTAATAAATAAATTGCTTATAATGTATTTGATTGATATAGGAAACGTAAACCGTTTCTATGGTCGTGTCCTTGAAATTAAGTTTTATCGTCCACGTGGGTAAGCCTGAATAGGTTAGAAAACGAAGTAGGTTCTATTCGGTAGAATATATTGGATCCAGAACAGTTAAAACGAAGAGAGGATCTAGAAGTCTGATGAAATCAGTCACGTCAACTATATAGGTAAACAATAGCTACTCTAAAAAAAGGATTTGATCCGTTAGTTACAATTACCTACTAATTGTAGGATACACAATGATAGTTCGAATGCATTTCAATTAAGATCTTAATTTGTTATGGACATTTTAACATGATCATCTCAGTTATCTAATACCAGCGACTAACTGGAAAGGAATGTATTCTTTAAAGAGAAATATTACAAAGACATATTATAAAGCTAGGTAGCTAAATTAAAGTAGCTTTAATTCGAGTATTTGCATCCTCAGTAACAAAGTAGGAAAGGTTTGCGCTTCATTAATAGCAGCTAGTATTTGAGATATTCGGTTAGCAATATATGTGGACCATAAAGCCATGAAATAACAATTTAAGTGTTTATGTTTTTCCGTCACAAGTTTGAAATAATGTTGGGAAGATGAAGAGAGAGGAGAGGTCAGAGTGCTGGGAGCAGTTTTGTGACCTTGCCCCTCCGAGTTCGTCAAGTGTACGTTCGACATTCCTTCCCGGTTTTTGTCAAGGACCCTAAACTACCACCTTGTCCAACAACCGATCTTCTCCGGTTAGTATTCCGTATACTCTTCCGTATACTAGTATACTCTTCTTTAAGCAGGTTATTCTTCAATCATGTTAAGCATTACTCTGATTGGTTTGTCGCATGCAGAGCATCTTGGTGGTGGTTCCCTTTTGATGAGGTGCTCGTGGGTGAACCTTGTGTGTCCGATCCGCAGGCGGGCCAGGGCGACCTCCTCGCCACGTGTTGCGGCAAGATCTATTCCATGGTTTTACGTTATTTTTAATTTCCTCCCATATACTCGGTGGATTTCCTTCCCACATAATTTGTCATTCTCGTTTTATTGTCTCTTTCAGGGGATGCGCCAAATCGGAGGGCGATAACAGTGCACACCCTAGCCAGGTAAAACAGTTAGCTTCTTTAACTTGGGAAATGATTAATATCACGCTATTTCGGTCTTTTAAATCAGAATCGCTACTAAGAATATTTTTCTAAAGTAAAATGTTTAATTGGTTCAGCATTTTTGCATGGACAAGAAAGAATGTAATGATTTTGAAATAGTTTTCTAGATATTGAAACCTTTAACTGCTGTTCCCTCAGTGTGGCTTCTTTGGTTGAAGCGCCTATGCAAATTAAATTGTACAAAATAGTTTTTCAAAATGACGACGAATTAGAAGGAAAAAAAAAAACATGAGTCTTTCAATTTGTCTACCGACCCACATCGCCGAATCCCGTAAGGAATCGTACCTGCCTTTTGTTTCAGCAATAGTGATTTCACAAAGAACAAAAAAAAAAAGTGATTACATAGATGAAGAAAAGCGCAAATGAAAAGAAAGCAGCCCTTAACCTCCACAACCATTTCACATACAAACATTCGTAAAAAATCTTAATAATATAGCAGAGGAAACATAATTAATTTTTAAATATAGGCTGATTTATGAATATAATTCAATATGGATAAATAAAGTGTAAAATTTCCATTTTTCGCAAAATGTTCATTTTTTTCCAACTCAGAGGGCTAGAAACAAGGCGAACTGGGTGAAGAGTTTGTATAATATTAAAAGACTTTTTAAAAGAAAGCGATGAGGAGTAATAGCATAGACCATAAAATAGGCTAAAAATAGATTTATTTAAAAAAATCTCTATGATTGAATACAAGCTGAGATGTTCAAAAACTAATATCCCATCTATAAATCTGAATATGTATCTATTGAGAACATCATTAAAAAAAAAAAAATAATAATAAAACAACTCTCTTAATTTTTAACTACATTATCTGATTGTCTCAGACATAGGAGCCAATTTTCGAATAAAATACCTGGAATCGCTACCTAGAGTAGTAGTTTTGGTCCCTATATGGATACAAGTTTGTTACAGCACCATTAGAGCAATATTATTTAACAAGTCATAAGATTACTAACGAACATTATAACGATTAGGCGAGTAAACATATATAATAGGTTGGTAACTAAAGGCCCAAAGAAAGAATATAAGTCATATTTTGATAATTTTCCGGTGAATAGATTTATACTAGGGCTTTAACATGTTTTTTAACATTATAGAATTCCATTAAACCTTTATGTATTGCAGGTTATCATATTCTTCCGCCTTCATTTCTATAAAAATAGAGTAATAGTATTCTTCCCCTGGACCCTTGAAATGTATGTTGCTGTTTTTAGGTTTATTAATTTCTTTGATTATTAAAGGAAAGTCATCGGAAGCAGTATCAGAATGTTTTATATTCCTTTTGTAAATTAAAAAAATAGACTGTATTTTTTTCTTCATTTATTTTTGAGGTTTAAAGGAACTGATTGAAAGCAACACGAATGGGCCTTCATTTAAATGAAAGTTAACTTACACTTGACTAAATTAAAAATGAAAAGACTGAACCGTCATAAATTATTCCTAAATTAAGTATAAAAATATTTCAATATTTTTCATTAAAGATGCCTCGAATGTCAAGACGATACTATTGCTTGTTAAAAACCGAAAACGGAAGTAACCCAAAGCTGGATGATATATCGTTAAAAATTTTAATACAATTAAAAATTCCAACGAATTAATCAACATGGCGTATATAAATTTTGATCTGTTTTATTTAGTAAATATAAATACGAAAAAATAGAAAAATTATAGCATAGATGAACTTCCGATCGTAAGCTGACATAGGGAAAACATTTAGGCACAAGCTAAGTATACGGACACTGACCCATATACCTAAACCTCGTAAAACGAAAACAAAACTCCAGTAGGAGCAACGTCATACAAAAAATATACATAAATAAATTAAACGCACTTTTCAAAATTCTAAATAATTTATTATTTAGTAATTTAATAAAGATATGGCCAATGATTAATAAACTTAAAATTATTTCACAAAATAAAAAAACGTGAAAATTATATTCTCAAACTAATGGAATATCGTAACAGATAATCTAAAATGTATGACATCTATGAAATATAAGAAGAAATACATTAGAGAAAAGGTTACAGATCTAATTAGAAGAAAATAAAAAGATGAAACACATCAATATCAAAGTATATAACTACTATACCATTGGTTGGTGCAATAGACTTAAATATTTTATTTAATTAGAAAAGGATTTCCATCATACAAGTCCCTAGATAATGATCTACTACAAATATTGACCTATTAACAGGATTTTAAATACAGGGAAACAAAAATAAAAATACCAGAGGAAGGATAAAACATTTATTTTTAATTTAAATCAATTTAAAACTAAAATAGCCATAAGGCAAACTCCCCTATTCTCCAGTTCATGACCTTTCAACATTTGCTGCACTGACTGGAATCAGTACTAGAATGTATTGAGGTGAGCACTTAGTTTTATTAAAGTAAATAAATAGATAAAACCGATAATAGACAGATAAATGATAAATGTATGGACAACTTTTGGGAGGTGATTAAAAAAAATGTTAATACTAATACAATTCATTCGTAAGATTATGTTTACATAATTATAAAAAAGAATATTTACAGATTAATTAATGTAAACCAAAACTGATATGTTCTATTAACATCTATAAAAACAGAACACTTACTTTTAGCTCCCATGCGTCTTTAAATCTTGAAGAAATAGTTTCTCGATGCACTAATTAAGCTATCTATTTAATCACTTAAGCATTAGATGCATCAAAACATTAAAAACCAAACATTTTGACTTCTATCACACTTCACTGTCTCCAGACAGACATTATTACCTTCCAGTTTCGAGAATTCTAACTGCTGTTATGTTCTGTTTTCAATTTGTAACTTGCCTCAAACTCGATAGATGGCAGGAGGTACGCCATCCTACTGCGCTTGCGCCACTAGTTTAAAAACCGTGACGTCATTGGCTCACGTGGAAAACCGCGGAATGTTCGTTTTCAGACTGGCACAGTAGGAGCTTGTACCGCCAAAACAAATGTTTTGAGTCGGGTGAAAGGGAGTAGAAATGGTCATTTCCCGTCTAATTGTCGAGTATTAAAGAAAGGGACACTTTTCAGAAGCGTATCCTCCACCTATTATAGCGCATCTAGGTATTTTTGCATTAATAGATTATTTTTTCATCAGTATTTGCCAAATTATGCACTGTTTGCATTGTTTATCTTGTTACTTAGTCATCATTATCTCAGGTTAATGCCCGTTCTCATTTAACAGGTATGGATTCCGCGGCTTCACAATATAGGAGTCCACCAAAAAGGGTTGTATTAGGACATTTGAATAATCATAATGGTAATTCACCCATTTCACCAATGGCTAATTTAAAATTACTTACTAAAGTTGCTACTAGTCGTTTTTCAATGGAAGAAAATAGCGAATATATTTGTAAATCAGAAGATCAATTACAAGTCAAATCTAGAAGATTAAGGTCCCTCAGTTATATTTGTGAAAAGTAAGTAATATTTGATAAAGTGATGTAGGTCTATCAATAGTTATATTTTTTTAATTTAATATTTATTTTTAGATTTCTTTTGATATATCCACTAGATATACAAACTGGAGAAAGCAAACAAATATCTTTAGGATATTTAGCTTCAATTTTAGGAATCGAAAAAAGAAGAGTTTATGATATTATAAATGTAGTAGCCAGCTTGCAGATGGCCGTAAAGGTATTATACTCATCTTTTAACCTAGGGAAAATTAATTTACTTACTTGAAACCCTTACTTAATATTTATATTTTGGTATTTATTCTTTTTAGGTTTGTAAAGACAAGTATAAATGGTATGGTAATCAAAATTTACCTCAGTTCCTCACTAAATTAAAAGTATATGCCCTTCAAAATAAAATAAACCATCAGGTAAGTTTTTTCATTATCTTTTCTTTAATATATACATTTTTTTTCTTACTTATTTTAAACATCAATATTTGTTTCTTATTGTTTTGAAATTCCTAGGTTCAAGAACTGCTCAAACAAAAATCAAGTGAAAAACATGAAGATCATAGTTACAATAATGGTGAAATTTCCAAGTTTTCTTCGTATCCTGAAAAACCAGATGATAATCGAATCGGTATTCTTTGTCAAAAATTTGTGATGATGTTTTTAGTTATAGCTGAGGTAATTTAATTTGAAGTATTATGTGATGGATGTTCAGACATAATTAGATGAATTTATAATTCATGGTTCAAGTGTTTCTTTCTTAGACTTCACAATTTGTTTATTTTATATCACTCATGCTATCACACTATCTGTTGCGTAAATTTTATGGTGTGAACTGAGCCTATGATATTAACTCAACTATCATAAATAATTTTAACTCAAATTTCTTGTATTTCAAATTGATTTACTAATGTTAATTTTACTGCTGATTGTGACAAGAGGTAAAAGGGTGATTAATTAATGAAGTTTATAAAAATATTGTACTTGCTGTTGTGGTTTTTAATGTATCATGATAAATTCAATTTGAAAAATTTGTTATGAATTAAAAAATGTTTAACTTACGTTTGTATCCATTTAAACTTTTCATATATTTTTTATTTCTTTTAGGGAGGAGCTTTAAATTTGGCTGGTATAGCAAAACTTATTTTATCAGATGAGCAGGGCAAGACTGGAATGAGAAGATTGTATGATGTTGCTAATATTTTAGAAACACTTGGATTAATTAAAAGGCATGGGAAAATCCATAAAAAACCAAGTTTTATTTACTGTGGTCCGAAAATTGATTTATCTGATGCAGGTATAGTTTTAAATTTATTCTCAATGTTTTGTACTATTCAAATTATGAGATCATTTATGATATATTTTGGATTTTTTAGAACTAACTACCGAATCTATAACAACAGTTATTCGAAACGTTGACTTCTGTGACACAAGTTCAGGTATTTTAACTTTTTAATGTATAAAAAAATGATGGTTTACTGCTACAGTCTTGTATTTTACTTCTTATGATCTCACTAGGTTTTAGTGGTAAATCATCAGTATTTTTAATGTGGTTTATGAAAGTAAGCTTTGTATTACAACCGAAGGTGTCGAAAGTAAGGTTTTAAAGTAATTGAAAGTGAATATTGAGTTTTCTATATCATTGTTACTTTCACTTACCTATATATGAAGTAAGGGAAAGTATTGCGATCGTGAAAAATTTTGACTTCCGGTTTTCAATGGAATTACACGTTTTGAGGTCCCCTGAGCCCAAATACTAAGTCTTGCAAAATGGTGTGTGTGTGTAAATTATTACTCAATAATTAGCTTCCATTCTTCCATTACATCTTGTTCTTTTAGCCACCGGCATCATCGCTGGAGGGGGACAGGGACACCCCCTCCTCCTAATATATTGGCAGGAGGGAGCTACCCCCCCCCCCCCCCTCCAATGTAAAGAATTAAATAATAAAAAAAAAATATGATCTTATGAATATATGCTAGTTAAACAAATCAAATTTAATAAAATATCATGATATTATTAAAATATACATATTAAATATTAGTTAATTACAGCATACTCTATTGATTGAGTTTACTCGAATTCTCCATTTAATATTTTAAGAGAGCTAATATGTACCTTTAAAACACATTGTTGGATGAGGAATTAAATGTCCCAACAGATGTTTTAGGCATTATTATTTCAACTGTTAGCCTCTTGAATTTCTACCTTCCCTATTTATGAGAATATTGACTCTCTCCCCCCATAATTTGGTGCTGGTGATGCCTATGCTTTTAGCCTCCTTCTCCCCCCCCCCCCCACCATATTCCAAAAATACCTTCATAACTTTCAAAACAATTTAAAAGGCTTAAATTTCTGATTGTTTGGCTTTTGCGATGAGCATAAATAAATCTAAAGGCCAAATAATGCCATTATGACAAAGGCAATTATATCTCTCTTGCTCACGTGTAGGGAAACCACCAAATTATTTGTGTTGACCAATAACATTGTGCACCAAAATAGGAATTATGAATTAACGTTATATACCTCATTCATAAAGTTAAATTTTTGTATGTTAGTTTACGTTTTGAGAAGTAGTACTTAAAGAATGAATCATTAATACATTCTAAAGTTAAAAAAAAAAAAAAAACTACGCTATGACTCATAAATTCTTTATCAAACACTTTTAAAATTTGGCGTAATCGTCTATTCTCAATACCATAGGTTTTTAGATTAGCTAAAACGTTTTTATCTTAATCAGTGAACATTGAATGGACTTTTGAAAGATTAGGATACAATTTATTCAATGCATTATAGCTCCTGAGCCATAGCAATGCTTGGCCGGGTCTGCCAGTACATTATTAAATTGAGATGATTAATTATTTCAAATAATTCAATTTTTAAATTCTGATATGGGATCTAAAGTTTTTCTTATTGTTTTACTCGACTTAATTGTATTTATTGAGAAATACAATTTTGGTTGATTTTACCTCCAGAAAGATCCTTTTATCAATCACCATAATAAAGAAAACAACTTTACAAAATTCTGTCTAGAATGGTGCTCTTAGAAGTGATTGTCTCGAACAGTTTTTGAACATACCTCTCTTATTCATTTAAAAATTTGAACGTTTTATGAAAACACAAAATTGGACTTTAATCCGTTTGTGTTAAAATAATCTTTCTCGTATCAATCGATACTGATATTCTACCTCTGGTTTTCAACAAAAAAAAACACGTTACGGGTCCTCTTATTGCAAATTATAGAGTCGCACAAAATCATCAGTTTGTTTATGTGTGTATTTGTAAACAGAATAGCCTGGAAACAATTTGTCTTATAAAACTAAAATCCGGTATTTGAGGTAGGTATATGCCTGTGATATGACAGCTAGTTTTGTAAAATTGAGATACAGTAGGGAGCACCTACTTATCCTGTCTTTTTTTCTCTTTACGATTTCTCTAAAATGGCTCTAACGATTTTGAATAAACTTTTCATGCTGCATCATAGTGAAGTCTCTTTAATATGAGGTAGCTTTTATCCACATATTAAAGAGACTTCATCATAAAAATCAGGTCCAGTGTGCGCATCACAAGTTTCACTTACCACCCTCCTTACTGTAACTAAAAACAGACATTATTTTTTTAAATGGACTAAGTCAAGTGCTACCAGAAAGGGAACATAAAACGGCTCCGCCGGGAATCGAACCCGGGTCTTCTGCGTGACATGCGTGGTGGATAGCATACCGCGCATGTCACGCGGAAGACCCGGGTTCGATTCCCGGCGGAGCCAAATCTTTTCTCTTCAAAAATAAATTATTTAAAAAAATATTAGTCTAATACTTACTATTGTGACTACTGCCTTATTATTAGATACAGAATAGGATGTGTATGTAGACTCTAATCACTTATGACTAACCAAAACGGTTAAAAACTAGAGTCTTTTCTACTTCATACATTCTTATCTCAATAACTTATCACAATAGAAGTTATCACTTCGAAGTACACTTGACGGGAGTTGACATACAACTCCGCTGAGGCTTGTCAAAGTCGCTACTTATAAGTTTGGGAAGAACATCTAGAAGAATCCAGGTTCCCACAGAACAAAGTCTTTCATCTTAGGCTGCTGTTAGTCCCGTGCAAAACAATGGACGGATTGTTCTCAATAGGCGCTTTATCTTCCCCCAATGGCCGCAACAATTCTGTGATGTACCAACAAAGTTTTGCAATATCTGGATAACAATCTATCTAGATAAGATTACAGATACTAATCTGTTTTATCTAGATATATTATTTGAAAATCGAATACTTATATATTATGTGAGTATTTGAATATCGAATGAAAAAATATCTGTATTCGTTGTTTGATTAATTAAACTCAGAAGATACATTTTTTGAATACATTTAGCTATGTAAATGCATAGATATAGTTGTGTTCGAATATTCATGATTTAAATACAGATGATTATCATGTTAATCTAAACAAAATTAACATGGTAATTATCATTACAAAAAATAAATGAGAACTGGAAAATTTCTGGAACTTATCATTTGAAATTGAAAGCATGAATTTGTTTAAGTTTACCGGATAAGCTTATCTATTCCGACCTATGAACCGAATTAAATCGAGATCATTCAAATAATTCCTGACAGCTTCAGTTAATGTTCAAACTGTGCATTATTTACATGTGAGTAGGGTTTGGAATTCTGACAACACCCAGGATATTTTGGTACTAGTTCTGAAGAGTGGTTCCTGGGGGTGGCCTGTTTTGAGAGGTTATGTGACCTTGATGTTATCGAACTCCCATCGCGTTTTTTTCTGTTAGAAAGGGGGCTTGATTAGCTTTAATAGATTCCTGCTTTCGACTCCCGCTCTCTACACTCGCTCTTCAGAGGCAAAAAACCCCCTAAAGGGTCCTTTTCAGTGGAGATCAGGCCTTACTTTGAAGTATGCCTTACTGAACGGATATTGGCGCAGAAGCCACTATATGAATGCTCCGAGCCATCAACATCTGCATTGGCATTAATTATTCTTAAGCGATAAAGGCACCACTTCAGCCAGCATATTCTCTAACTGCCAAAATTAACTAATTAAGTTGAATTAAATATTGTTTTTTTCAAGGAGGAAATTCCAATTAGAATTTCTCATTGTAATTTTTTTATTATATCAATTATCACTTTTTTGGACTTCTGACTGTTTTATAATAAATAATTTAGTTACTTTTAGGTAGTTAGCCCAATAATTAACCAAAGAAGTGGAGTTCCTTAGTTAAATAAAAAAAAAAAAAAAAACAGAGTACCTTCCTACAAAAAAAATATTTTGTTAACAGTCATGTTGAATTTAACTTGAGAAAATTTTGATGATGTGAATACGAAAATATTCTAAAAGCTATTCGCAAACACATTATTAGCTGTTTATACCTGTGGTTAGCTTGGTAAGTGAAAGTTGTGTTTTCTGCAAATTATGCCAGATATTTTATTTATTTTGGAAAGCTAATGGATGATTCCTTTGTTTAATGATTCAGTGCAAATAAGTTATGGTATTGGTTTATAAATTCTACACTTAAATTCTAGGATTGCTGTGTGAAATATTTATATTTTTAATTCTATTTCATTTCAGAATCAAGCTGTGATGTACCTCAACGCAAAATTGATTCCATGCTTGAAGTTGTTTGTACTGAACTTGAAAAATTTGATGATGGGCCAAAAGCCAAAAGAAAATTGTGCCTTACTTCGGATATGAAGAAAGAACCGATCTCATTGAGCAATTCAGCTACTTTTATAAAAGCCCCTACCCAGTCTTTTAGATTTTCCTGCAACCAAATCACTGAAAAACCTGATAAAGCTTCTGATGTTTTATATAACTTTAATAACAATAATATTAAAAGTAGTACCGATTTGAAATGCTCTGATCATAATAATTTTGAAGAAACGTTTGTTACGAATGCTAGCCAAGATAGTAATTGTGAAGAAATAGTTATCACAAAAATTCAAAAACCAATTAAATTAATTAAACCAAGAAACATTCCAAATATTCAAAATGGGGCAATTTATAGGGCAGTGAAGAATGGTAATTTTATTAAATTAGTGAAGCTTTAGGAATTTTATTTTGATTAAATTATAAAACTTTACCATATTTCTAATTAGTACTCAATGCTAGGAGAAAGAAAAATAAATTATCTAGGCAATTTTATGCAGAACAATGTGCAATGGGTAAATTAGTCATTAACCTAAAAGCAAAGTTATCATGTTTTATATTTTTAGGTATGAGAGCATATAAGTATATCGTAAAGTATAGCAAAAGATTATTTATTGTAACTGTTTTATAATTCCAAAGATATTGAAAGAAATGGAATGATTTATAGGACAAGAGAAAAGAAATTATTATTTATTTATGTTGTCATTGCTAATTATAAGTTATGAAAAGCTTTATTGTTTTCATACAAAAATGAAATCAGGTCAAATTGATTTTACTGATCCTTGGAAAGAGATATATTATGATTTCCAATTCAAATTCTTTTGACAGAAAAATTTAAGTAATGCGTGGTTATATATGTAATGCTATATTAAAACGGTTAATTACAAATATTTAAACAATTCTAATATTTTTGTATTTATATAAGTCCCACATATTTTAGTTGTTGAAATTTAAAGAATTATATCGTTATTCTCTTGTTATTTTATCTATAAGGTTAAATGATTAAAACATTGCGAACTATTATTAATTAAAGATTAATCATAAATTTAATAAGACTGTAGAGTAATTAAATAATATGAATTTCCATAAATAAATATCTATATTATTAAATAAAATTAAAAAAAAAATCCTATTTTGTGAATGTTTTATATATTTATATATATGTGTATGTTTAATGGTGGTATATCATATAAGAATACAATTTTATTTATTATATTCATAATATATGTAACTTTGGTTATAAGATCTCAATGATTATTGTCCCATTTTAGTCATATAAAATAAAACTTATGAATTTAAAAAGTCTAATTTTATGGGATGAAAAGTTGAAGTTTATGTAAAAATTAATTATTTGTAAAATCATTATATTAGAAATGTGATTTTTCTTTAGTCAGACATTAATTAATTTTAAGTGAAATTTTATTTGTTGTTAATAAAATTTATAAACAACTTATTTCTATTGTATTATTCTATTCCTGATAATCATTAAATATTATTGTTACTCCAGATGAATTAAATCATAAGACCAACAAATAACATGAATTTCATAAATGTCTCCTATTGGTAGATATATTTTTGTTTTCATTTTGCAGAAATAAACTTTAGTAATGCTTTGGCACAATGTTGATAAAACTAGTTAGTTTCTAAATAAAATAAAAGGTTCCTTTCCCATATACACTGTTGAATATATTTACTTGAATTTTTATATATTTATCAGACTGGAGATTACAGTTTTATATTTAAGTTCAAGAAAATTGGTTTCTAATTTGATAAAATTAAAGGAACTCATGAATATATTTTCGATCACGATGAAATAAAAATACTAAATAGTATATTTGCCAATTAATATACTATAGAAATAGAACTGGTTGGACATTTCACATTCCTTAAAAACCAAATTATAATGTACGGGGAGTATAAGGTAACATGATATTATAAAGAAACAAAGATGAACAAACAATTTAATCAAATTAGAAACCAATTTTCTTGAACTGTAATATAGAACTTTTATCTGCAGTCTGATAAATAGATAAAAATTCAAGTCATATTCAAAAGTGTATATGGGAAAGGAACCTTTGTTTAACTTGGTTTGAAACTTTAGATGCTTCTGATTTTCCCGTATGCCAACATCAATGTTTTTCATGTAACAAATGGTAATTTAGCTTAAATCTGCCAATTTCATTTTTAATGATTGTGCCTATGACATTATTTTAACTTTGTTACAACATATTTCAAATGTAAAAAAAAAAATTCATTGTTAAACTATTAATCAAGTATTAAGCCAATGCCATCTTCCACTTTATAGGATTTAATAATTTTACTGGCTAGAATATCCTGAGATCCTGAGAATGAATGAATCAATGGTAGGAAGAAGGCTGTATTATAGGAAGACAGTAGGAGGGATAGATGGAAATTAGAGAGATTAGATGGAATTTCTAGCAGGGCAGATGCTGCCAGCGATTTCTAGAGGAAGGCAAATTGAGCAGACCAAGAAAGGATTGACTACAAAACAACAAATGAATTGTTTAGTGCCTGAACCAGTATCATAGTCATATAATTGACTGGTGAAATTTCAATAAATATTGATATGTAATTCAAATACAGTAATGAAAGGCTAATAGTTTTCTTTCTTACCAGACTATTCTGTAGTTGGAATCAAGGTAGAAAAATTAAGATTAATTATAGTATAGAAGTGTTATTTATTGGATTTAGTTTTACTATTTACATAAAAGTTGAATATTTTCATATCCGCTCATATTGGCTGATGTTATTATGCTCATTAACATTTCCAGTAACACTTACTTCATTGATTCGCAGCATTGTCAACTGTGATCTAAAAACTAAATAAAATGGGGTTATAATTTAGTAAAATATTTTGTTTTTATAAATCGAATAAAGAATCAAACTAAAGATAAATAAAGCAGTAAGAATTGGTGTTTCATAGAACATTTAAATCTAAATCTTTACTTATAAGTGGCCAGCAGACTAACAGTTTTAGTCTTAAATGACTTCTTTTTAAACACTTTTTTCCCCATACCTTTCCTTATTTACCACATGGCTCATCTTTTGGGGAGGATAAGATATCGTGACTCAAACTTGTAGTCGTTATGTTGTCAAGGCAATATTGATACATACGCATCATTAGCCAGCCACCCAACCCAACCTCTCTCTCCCCTCCTTCCCAACCTAACCTTCCTCGCTCAAAAGAATTTTGTCTTTTTGGTCATGTATTGGATCACTTAAGTACTTGTCACAAATCAGGATGTAATAAACTGTTGTCAGACCTGTTTATGAGATGGCACATTTATAATATATAACTTGTTCATATTTATCAAAATAAACAATAACTTAAATGCCTTTAAATAATTAATAAAACTAAAACTAATAATCAATAATAAAATAGGGAACATATTCTATTAACCATGGAACAGTGGCTTTTTGATGTGGCCAGTTTCGAGAGGTTAAGTGAACATATTGGTGAACTTCTATCGCGTCCATTTTAGTTATAAAGAGCCTTGATTAGCTTTATTTCATAGAAACTTTCGACTTCCATTCTATCAAAAGGATAATTAAACATCAAAGAGATTCTTTTCTGTTAAAATCAGAGCCCCTCTAAATGGAGCCATGTAGAAGACATTTAAAAGCTACACTTCAAAAGTTCTACAGAAGAAACAACACCAGAAATTAACAAAATAGAGAGCACTGAGTAAAAGAAAAACTAAAAAAGGAAATAATGAACCACAACGCAACAGATAAGAAAACGAGATGGTAGGTAACTATTGACTAATTGACTAAGACATAAGTTCTTGCCTAAATTAGGGTAGGTTGCAATACGACCTGATTTTCAACAATTACTATTGCTTTTCCTAAATTTTATCCTAGACTCCAAGAATAATGTAGGCCAGACCCTTTACATCCATAAATAAAACATTTAAACTAAGGAAAGTTCAATTCATTTACTGAACATGGAATCTCAGCTTCTGAAAACATGTAGAACATAGTGGCTCTCATCAATAAATATTTAATTCAGTGCTGATGAGGGGCATATGCAGAGGGCTCTCTTTATAGGTAGTTAACACCTCTTCAAGGCCCATATGCTTCTGGTTACCTCCATGATATTACCTTTATTTTAGTAATGGTTTAGGGTATTTTGGGGTACCTTTGGGAACTCAAAGCGAAAGGATATGATAAATTGTTGGCTCCCAAGGGAAACACTTTATGTAGAATAAAAGTAGCTTTATCCTTCAAACAGCCCTAGTATTTCCTATCATCCACCCTCTTCCAAATTATTCATACATGTCATTTGTCATAGATCTCCAAGCTCCTTCAATTCAAATCTATAGTGCTGAAAATTGCTCTTGATGATTGATTGCTCTGTTCCGTTTAGAGTACTACAGTTACTGACCCGTGATTTTGTGACCTGTGTAGAACATATGATGCTGAATTTAATTTAATTATAACTTATTCAATGACCATCAAAAATAAGCACTAATTTCCATTATTAAGCCATAAAATAATTATGCGATATAAAGAGCTTTATATATCAGAATGTTCAGATTTAAAATTTTCTCTTTACCTGAAATTAGAACTGTAGAGAGAAAAAATAATGAGGCTAGTTGGTCGGTCTAACGGAACGGCAAAGTGAGCTAAGCGCCAAACTCCATATTTTGAGAAAACTAAAGTTAGAGATGAATTTTGTGGAGTAGGGTTGTGTAGAACATATGATGGACTTCTATCGCTTTTGAAGTAAAATGTATTTCACTTTGTCTTATATATTATTCAAATGTAAAGAAGCATGATAAAAAAAATTTAATTTATTAAATTGGTTTAGTTTTTAGTTCCCTATGGTTTCGAACTGACCAGTTCATTAAGATTTTTGCAATTAAGCATGCAAAATAACACAAATATCAAAGAAATCAAGGGTTAGTAACTGTGGTTCTCGAAATGGAAAATACTTCCCTTGGTTTTTAGATTTATTTGTTGAACCAAAAGCTGCTGCTTTCGAAAACTCTTTTATTATACAATGCTTAGGTATATATGAAATTCTCTCCCCCTTTTATCCAATACTCTAATTCCTCCTCACCATTAAATCCCATTTAGCAATCACTTCGCATCCAACCAGTTTCCAAAAAATTGTATATAGATGCTTCCACTAGAGTATTCAAAAATTTTTATTTATTGTAAATTGTATTATTTTAAATTTACAAAAAAGACATAAGAACCCAAAAAGAGTTTTATATAGAGTTACAGTTTATGTTTTATATAGAGAACAGATTAAGAAGTTATTTATTTAAAACAGTATTCAATTACTTCATTAAACATTACCACTGAATATGTGAGGCTATTTCACTAAAAAGTGTAATAAAACCTACAAACACTTACAGTTTATTCTTTGGTATTGCTTTCTTCTCCTCTTGAAAAATACTGTTTTTGTATGAGAAAGATCTTTTTCAATCACAGTAGCAGTAACAGTTGCTAAACCTTGAGGTAATATTGGTCTACCAATTAGAGTAAAATCCAGACCACCTATCAGCATCACCTATTGGAAAATAGTTTATTTATAACTTAATTGAAAACTGGTTGTTTCTCTTAAACTTGTTCCATCCATGTTATATTCAATGAAGTACAAAATAATTTGTAATCATCAATTACAAGAAATTACTATATGTTAGCTAGTCCTCAATACAGGATGATTATGAACAGTAAAAACAAAACACCTTCAAATAAAAATATTTTACTTTTACTTGTTATATTACCTGCTTTATCCTTTTTTTTGTTTTTTTAAAATGGATAGAGGAATAATTGATAATTTCCATAACTATTTTCCAAAACAAATAACAGTATCGCTCATTAGGATTAAAAAAAAAAGAAAAAAATTCTTCGTTACTGTTTTTTTTTTCTGAAAAAAATTCCAGGATTTGAAATCCAATATTTAATGTTGGAAAGCAGTCAAGGCAGATTTCAGCAGAGTTGAAAGGTAGCAATAATGATCACAATATATGTTTCTGTAAAATTTCGGTTTTTAGAATGTGGATGTCATCTTCTAAACAAGCGTAATATTTACGTAGTAAGACCAACATAATATATCTCAATTATGCAAAGTTTAGAATGTGATTAAATTTAAATATAGAACTATGAATAATATAAATAGTTTTCATAATACAAGCATCCATTAAATTCTTTTGAATTTACTAAAGTATATCGGGAGCGACCAGCAATATTGGAGGGGTGTACGTATGTGTGTGCATTAATTTCTTTAAACAAATGGAATATAATGTGATGGTTATCGCAGCCATAGTGTAAATGAGGGAGGGGTTCATAAATAAAAAAAAGCAAAAATAGTAATAACAAACCTATATAATAAACCAAGACTCCAAATTTAACATATAGTTGATAAATAAGTTTAAAAATCTGGTGTGATGGGCGCAACACACAACTTTAACTTACGAACTTACTTAGATTAGAAATTGACTTAGATTCATTTTATCTCCATAGTTATATATTTGTTATATCTCCATAAGTTATAACGTATCTGTAAAGCAAAACTTGAATGTTCTCAGTACTTTTCAATTCATTATTGCTTATTTCTTTCTTTCTTCATCAACAGTCGAGTTTTTTTTACCACTTGGTTGTTTTTTACATTTTGTAAATATATCGTGAAGGTGAATCGATAGGAGGCGTATTTGCGACTCGCAGTAACACACACACACACACGATTTCGTGAGACTTGGTTATTTCGACTCAGGGGACGCCTAAATGTGTATTTCCGTTGAAAATGGAACTGTTACATATACAGATGAGTGAAAGTAAAAATAAAAATCAGAATATTTATAATTCATCAACTTATTTAATAGCATAAGTGGTTACTCTGAATTTTTTTTTTTTAGTCACTCCTAATACTTACCTCACTAATATTAGTTGGTGGGGTAAGATATTAATAATTTTTGAAAAGAACGTTTAGTGATATTTTTTGGAGTTTAACAAGTTATCAGTTAACACTTGAGGACCCATGAAAGTCTGAAGTTGGATTAAATTCGGAGATACAGCAAAAAAGAACCAAGCCTCCAAAGGCAATAAAAAATAATCTATTAAACTCCAAATCACGCCATATCAATCCTTAAATAACTGGAAATGCCTATCACACACACAGACACAGACGATTTCGTGAGACTTGGTTATTTCGACTCAGGGGACGCCTAAATGTGTATTTCCGTTGAAAATGGAACTGTTACATATACAGATGAGTGAAAGTAAAAATAAAAATCAGAATATTTATAATTCATCAACTTATTTAATAGCATAAGTGGTTACTCTGAATTTTTTTTTTTTAGTCACTCCTAATACTTACCTCACTAATATTAGTTGGTGGGGTAAGATATTAATAATTTTTGAAAAGAACGTTTAGTGATATTTTTTGGAGTTTAACAAGTTATCAGTTAACACTTGAGGAACCATGAAAGTCTGAAGTTGGATTAAATTCGGAAATACAGCAAAAAAGAACCAAGCCTCCAAAGGCAATAAAAAATAATCTATTAAACTCCAAATCACGCCATATCAATCCTTAAATAACTGGAAATGCCTATCTTAGGCTGTAAGAAATCAGAGAGATATAAAATTCATGTAATAATTAAGAAATGTAATTTGGAAATGAGAATTAAGATATACATACTTTCTCACATTTGATTTCATCTCCATTCTGAGGAGGCCAATAACCTTCTACTATAATAATATCTTCAGGTGTTACTTTGAATTGCTTCCCACAGATATAAACTACAGCAAATAATCTACCTTCCGTTCCACTCTTTATTTTTTCATTTACATTAGCAATCACATCTTGAATCATATAATTAAAAATATTTAATTATCAATATTTCTTTTTAAACAACCACAGAGATATTGAAAAACTATTTTATCAAAGTTGAGTAATTTTCAGAAATACCTTGAGTGATTAAATTTTCGTTTTTATTTGAAGTTTCATTGGTATTAGATAATTTAGGTTGGACAGCAAGACTACTCAAGTTCCTTTGCAAAGTAAAGGGAGCACATAAATTACCTGAAAATAAATAGTAATCATTTTAATAAAATTAAGTGTTCATTTAAAAAATTGACATATGAACAATTTATAAAATATTTAGATTAATATATTAACCATTAATAGTTAATTGACTTAAAGGTTTATAGTCTTGAATATTTTTCATAAACAATTTGGAAATATTAAGAACTCGTTGCATCATTTTTAATTCACTCCTTAACTTAAAAATAATTACTCATGAAATTAATTAGTGCCTTTAACTATTACAACTTCATTAAAAGATATCATAATATAAGAGTCAAATCATAACCTTCTCCTTCTGGGGCTCATGATTATTTACTCAGTGTTGCTTCCTTACGAAACAACAAAAAATATAATATGGGAAACAAAAATTTTATGTGAAATGTCATTCATCTCTAACACTCAAAAATACTTGCGGGTTTAGGAATTTTTAGAGAAAGAGAGGACACTTTTTTCTTTTTCTGAACTTAAAATATAATCAATATTTAACAACGTATAAATCAATTAAATTATGTTTTAAAACCACCCATTTTCCGATTAAAGTCTCTTTCAAATCTGTTGTAACGGGATACATAAATAATATGATAATTGTCTTTATTAACTTTTGGGGGGCTCTTGCTCAAAATTTTAAATATATATTTTTTATATTTATAGTATTATTGGGGGGACTATTGTCAAATTTAAATCATTTTTAGTAGAACTACCGCTTAAGTCAGAGTAAATGACTACAAATATCATATTTTTAGAGTGATACAGAATATTAGATAGAATTATGTGTACTTGGGAGTCTTATTGACAAATTGCAACCTTTCCTCATATCAGTTGATATGACAACCAGTTTGCTTTCTTTTGGATGTACCCGTTTTTAATTTTCTATTTTTTAGAGATTTTCTGGTTTTCAATCTTTTATGTTTTGAGTTGTTCTTTAAATCTGCTCTGTACACAAGCCTTGTGCCTTCAAACAAGCGATCTTAAAGGACTGCCCCATCAAATAAAAGTGGAAATCAAATTTATTAATAATAATAAGCAATTTTCTTGTAATTGTACGTGTAAAGCTGGTAGTTCCGGTAAATGGAAACATGTCATTGTAACTTTACGTTTTTTGGTTAATAATAACATTAATTACCTATTCATACAATCATTGTTATGGCAGCTGTCATTTTCATGACAGCTTAGTTTCTTAGTCATATTATTTATTTATTTGTCAAAACTGTGAGGCATTGAAAACTTGGAACAATTATGCACAACGGATGTAATATAAAAATGGGGAAAATTAAACTAACACTATGGTCCCAATGTTATTTGCATAAACCTAGCATTTTGGAATAATAATATGTCAAATACTAACATTTACCTGGATAAATGTAGTCACTTTCTTTCATGGGCGGATCCAGCCGATCGTAAAGGGGGGGGGCTGCAGCCACACTGCCCTTTATTTGGATCTGCTAATCAGCTTTTTTACTTTAATGTTCCTTTCCCACAACTAAAATTCTACTTGTTCTGCTCATTATTTGTTCTTTAACTTGCTTCCTTACATTAAGGAAAGTCAAATTCTATCTTTAAATGACGAAAATTTTTCCAAAGGGAGGGACTGCAGCCCCCACAGCCGCCCCCCCCCCCTGGATCCGCCAATGCTTTCTTTAAAATGAAGACTACATATCGTGATATGTTTCGAAACAGGCTTATCTATTCTTAATTTTACAATCCACTCTTTAAGAAGCTTTTTATTTTTTGGAAATAAATGGAATGAAACTTCTTTTGATTTTCTAATTGAACGCTGAGGGACCGAGCAATACCTACTAGACATTTTTCAAATAATATTTTGCTCAATCGGGTTTTAATTATGGAAAAATAAATTAAAACTCCAAAAAACCCTATGAATCCCAAGCCCGGCTCTAGTTCCAGTCAAGAAGCAGCACCGTCGCTTGCGCCCGCGAATATTGAACCTATAGGTCTTGATTTTTGTTAATTGTTGCACCCATCAGTGTAAAGAAATATATGAAGTTTTAGATTTTTTATAATTAAGGTTTTTGATATTTAAAAAAAAGAAAATTTAGATAATTGTTGGGCTATATCTCAACCACCATTTGAGCTAGAAAGCTGGAACAGTTATCATTTTTGTCAGCATTATGCATTCTTTATTTGATATAATACATTACCATATTCTAAAAATATAATACCTTTAAAAAAATTGAACCTTTTTTTTAAACATGTAAACAGGGGTGGATTCGGCACAAAATTAGGGGGGTCATGCCTCCCCTGTCTCATAATCACCTTGCTGACAGCACTGGTTTTTAATGAGATTATTAGTATTAAGAAGGACCGCGATCTAAACAACCAGAAGTGTTTTGTTTAGGGCATAGTAACAACCTAATTTCATTATTCGCTTAAAAGTACAAAAAAAAATGATAAGCCACAATATTTGTGTTGTGAGGGGGGGGGGTTCATGACCCCTGTGAACCGCCCTGGATCCGCTCTTGCATGCAAAGATGTGGTTTTGAAATATTGATTGGGCTCTACCTCAAAACTATTTAAGCTAGAAAGCTTGAACAGGTTTCATCTTTTCCCGGTTTCTGGGTTCTTCCTTTTGATATACTACATGACCATTAACTAAACCCAAAATATACAAAAATTTAAAACTTCTTTACATTGATGCCTGCTGCAAATAACCCAACAATTATCAAAATCTAAGCCCTACAATTTCAGTTCTCTTGTTGATTTGATATGGAATAACCCTTCCTTGAATTATGACAAAAAATATGATAAAAATTTGGGACTTGGTGGGTTCAGAAGAAGAAGTGGTAAAATATGTAAAAAAACAAATTCAAATAATAATCTACAAGAAGTACTAATTACCATGTAATCAATGATAAAAAGGTGTAACAAGAATTGGAACTTCAAGAAAATATCTTGATTCATGTTTGTGGTAGCCGGTTCATAATTGAATGAAGTTGACTTAACTGTGCCATGGACAGCATCCAACTCTCTGATACATACGTTAAGTACATCACGGTGATCTGACAAAATTTCTTGTGAAAATCAGCTTATCAGGTTCATATATTCGGGTTCTTAAGGTCTTTAACCAATTTTGCCTGTTCAAATCTCTAATTACTGTTTATATATCAGTTTGTAGGATCATTCAAGCCATTGCACACAGGGGTATTTGGCCCTAAAAGTTGGCCAAAACCCTTTTTTTGAAATTTGAAATTTCTGGTAAATAATGACTGGAAGTTCAAGTAGAGGACCTGTTGGATCATGTAAGATTATTTTTATCTCTTCCAGGCCCTTAATCCGGTGGCTATTCCAATTCAAATCTGACCTTATCCTTTAAATCGTCTGTGGTCATAAATATTGGTCTACAAAATATATTAATTTTCTTTGTTCTTACTGAAGTATCGGCATTATCAAATGATGGATAGTTCGAGGCCAGGTTTGTACTTGTTATCCAGATAGTTATAATTTTTTTGTATTCAATACTAGTATCAATATTTTTTGTTTTTTGGTAGGTATATTTTAGAGCTAAAAATTAAATTTGAAGGTTAAAAAGTTATACTTCTGGGCATTTCTGGGCAACGAAATATTTTTTATGATAATGTATAATTATCGTAGATTATGTTTCTTGAAAAAAATTCTGCGAATAGCTGCGATTCGGAGACATAATTTTTTATTACTAAAATTTCATTAAATAATAAAAAAAATTCGATTTTGTTATATTTTCATTTATTTGTATTTTAGGATCTTCTGGAAGAATAACTGTAACCTGAATAGAATTATTTGACATATTTTTAATTTCAAAACATTAGCTTTTAAAAAAAAGAAGGAATTTTTCGTGTCTTTTCTAATTGGGAAATATTGTAATAACCTAGAGCATGTGAAAGAGCTAAAACAAAATTATCCATTTTGAGGCATGATTTCCAAGTGAGATAGAATGCTTCTTCAAGGAAAAGAAATGTTTTTGAAACAGAAACAAGAAATGGCTAAGTGGGACGATATCAATCAAAAGCTCAAGATCTGGTGGACGCTCTGAAAAATCACTTGTTACTTTAAAATTTACAACGGATACGGAGAAACTTTATCAATGGTATGCTATGACACCATCTGTTCACAAAATTTTAAGGGATGGTTTTGAAGTGATAAAAAGTCCTCTGCTTCATATCGGTCTTTTATCTGAGGAAGCAGCAGAAACCCGAAATAACAGTTTCCGGATTTATAGAGAACATTAGATCAGAAAATTTTCCCGGACAGAGTGCAATCTGGATGTAATTAATAGATTAATATTGACATCAGATCCAGTTATCACAGGTATGAGAAGTTCAAGAAAAAAGGTATCAGGTTTTGTAAGGAAACTTTATAAATGTTGTCTCTCCCAACCAACTTAACCGATAGTGGTGATTCCGAAAGTTCATTAAGTGACGAGGAAATTGAATAATGAATAATTATATTTAATATGCATTTTTAAGAAAGGTTGGTGCGTTTCTTCCTGGGATATAAGTTGTGTTTTGAAGAGGTATTGAACAATTCTTAATGAATTAGGAAAACACATTTTTTTCTTTATCACCATAACTTTTTATATTCACCTATTTTACACTATTTTCATTTTTTAAAAATAATAGTATAGATAAATGATAATAAATCTTTAATTAGTTACAAGCATATTTCATGGGTGCAATGCATAAAGATAAAATAATATGAACATAAATTGTAAACCCATAGATGCCTATTTCACAGTCGGTGGAGTTATGTAAAAATTTATTTTATGAAAATTTTCTCCTTAGAGTATTTTTTTAACTGCTAAAAAAACATTTTTAATGTCTATTACAAATATAGAAGCCATTTTGAGGACTTTTGAATTAATAAAATGGAAGGAAATAGTTTTGGCCAGCTTTTTGGGTCAAATACCCCTGTGTGCATTGTTTAATAATGGAAGGTTTGTTTGGGATATGTACTCCTCGAGAATGTAAGACTGTATAAGATTGGCCTCATAGCTTTAGATAACTCTATTTGGATTTGATGAGCTTGAAGCCAATTACAATTTGAGATGCCCTTCCACAACAAAAAAGCCTGTACAGTATGTATGATGCCTTTCATTGGAGCTATAAAACATGGTGGGTTTCTTTTCTTTACCATTCCATTGTCAGTGAATTGGGTTTCCTGGACAGCAGTTATATAATCTGATAAGTTTCCAATTAGCTTAGGAACATTATTGGTTTTCCATGATCCAAGTTGAATTATCTTGAAGCTAAGAGTTCACTTAAGACTAAACAGTCTTGATAGTAGGCTTGAGGATATATTAACAAATTGATAAACGCCTATAAACAGTCTCAGAGATAAGCAGGTGCAGGTATCTGAAGTTTCACTTGTCTAAGTGGACAGGATTAGTGTTGCTCTCCTGATCCTGCCTCCAGTCTTCTGTCATTTTGGAAGAGCTGAGACTTTCTCAAGTTACTTAAGCTTTTAATTTTATAATAAATGTATTTTTTTTTTTAAATGAGTGAACTAGGTTGTGTACCATATAAATTAAAGTGGACTAATCACAAATTTTTTTCATGATTCCACTGTGGGCAGAGTTTTTGCTTGTTATTCATACATAAAAGTTTATGTCTGCAGCTACTGCCTCCACTAGCAATATATGAATAGCTTATTTAACATTCATCTGAAAATTTACTTTTAAGCTTCAAACAATCCAAACATTGGGAATTTAAAAAAAAAAAAATCATTAAGATGTTATTAATAATTCATTTTATTTAATCTAGTCTGTTTAGTATTAGTCTTTTTTTATAATTAATTTTTAAGTTATAACAGAAAATCATGGAAATAGTACAATTATTAAATGAGTTATGGCCTTTTTTATTTTTGATCACATGTTACTATCCTCTTTTTTTAAAAACTTTTACACAACAATCCTTGGAGGAGTGTAACTATCTTTATGGGGCCTGGTGTGGCTATGCGGTAAAGCGCCGTACTCCCATGCTGGAGCTGCGGGTTCGAGTCCCGCCCTGGGTGGTGCTTTTCTTTCGTAGGAGAAGTATCACCCAGTGCTATGGGTGTTAGTATGGCAGTAGGTATAGGGCTTCAGTGGAAGCCTTAAAGTTCCAAAAAAAAATAAAAATAAAATAGAACTATCTTTATATATAAAAAAAAACTGTGAAAATTTTATATCCTCTAGTCCACAGCAATTTAAAATAGGCTATTATTTGTAACAATGTTTTTGAATTGATACCATTGAAATACTTTCATATATTTCTCTTAAATTTAATATTAGAGTAAGCCACAGCAAAGCATGGCTTATTAATAAATGGAATTAATAAATAAAATTATTTCTGAAATTCTAAGAAGTTCCTGTTAGAACTTCTAAGAAGAAAGAAGAACGGAACAGAGGAAGATGAAGAAGCAAAATAATTTTTTGGCGTTGATGACGGAAGAGTTTTTATGCCTTTAAACAAAACAAAAAAATACATAAATAATGAATTTTTTTTACTTTATAATTTTTTTCATTATTATTATTATTATTTATAATTATTGAAAAGTTATTTAGCATATTCAATACTCATAATTATTTATTATTTCAATGTGAGAGGAAGTAAGTCTTCAGGTTTCAACCACACTGATTACATAAAACATTTTTCTAATTAAATAATGTTTAAAAAATTTAATGATTTCGAATATGTCATACTAGAATATTTTTACCTTGTTATTATATTTCCCTTCACAGTATATCAAAAACAAAAATTAATGATATCCATTAAGATATCAAATAATTTTTAATTGAAACTATTATTTCTAACTAGTCTAACATAAGTCAAAAGGTAAAATTATCACCTTAACTTTTCATTAATGAATGATTGGAATGTTTTCAAAATATGTTTTGTTATTGTTAAAGATTGAAAATATAATTTATTTGTCATTAAATAATTTCTTATTAATTAAGTCTTATTAATCTGGGACCTCCTGTAACTACAGGGGTGGTGCCAGAGAATTAATAGACTTATACTTTTTTATTTCTAAAATATCAGATTCATTAAATAATAAAAAAAAAAATTTTGTTATATTTTCACTTACTTAAATTTTAGGATTTTCTGGACGAATAATAGTAACCCAAAGGGAATTATTTGACATATTTTTAAAGTCAAAAGCATTAGCTTTACAAAAAAAGAAGGATTTTTTGGAGCCTTTTCTCATTGGATATTGTAATATTGTAATAGCCTACAGCAGGCGAAAGAGCTAAAACATAAATTATCCATTTTGAGGCATGATTTCCAAGTAAGTTGGAATGCTTCTTCCAGGAAAAGAAATGCTTTTGAAAGCAGCAAAAAGGAATGGCTAAGTGGGACGATATCAATTAAAAGCTCAGGACCTAGTGGACGCCCTCAAAAATCATTTGTTAGTTTAAGTGAAATAAGCAAGAGGCGCAAAACAGAAAAACTCAGATCACCATCAACTAGCACTGATATGCTGACGTACGTCACTCATATGAGTGAGTTTCATATGAAACTAAGAGATTCTGGTGATATTAATGCATCCCATGTTCTGAAGGATCTAACAGAAACTCCATCTCGTGCCATAAAATATAGGAAAGCATTTAAAAATTTCAATTTGTCGGAAAAAATAGGAAAACTATCTGCACTGGAACTTTATTTCTATATTATAGTTAAGGTCTGTCTATTAATCCAAGTAAAAGTTCTGCCATTAACATAAATAAAGGATTTTTTGTGGGTGGCACTCTTTCTCTAGAAGACGGGAATAAAATAAAATGCATCGAGGAAGGGGAAGTCATTAAATATTTGGGAGTCAAGTTCTCAGGGGAGATTATTTTTAACGAAGAGGCAGTCAAAAAAATCAACGAAAATATGGAAAAGCTTATGGCATCAAATCTTTTGAGACCAGATCAAAAACTAAATATTCTGAATCAATATATTTTCCAGATGGTGATGTACCCCCTTCAGACAACACCATTTACTAAACTTAGCCCAGCAACTCTGGAAGGAATTGACATAATGCTAAGGAGGAATGTAAAGGCTATGATAGGACTACCAGCCAATAAATTTTCTGCCATGCTTTATGCGACGCGTAGATGTTGAGGTCTGGGCATTCTGAAATGTGAATGGGAGGCTCCTCACTGGCTGGGAGGATCAAGAGTTAGAGATGAGCAGTTCCAGCCGATCTTCAACTATGATGAAGAGGCAAAAGTGTGTGCCTAAAGACTCGGTTGGGGGGTAAATGGGTGGGGCAACGGGAAGGCTGAAGAGTTAGATGAGTGCGGGAGTCTTCTTCACTTCACGTGAGAGCAAGAAACTATAGTGCCCTACTCACTGTTTCGCGCTCTCCGCCTTCCCAATCCCCATCAACGCCTACTGTCACCTTCTTGTGGTGTCCCCTGAGGAGTTTATAACTCGCGAACGACCGAGGCGGGGGAATTTGCCAGAAGTGGTCTGGATTCCAGCCGCTCTAGGCAATTCCCTTTTGGACGACTAAACCAGACAGTGGAATACCAGTTCCACTCTACGACCCGGCCTGAATGGACAAACAATTCACTGTGTACCACAGCAAACACAAAGACAAAATGTATAGACAAACTGAGCCTGCGAAGCGGCATGGATGGGGATGGGAAGGCTGTGGCTTCTATCCTACATGTGTCTGCTAAGCACCCGGCCTGGCAAGCACGTGTATTGGTGCCTATGTGTCGGAGCCTTGAATGCTAAAAGCGGTTTGAGCATCCTCCCCGCACTGAGAGCGCGATATTCCGGCTCCTGGACGGATCTCCAGGACTCTCAACGTTAACAGCGTTGAGATGGGGGTATACCCCGGCGGATAGCCATACACGGAAGGGACTAAAACAATGTCACAAAATTTTCATCTTTAATCACAAACTTTTATCTGTAGAGGACTTGTTCTCTCCAGAGCCTCATAGACACGAGGCTTCATTAGAACCTCTATTGAAGTCGCTCACCGACGAAGCCGAAGGACTTCAAGAACAACATACATTCAGGGGAGCACTGGCGGAGCATGTAGCTCTTATAGCGGCAGCCTCACAGGCCCCCACACAATTACACATACCCAGCCACTCACATTCAAGCGGGGACCAGACGGACGACGGTTATGCTGCCACGTAGAGGAACCTAAAGAATATGAAGAGGCGCCATAGGAGAAAGGCCAAAGCCTTTATCTCTTCTAACCTACCGGCCACGGAGGTGCCCGCCCAAGGAAGGACAGCTAAGGATGCAAGGGCCCAACCAGGCCCGGCAAACGAAGCAGCCAACTGAGGGAAGGGCGCCCAAGCTGGGCCATACTACCCCCCGGCAGGATACCCCCCAGAAGCCTGCAGCTATGGATGCAAGGTCCAGGCACTGGCCCGGCAAACAAAGCCGCTGAGCAGAAGGGGAGACCCTCCGGACACACACAATCACACCATGCAAGGGCACAGCCGAACAGGCCAGCAGGTAAAACTGCGGGGCCTCAGAGGCCAAACCCTAGCCATCATACTCTAAACAAAAGACCTAGGACGTCACCTGGAACCTCTGCACCAGTGGCAAAGAAACCCAGGGAAACTAATTGGTCTGCAACAAACTACGCTCTCGCGGCTAAAGGACTGCTGGTGGCAGTGATACCGAGGGGATATCCGCACACACAGCTGACTAGAGATCACTGCGAATTATTGCAGGAAGAGATTACGGGCAGGGTGGACGAGCTAGACGTCGATGGAGACTACCACCCATTGTTTGATGGCGCAAGCTACAACAAGGGTGGCTGCATCGTCTCCTGCCTGGACCTAGCAACTAAGCTCTGGCTAGAGAAAATCATTCCTGGCATAGTCCTGGAAGAGGGTCTAACCCTAAGGACGGGCGATGTCAGGGAGCTGACCAGGACGGTCAACGTAGGTGCCTTCTTCCCGGGTAGGGTGCCTGCTGAGGACGTCCTGATAAAAAGGATCCAGATCCAGAACAGGGCAGTCGATGGTATCAAGGAGTGGAGGCTGCACTATTCCAAGGTGCATTGCAGTGCACAATCTTTTCGGATGCGGAGCAAAATTTAAAATTTTTAACACTAGACATTATGAAAATCTTCTAAATGGATTTTCTCTTCTCATCTATTGATTTCAATGCCTACTCATGAAATTGTATCATTAGCATACCATTTCTATTTTGCGCCGCCTCCGAAAAAATTGTGATGTATGTGATGTAAAAAACATAGTATTTTATATTTTAATTTAATCATTTTTATTATCAATTAGTGTGTATTTGTACAACTCAAAATAAAATTATTCGTCTTAATGCATTTTTCCACTTTTTATACCATTTTCAATTTTGATGTGGATTCATAATCAGAATGTAATTATTTCATACTTTTCAGTGTATTTATTTTTCCTGGTTCCTAGGTTTCGAAGTCGGTTTAATTTTTATTTTTTATAAAATGTATTTTATATTTAGATATATCGAGATATGAATAATAATAACTTTTGTAAAACTTCCTTAATTCGCCTATTCAATTATTTAGAAAAATGTACCCAACAACGTTGCAACCCGTAATATCATACTTTATGAAGAGTTTCACTCACTCACTCACTGTTGGGCGCTACAGTCCTTGTAGGACCTGGGCCTCTGCCACCATTCTTCCCCATTCCTCGCGGTCTCCAGCGAGGCTTCTCCAATTTCTAATCCCCAGTTTCTTCAAGTCTACCTCTAGGTCATCTATCCACCTACGCCTGGGTCTGCCCCTTTTCCTTTTCCCTCCTGGTGCACCATTTAGCATCATTTTTGGCAGTCTGCAGGGCTCCATTCTTTCAACATGTCCCAGCCATCTTATTCTGCCTTTCTTGACAGCACATAGGATATCAGGCTCCCCATACAGTTCCATTAGTTCGGCGTTGCTTCTGATTCTCCACCTGTGCTCTCTTTGACGGCTCCAAAGATCTTCCTCAGGACTCTTCTCTCCCAAACCAGGAGAGCTGTTCTGTTTTCCTTGGTCAAAGTCCACGTCTCACTGCCATACATTACTACTGGTCTAATTACCGTTTTGTATAATATTAGTTTTGCTTTCCTAGAGAGGCTTTTGTATCGGAGAGCTTTTTGTAGGGCATATAGGCATCTGGTTCCTGCTAGAATTCTGCCTTTAATTTCAACTTCTAAGTTGTTACTCTCCGTCACTACTCCTCCCAGATACTTGAATGTACTGCAGCTGTGAAACACGTCTTCTCCAAATTCAACAATCCCTTCTCTCTGCGTGGTTTGTCTAGAGGTTTTCATATACTTTGTCTTTTCGCAATTTATTCTTAGCCCTAAATCTTGTGCTGCTCTTTTAAATTCTTCTACAGCACCGGCCAATGCTGCTTTAGTTCTCCCTGTGATGACTACATCATCAGCATACGCCATGTGTTGTGTGAGCCTATTGTAAATGGTGCCACCTGGATTCGTCCTTATGCTTATAATGGCAACTTCGAGGGCGAGATTAAATAGTACAGGTGATAATGGGTCCCCCTGTCTTAAGCCACTGTTGACCTGAAAGCAATTTGACATGCCTATTCTAGTTTATGAAGAGTTTCAGATTCAATAACCCTTTAACCAATGCTATACTTGTATCAGGGGCCACGTTTAAGGGCATGAACCTGTATTCATAGTATATACTGAACAATATATATACTATACCCACATTCCGTTATATACCCAAACCTTTAGTAACGATTGAAAAAAAATCCTTAAATCCTCTATTTAAAAATTTGAAAATGTAAAATACACGCTGTGTCGTATTCGTTGCATTCAATTTAATTTCCATGACAATGGGCGAGATAGATTAGGAACGGAGTGAAAGTGGAATAAAATGAAAAAGAATAAAGAGACTTACTGTAAATCCTTTGTCTTTGTTTGCTGTCTTCATAAGCTGGGGCATTGGTCTTGGAGATAAGCCCCAGTGTGTAGCACCGGTCAGTAAGGCCACTTATTAAACCACTGTCCGTCAGAGGGGCTAAACCTTAATATCCAGAAGCTCTTTTATTATTGTCTCTTAGAACCCATTTCTCTTTAATCCTTAACTCCAGCCTTCCGCAAATGAAATCTTTGCTTTTATTGTCTTGGGGCAGTTCTTTCGTGGGGATATAATCTCTTCCAACATTATGTTTCTAGGGTGGTTATAGTCTTTTCATCTGTACATATCGTTTATCATCCTTAACCTTGTTGAAAATAGGTGTATCCCAGGTATTCGAGAAGTTACATCTCATAGTTGTAGTTCATATGAGAATGCTTAGGTTGAAAAGGTTCATTGAAGATATCACAAAAGATCGTAGTCTTCCAATGATTGTTAATGACCTCAAATTAACCCATCAAATCTTATAAATCTCAAATACTTGGCCAGATGCACGATAGACGCTCTTGATCTATCATCAACATTACCTGGTTCATTAAAAAAAAGTTACAATTAAAAATCTGTCACGCGGTGTATGTTTTTACATCTCATATCTTTATGTTACCCTAACTGACTGTATATATTATTGAAAAAATTATTTTTGCCATCAGTGTACCCTCCTTTACGATAATATTTGGTTAGAATATGAAAATAAATTTTTTTATCCATACATCTCATAGGTTTTATTTTTGTCACACAGTTTTTCCTGACAACCTAAACGTTTTCTTAAGTAACCCTCCAAAACCAGGAAAAGATATATTCCACTTTTTGAAAAATATAAGGTGACGCAGCTGCTACTTAGCTACCAGACTAACATAGTTTTGTTTTCATTAGACAACATGTGATCGTTCAAGAAACTTTTTTGTGGTGGAATTCGTTTGAGTATTTTTATACTTTCTCTTTCCCTTCAAGTCTTTTGTAATAAAGGTGAGGGTTTAATCCATTTATGATGGACAGTTAATGTGAGCATGAATGTGAACATTATGTGAGATTTTTATAATATAAGAAAATCTGAAACCTCAACCCAGTAAAGCATAAAAACCTTCAAAACCTCACTCCCTGCAATCTCATTCCCTGCAATCTCACAAATAATGAAAAAAAATCAAATTTTTATGGAGTTAGATGAGGTTTAGAGAGTGAGGGAGACTAGTTCTCTGGGTTAATATGTCATAACCCCCTGTCATCAATAGATATACCCTATTTACATAATTGTAGGTGCAGATAAATATGTAACTCTATGGTCGGGGCTACACTTGGTAGTTGTATATAGGGAAGTTTTTATACTTTCGTTATGTCGAAGTATCGATACACTGCTTCCAACACTCACAAGAGTTGTATCAAGACTTTAATTGTTCAACGTTATATAGGAAGTGTCGATATAGCCGATACTTTCTTACCGATACTATTAGATTTTTCTATGTTTGTGTAACTGGTTAATTGGCATGAAAACTTGTACATATTGGCTCTCTTAGAAATATGTATGTGAAATATGGCTCTCTTAGTTTTAGAGACTTAGAAATACTCTTAAGCGCTCCTGATGGGGTGAGAGGTGTCTTGAAAAGGACGGCAGATCGAATCGTTGCACAAGGTGAAGATGTTGATAGCTTCCATCGCTTCGTGAAAGTTTTAAAGAGCAATATAAGGCATGTACACATCAGGGTTTGATGGTCAAGATATTGCATCAATGAAGGATTTTACCCCCAACCCTCCCTTCCTTTCGCGTCACTATGAAGATTCATCAAGTGGTCTATGAAAGAGGACACCAACAGATTGGCTATGAAACGATTGAACTGCTTTAATTGTTTCGGGTGCAAAAAATATTTATTAGGATCTCACGAATTCTCATTTGATGAGAAATAATCTCCAGAACATCTCCAGAATATCTCCCAGAAAAAAAAAACAGAAAGAAAAAAACCTGGTAGAAACTTATAGAAGTCTAAAATAACGCGTTCGGAATGAAAATGAAATAGTGCGTTAATAGGCGAACCAACAAGAGGTGTGCAGACTGATGATGAATCATGGTTCTCAAGATTTTGTTTGATTAGTCAATAGATTTTTTTCTTTTTTTTTTACTTAAGTGCATACTTTTTTTTGTACTGAAATAAAAGTTTTAAGTCGTGTAATTTCTCACTCACTACAAACGATGAGTTTCCCAAAAACTTCAAAAACCTATATTTCCCAAAATATCCACTAACTTGTGTGCGAGATTCTAGGGCTAGTTAAGGGACCGATATAACGGCACTTTATAAATAATCGCGGCGAAAATGAGAGATTTTTTTATTGAAAAAAGTATAGATCAAAATAACCTTTTATTTTAAAACGACCCATATAACCAAAAATGTTGGTTTCGGCATACTGAAAAAAATTACATCTTGGAAAAAAAACCTGCGGCCATTTTGAAAATTTCGCTGAGAATTGCAGTTTTTCGCTTACAACTAGCGAGCGAAGGGGTTAATCGAAAAAATGTGTATGACCTTAACTGTGCTCCTTTAAAACCTGAAAAGATTGACACCATTTAGAAACCTTTACGACCATTTTGATTTTCTTGCAAAAACCGCGGTTTTGCTCTTATAACATGCAACAGAAGGCGAAATAAGTGATTTGTATATTTTTCCGGTGTAGCGGTTAAGGAAAGCTTTAAAATGATGCCTTATTCATGAAATTTGACTTATTGAATAATTTGATAAGTATTATTAGATACATTTTTATTTTTTTAACGGCCTAAAACTATACTAATTTCATCAATAGTCGAGGTGTTTTTTAATGCTTGCCTGATTTTACAGCGAGTTAGTTTTTTTAATAAATCAAAGGTACTTTATAGATAAACAAAAAAAATATCTTCGCCATTGAAGCCCCCTGAGAACATTCCTATGATGAGAAAACCTTCCTGATATTAAGTAATATTTGATTTTCATTAAGCATGACTAGTTTAATAAATATAGTTAGAACCGTTTTTGAGAAATCGAAAAAAACGTAAAAATGAGGCAAACTTTATGAAAAAATTGCCCCCTCCATTTTATCAATTTTCATGAAATCAAACTATCATGGGCACATACATATATCAAATACCCAATTTCAGGTTCTTGCCGTTTATAGTTTTTGACCTTGTATGTTCACAGTAGTCATTAAAGGCGTAACATACGCGCGCGCGCGCGCGCACACACACACACACAGACACACACACACAGAAGCCATTTCGCAGGACTTTGTTATTTGGACTCAGGGAATCCCAAAACGTATATTTCTGTTGAAAAATGTAGCATTTTATATTCACCGAGAACTAGTGACATCTGCTGGCATGTCTATGTACTAAGGCAAACTTTTCGCCCTCCATGCTGAGCTCGGTTAAAAGATTTCCTTAACTTAAGCGAATGAAGTACTGTGAGTAAAACCAAACCAGTTGGGTCAGAACTAGAATTCTTTATTTAAATCCAATAGAATTTTTTGTTTGTTTAAATCCAATTTTACTATTTAGGTAATGCTTTTAGAAATACCTAATACTATTTCATAACAATAAACATCGAATGAACTTAGGTAACAGAGGAAGAAAATATATGTTTTATTTAACATAAAAATAAAATTTTCCTCGATATTCCCTTACCCCTAAATTACACGGTCACATTAAGCAAGTTATATGTCCCCATAATTCCGGCTTAATATTTAATTGACTACCTTTGATAAATTTTAAGAGTTTCAAATAATGTAATTATCATGTAATCTCATTTATTTTAATTTTAAATTTAACCTATTTATTTGATATGTAGGATACAAAAAGTATACGTTATTCATTTATTTAGGATGTAAAATTTAAACCAACCTTTTAAAAAAAAAAAAATTAAAATAAAACAATCTCTATAAAAGATATTACCAAGTGAGTTTCTGCCCATGAACCCGTATTATTAAACTAATAACTAATTTTTCATTTTTCAAAATCCTAAATTTTGCCTATAAAAGGATAATTAATAATATTTTAACACGCCTTATATTTTCATTCAGTGGATGCGTGTCTCTTCCCTTTTTGTCCTAAAACTCTGAAATAAAAAAATAATAATAAAGTGGGACCCGGTTTGTTTAACTTCAATCTGCTTGGGCAACAGTGATTTAGTGATTTAGGTAAGACCGCCGTATTGAATAATATATTTGACAAAAGAAATTTATGGGTTCAAAAACATACTATCTACGTAAAAATGGATCAAAAAGTGTAGTTAGTAGTGGTCCAAAATGTGATCCCCATAAGTTAGTATCTCCACTATTTCATTTCCACACCGCTGCTAGAATAATTTAGAAACATCACATATTTTCCCGATCACAGAAAGAGAAAGAGAGAAAAAATCGACAATAAGGATTTACGAGGAGTACAGCTGTTCTCACTTCATTTGCTACTAAGTTACGAATACTTTTCAGCTATAGTTCCTCACCTTAAAAATTAATCAACGTTTGGAAACAAAGAAAAAATTAAAATAATCTTTCTTTATAATATTTTTTGTCTCTGAAAAAACTTATTCTAGTAGCTTCATTGTTCCTGAAACGTTCTATTTTATATAAAATAAATATTTTAATATAAAATATTAAGCTTTATCTTTCCCAACAACAACATATTTTTAAATATGGATGAACATGGAACTATTACCAATTTAATACTTCATGTAATAATTTCAGTTTTGATTGCAGACCGACTTTAAACATTTTCTATTAATACGCATTGTGATTTGAACAAGTAAGTGTTGAGCATAGTAGATCAACCAATAAAAAGTGGAATAAATAAACCAATGTTTTTCCTATTTTTTCGTGTGGGGGGGGGGGTGCCAGTAAGCCGCACTTGATTCACTAGGGGGATATAAGGTTAGGTTAGGTTTTATTGCTTATGGACACTCAACTTCGGACGTCATTCGTGTCCTTTAGCTCAGAGATTTGTTTATCTATTAGGGGATATAATAAACTTAATCTTCTGAATTGTGAGTCAATGATTCCAGAATATTGTAACTCGTTAAATCTGTCTTGAGAGGAGAGTTTTTTTTTCTGAAATCATCATTCTTTGGGGCGGCCCCGCGAACCTGCTCCCTTGCAACGAAAATCAATGATATTTAATTGGCAAGATCACCATTAATAGCAGACTTTATGAAAAGTAATTCACATATTAGGAAACTTTCACCATCTGTTAACACCTGTTCGTTAAAGTAATAGTTTTGATAAAATAGCATATATTGGAAGGATTTTAATACCACAAAACAACAGTTAGACCGCAATAAGCCTGCTATGCTTTTTGCTGAGTGGGCAGTTCGAAAAAAAGACTGTTATATGAATAGTGAATCTCAGTATATATGAATTGTGAATTCATTTCAATCCAGCTCGTACCAGTGACCTTTTAAGAGATCAATTAGTATTACAGGATTATTAAATATTAATCGGATTGTAAAAATGACCATCTACTACCGTAAACTCCATCCTAAGTGGAGCAGAACGATCTTGGCCCGGTTAAATTTATCACTAACTAGTTTACTCATAGTAGACATAATATTTTGTCGAATGAAGGGGGGAACGTATATTACAGGAATACAGATAATGTAGTACACCTGTACATACAAAATTCTTACTATATTTCGCAGGTGATTTCTAACTGGAAAGCAAATAAAGTGGTGTCGTACTGATTATAGTGAACAAGGATATAAGTTGATCCTTTGAATTAGCCCGAAAATGCAACCAACACGAAAACGTAATTCATATTAAAAGGGAATACGATAAGTGCCTGTGGTAAGAGATTTAAGGATTTGATGTAGGAGGAACGAGGTCGGAAACATGCTTCGTCTTGCTTGGTACAGGATGGTCAAATCAGGGAGGGGAAAAGTTAAGCTCAACTTTAGCTCATAGTAAGTATGAAAGATGGCTACATTTTTTTATTTTCTAATAAAAGTAAATACCCGAGTGCTAATTTATTTTCCTTTATTTTGAGAGGCAACCTCGCAGTGTTGGGACAAGTACCGCGATCTTTGCTATTATTCCGCCGTGAAGAATATGTTTAATGCACCTGCCCTAACTCCTCTTGTACAAATAGTCCTGTGTAAATGTCTCCAGTCCTGCCCTCCGCTGATGTGCAGGTCACCGTGTCGGCCTCGCCAATTTAATTTAGTTACTTCTAGCTTGCACCGTTCCTATCCGTGGCAGTTGATTGAATGGTGTTTCTATAAATTATTAGCGTTTTATTATTATATTATTATTATTATTATATTTATTTTTACCCTGAATAACCTGGTGTCATAAATTCGTCTAGAATATAATTTGAATGCATTGATTAATATACTTAATTGATATGATTGCAGTCGGGATTTCTCTGGAAGAGAAAATAAATATATAAATAAACATTAAGAATATCATTCCCAAATGCAATCTTAATTCCAGATTTAATTTATGAAGTACATACTTTATTATTTTTTAGGGATTGAAGGCAAATAGTAGAATTGTGTAGAAATGCTCTGAATTCAGAAGAATCCATTGAATAGTATATATATCTTGGTGGGAATATTTTAAACATTAGTTAATATTAATAATTAAGATTAATAAAATTAATAACCCATTAATTGCTAAAGGGGCATTTAAAATTAAATTTAGATAGAATTTATTATTATAAGCTTCTAGCAACGTATGGCTTTTCCAGATTTGATACAATTTTTCACAAGGAATGGATGACTTACATTCTTCCTGAATGCCATCCCTTTATACGATATATAACGGCAAGATAGGCAATACAACAAAGAAACCCAAACTGTTACCTTATAAGAACATTTTTTTCAGATATATATATATATTTATATGTTTGACACAAGTGAATGTATGTTGGATTCGTCAGTTATTAAATATTATTAACAAACGTGTATGGGTTAAAAAAAAAATATTGGCGGAAGGTTAGAAAAATGGTAATTAAGACCTTAGAAAAGCTAAATAAATTGAAGCATGAAAATGCAAAAGAGTATAGAAATTTTTTCCCGAAATCATATGAATTATACCCACTAGAGTGAACTATATTCGGCGCTGACACCCATGCCATCTTTGATACGTTCAATGAACTACTTTCTAACGAAAAACCATTAGTTATACCCATTCCTGAATAATGGCTTTTGCAAATTTAACAATTTTACAAAAAAAAAAAATGTTTTTATTTTTTTGGCACTTATACCCACTTTGCATTTCCACGCTTCAATTATTGACTGTCGAAAATTAACATCGTCAATGGCTTGCTAATTACATAAGCCAATACGAAGCTATTGGAGGGTTCCGGTAAATATCAAACAAAAAATAGCATAAACATTTTGATTCATGAATTACCATATATTAGATGAAACGGCGTAGCAATCGGAACCAAAAATTTATAAAAACAATAAAACATAAACAATTATATACATATATTTTCATCATAAGACTTGTAGATCATAAATAATAGATATTAGCAAGTGGAGTACTATTAAGTAGACGAAATTAACTATGTCTTTATTAAAACAGTACAAGTGAAATTTCTGCTTTCGTTTTCCTTAAGAATCAAAGAAATTGTCCCGTACCTTTATGACTGTGACAATTACTGACATTAATCTGATGTTGATAAGTTTGAGGTACTTTAAGGGCCTATTCACACTATCGGTTTCGCGCCCGCTCCACTCTCGCTCCGTTCCCGGTCCGCTCTCGCTCTACCCCATTCACACTAGCGCTCCGCTCCCGCTCCACTTCCGGTCCGCTCTCCTAATGTCTTACCATATTCACACTATATAATTTTACACCGTTCAATTTTGAAAGGTTTAAGCTATTAAAGCCATTAATAATCGAAGTTGTCTGTATTCGGATTTTAATTAATGATTAACTTTCAGTTATTTAAGTATTCATTTATTCTTCAATTTTACGGCCAAAAAAACAAAACAATTTTTCGTTTGTAGAAATAGCTGGTAAGTGATAATATTATCAAAAAATATAATAAGAAGAATATATTGCAACACAATGATAATTATTAATAATAATTATAAATTAATTTAATTAATGGTGAAAAATAATTTAATTTTTTTTCGGAATGTATTCGAATACGCTTGAAAATTTCAAGTTGAAATCGGTAAATGCTACAAATTTACCGATTGTGTTCTCTTCTTTTCCTGATTAATATTTTAATTATTTTTTGCTTTAATATATTTTTTTTGTTAATGATCTGACATTTTTCATAATATACTGCATTTTTATTCGTTTCAAATTAAACGTTATTTTATAATGGCAATAAGTATGTAGTCAATAAATTAATCGGTGACCATTTTTTACGAGTACATTAATTCATAGCAAAATATATCTCAAACATAACATGAATTTTTCACGTCGAAAAACCGCGCGTATTGTTGGTGATTTTTTTTTTTTTTTATCATTTCAAGCGTATTCGAATACATTCGGAAAAAAAAATTTAAATTATTTCTTCACCATTAATTAAATTAATTTATAATTTTATATATATATTAAAGTTGAACTTTTTTGGCCGTAAAATTGATGAATAAATAAATACTTTAATAACTGAAAGTTAATTATTAATTAAAATCCAAATACAAACTGTTTCGATTATTAATGGCTTCAATCGTGAACGGTGTAAAATTATAAAATGTGAATATGAAAAGACTTTAGGAGAGTAGAGCTGGAGCGGAGCGAGAGTGGAGCGGGAGTGGAGCGAGAGTGGACCGGGAGTGAAGTGAGAGTGGAGCGGGAGCGGAGCGAGGCCAGACCTGGGTCAATATTGTGATTAACCTCTCTCTATTCCTCTTTAGAATATTTTGCCAGTGAGACCGGACCTGGAGCGGAGCGGGAGCGGAGCGCTAGTGTGAATGGGGTAGAGTGAGAGCGGACCGGAGTGGAGCGAGACCGGAGCGGTACCGATAGTGGAATTCTCTGTCAATTTCTCTTTAGAATATTTGAGCGGACCGGGAGTGGAGCGATAGTGTGAATCCGCCCTAAATTTTTCTATATTTACGAAAGAGTTTCAAAGCTCAAAGTTCTCTCGACCGTAGAGGATCCTTGGGCATGTCTTTACAAATGACGTTGAAAATTATACCTGAATGGTACTATAAATTTTATTTATGTTTGAAAACCAAACAAGTTGTAAGTTGTAGGCTTATGCTAAACAAAACCTTGCTTACTTTTTGAATCGTTTATCAAACCAGGTAAAATGTTATTTCAGTATTACACAAAATGTTATTACATTAATATCTAAAAAAAAAAAAAAAAATATGAAAAGAGTTGGGAAAATCGATAAGGAGGTTTTGCATATCTTAATTTTGTATAAAAGAAATGCAATAAAAACTTTACAACTTAGTAAATCCATAGCAGCTCGCAATAAGAAGATTCTACGCTGAAGGTGAAACAGAACTACTCGGTTGATTGCAACGACCTCCCTCCCCTTCCCCCCACCTTCCACACCAAAATGTATTTTCTTTTCTTAGATCTTTTTCTGTCTGAGCTTATACATCTTTGGCCTGCTTATTTCTGGTTAAATTAGCAGAATAATTCAAAGTTGCCCCTTCTGTAGTTCATTAACTAAATCTCATTCTCTTGTTGATGGAATGGTTAAAAAATAAATAAATAAATAAACTGTATAATAACTTATAAAATAAAAATCGATGTATGATACTTATGTACCTGCTATATCTGCATGTTAACGACAAATAATATCATTTAGTTGTGATTTGAATAGTTGGTATGGTAAGGTTTTGTTAGTAACATGAGTGTTAACAAATGATTCGTAATATTTACAAAAAAGTCTTTTGTAGGTGGATCTTTGTATTTTTTATTATAAATATATCAAATCTGAGATGATTTTTAGTATTGCGGGCTGCAAAGCCAACTCCTGCCAAATCATTTTCCAATTTTTTTTTAAGAGGAAACCTGATTACATTTTAAATGTTAACCTGTTTCTAAATTTCAACAGAAGGGGGCGTAGCTCAGATTTATATTTATATCGTGTAACTGTTAATTCATTAATTGTTATGAGCTATTAAATTTTGTTAGGTTTATACTTCCTAAATTGTATTACGAATAATTTCTACATATCAACGAACAAACAGAACTTTTTATTTATCTTTTTTATTTTGATTATTTTTAAACCTGTAAATAATCAATAATTTGCAAAAATGCATTGTTTCAAATTTCACGAATGATCAGAAGCCAGTGTCTGTTGCCCAACTACTACTATGAGAACATTATTATTTAATTTCAAGATAACCAGTTTATGTCAATATAACTGATGTTTAGATAATGTGCAATCTGCGACTAATTCATTATTATTTATCAGATTTATATCCTTTATTTATCAGATTTATAAAATAATAAAAAAAAAGTAAAAAAAAATAGGTTATATTGATTATTTCTGTAAATTAAAAACTTGCAGTTAAATAGGCTCGATTATACTTTCGAAATAATATCCTAAATCCGCTGTAATTATATCGTGTATGAGAACTGAACGATGTGGCAGAGGACTGGATACGCCCGAGTCACTGGCGCCTTTTCGCCGTTTAGGTCTGTTTTATATAAAACTAGATTATATATCATGAAATTTGACCACTGATTTTTAAAAAAGAATAATTGCTCCAGATGTTTTATTTCAATGTGTTTTTCGTTAACGATGGCCGTTTAATCACAAATTAACTTGGAATTTTAATTTTTACGTGAGTGACTTGAAAAAATTGACTTGAAAGGTATTTTATGATGTCAAGACTAATTATTTTAGAACGTTTGTTTATTTATTCTGAATCTAGAACTATCTAGCTTTAATAAAATACCAGTTATGGCGAAATTAAGCATAATGGTGAATGTCAGTAATAAAAAAACTAACTAAAATCAAATTCGTCATTCCGCCATTTTCGGTTAGTGCGGCCACTTTTTTTTCTGGGAACATTGGCTTTTTCTTAATCTTTTATCACAAGGAACACAACGATATGCAATTTATAGGGATGTGGGGGGGGGGGTGCACGGTAGGGGGGTCTGGCCCGCCGTGTATAATACAAAAAATTAACATTTCATTTGAATATGATCAAAGTTATGGGGTTTTCATATACAAACTGATGGAAGCTGAATTTTCATACATAAAGATTTTTTGCACGATTATTGAGATGTGATCAAGGAGCAATTAGATAGAGTTCTGTAAAAGAAAAAAAAACAGGGAAAGTTTTCGTGTTTTCATTTCTTCAATTTGGATGTTATGTAATATACTATTTTTTAGCATATAGATTTAATAATGTACATCGTATATATTTTTTCTCCCTTACCTTCTTTACCTTTTAAAAGTTCTTATAACTTACAGGTAACTTTAAGTATCAAGGAGACATATGTACATTATTTCGTATGTAAAATCATTGTAGAAATATAGATTTTAATTATTTTATAAAAAAAAAAAAAAAAAAACAAGAAAAACATGCAAACATATTGAAAGATGACTGTTAATGGAGTGTTGTTGAAGGGACCGGGAGCCCAAAATGCTCTTGAAGAAGAGGAGATAGATGACACCTGTTGGCTCTGCATGAATGCTCTTCACTCATATCGCACATGGTGACAGCCTATTCTTCACTTGTCCCTCCATTATTTCCTTTTTTATTTTCTATTTCAATTATCTACTGCCATTCATAATTCTTTAGAAAATTTAAATGTTTAATTCTTCATAAAAATCATTTTGCGTTATTATTAAAACAAAATTTATAACATTCAAAGGTGCATATGTATTAAATGGTCGCCTGTGACGGGCGCCATAAAATGACATCATGGATGACTTGTTGGAAGCCTTTATTATGAACCCATTATATTTTCTATTTATAAAAATCTGGTGCGTGCGCGCAACACTCAACTTTTACTTACGAACTTACCTTAAATAGAAATTGATGTGTTTTGTTAATTGCCACTTCTCAAAGATACATTTTTCCACATTCATTTCTTAATTTTGTTATTATTTGCTCTATAAAAAACACTATTTTTTTATTATTAAATAGATTTAACTTAAGATAATTCGGCCATCTAAGCATAATACTCCAAGTCGTCTGATTTTATAATTATCTATGTAGTTGTTGAAAACTTCATTTAATTACCATGGAAACAAATAATTTTCATTAAAAGAACAGAACGGATTTAATTATGAACAATGGTCTGTCATTAAAGGCGTACTCCGCCGCATGCGTGTAAAATGCGCTCAACGCATTAAGAGTTGACGGAATATTTATCTTTTTTTCTCCTCTATATGTTTACTTGATTTTTTTCATATATCATATTTGGCCATTTCTTATTTTTAGGCGTAATGAGAGACAGTTAATTTTTCCATATAAACAAAAACAAGGGTACTTTACAGGAAAACAAAAAAGGCCCCTTCCCCATTTAAGCCCCCTCAGAACATTTTAATAACGATAAAGCTTACCTGATATTAAAGAACCCTTATTTTCATTAAACATGGTAAATTTGATCAAAATCATTAAAGCCGTTTTTGAGATAATTTAAAGAAAGGTATAAATTGGAAAAAAGTTATGAAATAAAGTGCACCCTCCGTTTGACCAATTTTGATGAAATGTTGGCTGTCACATCTTTGGCATATATATACATCAAATACCCAGTTTGATCACAATCGTGAAAGCCGTTTTTGAGTAAATAAAAAAAGCACGTGAAAATTATACAAAATTCATTAAGTAAAGTGCCCCCTGCGGTTGATCAATTTCGATAAAATTTTTACAGTCATATCTCGGACATATTAATACATCAAATACTAAGTTTAATCAAAATCGTTAGAGCAGTTTTTGAGAAAATAAAAAAAAACCTAAAAAGTTATTAAATAAAGTACCCCCTCCCTTTGACCCATTTTGATGAAATTTTTGCTGTCACATCGCGGGCATATACATATACTAAATACCCAATTTCAAGTTCGCACGGTTTATAGTTTTTGAGCTAGTCTGTTCACACACACAGACACACACACACACACAGACCATTTCGCGGGACTTGGTTATTTGGAGTCAGGGGACCCCATAACGTGTATTTCCGTTGAAAACCGGAAGTCGAAATTTTTCACGATCGCAATACTTTCCTTACTATATATTTCATATATACGTAAGTGAAAGTAAAAAATTAAATGTATTGTGTCTCCAATAAACAAAACAGGACAAAAAAAAAAAAAAAGGATTATTTTACATTTAGAAAATTAAGTATTTACCGAAGATATTGAGAGTTTCCTAATAGAATTGTTAAGGTCTTTAGAATATTTCTTAAAATTTTCAAAGCTCATAGATAGTAGAGGGCTAAAACTTATTTCAATTTTTGTTCTGATCTATCTCGGTTCTTTTCCATTAAGGGGCCTTAAAAAGGGAAATTATGTTTTAGTTTCGCTTTTTTTTAGCTAAGGTAGTTTTCGGGTCTTCTGTCCCATCTCTGTACTCAGTGCCTGAGATATTATGTTGATATATTTTATTCTTCAGAATTTGAGTATTCATCTCGATATTGGGACTTTGTACATGATGAAATTTTTAAAATCCTTAAATAACATCGGAATCTAAATCTTAAATTACTTCATCATTAAGAGGAATGAATATATGGTTTACTTTGTAAGTTCACCTGTAATTTTGATTTAAAACATGCATAGTCTTAGAATAGTGGTGAACGAGGAAATTTTGCTCAATAATTCCTTTCGGGTCCATTTGAATTTATCGAGATTATTGTCATTTAAAATTAATAAATACCTTATACACTTATTCTGTTCTAATTTATTAGTAAATTTTAAGCCGTTTAGAAAACTATTAAAAATAACAAGTGCGTTACTGGTTTTAGCCTTTTCCAAAATCATCAACATATAATACAAGCGTAGGTTTGATTTTAATAATTCTAAAACCCATTTTAATAGGTTATTTAATAATAGTTCATTTTTAATATTATTTAAATATTGGATGTGAAAAAAAGAAAGTAATGAAACATGAAAATTAATTTTTATCACAAAACAACAACAAAGCTTTAGCATCTTATTTAAGGGGTAAGTATGTTCAACGATCTTACAATAATTTTAACGAATTCGCAAACAGTATAAATATATGTAGTATTTTAATAACCTAATTTTTGTTATTGTATTTATTATTAAAAGTGGCAGAGGTTTTAATGACTAATTATCCAAGTTGAGAACCTAATACCAAACTGTTGAATAGATACTAAACAAGTCTGTTAGTGACTGGGTAAGTGATTCGAGTCTAGTTAGCAACAAGGGAAGAGAGATTGGTTATGAAATCTTTGAATTAAGTATTCCATTAAGTTCACCTGAGTATGAAGTGCTCTTATGTAAACTAGGTGTACAGATTGTGTTACAAGAGGAGTTTCCAACTATCAGATCAACGGAATTGTCAACCGCAAAACAATATAACTAAGTTTGTAGTGTTGTCTTTGACAATGATTCTGTTTAGAGATAGTCTCGTTTTAATGATCATCGTATCTTAAGCAAACCCCTCCTTTGTCCTAACTACACGTTTTACATTGGCATCGTTTTAATCTACATTTTGTTTCCTGGAATAATATAATTTTTCTTTGAATTAAATGAGCAATGAAGTTATTTACTTGTATTAAAGTAAATATCACTGTTATAACATTTGTTGAAATATAATATTTACATGTATATAATCTCTATGTTCGATCAGTAACATACTCGTGCAAACATACACACACACTTCCAGAGGTTTTTATTGAGATGATTATAAAATTATTATTAAGTTATTACAATTTATGAAACTTTATATTATATGTGTTTTATTTTATATTTATGGGCAGAAATTATTTCTTTGTAGATCATTACTATCACACCCTTGAATGAACATCACATTAGACACTTAAGCTTTTTCTCGCATTGAAATATAAACAAACATAGGAAAAATAATTTATTTATATAAATTTTCGATATAATTTAGCCAGGGAAGTCTATTCGGTACATAAAAATGGTTAATTAAGCAATTTAAAACCATAATGATGACTATGCTGACTTACAAATTACTGAATACTTTTGTTAAGTTGTTTTTTAATGGACAACAACACTTTAACAAAAAAGTAGCAAAAACAAAGGTCTTATACAAATTTTTTTTAATAGATAAATTCATTGATTATAGAGACTTTTTGGAGTTTTGATCACGCAAAGATGCGAATTAATTTTTCAACCATTGGAATACAGATTCCCTACTTAAAAGAAAACGAAGAAAAGGGTATGGACATAAATCGAGTATCGTAAAATAAAACAATTCTAATAACAAATATCCACTTCACAGTTTTTGCCAAACGAAGTCAAATGTTCAAAAAATCCCTCAATTAAGTTTAAATCAATTTTCAGAGGTTCAATAAATTCCAAATGCAGAAGTTTTCCTGAATGTAGAGAATCTGTAGTCCATCAGGAGGCTATAGAAATTATTCCCGAGACAGTAAAAATATAAATACCCACTTCCTCAAAGAAAATTTTGCCTACTTTATGATGGTGCTATTGGTAATAAATTATCTTAAACAGTTTTTGAACAATCCTGTCTTATTGTATAAAAATGCGAGCCCCATAAGAAAACACAGAAATGGAATTTCCTCCTTTGGAAGCGGTCCATGCATTAAATGAACTTTTTGGAAATCGTGCTTGTATCAACTAATAGAGTTTCTTTACTAGGATCCATCTATATAGTGGAACGATTATTATGAGTATCAATTATATTTGACTCGATGGTTATTTTTAGCGGATTTTATGGTGAGTAATTTTTTTCTCTCATCGAAATGAAAAGTAACGTAATATATCCTGCTGAAGGTTTTGAACAACCCAATATAATGAAATCTTATATAGTCTGCGAGGGGCCCCAAACTTAAAAATATCAATGAAATCTCATTCGATACAATTTTTTATATGTAAAGAAGCGAAATGTCGGATATGAAAAGCGTTCCCCAGGAGAGCGTGATTTATTTTGACTATTTACATGTGTGAAGTATGATTGAATTCCAGACGAATGCAATATGCCCTCACCGGTGAATATGGAAAATCAATGCCGTGAAACCATTTTAAATGAAACTACAAGGAAAATGAAATACCGTGGAAAAAGAGGAAAAGTATCAGAGGTATAGATTTAATAAAGCTTGCTCCAAGCATTGGGAATGCGTTGGAGAAAATAAGATATGTTCTCCGATATCTTCCTCGGAGATGAAAGATGAAAATTTTCTTCTTATTAAGATCTGGAGCAAGGATGGAAAATACGAGCACTTCCTTGTCGATTTGAAAGCAGATATTTAACTAACGGAAAATTCTAAGCAGTAACGGGAAATTCTTTGAAGAATGGAACTGAGGAGTCCTGATTATCTACTTTTAAAGAAACATAGAATGTTGTTATTATGAGAATTAAATTATGTTTATTATCTATCTTACACGAAGAAGTCTTTACATGGATTATCTGCTCAGCATTATAAACCAGGTCTTTTAAAATATAAACCTTTTAAAGCCTACCTTTTCACATTTCCATATCAACACATTTTTGGCTTAAATAAATAGTAATACAATATTACCAAGTAGTATGAGCAACCATAATTGATCATAAAATAACAAAAAAAAGAAATATTATAACTCTGTTGGGTTTAAATAATTTATAATATATTGCAAACGTCCGACAAACGATGAAAACTCAAACGATTAACAATGATACCGAAAGTAACCGCTTGTAACGACACAGAAACACAAAAGTAACCTTATGATTCGATTTTCGGAGCAAGTGTAAGAATCCAATCCATCGCTCCTTATGTTTAGTCTGAATTAGAACATTCTAGAAGGTTTCCTAAAAGCATAGAAGATTCTCGAATAGTCACGAACATGTGCTAGCAGTTGTTAACTGTTCCAACAAAAAGTCTAGAACTCTTTTAAATCAAATAATTTTTGTTTTACGTTTCAATATTGTCTGAAATGATAAACAAAAACTTTATTTTTAAGAAACCATTATCATATTTAAATTTAACTAGAGATGCAGCATTTTATCAATATGAAAGAGAATTTATTATTTTAACCTAAAGTACATTATTTCTTTATTGGCTTAGAGAAGGAAATTTTTAAAACTAAATGATTAATAATAATGTTGAACATCAATAAAAGCAATCGAATTTAATTCTGCTCGATTATAACACATTCATATTAATTTTTTCCTTTGGAATGGGGTTAAAACAAATTAAATAAGTAGAAAATAGTTAATAGGAACTTATTATTATCACATCTTAATAATTTCTTAGATTTATACAACGTAATATCTTATTATATTTATGGGGTTTCATATTATTTTGTACCCCCTTTCCAATGTATGACTGGCCTAACTCAAAATACCATAAACAAAATTCATAAATGTTTCAATTATCGTCTAAAAATCTTCTTCAAGACCACTTATAGATAGATTAATGACAGATTCGTGAAACATTTCAACAAAAAACTTGGCGACGGATATCAAAGGAAGGATAAGAAGAAACTTTAATTAGCCCTTCTGAAAATTTGCTTTTTTCGAGTTAGACTAGTCTTGCATTGGACGAGCGATATGTTCTTTCATTATCATTAAATCTATATACTTATATTATGTAATGAAAATTATATATAAATCGTTATATATAAACTATATATTATATATAATATATAAATCGTTATATATATATAAATTATATATTATATAATAAATATATTTATAAATTATATATATATTATTAATTCATTATTCTACGCAGTCTGACTTAATATTATGCTTCATCCTTTGGTTTCTATTACTTTAAAATCACCTGCTTTCAAAATCTTATATTACTTACTTGGGTACTACTTCCCCTATTCCCCTGCTGGCTTTGACAGCTGATAAGCACACTGCTATCTGTTGGTCACCATGCGAACTACCATCCCCACCACCTCTCTTCTTAGCCGTTAAAGGCCGATTTTATGGCTAAGTTAGAATTATATTACGCGCCTTTTTTTACGAGTATGAGACCGTTACGTCATCTCAACTCTAAACAACTTCACCTATTCCTAGCAAATAAACATCGATTAATCGTACTTTCTGTACATATGATTAATTTTGAAAATACCGCGTCTCCCCACCCTTGCATCTATAGAACATTACTGTTCATCGGAATGTTATCATATTTCGAAGTATTAGTATTTTAGAGTCCCTGAAAAATATTAATATTGAACCTATACCGTTCCGAATACAAGTAATTATGTAACTATTCGTTATGCGTATAAGTTACTTACCAATCCACTTTTTTATTAACAATTTATCCACTTCTTTGTTTTTCTATAACCTATTATATTTTCATTATGCCTATTCTTTTTTGAAGAACTGACATTTACATACTTTACAAAAAGTTAAAGTTAAAAAAAAAAATTAAGAGATAGGATTTATTTCATTGAAGATGCTTATCTAATTTCACTGCTATTTTTCACTGTTATAGTTCGAAATACTGATTCTTCGAAATATTCGGAGAAACAGATAGAAAGTAAAGTATGATGGAGCAAATGGTGGGGAGACGCGGATTTTTTAAAAGTTAGATAATTATATCGACTGGCACAAAATCTATGTGTTCCTTTCAGATGGGATGATATAGTGTGTGACGTAAAAATGACCTAATACTGAGGCAAGGCGGTTAGTTTTCAAACAGGAGGGGCAATGGGGGAAAGATGGCGGTGCTAGTAGTTTGCATGGTGACCAACAGATGGCAACGTGCTTATCAGCTGTCAAAACCAGAAGGGGAATAGGGGAAGTAGTACCCTTATTTGTATTCATTCATTACTTGATATTTAATTTTAATATCTTATCATTTTTATATACCGTTATAATTTATTAAATATGACCATGTATTTCATTCATAGTTATTCATTATATTAATTTTTACACAAACTAATTATTCATTCATATTCATTGTTTTAATTAGAAATTTTTCATTCTTATGATTTATAAATAATTTATCATTAATATGTAACGCTTCTGTGGGTAAAAGAATATTTATTAAACCAAAATATACAATTATCAATGCCAACGAATTAATACAACTTAAATATTCCGGAAACGTTAAACGTTAGTAAAAAATGATAACTTTATAGCACACTAATAATATGACTTGAGCTTCACAGGCCTAGACTAAGACTAACTGGCCCAGTCACTCCCTCTTTATATATAGTCGTAAAATGAACGTTCTGGAAGGTTCCAGGTCTTCATAGAAGCTGGTGGAACGCCGTAGATGGAGGTCGAACAATCTAGAACTAAACAGTTCGTTCCAACCGTTTATTTGTTCCAACAAATGGTCTGGGGTATTAAACCATATGTTTTTATATTTGACGATTTAACGTTACACTGCTCCCTCCATAGAGACATTCCTCCGGGATGTCTTCTTTTCCATGCGTGCCTGCTCCCTAGGTCGAACGAACAGTCCCTGTCGTAATCCGCTGCGCCTGTTCTTCATTGTGGTTACGCGTATATGCTTCCCTTTGGGGTACTTGAACACCCTGTAGACCAGATCGTTGATGTGCTTCTTAATCACGTATGGTCCCCGCTTTCCTCGTGGGTAGTAGAGCCAAACAAGTTCTCCTTCTTCGTATCCACCCTGGTTGGCCCTGCTCCCCCTTGGTCTCCTCATCCGATCGCTGGCGACGTGTCTCTTATTGACAGCGATAGGGTGATAACGATTCTCTTCTCGAGGCAATGACAGATCGACGCCTTCCATTACCCTGTCCTGCTGCTTGTATTTCCGCTCGCTCTTCGTGGTCGCCTGCCGAACTAACGTGGTAATCAGCGCCGAAGTCTCAACCTTAGTGCCTTTTCTAACGGTACTTGAGCGCTTATACCTCGAAGGAAGTTCCATTTTCATTTCCATGGTGACTACCACACCGGCTGGTTCCCGACTGCGTGAGGACAGCTCCTCTCCACTGATCTTGACAATCCTCCGTTTCAGGTCGAGCTGAAAGCCATACGTGTTCATGAGGTCCATCCCGAGGATTACATCTTCTTCAATGTCAGCCACTAGGACTGAGTGTGAGACACAGCTTGAGCCTAACTGTAACTTTACCTTGATTTCCCCGAATACCTTGGCTTCTTTGCCGGTAGCAGTCCTAAGATGCCATCTGAAAGGCGTCAGTCTTTTCCTGCCAGTTACACTTGAAGAGACGATAGTCTTCGTAACCCTAGTGTCAATCAGCATCGTGTGCCTCTTGCCGTTGACGCTGCCATCTACATATGCGCTGTCGTCTCAGTGTCCAAAGGAGGAGAAAAGGGGGACCTTATTGGGGAAGGACCTTGGTGACTGTCCCGGGAAACTTTCATCCTCCGGGTATTGGCGTGTCTTATTTTTCCTGTGTCAGGAGCGACCTTTCCCTTGCAGGAACTCCCAATATGTTCGAGCTCCCCACAGCTCCAGCACCGTACTGGTCCCCTTTTCCGGGACTCTTGGGCATTTAAAACTTGTAGGACAAGATTTTCTAGGTCTGCAGGTATTGCCAGTTCTCCACAGTTCCTAGACCGGAGTGGTCTTCTCCGAGTCTAAAGCCTTCGCAACCCCTGAGATCGCACCTTCCAAGTCTCTGCGTTTCACCTCGTCGCGGTCTGTGGTACACGTATTCTGGACACATCCATAGCTACGAGAAGTTCTAACAAACGGTCTGTCTAAAACCATATGTTTTTATATTTGACGTTTTAACGTTAAAAACTTTTTCATACTATTTCTATCATATATACATTTTTTTTTAAAGTTCAATAATAATCTTTGGTACTTAGGTGTTGAATAGTAGGTTGGTACATGAAACTCATATGGAAAATTTAGTCACAATAAATTGAGATGGGGAATTACTAACACTTTATACCGCAATTTGTGATGCGTAATTAAATAATTATCGGACCGTAAATTGATAATAATATTATGTAATTTTAAATTAATTGATGCAGATGGTGATAAATATTATTATGAGCTGGCGGGAGGAGGGGCGGCAAATGGAAGCCATCCGTTGCGCTTACCGCAGGCTGTCCTGACTCCCGAATGTGGTCGCCTGCCCTGACAAACCTATCGCTATTACTGTGTCCCAATCTAACGCCCCACTATCTCTCTTCTTTATAAATTCACGAGTTTTCAGTATATATATAAAGTTAATTATTTGAGTTTATGTAAATAACAGCATTTTAAATTATTTTTAATGTTTGAAAAAAAAAAAATCGGAACTTGCTATAGCCCATACACGCGCAGGTGTACCAATACTTGGTGTATCCTCATGCAAAAAAAAAAAAAAAAAAAATAACTTGATGGTATAATAGTATGTATAAAAACATACCATAGTTTATGTAATTTATTTTATATTTTATTACTTCAGTGATGGAACTAGAACGATCGATTAGCTATTCTTAATTGCTTAATATTATTATTTGTGACAATCTTATTATTAAATAAAATTAATTCAGATATGATTACTAGTCCATTTGATGAATTTGAATATGAGGGATAGGAATACTTATTCATAAACGCAATCAAGCTTAAATTTTGTTTATTATTTATTTTGTTTATTAATTACTTTGTTTGTTATTTAAATAAACATGGTTGAATCATACCTGAAAATATTATTATAAGAAGTATTGTTTTTGGAAGGCCAAAGATGGATCATCAAAAGGGGAATTAAATGAATAGTAAGAAAGTGCAAAACAGATAAGAACTAGAGATTAAAGAAAAGTCGTAATAAATTTTCAAAGATTGTTATCTTTCTGTAGGAGATGTAATCAACTCCAATTGAATCGCGGCAATTTTCATTTATGCCCGTAGAAGAATTATTAAGTTTCTCGGAGAAGAACATTAAGAGAACATTAAGTTGGTGGGGCTCTGGCCGGGAGGAGGTATAAGTTAGGGCTGCGGGAGAAAGAGGCGGGCACAGGTAAGTCAGGGTGATAAGTTCAAGTTCTCAAAAAGTTTAAGGTACAAAGTTTCAAATGTCTACAGTGAAGAATTGGATGACCTCAGGCGTTCCTCCAACATCAATATTAGTCGACTTAGCTCTTTTTTTTTCTTCTTTTTTAATTTAGAGACAGAGGGTGATCGATATGATGACTTTTTTCGGCTTTAAATTTCATAATGTTATATAAACCCAATTCCGCGAGCTGCATCACATATAACCAACTTTCTTATTTGATTCATTATTCTAATTTAGAGGGTAACCCCTTTTTACAATTTAGTATTACTTTTAAATATTTTATTTTTGCCTATCCAGGTATAATTAGGATAGGGATCTTTAACGAGTATCTGACATCGTACAGGCTCGGGACCTCCATTACCTCCTATCCGAGGGACGGCATAACCAAGGAGTTTTTACTCCCATTAAAAAATCCTAGGTCATCGCAGGACGCGAACCCGCGACCTTTACTATTGTAGGTTGCCATGTTGACCACTACACCACAGGTGACCCCTGTTTGTTTGTTTAACGTTCCTTTATGCTACGCTACTAAGGCTAATCGGACGATGTTACAGTGGGAGTCCTAAATTTTTCCATTATGCCTATCCAGGTATAATTGGGATAGGGATGATCTTAATTAATTTTGTCGAAACTGCAGTCATGGAAAACAAAATTCTAGATAAAGGTTTCACATTTGCCGTATAAACTACCAAATGGGGTAGTGGTAGATAGTGATATCAACTACCAATCGTGTGTTGGTTAGCATGCCAATCTACTCTGCCCGGCTGGTGGACGTATGATTGTTGGAAGAAGCTAAAAAATCCTTTGCGGTGTGGGGTACTCGATAAATATCCCTATCCTGATTATATCTATATAGGCAAAATTTAGGACTCTCACTGTAGTATCAGGTAAGCCGTAGTTGCATTATTGACGTCAAATAAATAAACTACGAAAGCAAATTTAATTTATATTCTACCATTTCTTCCATTTATCAGTCTTTAGGGATGTACAGAAATGTATTATAAATTTATATGTAAATTCTCCTCTATTTAGATATGAAATAATTATGTCATATATAAGGTATACTTCTAACGAAGTATTTTTTTTGTTGGACTTAAGCACTTTTAGTACCTTTAATTAATACAGGGTTAAAAAAAAAAAAAATAGCATTTTACCAAACCGACATATTAAAGAACTACACTTCCCTCCGTTTGGGGGGATCTAATAAAAAAACGTTTTATTACTTGTTTACCTATTTAGCAGATAAATGTTTACTGTTTTGATTTAATTAATTTTGATCGATTGGTTTTCATGGTTTCAATCTTTAACAATATGTTTTAACAAATTATTATCAAGTCCTCCCTCAGGTGATTCTCATATTTAATATGTTCTATATCTATCTAAAAAAAGATGAAATTCTGTTGGTTTGTTCTTTATAAAAATTCATATCGTTTTTCCTAAATCTCCAAATTTCGCTCAGTGGTTCTTTCATACCAGGTGCGAACACCTGTCCATGTTAAAATTACATAACTTCAGCAGATCTCTGGGTACATTCTTTATTGTTATAAAAATCGTTTGATTTCGCTTTACATTGATTTTTACAAAATCCACCGATGGAGTCAATAAAAGTTTCATTTTATATAGATTTTATAGAGTTAAAAAATGAAATTCTCCGGGTGTATACAGCTATTTTAAAATAAAGTACATTAGGTATTTATAGACATAGTCCATTATATTGAGTTGGTGTCTAACATTGTATATTATTCCTAGTATGCGCAGCTTAAATGATACCTATTTTATATATATTTTAACAGAAATAAAATTCCAATTAATTAATAATTCAGAATCGTTTAAATTTATATCCTGAGCCGTTAATAATAAGATTCACAAAATTTCATCGTTGAACAAACCAAGTGTTTATTGTTTGAAAGTAAATTCGGAGCGTTTGAACTCGGTTCTAATAAGCCATTAGTGGTTAAATGGGCGTAAAATACCTTGGAAATTGAAATTAAACATTTATCATACAATTTAGGAGCTAGCCTAGCGACGAAGTAATTCACATTCGGAGGTTGCTAAGCCGGGGCCTGTTAATTGGGTAAGTTAACCTCCTCGTCTTGGCCTCTTGGATTGTTTCGGTCCTTAAACTTTGAAGGTACAATTAAGTTTAGCGAGGGGGCAGCCATCTCTCAATCAACCCCCCATCCCGCCCCTATCTAGCCTCTATCTATTTCCTAACTATTTAATTATATTTGTTTCTTATGAGAGCATGTATGTGTACTATGTATCATAATACATATACATATTTATAACATAGATTTAAAATAAAAATTAAAGATACTGTTCATATCAATTACCATCTCATTTGATTACTAATTATCAACCCTTATACACCAGATATGGATGTTAATAGACTTTTTATTTTCAAAACATATTTATTGAAATTTACAACTGTATTAACTAAGATACGGTCAAATGCGGTAAAGTAAATAACTAGCCTTGTAGAGAAACTACCCACTGGTAAATGTCTAATTTTTCAAATTTAGTTAATCATTATTTATCACTGAAAATTGTAATAAAAAATCAGTTAGACTCTATAGTATCTAACTCAGCAAGATCTATGAGTAAAACCATAGAAACAAACTCTAATGGAGAATCATATGTCCATTCCTGAATTTAGTAAAATTGTTAAATCGTTAAACGTAATTTTATGGTCTGTTGGAGAGACGGAACAAAATAATAATAAACCATTCGAGACATTCTCGTGAAAAGGCACAGAAGATGATTTCTATACATTACCTTGAAGGAATTCTTCGAAAAACATTCTGAGACCTTCCCATATTAAATCGTAAATATATCATACCTCTTTTCATCATATTATCGTTATCATGTTTAACAAAGCAGTGGAACTCACAATGAGAACGCATATCATTTCTGGATTTCTTAAAAATTCTAAATTTAAATTTTACTTGATCAGCTCTATATAGTACTGGTATCAAATTATAGATTATAACATATGAGACATTTTTTATTTATTTTCAAATTTAGACATGTAAAGAATGACAGAATTAAAATGGTGAAGCTTAATTTTTTTTTTTTTTGGATGTTAATGATTGAGACATACTTCTTTGCTAACAATTATTCTAGTGAAATTATAAAAGTTCTTTAACACATAAAAATTGTTTTATCTTTTCATATTAATAAAATCTTAAAGATTGTAGAAATAAGATTATAAAAATAATTTATATTTTTATAATCTTGATTCTTTTCCTATTCTTTATTAAGTAATGAATAAATAACTTAATATAATCGCGTGTATTACTCATAATAGCTGAAGAAGAGCAGAGAGTACTTTTTTTATCTATATATATTTTTATCTGAATGAGATATGAGGACTCTTCATGTGTACAATACCCCTCAACCACTTCATAAAAAAGTAGTTAATAATGAATCGCCTTTGTATAACTGAAGTTTACTAAAATAATGAAATGTTGAATGAAGTTAAAATGAGAGATTTCTCAATTATAAGGAACTAGGTTTTTATTAATGCATCTTGGGATGTTATTTTTTTTTTTTAAACAGAGAACGGTAGAATAAAAGTAAAATTAGATTATTTCTAATAAGTAAATAAGAATACTATTGATTAAAAAAAATTGGATAACTCTCAATTTCGCAGTATAATAATAAAATAATATTTGTTTATAAATTGATTATTTAATAATAAAAACCGATTAAATTTCAAAATAATGATAAAACAGCTTAGGACGTCATTATTAATAGATATATGATATCTATTCCAGGGTTCCCAAACTTTTTCGTAACATCCCCTAAAGGCTACGCCACCTTACACAATCAATTGAATATTGGATTCGAAATAAAAAACAAGTGTTACATTGTTAACATAGCTATAATTATCTAATCATCGTTGGAAAAACTATAACGTGTACCAAACTTTTAACTAAGTGAATTTTTTTATTATTCTCAACTGGTCTCTCCCTCCCCCATACTTGTCTTCATGCCCCCCCCCCCCCCCCCCAGGACGCTCCCCAGTTGTGAACCCCTGTGTTCTTGGAATGGTCTTGTGTGTTCTGTTGGAAAAAACTAAGGAATCATAAATTTTCTTGTATAAGTACCCATTATTAAAATCATTTAGGTTGTATCTATTTTTTATTGTACTAATTTATATGTAAAATAACTTATTAAATTATTTAAATTGATTTTTTTAGATTTGGTCCTAGCGATTCCCTACTTTTCGTTTTTATATATATATACCTTAATAATAATAATAAAGTAAAACTAAAAAATATTCTACTTCACTGATAGAACTATTTATTGCCTAAACCGAGCCGGTATGACCCTTCAATCACGCCTAAATGCCAACCATTATTTATACAAGTAACTGTTTTATTGGCCGTGAAGATGGGCGTATGATATTTGATCGAAATCAATGAAGGGGTTTCCGGAGTGGAGCGATAAATAGGAAACATTGGGACACCTAAAGGAGGGAATGATACCTTTAGCGCTAAGCCGGGCCATTGAATGAGCTCCGAGGAAGCAATTTAGCCCCGACACAAAAATGAGCCGGCTGCGAGAGCGCTCTATAAGAAGGTGGTATTTCTCGAGGGTCGGCCGCCAATATCGTCCCCCCCCCCCAACCATCCCCCAAATCCCCACCGCCGCCCTTATACAATTTTCATTCCGGGCCATTGGGGAATGGCTTGGATCACACCCGGGGTGAGTCAGTTCTATCCCTTCCAATTGAAAAGTGTGTACCGAGGCCCATAATAAATTTATAGGAACCGGAACAATGGGGCAATTATAGGAACCTCGATAAATGATGCATCTACACGGCCTAGGGTGGGATTTGATTAGGAAGCCCTAATGACTGGAAATGTTGGCCCTTGTGGGATATCCCATGGGATGTGGGATCGGCGTCAGTTGGGGTAATTCCGGGCAATCGCCGGCCTCTTAGAAGCTGGGGTCGGTTGCGTCATGTCAGCGTAATCCCCGCTACGAAGCGGAGAAGATTTATTATTGATCGAAGATTTCACCTTTGATATTTGGAAGATTTATGTGATGCACTAAAAATACCTTTCAGGACAAGGATTTCTGTATCTTCTTCCTAGTATGAACAGAGTTTTAAAATTTATATAACAATATTGAAGTACAACAATAATGATTATTACAAAAAACTTTTTCCAGATTTAAAAGAAAAAAAAACAAGCAGCTAATTAGTATTGTAGTATAATGAAGAATGAATTCTTCTTAATCATGATTACTGAATAACATTTAATAATCAATAAAGTTCATTCATGATTGTTAAATACATCATATTCATGAATACTCCACGACCAGTGATTACTACAATTCATGAATAATGATTCCACGCTAAAGAATGATTTGTGAATGATGATTACAATCATTATTCACATTTTTGATTATTAGTCATAATCATGATTACATTTTTATTTAAATATGCCCAACTCTGATTAGAATATACAAACAAAACTGAAAAGACAAACTGTCTAGACGATACAAACCACTGCCGCCCCTTCCGGACAACTGATCACTTAACTTAAGAAAAAAAATACTAATATTTAACACCATAAAAAAAAACTATTAGGATTTAGGGAATAGAACTTTGGAGGTTCTGCAAAACAGGTACACATTAACAAAATTCAAACCAGAGTCGGTAATTCTTACTACAACTGTAAACGCTCCATTATATATTTCTAACAACAATACACAAAGACACGGAAATTCCAGCAGTAAAAATCATACATTCACGACAAATACACCTCATTTATATAAATACACCGCCCAACTCACAACATCAAGCCCATTGGTTTCTTCTATTTCTTCCTCCCAGCTACTTGTCCAACGAGAGAGAGAGAAATGCTTTTTTTCAAAAAACAAAACAAGCAATGCTGCCCAAATACATTGGGTTGCTATATGACACAGCATACCGATCAATATTTAAAATACATGAATACACAAAGTTAAAATACATCGTTAATTAAAAATGCAATGACCGAGATGACTGCAACGCTAAATCAAACAAAAAGCAATGAAATCAAGTAATGCGCTCCAGGACAGAAATTCAGTATTCATTTAAGAAAAAAATAACATTTACTTTATTAATAAATAAAAATTTAACGAACAATGATTTTAAATATAAAATCGATCTTGATCTTAGACTTAGTACTTGTTGAAACATTATTAATTGTACTAAGAATGCGTAAATAGCTACTTAAAAAGCAAGGTATTTGGTATATTTAATAAAATGTTATTTGATATATTTGATAAAATAATCATCAATATATATTATAAAGCAAAGGGTACAATGTGCGTGCCGAAAAGGCTCAAAAACTACTCCACTTACTATCAAGAATGTTATGTCGTATTGCCCTATAACCTCTAACGATGCAGAAGGTTTCAGTTTTTATCTTAAGTGTGTAATTTCGAAGGGACAAGGGCTGTAATTTTAAGCCTCTCGCTACATGTAAATAGCCCATTTGATTAGCCCAGGCGAGTTATTGAATGAAAAATTTAGTTCGACATTTGGAAGCCAGGAGTGCTAGCTAAGCTCAATTCTTAAGGTTATCGTTCATTAATTCGGTTTGTTATCATTTTAACTTAACACTGAATAAAATTGACCTATAAAATATAACCTATAGATAATATGAATAAAAGATATAACCTGTTAAGTAATAAATTAGATTAAGTAAAATAAAAAAAATAATTGAAATTAAAGTGGGATTAAACCTTGGTGAGCTCAGAGAGCAATTGGAAATCAAACAAAATTAAATATATATAAGGTCGCTTACCTCGAACTGCTGGACCGCACGAACACAACCTGAAATTAGAGCTACGTGGCAGAAGGAAAGAGGGGTAAAGGGAAAAGGGATATAATAGGACAAACCACATGGAGCCCTAATCCTGGCGATCGGCATCTGGTCTCAGGCTAATCCATGAGATTATATGAAAACGCAGCGTACATAAAAATGACGACACACGCATATGTCACGAAATCGTAGTAAGAGCACATTAATTTACTCAAACACATAAAAATGGCCGGTAAAGGGCTAATGAATTCGGACGACGTCCGCTCGCTCTTATAGACGAAGCAGAAGTGCCGGCCAAGGGCCTGAACGAGGATTAAGGGCCTATTCACACTATCGGTTTCGCGCCCGCTCCACTCTCGCTCCGCTCCCGGTCCGCTCTCGCTCTACCCCATTCACACTAGCGCTCCGCTCCCGCTCCACTCCCGGTCCGCTCTCCAAATGTCTTACCATATTCACACTATATAATTTTACACCGTTCAATTTTGAAAGGTTTAAGCTATTAAAGCCATTAATAATCGAAGTTGTCTGTATTCGGATTTTAATTAATGATTAACTTTCAGTTATTTAAGTATTCCTTTATTCTTCAATTTTACGGCCAAAAAAACAAAACAATTTTTCGTTTGTAGAAATAGCTGGTAAGTGTACTTTTCTTGATGAAGAAGATAATATTATCAAAAAATATAATAAGAAGAATATATTGCAACACAATGATAATTATTAATAATAATTATAAATTAATTTAATTAATGGTGAAGAAATAATTTAAATTTTTTTCGGAATATATTCCAATACGCTTGAAAATTTCAAGTTGAAATCGGTAAATGATGCAAATTTACCGATTGTGTTCTCTTCTTTTCCTGATTAATATTTTAATTATTTTTTGCTTTAATATATTTTTTTGTTAATGATCTGACATTTTTCATAATATACTGCATTTTTATTCGTTTCAAATTAAACGTTATTTTATAATAGCAATGAGTATGTAGTCAATAAATAAATCGGTGACGATTTTTTACGAGTACATTAATTCATAGCAAAATATATCTCAAACATAACATGAATTTTTCACGTCGAAAAACCGCGCGTATTGTAGGTGATTTTCTTTTTTTTTTTTTTTTATCATTTCAAGCGTATTCGAATACATTCGGAAAAAAAATTAAATTATTTCTTTACCAATAATTAAATTAATTTATAATTTTATATATATATATATATATATATATATATATATATATATTTTTTTTTTTTAAAGTTGAAATTTTATGGCCGTAAAATTGATGAATAAATAAATACTTTAATAACTGAAAGTTAATTATTAATTAAAATCCAAATACAGACGGTTTCGATGATTAATGGCTTCAATCGTGAACGGTGTAAAATTATATAATGTGAATATGAAAAGACTTTAGGAGAGTGGAGCGGGAGTGGAGCGAGAGTGGAGCGGGAGCGGAGCGAGGCCGGACCTGGGCCAATATTGTGATTAACCTCTCTCTATTCCTCTTTAGAATATTTTGCCAGTGAGACCGGACCTGGAGCGGAGCGGGAGCGGAGCGCTAGTGTGAATGGGGTAGAGTGAGAGCGGACCGGGAGTGGAGCGAGACCGGAGCGGTACCGATAGTGGAATTCTCTGTCAATTTCTCTTTAGAATATTTGAGCGGACCGGGAGTGGAGCGGGAGCGGAGCGATAGTGTGAATCCGCCCTCAGGGGTCAGACTCCACATAAATAATTTAACGTAGTTTATTTAGCCTTTGAGTACCCCTTATAAACAAATTAATAATTTATAAAATTATTATAAAAATTTATTACATATCGATGATTTATAAAAATGTATTATATAAATGTATTATATAAATTTTATTGAAATTAATGAACATAACCTAATGGAATATATATCGAAAATAAAGTGTTCATATAATATTTCTGTTTAGAAAATTCGTAAATTTTCAACCGAATTCGAAAAAGGAGAAGTTACTCAACTTGAGGATGCGCCTCTTTTTTTATTTTGTAATATAAGGAAATTTCGTAACTGTAGGACAGAAATTTTATTTAAATGGTTTTCATGCTATCTATTAAAATAAAAGTCATTCTGTCAACTCAAAGGCTCATGTTATACAATACATTTTTTTTCTATGTATGTCCACTGATTACTCCGAGATGGATGGACCAATTGGAACGAAACCTTTTGCATCTTGTAGAGTATTTTCCCAAGGTGGTCACATTAAAACCTTTTTTGGTTTCTTAATTTATTTAAGAAGTTATTGGGAAAGAACATGAAAAAAGGCACATACGTATCGAATTGAGTAACCTCCTCTTTCGAAGTCGGTTAAAAATAAAAGTCATTCTGTCAACTCAAAGGATCATGTTATACAATACATTACTCAAACAAAATCGAATATTTTTGTTACAAATATACCACGAAGAACAAAATGAAAAAATCAAAATTTGAAAAACCACATATTGCAGCTGAACGATATCCTTGCTAAAAAAATAATAATAATTATTATTTTTTAATATAATTTATTAAAATCTACAACTTTATTTAGCAAGTACATTAAGTAAAAGTGATAATAATAAGAAAAGAATATGTCATAAACAAGCTAAAGAGAAGCTACCCATTGGTAACACTCAACTAATACACTTAACAGAGGAGTTCCCGAGGATATCTCCATAATTATTTAAGACCTCATATAATCAGAAATAACTTGAGTTCAGATTTTCATGTATATTATTTAAATAATTTGTGTCTAAATGTGAGTAATATTTTATAAAATAATCTCAAAACAATGAGAAAGAAAATTAAGTCAAGGAAGTTAATAAATAGGCGTGCGTACACTTCATCAAAAAACTTTTGATATCCTAATCTATTAATTTTTCAATGAATAAATCTATGAATTTTAATATTAATCTATTTTTCTATTAATCTTGCTAATCTATTAATTTTTCAATGAATAAATAAGATTATAGGAAAAATGATGAATTCGAAAATAATAACTTGCATTATTTGTCCGGTGGTTTGCTAAGTGATTATCGCCAGCAAAATATGAATTTTTAACCTAAAATATCCTAATAAACCTAGAAAACATTTTTTTCAACTATAATCTAATATAATTTTTTACCTGTTAACGGCATCCTCATGAGAATGATCTCAATGGAATCCGAAAATAGAAACCATAAAACATGGTACTTACCAGGACATATTTGTTGCCAAAATAATTTTTCTTAATCTAGAAAAGGGAAGAAAACGCATTAATAGGGTCTCTTATACCCAAACCAAAAATGGGCGGGCTCAGAGGTTTCGAAACTTATCACTAATACTAAACTGAAGTTTCAGGATGTACAAATTTTGTTCTAATCATGACTAAGTTTGGTCTATTTTTCTGTACTATTATATTTTAAAGTTATTCTTTCATTCCAAATATCCTACAACTCCCTGAGCGAAGCCGGGCACCACAGCTAGTAGTTTCATATATCACGGGGAACAACTTGAGAAATTCGAAACTTACTTGGTATAATCGTAATATTATTTTTATTCTTAGGCAGTAGGGAGAGACTTCCAATACCCGTCGGCCTGGGGCAGGTAGTCAAGTAGTCCGGTTTCAAAAGCAGACCCATTTACAATTTGAACAAAGGGGGCGTAGCTCAGATGGTAGAGCGCTCGCTTAGCATGCGAGAGGTACCGGGATCGATGCCCGGCGCCTCCAATACTTTTATTGATTATTTATATTATTAAGCTTGTATTATTTCGAATATAAAATTTTTATATTAAATATATACAAATTGAAGTATTTATATTAAAAAAATTTAAATTTATAGATTTCTTAGAGGGGAAGTAGTTAAATGTGGTGAATTCATACGGGGTGGACTATTTTGTCCAATTGACAAAATCTCTTGATTTGAAATTTTTTTGTCAACCACATAAATTTAATTTCTTGATATAGCAAAATTATTTAAATCATTTTTTTTTTTTTTTTTTTTTTTTTTTTTTTTTTTTTATTTGATATTAATCCTTCCCAAATTGTTGGTATATTGGAATTTATCCTGATACATTTACCTACTTTAGGGAACTATAATTGTTTTATTCATTTTTATGTATTTAATTTAAATGTTTTATATTTTAATCAATATGACCTTGATAAATTAAATAATCGGTGATGCAGTGGATAGCGTAACGATCATTTTACATGGGAGACCCGTCTCACTCTCTCTCTCTCTATCTCTCACTCTCTCTCTCTCTCTCTCTCTCTATATATATATATATATATATTTTTTTTTTTTTCTAAAAGCCCATCATATATAATATTATTTTAATATTAGGAGAAGGAATTTAAGGACATGTTTCGTGTTTTATTTAATAGTTCAGTTGAGCAGATTGTTTTGGTTTTTTTTATGATGAAGTGTGCTAAAATATGTTTAGCACGCAATTTTCTTGCAAGCAGAAGTGCACAATAAAAAATTGTGCCAGTTTCTTTTATTGGAAAAATATTATATTGTTTTATAATGGACTGATAGATTTGGAAAAATCAATAGGGTTCTCACTGTAAAAATCGGTCCTTATAAACATGCTTTGTTTGTCGTATGTGTGTTGATTGTTGGGTGCCAGTCCACGGTGTCACCAGAGTAAACTTTGTGGTTCTTACTACCTCCTACACTACCCGGTGAAATTTGGGAATTGGTGCGAAGATATTAAAATAATTTCTCTTTGGATTTACTGTAATATTGAACCACTAAATATTAAAATCATTTTTTACATACTTCATCCGCCTGCGTACAGCACTTGTTGCGTTTAAAGAGCTTTCATTGAAGCTTCTACTTCAGTTTTACCTATTTCACTGCTTTGTGCCATAGCAGTAATTTTCTTTCCATTCACTTCAGAAGTGCACGCTGAAAACTATGTAGAGAGGAACGTAGGTACTTAAGGACATCCTAGGTGAGGGCGAAGTCCAGAGTCCAACTCCAGAAATCATACTCTGTTGGAGCAACAAACATAATAAACTATATTGGGGCCTGAACAAACTAATTGTCCTACCATCGTTTACCTAGAATTTTTGGGAACCAGTTAACCCCCCCCCCCCCCTCCCCAATTAAAATTTATGTTAAAATCTTATTATTGAGACTTCTGTTTTTTCGTACAAAACACGGTCTTTTCGTTTGGGATTAGAACTATCTCTGAATACGAAGTAGGTTTTTAGATAATTAAGAAGCTTTTATAAAATGTAACTGAAACAGCAAGCTTTGATTTTCATGATTTTTACAACTCCGAATATGAAAAAAATAATTAATTAAGTACGGTCTATGCCCTTCTTTTGCCAGAGGCATTCTGAGGTTCTTTCATCGTATATAAATATTATTCAGTATCTAAAGTAATATGCTTTATTAAAGGTTATTTATTTCGTTTTAATGTCAGCAGATACGCTTATTGATTAGACTACTTTGTATTTGCCATGGTATAAATAAATTTAGCTGTAGTCTTTTAATATGTGCTAGAAGTACGTTCATGGTTACAAAAATAATAATAAAATAGTAATCTGATTGTGGCTTGAGTAAAATGTTGAATAGTAATTGTAAGAAGATATTCCCAATACTAATGATGACCTAGTTAACTTTTTTCCTTGTTGACAATTCTTAACCTTATAAAATAGTTTAGAGGGGAAATGCTGACTTGCATTGTTATTTTGTAACATTGACAACTTTAACTTGCATTTTATTTTCTTGGTTAATATACTCTTAATAACGGATATTTTATGATTAATAAAAGTAAACAAATATTCAACACACGATTTCGAAAAAAGGAACGAAATAGGACATTTTTAAACATGAAAATATTATACTATATTTATTAATTAATAAGGAGTAAGGAACGTACATCAACATTTTAAATACGCTCTTAAATTTAAGAAAACTTTTAGCTTGCTTATTATATTGTTTTGGACACTCCATCTCCTACATAAATGTTTGTTTATGCTGTGTTACCAATATAAATTTAAATCCAAGAGATTCTAGGAAGTCATTGGTGTTTTACCTCTAATGGATGTTATTCTCGATATTTGTAGTGCTGATTCTTTATTTGCTGACATCCAAAATCAATACATAACATTCGTTAAACGATAACAATTTTAAGTGAATCTCCGAAGTTGAATTAGTGCTAAGATAATTAAACTTAATTTTACCCCATTTTGAGGATTTTTATCTGGAGATATGCTTACAAGATTAGCTGCTAAAACATTCAAGGAAATGCACAAGGATTTTTCATTTTAATTTTTTTTTTAACATTTTGATTTCATTCCTGGCTTCAACAAAAATCATGGTAGAGACATTCTAAGAAGTAATTTTACCAATTTCAAAAGACCATGGAGATGTGATTCTCAAAAAAAAAAAGTTCTTGTTCAAAATATTTTTATTTTACCTTGTTGCCTTGCTTTAGTATTGGACACCGGTGTTATAACCCTCGACATTTATTCACAGCTATCAATAAATTAAAATTTTAGAATATAACGTTTAGAAACTTACTAGCGGATATACCTACTTATGAAGAAAAAAAAAAATGTAAGAACATATAAATCCGGGCCATACTTATCAGTATAGATCGATTATCATTATCTTTGCTTTAAAGAGGATTCGTTTTCGCAAGAATCTCACTACTAGGGGTAGGTTTACGAATGCCAGGAATGGGACGGAAGGGAGGAAAAAAGGTAAGGGGAGGGTTTGGGGAGGTATGTATTTAATTTCGGGAATGCCTACAATCGGCCCCTCCCTGGGAGGAACAGTGAGGGATGGAAGGGAGAGATAAGGGAGCGATAGGAGGCCGCGATAAATTATGCTCAATCTGTAGCTACTTTCGATAGACTATCCATCACTCCTCAGCTTTTAGCCCCGCCTTAAACTCTATTTAAACTCTGGTTACATCAGCCACCATTACCTCCTATACCATTAGACCGGCGATGGATTTGTTTACTTCTGTCTGTTCTTAACTCAGAAATATGGACCCTAATTTATTCTTAACCCGACAACTTTGGTCTTGATGTATTATGACACTTCTAGAGAAAATAGCTTTAAAACGCACCTCATATCTAATTCTTGAATATTGCAACCAAAATGTAAAGGGTTGTCTATGATTATAGTTATAGAATGGCCTTAATTTTTAACTTAGCAAAAATTATTTAATCCATTTACAAACAGTTAACACTTATTAAATCAAGCTCAAAGGACAAGGCTATCTTTGATAACTTATAATGTTTAATCTTAAATCCTTATTTCAACACAGCACAGCCCTTGTCAGAACTTGAAGAACAATGGATAGATTTCAAGGACAAATCAGTCTTGCAATCACATCCTTGTTGCCAACCTCTTTTTAGGAGACCTAGTCACACTCTCGTTGGAGACCAGGAATGGACTCTTGTTGTCACGCATTATAGTTGTGTGAATTCTTATCATCATTATAAAATAAGGGTTTATTTCTGCAATGTCTAAACCAAATCTGTGATTTCGCAACATTGTTTTCATCATTATTCATTTTATAGACATAAATTATAGACATATCTTTCAGAAGCGGTCTCAGAAACTTATTACGGGTAAGGATCGGTCGTTAAAAATTAATATAAGCAAAATATAGAAAGCTCATTTATTCATTTACCTAAAGATCGGGGCTTTAAAAAATTCATATACATACTACCCTTCTATTTTTGTTTTTTTCCAATATTTATCGGTTATAGCGAGAATCTATCCTTCTAGCTGTGTGGTATATAGTCGTTATACTACTATATAACTATTGTATATTACTAAATAGTGTAAACCATACAGTTATTGACACCCCAACTTTAACTTAAAGAAATAAGTAAAAAAAAAAAAAACCTGTACCACTACAACCCATAAAGGGTCTTGGGTGCAGTACTAAGTAAGGAAGAGTACTGTTTCTTGGTCAGCGGTCGTGCAAGAAGGTGATTTGACCGTGATCACGCTCAACCGCCAGGTTCTTTCCCCTTAATTTTTCAATTAAGGGTACCCACTTTATAGAGGCTGGGTTTGCCCCAGGAGGGTCTCTCGGCCCACGAGACGAACTGTGGCGAATAATAAAGATATCATAAGCCATGTCAGATTCGAACTCGGGACCTTAAGCACAGCAGTCCACTGCCTTACCAGTGGGCTACCCCGCTCCCTAAAGAAATAAGTAAACAATTCCTAATTTTATTTCAAGATATACATGAATCTAATGTTTGAGGGTCCTTTAAGTCATCTATGAAGTAAGAATTTAACTATCCAGAGGAAAGATTTAACAATTAAATCCACAGGGTGTCAATAACTAGTTTTTGCACTTTTAACAATAAATATAGCCATATGGTAAAACTATTGAACTTTTGACCCAAAAAATCCTCTTGAGACTTTTTAAGGATAGATAAAGAGGACCTATAGGAAGTTTCAATTTGATCCCTTCATAAAAAGTATTTTTTTAAATTTCACCACAGAAATGTAGTCTTAAGGATGTCAATAGCTGTACGGTTTACCCTACCGTAATACTAGTAAAGTATTAAAGGCGTCCCGAATCGGAAGAACGTTTAATGAAAATAAATATAATTTACAACATTAACAATTAGATCATAAAAATTACTTATACTTTTAATATGATACATTTTTACAGACAAAATATGATGTTAACACCTTTTTTTCAGACCTAAATAACAAAATATTAATGCAAAGAGCGTCCCGAATCGGAAGAAGGTTTAATGAAAATAAAGATAATTTAAAACATTAACAATAAGAAATGAGGCAAGATGAATATCACATTAAAACTTGAAACATAATGAAAGAAAACTGTCATATTTTTTTATGGTTGCTGCTTTGATTTAGATAATTTCTTTCTAAGACATTAAGTAGCTTCCAAATTATCTTCGATATCATTTGGGCACAGTCGATTAGATAGGGACACTTAAAGTCTGGTCGATGGGAGTAATGAATTAAAATTCACCCAACGTTCAGAGGGCTGTCGGGTTATAAAATTTATGGCGGGGAATCGCTTTTGGCGGGCGCGAAAGTATCCATTTTTCCCCCTGTCCAGAGGGAGGCGAAGGGAGGGGGAGCCAGGGAGGGTTGCACGGATGAAAGCTCAAGAATTTATATAATAGCTGTAAATTGCTTGGGCTGAACTTGTTCACAACTCCAACCGAATTACTAGGATGGGTGAGAAAAGTGCGGGGAGAAAACTTGGGCAGGGGTTCACCGGCTGGAGTCAATTATAGGACAAAGGTTGCTAATAATTAGCTCAGCGTTGATGAGAGGGAGATGGTTGCCTTTAACTAAGTCTAGGTTTTACCTCTTGCCATTCTTTTTGAAGGGGGTGCGAGGGGTGAGTGATAAAGGATGGTGGTGTTCTCGTAGGGAGATGCTAATATTTTTGAGATGGTATTTTATTATTTTATTTTATGCTTATTAACAAAATATTTACTTTTCCGTTTTTTCTTTTTCTTTTTAAACACAATTCATCATAAACAAAAAAACAATCAAGAATAAAATTTTTTTGATGATGACATTTATCGAAATGTATTAATTAAAATAATGTCATAAAATTAGGTTGTTGGGAGTTAAAAAGGGTAGCGAAATTTTGTTAAAATTACTAAAGTACCAGTCTCTACTCTGTTAAAGAATGCTCGCTATGTAGCCCATAATTATAAATCAATATTTCATAATCAAATATCTATCAGTTTTCCATTTAATTATCCAAAAGCCATGTTTTGTTACATTCCAGATATTATGCTACATAGTTTTCGTTAAATCTTAATTCATTCATTAACTCTTCATTCAATTCCTGAGATCGGCACTGTGGGTGTTATTTGTATTCATTAGTATGTCTGAGTTTGCTTATGATCATTATTATTTTTCTTAATCTTGACTTCATCGAATGTATTTATTTTTTTAATTGGAAAAATTTATTAGTAGCGACTATTATTTAGTTTATGTGAGTTTATTATTTATTTATTTTTTATTTATTGGTTTTTATCATTCAATTTGTTAAGTTTTGAAATTAATATGATATGAATGGTTGCATATTTTGTTAATAATAATAAACTTAATGGGATCTATTTTGTTCTTTTTGGCAATATTTCTTGGAAATTACATGTATCACTTTCCTTTTTTTACTTAACTACTTGTATTAAAAATTGGTCAAAAGTATTTTTCAATATCGACCCCTCTCTCACTATTATATATTTATATTACATAAATTATTATTGTTAATAATAATAAGCGTGACCGAGCTCGTTTTTAAGCCGTCATTCATTCTCTTCTCTACACTGCTCCCCTTCCCCTGATATCAAATATTTTTGCGAATTTATGCTGGTGTGTACTATTCGAACCAATTGGTCTGCTGAAATTTTGTCAACATTTATATTAATTTGATTATCTCGTGTAGGTAACCACTTATTATAATTTTAGATATTGATGCTCCCCAAATTGTTGGAATATTGCAATTTATCCTGATACATTTATCTACTTCCCTTTAAGAAAACTATAATTTTCATTTTTTAATATGAATTTTTATATACCTAAATATATAAATTTGTATATATTGTTACGTTAAATAAAGAAAACATATTATTTAAAATCCCAGACCTTTTGTTGGAACGAACTAGCGGTTGGAGCGAACAGTCAGAGCACGTGTTTGGGACTAGATTGTTCGAGTTCAATCCACGTATGCCTGGAACCTTTCACGCCAGTCCTTTTACGACTATATATGAGGAGCGAGTGACTGGACCAGTTAGTCTTAGTCTTTGTGTTGTGGTAGAGCTCAAGCCATATGATTATTTGAATGTTACACAGTGATATTTTTTGTAACCTGCTCTGATATTTGAGGTGTTATAATTAGTGTGGCATTGAAAATTGTTATTCTTCTTTGAATAAATTTTGCTCAAACCACAGAAGTGTTAAAATATTTAATATAAAAATTTTATATTCGAATTAATAAAAGTTTAGTAATTTAAATATGAATAAAAATATTGGAGGCGCCGGGCATCGATCCCGGTACCTCTCGCATGCTAAGCGAGCGCTCTACCATCTGAGCTACGCCCCCTTGGTTTAAACTGTAAATGGGTCTGCTTTTGAAACCGGACTACCTGACTACCTGCCCCAGGCCGACGGGTATTGGAAGTCCCTCTCTACTCCCTAAGAATAAAAAGAATATTACTATTAAAGCATGTACGTTTCAAATTTCCCAAATTGCTCCCCGTGATATATGAAACTATTATTTTATTGAATATATCAAATAAAATAAATATTATTATTACCCGTACATATACCAATACAGAGAGCGTATCAATTGACTTTGATTGCTGTTCTAAACTCGACATTTTTACATACAACAATAAAATGTGAATTATAATTCAGCCTCATAAGTGTTAGAGGCTGACCCCCCTCCCCCCCCCCATTATCACGTGGCTGACAACACCGTTTTTTAATGAGTTTATTACCCTGTATTTAGAAGGACTGCGATCAAACAAATAGTAACTACCTAATTGCATCATTAACTTAAAATTACAAAAACAAAATTGAAAAGCCGACTATTTAGTGGGGTCATGAACCCTGTGATCCCCCACCACAGATCCGCCTTTGATAGATATTATACTTTGTTTAATTATTGCAGGCTATAATATTTCTTCTCTGAGGCAACAGTTTATTTAAAGCTATTTCTACGTAAATTCTTATCCGAATAATGGTGAAAACCTCAAGATTATTTGTATTAAATTACAAGAAATTATTTGTAAAAATTGTGTAAAATAAATAAGGATTGTTCTGAAATATCTACTTAGAAGTGAAGTAAATAGCTAAGAGCTTCAAAATTATACAAGTGGCACTAGAGGCAGATTCGAGTTCACAGGAAAAAAGTGGAATAAAATTATAATATTAGTGTACATATTCTTTTATTTTTTTATATTAAATCGAATGCATAAGAATATGAAATACAAATTTACCCTCATATTTCATGTTGAGCGGTTGAAAGAATGATTAATTTTCTGAAAAATGCGGTATAAGCTATTGATACTTTAAAATTGTATCTGCTTATATGTGTATCGTATACGGTGGAAATAGACGACAAGTCCTGTAAAGATCTTCCATGACGGACATTTTTTTTCATTTGCTCTATTACTGAGTTTGTTAATGCAAGTGTTACACAGGGTTATAAAACCGGGCTTCCATAATCAAACTATTGGCGCGTTGCTCAGATGGTAGAACGCTCGCTTAGCATGCGAGATACCGGGATCGATGCACGGCGCTTCCATGTATTTTGTTTATTTTAGCCTTATGTGCCAAAATTTGTTTAAAAAAAACATAGACTTAAACCTATTTTGCAAAAGTAAATTTTGATTCTTTTATTATTGTGATTAGCAATTTTTTAAAACCTTTTTGCTGGTTTCGACACAAAATGCAGGCATTCTTCAGGGCCAGATAAATAAGATACATAATAAAATTGTTATAAACATAATGTAAAAAGTTTAGTAATGATGGAAATATTCAAAATAAAAGGGATACCATCTTGAGAGATATAAACTGATAAAAACTAACAAGAAACGTAATAAGGCAGTTGATGAGATTTGTATAATGATAGTGTAAAAAAAACAAAGCAAAAAACTGAAAAAAAAATGATCCAGAGGGTATTGTATAAGTATAGCGATTGATGGATAAAAAGTAAATTATCGTTAAAAATATTCACTAAAAACTCATTACTTGGGACGACGAAGCGATCAAGCGAAAATCAAAGGAAAGTTTTGATGGGAGTAAATGAAGAGTGGGAAAATGGATTTGATTTAATTGTTGGGTTAATGATTGGTAATATTTTAATTGTTGGGTTATAGGAGATTATAAAAATAACAATGGTGAGAAAAATAACGAATAAGAAAATTATAAATACTATCACCACGAATGCTCTTTACCATATTGCCGTTTTTCTAAAAAGAAAGGTAGGTTATTCCATCAGATTCGTGTGTGTTTTGGCTGCCATCGGCAGCCCATGCTGTAGTGATTCCCTAATTGAAGGAAATTCATATATTATTCGGAGAAGTACATTTCTTTGGTTTATGCTTGGGTCACAGCACACAACGGCAATCCAGGAAACGAAAAAGCTGACTAAGCCACATATGTGAGAAAAAGAAATACATCGGAGGTATTTAATTTAAGTACAAACTATAACCTTAGAAGACTGGATACAATAAATTAAAAGGAAAACAATTAACAGAATGGGAGATCCATTAGATAACAAAAGATAATAAACTATATACAAGATAATATAAGATAATAAATAGGAAACAAAATACAACTAGGAAAAAAAAATCATGGCTAATTTCTAAGAGTTCTTGTTTCATCCTTGTGCCCAAAGTGCATAAATCGCCACAATTGGTGAACAGCTTATTACAAGAATATGTTCAATTTCAAACATATAAAAAGAAAATATATCTAACGAAATCTCAACACTTCTAGATAATGAAGAGAGGATTCATTCTTGTTAATAATATCTTAATTTTTGATAAGAATGGATTTATTAATTAAATCGTGTTGATTAATTCTTATAAATAATAAATTACTTCAATAGAATTTAAATTCTATCACCATCACCCTAAAGGGGTAGAATTGAAAATAAAATAATGAAAACTGGTGCAGTTTTTTTAATTCTAAAAGCACATTTAAATGCTTAAGAAGTGTCTAGAACCACATCACGTTTGTTGGAAATCGTTACCACACTTCATGAAAATGTCTACATAGCAATTTGAAGATTCGTTTTCGCAACAGGAAAGGCAAATGAAATCCTTTGAAACTTGCGAGTAACTTTAACAGAGAAGCATGTTGTGCGGTATGTAAATAACTTGGGCCTTCCAATCAACACAGCCCCGAAGAAAGTTAGAAAAGTTTTCCCTAGATTATATCATGAACACAACATTCAATTTCGGCAAATAAAATTCGGAATAAATTTAGGAAAAAGTATTCAAAAAGAGATAAACCTAACAAAAGATTTTTTTCTCTTTCCCTTTATAAGTTATAAAGAAGCTTAGAGCGTGGGATTAGTAGGATTGTGTACTGTGGGGTGGGGTTGAAGAGTGTTTCAGAGGAACTTGAATAATTTTATTTTGAAGCGTCTTTTCGGTGAAAAGGATATAAGAATAAGAAGTTAAACTCGGATTATTTTTTTTAATTTAAATTAAAATGTTTTATTTTTGTAGGTCGATTAGTAGTATCTACAACAAAAGAATTTATTTCTGTTGTTATTCTGAATTTATTTTAAAGGGATCGCCTCTCTCTTACGTTGAGAATGTGAAGTTACTTGGCCTCCATCTTGATCATAAACTAACATGGTCTCATCATATAAATCAATTGAAAATGGAGTGCGAAAATAGGATGAAGATACTAAGAAATTAGGACATACCTCTTGGGGTTCTTAGAAAAAAATGCTATTGAGGATTTATCAGGCTCTGATCCAATCAAAAATGGACTATGGTTCCTTTATTTATGGCTCCGCAAGTAAATTTGTCCTATCTCGGCTGGATTCGGTGCATCATACTGGTTTACGTTTATCGACAGGTGCATTTCGTAGTAGCCCAGCCCTTAGCCTCTGTTCGGAAGCTGGTGTACTCCCCTTAACTTTCCGTCGTCAAAAACTTGGTGCAAAATATCTATCCAAATTATTCACCCAGCCGGACAATCCTACATACGACTGCTGCATCAATCCACGTTATAACAATTTATACGAGAGAGCGAAAAACCCATCACTCCCAGTTAGTATAAGGCTCGATGATATTTTAAAAGAAATTAAAAGGAATCCAATAATGTTCAGTGACGACAACCTAGCCCCTTTGGTTCTAACCGCTCCCGCTATCAATATGGATTTGTTCCGATTAGTTAAAAATAATGAGTCAATCCACCGCCTGAAAACCACGCTCTCCTCTATTCTCTGCAATTACAAAAAGAAACCTCTGCTCCATATTTACAGCTGAATTAACAGCTATACTGAAGGCCCTCGAACATGGTATTACGGCTAAAGCAGACTCGGTTGTGATTTGTTCGGATTCACTAAGCGCCCTAAAAAGCTTAAGAAATCCTTTCTCAGAAAAACCACTGGCCAAAGAAATTCACAGCCATTTACATCAGATGGAAAAATCTAAGAAAGGAGTTCTTTTTGAATGCTAGCCAAGCCATATCGGCGTAGTAGGCAACGAAATGGCCGATAGAGCAGCCAAATCAGCTCCTGGATTAGATAACACAGAAATTTCCTTTTTATCTAGCACAGAACTATTCTTGCCTCTTAGAAAAGAGATTTGGAAGCAGTGACAGGTAACATGGTATGGGCAAGTTCTTAATAAACTTCGCATGATCAAGAGATCAGTTAAGGAATGGCCTTCATGTTCAAGTTCATCGAAAAGAGAGGAAGTGGTCATTACTCGCCTCCGCATAGGGCACTGCCGCCTCACCCACAGCTATCTGATGGCTAAAAAGCCAGCACCTCAATGCAAACAGTGCAGAACATTACTATCTGTGAGGCACATAATCGAAGAGTGCCCAGTTTATAATGACAAGATGATCCAGATGGGAATCCCTCGGTCTATTGCTACAGTATTAGGAGCAAATCAGAAGATGACCAGAGAACTCTTGAGTTTTATTAAAGAAGTGGGGCTCTACCCTCTCATATAACAGCTACGCCCTTTCTAATTTGCGGGTGATGATAACCTTCGCTGTTTTTCACCCTGTTTAAATAAATAAATAAAAGAATTTATCATGGTTTCTTTATCTTGACAGAAAAAAAATTAACAATAAACGTATATTCAAGGTTGTAAAAATATAAACAAATATCGTGTATGAATAAAGGATATCTAAATTAATATATCTACTACCAAATAGTTAATAATATTTAAAAAAAAAATCTTTTCCTAATAAAAGAAGCGTATTAAGAAAAAATGTTGAGGTGAGAGATAATTAACCGTTATTCTGGACGCAGAAACCCTGATAAAGATCTACAAGTTGGATTGAACGTTGGAAACGTTGCCTTTCGAAAATAATTTTTTTTTTCAAACCGAAAATCCTGATTATCATTTAACCTATTTTTAAGAAAAAACATTGTTATAAAAAAAGCCTCATCTGACGCTGATAGATTATAATCTTTAATTTATTATGTCTTTAAATATCCCCCAAAAGGAATAAAATATGATATTTGAATTTTCAAACATTTTACATTATTATCGACATAATATTTTCTTACAATTAGGTAGATTTATTTTAATTTTAATTAAGTTCATTTTTTGATTTATCTAAATATTACTTATTATAAAAAAAAAAAAATCTGGTGCCTGCGCGTAACACACAACTTTCACTTACCAACTTACTTAGATTAGGAATTAATGTGTTTTGTTAATTGCCACTTTTCAAAGTTATACATTTTTTCACATTAATTTCTTATTTTTGTTTTCATTTGCTCAAAAAAAAAAAAAACCGTAATTTCTTTTATTATTAAATAAAAGTTTTTACTTGTGATAATTCGGCAATGCAAGCATAATACTCCAAGTCGTCTGATTTTATAATTTTCTATGTACCTGTTGAATATTTCATTTAATTCCCATGAAACAAATAATTCTCATTAAATGAACAGAACATCTTTAATTATAACGCATTGGTTTGTCATTAAAGGCGTACGGCGCATGCGTGAGCTCAAGGTGTTTAATGAGTTGACGGAATATTTTTCTTTTTTTCTCATGTATTTGTTTACTTGATTTTTTTCATATATCATATTTAGCCATTTCTTATTTTTAGGCGTGATAAGAGACTAAAACAAAGGTACTTTATAGGAAAACAAAAAAGGCCCCTTCCCCATTTAAGCCCCCTCCGAAAATTTTAATACTGATAAAACTTACCTGATATTATTGAACACCTAATTTTCATTAAACATGACGAATTTGATCAAAATCATTGAAGCCGTTTTTGAGATAATCGAAAAAAAGGTAAAAATTGGAAAAAAGTTATGAAATAAAGTGCCCCCTCCGTTTGACCAATTTTGATGAAATGTTGGCTGTCAGATCTTTGGCATACACATACGTCAAATACCCAGTTTGATTAAAATCTTTAAATTATAGGATAAACTATCAATCTTTAAAGCCGTTTTTGAGTAAATAAAAAAAAAACACATGAAAATGATACAAAATTTATTAAGTAAAGTCCACCCTCCGGTTGATTAATTTTTATGAAATTTTTACAGTCATATCTCGGGTATATAAATAGATCATATACTCAGTTTAATCAAAATCGTTAAAGCTGTTTTTGAGAAAATCGAAAAAAACGTAAAAATTTATTAAATAAAGTACGTAAGAATAAAGTACCCCCACCCTTTGACCAATTTTGATGAAATTTTTGCTGTCACATCGAGGGCATATACATACACTAAATACCCAATTTCAGATTCGCACGATTAATAGTTTTTGAGCTAGTCTGTTCACACACACACACACACACACACACACACACACACACACACACAGACCATTTCGCGGGACTTGGTTATTTCGACTCAGGGGACCCCAAAACGTGTATTTCCGTTGAAAACCGGAAGTCGAAATTTTCACGATCGCAATACTTCCACTTACTATATATTTCATATATAGGTAAGTGAAAGTAAAAAAATGACGTTTTTTGGGTAACAATGTTACTTTATTACTTTACGGAAGATAATCACCATTTTATTCAGCTTCTCAATGTTTCGGGCGGACTCTGCGAATTCTCAAGATCCCATCTTAAATAGAAAGGCTTTTTACACGTTGCGAGAGGCATAAAACTCCAGCCCTTGTCCCTTCAATATCACACCCTTAAGGTAAAAACGGAAACCTTCTTCATGGATAGGGGGTATAGGGCTACAAAATCATATAATTCTTTTGATGGTACCTGGAATCGTTTCTGAGTTATATCGGCACGACAACGTACACTTTGCTTTATAATATATATCGATTAGCAATAGCTGCATCAAAATGTAACTGTCTCAATACAAAATACAATTTTGTTAAATATTGCATATTTAATAATACCGGAGGACTTTTCTCGGAGACTTTGGGGCCTGGAAAAGACTTCTAAATAATCAAAATTACCAGAAATACTTGACACGAATATTTAGTATATTTACGTTGCTATGTTCGTTTTGTCTAAAACTCTGGAAATGACGAGTGCATTTGTAGTCTTCACTCTCAATCACGGATTGTGCCATGAATTCTATTCTAATATTTCAATTTTTATTTCCCAAGAAATTGTTGTTCCCAAGATGTTTTGGACTTCACCTGAACAACACCGGACATGGAAAACCCACATCAGACAGACAAGAAAGCAAATAAGAAAAACGATGTTATCAAGATTACACACCCTTCAAATTGTCCTAAAAAAACATAATTACAATTTATAAAGTATTAATTAGATCTCTATTAACCTACCAGGTTGTGGGGTTCTTCAAAGCCCTCAAATATCTAAAGAGTCTACTACTTTCAATCAAAAGTATTAAGTTATTTTAAATAATTTATTTTTGAAGAGAAAAGATTTGGCTCCGCCGGGAATCGCACCCGGGTCTTCCGCGTGACATGCGCGGTATGCTATCCATTACACCACGGAGTCGCTTCCAAACGGTGCCAAATCCTTCCTCTTCACTGAAGCCTCTCCCAAGATCTCGCAGTTTTGCGAGTATTTACGGGAGATGGACAATTTTTGTCCAATTTTTGGCATCTCTTGACGTTCGTCAATTTTTAAATTATTTTACATTAACTTAAACATTATTGTGGAGTGACCACCTATTTTTTGAATTATTTTCAATTATTCATTTTTTAAGAGAAAAGATTTTTCCTCTGCACTGACACCTCTCCCAAGATCTCGCAAGTTTTGCGTTTTAAGTTTTAAAATAATTTAAAAAATAGGTGGTTACTCCACAATAATGTTTAAGTTAATATTAAATAATTTAAAAATTGACGAACGTCAAGAGATGCCCAAAATTGGACAAAAATTGTCCATCTCCCGTAAATACTTGCAAAACTTGCGAGATCTTGGGAGAGGTGTCAGTGAAGAGGAAGGATTTGGCACCGTTTGGAAGCGACTCCGTGGTGTAATGGATAGCATACCGCGCATGTCACGCGGAAGACCCGGGTTCGATTCCCGGAGGAGCCAAATCTTTTCTCTTCAAAAATAAATTATTTAAACTAATTTAAAAAATAGGTGGTTACTCTACAATAATGTTTAAGTTAATACAAAAGTATTAAGGAATCTATTGGATTCATCATCCCAGAACTTCATATATATCCTCACATATACATCGAGATTTAATTATTCACATTTTCATCATCTAAAACGTATCATAACCTATGATGTTTCTAAAAATTATACGAGTGCACTAAAAAAATATTTTTTTTTATACTTCTCATCCTTCAAGGGATGGGAAGTCGATCTACATTACCGTCATGAAATCCTCGGCTGAATAGGCCCCTTAATTTTATTTCAACATCAAACGGATATCCCCCCCCCCTTCCATCCTTCTTCGAGATTACACGGAAAGCTTTCCTGATTATTGCTACGTATTCCTCGCAGAAATGGAAAAGAGCAGCAGACGAAACCGGCGTATTAAGCAGAACTCAGCGAAGCTTCATAAATAATAAGAAAATGAAATGCTTTATTGGCTAACAAGACGGAGGCGGAGGAAGCGGGTAAGAAAGAAAAAAAAAAGGTACAAAATGAGAGATGCTTGACTAAGGGAAACAATTCCCTCCAGGTCGCCGCCATCATTACCCCTTCCAGGGAGGAAACGCATGGCGTTCATTAAGCAGTGCTTCTTCGTCTTGGGCCAGCATGCTCCGTACTTCCCTTAACTCGTTATCTCTTAGTCTCTCATTATCAAAACAAATAACACATTGCCTGCTTCTTATGGACTTCACTTTCTAATTATATAATTGCCTCCTATATCTTTAGTAATGTGTGTGCAGCGCACTTTGCAGCGCCTCACGCAGGTCTCATAGTTTTTTGCATAAAGGGAAATATGTAAAACGAGTAGACCATGCCACGCGTAGCTGTGGCTCATTAGCTATAATGCGTTGAATTAGTTATATCCTATTGTTTTTTGTAATCATATCAAGCTCCACTGATAAATATAAATAGCTAATATAAAAACCAACGGGATTTAAAACAAAACTTTAAGCCAAATTTAAAATGGTTTGGTAAAGAATTTAGAAGTGTTAAAGTTTTATTTTTACATCTCATATTTGACCATAGTGTGTTACTAAATAACAAATGTAAAAGGAACTAATAAAGAATATGATTGGAACAGCATTTAGTACAGTCACAATAGACAGTTCGCAAAAAGGTACCTAATAAATCTTTTGCCATAATACATATTACTTAAATTCAGAATATAACAAATGATGATATGAGATAATATATCAGGAGATTATACTATTAGGTCTACATACCTGTGTTTGGTTAACAAATGTTTGGATAACTGTGCTTTGCTAAAACAAATAGATTCGATGTCTTCCCCACACGTGGAATGGCGACACATAATTTGCCAAGGGAAAACACGGATTTTTCTAGTAACAGCCGGAAAAAATAGATTTATGCTAAATAACGAAAGAAAATGAAGTGTTGTGTTAATAAATCTACTTACACCGCCATCTTTTGGAAATTTATAGAACTTACAAATAATCACCCTTAATCGTAGAATAATAAGCATTTAATTTGCAAACGTAGAAAAATTGAGGCCAATAGTCGAGATAAAAACTATCCTATCTTTTAAGTTGGACAAAACCACACCTGGGCAAAAAGTATTTTAATTTTTATTTTAAAATACTTTATTTTAAATAACAAGTATTTAAAATAAATTTGAATAAAATGCATTTTAACCTCAATTCATTTAAAATACTTTTTGATAAAATTATTTTAAATGCAAAATAAAAAAAGTATTTTGTATTTTAAATAAAAAAAATTAAAATGAAAATACAAAATACTTTAAAACCTATTACTTTACTTACTATACTTTACTTACTTACTTACTTACTTATACTTTACTTACTATACTTTACTTTACTTACTATACTTTAAAACCTACCTTTAAAACAAGCTAGTGCATTGCGATTGATTAATATATACATTTTTTTTTTTTAATATTGCAATTGATTACTAAATCGACAGTTTTTATTTATTTCTTTTTCGGTTGTCTTAGCTTGGTGTAATGTATCTGATACTCAAATCATCTTGACTTTCATTTTGTTGAAATTATTAAATTAAATTTCTTTTTCTACAGAACCAATCAGATTCGGAACCTGTTTAAACTAATTGGGCTACCCTTTAGACTATTCGCTACCCATACACCATCCAACGACCTCCGTGCAATACGAATTTCAGCAAATCATCCCTAACGTGAACTACTGCTTCTCAGCCCTTACTTCTTTCGGACGTTTTCCATTAGTCACTGCCATTAATTTTTATGGAATTAGTTCACCACTGTTTTGCAATTTCACACTTCAATTTTATTCATCTGTCTGCTATCACCTCACTTGCTCATCATTCAATGTTAGCTTGCACGTTTTGCATTCTTAAAGAACCGCAGGAGGATTAATATTTTTGTAAACCCGAATTCTTAAGTTTTAAGGAAGAAACCGTGAGCTAAGTAATTTCGTCAATCGCTAGAATTTCTTACCTCTAATCTTGCCTGAATTTATGCTACTGTTTATGCCTTCGTTTATGGCTCTAACTTAATTTTCGATTTTTTCACTTTCGAATAAGCCGGTAAAAAGTCTGCAATTAACTCCCCCCACATTAAACCTATTTATTTATAAAATTATTATTATTTATAAAAATGATGAGGAATTGGCCTTGTAATTTGACTTATGAACAATCTTTGTTACATATTTCGTGACAATCGGATACGGTCAAAAGTTAATATTTACCCTCCACCCCAAAACCTATGCATAAAACCATTTATGTGAAATGAATTCATTAGACGTCTATTTAGATAATCAAAAACCATTAATGTGACAAAATTTGTTGAAATCAGATGAAGCGGTACAATCTTAATAATTGCGCCCCCCCCCATAAAAAACAAAACAAAAAAAACAGCAACATCAAACTGATATAAATATACTTGCTCAATATTTGGGAGTGAGAACTCTAGTGCAAAGGACTACACTATACTATTACGAAAATTGTTTAACGTCAAACAACCTACTTAAGATTTATTTTATTTTATTATTTAAAATACAAATGAAAATACTTTTTTTTTTTATTTTAGTATTTTAGAATTAAAATGAAAATACTTTTTTTTATTTGAGTATTTTAAAATTAAAATGAAAATAAACATGTGATTTATTTTATTTTAATTCTAAAATAATAAAATTAAAAAAAAGTATTTTCATTTGTATTTAAAATACTTTTATTTAAAATAATGCCCAGGTCTGGACAAAACTATAAACAATGAGCCGAATTTCATCAAAATCGGTTGAGTAGTTTCTAACTTTACCTCCGACAAACATCCGGACACGATATTTGTTATAATTAAAGATATATAATTATAGTTTAAATGTAAAAAGACAAGGTTATAATCATATCTTAGTCTCAAAATGTAATCTGGTTGATGTAAAAGGCGTTCAAACGCGCAAGCCTATTTTAATACTGCAGCATCAAAATGAATCCTATTAAATTGGTTTCATCAACAATGCGTCCCGTTGTTTTCAGTAAATTTATTGTCATGATTTTGTCATACAAAATTGTAAATCAAGTAAATTACTCTTCATTTCGAAAATTGAACATTTATTCTCTCGATAAGTAAGAAAATTCCACATAGGTAGCTAACTATTGTGAACATAATCGCTCGTCCGGCACAAAACTATTTTTACTCAGTAAAATGCTGCTTTGAGTTTTTTTTTTTTTTTTCATCTTCGAATTGCTTCAACTATCTCTGTGCAACACCTTTTTTTTTTGCAGTTGAATGAAATAGAAACATACAAAAAAGGAAGTGAGAATTATAAATTAGCTCTTCTGAATAATAATTTTTTCACTTCCCTATGTATGAAATATAGTAAGGGAAAGTACACGCTCTTGAAAAATTTCGACTTCCGGTTTTTAAGGGAAATAAAAGTTTTGGGGCCCCCAGAGTTCAAATAACCAAGTCCCACGAAATGGTTTGTGTATGTGTGAACAGACTAGATCAAAAACTATAAACCTGAAATTGGGTATGTATTTGCCCGCGATGTGACAGCAATAATGTCATCAAAATTATTCAAGTGGAGGGGGAACTTTATGACATGCCCAAGAAAAAATTGTGAATTTGAGGAATGGCGTTTTAATATTTATCAAAACACGTCAATTTCAAATCTAAGTAAGTTGGTACGTAAAAGTTGTGTTGCGTGCATCGCACCAGACTTTTTTTTTAGTTACGACCTGTAATAAAGAGCGCCATCTGAAAAATAAAGAGATTTTCAAGAGAGTTTATTAAATTTTAAAATTAAAATAAAATGTTTTTAGAACAGATATTAAGCCTTCATTTGAACTCATTGGATAGGTAGTAACTAAGATTTTTTCTCCGTTTGCAGCCGAAAAAAATTAAAATTGTAAACAATCTTAACATTGTAAATCTTTCTTAAAACGTCATAGCTTATACTTGGATTGCGTTGAAAATTAGGCGATCGTCCTAACTTATCTACGATTTCAGCGCATTCAGATGAAAATCATAACTAAAAATAGCTGATTTTTGAAGTATGAAATTGCTGAAAGGAGTGAGCCATTAGTACATTCATAAAATATTTTACAGCTGCTAGCCTAGGTTTAGAAGTAGGTCATATAGCTCAATACCAATAACACTTTTTTACGTAGCTAGTTTTTTTTGTAACTTACGTTGTGTTTTTCTATTCGTTACTCGACCATATGGTAATAAATTTTGATACACCAATGCTAAATGGAACATGAAAATCCCTTTTAATTGAGGCCATAAATCCCAATGGTTCTCATCATAGTTTCTCTCTATGCTCGAAAGCTGTCGAGGTCACGACCTGATGATCACCTTTTCCGAATTCCAGATTTGTAGATTGGAGATCTATGTTACAGGAAGGAAAATTTTATCTTTTACGAAAGAAACAAACAAAAAAACCTAGCAGCTTAATAGAACGCAGTTCGCGTTATAGCGTAATTGTTTTCAAATGAGTAGCCACTCATTGCTGTTGGCTCCCGCCCTCATTTATATTCTTTCCTTTCAGTTGTTTCGGTTTTCGACAACCCTCATCCCTAGAATCTCCAAAAGTTCTCTTGAGCCTTCCTTCCTGTATCGCAGGCAGAAAGAATTCAGGATGAAATGCCTCCAATAGAACGTGAACCAGAAGTATCCTTTGAATAAATTACAATCTCATTTTCTGTCTTTATGTGGGATAAACCAAACGGGCGAAAGCTTATCTTCCTCAACTCTATAAATTGAATGCTCTAACGTGAGCATTCATTGCATGGGATATCCATCATGCTTCCCTATATTCTAAAAGTGGTGTCACATGACGCGGGTACATAACCTATAACTTGATTGGTTACCGAAATTGGTCTGGAGAATACTAAGGCAGGCTGAAATAGACTCGGCCTTTGTAAACTTCCCATTTGTAAGTTTTGAAACTATTTTTAGTTTAAATGCTTATGGTGTTTACTCCCCTCAGAGGAATGTGAGTGGTGAGAGAACGTACATGGGATTCACGGAGAATCTTAGGGTGGCAATTATATAAAATTAAAGTTTAGGGCATCTGCCTCGCATCTTCTTCATTTACTTATTTTCGCAACTTCTTATTATTATTAATAAAAATCGTGTAAAATTTTAAACAATTGTTTTAGAACTTTCCATCGATATTAAAATACAATTTCTCAATGAAATCGGCGACTGTTACAAGTGGTATGCTGGTCTTCTGCATGAGGACACCATTAGCCATTGGAATACCACTGATGACAGATGATATTGTCCAGTGATTGCCACGGTGCAAGCGACTGCATCTGTTCAGCCCGCTTTTGAAAGGTAATTTATGGTTCCAATAATAGTTCTCCCCTTTCGGAATATCTCGGAAATACTATTAAGTGGACAGAAATATTATGTAAATGTAATCGGTTGTGTAAAAAACAATAAATCCTAATTGACATTAATAATAGCAATCTAGGATCACATAGAGAGACAATAATTAATATCATTAATTGTCCACTAACTCTTCCTCCTTTATTCATGTACTTCACCAGTTGCTGTTCTATTTACACCTTCCCTTATACACCGTACCATATACTCAGTCTTCCCAACAATGCTGACCTCATTAGGAAACATCGCAAGAGATCAATCAATCTCTGCCTAAGTTTGCAGATCCTCATACCTCAGGCGAGCTGCTCTAAGATGGATTTGGTACTAATTAGGATATAAAGAGAAGTAAATTAATTAAAATTATTTCTTCTTATAGTTCCATTTAAGTACTAGGTTTTGTTTAACTTTTAGTTTGTTTCTTACCTTTTAAGCAAGCTATGCTATTTATATTTATTTAAAATGTAAAAAGTGAGTGAAATTTTGGATCGATCGCCCAATGCTTCAGATAAATTTCATGGACATGCCGTACGCCTTTTGACGTGATAATAAATTGTAATTTTAAAAATATTTCTATTAATAGAAAGTAGGGTACATATAATTCAAATGTGTGCTTCGAATGATTCATGTGTATGTAGAACATGTCGCTGACAAGTGTATCCCAGTTTTATGCACTTGATAAGGTGTAGTGTTATAATACAGTAGACTAGCATTCCCCGTCGCGGCTTTGCCCGCGAGGCTTTAAAATCAATTCTGTGATCATTATCTTGGTATTGATTTGATATAATATGTTATATATTGACAACATATGTTATATATTGTAACATAACGCGCAATGGAGAGTTCACTAAAACAATCGAAACAAAAATTGCTTACTCCTCGTGAAAGCTTCATTTTTCGGCTTTAAAACATGGTTTTCGACGCCCCGTAAGAGCTTTCGAGTTAAACTCGTCGTATCAAGATCTTTAAAATGAGTCCAAATTAGATATTTTTTCTCGAAGTGCAAAAATAGGTGTCCGTTAGAGTTAAACGACCATTTCGCCATTTAAACCCCTTAGGGTTCACATTTTTGAAATTTCTTTTTTAGTGGTTACCTACATCGCGTTTAAAATCTAAATTCCGAACTTTTTTTAGCTGCTTTTAATTGGTCTTTCCGTGTTGCATTGCTGTACCTGACACGTCGCCTTTTAACTTGCTTCTTCTCAGAAAATTGCGGTAGTAGAGCTTCACACACGTCAAAATGGCCATTACATAGCCTACCAGTAAAACGTAGTATTTTCGTGGGATTACAATTATTGCCAAATACCGCATAAAGCTCATCATTGCGATATACTTCAAAAAGGTAAGGAAACAATTCTCCAGCTGCCGTTAGTTCTACAAATCCGGCAAGGGTTGAATGCTGAGACATATGAGTGTAATAACTACTGAAATCAGAATAATTGTTACCGTAATCATTTTGAGTAAAATTTGTCCCAATTTGGATGGCATTTTGTACTACAATTTGCCGAAAATGACAGCATTTTTCTTGAGAATTCTCGATAATACATGATAGAGATCGAAATAAACAGGCATCATCCCCAATCATAGGAATCACAGTGTGCATAATTTGATTACCACTAATATTTAAATAATCAGTAGCTATATTCTATGTGAATGTCTATTTTATTAATATTGTCTTGCATTTATTGCATCAAAAAAAACAAAAAACATATGGTTTAAAATCTCAAAAATAGGTGTCCGTTAGAATTAAACGACAATTTCGCCATTTAAACCCCTTAGGGGTTACATTTTTGAAATTTCTTTCTTAGTGGTTACCTAAACTCTAAATTCCGAACTTCAAGTTTCTATCATTAGTAGTTTTTGCTCTGCATTGATTCTATCAGTCAGGGCAAAGCCTCTTATATATATATATATGGAGAAGAGATCGAAATAAACACGCACCATCCCCAATCATGGGAATCACAGTGTGCATAATTTGATTTCCACTAATATTTAAATAATCAGTAGCCATATTTTATGTGAATGTCTATTTTAATAATATTGTAACGTTAAATCGATATTCAAATAAAAAACATATGGTTTAATATCTCAACAATAGATTTCCATTAGAGTTAAACGACAATTTCGCCATTTAAGCCCCTTAGGGGTTACATTTTTGAAATTCCTTTCTTAGTGGTTACCTACATCGCGTTTAAAATCTAAATTCCGAACTTCAAGTTTCTATCATTAGTAGTTTTTGCTCTGCGTTGATTCTGTCAGTCAGGAAAAAGCCTCTTATATATATATATATATATAGAGAGAGAGAGATTGATATTTTTTATTAATATTCAGAACTTACTTATACCTAGGCAGCTTTATACATAAAGCTGTAATTCAAACGACGTTATCCCACTTTTATCCATCTGTTTCTGTACAATACATTGATCTTAGACAAGGTCTTCTATTACTGGTCTATGCATATATTGGTGAAAAAAAAATCACTGAACTATCTTGACTTAGGTATAAGATTAGTTTCATGACTGCCATACGGAGTGGGCGGGTTATGTCGTTTTCGCTGTATGAAACAAGCTTCCATTATTAAACTTTTTGAGAATTTGATACCACCAGGGGGCGTAGCTCAGATGGTAGAGCGCTCGCTTAGCATGCGAGAGGTACCGGGATCGATGCCCGGCGCCTCCATTTTTTTTTCCTTTATGATCCATTAATTTATTTTAACAAAACCACTTACATTTAATAGTTTTATTTTTCCAAATTTTATGTTTTCATTTGTGATCTAAAATAAATGTCGCAAAGCAATTTAATAAATAAATACATGTACAAATAACATAAAATAAAATATTTCGCATTAATATTATTATGTCAATCAAGAGCTTAAATAATTTCTTTAATTTCATTTTTGTAAATAAAGTTTATGTTAGGGGGATGTCTCCATCATAAGACCGTTGGTCTTATGTAGCTTATATTATTATAAAAATATATAGACTTTACTTCCCAAATACTCTAGTATTTGTCACGATTATAAATGAAACGTGTAAATTTTAGATTGCAGCAGGGTTCAATACTTTTAGCTTCATTTGCCGTTAACTTGTTATAATTATATGTCAATATTTCAAAAATACAATAAATCTCAGATTTGTTTCGAAGTAGGTTAAATTAAATATATTTGATAGATAGTACTTGTAAGTGTTATGTAAGGCTGTAAACAAAATTTATAAGTAGCTAATATTTTTTTCTACTCAGAACAAGATTCAGAGAAATCAGAGAATGCAAAACAAGATTCAGAATCAACAATTAAATTTTCATTTATTTGATTTTGATTTGACATTTTAATTCTCATTTTAATACTATTTTTCTAAGGAAAACTGTCAAATGTAAAAACTATAAGATTAATATAATACCAATCCTCATGTGAAAAAAACGTATTTTTTACAGTATAAAAAAAAATAAAAATATCGTTTGGAGGCGCCGGGCATCGATCCCGGTACCTCTCGCATGCTAAGCGAGCGCTCTACCATCTGAGCTACGCCCCCTGGTGGTACCAAATTCACAAAAGTTTGATAACGATTGCTTGTTTCTTTCAGCGAAGACGGTTATAAGCCCCCTGACAGTTAAAAAAGTTAAAGTTTAAAATTCAACCGATGTTATTACGGCAATTCAGAATTGCTATAGACATAAAAAAGTACTAAAAATATTTAGATGACTATGTATAAAACGCATTTATAAAAATATAAATAATGTATCAATAAATTTCAATTAAAATTAAAACAGATAAAAATATATATATTTAGAAACATTTTAAAAAACTGTTTTTTAGCATTAAAGTACATTTTTTTTCTAATTATTTTCTTTTTATTTATTTCATTTTTTCCAAGTTCTTTAAATATTCAAAGGATAATGAAAATATTAGCGAAGGATAATTGACTGACCATTATTAAACGTTCTTCCAGACACTTATGTACATGAAACTTATGTATCTGTCATTGTATTGCTGTAAATTAGTTGAACCTTAGATCTTATAGATTACTTTTATATTATAATACATATTTTATTGCATTATAGTTAATACCCTAAAAGCTCAAAACCTGAACATTATCTTTATTAAAAGAAGAGTTGGATAATATAAACACACTTACGTACAAACACTTTTATTCATATGGTATAGAGGAAATAGGGTAATACAGAATAACACTTGTATGTGAAATTATATGTACAATTGTCTCCGAAGTTTCGACTCGAGTTTCAGGACATTTTATATCTTTCTATTAGATTATGTTCCATCAAGATCAAACAAAAATTATTAAGGTAGGATTTATTACTTATTTTATATCATCTCATTTTTAATGCTCGTTTAGCTATGGGCTTATATTGGAATTCTTTTAGGAATATGTGACTTAATTACGAATAAAAATAACAAAATATAGATAAAAATGTTAACAAAAATAATTTGCTAAAAAAAATACAAAACATAAAAAAAAAATACGCATTTTTATTTCTCTTCATCAGTAAATAATACTTGAGGGTTATTGAATAAAAATATAATTAATTGTGGCTGGTATCATATAATACTGAAGACACTTAAAGTAGTTATGTTTTTTGAATATTCTAATAATATCCTAATATATTACTTATAAATTTATTATAATATCTTTACACGTGTAAATTTAATATTTTTTTAGACTTTGATTTAAATAAAAAGACTACCCGAGTGTATTACGCCTCCAACTAAAAGAAACAAAACTTGTTTATTTGTCATATCTTTAATATTCGAATTATTTTCAAAATCATATGATATATACATTATACAGTATGGTTGAGTATTGACACCGCAGGAGAGCCACTACTGCCCACGTGATATTTGGATGAGGACCAAGAGCAACAAACAAGACCTCGTTGGGTGAGGGGAAAGTGTTGGCTGGCGCTGCGGGTATGCGGCCCGCACTACCGCTCGGTCTGCACAGGAATGTATTGGCGGCACCTTGCCCTTGACCGTTCCTACTTTCATCTGATCTTGAGACACATTGATTCTCTTATTTTGGATATAAAAATTGGGTGTTTGGTCGCAAATTTTGTCGGAACTAAATTTAAAGCATGGAGAAACTTTGACCATAAAGTTGTTAATTCCAAAACAGCATTAAAATTGGTGGATCTTAGGAATTCAACATTGTCGTTTGAAAATCCACACAAATCTTTTTGAAAAAAAAATTTCTGACTTAGCGTCATTGCTGAATCTAATATTTTCTTTTATTATGTTTGTATAATACTTGAGACTGTTAGGGCCTATTCACACTATCGGTTTCGCGCCCGCTCCACTCTCGCTCCGCTCCCGGTCCGCTCTCGCTCTACCCCATTCACACTAGCGCTCCGCTCCCGCTCCACTCCCGGTCCGCTCTCCTAATGTCTTACCATATTCACACTATATAATTTTACACCGTTCAATTTTGAAAGGTTTAAGCTATTAAAGCCATTAATAATCGAAGTTGTCTGTATTCGGATTTTAATTAATGATTAACTTTCAGTTATTTAATTATTCATTTATTCTTCAATTTTACGGCCAAAAAAAAAAAACATTTTTTCGTTTGTAGAAATAGCTGGTAAGTGTACTTTTCTTGATGAAGAAGATAATATTATCAAAAAATATAATAAGAAGAATAGATTGCAACACAATGATAATTATTAATAATAATTATAGATTAATTTAATTAATGGTGAAGAAATAATTTAAATTTTTTTCGGAATGTATTCGACTACGCTTGAAAATGTAAAGTTAAATCGGTAAATGCTACAAATTTACCGATTGTATTCTTTTCTTTTCCTGATTAATATTTTAATTATTTTTTGCTTTAATATATTTTTTTGTTAATTATCTGACATTTTTCATGATATACTGCATTTTTATTCGTTTCAAATTAAACGTTATTTTATAATAGCAATGAGTGTGTAGTCAATAAATAAATCGGTGACCATTTTTTACGAGTACATTAATTCATAGCAAAATATATCTCAAACATAACATGAATTTTTCACGTCGAAAAACCGCGCGTATTGTTGGTGATTTTTTTTTTTTATCATTTCAAGCGTATTCGAATACGTTCGGAAAAAAAATTTAAATTATTTCTTCACCATTAATTAAATTAATTTATGATTATATATATATATATATATATATATATATATATATATATATATATATATATATATATATATATTTTAAAGTTGAACTTTTTTGGCCGTAAAATTGATGAATAAATAAATACTTTACAGACAATATACATATACAGACGGTTTCGATTATTAATGGCTTCAATCGTGAACGGTGTAAAATTATATAATGTGAATATGAAAAGACTTTAGGAGAGTGGAGCGGGAGTGGAGCGAGAGTGGAGCGGGAGCGGAGCGAGGCCGGACCTGTGCCAATATTGTGATTAACCTCTCTCTATTCCTCTTAAGAATATTTTGCCAGTGAGACCGGACCTGGAGCGGAGCGGGAGCGGAGCAGGAGCGGAGCGCTAGTGTGAATGGGGTAGAGCGAGAGCGGACCGGGAGTGGAGTGAGACCGGAGCGGTACCGATAGTGGAATTCTCTGTCTATTTCTCTTTAGAATATTTGAGCAGACCGGGAGTGGAGCGGGAGCGGAGCGATAGTGTGAATCCGCCCTTAACCTCTGCCCATTCGACCGTTTGCGATTTCTTACTAGATAGCAGCGCTTGTGGATAAAACCACCTGAAAAAATATTGACATACTATGAAAAGAGAAAAATATGATTACAAAATTGTTGAATCTGAATGTAATAGCATGTAAGAAATATTTCTTTGGTCTGCATCTGGAAAAACTTTAAGTTCTTAAGACAGCACAGAATAAAAAAATATTTAACCTTTTTGTGTAACTTTATTCATAACTGCATTCGCAACTAACAAGTTGTTATACTATTTTTTTCAAACATGCTGATAATAAACATAAGACGACGGAAGAGGTTCTAATGAAATTAAGAAGACTCCAGCACACCGATTAAGATTGATTCCACTCGACTTTAGTTGTAGTTATCGAATTTTTATTTTAATTAGCCTTAAGGTACAATAAAAAATTATCATATAATAATAATATTATTTATTATATATTTTTCTTATATAGGGTAAACCATACAGTTATTAGCACTCAGTACAGTTATTGGCACCCCATCTTTAACTTAAAGAAATAGGTAAACAAGTCCTAATTTTATTACAAGATATACACGAGTCTAGTGTCTGAAGGGTCCTCTAAGTTATCTATGAAGTAAGACTTTAACAAACTAACCATAGGGAAGATTTCACAATAAAATCCACAGGGTGCCAATAATTAGATTTGGCACTTTTAACAATAAATATTGCCATATTGTAAAACTATTGAACTTTTGACAAAAAAAAACCTCTCGAGTCTTTATAAGGATAGATAAAGAGGAGTTATAGGAAGTTTCAATTAGATCCCTTCATAAGAAGTATTTTTTTTAATGTCACCACTGAAATTTAGTCTTAAGGGTGCTAATAACTGTACGGTTTACCCTATATATATTTTTATTTTTTTTTATTGCTTTTAAGTTTACAACTTTTAGTAAGAGGTTGGACCTTACCTTATAGTTATTTAATGGTATATACAAATTATAGATATGTTTAAGTATATAAAAATTAAAATTATTCCTGTTAATATTAGTACTATTGCATTAAGTATTTATAAAAAATAATAAAAAGAAAACAAAAATATATATAATAATAAAAGGAAATCTCTCTTAACTGAGCCCTAATATATAAATAACATGGTTTACAAATCATTTAACACTTGATAAATAATAATAAAAAGAAAAACAAAAAAAAAACACTCACATTTTACTTTATGAATACAATATTAATAATAATAACAAATAGTATTTCTGTAGAAACAATTTCCTTATTCATATAATACAAAACTTCTTAATTTAATTGCTTCAATTGTAAAAATAAATAAATAATTTTTTTCTTATATTTTCGAATTTTTTCCCCACGATAAACTAATTTATATTATTTGCCAGAGATTAGGGGTGAATTAAAAAAAAACAAAAAAAAAAAAAATCAAATTTCACACATAAAATATTCTCCAAATCATAAAAAGTCTTTGTTTTCCTTTTTTTTTTTTAATTATAATTTCGTTAGCTGATCACTTACTAGCATATGAGAAATATTATTCAGATATTTGTATTAATTGATTTTATTAATTATATTAATTGATTGTATTAATTATAATATTATTAATATGAATGGATTATTCTTGTTTATTTAAGTTTCATAATTTATTTGAGGCAAGCATAAAAAATTTCTGAAATGTGAACTTTCAAATTTCACTTTTTAGAAGGGGGCGTAGCTCAGATGGTAGAGCGCTCGCTTAGCATGCGAGAGGTACCGGGATCGATGCCCGGCGCCTCCAAAATTTTTAAGTAATAATCGATTCCGGATCAAAATTTTTTTTATTTAACTAATTTTAGTATCCGATTTTTTTGGTTTATGTGTTTCTTTGATAGTTACGTTAAAAAATTTTATTTTGATTAAAAATAATTGTTGAAAATTAACGAAGTTGTCTTACATATAATAAATTACATGGTTATTACATGAATTTTATGCGTCTTCTTATAGAACCTTTTAAGTAACAGGTTCTGTTCAACTTTCCGTTTGTTTTTTACTTTCTAGGAGAGCTATAATTTTATAGGAGAGCTATTTTTATTTATAATTTCAAAAATGAGTAAAATTTTTGATTGATCTTCCAATGCTCATGATAGTTTTTATGGACTCCGGATATTTTTAACTGAAAACTACTACCTGATGATTTTAATTACATATGATTTTGCTATCAGAATACCTGTTCAACGTATTAAATTATAAAATCGTTTTTTCTATTTTTTTTTCCAATTATAGAAAGTATGCTTCATGGAACTGAAATTGGGCGTCAAATGAATAATGAATAATTTGCGGAATATGTCACTGAAAATTTTATTCCATTTTTTATGCTTTTGGTAGGGTGAAATGTTCTCATATAGTATTGGGTATGTTCTCATATAGTAGTCATATAGATATTTTTTATTAATATTTGGAACTTATACATAGGAAATAGATAAGTAAGGATTTACAGATTGATGTTTATAAAAACGATTTTTTCACTCTTCTATTCCTCATTTCTGTTTCTATACCATCCTCTGCTCTTGGACAAGGTCTTCTTCTGTCACGGGCCTAGGAAAGCTTGTATTTAAAAAAAAATCCCAAAAAAAACAAAAAACACTATGCTATCTTGACTTAGGTATAAGATTACTTTCATGACTAACTTGCTAAGTGCGCGGTTTATACCGTATTGGCTGGATGAAACAAGCCTTCGTTAATAAACTTTTGGAAATCTAGTACCAAAGGGGGCGTAGCTCAGATGGTAGAGCGCTCGCTTAGCATGCGAGAGGTACCGGGATCGATGCCCGGCGCCTCCAAAAATTTTACGTTATAATCAATTCCGGATAATTTTTTTTTTTTAAATTATAATTAATTATTTATCCGATTTTTTTATATGGTGATTTTACGATATTTCATTTTAATTTTTAAAAAATAGAATAATGTAACTAGGTTAATAATGTAGGCAATTCCACGTCTAATCAACACAAAAATATATCATTTTGAACCTCACCATTTCAGATTTTCTTGAAATTTGGTATATGTGTACTACTTGTATCTACTAGAACAATCGTGAAATATTACAGAGATATGTCTACCCGTTTTTGAATTATTCGTCTCTAAATCCCTCAAAATTAGGCCCAGAAACAGAAAAATCGTGATTAAAAATAGGTGTAGATGTTTTCCAAATTTGACTAGGACTATGAGATTGGTGTCGTTTAACAGCGCATTCCATGTCGTTTCATATGATATACAACAATGTATAGGTTGATACTAAAGAAATTGTCTTAAAACTAAATGTAACATTTTAATTTCAATTTTCTCAAAAAGGGTATTTTTTATATTTTTTTTAATAATAGGTAGTATTATATCTATTCATACAACAAAATATAAAAGTGGGATGAAACTTTCTTCATTACTAAAAAAATTAAAAATTAGTGATAAAATTTCATAAATCTAGCATTTACGATTAAAAACAGCTGCAGATGTTTTCCAATTTTGACTAGAACTATGAGATTGGTGTCTTTTAACAGCGCATTCCATGCCATTTCGTATGATACACAGCTATGTTTATGTTGGTACTAAAGAAATTTTCTCAAATCCAAGTTTAAAGTTTTAATTTCAATTTTCTCAAAAAGTGCATCTTTTAAAAAATTTATATATTTTTTAATAATAGGTAGTATTATAGTACATCTATTCATACTACAAAATATAAAATTAGGATGAAAATATAATACTATCTATTTTATTATAGATATAGTATGATATCTAGGGATGTAATACTACCTTAAATTAAAATTTTACACTTAGTTTTAAGAAAATTTTTTTAGTATCAACCTATACATTGTTTTATATCATATGAAACGGCATGGAATGCGCTGTTAAACGACACCAATCTTATAGTCCTAGTCAAAATTGGAAAACATCTGCAGCTGTTTTTAATCGTAAATGCTAGATTTATGAAATTTTATCACTAATTTTTAATTTTTTTAGTAATGAAGAAAGTTTCATCCCACTTTTATATTTTGTTGTATGAATAGATATAATACTACCTATTATTAAAAAAAATATAAAAAATACCCTTTTTGAGAAAATTGAAATTAATATGTTACATTTAGTTTTAAGAAAATTTCTTTAGTATCAATAAGTATGAAAATATAATACTATCTATTTTATTATAGATATAGTATTATATCTAGGGATATAATACTACCTATTATTCAAAAAAATATAAAAAATTTAAAAATGCTCTTTTTGAGAAAATTGAAATTAAAATTTTACACTTAGTTTTAAGAAAATTTTTTTAGTATCAGCCTATACATTGTTTTATATCATATGAAACGGCATGGAATGCGCTGTTAAACGACACCAATCTTATAGTCCTAGTCAAATTTGGAAAACATCTACAAGCTATTTTTCTGTTTCTGGACCTATTTTTGAGGGCTTTAGAGACCAATAATTCAAAAAAGGGTAGACATATCTCAGTAATATTTCACAATTGTTCTAGTAGATACAAGTAGTACACATATACCAAATTTCAAGCAAATCTGAAATGGTGAGGCTCAAGCCTGTGTTGAATTGACATGGAATGACCCTAGTATTAAGAATTTGTTTTAATACTTTTATAATTTATTAATATAATTTTTCTTAAGGCATATTATGTTTGTTGTTGGGAATAATCTTGCTCCATTGCAAATATGTTATAAAAAGAAAAAAAAATCGAAAGAGTTAGAGAAACTTATAGATTGATATTAGAATGGTTTTTCTATGGAACCTTTCTTCATGAATTTAATAAATGTGTCTCTTAATGAGCGAGAATTCACCATATTAAGTGGTATTGGTATTAGTAACATTGAGGGGAAAAACTCCTCAGATCAAGATCAAGATCAAATCATCTATCTCCGCCATCCGAAATTTCGTGAAGGTTGTAAGCATTGAAAATATTTAATAAAAATTGAATATTTCCCTCAAATCAAAAGTTCGAAAATCACATGTCAAAGTGGCATAGTTGCAGAGAACTTCAATATGCCAATTTTCCATGATGTAAAATTTGGAAGATCCAAACGACTGTATGTGGAATAATTTCCTCTATATGGGAACGTATTGCTTTCTAATTTCTTTCTTAATGAGTTAGCCTCAACAAGAAAGAGTGATTATTAGGCAATAATTGTTTTTAGAATTTATTTTAAAAAATATTACATGGATAAAGACCTCTTAACATTTTACCGAATTTCACAAGATTTCTTTCCAGTTTTCAAGAGAAAAGATTCCTCCAGCGAGTCCCAGGGTTTTCGGCTGACAAGGAAGCTATAAATTCTCGTAGACGCTAGGAACAGGTGAGGGAAGATATTGCCAGTCCCATATTTCTTATCCCTAAGTCATGCAAACAATAATCGCATTATAGAAGCAGCTGGCTTAAACTCGTGACCTAACCCTCAGATATATTGCTCCCTAGCTAATTCCCCGCTTCGTTAGCGGCACTCTGGATTACGGTCCGCAAAAACACTTCAACACCTCCCGTGTCTCAGCCGCTTGCGGTCGAGGAGTTTGCTTTATGTGCGTTTGTGATGCCTTATATGCAGGAGATATTTCGTTGGACAGGAAATCTGACCACGTAAGGGCTATTGCACTGAACGAAATAGATTATTATTTACTAATCAGATTTCAATCCCTATTTAGAAGAATCATCTTTGAGCGTTTTTATCTGTAATGTATTTTAATAACGTCACAATTGCTATTGATTGTTTGAAAAAAGCTTAAAATCATCAAAGCTAAACTATCCAACTTCTACCATGTTTGGGCTATGTGTTTTTCCAAAATATCTAAAATCCAGGAATCATGGGGTTGCAGTTGAGTTCCAAAATGAATCCCATTAAGATACTGGAGATCAGCGACGAATTAAACATATTGTTAAATACGAGTATGTATATCATCAAACCGGGAATAAAGAGTTCTTAAGTTTAGGGCAAAAATTGTTTATTGCAAGACGCAGAGTTTTGTTGAAAAACTGAGTCATAATTCCGTATTAGAAATCTCATGTAAATTAGCAGAGTAGCCTTTTTTTATTCTGCGCTGTAATAATCTTTCTGTATCTATCCCCCTATGTAAATGTACAAATTCTTAAACTCGTTAAGGTGTCTACAGTGCAAAAAGATTTAAAAAATTGGAACACCTTCAGTATAAAAATCCTATCCCCTTTTTAGTCAAAAATATCGCGATTGAGATTATATTTAAGAGGCCCAGCCGAAGCATACAAATGAGCGGCTAGTGACTCGCTATAATTATGGTAATAAGGTGGAGATGCCTTGAGGCAAGGGGCCCAGAATCAATAGAGGGGTATGCCCCAGTTGTGAAGTTTACATGTTGTCATCGGGGTTGAGTTGGACCGCGGGGGTGGGATCGCCCCGGGGCAGTCCCTCTGTAAATGGACCCGCCCTTTAAAACTTGTCTCTTTGGGCTTTGTCCCGCTCCGATAGCACACCAACTTGACAGTTTCCTATTCCCGATCATCTCCAGGGCTTGTCGGGCTGGGTAAAAATGAATTCCACATTAGTGTCGTAGTGCTTGTGTTAGGGGAAGAGGAACTTCTCTAATACAATAGCTTCTGCTCTTAGCGTCCCTTTGATTGAGCCTCAGAAACCTACTTGGGATAGTAATATAATAAATTAAGCTGAGATTGGTGACTAATATATAATGTATGTATATAAATTTATGATATATTAGAAGGAAGCAAGCGCTAAGAGCAAAGCAGCACATTTGTGATTTTTCAAGGAAGGAAGATAAAAGTGTGATAATAGATGGCTGGATTGAAGATTTTATTTTATACTGAAGTGATTTGATTTGTAATAGTAATTACTGTTGAGTTAAAATTCCTGTTCATTTGTAAATAATTTCGGAAGTGCCTGCATGAAATGTTTTTGAGATTCTAAAAGTGATAGACTCGCCCCAACTCCTTCCTGATGACTTTCCGTAGAGATCGGCAGTAAGTACTTACTACATTTCGGGAAAAGATGACGAAAAATGGAAAAAGGGATATGTGATAAATTAATTGTATCCAGTTTATAAACCGAGTAAGACCTGTTTTAATTAAATGATTGCTAGTATGCAGAAATGGACATCTTAAGAAATGATGTATTCGTTTTTTTTTTAAGGGGTAGAAACGATTGATATATCAGTTTTTACTACATCCACAAGGAGGATGTATACCATAAGTGAGGAAAAACATTATATTCAATAACATTATAATTATGAATTTATTATTTTCACATCCCAATCTTTATATTTATTGCGATTGAAAAAGCTTCTGATGGAAAAGAGGACCGTGTAGTTGTTTGCAAATCGGAGAGTGGAAATGCATAAGGGTATAAGTGCCTTAAGAAATTTTCACAGAAATGATATGACATATACCCTCTAGGGTGAACTACGTTAAGTAGATGCTTACACCCATACCATCTTTCATACGGTCAATGAACTCTTTTCTAACAACAGAACTACTTATGCCCATTTCTGAAGAATGAAGAAAAAATTTTTCTTTGTTTAATTTTTCTGGCACTTAGATCCTTATGCATTTCCACGCTTCAATTGATACCTATTGAATGCCTGTCAAAGATAAATGTAGTAGAATATACTGTATTTTATCAATCCTATAAAGTATTGCAGCATTATTTTATATTCAATAAACTGGAGATCAGGGACGAATTAAACATATTGTTCAATACGAGTATGTATATCATCAAACCGGGAATAAAGAGTTCTTAAGTTTATGGCAAAAATTGTTTAAACTATTTCTATCTCAGAAAGAAGTTACATAATTCCTTTTATTATGGTATGAAGTTTATATTTTGATATAAGTTTATATCACAGACCAGTGTTTAAAATTAATCAGATGCCTTCTTAGCTTTGCTGATATTTGATTAATGATGAAGTAGTCGTGTGCCATCCAAACATTGAAATCAATAACAGGAATTAATATTGATGTTTTGTCCCGCCTCAGATAACAGATTAATGTTAAATCGCAATGTAATCATGTAAACATGTCATGCATACTGAGGTTTAATAAGCCCTTTACCCTACCATGTTTATGAGGGCTTAAATACAGGTGCTTCATTAGGCTCTTGATATTGATGCTCGAAATTCACGAATAATATTATTCTAAAGCCAATAAACATTTTGAAATTGAAAAAAAGGAATATCTTACGTTAGTTTGATTGATACAATTTAATATGAGCGTGTAAAAGTAGGTAGATATCTGAAAAAACTATCAATGTAAACGACTTAGCAGAAGGCCCCTTTATGTAAACTTTAATGGAAATCCCAATCCCCTAATCTCAAAATCCTAAGGTAGAAGAAAGGAGATCCTTCGTTTCTTAGGAGGATCCTCTACAACTACTAGAGGTACAATAATGAACACCGATACCTCCAAAATAGAACATATTGTGGGCTGAGTAGTTTACCACCACAGATAGGTTTTTAATAAGCTTTGAATTTGATAGAGAGTTTAGAAATAAATAATTGGGTAATTTTAATAGACTCCGGAAGCATCGTATCCAAACAATTCTATTATAAGAGAAATAATAAATATGTGGTGGGAACCAAAATTAATAGCGAAAACAATGAGTTTTGCTTGGGTCCTAACATACTGACGAATCGGAGGGAATGAACGCTGCCAATTTAGAAAGACAAGGAGGAGAATCGGAAAACGTAATATTATTAAAAGACTACTTCTTTTAATAATATTACGTTTTCCGATTCTCCTCCTGAAGAAACTTCAGAGGACTGGCTGCATCAATTCAAGAAAACTCTGATAGAAAAATGGGAATCACACTGAAAAAACAGACTGTCCAAATTAGCAGAGATAAAACATGAATGCAAGAAATGGACCACAAGCTTATAAATATGGAATTAAATATGAAAAAAAAAATTGGAGAATAGTTGCAAGACGACGAAACAAAATTAAATACCCTATTTCAGTATCTAAAAGAAGGAACATATTATGAGATATTTTAATACAGCACAACGCCAATGACCCTCGGGTGCTGGCGAAGATCAAGGAAAAAAAAGAAATCTTTATTAATCAATTTAATTTCGTTTTTCTGTAAGTAAATTTATTGGTCTTTGATTAGGTTTTTCTTTTGAGCCTGTAGCGGCATAACCGTTCACCGACTGCGATTTTCAAAATCGATCGAGCAGCCAGTAATCGATCATCTGGATTTGTGGCTCGAATGGACAGTGCCACATTGCTGCTCGGTAATTTTTCAGGTTATCCCAAGATACTAAATACCAACTACTTGTATTGATGTTGATACTTGGTGAGGTATACCGGCTAACACTGCTCGTAAATACTAGTATTAGAAAAAAGGCTGTGATCACTATTATCTTTATTGCTGTTTTGGAAGAAGGTTATGATAACCAAGAAATTATTTTTGTGCTGCATTTAATTGGACAACTTTTACATAGTTATCAAGTCATTGTTAACGTGAGTTTTTTTTTTCCTTTTCCTTTTTTTGTGTTCTTATCTAATCCTTGTAAATAAAGAAGAAATTTATTTTATGAAAATAATTTATTTATTTAATTTTCCCTTTTTGAACACGCTTTAGTTTGTTAAGAGCCTTCTAATTTTCTTATCAAAACATCTTAACAACTGGTGACCCCGACGTGATGACTGATTCTATGGTACAACAGTCTTCACAGCAGATGGAGCAAATTTCAGCGTTTAACGGTCCAGCAGGTAGGCTTCCCGGGTTCTACAAGACTAACCCAGCGTTATGGTTTAGGCAAGCCGATGCGATATTCACAACTTCTCGTGTTTCTTCGCCTCAAATTAAATTTCAGTGCGTTATAGGAGTACTCGAACTTGACGTACTTACTCAAGTCGAGGATCTTCTTGATTCAACTGACCCTGATCCCTATACTAAGGTTAAAGATCGCCTAGTTTCGCTCTATGGTGAATCAGAGACCAGAAGAATTCGAAAACTGTTGGAGGAAACGCAGCTAGGTAATCAGCGACCGTCACAACTGTACCGACAGATGTTGCAGCTGGCAGGTACCAAGGTAAGTGCAGAAGTAGTACGCACGTTATGGCTGAGGAACTTACCTCCTCGCGTTCAGCAGATTCTCGCTGTTTCTTCGCAGAAAGAGGACTCCGATGCCTTGACAGCTATGGCTGATAGGATAGTAGAAGTTGAAGCACCTACGGAGATAATGCCAGTACACCATAATCCATCACCGAGCCTCTCTTTAGATTCTTTGCGTGAAGAAATTCGTAAACTTCGAAAGGAAGTAGCAGAGCTGAAACAGCAGCGGACCGGAGGAAGAAGCACCGAGCGACGGAACTCCAGAGGAACTTCAGCAGCTAGATCTTCGTCAGGGGGAAGAAATCTATGTTACTACCATCGCAGGTTCAAGGTTAAGGCAAAGAAATGCAGCAAGCCTTGCGACTGGGAGCCGGCGGAAAACTAAATGTGGTGACGGATGAAGCGGCTGCCGTCACTACTCAACCTCAACGCCGCCTTTTCATGGAAGATAAGCGGTCAAGGTTACAGTTCCTCATCGATACCTGCGCCTCGATATCTCTATTACCGAGGAATCCTAAAGTTCATCGGATGCCTGCAGAATACAAACTGATTGCAGCTAACAACTCTCCGATTTCAACTTACGGTGAAAAGAAACTTCAACTGGACTTGGGACTCCGCCGCATTTTCACGTGGACGTTCCTTGTAGCTGATGTAGAACGAGCAATAATTGGAGCTGATTTCCTGTTTTATTATAACCTAATGGTGGATCTTCGCCGTAAGCGTTTAGTCGACCAGCATACTGGACTTACGAGCCTAGGAAGGGTTTCATCAGTTTTAGCACCCTCAATCTCTACTATTCCTAGTGATTGCCCGTATGCTCACCTGCTCAAGGATTTTCCTAACTTAACACGGCCATCCCCTATTAAAGGAGTATCTCGCTCACGCGTGGAACATCACATAGAGACGACAGGCCGTCCCGTTACCAGCAAATCAAGAAGATTACTTCCAGAAAAGCTAAAGGCTGTGAAGAAAGAGTTCGAGCTCATGCTAGAAGAAGGAATAATTCGACCTTCCAAGAGCCCCTGGTCAAGCCCGATACACGTAGTTACCAAGAAGGACGGAGGAATACGTGTGTGTGGCGATTACCGCAGACTTAATGCGCAAACAGTACCGGACAAGTACCCTGTTCCAAACATCCTCGATTTTACTTCTCATCTCGATGGATGCAGCTATTTTTCAACCTTAGACGTTATACGGGCTTATCATCAAATTCCAATGGCAGAAAAGGACGTGGAGAAGACCGCTGTGACAACACCCTTCGGACTCTACGAGTACCTGCGGATGACATTTGGACTTCGCAATGCCGCTCAAACGTTTCAACGTTTTGTTGACGACGTTCTCCGTGGCCTTCCATTCGTCTTTCCGTACATCGACGATCTTATCGTGGCATCCAGAAGCAAAGAAGAGCACGATAACCATCTGAAGGAAGTTTTCACCCGGTTCAACGCTGCAGGTCTCTCTCTAAATGTTTCCAAATGTGTATTTGGACGTTCAGAAGTTGAATTCCTTGGGTACCATGTGGATTGCAATGGCATAAGACCTCTCCCATCTAAAGTTCAAGCTATTCTTGAATATCCTCGCCCAGAAACTATCTCACAGCTTCGAACTTTCTTGGGCATGTTAAATTTTTACAGGAGATGTCTCCCTAATGCTGGAACTATTCAAGCTCCACTTCATGCCTTGACACACAACGCCAAGCGTAATGACAAAACCCCAATTCATTGGGACGAAGAAACAATCTTAGCTTTCGAGAAGAGTAAGAAGAGCCTAGCGGAAGCGGCTATTCTCGCTCATCCATCAGCCAAAGGTTATCTTTCCTTAGTTTGTGATGCCTCGGATCGTGGAATTGGTGCAGCTCTGCAGCAGAAGAAAGAAGATGGATCCTGGCAACCTATCGGTTTCTTTTCCAGGGCACTCACCGAGACTCAGAAAAACTACTCGATGTATGACCGGGAGTTATTAGCCATTTATGAAGCGGTCAAATACTTCCGGCCACTCTTGGAGGGATTGCACTTCCGCATCGTCACGGATCATAAACCTCTGATCCATGCATTTAGTCAAAAGCAGGATACAGCTGATCCTCGACGAATTCGCCAACTTAACTACATCAGTCAGTTTTCTACTGATATAGCTCACCTACCTGGTCAGGAAAATGTAGTTGCTGACTCTCTATCCAGTATCGAGCAAATCGAACTAACTGAAGATCTCGGCGGACTGGCAGAAGCGCAGAAGCAGGATCAGAGCGTAGAAGAACTCAGGAAGAACCCACGTCTGCAGATGAAGCTGATCGAATTACCCGGAACCAACCAGACTCTTCTTTGTGAGATGTCAACCAACAGGGCAAGGCCTTATCTACCACAGCCGTTTCGACGTTCCGCATTCGACCGATTGCACAACCTAAGCCACCCAGGTGTGAAATCATCAAGGAAGTTCATCTCTCAGCGCTATTTCTGGCCAGGGATGAACATCGACATCGGTAAGTGGGCTAAAACTTGTATTGCGTGCCAGAGAAGCAAAATTCACAAGCACACCATCTCTCCTCTAGGAACTTTCAAACCAGCTTACAGGTTTCAGCACGTGCACCTAGATATTGTAGGCCCTCTTTTACCATCGGACGGGATGAGGTATCTACTTACGATGGTGGATCGAGCTACAAGATGGCCCGAGGCTATACCCATTAGCGACATCAGTGCAACCACGATCTCGCAGACATTCTATGCCTCATGGGTCGCCCGTTTCGGTACACCTCAGCGGATCACGACCGATCAAGGACGACAGTTTGAAGCAGATCTTTTTCAACGTCTGAACGCTCTCTTGGGGATTAAAAAGATCAGGACGACAGCCTACCATCCCCAAAGCAACGGTTGCGTCGAGAGGTGGCATCGCTGTTTAAAGGCAGCTCTTATAGCTCATCTCTCCTCTACTCACTGGACGCAAGTTCTACCTACAGTCCTCCTTGGCCTACGTTCGACCTTCCGTGAGGACATGGAAGCCAGCGTAGCTGAGGCAGTTTATGGACAGGCGTTACGGTTGCCTGGCGATTTTTTTGACGAACCTACGAAGGAGGCAGAGCCCATTGTCGCCCTACAACAACTTAAAGAAGACCTCTCCCGCTTAACACCTGCTAGCTCTCGGGAGATTCACCACCGCCGCACATTTCAGCATAAAGACCTTAGCACTTGTTCTCATGTCTTCTTGAGGGAAGATTCTGTCAAGAAGCCATTAACGCCGCCTTATTCCGGCCCGCATAAGGTCTTACGTCGTGGAGATAAACTTTTTACTATCTTAATGAGAGATAGTGAACTCACCATCTCAATCGACCGCATTAAGCCGGCATATCTCCTGGCTGAAGACGAACCTCGCAAGGTAGATCCTACCAGCTATCAACTACCATCCACACCCTTACCACGATCGGTCACATTCGAAACATCGGCCAAAGAACCAGCAACGGCAGAAGACGAACCATCTACACCGCAAGGAAAAACTCAAGTCAGGACCCGCTCGGGAAGACTAGTAAAGAAGAAGCAGCCCTTCTGTTGTGACTCCGTCATCCAGGGGGGGAGTGATGTAGCGGCATAACCGTTCACCGACTGCGATTTTCGAAATCGATCGAGCAGCCAGTAATCGATCATCTGGATTTGTGGCTCGAATGGACAGTGCCACATTGCTGCTCGGTAATTTTTCAGGTTATCCCAAGATACTAAATACCAACTACTTGTATTGGTGTTGATACTTGGTGAGGTATACCGGCTAACACTGCTCGTAAATACTAGTATTAGAAAAAAGGCTGTGATCACTATTATCTTTATTGCTGTTTTGGAAGAAGGTTATGATAACCAAGAAATTATTTTTGTGCTGCATTTAATTGGACAACTTTTACATAGTTATCAAGTCATTGTTAACGTGAGTTTTTTTTTTCCTTTTCCTTTTTTTGTGTTCTTATCTAATCCTTGTAAATAAAGAAGAAATTTATTTTATGAAAATAATTTATTTATTTAATTTTCCCTTTTTGAACACGCTTTAGTTTGTTAAGAGCCTTCTAATTTTCTTATCAAAACATCTTAACAAGCCTAAGGAATAAAAATATATAAATGAAAAGAAATAATATCAAAATGTATAGTACGTATGTGTATGTTTGAGTAAAAATAATTGAATATATATTTTAAATAAATTCTACAAAAGTAACATTAATAATTAAAACAAGGATGGGTGATTTGTATTAATTTTGCAATGCATTAATATTAACTTCCGAAATTAGGTATTAAAAAAAAATGTAAATTGAAATTGTATTAGGATAGAGATAATTTTTTCGTTTAAACAATAAAAAAAAAAGCAATAAAATATTTTAATAGGATTAAACTTTTAAGACATCGGTTCTCTTATACTAAACCATTTTAATTTTGTTTATAACTGCACATAAACAATAATATTTTTCAAATTTATTTTAGGAACTGTAAATCATTTTTTATCCATTTTGTTCATTGATTATAATTGTTGGAGCTACTTAGGTCTGCGGCTAAGAGTTATAACACACCTTTGATTTTTTAGGCTTGTAAGAGACAGAAAATGTCCTTGGTCGGGCAGGTAGACAGGTTTATATAGGTCACTGGCGTAACTTGTAGGATTGCTTCTCTGACCTTTCGTTGGTTGATTTCACTCCAACCAATCCTTAAGCTTCCAAGGTTACTTCTAAACCTATTGGTACAAACCAGCCGGCATTTATTCTTCTCTATGAACCCACCAGCATATTCTATCTTTATAGCACATATTTAAGTTTTAACTTTAAAGAAAAGCACAATTTCATCAAAATTTATCAAAAATCAAACTGATTTTTTAGTATGTATGGGATGAAATACCATTTCGTCCCAAGAAATTTGTTCTAGTATTTAGACGGCTGTAGGATTGTTAGATGATCTGATGAATTATTTTTGAGGGTTTGGTTGGTTTTCCATTTAATGAATTTTTCTTATTGTTTTGTTGGAGCTCGTAGAACAACTTTTTTGAGGATGTTTCAAATGGAATTTTGGGGTGACCATTAATGAAATATACTTTAACACAACAGCCCTTTAAATCACTTTAGTAATAAAGCTCAGTTTAGTAATAATGTTAGATTTTCAAGTGAAACATTTCGCTTTTACACTGTACGAGCCTCACCCTCGAACCTTAAGGTAATCCACCGACCCTTGCCGTACCGGCGTACCACGAACAGCTATTTACTGTTAAACGTGAAGTCGAGTGAACAATGATGTCTGAACTCACCTATGCACCTTAATACAATAATTTTCATTACAAAGACGGCTGACTTGGATTGTTATTGTTTGTTTAACGTCCCTTTATTGCTTATCCTGTTATAGTGAAGGATCTTTAACGAGTACCTGACATCGTACAGGATCGGGTCCTCCATTTTACATCCGAGGGACGGCATAGCCAAGGATTTTTTACTCCCATCGTGGTAGGTGAACCGGCGACCTTTAGTATTGTAGCTTGCTATGCTAGGCACTCCACCACAGGTGACCCCCGGCTGACTTGGAACTAGCTGTTTTTCTCACTTTTGCTCTCACTTATTAAGGATAAAAGCAACGTCAGAAAAATGCTAAAAGGAGGTCTGGAAAGTTATCTTAACTAACTCGAAAGTGACACTAGCGCTATCCCCGAACACACAGGAGAACAGATAAAGTTCGAGTGTTATTTAGATTAGCCGAACACTTTTCGAACAGGTATTTAGAGGGTGAGATTCGCACAGTGTAAAAGCACCTTTATAAAAGTTTTAGTACAGTATAAAGAACAGTAACAACTTATACTATGAAATATAATATGGAGGTGGCAGAAGAAATATTTTAGTTCCATAAAAAAATTGATTTTTAGATTCTATTTACATGATAACGTTTAATTGTACTTTTTCATTCGTATTTTTTTTTCCTTACGTGAGTTCCTGTAAATATTGGATTTAACTTTTTTTTTTTTTTTTAAATCTCATATGTAAGCTGAAATCACTAATGTGATCGAACTGCTCTCGGTATTTATAAATAAGATGAAATAAATTTATATAATATAAAAAAAAATATATATAAAAAAAGTCCTACCTGTAACGCCAGATTTTCATTTTCGTATGGAAACTGGTGATTTAATTGGTAATTACAATTAATTATTGTATACCTCAGAATGCGGACAGCTTTTAAAACTCGATTTAACTCATTTTTCATGTCTTGATTATTGAAAGCAATAGGAATGAGGGGAAACCGTTTATACCCCCAAAAACAACAAATTCCTCGAATAAAAATTCAAATCACATAAAAATTTTAAAATCTTCATTTTAATTTTGAATTTCTGTTGAAGTCTTCAAATTCCAAAAACAGGGAAAACGGTGAATTTTGTAAATACTTTTTCGCAAAAAAAATTAACCTGACCACTATCACTCTTGTAGAGTTCTTGGTTTAGTACTTTGTAAAGTTCCCTTTACTCTTTAACAGTAGCGACAGGAAAGAAAAACGCTGATACATTTTTTTCCCTTAAAATATTTTTTTTTTTAATTTAGAACCAACTTAACTAAGACAAACTACTACTACAATAAATGCAGAACTTACTGAACTAAAAACGATTTATGTCAGACTTTACAAGGTCAGGGTATGGGACACAGGAAGCCTCCCAACCCATGTTCGATCCACGGCTGGTGTAATAAAACAGGTTTTATGTACCGCAGTCGGATATTACTGAAGCAATGTCTGTAACTTACCAAGCGATTCAAACAAATTCTATTTCGACAATTCGAAATTTTTCCAAAATACTAGAAAACAACGACTTAAAACTAATTTTATGCTAATTTGATCCTAAAGTGGCCACTGGAAATTCTCAAAGAGCTAATCGTGCTACAATGTATATTTTTATAAAATTCTAAGATACCACAGAATCAATCACATTCCGTTCATATTGGCAATGTTAATAGTATTTCTTAGCTTATTATCAACGTTCATATTTCATTACCTCGAAAAATAGAACATCAGTTTCTCTCTTCATATGGTCTGTCATAAGAAAGTCTAAAAAACAGAAAGAAAGAAACTTAGTAATAAAAGTAACAAAGAGACATCTAAACTTCCACTTACTGTTTCAACTTCGATATTTCAGCATTTTTCTTTTACATTTGGGATTTTTTAACATTTTGGAGCTATCGTCTCATTTTAAAATACTAGGATATATAAATGTAAGATTAAACAGTAAATAAATCTGCCAAACTTTGATGGTTCAAACCTTGGTGGCTCTTGAGTTAAGGGACCAGATCTGGATCCACCATGTACTCTACTTCTCAAGAAGCATTGAACCTAGGTTTATTCTCCAATCCGATTAAACGATTATCATCTATTTCGATATTGGAATAGTTCATAGTACTTGAATATTGAATTAATTCAGACTCCAAAATAAAATTAACTATCTGATATCTGGCAAAAGGTTACCGAACGCCTTCTAGGGATTAAATATATTTTAGACTATGATATTTTACTATCGGTTATTTTAATATCGAAATATATAGCTGCATAATGAGGACGAAAATAACGCAGATGAATATAAAATAAAGGAAATATCATCAACCGAATAAAAATATGAGTCTATTATTTTATTTATTAAACATTTCCTAAAAAATAGTCATATATATATATAAAAAAAATCAATTTTAAGTAATTTGAACTATGGTACAGAATGCTTTGGAAGAAACGAGAGTTGATCCGGATACGGAAGAAGAGAAAGTAGGGACGATGAAAGTAGATTTATTGTATCGAAGGCCGTGCGAGGAGTTTGTGGGCTATAAGCGAAGTGGCTTGTAAAGTTAACAGGTTTATATTGTTTCTTAACTCCGTTATAAAAAGAAGTATGGCCCCCATAAAAGTGAAGAGCTTTAGAAAATCTGCTCCCTCTCTTTTTTAAGCCTTTCGCATTCCCCTCTATTTGAGGTCTCTTTAAGAAATCATCACCGATCATAGGCTGTTTGTTTATTATTAGCAGATCTAAATAGAGGACAGATCATCACATTTATAATTATTTTTTGTTTTTGTTATTGATTGCTTTGTTTATACTTAGTGAGTAAACAAAGTAATGTTTGTGATTATTTTATTCATATGATACTTGTCATTAGAGGAATTATATACTTATATGAATGTATAATTATTAACTTCAGATATCCTGAATGGTTTAAAAAAAAAAAAAAAAAAAAAAAAAAAAAAAAAAAAAAAAAAAAAAATCTGAACGCTTTATGTTTAAACTCTTGGTAGCCCATATTATTGGGCTACTTAACATTTAATTATGAAATACCAAGAAAAACGGAAAAAATATAAAATAAACGGCATTCATCACAAATTGTACTACTTTCTGGGTAGACCTGTACTGAAGCCATACATTGTGAGAAATAGCATTTTAAATTTTCGCTTTGTTCGAATGACAAAAAATTATCTTATAATGCTATTTATTTCGTAATAATAAAATTTATTTATTCACGAAATGTAAATATTTTGTTTTTTTACAAAATATGCTATTATAGTTCTTAATTTTTGGTTCGAACTCTTTTTTAGATTTAGAGCTAGATAAGTATTGGTTGATGCTAAATCGATTGAAATAGAATTCCAGAATTATAAAATAAATAAATTATATATTCAATGAAGTTAGAGACTTTTGCAGTTACGGGGGAACAAACAATTTAGATCATATTTTAAATTATTACATCAAGACTTTTCAACCTCTAGGGCAGTCTTCAATGGTCCTTAAAAATTATTCATCCATATTGTAGGTCGTTATTATAATAAATGAATGAATAAATAAAGCGGAATGATGAGATGATGACGACCCATAATATGCAGGAATTATTTTCAAGGCTCCATGAAGACGGATCTGGTGGTTGGAACATCAAGATGTAATAATTAAAAAAATAATAATAAAAAACCATCACAGTAGAGACAAAGATGTAAATTATTTTTTCCCTATTAAGTAAATAAATGTAATTATAATTTTCCTAAGAATTGATGAGCCTGATCTTGATCTTGAAGACCCAATTTTATCCCCGAGGCCCAATTTCATATTTTTTTTTTTTTACAAATAGATACTATAGAGTGGACATAGTAATACTTGAAATACCAAAGTAGAGGCAAAAAAAAAAAAAAAAAAAAAAAAAAAAGCAATATAACCCAAATAACTAAATATATTTTAAAATAAACATTTTGAAAACATTTCAAATTATTAATAATAAATTCCGGTATAATTAAAAATCTTGTTCACCGTGTGATGTAATTGATCCCTTAGACCCGCTGGTTCCCATACAGCCCAGTACCAAATCGTAATTAAGCTCTGAACGGAGAACCGTTTTCATTGAGCCGCTCGAAAACATGTCCAAGGGAATTACTTTTTAGAAACTGATTAATTTAATGTCAGTGTAATAACACTGATGAGATTAAACTTCCCAGTGCAAAGCATCATGTTTCACCAAATGATAGGGAAATATGTTTTGTTAAAAATTGGTCATTTTTAATTTTTAAATATTATTTTATTCTTTTTAATATTTGTCAGTATTTTTCATGGATAACCATACCCTTTTTCACAATGTTACTTAGGTTAGCATAGCAAGGTATGCTTCTGTATTTTCCATTCGTTTAGATAGTCAAGGTTTTATTTTTAGAATCTACCATTTTTTTTTCTTTATATAGCAGGGAGTTTCGCTCTTTTTATTATTTTATTTTTATCATAATAATTATTATAAATAAAATAGCATATTTGAGGTAAAATTTGTTTAAATAATTGAAGAATGACAAAAAGGATATCAGATCGGATGATGACGATTTATGAAGGGAGCGCCGTAAGGTATAAAAAAACGAAGGGAAAAGAAAAGAAGAAAAAGATTTAGGAAAAGTTGGGCTGAGCCATGGGAAAGCCCGTCCTAAGCCTGGTCCAAGTCTAAGTAAAGTGACATTTAAATACGCAATGAAAACTTAATTTTCCTTTGCCCTATCCCTCTGAGGGCCGAATTCCCGACCGTTAAAAAATATTCACGTTAGGACCATTAGGAAGATCTCAACGTTTAACTGCTCCGCAACGTCGTGAATAAATTAAAAACTTTTTACGCCCCCTCCCAGCCTCCCCCTCTTCCAACCCTTATAAATGTATTTACAGGTTCTGTTTACCCATCTTCTAAGGGGAATCTTATCGTTGATAATGTAATTGTTTTTCCGTACGGCCCTTTATAATAGCCTTTTTAAAATTATGCAAACACATTACATTGAGACGCTTCTCCTTAGAGATTGGAGATAAAGGCCCCCTTAAAAGAAAACCCAAGACAAAGTGACATTATTCAATATCTGGAAAGTTGAATTTTCTATAATATAGGTATAATCCATTGAGAAAGTGACATCAAATTTTATAAATTCTTCTTGGGACGCTTTTTCTATAAAGAATAATTAGAATAATCCATATGGGTAAATCAGTTTATAAATATGTCAACAAAATCAACAAAACTCCCGAGTTTATTTGAATGGAATTATAGGAAAAAATGGTTGTTTTTATCATGTAATAGAGCACACATATCACAGTGACATGACAATATTCTTCTATGACCGCATCCCCCTAAGGTTTCCAATCCTATTTTAAAACCAATGTGGGTTCAAATAATTTTATTGACGTAAAATGATCATACGAAATATCAAACAAACAATTAGAACTCAAATTAGTAATTATTAGTATTACAAACCTAACTAGCAGTGATTCTAAAGTAACTGTATGCTTCTCTATTCAATTAGTTTTTCCCTCGTCATTTAAGGCATTAATCGGTAACTTCTTAAATGATCCGCAATGGGCACACCCAGAAAGGCCTAGAACAATCCAACCATGAGGTCACAAATTCATCACTGTAAACCTTCCAGGGATTGTAGAACGTGTACAATGTAACAGAAAAAACATCTGTTTTGATTTCACGTCACACTATTTCCAACTTAATCTCCATGTATTGGTTTAAATCCAGTAGATAAACAGCTATATCGAAGGCTTAAAACTTAACCGTAACGTTGGCAAACATTGAAATGTGGCTACACGTTTTTGTATGATCGTACCCCAATCAATTTTTCCTTCAAACAATACTAAGAATAACTGAATATCAAGGTTTTAAAAAACAATCTGACATTATTGATTTAAGATACAATATATTTTTATTATCGTTTACAATTATAACAAGGGTGGATGAGCGAGGGAGGAGGGTCATAGTAAAATTTTAACATAATCTATCTCTGTGTCTTCAGGGGGAGGCGGAGACCGATGGGGATGGAGTGAAAGGATTAGAAAGAGGGGTGAATAATGCTAAGGTAGTCAGTGATGATAAAAATCTTTTAAGGTATTGTAAAAAATATTGTCAATTTTAGTTCAATTGAGGTGAGGACATTGTCTGAAATTCAGAAATTCTTAAAGATGTTTAACAATGGAAGCATAGAATCTCTATTTAGATAATTGAAATTAAACAATAGGTATGTTGGTAAATTCGACGCAATATCAGATAACTTGGACGGGAGCATAGCAGGAAAAAGTAACTACCTAATGGAAATTTTAAAACTATGGAAAAAAAACAATTTTTCTCCTTTATTTAATTATCAAATTCTTTCATATTTCATATTTTGCCATTTCTCACTATTAGGGATAATGAGAGAATGTAAATTATTCCAAATAAAATATCAACAGAAACTTAAAAGAAGAAGTTTTCCTTCGACATTTCAGAGCCATCAGAAAATTTCTATGATGATAAACCTTACCATACATCAAGGAATGCTCAACTCAGATTCAAGATGCGTTTATTCAATATCGTTAGAGCCGATTTTTGAGAAATCGCAAAAAGGTGTAAACTAGTTGCTATAAGGGCGCACTTTTTTCATTCAATTTTGATTTAACTGTCACTTCTATAGCACAGCATATACATACTTTAACTACCTAATTTCAGTTTCCTACCATTTATGGCTTTTGAGCTAGTTTGTCTCACCTAGACTATTTCGTGGGACTTTGGACTCAGGGGACAAAATGTTGTAAACCGGAAGTCGAAATTTTTGCCGATCTGATTGCTTTATGTTACTGTACATTCTATGTTTAGGTATAGCCTTTAAGGCACTGCAGAGGAGAAATAGATAAAATAAAATATGGGCAAGTGAAAGTAAAAAAAAATCTGCTTATTCCATTTTAAAAGTAGACGCGTTATATACAAATTAAAATCGGGAAATTAAAATTTAATGTATAAATATATCTTGACAGTCACCAGTTACCACAAAATTACATTTATTGGATACCAAATGATGGGAGAAACTCGTTTCCTTAATTACAAGTTTAGCCCCTGTAATAGAATAGGCTTTTCGCCTAGTCCTAATCCATTTAAGATTTTCGTTCCTAGAATACCATGGAGGGTTTATTGTCTTAAATGGACATTTAGAGTAATTAAAATTATTAAGGATTTTTTTCGTTTAGAATTCCATGAACCCTGAAGGGCAAAGGTCGACCTGAGGGTTCGGGCCCAGAGAGGTTCGTTGCGCGGGGGTAATGTTTAGGAAAGGATTAATCGTAGCGATGTGGGATCAATTAGAAAGGAGCTGATGCTCAACAATTCTAAAGCAAACTGACAGGGGCCATCCAGTAACCGAAGGCAAACACCGAGTTTCATCTAACGATGTTTCTACAATGTAACGATTCAACGGTCTTCCCGGTAAAGTGGCATCAACTCAGCAAATTCAAATAAGGTGTTTTTTTTATTTTGATCGAATAATAAAACTTCGGCATTCCCTTTGCCCTCCTGATGCTTTTTCGTTAAGATGATACTAAATGGTGGCAAAGGTCTAAGGGATACATATAATGCTTTTCTGCGTTCATCATATGAACAGCTACACTCTCTCAAGCCCTGACGAACACCTGTATTGTTAGGTCGAAACGTTGGCTACAATAAAATAGTTTAATACTATTTTGTAGTATATTGACCGCCACCCCGGACTATTCTCATCAATATATAAATAAAGAAAATAGGTCAAATATTGTCAAAATAGGTCGGAAATAACTGCATCTATCATTCTCTGTATCAGAAATAGCAAGATTGTGGATGAAAGAGAGAAATAAAATACGCTTTATACGATGTTTTTTCTGCTATATTTTTATTCAAATTTATGTACATTTTGTTACTCTGTATCAAACATTTACCCCATGTACAGCATAAAACTGTTCTATGTAAAATAGATTGAATAGGTTCCATATGGTAGTGTTGATTTGAAATAGAGTTTCGTTTGAGTTCGTAGAGCGTTTGAGTTGGACTTGATCCGATTTCGTATTTTCTTCTCCTCATCATAAAAAGTGCTTATGCTAAAAAGATTTTAGCAATGAATGTAGTGGTTTGGAACAGACGTGATCTAAATACTTGGAATAGTTATTATGAAAAATGAAATCGAATCCTTTCGGTATAGTGTTGGATTCTTTCACGTTTTCTTAAACGAAAATCCGTTTCATCCGTTTTTATATAAATGGAAGTGTTGTTAATCTTGATTACAAAATAATGCCATGTTCAGTAATATTAACAATTTAAAACTTTATATGAGCAATATCTAACATCTTTCATAGGATCCACAAGAATTTAAAAGCTTCTTGCTAGGAAAATCTTTTCTAGAGCGGCGGTTTAATAACACGTTTGAGGAAAGAGAGGGTGGAAGAGAGAAGCCCTCTTATTGCAGATGGGGCTTATGACCCCCCTCTGGGTAAACACTAGGACTTGTACCCACGCATTCAGGCCAGACTGCCATGGAGCCGCTCGTCGAAGCGAATAAAAGAAACGAAAACATTTTATCACCAATTATTTCCCATTTATTACAGATCTAAAGTAAATAGATGCGCCCGGAATGAGCGATGCGCAGCTCAAAATATGTTGTTATTATTAAGTTACCCTCTATTATCAAGAATTACAGTCAACCTTCCAACAGCAGATAGAATAGGTAGGCAACATATTAAATTTACCAGCAACGAGGGTTTAGAGGAAGCTCTACGAAACTCCCATAGTAGAAATTAACTTTCTAATGTTCGGCCTGTTAAAATATTTATTTTAAGTAGGGGCCCCTTTACTTTGGATATGCTGTATGTTGTAATTATTTCTCGTCGAGGGACATTCTTTGCACTACCAAAAAAGTATTTCAAAACTTCTGGAAGCGAATGAAAGTAAAACACATTTAATTTTCTTTGAAAAACGGGGTCTATTATTGAAGATTAAGAAAGGAACCATATGAACATGAGAATCTATATAAAAGGATATCGGAACTTGGGCAGCCACGAAGTCTTGTGACCTATTATCTCGGATGACTAGCATAAAAAAGTTTTCACGCTTATATTCGTCTTAATTTTTTTGATTCGTAATTATTTAGAGGAGATCTATGTTTTTTTGGTGTCTTTGTTATAGACATTAGATTAGATTAGATAGACATTTGAAATGTTTGAGCATATCCAAATACTGATAATAACTACTATTTGCAGGTATCTTACCTGTAGCCATGTGTGTCAGTGTGGGTCACTTCCGCTGTGGGGCTGCCCCCCCCCCTCCCTCCATAAAATGTAAGAAATAAAAACTGCAATTTTAATATTCATTTTTATTTATTTAAAATATGTATTAAGTAATAAATAAAAACATATTTTAATTTTCAATTGTCAATTAGTGTTATTTTAACCTTTAATTGAGCCTTACATGGTCTGAATACCTTGATACGATGGACAGGAACACGTTTTTTTCCTGGGGTCAGCATGTAGTGGTTAGCATGGCAACTTACAATACTAAAGGTCGCGGGTTCGCGTCCCGCGGTAGCCCTAGGATTTTTTAACGGGAGTAAACAATCCTTGGATATGCCGTCCCTCGGATAGGATGTAAAATGGACGTCCCGAGCCTGTACGATCTCAGGTAGTCGTTCAAAATCCCTATGCTAATTAAACCGGGGTAGGTAAAATTTAGGACCCTCACAGTAGCATCGTCCAATTAGCCTTAGTAGCATAAAAGGACTTTAAGCAAACAAACGTTTTTTTCTTTGGGAAAGCTGGAACTTTACGATTCTCTCGCTGTGCAGAATATTTTCAAAAGCGATTTTCGGCGAAATTTCGCGTGTTTTTACTGGCTATCATATGCCGCTAAAAACTCTTATTTGACAATAACATTTTTTTCAGTGGATGCTTCTTATGTTTTTAATTATAATTTTTATATTATATTGATTTAATCATTATTGTGGGTAACCACCTTTTTTTTTAAATTATTTTAAATAATTTATTTTTGAAGAGAAAAGATTTGGCTTCCCCGGGAGTCAAATCCGGGTCTTCCGCGTGACATGCGCGGTATGCTAACCATTGCACCACGGAGCTCGCTTCCAAATGGTGCCAAATCTTTCCTCTTCACTGACACCTCTCCCACGATCTCGCAAATCAACTTAGCGGTACAATGGTTAGCATACCGCCCATGTCACGCGGAAGACCCGGGTTCGATTCCCGGCGGAGCTATGTTATAGGAGCTATATTATAAATCTTTTATCTTCAAAAATAAATTATTTAATATAATTTTTATAGACATTTTTTCCCTTTGTATTTTTTATCGTATTTATTTATTTAGTTTTTTCCTTTATCCTTTTGTATTTCTATATTTTTCCTTTCTAATTTGGTCATTATTTAGTTGTTTGTTTACGAATGGATCCTTAGGTCACTACTATGTATTAAATGCCCTAGAGTGTGGCAGATTGTATTAATTCTTTTCAATAAAAAACAAAACAAAAAACTATAATTTAAAAAAAATGTGCTGCCTTATACTAAAATGGATTTAGGAAAAACATTAAAAAATACAATTTTATTTATTTATTTTAATCCTGAAAACCCTCAATATAATTATTTAAGTAGTGAAATAATTTTTTAAACAGGTACAGTTATATATCTATATATATATATATATATATATATATATATATATATATAATAATTAATGCCATATATAATACCATACTATAAAATAATGAATAAGCAATAAATTCAATACTGAAAAGAGGCTTGGTGAAAAGTAAATAAACAGAACATACAGAATTGAACACTGAGAATCATTAGTCTCAAATTTCTCTTGCTAGCATTGTGGTCGTGGGATGAAATGTTGTATTATATCTACCATAAAGGGGAATAAAGGAAATGTTTTTATTTAACTTCAAAATGACGGCATTTAGAAATTAAACAATATTTCGCAAGTGACAGTTATACAAATATTAGGGATCATTATTGATTGAGAGGTAGGGCGTTTTGCATAGTTTTAATGTTACACATTTTGTAATTTTATCGTAATTATAAATGTTTAAAAGAATTTAAGGAAGATAACAATTCACTGTACCCAAGATTAAAAAAACATTAAAAAGTATATATTAATTCAAGTACCAATAAACGTAACTTTTATGATTAGTTGCAATTAAGTGAGGAATTAGCCTAACGATCGACTCCTCAATGTGTCATTCAAGGTTGGTGTACTCCTTCGGAATTGCTGAAGCGAGATAATAAGTTTCGCTCACTTAATGAATGCTATTCTTAACCTACGGATCCGAGATATTTTGATTGTAGACTTATAAAAATAGTGTAAATATTTCAGAAATATATAATACTAGCTGTTTCTACTACCAGTTTCACCCGGGGAATTTCATTTTTCTAATAAACGTGAACAATTCTATAAAAAAAATAGCACTGATAGATTATTATTCCAAAGCTTTAGGATATACTACATTTTTAGTGTTACCCTCTGGGGCATATATAATTAGGTCTTTAGATGAACCTACTCTAGAGCATGCACCCTAAAGCTGACCCTGAGAAAAACAAGGGGATTCCAAGTTGATACCAGCTACCCTCAGTGATTGCCCTTGAGCTTTATTAATAGTCATCGCAAATACGACCCGAACTCGGCTGGGAATTATACTCCTTTGAAGTCAAAGGGCTTATCACTGGGGACAATTGGGATTCAAGGCATGGAAAGCCGTAAGAGCAGAAGGGGATAAGCAAGGAGGTGATAGATTTCAATTAACCAAATAAAGTGTCCGGGTTGTTTGCATAAATCAATCAGGTACCAAATATCAAAGAACAAAGAAGAAAACCAGTCGCAAAAACCAATGGGAAAAGCGTGGGTCAAGAAAAGTTCGTTAGGACAGAAGAGAGAGCTAGGAGCGAGAAGCGAGTAGCGGGGATACGCGCACTCTTCGGCCAATAACTCGAAAAGGACTCATCATTCAGCCTTAAAACGTGGACCCCGGTCCATTCCGGAGTATCTGCCTTAACGGGCCTTGTTGGCCTCTTCAAAATCTAGTTGACCTCTTCAAACGGTCAATTTCGTAAAAACCTAATGTAAAGCTAGATCGTAACGATTTTTATAACAATAATGAATATACCCAGAGATTGGCTGAAGTTATGCAATTTTAATATGTACAGGAGTTCGCACCTGGTATGAAAGAACCACTGAGCGAAATTTGGAGAATTTAGGACAAACGGTATGTATTTCTATAAAGAACAAACAAACAAACAAATAAACAGAATTTCATCTTTATTTATATAAATATTTTGACGCTCAATATAACGAGTTTTAATAAGTAGAATTCTGCCAGGGGCCTATATATAAATAAATGGAGCTATTCCATGGGGTGTAGTTGAAGCGAGATGTTTTCAACTGTGTAAAGAGTTGCCGATAGAAGTTGAAGGGCGGGGGGTAAATTATCCCCGATCCACCCCTGTAAACAATGCAGCCCACGTAGGCCCGGGCTTTAAAACTGCCCAAGGCCCGTGCAAATTGCCTGCCTCCCCGATCAACTTCACAATGGGAGGCCGCCTTTAGTTGCCTTTATTGTCGGCACCGGGTTTTACACATGATCCCTCTTTTTAAATCCAATACACCTTCAGTACAATGCCATTAAATCTAACCTTCTATTGTAAAATAAATACAAAAACTGATAAGAATTAGTTTCAAAATAATAGAGATACGGATGGATAAATGCATATTTTTTAAAGACATTTCTCTTAACTAAAACCCTAACAATTGTTGACACCAAGTAAAGCTTCTAACTAAGTTAATTAATACAATTCCAGAAGCTTGTTATCGGAAATGTTGGAATTGTTGGCCGTTATTACGGAGGAACTGCTGATGAAACCGACCAATGGAATTGCGAACGTCACTATGCATATCAATTGGTATTTGAGAACATTCTGTTTCCATGGCGGCTCACAATCGCTTGGATTTTTTGTCGAGAAAGTCAATTTAATTGTATAGGTAAGTATCGGGTGATCTCAAATTTCTCCAATGATAAAATTACGTCGTAGGAATTACTTAGATTTCTTAATTATCTTTTTGATATATTAATTATGATAAGTTTAAAAAAAAAATATTCCTGAAGAGTTCATTTTCGTATTACTAATTAAATGTTCTAAACAAGGTTCACTATTTTCATCATGTAGGTATTTGATAATTGTTAAATTCTCTGTCAATAATTACTACCACACTTTCTTCTCTTGTTTCAACTACCTACTTGGCTTGTTGAATTGAGGCTTCCTAGACTCAGTAGGGATGGGATATTAAAAACCAATGTGTTTAATATGAAATATAAAATAATTTGATAAGTATGATGAGGAGAAAAAAAATTCTCAAGATGCAAATTTAAATATTTTAAATATGGCGTATAGCCTTTCGTTTGTTTTTTCCTAAAAAAAAATTCTATTCGGTTTGAAAAATTTATAAGCAGCTAATATTTGTTTATGAATGAAAAATTAAATTGTTATTGATTTGATCGTCTAATTCTAATTATATTCCTATTATTACTATTACTATTATTATTAATATTACATTTGGCTCGTTAGCCTTAAGAACTTAAAGTGTGGAAAAATGTCAAAAGCTAAATCTAGACGGTTTAATAGATAACTTTTTTTTTTTTTTTTTTTTTTTTTTTTTTTTTTTTTTTTTAAGAGATATTTTTCATTGTTTAAAAAATCAAAATGTTTTATGGAGGCGCCGCACAGTGGTCAATAATTGCTTTTTGGCGGACATAAATCTGCCATTTCCACAATTTTACAGATAAATTGATGGGATCTTTTTTATTACCTTCTTACTTGTACTACGACCACATAAAAAGATCAGTTAAATTCACTTGCGCCTTTTTTAGAAAAGTATATTTTGTATATGTTTACAGAAAAATTGGCAATGTTTGGCCCTGTAATTTGTTCTAAATGGTACAGGTACATTTACAAGCTCCTTCTAATCTATAACATAAAACGACTACACCTATACATAAGGTTTTCACTTATAAATGTATATTGCGGTATAAAATTCTCAGTTAATTCGTCAAATCTTATCGATAACAAATCTTTTACAAAGAAAGTCTATATTTATTCGTTTTTAGTTTAATGAAGAGCAAATATGTATGTGATATCAGCTATTCAGTAGTTTTTCATCTCAATTAATCAACTGAAAAAGGGAAACAAAATTCTGTTTACTTGTGAAACCCCTTATTCGATAACAGGTACTCAAGGTTTTCAATAAGGCTATTCAAAATTTTATACCGCAGTATACATTTATAAGTGAAAACCTTATGTATAGGTGTAGTCGTTTTATGTTACAGATTAGAAGCAGCTTGTAAATGTACCTGTACCATTTAGAGCACATTACAGGGCCAAACATTGCCAATTTTTTTGTAAACATATACAAAACATACTTTTCTAAAAATGGCGCAAGTGAATTTAACTGATCTTTCTATGTGGTCGTAGTACAAGTAAGACTAGAAATTACCCCAGTGATAACTCCGGGGAGCACCCCTTTGAAACCGAGAAAAACGGTTTTTATTGAAAAAAGTAGTATATAAATTGCCTTTGTACCCTAATAAGCGAACCAAATTCATGTTGCTCATAGGTAATATACCAGTCGTTGAATGTAAACTTTTAGTGAAATCGGTATATTGATATCTTATAAAAGGAGAAAATCGAGTTTAATGTTGAATGTTTAGTTGTTTTTAAAATAACCATAACTTCTATGCAATACGAATTTTCTTTTGGATACTCGGTGGTATAAAAGGCCACCCTCAGACTAAAAAAATAAAAAAGAAAATTCTGAAAAATATTGAGTTCTTCCATTTTTTTTTGCATACTAATGAAAACTATCTATTAACACACAAGAAACCTGGTTTTGGGTAAGCAAAAAAGGACACTTAGACCGAAGCAATCTTAACGAGAATTCCTTCCTTGGTTTTTGAATTTTTTGGATTTCCTCAAAAACCTTTGATTTAGTTTATACGAAGTAATTAAAAGTATTTTATTATGCCTAGCAATAATAAATGACTAGAGATAAAATATAAAGAATTTGACATGTATGGGAAAAAAAGAAAAATGTTTCCCCGAGATAATGTCGATTACCGTTTCTGGGTGTGTGGTATATTGTAATATATACTTATTTTAAATAATCTATTTTTGAAGAGAAAAGATTATTTAAAATAATTTAAAAAGAAGGTGGTTACACACAATAATGAGTAAATTAATATAAAGTAATATATACATGTACATTATAAAGTATATCCATCGTTGGAAAGATGAGGATCTCATTAAGAATAATATTTAGTATATAACAGGTACTACATGTATTTATATACATAGTACAATGTGTATAAGTGTGTATACACATAGTATATAACATGTAGGTAAACGAAATAAAATAATTATTCATTTATAGTGTTTAACGGAAATTATTTATTCCTTTTTACTTACCGAAATTTTTACTTAAATAATTACACAATTTAGTTGCTTAGCGAGACTGCATGTAAGAAAACACGAAATGCACAAAATATTTATTGCAGTTTTGAGATGGAAAAACATGTAGAAGGCAGAACTTTATCTTTAATAATGATAATTTTAGTTTACAAACTTTAGTCTCATAATAGGTATTTACGGATGAATTATAAGGTAGCTTCCTTACCAGAACAGTAATCGGTGTCGGTTTCTGGAAAGGCATCAGAGTTGAAAATTAGGAAGTGTAAATACTCCTCTACCTTCCTCTTCCCGCCGTGTATTCAAAAACAGTAAGTAGAAACTCGACAATTGAGGACATAAGGATTTATTTTTGAGGATTCATATGTAAATAATAAAAAAAGCATTAACGTCTGTCAAGTATTTAAATAATTATAATACGCCATACCTTATAGAGAATGACAAACAAGAAGAAGTAAATAAATATAGAAAAAGTTGTTTCCTGTGAACTTTCTAAATGGCGTTTAATCTTAACAAAACAATGGTAATTGAAAGTTGCCAAACCAGATTTTCAGTTTATTTTATGAAGGTCATAATTTAAATATTGTCTTTACTGATGATGCCTTGACAAACATACAAGGTTCTTGAATAACTGAGTTTATTATTTTTATTTAACCTCTCTTATTTTGATATTTGGTCTAATAACAAGATTATTTTGGTTATATATAAAATAGAAAAGTTGCTCTACCCAAAATCAATGATATGTAACTATATGAAAAGAGATATGCAGTTATGTTGGCTGCAGCATATTAATGGAACAAATACATTGCGGAACTTAAGCTATTAAATTTTAAGTTGATCTTGACTTATTATTTAGTTGTTTGTTGTAAAAATGTGTCCTTAGATCACTAAATCCCTTTTTTTCTTCTTTTCTCAAAACATTAACCCTTTAACGAGTAACTTTATTTCTATGCGTACCATCATACGACAAAACGCGTATTTAATTACATATATGAAATCAATGAACATATAACATACAAAAAAAGAAATAGATGTATAACTTATAACATACAAATATAAGAATGAAAAATTATATCTAATGAAATATAAAGAAACTAAACAGAATTTAAAAATAAGAAAAAAGTAAATGCATGAACAGTAAGTAGAATAAGTGAATGTAATAATCATACATAGTAATGGTTAAAAGGAATAGGTTTACCACTCAGAGTGGTGTTGTAATTTATTTATTATTTATTAATTTATTTATTAATATTAATTATTTCTTTTACGTATATAGCCAAATTATTAGGTGAATAATGGAAACATTGAAGCTGAATAAAATATGCTTAGAAAACTCATATACAAGTATGTACGCATAATTACCCATACATCCGCTACAGTATACATGTATGTACATGTACCAAATCCCTTGATTGTGGCAGAATGTACTAAAAGTGTGACATAATGTAATATTTCTTTTTCAGTAAATAAAAAAAAAAAAATTTAAGTAGATAGCCTAAGAAAACTGAATCTATAGATTTATGGTTGTTATACGTGATGGAACAAAGTGAATCAGTATATTAGGGCTAGTGATGTAAGGGAGGAGATTATCAATTTATAGCCAGGGGGACGGCTCCAGAAAGGATTAATTGACGACTAATTGACGATAAATAATTCACAGAGCCATCTGTTATAATAAAAGCCGTTGTACCACGGCAAGAAGTTATAACCAAATTAGAGGGTACCATGTGCCTCCATGTAATAAAATTTTCATGATCCATTAGACGAAACCTCTTGTCACCGCTTCAAGATAAATTATACTCCCGCATTGTTTTATGTATCCACTTTTAAAGTCTTCGCAGGGCTGATACTCCCACAAATATTTTTCGGCTTTCTTTTTATCTAACTTCTACGTATCCGATTTCTTTTAGGACCTTTAAATTTTCTTTTTTTGAAATTTTTTTTGTAAAAAATTATGTATAAAGCAGTCATAGTGCCGATTCTTCCACAAATTTTGTTATGCTTTCTGTTTTCTAACTTCTATGTATACAACTGCTTTTAGGACCTGTAAATTGTTTTTTGTTGAATATTGTTTTGTAAAAAGTTATGCATAAAGCAGTCATTGTGCTAATACTTCCAAAAAAATTGTTCGGCTTTCTTTTAATCTAACTTCTACGTATCCGATTTCTTTTAGGACCTTTAAATTTTCTTTTTTTGAAAATTTTTCTGTAAAAAATGATGCATAAAGCAGTACCGATTCTTCCACAAATTTTGTTATGCTTTCTGTTTTCTAACTTCTATGTATACAACTGCTTTTAGGACCTGTAAATTGTTTTTTGTTGAATATTGTTTTGTAAAAAGTTATGCATAAAGCAGTCATAGTGCTAATACTCCTAAAAATTTTGTTCGGCTTTCTTTTTATCTAACTTGTATGTATACAACTCCTTTTAGGACTATTAAATTTTTTGTTGTTGAAATTTTTTTAATAAAGAATTAAATTGAAGGGGTCAGGGCAAAATAGTGCCAAGGTACATTTTTAATAAAAGTAAACTGTAGCTGCAGTATGCTGTATATTACGTAGAACTATATTTCTAAGATTGAAATGCCACCTAAATATGATTTTATAAAGTCTCTATAGTCATATTTAGGTGGCATTTCGATCAGAGACATATAGTCCTACGTAATATACAGCAGACTGCAGCTACAGTTTATTTTTGTTAGAAATGTTGCTTGGCACTATTTAGCCCCGACCCCTTCAATTAGTTAAATCCTAAAAAATAGTGCAAGATAAACTAATAAATCTGTTTAAATCTGCAAAGTCATATGCAAGGAGTTAAAAGAATATTTTTGAATTTGGACTTACTCTTACTTCGAAGATATACCTGTATACAATATATCGAACAAAAAATAAAATTAAAAATATACCAAATGTATCTAGTTTTCTTTGAAATTAATAGAGGAAACTATATTTACATTACACCGTAGGAAGAATTTTATAATTTAAGTCATCATTAGAAAAAATATTAAGGAAAAACAAAAACTGAAAACAGAAATATCGAAGCGTTATGGTACATTAATTGAAATTGACATTTATTTCCGATCTAATATACTATTGTGGACCTTTAAAAGGAATTTATACACATATATATTATTTCTATTGATACAAGTTAATATTAGCATTGAGATTACTTACACAGCATTGAGATGAACTCAAGTAACCGGACCATGGCTAGGATGAACGGAGGTAAGGGTTGAGATGTCGGAGTTAACTGCGGTCCATTTGTTGGGGGTGGATCTGCCCCGGTATTCATGCCCCGGCCCGAATTGGCAAGTCAAATCCCCCTTCGGCCCACTCATCATTCAAATGACGGTAATATCTCCTGCAATTTAAGACTAAACCCTATAAAAAAAGAGAGCCATAAAACTCCTCCACATATCCACCATCTAAGGTATGCCACCTCCGCAATCCAATTCCTCCCCTCCCCACTCCTGGGGGTCAAGTTTATTGCAGCGCTGCAGCCGACCATGCACCCACTGGATTTACGGCGGAATGATGAAAGATGAACCAATATAGGGAGCAGATATTGAGACTTTGGGAGGGGGCCCTCCTCGGCATCTGATTTATCGGCACAACAGGTCGAAGCAATTTGAAGTTTTTAGTGATGGGAATTTATTTTTCCGACATTTGCTGCCATGGGCAATACCGCTCGTATTATTATTATTGTGATCCGAAAGAGATAAACAACCTACACTAAAGTCAAGAGCCTTTTTTATACTGTCTCCTGAAATTATACATAAATCATTTGTCGAACATCCCACTGATGATATAAATGTTAGCTCACCATTTAGATCTGAAGGTGACCGACCATTTAAAACAATAAAATTAAAATCTGAACAAATCTCCAAACATTTCCTCCCACTATTTGTTAAATTTGAGTCTTTTGATTTTCTTATTCTGCTAAATGAGTGTATATCAAAAACAATTTCCTCAAACAGTGTTTGTTTATCAGAAATTTGGATATTCCAGTCCCCAATGATTAATAAATTAAGATGGTCATACTTTTTGACAAAGTTTATCAGACTGTTAAACTCATTATTCCACTCTTTTTGTCTAAGATAAATTGGTAACATGTATAGTTTAAGGTTAACTATTTCTATAATTACTTGGTTATCCATTATCCATTATTATTGTCTAGCTGATGGGCTTATTCCAAGCTATTTGTAAATTTATTTATTTTGTTTGGCTATCTTGTAAATATGAAATAAATAAACTATACTTCATTCATTCATTCTTATTATTGTTACAGGAAATAAGTCCCAATTAGAATAGAAATCAATGGTTAACTTCAGTTGTTCAAACCTTTGAAATTGAATGTAACAACAGTATAAAATATCGAATAGACTTGAACATTCATTTGTATTAACGTAAGCTGTTGCCTTCGCATGCACGTTGAAATGCAAATTGCTGCTGTTTTTAGTTTCATGAATATTCAAATGTAGTAGTTTTTTATTTTTGTTAATTCTAAAGAAACAATTGATATTTCGAAACATATTATATATTGGTATCCAATGGTATTTGGAAGTGGTATCCACCGGACACTGGTGTTCATTGCTTTCATTTTCGTCACTGCAGAACAATGACCTTCTTCGGCAGGAATTAGTCTTCAGAATTGTGATCAGGTTTTATGAAGATTAGTTTGTATATTGTTGTATATTATTAAAATTCATTACGATTTTAAAAGAATAGTTAAGTTTAAAAAAATTATTAATTACTTACGATAGCCTCAAAATCAGTTCATATTTAATTTGTACTTATTTGTCATACTATAGGTTTGAAAACATTACAGGTCATACAACCTGTCATCTATGGTTGTAGCGGTCAGCATGACAAAAACTAAACTCTCGGTCACGGGTTCGTAGCCCGTAAGGTGGTCAGGTGAAATTTTTTTTGTAAATAATGCATAAAGCAGTCATCGTGCTGATACTCCCATAACTTTTGTTCGTAACGTAAGATGGGGGTTCAGAGCCTGTGCTGTGTCAGGTCCTCAGGTCAGTCCACTCGAGGTTAGATTCCTATGGTAACTAACACATTTATATATATGACCTAATAATAAAATAATATTAATAAAATAAAGTGGTTTTAAATAAATAAATAAAAATAAAAAACAATAAATGTTTGTGCTTTATATATTTATTTAATTAAATTTTTACGCCAATTACATTTGAGTACTCTGGTTCTTGATCCAATTTGGTCCACTATTTATTGAAGCATGCAAGAAGAATATGCCGGGGCATAAAAGTAGGGGCCTTGATCATAATATTATATGAAGTTATAAATATCAGATACGACGCGCTCCTCAAGTAGCTTCGACACACGGCTCACCATCAGCTAAATAAGATATTTATCCGCTATTCTTCCACATCCGCTCATGCAGTGCGGGATTAAAGGCAGGCGTAACAGGAGCGGAAGATAAAATGGTATCTGAAAGGTATCATTTGTTATTGAGGGGTGGGGGGTGAGGCAATGAGCTCCCCGGCAACTAATCCCGCTGCCCCTCATCCTCTCAGTCCTGGAAAAAAATAAAGGTTTCAGGTTATCCTCTACGCCCGCTGACAAATCCCCAGATGACAGTAAAGATCTAGGAACAGATGGGATCTTTCCAACATCTGTCATCCTACCCCCTTCTTATCGGATAGCGAACAATTGATGAAATATATCTGCACTATCGTTTGCAACCAATGATTTCTTCACGAGTTTAAAATATCGCTACACTCAAGCGTGAATTCCAACGTTCCATCCATCAGTTACGTTGTTGGCTCACTGCGAAAATCATTTAATGATAAAATAAACAACTTATTAGACGAAATTCCTTATTATCTTCTTTTTATTTTAGGTTGTTAATTAATGAAATTATAGGTTGTTTTTTTCCCTCTTTGTTATTATTGTTTACGCCATATTCTATATACTATTCTGTATATTACCCTGTTTTATGCATAGCTTTATTTTGATATTATTGTATTTAGCATTTATACTTTTTTTGTTAATGCATTGGGCTATTATTAGTAAAAACTCAGAGGATATTGCAAGGATAAATATTATTAATTATGAATTTCACAAAAGGAATCATACTGATGTTAAGACTTTGAGTTCTAGTTCCCCAATGACTTCTTCTAGAGTCATGTGATAAATTAATTATGAATTCAGCTATAATAAATGAGCTCGCTCCAGGTCTACTTCACTAGTTTGATGACATAAATAACTCTCCTAGATCTTTTAGTAAGTGGTTAACTACAGGAATGATTTTTCTTGAGGTCCTTGGAAGGAAAAATACCAACGGGATGTAATATGTTCTATTGTTCCATAAGTCCTGAAAAGGGTTGTGTTTTGTTTCTATCAGACTTTTAGATCACCAGTCCTCAGCTATGAAAGGAAATCCTATCGTTTGAGATGTGGGATTCGTAAAATAATATCCTAGACTCGAATATTTAATTCTGGTGTTTACTGTATATATGGGGATTAAATAACCATTATTTTTTCATATTAAATAAGCTTCAAGCACATCCTATAATCGATCTATACTATACATCGATCTATGATTGGAATCATCAAACAGAAGACCGCGACAATATCAAGTCAAGTGTTTTGAGCAATAATCCCATGTGTTATTATTTATTCACACGTTTTTCTTGTATGAAATTCGTGATCAATATATCATTTTTTTCCAAGTTGCGATTGTTAAAGTTTAGACACGTTTTTGAATAAACATGTGATACCTGGAAAATTCATTAGAAATTTTTTTATCATCTTATAGACTAATATAAATATTTGTTTATTTATATGTAAATTTGTCATTTGTTGTCATATCTGTAAAAGTATAAAATAAAGTAACAGCTTACCAGATACATTCTCAAATATATATATATATATATATATATATATATATATATATAAAACAAAGGGGCCGGGATGGCCGAGTGGACAAGGGCGCTTGCGATTGATAAAGCAACGTCCATCGTGGTTAGTACTTGGATGGGTGACCGTTCCATTCGGGTGACCGCCCACCATTGAACGCCTCGCAGTCCAAGTCTACCCCCACCCCCGGGTATGTGAGACCCGTCGGTCTACTGGAGGCGACTCACACCGACCGGGCGTAGGAGTGATGAACCTTCCCCGTGTATCTCATCGAGAATCGTGGTGTGGTTTTCCAGGATGTCAGTAACCGCCCGGAGGTTTGGTTCAGGGACGGTATGCTTCAGGGAAAGAAATATAGGTCCTCGGGGCCTGCTGACTCTGAGCTACCATAATCCTTGGACCTAGACCAGTTTGTCACTGTCCTTGAACCCGAGAGAGCTGACGCCATCGGTGGGAAGGACACTGCCAAATTGGCCCTAATGGGATTGGTTATGGAGCTATGGGCAGTCTGCCGCTGTACCATGGTGACCATGGCTTGCAGCAACGTGAGGTTTGGGCTACCCCCTCCATGCTGTCTGTACTCCCGCAAGCAAAACAAATGTATGTAAGAAGACCACACTGCGCGGCCAAAGGTCTAATTAGGCCTAATGTGCCAACCGAAAAAAAAAAAAAAAAAAAAATATATATATATAACAAAATAACGACAAAGAACATAAAGTGGTGTAAAAAATAACTAGTTCAGCTTTACTACTAACATTAATGAAACTTAACATACTAATTATCCAACTGATAATAGACTTCTTCGTAAAACTTAAAAATAAATATAAAGAAACGAAATATATAAAGTGAAGATATAAATAATCATCACTACTAAGGAACTTTTTCCTAATATTAATTTACTTAATAAAAAAAATCATTCAATTTATTTAGATCCTCCGATTCTCAGAAACTAAGCAACTTTGCTAAGTACTGTTTCATAAGTCAATTTAAATATTTAATAAAAATCCTAAAAAATTATTGAAGACCTAATATTAACTATATTCTCGTGTTATTTATGCCTTTATATTAAATGACCTGAATCAACCAGGAGCCATTCTACAACGACCCCCTTAATACCTGTTACCTACAGAATCTGCCTACATCTACTGGTCAGGGTATTTGAGTACCAATAATTTCGAATGAACTTTTCCTAATTATGACTTGATAAAATAGAATTCTCCTATCATCTAGTTTCAATATGAATTTTAAGAGATCAGATGCCACAGTAAGCATGATAGTTGTTCAAAACAAGGCAAAACCCATTTAAGATTCAGCATCACACCGATAGTGTTCAAAGTTTGTACAAAAACAATATTGGAGCCAACTTGGATCAGAGCCAAGGATCCATAAGCGAAGGGTAACAAGCTTAATAAAGATATTTAATTAGGGACGGTATCAACGCAAATTAAGCGCTCTACCATAAACCTTTCCTTCTAAGTCCGAAAACTTAAATTGGTACAATTTAATCAGTGAGATAATCATAAATTAATTTCTGATAATAGCTGAGCTTTATTCACTCCTTACTCTAAATCATGATTCAAACGAATTAAAATATTGTATTGCCGTTAATAAAATGATAAAGAGTATAAAAATGATGCAAGGTTTTATATAAAAAATAATTAAAAGAAAGTATATTAAAAATACGTCCAACAATGTTTACAATGCTTTTAATATCATATAGTATCATAAATCATATCATAGATTTTTATTAATCACATATATAAAAAAGAAATCCAAAATTTATGTTTAAGAAAAGAAATAAAACTTTATGTAAATCTATACAGTTCTGAACAATCGCTTCTTTTTTTTTAAGCGACACCCAAAGTCATTTATCATGTTTAATTAATGAAACATTAAGGATTATATAACAAAGAAGTACGCAGAATGAGAACTCTAAAAGAGTGATATTCTATAATACTTGATAAATCCACTTTTCCGATAGGATGGCCTCAGGGGTGGCAAAAGCACCTACGAAAAACCTTAAATATCAGCTACTAAATGGAATGTAACTTGTGAGCAACTTGACAGACATTAAATGAGCACTACTGAAATTCTCTATCAAAACATTGGTACACAATAACTCTACTGTTACAACATCAAACAACTCTCTTGTATAAATAACTCTCATCATATGAAATTCAGGGGATTCCATATTTCCGTTTGCCTTGACATCACTCCTACATCCTTAGGGGCTTAGAAAAAATAAAGAACGATTACATTGTAATAGATATTCCTGAAATGATTTACATGGGAAATTACTGTAACTTAATGATTTTTATGTCTATCTTGTAATCTTGTGTCTTGTAATTTTTTCTCTTTTTAAATGGCCCAAAGCGTATACAAATGGGCCAGGGAGCTAGAGGCTGTAAAAAAGGGGCTGGAACTCGCGACAAGAGGCGCAGAGGCCGAGGCGTAAATTAGAGCCTGTGTCACGTGTTATCTAGCCACGTGAAACGAAAGTTGACAAATCCTCAGCTTACATTGAAGCTTAAAGTTATCTTGTACTCTCCCCTTCCCTCCTTCTTCTTCTTCCCCGCAATCTCGACTTATCCTCCAGCCCTAAGCCTCCTCCAGGTCGCCAACTCTACTGAAGTCAGCTTAGGTTATAATTGGTTGAGGAGTTTGCACCTATAGCACTTTCTGCGAAACTTCTGATAAGTACCTTTTATAAATAATTATAACATAGGGTTAATCTTTAGGTACGAGGGAGTGATTTCTCTAAAAACTAACTTTAAGGATACTTTCCGAATATGACATTTGGCTGACACTAGCAAAGATGGTATATTTCTTAGAAGGTATCGAATGCTATATGGATTGAACGGATGAAATATAAACTTCTAAGGGAATATAAGTAAGTAAAAATACAACGCTGTACAGCAACAGATTAGCATTCTGTATGACCTGTACCAAAGCTTTAGATCACTGAACCTTAAACAATGCTTTCGATGCTTTGGCCCGGCCAAACATGATGTGTAGTTTTTCCAAGGGGTAACACTAATAGAATATCACATTTAAATTTTATATCCAATCAAATTTCATTTGATTAATTATGTATATTTTACAGTGATGCGATGTTTTCCTTAATATATGAATCCGTCTGTCAAAAATTAATTAGAAACACTGCATTCACAGAATAGAATCATATATAAGGCCAGGCGCACACTGAGACACTCGCGACGAAGAGCAGAGCAGAGTACTTTTTGTGGAAAGTAGATTAGATAGGAACCGCGCACATTGGGACGCAGAGCATGGCAGCGCAGTTTCCTATCTACCACACGTATTACAAAAACTGCTCTGCGTCGCGAGTGTCTCAATGTGCGCCTAGCCTAAACCTTGAAAAATCCTGAGGTAAGGCGCACATTGAACTGTGCCACGCAGGCGACGCAGAAAAAAAAAAAAAAAAAATGCGTCGCACAGTTTCCTGCGGACATTGGACCGCGCGCTTCCTTTCTATTTCACGTTTCATGAAAACTGCTCTGCTCTGCTCTGCGTTGCGAGTGTCTCAATGTGCGCTTGGCCGAACCTCTCCAATCTGTAACTCTTAAACTCTTCCCTTTATGTTTACTCGGTCCTGCTTTTAAATGCTTCCATATAATATTGAAATATATATTAGTATATAACGTAGGATAATAGTTTAGATTCATATATTTAAATATAATTCAAATGAAAATGGCTAAAAACTTTATTAAAGGAAAGAGATGAGTACAATATTATTATACACGATTAAGAATTGAAAGAAAAAGTGCAGATATATATACAGGTTGAGAAAAACTATTACACCTTTTTTACGGTACCTATATAAATATAAAAAAACTAAAATAAAAGCAGGTGGGGGAATGGTTTTGATTATTGGTATCAATAACTTCTCACTTAGCGAAGACGTTGCACAGTGTTCAAAAATAAGAAAAATTAAGTTTAATTTTTTTTTTTTTTTTGTGGGCTAATATAAACTTAGAATCTTAGAAAAGAAAAAAGACATCACAATTTCATTTTAAAAACCAAAGCTCAAAGCTAAGGATCAGCTTGAATTGTTAATAAAAATAAAAAGTATAAAACTGATCCGGCTAGTATACTCGTATATTTACTTTGGCTATTACCATCTTATTAGTTAAACATTTTAATTCCTCTTTTGACCTGTTAAAGTGCCAGTCTTAAGTAAACTGTTCATTGACCAATGTTGACCAAAAGTAAAATAAAATGGGTAAGATCTATCGTTTAATATTATATAAAAAATTTTCATAATTTTTTAAACTTTGGAAATGATTTTCTAAAAAACGTAAATACCTGTTTATATCCATATTTAAAGTTAAGGTAGAACTTTGTCAATAGTAGAAACATGCTTATTTTATTGTCCTTCACCTATTCTGACAATCTCATACCTACCTGTCCATTCTCCTTCATCAGCAAGGATCAAAAAAATTTCTATCCTGAAATCGTAAAAATTTAACTCGTGTTAGCGCTTCGTCCAAAATCCACAATTATTGCATCAATAATTCATAAGCAAACGCTTGATCTATTGTAGAAATATTTACATTATGGAGACATCTTTTAAAAAACAAATTATTTTAACTTTACTATTATTATTTTTTTTACTGTTATTTGTGAGTTTTATTTTTGTATATGGGCCTTATTCTTGATTGTATAATTTATATCTGCTATACAAATTGATTCTATTGTTTTCCGTTATGAACGCGCCAATTAAACATTTCCACAATCGATTTCGTGCCTCGATAGTTTGCTTTGTTATAGTTTTTTAATTGTTGGGGTTTCACTGCATATTCTAGTTTTGAGTACTGTTGAGGTTGTGCCTGTTAATGTTTTGAGGTCGTCCAGTGGTACTTTCTTTATTAATAATTAGATATATTATATAAGGTCTACCAACTACCTAGAATTATTAATTTATGTTCTTTTCATTTTTATGTGATGTATTTATATTTAAGTGATGTATGATTGCATAGAATAGAGGAATTAAATTGGCAAAAAGTAATATATTCTGGTTTTCTTAGGAATAACTATTCCTCTGACTAAGGTTGACTTGCTCTCTGCAATTCAGGCAAGGTATCATCCTTGATATTGGGCAAAGTTCTTTCCACCCGCGGGAGATGGAATTAAATCATAGCGAGGCGGTGGGATGTGTAATCGTTTGGAGGAAGTTGTGCTATGCGTGCTCGCCGGCTGCCAAGTCTGTTAATTAAAGTCTGGGGGGCGGCCCTAATATTTTGTTTCTTCGAGCTCTTTTGGAAGGGACCACTTGAATCCTAATGGCCCCTTTTGTGAGGGGCCCTGCCGAATCCAGATCCCGGTCTAAGACTTTCTTCAGCTTCGAGGGGTCTCTTCACCCGCCCGCTCAGCTTCCCTCTAATGATTTCTTCCGTCTCCTTAGGATAAAGATCCACTACTCCCGATTTGCCCTCACCTATAATAACGAAAAAAAAAATCTTACTCTAGTATTAAAAAAGAAAAAAAAGAAATTGGAGCAGTTAAAATACCGAACTAAAAGATTGGTTTGTGATTAATTGTGGAAAAAAAAAGTTGTCTACTTTTTGTTTTGATATTATAGTTTTTTTCGCTCTTTTTATGATTGTTAACCTTATTACCTTATAATTTCAGATAGGTGCCGCTGAACCGTTTTTTGATCCCGGCCACCTCACTCCTTATAAGAGCTGTATCATTAAATATAGTGTAGATTATTGATATTACGAGTATATTTACCTCAGATTATATTGCATGTGCATATTTGTATATATATTATAAATACAGATATAATCGCTTCCACTACTCTATATATTTTTTTTATATTCAAATAAATATTCAATTTAACTATCCACCATTATATAAAAATATTACGGGTGAGACAATTAAAAAACAATGAGGATATAACAGGTGTTTTTAAAAATATATAACAGATAACAGATTATGGAGTGGTTAAATTAAAGAAAATATACCTTGATCAATATGCAATATGAAACCAGAGTTTTATGCCCTATAACATTAGACAACAACTTGGGCTCCATATTTTTATTAAATGTTATCAAAGTTAGGCAAAGGGGTCACCTGTGGTGTAGTGTTTAGTATGGCAACCTACAATACTGAAGGCCGCGGGTTCGCGTCCCGTGGTGGCCCTATGGGGGCCAACACAATGTTTATAGAGCTATGGGAATTTTGTCGCTATATCGAGGAGACCATGGTTTGTAAACCTCGTCCAGGCTGTTTGTGACCCCACAAGTCTGAAAGAGAACCACATCACATGGAAAAAGTTTCTATCGTCAAACTGAAAAAATAATACATGCAATATTATAATAGTATATTTATAGATATATAAAGATGTACATAAGTATAAAGATAAGTATAAAGTATAAAGATATATATCTGACTTTAAAAAAATTAATCTCCTTACCTTTTTTTGCAACTGATATGAAAGAAATGACCTAGCGTTGAATATTTAAATAAAACTTTTTACCTTTTCCTGGCTCTTATTTTAAGATGGATGGCCAAATTATATTTGAGCAGAGCAAGACGAGGTTGGATGTCAAAGGATATTTCAATATATCTTGGGTTATTTGAGGTTTTCAAAAATTAATATGAGCTTGGCGGAAAAAAGGTGGTGGAGAGTAAAAAGCAGGAGTAATTTTTCTTTGTAAGTCCCAGAGGAAATCTTTCATTTCATTTGCATCTTCGACTTCCCCTAACCTTTTACTTTAATTCGATTTAAAAATTTCATGTGCATAAGAGATCATGGGAAGTTGTAAAATAGGTATATTTAAATTTATTAATGTACTTTAAGTTTTTTATTAATGTATTTTAAAATGTTCTGCTAGTTGCATAATTCAAATAACATTCCCCTTGACAAACTAACAACATCTACCCCTCTTTTAATCTTATTTCTGGTAATTTGTTTTTCAATGGCTCATAGAATATCTCTTCTTCTGTTTTGCATCTTGTACCATCTTCTATCACAACAGTTAAGAATGATGGGCTTCCAATATCCCTCTGATTTACACCTGAAATACCGCAGACAGTAATTTTTTTTTTTCTTTTAGAATTACTCTCTAACGAATCTTTCTCTAAGTAAAATAAGTACATATTATTTTAAAAAAAAAAATTTCAGAAGGCAAAGGTAAAAAACAAGGATTAGCTCAGAATTTATTGTATTTGCTCAAAGAATTGTGTACTATTCACGTTATGTCATCTCTCCCTTTACGCTTCGAAGGAGATTTGATTACTTTGGTTCTTTCATCCTCTATGCAGTCCATATGTAATGCAGTCATCTATGCAGTCATCCTCTCATGTAAATAATGCATTCAAATGGTGCCCTATTTGCAAAAATCTGCCTATTACACTCAGTTTCAATGAACATACCACAAATACCATACAGTTAGATGTGGTGGTATACGGACCAACCAGTCCCAAATGTTTAATAAAATTAGAGTTTGTTGTTTACCCTAACAAAACATTTTGCCTATCCATGTATAATTAGGATAGGGATCTTTAATGAGTACCTGACATCGCACAGGCTCGGAACCTCCATTTTACATCCTATCCGAGGGATGGCAGAGCTAAGGATTTTTTACTCTCTAAAACAATCAAACAAAGTTAGACAATACTCTACATTGACAAATGATAAAAGAAATAATGAAAACAAATATCATGAATATACATTGTATACAAATAATTCTACCTTCCTCCAGAGCTGATTTCCTTGGTAATATAATTTTACCTGCCCTAAACAGAAACAATCCAAACATTACGGATCTGCTGATACCCCAAACGTTTGCAGAGCCGACGTATAGGGCATGAACGATTCAATTTATAGTCGAGTTAATAAGTAGGTTGGACTACATGGGGTATTATCCATGAAGGAATAATGGATTGAGGATAGATTGGCCACGGAAATAAGAGGATCTAGCAGGCTGGCAATCAGGCTAAGTCCCGTATAGAGCTCCTACCATACACCAACAGGATGAGCAATCCAACGCCCGTATCTATATCATCGCTTCAATCGGCCGATACTCCCTAATTGTACTCATTATATGCCCCTATGTGGCTTTTCCCATCATTCTATCTCTCATTGCTTGTTCCAAAACAATGAATACACTCACGAAGCTGGGAGAAAGAAATATTCTGAGGGTTTTTATTAATTGACTTTGATATTCTAACCACTTAAAGAAAGGCCTATTTCAGCTACATTATTTTTAAAGAATTTCTCATTCTTAACCTCCTGCTCACGTCTTCAAAGAGATGAAACGTGAGTTTGTCCAACAATTGTCATTTTCATCATCTTACTTTACGTTAGAGTAAAATGAATAAAAATATTTGTGCGGAACCAAATTAATCTGATAATTGTGCCATCAAACTGCATAAAATTATGCTCATAATAACCATATTCATGTCTAGTAGCTAGATGATGTGAACTCACCATTTTAACTTGTTAGCGGACAATGAAACCAAATAACATCAACAGAACACTCTTAATTGATTTTCAATACTCAAAACCCAAGAATTCGGCAGGCGAATGGCTACATCTTCTCAAATCCTTGCTAAAATCTTCTGAATGAACTCGCAGGTGACCTTCTTTTTTCTTTTTTTTTTTTTACAAATCGGTGACCCATCAACTCAGCAGTTCCACTTGCATATGCCAGTGTTGAGCAGCCCAATATTGGAAATGGCTACAGTTGACATCGCCATGAAGACGAGTAAGAGAACAAGAAGGCGATGGATGAGAGATCTCCTTTCTTAAACAGCTCTAGTGATTCGATCAACCCATGGTGCTCCAGAGTACTTTACCTTCACATGCCTGACATGTCGGTGTTCCGCCACCTCCTTCGCTGATTGTCAGCTTTGTGCACACAGGTGCGAATGGGATGGGAATGGGAATTAATGATGAAAAATAATAAAATCTCATATTTTTATTATTTGTCATCATTAATTCCCAACTATTCTGAAAAAAAATTCAGATAATATTCCTGATTTTACTTTGAGACTAATAAATACATAAGAAATATGAATTAATCATGAAATATAAACATAGAAAACACTAACAACGTTTATTAACATGTATGTAATGTTTTGTATCGTTTTCATTCAAATGGCCAACAATCCATAATAATCGATAATTTTTTATTCGAAAATTGCCTAAATTGCCTTGCTACCTATTTAATAAATCGAACTATGCCCTTCTCTCAAAACTTTACAGACTTATTAGTGCAAATAATCAATGCTACATTTTTCTATAGAAGCCTTTAAAAAATCACCTCATCCTATTTCATCATTCATCATCGATTTATTTAAGAAATGAGTTATAACGAAATTCTTTGAAAATCCGGTCGCTCGTTAGAGAGCTATTAAATTTAAAAACAAACAATAGCTTCTCCAATCTATCTAACGATGGTGAACATTTTTGTATTTCAGATTTATTATGAAGGAATAACAATGAAGAATTTTTTATATTGTAATATACAAAGGGCAACCGGGCCGGACAAGTCAGTGAATAAGGCACTTGGATCAATGCTTTGTTCCTGAACCCTCCCTATGAAAATACAGCCAGTATAAAGGGTTTACTCTTAATTAATTAAGGATTAACTTAGTGATTAGTTTTTGGCAAAACGTGGCGATTGTGTTTAATATCGTTAAATTATGATTTGTTTGCGCGACCATTACCAATAAACATGACTCCAACCCAGTAAACTAAAGAAAGACATGAACCGTTGTGCGTGTTTTTACTCTTCTATGATACATTTGAATGAAGTGAGCTAATACTAAGTATCATTAGCGAAGTATAGCTGCTAGTACTAGTTACTCGGCAAAGGGAACGTGGCTGTCACAATTAGCCGAATGGAGTGGCGGTAATGCCGATCGTGATTAAGACGAAATCCTTTTACCGTAAGCGAGCTATCTCATAGAGAGACAGAGGGAAGGTTTAGTTGCTAATACCCGCCGTGTATACATTATTAATGGAGTTGCAAGTTGGTGGTGGCAATATTTGGGGCTTGGCTAAATCCCCGCTCCCTGGATTACTGGCGTTGTGATTGTCATCCTGACTTATCCCGGTATTAAAACCGCTTTCCAACTCGGAAAACAGCTATGTCAGCGATAGATGTGGAAATTAAAAAAAAATATTCATATTCAATGATCTTTCTTTGATGCCGACGAGTCTGATATTTGTGATTCTTTCAATTACTAATCAAATATCGTTAGATAATTAATTTATAATTTTTGAACTATTTTATTAGAAGATAAAAGATTCGACCACTGCCGGGAATCGAACCCAGGTCCTCTGCATCTACGTCGCAGCGCACTTACCACTGACCTAACCGTGAGTCCGTTCCGATCGTGATCGAATCTTTCTCTTCAAAGCCACGCTGTGCCAGTAGATTAGGGTATTTTAAGGTTACGGGTGTTAGTATGATATACAAAGTTTTTATAAGAATAAACAATACGAACCGCTCGAGTAAAGAGCAGAAGTCTCTTCCATAGATCTCCGAAAAAAAAATGAAAGAGAAATTCCTCGAAAGGAGCTTCCCTTAAAAAAATCTGAAACAAACGAATAATAATATCCTTTTTATTATTTGACGTTTTCTTTTCCAATTATCCGCCCTTTTGTGGCAATACTTTTACTTTTCGATTTTTAAGGCTCGAAAATCTTATTTTAATATTTCATGGAAGGCAGAAGGCCCTCGATGGGTTCTGATATAGCTTATTTCTTTTATTTTCAACTAAATATTTACCAACACACACGTTTTTTTTATCACTATTAAGAGTCCTAGTTTAAAATTCTAGCACTTGTTGTTTTTTCTCTTTATAATCTCTCTCTTAAGGGTTAATAGGCATTTGTGGTTAGATTTAGAAGAAAATATCAATGTAAAATCAGTTTTATAATTAATAACCTCTAAAAAGACCTCAATCTTGTTCATTAAATCAGGACTAAAACATAATTATAATTGATTTTATAGATTAATTTGTTAATAATTTTTTTTTTTTTTTTTTTAAAGGGGATATAGATAGGTATGATTTCTTAAATCAAATTCTTTTTGGTATTGTGGCAACATGCTGACAGAGCAGTAGAGACGTGTTGGGTCGACATTCATCAAGTAGGGATTGTGTCTTGGCCGTTATTTGTGATGGATATAAATTGTCTTTTTGCAGCTGTACGCTCTGCGGAGCAATTCACTCCTCCCTCCACCCTCCTTACTCCCTCAGGATTCTTCTTCTGCCCTCTGCCACTCAACCGCCCTCCCTGGGAAACGCGGGCATATATATTCCTACTTTATAAATTATCTCCCATTATTTATTCTTTCCTCTCACCGTTTCATCCGGCTTAAGGTAGCTCCAAGGGAAACAATCTTCCGTGCTGCTTTAAAAATTGCTTAATCTTGTGGAGGTATAATTTTAGCGGGTCCTCGGAAGCATTAAAAGGTTTAATCAGTCCTTGAATATATCTTGCTGGATTGATGGTGGGCGTCTAAAAGAATATATTGCTTTCAATGAAGCCTAGATTATTCTGCTGAGTAGGGGGTTTCCTCGATTCACCTCAATTAATATTATTCCAGTCCTTCAGGAAATAAAAAAATGTTTTTTTTTTATAATAAAGTCAAAACCAGACAAAAAAATTCGATTCTTCCTTTTATGCTATAAATTATAATTTTAATATAACAAACCTTCGGGTGTTCGATAAAGATTTAATGCTTACGGAATGAAGCTATTTTGTTTTTTAAACAATACTTTTTTTTTTGTAATTACAAAAGAGTGTGCATCAAAAATTAAATTTGATTATTAATATAGAAATATATTGAAATCGTTTATACTAAAAGAATGTAATTGGTATATGTGAACAACAAGAATATCATAAGCAGACTAGTAGAGAAACTACAAGTAAAATTATAAAAAAAAATTTAACAAGTGGACATTTATTTAAAATTATGAATATGAGCGAAATTTATCTTGAGTTCCTCGGTATTGAGTTTTAGAAGAAGGTGAGGAATTCTCATTGAAATTTCTAAATGGCTAGAAACCAGTGTAAAATTTAAAATTTTTGCCTGCTTGATTTATTATTGGCTTTGCATTAATTATTTTTCAGTTGCAGTTTATCTGACCGTTGATGAGTACGAGGTACCTCATAATACTTATTAGTCAGGAAACCATTTTTTATTAGTTGCTATTCAAGTAGATATGGAGAGAAACTGGTCCATGGTACTAGAGACAAATGTGACTAGTCCGTGTTTATTTCACGCTCTGCGGCCAGCCTGGATGTCGTAATACCATTCTAGCAGCAGATGTCGCCAGGCCTCATTACCGCTTGTATTGAGTATATATATATATATATATATATATATATATATATATACAGGGTGTTTCGGAATTGCACGGCACTATTTTAGGTACGTGTTCTCTAACACAAAATAAACAAAAAAGTTCGTATTAACATGTATCTCAAACTCACTTATTAAACAGATATCAAAGGTTAAAGATTTATTATTACTATTTATTTATTATTATTACAACATTTAGAGTAAATATTCAAAGGAGCCTCCGTTTTGTTGAATGCAACATTCAGCACGACGAATCCATGCTTCTCTGGCTCTTCGTATAGCATCAGGATGGTGGTTGATAGTTACTGCGGCTTCCACGATCCGATTTCTTAGCTCTTCTTGCGTGTCAACTGCCGCAGAATAAACCATAGACTTCATCCAGCCCCACACAAAATAATCTAATGGCGTTAAATCCGGAGATCGTGGTGGCCATTTAACAGGTCCATTTCGACCAACCCATCGGTCTCCATAAGTTGCATTTAAATAATCAGTGACACTATGAGAAAAGTGAGCTGGAGCACCGTCATGCATAAACCACAGCCTTTGCCTAATGCCTAACGGAATATCTTCTAGAATATCATGCAGATTATTTTGCAAAAAATGCAAGTATGATATACCTGACAGCCTAGGTGGCAAAAAGAAGGGGCCGATGATTTTGTCGCTTAGAAGACCACACCAGACATTTAAAGATAATGTATGTTGGTAATGTCCAACAGCAGTCGTATGAGGGTTTTCTTAAGCCCAAATATGGGTATTTCGAAAATTAAGAATCCCGTTTCTTGTAAAGCAAGATTCATCAGTAACCAAAATGCAGTTCAGGAAGTTAGGATCTCGTGTGCATTGTCGAATTAACCACTGGGAGAAATTTCTGCGCTTGTTATAATCTTGTGGTAACAAATCTTGCCTACTTGATACGTGAAATGGATATAATTGTTGTTCGCGTAAAGTTCGCCATACGCTGGTAGAGGAAACATCGAAACGACGTGACAATCTTCTGGTACTAGTAGTAGGAGATAACTGAACAGCATCGAGTATTTCTTCTTCTACGTTTGCAGTTCGTCGAAATCGTTGTCGACCGGCGTTCACTCGTATAGGTTTTAGCGTACTATTATCCCTAAGACGTCTTTCAATGGCCTCAAACGTTTTACGATTTGGTATTCTTCGGTTAGGAAATTTTTCACGATATCTTCGAACAGCAGCAGCACCGTTTGTATGTACCTCGCCATAAGTTAAAAGCATGTCTGTTTGTTCATCAAAAGTGAATAAATTTGTGGTATCTCCCATGATAATCATAAATTGAACTGTGTCACAAGATTCACTCACACTAAAACACACAGAATTCTTATTTATTTTTATTTATTTATTATTTATTATTATTTATTTTATTCTTTGAACATACACAAAAAATTGTGAACATACACAAAAAATGTGAATATTTATAACTAAGTATGTGAATTCGGCCATATTAACAAATAAAGATGTGAAACGGAAAAATTCACAAATTGAGTTGTGAATTTCTACTAAATTCATTATTTCACTATAATAAATTTATAAATTTCTTTTCCGTTTTCTCCATATAAATGTACATTATTGTGTTAACCCATTTTACGGAAATCACATTATTCACAGGTTATGATGATATAATCGATCCTATACGCGTATATATTCTATCTTATTTTTACGTACGTGATATATTCCATCTCGGTGTCGGATTATGGAAACGATATCGATTTAGAGATAACTTTAAATTTATTACAGCTTATCTAAACGCTATTGGGGTTAGCTTTTTGCTAATTGATAGCGCTAGCACTAAATGCAATAATTCGATTCCTAAGTGCATACTTTCAATCGATATTATTTTGATAATCACTGCCTTTTAAACTTTATAGCCGACCCCAGAATCGTTTTTATCAAGTAAGTTGTCACAAAGCGATTACTGACTAAGTCATCTGACAATTGATACCTTTTTCATATTTCGCACTTTCGAAAAACTAATAGACTATCCTTATATCTAATGAATCAAGTAAGATCTTAAAATCGATTCTATTTTCATAATCAGCGCCTCGGATAACCCTATAGCTGACACCAAGATCGATTATATCGCGTAAATTTTAATAAATCGATACCTGACGGCGGAATCTCAAAATCGATATCATTTTTATAATCAGCACCTCAGATAACCCTACAGCCGACACCAAGATCGATTGTATCGAGTAAATTTTAATAAATCGATACCTGACGGCGGAATCTCAAAATCGATATCATTTTTATAATCAGCACCTCAGATAACCCTACAGCCGACACCAAGATCGATTGTATCGCGTAAATTTTAATAAATCGATACCTGACGGCGGAATCTCAAAATCGATATCATTTTTATAATCAGCACCTCAGATAACCCTACAGCCGACACCAAGATCGATTGTATCGAGTAAATTTTAATAAATCGATACCTGACGGCGGAATCTCAAAATCGATATCATTTTTATAATCAGCACCTCAGATAACCCTACAGCCGACACCAAGATCGATTGTATCGCGTAAATTTTAATAAATCGATACCTGACGGCGGAATCTCAAAATCGATATCATTTTTATAATCAGCACCTCAGATAACCCTATAGCCGACACCAAGATCGATTATATCGTGTACTTTGTAATAAATTGATATCAGAGCGAGTAACCTTAATATCGATATTATTTTCATAAACAGAATTAGAATAAACTAAATCTCGACTTTAATATTTTTTCTATTGGATAAGTTAAAATAAATCGATACCTGAGCGGGTAACCTTAAAATCTATATTATTTCCATAATCAGCATCCCAAATAACCTTGTAATCGATCTAAATCATTATGTGTTAATGTGATTTACGTAAAGGGGGTTAACCCAAGTATACCAATATGGAGAAATCGGAATTTTTTTTTATAAATTTATTCCGAAATAATGAATTTAGTAGAAATTCACAACTCAATTTGTGATTTTTTTCATATTCGTATTTTTTGTGAATATTCACAATTTTTCCTGTGAATTTATTTTTATTTACAGAAAAAATTGAGACTTTGAATAAATTCGTATTCACACTTCTAAATAGGAATTTATTTGTATTCGTATTCACAAATATTGTGATATAAATAAATTTCTATTCATATTCGCATTAAAATTAAGATAAAAATAAATTCCTATTCGTATTTATAAATATACATACACCCAACTCTGATTATAGGTTATTTAAGATATAAAGACAGTCTGGAGGAGACGCAAGAACCAGGAGATATACGACGCATTCAGAGAGCTGAATATTCTCCAGGTCATCAAATTGGGCCCATTGCGGTGGGCAGGGCATGTGGCTTCCATGAGTGAGGAAGATTTGCCCAGAAAGTTGCTGACAGAGCCTTTATAAGGGACAAGAAGACGAGGAAGGCCCAGGCTAAGGTGGAGTGACGGAGTCGCGACTGATGCAGGAAACATCCTTGTTGTGCGCAAGTGGATGGCAGCTGCTGAAAACGGCGACGATTGACGGAAGCTGCTGGTGGAGGCCGGGACTCATCGCTGGGTTGTTGGGCTGAATTAGTTAGTTAGTTAATGATGATTATAAGTTGTTTTTGGAAAAATGTCAATATGATAAAAAGGCGTCGAATTATGTCATTTGTATTTCGGAGCGAGGTGGCTGATCAGTCTAGGTGGGAAAAGAAAATATATACGTAATACATAAATCAGCATGATGACTAAATTACCAAAAATGTTTACATAATTTTTGAGAAAATTTTATTAATAGACCTTATGCTACGTTTCAATAATGTAAATGACTATAATTTTTTTCATATTGAGATACAATATCCGAACATGGAATAATAGCTGTAGAATACTGTTACCTAAACCCGCATTACTCCCGTATGACAGAATACATGTAAGGTATGTAAGAGTAGGGTAGGCCTGAGCCAGCCTTGATTAGGCCTAGCCCCAATGGGGCCTTCTTTATTATTCATCAGATAGAGAAGAGGGAGCAGCCCGAAGACGGTCCACATCAAATATAGAATAAAGGCTGGGGGATTACGCCCCACCGGTCGCCCCGCACACGAGGGGATACATACATACATTTCATCCCGGCCTCAATGAGATTATAAACTTAGCCGACCGGGGAATAACGGATGAGACACAGGATGGAGTGCCTGCGAACTGGAGCGTACAGGTCGAATTAATCCTCGACAATTTTTCAGGTGGCACATGTTCTTCTAGTTGTTTCTTCCAGAGTTTTTTCCCTCACGTACTATCGATTTCTGAAATGACACAGGTGTTGCTGAAGTATAAATGGCCAGGGGTTCTTGTAATTCCAGATAGATCGGACCTAAAAGACTTCGGATATTCACATTATCTCTTGCCGTTAAAGATTAGGATGTAATAAAAATAATTAAGAGTTTTATTTTTATGAGCATGGTAACTCTCTGTTCACTTGCTAGATGAAGACATTTTGATTTGTTAACTCAAACTACTTTTCTGATATAATTTTTCTTGGTTTGTTGCGCAGGGAGATGATTTGACCAAAATAACTTCATTGCCAGGATTTTCTATATTCATAAGTTATCTAATTTACAGTGTACATGGTATAGAAATGTACACGAGGAGGTGCTTCCGACTAACGTCTAGACAGTGTTGTTGAAGCTCATAATCCTTGCTATACCCAGAATAGAAGATCTGCGAGGGATTTCTGAAACCCTATCTCTTTGTTAAGGATATCTTTAACTCAGTGAATATGAATGATGAATGGCAAACATAAGACGAAGTGATGAATCAATATAACCAAAGGCAGAAAAGACTGCTCAGCAAACATACCGCAGTCGAATGCTCCATCACATGCGCTGTTCTAGTGGTCCTCACCATTTCATCCTTCTTCTGCAACTCGCGGGTAGACCATGTACGCTTTAGGTCGAAGAGCTGTGGTTCTGCAAAAGGACTACGCGTATGATAACTTCTCAGTCCTGTAACATAACTTCAGGTAGGCTTAATAATGCATTACGAGCGTTCCGTAATTTTTTCTAATAATTAACTTTATCCTCCCCTCTTTTTGGAGGAGCAAAACAAAAAAGTTCTCTTACGAAACGTACCACAACATAAAAAAAAAAAAAACAGCCATAAAAATTATTAATATGAATGAGCTGACCCATTACCGAAACCTCAGCGCTTCACACCTCCATTAATTGAGTTTACGTTTAGATTTCATGGCGATTGTTAATGATTAAAAATTAGTCCCTCGGAGTTATGGATTTATCTACTAAAACCTGTAAATTTATCACTCAAAACTATAACTTCATCACTCGGCCTATGGATTTAAGAAACTGTAAATAGGGTGGAATGGTGGACATAGGCATTTATACGCAATCCTTCAGACATTTCCTAGAATACCCAAGATTGAGAGACAAAGACATGAATTTTGACTAAATAAGTTTAGAAAGGGTAATTTTTAAATGATGATCGTAAATTTATTGTTTTAGTTCTGATATATTTTATGTACTTATAAGACCCTCGTCAAAATATTTCAATGAATAAATAAGTAAATCAAATAAATCTATATAAATAAAGATGAAATTCTGTTTGTTTGTTTATTTGTTCTTTATAGAAATCCATACCTAAATTCTCGAAATTTCGCTCAGTGGTTCTTTGATACCAGGTGCGAACACCTGTCCATATTAAAATTGAATAACTTCAGCCGATCTTCAGCTGATATTCTTTATTCTCCAAATTTCGCTCAGTGGTTCTTTCAGATCAGGTGCGGACACCTGTCCATATTAAAATTGCATAACTTCAGCCGATCTTCAGCTGAAATTCCTTATTCTACAAATTTCGCTCAGTGGTTCTTTCAGACCAGGTGCGAACACCTGTCCATATTAAAATTGCATACCTTCGGCCAATCTCTGGGTATATTCTTTATTGTTATAATTAGAGACCGGATTCTCGTGCAATTGCACTTTTTTTTCGGTTGCTTGAAATCGATCGGGGACAAGTTATTTACACGAATTGAGGCTTCCTGATTAACATATGTAAGTTTTATTTTGCACGAAATTGCACATTTTGAGGGTTACTGCACAAATTTGCACATTTTAGGTTTCAGTGCACGAAAGTGCATTTTTTGATATTTCATTAAAAATATTGATTTTTTTTTAATTTTTATTATAGAGAATAGTTATGATTTATTTTAAAATCACCAACAATAATACCGATATATGTATGTATTTATAATTTATTTTTCTACCTAATTTTCTAAGAAAGAAAAAATTATTCACGATTTCAAAATATTTCTTCGAACTCGTTACGGAAATGGTATTATGTCGGACAACGTTCCTTTGTATTAACTTTCTTAGAAGTTCTAACTGGATTTGACTCAACCTTCCCACCTACTCCTTTATTTCCATATCATTCTGAAGTTGAGTTTAGTTCGGTAAACAAGAACAAAAATTTTCACTATTGACCTATGGCCTAAAGTGACAGCCAGCCAATCTTCCAAAATCAAATGGATAAAACCATACCCAGAATTGAAAGAAGACGGGAAAACACGCAGTTAACTGCAGCACAAAAATCCAAGCGAACTCCAATTCAACAATTACAACAAACAAAGCTGCTCGTCGTTAGACAATAACAAACAGTTTTTACCGATTTATGTTACACCATGGTCTCTTCCAATATTCCATTCAATAAACTGCAGTCCAAGCCCTTTAAGTGTTTTTTGCAAAAATACACAAAACAAAACATTCCTGACGAGAACACCCTAAGAAAAAAATTACCTCAAAAACTGTTTTAAACATTCTGTTGAAGAAATACGAAAAATAGTTGAAAATAATTATATATACATCATGGTAGATGAAACAACAAACCCACGGGGACTTAATATTTGCAGTATAATTGTTGGAATCCTAAACCTGGAGATTGTACCCAAACCATACTTCATTTCATGGAAGCAGCTTCCAAAAACGACAGGTTAGCAATTTTTTTCTGTCAAACATCCTACCAAGATAAAATCCTTTTATTTTTTAGCGATGCCGCTCCGTATATGGTAAAAGCTGGAGAAGCATTAAAAGCTTTTTATTCAAATATGGTACATGTAACTTGTGTAGCGCATGATTTAAACCGTGTTGCTGAAAAAGTTAGGGAAATTTGCCGAAATATGAACACACTTGTTAATAATGGGAAAAAATATATTTAAAAGCTCCTCACCGCGTTACAGCTTATAGAAATAGTATGGACTGCTCCCTTCCCCTGTGATAACTAGATGGGAAACATGGATGGAAGCAGCCCTATTTTATTCAGATCATTTTAATAATTTTAAAGAGTATCTGTGCAAAAAGTAAAATCTTTTTTTAAATTTTACATCTGTTGCATCAGATCTAGCATTTATAAGATCCCATTTATCGGTTCTACCTTCGCAAATAAAAAAGCTTGAAGAGCAAACCTTAACGTTGAGATCACAGATTAATATTATCGAGAAAGTTGGAGATGAATTTACGAAGCATAATATGGAAATGTACATTATTGTAAATTTAATACGATAAAATTTTAGAAATTTCTATTTGATAAATTAATGTAGTTAGTAGAAAATTACGAAAATTTATGTTTTACTATATATATATATATATTATTAGTTTTGTTTTATTATGATTCCTAGCAAACATTTTTTTTGTTGGTTTTGTAAACACATATGTATATAACAATAATTATATAAATATGTTAAATTAATATTTGATTTTTTAATTATACACCGCCTCTTCACACAGCAGAAGGTTGAATTGCACGTTTGTCAGTGTTTTTTATTTTTATTGCACGCTTGTCAGTGTTTTTTATTTTTATTGCACGTTTTTGCACGTTTGGCTAATTTTTATTGCACGTTTTTAAAATTTTTACTGCACGAAATCCGGCCTTTAGTTATAATAATCGTTTTGATCTCGCTTTACATTGATTTTTACAAAACCGACCGTTTGAGTCGATAAAAGTCTCAGTTTATAGATTTTATACATTTTTTTTTTTTTAACTTCATTTCTATATTCACGCCTGTCGTAACTGAAAGGCAATCAGTGAATTTGCTGTAATCTGGGGATAATTTTGGCATGATAGGCATGGGGAAGATTTGTGCCCAGCGGCACCTCTTCCTGTCGTGATTAGCACTCAGGCAGGGAAAACCAGCTCCCTTTTAGTCTAGGGGTGTTATCGGGCAAGTGGGTATGCCACTACATAATGCTTGGGCAACCTGTGATAATTGCTGAAGGAGGCTTAACAGAGGCTGGAAAAGGTTGTTCAAGCCACTAACCAAGTTGGTAAGTTGGTCCGATAATCTGTTATTTTCAGAGAGCTGTGCTGGCTGATCGTTTCGCTTTCTGTTTTCAAAAGGTTCATGTTTTTGTTGGGGTGGTATCCTTTTAGAAATTGGTCTTGCAGGGTGCTGCTGTGTAATGATAGTGTGATTCTAGTTGAGCTCCTGAATGAGGCTGCTGTTGTGGGAGAGGCGGATACTCATCTATCGGCGGAGGAAGTTTGATTTGTGGACGTTTTCTTGGATTCCTGGCTGCTTTTAGTTGTTTCAGAGCTGGGCACCCTCTGTAGCTAGCAGGAGGTGGCCCACCACAAGTGGCACACTTTGCTGCGGTTTCTTTTGGCTTGATGCATTCAGTGCTCTCATGGCCACGACCACATTTTACGCATTTTGGTGCGTGATTGCAATAACTTCTTATGTGTCCGTATTGCTGGCATCGAATGCACTGAAGAATGATTTTCTTTTTTCTTGGTTCTTCGATTAAAACTTCAGTATGGTACAGAAATTGTATGTCAAATATTTTTTCATTATATGATGATTTACATATGTCAACGAAGAACATAGGTAGTGGTTTTTTGAACGTGATATAACATTTATTACTTTAGTGGCTTCGTAACCAAAGTTTTGTAGTTCATTTTTTATGATTGAGATGGGAGTTGAGTGGTGTAAGTTTTTTATGACCACTCTAAGACTTCGATCTTCAGCTAACTGGTACGTATGAAAATCCGCACCTTTCTCTCTTAAACTAGCAACTATTCGACGATATGTATCTGTACTTTCGGCGTATACGCTGACACCTTTAATAGTAGACTTTAGTATGAAACTGTTTTGACCGCACAGTTTTTGAAGGAATGATACAAAACCAGTGTAATCCTGTACATTATTTAAGTGTATCGGTGGAGGCCTTATACGAACTGGCTGTTTCGTACGTGATTGTAATTCATCTTCTCGTCTGTCAGGTTTCGATAGGGCATCGAAACTATTTTTGGTGGCAATGGTGTCTTTTACCTCTTCTATTTTTCTTTGTTGAGCATCCGTTTTGCGTTTTCGGCCGGTAACCAATTCCCAGGCTCTGATAGCATCGACGTTTGGATCTATAACCTCCATGTTACTGTTCGATGCCAAAAGTGGAGCATCCATTCCTTACTTAATTTAGCGTTGACGTACCTCTATCTTCAACTTGTTATTAAGCTCAGTTCAGGATGGACTTAGCTCGTATTAATCACGACAGTTATAAAATAATTTTACATAAAATATTTTTAACCTTTTAGTTTCAGTGGTTACCTTATAGATTTAAATAATTAAATTCTCCGGGTGAAACCGGTATATACAGCTAGTAAATAATAAATCAATAATCAACAATAAGTTATATCAATGTACAGATTCCAAAATTACTTTCCAATTTATTATAAGTCATATTACCATCCTCATCGATTCTCCATTAACGATATCTTGTCCAAAACCGGCCAAAATCTCGACTGTTCAGTGACGTACTACTTCATCTTAGAATGGCCGGATTTATGTATTTATGTATATTTAACTCAACACATCTGGGAACACAGATAATGTATGTAAATGACAAGTACTGACGACAATATTTAGCAAAGGAAAAATATTTTCACTGTGGAAAAACATTTTATTTGTTCCCTTCCCAATGGAACATTGATCTTTTAAAAAAAAAATATATCCATTTATAATCATAAAACTTAATGTGTTGAAAGTTGTATAATACATGCACCGCTTTCCCACTTTTCTGGATGTATCATAAAATTGAAAAGGTGACTGTTTATATAATTATAATAATATAAACCACGGGAAAGACGAACGTGGTAGAGCGTAAAAAGATTTCGAATTTTTTTTTTTTACAACCAACGTACGGTTTGCTACATTTGTTATCTTCTCCAACTAAAAATTTAAAAAAAAAAATTTTTATAAAAAAAAAAAATTAAACCGACCTCGAAACCTAGGAACCAGTAAAAATAAATGCACTGAAAAGTATGAAATAATTACCTTCTGATTTTTATGAATACACAGCAAAATTGAAGTTGGTATAAAAAGTGAAAAAATAATAACACGAATAACTTTTATTTTTATTTGTACAAATACACACTAATCAATATATATTATAAAGCAAAGTGTACAATGTTCGTGCCGAAAAGGCTCAAAAACGACTCCACGTAGGATTAAGGAAGTTATGTCGTCGTTTAGCCATATAACCCCAAACAGAGAAGAAGGTTTTCGTTTTTCTCTTAAGGATGTAAAATTGAAGAGAAAAGGACTGGAATTTTAAGCCTCTCGCACCATTTAATTAGCCTCTCTGAGATTGAGATACGAGTTTATGAATGAAAAATTTAGTTCGACTTCCAGACTACCAGGAAGCGCTAGGGTGCGTTTCACTCAATGTTTATTGTTCATTCATTCATTTCAGTTTGTAAAGGTTATATATTTGTTCAGTTGTTCTTTTTAAATTACTAAAATATCAAGCGAAAATTTCAAAATAAAATAATGATTTTACATATCTGCAATCAATTAAAAAACCAACTGGATTCCTTAAAAAATTAGTTTTCTCATAAGAAGGCTAATATATTATCAGCACATTACATTTAATCTATATATAATATATACTTAAGTAAATTTAATGCAATATAAGTGAACATTTCTTAGTAGTACAGTATAAAAAAAGAGCTGAATTGACTGTATATAAATCGAAAATAAAAAGTTTGAAGTGTTCTTATTTTATTTATGAAAAAGAAGTTGGTTTGGTTACTACGTATGATGAGCATTCCAGCTGTCAAAACGACTAACACCAATAACAGCATTCAAGATTTTATCATCCCTCCATAGTTCAAGATGAAAAGAAATATGATGAAAAAATTGTGTCTTCAAGAAATTTTGGTTTTCACTTTGTAATAGTAGTAAGATTCGAGATATGCAGAAACCGTTCAAATTACGGGGGGATATCTTACGGGGGGTTGAAATGCAAGAAAGGTCTTAAAAAAAAGTTTCTATGAATCTTAGGTAGTTTCTATACTTCTGGATCAAATAGGACCATCATAGTAGTCGGCGCTTAAGTTTTACTCGAAATATAATTTTTTTAACTGAGATACTAGATTTTTCAACTATAATCTAATAACTTATTATCTGCTGACTACTTGGAATGGGCTTTTAGGATTCAGAATCACAGAAACCATCAAAACGATGCATAACTAGACAAAGTTGCAGCAAAATTAATTGTTCATTTACCAATTTCAACCCCTGTAAATTATACAGGGTTCCTTATTTGGGATGACTCTGCAGATCTCAAGTATGCAGAATATTGATACTAAGTTAAAACCGAATTTTCAAGAAGGTGCTAATTTTGTTCCCTATTTCCTTTAATTTTAAAGTTTTTCTGTTATTAAAACTACCACACAACTACCGGAGCGAAGCCGGGCACCCTAGCTAGTTGTTAATAAAAATTATTAAATTAAAATATTAAGTTCTATGTTCAATACAACACAATCGTTTCGGAGGCGGCGCAAAATTTCAAAATTTTTAACACTAGACATTATAAAAATCTTCTTAATAGATCTTTTCTTTCCATCTATTGATTTCAATGCCTACTAATGGAATTGTATCAGTAACATGTCATTTCTATTTTGCGTCGCTTCCGAAAAGATTGTGTAGTCTTGAACATAGTATTTAATTTAAGATAGTAAGGCCAGTAATAGTCTCATCAGTCTTTTTTTAAATGTTTTATTGATACATTTTCAAATTTTCGCCTGTTCAGGCATCATCAGGAAAAGTACATGATATATTAATGGTAGAGCACATGAAAGAATCATTTATAGGAGATTTACCAAAAGCAAAAAGAAAAACACTTCGCCCCACTACCACGACTACCACGACCAACTTTGTCAACGCGATCAATTGTTAGTTCTTGCGAACTAAAATTTTTAAAACCGTAATTAATACGGCATTTTTTTCGTGACTAATTATCTCTCGCATAGGTAATTAGTCCAAAAATCTTTATTAGGTAAGACTGTAGATTAGGGTGGGGGGGGGGAGAGTTTTTCACGATCCCACCAGGGACCACCACCGTCGCCGACTCGTCGCCCTCGCGCTCAAGTTGGCTCTCGCACACAAGCCACAACAAACAAACAAGCAAAGAAAAACACATTTAACATTAACAATTTAAGACAATAAAAACCTTAAAGAGCACCGGAAACCGCAATTATAATAAATACTAAATACCAAAAACGAGAGATCAATCACCAAACAGTCCCATTGGATACCAGTCTGAAACCTCTTTCGAGTCGGAGAGGAGCCAAATCCCTTCATGATGAGTTAAAATATTCATCTATTCCGAACCATGTATTTAAATAATCACGAATTAAAGTAAATAAATATATAATTTGTATAATTTAACTAAATAATTTGTTAAAATTTACGAAGGATATTGATAGTTTCCGAGTAGTAACTATTTAGGTCTTTCGGGTCCGTTTTGAAATTTACTGTATTTTGTAGGTTCTCGTATATATAGAGGGCTTCTAAAAATTTTAATTTTTGTTCAGATCCATCTTTGAGCAGAATTTGAGGGTTTTCAAAATCAAAATCATGCTTCATTTCAAAACAATGTTTTGCTAAAGCAGTCTTTGGTTCTTTTTTGCCCTTTTTCTTGTCCTTATATTCCGTACACGATATTTTACGTTGGTATATTCTCATATCTTAAATAACTACCCTTAGTCTCCACTTATTTATTGGTGAATATTTGATAGTATTTAATATTTTAATTTACTAGTTTTTTATAACGATTAGTGTGTATTTGTACAAATAAAAATAAAAGTTATTCGTCTAATTGCATTTTTCCACTTTTTATACCAACTTCAATTTTGCTGTGTATTCATAAAAATCAGAAGGATGAATTTCATACTTTTCAGTAAATTTATTTTTACTGGTTCCTAGGTTTCGTGGTCGATTTAATTTTTTTTTTATAATTCTATTGTTACTAATAATGCAATGATATTGGCATATGGGACTCGATCATACTGGTTTTTTGTTATAAGAAGCTATAATTTGTATTCATAAATAAAACTTCCGGGCAATTTTTGATCGAATTTTAGTAACTTTCATGATATATTAAGAGCAAACAATAAATATCAGGGCTGGTACAGATACCGTCAGATATCGTGAGGGGTGTTTGAGTTGTGTGGTGCCGGGGTAAGTTTTGTTATATTTGGAAGGCTTGGCAAAGGGCGGATAAAAATGAAGGATTAGCGGATAAAAATGAAGGATTATGATAAATGATTGTCTTGCGCCTCTGAGCTATCGCCAAGATAAGACAAATATGACACAACTTACTCCCAATATCTCCCTTCTGTTAACTTCCTTCCCGCAAAAGATAATTCTTCTTTCCGTTATTTTTATTCCCCCCCCCCCCCCAGTTATGTAACATCGATATATGTTTTATTTTTTAATGAACACCGATTTCTGATCATATTTCGTCTTTCGATTGTTAAAGCTCAATGCACTGCGTTTATATTGTCAGGTCTTGGGTTCGTGTCTGGTCACAATTCATAATCATCTTCAAGGTTATATCAACAAACCGTGAAAAATATGATCCAGTACATATTTTTTGGGCGATTATCATTTCTCAGATACGTTATCAGGCTTATTAAGAATATAGAATAGGCTTTTGTAAACGTATAGATCATGTAGGTGTGATCTATACTTTTACAAAATACGATCTCTACATTAAGTATTTGTGTGTTTGTTTATATTTATTTATATCGCATAATTAGTTGTACTATCTAATTGCCTAGCGAACTGAAGATGTCCTTTTTTTAATCCAAAAAAGAATTTCAATTTTTACAAGAATTTGTTTTCCTTAACAAATAAAATATATATCAATAGATCATGTAGTTAAAATTCTACTCCAAGAAAATTGTTTCGAATCCCAATTTACAGATTACGTCTCCCAAAAGAACGGCTTAAAATAGTTTTTAGATTGAATATTACAATACAAATTTTGAAATCACTGTTACTATTTTTTTTTTTAATTTTAAAAAATATTGTTATCCATTAAATGATTTAATTATTCTCTACATTTTTATCGTTTCATATCACATCCGGGTGTTCTACTGGGGGTTCATAATGATACTTCATTAAAAAAAAAACCAATACTCAGTAAATAAAAAGTCCAACATTATTTCAGTAAATAAGTACAGAATTGATTTCTTTCTTTACAGTCATCGATTAAGTAACTCAAGTTTACGGTATTTATTATTAAAAACCAACATATACCGATTGTCTTTTGTAAATTAGGCAATAATTAAAACTTCTGTTAAAATAATTTTAATTTAAACTTAGTTCACTTTATCTATTTAGGAAAGCGACCATAAATATATAACAAAAATTTTAGATAAATAAATTTGGAGGCGCCGGGCATCGATCCCGGTACCTCTCGCATGCTAAGCGAGCGCTCTACCATCTGAGCTACGCCCCCTTGGTTCAAATTGTAAATGGGTCTGCTTTTGAACCGGACTACTTGACTACCTGCCCCAGACCGACGGGTATTGGAAGTCCCTCCCTACTGCCTAAGAATAAAAATGATATTTCGATTAAAACACATAAGTTTCGAATTTCTCAAGTTGTTCCCCGTGATATATGGAACTATTATTTTATCAAATATATTAAATAACATTTTATTAAATATACCAAATACCTTGCTTTTTAAGTAGCTAGTTACGCATTCTTAGTACAATTAATAATGTTCCAACAAGTACTGAGACTAAGATCAAGAACTATTTTATATTTAAAATCATTGTTCTATTGTTAAATTTTTAATATTTTTATATATTAAAACAGAAAATCTTATTATTTTCTTAAAAGAATAATGTATTTCAGTCCTGGAGCGCATCTAACAAATCTGGTGAAAATGCAAACTTTACTGTCTCCGATTAGCTTGATTTAATTTCGTATTGTTTGATTTATCGTTGAAGTATATCTCTCGGCCATTGCATTTTTAATCTTCGTTGGACAGATTACGTGGAGGAAGAAGTAGACACAGTACAGAGTGGTTGTGAGTTGAGCAGTGAAATGTGGTGTATTTGTCATGAAAGTATGATTTTTACTGCCGGAATTCCAATGTCTTTGTGTATTGCGTTGTAAGAAATATACTAAGGAGCGCTTACAATCGTTCTAAGGATTTCTGAATCTGTGGTTTGAATTTTGTTAATGTGTAGGTACTTGTTTTACGGAACCCCCAAAGTACTACTCCGTAAGTCCTAATAGGTTTTAGCATGGTGATGAATAACTTTAAATCAGGCTTTCTCGTTAGAGGAGGATTCAAGCGGGCAACCCTAGGACAACTAGCGGTTTAACATGAAAATTACTGTATAAAATATAAATAAAGATTGACTCATATTCTTTTGTTGGTATAGAAAAAAAAAACAACAAAAAAAAACAAGTCTGTGTTTAAATTACTAATGCCGTGAATTAGTCAGTGTTTTTTTATTACTTTAGGAGTTGCAAAAATATAAGGTTCGGTACAAGATGATTACAACATTATCTATATGAATAATAAAATTTATGAATATATTCAGGGTTTGGACTGATTAATGAATCCTGTAATCTTGGAATAATGTTAAGACAAAATTAGCGTTATCTTGAGAAAGCTTTAGAGATTTGGTAGTGGTGTTTGGAAACACAAGAGTATATCATTTTCCTTTTGCCTCAGGGGATGGACGCGACTAAGTACTCTATCCTGACGAACGCCCTCCTTCCTTCGATTTCATCGGAGCACCTTTTATTTACCTTGCGATGTATTCTTTTGTATATCTGCCCAAGCATTTTTACCTTCTGTTTTTATTCTTCCTAAATGTCAAAACTCGGGATCAAAAATTTATTCTTTTATTCTTCAATAAAATATATGTAAAATAAATATTTCAGTTTGACTTTTATCGACAGATTAGAGACACTGTACTTCGGTGAAGTAGCTCTACTGATTTATAAAAAAAACTTGTTACCTCAATAATTAATAAGAGGAAAAAGTATTAGATAAACTATAACGTATCTTGAATAGATATTAATAATTATTCAGCCAGATATGGCATATTTATATTCCCTATAAGATCAAAAAGCAGAAAACCCTCCGTAATAAACAAAAATAGCATACTTTAACAGACTAATTTTAAAATGGTAGAAGATCTCTTGTAATTTTAAACAGCTTATTGAGGTGTTAGGTAGAAGGTCAGAATAAATCCGAAACGAGATTAAATAAAATGTTAAGCCGTGCCAGAGATTACAAAATAATAACTCTTTTTGAACAATAAAATTATGTTAAAAATATGGTTTGATTATAAAAATAAAGTCCAATAAAATCTTCATCGAGATATTAAAAAAGTCCAGCGTAATCATTTTCCACCATATACAATGTTTGCTTTGAGTGACTTCTATTGTCGTGATATGCGAAACCTCTTTGCAAAAGAATGGTTAATTGCGAGGAGTTTGGAGGTGATCAACCACAAGCCTAAAAAGTAATATAAAAGCAAATCAGAAATTTCGAAGCTGAAGGTTCTTGTTGTTCACAAACTTGTTCTTCCACTTGTTCTTCTTATGTCAATTTTAGGAAGAGAATCTGAGGAGCTGTGCGGCAGATGTGGCAGCAGAAGACCCGTCACTGGCTGATGGTAATCACTCACGATCAATCACATACCAGAGCAATCGATTCGGTGATTACGGAGGGGAAAATGTGTAATATGTTGTAATAAGAATGGCAAAAAGTTCAAGTTAGGAAACGTTAATAACTATAAATTATAAACGAATCTTTAAATATAAAATTTTATAAACTAACATAAAAGCAGTTGAAAGAAAGAAGAAGGTTGAAGAACCTCAATGAAAGAATAAAGGATTATCAGGATCAATAAGGCGGAAATTAAAATATAAGCTGAGTTGCTACAAGTTGACTACTAAACTGAGAATTGGAGACATTTCTTATTATTGAACTTAAACAGAGAATAGGTGATGTCCAATAATTTAAAATTAATGTAAATTTAATGAACTATTTAAAATAAATATGCAAGATTAATAAATAGGTTGGGTTAATAACAGATTTTATTATTCTGGAAAGAATTAACAAATAGTAAAACATTTGTTAGAGAGCTTTTAAACACATTACATAAAAATAGGAACAATAAACATACCTGGAAAGAATAATTAAATTACAAGATATTTTCCCAAATGCAAAAGTAGAAAAGGTAGGTTATAACAGATGGGCTCAACAAACATAAATAGTTTAAATGAAAGGTTCGTAATAAATGGGTATGTTACAAGTAGAGAGCAACTTTACAAATATAATGACAACCTGAGGGAAGCTTTCAATTTTTTACATATTATAGACTCTCTGAATAGGTTGAGTTTATCTTTGAAGTTACAACAAGTACAAACGTTGTTTTACCAAAGGGGCTATTTTAGTATATTGGTGTGCCAAACAGAGGGAACTTATATATATTAGGAATAACGAAAAAGAATGAATTATATTACTTACTATTACTGTACAGTGCACAAGCAGTTCAGATGTTGCTCGGACAGTGCCAACTCAAAACTGTAAAAAAAAGGATTTTTAGAAGAGCCAATTAAAATTTATTCTTTTCTCTTACTTTGATATCATCGCATGTTTTGCTTTGATTGTTAAAATCTTTCGGGAATCATCGGTATCGCAGGCCTTGCCCAGATATAGTGTAAGGAAATTAAGAGATAATCTGTGAATAAAACTAAAAATAATGTGATTTTGAGTTAGACCAAATACTTAACACTTGGACGAGCGAAGTATAAATGTGTTGTCCTCAAAACATAGTACTACTTTTTATCTTTGTTTCCAAATTTTGAATTGTTTGATGTGTGATCAAAACTTTTTTTTGTTTACAATGTTATCATACGGTTTTTGAAATGGCTTTCTCTTCCCTCGTCGATCTTAGTTTATGCAGCATTACTTAAGAAGTTGCTGAGGCGACCTGTGTTGAGGGAATAGGGGAGCAAGGGGTGGCTATTAAGGACAAAGGTGAAGTATTTTATGCAGGGCTCGAGCTGGGAAAGTGTCTAAGTTCCCTTTTTGTGACTACATAATCATTGACACAATAATGCATGCGACGGTCCCAGGCCACTAAGGAATCCCTTCAAACGAGGCATTCTGTTTAATCCCTCGTTACTTGTTAACTGTCTTGTAAAATGTCCAGTGGAACTCTCAGTTTCATTACTTATACCTATCCTAATGAACATATCGCCACGATGAAATAGTTAATGTCAATTTCCTGCCCATTCACATTTGTTAATTTAACGACATTTTAGGCGGATTATATAATAAAGTTGGAGTTTTTAGTTTTATAAATGACTCTTTTTCTGATTGAAGATATTATGTTTGAAAACTTTTTTTTTCATACACACAGATTGGAAATGATCTCATGTTTACCCATTGTATTGCAGACGACCAGGTTGTCAAAGATTATCAGACAAATATGATATGGATGCATGAGGAGGAGATAAATACCGAGAAAAGAAATACAGGACATTCAACTCCTGAATGGATTGCTCTCCCAAGAGGCCTACATGATATCTGGAGTTCGACTTCCTTGTTCAGATGGTGACCAATCAAAGTAAACAATGACCGGAGACATCTCAAGAAGACTTAGATAATCTCTTTTCAGACCTCTTGAGAATCAATATTTTGGCTTGGAGGAATCATGCGGGGGTGAGGGGCGCCAGGCGGGGTGTACGTCGTTAGCAGGGTCATCAACCGTCCAAAGAAATGGTCGCTTTACTGCCTCGACCCGGGGTCACTACGCCTTTATGTGAGCGAGGGGTCGAGGGGGTGGCTCTGGAAAATCCTCATCCAGTCACTGTAACCGCCATCCTGAATATCATATGAGCTTGTCTATGATTGCATTAAGTTGTGTTCATTCCTTCAGCAAAGATAGCTTGATTTTAGTCTTCACAGTTTTTTTAAGTCTTAAAGTTGGTGTTTTTCTTGAAAAGAAATCCATAAAATTCGATAGCTTCCATTTTAATGATTGCCACTGATAATTAATTATTCTTCGTAATTTGCGATTTTCTCTCACCCAGTTCTTACACCGTCATTCTTTTTGTAGCACCCATTCTTCTAGTTTAAATCTATTCCATCTTTACGTTTTACTGAGTGGGCTGCTTGGTAAGCTCTTTCGTTTCCTATTATGGCGAAGTGGGAATGAACCCTAAAGAATAGTTATACCATTATTTTTTTATTCCCCACTATTCGTTTGGAATTCTATGATTAATAAGTTTTGCGGGTATGGACTATTTATGGCAGTCAATATACCCCATGAGTCAGATACAACAGTTGAGCTGTTTTTTCGGAATCCCGCCGTTAAGTAGAAGGCATTTAGGGTAGCTGTCGCTTCTCCGATAAATATCGTGCTCTCCCCTGGTAGGTTAAATAGGAGCTGACTACTCACTGCGCAGCCTCTACTACCACCTATTTCGGATGCATCGGTTTAAGTATCTCAAAATTATTTTATTTTTCCCGTAATTTTAGAAAAAATGTTTGCATTACTAACCTATTTCAGAAACAGGATCTTTTTCTTCCATCTTTTCTTTTAGCTCAAAATGTTTACAAACAAAAATATATTAAAAAAAAAACTCATAAAATCCTTCAGGGGATCAATTAGTATCCGAAATGAAACAGCATGTTTTTCTATGTATTTTTATATATAACAAAGTACAATTACAATCGGGTAACGTTTAGAATTGGAAATTTGACGCATGAACATTACTTTAGCTATTAGATGGAGAGAGAGAAAAAAATTCAAGCGTTGGCTGTGAATAAGTTTGTCAGGTAACCGAAGAGGAAAATTTCGAATTAGGTTGGGAGCCACCTGTACGCCCTGACCACCGCTCCTCGCCTTTCCTGTCATTTTGCCAATTTCGTTTGTGCGCTGGAGCATGCGGCACCTCTCTTGTAAAATGTTCTCTGCTTAGATTTAGAACCAACAAACATTCAGAGTAGTTTAAATCTGTTCATGAAAACCATCATGATTTTGCGTACGGACACAATAAAATTGTCCATAATTGACTGTGTGTGTGCTAATGAATGCAAAAATTTGAACTAATGAATGTCTATGCTAATGCTTGGTGTGCCTTAGGTCTACCAACATCACAGTCGAAATTTGTGCGTCGAAATAGGATTGATAATTACCGGTCACAACCGGACTTGATCTCGGCTCCAGAGACAGAGCATTGCTTTACTCGCTGTTCTATAGCAGGGTCATTCCATGTCAATTCAATACAGGCTTGAGCCTCACCATCTCAGATTTTTTTGAAATTTGGTACATTTGTACTTCTTGTGTCTACTAGAGCAACTGTGAAATATTACTGAGATATGTCAACCCGTTTTTGAATTATGGTCTCTCAATTTTATTATGTACGTACAAACAGCGACTAGGGAAAATAGCCTTTCTTCACAAATTAACTAGCATTAAGTAATAAGTACCACTAAGTACTAAATTTAACTCAAAAGTAGCCCTATACCTGCGTTAACACGATCATTCCCGCCATACAAGAATATGATAAATTTCGCCTAATGACAACGGAACTATTATATCTAGAATTGTAGGTGTTGTATGTATAACAAAATGGATAAAGTTTGATTGTAATCATCTTTTTGCCAATGTGCGATATGATTTTGTTTCACATTATAGTAATGAATAAAGTAATTATTGAAAAATATAGCTAAATGAAAATAAAGATATTTTTAGAGTAAAATTGATCTCTTAAATCCACCTCACTTTTGATGTTAGCCTAGTGGCTAAGTTGTTGAACCGTTCCATTAGGAGCTGGAGGGTTACTTAATGACTCCAGTGACGTTATTCCTCCAAGTCGCAACTGAGGATTCCATCTGTCACATTGGCTCAGAATTATCCTGTCCTCGGTGGCTCAGCCGCTTTGGGCCTTTTGGAGCATTTATATCAAGTGACAGTTATTTGGAAAAGGAGTTATTAAGGGAAAGTTATAAAATTCTGATAATGTTTTTTTATAACTTCTAATATTCGATATAGCTTATGTGCATCATTATGAAGGAAGAAAAAATACTGTTTGCCCTTTCTTCGTGTTGGTTAAACTGTTGATGTCATAAAAGTTTAAAAAGTAGATTACAGGTAACATTATTCGAATAAAACAAAAAATATTTATTACGAATATCTACATTTGAATTTACTCACACTTGGCTTAACTGAGTATATTCATTGTATTTATCTTGTGAACAGCACTGAGCTTACTTGGCATATTTCGTATCCCAGTTTCGTTCGTATGCATTCTTGGAAGTGTGTGCTGAGTTCGCATCTAACTTTTCAGATTAAGGTATTTTAAGGCAAAAGTGGAACATGTCTTCCTGAAATAAAATTTTACGTGTGTTTACTTATTAAGGTATGAGAATGTATTTGTATATAATAAATGTGTTTTTATTTTCAAGTTTTAGTAAAATACTTTTTTGACCTCATTTAATAAAATATTAAAAAAATAACATGGAATAAAAGGATCTGTAACCAGATCTGTTATGAGCATGTGAATCACAAGTTATCTAGGAAGTTGATATTGAAATAATGTTTAGTAGAATTAAAATTTACTATATCTTTTTGTGACGAAGATCTATCAAGAAATGTGGGTTGACATTGTTTATTTGCCTTATTTGAATTGCGATGAAAAGGGAGATGCCAAGAAATGTATGGTAATGCATGGAGTGAATCCTGGCTCTAATAGAATTAAAGCAAGAAGAATATATGGAGAAACATTCTTATACAGAGACTGTGGGGCGCCTCAGCTTCTATAAGAATTATCGACCTAGTATAAGAGATAAGAGAGAGGCTCTAATAAGAGATTGGGCCATTGTCTAACTGACCACATCTCCAGTCTGTATACTAATGAGAAAACTTTAAATCATTTAGACTAAAATTTAACTAAATAATTCAATAGTGTACAAGTTATTTATGCTATATAAATATATTACATTCTATTTAATTACTTTGGTAATTAAAAAGTTAACAATCACATACATGGATCACATATAACAATTTTGTTTTACATTATTTCTTCATGTCTGCTTTTTTCGCAATTATTAATGCTGCTCACTTACGATCATGAGGCAAGACTACTTCATTGTTAAAAAAACAACAAAAAAACTGGTGCGATGCGCGCAACACACAACTTTCACTTACGAACTTACTTAGATTAGAAATCGACGTGTTTCGATAATATGTAAACGCCACACTTTTCCACATTTATATGCTTATATTTGTATATCTCCACAAGTTATAATGTATCTGTAATGCAAAACTTGAAAGTTCTAAGTACTTTTTGATTCATTATTGCTTATTTATTTTTTTAAGGGACCTAATTTTATTAAAGCTCGAGCTGTTTTTTACTGCTTGGTTGTTTTTACAGCGATTTGCGTTTTGTAAATATATCGTAAAGGTGAATCAATAGGTTTATTTTCGGGTCCTTGTAAAGTTTGTCTATAACGCTTTTCTGGAAATCGCGAATGATTACTGATCTTCTAAAATCACTTTATACTGCCTTCAGAAATTTATTACGGAACTAAACTTTCTAAACTAAAATATAATTAATTAAACATTATCTTCTACCATGTTTTTTCACACCTTAAATGATTTAAATAAATCGAGAATCATTTATTGTTAAATAAAATTTTTATTTTCATCACTGATAATAAGGGATATGAAATTTCGGCTGTCACGATGCGGGTAAGTGCCCCCTCCATTTGATCAATTTTGATGATATTTTGGCTGTCACATCTTTGGGATATACATTAATCATCAACCTAGTTTGATCAACATCGTTACAGCTGTTTTTGTGTAAATAAAAAAAAAAAAAAAAAATCTGAAAAAGAGCCAAAATTTACTAACTAAAGTGCCCCTTGCGTTTGACCAATTTGATGAAATTTCGGCTGTCACATCTCGGGTATATACATTCACCAAATACCCATTTTCAGGATCGTGCGGTTTATAGTTTTTGAGCTACAGACAGACGACACACACACACACACACACACAATTCCAAACGAGACGATCAGTGTGGAAACATCGATCATTTGACCGAGAATCGTTTGTCATAATGATGGAGAAAAAAGTCACATTACTTGGACCGGTATAGGAAAGGGTCATACAACTAATGAAGCTTATCACTGACGCCTGTGATGCTTCAATGACCAAGACACTGAGAACAACCCGTCACATACCGGTGTATTGGTGGAATGAAGATATCGCCGCCCTCCGGAAGACTTGTCTCCGTACAAGAAGGCTAACCCAAAGAGCGAGAGGTCGCCCGACAGGAACATCGGGAGGCCAAAAGGTACCTTGTCAAGGCAATCAAAGAGGCGAAGCGTAAATGCTGGAGGAAACTCTGCGAAGAAGTAGATGAGGACACGTGGGGAAGGCATTTAGATATTAAAACAATCATGTGGAGTAGAAGTTTGTTGAGGGATTGGTTGACTCATCAACTCGTTTCATCAAGAAATGCTGAATGGGGTTTTGTTACTAGAAATTTTTATTGTAAGAGAATCAGTTTTAGAGTTCGAAAGAAAATGAATATCACTGAAAGAAATTTTTTAAATTAGTTATAAAGGATATTGCATTTTTTTTAATTTCCAAAATTTTTATGCTAAAAAATTCTAATTGTATGTAGGCAAATACACAAATACACCTATTCGGTATGTAATTTGCAGTCTTCAGAATATATTAAATAATTTGCTAAAATTAATGAAAATTTTGCAAATTACTAATACTGCTATTTGGATTTCATTGTCAGAATATTTCCCTTATTCAGAATATTTCATTCCATATTTTTAGTGTTCTTTGAAGACTGCAATCTAGTTCATCCGAAAGGAAATTAAAAATTCTCTCGAATAGAGTTCTATTTAGTATATTCAAAAATCAATTAAAAATACATATTAATACAGCATGTTTCTTATTTAAGTATATATTTCCTTTTGTAAGTGAATTCCTCGAATATAAAAATTTTAATAATTTAAAATTTCCGATTGTTTTGAAGTATCACTTAATGTGAATATTTTTGCTATTCCAGTGAATCAGTGGTTAAATTAAATTTCCTTACTTTTCAGGGCATCTTCAAAGTTTGAACATTTTTGGTAAAAAAATCAGGTTTTCATTAATTTTGGTCAAACTTGGTGGAAGTTTTAAATTTTGGTCAAAAATTCCAAAATAGAGGCCGTTGACTACGATCATTAAACTTACCTTATAGATCTTATTAGTAATCAGATATTAGAGTAGAATAATTGTTCACCGACCGATTATAACAGATTTAACGCAAATTGCAACAATTATATTTCAAGATAACACCTGACTAATTCACTTATTTACTAAGAAGAAAGCTTTTTAGTCATTTATCATATTTTGGGCTAAATTTAACTAAATCTCTTATTTACGGGACAGATTGACAGATTTGATGTAGTCACACGTTATGATCATTTGTCTCACCCGATATGAAATCAATTAGTAAATGATTAATGAGTTATAGTAATATTTGATTGAAACAAGAAAAGTTTAAATATTGCATCAATATTTGAAATCTTCATATATATAAAAATCTGGTGTGCCGATGTTTGTCGGAAGTAAAATCAGAAACTACTCCACCGATTTTAATGAAATGTGGCTCATTATGTGTAGTTTTGTCTAACTTAAAATATAGGATTGTTTTTATCTGGATTATTGGCCTCAATATTTTTGTTATTGAAAATTAAATGCTTATTATACTAAAATTGAGCGTGATTATTTGTAAGTTCTATAAATTTCCAACAGATGGCGGTTTGAGTTGATTTATTGACACAATACTTCATTTTCTTTCGATATTTAGTAAAATTCTATGCTAAATCCCGTTGGTTTTTAGATTAACTGAAAAGTTTTTATCTTTATGAGAAAATTTTGATTTCACTGCATTAAAAAGTATTGGATATAATTAATTCAACGCATTATAGTTACTGAGCCACAGCAACACGTGTCCGGGTTTGCTCCTCTATAATAAAATAAAATGGCATGTTTTTCTATATAAAAACTTGTTTTAGCATTTATCGAAATATCAAATAATTATTAAAACGTATATGTATTTTTTCTGCTTGTTTGTTTTTTTGCTTTACCTTATGGTTTGATAATATTAAGTGATGTATTAGTTAATACAATATTTGCTATATACCTTCCATATAGAGATAATACAGCGGGACAAAGGTAGGCAAACAGCGGGGCCGGGGGTTGGAGGGAGAAATGTAAATCTGGATAAGGGTTGCTTTCTCAGGACATTAGCCTCCCCTGGACTGACCTCACTCAATTGAATATTTAACTGGGAGCGAGATGGCTGCTCGGTCTCCGTCCTCGAATGTTCCATATTGTTAGCCGCTTTGTTGACCCAATTTATTATTAGTGCAGCGGATCTCTTATTTTGAGCATTGTGAATGCAGTCCAAAACCAGCTCAATTTATTTGGGCAAAATGTTTTATATTTTTGTTCTGTTGTTCTATCCCCAACTATTTTTTTTAACAAATGGGATTTTTTTTTCAGCGAGAAAAGAAAGAAAATGGATCTCTTCATAACAGTAGTTGTATGGAAAAATCACAATATTTATTTAAAAGCCGTAGTATCCTAACAGACTTGTTTTTAATTACTATTGTCGCATCCTGACGTCTGTTTCGTCAAACACAGATTACTTAGCAGTAACTTGTGAACAGTGTGGCAATTAAGTGTTGTTGCTTTTCTGAACACTTGTCTATGTTGTAAACTATTCTTGCCCAATTCGCAGCTTCAAATTCCGCGTTTTACAAGTTGTGCACAATAGTGAGTGTTTGAAACACGGTTGAACTGATTCTCACATTAGTACAATCCTAGTTTGAAACTGTGCAAACCAGCGTGGTAAATCATTTTAGTGAATCTCAGAAAAAAAAAATATTCCACTGTGTCAAGTATAAATGTACTGTTTTCATTTGAAAATGAAGTTAATGAAAAAGTGCTGCTTAAAATTCAAATTTAATTCGATTTGTGATTTTATGAGAAAAAGAAGTTTCTTTCTGTTCTCTGAGGGGGGGGGGGGGAGGCTTCAACTCACAAGCCACCCCCACCCCCCTTGATTGCCCCACAGTATTTACACCAAATTGGCTGTTCCTGAGTTTCTATTCCAAAATTACGGATCCTCTGCTATTGAAGTTATATTACTAAAAATGTTAATAATTATTTTTATTTTGTTTTTAGTATTATATTCACAGCAATTCATTTTATTTTAAGAAATTAAAGGAGAAATATTTTTATTTTACACGTTTTTTCTTTTTTCCGTTCCATCTACAGCTGAACTATTTATTTGTAGAAAAATATCTTAACAAAAAATAACTAAAACAGATTTTTATTTAAATGATAAATATGAGAAGATATGGACAAAAATGTTAACAGAAATTTACAAGATAATTAAATATGTACAAAATGTTTTTTTTATAAGGTTAAGAAATCAACAAAATCTTGTTAACAAATAACTTTCCTCCTATTACTAATATGAAAGTATAAATCACTATAACACTTTAATTAAAGAAAATAATGAATAAATAAAAGTTTAAATGCTAGGGATAGTTTAATCATCCACTATAAAGTTAAACGTTCACCACACTATCGTTTAGCTCACCAATAACACTGTATATCACTGGTAAAGTTAATGTGTCGGTTACCCCAGTGTTGCCAATAAAGAAAGTAAAAGGTAATATTTCTATGTGCTGTATAGATTAAAAGCTATTTTTTTAAACATTTAGATATACTTGCAATTAAGAGAACAAAAAACACCTGTCACATTTTAAAAGGTAATTAGATTTCTTTATAGCTTCTCTAACTTAAACTTAAAATATTTTTTCTAAGTCTCATCCATTCTCTTTCCTCCTCCCTGTTACCTGGTCAGCCTCGACGTCTACTGAAACGAAGGTGGCCAAGAGACCTCTTACTTTAGTAAATTATAATGCCTCAAGAAAGTCAGAGTCAAAAGCAGCAGTGACCAAATTTGCTCGATGCGCCACAGCGCAGGTGCAAATCTACATGAGAAACAAAGTAAAAAAGTAAAAACACAAAATTCAAAGCTTCAGTTTTTTATTAACACCACTTTTGAATTCAAATTCTTGTTTGATTACTTTTAATTTGAAGTATTTTGAATAACGTCAAAGGAACGAAATGCTTAAACTAAAAGCAAATGATCATTAACAAACCATTAAAAATTAATCTAGCGATCTTTTTAATCACTAATTTTTACTGAATTTTAATGATTTAAATGTAAATTAATTATTAATAGGGCATGTCCAAAATTCCTGACGTATTAATTCGTTCTATCCATCACATTCGTTGATTGCCACTATTTGCTAACAATTGTTAATGATGTTATGAAAAAAAAAAATGTATGTAGTTTTAAGAGTCAATAAAAATTCGAACTTGAAATACGACTTTACAAGACTTATGGGTTCGTTAACTTAATTAGATTAACCGGTATAATATGTATAAAATCAGTACATTATCCTTTCAGGAGTAATCAAGGGGCAAAAAAAAGGGTGGCGAAGGATTTTCGACGAGAGGGAAAAAGCTGGTTCTGCTTTTTACTCAAATTATTTGCAATAATAAATGTTCATCGTGAGTTTTTCCTTATCATGACATATACATCATGACATATAAAATAAATAATAATCTTCATGAAAACCTTCAAAATTAATTAGATACGATACCAGGATTGAAATAAATAATATTAAAAATTGAAGTATTGAGCTAATAATAAAAATGTTATAGGCAGGATAGGTGAATCAACGTCGGCTTGTAGAATGATGCTAAAAACCAATTATCGCTTAGAGACTAGACTCATGGACATCAAACATATGGAATGACAGTATTGGGAATAGGCTGAGTAAACTTAATATTTTCGTCAACACGCATGTAACGTAAAAAGTTTACACTTTGGCCCCAATTGTGAACCTCGGATTTTCGGCAACATCAGACCTTTAAACGCCCCTTCCACCAGGAATCGAACTCATTATCTTCGGGTTATTGGGTTGATAAGAAACGGGTGTTGCTAACGCGCTAGCCAGCTTTGACACCTCCCCCTATCGAGTATGATTTAGTTTTGCAATCCTTCCAGAGATCTAAAAAAAGGACAAATCCAAAAAACTTTTAAAAAATTAAAAAATAAATACTCAACAGGAAAATAAAAATTATAAATTCCGACTAAGACGATGGCCCATGAGCCTATAGCGACCATGCAAGATGAAAATATATGGCAACAATAGGTTTTTCCTGGGGTACATACATTTATGCATGTCCAAAAATATAAGTTGAACGACTTTAAAAATGATTTTGAATTTTTATTGTGCAGCTTGAACGTGCTATATTAATCTGCTTCTCCTGTTGTTTTATTATTATTATTATTCTACAAACTCTTGATAAAAATTTAAGATGTTTACAATAAATCAATCTTATAAAAAACAACTAAAAAACCATATTAAGTATTGCAGCTATAAATGTTACACAGTTATTTATAACTGTAATACCTTACAGCTAGAGATGCAAACATATTACAAAATTTTCTTAGTTTTTTAAAACTCATTGAAATCAATTTCCTGTGGTTTTCTGTCAAAAATATTCTAAAATCGTTCCAATTTTAGAATATTTTCTGCGGAAGCGAGTCAGAACATTTTTCTTCTCATTCATCCATCTTCGCAGGTGAAATTTCTGCTGTAGGAGTCCTAAATTTTGCCTATCCAAGTATAATTAGGATTGGGATCTTTAACGAGTAATCAGCATGTGTTTAAACATGAACAAAAAGATTACTGAATTAATTAGTTAATGAAATTATTAATTAAATATATTTATTTATTAGCATATGTTACTGGATTCTTACTGCACTTAAGACTTTATTTAAAAGATTAATTTATTACTACCGTAGATTCATAAAATACTTTATAAGTCTAAAATAAAAAATCAGAAAGAAGAGCTTGATTGGACGTGGGATAGCCCTTATATTTTTACTTTCACTTACCTATATATAAAATATATAGTAAGTGGAAGTATTGCGATCGTGAAAAATTTAGACTTCCGGTTTTCAACGGAAATACACGTTTTGGGGTCCCCTGAGTCCAAATAACCAAGTCCCGCGAAGTGGTGTGTGTGTGTGTGTGTGTGTGTGTGTGTGTGTGTGTGTGAGTGTGAACAGACTAGCTCAAAAACTATAAACCGTGCGAACCTGAAATTAGGTATTTAGTGTACGTATATGCCCACGATGTGGCAGCAAAAATTTCATCTAAATTGCTCAAAGGGAGGGGGTACTTTATTAAATAACTTTTTACGTTTTTTTTCGATTTTCTCAAAAACGGCTCTAACGATTTTGATTAAACTGAGTATTCGATGTATTAATATGCCCGAGATATGACTAAAAATTTTATCAAAATTGATCAACCGGAGGGGGCACTTTACTTAATAAATTTTGTATCATTTTCACGTGTTTTTTTTATTTACTCAAAAACGGCTTTCACGATTTTGATCAAACATTTCATGTTTGTATATGCCAAAGATGTGATATCCAACATTTCATCAAAATTGGAATGTGGAAAAATGTGTCACTTTGTGAAGTGGCATTAACAAAACGCATTAATTTCTTATCTAAGTAAGTTGGTAAGTGAAACTTGTGTGTTGCGCGCACGCACCAGATTTTTTTTTATAAGAAGAGATTCTTGGGTTCCCGGAAAAGAAAGGAAATATATACGGTTTAGAATATACTAAATATCTGATCTTGGAAAAGAAAGTTAGCAATAATTAAAAACATAACATGTAAGCTTATATTGTCGTCACCATGCTAAAGAATATGAAAAGGTTTTTAGTTGCACATTCATTACTTTAGCGTGGTGACGACGATATTTTAAAAAAAAATTAGTTCAAAAGCTCAAGGACAATATTTTAAAAAGAATCCTTTTTTTTTTTTTTTTATATACATAAATATTTACATGTATTCTGTTCAATAATATATTGTTTTATTCCAAATGGTGCACTGATCATGTACACATTTGCTAATAATGCAGTCACTTTCAGAATAAACTGTAAGAGAAGGGAATAAAGTTACGATAATCTGTTTTATGTGGTAGTTAAACATTACTGAGTTTACTGCATGATTGACGATGAGCCCTCCATGAAACGTGTTAGGTCTAAACACCCAACGCCAACTTTACTCCTAGTTGGTTATTTCGTTTTGTAAAGTTTGACAAGAAATTTCGGCATGTTCAAGTATATCTTATTCGAATTTCAAGCCGGAGGTTGTAAAAGAAATAATGAATTAAACAAGTTAATCTGTTTGACAAAAGTCCATTCATCCACTAAGGTCCAGAAATCAAATTTTTAAATTATTTTATGACGTAACTTTAATGTATTACGTATGTGCAAAGATTTATTGGACCGTTGATGCGGAAAATTTTGTCATTTTTATTTCAGTAATAATAGTTATTTCATAATTGAAAATTAAAACCCAAAACCTCATTCTTAGATCTGACGCAGTGCTCCCATCTATGTTTCGGGCCAGTTATAGTATGAGTACTAGACATTTCATTACTGTTTAGACTTTTAAGTAATTCATCCACGATCCAACAGAACTAAGTAAGCGAATGTCATTCCCCGCGATGGCTATCGTAGCAGATCCAGGTCACGCGATTCGCTGTGTTACCATCTCAATTCTTCAGTTGACTCATCTTTCTCTTTAACAGAAATGTGTTTCAAAATCCTTGAAACTTTATTCTTGCATACTTTGTAACTTCTAAGTTTTGTATTGGTTACTCGAGGTAGAGGAAAGATTCGTAATTTTAAATTCTCACTTCTAGGTTTCCCAAAAGCATACTTCTTATTCTTCTTCCTCTAACTCCTGTGTGCCGCTAAGCGTGGAGTTGCCGTCCCGGTCCAGCGAGCCCATTGGTCTCTGTCCCTTGCCATTCTTCTGATCTCCGAGATGGTTAGTCCTCTTGCTGCTCCCAGTTTCCCAATGTAGTCGGAGTACAAACATTTGGGTCTGCCACGAGGACGTCTTCCTTCCGGTCTAGCTTCAAAAAACCACCTGGCCTTTCTGGTATTGTTCATTCTACAGACATGCCCGTACCACCTCAATTGTCGCTCCTCGAGGATATCCCGCACTGACCTTACTCCCAATTCATCGCGGATCCTGTCATTTCTAATACAGTCCCACCTGTTTGCGCCAACTATTCTTCGGAGGAATCTCATTTCAGCTGTTACCATCTTGCTCGCATGTTTGTCGAGGGTAGTCCAGCTTTCAGATCCATACAAAAGCACAGGTAGGAAAACAGATTAATTATAGCCTCTCTGCTAACTTCATGTTTCCCAATCACAGTTTTGGACATGTGGTAGTATAGTCCATTGGCCTTCATCACCCGATTTAGAACCTCCTGGTCTATTTTGCCATCTTTGCTCATGACTGTCCCTAGGTACGTGTAGGCGTTTGTTGTTTCTAAGAGTTCGCCTTTACATAAGGCGAACTCCTAGGCTCCAGATCTTCTCTTCCCAAACATATAATTTTGCTTTTTGCTCGATTTATGCTCAACCCTCTTAGCCGGAGTTCCTCATGCCATTCGTTTAATGATGTTTGCAGAGCTTCCTGGGAATCCGCAATTAGTACTATGTCGTCTGCATATATCATTGCCTAAATAAGCACTGGTGTTAGGTTCCAATACCCTACCACAGCTCTCGGAGTTCTTCTTTTGCAGACCTTCCATACCTCATCCATAAGAAAGACAAAGAGCAGAGGACTAAGGCTGTCCCCCTGCTTTACTCCTTTATAAAAGTGAAAGGGTTGGGATGTTTGACCGTTAAGCCTCACTATGCCCTTTGGGTCCTGGTAAACTCATTTGATGGCGCTCACCAGATTTGTTGGCACCCTTCTTCTAATCAGCGCGTCCCAAATCTCCTGCCTCTGAACTGAATCGAAGGCTGCCCTTAGGTCCAGAAATGCCAGGTACACTGCCTCGCCACGATCCCATGCTGTTTCTACGATCATCCTGAGGGAGAATATGTGGTCCTGGGTCTGTCTACCAGGTCTGAAGGCGGCTTGCTCCTCTTCCAGATCTTGTTCCACCAAATTCCTCAGCCTTTGTTGTAATATTCTTGTATATATCTTATATACTACTGAGGTTAGACAAATCGGCCTATAGTTTCCACATTCACTTTGACTGCCCTTCTTGTGTATAGGGACTATGATATTATTCTCATAAAGCAGAAGCATACAGCAGAACTTATTAGTTGCTTTTGAGGGGTCCTAGAAAATTAATGATTTGTTGGTAAACATATCCGATTCACAGTTCTGATTACCATAACTTCTTTTGAAATAAAAAAAAAAATAAAATAGCAAATAAAAATAAAACAATAGATAGATAATCTCTATATATATAAGAAGCTTTGTCCTGACTGACAGAATCAACGCAGAGCAAAAACTACTAATGATAGAAACTTGAAGTTCGGAATTTAGACTTTAAACGCGATGTAGGTAACCACTAGGAAAGGAATTTCAAAAATGTAACCCCTAATGGGCTTAAATGGCGAAATTGTCGTTTAACTCTATCGGAAATCTATTGTTGAGATTTTAAACCATATGTTTTATATTTGAATATCGATTTAACGTTACAATAGTATTAAAATAGACATTCACATAAAATATGGCTACTGATTATTTAAATATTAGTGGTAATCAAATTATGCACACTGTGATTCCCATGATTGGGGATGGTGCGTGTTTATTTCGATCTCTTCTCCATATATTTCTCCATACATATATACTTCTCCATATATATATATACTACTACATATATATATACTTCTCCATATGTATAAGAGGCTTTGTCCTGACTGACAGAATCAACGCAGAGCAAAAACTACTTATGATTGGAAACTTCGGAATTTAGTTTTTAAAAGCGATGTAGGTAACCACTAAGAAAGGAATATCAAAAATGTAACCCCTAAGAATATCTAAAATGTAAATGGCGAAATTGTCGTTTAACTCTAACGGACATCTATTTTCGAATATATCTAAGAAAATATATCTAATTAGGACTCATTTTAAAGAATTTGATACGACGAGTTTAACTCGAAAGGCCCTATTGGGCGTCGAAAACCATGTTTTACAGCCGAAAAATGAAGCGTTCACGACGAGTAAGTCATTTTTTGTTTCGGCGGTTTTAGTGAACTCCCTCCATTGCGCGTCTCCGTCTCTTCTATCGAGCCGGCAGCTTCCCCCTCCAACATTCCACCTACCGGAAGCTCAAATTCTACTAAATCTCCTTAACATCAGTTAACATATTATATTAGATCAATACCAAGATAATGGTCACAGAATTGATCTTAAAGGCTCGCGGGCGAAGCCGCGATGGGGAATGCTAGTTTATTATATGTGTTTACATAAATAATAATTTCATGTCTGAACATATTTTTTTAACATATTAATATGTCTATTTTTATATTAAGAAATAAATATTAAACAATAAAAATTGTTTTTAAACAATAATAATGATAAAACAACTGAAAATTATTTTATGCATGTCTTCTTCAGAGCTTGGCCATGTAACAGGTTTTACAACTGCCAAGCTTTCACCCATTTAGCCGTGGGCTTCTTCAGGGCCAATACTAGAACGTTCTTCTTATTCTTGTTAAATGTTCTTTCTTACGATCAAATAATCTCCGGAAAAGGCCATGCTCACCAGTAACATAGCGATAGCTTTAAAAGAAATTGTAATATTGGTTTTTAAAATAAATCCTGCAAATGAAAAAAAAAAAAGGATTGAAGGATTTATTTTAAAAATATTTTTTTAAAGTAGGTAAGGATATCCTGTTATCTGCTTTGAAACATAAAATCTGTAAGAATGCATAAATATTAATTGTGATTCATATATTTTCTTTAATCCAAAAATATCTTTGAAACGGCAATAGTAATAACAACGGTGATGAAATAATTTAACTATATTTAATTATGTTTTTTCTCTTAGAAACAGGAAAACATATCTCAAGTAATCATAATCAAAGAGAAAATGGCATAAATGAGGATGTAATAAGAAAGTTTCCTATTGTTAATTTTTTTTATTACAGTTTATTAAAACAGTTGGTACCAACCTTAATTAAGGAAAAAGAAACATAAAGGAAGGTATTTCATACAGTTAGTAATATTACCCTGTGTTGGGGAAAGAGGATGGGGGGGGGGGCGACAGCGATAATTTCAATCTTTAGAATTAGTTCAAAGTTTTATTCTCTAAGAGAAAAGAAAAGTTTCTTAATTCCGATTCAAGGAAAGGAAAGATTCAGATTTTTTTTTTTTTGGTTTTATGCTAAGTTCTTGTTGCATTTACGCAAACGATTTCTTTCGACTTCAGAATGGTAAACTATCATAATTATTTTTTTAAATATTTTTAAAATATATTTTGCTTACTTTAAAAAGTTAAAAAGGATATGTAATGAAGCCTTACATTCATATCCTTGGAACAATAACATAAATTAATAGAACTAGTGCATACAAAAATCTCTAAATCTATCATTTATAGGGAGTTACATCCTCAATTAGTGATTGTGTTTGACTCATTTCGATAGAAACGTCTTTTTTTGCCGTGTAGTATTCATTATGTGAGCTAAATAGCATGGGTCATTTGAATTTTTCATATTGTTACGTGGACAACTATTGCTGACTGGCTAAGCAGATCATTGCACCTAGGAGACCCTGAGAGGGAGGGGGAACTCCTAGAAGATGCTGGCCTAGGCGAGTAGAGGGGAGAGTAAGGGAGTCTGACACAGGCTCTGACACCTCCCCCCCCTTTGGTAGTTGGGACCTGTCCGGTTGTTTATAGTACATAATAAATTATGTAAATAGTGTTTAATTTAATCGATTATCACACAACCCTTGCCAAAAGATCCCTGTGTCATGATGGAGTTGTAGATTTGAGAAGAGGAGTGACACATTTTTGTTGGTGGCGCCGGATACGGGTTGTGTGGAAAATGGAGCTGGTAGACGTACCGCGCAGGGTTGTGTGGAAGATGGAGGAGCTGCGGAAGAGACCGCTGTGAGATGCCGGGGATCGAACCCGGGGCCTCCCCCATGCAAAGGTCTTAGAAGAGAAGTGACAATATCCAAATAAAGTTGCCTTTTTTAAACTATCCTTAAAAATAAATAAGTTAAAAGAAATCGATTCCACATGTTATAAAAAAAAAATTAGTTTGAAAAAAAAAATCATGTTGAATTGAATCACACAAGCACATAGAAAATTTCCCACTTGATAGCTCAACAAAATTTTGTAAAAGTTTATTGTAAAAAAAATGTTGTCCCGGGTAATCAGAATTATGGATATTGTGGGTAGAATTAAAGCAGTTCTCTGTAATTTATTGAAGAATTTAGAAAATTTCTAGGGAAAAATATTTAAAACTCCTTTCATTAGTTCTCATTGTTAAGATCTAGAATTTCACTAATTCTTCAGAACTTATTTTTTAAAAACTTTGTCTTTACAAACTGGCTCTTTGATAATATAAAAATTAGAACTTATGTTAGTAAATATTTAAATATTTTTTCTTTTTATAAGGTTTCGTTTCTTAGTTAAACTTTATGCTGCAGGAAGTGTACAGAGTGAAAAGGGGGGAATTATTAGATTAATATGTTTTACAAAATTTACCTCGTTGAAGTGAACGCCAAAGTATTTCTTAATTGACAAAAACACATTAACAAAATGGAGCTAAGAGAGGAATTAAAAACTAAAGAGGTACGAAAGCATTTACTGTAAACTTTGATCAGTCCATTAACCCTTACTTTGCAACTTAGCTTACTTACCATAAACTTGGGCTTTTCACTTGACTACAAAACTTCTCAGGTTTAACCTAATAGAATAAATCGATTTAATAAAGAGATAATGAAAGGGATTCCGTAAATTTAATACATCCTCTCAAAGTTCAGAAGACACTCCTACAAAGACTCTTCTCTCCTCCTCCCCCTCTCCGCTGTCACCCCTCCCCCCTCCACAGGTACACCAATTTACCTAAAGCATTAACAACGGCCTCCCAATTAAACTAATTAAGAGAATAGTCAGTTTGCCTGTATCAGAACTAGTAATTATTGAGTCTGTTATTAAAGTGTAATACAATTTTAAATTAGCTCGCTAAAAATAGAATAGACATAATTATGCACCGTATAATAATTTAAAATGAATGCAATTATATCCATAGAAGCATCAAAACAAAAATAAATTAATGCTTCTATCGATATAATTTCATTTATTTATATTAGCATTAAAATAAAAATTAAAAAAATGTAAATGTAAAAATTTTATCATCGAATAATGATCATGAATTCAAGGTATATGTTGGGATTTGTCGTGATCACATCATGTCATATCCCAACACATAACATCCACACTTCGACCCAACACGTGCCCTCCAATTTATTTTGGGACAACCAAATTCCTCACACGGACAAAGTACGCTACCTTGGACTGTTAGACAGAAGGATGACTTAAGACCAACCTGTCAAAATGAAAAAAACTGATTCTTAATAAAAGACTAAAAATACTGTTCTCACTATTTCAAACTTATCGAGATTGACAATAAAATAGAGAATAAAAACGTACACCTACCTAATTAAACCCATATAGATATATCCATCACAGATACTCGGCTCAGCAAAAAAGACTCACTTACAAAAACTACAATCTTGTCAATCAAACTTATTAAGACTAATTACAATAGTACAATCCTTGGTACGCTCTTAACAAAACTAGGCATACAACTACCAACTATGGAACAACGTATAGTTTATTCTTTATTCTCGATTTCAAATAAAACTTAGAGGGAGATACAAAAAAGTGAAATGAGAAACCTCCACACCTAATTAAGGTGGATATGTTGAAATTCTGAATGAGATGCTGTTAGGCACTACTTCCTCAAGTCTGCCAAAATATGCCCAGATTGTGATCAACTTTGCTGATTGTCAGTTGAGCACTGAAAGGTGCGAATTAAATTATAAATAGAAAAAAAAGTTAATAATTTTAGAAAGGCTCAATTTTAGTAAATTTTGATTCTTTTGAACCATGAACATTGTTCTCATGATGTTGATGATCGTTAAAAGTGTCAGGAATGAGTTAATAATTAAAACTCTTAATATTCAGATTTTAATTAACAATTTTTTGTAGTATGTTTGCTAGAACAGTTGTAATATAGTTTGCCAGAAGGTTGATAGTTTTCGGAAACCTTTCCTTTAAAAACATACCGCCCCCGAGGATCAAAGGACAACCTTCGCCGAGGAACGGCGAGGCGAAGAAGCGGGGCCGCAATAAAGGAGAAGAAGCGGAGGGAAGAGGAGTTAGTATGACTTTAAAGAAGGGGCGGGTGTTGATACTGTGTTCAATAAGAGGGCGCTCCAATATCACAACAGCCAATATCACACCCTCCTATATATCTCAACTCCCACTGCTAAGCCCTCGGCATATTCTTCAAGTATTAGTGCCTGTCCCCAAAGCTCTGATATGAATATTTTCTGATATCTACGTTTAACAAACCTCCCCCCTCCACTCTTCCCTTGTCTTTTTTTTTTTTCAATTCGACTCGGATTATGCATTTCCTTTTCCATTTCAAGCTCGGTTCGTTTCAATATGGAGAAATACGGAAGATAGGATTTCCTTCCCTTTAAAATTTTAAATTGCACGCATCGTTCCGAACTGACATTTTCTTATTCCAAGCCATAATCTTTAGTAAGGTATCTCGTGACGTAGTTTGTTTTCCTGCTCAGATATGGGATTTCCAACAGTATTATATTTTCAAAAAATCCAACTCATAATCTTTAAAAAAAAAAATTATTCACTCCTAGCTGCAACACTAAATCATGTTCAAGCCTGAAAATGAGATTATTACATGAAATAATCCCACGATTTAACTCTTGCAATAAATAATCATATTGTCTCCCCGGATTGTGTCATCCGGACACAATCATCCGGACATCTCTCCGGATGTCTCTCCGCTTCTGTCTGCTAACGTTGTCCTCCTTATCCCAGCGGTCATATCGGTATTCACGTTTACCTCTGAGTCGAGGTAAACTTTTTCTTCAACATTTTTAAAGAAATAGATCCATATGATGATTTCTTCTTTTATTACTATTTCTAGTCTCATGACTTGGCCATGAATGCATCCTTGGCCGCCTTAAAGGATCATTCCACAAATATCTCTCAATATCACTGTCATCGGCATAGTTCAAGTTCTGAACAGTCCATATATAAATATTACCGGATTTCCTTATCAACTTTTCCAAAGTAAAATCAAAGAGGAAGCATACCAATGCACCACTTTGCCCAACACTTCCAGGAGCAAACAGTCCTCAGAGTCCTTTTTGGAAACCTTCTTGTAATGTACACTTATCATCGTTAATTGTTTGCTTCCTTTTGATACTCTTTACCTTTCCAAGAATTTACCTTTAACAGAATATTTGAACTTGGGTAGATTTATATTTCTAGTCATCAGTGTGCTCAATTTGAAACGCCAACCATAAATAAAAAGTTAGATACTATTTTGTTATACAATCTTACCAAATAGATACTGTGCCGAGTTATTGCATAAGGTGATACCGACTTAAATTAATATATCCATACTTTTCTGGTGAAATATGTAAATTAGCTTTTTAAATATTGTTTTAGATGTCTGATGCTTTTGTTGAAAAAAAAAACTCGTTATATTAAACTAAATACTTTGTTCACTCATTTCTCATTCATAAGTGAGGAAATGCGGTTGTTTGTTACTCTTTACCATTAATTTTTGCAAAGATTTAACAGATGAGAATTTCTGGTAGGATGGCTTGGGGGAGGAGAGAAAAACTCCAAAGAAACGCAATATCGTTCTTTCGATTAAATGATCCTTAGATAATACACAGCTTAGAGTTCGACATTGGGGCTCCTATAATTCATAAAAAAGAGGGAGAAAACTCCAAAAACAAAAGTGCTCGGCGATAGATTTACACCTGAAAAGCAGGGTGTAATTGTAAGTTAGTTCCGACCCTCGAAAGCGTGATCAGCGCCACGTGAGGCCAGAAGTAAACTTGTTCCAGTTGTTGTTCAAGTTATTTCTTCGGTGAAATATGCCGCTAGGAGCCGTGTGAGCTCTCTTAGATTAGATTTTCTGCCTCCTTATCTTAGCCTCCAGTGCATTCTTCACAGTCCTCTGCTTTGCATCTTAATCTAAAGGTCTGTAAACAATGGTAGCCCTGATTATATTTAAGATAATTGGGTTATCTTAGAATTGATATATGTACTTTATATGTATTTTCTTAACAATAGTTATACAATCAAAATCAAAGAATCGCGTTTTGCATAGCTTTTATAGAGCATAGCATGGTAATTGATAAGTCTTCGAAGTTATATACAAACAATGAATTTTTTTTTTTTTTTTTAATTTATACAGTTTATGCTGCTGAAGGTATAGAACATAAGTAAAGTAAACTTTGCATTTTTCACAGATCTAAATCTTCTTGTACATACGTTTCCCGAAACATCATATTTTTCGCTGTCATTTTTGTTATTTTTGCCAACTTTATTTTATTGAATAGTCCTAATAGAAAATCCTGACAAGGGCTCACTGAGTCTTTAAAGATTTATCTCAAAATTATTGTTTACATTTTTCATTTTTCCTTAACACCTTCCTAGGAAAAACTATTCAAAGCTTTACTAATTGTAGTTTATTAATATCTGTTTTGTGGATCCTTTTATGACAAATTTTATTTAAAAAAAAAAATAAAATCAGCTTTGTACCATTTTCTCATCTAAATTATTTTGATTAGCTATTAGTGCTGAAGATTATAATAGTATAAAGAAATAATTATCTAGATATTCAAGCATACAAATTAATTAGTTTGCCAATGTCACTCCGCTGAGGGTTATGTATTTCCTTCAGGAGTTTCGAAGTTTAACCCTGAATAAAGTTCAAGTTAAAACGAGGGGTTTGTCAAAACTTAGTTCATGAATCAAATATTGGCTTGGCTGGCCTGTAAGAGGTTGGGGCGTTATTCTTGTTGTGAGATACACGTGGTAATGCGTGTATACATATATTATTTATTATTCTAGAAAATACACCAACAAGTATACGCGTTTCTGAGTTTGTTATAATTCAATCATAACAGCTTACATTTTCGGGGTTTGTTAAAGGTTATAAGAATTAAGTCATAACATTACAGTTATTATTAAAAGTAAAAAGGGTTTTAAACAACGCTGTAACGTTATAGTTTGAACGAATTCACAATTTAATAATTATTATTAAAATTATAATTTAATAATAATTCATAATTTTATATAAATTTGATAAATATATTGCCTATATATTTATCTATTAGTAATTGACATAAAGGAGTTTAAATGCAGAAAAAAGAAGAAAAAAAATCTAGAGCTACACCCATCATAGGCAGTTTATAAGATCCATATATAAATTTTATAAATTATTTTTAGGATTAATCGAAGAAATTTTTACTTTCACTTACCTATATATGAAATATATAGTAAGTGGAAGTATTGCGATCGTGCAAAATTTCATCAAAATTGCTCAAAGGGAGGGGGTACTTTATTTAATAACTTTTTAAGTTTTTTTCAATTTTCTCAAAAACGGCTCTAACGATTTTGATTAAACTGAGTATTTGATCTATTTATATGCCCAAGATATGGCTGTAAAAATTTCATCAACATTAATCAACCGGAAGGGGGACTTTCCATATTAAATTTTGTATCATTTTCACGTGTTTTTTTTTATTTACTCACAAACGGATTTAACGATTTTTATCAAACTGGGTATTTGATGTATGTATATGCCAAAGATGGGATAGCCAACATTACATCAAAATTGATTAACCGGAGGGGGGACTTTACTTAATAAATTTTGTATCATTTTTACGTGTTTTTTTTATTTACTCAAAAAAGGATTTAACGATTTTGATCAAACTGGGTATTTGATGTATGTATATGCCAAAGATGTGATAGCCAGCATTTCATCAAAATTGGTCAAACGGAGCGGGCACTTTATTTCATAATTTTTTTCCAATTTTTCCCTTTTTTTCGATGATCTTAAAAACGGCTTTAACGATTTTTATCAAAATCGTCATGTTTAATGAAAATTAGGACTTCTTTAATATCAGGTAAGCTTTATCATTATTAAAATGTTCTGAGGGGGCTTTTTTGGGGAGGGGGGCGTTGGGGCCTTTTTTGTTTGTTTGTTTCCTATAAAATACCTTTTTTTTTTTTTTTATATGGAGAAATTAACTGTCTCTCGTTACGCCTAAAAATAAGAAATGGCTAAATATGAGATATGATAAAAATAAAGAAAACATAAAGAAGAGAAAAAAGAGAAATATTCAGTCAACTCATAAAACTCGTTGAGCCCACGCATGCGGAGTACGCCTTTAATGACAGACCATTGTTCATAATTAAAGCCGTTCTGTTCATTTGAGAAGTGGCAATTAACAAAACGCATTAATTTCTAATCTAAGTAAGGTGGTAAGTGAAAGTTGTGTGTTGCGCGCACGCACCAGATTTTTTTTATTTGGTGCTGGTGAAATTAAAATAATTTTTGTTCCTTCAATTTTCACGCCAACAAGCATGCCCGTTTGGAACGTATTGCGGTACTGTATTAGTAAGCATTGAAGGGGCAAGAATATTTTTAAGTCAATGGGATTTGCTGCTCCCGGTTCTTTACTCTTCTTAATTAATATCCTTGGCTTTAGAAGTTGTTGTCTTCCTACTTGATACAGATGAGGTCTTAAACTTTATGGCCTTTAAGTGTTTAACTGAGTTAAATCTTGGACCTTTCATACTTAAGTTATCCGCGATCATGATAAGTTAATTGTATCACAATGGTACGGGAAAAAGTTCAATGGAAGCCCCATTAATAAAATAATATTCACTATGCTACACTTAGTAGCAACCATACCATTGAGAAACACTAAATATGTGGAATTATGCAGAAGTTGTCATGGTATCAAACCTACGAAAAACAGAGCTTCCAAATTCCTACCAACGGAATATTAAAAAAAAATTAAAAAGCAAAAAAAAAAAAGAACAATATACAAATAAAATAAGTTTAATGGAGAATATATATTTATGAATGAATTATATATACACATACAAGGCTCTTCAACAATTTTGTAATTTAAATTCTAAGAATGAATTTGGTAGTGAATGATTCCCAGATCCTCCTTCATCCTTGTTGAACTTGGTATAGTTTCGCGGGCTCCGAATAAAAGGCCTCTCACGTTGAAGTCTCTCTCGCCGAAGCCTCAGGGAACTTTTCTGTAAGGAAAGGGATACATTTGTCATAAATTTCCTTATTTCCTTTCTAATTTTGCTCGCCGGATCGAAGTCATTGGATTCCTATCTTACAGTGGGATCCAGAATGATTGCTGAACGCTACAATATCTACATATTTCGTGGACCCCTCCAAAATATCCACACAGTAAACCTCCTTATAGCATGCAATATCTCTTTCTTTAAGGAGCTTCATTAACTCGTGCTTGACTCTGTGGTGACGACGTAATATCAGGGGCGAGTTTTTGGGGCATTTTCCCAACACATGTGGTGTTTCAGGCTCTCTGTCGCATTTAGAACAGAGGGACCCAACTTTTCTGACCTGTCCGCTGCACATGGGACTCCTCGCAGTGGTGCATAGTTGATGTTAAGTTTTAAGGCATCAGACCATTCTGACCCCGAAAGTACTTGCATATATCTATTAGCTTTCGGGGTCTCTTTAAAATGGCGTACTCCAATGCCTTGCCTCCTGCAGTTGGCCCATTCCTCAAACGTGTTTTCTCGTAGCGACTGTCGAAGAGCTTTTATACTCCGGTGTCCCTAATAAACACCAAATCTCTCAGCACACTTAGCTATTTCAGCCGAGTAATCAAAAGTAGATAGGAACAGGGAATCCGATATATTGGACAGCGGCTGAGCAATGGACCAGTGTTTTAAAAGAGCTTCCCATTGTCAGTGGATCAGTCCTAATCCTTTGTATATCCTGGGAGCATACAGCATCGCCCTGGAGGTGTTCCCAGGTAGTCCAATGATGGCTTGACATTCCTGCGAATCATGGTGTCGATGCCCTCCAATATTGCAGAACGCAGCTTTGTTAGGGACGCAGTTTGGAGAGAGTAAGTAAGATTCGGGAACAAATATTGATTGACAATGTTGAGTTTCCGCTCAGGCTTAAACAAGCAAGGGGCAACAAGCTTATTAAGGTTTTCATTTAATTTTGTCACCAAATCCTCGCTAAATAGCAACTCTCCTGAGAATCTACATCCCAAATCCTTGATGGTTTCTCCATGTTTCAGGGCTTGTATGCTGTCTCCATTCTCGAGGGAGAGCTGTGGCTTCCAGCACTCCTTTGTTAAGAGTTATGCCCACACTCTTCTCAGGACTTATCGCCAAACCAATCTCTGGGAAGATCCTCTGAATGCTGCCAATAACTCTTTCTGCAGCCCCTTTGACACACATCGTGATCGCTTGATCATCTGCGAACCCTGTAAGGGCCACACTATCTTGGTCCTTTATAATTTTTCTTGAGAACGCTTCGTCCCACAGGTCGCGGTATAACTGATCAATGCTAGGTCGCTGAAGAATGACGATGACAAGGGGTCGCCTTGGGGCACACCTCGCAACACCTTGATTTGGATGGTCGTGTGGGCACCGATGTTAATTTTAATTTCATTTGCACTTATGGGAGCTGATATCGCATTCCTAAGATCCGGTGATATACCTCTTGCTTCTAATGTGCTAATCGCGCTAACTGCGCTATCGATTTACTTCTTTTTTAAATCTTTTAGAATTGCATCTATAATTGGAGTAACGCTTGCGGAGATTTTCTGTCTCAAAGGGGTCTTTACAGTGCTTTTCAACATCCTTCTGTTGTAGGATGTAATGATAAAATTACATCTAGCCAAATAATTACAGTAACGTGGGACAATCACAGTCCATATTTACATAAAAATGTTAATAAAATAAAAGTAAACCATTTTTAAAAATTAAAAGAATACAAACCGGTATGCAACGTATACATTACCTAAGTAAATAACGTTATAAAGTAATTGAATGATCATGCTCTAAAAAAAAGAAAAATAAAGAAACAAGATATGAAAGTAATAATAAAATAAGGTGATGGATTTAGAAGAGTCAAATCCATTTAAAGAATTAAACAATTTCTGACATCCTTAGGAGAATATTGAAAGGTTTAGTGATCCGCGAAGACGGTAAAATATGGCCACATTGTATTAATCTAGGATATTTGCAGTGCACAGATGTGAGCCTGTGCGCTGGAATCAGGCGGAGCTCGGGTTAGAGTCTTGTTTAATGAGGTATAAATAACAAGAGGTCGAGGGAACATTACCTAAGGGAAGGGTAGAGTGGGAAAGGAGGGGGTGTTGGAACTGTGGGGGTGGTGATTTGTTTTCACCCTCTGCGAGAAATGGAGATATTTCAAAAAATATTTCTCCTCTTTGTTGAGGAGGAAATTAAGCGGAAATAAATATTATATTTGCTTAAGAAGACGTTTATTACTTCATGTGTTTGTGTTTAGTCTTCTTAAATGCGTTGATCCTTTCGGGAAAAATATTAAGAGAGTCAGTCAAAGAAAAATACGATGAGATAAGTATAAAACATAACTTTTCCGGACGAGTTTGAAAGTAGTTTTGCCCATCGAACACTAAAATCATATTTTTTTTTTTTAAGATAATTTATTTTATTGGAAAGAAATATTATAATCTGCCACACTCTAGGGCATTTAGTATTAGTGATCTAAGAATACATTCATACAAAAGTCAAATAAAGAATGACCAAATATGGAAATACAAAAGGAGAATAAAATAAAAAATAAATATATAGTAGAAGAAGAAGAAGAAGAAAAAGTATTTTTATTTCTTGGACGTCATTTCCCCTAAGAATAACAATACATGTACAGTCTGGCTCGAGCCTTCAATGCGTTAGTATCGTCCACACATTGTTCAGTTATCTTTTTCTATTACAACTTCTTCTACATACTGTTGACTATATATATAAAGAATTACAGCCTAGCGACCGGCTGTTTGGTACTGGAAGAGATAAGAAGGCTCCAGTCCCCACCACATCCGACCATTCACTACCATCCCCACCACAACCGTCTTCGTTAATCCAATTGCTTCGAACACTTCACAATGACACAGTGCCCGGTCTGTAAAGCCGTAATAACGAGAGACGACAAACTTTCCCTCGCATGCGCGCGCTGCAAGATTTTATTTCACGGGAGATGCTGCAACTTAACGGAACCCGATATCACACAATTGAAGAATAAAAACCAGTGATATTGTAAAGGCTGCACGACTTCAAACGTAGAATATCGCATTACCCCCAGTAAAAATATGGAAGAAAATGTAATTGCAATTTTAACGGAAATCGGAAAAATGTCTGATGAAATAAAAGATATTAAAAATTGTATGAACATGCAAGGGGACATAATGTTCGATAACTCAGAAAGACTGAAATCAATTGAGGATCGTTAAAAAAAACAAGACGAAATAATAGAAAAACTGCTAACTGAAAACAATAATCTTCGAAATAAAATAAAAACTATGGAGGCTAAACTAAACCAAGCAGAACAGGCCTACCTCTCCAACTCCCTAGAAATACGGGGAATACCACAAAAATCAGGCGAAACGCCCGAGGGCATTGTCTGCTCTATCGGAGCCGCCCTAGGCGTTAAGCTCACCGCTGATGATCTCGATTTTGTGCAGAGAAAAAGGACCAGGGAAGAGGACCCACGCCCACCCGCGATTGTCGTGCGTTTTGTACGACAGTCAGTCCGAGACGAGATGATTCGACTCCGGAAGGTGAAAAGGGATTTCACGACTAGGCACCTTGGCTGGGAGAATGATGAAAGGATCTATGTCAGCGAGGAAATGTCAGCGGGCAACACACATCTCTACTGGTTGGCGAGACAGAAGAAAGGCGCGGAAAAAATAAAATACGACTGGTTTGCCAGTGGCAGGGTTCGCTGCGGGCGAGAGGATGGCTCCCCAGTGGTTATCATCACTAAGGAGGAAGACATCGAAGCAATACAATGACTCATCTGCGCCTGTCACCCTAGAATCCGGACTATTTTTTTACCCTCTATTTCATCGACATTTTATTCTCACGTTTTTTCATTTTTCTTGTTTTATCTGTTTTCTATCTCATTTTATCACCTAGGCAACATTTTCTTTTATTTAACAGCCATAGGCCTCAATAATTATCTCTTTATTCTATTCAGTCAATTTTCTTTTGATACAGCCTCAAGCATACATCACTGTGCCTTTTCAATCCAACCCCTAAATTCCTTTTCCTTTCGCAGATCAATTCCTATCAATCTACCCACATGAGTAACATCTTATTATCTTTCCACGTTAATTCCCAATCCCTTCCAGCCCACTACGACGAGTTCCTAGATCATTTCCTCCACAACTTCTATCACATTATTGCCGTCTCGGAAACCTGGCTTAAACCAGAAATCCCATCTTCCTCTATATCCATTCCTAATTACTTTCTCATCCGTTGCGATCGTGCGAACCGCACCGGAGGTGGTGTTGGTCTTTACGTTCGTGACGGCTTGAGAGCAAAAATCCTCCTAGAATCCCCCTCTCTCGAAAGCCCTCACCTGGAGTGCCTTTTCGTAGAAATTTCCTTTGAAACCATTTCCCTGCTCTACGTAATAGTTTACCGCCCTCCACATGTCCGGTTCGATCCATTCTTTGAATCCATCCTATTCACCTATATCCCGTTATATAGTCACGTAATAATCGCTGGTGATTTTAATACCAACTTGCTCTGCGATTCTTCCGATAAATGTTACCTTATGGACCTCATACACTCTCTTGACCTATTCTTAGTACCCTACCAGCCTACCCACCACACTCAGTCCACTAGCACTTGGCTAGACCTTTTTATAATAAAGGCTGACTCCTCCCACAACTTACCGTCCTTCTCACAGCAACCAATACCCTTTCCATCAAGTCATGACCTCATCCAAATCTCCTATAACATTCCAGCACCTAAACTCATCCCCCGAAAAATCTCCTGGCGGAACCTTGACTCATTAACCTCTGAAAAGCTGAATCCTTTTTTCGACTCACTTTCCCAAACCCTGGATCCTATTCATTCGTTATCATCCACAGATGAAATGGTGGAATGCCTTTCTTCTAATCTTTACACCTTCCTAAATCAACATGCTCACCTCAAGACCTCCAACTTTAGACGCCCTCCCGCACCCTGGATAAATCCCAATATCAGAGAGTTGATGAGAAGAAGAGAGGGTGCCAGAAGACGATTCCAACGTACCCGTTCCCCTATAGATTATACCCATTTCAAGTCCCTACGGAATCTCACCCAATCTTCCCTACGACGTGCTAAGGCACTGTTTTTCCATAATTTCCTATAACAAGCCCTCGATCCAAAGTCCAAATGGAAAATCCTTAACAACCTGTCTATGGTAAAATCCAAAGCCTGCACCTACTACCCCAACGATCCAGATGAACTAAATTCCCATTTCGCTAATTCTCCATCTATTCCTCAACCCTCTTCATTTTCTTTCACACAAGCTTTCGATCCAGATAATTTTTATTTCCTGAATATCTTACATGAAGCCTTACTCTCATTTATCCTCAAGTCCAGGACGAATGACTTCGGTCCAGACCAAATTCCTGTAAAGATCATCAAACTCTGCCTTCCGGCAATATTCCCTGCCCTTCTATACATATATAATTTCTCTCTACAAAATTCTTGCTTCCCAGATGCCTCGAAAAAAGGTTATAGTCCGTCCGTTAAATAAAGTGCCTGTTCCCTCCTCAGCTTCCGACTATAGATCTATTTCCATTCTCTCTAACCTAAGTTTCGAAACTCAACGGGAGAGAATTGAAAAAAAAACTTTATTGAAAACAAAAGTACAATGGCTACAATGACAAGCTACATGCTACTGGTACAACACTCTGCTTAAGCCTAGGATTTATGGGGGTATATATAGGTAAAGGAGAGGGGGGAGCCTCAAAGTGTAAAGTCAGCAGTGTTCGCTGCCATAACTATTCCCTCCTTAAAAAAGTGAGGACCTCCGAACTAGGAATTTAGTTTTTCGGCAAGGTAGGAAAACCATGCTCTGGACCGAGCATCATGGAAGGGTTGTTCAACAGGTCAGGTGTTACAATTTTTGTTAAAGGTATGGTGGGTTTGTTAGTTTTAAATTTATAATAATATAATAAAATATGATGAATAAAAAGATATATACATAAAATCATTGTTACATAATTCATAATATCTACATAAGTATATACAGAATAATCTTCTAATGTTTCTATTTTCAAGGTTCCTAAATCTAATGTATTTATTTGATCATAGCTATAATTGGTTGGAACAACATTATTAATATTATGTGTGGATATTATAGGAATATTTACATGTTCTTCATATCGAATTGCTATAGATTTATTTACAAATATTTCGCCTTTTTCAAGATTTAACAAACTGGTGGTTGGTAAATGATATAACATAACTTGTGACATATTTGTTTCAATTGTTGATAGTCTAAACGTAAGATATTGATTAATATAAGGTATAAGTTTAATAAATGGTTTTTGGTAGATCCCTATAATTTTACAATGCTCTAATTCTAAATTATTACTTAATTCTAAGGTACATTTATCTTCATGATTCTAAACTAATATCTTTTTGATTACAGAAGAAATTAGAATTGTATTTGAAACATTTTCCTTTATAGAATTGGTTATTATGTCTTACTAATAATGAATTTTCTACTGGAATGGTTACAACTCTTTCCTCATGAATTATTGGATATGATAACAAATAAAAAGTAGTCGAAGGGGCAACCTTTAAAGGTAATTTAATGAAAAAATAAATCATTCCCGAGTCTGACATTGAACAAATTGCTTTGCTCAATAACCAATTTAATTGAACATCTTTGGTTAATAAAGTTTTATACGGAATTTTAATGCTTTTAATTTCGTCATACGATAAAATACTAGGGTGAGTAATGCCGATTTTACATTGTTCTAGCGCATCCTCTGTTTCTTGCAGTTGGGTCTCAATAAGAGTTAGATAGGCTAAAAGATCGTGGTATGATAATTTGGTAAGTGTTGTATCTAAAATTCTATTGTTTGTTTCAATGTTATTTTTGAAATTGTTTAGGATTATGATATCTTTGTTCAGCTCATTCGTAAGCTTTCGGTTGAGACTAAGTCTCGCTTCTTCATTGTGTTCTATGTGATATAAATTGTTTTCAACTTTTTGTAGGATCGCGTCATATTTTTCACGATCGGTGGAATCCATTGTACCCGTGACCCATTTTAAGGCAAAACCAATTCCATTAAAAATTCCACGTTTTTCTCTATTTATGTGTTTGCGCCTGATAAGGTGGGTGATTTTGTCTAAAATTCTATTATACCTTTTTTCTAATATTTGATGAAGCATTTTAAACTCTTTGTCACTTTTCAAGGTGTCTATGTGTTTTTTCAGGGTGGCGACTTCCTCATTTAAGTTTGATAAATTTTTATAATGTAGAAAAGTGTACCATTCCGTCATTACATACGACGAGTTCATCTGAATCATCGAAGCTCCAGGGCCATTCGACAGCGTCTGGATTTTCAACATTTTTATTTGGAGGATCGGAGCCAGAAGAACCAAGATCGGAAGAAACTTGGAAGAGGCCTCCATCTTCAAAATCTGCAACAGGAAGATTATTGGGGTTAACCCTGAGGTCTTGAATCCTTTTCTCGATTTCTTCATTTAATTTCTGAGCGTATACATTGTCGGCGAGACAATCGTTTTGTTTTTCGGCTTGTGATTCTTTTGTTTTGTTTTTCTTGGGTCTTTTGATCTGACTTGGGTGTAATTTTTTCTTTTTCCCTTTTAATGATTCAAATTTTCCGTTTAACTGTTTCCCCTTTTGATATTTTACGTCCTTCTTATTCGAGCTTGGCTTTCTTATATAAACATTTTCTGGTAAATCCGGTACGTTTTCTCTTGATTCGTTTATCTTTTCGATGTATTTTTCTTTGTTCCTCTCAATATTTGCTTTGATAGCTTCTCTAGTCGTTTTTAGTTTTTCATGATATTCTTGAACCAAATATTCTTGAACTGCCGGATTGTCGTTGTAATTTTCCCTACTTATCCCAAACGTGATTTCATTGGGGCTTAATTTTAAATTTTGGTTCATGGAGTTATTATAAGCAATAGTCGCCATCTCTAATTTTTCCTCTTCTGACGCGGTTGATTGTGTATTGATAATTTTAATAAAGTCGAGCAATGTCGAGCTTGCTCTATTAAGTAGTCCTAACGAGTTGGGGTGGTTCGGTGTTGTTTCGTGTTTCTCAACACCTAAGTATTTTAAAAAATCTTTAAATAAATTATTATCGTATTCACGTCCATTGTCTGTTGTGATTATCAAAGGTTTTGGAAAATGGACTAAATATTTTCTGAGCGTTTTCATTGACTCGACAGCATTTGCTGTTTCACTATATCTTGTAAATAACTTCTTGGAGAATGTGTCGGCTATTATATAGACGTAGTAACCTCTCATATGTAGAGTGTCCATCATGATTGAATCAAATGGTTTTTCGGATGTTGGTGTAATCATGAGTTTGGGTTTGATAGGTCGTCTATCATATTTTATTTTGTTACAAGTATCACATTCGTTAATGATGTCGGTAATATGGTCCTTCATGTTCGGCCAATAATATTTTGTTTTTAACTTTAAATACGTTTCATTGATGCCCCTGTGGCACGATTTACCAATGTGTTGATCTAAAATCAGTTGTTTTTGCTCGTTCTTATCAGTAACATCAGGTAACAGCAATGAATACTTTTTTATTCTATTCGTTGGAAATTTTTCTCGGATAATTTCCGTTAATTTATTATATAAACCTTCGTACCAGTTTATCTCGCTATCTATTGTTTTTATTTTAGGCAAGCAATATATGCCATACGTGGTGTTTGGTTTCAATATTTCTAAAAGTTTAAATTCTAACTGCTCTTCATTTTGGTTGAATGGGTACGTAAGTTCTAGTGTCGTTCTATTTTTATTAAAGACCTTTTCGACCTTGATGTCATTAAACCCTTTGATAACGACTATCTGGTTTTTTTCTACGTTGACAGGTCTTTGGTCGTCATCAACGATAAGGATCCTATTATCTGAAGACTCAGCTGAGTGTTGGGTAGCTAGGGATGACTCCTCGTCTTCATTGATATGGAACATATCGTATTCGGGTGTCTCACGTGTCTCGGGCTTATCTGCAACATGCTTGTCTACAGGGTGTCGCGACAAGTGGTCAGCAACTTTGTTTGCCTTACCCTGGATGTGCTTGATATCATATTCGAAATCTTCGAGCAGCAGTTTCCATCTGATGAGCCTTGCATGTCTTGAGATACTCGAGAGGCTTGTGGTCAGTGTAAATGTAGAACTTCCTACCGTAGAGATAAGGCCTGAAATGATTGCAAGCCCATATGATCGCTAAGCATTCTTTCTCGGTAGTCGAATAATTCTGTTCAGCTTTATTGAGCGTTCTGGACGCGTAGCACACTGGAAGTTCCTTACCGTCTTTCTTTTGAGCGAGCACCGCCCCCACCGCGTAATTCGAAGAATCCATCGTTAGATAAAAATCTTTTTCAAAATCGGGGACTTGTATAATAGGACTGCTACAGACCAAATTTTTTAAATGTTCAAAGGCTTCTCTATAAGATTCGGGGTTTATCTCACTTTCTCCCTTTCTCAGGCATCTCGTCATGGGCGCGGCTATTTTAGCGTAGTTAGGAATCATCTTCCGGTAAAATCCGGTTAATCCGAGGAAACTTTTAATTTCTTTTTCCGTTTTAGGTAATTTAAAGTCTTTTACAGCTTTGACTTTATCCGGATTCGGTTCAATTCCTCTCTCGCTGATAATGTGGCCCAAAAATAAGAGTTCTCTTTTACAGAACTCAGTCTTATCTAGCTGTATCTTGAGATTGTGTCTTTTTAATTTATCTAATACTGTCTTCAGGTGTTTTAAATGATCTTCAAATGTTTCCGAAAATATAATTATATCGTCCATATACACAAGAACATGCGGTACGTCTGCAAATATGATGTTCATTGCTCTTTGAAATGTGGCTGGGGCATTACATAGTCCGAACGGCATTCTCAGGAACTCGAAATGCCCTTGATCAGTGCTAAATGCGGTTTTATGGATTGAATCTTTATGAACTTTTATTTGATGGAATCCGGAGCACAGATCCATAGCGGTGAATATGGTGGCTTTACCAAGTTTTCCTAAAAGGTCTTCTATATTAGGCAAAGGATAACGATCGGGAACTGTTTCTCTGTTGAGTTTTCTATAATCAATGACCATTCTAATTTTTTTCTGACCCGAGGCGTCAGCGCGTTTGGGAACTACCCATACTGGTGAATTGTAGGGAGAGTTGCTTGGTGCAATTATTTTGTTTTCCAGCATTTTATTTATCTCTTCCCTAATCTGATCTCTGAATTGCTGAGGGTACCTATAGTTTCTTGAGTAGATCGGGTCGTCAGTTTTAGTTTTAATTTGGTGCTCTAGTAATTCGGTTGCCGAGAGTTTATCCTTTTCTGTTTTAAAGATAGATGGGTACCTCTCTAAGAGTTCCATCAGTTTATTCCTATGTTGAGGGGGAATGTGTTTTACCCTGACCAATTCTGATATGTTTTTTAACTTATCCTCATCCGCTGGCGGGTCTACTATTTCAACTTCTTGCATATTCATTAGAGGTAATCTGACGATTCCCTCGTTCTTACTAAGTATTTTTACCTTGTCTTTATAAATTCCGGGGGGAATTTCCAGTCCTTCTGTCTTATAATCAATTAAAAATATTTTTCCTTTGGGTAAATCGGCTAAATTCTCTCCTTCCTTTACTTCGATTGGTACGGAATCTCTGTTTAGAATAAAATTAAACTCTCCGTGGTCAGTTTTGATTTTTCTGTCTTCGAAAAATATTTTGAAGTTTAGATCGTCCATGAGTTCCGAGCCTATCAGAACGTCATGGTTAGGGCTGAAGTCAAGTATATAGAATTTTGTTTTTGTTGGGCATTTTAGAAAAGTATTTTTTATATCTGTGGTAATTGTTTCTGTCCCCTTTTCCTCGCCCGCTGCGGTTAAAACAATAAAATCTTCTTTTTCTCTTTTTAACCCAGGCGGAACGATTCTTGGACTAATATAGTTTTTTTGAGCGCCTGTGTCCAATAGCCATTTTCGATTTTTTTTGTCTATCACGTACGGAAGTTTATGGAAATTACTGGTCTGCAACTCATATTTTTCTACGTGTCGTAGTCTGGATCGGGATCTTCTTCTAAAAAATGATCTTCTGATCCTTCCTGCCTTACCGAGAGCCTTTCTATCTGTTCCCTCAGTTCCCTAATTTCCCTGTCCCTAGGGTCTTCTTGCTCCATTTTATAAGTCGGTTGCCGCGGATTTTTCTGAAAATCACTGACCGTACGCATGGACACGGTGTTTGAGGGTTCCCCTTTTTCTACTGGTTTATTTTTATATTGCCCTGAACCTTGGAAAAACCTTTTTTGATCTTCGGGTTTCCATTGTTCTCTGTGGGGGTGATGATTTCTTCTTTCGTGGTAATCATTACGATTACCATGATAGTATTCTTGATAATGATCTCGCGGAGGGTATCTAGGAGGGTGTCTAGGCTCCTCACGATAAAAATTAGGCGGATGATAATTTTTGTGATTATTTTTCTTTTTTTCAAAATTCATTTTTTTTGACTCGTGAGTCTCTCCGGGTTTTCTCATATTCCCCGAGTTAACCAAATCTTCGAACAGCAAGTGGTTCTCATTTTGAATTAGATTACGTAGATCGTCTAGAGTTTTTAACTTGTCAGTTTTAGTCATCAAATATGTTCTGATGTGCAGTGGCATATTTGTGAAAAAATGATATAAAATGTTTTTTTCTAAGACCGCAACAATTGTTACCCTTTCCGGTATATTTTGAATGCGATACCTAGATATTATTAATGTTCGGCTCCTATCCAGCCTCTGTAAGAAATCCAAGGGATGTTCCTTGTATTGGATTTTTAAGTTAAAAAGTTCAAATTGTAATTGCTCAATAGAGCGTGAATCCCTAAATGTATCTTCTAGATATTTTAGTAACTCGTTAACCCCTTTAAACTCGCAAGTGGTATTAATGTAATCAGCGTCTCCAGTGAGTCTAGCTAGGATTTTGCTTAGTAGGCGCTGGTCATTCAACTCTCGAAGGCCATTGTCCGGCTTGCAGACGATATTATATACTTGCCTACAAACGGTTACGAATTTTAACAAATTGTGCGGGTCCCCATTAAAGGTCGGGATATGGTCATAGTCCGCGGATTTAATAGCGAATGTGGTTGCCATTTCGTCTACGTTATTATAATCTTTAGTATTAATAGACCTTAATTGTATTAACCTTTCAGCTAGTTTAGACATACAATATTTAATTCATATATATATATATATTCAATGGTATTGTTATGTTAAATATACTAAAAATGTAAATTTAAAACAAAAATATTTGAATATTCTTGAATACAAAAAATAAAAATAAAAAGATGATGATTGATGTTTCCAAAATAAAGTTAACTCACAATTTCTCCCAGTTTCGATGTCTGTCGGGGTGATCAGACGGGTTGAGCTCAGCAGCAGGTCCTTCTTCAAGATCTAAGAGCCAAAGCGGGGTGCCAGTCTCCTACAGGTGCGATATCCTCGAGAGGTAGATCGAATCTTGATTTCTGGTACTGCAGAGTTCGAGTCTAGAACCGCGATGATTTATGCATGCGGTCCCTGTTCGGGCGCCAGTTTCGAAACTCAACGGGAGAGAATTGAAAAAAAAACTTTATTGAAAACAAAAGTACAATGGCTACAATGACAAGCTACATGCTACTGGTACAACACTCTGCTTAAGCCTAGGATTTATGGGGGTATATATAGGTAAAGGAGAGGGGGGAGCCTCAAAGTGTAAAGTCAGCAGTGTTCGCTGCCATAACTCTATCCAAACCGCTCGAAAGAATCGTCCACACCCAGCTCAATGATTTCCGCGAGCGAAAAGCTCTCCTCAATCCTCTTAAATCTGGCTTTCGCTCTCATTACTTCACACAATCTGCTCTACTCAAGATTACTCAGGACCTTCAATCCTCCATAGACGAAACTAAAATGACCATCCTGATTCTCTTCGATTTCTCAAAAGCGTTCGATACCGTCAATCATGAGATCCTCCTTTCTAAACTCCAAAACCTTTCCTTGTCAAACAGCGTCTTAAAGTGGTTCCTCTCCTATCTGTCCTTACGTTCACAAACAGTTCATATCCCTGTCACCTCTAGGTTACAAGGCTATCATGATCAGCTCCAAGAATCTCATTAATTTCCTTTCTTACTACCCCCGGTTTGGATAGGTTAGAGAGAATGGAAATAGATCTATAGTCGGAAGCTGAAGAGGGAACAGGCACTTTATTTAACGGACGGACTTATATAATATAATATAATATTATATATATAACTTTTTTCCAGGCTTCTGGGAAGCAAGAATTTTGTAGAGAGAAATTATATATGTTACCGGGAATATTACCGGAAGGCAGAGTTTGATGATCTTTACAGGAATTTGGTCTGGACCGAAGTCATTCGTCCTGGACTTGAGGATAGATGAGAGTAAGGCTGCAGGTGAGATATTTAGGAAATAAAAATTAGATGGAGAATTAGCGAAATAGGAATTTAGTTCATCTGGATCGTTGGGGTAGTATGTGCAGGCTTTGGATTTTACCATAGACAGGTTGTTAAGGATTTTTCATTTGGACTTAGGATCGAGGGCTTGTGTAAGGGAATTATGGAAAAACAGTGCCTTAGCACGTCGTAGGGAAGATTGGGTGAGATTCCGTAGGGACTTGAAATGGGTATAATCTATAGGGGAACGGGTACGTTGGAATCGTCTTCTGGCACCCTCTCTTCTTCTCATCAACTCTCTGATATTGGGATTTATCCAGGGTGCGGGAGGGCGTCTAAAGGTGGAGTTCTTGAGGGGAGCATGTTGATTTAGGAAGGTGTAAAGATTAGAAGAAAGGCATTCCACCATTTCATCTATGGATGATAACGAATGAATAGGATCCAGGGTTTGGGAAAGTGAGTCGAAAAAAGGATTCAGCTTTTCAGAGGTTAATGAGTCAAGGTTCCGCCAGGAGATTTTTCGGGGGATGAGTTTAGGTGCTGGAATGTTATAGGAGATTTGGATGAGGTCATGACTTGATAGAAAGGGTATTGGATGCTGTGAGAAGGACAGTAAGTTGTGGGAGGAGTCTATTATAAAAAGGTCTAGCCAAGTGCTAGTGGACTGAGTGTGGTGGGAAGGCTGGCAGGGTACTAAAAACAGGTCAAGAAAGTGTATGAGGTCCGTAAGGTAACATTTATCGGAAGAATCGCAGAGCAATGGTCTAGGAACTCGTCGTAGTGGGCTGAATGGGATTGGGAATTAACGTGGCAAGATAATAAGATGTTACTCATGTGGGTAGATTGATAGGAATTGATCTGCGAAAGGAAAAGGAATTTATGGGTTGGATTGAAAAGGCACAGTGATGTATGCTTGAGGCATATCAAAAGATTATGGACTGAATAGAATAAAGAGATAAATATTGAGGCCTACGGCTGTAAATAAAAGAAAATGTTGCCTAGGTGATAAAATGAGATGGAAAACAAATAAAACAAGAAAAATGAAAAAATGTGAGAATATGTGCAGGTCGATGAAATAGAGGGTAAAAAAGTGGTCCAGATTCCAGAGTGACAGGCTCAGATGAGTCATTGTATTGCTTCGATGTCTCCCTCCTTTGTTATGATAACCACTGGGGAGCCATCCTCTCGCCGGCAGCGAACCCTGCCCCTGGCAAACCAGACGTATTTTATTTTTCCCGTGCCTTTCTTCTGTCTCGCCAACCAGTAGAGATGTGTGTTGCCCGCTGACATTTCCTCGCTGACATAGATCCTTTCATCATTCTCCCAGCCAAGGTGCCTAGTCGTGAAATCCCTTTTCACCTTCCGGAGTCGAATCATCTCGTCTCGGACTGACTGTCGTACAAAACGCACGACAATCGCGGGTGGGCGTGGGTCCTCTTCGCTGGTCCCTTTTCTCTGCACAAAATCTAGATCGTCAGCGGTGAGCTTAACGCCTAGGGCGGCTCCGATAGAGCAGACAATGCCCTCGGGCGTTTCGCCTGATTTTTGTGGTATTCCCCGTATTTCTAGGGAGTTGGAGAGGTAGCCGTGCTCTGCTTAGTTTAGTTTAGCCTCCATAGTTTTTATTTCATTTCGAAGATTATTGTTTTCAGTTAGCAGTTTTTCTATTATTTCGTCTTGTTTTTTTGAACGATCCTAAATTGATTTCAGTCTTTCTGAGTTATCGAACATTATGTCCCCTTGCGTGTTCATGCAATTTTTAATAATTTTATTTCATCAGACATTTTTCCGATCTCTGTTAAAATTGCAATTATATTTTCTTCCATATTTTTACTGGGGATAATGCGATACTCTACGTTTGAAGTCATGCAGCCTTCACAATACCACTGGTTTTTATTCTTCAATTATGTGATATCGGGTTCCGTTAAGTTGCAGCATCTCCCGTGAAATAAAATCTTGCAGCGCGCTCATGCGAGGGAAAGTTTGTCGTCTCTCGTTATTACGGCTTTACAGACCGGGCACTGTGTGTGTGTCATTGTGAGGTGTTCGAAGCAATTGGATTAACGAAGACGGTTGTGGTGGGGATGATAGTGAATGGTGGGGATTTGAGCCTTCTTATCTCTTCCAGTACCAAACAGCCGGTCGCTAGGCTGTAATTCTTCTATTAATATTTAAACTAAATTACGCACTGTAGGTTAAATAATTGAAACCGTTTAATGTTGGTTTTACTTTTGGATAAAAATAAAAAGGCTATGAGTACTCACTATATATAATAGAAAAAGATAACTGAACAACGTGTGGACGATACTATCGCATTGAAGGCTCGAGCCAGACTCTAGGGACTAAAATTTTAAAAATATTCTTTTATTTTATTTTAATTTTTTCAGTAGATCCCTCCATTACAATACTATCGGTTTTACTAGAACATTATAAAAAATTTAATAAATTGTAAAAAATATATCATATATATGTATAAAATTTAATAAAAAAAAATATATCAATACTAATTCTTTTTAAATATCTTGTTAATCAGAACTAGTAATACTCGTAGTGCGTTCTATTGAAGACAAACAATCTAAACTTACAAGCAATCTACAAAACATACATGACCAAGGTAAAGTACTTAAGTAAACAGACTGGAACATAAACAAAACCTTTTGGAGACTATTCATGAGGCATGCGCCCTTGGTGGTTATTTAACTTTAACAAACTGTTCCAATAATTATTTAACTCAACCTCATGCTAATTAGAACGTCTATTAAAATTTGATTTTCGCTTCCCAATATTCCCGATTTGAGAATACAAAAGTATCGGATGCCATATAAGTCCTCAGCCGTTTAATTGAATGGAAATGCCACATTGAATAATATTACGGACTATCAAAATATTTTTTTACTTTCACTTACCTATTTATGAAATATATAGTAAGGGAAAGTATTGCGACCGCGAAAAATATCGACTTCCGGTTTTCAACGAAAATACACGTTTTGGGGTTCCCTGAGTCCAAATAACCAAGTCCCGAATGGTCTGGGTGTGTGTGTTTGTGTGAGAACAGACTAGCTCAAAAACTATAAACCGTACAAACCTGAAATTGGGTATTTGGTGTATGTATATACCCGCGGTGTGACAGCGAAAATTTCATCGAAATAATAACTTTTGGTCAAACGGAGGGGGTGCTTTATATAATAACTTTTTTCCAATGTTTACATTTTTTTCCCACATAAAACCAGATTTCCTCAACAAAAGCTTTAATGATTTTGATCAAATTCATCATGTTTAATGAAAATAAAGTCTTCTTTAATATCAGGTAAGCTTTATTATTATTAAAATGTTTTGAGGGGGCTTGAATTGGGAAGGGGCCTTTTTCGTTTTCCTGTAATGCACATATGTTTTTGTTTATATGGAGAAATTATCTGTCTCTCGTTTCGCCTAAAAATGAGGAATGGCTAAATATGAAATATGAAAAAAATCAAGTAAACATATACTGGAAAAAAAGAAAGAAAGAATATTCCGTCAACTAATAAAACACGTTGAGCACACGCATGCCCATGCACAGTACGGCAGTATGCCTTCAATGACCGACCATTGTTTATAAAGAAAGATGTTCTGTTCCTGTATTTGTTTCCTGGTAACTATATATAGTTTTCAACAACTACAGAGGGAGTTATAAAATCTGACGACTTAAAGTATAGCCGAATTATCACAAGTAAAAACATTTATTTAGTAATAAACAAAATGTAGTGTACTTTAGAGAGCAAATACAAACAAAAAGCACAAGTAAATTTCTAATCAAAGCAAATTGGTAAGTGAATGTTGTGTGTTGCGCGCATCGCACCAGATTTTTTTGTTGTTGAACAGATGAATCGATTTATTCATAAAAAAAAAAAACATCTGAAAATGTGGTTATTTCTTTTGTTTATATTGGATATCCTTCAAAAAATGTATTTTGTTTGTTTGTTATTATCGATAATTGTTAAGCCTTGCATTAAACAGTTCCCATGAAGATTCACTGAATTATATGTTGGCAGAGTATTGAAAATTAACCATTTCGTCACAAAGCTAGAAATATTATGAATATTTGGTTTTTATTTTTCTTTCTGCTTTGTTATATACAAAAAAAAAATACTATTTGTAAAATTTAAAATTATTGCTCTTTGGGAACACCTATTCTCGGAAACGCACCACACAGACATTTAGGGATCAAAATTGATAAAATCGTCCCAAAACTTTTTTACATTATTATTACGCCCCTTTAATCATGATTGGACCTACGAAACGTTTTAAATGTTGTTAAAAACTTTCAAGATACTCTTTGAACACTAATAATTTTGTGTGAATTTTTAAATTTTCCATTCCTAAAGTGCGCATCATTGAAGTTTAAAAAAAAATAATAAAAAATATTCGTAAAAACTATCTTTAATATTTAGAATATTATACATTGATATAAAAGCGAAAATAATATTAATATAGAAAAATATATTGATTACACTCAAATGCATCTTTGGGACAAAATTGGTGAATGGAGTTGACAAATTACTTTATTTGATATATGTAGTTTGTATTATTCTTAACTCCTTCTCATTTAATTTTTATTTTGTACGACCATAGGTTTTCTCCTATGCACAAAAGATACTGTCTGATTCGACCAATGATCTACACGATGCCAGAAGACAACAAATCTGGTGCCTGCGCGCAACACACAACTTTCACTTACCAACTTACTTAGATTAAAAATTAAGGGGTTTGGTTATTGCCACTTCTCCAAGTCACCCATTTTTCCACACTCATTTCTTATTTTATTTTTATTTGCTTTATAAAAAACATTAACTTTTTTATTATTAAATAAAAGTTTTTACTTGTGATAATTCGGCAATGAAAGCCATAATACTCCAAGTCGTCTGATTTAATAATTCTCTATGTAGCTGTTGAAAGCTAGTTACCATGAAACAAATAATTTCTATTAAATGAACAGAACGGCTTTAATTATGAACAATGATCTGTCATTAAAGGCGTACTCCGCATGCGTGGGGTCAACGTGTTTTATGAGTTAAAGGAATATTTTTCCTTTTTTTTTCCTCTTGACTTTTTTCATATTTCATATTTAGCCGTTTCTTATTTTTAGGCGTAACGAGAGACAGTTAATTTCTCTACATAAACAAAACTAAGGTACTTTATAGGAAAACAAAAAGGCCCCTTCCCCATTTAAGCCCCCTCAGAACAATTTAATAATGATAAAGCTTACCTGATATTAAAGAAGACTTGATTCTCATTAAACATGGCGAATTTGATCAAAATCGTTAAAGCTTTTGTTGAGAAAATCGTAAAAATGTAAAAATTGGAAAAACGTTATGAAATAAAGTGCACCTCCGTTTGATCAATTTTGATAAAATTTTTGCTGTCACATCGCGGGCATATACTTACACTAAATACCAAATTTCAGATTCGCACGGCTTATAGTTTTCGAGCTAGTCTGTTCACACACAGACACACACACACACACACAGACCATTTAGCGGGACTTGGTTATTTGGACTTAGGGGACCCAAAGACGTGTATTTCCGTTGAAAACCGGAAGTCGAAATTTTTCAGGATCGCAATACTTTCCCTTACTATATATTTAATATATACATAAGTGAAAGTAATAAATTGAAACGCTACCAGCCAGAGTTCTTAGCAAACAAAAGAGACTCCTGCTCCATTTACCGGAACAACCCTCTTTTTACAATGACCGCCCCCAAATGTGACTATAAAATAGAGGATACGGATTATATTTTACAGTGAAAGTGGTGAAAATTAATTTCAGTGGGGGGGGGGAGTTGGATGGGAAGGGGGTGGCCTGACTTTTAAAGTACGCCAACGCGGTCACGGTGGAGTAGCAATAATTTCATAGCCAATAAAACAGGATCCCTCCCTTTTACCACAGCCAGTGATCCCACACCGTGCTGCTCCATTACCCACTCCAGCTCCAGGATTTAACATGGCACTAATATGTCATACTCTGACTGTCCCGCTTTTTTATTTTATTATTATTGTTTTGTTTTTTTTTGGCTCGGATCTTTGAGGGGTTAATTCAGCCCTTCTATCTCTAAAACTAGGATTATTCCTCCCAGAGGCCGTAACTTTTACTGGCCATTTGAGAGGTTTAAGGTCAATAGAGGGGGCTTATTTCAATTTGAATTCGAGGGAATTGGGGGATTAATTAACTTTGCGGCTAACGAACGTGTATCCACGTGTAAAGAGAGATTTTTCCTATTTTAAAATCCCAACTCTAAGATAAAAAATTGTATTTATGATTTGTAACAATCGATTTGCAGTTTTATTTTTATATAATTTTGGGGGGGGGGGGGGGGTTATAGACGGGGAAGACGTAATTCTGGCTAGTATCAGAACAGAGATGTAATTTAGAGAGGATGTTGTTTTTAATAAGGGATGTGTGGTTACGTTTTGGGAATCTTTATACACAGAACTATTGTTCCGAAAACTTAAAAAAATGCCAATAATATAAACTCAAAATAAAGATTGTCCAATTGATAAACCAGTTTCGAGCAATATCAAGATAACTGGAGCCTCTGGTAAGTTTATAGACTATAGAGATAAAAGTATATCAGACAATATAGTGTTAATAGTAACTGTTACAACCGCCGTCTTCTATGGAAAATGACAATACCTCGGGCTATCGTTTCAGGACTTGGAAGGTCTATTAGAATGCGAATGGAAAGTAGGTAATCCCGTTTACTACTGTTTTAACGTTAAATATTTCGGCAGATATTTGGCGTTCATATAATATACTTTTTTAAATCAATACAAAACAACTAGATAGTTTGTTTATTTAACTACACTTTATGCTACTATGGCTAATCTTACGAAGCTACACAGGGTATTTCGAATTTTGCCAATCCAGGTAAAGTTTTGATACGGATCTTTTACGAGTACCTGATATCGTTAAGGTTCAGGACCTCCACTTTACGTCCCATTTTCTTCCCATGGATATGCCGTACGAATGAATGTGTATTTGATATATTACTAAATACTCATAATATATTTCTAACTACTCAACAGATTTCCTCAATATTCAAATGCTCTCTTATTATTATTTATCGTTTTATTTATTTTTGATCACAAATCTATTTTGTTTAGTCAGATTTTCACCTCTAGATTTGTAGGTTTTATTATTCTTAGGGGACTAAATGCTTTTCGGAACAGCAAATTGTTATGTAAGAGAATTGACATTAAAACTAAATAATATATGCCCGCGAAGTGAAACCGAAATTTCATTTCCCATACTATTAATGATGAAAGTAAAAAGATTTATTCAAAAATAAAATTCTTATTTTTTTTTAGAGAGAAAATACGTGATGCTCAAATTATTTAAAGCATTTAAGGTGTGAAAAAAATATGGTATAAGATAATCTTTAATTAATTATATTTCAGTTTAGAAACTTTAGTTCGATAATAGATTTCTGAATTCAATATAAAGTGATTAATGAGGAACAGTAATCGTTCTCGGTTTCCAGAAAGGCATAAGAGACTAACTTTACTACGTGACGTAAATACACCTTCTATCGATTCACATTCACATTTGATATATTTACCAAAAGCAACTCGCAGTAAATAACAAGCAAGCAGTAATGATGCTTAATATGACTCACTATTGATTTTATACGTATATATATATTTTTAAATAGTGAATCAAACTTGATAAACTAATTGCTGTCGACACGGTTAGTGGTAGCAATAATATATTTGCTCATGGTTCCCGTTGATCGGGATTTGCTACGTATTGGCTTTATTTTAGCACAAAGCGAACCATATAAGCTGCCAGTTGGTAACGGCTTTATCCGAATTAGTGCGCGATAAAGAGATTAAAGTGATAACGAACAAACCAGAGGGTAAACAGTGATGGGAGCTTTCGGCCACATGTCGCAACGACTATACAATTGACACGTTCACCAGTGCATAGGTTCTCAAATGCGTTGTTCAGGACTAAGGGTTATTCAACCCCATCGTATAGGCATCTGTACTTGAAACTTGACTCATTGTAGTTTTCCCTTTTTTTATTTGTATATGATGCATGTGATGTCTATCATGGGTAAAATGCCCAGCACTTCTTTCTGGAGTTGAATATTTATATCCCTCATCTAGGTTCTTCTAAGTGTCCTTCTAGTGGGTATGTTATGTTAGTGATAAGTAAGTTGTTATGGCCGCGTAATTTATTAGTAAAACGAGAATATTAAAATTTTTCTAAAAACAGTGAATTTAAAAAAAAAATACTAAAAACGCGTGGGAAATTGTGCATAAATGTCTATGATTTCAATGTTAATTTAATAAAGGACTATGCTGTTTCTAATGTAACTCGGTGTTTAAAAATCACTTTAAAAAAAAATTATCATCAATTTATATACTAATATATCATAACAACTATGGTCGGTATACTTTATTTACATGAATTAGTTATATATATTATTGATTTATAAATTTTATACTAATACATGGATATAATTCTTATTAATCGTTTCTTAAGCAATACTAGAGGAAAATAATTAAAATTCATAATTAATTCATCCATATTAAGCAGGAAGTTATTAAATCTCTTGATGAATTGGAACAATACTAGCCCATGGAATATATGATTGTTTTGTTAAACACTGTTATCCAGCCTCAAAGATTCTAGTTATTTTTATCAGGTTCTTCTCGTGAATTTTTTTTCGTTCTAGATATACAAAAATAATTAAATATATTTTTTTTTCGAATAGTCAAACATCGTAATCTATATAAATAGACATGAAATTCTGTTTGATTGTTCTTTATAGAAATCCATACCGTTTGTCCTAAATTCACCAAATTTCGCTCAGTGGTTCTTTTATTCCAGCTGCAAACACCTGTTTACATTAAAATTGCATAACCACAGCCAATCTCTGGGTATTTACTTTAATGTTATAAAAATCGCTATGATCTCGCTTTACATTTTTTTTACGAAATCGACCGTTTGAGACGAAAGAAATATGAAATTCCCCGGGTGAAACCTAGTAATAAATATACTGTACAGTATTTGGACCGAAAAGTGTGGTTTAAGATACATACTAAGTTTTCATTTTTGGTAAATTGTGGGTAATCCTCAAGTATAAATTAGTTATATGATTTTAATTCTCCATGAGTTGTTGATTCAACATAAGAAGTGTTGATTTAATGTGTAATTTTACAACTTAGTATAGTCACCTTTTCGTGTCTAAAGAATTGTTTTATCGTCACACAAAAATCTAATTAAGGGTAAGAGTAATATAAATTTAGGGATGTTAGTTCGAGTAGCCGATGATACCGTTCAAAAACATTTAGGCTCCAGAATGTGCCAATGAAGTCGACGGATGACTCGAGTATGTTGCGGTCCTGACTTCTTGTTGAAGCCCTTGTTTGAGGGAAAGTAAAGTTAAGAGTAGGAGGAGGAATTAAAGATAGTTTGATCCGTGATAAATGTGCGGTAGAAGTTAGTCAGGAGATGTGGGGCCTTGTTTAGCTAAGAGGAACTTCTCGGTCGGGATCTGCACCCAGGTCACGCGCTCCTAGCAAACAGCCCAGAAATCCCTATAATTCTTGGAGGAAATTCGATAATGTTTCCTTTATCCAATCCCAACAGTGCGGGATTGGAAATAAAACGCAACCGTTTAAGGGCTTCAGGGGATTAGGAACCAGGCCTTATCGATGCTAGGGCATTTATCAGCTGGAACTAACTGCTGGTGGGTGACCGGTCTGGGAGTATGTTGGGGTCTTCAATGATACCGATTTGAATGCTTATGCGAGGATTTCAATGTTAAATTTGATAGTAAATAAAGCTTAGGTTAAAATTATTTATATTTTAATATTATATACCTTATTATATATACTTATTTTATAAGTATTAATACCTTATTATATACATTAGGCGAGAGAAACATTTTCACAGCGTAAGATCAGTCATCAGGACAAGTTGGCGTAAATTATATAAATGATACCAATATAAAGTGATATAGTATTAAATTCATAGAAATATTGTTTGAATATTCAATTATTATTAGGCATCTTACAACTTATCACAGTCTTACAACAACCAACTATAGATAAACACATCCGAATTCTTTATTCATCCTCTTAAGTTACATTGCACTGATATAACACAGACTATTTAACGACATGACCAGGGCTGAATTGCCTTAGAAAATTAAAAAAATGTTTCAATGAAATTCTTGTTTGCTTCTCTACTCCGTACACAACTCCATATACATCCTTGACTTTTAGTAAATTCGTTATATGAAATTTCCATACATTCCAATTGTCTCTTGAGGGAAACTTCATGGTACTGCTGCCTTCCATCTTGAATTCGGGATGTTAAGCATAGTAAAAGAAAAAGCAGACCAACTGATCACCAAATCAAACATAAATTATTTATTCCATTCACAAACAAACACTCCGTAACTAAAACGAAAAACAGCCATGGTTTGGGTCCATATCCTGTTAAAGAATCTCAAGGAAATTTTTTTTTTAATAATAACAAAAGTATAATGTTTTAAATTTACACAGCTGAATTCTTAGAACTAATGATTTTCACAACTATCGAATAGGTGCTCTTTTTAAGTTAAAACATCTGGGCAACCCTTTTACATTAATACCCCTGATTTGATTTTATTGAACTGTGTATAAGTCAACTCAAAGAGGTGCTGTTGGGAACATACCACCTCATGTCTAAAATGCCCATCAAATCAATTCCTTTATCATTCACATCCGCTTATTGTCGCTGATGACGGACTGGTATGAATACAGTTATATATGCTTAATATACTCTCTAATAATTTCACGTTGGCATGGCAATTACTTGATATTCGAGTATCTCGAGAAAAAAATAAAGCTTGTTATGGGAAAAGAGGAACAAAACAAAACGTCTTTTTTCAAAAAGTAAGTTTGAGAAAATTATTTAATCAAACACAACTATTAGATAGTATCGACACGCAGAAGCCGATGGAGATTGGAAAACAATGGATCCTCTGGTGTCTTAACAAGCTCTTTTTTATGATCTCCTTTTTACGACTCAAAGATATGACTGTAACTGAAATCCTACATGCGGCAGAAAAGTGAGGATAGAATCTACTGTAGCTCAACATAGAAGACATACGATCACTGTAACTGTAGCGTACTGTCAAGCGGCTACCATGTAGAGATGAGGGAAAACCTCTTAGAAAATGTCTGCGCAATGCTACTTTTTAGTTTTTAATATTTACCTTAGAGACCTATCTTTTAACCTTAACGCTTATTGTTCTCTGGGTTATCTTTATACGTACGAAAGCAACATTTACAAATGGATAATAAAAATCGCGCGTCCTTTTCACACTCATTGTCCAGGGAAATGCACAATTAATCGTTCAAAAGTTAGATCTGATTCCAAGATGTGATTTGATTAAAAGGTTTTCATCGTTCATGGTGGGAAATACGAATGACATTAGTTAAAATAGTATTATTGGTGACGATTAGCATTAATGATGGGTTGGCTTCCTGAAATCCGGATATCAGCCGCAGTTAGTTGGGTCGGGGCCGGGCTGATAATCGATGTAATTAGCTTTTATCCGGTTAATTGGTGGAAGGCTTTAGGGACCCCTATATAATTGCGTCTATCTCTGTGTCTTAGCTATAGAAATAGATAAGCTGTATCTACGCATAGATAATGTGTACAATTTGATGTATTTAATTAATTATATCCTTATAATATTTTATTTTGAATATGAAATAATCTAGCTGTCTTAGCAAACTAGGCATCTTAAGACAACTACACATGCATTGGGTGTCAGAGCCCAGCGGAACTCTAATATTAATTTATGTATTGTTCACTATTTAGGGGGTCCTAGACAAATTAGCTCTAGTGGGGAAACTGGTAAGGTTCATTCAATAAATAATTCATTAACTTATAAAGAAACAATAAACCTTTAATAATGACCTTTAATAATTAATTAAGACCCAACTGAAAACTTAACATTTAGTGCAGCTTAGAACAAAAACCTCTCTTCTTAGCTGCCCAGCAGTCAGTCAGGAGTTTGTCAGAAGCCAAGAGAGGTAGGACAGCTCTCATTGACCAAAGACCTACTACAGCTCTTAATAGTAATCACTAACTGAGCTCGTTTGAAACGAATAACGTCCATAGAAAATAACATATTAATATTCGTCATCCAGATGAATAAAGATTGAAGTTCGAATCTTTTGTTTATATTAAATGACTTCAGGGATTTTGATTGGACGATGGAGGAATTTGATTGATTCTCTTCATATTTCTTATCTTAATATATAGAATCCTTTAGATATTGGGGGAAATATAACACCGCCTCAGGTAAATAATGTACCTATTCGACTCAATATAAGCAATGTACAGACTTTTTTTTTAACTAAACAATTTTATTTGCACCTATATAATTACAATAAGAAAATGGGCTAACATAAGTTACAAATGGCATTGGTAAGAATAAGGGAGATAGCACTAGTGGTACATCCTCCTTCCATTCAAAATGTTTACACTGTCATACTAGGAGGTCTCTCATCCCAATACAGACTAAAAAATCTGGTGCGTGCGCGCAACACACAACTTTCACTTACCAACTTACTTAGATAAGAAATTAATGCGTTTTTTTAATGCCATTTCTCAAAGTTACACATTTTCCACATTCATTTCTTATTTTTGTTTTCATTTGCTCTATAAACCCCTCAGAACATTTTAATAATTATAACGCTTACCTGATATTAAATAACACTCAATTTTCATTAAACATGACGAATATGAAGAAAATCGTTAAAGCCGATTTTGAGATAATCTAAAAATAAGAAAAAAAAGTTATGAAATAAAGTGTCCCCTTCGGTTGATTTATCTTGATGAAATGTTGGCTATCACATCTTTGGCATATACATACACCAAATACCCAGTTTGATCAAAATTGTGAAAACCGTTTTTGAGTAAATAAAAAAAAACACTTGAAAATGATACAAAATGTATTAAGTAAAGTCACCCCTCCGGTTGATCAATTTTGATGAAATGTTGGCTATCAAATCTTGGCATATACATACATCAAATACCCAGTTTGATCAAAATCGTGAAAACCGTTTTTGAGTAAATAAAAAAAAACACTTGAAAATGATACAAAATGAATTAAGTAAAGTCCCCCCTCCGGTTGATCAATTTTGATGAAATGTTGGCTATCAAATCTTGGCATATACATACATCAAATACCCAGTTTGATCAAAATCGTGAAAACCGATTTTGAGTAAATAAAAAAAAAACACGTAAAAATAATACAAAATTTATTAAGTAAAGTCCCCCCTTCGGTTGATCAATTTTGATGAAATGTTGGCTATCACATCTTTAGCATATACATACATCAAATACCCAGTTTGATCAAAATCGTGAAAGCCGTTTTTGAGTAAATAAAAAAAAACACTTGAAAATGATACAAAATGTATTAAGTAAAGTCTCCCCTCCGGTTGATCAATTTTGATGAAATTTTTACAGTCATATCTCGGGCATATAAATAGATCAAATACTCAGTTTAATCAAAATCGTTAGAGCCGTTTTTGAGAAAATCGAAAAAAACTTAAAAAGTTATTAAACAAAGTACCCCCTCCCTTTGAGCAATTTTAATGAAATTTTTGCTGTCACATCGCGGGCATATACATACACTAAATACCCAATCTCAGGTTCGCACGGTTTATAGTTTTTGAGCTAGTCTGTTCACACACACACACACACACACACACACACACACACACACACAGACACACACACACACACACAGACCATTTCGCGGGACTTGGTTATTTGGACTCAGGGGACCCCAAAACGTGTATTTCCGTTGAAAACCGGAAGTCGAAATTTTTCACGATCGCAATACTTCCACTTACTATATATTTCATATATTGGTAAGTGAAAGTAATAAAAATTATTATACTAAAAAAATATTCCCCTAAAGGAGGTCAGAATTCTCATGACCGTTGGCATCCTACCCGAAATACTTGAGAAAGGATAATTTTTGTAGAAGAAGATTATGCCAATAGAGACCAAACTATATAATTAGGTAACATCATGAAATAAAACAAGGCATTTTCTTATTATTTAACTAAAAATCATTGGAAATTGGTTTGTTTTGTTTGTTTGGTTAAAGTCACTTTATACCACTAAGGCTAATCGGACGATGCTACAGTGGGCTATTTCTCTTAGAAATCGGTATTGCCTATGTGTATAACTCCACCAGCTTTACAAGTTTGCTTTTCTTACACATTTCGCTGAAACGCTTCCTTTTCGAGATATTTTGTGGAAGTCTGGCATGGGTGGAAATTGTGAAGTGTGGTAATTTGGGACACCCTGATTAATTTAAAAACTCAAAATCTTTAGACGTGAAGGAACCTAACGATCCTGTTTATATAATTTGTTTCCTATTGAGAGTATCTTTTTTACACAAATTAAAAATTATCCTTTCTGAAAAGATTCGGCTAAGATGCCTTCTGTCGTTAGAGCATTCACCTCATTTAGAATGTCATTAACCTGAATCGTATAGTTATGTACGTAAGGTGTTGGTAATTTTTTACTTTCACTTACCTATATATGAAATATATAATAAGTGGAAGTATTGGGATCGTGAAAATTTTCGACTTCCGGTTTTTAACGGAAATACACGTTTTGGGGTCCCCTGAATCCAAATAATCAAGTCCCGCAAAATGGTCTGTGTGTGTGTGTGTGTGTGTGTGTGTGTGTGTGTGTGTGTGTGTGAACAGACTAGCTCAAAAAATATAAACTGTGCGAACATGAAATTGTGTATTTAGTGTATGTATATGCCAGCGATGTGACAGCAAAAATTTCATCAAAATTGCTCAAAGGGAGAGGGTACTTTATTTAATAACTTTTTAAGTTTTTTTCGATTTTCTCAAAAATGGTTCTAACGATTTTGATTAAACTGAGTATTTGATCGATTTATATGCCCAAGATATGACTGTAAAAAATTCATCAAAATTGATCAACCGGAGGGGGGACTTTACATAATAAAATTTGTATCATTTTCACGTATTTTTTTTATTTACTCAAAAACGGTTTTAACGATTTTGATCAAACTGGGTATTTGATGTATTTATATGCCAAAAATGTGATAGCCAACATTTCATCAAAATTAGTCCAACTGAGGGGGCACTTTATTTCATGACTTTTTTCCAATTTTTACCTTTTTTTCGATGATCTCAAAAACGGCTTTAACGATTTTTATCAAATTCGTCATGTTTAATGAAAATTAGGTGTTCTTTAATATCTGGTAAGCTCTATCATTATTAAAATGTTCTGAGGGGGCTTTTTTGGGGGTAGGGGCCTTTTTTGTTTCCTATAAAGTACCTTTGTTTTTGTTTCTTTGGAGAAATTAACTGTCTCTCGTTGCGCCTAAAAATAAGAAATGGCTAAATATAAGATATGATAAAAATAAAGAAAACATAAAGAGGAGGAAAAAAGAAAAATATTCAGTCAACTCATAAAACTCGTTGAGCCCACGCATGCGGAGTACGCCTTTAGTGACAGACCATTGTTCATAATTAAAGCCGTTCAGTTAATTTGAGAAGTGGCAATTAACAAAACGCATTAATTTTTAATCTAAGTAAGTTGGTAAGTGAAAGTTGTGTGTTGCACGCACGCACCAGATTTTTTCTTATATCAAAACAATTTTTTAAGGAACTTAAATCTGAATCATATGAAATGTTCAAAGATTCGATAAAAAATACGTCCAATTTCAGAGGTCACAATTAACAAGAGGTTCAAAAATAAAGCTTCATTGTCTATATAAGAAAATCTCTTCTATTACAAAGTCTCCGTTGATTTTGGTTACCTAATTCAAATCATCCTTGTTATTAATCAATATATATTATAAAGCAAAGTGTACAATGTGCGTGCCGAAAATGCTGAGTAACGACTCCATATACGATTAAGAGATTTATGTCAGCGTGTAACTGTATGTCCCCTAACGGAGAAGAAGGTTTCCGTTTTTCTCTTAAGGGTCTGAAATTGAAGAGAAAAGGACTGGAATTTTAAGCCTCTCGCACCATTTAATTATCCTCTCTGAGATTGAGATACGAGTTTGTGAATGAAAGATTTAGTTCGTGCTTCAGGCTACCAGGAAGCGCTAGGGTGCGTTTCACTCAATGTTTATTGTTCATTCATCGAGTGAGGTTGTAAAGGTTATATATTTTTTCAGCTGTTCTTTTTAAATTACTAAAACATTAAGCGGTAATAATTCAACTTCTCTGCAATCCATTAGAAAACCAACTGGATTCATAAAATAAATAATTTTCTCATAAGAAGGCTAATTGATCAACACATTACGTTTAATCAGTATATAATATATACTTAAGTAAATTTAATGCAATATGAGTGAACATTTCTTATTAGTACAGTGATCGAATAAAAAGACACATAAAAAAAAGAGATAAATTGACTGAATATAAATCGAAAATAAAAAGCTTGAAGTGTTCTTATTGTAGTTACGAAAAAGAAGTTGTTTTGATTACTATGTAAGATGGGCATTCCAGTTGAAAAATGACTAACTCCAAATACAGCATTTTTTCAATAAGATTTTAGCATCCCTCTTGGTTCTTCAAAAAGAAATATGGTTAAAAAATTGTGCCTTCATGAAATTTTGCTTTTCACTTTGTAATAGTAATAAGATTCGAGTTCTGCAGAGTCAAATTACGGGGGGATATCTTAAGGGAGATTGAAATGGAAGAAAGGTCTTAAAAAAAAGTTTCTAAGAATCTTTGGTAGTTTCTATTCTTCTGGATCTAATAGGATCATCACAGTATTCGGCGCTTAAGTTATACTCGAAATATAATATCTTTAACTGGCGTATTAGATTTTTCTATAATCTAATAAGTTATTATCTGCTGACTGCTTGGAATTGGCTTATACCATTCAGAATTACAGAAACCATAAAACACGATGCATAACTCGACAAAGTTGCATTAAAATTAATTGTTCATTTACCATTTTCAACCCCCTATAAAATATAGGGTTCCTTATTTGGACGGACTCTGCAGTTCTCGAATCTTAATATTGATACCAAGTTAAAACCGAAGTTTCAAGAAGGTGCTAATTTTGTTCTATATTTCCTTTAATTTTAAAGTTTTTCTGTTATTAAAACTAGCAAAACCTACCGGAGCGAAGCCGGGCACCCTAGCTAGTCAATATATATTATAAAGCAAAGTGTACCATGTGCGTGCCGAAAAGGCTCAAAAACGACTCCACGTAGGATTAAGGAAGTTATGTCGTCGTTTAGCCATATAGCCCTACCTGAGAAGAAGGTTTCCGTTTTTCTCTTAAGGGTTTAAAATTAAAGAGAAAAGGATTTTAAGCCTCTTGCACCATTTAATCCCTCTGCCTTGTTGGTCTCCGCTCCGCCTTTTTATTTTCGTTTTTCTAAGACGAGGAAAAAGAATGAATTTCTAGGAACTAACAAATAATCGAAGAAGGTTCGTCTCGTTCAGATAATCTTCGCAAAAGAATATCCAGCAATTGCAAACATCAATTCCCAGTTTTGTCTCATTATCCTGTAAGAAAACTGCCTTATCCAAACATAAAAATCATTTTTATTCCATTCGGATTTCTCGATAATCAAATTATCTTATTCTTTTCCAGTTGTGAAACATTCAAAATTAATTTCATTTACACCATGAACGATGGCTTATAGTATATATACCTGGGATTACCTGTGGTGTACTGGCCAGCATAGCAGCCTATAACACTAAAGGTAGCGGGTTCGCATCTCACAGTGTCATTAGGATTTTTTTAAAGGAATAAAGAATCCATGGCTATGCTGTCCTTTGGTGGGACGTTAAATGGAAGTCCAGAGCTTTGGGATGTCAGCTACTCGTCAAAGATCCCTCTCCTAATCATAACAGGATAGACAAAATTTAGGACTCCCACTGTTGTCCGAGTAGCCTTAGTTGCATAAGGCATACTAGTAATAAAGTAAATAAGCATGTATTGTATTGTATGAGGTGAGTATGTATAGTATTGTATAGTATTGTATGTATGTATAGTATTGTATGAGACCTATCTAACTCTTTCTTAATTGTTATCTGTAATTATAACCAGGAATAAGTTTTCAAGAAGGTGCTTATTTTGTTCCCTATTTCCTTTAATTTTAAAGTTTTTCTGGTATTAAAACTACCCCACAACTACCGGAGCGAAGCCGGGCACCCTAGCTAGTGATATATACAAAAACAAGTTATTTCGTATGGAAAGTATTTCTTCCATACGAGTTAATACTGATATGAATAACAAGCAAATGTGTCTGGAACAAGCAAATGCGTTTAATATAAGAGGACTGTAATTATTGTCTGCAGAAAACTCAGATTCATCCCGAGGGAATCTGCCAGCCGAAATGGTTACAACATGACATAGAAATCTAGAGGAGCAGTAAACTAATGTTACAAACGAATTATTTCCGTTGAAATTATATAAACTGCGTCGTTATGTTTAAAAAAATTGTCAACATCTATAAAGTAAAATGCCTTACGGTATGGAATCTGTAAAATTTAGAAATACACAACCTCCTCCGCCCCACACAGGGTTATTATGAAAGGGAAAAATTAAACACAAAAATAAATAAATAAAAAGTGGAGTTTTCCATACGTGTAGTATATACTAGTTTTATTTGTTCTGAACTCTTCAAGGCCTTACTGAATATTTATCTTAATAATATCCATTATGCCCCGGTTGGGGCGAACCCGAAAGGGGATTAGTTTTGAAGATAAGTGTTCCATCTTGGAATGTGGGGAGGTTGGCATTCTAATACAGCGCTAAGACGGAGGTAGGGTCGAGTAGCACCTGTAATGAGGCAGAAGGCTGCCCACAAACGAGCTTGCCGAGCAACTAATTGCAGCGGAACTGGAAGCCGCGCAGGGACACCACGCCAGGGACCGCCCTGAACCAAATATACTGCCCTCTCTTTTACCATACTATAAATCCTCTTTCAGCCAGAATTTCTCCATCTCTCACTCTCACTCCCCCTCTCCCTCTTTCCCGGAGTTCCCTAAGGCTTATCCCATTATCTCCGAGTTCCCCTGTTTCTAGGGATTTTTCCCTCGGGGATTTGCATAGGCTGAAACAGGGAACCGTCCTTAATCACGTAAATGGTACGAAAATTCCATGCGCTTCTGCCAAGCCCTAAATAGATCTGCTGCGGAAGTAAAAGAAATTGCTACTCTCATGGATCAAGCAGTATATTTTCTTTTTTCAGCCTTCATCCTTTTTTATTTTCCGCGAACAATAGTTGTTCCACGTCTTTGAAATACGTTAAAATGTATTAAAAGTAAGATGGTCAAGTAATTGATTGTAATATACTTAATGGGAATAGAAAATAAAAATTAAATCGATCATAGTTATAACGGTATGTCTAATCATTATAGTAAGGATTCCGAACATGATTTGATAGATGCCATTATTGTCAGTATTCTCTAGAGTGATTTTACAATTCTACTGTTTATTTCTTTTATCTCTATTTTCCAAACTTAATATTTTATTTTGTGAATCGAGACATGAGAATTCTCTCACAGCTTCAAAGACATTTAACAGTGCTGAAGCTGAAAATCATATTAAAGATTTGTTTGTACAGAAAGAAAAAATCAAAATTAAAATATCTCTTGGTTTTATTACACGAATAGCAAATTATTGATATTTTATTGAAGATTGAAGGTTTTTAAAAGTTTTCAAAGAAGTTTCATTTCTCGATTGAAAAAAAAAAAGTCTATTGGACAATAGAGATAGATATACGGTATATGGAGATATATGGGGAATATTCGGTAACAAAGACATCTACAAAACCTAGTTCAGAATTGTTACCAAAAATATTATCCATATTAATTTAGTTTTAGACAGGGGTCGAAAAGGTTTTTAATCTTTTTAAATAAGTTTCATTTTTAAAGTATTAGAAAAACTTATTACGAAAAAGTTTGCTCAATAAAAGTTTTCAAATAACTTTATGATCAAACTTTTCCTTCAAAACGTTTAAGGTCCACCTAAACTTTTTTTAGCAATTAAAATTAAAGAGTGAGTTTAACAATAATTTTTCGCCCTGGGTTGTGATCATAAAAGTTTTTATCATAGGAAAAGAGATTGTTTACTTACAGTGCTGTTTGTTTTGATGAATAATCCTATGATAGGATTAGTTAAAGGTGTATTTATTCCTATCCTATTATTTCATTCTTTTCGAATCAAAACAAGTCTAGTGTTCATTCATTTCTCATCTCATCTCACCGGACCGTTTCATTTTAATTGTAGTTATTACTTGTGAGTAAGCAGATCACAAATTACGAACGTGCTTCGTAAAAAAAGGCCAAGTGATTGGAAGTTTTTAGGAAATAAGTCTCAACACCTGTTGCGAAAGAATAATTTAAGGTAATTTTTGAACGAATTTGAAAAACAATTTATTTAGGTTCCATAAAAGTGTTTTTGACGAATTATATGACTGTAATAGTGACTTGAATCTATAATAATCTATTCTACCAGGATTTCATGGTATTGTTGAAGATAATTTTAAGTTTTTATCTTATTTTAGTTTAAAAATAATACACATATTTACAAAATATTAAAAATTTAGTTTTATCCTCTGGGGCATATATAATTAGGTCTTTAGATGAACCTACTCTAGAGCATGTAACCTAAAGCTGACAATGAGAAAAACATGGGAATTCCAAAATGAAACCAGCAACCTCAGTGATTGCCTCGAGCTTTATTCATAGTCATTGCAAATGCTAGTAGTTTCCATAAATCAAGTAGGTACCAAATATCAAAGAAATCCAGTCCCAAAAAACAATGAGAAAAGCGTGGGTCAAGAAAAGTTCGTTAGGACAGAAGAGAGAGCCAGGTGCGAGAAGCGAGTAGCGGGGAGACGCGCACTCGGCTCGATAAATCGAGTCGAATAACTCGAGCCTTAAAAGGTGGACCCCGGTCCATTCCGGAAGAACGGTCTTAACGGGTCTTGTGGGCCTCTTCAAAATCTATAAAATGACATTTTTTTTTACTCAAACTGTCGATTTCGTAAAAAGCTAAAGTAAAGCGAGATCATAACGATTTTTATAACAATAAAGAATATACCCAGAGATTGGCTGAAGTTATGCAATTTTAATATGGACAGGCGTTCGCACCTTGTATGAAAGAACCAGTGAGCGAAATTTGGATTCAGGACAAACGCTACGAATAAAGAACAAACAAACAAACATAATTTCATCTTTATTTCTATAGTTTGTAATGGGCGTAATAATCGCGATATTTATCGCCCTAAAACCCCTATCCTATCCTATAGATTGTAATCTATTAAAATAAATTTTTGCATTTCTGAAATCATTTTCTTTGACTAAAATCTTTTTATGAATAAGTTTCAAAATAACTTTTTGAAATGAACTTTTATGAAAAAGTTATTTGGATAAAAGTTTTATGATAACTTTATCAAAAAGTTTTCGTAATGAAAAAGTTAATGTTCAATAAAAACTTCAAGTAGGGTAAAAAAATATGTAAGTTTAACTTTTTAAAAATAAAAGTTAACTTATATTTTCGACCCCTGGTTTTAGATATTTAGAATTATTCGAGATGATTTATCTATGACGCTATGTAAGAAGTTCAAATAAATAATTAATTATTATTGTTTGACAAATATATGACCAATTCGTTGCGGGTTTGAATTGTTACAAAGTGGCTTGATGAATATATAAATATGAAACATATTTGTTGATTTTTATCATTTTTATTAAGATACAGTTATTTTACCAGAGTCTTGAGGCAGATTATAAATTAATTGAGGATTTAGAATATCGCATGACTAATTACATTCTCTGATTAGAGTGTGATGATGTTAAGTGGTCCCTTTAACAATGATAACGGCTATGAAGATATTATTAGGCCGGCTTAAAAGTTGGGAATGAAAGCGGCTAGAGAAGTATCACTTACAAGTACAACTGCGACCCAATTAAAATGGAAAAGAATCATACGGGATTTAACTTAATTGCTTCATATATTGTGAGGACGTTCTCTCATTAAACCTGACTGTACTCCATATCGAAGTGGTTCTATAAAGTAGTCTCTGCTTTATTCAGTAGATCCCTTTGTTACAGAAATAGACCGGATTTATACGCCTTTTCCACTGTTTATTGTTTCTTAGAAGTGTACATAGAATTAATTATCGAAATTTATAACTGATACAAAGTAGTAGTTAGAAATGTCTACGGTTTGGTCTAATTGCTTTTAAAATTGTGTAATCATTGGGTATTTTAAATGGTTACTCATGTTAATTACTTATATTTTTGTGATTAGCTCAATATAGTGAAATAGAAATTGTTTTTGTCAGTGATAACAATAATTTACAAATCATAGTGACTCACGTTTGGACTACTTAAACATCTATTCTGGTAGCTGTTATATAATGTATTAACTTACAACTTTGTTTTTAGCCGGCTCCTAGTTGGAAATGACATGTTATTATGAAGAATCGGTACACCATAATTAAATAAATAAAATATATTTTCCTCTATCGGGCTCCTCCATATAATTGTAAAATAATATAACTAAAAAGTGAGAAATAATATATGATACCATGTTATCATGGAAAATTTACAGCTGCGTTGTGACGCAACAAGCAAGTGAGATCTCGTTTTTGTGCTTTTAGTTTCGAAGTACCACTTTCGTTGTTGGTTAGTCTATGTAGCGTCCTGCCAGGTAGAAGTTAAGAGGACAGAGGAAGGGAAAGTTGAAAAGGGTGTTGTAGTGTTGAAGACTGAAATGTTTGATTTTTGTCTTGAGACTTACCGTGGGTATGTTCATGCTGCTGTGGGTGAGCGTTAGAACAAGCCAAGGGACATTGGTGATTTATTGAGGATTTTCTTCGATTTTGCTTCTTGGAATTTGTATATACTTGTAGAACCCCAAAGGTCTGCTAAATATGCCCAACTAGGCATTGGAATAGTGATGTTTATTAGCAGTTTTTTTCTCAGTTTGAGTGAGGATTTGCAGTCCAAAAGATGTGACAGTTGTTTATATTATCGTATGTTTTTTTTTTTAATTTTATAAAAAATTCCAACCTAGTCTTTTCTAAGTAATTTTGCTGGTTGCGTTAATTTTAATTCTCGTTTTGTCTATGATATACGTTCCATGATCAGTGTTATCCTGATCGATAAGCGTGCAATAAGATGATAAGGATAAGGAGTAGTTGTAGATTTGTAGGGCTTAGAATCATTTTGATTTTGGAAAGCTTACAAAAGAGAGGAACCTAAGACGTAAGGAAGATAAAACGTGGTAGGTGGCGAAAGATGAGGGGGCTATTACGGTAGGAGCTTTCTGGTTAGCTGTTTATTACTTTTTTTTTGTTTATTTATATAATGAGCGTTTTTTACCATATACCAGATTCCCTAGTATCTGAGGGAGGTGAGAGTCAGATTTAGTATATAGTTGTGGTCACAAGCCAATTGGCATTGTATATTCCCTACTACATAAGTGACCGCGTTAACAACGTTGTTGACTGTAGTAATGGAGTTTGTTGCTAAAGTTATTGGAGTTATGTAATGTTTGAAGTTTTCAAAGCTAATAACCATAAATAATAGAATATTAAAAAAAAATATTTTATAGGAACTTTAGTATCAAATATTTATTCGAGTTTCCAGTTTTCCTCCTCCATACTGAGAATCACAAGCACAGGAAACTACATAGCAAAATACATACAGCATGTGCTTGAAATATAATTAGTTATAAATCCACTCGGCCAGTGAGCACCATCAGCGCTCCACGAGTACCTACTTTATTTACTGCTTTTAGCAGAATGAAAACTAAATCTAGTTTACCCTGCGGAGAGGGAACAGAGGAAAGAAATGCTTTGTGATTTAATCAAACTTGGACAAAGACAAAGTTACGGAGATGAAATATGTTCCAACGAACAGCAATCTCTGTCCGTCCTGCCCTAACGGCTCGGCAGTTGCTTTCATTGTCTCTATAGATATGTCTCCGTTCTATCTATAGGTTGATGACACCGTGTTCAGATAGTAATCGATCCTTCGATACTGCAGGGGGTAATAAATCATTAATCATAACATAATATATATAATTTTATTTTATTTATTTATGCAGTGATTTCATCATCCTTTGTTTTAATATCTTAAAAAGATCGATCGGGATGCTGCCTAAATTTGCATCTGAAAACGGTTCAGCCAAACATCTGAATTTAAAATTTTTGAACTCATAGTTATTATTTTAGCTTATTTCTATTTATATAACTGTGTAAAGTTTTGTTGGAACCGATAGGGACTTACGGCATTGATCTAGGAGGTTCAGCTGAAAAATTCAATCCTTTCAATCGAAAGGGTTATGGAAAAAAGTAGATGCCTCTTTTTACGTCAGTAACGATATAATTCGTACTGCCTTAAACACCCATACCATTGCAGTAACAGCTAAAAAAATCTACATCAACTTTTAAAAAAAACAAATCCTCTGAGAGATGATTTGTAACGCCCAAACAATCCGTACAATCCACCTCTACGTCTACAAAGGTGGCCAAGAGAACAGCTAAGTTAACTAAACATACGGAACGCTGTCGAAGCAGCCTTCAAGATATCCTTATTGCAAAGCATTATGAAGATTGCAAATTTTAAAAATGTTGTAACTTTATTAGTCCTTAATAAACAAATTGCTTCATTTTCTGTTTCATTCTTAACAGGATTGTTCGGGTATGTTAACATAAAATAACCACTACGCTTGTTCGGAAATACCTAAAGATCACGTCGAAAAGATCAAAGTAGGCGAGTCTAGCTCAGCGAAAGGTACAAACTTGTCAATTTCTAGAAACATTTTAGTATCCGGAGATTCCCTTTATTCCTAGGTTAGTATCCTAGGTTGTTTTTCGGGGCTTCACATATGCGGCTTGATAAAAAACATTCTAGCTTAAAAATAAAAATTTATGAGACGATTGTATGAAATATAACTAAGTGAAGATTCAAAGAGTTAGCACAGTTTACTCATAACCTGTTAGAAAGTATTTCTACATCGGTTTCACTGCAATAGATTTAATAATTAATCCAGAAAGAAACAAAAAAGTTTCATTGTGTCCTACGTTCCTATATTTTTACTTTAACTATCGACGTTCTTAAGTGAAGTTTCTAGGCCAATGGTTTGCGTAAATGTTATTTGACTGAGACTAAGCTCAATCGAAAGTATTTTCCACTTTATTAATTACTTAAAAAGATTCCCGTGTTGAGGTTCGATTCATAGTTTTTTTACATCGCGATACATGACATAGGTGCTGCATGTTAACATTGAGTCATTTATCAACTGATTTACCCCATTTTTCCTTGTTGTGTATATTTAAGAAGATTGTTTATGTGTGTATTTCACCAAGAAATAAGTATTGCTACTATATATTTTTTCTCAAGCCTGGTTATAAAATTTCTAAAACAATAAAAAATCCCCTGAGGACTAGAACGGCCGTGGAGGAAATGACTAGGCGGGTTGTAAATAAAATTCTCGCCCTAGACTTGCTATAAAAAGGAGCCCCGCGAGCAGAGATAGTGAAGGAATGTTATCATAACAGATTTGCAAGGCCCCCGGCTTTATTTACATCTAGAGGAAGGTATAAAATATCGCCAGGGAAGTGAGAAAAGTGTAAGGGAGGTTATGATCTCTGCTGGGGGGTGTAAATCCAGAGTTACCGGGACGAGTGGGGGGGGGGGGGGGGAAATATTAAGGAGCTCCCCCCCTCAGGAGCCGGCTTCATAATGCAAGGGATGCTGATTGAAACCTCACCGTGTCCTCTTAGCCGCGTCGCCTTCTCTCTCAGTTCGCTAGGCTCAAATGTAGCAGCCTTACCTTAAAAGGCTGCATATTCCCTCTACAGATAGACGTAATTCTGATATTATCACCTTGAAATGCTCTATCGTTTTTTATCATTCACAAAGAAAACGGTAACTATAAATAAATAAAATGTAATATCCGCGGCTAATTACTTCCTATGACTTCATATATTCTTGATCCAATTCGGCAAGCAGCAGAGCCACTATCATTATTAGATAAGAACTACATATTTACAGTCAAATTTTGTTAATTCGAAACTTGATAAATTGAATTTTTTGATAGTAAGAAGTCAAACTTTGGTTTCTTGAGAAATAATATCATTGAAGTTGATTGTAGGTATACCATTCCACTCCATTGCAGGTAACGACCCTCTATAACTCCTACAGCTCGAAATTCCAGAAACTAACTCTTAATAAGTCGATTTTTTCTTAGAGCTGAGTTTAAACAAGAAATTTAACTCTCTATTTATTTTTCAGTCGAAGAGTTCGTTCCTATCAATTTCTTACTGCTCAGAGCAGAAACAGATAAGGATGCTCCATTTTTTCGATGAACTGTTAAACCATAAATTTCTTGAAGATCTCGATTTGAAAATGATTTTGTGGAAAAATACTTACACCTGTGTTTCTATTTTTTCTTTTTTTATTTAAAAAAATAAAATCCATTAATAAATATATATTTTGTCCATTGCGTGAGTTTACTTTGATTTTCTTAACGATGGGAAAATTTAGCCAATAGTTGATTTTGAAATAATTATGTTATTTTTCTCTTGTTCATTCGAACTCTCAATTAATCTGGTTTCTCTTGAATTTCGAGTCATCAAGAGTCGACTGTACCTTTATTCATTTTTTTTTTGTTCAATTTTATTCGTGTAAAACTGCAATGCCGTCAAGTCCATGAATGAAAAGTTATACGATTCTCGTATGATGTAGAAGGGTTTATGTAGCTTTTGAAATGAAATCATCATAGGTGGTGAAGTTGTCCACCGAAATCTGATAGGGAATCCACGTAGGGTATCGGTGTGAGCTGCGTGCTGAACATTGATTCTTTTTGTTTTTCTTCTTCTTTTATTTTATTTTCCAATTGGTTAATAATTCCTATAATACTTAGAAATACCCAAATTGTTGTTTATTGATTTAGAACTGTAAGTAAAAGATATTTATTAACTAAGAGATAGTGAATGACAACCCAAAATAATTTGTGCAGTTATGATCTGAATGATTCTTATTTACTCTTATATATATATATATATATATATATATATATATATATATATATATATATATACATATATTAATAAATAAATAAATTCTACATATATATAATTTATTTATTATATTGATCTATCTGTATATCCTGGTTTACCCCGGGGAATTTCATTTTTCTAATGAAACGGACAATTTCGTAAAAAAACAATGTAAAGCGAGATCATAACGATTTTTATAATAATAAAGAATATACCCAGAGATCGGCTGAAGTTATGCAATTTTGTGGACAGGTGTTCGCACTTGGTATGAAAGAACCACTCAGCGAAATTTAGGACAATTTAGGACAAACGGTATAGATTTCTTTAAAGAACAAGCAAATAAACAGAATTTCATCTTTATTTACATAGATATGAATTTTATTTCTTTATAAATACATTCTTTTAAAATATATATTAATTTACACAGTTTTCCTTTCTTCTATCATTGGAATTAAAGAATTAATTATTATTTATCTAACCATTTATTTACGATTGATCTAACGATTTCATAACTAAGATAGTACTATTACTGGACAGTTGGAATTTTTTTAAATACTGCATTATATTAACACAAGCAAATTTACTTGTTATACTTGATTCGATTTGGGGATGTGGGATATTCTATGTTGGGGGTGGAGGAAGTCAGTGAGAGATATGGCTTTTTCTACTTGCATGTAAGTTTTTTGTCACTGAACCCCTCCATCATGAAACACATGGTTAACAAAACGGCATCTGTCAGAGTATCTCTTAATCAACCACCGCGATGTTTGTTTCGTCCACTTTGGAGGTTTATGAAGGTCGTATCACCAAATATCTCTGTTGTTTCTGTAAGTATAACCAGGCAAATGACTACCGTTTCTAGGACAATAATTATGCATGTAAATTAAGAAGGATTACACCCAAGCAGATGTTCCCCCAATAAAGAGTAGCAACTTCATTGAGACGGGTATCTCCAGGAATGTTCCCAAACACAATTGAATAAAATCGAATTTTTATGACTATCTTTTTTTTTTTTTTTTTTTTTCCGTAGCTTAGTTTAAATGTTTATGTTTGAGGGTGTTTTCAGAAAAAAATAAAACATATATGTAGATATTACATATACGAATAATTGGGTCGGACGTTTCGAATGAAATTTCATCAGGTGCGACGTTTCTGGCTGACCGCTTTCCTTAGGCGGGTGGGGATCCAGTTTCTGGGGGTTCCAGAAACTGGATATTCTAATTTATCCATAAAATATATCTACTGTATTATTTATTTGTATTGGTTCCAAAAGGGAGGCCGATCAATAAAACAATGTATTATATATTCAATATGTAGTTCTGAACATTAAGACACCAATCTGTCCAAAGTTGTTTGCATTACCACACAATATTAAAATAAGTACTTTTTTTTTTGTTCGGTACCCCTACCTGGCCATGTGTGGCATACGGGGGGTTACTCTAGAGGTGTAACCATCCCATTCTAACCATGATGGGTAGGTCGTGATTTATTCCGTGGGGCCTCCACGAAATAAAAAATCAACCATCCCAGGGCGGATTCGAGCCGCCTCCGTTCGGCTCGAGCATGCTAAAGCGGGTCGCGCTCAAACACGCTCGGATATCCCGGCTACTGTAAATACTGGATACTGGATACTGTAGTACATATAAGTTCTGGATACTGGATACTGTAGTATAAGAACTGGATACTAAGTTACAACTTATCCCTCTGTGTATCATTCTACTCAACTTCAGTCCCTCCCATCCTGCCAGATCTCCTTCCGCTTCTCTCCCTCAGGTGACTCCTTTTAGCCCTCAGAACTTAACTTATTTCGATCTACAACATTGCCTTCTCAGGGACCTTTACCTTCTTTTATTGCCCCAATGACCTCAAAGGGGGTATTTCCAGGACCCTATCGCATTTCCAAGTAACACTGAGTGATACTACACTTTTTAAATATTCTTTTCATTTTATGGGCTCTTATATGATATTCTTGTAATATACTCTCATTGAATTCTTTTACTTAAATGAAGAAAACCTGGTGTTTGTTTCGTTTATTATCTTGGAGTTTATTTCGTTTATTAACGACATGAAGCGGTACTTCTTCACCAAAACTTGAAACCTCTTTTATTTTGTATAGGCATTTTAAATTATAATGGCACAGCTTTATTTGCACATAATTTTTTTTTTTTGTTTTTTAATTACTTACCTCATCTTATGTCGTTATAATAGTGATCTGAAAAGGATACTATGTTTCAGTTCTGTAATGCCTCTCATTTAAGACAAATAAATATTCAGATATTATTCCAGAGATGGCTTGTAGAAGAATCATTAATACACCTGTTGAGCCCGGCTCCCGTTCACGGACGAGTACCCCCGACTCTTCCGGCAAAAAGGGAAAGCCTCGCTTTGCCACCCCTTTAAAGAAAATACTTTGAAAAGGTAGAAAAGAGTAACTATTGGCGGTGGACTCTATGGCTAATGCTCTTTGGCAGGAGGGACAGATTACTGCTAAGTGCTAGATCGTTATCAAAGGGCCTACCTTCCTTAGCCCTTAAACAGAACTGCTTAGCCAAAGTTATTTTCAAAATACAAAGCTGCACCCTCGACCTAGCTTTTTCTCTTTGAACCGCCATTTTTTTTCATGCTAAACTTAATGGCTTCTCCTAAAAATCTAATATTTATCACCGAAAGCTGTTGTATTCCTAGGATTTCATCCCTGTAATGTATTTATATACTCAAGCTCAAAAAAAAAAAAAAAAAAAAAAAAAAAAAAAGAGAAGCCAATCCTTGTTGGAGTCTTAGGCGGGAAAAAGGAATATAATTTTACTTTACGCATCATTCATTCACATATGTTTTCGTCCAAAAAAATATATGTTTATACACGTTTAAAATTTTAATGTCTTCAGTTATCATTATACCCACGTATAAAAAAATTTAAACAGGTATTCCAATTATTATTATTATTACAATATGGATCAATTCATTCTCCCCTGAAATGTGATTTATCCTAACATCCCCTGGCTTTATTAAACAGTTCCAAGTCATCGCTAAATCATAACCGAGTCTCAGTTTTCATAATGAAAAATTTTAATTTGTGGCTCCTGTCAGATGGCTCAAAACTTTATCCCATTTTCACGGCTACTACCTCCAAACTTCTAAGTAGGGTATTTCCAAACCTCCCCTCCTTCCATATAATTTATATATACCCCTAAGAAAAATGAGGGGTGGGATAAACTAAGTCGTTGGATATTATTTTTTAATCCCTGCAGTCTGTATAGTATGGATTCTAGCATGTTAAAGCTTTTTTATTCTTAGGGAGTTTTTTACTGTTTAAGTTAGGTAATTACTGTTTCATTATGTTTTTCATATCTATGCATTTGTTTATCCAATTTCATATATTTGTAAACTTCTAAAACGACACAACAATATACTTATAAATGACATGGCTACGCCTGACAGCCTTATTATAAAGCGCCTAAAAGGAAGGAGTTTGTGAGAGGGATTTTACTTGAATTGAGGGATTTAAGTCAAATTTATTGATCAAATTTGCTTTGGCAGGTGTCAATAGAGTCACAAAGAGGGGATAATACTTATCTTGTTAAAATAAGACAATCCGGAGGATGGAGGTTATTCAATGATTCACGTTAACGTATGAATATTGCCACCTTTCGATCTATGTATTCTCAACTGTGTACATATCCCTATTGGATTTTAAAGAATTATTATAGCTAAACTAGAATTACGTATATAATTCGTTAATTTATTTTATTCAAACCTTTTTTATAATTGGAGGTCTAATAAGCATTACTAAATTTTTTAATATATCATAATTTATTTATGTTACATGACAGGATTTTCCGGGACTTACTTCCTATATATATGTGTACATATATATATATATATATATATATATATATATATATATAAATATATAAATATATATATATATTAAAATCAGTTATAAAAACATTTTTACTAATGTGAGGTTCAGTTCAAACCACCCCAATCGTAATAACTCTAAAGAGCCTATTAGATAGATAGCTTAGGAAAACCTATCCAAAGAGTTATAATCATTTCCATTAACAATCCTGATTCTATCGATTGATTGAGGGGTGTATTAAAGGGGGGACGAGACGCCGCTGAAATTATTAATTTAAACTAAAGGTACCGTACGTTAATGAATCAAGACAAAAAAAAACGATTAAGCTTTATAAGTGGCCGGAATAGACGAGCATGTTTGTGCATTACCCACTTTAGCATTCTAGACCTGGTGGCGGTTTCTTCTCTGGGTATGGTGATTATTATTTTGTGGCGGATCCATGGAATAAATCTCGAGTCTGCCACCATGATTAGAAAAGGTGAGCTAGACTTCTAGAGTAAAACCTCGAGTGAAAAGTAAAAAAGAAGAAGGTTAAAATGTCTAATAACGTTATCGTATTTCTTTTTTAACATTACCGGAACTCACAAAGCATTCCGCGTTCATCAGTAAGTATAATGAATCTTACCCCCACCCTACTTCCCCCCATTTTCTCTATATATGCTACTGACACGATATATACATATACATTTAAAATATAAACATTTTTGTTGCTCTTCGGATCAGATCTCAAAGATTGCTTGCTAATAATAGTGATATAAACCTATTTTATCTGTCTTAATTTTGGAGGAAATGTAATACGGTAATCAGTAGGTTCGCTGAATGAATGCCACAAAGAGCTCTAAAAATTACCATAATAAGTCATAACTCTACAATTAATTGCAACCTTTTAACGAAGTTACGATTACAAGTTCACCATTAGTTGATACCTTACTAATAACACAATATGATTTCTTTTATCATCAAAATCAAAAGAAATTTTTAAAGAAAACAGAAATGTTATGATTTCGGGGTAGGAAATCTTGGCTTTGTTGTTAGATTTGGGAAAAATATATCCGAGGAAGAGACACATTTCATATCTCCGTAGCAAACCGTAAATCTACTTTGGTGATGGCGTTAAGTCAGATTGAGTTTGGGAGGATATTATTGAATTAAAGGGAGGAATGCAGTGTTTGCCGAAAGGATTAGGGCGCGAGAGTCGCAGCTACCTTTCCCCGGAGCCGAACCCTGAAATATAGCCGTGGACGTGACCCAGTTCCAGCACGTAGTGCTTCATATTTCTTCAGCTTCCCGATTTATACAAATCCTGGAGACCTAGCGTCTTGTCAGTCGCTATTGTTCTTTTAACATCTGGTTCTTATTGTGGATTCCGGCGGCGTAGAAGTGCGGGTCGGTCTGGGAAGTAGGGAGGGGACGATTTGTGGTGAATATCACGATATTTCATTCTATAGCTCCTTTAACTCAACAAAACTAGGCATACAAATATACCATTAAAATGAGTTATTTCAGAAAATCTGCGCAAGTCTAAAAAAACTGATGTAGAAATTTATTAATGATAAATACAAACTTTAATGTGAATATGAATGAATTAAAAATCATGACATTAAAAAATACGTTACAATAAATTATAATTTATTATAACAGAGAATGCAATATATATTATAATATATCCAGACTATCATCGCCTGAATAGTCAGGTAAAATCCATGGACCTTATCACCTCGGAGGACTGCGTGAGGTCTGTGAAATCCCAACTTATGGCTCTATGTAATAAAGCTAGGAGAAGGAGCCCGTCTAAAACGCTTCAGATAAAAGCAGAATTAAGGTCTGGCCACACATGTCCGCACCGCAGCACTAATAAGCACAGGTTATGTTCAGAATATTTTTAATTTAACTTACATATTACCTTTAGTTAGGTCTAAAGTGGTCTGTGTCTGACATGTGTGGTCTGACCTTTAGGCATAACTCAAGGTAATATGTAAGTTAAATTAAAAATATTCTGAGCATAACCTATATTAATGCTACGGTGCGGACATGTGTGGCCAGACCCTTAAAGACTTGGGCAGCTGGCAACAAAAAAAAATCGAAAATCCTGTGAAGGCTAAAAATCGGTCACAGTGAATTTCTGCATACCTTCTTGCTGCACGACGACAGATTCGCATATATTAATTTAATGCAAATAATATCAAGCAATCAAGAGAATTACCTTATTAAAGAAAATCAATACCTAAAATGCATGATTCGGAGGAACGTGTTGAGATACTTTTTTGAATATTCTGAAAATTATCAGGTTTTATAATAGAGTATAAAAAGAAAAAAACAATAAGTAATTTATTATTATGATTCTTCACCATGCTCAATAGTGTATCTCCTTCCGCGTTCATATTCCTGATAAACCTCCTTCCTCATCTTATTTATTAACACGAGGAATCCCACTGGGAACCTTGCTCTCACCAATTTCCTTATATCTCTATATAAACATTAATGATACTCCGGATTCCATTAGCAGGAGATAAAGTTTAAATAGGAAATAACTTAAAAAACGTATTTAACATTAACATATAGGTCATGAAAGTGAGATAATAAGTAACCAGAACTTTTGAAGAACTGACCCTGACGTTTTTTTTTACATTTTACATATTTATGTGTGTGTGTGTGTGTGTGTGTGTGTGTGTGTGTGTGTGTGTGTGTGTGTGTTTGTGTGCGGGTGCGTGTATGTGTGTGATGGCAACATACATGTAAAGTGGATGCCATGTCCCAAGTTGGTTTCCATAATCACCTCAAAAAGCTGGGAGGCCAAACCCGGCAACGGATGGGTTCCTGTGCTCAGCTCATCCATGCAATTAAAGAAAGAGTGGAAGACTCGGAGGCGGTTTAACTTACAATCTGTATTACAAATGTCCCTTGGGAAATGAGAGCGCTTTCCTCTGCCTCCTTAATTCCAAGCCCTAAAGGCCCGTTTTAAAAATTCTTTTCTCCCTGGCCCTTCCAACGGAGAGACAAATAATAACCGAGAGAAGAAAAATCCACCGTCCCATTTTTGTCGACAACAAACCCCTAGTTGTGGTAAAAAAAAAAAAAAATCAAGTTAAACTTCCAATAATGCTCATATTTAATTTTATCAAGGCTACAATTAGATAAGATAAATACATATTAAAAAGTTTTAAGCGAGGATATTTTTTAGATTTTTATAGAATGGTTTCGATTATTATGCGATATTCGATTATCTATTTATTTATTATTGTGTCGCCTCCACCCCGAAGGGTTATTCTCGTCTAATAGTTATTTATATCAAGTTATAATATTTTGTCACTTTTTGGAATTATTCAAAGTGGGAAGTTTTTCCTCATTGTCTTCAAGGATTTCTTTAAGAGTTAGTTTTAGGTCTGTTTTTTTACTATGTTTTCGAAATTTGAGACATTCTATTGCTAGATGCTTAACTGACTAAGGTACATTGTTGCATTATTCGCAGATGCACGCTCCGATGTCTCTTAAGAGATTTCCGTGTGTTAATAGGCAATGTCCGTTTCTAAGTTGGCATAGCATTATCTCCTCTGTCCTTGACTTCCTGCAGCTTGTGGTCCATTTTCCACAGTTAGATTTTATTTCTTTAAATTTTGAATTTACTCTCGACCAATTGTCTCTCATTTTGTTATTTGTTTTCTTTTTATTTGTAAACAGTCTTCCAGTGTAATATCGTTTAATTTAATCACCCTGTTTCACGCCACGAATAAGCGACTTGGTCTGCTTTTTCGTTTGCCTGAGAAACCGCAGTGAGGTCAGGTACCCATATAAAACAACATTGGTTTCGACTATTCTTATATACATTACTACAGAATAGAAAAATTTAAATCAACCGTTAAAGTGGTTTTATCAATTCAAAATGACATTTTATCTGATAGAAAAAAAAGAAAAATTAGCATGTAACAGATTTATATTTTATTAAAAACTTATTTCTGTGAGAAGAAATAAATGAATTTTTTATTTCTCGAAAAGTTGACGCTTAAAGTCAGTATAAGTTAATATAATTAGAGATTTATAAATAAATCCCTAGAATGCTAATAAAATGAAACCATATTTTAATAATTGAGGCGCTGACATCGAAAAGGTAGTAAGTAAAAAAAAATCGATTTTGAGATTTTCATCGGAAAAAATAGTAAGAAGTCATGCCAATCGTATAGGAAGAGTAGTTAGTCAGTGTTTAAAGTGGTTTAGTTGCTATGAACACCGCAAGATGCTTTTCATGAATAAACTTAATTTCAGCAGTTCAAAATCAAAATCTAAAAATATCAAAATAAAAAAGGTTTTCTCTTGACTTACTACCTTATCTATGTCGAACGCCTCAATTGGTAATGGCTATTTAAAAAAATTAAACTATATAAAAATTATAATAATATATCATACTGACCTATCATTTATAAAAAGATCCTCTCATATCATTAATTTAATAGATCAATAATTTAATTATAAATTGGCATAAAGTATAATGGAATTATTGATTATATTATAGATTAGCATATTATTATATATATTAGCATTGTAATGACACTATAGATTAGCATAAGTTATTGATGAAATTATTATATAAACATACATTGAAAAAAGAAAAAAAAATTTCACTTAGTTAAATGATCATCATTGATTATTATTTGCAAAATATATTTAATTAATGATGTCAAACACTGGTAATAACTTCAAATAAATAAGCACTTCAAACGTGTAATCAGTGACTAATATTTGTTTGCTTAATCATTGAGCAAATGTTCATAAATTCATGTTCCTACATTCACCAGAATTTTTTCAAGGAGTGACTATAATGGCCCAGCAACTTAATTATTGAGTTGGTGTATTTAATGATTACATAATCTCTTTAGGTACTCGAGGACTTTATTTATGTTTCCTCTCCCCCACCTGAGTGAGCTATAAAGGCAGCCAGTCAGATACGCTTTCAGGGTTCTAAGGACACAATTATCTTTATTACTGCCGCAGCCACGTCTTCACTAAAGCTCCCTTCCCCCTTTTCCGCCGAAGAGGGCTTTGAGCACCAACCACCAGGTTCTGCTCTAAGAGTGAGAGAATCCTCCTTCACATCCTCGGGTGTGAACATTTGCCAATGTAGGTATATGTCATTGTGAACAGAAACATAATTACGATAGCTAAGGAATTATTGTTTATAGTTGTACTTATCAATATCTTTGATTGGTATAATTATGCAACACTGTTCCTCCAATAACAAGATCAAAGCTATGATTAATTTGTTTTAATGGATTAATTATTGAATTTCAATATTACAATAAAAGAAGCTCAACTATTAAAGCCTTTAAGTGGTCTTGGATTTCCTTTGCTTGGTGAATAAGAACTTTTTTTATACAAACCATTATCACCAGGAGGCTATATTTTTTTCTCAACACAGTTTATAGCAGTAAATTGGGTCTTAGGATGGCTATTCGAACATTCTATGCAGGAGTCATATAATAGGAAAAATATTTATATACTTATTTATAACAAACAGGTTTCGAACCGGGCAGTAAATGTCTAGTACTGAGTTGCATTTCTGATGATGGAAGTATATTTTATTTTTATATATCATTATACTAAGCATATTAACACTGAGTTGCATTTCTGATACTTTTATATTGTTCCATCAAGCGTTTTAAAAAATATCTGTTTTCAATAAATATGATTTTTTATGGATTATTATATCAAAACAATGACAGAAAGCAATATATAATTGAGCTTTAAATTAAAGTGAAACTACTGTGGTAAAAAAACACGGCGGCTGGTTTCTAATCTTGTTGTTTGAGTACCTTTTACACACAGTCATTTGTGAATGGTCGACGTAGGTTTTGATGTGCCTCTAAATCTGCGTTGTTTTACTGGCGTTCATTTATTTTTGGAGCAAGCTAAAAGAAAAAAGAAAAAGAATATATAAGCTACGCTATATTATTTGTTGTCCATTATCAACATACTTTTGAAATCATAAATGCTTTCTAGGGTACTAAAGTAGGTTATTTTTCCACATTGATTGACTGTGCACCTTTTCTATCGGTCCAATACTATAAAACTTAAAGTCTAAGTCTAAACAGCCGCTTTGTACATTTATGTAACGTACAAAGAGAAGTTGAAATCGGAGTAGACGTTTCTGCAATCAGCATCGAAATACCAATAATCTGAAGGTGTATGAGCGTATTTTAGAAAAGGACCACCAAAAAGTATTAACGTATTTAAAATGATTTTAATATATGCTCAAAATGGCAATTAAGCTTGCATTAGAATAAAGTTCGCTTATTTTTTCTCGAAAGCTCGAAGGTAGAAAGAAGATGGAAACGTCATCTTAAAGGTATCTCCTCTAAAGCCCCTCCAAGTCGCCCGAGACAGTTGGTATTTTGTTGGAAGGCTTCAACTGTAGGCTCCATTCAGAATATCTGCTGTCGTCGGAGCGGAAACTCTTTCGTCAGAAGATTTAGGAGCGAAGAAATCTTTATTGCGTCAATTAAAGTATTTATTTTACCATTTATTATGGTAAAATAAATTACCGTCAGCAGTGCTTTTACAACTAAGATTTTTGCTTCAGTAAACGATTTTCTTCTCAAAACAATGTGTTCCAATTAATTATTTTTAATTTCGGTTGTTTGGAACCTTTTTTGAAATAGGCCTAACTGAATAGGTATGACATGTATGACTGACTGGGAAACACAGTAAAAAAATATTTGATCATAAAAGATTATTTTTGAATCGATAGTTATCTTCAACAAAGAAGTCTACAGACCACCACAAATGAATAAGTTTCAAATAAATAAAAAAAGGTTAAGACAAATAGATAATAGGAGTATGACTTGAATGAATAAAATATTGAGTCTGCGTTTCAGTTTTTTAACCTTAATTATTTCTTTAATAATAATTAAAATGTAAAGTATGACTCCTTAACAGAAACGCCTCGTTATTATTTGAATTTTCTCAACTCCGTACTGTTTTTCTTTCTAAAAATTTTGTTTGATTATTTTTTATAAATAATTGAAGAAATATAATTTCGGTAATTCAACTGAAATTCTTCCTTATTCATCTGGAATTGCAATTTTTGTTTTCACTACCGCACACCTTGCGCCCGCGTGGGATTTAGACAAAATTATAAATTTAGGATCTAAAATTACCGCTCACTTCTTACATTTTAGATGCCAAGAAACGAAATAGGGTAAATTTATGTTTGCCTTTATATTTTTATAATAGGAGCTTGCAGTAAATATACATTTTCGTTGAATATACATTATCATTGATACAAATGTACCATAGAAAGTTATCATTAAACGACACTAATGATGGAATATTACATTTGACGGTAAATTTTTAAAAATATAAGAATGGTTCCAAAGAACAAATTACGACACAAGAACATCAAAATCACGTCAGTCTTAGACGCATCCCCGGAAAAGTTTGAAAAATCTACCCCTGACTCATTTTCAAGAAGAAACTGTTTTTGAAAATACATACACCTGAGGCGATGGCTAGACACTTTTGAACTTGAATATTTCTGTATTTGTCAGAACGTAATGGATTATTTTGAGACATGAAATGAAATGAAATGAAAATAGCCTTTATTTGTGTAATTAATATATACAAAACAATAAAAATAATATTATACAATATTATATTTTATATATATATTTTTTTTTTTTTTTTTTTTTTTTTTTTTTTTTTTTTTTTTTTTTTTTTTTTTTTACACAGGCCTTCCCATTTTGAGACATAATCCTCAATAAATAAGCCGAACATATAGTCAGGTTGCATTTCTTGTCATAAAAGTTTGTGTATCTAATATAACAATAAACATTTTTCATTATTCATTTATTTATTGTTTGCCTCTCCCAAGAGGGTCATTGGCATACATAGGGTTGGTTTTTTCTCTTTCTTCCAAAATATCTGCCATGTTTTTTGCCAATTTTAACTTCTATCGTATAGCTTAAAATTAAATTTTTAGCACTCCTTAGAAAGGGCTTAACTGTTTAGGATTTATTGTCACACTTTTAACATGTTGGTGCTTCAATAACTTTTTGTAAGTATCCATGGATAAATTCGCCATATCCTATGTTAATCCGGCACAATATAGTTTCTTCTTTTCTGGAACATCTTGAGCTTGTTTTATATAATACCAAGTTTTATACCATTATTAAGTTATATCAAGTTTGGGCGTTTTAGTTTTCCAACTCAATTCCTAGTTTTTCAAGTGTTTATTTCTCAATTGGTGTAATCCAATCCTTCAATAAGACAAATTGTATGAGAGTAAAATTTGCTGTCACCCCTTGTCTATTTGTATGCAACTTGGTCGGCAGATCATTCATCATAATGCTTTATTTTAGATCATTTAAAAACCTCTGTTCTTTTAAACACCATACGATGGTCTGAGATTGTTAGAACAGTTAATTATAAAGAAATAAGATGAGAAAAAAAGGAACGTTAAGTGAAAAGTAGTTAAGAAAGTAGCTTACAGAATGAGGGCGTTCATTAGGCTAAGTGTGGAGGAGTTTGGGGGGGAGAGGGGGGAGGGTTCTGTATTTTGGCAAAAGAGGAGCTGGGGGGGGGGGAGGGGAAGATTTATGTGGGCCGGGATCTGGCGTGGCTGTATATCTGTTGCGGCTCTCCCTGCCCGTGCTCTCGGATTTGTAATGAAGTTACAGTCCTCTCTATCCCTCTGTCTTTTAGTCGCTGCTTCTCTATATCTTTCGTCAGGAGTGCCGGTATCCGCACGTGATCCAGTTTTTCATTTGGAGCTGATATGGGATAAAACTCAGCTTGGATATTTTTCGTGGGCTCTGTGTTACAGCTACCTCGACTTATGTTGGAAACAGCTCCTTTTAATCACAAAATGAGTCCGACATCTACTCCGTCAGGTGGTTGCACACTGAAGTTTTTTCGTCACAAAAAGACTAGAAATGTGTAAAATGTAAAATACATTCAAATTCGTGACTTCTAAACAAACATTATCCAATTCCACAAGAGCTTAGCTCCTAAGAAGACATTATGAGCTGAAGTGGGTAAAGTTGTGGATTTAGATTTATCAAGGAGATTGTGCTTAACCATTTAAAGTTTGGTATATCGATTAATATATAAACGTTTTTAATGCTAAACCTAAACATTAGTGTTATAAGAAATTAAAATTTCTCCACAGCTTCACGTACCATCTGAAATCTTGTATTGTACAGTTTGGGAATGCCTGTTATATGTACTAAAATTCCCATTCGAATGGAATGGGAAATCAACCAGGTTTTGTATCCTGTGATTTTGTATGCACGATACATAGTGGATGTTGACCAAACAATAGCCTATACCAGAACGTTATGTAACGATGAGAAATCTTTACCGGAACTGAATGTGCCTTGTTATTTGAGCTGTCACCACTAATGATGATACACCACGATGTTCTCTTAAATAAATAAACTTTGATATAAGTTTGTTTGTTTGTTTAACGTACATTTTTATGGTATTAAGGCTAATCGGACGATGCTACCGTGGGAATCCTAAATTTAGCTTATACAGGTATAATTAGGATAGGGATCTTTAACGAGTAACTGACATCGTACAGGCTCGGGACCTCCGTTTAACGTCCTATCCGAGGGACGGCATAGCTAAGGATTTTTTACTCCCTTTAAAAATCCTAGGGCCACCTCGGGACGCAAAACAGCGACCTTTAGTACTCGTAGGTTGCCATGCTAACCCCTACACCACAGGTGACCACAGGACTTTGATATAAGTTCCTCAATCTTTCAGCTGCTCTTCGCTTATGTTTGTGATCTAGATCTTTCTTGTTAATAAAGCTCTCACCTAAGTGTCTTCTCCAAGTTCTTCGCATATCATCCTGGCTTAACAGAATTATTTTTAATTCTTCAATCTTACTAAACCAACGCTGGCTGTTTTCATAATAATAATTTTTAAGCGGTTTCATTCCCAGCAGCTATTGGTGTCACTTTATAATAGCAATTGGTGTCATACATACATGCATCGACTATGATTAGGTGTCACGATCATCGTAATGCTACTTAATATCTTATTACGCTTTGTTAACGAACGTGATTTGAATCTAAAAGAAATATTTTAATATTTGTGGAAGACAACAAGGAAAATGGAATAATTTCCTAAAATGATTCGAGTACCAGGAAAACTTCAATAAAATGTTATAAATAATGATGGTATTTCAGGAGACGAAAAAAAGCCAAAGAGGTGAATCATTTTATTTCGATGGGGAGAGGGAAGAAGAAAAGGAAAATAAATAAACGCTCTCTTAAATATTAATATTTACGTAGTTTTCTAGTTAGTTAAATAAGTTTTTAAATATTAGTTTCTTAAATATTAATGTTTGTTTCTTTAAAGTTCTATATCAATGTATTCTATTATATTGCGGTTTACTTGGAATATTTCAATGGCTAATGCTTAATTCTTGTTCGGTTAAAGTTATAAAAGTTCGATGGCAAAACGTAAAAAAAAAAAAATATTTTGTATTGAGAATACTTTTTCTTTTCGCTTCCGAACCTTTACGGTTTTCTTTTGTCCAGTCTCCGAAAAAATTGCAAAATCGGGGAAGAGGGTCATTGAATAGAATTTTTCCTATTTTTGATTGGATACATCGTATAGTGGCGCAAATTGCAGCGCTCCGCACCAGTATAACGGGAAACCCCTGTCCAAATCCCGGCAAAGGCCAATCTTTTTTTTCTCTCTAATGTAATATCGAGAGAGAAAAGTCATTGAGACATTCAAAGGGCATTAAATCTGAAAAAATATCTGGATGATTTGCAGGACAATCTTGAGGGAGAGAGCTCAGGTAGTTGGTGAAAGGTTGGCAATGTAGGAGAGGCCATGATAATGATACAGAATGAAACAATATATTTACAATAAGTTGGTGAGATTATTAGGCGTTATTTCATCAGAATATATCATTTACTAGTTCACATGTGATGTGCTGATTACCAAAACAGCCTTTTGTAAAGGAGTAAAAATCATTGTTTATGCCGTCTTTCGGAAGGAACTTTAAATGAGGGCCCCTAGTTTGTGTGATGTCAGGTAATCGTTAAAGATCCCTATCCTAATCACACCTGGATTGGCGAAATTCAAGGCTCTCGCTATAGCATCGACAGATTGTAGCATAAAGTGGAGTCAAATAAATAAAATCTATATAGCCATTTCAATAATACTTAGTTGGCAGATGAATTCATTTTATATAGATATTAAAAAAGGAAATTGATTAATTGTGAAAAATGATAAATTTAGATATGATGATCTCTTGGCAAAAGCCTTGGTATCCCAGAAATACTGTGTTTCAGAATCAGCCCACTTTAACAAAACGATATTTGTTTTTGTGATTTTTGAAATACTACACATGCCAAGAGCTTATTTGATATTATTTATTTATGTATGTGATTCTGCTTCACTTATTCCGCAATTTATTGGTATGAAGTTGTAGTTTGGTCATTCAAAATAAATAAAACAGGTCACGTTTAAATGAGAAAATAACATGTTCCTTCGAAAATCTTAATTTCATATAAATATTCACTGAACATGTTTATCCCCTCAGCTCTTCAATTCTGCTTGATGAAATGATTGTTGTGAATTGTAAAACCAAATGGGTTCATCCAGCGAATACAAATGTATCAGTCGAGTGGGATTGCAGTGGGCGAGTGCATGACTTCCTTTGTCACCCTGCACCTTTGTACCAGCTCCCCGCCCACGTTTTGTTATCGCTGTTCCATGCTTCAGGTAACCTGTCGGTAATACGGGGAGTATAGTACAGGCTACGCTGGATAGCTTGATGAGGGGGGGCTAAGCCAATGTTGGTCCAAACCTCCTCATAAAATATTAAAACCTCGTCTATCATAGTTTTTCGATCAGTGCATAGTTTTTGTTTATAAAAATCATTTAAATCATTCAATTACCTGAAAAAATATTTCATTCGCTAACAGCCAGAGCAAAAAAACAAAACAAATGTAGTTATATATAACCATCTAAGAAGCACCAACCCGGGGATTAGGTATTTTCTTATTTCCAAATGATTAAACAATAGCTAGATCCCCTAAACAATTGAAGCATGGAAATACAAAAGGCTATAAGTGCCTTATAAAATTTTTCCAGAAATGGTATGATTCATACCCACTTGTGTGATCTACGTTCCGCGCTCACACCCATGGCATTTTTCAAACGTTCAAGGAATTACTTTCTAACAAAAAAAAAATACGTATACCCATTTCTGAAGAACGGCTTTGGCACATATAACAATATAGCAAAAAAAAAAGAAATAGATGCAGAGTGAGAACCTTGTAAAAGTGGTTTTTAAACATATGAAAATTACAGAAACATAACGCTTCTTCCAACAGTTTACAAGGTCCTGTCGATAGCAATATTTTGAATGGAAGTGAAAACGAGTATACGACTATCGGGCGAGTACCATAGAGGTTTTCACCTGAGGAGTTCAATTACATATAATCTATTCTCGAAGGACAAATGCTGGAAAAAACATGCGAGTATCGAAGTCTTGCGATATCGAGTACAGTGAAAAATTATTAACAGCACAAGATTACGTACATTCTTGTTTTCCTTATGTTTTAATATGTCTTAGATCACATGCAAATTCTATATTTATTTATATAAAATTTTCGGGCTTTTCGACTACCAAGGTCATTTTCGCCCTGTAATACAATATTTATAATAAAATAAAATACAGTTAAATACAATAAAATTACAATTCAATAGAATGTAAAAAATGTATAGTAAAAGAAAGTATTCAGTTCGTGATAATTACAACTTTTCTTTGGAAATACTCATTTCCATGGCGGGGTCATCTGATTCCAAAATAAAAAAAAATAGAATGTGAGCTCAAAAACAACACCACCCGGGCCTACCACTAACCCCAACTCGTTGCCTGCGCGCTTTAGTTAGCTCTCGCACACTTAAATTTTCAAACCGTAATTAATACGGTTTTTTTTTCCTAACTAGGTACCTCTCGCAAAAGTAATAATAATAATGTATCATTTTCCCCCCTATTGGAATTAGCTTGCTTAGTTCTAATATATAAGAAAAGGTAAATTTGTAAGTTAAAAAAGCAAATGTTTGTAAAACTTGTATTTCTATTATTTTTTTTAATAAAAGTAATTTTATCCATCTAGAATTAAAAAACACACTGTGATGTTACCATATAATTACAATTTACAAAAAAGTAAGTTATATTTTATTAAATATATTGTTCTGTTTAAGGAACAGCATTAAGTTGCTTAGATATTTTTGTTCTATTTGGAGAGTTTTGTCCAGATTTTCTTTTAAGAGATGCTTTTGGAAAGTCTCGTAAACGTAGCACTCAGTTAGTAGGTATATGATTCACTGTGAGTGGAACCCCACAGGAAGTACATGAGGTGGAGATTTCTTACACATCAGATGCTCATGGGTAATTCGAGTATGCCCAATCCTCAGCCTGGTGAGTACGACTCTTCTTCATTTCTGGTCATGTGGATACTTTGATTCTTACACCGAACTGTATTGATACCTCGGGTGACAAAATCTGGATTCTAAAATTGATATTTTCATTTTATTTAATTATTTTTGCATAACGCATAGAAACGCAGATGTATGTTGATAATTCAATACCGAGAATTTTATGGGAAAAAAATAAAAATTAACTTTTGAAAGAATTTATGAATCATGATGAAACAACGTAGCAATAGAAAACAAAATATTTCTCTATATTATTAACACGTTGAGCGCCAGGGAAAAGATGATGTACTTTTGCCTGGGGCCAAAGCAATTTTTCCTAATTTATAACTTTAATATGATTAGAATGATACAAAAATTGCAAAAGAAATAAATAAAAAGTTTAATTTTGGCAATTAAACAATAATTTTGTGAGCGATACGTATGTACCGCCCGGCCCCAGGGTAAAGCCCGCTACCTATTGTAGTACGGGGGCTGCCCGGTTATGACCGCGACGTCAACCCTTGTTCCCTTAAAATATGTTATTTTAATAAATAAGATATTTTGTTTTGTAAACAAATAAATAAAATTAATTTATTTTATTTATTTATTTATACCCCCCAAATTAAAAAAAAAAAAAAAAAAAAAAAAAAAAAAAAAAAAAAAAAAAAAAACCATTTGGGTCAATTGCATTGGCGAATTGTTCGGGACCGGAGCGGTCCAATATGCCTTGAAATCACGCTCGGCAGGCGGTCCCCTGGCCCAGAACAACCTTTTAGCTGGCGGGAGCGGGCGGTACCTGGGGACCGCCTCGGCCCCAGCCAATAGTCCAACAGCGGTACGATCGTACCGCTTGGCGCTCAACGTGTTAAGAGACAAAAGGACGGAAAATCGTCATTTGTCAGAGCTGAGGTTGGTAAGGAATGAGGGATTAAGAAAGGACAGCTCGGATCAGGAGAAAATATGGTGACACCACTTGTAGCAATAGATTATTGTTGCTTTAACTTTGCCTGAATTCATTTATTTTATAATAAAATGTTATACTTATAGTAACTCTTATTTGTCATTAATGATCCAGTAAATTATTATTTTATGTTGGATCCTTTGCCTTATTAAAACTTATAGAAATTCTAGAAAATTATTTATATAACGAATCCAGTCCGATGCACTTTTTTTTGTTTTTTTTACCCTTTAATTTCTATATCTATTTATAATTTATATTGTGCTCAAAGGAAATCACGAACCTCAACCAAGACAAAATTCAGCTTCTTTCCGTTGCACCTACTACCCTGTAGCTCTCAAGTTCAGAAAAGTAATTAATAATTTCTGAAAACTTCGTAATCAATATGTTAATGAATGAATACCTGTTTTATGAAGTATTTGCTTAGAAGTTTCCTTTGGCGACAACATTGTTTGTTAGTTGAATTACTCAAAAACATCCTTGATAAGTAAGGAATGCGTGTATGTACGATTCTTGAAACTGAATATGACTACAAAATAATTTTAATATGCATTAATTAAGTATTGTATTTTTAAATTTTTAGTGACATATTAATCTAAAATGTTTTCCTTTAAGGAGTTTAAAGTATTTCCCTTAATATTTTTGTTTAACATTTCCTTGTAAAACTTTTATCTATCACTGATTGTGTGAGAATTCCTGAATAATCATTATTCAATAAACTTTGATGACAACGATTCTATAATTTACTTTTTTTTATAGAGTTGAATATAAAACTCCTAATTTTCTCAAATTATAATGAAATTTGATACACTAGTTTTAAGAAATAGATTTCATTCCAAATAATAAATATTTCATTTCAATAAAAACATCGAGGAATAAAAAAAAATTAAATTTCATATCTTAATTTAATTTAACTATTAATAAAAAATAGTTTTCGTATATATTCAACAACAAGATTAAATGCACAAAATACCTATAATTGCGTGACCCTACTAAACATGTTTGTAGATTTGTACTTCAATCTTACAATGATAAAGCTGCTAGGAGTTTCAAAATTTTTGTGCATGACTACACAATCAAAACACTTTAAATAACGCCATTTTGTTTCTATTTATTTTTAAATTAATATCGACGAATCGAGGTTATACCTGTATTTAATTTATGTACATTTTTTTATAGTTTAATCACAACTTTTCCATTTTTTTTTTTTTTTTTTTTTTTTCGGTTGGTGCATTAGGCCTGATGAGGCCTTTGGCCGCGCAGCGTGGTCTTCTTACAGACATTTGTGTTGCTTGCGGGAGTACAGACAGCCTGGAGGGGGTAGCCCAAACCTCACGTTGCTGCAAGCCATGGTCACCATGGCACAGCGGCAGACTGCCCATAGCTCCATAACCAATCCCATTGGGGCCAATTTGGCAGTGTCCTTCCCACCGATGGCGTCAGCTCTCTCGGGTTCAAGGACAGTGACAAACTGGTCTAGGTCCAAGGATCATGGTAGCTCAGAGTCAGCAGGCCCCGAGGACCTATATTTCTTTCCCTGAAGCATACCGTCCCTGAACCAAACCTCCGGGCGGTTACTGACATCCTGGAAAACCACACCATGATTCTCGATGAGATACACGGGGAAGGTTCATCACCCCCGGTGTGAGTCGCCTCCAGTAGGCTGACGGGCCTCACATACCCGGGGTTGGGGACATACTTGGACTGCGTGGTGTTCATTGGCGGTCACCCATCCAAGTACTAACCACGATGGACGTTGCTTAACTTTGATTACCTATTGCAAGCGCCCTTGTCCACTCGGCCATCCCGGCCCAACTTTGCCATTAAATTTGTTTATTTTATTTCCTTCCTGGGTCTTATTCATTTATAATTAAGTTCTTATTCTTACATATATTTTATTTTTATTTCTTATTCTGATTTCTATATATTTTACATTCATCTACGCCCAAAATCCCATGGTATAAACCAATCGGTTCGATGCCAACACTACGACACCGCTCCCTGCACACTTCATCCAGAACCTACTTCGACAAATCTGCCTTCACGCAATCTTCCCACCTCCTTCTCGGCCTACCCATCGAACGTTTCCTAGTTTGCGCCGTGCTTATTATTCTTTTATGTATTTTACGCAGTATATTCGCCGCGCTGCTATTACCTCTATTATATTTACCGGATAAAGTTCACTCTGTTCGGATGGTGGAGTATGGCCGAGTGGGCATGTTGGAGCAAGAATGAATTTTGTTCAAAAATCATTTTTATTACAATCTCACATTTAAATTATTTTTTTTATTTAATGAAAAAAAAAAAAAATGTATAACAAATTCGAAGTTGTATTTATTTTACGATGTTTTAAATTGATCGACTAGAATTGTAATCAGAATATAGCTCTGTTTACATTAAAAGATACTAGGATTCAGGAGCTTTGTTTATACTACCGCTAGGCTGGACTATTATAAACAATCAGTACACGTCTAGATGTGAACAAAGACTGTGCCATTTTTTTCTCTATCTGTGTGCTATCGTCAAATAACAAATTAATTTAGTGATCACACTACATTAAACTCACATGAAGTATCTATCGACGGTCATTCACCAACTTGGTTACAAAATTCCCGAGCCCGGTCAACCGTTAAGGACTTCAAAATTTGAACATTGACGACCAAGGCACCCAGACCTCATCATCATAAGTTCGTACAACAACATTGTTTAATTTTAATTATGTGTTAAAGCTCCATCCGCCATTACACCAAAATATAATTGTTTATTTGAAATAATAATTTACAATAAATTTATTAGGTTTAACCATAATGATTGAAAATTTAATTGATAATAACTGAAATTAATGTTATTTATATTAATTTAAGATTTTTATTGCATAATGTTTGGGTAGAATTTTTTTATTGCAATAATTTAGAATTAAAAGATAATTTTTTTTTTTTTTTATTGTATTATTTAAAAGTTAGAATTAGAAGGTTTTTTTTTCTCTCAATTTATTTTATTTTTTTTTTATTAATTGTGTTAACAGTAAGAAAGGATTTATTTAATTTTTTTTAATAATTTTAATAATAATTCAATTTTTTTTTGTTTCATTATAAATATGTTTGGAGTGTGCAACAATAAAAATAAAAATTTTGTTAACTTAATTTATTTTTCTTAATGATTTCCGCTGTCCGTTTATTTTAATTATAATTGTAACTTCAATTTATTTTCTTATTTTAATTTTTCGTCATATCATAGAATGAAACAAGAATCAGCCTTTACAAGGTAAGAAGGTTTGCGGTTAATACAATACACCGCCACTTCCCCTAACATTTTTGGTCCTCCGGGCCGGATAGTATTGTTGCACACTTATTACCATATTTTTATATTATATATATATATTATAATACTATATTATATATTAATTTAATCTGATTTTTTGTTGTTTTCTTTATAGCGATTTAATTTGTATTTTGTAATCTTGAAGTAGTGTGGCTAAATTTTATTTTTTTTGGGAAAAGTTATTAATATTTTTTTTTTCACATTCATTTTTTACAATGGGGCTTAAAGTTGATCCTACCATTAAACAGGAGCAACGTTTCGATGATCTCGTTGCCGAAATTAATGATTTAGCCGACGATTTAAAAGAAACAGAACAGTTAAGCCGTTCAGTAACCGATAACCCCAATCAGTTAACTTTGTTTAAAGCTAGACTTTCACGTTTTGATTCAACCTATGAAAAGTTCAGACGAGCAGCTAACGAAGCTACAACTATAGCCCAATCTTTAACTAAATCCGAGGATCTTGAGAAATTAAAAGTTCTAAAAACTGATTGTCGTGCGCTATATTACAAAGCCTTGTCAGTAGAAATTCAGGGACAAAATTCGGATAATCAGTCAATGTCATTAAACCACACACTTAATGAATTTCCAAATCGTGCCTTCAAATTGCCTTCTATCAATATACCAATATTTAATGGGGACGTAGCTGAATGGGCATCATTTAAAGATACGTTTATTTCACTAATTCATGAAAATACAGATCTGCCAGAAGTTCAAAAATTCCATTATTTAAAATCCTCGTTAAGGGGTCATGCTGCGCAGTCTATATCTGCAATAACAATTTCAGCGCTTGGTTACACTCAAGCATGGGATGCCCTTTGTAAAAGATATGATAATAAACGCTTACAAGCGTCCAATCTATTAGTTAAAATCTTTAATTTCAAGCCGATTCAACGAGCAAATTTTAATAGTCTCGAACAGTTTTCAGAAATCGTGCTTGAGAGTGCAGCTGCTTTCAACGCATTGAACTTAACAGATCCTGCCGGGTTTATTTTATATACTTATGCCTTGCGTTTGTTGGATACGAAGACACGAGAGCGCTTTGAGGCTGAATGCGCTGTTAAAACAGACATACCAGACTTTAAGTTTTTCTCCGAATTCATACATCGTCAGTTTTTGCAATGGCAAGCAACCAACCTTACACAAAACCTCGGTTTGCAAAATCTGGGGAGTGCTAATGTTTCATCAAGGAACACCAAACAAATTTTCATGGGCACGAAACAAGAAAGTAAAAATAATTGTCCAATCTGCCGTCAGCGTCATAGGATATACCATTGTAAGAAATTCCTCAAATTGGACCCGGCAGAACGCTATAAGGAAGTTAAGGCACGGGCATTATGTATAAATTGTTTGATTTCTTCCCACACGACCATCGATTGCAAATCTGCACGTACTTGTCGAATATGTGAAAAGAAACACAATTCACTATTACATTTTACGTCAAGTACGGGAGCACCTCTTGTAGCGAAGATGGACTCTACACCATCAAAACCCGAGAATAGCAATCCCCAGTCACACAACTCAACCAGCACTGTCTTATCATCAGCTGCGAATGGAAATTTGTGCGTTTTACTAGGTACCGCTCGAGCGCGCATCCAAGATCGCAGGGGAAATTATCATATAATTCGACTTATAATAGATAGTGGTGCTCAAAGGTCTTTTATAACCAACAAATGTGCAAATCAACTAGGTCTACCTCGGTCCCATAATCCACACATATTAAAAGGGTTTGGGGGAAGTCCTATTTTTGGGGGGAAATACCAAATAAATTGTTCCATTATATCCAAAGAAAAGTACCAACCCGAATTAATAACCAATGCTGTCATAGTACCCTATATCAGTGATCATATGCCTTCAACTTTAATTCCTGCAGAAGTGCAAAAATTTTTCTCTTGTTATGATTTAGCGGACCCTTCCTTTGCAGAGCCGGGACCCATAGATTTACTATTGGGAGCAGATATTTTTGGGAAATTATTTACCGGAGAACGATTATCAAGTCCAGATGGAATGCCAGATGCAATAAATACAATTTTTGGATGGGTAATAATGGGCCCTCTCAATGTCACCACAGAATCTAAAAATATGAACATTACCACATTAATGGCCCTAAGCGAACAATGGACATCTCCAGATATCCCCGAAATTATGAAACGTTTCTGGGAAGTAGAAGAAGTAGCCTCTGCGAATCAGCAGGATCCGACAGAACTCCAGTGTGAAGAACATTTTATTAAAACGCATTCACGGGATACGACGGGACGATATATTGTTCGGTTGCCTTTCAAACAAGAAATAATCGAGTTAGGAGACTCCTACCGGATGGCTCTTCAAAGGCTTAATAGATTGGAAACAAAATTAGAACGTGACTTCAAACTTAAAGAAGAATACTCTGCAATATTTCATGAACATTTGCGAAAAAATTACATTTCACATGCCGATAGCCGTGGGAAATATATTTTACCCCACCATGGAGTATTAAAAGAAAGTTCTTCGACCAATCTGAGAATTGTTTTTGATGGTTCAGCACAAACCAGTAATGGTTCTTTGAATGATAAACTTTTAGCCGGCCCTAAACTTCAAATGGATATCAGAGACGTCCTCTTAAATTTTCGTTTATTTCCTATCGCTTTGATAGCGGACATTCATCAAATGTATCTACAGATACTGGTACATCCCGAAGACCGATCATATCAACATTTCCTGTACAGATTTGACATCAATGACTGTGTCAAGGAATATGAGATTAATCGGGTTACTTTTGGTCTGACTTGCTCGCCCTTTTTGGCTCTTCGCGTAATCCAACAACTTATTCAAGACGAAGGATCCAACTACCCATTAGCTAGTCGAGCACTAAAAGAAAACATCTATGTGGACGATATCCTTACAGGAGCTGATAATCTAGAAGAAGCTCGTGCACTTCAAATGGAATTAATTTCTATTCTTGATAAGGGCGGTTTTCAACTTAAGAAATGGGCAAGTAACTCCGAGGAGTTGATGCAAAACGTAGCAGAAAGTGAGCGAGAAAACCCGATCTCACTATCAAACCTGGAAGAGCCCGCTATTAAAATTCTAGGTATCCAATGGAATGCTCAAGACTGTTTATCATACAAAATCCAAACAATGAAGTATATACCTACTAAACGTGGGATTATGTCAGCAATCGCAAGAATGTACGATCCATTAGGATTCCTTGCTCCAGTTACGTTCAAAGCCAAAACCATACTCCAAGCATTATGGAAAGATAAATTCGATTGGGATGAGCCAATTAACAATGATATCTCCGAAGAGTGGAAGAGTGTATTTGACAACCTCACAGCCCTCAGAACTATTCGAATTCCGCGGTGTATATTCTCCAAAGGGAATCGAGAGATAACACTAATAGGGTTCGCTGATGCTTCTAATTTAGGCTATGCCGCTGTGTTATATATTAGACTGAGAACCGAAAATGGATCAACAAACACCTACTTGCTGTTCGCCAAAACACGATTAGCGCCACTTAAAACTATATCGATTCCAAGACTTGAGCTCTGCGCAGCACTTCTTCTGGTGAAAACAGTAAATGCTCTTCAAAAATTGATCAATAAACTACAAATAGATTCTATTTATTTGTTAACAGATTCAACCATAGTACTTTCGTGGCTCAACACACCTCCTTACAAACTGAAAACTTTTGTAGCCAATCGTGTTGTTTCAATTCTAAATTCATCAGCTATTGAAAACTGGTATCATGTTCCAACTTTTGACAACGCTGCCGACATTGCTTCACGAGGAATTTCACCAACTCTATTGGAGCAACATAATTTATGGTGGACCGGACCAAGCTGGCTAAGGAAAGAGCCAAGTAATTGGCCTATTTCAAAAATCCAGGAAACTTCACAATTACCTGAACTCAAAACTGGCATTTCCAAGGTCATGAATGTAACTGCACCTTCAGATGTACTACAGACAATTGAATGTTTCTCAAGTTTTGGTAAATTAATGCGTACGTTTGCATGGATTTTACGATTTACTCACAATTTTAAGGTACCTAAAGCGGATAGGCGAAGTGGACCTCTTACGGTTAAAGAGTTGAAAGATGCCACACGATTATTAGTTAAAGTAACTCAAAAGGAATATTTTTCTGAAAAATCAGAATTGAAAAACAATAACTTGCAATCATTATCACCATTCCTCGATGACTTTGGAATCCTCAGGGTGGGCGGAAGATTAGCAAATAGTCCTTTGCCACATGATTCAAAGCATCAAATTATATTACCGACCAAGTCCCACCTTACTTCACTGATCATCGATGATCTTCACAGAAGCTACCTCCATGCTGGTCCACAACTATTAACGTCACTTTTACGACGACGCTATTGGGTCATTTCATCTCGAAGAGTCGTACGTTCGCGCATTCATAAATGTGTCACATGCCACAGATTAAAAACAGAGAATTATAGACTATTTATGTCTGACTTACCAGTGACACGATTCGAACAGGGACGCCCTTTTATAAACACAGGAACCGATTTCGCGGGTCCCTTTACAACAAAAGAATCACAACGAAAGAACTCGGCTCGACGGAAATCCTATGTGTGTTTATTTGTTTGTCTTAGCACAAAAGCAGTACACCTCGAACTAGTCTCTCAATTAACCACCGAAGCTTTCTTAGCTGCATTAGATCGTTTCGTGGGACGGAGAGGTATACCAAATAAAATATTATCAGATCATGGCACCAATTTCATAGGAGCGGACCGTTATTTGAAAGAATTATATCGATGGTTAAGATTAAAGGAAACACAAGAAAAAATTGTTAATCATCTTTCTAATAGGCAAATTGAATGGCAATTCATACCCCCCTCTGCCCCACATTTTGGTGGGATCTGGGAAGCAGGGGTTAAATCAGTTAAACATCACCTCAGACGCGTTATGAAGACGCAAGTTTTCACTACTGAAGAATTTAACACACTTATCATCGGCATTGAAGCAGTATTGAACTCTCGGCCTTTATATCCTATGTCATCGTCACCTCAAGACTTTGACGTTCTAACGCCAGGCCATTTCATAATTGGCGGGCCGATGTTAAGTCTTCCACATGACAGTAGAAGCGTTCCAACAAGTTGTTTAACGCGCTGGCAACTTCAGAAGAAATGTCTCCACGATATATGGCAACGATGGAGATACGATTATCTCAACTATCTACAAATGAGGAGTAAATGGAAACTCAAAGTTAAAAATTTGGAACCTAACGTTTTGGTTCTTCTGAAAGAGCCCAACGTTCAACCATTGTGCTGGCCGATGGGGCGCGTGGTAGAAACATTTCCCGGCCCAGATGGGGTAGTAAGGGTGGTGAAAATTAAGACAGCTCAGGGGACATATATACGTCCTATTAGTAAATTAGCCCCGCTACTTCATGAAACTCCTGAAAATGAAAATTTTTAATAAAAATTTTGGTGGGCGGTATGTTGGAGCAAGAATGAATTTTGTTCAAAAATCATTTTTATTACAATCTCACATTTAAATTATTTTTTTTATTTAATGAAAACAAAAAAAAAAATGTATAACAAATTCGAAGTTGTATTTATTTTACGATGTTTTAAATTGATCGACTAGAATTGTAATCAGAATATAGCTCTGTTTACATTAAAAGATACTAGGATTCAGGAGCTTTGTTTATACTACCGCTAGGCTGGACTATTATAAACAATCAGTACACGTCTAGATGTGAACAAAGACTGTGCCATTTTTTTCTCTATCTGTATGCTATCGTCAAATAACAAATTAATTTAGTGATCACACTACATTAAACTCACATGAAGTATCTATCAACGGTCATTCACCAACTTGGTTACAAAATTCCCGAGCCCGGTCAACCGTTAAGGACTTCAAAATTTGAACATTGACGACCAAGGCACCCAGACCTCATCATCATAAGTTCGTACAACAACATTGTTTAATTTTAATTATGTGTTAAAGCTCCATCCGCCATTACACCAAAATATAATTGTTTATTTGAAATAATAATTTACAATAAATTTATTAGGTTTAACCATAATGATTGAAAATTTAATTGATAATAACTGAAATTAATGTTATTTATATTAATTTAAGATTTTTATTGCATAATGTTTGGGTAGAATTTTTTTATTGCAATAATTTAGAATTAAAAGATAATTTTTTTTTTTTTATTGTATAATTTAAAAGTTAGAATTAGAAGGTTTTTTTTTCTCTCAATTTATTTTATTTTTTTTTTATTAATTGTGTTAACAGTAAGAAAGGATTTATTTAATTTTTTTTAATAATTTTAATAATAATTCAATTTTTTTTTTGTTTCATTATAAATATGTTTGGAGTGTGCAACAATAAAAATAAAAATTTTGTAAACTTAATTTATTTTTCTTAATGATTTCCGCTGTCCGTTTATTTTAATTATAATTGTAACTTCAATTTATTTTCTTATTTTAATTTTTCGTCATATCATAGAATGAAACAAGAATCAGCCTTTACAAGGTAAGAAGGTTTGCGGTTAATACAATACACCGCCACTTCCCCTAACAGGGCAAAAGCGTTGGGAAATACGAGATGCCCATTGCAACTTATGATCGGGAACCCGAAGATAGCAACCAAATATCACTATCATTTTTTATATGCTTCATTAATTCCTTGCAGAAAAGAAAATGTATAGTATCTTGCTGCTATCACGATCATTGTTTGCTTCGCTGAAACCAGATTTGTCATATTAGTATCCGCTGTTTTGTTTTCAAATCTGTATGATATGAATACAGAGACTAAAAAAGTGGAGACTACAAAAAAAGGAGAAGAGATTTGATTAGCATTTCCAATTTGGGCTAGCCCTGGAAGTAGCAATTAAGGGGGGCGTCCTGCTTATCGCAGCGGTGTCCTTCCCCCCTCAACCCATCACCCTCACCCATCCCCACTCCCTTATTGTAGCCTTTAAGCTCATTCAAGGCTTAATTTACAATCTTTCTGCTTAGTATCTCCCTCCCACCTTCTTTTGTTTTCTAGTTAGGACTCCTCTTTTGGCTCTACATGAAATTTTATCTATTCGAATATGACTCACTATTAACACATTAAAAAAAAAATTATAAAATCAAATAAAACAATCCTTTATATATTCGACATCATTCCTTTACTTGAGAACATTAAATGAAAAGTAATACTTTACACCGCACCACTCGTTATCCTAAATATAACATGCTGATTAAGAATATAAATACTTCTTTTATATGTATATATATATATATATATATATATATATATATATATATATATATATATATATATATAATTAATCTTATATCGAAATCTTTAATTGTTTTAAGCCTTTATAAGGTCCATCAGGTCGATGAGTAATACTTTTTCGTCATCTTGTAGGAAAAATAACTCTTGTCATTGATTTATGCTCAATGCATTACATATCAATATATATATATACTCTAATCAAAATTTGAGCTCAAAAATATTGAAACAGATGCAGATATTTATTAATCGAGGAAAGAAAGGCTGTCATCAGAATTTCCCTGTTTTATAGTTAGTTAGATTGATTTTAAAGAAACCAGCATTTTTTCGGTCATACCATAACAATGATTGTTGGCAATGCATCTATAACTGTATCAGAATTCTCTTAATTGTTACTTTAAATTCAAAATGATATATTTTGGTAAATTATGATCAACTTCCATTGGTAATATTTTTGAAAATTTTGTATTTTTCTAAGATATTGAGTGAAATACCAGATATCAATATCAAGAATTAGTAATTCAACTAAAATCCAATGAAACTTAGCTTATATTATAAGATTACCTGTACAGAAAAGTTATAAAACCTTTAACTTCACTTTAATTTTTTTTTCTCCTCTGATGGTTACGAATTTTGTAAATTAGTCACTTTCTTGTTTCGTCATAGAAATTTTCAGGACATCAATATAAGCATTGTAATTTTTTCGTTGAGGGATAATAATAAAACAAAACATATAATAATTTTAAACCAACATATTAATTTTATTTATGCTCTCTTACAATTGTTACAGCAAACACTAAACATTTTTGAAGCCTATATATTTATTATTTATTACATACAACCACATCATAATAATCAATTATTCTATTAATCATTAATATCAACATATATTATATTTACATTTTTGATACAATGGAATATTATATATATAAATTATACGTATATCCAACTTGCCTGGTTGGGGTATTGTGGGTGTTAAATCGGAATTAACTAGAGAGCATTATTCTCTAGACCCAAACCCTCTCACACATATGTATATACATTCAACTACTCAAACAATCTACGCACTCTAAAGTTTTTTATTTTGTTAAACAAAAGAAAATCTCTTGGCCATTCTAAACGATCACAAATGCATTTATAATTAATTCAAAATTGTCTAAAAATTAATTTTTATAATTCATTTAACTAAATGTTATTTAAAATTTTATCGTTATATTAAACTAATGACTTTAGAAATTATTTAATGACTTTGTAAATAATTTCTTAATTAATTCACTTAAAATGTAATTTTGATTATTAATAATCAATCAAAGTGTTAAAATTTTATTTATATTTATACAATTTATATAAAATATTTGATTTAGCACCCATAATATCCTCACAAGACATCTCATGTTAAAGGCGTCATGCTTTTCATCATTAAATCCTTAATGATTTATGTTTCGTTGAGTGTATATTGTTATATTAAAGACATGAAGCCAATAAATTTACCTTATACATGTATATATATTTTATCTATTCATTTATACATAAATTTGTCCCATCTATACATAATTTATATTATTTTATCCTTCCCAAAAGACAGTAATACATCAAACTTAAGCGTCAAGTTACATACAAAAATAGCCGTATATTAAAAGAAGCATGGGAACTGTTGGAATAAATGTATATCACAATTCATTTACAGTTTAGTTACTATGTACATTAGTTACACAAACACTGAGATAAACCCGGAGTTTCTCTAGGGTTAGGTAGGCATGGGCTTGCACTAATTCAGCGAGGTCTTAATGCGATATCCATGTCCCTGTTTGAGAACGGTTCGATTCGGAGACCTCTTGGAGAAACGGGCGAATATCTTTGACAGACCCCAGAGGGGGGGGGGGCGAGAGGAGTGGTCGAATGTTTTAAATTTATTAAAAAGAGAGGAAGTTCTTAGGAATGCATTTGGTACTCAAGAACGAAAAAAATAGTATCAGCTGAACGTTACAAAAATCAAAAATGTAATATTATGATTATTCTGTGCAAAAAAGTTACTTCAAATTTTATTTTTCCGTTATACAATCCATATTAACAAAAGATTCTTTTTTGATTGTTAATTCACATTAGACTCGGATAACATCTTACATAAAATTATTGTATGGTTTTGCTAAACATCTCATTGCTGGGCGATATTGAAAATTTGTGTGCAGTACTACAAGAATGTCGGTTCATAATACAAAAATGCGTATACAGCACACTTTTTGATGATTGTCAATATAAAATTCTTAGAATAGTTTATAGTTGTTATTTATTTTTATGTTAAATATATATATATATATATATATATATATATATCACATTAGTAAATAAGTCGTCTAAGCTGCAGATAATGTATAACATTGTATTTTTTTCCCATTTCCACCATTCACTGGGTTTTTATACAATAGAAGCAAGTGTTACGTGTTTCTCGTTGTATACTTGAACATTAGTGTTTATTTAATTTTCGTTCTTTTTACTCTGTTGAAATCATAAATGTTTTTTTGTTCAATAATTCGTAAAATTAGACATTTAATATCGAATTTAGAGTGTTTAAAATAATCATAAAATGTCAAAGTTAAACTACCTATCTCTCCAAAAAAAAATGTTTTTTGAAAAATAAATTTCCTAGTACAAAAAAAATATATTAATAAGAAATAATTTCAAATAATGGACCAAATGAAATAATTTTTCCTGTGGCATTGACATAAAAAAATGAAGGACTGTCGTTAAGTATGTAAAGTGGCCTTTACCATGTAAAAATAATATTTCTTTTCAAAAATTAAAGGACAGGTCACCACGTAGGCGAGTATGTTTACACATCATTTAATAAAAATCAAACAGAAAATATGTGTACCATTTTTTGTCACACATATATATATATATATATTTTCTTTTTCCCATTCGGTTGTAAATAGGTAAGTGGGTTCTAGTAGTGAGCAACGGCATCACGAGAGAGATATAAAACTATTTGAAGAATCCCATCATCATGATTGAGCACTCGATCAAGTGGTCCATTGTACGAGCAAATAGCATAGTATGGGAAGGCAGGAAGTTGGATGTGAGTTATATATTAAACAAAAACAGAGGGGGCGATGTTGACACTTGGCAGCAGGGTAATGGACGGTGAGTCAGCCGGTGTCTGCGCTGATTGGTCCCTGCTCCATTAAGAGTTTTATTTATTTAGTCTGGAGTGGGTTTATGTTGACGAGCTGCCGCTGCTTTCGTCGGTAGATCGAGTTCGATAATCTGCCACCGGTGCTTCAAACCAAAAACTATACGAATAGAAAAAAAAAAATTAAAATGTGGGTCGAAACTGCTTTTTCGGCCTATCGGAAAAAGCGGAAATAATCAATAAGCTAAATAAAAAGTGAAACGGTGACGTTTAAATTGAACCATACAAATAAAAACATGAGGCATCAGTGTACATAAAATAAAATATATTGAGTGTTTATTGCTCAAATTATTACTTATGTGCGTGTGTATTATAGATTTCACTGTAAGACCATGCTAAATCAAATCTAATTCAACTCCGAAAATTTTTTTTTTGAAATTAATGGGTCACAGGACAGGGAAACAGAACATTATGATCCAATAAACTTTTTTGGAACACAATAATATTTATTTATGTACAAGTGTATTTATGTAATCTTCCTTTGCTATATTTGTTGTTAAATTTGCCGTCTGATTTGGGTTCATCTCTACTATGTGTTGGAATCTTCTTTCAATATTTTAAAGAAACATACCAACTACTTATCCTTGTAATCAAAACTAAATATCATAAAGGAAGATTAAAAAAAAAATTAATACGTGTTGGAAAGGAATTCATTACTAATAAAATAACAAAGGCCTATTGTTAAGTTTCAATTTGCAAGTTACACGAATAACTAGGATTTTTTCCAGATACATTTTTATATAGTTATTAAATTGTACTGAGAAAAAGGAGTCACCCAGCACTGAGAGATTAAAAGCATTTTCATTTTTTTAATTTGTTTTTTCTTTTTCAGCTATGGAAAATTTAATAATATAAAATAATGCCGAGAGAGGAAAACGCCCTTGGCCACATTGGAGTTATTCAAAAGCGGTTTTTAGCTGTACAGCACAGAGCCGTCCGGCTCTAAAAATGGCTACTAATATCTACATGTCCTTTCTATATGATACAAATTTGGGTTTATATTATACACATCCATTTCAAACCGCTTATTTTTATATTAAAGAACAAAAAAAGAAAGAAATTAAATCAATTATTTAATAGAATATATATTTATATATTATGTTCTTAATAATCATGTATAACAGTTTCATAGAATGTGATGTCGTGGAAGATTAGAAGCTCTTGGTAGGAGATAGAGAGATGATGAGGTATCACCTGAAGGCGAGGCAGGCTGATAGGACGCAGAGGACTGGCGCGGCCGCGGCACCTCCGCTGGCTCCGTCCCGACCCGCTGCTTCCCCGGGTGCACCTAGAGTAGCAAAAGTGTAGTCTTCCCCGTCTGAAACCAGATTATGTACTCGGTTCGGGAAGGATAGGATATGGCTATGGATTGATCGAGTCGAGATCAGAAAAGAACTTTTGGCTGAGGTTTAGTATCCATATGCATATGATGGTTTCGATCCATCTGTACTGTCCCCTGATCAAGGGATTCATTAATGTGAGTGGTAATTAAAGAGACGTACCATGACTTACTTCTGTCGGTAAGATAATGACCATTATGAAAATATAATAGTAATCCTAAGGGATTAAAAAATGGGAAGCCCTAGTCAAGATTTCCATCCAAAGTTCAGCCAAACGCACACAAGTAGAACGACAGAGTACAGCTCAGGATATGGTTTATTCGTCCATTTGAATGCAATCTTATGTATGGAGCATATACAAACAGAGAGATCTGAAAAAAGGAGGTTGGTGAATTCAAAATACCTTTTTTGTATGTCTATATATTGAATCTTGACTGATCAAGGTGTCTGAAAGCAACAAGAGGGGGTTTTATTGGAGTAATGCGAAGGGACCGCAATATCTAAAACAGAGCAGTTCAATTAATTTTTAATAGACATCCTGAGGAGGATTACAGGTTTTTCCAAGGGGCACTCAGACCAGTGTCAGCTCAAAGCCCAACCACTCACGCCTCGTTGAAACAGTAATTTGCACATTATGTAGAATTTTATTTTCGATCTATTGAAATCCATAGCATGTTCGGCTTTTCAATTATGCTCCATTGACAGAGTACTGGACGGCACAGAGCAGGATTACATTAGCCTGTGGTGCATCATGTTCCGAAAAAATAATGCTGAGTCTTGACACAAGGAGGAATATCTGAAGTTTTTCGAAGTTTGAACAGACTTGGGGAAATTGTGGACAGTCACCAATCTGATAAGGTCAGTTTTGATATATAACTGAGAGATTGGGAAATAGTGTCCTGCTAACAAACATTGATAGATTTTATACAAGATATCTAGGTAAGAAAACTAATCTTGAATCACTGTACCGAAACATTAAGAGGAGAGTAAATAAACAAATACTTACTGCAATTGGTCACCCTACATTTTATAATGCTTTTTTTTATATCATGACCAGCATCGAGATGAGCAAAACATAAAGCTTGAAGTATCAGGATTTAGAATGTCTCAATAATAAAGAACATATCACACATAAAACATAGAAGTGAGTGAACAAACGAAATCATGAAAGATGCAGCAAACCTATACGCAGTTTATTAGGAAACTGGATCGATTATTAGGCCGAGAGAGTTCTACTTAGAGTGAATTTCAGATAAATGCTTCACCAGAAAAATGTCGAAGATCATAAAATGCTTATTAATAATATTCTCAAGTTTTTATACTTGCTTGGAATGTTATTTTTCAATGCTCGACTTTACCAATCCAACAGTTGCTGAGATTAATAATGGGAAAAATAAAGTAATGAAGTATATATAAATGTTATAAACTAATTTTAAAAAATGTAAAAGCTCTCAGAAACAGCTACAAAATATTAGTAATAGCTTAGTACATTATGAAAAATCAGTTAAAAATAATTACCAAATACATAATGCATTGTCAAAATAAAAGCTCTTTCGCTTATTGTCTAGGGCATAAATAGCTAGTTAAATGTTATAAGCAATAAGTAGCCTATCATTTATGTAAGAACAGACTTTGATGAATCAGTAAGCATATAACAAAAACCATGTGTTAGCATAATAATTATTGATTTAAGAGTAAGTTGAATTGTTTGACATAGTCTTATTTACTTTTTATTTATTTGAAATTATTTCATAATTTCATATGTGAATAAAGCTTTTTGAATCAGTCAGGCGTAATGTGCATGCAAACGAGTTGTCAACGTGTTATACCAGTGCTTTTTGGAACCTACTTAATATTTTCTATGTATAAAATGAATTGATGCTAATTTTTTCGGGCCTATATACATTATATAATAATGTTAATGAGAATCTCAGCGTTCCAACAATATATTATACTTACGAGTATATATTACTGCACTTATTAGAGGAAATTGAAATTTTCATCGAATGGAAACACTTTTCTTTATTTCTCTTGAATAAAATTATCAAATGTTTTCATATTTAGCCATTTCTTATTACTGGGAATAGCAATTTCTCCATGTAAAAAAAGTCATAGGTACAGTATAGGAAGAAAATTTTCCTTTGCTATTTAAGCAACATCAGAATAATTCAATGATGATGAAACCTACCTGATATTAAAGAATACTTGATTTTCATTAAACGTGAGAAGATTAATCAAAATCGTCAGAGCTTTTTTTGAGCGAATCGTAAAAAATGTGATGGGATTAATAAAATAAAGCCCCCCTTCGTTTACCCAATTTTGATGAAATCGTCGTCACCATGATAAAGCAACTAATATGCATAGGCTTTTAGTTGCACATTCGTTAGTTTAGCATGGTAGCGATGAAATGTTCGCTGTCACAATTTGGGCATATACGTACTTCAAATCCTAATTTCAGGTTTGTACGGTTTACCGTTTTCGAGCTAGTCGGTTTTCACACACACACACACACACACACACACACACACACACACACACACACACACACACACACACACACACACACACACAGACCATTTCGCGGGACAGTGGACCCTAAAACGTGTATTTCCGTTAAATTTACCGGAAGTAAACATTTTTCGGGATCGCATATATAGGTAAGTGAATGTAATAAGTAGGTACGTACTGAAAAATATGCGTACAAAAAAAAAAAAAATACCTGTTATATTTGTATTGCAACATGCTCAAACTGTTAGTTATTTAAGTTACCAAAGGCTATTTTTAAAGGCAAATTGCCAACATTCTTTATTTGCCATAAATTTTATTAAATTAAAGGTTAATTATTTCAATAAAAAAAAATCAATCATTGACAAATTATAGAGACAGTTACTTAAAAATTTTAAAACAATAAAGTAGCTTCGAAAAATATAATAAAATAAATATTAATTAAGTGATTAATATATATTAAGTAACTAAATAATTAATTAATCCCAATCCAGGGGTCAGCATTCTTATTTATGTAAACTTTAAGAAAATAAGTATAATAACAATATTCGAAATTCCAATAGATATTTTCTCGTAAAAAAAACAACAAAAAAAAACATGAAGTTTAAGAGCGTAATAGATCTGTACAGAAAATATATTTATTGTAAATTTAGGGGTTGTTTCCTGGTGAAAGTGACGGTGAAACTCTAAGGTTAAATCTAAACCGTAAATTATATTTACTCTCCAATCTGTCGGGTATGAAGTCTCGGGTTCAGTTTACTCTATTTGAGCTTACTCTGCAAGTTTGAACTTAGCAACCGATATTTTATCCTTTAGCGAGTTGAATACATCTCATTGTGCTTCAGCAGCAAATACTCGGTATTTTTTTTTATTACTAATATCGTAGATTGGGAAAAAATGAAATAAAAAATAAATAATATTAAAAAATCATACCTGATAAAAAACCAAATAATTTAAATTACATTATTCAAAATGTGATGAACTATGAGGGTCATTTGAATCTTCTCAACTTCACCTAAAAATAAAGTGGAACAGTTGTCAACAACTGGAGAACATGAAACACGAGTCGAAGTAATTTACCAGATTTTCTAAAAATGATTTCGTTCCAAGCGAAATACGATATAGTTAGATAATGCAAAGGATTTGGGATCGAATTTCTCACTCGCTCAGTTATATCGTTTCGTATTTTAAGAATAATATAAGAAATCATTTTCTATTTTTATATCTGCTGTTTGTGTTTTAATAAATTTTAAACTTATTTAAATAAATGATTCTCTGTTATTTTTTTAAACAAGAATGACTATAGACACGGATAGATGTTGGGAATCCAGTATTTCATTTTCAAACCCAATAATTTTACTTTTGTTTATTTAAAATATGAAAGAAATTCTTTTTATATATTTATCAAGGGCATCAATATTAGCTGTATGAGCTGTAAGGATTTAAAAAAATAAGAATATCTGAGCAACAGATTAGCTTTCTATAATAATGAAAAAAGGCTCACCAGCCCTAATGAAGGAGAGTATACAGAAAATGAAGATGGGTTAAATATTAATTTCAATATGAAGTTTAGACATAATACCGCCAGTAAACAACACTATTTTTTTAAATTATACAAGTCCCAATCCGATAAGAATCATACCAACATTTTTTTTTTAAATAATGTATTAAAAATAATGTGCAGTATAGGGCTTCAGTGGAAGCCTTGAAAAAAAAAAAAAAAAAGTGTTTTCTTATAAAACATATCTTGTTTAAATGTGATAAGATAAGGTGGGTTATCCCATCCATTTCGTATGAGTGGATAAAAATAAATATTGTAACGTATAAGAAAATCGGATGATTATTTTAGAAAAGAGTTCGTTTAATTTACAAAGAATTTGTTCAGGTAAAAAAGAGTTCTAGACTTTTGTTGGAACCATTACATTCATGTATTAGTATGTATTCATTCGTTATATTCATGTATCACTGGATCGTTCCACTTGGTACTAAATATTGGGCTTAATCTTGCCTTGAATGCTGAAGCATTAGGTTACTTTTGCGTAACTGTTGTTGCTATTGTTACTTATTGTGAAGCTGTTACTAATTTGAGTTTTATTGTTTGTTTTTTTTTGACGTTTTAAGATATAATTCTACGTCAGTAAAAAATATTTTAAAGTGTTACTCTATGAACTGTAAAATAAAAATAATTAATAAATTCTCATCGTCATTGTAATTTTTTTTAATAGCATTTTTTGTAATAACACCTATGGTACTTCAGCACTCCAAGAGCTACTGAAAACTTGGCTCTAAACTACAATCCACCGCCAACGTGGATAACTTATGGGGTGAAACAAATCACTGCACAGGATTTTTTAGAAACACTGTAGGTTTTGCAAAACTAACAACTAGATTCACTTGTCAGCAAATAAAGTATCGTTAATATTTACAAAATATTTGTTCTAACTATGGCACAAACACTTTTACCATAATTTGAATATAATAAAAATACTGTAACACTTCAGTGGGTTAACAATTTTTATTAAAAAAAGAATAACAATATTCAATGCCACACAAATAATCAAGACACAACTAATTGAATAGATTACAAAAATTATCACTTTGTAACACACTAATAACCATATGGCTTGAGCTTGAGAACAAGACTAACTGTCCAGTCAATCGCTCCTTATATATAATCGAAAGGAGAATGGTCTAGAACCTCGTGGAACTGCGTGGATGGTACTCGAACCTCGTAGTCACGAACAAGTGCTATGACAGCTGAGTTTATTTCAACTATTAGTTACTTCCAACTAAAGGTCTGGGACTTTTGAACCATATGTTTTTTTTTGTATAACATTACTATATAATAATTTAAAATAATTACTGAAACTCTCTATAAGCAGTATTCCTATTTGACAGTGGAAGATAAGATTTTCCATAGGACAGTGGATCAGATATTACATGATGATTCTTTTGGATTCAGTAGTCCGATCAGTACATGCAACATCCAAAGAGGAGCAGCTGATATGCAACACCTTTGTATATTGCACAAGATATACTCGGATCACATTGGAAAATTTGAGTAACAAGAGGGTGAAACTCATTTTGTGATTTTGTGATCTACGTATTTACAATGATAGGTATAAAAACACAACTTTTGTTCGAAATATAATTTCTCGACGCAATGTTTTCTCTCAAAATATTTTCGGTATAATTTCTAATATACTTGTCTTGAATTTGATCTTACATTAAATCTGTTATTGTCGTAAATACGCAATAATCTCCAAGATATATTTCCATACTTATTTTATGCATTAGTTAATTATAAGGGAGGGTGTTGTGTCAAGAGACAAAATTTTATTTTGATTTGTTTGCAATCTCACGAGCTTTAATTTTAAACTAATCAGGATTTTTCATTATTTTGCTATTATATCTCATATCTATTCCAATGCGATATTGTTATCAGACAGTGTACTTATCCATCATAGGGAAGATAGGTGGGTGTAGGTAGGTCTAAATGCTAATCTTGCGAGTGTGCAACAGTGAACAAGGGATTATTAACTTTCCTCAATTGCTTCAAGTTTAAATTAATCCTGACGTTTAACTATGACAAGGGCGGAGTCATTTGTATCTGTCCCATAGCGGCTTAGAGAAGGCGCGGGATTACTTAGGATTCAAGTGCTCCGCGTACTGTCTAGTCTCGTCGCTCCCAGGGATTACACTTCCGAGTTTTCTCGATCGCGGGAATTTTTTTATAAATATCAAAAAAAATGATGCCATTATTAATGATATAAAAGCTAGCGAATACATAACACAAATAGATGCGCATATGCTGTAAATTTAACAAATATTTGTTTTACAGTAAAGTGGGCAGATGAGATGAAAAGAATACGGTTACTGATTATTAAAAAGCATCGCGAATCTTTTTCTTTTGGCTTTGACGAATTATCTAGACCTTTCTGGGATGTTCCATTTTGGACTAAATATAAAAAGCGATGGACTAGGGGCTTGGTCTTGCTTTCAACATGGAAGCATATGGTTTACTTTTGAGTCACCTTCTTGTCACGGCTAGCTACTGTTTTGTAACGTTGTTACAAATTTGAGTTTTTAATTGTTTCTTTGCCAAATTTGTCAAATTGTTTCAGCCTGCACTGATGTTACAATATTTATTTAAAAAAAATATATATATTTGATAAAATACGAGGTCACGGTTTTGAACACCCAAGAAAAACATGTCGGGATTAATAAAAATCAGTAAAACATCTGATTTGAGAATGAATTTATGTGTTTAAATATTCCTTAACATCCTATTATTTAACTTAAGTATTGAAGATTATTATATTTCACTTTATCAAAGTCTGTTCATCTACGCGGGGATAGCAGTAACACATTATTCCGTTTGTATGGGAACCATAATGGATATAATCTGAATACACCAGAAAAGACAACTGAAGACATATACCTGTTCCTCTCCATTCCTCCACGTCGAAACTGTCCTCTTCCTCCAAAATCTGGTTTTCTGCTAGCCTCGGCTTCCAATGTTTACCTCTATTTTTGCCTAAATAAAATAAAAACAGATATACCACAAGAGAGATTTTTTATTATTGCCTTTTTTACTCTTGTGCTCAGGTTTTTTTCTTTTTAAGGTGTGCTTAATAAATATGTAATCATGTGCTTGATTTTTTTTTTTTATTGAACATTAATATGATACAATAGATTAAACAAACAAAAAACAACTACGTATGGTTGAGAATCATGCTAGTTGTGAAGTTGTTATAATCAAGTCTCGAATTACCATATTTCTTACCTCTATAGGAAAATATATTACTGTTTACAATAAAGATATAGAATTGAACAACTTGAAATTGACTAAAAATTGCTATCGTATAACGGCAGTACTATAAAAAGTTGAGCAGCATATAATCGATTTTTTTGAAAAATGTCTTATAACAAGGGATGGGGATGGCGGAGTGCGGTGATAGGTTACATTACAGATATTTGATGTAATTTTTATCAACTAACGTGGATATTTCATCAGATTCAAATCATTCCTTGATTTAATGATGCCTAAGTACTATAAAATTTTATTTATATTTGTTGTAGATTTGAATTCTACTAGCTATTTGAATACTGTAGCTACAGTTTTATTATTTTAAAGTAGTTTATTACAATCTATATTTATCCCCCCCCCCCAAAAAAAAAAATAAAATAAAACTTTATTCTTTATTGTTGGTGATGATATTGGAGATAAAAAAAAAACGTAATTCTTTGGAAACCGTGGAATTTGAAATGGGGATAGGAAACCTAGACAGCAGCGATCAGCTAAATAAAATATTTTATCAGGAAAAAATATTCTCTCCTCAACCAACAATTCTGAAGTGGATCATTCCACACCGATAGAAAAAGCAGTCATTTTAAAGTCTCCTATTTCTGACAGAAAATATCCAGCAAAATGAACACAATTCTGAGAGTGAGGATCTATCTATCTAAGCCTGGCACGCCCAACAGAAAATTTAAATGAAACATTCAAAGATTGCCTTTGTTGTAAAAATACGAATGTAGAAGTCAATAATGGAAGCCAATATTTTATGAAATAAGAAATTTACAGAAAACCGAGGGTCTAAGAAGTTGGGGGGAAAGAAAACACTCAACGCAAATTAAAAAAAAAAAAAAAAAAGAAAATTGCAAATAGTGAGATGAAGAAACAATCTATCTGTTTGAAAGCGAAAATTTTATTCATCTTTTTTTTTTTCGTACTTTTATATTTTTGGACCATCAATCTTTTATGCCCATGGTAAATAACAATACATTTCAAACAATAATATTTATTAAGGTTTTAAAAATTTAAAAAAAAAAAAAAAAATCATTCAAGCAACTAACTTCATTCCTTCTAATACGATTTATTTGTTTAGTACAGAGTCAACTCTGTACAATATCATGACAGTGTATCTTGATGTCTGTACAATAAAATTCTTATTTCTTTCTTAAAATAAACGTATTCATATCACAAAAAAAAAATATAGAAATATGAGGGTGTCAAGTACTCATCCTAAGGGTTCCTATAACCGATTCTGCCCTTTTTTTTTTGATATAGTAAAATACCTTCCAGAGATATTTCATGGTATAAAAATTTTCCATCAGCTCACTAAGTAAAGTGTTTCAGGAAAAGGTACAACAAATTTCAATTTGATTGAACTATACTCTAGTATTGCTTTTGTTGTCTGTAGGGAACATGCCATCTTTAAAATAGCATTTTATTGAAAAAAGAGAAGAAGGAAAAAAATTTAAAACCGCTTCAATTATAAATATTCCTGATGTGATGGATATTTTAGCAGAAGGAATCTAGGTCTAAAAATAAGGAATAAATTCGGAAGAGAGCCATTTGGATATTAAGTATATATGAAGGCAGAGGGATATGGAAGGTCTCTAATCGACTTGATATGTATGAGACGCACCAGTGACGCCTGTCGTTTCGCCTTGTCAATTACGAGGATGTCTTGTCTCCTTCTTCGCTTTGAGCTCATTATCTATATACTGGCTTCCGTCAGTCGGTTTGCTTCTTTAGTCAGGATATCGTCCTGGCTTTATCATTGACATGTCTCTGTGGTTAGCCAGGCTTGGAGGTATTAGACACCCTTATTGGTTATTGGTGATGAGGTATTCGTGGTTCGAGGGACAGATATTTCAGTTCCCTTGTCTTTGCATATATAATTTTTAAAAGGTAAGAGTATCGTTCCTTGTAATTATTCATTTTATATACTCAATTATTTTATTCAGTATAATATCAATTATACAAGACAGTTTCTGCCATTCCCATCGGATCCTTCAACATTATCTTTTCTCTTCTGTACTACAAGCAGAACATTTTCCATTCATCTGATATAAGTAAACAAACTAATCTGAACTGAAAAACCTTTTTGAAACCTAGACACGATACCTTACAAACAAAATTTCTAGACAAAAAGATAGTTGCGATGAAGAATAATTCCAATTTGGGATATTATATTAGGTTTCTTTCCTTGAGAAACCTGTAGGGAAAGATTTGTAATCTATGTTATAAGAAAACAGGAAAAAACCTGTATAGAAGAATCTACTTTTAAAGTTCAACGGTTAGACTAAGAGTTTTCGAAACAGGCCCAACTTATTTTAAGTAGCAAAGGGAGGTTATTTGGACATTGGAATAATCAAGAGCTCACGAATGCAAGCTCCGTAGCAGTGAGATAACATGGACGGTTTCAAAAATCTTAATATTTTTTCTCGAAATGACTCTCTCTGTTGAAAATCCAGTCTAGACTGAAAACAAAAATAAAACAAAAGGATATACAGAAATAGAAACGGATAAAATCTATATGATTTTGAAGACATCGAATGGAAAGAGATCATATGATCTTATAACTGTTTTTTTTTAAGATTAAATGATGCTTATTCTGTAGTAGAATTCTGTAGTAGAATATGTTTTAAGATGGTGACACCCAGAATTAATATTTTCTCATTTCCTAAAGAGATTTCTTATTTAAAAAAAAAAAAAAAAATACAACCGTATCTTTTATTTCATGAATCTTTCACTAATAATAAGATCAGTTAAAAAATTGAAACACGCTTTAGAATAGATGTGCAGATGTGATTACGAACAGTGGAAACCAGAAATTGGCTATGTTGACACGACGAACAAAAAGTTAGCGGAACCCCAAAAAGTAATTAACAAGTTGCCGGCCAACATGTAACATATGCGAGAAGTTTAAATTCCATTAGTTTATTTCTGCTGCAGTAAATTATACAGGCGTCTTCCCTCTATGTAATCTGCGCAAGGTATTCGAACACTGCATGATGTATGAGTTCTATCGGTTTGTGGCTTTGGGAACTTCATATTGTTAATATAATAGATTTACATAAACTTCGTAGTGCTTAGGACCCCTGTATAAAGAATAATAATCCATTAATAATTTGTAAATGATTGGGCCAACTCAGGATTGTTTGTAAATATAAATCAAATAAGTTATTAAAAATAACTCATGATGATGGTGAACTATTGCGGTAATCAAGACTTTCTCATTTTTTCGTTTATTTTTAATGTAATTCTTACATTAACATAATGTGTTGTTAGTTATCATTTCATTGCTGTTAATATCGTGGATCATTGTTTGTTACTTTCGATCTAATTGTTTTTTGTTTTTTTCTTCCGACTATATACCCTGTTTGGTGTCAGAAATGACATTTGCATCGAAATTTCACCAATATTGCATCATTTATATTTAAAAGAATTTTGTTTTTTAAATACACCACCTAAAAGGTTACCACGGAAGGAGGTAGAAGGGGTACCAAAGAACAGTAGTTTTACAGAATTTCATTGGATCATTTAAAAGAAATATATTGGCTAATACTTTGGATTTAAGTCTGCAAAGAAGAAAAAGAATAAAGGGTTTATAACATGTAATCTATTAGAAAGTTAAAGGAACAAAAACGGTCCTACCATTTAATGACAATATTATTTGTAATAGCTGGCTAAAGTAAAAAATTAATTTTTAAAATATTTTTATTAGGGAAGTTAGGAAGATGTTGCCACGAATGTTTCAGAAATACATTTCGGTGGTTCCTGACCAGGCAGACATTTTGTGAATATTTCTTTTTTAAGGTTTTTTAATGTTTTAAGTAGGTATACGTCCTTCAGTAGCTCAGAACTGATAACCATAATCATGAATGACTAGTCATTTTATTTCTCTTTATGGTAAACAGTATACAAATATTTGTGTGTTTAAAAGAAAGAAATAATTACTTGCCTCTCGCAGTTTCTACCAATTACATAGAAGCAGCTATTACTGAATAAGAATTGCTGAATTGATTTTATTTAGCAAGCATATATTTTCGGCCCTGGCAATAAAAAATAACCGAAATACGTGTTTAAAAATTTAGTTTTGCCAACATTGTTAATTTAGCGTAAAGCTGAGTTAAAAATTAGCATTGCAGACAAAAATGCCTCTAATATTGCCCGGTTAATGGCCAGTAAATAAGCTGTTAAATTTATGAGAAGCCCTGCATTGCTTTTTACTAATTACCTTTCTTTTTCTTAGACACTTCTGTCGTACTAGGTGCAAGGGTGGTTGTTGTTGAGGGTGCGGGAATTTCTGAAAAACAACAACAAATATATTAGACAATAACTTTACAAATTAATAATAAAATATATATATATATATATATATATATATATATATATATATTTTTTTGGCTTCATAATTTTAATTTGCACCTGTCAATAAACATCGACAATCAACAAATGTGAGCTGTGCTGAATTGAATAGGCATGGGGAAGGATAGCACCCAGCAGTACCTCTTCCCTGGCTTGTTTCAGGTAATCTGGATTTTTAACGAAGAAGATCTCTCATCTAGCGTATTAAATTAATTATATATATATATATATATATATATATATAATTAAAAATGAGTAGTTTATTTTTGAAAGTGAATATCTCCACTTAAGGCTACAAGCTAGATTTTTGTGATTTGATGAATATCACAAAGCTGTTTTTAATGCTAGTAAAAAAATAAAAACTCCATTTCAATTGAAAATTAAGAGTTTACGATGATTTTTTTTTGTTTTAAGTAAGAAAATCATAATCATAACTAATAATAATAGAAAGAAAAAAATTGTTGTTTGTAAAAATCCAATTTACTCTCCCAATAAGTATCACATAAATTTATAAATAAAAAAAAAACAGAAATAATAAATAAAAGAAGAATAGAAAGATGGAATAGCATAAAACTAAAAACTGTATTATAATATTCATTAATATCTAAAAAGCATAATTAGAGAAGTACAAATGAAATAAAAAAAATTGAAATTGACGTTTTTAGGACATTAGAAATTTTTTAAAATTAGAGTCAATATAATGAAATGTGATATAAGGATGAAACAAAAAAAAAAAAAAAAATTATCACATTTTAATTGGAATGAATTCTTCTCCGTAAAGAAGGAATAAAAACCAATTTTTTTCAAATTTTAAATTGAAATTATATGGAACAGTAATAACTTTTAAAATTAGAGTTAATATAATGTAATATAATATAAATATATACCGAAAAAAAAAAGATTTTCTCAGAATGAGCTTTTTATTGTACCGAAAATTCATTGTAAATAAAAAAGGTATCATTATGAAATTATTTTTATTGAAATAAATTCTTCTCGGTAAAGAAGGCATAAAAACCAACTTTTCCCCTCCACCTCATTATTTGGGAGGTGTTACCAGGAGTAGACTGCGCTTCTTAAATATTTAAAACGAGTTGGAAAGTAGGGAGTTGAGGGGGGGGGGGAGGCGGTGAAGAGACTACGAGATAAGGGGATGGTGGGGGTAGAATGCTAACCTACGGTGTGCTAGAAATGAGCAGGAAGTCAGAGGATAGCCGAGCCAATTATGCTCGCGAATCGATAGGCAGCTTTATATCACCTCCAATAAAATTTTTATATCCAGGAACTTGGAGGAGGCGAGTTGAGTCGTTAATGGAGTTAAGGAGATGCGTAGGCGAATTATATGGTGACAGACTAGTAAACGTCGTACTCAACGCTTTATTACGATTTGATATTAACGTTATCGGTTAGCAGCCGAGATACTAAAGGAGCGGATTCAGCCCAAAATTTGGGATTAGGGGTCAGGACCCCGTGGTACTTCACTCACGTGTTGTCTTTCACCTGACGGTACTTTTGTTTTGAAATTTATTTATTGGATTATTTTCTTGCAGCAGTAAGGCCCGCGATGAAAAATGTTACGTTAATGGTTTATCAACTATTTAATTGTATTCTTCCTTTAAGGATTTGAATAATTATAAGTAGGTATAATATTTGGGATAGGGCCATGTCCCCTGTGACCCCCCCCCCCCTTTGGACGGAGAAATTTATGTTTTTTTTCTATCTAGTCAAAATATCTTAACTTATTTGGATTTCCATTAATACCAACCTCAAGGCCCTATCTATGTGTGTTGTGTCAGGTTATAATTATCATACGTATGGAGACATAAAACCCTTTTTTCAACGGAATTGGTTATACCTAATTATTACAAAAAAAGGAAGACAACTGTTTTAAACTAAGTAAGTGGGCAATTGCACGTCAAATCAACATAAAAATATATCATTTTGAACTTCACCATTTCAGATTTTCTTGAACTTTGGTATACGTGTACTACTTGCCCCTACTAGAACAATTGTGAAATATTACTGAGATATGTCTACGCGCTTTGGAATTATTGGTCTCTAAAGCCCTCAAAAATAGGTCCCGAAACAGAAAAAATCGTGATTAAAAATAGCTGTAGATGTTTTCGAAATTTGACTAGGACTATGAGATTGATGTCGTTTAACAGCGCATTCCATGCCGTTTCATATGATATACAACAATGTATAGGTTGGTGCTAAAGAAATTTTCTTAAAACTAAATGTAAAATTTTAATTTCAATTTTCTCAAAAATGGCATTTTTTATATTTTTTTGAAAAATAGGTAGTATTATTTCTATTCATACAGCAAAATATAAAAGTGGGATGAAAATTTCTTCATCACTAAAAAAATTGAAAACTAGTAATAAAATTTCATAAATATAGCATTTTATGATTAAAAATTGTTGCAGGTGTTTTCCAAATTGGACTAGGACTATGAGATTGGTGTCGTTTAACAGCGCATTCCATGTCATTTCATATTATATACAAAAATGTATAGGTTGGTGCTAAAGAAATTTTCTTAAAATCAATCTATTGGTATAGGTACATTGTTCTATATCATATGAAACGGCATGGAATGCGCTGTCAAACGACACCAATCACTTAGTCCTAGTAAAATTTGGAAAACATCTGCAGCTATTTTTAATCATAAAATGCTATATTTATGAAATTTCATCACTACTTTTTAATGTTTTTAGTAATGAAGAAATTTTCATCCCACTTTTATATTTTTGTTGTATGAATAGATATACTGCTACCTATTTTTTACAAAAAATATAAAAAATTTAAAAGTTTTTGAGAAAATTAAAATTAAAATTATTTTATATTAATCTAATCTTAATTGTGGGTGACCCACCTTTTTTAGGTATCTGTGAAGAGGAAGGATTTGCTCTGCTTGAAGCCGAGCTCTGTGGTGCAGTGGTTAGCATCCGCGCATGTCACGCGGGAGACCCGGGTTCGACTCCCGGCAGAGCCAAATCTTTTCTCTTCAAAAAATAAATTATTTAAAATTAAAATTTTAAACTTGGGTTTAAGAAAATTTGTTTAGTACCATCCTATACATTTTGCTGTGTATCATACGAAATGGCATGGAATGCGCTGTTAAAAGACACCAATCTCATAGTCCTAGTCAAATTTCGAAAACATCTACAGCTATTTTTAATCATGACTTTTTGTGTTTCGGGACCTATTTTGAGGGCTTTAGAGACCAATAATTCCAAAGCGGGTAGACATATCTCAGTAATATTTCACAATTGTTCTAGTAGGTACTTACTTACTTACTGCGTGGCGTTACGGTTCATTGAGGACCAAAGCCTCCTCCATTACTTTGTTCCACTCTGCTTTATCCATAGCCTTGTTGCGCCATCGTCTAAAGTTAAGCTGGCGTAGGTCCTCCTCCACATCGTCCAGCCATCGTTTGCGAGGCTTACCTCTTCTTCGAGAACCTCCAGGGTGACCATACAACATTTGTTTGGGTAACCTCGAAGCATGCATCCTTTCCACATGTCCAAGCCATCCCAGTCTTCTTTTCTTAATAACTTGTACTATGTCCGCTTCGGTGAATAACTCTTTCAGTTCTTGATTTGTTCTTGCTCTGTATTCATCAGCCTCTCGCACGGGTCCAAATATTTTCCGTAGTACCTTTCTTTCTCTAAGCTTATTCTCACTTGCCGAGGTCATCACCCAGGTCTCACTACTATATAGTACCGTAGGTCTAATAACCGTCTTGTAAATTAGCATCTTAGCTTTCCTGGAGAGGTTTTTGAATGTTAGAGCTTTACTTAATGCATAAAGACATCTATTACCAGCTGCTATTCGTGCCTTTATGTCCTCAGTTGTGTCATTATTTCGGGTGACAATCCCTCCAAGATACTTAAAGGACCTACATGCTGCGAAATAGTGCTCACCTATCTTGACCTCTTCTTCCTTAAAAGCGCCATCTCTTGTGGTCTTTAGGTATTTGGTTTTCTTCACATTAATAACCATACCAAGCACCTTAGTTGCTCTTTCGAACTCTTCCAGAGCACCTGCCAATGCCGGTAACGATCTTGCTGAAATTACAACGTCATCGGCATATGCCATATGCTGGGACAATCTGTTGAAAATGTTGCCTCCTGGTTTGGTTCTTATGTTTCTGATGGCATATTCCAATACTAGATTAAAAAGAACTGGGGAAAGAGGATCTCCTTGACGTGAGCCACGTTCCACTTTGAATTTGTAGGACATGTGCGACTGGATTTTAACTCTACATTTTGTGTCTGTCAGAGTCATTTTTGTCAGATTCAGGAGTTTTTTGGGCATATGCATCTGGCTCAGTGCCAACAGCAGTTGTTTTCTATCAATGCTGTCATAAGCTTGCTTAAAATCGATAAATAAATGGTGAAGTAGGTACACGTATACCAAATTTCAAGAAAATCTGATATGGTGAGGCTCAAGCCTGTGTTGAATTGACGTGGAATTACCCAAGTATTATAAATTTTTTATGCATTTCTGTTTTCATTATTGGTTTCTGCTTGTGAACATGACGCTGACAATCAGCTATATGATAGCATAATTTCATATAACGACATGTCTGGTATGGGGAATGATACGGATGAGTACCAAGCAGTACGCACTGCCTTGGTTGATTCAATTACAATGGTTGTAAAAGTCAAAAAGAATCTTTCTTTAATGCAATCTCATTAATAACAATCTCATCTTGTTTTAATGCGTCGTGTTTCGTTTTATTTTCTCGATGTTTATTATTTTTATGTATGCCTTATTGAGATCTGTAACTGATTGCTGATATATAGCGAATAGCCTATTATGTTTTATAATAAAAAATAACATTAAAAAAAATAAAAAATGAAGCTGTGTGTTATCTGATGGTTAAGGATAAATTAGTTGGAAAGATAAAACTTTAGCTGAAGATTAAATTGATAAATTATTTGAAATTCATTTAACCGTAGAAATGAGCTTACCGTCTAACTTAATGAGGCCATCCGTCTCACCGAGGGAGTTCTTAGCGACGCACTGGTAGGAGCCGAAGTCGGAGGCCGTCACTGACCTGATCTTGAGCATCATGTACTTGTTGTAGCCGTTGTCCACGGACACGGCTTCGTACTTCTCGCCTGAAACAGACAGATCTACACCTCTATCGCACTCCAGAAGTCCACGTATAAATTTTTAAAACACAATCTACAGTAATGTCGTGGATGCCCCTTAAGGCATCTCACGCCTAGCATTGGGTGCCCTGTTGAGAGTTATGGTAATGCTCATAAGGTCCTTGAATCATTTTCTAGCTTAGTGTGTTTTTTTTTTTTTGAGTTTTTTTTTTTATTTAAGGAGGGGAAGAGGATAGAGCTCATGAATCGCTGAATATGTGGGGTGTGCTCTGCGCAGCACTCTTGTAGGTTTTTTAAAATTACAGATATGAAATAAAGTTGGGAAATAATAAGGAAAATTCATATATAATTATTAATATGGATTATGTAATTATTTAATATGAAAAATGTTATTTTAAAAATGCTCAGTGCTCTAAAAAGTTAACAGGGTACATCGACAGCTCACAGAGGCATGCAGTTAAAATACCCTTGTCATTTAGTACTATATATAGATAGCCACCTACTCTAAATGCCTTTAGGTTAAGTTTATTAATCCATTTCGGGATAATTATTAACCGTTGATGATTATTATTATTATTTATCGGTTTCATAAGCGAAATTTAACAGTGTAGACAGATTGAATTATCGTCCATTGTAAATGCCCCTGGCGATCAAGCAAGCAACGTTCCATTCCAAACTTCATTCCAAAACTTAACCCTGTGAATATTTAATTTATATATTATTTATTTATTTCATTTAATATGCCTCAATATATATATATATATATATATATATATATATATATATATATTTTTTTTTTTATGGTTAGTGATAAACAGGTAAAAGGGGAATAATATTTGATATATTAAAAACCACAGAACCCTTGAGACTCCCAAGGTTTGAACTCAGTCATCCAACCAGATACTGCACCGATGTTAAACGTATGCAAATTTGTTAGAACTAAAAATATAAATATAAAACAGTGATTAAGGCATCTCCAAAAAACATCCAAGGGCTGAAATATGTTAAATATAATAATAATAATAATTTTAAAAAGAAAAAAAATTAAAATATTAGAATGAAGTTTACATACATCCTGGTCAACTGAAATGAATTGAATAGTTGTATCCAAAGATTGATCCATATGAAAACAAGTATCAAAAAAACAAAGATACGACTTTGATAATATATAGATTATCTCTGACCTAAGCCAAATAAAAAATTTATAGCTTTCTGGCTAGATAGGATTTGGAAAAAATCTTAACGCCAAAAAAAAAAAAAAAAAAAATGTTAACATATCTAAGTGATTAATCAGACCATTAGTTTTAAAAATATATATCAAATAATAATTACAATAATTTCAGAGTCAGATGCAATAAAAGATAAATTAATTCATAAAAAAATATAGGAAGAAGTCAAAGTACAGTTATTGATTGCCAACAACGATAGAGATCATGTTAAAATATAGTGGTGGATAACTGTAAATTGGATGAAAATATAGGTACTCAAATACTAATAGTAAAAACTTTATAAACGTGATAATAAATATGAAATGATTTGATTTTCTTTATTGAAATGCAGAAAGTCACTTGCTATATTGCAGTGAGGATTATGGCCGACATGTTTGATGCACTCGGGGGCATAAAATCCAACCAATAAAGCAGAAGATTATTGAATTATTAATCTCAATCTAGTTCAAATAATGGAAGATTTAACAATTAAATGTAATCGCGAATTACAAGCCCATTACTAAATAAATTTACGGTTGGTTGAGTAGTTCCATTTACTTCATGATATAAATAATTAGATATTATATTAATGTAAATTTTGAGTAGCAGGATTTATTAATTACAATTTTTTTTATTCCTTTTTCTACTTTTATTGATATTTAAAACATAATGCATGTGAAGAAGAGAAAAATACAAAGAAATGATATGAATCAACTTGTAGAGAAAGTAAGCATCGGTAGCTCTCTAATAAGAATTCTAAATTAGAAGATACCAAGGCCATATTCTTTTCAGACACCTCGGAGGATTGTCAGTAATGGGAAGAATAGTTATCTGGACTTCATCTTGTATCAATATTGTCACATATTGCAATAAAGCGCATTAAGGAATTTGCGTATGATTTGGGATTGTAAGGATTGGATACCAGAGGAATTATATGGTTGAAGCCAAAATAGGTCTTATTATTATCATGCAAATCAGCCTTTTGTAATTGATTGGTAGATTTGAGCGTTGTCCAGTAAGTGCCGTAGTCGGAGGTAACTTTGATCGGTTTCTTGCAGTTTCGTTCTTGTACAAGGATTCCAAGTTGTACAGTTAAAGTCCTAAGTTGCGAATCTATTCAACAGGGGAAAGTAGGAAAAAAATTAAAGGATACAGGTGGACAGGATATTGTGGGCTGACGACATAAGGTACAGGTAATTTATATAGGATTTGTTGGGGATTTATTTTTATTCTCCATTTTAGACACCATTCTCCAAGGACTTAGATGTGTGATTGCAGGTTTTATGAAGCAGTAAACGGATCGTTATTAACTGATAGCACACAAGTGTTATCATCGTATAGTATCATATAGTGTCATCATTGAAGTAATTACAGTGTTAGTATGTGTTGGGATATCAGCTGAGCATGGGACCAAGGATACTACCTTGAGGAACCCCAGCTAACTGGGGAAAGAAATTTTGTTTAATTCTAATAGTTTATTAAGTTAATTAGCACCTTAAATGGATCATGAAAGTATAATTAATCATTAACTATTTTTTATAAAGCGTTTTTTTTCCACGCGTTTTATACCAATTGATGATCTGTTAATGGCATGACCAAATCATTAATAATTTACAGTTCAAAAGAAAATTACCGTTATCATTGAAATATTATGTCCAATGTTTGTCCAGTATAAAATCAGAGGAAGACAACGAGCAAAACTAAGTATCAATAATAGTCACTCAATAAAACATTCGTCTAGCAAAAACAGTTTAAAAATTTTCTACTTACTTGTAAAATGACTGAAAAGATTTTTATATGCATCAAAAATAAATTTTGTAAATTGTTATAAATATATGTAGAATCATTGTACTCTATTTATAAACTCACGTATGACTGGAATACGATATGTTAGATCATTTTTATCTTAAGTCTTTATTGAGCTATCAATAGACTTATAATTTAAGAATTGACTCAAATTTAGTAAAAATAAAATAAAATGGTTTAAAATAGTTAAATATTGCCATTTCGGAAAATCATTCATACCTTCTTAAAGCGACAAATGTCAAGAAAAAATCTACACTTTTATGGTACTTCCGCAACAATGCATTGGCATATGGTCGATGTTTGTGAAATTTATATGCAAGACACCTTTTCTTGCTCAAAACATTCCTTCAATATGTATCCATTCATGTTCCGCGGTTCCATTTCTTTTATTCCTTGATTCCTTCTAATCGGGAGGTTATAATCGGATATTTGTAACCACTGGGAGTTCCTTTTGGATAGTTTCGACTGTAAGATATGCATTACCGAATAATGTTTATGGACGAATATATGGATAATTTGATATGTATAAAATTGATACATGTAAAAAATGATATCATCATTCAAGTTTCAGTATATTATAAATTCAATTAATTAATTTGAATTCACACCAAACCTTTAGGCCATAGGATTTCTGCATTAGCTAAAGAAACTTTTGAATTTAAGCTGTCCAACTACTGTAACGAGTAAGAATTAGATGAATGGATTTTAAAGGACTACTGCTTTAATCCGATACCCTGGTCCCACAGTTCATGGATCTGTTCGGAGCAGCAACTGTAAAAATAACATAACTTACAAAATTTAAATTTATTAAATCTAATTAGTAATCTACCTAATTATATAGGTTTGTTTATATACCTATAAACAAATGGTTTTTGAAGAACTAAGATAAACGAGTTAAATACGAAATCGTTCTTATAAATAAACTATTTCTGCTGTTACAACAAGTAGCAGTTTGAAAACTGTACCTATTCGGATAGTGATTTTTGAATATATATTTTTGTGGAGATGGTCTTTTGTTGCTAACACTAGTGCTGCATTTTGTCTTTATTTTTAATGAGTTTCATTTGAATTTCGATCGCAAATTAATGACAAAATGAACAATTTTTTGGACATTATTAGTGTCCAGCTTCTGACAGTTTCGATGAAGATACATGCTGTATCGAAAGTGTTTTTTGTTTTTTTAGTCCTGAAAATCAAATCTGAGGTTTGTTGTTTGATTTCCTGATATATGAAACTTGATGGATAATTATAGGCTTATTCATCATTAGTCAATGCCTGTTTGGCTGGCGTATTAACAATTACATTTTCAAGAATATCCCTTCATTAGAAATGTGATATTTGATTCTGAGTAGAGCTGGTGGGAAATTGAGGAAAATGCAGAGGGAATGAAACTGATATGGAGCTCTCCTGAAAATGTCATTATATTCGGATTTATTATATATATCCTATGATATAACACCAAGTGGATTGGAAAATATGTTTTTCATCATTCTGCATCAAAATCATGTTTCTAATATGTGCATTGAGCTCGTAAAGTTGTACGTTTCTGCCCAGGCCTGAAAAACCTTCTCGGTTCGCTAACCACTACCTAAAAGAGGTAACTTGATATAATACTGTGTTTTTATGTTGAATGCTTGAAGAGAAAAATACCAAGGAAATACCAGATGATGTTTTAGAAGAAGCACAAGAAGAAGTACTTTCTGCAAAATCCCGTGCTTTATATGACAGCGAACAATGTTAATATAGTTGTAGTTATGGCTATTAGTATATTTCTTCTAGATTAACAAACAGTTTTTTTTTAACTGCCAATTTAATTTCTTATTATACTATAATAAGTATAGTAAGCAATTTATTTAAAAAATCGTTTTAATACACTTAAGTAAGAGCAGTAGCCAAAATTGGGTTTTTTGATGCTTGGTCTAATTTCCTCTGGAACTTGATTCAAAACATGCGTTTTAGAAGTTTGAATTGAGTCAAGAAAAAAGAAAGTGATTCTTTTCTGACCTAGCTATGAAAAAAACATCTGTTCAAACTACAGCTAAACTTTTTCGTATATAAATGGAAAAATTAAGCTGTAATTTAAACGAGGGCCTTTTAAATGGATGATGAGGCACTTTTTGTTAAAATATGTACTTTCATTTCATTACACAGAAATAGTATATTGAAAAGTAATTTTCATGAAGGGCGTGTATCTTTTCGGTACTCTAATTTCCAAACTATACATCGTACTAAAAACACCCGGCATTTGGTACTCGTTATAAAAATAAATCTTTTCTCTTGGAATAACTTAAAGTTTAAGTCCACAGAGCAACTAAAGTTTTAAAATGTGGCAATGAAATTGATCCAGAGCCAAATAAATGTTAAAATAAGGATAGGACAGTTGTATGTGCATATATAACAAACATTATATAATGACTATTGGCAATGGAACAAAATACTTGTAAAAAAAGTAATTATTATAATAATATATAAAATAACCTCATATAGGTACTTATATATCAACCATTTTGATAAAAAATAATAATGTAAAAAAATTTATAATATAGGTAACCCCAGAGGATGGGCCAACTGCCCGAAACGTTGGAATAAATAAATATAATATATAAAAAATGGAAGATACTCCTTCATTATAGAAATCCTAGAAATAACCACTCTTCCTCACTATAGTGAAAAATAACCAAGTAGAAGTTAAAATTACCTTTAATAGTTCATCAGTACAGCAATTAATAGTTTATTAGTAGTTGAGAAATTTTCGCTGAGACAATAACCATTCATAGTTTATTGAATGTGGGTTTATCAGTGTTATAATTTATCAAAATAGTGGTCCCTTTTATTTTATGTTTAACGCCCTAAAGGGTACTGAGATAGTAAAGACACTATATTGTGTTGACGACTTGGTCATAATTCCTGTTTTATGACTGGGCTTGTTACATTTATCATTTCCACATTTTGTTTTTGAAATTTATTGTACAGTCTTATCTGTTTTATGGATTAAAATATATCTTTAATTTTTTTTTTTTTTTACAATTAATGCCTCATTTATTAGATCTCAGAGCTGAAATTGATATCGGAAACCGTTAAACATTAACAGAAAATTTAGTATTTGGTATACTTTAGTAATGATCATTTTTTTTTTTTACGTTAGAATTATGTTTAGAATATTTAAAGAAGAAAAAAAAATTCAGTTTTCATATCAGCGTAATTCTGCTAGTAAATAAGAGTACATTGTAATTTAATGAACAGAATCTAGAACAGTTGGTAACTGTTCCAATAAAAAGTCTAAATCTGTTTTCAATATAAGAAACCAAAATAATACGGTTTTGTTTCACGTTACAATATTTTTAATAACATGAAGATTACTTATGCACGTTAATATATATTTATTTTTACACAATGTTCGATGATATACTTTCGAGGAATCATACAAATAATTATTGCTTTGCAGCGAATGAAATTGGCGTTATAATACATTCTACGAAAGCTAAGAAAGAAATCCGGGAAATGTACCCATAGTTAAACGCTGTGTCGACTCATGAGCCTCAGAGAGATAGACCGAGACGAAGGTGGGAGGATTGCGATAAGGCAGAAAAATTGGTGGTAGAATTTCGTATATCGGCGGTATCGATATCAAACCTTTGGATTTACTAAGCATTTTACTACTATTATTTTGAAACAAAAAATTGATGTTTACTTCTAGTAATTTTTTTAAGTAATTTTTTTCTACTGAAAAGTATTACTTTCCTCACTACATTTCTCGTTTACATTATGCCTGGGAAATTAATATTAAAAAACAAAAATAACCTATATCTGTGCAGCGTTCCAAAAGCTTGATTACTTAAGAGAAAATGGTACAAGAAACCATTGTTGAATAATACTTCCGTAAGAAAAGTCAATCGAATTAGGAGATCATCCATTATATCTCGACAGATTCTCTAACTGGAATGCTAGAAGAATTAACTTAATATTTACACGAAAAAGGGTTGGTGATTGATCTTGCCATTTCATTAATTTTACTCTTGTGTTTTAAATTGAATATTTTAACATGCTTATACGTCAAGTTTTTATATTTATTTAGAATTATTATTTTATATATAATTAAGCCTTAATGTTCATTATTTATTTATAATTATTTGCATAAATTACTATAATCAAATTAACCAATGCACTGTACGTTTAGGCGATGATTATGAACACACTGTCCGAAACGTCCACCGTTATGTAAAAAAAAAACAGTATGTGCTTAATTTAATAATTTCAAGTAAACGAAGCAATCTACCAAGATAATAAGTAGATATTCCTTTCAAGAGAATGATTAGAGCCGTTTTAAGAATGGGGTATCCGGAATAGAATTGAATACAACTAATATTAAATATAAGAATTCATTTAAAGAAATCTTTCACTTCGTTGATTAACTTGAATGATTCTTTAAATTCCAGCGATCAATATTACAGAAAGGAAACTATTTATGAAATGTTTTCAACGAGAAAGGGGAAAGGGGAAAATAATGTCAGAAACCTATTTCACTGAAATATTTGTGACTTACAAAAATAAATGGTAAATCTATAGAGACGTGTTTGCTTTATAATATCCTTTCCTTATTTCAAATGATCATACAAATGTGAGAAATAAAGTATTAAGCCAATAATAAAATATGTTAGTATTAGGTGTTAAATAATGTATTTGAAATCAATCACTGTGATAATTGAATCAAGCTGTTTGATCACAAAGATGCATGGGTATGGTCTCACTCATATGCATCTATGTAAGTGCGCGTTTAATAATTTTTTTTTTCTGTTTCGAATATCTGTATTACTTAAAAATATACTTTAAAGTATATACATAAAGCTAAGGCTTGATTCCGGAGATAGTTAGCTTAGAATGGTAGCTGTTGCAAGCTGCCAATCTGGGGCAAAGCAGTATAGTATCAGATAACCCGAGACTGCGGTTAGCCGGGTTGGATGCAAGGCTATGGGGTTATGTTTCACAGTATATCTTAGCCCAGCACTTGGGTTGGGGCTGGAACCTGTCTCCTGGCATCTACTGTATTCATCTAAGAACTTTATAATGCTGGATCTCTCAGCATTTACAGTTTAAAGTAAATTAGTTAAGGATAAAATAAAAAATACTGAAAAAAAACTTAAATTCTATTACGTTTTAATGTAGCAGTTGATTTTAGGGGTTCTTATGCAGAATCCGGGCAGCAGCGATTAATAAGTATTTGATTTACCTATTATTTATTTATTTTATTACATTATCTATATTACTCAATCATATGCCTTTGTTCATTTCTGTTTATATACCATGCTATTTAACCTATGAATATTTGCGACTTCGTAAAGTGTTTGTCAAGATTAGAATTTTACATATTAGAATTTTATAGGTACTTATCTCCTATAAAATAAAATATAATTTGGGGCCAAGTAAAAGCGTTATCTAGGATTCATGCTTACGTGAATTCATGTGGCGGCAGAAATATAATAATGAAGATTATTGGGATTCGGAAAGACATAATATATTTCTTGTCTCCAATATAAATATTTTGGGTATACCTACGTCTTTTTTTTTTCTGATTTTTAAAATGGAACAGATTAAGCACTCTTGATCCAGGTTTTTGTGAGGTACCTACTTAAAAATAAATGATGCTCGAATTCCGCATAAGACCCGATTTTAGTAATCAAAGAACCTAATTCTTTAAAAATAAAAGAAATAAACCGTTTTGTTTTCAAAGAAGATTGGAGTAGTATACCATATGTTCGTTTTGTTTCAGCCAAAGTGGCATGTATATCCTTGAAGTTTCTTGTATTTTCGGACTTCTTTGAGGATTTCAAGTAATAATTTTGTAAAGTTGGAATCTAGGAATAAATAGTGTATGGTTTATACCTTCAACTTAATGGTAAGGCACAAACCAACTTTTGTGAATTAAGTGGACTGTATTTGAAGGTTAGAGATGTTAAAAAAAAAATGAAAGGGAATTAACAGATTACAGATTTATTGAGGAAAAAAAAAAGAACAAAAAAGACCCTACAAAATATTGTTTGTTAGTGGGTATTTTAATGTATTTAAATGAGATGGCCATGCGGACTCACTAATTACTTTTTCAATATGCTCTATCTTCTCCATATTGTCCATGCAGTTCTTCAAGATCTCTCTCTTCTCTTCATCTCCTCCAGCTGGGGAACCGGCTCCTCTTCTTACTCACTCATGTCTTGAGTAATTTTAATTGAAGAGAAAAAAGGAATGGATGGGCCAGGCCTGGTCTCTATCAGGAATCTATCTCACCAAGTTCCTTCTCAGCTTCTGCACCCAGCAGAGTTCGCCGGTGGGGCATTCAAATCTTGGCGGTCCCGCCATTCGATTTGCCCACCCCTGCTTCTGCAATTTGTAGTACCTTTCGGGAAGCCGAAACATACCGTCCACCTAAATCACCTGCGGATGATTTAATCTTCAAGAATGTGAAGCTGGAATTGTTCAGGATTTGGATGTATTGTGAGAGCATATTGAACGAAGATAGGGGTGTTAGTAAAGTACAATATAAAACAAAAAAAAAGAAAATACATACATCTATGAACTCTATTCACAGAGTGTTTGAAAAAAAAGAAAGAAGAAAACACATACACCTATGAACTCTATTCACAGAGTGTTCGAAAAAAAAAAGAAGGAAATTACGCATTGTTAAAAAAAAAAGAAAAGATAAACTTCAGTCACACAGTCACATGTGGTAGACAAGGTGTATAGAGAAAGTGAAACTGTGATAAGAAATAACCAAAAAAGAATGTTAAGTAAATTCAATTTCAACCTCTATAGTGTTAAAAGTAGAAATGAAGAGAAAGAAGATTGAAATGCTCCAAATGGAGTAAATAACATGGAAACCAATTACAAAAAAAAAAAAAATAAAACAGGGATCACTATTCTTCTGCGTCCCCAGAAAGTAAAACAAAAGAGGTAACCTACCATTTGATTAAGTTGCTTGAGATAGTACGCGTAAGGGTAAGCGATAATTGTGATGTCGCCGAAACAAGTAATGGGATGCTTCATATCACAAGGCAGGAAAGATTCTTCCCAACGTCCGCCCACCGTGAAAATACCCAGCAAGTCGGGAAAAGGAGATAGCTACCAACTTAACTTGTTCACCGAAGTTTTTCAACACCTTTGAAATGTTCGATGCCCCCTGCTTAACATAACTCCTTCTTGCAGCTTAGAACCGGTATGAAGTACGTCTTTATGGGTCGAACGACGTGTTGGGTCAAATACTCGCGCTATCCCGTGAAGAGGGATCAGATCTGATGGCTTTGATGGGGAACTGGACACAGGTGCTAGTTCGCTATGGTTCGGCATGAAGGGCTTACACTTTTCCGAAAGTCCCTGATCCGTTCGGAAATTTGATTTGAAAAAACGATATCGTCGAAGCGCTACTGACTTCTTGCAATCCGCATCTTGATGCTGAGTCTTAAAATGCAACCTCAATGGGAATTTTCCTTCTTCTATGCGACCGTGAGTGTTAAAGGAGAGCTGCTCATACTGAATATTGTCGGGCTGTGATCTGCCCAGGGCTGCGGGTTCTTCAAATTCCCAAGATGCTTTTGACCGCGATTCGATATTGTTCTTGGACACCGCCAGAAAAGAACACGAATTACTTGGGGTCTTGTCATGAAGGACTCCGGACACTACCAACCCAAATGCTGTTGGAGTAAAGTACAAACTTTGTACTCCTGTGGGATAAGGAACTCCGGTGAGGACACGAGGGAAAATATCTCCCCCGATCAGCAGGTCGATGGATGTCGACTCTCCGAATTGCTGATCAGCTAATGAATGATGCATTAACTCGTTTATGACTGAAGCAGGAAGATCGCGTGTAGGTAGCGAAGAGGTAATGCGGTCAACGACGACAGGTGAAATAGGGTACTCTTGATCATCAGCACACGGACGTAAGGTGCAGGAAGTGGAACCCTGAAGATGCGACCTTGGAACGGCCGTCTCGCCGAGACCTGTGATGCTCCCGCTGAATTGGGTGATTTTAGCACCAATCTTGCGGGCTAGAGCGCTCGTGATGAAAGTGTGCTGGCTCCCTGAATCTAATAAAGCACGAACAGAATGGTACGCTCCCCCTGTAGACCTTATAAGTGCACGTACAGTACTCAAGAGTACCGTAGTGCTCTCCGAAGAAGAAGATGATTGCGGCGTTGCTCCAAAGCCGATGAATGTGTCCGCACTTGGCGCTGGTGTTGACTCAAGGGTCGTGGTCTCCTTGGTTTCCCTTTGGGTATGCACGAGGGTGTGGTGTCTCCCATTGCAGGTGCGACAGCAAAATCTTGAGATGCAGGTAGAAACCAAATGCCCTTTTCGAAGACAATTCCGACAGAGTTGGAGTTTGCGGACTTGTTCTAACCTCTTTTCAGGTGTTAGGGTTCGGAAGCTCTCACAGTTTGCAATGAAGTGATCCCCTTTGCAGATGTAACATTTAACTATTGACTTGCGGTTCCCACTCCTCTGCTGCTTGTTATTCGCTCTCCTACCTTTACTATTGCTCTGCATGAATTTACCGGAAGAGGAACTCGAGTCACCAGTGGCATGTAAGGAAACAGAGTTGTGCTTCATATCATTCCGAGTGGGGCGAGCAGGTGCTTTTCTAGTCGAATTGTCGACATCTTGAGACATCCGGATGGCAGTCTTTCGCTGGCGGACAAAATCGAGAACATGGTCTACCGTCGGAAATTCCTTGTTAGATTTCAGAGATAGCTCAAACTGTCTCCTCGTTTCCGGGTCCAATGCCCTGAGCGCAAGAGTGCTTAATAAGAAGTCCGCGGGGTCTTCAAGCTTCAGCGCACGGAAGGCATCGATACTATCAGCTACACCCGTCAGGAAACACTCGTACCTTTGGAGCTCGCCTTTTAACTGCTTGAAGTTAAAGTCAATGATTTGATGCACCAGAATATTGGCTAGGACTCTCGGGTTCTGGTACGTCTCGACGACTCTTTTCCATGCGAGCTGGTATGATTGTTCATCAACGGGAAATCTGGAAATTACGGCAGCGGCTTCACCCTTCAAGGCCCTTATAAGATAGTGGAACTTCTCCACTTGGGATAATGCTGTTTCATTATGAATTAATGATTCAAATGTATCTCTGAAGTGCGACCATTTACGCATATCGCCATAAAACGTGGGAATGTCGATTTTCGGAAGGTGCGTTTTTAGGGAGTAACTTCCACTGTTGTTGATGGTTGAGCAAGCAGGGAGTGTAGTCGTATCATGGATCCTGGATCTTGCTTTGCGCTCTTTTATAAGAAGGAGATTTCCATTGGCTTTCACTATTTCCTCCTTTATTGCATCATAAACCTGGTACCATGCGTCATTAGGAAATGCATCACTCGCTCCTACTTGAACTGCGATCTCTTCTCGCTCGTTCCAGGAGTCGCGGAATTCCTTCCACTCAACCTCAGCTTTGGCTACCCTTGCTTCGAAGATTGCCGCATCAGTGTCGCTGAGTGCATCTAGATCAATAGAAGAAAGGCCACTAAAGTCCCGTTTAGTTCCTCGCATACGCCGCTCCAACATTGCGGCACGTGAAGATAATTCTGCAGTTGTCATAATTTTCTGACGATCAGTCATTAATGATAATTTCTTAAAAATGAGGAAGTCCCCCCGAACTTGGAGAGCGCGAGAGAGAGAGAGAGAGAGAGAGAGAGAGAGAGAGAGAGAGAGAGAGAGAGAGAGAGAGAGAGAGAGAGAGAGAGAGAGAGAGATATATTAAAGGCCAAAGCAATAAAATAAAACAGAACAAAATATTGAACATCGAAATGAACAAAATATTTAAACTAAGATGATTTTCATCAGTAGAGATAAGTACCATGGGTAATTAATAAGGCATTAAATGAGCTAGAAGAACACTTAATACAAGAATGTGAACAAATAAGAAGTCAAATATGGACGAGAAAAGAAACCATAACTAGAACTGAACAATAGAAAAAAAAAAAAAAAAATAGCAAGTAGGAATTATATGCAGCTATAAAATTTTAGATCACATAAATTAAAATTGCAGCCCTATTTAAATGAGTGAAATACTGTGAAACGTCAATAAAAGAAAAGTGTAATGACGTCACCATGAGAAATTAAAGTTGAAGTTGAAACCAGCGCGCCAACGTATCTAAGCCGACCTCCTTGGAATCAGCTAACAGAACAAGCAACCTGGTACAATTATCTATAGAGGAAGGCTTCTAGCTAAGATATTGCAAGGGACAGATTTTCCCTTCAATATTCTTGAAATTTGGGCTGGTGGAAACGAATAATATTGTCTAATTAACTATCTATTACTCAATAGTGATGCAATTAAAGAATATATTAAATACTGATGAATATATGTGTGAATTTTAATAGTGCATGCCTTATGGTGTGATGTTACTTGCTATTGTTAATTAGAACACTGTAATTTTATCAATAGTTTATGAATAAATGATTAAAGTATATTCTAGTAAATGAGTAAACCATGATTAATAACATTTATAACTAAAGTAAGTATTGTGTTCAGTTCAGGCATTTGAAATAGGTTAGGTTAAGTTTATGATATATGCTGCCTTTTATTAACCATAATTAAGGTCTGTTGAAGCTGAATTTAATAAATTTACTTGGATGCAGTCTCTGTGAATAAAGCACTCTACATAATTGAGAATTACATTTCTATTTATTGAAAACATTATCAATGCTTTAACTGTTCATCTGCGCTCAATTGAAATAATTAAGATTTAAACTATTAAATCTTAGGGAACTCCTAGATTTTTACTTTACATTAGAATAACATTAATTAATTAATAAATTAATTTACACTAATGATAAAGGAATGGCAGATTTTTTCGAGCAAGCTGCTTATGCATTGATATATGACTAGCATTTACAGGTTTCATCTTTTACAACAATTAACAGAAAACAAAATGAAAATTTAACACTATTATTATTTTATTTTTAACATCTCTAATTAATAATGAATCATTACACCGTGCTGAACCAATTTTATAGTTTAATATCAAGCAAGTGGGATCAGATTTTATGGTTCATATCCGGCCCGGAGGACCAAAATTTTGTATGGTTTATACCTTCAACTTAATGGTAAGGCACAAACCAACTTTTGTGAATTAAGTGGACTGTATTTGAAGGTTAGAGATGTTAAAAAAAAAATGAAAGGGAATTAACAGATTACAGATTTATTGAGGAAAAAAAAAAGAACAAAAAAGACCCTACAAAATATTGTTTGTTAGTGGGTATTTTAATGTATTTAAATGAGATGGCCATGCGGACTCACTAATTACTTTTTCAATATGCTCTATCTTCTCCATATTGTCCATGTAGTTCTTCAAGATCTCTCTCTTCTCTTCATCGCCTCCAGCCGGGGAACCGGCTCCTCTTCTTACTCACTCATGTCTTGAGTAATTTTAATTGAAGAGAAAAAAGGAATGGATGGGCCAGGCCTGGTCTCTATCAGGAATCTATCTCACCAAGTTGCTTCTCAGCTTCTGCACCCAGCAGAGTTCGCCGGTGGGGCATTCAAATCTTGGCGGTCCCGCCATTCGATTTGCCCACCCCTGCTTCTGCAATTTATAGTACCTTTCGGGAAGCCGAAACAAATAGGGTATGGCTAAGGGATACTGTAGAACAAATAATCGTACAGTTACGGCGAATAATACAGATTATAGACCTTTTAGAAACATTGTTATGCGTAGTTGGAGAGTTTGGTATGCATAAAATGGGTCACTAATTAGGACGCATTTTGGGCGTACGTCATGGTGATAGTGTGTATTAATGGTTGGCAACGTGAACTGTTTTGACAGAGGTTATTACGTCGAGAGACACCAGCACACCGTGAAAAGTTGGATCAATAATTAAAGCAACCATTTACTTTGAATGATCTGTGTTTAATGGTGGGCAGATCTGAGCCAATCTCCTCATGTTATTCAGGCCACTCCACTAAAATAAAAGTCTTTTCATTTTTATATCATTAAACAATCTGTCAATGAGATAATTGGGATTATGTAGAGATACTCTACGACGAGATGGGATCCTGTGCAACACACAGCACAGTGGCATCTGAGATTAGAATCCGGTAAAGGCGTTTTATTTGGATGGTGGCTGTTATAGAAATAGTTATGTTTATATTTATATTGTTTATATTTTCTGATATGTTTTGTTATTTTATTAGGTGGTACCCACGATACGTTTTTTCTAAAACTCAGGTTTCTCAAATGAATGATTCAGTTACAGGTTGAAATTTTATTTATATATTTTTTTAATATTTATGTTATTTTTTTAAAAACGTTTACGCCTGTAAACTTGAAGTGCCTACTTGAAGCATTAATTTTCGATCTTTTACATCATTATATTAATTACCATTCTTTGACGTCAAATGTGAAGGTTAATAATTAAGGCGAAAAGGAATACCCTTCATTTTCACCATCCAACCGTTTCTTCTAAGAAAAAAAGTATAAAGAATATAGTTAATAAAGATAATAAAATTAAAAAAATTAATTTTTTTTTCTTAAATACCGAAAATCTAGCACAAGAGTCATCTTCAAATTATTAAAAAAAATATAGTAACGGTAATATCGACAAAACCATCGGTGATTCAATTGGAAGCTCCGGATTATTTTCTGTCGAGTAATTTGTTAATCTTTTTCCAAAGGGAAAAGAGATGATCGAACCGAAACATGAGGAAAATATCTGGTTGGATGGAGGGGGCTGCCCGGGTATTAGGAAAAAAGAAAAAAAAAAGAAATGGGACCAAACTGGATGACGGATCGAGATTAAATTAGTAACTGACAGAGCTAGTAGCTACTCTTCCCTCTACCCTCCCGAAATGGAAAATATGGAAACCGGTCTCGGGAGTAGGATTCGATAATAGCATATACGCAAATAAATAATTTTTAAAAAACATTATTTAATAATAGCTAATTACAAACTACATTGAGTGGAAACGAGTTAAATTTACTTTAGAATTTATATTATAAAATAAGATATTATTTATTGTCATGAAATCATCTTTCCGTTCTAAAAAAGAAAAGAAGAAACTCTCATTAAATTCGAAATAAATGTGTAAAAATGTGTGTGTGTCAAAATAGGATTCACCAGTTGAAAAGAAATAATTCTACCTCCCGCCACCCCTCAAAAACCTTTTTCACTATGTGGAATTAACCTTTTCACACTACTGTAACACCCGAGAACGAAATGTGTTTCTAATTATAAAATGCATGAAACTAGCTTTGGCCCCTTGTCTTAGAAGGTGTACAAATGTAATTAATCTGCATATGACGAATCCCGTTAATAATTGATACGTTAAAACTACGTATTCTTTAAGCACTTTGTATAGGATATAAGTTTTTAAAATATAGGCTGTAATATCAATTGATATTATGTTTAATAGTTATTAAACCGTTAACGGACATAATGTATCATGAAATGAATTTTTAATTCTTATTTATATCCAATATATAAATTGGTTTCTTAATTTCCTGGGATATTTATATTATGGGTATAGTGGCTGTTAACCTTATTGGAGCAATCACCAGGACAATCTCAACTTTACCATTTATTGCTTATTTTCAACGTTTCGGCTATGTCGCCATTTTCAAGTCTAAAAATTAGTTTTAATCCATTAAACATTATTAAATAATAAACTTCAATATAATGAATAACAATATTAAAATTGTAAAAATCTTTTTCCTTAAAGAAGGAAGCACTATCTAATAATTTAACAATTTACTAGCAAAATTGCTCAAGAATGTATTTTAATTAAATCTTTTTCAAAAATATAATTCAAAAATGTAATTTAAAAATTATTAGGTTCACATAATAAATAATTACTTTAAAATACAACAAATTAAAATACCTCAATCTGAACACGGATGTAATTTATCCAGCTTTAAACAATGCCTTCATCAATTCAACATAAAATTCCTTTTTTTTATAAATTAAATATATATAAACCATTAACTAAGGTCGTCATGCTGATAGACTTAAATAGTGTGAATGTTGGCCATCCAAATCCCTTATTAACACTTATTTCTTAATACCTCCCTTATTGTAAATAAACTAGGAATATGTAACAATCATTTTAATAAAGTTTCCTTACTGGTGTTTCTATTTTTCAAATTGTTACAAATACAATTTTCAAAATGACAGAATTATTGGGAGGGAAGAAAAAAAAAAAAAAAAATTTTTTTTTATATATTTTTCTTCCTGTTATATGCTATTGTATTTTGTTTAATATTTCTGTATAACATTTTCCTAGATTTTTGGTATCTGTTTTAAAATTTACCGCTTTGTTAATATTTTGGGTGATTTGTATTGCCTCCATCAATTTTCTTTTTTGGTTATTACTTTCTCTATGCACAATAGAGACCTCGTCTTGACTTGAAACGTTAAAACTACGTATTCTTTAAGCACTTTGTATAGGATATAAGTTTTTAAAATGTAGGCTGTAATATCAATTGATATTATGTTTAATAGTTATTAAACCGTTAACGGACATAATGTATCATGAAATGAATTTTTAAATTACTTCAGTCAGGTTGTCAGGCAATCGAACTACTATCAATGGGCCAAAGGAGTACCAATGACCAATGACCAAGGAGTACCAGGCAAAAGGAGCTACCAATGAATCCTTCATTCAGAATTTAATTATTTATTCTTATTATAAATTATTTTGCTAAGTTGTAGGAATGAATAAAGTTGTTAATTGAAAAAAATACATTATTAACAAGACTTTTATTTTAGTATTAATAAATAGTAACCAAAGGGGCAATGATATTTGTTTGTTTTTGTTTTGGCTCATGTAAATATAAACACCGAACACTACAGCATGGGTCGGATATGAGGCGATATTTACCCCCGATTTGGTTAAATACCCTCGGGCTGCATTAAGCCGATCTACGCAGAGACTTAAGCCTTCTGTTCTCGCCCTATTTGAATATATTTATATCGCATGGTATGATGAGGAAGGGTATTCAAAAACGACCGGCATTCATTGGACAGGACTTAGCTGGCTAATCCGATTAAATGAAAGAGGCGGTGCGGTTAGGGGAAGGACAATGGACGTTGTCAGGCCGTTCGCGGAACCCGCTATATTGCCTCCACATTAAATTGTCACAACATCCCCGCCCACTAATAGGCCGATGGGCAATCTAGGCCGGCGTTGTCCACGATTAAGCAAATTTGGGCTGGCTAAGAATAGTCCATGACCGGCAACGGCCTGTTTAGTCCTCAGTACATGAACCTTTCAAAGAATGTTTTCCATCGGATTTATTCATTAAAAAAAAAAAATATGGGTTACTAAATAATTAATTAGCATTAGATCAAAGCGTTAAAACTAGTAGTCGAAAAAGTCATTAACTTTTTTAAATAAGTTTCATTTTAAAAGTATTTGAAAAACTTATTACGAAAAAGTTTGCTCAATAAAAGTTTTTATATAACTTTATGATAAAAGTTTTTCTTAAAAAAGTTTAAGGTTCACCTCAACTTTTTTATCAATGAAAAAGAAAAGTCTAGGTTATCAATAACTTTTTCACCGTGGATTGTGATCATAAAACATTTTATCATATGAAAAATGTTTGTTTACTTATACTGTTGTTCATTTTGGTGAATATTCCAGTGATAGCATAAGTTAAAGGTATATTTATTTCTATCTTATTATTTCATTCCCCTCGATTCAAAAAAAGTTCAGTGTTCAGTCATTATCTCATCTCTCCAGACCTTTTCATTTTAGTTGTAGTTATTAATTGTGGTGGTAAAGTGGTAAAGTGGTTCACAATGTACGATGTGCCGCAAAAAAGTACGAGTGATTCGGAGTTTTTTTTAAATATGTCGTAACAACTGTTGTAAAAGAATTATTAAAGGTAATTTTTTAAAGAAATTTGAAAAACCATTTATTTGGGTTACATAAAAGTGTTTTTGACGAATTATATGACTGTAATAGTGACTTAAGTGTAGCAAGAACAAATTAAACCCATATCAGTAAAAATAAGCAAAGAAATGTTATTATATAGCTGTGCAAAATGGGGGCTACTTTAAAATTTATTTTTGATGATCATAGGTGTAAATTAAAATGTTTTGGAAAATCTTTTACTTGTTAAATTGAATTATGATTGTTGAATAATAATCTAAATATTTTTTTATTGAGTAACGATATTACACATTATGTGTCTATGATAATTAACTATACTGATTTCTTAGTATTGCTGAAGATAATTTTGTAGTTTAAAAATAATACACATATTCACAAAACATTAAAAGTTGTAATCTAATAAAATAAATTTTTGCATTTCCCAAATTATTTTCTTTGACTAAAACCTGTTTATGAATAAGTTTCAGAATAACTTTTTGAAATGAAGGGGTCGGGGCAAAAAAGTGCCAAGCAACATTTTTAACAAAAATGAACTGTAGCTGCAGTCTGCTGTATATTACGTAGGACTATATGTCTTTGAAGGAAGTACCACCTAAATATGTCTATAGAAGCTCTATATAGTCATATTTAGGTGGAATTTCCATCATAGACATATAGTCTTACGTAACATACAGCAGACTGCAGCTACATTTTATTTTTGTTAAAAATGTTGCTTGGCACTATTTTGCCCTGACCCCTTCAAATGAACTTTTATGGAAAAAGTTACTTGGATAAAAGTTTTAAGATAAGTTTATCAAAATGTTTTCGCAATGAAAAAGTTAATGTTCAATGAAAACTTGAAGTAGGGTAAAAAAAAAAATATATAATTTTAACTTAAACTTATAAAAAATAAAAGTTAACTTATATTTTCGACCGCTGGTTAAAATAAAAAAAGGCCAGTTTTACCAATTCCCAAATGCGATCGTAAGTTTGCAGTAAATATATAAATTCCGTAAATTGCATATTTTATCCTTGCTCCATAAAATTATGTTTCTTCCATGCGCTACTCCCTTGTCTATGTCGGCCCTGGGTTACTCGTAGGATTTTCGCTAGGTCGTACAGCTTCGCGCAGCAGCTCTCCAGTTGTTTACTATCAGAATGCTTTTAGCATACTGAGATCTAATATGCAGTCTTCTAATCATAGTTTGTATCGTCTACAGAATTCGTCTTATATCGAATGACTCTTGCAGCTCTATATTTTTTATCTATACCTTAATTATAAGAATATTTTATTAAGAATGAAATAAGAAAATAGAAGATCGTCTACTAAAAATATTTCAATATAAAGGTAAAATGGCATAAAATTTAATCTTGGAAGCATAATAAAAGGGGATGGTTCAGAGAAACATCCATATCCTCTTCTAATTTAACCGGCGGTGAATTATCTGCCAATATATATAGAAGGCCATTGTAGGAGGTCTATTAAAGCGGTCCGAAACTATACTTCTCCCTTTCTGATCCAATTACTCCCAACTCGCTATTATAACCTCAGACTACAATGGGAGGAGCGTCATGCCCAGGATCAAGGGATTTACTTAACCCGAGTCTGATAGTCCGCGGGCCAGGCCGCCTCTCAACCAGGCAAGGTAGTTACTTATACGCCAATCAGAAAGGAGGATATAATATCCCAGGTAATGTAAAATTTTTAGTATTCAGGGCTGATTATGTTTGGCTCAGAGCCTTTCTGTCCTAAATAAATCCCTTAATGATCAGGTGGAGAAGTTGGCTTGTCTTTATTTAAGAAAGGACATTGGGCAAGCAATGAATTCAAACCATTATAATAACTATAAAGTTATAGGTCCGTAAGTCAAATTCAAACGTACATTACTTGGTTAGTCAAAACACTAAAACTGAGATTGATAATCAGAGTAAACAGGCGATTCCACACAATAGATGGTACATCAACGAACAGGAAACTATCAATCATGTATTCATCACTTTCCCAGGTACAAGAAATATAGACTTAAATACCTGTCCAAATATCAACCTATAAATAACTCAATTTACGAGCCTAAGTAAGTATTCTCCTAACTAAAGGTATACTAAATAAGAATGAATAACCTGAGAGATAATACTTTTTATCGGTTTAGTTTGATTTATTTAGTGAAAATAGTTTTCGTTACCCCAAGCAACCTGAAACTAAATGGTTTATTTGGATACTGCCTCCAAGTTTCTCAAAATATTTATACTCCTGCTGCATTTCAAATATTGCCATGTTCTGGATTTCCCTACCGACCTTCTGGTCAACATTATCACAACTGAAGTAGTCAAATGCAACTAGTTTTTAAATAAGAGATTTGGCGGAATGATTTTCATGTAGGTACGACAGCATTCTGGATAGTTTTCATTTATGAAGGGAGCAGTTTGAGACGTTGCGGTCAGAAATGACGCTAACATAGGTAGAAAAGTTAGCTGAGAGATATAAGTTCTAACAGATTTTCTCTTTGTTAGGAATCGGATCGCAGCTGATGTTCGTTGGAGGCCAACTGCGACACTGGAACTGTTTCCTTCGCTGGATATGGAGAACATGAACTGTTCGATTTGCAAATGTCCAAAAAGGAGGGTCTGTTTCATTTCTTGGGCGAATGTTCGGCTGTCAATGAGATCCGTTCCAGGTCCCTGGGTGCTAGCCCTCTACAAAATACCTTTCCGATTTCACTTCTGAATGCCCCCTATAAAATTGAGTGCCGCTGACTACAGAATTTTATCCGCCGTGAGTGGACTCATCGATATAGCGTCCTCAAACCAACAAAGAAAGGATCAGTGTAATTTATTTTGATTTGAAGTGTTTTTCTTAACTTTGCCTTTTTTCCTATAGTTATTTTCTCTTGTATTATTTAAGCACTTTTCAATTCAGTATTTTGAAGAAAAAAAATTCTCTATTTTGCTTTTTTTTCTAAAATATATTATTGTATATCTTCCTTTTTATTGTAAGAATTCTAAATATCACTATGTTTTCGTTCTATCCGATGATTATCTGATTGGTATAATGCTATTTTTTTATTATTTTATATCTTAGAATGTTAAAATGTGTCTTAATCCACAAACGAAAACAAAGATTTCGTTTCATTTCTTTCCTTTTTATGCAAATATATAATGAATGGTTTTCAAAAGTCTACTTCCGAGCTTACATAGACCGTTGCCTGATTCAAGTAGAAAATCTGGGTTTTTGTTAATATCGTTTTTTGATCCGTTTATCATGCAATATAATTGATTAATCGAATCGTTTTTTTTTTCTTTTAGCAAGAGAGATAATTTTTTTCTCTGAGGGCTGAAGACCACTCGGAAATCAATCACTCTCTTTGATTATACTGGAATGAACAATTTGACAAGTCCTTATCAATAATTAGTACATCATTAAACGCTGCTGACCCATGAATGGCAGTGAATACAGCGGCTGCAGTGAATACCTTCCAATGGGAGGTATATTAAGCATTCCCATTGCCGCAGTCGTCCTGAGGCAACTAGGAAGTAAGTCCCAGGACCGTTTTTTGCCAGGGAAATGTTTGAAATAGTTTGAGCCTACAGAATCCGCGGCTTCTGTCAGCCATGAAATAGTTGTTATTCAGGGGGGGGGGGGAATAGTTTCCCCCGGATCTTATGCCCTTCGGTCGACACTTAATTAAATTGCACCCAGTTTTATTTTATTTAGTTTTTATTCCCAACACCACCACTTTTTTGTCAAAATATTTCATCTTTCAATTTTTATTCTTTACAATTACATGCTCTGTTTCTTTAATGAAATAAAAATGGCTGGACTGATTATAATCCAGGGGTCGAAGTTTTTTAAATTGCTTCGAAAAAGAATTATTGTGAAATATTGGTTAGATGATAGTTGACCGGATATAGAATTAGGTAGAGAATAGTCCGGGGAGGCGGTCAATAAAATACAAAATAGTGTAAAACTATTTTATTGTTGCCGACGTTTCGACCCAACTATGCAGGTCTTCGTCAGGGCTAAATAAACAAGACACAGACAACAATATGAGTAATTAGGACAAAGAATATGAACTGAAAGATAAAATATAAAAATATAAAAAACAAAGAATATGAACTGACATTATAAGTTATAAATGACTGTGAACTTAAGGTTAAGCATATAATTTATAACACATGGTTGTAATATGGCTGTTGACACTGATACTGTTAACACTGATGCCGTTGATACTGATAGTATAGGTGGTGTGATAAGATGAGGTAAGGTACATAATAGTGGATATGCCATTCTCATAACATATCCACTATTATGTACCTTACCTCATCTTATCACACCACCTATACTATCAGTATCAACGGCATCAGTGTTAACAGTATCAGTGTCAATAGCCATATTACAACCATGTGTTATAAATTATATGCTTAACCTTAAGTTCACAGTCATTTATAACTTATAATGTCAGTTCATATTCTTTGTTTTTTATATTTTTATATTTTATCTTTCAGTTCATATTTTTTGTCCTAATTACTCATATTGTTGTCTGTGTCTTGTTTATTTAGCCCTGACGAAGACCTGCATAGTTGGGTCGAAACGTCGGCAACAATAAAATAGTTTTACACTATTTTGTATTTTATTGACCGCCTCCCCGAACTATTCTCTAGCTAATTATTGTGAAAGTATTTACCTATCACGTTTACTAGGCAAATTGTGCTTTATAAATTAAATCTTTATAATATTTTTTTCTCTCATAAAGTTTAGGGTGATCCGAAAGTTTAACATAAAAAGTTGAGGCTTAAGGTTAACGACTGTTTTGTTCTAGTTGCAAATACAGTTTTAATAGGGAAGTGTGAGTGAATGTTTTCACGTAGCTACTAGTTTTTATTATGAATCAAAATTGATGATATTGTAACGGTTAAATCCATAAAAAAAAACAAAAAAAAAATATGCTTTTAAATCTCTGACCGTTTGTTGGGACAAACTAAGCGGTTGATGCGAACTGTTTGGATCTAGATTGTTCGAGCTCCATCTACGGCGTTCCACCAGCTTCCACGAGATTCTACAACGTTCTAGACCCTCCTTTTAACTATATATAAGGAGCGACTGACTGAACAGTCTTAGTATTTGTCTTGACTGTGAAGCTCAGCCATATAATTTGTGGGCTATAAAGTTATAATTTTTATATCCTGCTCGAATATTTATGTTGTTATATTTCGATATTGCTATATTTTTTGCACAATAAATATTTGTTAACCCACAGATATGTAAATACTAATTGAATAATTTATTTTCTTTAAGCGCAATGTAGAATAAAAAACATTCCCATACCATCCTCCAACTCAAATTTTATTTGCCGAAAGGTCCGGCAAATTTCATAAATTTCAAACGGGAAATTTATAGTTTTATTTATTTATGGTCTTTGGTTTACTAATTTTTAAATTATTTTATTAGAAGATAAAAGATTCGACCACGGCCGGGAATCGAACCCAGGTCCTCCGCATCTACGTTGCGGCGCTCTTACCACTGAGCTAACCGTGGGGCCGTCCCAGACGTGATCGAATTTATGGATTTTCGTGGATGGGAAATTTATAATTTTTTTATCAAATTGAACATGGAATTAAGTAATGTTGGACCGATTTCTAATCTGAAATTAGCTTGTTGAAGAAAATAATGACCATTAGCATTTAGATATATCTATAGCTACAATTTATAAGACATTTCCATCAGAATTATAACGTCTTTTTTTGGAATTGAAGCAGCAACATTTAACAATTTTGAATTTCTCATTATTCAGCGGGGAAGCGTAAGTAATTTTTAAAGCTTTACACTTCTTAGCAGGTACAAAAAAAAAAAAAAAAAAAAAAAAAAATTGCAATTGCATCCAACTCATGGAGCGTTAAACAAAAACCGGCATAAAAAAACACTAAAAGAAAAACTTAGGGACAATGAGGGGACAATTGGAAAAAGTCTCCACTTTGTATGTAGTGTTAAAAAAAAAAAAATAAATAAATAAATAATATCACAACATCAGATAAATAATCATTAGACGCAAATGACTTTTGGGATCGAAGGGAAACTATGAATAATTTTTTTTAATCTAAAATTTTGTTGAAAATTTCGAAACTTTTCTGTAACATTTAACATCTCTGTGTGGAATTTTAATTTATAGTAGATATATCAAATATCTATTTAAGATAACTTATGTAAGATTTTTCCCAACTTTAAAGGTTTCTACATTATCAAATCTTTAATGCCTACATATGCACAGTTTTTGTGTAATGTAGGTGTATCGCCATAACATTTGAAAACCATTGCTAAATATAATTATTTTTTGGTGTTAAGTTCAGAACAATGTATTGCTTCTGATACGTCGATTAATAACTGAAATAGTTAAATCCCGAATCCATTCCATGTACAACTGCACATTAAGCTGCTGAGCCAAATAGGTTTAAGATTGCTGTCCCATTTTGCCGTCACGCTCTGTGCGTTCCTTCCAAAAGTTTTTCTGTCGTGTGTCAAGAAGTTTATTTCTTCAAGGGCTGGAAGATAAGTAGAGTTTCTTCATGTAAGTTTCCCTCCTTCCTCCGTAATGAGCCTTAATGCAGAAGTGACATAGACAAATGGTCCTAACGATCTCGGAGACGCAAGTCCAATTTGAGATAGGTGCGGCAACTAACTGACAGGGGCTAGGACAGAAGGCGGAGCTAATCTGTAAATGGGGGAGGCGGCTAAGTCAGGCTGATCCTCCCTATCTGCCCCCGGCTGATAGCGGCTAAACCTATTACTGGTCAGTCTCGCTAATTCCTCAGCTAACTCGCCAAAGCTCACTCTTACCTCCTTCCAGCCAAATGTCATTACCACCCTCCTCCTAGGGCTGAATTTCCAACGCCCATATAGCGGATCCTGGGCAAAGGAAAATGCTCTTCCTGGAAGAGTACCGCAACATCTTCAATAACCCTAGATTCCTAGTAAGAGAAACATCATAATTCTACATTGAGCTTCAATGGTGTATCAAAGGCGTCCTTGGCCAAGCTTGAAAGTGACGCCCCCACTTTGATAAAAAGTAATGAGAGAGTTCAGTTATATAAATTCTAGAAATTAGGAGTCCTTTCCGTTTCCAGCACCACAGTTACTACCATAACTATAGGATAATGTATATTATTCTGATTGCTTAATTTAAAAAATCTGTATTATCAACTAACCACGTACTTTACGAAAACTAATTGAATCTTCCATGGGTGAGCTTAAGCCAAACTAATTGATGAGGTGAAGCATTTAGAACATAAAGATTGGACCTATAATTTTTTTTTTTAAAGGTTTTATAAGTAAATTCTAAATATTTTTTTCCTTTTATCTTTCAGTGATCGATTAAGTTATTATTATTACTTTAAGTTACAATTATAAATACTTTTAGTTATTGTTATCGATAGAATTATTATCATTATTGATTCTGCGACTCAATAGGAAGTATATTGCAATACATCAAAAAGCATATTTTAATTACTTAATAATTACTTTTACCGTATAAAAAATGTTTAAGTATCATATATTATTATTTCGTTGTATTATTCTTTCCGCACGTTATTAAATGAGTAAAATAAAAAAGGTGAGATTTTGAACTGAGAAATTTTATGATTTAATTTGCACAATGGATGGTAAGTTTATTTCTAGGAAAGAAGTGGAGGTGAACATTTTAACTTGTTATCCTAAAAGGTTGGAATTTCTGAATTCAACTTGGAATGGAAAGCCCTAACATGTTAGATCTACTGACTGCTGTGTTTAATCTGGTAATGTAAAGTCGAGGTTGTCCCTACTAAACAAAGTTTTTTTGTTTTTTTTGTCATTCAATTTATCATTCGTGACCTAACCTTTTGCAGCATATGTTATACTAGTGATAAAAGAAATCCCTGCTTAGTAACTACGGTAATCGAAACGGAAAAGATTAGAAATTCCTTTGACTTTCAATTTACAGCGCATTGTCACGTATGGCCATTGATAGTCGATAATATCGAATCAACGATATTCTATATTTTCACTATCAATACCATTCAGTTCGATATTTTCGTCTGTAAAGCAAAATATTATAACGTATATCAAAAAATTACCAAAATCTAAGACCTTCACTATCAAAATAGTTTTTAGAATGGATGATTATCGAAGACACTATTTCAAAATTACTGTTAATTTTAATAATTGATTTTAATAGATCAATATGTACATTGTGTATGTTTTTCAGAGTTTGTTACAAGAATTGAATTAAAAAGAAAGTATAATAAAATAAAAAAACATAATAATATGTTTTATAATAATAATTCTGAATAAATAATAAATTAATAAACAAACATAATAAGTAGTAATTAGTTATCAACAATTAGTTTCATTAGAACCCAGTATAATGAAATCCAACTAAACAAACATTGTATTACATAAAATTGTATTAATTATGTTTTTTATCCTAACTACTACGATTCTGAGCATACATAAGCAGTATGTTCAGGAAAACTAGGATATCATTAATCAAGCTCAGTTGCCTTAAGTTTTAATACTACCGCTGAAATATTTACGTTTCAAATTATTGTCATATATAAATGACCTATTAAAAATAAATCGTTTTTCTTTGGATAGCCAATAATTTAATATGAGTGTTTACTATACACCGTGTGACCAACATTGTTTGCTTAAGATAGGATAACAATGAGGAGGAAACACTTCAGGATATATTGCGATATACTTCCTATTGAGCCGCAGAATCAATAATGATAATAATTGTATCAATAACAATAACTATAAGTATTTATAATTGTAACTAAAAGTACTAATAATAACTTAATCAATCACTGAAAGATAAAAGGAAAAACGTATTTAGAATGTAATCGATCATATGGTATATTTCTGTGTAATTCGTTGATTATTAAGTATTTTAAAGTATTTTTTCGTTGCATAGTTATAAATTCCTCATAAACACAACAAATTCAATGTATATATTTGATCCGAGACAGAAAATTTCTCTGAAAAAATAAAATGAACATATGAATAAAAAGTAAAAAAATCGTAAAGTCAATAAATTCTGGTCATTCTTAAGACATTTTTTACAACTTATCGAAAGGCAAAAGGTTTAGTCTTGTTTTACACTACGATCTTGTACAACGCTTAAATTTGGACGACAAAAAATATACGAGCACGCGAAATTGAATGATGCCATGCAAATAAAACTTTAACATAAATACCTACAAGTTGTCTAATAGAATAAAGGGCGGTAGTTAGTCGAAAAGCAGCACCGAATGGATAGAACAAGTAAGCAGCAGAAAAATGCAATATAGAGGTTGACAGTAAAGATGCGACATAGATGTCCATCTTCCCAAAACGACGACATATGTGACAAGAACAATGTATCTTGTGTTTATGTATGGTTAACCTCTTGATTTTCAAATGAAAAATTAAAATAGTAAAAAAGCTACAAATAGTAATGTCAGGAATTTTATTTGTTATAAAGATGATAGGAATATGCTGAATAAAGATCTCCAAGCTATTCTTAAAATGATGCATGATGATTAATATGTGTGTGTATGATCGTCGTCTCGAATTTTGGCAAACATTAAATAGATAAGATAATACTAACTGATTGATTATTTGCCTAACAATAAATGAGTTATTCTAACTAAAATATTGCATGACTGGTCGGAATTTAAAAGTTTCTAGTGGCCTTGTTATTTGAACACTTCGACACGCGACGACATTTGGCAAGTAATGAATTCACCGACTACGAAATGTTTTTCAAGCAGATAAGTTTATGTAAAAAAAGGAAAATCTATTGAGTTCCCTCTCCATAAAATACCTATACCAAGATATAATCTAGATATTCCAACATCGTGCGACCATAATAAGAAAGACGCCAAGAACATAATTTTGGCATGAGAATGCTCTGATGATAAGATGCGTTCGAAAATAGTGTGTTGAATATATTTCGTATGTTTTATTTTTTTAGGCTGTAAACAAAAGATTGAGTTTTATTTATTTATACACTTATACATGCAGGCTTTATTGAATTTTCTATTAAAAGTGATAGCAATTTTTATGAATATATATGATAAGGAAGAGAAGTAAATATGGAAAAGTATTGCGTATTTTATTGAAGATGTTAAAAAAAAAATAATAATAAAATAAATCGGATATGAAGTTGGGAAATTTATGAACTCGGGAGCATAACAAGAAAGTATAACCGAGTATCTTAAAAGTGGTGATATTAACTTTTTGAGTGCGCTTTTATTTGCAGATGATAAATGTTTAGCCTAATTATCACTAGATATATTCTTAAATGATAAATTATTTAAAATATAGATGAATTTTCGTTTTCTCTCCAAAGAGTATTCTTTTATTTTATTTATTAAATGTCAGCTTATTAGTATGAATAATGACGACATGTTTGTACTGAATGAAGACAGAAAATATGTTATGTAACTTTATTTACTGCCTATTTTTTTTACTTCCGGACCATTAAATATTTGATTTGGCTAGATTTTTGATCGCACATCTATCAAAGCAGTACAGGGGTCAATGTTTAGAATCCGTTGCAGAATCGTCTTAGCAGAAAATAAATCTATATACACTGAACCTAACCTTCGTAACAGTTAGTAACACAAAAGCTTGCAGCGTAACCAAGTTGCACGGAAGTGTGAAACCATTATATGGAAGAGAGTTATTTAAAGATTAGCGTTTTAGAGTTTAGTTTAAAGTCGTTACTAAAGAAAGTGTGATAAATATCAGTTAGAATTTTAGAAAGAAAAAAAGTGTTTTAGATCACAAAAAAATTATAACTAACTAATGGCATGTTCCATATTAATATTCAACTCCATTATCATCCTGAAAAAAGAAAGTAACCAAATACAAGAGATTCGGAAAGGACTTTAATATGGAAAATTTCTTAAGGTAAAAAGTGTTCTATATTAAAAAATATGTCACTTTCGAAAGTATTTTGGGGAATGATCGTGGTCATTCAAATGTTTATTTTTTTCTTTTTCTAACTTCTGAATATCATCAATATTACAAAATTTCAAAGATCAATGTTATATTAACATCTGTTAGTTAACAAGAGAATAAGTAGTGTTAAACAGTTTTACTCTACAGGTAAACTGAATTAACCGCAAAGCTGCAGTTCCTGTTAATGGAAATTTCACTAATTACCTTTGCTAATTGGATTTATTATGTTTCCGGAGAGGTTTGTTGTTAAGAGATTTCAGGAATGGAAATAAATTAAAAGCTGAGTGTTTTAACTAAGTGCAGCAAGCTTGTGTAAAATGATTGCAACGGATAAATAGCAATTTTAACAAGCATTATGTTTCCGGTTTTTAGTCCTAGTCCGATGCTGCAAAATGTTATACATAAGTTTCACCTGGTCCTTTGTAGTGCCAACAAATCCTTGAGATGATTACATTCCATGGGTCTTTTAGGTTTATTCACATATATAAATTTCAAATCTCATAAAGGGTTTGATAAAATTTTATAAGAAAAGATGCGGATAGACATAACGGAGACGGAGAAATAACGGATAGACATCTGTCTCTGCACATCTATACCCAAGAGAATAAAAACTTTTACTATCGGTAATAATGATAACCTACTAAAATTATGTATATACAGTAGGGATGCAACATCGATATCGATTTTGCTGAAACTAGAATAATTTTAACATCGATGTTATACAGCCGATGTTTGTGAACTTCGATGGTTGTGTGTCGATGTTAACATCAATGTTTTTGGTCTTTTTTATTTCTTATTTATTGAAAGAGAACTGTAAAGGAAAATAGTAAATTTTAAATTTAAAATCATGACACAGTATTTACACTCAGTAAATTAAGGTTCGAAAGGGATGTACATCTACAAAAGATAACAAACAACCAATCACAGCGCCTGGAATCGTGGCGTACCCTGAACCTTTCTAAGGTTCTCAGTTACAAGATAAAAAGTGGCGGGTTTGAACGTGAATTGCGTGAGAGTGATAGTTTTTTTTTGTAGGTACATAATAATGGTTCATATAATAAAAAGTGCTGGTATTTGTTAGCTTGAACAAGTACTTTTGCACTAATAAAACAGTTTTATTGTAAAATTTGGCCCAGATCTTGGTTTCGATTTTTTCACGAATTGAGGCATATTTTCTGTAAGGAATCCTTTGGAAGGTAAAAAAAACAAACATTTTTTTCTGTAATCGTTGAATAATGGTAACATTACTAAACTGAAATGAGTGAAGAAAGTGAAACATTTTGCAATAGAGTGAAGAAAGTGATTACTTTCTTCACAAGTGAAGAAAGTGAATTGCCTTCTTAATCAGTAATAAGTATAAATTAAAAAATAATTTGAAGTTGGAAATTAAATGCTTTTAAATGTTTCTTAACATTGTAAGAATTTATTTTAACAAAATAAATTGAAATGTGAATGAATTATTGGTGGAAATAATCAATATATTTTAAAATTTAAATATAATAATAATTACCTTCCTTGTTTATAACCTGCACTTGTTTATCTAAAAAAAATCTAAAAGATCATCTTTTATCATGTGATGGTTACAGTGAAGACCAAATTGTTAATTTAAAACGTAATTTTTCCCATTTCAAATCAGAAATTAAACAAAGGTGGACGAAAGCTTATTATAAGGAAGATACATTTATAAAAAACAACCAGTGTTGGCTGGAAGGTACTGTTGAAATACCTGTTGTTGATATACAAAAACGGCCATCCAAGTCATTCGAAGACGCAAGTGAGAGGAGCAAGAGGCGAAAGACTGAAGTTCTAATTTTGAAAAGGATTTAATAATACATGCTGCGAAAGTGGAACTGGGAAAATCTGGTAAAAAAGATGCATCAAATGTCCTAAAAGATATTACTAGCTCTCCAACACGGGCAACTAAATATAAAAAGGCATTTTATAATTTGAAATCAGGAAAAGGGCAGCCCTCCTTGACACCAATGCAAGCTTTGCAAATGTTTGTGGATGCTGATTTGACACAAGGACAATACGAAATTATAAGAAAGACTAATAACAAGTTTTTTCCGTGCTATAGTGCCTAAAAGCCAAGAAGAAATGTTACCCACCGCAAGAATCGTGTACGGTTTTTTAATTTGGCATCTAAATTAGACAAATTTTCGTTTTTCATGAGGTCAAACAAGTATTTTCGGGTCACAATCCTTACTTCTGATGCACCCTGTGAACCTTAAACAAACATAAGCAGTGTTAAAAGTCGCTAAAAAACATTTTCAATTTTAGACGAAATTTCGATAAATAACTTTGATCCCTCAAAATTGTATCTAGCCGGACATATCCGGAAATGATTTTGATTGTATTTATAAGAAAAAGGATCAAATAATAACCTACATTAAAAATAATAGCCCGATCTACCCCGATACATAAACAAAAACACTAGCAAATAAAAAATATTGAAGAAAATCACAGTATGAAAATGGGTTTTTTATTTTTAAAAAAATTTATGTAGTTTGATAGTTGATCATAGCTTTATTTATGTAATCTGTAAGTCTCTTACCTTGTCCATGAGTCCGTTATATATCCGTTATTTCTGTCGGAATCTTTTCTTATAAAATTTTATCACACCCTTTATGAGATTTGAAATTTATATATGTGAATAAACCTAAAAGACCCATGGAATGTAATCATCTCAAGGATTTGTTGGCACTACAAAGGACCAGGTGAAACTTATGTATAACATTTTGCAGCATCGGACTAGATTATTTAAATTAATAGATTGTTTAAGATAAGCTATTGTAAATTATTTATTGTAAAGTGTAAATATGTTGTTTTTATTTGTTCTACCCTTCCTCGCCGGGTAGACTATACGGGGTTCCCTGGGCCAGGGGAGTGGTTGGGGGATATATGTCGAGTATTATTAAATTTCCCTGACTCCAGATTTTGAACTTGTTATCTTCGTGTTCCCAAACATATGTCGGTTGTATTCAAAACGCTTTTGCCCACTCGGCCATCCCGCCACCCCAGTGTCAGTTTTACAACTGAGGGCATACATTTTTTGTTTGTTTGTTTAACGTCCATTTTTATGGTGCTAAGGCTAATCGGACTATGCTACAGTGGGAGACCTAAATTTTGCTTATCCAGGTATAATTAGGGTAGGGATCTTTAATGAGTACCTGACATCGTACTGGCTCGGAACCTCCATTTTACGTCCTATCCGAGGGACGGTATAGCTAAGGATTTTTTAAACCCTTTAATCCTAGGGCGACCAGGGGGCGCGAACTCGCAACATTTAGTATTGTAGGTTGCCATGCTAATCACTGCACCACAGGTGACCCCCCATACATTTTTTTATATATAGCTATAGTAATCATTTACGCTAATTTTTATTTTTTATTCCCGTAATACTCTTGTGATGTGAATTGCATACTTACATTAGTAAAAACAAAATTATACTGGAGCGGCTGCTGCTCCAAAAAATAAAATAATAGAGGGGGGAAATTTAATAATACTCGGCATATATCCCCTAACCACTCCCCTGGCCCAGGGAACCCCGTATAGTCTACCCGGCGAGGAAGGGTAGAACAAATAAAAACAACATATTTACACTTTACAATAAATAGTTTACAATAGCTTATCTTAAAATTTACTAAAATACTAAGAAACAGGAAAACATTAGTATATTTTAGAAATATCCTGGTCTTTTCAGTTTGATTAAAAATGATCTAAGTCCGGAGCGAGGAATCTGTCGTTGCGAAAAACATTGTTCCATAAAAAATTGAGAGGAATGACTCAATTTTCGGTAATAAATTTTACATATTTCAATAGGAAAAAAAAACACCAAGATTTTATTAACTTTTCACGAAATTCAGGCTAGAATTTTATCTTAAATTGTCAATATTTACTCAATATTGAGTCTGATTGGAATTTTCATGTATTAATGACGTAAAAAAATGATTTTTTTTTTTAATTTGTAAATAAAATAATTTGATTTATTCTATGTCTAGTTATGTTTATTCAATAGGAGTTAGCTACAATTCATGTCAGAGAAATAAAATGGTGTTATTTTGTTTTATTTACTTATTAGTTTTTTTGGTTTTATTCACTTCATGTCTATTAACTAAACGTTTTTTATATTTATATTATCCAAATGTTTTAGGGACAAGCATTGTATCTATAATTGAACAGTATTCGCTTTATTTTCCATATAAATAATTGCTTACGTTTATTTAATAATGTTTTTTTTAGGTTGATTTTTATTTTACAAGTTTTTGATACTAAAATTAAATTAAATAATAATTTTTTTTTTTATTTTGAAAGGGGGAGGGAGAGGATCATTAAAACAAAGGGCCGGAGTTGGCTAAGACGGTAAGTTGGGAGGTGACTGATGAGGGGAGAAACTCAATGTACATTAATTAACAAGGTAATTGAGCTGTAATCAAGAGGCTTAGCCCCTCCCGATAATTAGAGGCTCTTTGGCCTCTGTTTGCTGGGCGGTCATCTTCGGTCAGCTCTTAATCTCCATCTGCCATTAGTTTTATCAATAATGGCGGCAACTTATAGCTGTATTTACCTGCGATAAGCTCAATTCTAGGGTTTGTATCATCGACGCAGGAATAGGCTCAGCAGTCTCTTTTATGACTCAAAAAATTTTAAATTGTGAAGGAACCATCCAAATTTCTGATTAACTAAGAATATACTAAGCTACAATTCATAGAAAAAACTGTTTAGTTACATTTTAGAAATAATTTGATGAAGAAAAATAGTTACTGTATTAAAAAAAAAATGGATGTAAGCATAAAATAGTGTCAAAACCAGGCTCCTAGGAAAACTAAGCATTCCATTCGCACCGATAATAATTTTTAACCCGGGAAAGGTAGCGCTCGCCTTACCGACGAAGAGACCGCATATTTCTGTTAATTGCAGCTGAAACCCCAGCCCGAGCTGGCCCTCCTTCCGAGTGTTCCATCTCCACTAGGCACTAAAACAGAGGGGGAGAAGCTTTAGCTAAGTCAATCATTTAATTTTTTTTTTTTTTAAGTAATTACGTCGGCTGGAAACAAAGTGCTACCCTTAGGAGCCTGATGAATATTCGTAAAGTAGACTAACGGATCAGCCAGGGAACACTGGACCTCGAAAAATGTGTCAATTTTGTCCTTGGCAGAAGAGAAGAATACAAAATCTTATCGTATTTGTAAAAAGAGCATTTGTGGAGAGTATACGGTCAAGTTAAGTCCAGGCTGTGACTTATATAGTACTTATTCCCCGTCGCGGCTTTGCCCGCGAGCCTTTAAAATCAATTCTGTGATCATTAGCTTGGTATTGATTTAATATAATATGTTAACTGATGTTTAGGAGATGTAGTAGAATCGGAGCTTCCGGTAGGTGGAATGTAGGAGGGGGAAGCTGCCGGCTTGGTAGAAGAGAGGGAGACGCGCAATGGAGAGAGTTCACTAAAACCGCCGAAACAAAAAATTCCTTACCCGTCGTGAAAGCTTCATTTTTCGGCTTTAAAACATGATTTTCGATTCCCCGTAGATTTCGAGTTAAACTCGTCCTATCAAGATCTTTAAAATTAGTCCAAATTAGACATTTTTTCTCGAAGTCCAAAAATAGGTGTCCGTTAGAGTTAAACGACAATTTCGCCATTTAAACCCCTTAGGGGTTACATTTTTGAAATTCCTTTCTTAGTAGTTACCTACATCGCGTTTAAAATCTAAATTCCGAACTTCAAGTTTCTATCATTAGTAGTTTTTGCTCTACGTTGATTCTGTCGGTCAGGACAAAGCCTCATATATATATAGAGATCAATTATTATTGAGAAAATTTATTAACTATAAGTCCAAAGTAAATTTTACTACTATTTATAATTTATAATTATACTCATTGTTCCTATTTAATTGGTATTATTGTGTATTCCCATTTATATGCTTTCATAGTTTATTTATTCTATTTACTGTTTAATTATTTTTTTGGCAACTTACCTTAGTGACATTTTCTTTGTGATTTTTGTATTAAATAAATATTCTTTCCAAAAAATCATACATTGAAAATCAATGTGTTTTGAAAGCTCACATTATTATAATAATTACACTACAGAAAAAACATTAAATATAAACTTTATATATATAATATATAACTATATAAATATAAATATTATAAATAACCATCTTTAAACTAAATATAATTCACATTATCTATAATAAATTTGATTATTCATAACATTAATAAATATTACTATTAATAAAAAGTAGTGACATATAAAATTAAAAATAGATGTTTGATGTTAATTAACGGTTCCTACAACCTACCATTTTACTAGTTATTCATTAACAGTGAATGATTTTTGTCTAGAACATTGCCTGATATGCCTGTAACTCTCTCACATGCGCTATCGTACTTACATTGTATTACCCTGAATAGGCGAAAATTACATTTGCTAATATGTTTCATTATATATGCCTAAAAGACTGTTTCTTGGTCTTCATTTTTTCTAATAAAGATTAAATAAAATCCATATTAAGTTCTTATTATATAAACAGTTAAAGGTGTCCAGAAAGAATATCAATGATATTAAAATGATAAATATGAATAAATCGTTCATTGTGCCCGAATTTAAAGTCCTTCCATCCTGTGATTAGATCTCATTGCTCTATTTACTGGGGAGCGATAAACATTAGGGGATTGTATGAGGCTCATAATAATTATACAGAGATGTTACTAACGTCATAGCCAGGCGGGAGAGGGAGTGTATGCACTAAGCACCCTGATGAAAGCTAAATGACTTCTGCGAAGGGGGATTTATAATGTAGCAGCCACCAAGGCTCTCCAGTTCTCTTCGAATAAAACATTTTTCTTATTCAGTGTTGTAAACATCTATTATATTATTTTGATTTTATTTCAAATCAGAACATGTTCAATTATTATGATCGAAAAGGGGGAAAAAAAAACTTTACTGAATATTTTCAGTTTAAAATTAATAGCATTTAATACATCGTGAAGTGCTTAAAGGGCACAAGCTGAAGAAGCTGGCATAACTAATATTTATATGTTGATATATTTACAGTGATATTCAGATTTTAATGCAGAAACTCTGTTCTAAACATAATTTCCAACAAATAATTTCATTCAATTGATGATCCGATTCCGAACAAAAGATGAGTAAAGTTCAGTTTTGTCTTTTCTTGAGGGGGTCGCGTGTAATTGAATAAAAAAGCATTGCTCAAAAAACGTTCCGAATAATAAAATTCAAGGAGCACCATCGTACAGTAAATAAATTTTTCTATGAAAAATACTTACTTACTTTACTAAGGAGTTATCAGGGTTAAAGAAAGTAGAGCATTGCCAGTATTTCGATAGGTGATCATTCGAGATGGGTGATTTCCTGCTGATTAACGCCACCAGTCGGATTCACTTGTTAAACTGTGAGGCCCGTCAGCCTACGGGAGGCAATCTTACAGAGATGAGTAGAAATGATGACCTACCCTGTGTATCAAACATCGCGATATGGTTTTCCAGAATGTAAATAGCCGCCCAGAGGTTCGGCGCATGGCGGACCGTCTGCTACAGGGGCTTGATTCTTTTGTGCCTATGTCCATAATGATTATCACTTCAAACTGTGTCAGAATATTCGGGAGTCAATTAATAAAAAATAAAATAAGTCAATTAAAATTAATATGGATGCAGTATAGTATACAAGAGCTGGATATTACCTGAGACGATCATATCACCCTTTTCTGTCGTCCAGTAGTTTATGGAGGTCGGGTACGCCTCTGTGTTGCACTCCAGAGTTACGTCCTGTCCTATGTAAGCCCCTTCCAGCTGGTTTGGGATAGACAGCATCGGGGGAACTAAAAATAAAATAAATTACAAACATATACTTAGTGCTTTATTTTATACATATATTTTTAATTAAATGAATGATAAATATGTTCAACTTCTAAGTTTATCATATATAAACTAATAAAACTAATACATATATAACATAATACTAATACTAATATAATACATAAAAAAATGGAGAATAAAATAATTTAAGAGAATAAGAAAAAAAGTTTTGTCTGTTTCTTTAATAGCACTTATTTTTATAAAGTGCCTGAAACCATATCTTTAGCCTCAATGTTCCAATCACTTGATCGCCCAGAGTGTGAAAAAAAAATTATTCGTGGCAAGAAATTTTAAATCTTTAACTGCTTTCAAGGGATGTTGGAAAAGGTATTCCAACTTCTATCTGAGAAATAGAATGCATTATTCCCCTAATACAATATCCGTTCTTTTACAAGACGCCGAGGCGCTAGTGCTCGTTATGTCTCAGAGTAATAAAATGTTCGCGACCTCTTCCTATGATTGTTATCTTTAAGTGTTCTTAAGGTATTTCCGGGGGAGGGGAGGGAGAAGTGGGTCGGGGGAGGGGAGTGTTCCAGAGTTCCATGAAATTCAGTCCAATTAGTCTCAACTGGATTTCCAGAGAGTCCTTGTCTATCGTTAAATAATGGTCTCTTCTCCTTCTTCTTAAATATAATCCGCAGAAAACATGCAGGCCCACTAGGGATTTACTATTTTCCTCTTTACTAAAATTTTTTGGTATAATACTGCCTACTATTGGGGGGAATGATTCATCGATTTCATAATAAATTTAAATTTTTAAATACGTCCCGTCAGTTTATTAAGTTCTAATGTGTAAACAATCCAATGTGAGGTGGTTCCGGATGACGCTTTATCCATTTTATACGGAATAGATGCGAAACTCGTGAACCCAAAAATTTCGGAAAATTTGGTATCGTAATCCTGAATTTATAATTTTATATTCAACTAGCTAGGGTGCCCGGCTTCGCTCCGGTAGTTGTGGGGTAGTTTTAATGACAGAAACACTTTAAAATTAAAGGAAATATAGAACAAAATTTGCAATTTCTTAAAACTTTCAACATGGTATCAATATTAAGATTCGAGATCTGCAGAGTCCGCCCAAATAAGGAACCCTATATACTTTAAAGGGGGTTGAAAATGGTGAATGAACAATTAATTTTGCTGCAACTTTGTCGAGTCATGCATCGTTTTTGATGGATTCTGATTCCTATAAGCCCATTCCAAGCAGTCAGCAGATAATAAGTCATTAGATTATAGTTAAAAAATCTATTAGTTAAAAAACTATATTTCGAGTACAACTTAAGCGCCAACTACTGTGATGGTCCTATTAGATCCAGAAGTTTCATAGAAACTACGAAGATTCATAGAAACTTTTTTTTAAGATCTTTCTCCCAGTTCAACCTCCCTTAAGATATACCCCCCCCCCCCGTAATTTGGCCGGACTCTGCACCTACTATTACAAAGCGAAAACCAAAATATCTATGAGGGCAAAATTTTTTCATCATATTTCTTTTTATCCTGAACCATGAGGGGTGATAAAATCTTATTGAAAAAATGCTGTAATTGGAGCTAGTCATTTTGTCAACTGGAATGCTCATCGTACATAGTAATAAAACCATTTTTCATAATTACATACAATAAGAACATTTCAATCTTTTTACTTTCTATTTATAATCAGTCAATTCAGCTCTTCTTTTTTGTTTTATGTCTGTTTTTATTCGCCCGTTTGTATTTTATTTTATTTACTTAAGTATATGTTATATATTGATTAAATGTAATGTGTTACTCAATTAGCCTTCTTATGAGAAAATTAATTTTGTAAGGTATCCAGTCGGTTTTCTAATTTATTGCAGATATGTAAAATCATTATTTTATTTTGAAAGAAAAGGTGAAACTAATTATTTTCGCTTGATTTTTTAGTAATTTAAAAAGAACAGTTGAAAAAATATATAGTTAACCTTTACAAACCGAACGGAATTAATGACCAATAAACATTGAGTGAAACACACCCTAGCGCTTCCTGATAGCCTGGAGCTCGAACTAAATGTTTCATTCATAAACTCGTATGTCATTCTCAGGTACGCTAATTACATGGTGCGAGAGGCTTAAAATTCCAGTCCTTTTCTCTTCAATTTTACACCCTTATGAGAAAAACGGAAACCTTCTTCTCCGTTAGGGGTTATATAGCAACATGCTAACATAACTTTCTTAAACGTACGTTGAGTCGTTTTTGAGCCTTATCGGCACGCACATTGTACACTTTGCTTTATAATATATATTGATTACTCGACTTAAATGTGTTTATCAACATTCAAAGGCTTCGTGAAGTTTAGAAGAGAACATTGACATTTTTATTTACAGTGTAGCCTCTACCCCTAAGGGGTCATAGGCTTTAATTTTCCCTTTTTATATTTTATTGTGGTAATTTGTTTCCTTTAAGTATAATTTTAGGGCTGAAGATTCTTCATCTTTTAGTATTTCTTTCATAGTTTTTGGTAGCTTTATCTTTTGTCGGCAAGCTTTAAGTTGTTGTAAAACAAGTGTTTTATACTCTGAGTTGTATTGTTGCACATTCGGCAGGTGGGTCCTTCGAGACCTCTGAGTAGATATCTACGCGTAAACGTGCAGTGCCCCATCGGCATACTGCACGATACTACTTCTTCTCTTCTCGATTTTCTATTGGATTTTACCCATTTGCTGCACTCAGGTTTTACTTGCACTAGTTTTGACGGCTTGCTCATCTAGCTTATTTCTTAACTTTTTTCATATTCTTTTTCAACTGGTGTATCCAATCCTCGTAGGTGATATAGTTTATTTCAATTATGTTCGGTTTTTCTCCTTTACATGCCAAATTTGCAGCCTGGTCTACCCTTTCGTTCCTTGTTAATTTACAATTAATTCTAAACTTAAAGTTGAATATGATTTTTATGGTTTAATAATATTTTTTTTTTTTTTTTTTTTTTTTTTTTTTTTTTTTTTTTAATTTTGTATTTTATATTATTAAACCATGCCTTAAAATGGTTTAATAATATAAAATACAAAATTAAAAAAAAAAAATTCTGTTTCTTTTTGAAATTTGTCTTATTAAAATGTATAAATTTTCGTTTTTGAAAAAAAAAAACCGCTTTAAAAAAATTGAAATAATTTATAAATGAATATACAAAGATTCATATAAGGGAAGCATATAAAAAAAAAAAAAACCTTTTATTGAAACCTATACATTTTAATAATAAAATTATTAAATTTTAATCAGTCTTGCCAAAATGAGTATGCATCAATATTATAAATTATTAATTCAAGCTTAACTTAAAAAGTCAAACCAATAGTGCCTGCATATATACATTTATAACAAGTAGACATGAATTTTTAATTCTCAAGTTAAGGCCTTTCTTTTACTCTAGATATATATAATTAATGTATCATCTTAAGGATTAAAAGCTATTTTACAAACTTAGTAATTAATATTAATATATAATTGTTGTTAATAATTCAGTATCCATTATGTAGCAGTACAAATGTATATTTCCAGTTTTAGTCTTCACCGTAATCTACTTTATCTACTAAAAGCAAAGAAACAGTACAGAGTTAAAATGTAATAAAATTTATTTCACTAATTTTGTTAATAAGATATTAAAAAAAAAACAAAAAACTTTCAGGTCAATCGACGTAGCCAAAAATCGACGTAAAAAAAAAGAGTAAAAATTAATGCTTTTAAAAACACTTTATTTATATAAAGTACTTGCACACATATTGGGTAAGTTTCGAATTCACTGGAAAATACTGGTTAAAGTCATCAAGCTCACTGTTTACAACCTTTATCACGCTTGGGAGAAAAAAGCGCAGTACGCGTTTCACAAAACTCGCGACGATTCCTCTAAATAAGCCACCTTCTTGGATAATAACATCGATATCGTCTATCTCCAGGACATCGATGTCTTTTGAAAGGATAGCACAACCGCCACCATTAGTGTCTGTAACTAGCACAGTCTTCGCGAGTGCAGAATTCTTGTTCACAGTAATCCTCATATGACCGGAAGTCTCGAAGAACCAGAGGAACTGAATAAGATACTGGTAAGACACTTCCAGAGACGCCAATCCGACCTTCACTTCGATGTTGTACTGGGTCATATCCCCTTGGGACTTGGTCTTCATGCTGGCATCGCCGATCCTCCTGAAAGTGGCCAGGTCTCGGACGGAACCAGAGGAGAAGTGCCGATTGATCATCCAGTTCCCGTTGAGGAAATCTGGGAGGCTTAGGTTCCTCAATCCTTTGTTTGCTATGATTTCGTTGCTATGTTCGATTATTTCGTCTACAACTACCGAGATATCAAGTGTACGGGCGGCATTTGCGGAAACTAAAGAGTATATTACTACAAGTGTTACAGTTAACATATCGGCGAATTGCTGAAAGTGGAAAAATCTGAAGGAAGAAAAAATGCGCCTATATTATCAAAGATAAGGCGAGATTGCTTATACAAATACTTTTCAGGTAATTGAGATTTGCTATCGTATCGAAGCAGACGGCAATCTAATCCTGAGAGTATTCTTAAGACGTGTGTGATTGACGTTATCTGCCAGAAGCCTAATTTCGCTTACCTAATATTATAAATTTTATATAAAAATATTAACCAGGAAATTTCTCTATAGACTCTTATTTTATTTTTTATTTTTCTTATTTAAGTATCAAATTTTGGTGTATAAAAATAAAGCTCAAACGCATATCAGTTAAAAACTAATAAAATCCGACATATAAACTTTTGGCCAGCAGTAAACTGGTGTGTATTATATTTTCTTAAGCCTGAAATGGAAGAATTCCTATTATAGACTCGATTATGTTATGAAAGCTTTGAATTTAAGTATTGTAACGAAAAAGAAAAAAATCTGGTGCGTGCGCGCAACACACAACTTTCACTTACCAACTTACTTAGATAAGAAATTGACGTGTTTTGTTAAATATAATTTCCCAAAGTCACACATTTTTCTACATCCATATCTTATTTTTGTTAATCGTTAAAGCCGTTTTTGAGTAAATAAAAAAACCCGTGAAAATGATACAAAATTTATTAAGTAAAGTCCCCCCTCCGGTTAATCAATTTTAATGAAATTTTAACAGTCATATCTCGGGTATATACATACATCAAATACCCAGTTTGATCAAAATCGTTAAAGCCGATTTAGAGTAAATAAAAAAAAACACGTGAAAATGTTACAAAATTCATTAAGTAAAGTCCCCTCCCCGGTTAATCAATTTTGATGAAATTTTTACAGTCATATCTCGAGCATATAAATAGATGAAATACTCAGTTTAATCAAAATCGTTAGAGCTGTTTTTGAGAAAATCGAAAAAAAACCTAAAAAGTTATTAAGTAAAGTACCCCCTCCCTTTAAGTAATTTTGATGAAATTTATGCTGTCACATCGCGGGCATATACCTACACTAAATACCCAATTTCAGGATCGCACGGTTTATAGTTTTTGAGCTAGTCTGTTCACACACACACACACAGACCATTTCGCGGGACTTCGTCATTTCGACTCAGGGGACCCCAAAACGTGTATTTCCGTTGAAAACCGGAAGTCGAATTTTTTCACGATCGCAATACTTCCACTTACTATATATTTCATATATAGGTAAGTGAAAGTAAAAAAAGTAGCTAGATCCTAGCTAAGCCTGGTACTTAAAATTACTTTAATAATTTTAATTTTTTTAAAATACATAGTGCACTGAAATTCCAGGTGAGGAGGAAGGGACCTAATCAAAGTAAAGCTAGATTCAAAAGATTCAGTTGTCTCTAAAGTTGCTTCCGTGATAAGGAAAGGATTTATAGCTTGAGGAGGAAAATTAAGCCAAGATTTATGTTTCCTTTTTAGGTTCAGCGCTACATTTACAGTCAATTTCGTTTCTTATAATGATTACTTATCGCTTTATTATGTATTACCCGGCCATTATTCAGGAAATATTTGCGATATAAAACATTTCTGTTATTCACGGCTCCCTTGTGACGGAGGATTCTTGTGTCAGTTTATGCCGAAATATTAATAATAATAATAATATATATATATATATATATATATATATATATATATATATATATATCAATGATTAGTAATATATTATAATCAATCAAACTATAGATTATTTAAATCGTTCTAATTCTGACCACCTACCTGATTGCACGGATGAATGGTTACCTACTTCCGACAAGATTAATTTAATAAAACAATTTTTAAATATACAATTAATAAAAGTTAGTGAATAATTTAAGTTCAATATGCTCATACTTAGAAAAATGTAGTGTTTATTATTTGGTGTAGCATAACAAAAAAATTATATGAACAATAAATGAACAACAATAATTTTTTTAATAGAAATATATGCCTTATTAATAAACTTTTATTACGATAGCTTATCTCAGAAGCAAGGTATTTAGATTAATTTATGTTTTATTTGATAACGATACGTATTTTTATAATCAGTATTTCACTGCGGATCATTTTACAAATCTTTTTTTTGTCTTCTGTCTAATTATTATATACCCCTGAAGTAGGACAAAATAAAAAGATTTTCTAAAAAGCTTGCAAAGGAGTTTTATCTTTGAATTATTTTTTTGTTTGTACCTATTCTATTATTAATAATAAAATTTATTAACTTCAGGTCTTATTTTTTATAATTTTGGTTTCAAAAATAAATAATGTTAAATTGACATATTTCTTCAATTTCTACATTTTATAAATTTCTTCCTCATGCAACTAAAGATAGTGTTTAGTGTTTTTTAACACTTAATTTTTTTTCAGAAAATAAAAAATGGAGTACCCTACCATTCCATTTTTATGAGCTGTATTGGTGTAGTGATGAGGTTAGTGAATTGGAAATCTCGTGTTGTGTAATATCATGATAGCATAGTCAATTAATATAGAAGTGCTCATCAAGACCGCAAGAATGAAATGGCTTGGCCATGTAGAGAGAATGACGGAAAACCGGATACCAAGAAAGCTATTATTTGCGAGACCAGGAGAAAAGCGGTTAAGAGCATGGCCCGCCTGAGGTGGCTGGAGGACGTGGAGGCGGACTTGCAGCAGATGGGAGTAGGAGATTGGAGAGCGGAGGCGGCAGACAGGAGGAATTAGCTTAGGATTCTTTCGGAGGCCGTAGCGTTAGTGGATAGATATATAGTAGCCAATTAGTATATAGTCAAACAATTAGTATAATTATATTTAACCTTTTACAGCGGGTAAAAATTACCTATGAAGTATCCCAACTGAATGAATCACAGGGATGGGATGGACCCTATAAGGTACCAACTCCTTCTCTACTATTTTTTTTTACATTATTCACATCTATTACACGAGCCGACCACTATCATTCTATCATTATTCGCAAGTTTTTGAGATTATTCGAAATTTTGATCGATTATTCTTCACCTTTTGTCTCCCAGGGTTGTGAATTTTTCTTCTTTACAAGAAAACTTCTATTTCGAATGACTTAATAAAATAATTCACACGATGAAAGCTTAATAAAGATTATGCTAGAAATTTAGTTAGATCCCACATAAGTTTCAGACATGAGCTTTCTACCTCAAGAGCTTCGACTTCCTATGGTTTCGTTATAATAAAAAATCTGGTGCGATGCGCACACACAACTTTTACTTACTAACTTGGTTACATTAGAAATTGACGATATTTGTTAAAGGGCGTTCCTCAAAGTCACACTTTTTACAACATTCATTTCCTTATTTTTGTTTGTATTTGCTCCCTAAAGTATACTAAATTTTGTTATTATTAAATAAAAGTTTTTTCTTGTGATGATTCGGCAATGCAAGCATAATACTCCATGGCGTCTGATTTTATAATTCTCTATGTAGTTGTTAAAAATTCATGTAGATACCCGAAACAAATAATTTTAAGAATATAAACAACGGTCAGTCATTAAAGGTTTATTGCGCATGTGTAGGTTCAAAGTGTTTTATGAGTTGACGAAATATTTTTTCTTTTTTTCTCATGTTTATGTTTACTTGATTTTTTTCATTTTTCATATTTAGCCTTTTCTTAATTTTTCCGTATAAACAAAATCAAAAGTACTTCAAAAGAAAACAAAAAAAGACACCTTCCCCATTTAAGCCACCTCAGAACATTTTAACAATGATAAAGCTTACCTGGTATGAAAGAATACTTGATTCTCATTAAACATGACGAGTTTGATCAAAATAATCAAAGCCATTTTTGAGAAAATCGAAAAAAAAACGCAAAAAATGGGAAAAGAATTTAGGTAGAGAATAGTCCGGGGAGGCGGTCAATAAAATACAAAATAGTGTAAAACTATTTTATTGTTGCCGACGTTTCGACCCAACTATGCAGGTCTTCGTCAGGGCTAAATAAACAAGACAGAGACAACAATATGAGTAATTAGGACAAAGAATATGAACTGAAAGATAAAATATAAAAATATAAAAAAAAAAGAATATGAACTGACATTATAAGTTATAAATGACTGTGAACTTAAGGTTAAGCATATAATTTATAACACATGGTTGTAATATGGCTATTGACACTGATACTGTTAACACTGATGCCGTTGATACTGATAGTATAGGTGGTGTGATAAGATGAGGTAAGGTACATAATAGTGGATATGTTATGAGAATGGCGTACTATGGGTAGAAATGGTGGCAAAATGGGGCAGATTAGAAGAGGGATTAATCTGCCCCATTTTGCCACCATTTCTACCCATAGTACGCCATTCTCATAACATATCCACTATTATGTACCTTACCTCATCTTATCACACCACCTATACTATCAGTATCAACGGCATCAGTGTTAACAGTATCAGTGTCAATAGCCATATTACAACCATGTGTTATAAATTATATGCTTAACCTTAAGTTCACAGTCATTTATAACTTATAATGTCAGTTCATATTCTTTTTTTTTTTATATTTTTATATTTTATCTTTCAGTTCATATTCTTTGTCCTAATTACTCATATTGTTGTCTCTGTCTTGTTTATTTAGCCCTGACGAAGACCTGCATAGTTGGGTCGAAACGTCGGCAACAATAAAATAGTTTTACACTATTTTGTATTTTATTGACCGCCTCCCCGGACTATTCTCTACCTAATTCTATATCCGGTCAACTATCATCTAACCGAAAAGAATTTATGAAATAAAGTGCCCCCTTCGTTTGATCAATTTTAATGATTTTTTTTTCTGTGATATCAGGGGCATGTACATACATCAGATACCTAGTTTAATCAAAATCGTTAGAGCCATTTTTGAGAAAATCGAAAAAACGTAAAAATTAGACAAAATTTATTAAATAAAGTGCCTCCTCCGTTTGAGCAATTTTGATGAAATTTTTGCTGACACATCGCGGGCATATACGTACACTAAATACCCAATTTCAGGCTTGTGGTTTATCGTTTTTGAGCTAGTCTGTTAATACAGACACAGACCATTTCGCGGGACTTGGTTATATGGGCTCAGGGGCCCCAACACGTGTATATCCATTGGAAACCGGAAATCGAAATTTTTCACGATCACAATACTTTTCCTTTCTATACATTTCATATATAGGTAATTGAACGTAAAAAAAACGTAGAGAAGATGAAGATTTAGATCAATCTTTACCTAAATGTAAAACACAAGATGTGGAATCCACGTAGAGCGTATAGGGAACAGCAAGCACATGCATTGTATGTTGTATCCCTATCTGTTTAAAATGAACTAGGAAAAAAATGTGGGAATTCTACATTGGAGGCATGCTATGCAGTTTTCTAATAAATAACCTTTGCTGTATTTAGTTGTTGTACAAGTATGGAAAAATTACCAAAAAAGTTAATTATTTTCTAATTTGGCAATTATACGAATGTGCTACGCTACTTTTATAAAATAACCTTATGTATATCTTATATATATTTCTCAACCACCTAATTATTCACTTAATAAAATATGTATAAACTATATCACTATAATGGTACACAACTTTTCTTATGTTTCAGTGCATAGAGAAAAACAGTTGCTTGAGTCATAAAGACATTATGTCCCCTCCATCGTTACAACCCCAATGTAAAAAATTGATATATTGTGTTAATGCTTACATTGCACTCTCAGCATGACCCTCTTACTGATGGAAGGTGGAACTCCATTGCTTGCGATGCAAAGGTAGGCTCCCATGTGAAGCCTGCTTACTTTTGTGATGTGAAGTACTTCACCGTCAACCACGTTCACTGAAACAAAATATCGATTTTAAAATTAATATATAGCATATGAAATTTTTTTGATATTTGTTTAATTTATAAATAAAAAAATACCATAATTATGAACTAGATTATAATAACTCGTAGAAAAAAAAAAATAGTATTTTTATGTTTCAATAGTATGACAAAGCATTTCCCTTTTTCTCAGAGCGATTCATTGGTTCCATGCAACTATTACATACAGTTCCCTGGAAACGCGTTTTCATCTCCCCTTTTATATTATTTTGAAATCGCTTACTTCTTTTAAAGACTTATGATATCTTATAAAGAATATAATTAGAAGATAAATATTAAATTAATATAATTAATTTAGGAATATTTCCTGAATAAGGCTGTTAGCAAAAACAGGAAATAATAAGCTATTATTAAAAAGTTTGTTTTGATAATTTTGAAGAAGTCTACATATAAATAACATCTTAATTAGTAACTTTAAACTAGATGATTTTTTGTTTTGTTAAACAGAAAGAATGCCCACCTCTTTAAAACACAGTCGTTCCATACAAGTGGACTTGACAGATACGTGTTATTCTTTACTATATCTATTACTTTTACCTATCTCGATTTCAATTTTGACTCTTCCATTTGCTTTATCGTATCAGCGACCGTATCCCTCGACAATTTAATATTTTTATTCACAAGTATATTATACGCGTTTTTGATTCATATAACTTCCCTAATTTTTACATCTCCACGATGTCATTACTACTTTTGTATAACTTTCATAATTTTTTTTCATTACTCTAACATTTTCTTGTCATGTCTTTCTTGTTAAATATTTTAATATCTAATTCAAAAGTTTTATTAATATTCTTTTGTTCTGTAATTGATAATTAACTTTTATATATTATAAAAATACAACAGTGAAGTGTGATTGAAGTGATGTTCTCTACGTATCTTAGTCGATCTGGAATAGAGAAAATCCAATAACATCAATATGATATTTTTTTTATATTTAAAATTAGCCTATTCTTGAGTTCCATACTAAAATAGATCTGTTCCATGGTATTCTTTAAGAAAGTTATTCAATTGATTAAATATATGTACAATTATTTATTCGATAAAAAATCCATTATTCCGACTTCTTAATGGGCACAGCGGATAATTTTTCTGGAGTCCAAGATTTTTTTATTACTATTTATTCATTAGTTAATACCTAACACCGTTGTGTGCGTGCGGACAGGAGTGAGTGGGAGAATAGGTCGGTAGAATACATGCATAGGGCCTCTGTTCACATGCATTCGCTTAAAATTATTTTTATTTCTCTTAATTTTAGATCTACTTTATCTTTGGCATATATAATTTACACCATTATATAACATAAGTTTAATTTTGAAATTGTTTATTTTATTGTTCGCATTTAAATGCATTAATTAAATAAACGGACGATAATGATTTCATGGAACGCTTATACTAAAAATAGGATATCATAAATTAGGTACATAAATATTGATTCGATTCTGAGAATTCAAGTTCCAGAGGGCCCATTCAGTCATCGGAAATGGCTACTGAAGTAGCCAATTGCACCCCTAGAAATACAATACATTTTATTTGCCCAATTTTCCTCACACAACTTGACGGGAAAACTAATTTGTATTGGAAATGCATACTATAATAAAACAAAAAAAGAAACAATTTTTTTTTTTCTTCAAGATTTCATATTGAAGCGTGAAAATGCATAAGGGTATAAGTGCCAACAAAAATATATAAAGATTTTTTTTTTGCCAAATTGTTATGTGTGCTAAAACCATTCTCCATAAATCGATATAATTAATTTTTATTTGTTAATAAGTAGGTCATTGAAAGATAGCATGGGTGTAAGCGCCGAACGTAGTTCACCTAGTCGGTGTAAGCCATATCATTTCTGGAAAAAATTTTCGAAGGTATTTATACCCATTTGCATTTCCATGCTTCAATTTACATTTTATTTCTAATGATTTAACTATAAGCTCTGATAGAAAAGTTCATCTTGTATAAATATCTTCTTTTGGTATTTAAAGTATAACTACGCCTCCAACTTATATTTCAATCTATATAATGTATTTAATAGTCTTTGAAGAAACCTTCTTTTCTTTCAATAAATACTGAAGTTTTAAATATAAAATATTTTTTCTGATTCAAAATCTTGGGTAAAGCATTACTGTTAGGTGCGCTTAAGAAAACTGTAATAAAAAACTTAAGACAGCTCATTAATATTCTCACTAAATTGATTAAACTTTGTAAGCTTAAAACAAAAAAAGCTTCAAAAGAATATTTTTTATCATTAAGCAGACCCAATTAATGAAAAAATTATTAGTGCTAGAGATATACACCGATGCGTATATTTCAAAGACAATATTAAATTAAATTTAATAGGAACTACTTAAATAAATATTATATGTAAAATTATAATCAGAAATAAAAATTATAACAAAAAAATATTACAGGCAAAGCAACCATATGGGAACCCCCAACTACTTAATCATAATGTTATAAGTAAATATAAATACTCAAATCTTGGAAGAGAATTATTAGAATTAGTGAAGATAAATAAATAATCTGCTAAAGTAAGGCCTAATACAAGATGATAAAATGATGAAAGCTTTTCTTGATTATTTTCAGCTCTTAAATATTGCTCAATTTTTTCTGGATATAAAAAAAGTACCGGGATACCGTTTGCCTTAAGAACTGGAAAATATTTGGAGTGGAAAATAGGATGGGATGAAGTCATTCCGTAGTTTGAATTTCATAATAAGGTTTATTATCTCCACTTATAATTTTGGTTAATGTTGTGATTAATAATTTATTTAAAGCAGTTATAGTGTCAATCCATATTCAAATATTTTTAAAATCCGAAGCCAAAAGGCGAAGCAGTATATACAAGCAACCACACAAAGAAGCAACTATAGGAAGACTAGTAGTCAGTTCCTCTTTTACGGGCGCCAAATAAGGGAGCTTGCCGGTTAACAGGACCCGGATAAGGGAGAGTCTGCTGTACTTCATCAATTTTAATAAATAACTGTCATCATTTTCAAGTTTTCCTCCTTCTTCAGTTAAAAAAGTCTGAATATCTGGGATGATAAAAAAAGAAGAAGAAAGAACAGAAAACTTTATTAGCCAATTCTTCAATAACTATTCAAATGATTGCTCCTTGTGTAACTTAGGAATATAATAGAAACTGCTTTCCCTGCCAAATGGATTATTAAATTTGAATAGCTTTCAGCCAATTATAATTTTCCAATAAATATCGGGTTGTTATTTATAATATTGACCCATTTTTATAGACGTGCAATGCTGTTCTATTCCTCGCCCTTCAAATATATCGTGTTTAATCTTTTTCAGATTATCTTACCTTTTTGGTCGATGACTAATACTCAATGTGAATTATTCTTACGGGCCAGCTATCAACCTGAAATATTTAACGATACTATTCCATAAAATGAAATGCACGACAGCGTCACTCTAGATGTGCATGCGTATATGGTGTCTTTTAATTCGAAAGATCCATACAGGAGATGTGGCATTGGTTAAAGTAGATTGATTGGTAGGCTTAATGATCTATCCGAAAGTGTTTACACTGCAAGACTCAATTAGTAGCATGTTTGCGATCCGCTCTGCATCTAAATCATACATTTACCCTAGATTCTCTACGATCCGTTGAGACCACTCAATCCTTCGCTCATGTCAAAACTCAAATCAGAAAAAAAACTAATGTATTGAGTAAAATCGTAAAGTCAGTGTGGCATGAGTTATTCTTAATTTACTATTTTAAAGTTTAATTTAGATTCATCCAAATCGAATTGGGATTGTTCTAATGCAAACGTAGTATTTTCTAAACTAATTTTTATTTCAAATTAGGTTTTTCCAATTTTAAGAATTTTTAAGGAGTGTTTCATTATTATTATTAAATTACTTACTTGAATAAAAGTAATATGGAGTTAAAAAAATTCTTGAATTGATTTGTAACAATCTTCATTTGTAATGAAATAATGCTAAATTTGTTTAGGAAAAATCTCAATTTTTGGAAAGTTCTGAATTTGATTTATAACTGCCCTATTTAAAACTATAGAAGACTATTCTAAAATTACTTAATTTTTCAAAAAGTAATTCAATAAATCTTTATTGTTTCTCTATTAGTTGAAGAAACATGTCTGCCTATTATAATTTCTATAAGCTATCTCATCATCTAATGCTTATGGCTGAGCTAAGTATTGAAAGCGTTAGATTAAAAGTTAGATTAATGGCGATAGGGAGATTAACCATGTTCTATTTGTTGATCCCCTTGATCTTCAATGATGTAATAATTATTAGCTTAAGCATTGGAAAGGAAAATTACATCATTGCTTACGGAACTATATGAGGGGGACCCTAAGGCCCCCTCCTCCCGAAATTAGTAACATCGAGTAATGCGTTTTTTAGCCTAAACCGGGTTTAATGTCCTCTTGCTCTGGGTTTTGAACTGGCTATCTTCGGGTTATCAGTAATTTGTTTTCGATGGCAAGGGGTGTTTCCTAATGGACATGGCCCACTCGGCTAATAAATATATTAATTTTCTTTGTAGCGGTACCAAAATCCCAGAAATATTCTTTTGGTCATCCGTAAAGATAAGTCGGATCTCCCACCGGTTGTCCCCTCTCCCTCCATCCAATATTTTTTTTTTAATTTGCGCTACTGATTTAAGGGGAGCACAGAGACTTGGCGTCATTTTCTGTATTTTGGGTACTATTTGTCTTCTTTCATCCAAAATTTGTTCCAAAAGGTTAACAGACCTTAATATTTAATAATTACAATATTTTAATCATATATGATTAAATTTCAGGGAACATTAAAATAATAAAGGTGTATTTGTTCATCCTATAAGAACTCTTATAATTATTTAAATCATTGTCATGTAAAAAAAAAAAACAAAAAAAAAAAACGGATATCTGCTTTTATAACTGGAGATATCCATTCCTTAATTTTTCTTGTTGTCCTTAAAAATTTTTAAGTAGGATTTTTTTTAATTGAGATATGATGTAGCTTCGAATGAACTTTAGACAGTCCCTAAATAGAATATTTATTATATTGTCTTTGCTTCATGTAAATTTAGTGTGACCTACAAATATAGGCTTTAATCTTGTTTTGAGTCCTCATTTATATGTATGTTTCGAACATGAATGGCAAGTCTGCTATTCGCACTTGAAGAATGAGTTCATTAAAGTTGCGAATCTATCTTGCATTTGGGTATGTTATCTATGCGTGTTCCACATTAATGAGGGAGGCTGCGGAACTGCACATTGAGTGAAAATTATTTTTATAAAAAGTTTGTTGGACGTTATAATATGTTTGGATGTTAAGTATGGATGCATGATAGTTATGATGCTAAGTGTGGATACTTATAACTTCAAATTAATGCTTGGCTAGTACTAATTGATAGATTTATAAAAATGATTTTATAAAAAAATAATAACCCTGGTTCTGACTATTAATGATTCAAATGGCTGTTTATTATGCTTTGGCGGAACCAGATAATTAATTTTTTTTCTTTTCCCTAATAATTTTTTCTATAGATGATTCTTGATATTCTTTTATTTGTCTTTTGTTTCAGGTGATTAACATCCAACTATATTTCTATTATAATTTTTTTATTATCTCATGGACCATTTGTCCATCATTAAGCACCTAAAAGTTATTCAGTATAAAATTCATAGAGTACCTAACTCTTTATATAATCTTACAATAAATTTCTAATTTCCTACAGAACTGTTCTACATTATTTGGAAAAATAGCCAAAATTTATTAATAATTTATTTATTTATTTGATATATATTTTAAAATTTCTATATTGCACATTGCATAAAATGTTCCGTCTTCCTATCACTACATAATGTGTCCAAAATTTATATTTTTATATAAAATCCACGGGCTTTCTGTGGACTGTTCTTATTTTACGTTCTTACATTCGGAAATATAAATAAAGACAAACAATTTCTTTATAAGTTTTATTTTCTAAAAAATATACAATTAAAAATAGCCAGATCATTTTTTATGAGTATTCTTCTTCACAGCAAATCAATTCTTCCTTCAAAGGCTCCATATTTCATGCAATTTTAGGACAAAGATTTTTATTTAGTCCGATCTGAAAGATTTATATAACTTTTCGATGGATGAATTGATGATAAAATTATCGACTTCACATACACACACACAGAGGTAAGGAATCTTGAACTTGATACAATTATTACTTACTTTCATCACAATACATACATGTATGTATGGTAGCAATTGTAAAAAAAATTGTTTCGAACCCTCCATATTATTTGAATTAGATTAGTAATTACAACTGCTTTCTAGCTAGCTTCCAAAAATAGGGACATATTCTCTTCGTGAAGCTATTAGGGATCGGATAGTTAGAGCTGTAGGTAGATGTAATCTGACTGACCACTTTGGGCACATGGACCGTAAGCATGAAGGATAATATCTTCTCCAGTGGTCGGTAAATAAGATTATCGTCGCTAAAACTCAGCTTGAAGTTTCCCCATCGAGATATCGCCAGGGATTTCCACTTCGGTAAGCAAGCCATCTCGTCCGTTGGATGCTTGGAGTTGTCAACAAGCATCTCTCCGGTTATTCGAGCCCTAAGATCATCGTTGCTAACTGTAATGTTACCCAAGTAATTCAAGAAGAACAGCTTCCAATGAGTTTTATATCCTAGCTCGAACACACTCATCCGGATCTCCATGTTCAGGAAGAATCGCGTAGTTTGAGGACCACACCTAACACTTCTTACCGAAACAGGAGCGTCTTCCGCCCTTTTCGCGGAGGTGAAATCCCTCAAAGAATAGTTGCTCGAGTACGTGAGGTAGCTGTTGAAGTTATAGTTGAAGCTGTCACGAAGCACCGTGATGTTGCTATAGGTTTCCCTGATGGCCTGGTTGGCCTCCCTGATGACGAAGTCGGCGATTTGCTGGTGCCTGGACTGGCAGAGGCAGAAGCCGAAGCAGGCGAAAATCACCACTAACCTGAACATCTTTTCACTGACTGAGAGAATACTCTTGTCGAGACTGCTTTTAAATACATTATTCGGTTTAATTTCTTCCATTATCAGTAACGATTAGGATCAAATGGATTACCCGATTTGGGGAGATTAGGCTATCTATTGCATGAGTTTTAAGCTTGTTACGATATACTTGCTATCACGTGTGATAACCCTGCTTATTTACTGCCTAATCTTTTAGATCATTACTTAAAGAAAGAAAAACTTAGGCTCATCCTTTCCTTACTCTTAAAATGTTACAAAAGAACGTAGTAATAATAATAATTATCAATTACAATCTCTGTCCATGAAATCTTATTTTATCTTCCCATCCTTCCCTTTCTGCGTCATCTTTTTAATATAATTGACTAATCATTTGATTTCATCAATAGTTAAGCTAAATATGATTGAGTAAATAGGATAATTTATTAATTTTAATATTTTTTTCATTTATTAGTTTTACAAGGGGGCATTAATTATATTAGATTAGGAGCAATATATTTTTAATGAAGGACTTTACTACATTTTATGAGCAGCCTACAGAACTTTTATTCCTATATTAAACTTCCGGGAATGATTTCTACACATTTCATGTGCGGCTGGATTTGTGAGACTGATGAACCCATCACTGTCAGTCACAATTCATGTAAGTTTTAATTACAATATTAATAAAGGAGGCTAGTCGTGCGATATAGCTTTGGTGACCATCTTGATTGGCAAATTACTGTGTATTTCCAACGTTAGAATCTGCGATTTTAGAGCTAATTCGACTACTTTATAATAAAATTAGAGACATTTTATGATTAAGTTTGTAACGGTGGATATCAGTTACAACGGTTGTTAAGCTGATTATTCCATTGACATAAGCAATCAGTCGTCTCAGGCCCCGGGTTCGAGAACAGCTGTAACAGTTACTTTTCTGTACTATGCTACTCTAGCTACGGATTGACCCTGTTGGTAAGAGGTTATCCAGGAGCGCACTACTGTATCATCTATGAGTGAATAAAGAGCAACTGTTTGCTGGTAAAAAATATATAATTAATAAATGAGTTTTAAAATTAATAAACATGGTGTAGTGATTTGTAGGATACAATGGGTAATGTTTGACAGTGATTCTTAAACCAATCACCAATGTTATTTTAAAGTTATTGAGTTAATGTAACTTTTAAAGTTAATAGAACCATTTAAAGTTTCATTTTAAAAAATAGAAAGTCTATGGTGATTCCAGGTTTCGCCATGGTAATTACATGGCGATTACATCCTGAAATAGTAAAATGCAAATTAATTTTTTAAAAATAGAATCAAACATCTTAATTGATTTTTATTCATTCATTAATAGTGCCGGAAAAGTGCAAAACGAAATACCATTATAAAACTTTGATTTTAACTCCATATCAGTTGTTAGAGATTCTTCCATATTACAGATATGTGGAGTCCGCCCAAATCGAAGGAGCGTGGGATTAATTTGCAACAAGCAGGTCAAGCGAAGCATCATATTTAATATTGTTTAGCTGTTGAATCTAATGAGACCATTTTCTTGACAGGTCAACCAATAAAAAAGTTATAATAGATCATAGGTAAAAAACAATTTGGGGCTGAATAATTAACCTCTCCTCCACTAAATGATGGTCCTTTCAATTTGGTTGGACCCTGCAGGCCTCGAATCTTGCAACTAATACGATGATAAAACAGAAATTTCACGATGGCACTTATTTTTTTATAATCATGATCGATTTTGTTCTATTTTTCCTTCGAAATTATTCTTAAGGTTTGTCTTTATATCCGTACCCTCGTTCTCTGTTAAGAACTAAAATAGCCATCGCCCGACAACATAGGACGGACTCCTTACTTTCACAGTGGTGTAAATAAGAGCTAAGAGAATTCCCCGACGAAGAAAAGGGACGAGGCTAAAGAATGTTTGCCGGAGCGTTGATTAGATTGTGCCGCCCTGCGGGAGCACCTGGAGCACACATCAGTCCTAACTGCCGGCCCCTCCCCGCGGCCCATTATGGCACTTCCTCGCCCGATCCCTAACGAGGGGAACTCACAAGATTAAGCCGATGGGACGTCTCGGGTTCCTTCTCTACCTTTTAAGTAGACCTTTTTATAGGAGAGCAGGAGACCCTTAGTGCAACCTGATCCGCGGATTTTCTGAATCCAACAAGGAAGGACGTCTCACAAATATAGGTAGTAAAATTTCCTATTTATTTAAACTGTTTTTCCCACGTTCGACTAATCACACTATAATATGATAAAAAAAAAAAAAAAAAAAAAAAAAAAAACATGGTACGGTGCGCGCATTATTCAGGGGACCCCAAAACGTGTATTTCCGTTGAAAACCGGAAGTCGAAATTTTTCACGATCGCAATACTTCCACTTACTATATATTTCATATATAGGTAAGTGAAAGTAAAAACATGGTACGGTGCGCGCATTATTCAGCATTCACTTACCACGCTTCTTATTTTGACTGGAAATAGGCATCTTTTTTTGTAAACAGGAGTGAGGTAGCGAGAAACTAACTTGTTTCTCCCTCAGTGATTTTTTTTTCTATTGGGAAGTACTGTAGTTAATTCTTCTACTACATCAAAATTATAAAAATTACCCCTAACCCGAACATCAAAATAAAGTTGAAATTTATCATAAATTGTTCATTACCTTCTTATAAAATTGCTATATATTTTCCGTATTTAAGTAAAGATTTTCCAACTTTTTAAAGTTTTTCTCGACATGTAAGTTTATGCCGTTTTATAAAAATTGATTCTTCGGTAAATTAAAAGAAAACGGTATCTTATTGATTTAAACCGACATTTCACTGTAAGGGTGACATAAAGAATTTTATAAATATATATATGTCAGAATGTGAAAAAAAATATTTAAGAGTAACTTTATTTATTTTAAAACTCAAATAAATGTGGAATCGCAATAGTCAATCTATTTTATTGTCTTTATGATTAGCTCGAAATACTTTTAGTCTATACAGTGACTAATCACTGCGGATGTACTCAGAAGGAAATTATTCTCTTCTTTTACATTCCACAATGCCCTAAAACTCAAGGACTCCAAACGCGAGGGTAGACTCGGTAAATCACCGGTTCCAAAGGCAATCTGTCAAAAGTCAAATTAACCGAAGCAACTGACTGACTACGCCAAACGTACCGCAACCTTAAATATCTCTCAAGATTGCGTATTCCCGGCACCGCAACAACCACTGCTTTTCCCTCTTTCATTAACTGCAATTTGTACTAGTCGTTCCACGGTGGAACAACGCAGCTCGAGAGGGGTGGGGGAGCAGTAAAAGAAAAACCCGTTAAGATTTAAAACGTGCTTTGGGGAAATGATCTACTCTTATCTGGGAGGTTAAACGGCTCACGTTCTTTGCTATTCATTGGTAGCCCGGATGGGGGCCAGTGATTTAACGCACTAACAACCTCCTAGTGCCCCTACAATGGATCGACTATTACGCTCCCTATATCGGGCATTAGGCACTACCCTCCACCGGCCCTCCTAATGGTGGCCCCGGGGCATTCACAAAAAGTCTTACAAAAAATAAATGTTCGATTAGTTTACTTAAGTGAGTCCATTATGTCTTTTAGAAAAAGTCAACTTTCCATTCCTATTTTCTTGAATCCAGTGGCTTGTTAGAATTTTCTTTTTTCTAGGTAATTTAGTGATTTAACAATTTATTGATAAAATATCTGAACTGTATTAAAAGAGTGTTATGAAACAATTAATACTAACTTTTAGCAGTTTTTTTTAATGATAAGTGGCAGACCTTGGTTTGCTACAAACCATTAAACACGTTTCATGTTTTTCTTCTTTAATGTTAGAAATAGTTGTTCATTTTTGTATGCGCAAATAACCTTCCTATCTATGAATAGAAATAGAAACTACTTATTAGAAAAGGCGTACAAAATTGCCATCGCAAGGGAACCTTTAATTTTTGTTCTATTCTATTGGGAAGTCAGTTCTTCATTATGTAACATTACTGGCTTACACTGAATATACTCTGATTCTTTGGGAGATTTTTTATATAAATATTTTTTTGAGTGGGTTATATAAAAAATCAAGCCCGGGCTCAAATGAGCTAAGCACAATAGAGCTCAGACTGAACCATCGATTTTTTTGACAATAAAACGTGAATAGGGATCGATTGAAGAGGTTACAATAACGATAGTACTTTTTATTGGAACCTGGAGTATTTTTTAGAATAGGACAGCGACATTGTATTCTACTCGTGTAGTGACGGTTATTATTCTGTTATTAAAATAAAAAGATAAGAAAATGGTGATTTAAGTAAATTGTATTCATTAAATTCTCACCGATTTCCTATGTTTTTCTGATCAGTAACATTTTGAGCAGCAGTAACTTCGCCTTATCATACAAAAATGCTTCCGTCTCCTCCTTTTTCCCATTGTAAAACGAAATTTAAAATATTGTCCGTAATTAAGGATTTAAGGTTTGATTTATTTTTAAGACTGATTAATAAGTTTGAGCGAAGATATATTGTTGAATCGATTTAAGTCTGTTTCCATATTACATCAGATTTCTATCAAGAACGTCATATGAGTAAGTCAAAGCATCGTGAATCTTCTTATGGGCTGACCTTCGAGATAAACACTGCGCCTAGAATTATATTGTTTACTTTGATCTTAGATGCAATACAAACATCATAAATACAGGGTAATCCTACTGATCCAAGGTTCGTAATGAAATTAAGATACCGGATTAATTGGCATTTTGAGCAAAATGTAGTAGTGATATTCCATTAATTTAAGTAATAGTTAATTCGTGGAACGGGACGGTTTTTAGACCAAAATATTAAAAAAGTATAAGTCAAAAATAGAGCAATAGCTAATTTCCAAGTGTTAACTTTTTCTGTATCTTTATACAGAGTATATTTACTGAAGTTCAGGATTATTTATTTTGTTTAGTTTTATCAATTTCTTTTAAATCATGGTTATGTTTTTACTTTGTTTGTTTTCCATATTTTTTGGAAATAGTGTATGAATGCGCTCGGTTGATTATTAATAAAAGTGACAGATAATTAAAAGATTAGTTGATTAGGCAGAGTAACGAAAAAAATAATAAATGATATGGAGTAAAATAGAAGAGTTAAAAACTCTATGAGTGATGAAACTGCTAAGCGTATAATGGGGAGGCATACACAAATATTCGTCTACTTTCCGTATGATGATTTACGCCGAAATGAAGTTAGATAAAACCGTAATGAGACCAGTGGAGTGCTATGCTTCCGAATCGTTGTACCTCACAAGTAGATGCTCTAATGATAAATTGAATTTAAACAGATTGTTTTACATACTTATTCATTAATAATTAACAAGTAATTGTATCATATTATAAAATTAACTATGATGAAAAAATTCGTGTGAGCTGATTTAAAAACATAAAAATAATAAAGGTTTTATTGATCAGATAAGAATAAAACGTAAATAATAGTATTATAATGAATAATAACAAATCATTATATGTAAAAAATATAAAAGTAAGTCGCTGACTGATCAACTGGGAAGTCTGAAGTAAAAAGATATTGCAGCAAACACACTTCTTTTCAATAGTTTTTTTAAAGCAGTTTCAATATATTTTACATTGAATTCAATAAAATATATTAAAATTTTGGAGAATGTTCAGCTTATTTTCCGATTCCCAACTCTGAAGTAATCTACCTTTCTTCACTGCCTAAACCAGAACGACTGTCGTGAAAGTTACTCGCAAAAGTTATCATTTCTTGCCGAGCATACGCTACGTGTCTGTTCGTTCCAATTCTCACCCCTTCGGACACTAGTTTAACAAAAGTTTGTAACTTGAAGCTTTGTTAGACAAACTTCGTAGACTCAGAAATTCAAGTGACTCAACTTTATACCTGACCCGAGTTGGTTAGCCTCAGAGATGGAACCAAATATATTTAGAAATATTCCAAACTGTTGTTGAGGGGAAGCATCTTAAAACGATTCTCGCCTAACTTCTAAGCCTTTTGTGTGGCAGGATCTACCGCATCCGTCGTTTTATTGACCCGGAAGGAACGAAATTATTTAGATACCCTCCCTCCGAATTTTCCAAACAGGAATTAATGATGTTTCCTGATATATTGTACATAGAAATAAAATAAACCAGAGAAACTAAAAAATATTATTTATTCTTTTAAGAATGCGCTGTTTGTTTGGACTCCCCAAATTGATTGACCTAAAATTTGGATTAAACTTTGGAACACAATATAAGGCCATAATCCTAACTATATTTTCTATTTTATTAATCACACGTTCGCCTAAATGTCTACCACACTGTTAAGAATGTTTATGTCTAATTATTAAACTGGATTCAAATGGGTTATAGAATATTAAGAAGTTTAATGTCTGTTACTTTTCAAACGGATGCGTTTTTGTTTTGCTGTTGTTCTTAAAATATTAAAAATATTTTAAAAAACCATATATATACTTTTTCATGTTCAGCTCTATGAATAAGTAAAAAAAAAAAAAGTAATGAAACAAAAGAAAGGTAAGCAATCCGACTTGCTTTGTTGGCGACATTTTATTTAACAATAAAAAAAATTAGTTTATCTGTAGAGATCAAATACAAACAAAACTAAGTAAACGAATGTGGAAAAATGTATGAATTTCACTAATGGCGTTTACATATCATTCATGTTTGGGCAAAAGGACTTAAGTCATAAAAACATTTTTTTATATAATTTATTCGTTATTCATTATTTATTAGAGTCTCTGTTGAAAGAATATAGTTTCATTTATTATTCTGTGATAAAGAAATACAATCAGAAAGAATTTATAACGATTTTCAATAGCTTGGTAAATCGTTGTTTAAACTTAACAATCCATGACTTAACCCCTTCTGACCAAACACCAGTGATATGTATCAAAACAAGTCAATTTCTTATCTCAGTAAGTTGGTAAGTGAAAGTTGTGTGTTGCGTGCATCGCACCAGATTCTTTAATTCGCTGTTTGTTTATTGAGAGCATCATGAAGTTAGTGTGTGTGTCGTTGGTCAGGAATATTTTTTAAGATAATTTTTGATGAAGCCTATAATTGCATCGTCAGTTATTAACATGAATATCCGATTAACGTGAAAAAATGAAATAGCGTAAAGTCCTCCAAAGATTTTCTAATTTTGACCGATTTTTTTAGTTTCAGGAAAGGTTCGAGGATTCAATTGGGTTTTTCGTTTTCGAATCTTCCTTCTACAGGGCTAGTGAAGCCGATAAACCACAGATTCCTTAACTAGGTGTTAAGTGGACGCCACCTCCTGGCGTAATTGGCAGATAGAAGAACAAGAGGAAGAGGAAGCGGGGCGGACCCCGATAAGACGATTGTCCCCGGACAGTGATATATGAGGGGGGTATCGCTGCCCGCCGGAGATTGTGCTATTTATATAGAGCTGCTCCTGTCCCTTCTTATATAGCCTATATCTCTCCTCTCCCCGCTCCAGGATATTAGTTACCAGTTATTGTCTGCTCTAAGGTCTAAGTCTACTTGTCTCTAAGTCCCTTGGCCTCCTCAAAAATATAAGGTTTCTTTAGGTTAGGTCTCACACCTTAAGTATTAATTTCTATACTCTCTAAATTTTATTTAGATAATGTGGATTATAAAACCGCGATGCTGCTGAGAAAGGCAGTATTAAATCTGATAGCTGCTAATAATAATCACGTAAAAACCAGTCATATTTTGTTTTTCGCTAATTTCACCATATATACAAACTTTTGGTATTTGAGGACAAAAATCTCTTCTATATGGATGATGGTAACACCATGGATTCTGTCATAGTTCATCATGACAACCAGCACAGAAACATTAAATTTGAACAGGAGACCATGGAATTCAACCACGATAGCTCACAAGCATCCTCAACGAACCGGAGGACATCGTTGACATAGCAGAAATAAGAATTTGGATAGGAGACGCTTGTTCTACAAGAAGTGGTTGAATATTTAAATGTCAAAGACATTTTCGTTCTGTCAAATTTCCTAAAATGAAGCATGAGCTACACGTTTGATTACTCATGAAATAATATTATTATGTTTATTATAGGTTTTATAAAGCCGAGGTTTCGATCCAGCTTGCGGATTTTCATCAGTGCTTCTGAGTCCAGAGTAATACTTTTTTTCAGTAAATTTTTTTTTGATTTTGAAAAGTATCGATGATTGAAGATTGATTGATTTTTATTTTGAAAGGCCAGGTACAAAAAAAAAGGCAAATGTACTTAACATCGATGTCTTGACTAAATGTAAATGGGTACATTTTTTTTAAAACATACTTAGATGTTTTGATAAAAACAAAGAATTTTTAAATGTCGGTGATTTCATAAAAAGCCAAGATGTTTAGACAAAAACAAAAATGTACTTAACATCGATGTTTTAACAAAAACAAAGATTTTTTTTAATCCTGTTTTACCTACCCTTTCTTGTTTCCGTAAAATGTTCAACTTCAGATTAATTTTTGAAATAAGAAAACGCAAAACCATAGTATCATTTGTATTACTTATTTAATGTAGTTGCTAGCAAAATCTTTTAAAATATTCACCAGAAATGTGATTCTCTGTACATACTAGGGAAGCGACATCCATGTATGAATATGTTTGGGACCTAACAGGTTAATATTTAATAAATGAATATGAAAAACCATCAAATTTGAAAACATCGATGTTTTTGTACATTATTTATGAAAAACAACATGTTTTACGTTAAACATCGATTTAAATGTAAAATGTGCCCTATTATATCCCAGCGGTTTTCTTCCCGTCGAATCACTGATATTAAACTAAGCACCAGTGAAATATGAGCAAGATTGCTATGTAAAAATCGAATTGCGTTTATCTGCAAGTTCAGGAATTAATCTTGGTTCACTTCCTGGTTCTATCCCACCCGGAAAAGATATCATAGAAGCGGAGGGTGTATCAGGTAATGGATGCTGGTGGAGGTCATATAAGTGACAAAGAAGAGGGGATGAAAAATTCATTGACAAGCCGCTGTTAACAGGCGGCTGCAAGGACGCCTGGGGCGCTGCCTGGAATAGTGCCTAGCGTTCTCACTTGTTCGTTCCTTTGCTATCATGTGCTCATCTCGAGAGCCTCCTTTGTCTACCTCCCTATACACACTAAGCTATCTGACGGCCAATTGTATCTAGTATTTGTTCTTATATTTGGATTGATAAATGTGCATCCTATTAATTATTTACAATACAGAAAATAGCGTTCAAAGGTCTGACGATAATTGGCCATTAATTAATTATCTATAGAAGATGATGAAAACGCAATAGTTGTATTTTTAAAAGTCATAAATTTTAGAATTTTATTGAACCCTACATCTAACATCTAAATTCTTAATACCGATACTACCTTCTTTATTGTTTTCTGTCACCCATAATTTTTACGTTACTATTGTATTGTATTGTGTTTTATTTTTTACACTTATATTTCTCTTCCTACTTTTGCAAATGTTGTATGGGGGCTAAAATGACCCAAGTGGTTGAAGAGTCTCTTTTTGTTATAAATAAATAAATTGAACCCTCTGACTGAAAAAATGTCTATGCAAAATGTACTTGACTTAACATGTAACTGACTTGATAAAACGTCTATGTAAAATGTATGAATTTGTTCATGAGCTAATTAATTTATTTGATGTTTTATATCATAGAATTTTAGCATACTTCAATGTTATAACAGTCTAAAACTAAGTATTTGTGTTTATTTTGTTTGTTATGGATCAATATCTAATTCCTATAAGTTTTGATTTTTGTTAAATCAGTTAGACCTCTCTTACGGAACTTAAACCGCGTAAAATTTCCAGGACAGATCTAAGATCCAACAAACATATGTATTCTTTATAGAAGTGATTTCAAGACAAACTTGACGAAAATTACAGTAAATTTATACAAAATATGACGATAAAAGTTGTTTTTAAGCACATTAGAAAAGAGCTGAAGAGAAGTTCGCAAAGAGATCTCCGAATTTGAAATTGGCTTCTAACTTTTCTTGGTTAGTATACAATATAAACAAAATAACTAATAAGATTGCGACTTACTACTAGGGAAATAATTTTTAAAATATATTTAGTCATTCGAACTTTGTTTAAAAAAAAAAAAAATGAAGATTTTAAGTAAAAAGATAAATGAAAAATTAACAGGTCTAACAAAATAACTAGCTAGTCAAAGCTTGAGGGTTCTTTTTTTTTTTTTTTTTTTTTTTTTTTTCATTTTTCTTTATAAATCTAACTTTTGAATGAATATTTCAAATATTGGTAAGGTGACATAATGTCTTCGCCAACAGAAATCTTCGAAGGATTAATCTCAATCAGATCAAATAAGAAAGAAACAAGAGAACATCCATCCATTTAAAATCCGCCAAGTTATAAAACAACTTTAATTTATTTAAAAGCAAATAGAATTACGGATTTAACGAAAAACAAAAATGTCTATTCATTAGATAATTAAATGAGTTTGTATTGTGGAATGGTGAAATTGTTCATCTTGTACTCCCTATTGATTCACGAATATTTCCCCAAAGTCTAAGACAACCTATTGTTACGCGAATCCAACTTCTCTTTTTTCAATATCATAAGAAAATAAAAAGGGAAAAATTCAAATTTTATTTCAGCATGAAATCGCCTATATCAAACCCAAGCTTCGAAAGATGTATCGATTTCAAATAAATAAGAGGTTTGTCCCGCTCGGTCGTGGCGTACTCTTTCTTCCCCATCTCCTTCCCACCCCTCCTATGAAATATAAAGGGGGATGTCATTTTTTCTCAATAACGAATACATTTACATGTCGGTGGTGCGTGAGGGAGGGGTTCCTCGGACGGGTTTCGCACTACATGTTTTATCACACCCTCGCAAGACCTACCCTCCAGTATTTTAATGATTTACACTCCGTTGGTGGTAAACAAGTGAGGAGAAGGGTGAGGAGAAGATTTGGATTTCGTCCAAAATGTCACCAAGATTAATTCCACAGCTAAAGAAATAATTCCGTATAGATTTAGCTCTTGCGATGGCACGCTGTGTGTATTATTTGGCACATCCTTTTCTCAAGTGTTGCTCTTTCATTTTTAAAAGAAACCGTCCATTATCTAGTATCTCGTAGGGGACGACGCTCTGCATTGCAGTATCTCAGATTTACAAACCGGGAGATCCTCTTACTATGAAAATAAGATGGGAAAAAAAGATTGAAAAAAAAATGGCATATTCTGACGAAAATGTCTGTCAATTTAAGAATTTTTCATAATTGATCTTATATAACAACGAAGGAAAAAAACAATTCTGTTTATCGCCACCGTTGTTATCTTTTTAATTTACATAATACATTAAAGCTATATATCGGTCTCTATGAATATAAAATATTTAATATAATTTAATCAAACAATTCATTGATAAATTAGATCTTAACAACATCAAAAACAATTTAGACAGCAGGTGATTTACATGAGTCTATATAACAAGAGTTATAAAGTACTATCTAACACTTTCATCCCTGCACAAAAATCAAGAACCATTATATGAATGAAATAAATCAATCATTTGAATCTTTTAAAATAATAAAATCTCATATTCATCTTGGTTATTTAATAAAAATATTTATTTTCGTTGGAAATTCCTATATCGTAATGGAATGTGAACAACTTAAATTATTTTTGAACAGATTTTATTTAGTATGAAAGTAGAATAACAGAATTAAATGACAAAATATAATCTTTGACTGCACAGCAGACATGCTTAAACCAGGGCCTAGGTTGAAGTTTTGGGTCTCGGTGAATCTCCAAAAGAGCACAATGTAACACTAATGTGGGTCAGTAATTTTTATTCAAAGAGAAATAACAATAGTCAATGCTACACGAATTATAAAAACAGAAATATTAAAAAGAACAATTAAGAAGGTTACAACAATTATCACTTCGATACAAATAATCATATGGCTTGAGCTTCAGAACCAAAACTAACTGTCCAGTCGATAGCTCCTTACATAATAGTCGAAAGGAGGATGGTCTAGAACCTCGTGGAACGTCGTGGATGGCACTCGAACATCGTAGTCACAAACACGTGCTATGACGGTTTGTTCCAGATGTTAGTTCCTTCTGAATAAACTGTCTGGGACTTCAACCATGATTTTTTATTTTTTTTTAACTTTACAATATAAATTAATAATGGTTAGGCAATATGTATATCGCTAGTAGTTGGAATGAAAAAAAATTACTAGTTACTACGGAATCAATGCTTTGCCTATAATTAAGAGAGCGCAAGCATATTGAGAAATGATGCAGAAATATTTCGATTAAGGTTATACCGCAATCCAATGACTTAAATTAAAATATTAGGAATAATTTTCATAGCTCGACTCAAAGTAGTCCAACGAATTAAAATAAACTCCTAAAAGGTAAAATGAACAGTTATGCAATGTAAAATATACAGAAAAAATATAGAAGAGTTAAGGAATATTCATTCTAACATCTATTCCTTTCATTCATTTCTTATTTTTTCTACAACTACCTCTATACTACTTTGCTAATTCCTTCTCCTTTAATGGCACGATGGGAGCATGAAGCTGCCCTTGGCCTGCTCACAATTTGCCAACCATTTTCTCCTATCCCTTTCATCAGCAGTAGACATCTTCATTAGAGATCGGATTACTACGAGGGTGCTCACCATTAAACACACTCTGTTGGCCACTCTTTCGTTCCTCATCCTTATAATATGATCCTTATTTTTATTAATCCTTATTTTTAGTTAATCCTTGATAAAAGATGAGTTCCGCTGTCAGTACACTGCTTTTTCTATATAACCATTGGCCATTCTCACATAAGGGTCCGAGAATCTTCTTCAAAATAACTCTTTCTAATCTGCCCAGCAGGTTGGTATTGCTCCTGCTGTTCTCCAAGTTTCTATATGCGTCTACTCGTCTAATGGAAAGACGTACGTGATAAGACTGAGTAGTTTGCTTTTAAATATTTTAGAGATGGCAAGGTAGGCTCTATTTCCTGCTTATATTCTACTTCTGACCTCTTCTTCCACATAAAAGGTTCTCATTGATATCGGTCTATTGCCAGGTAGCAAAAGCCTCTGACCGATTACATGATGAAGGGAATCATATCATCTTGACTCTGCCTCAATGGTTGCTTATTTAAGGCTATGGGTTATGAAACCGTTATGGTTATGTTGCCGCTAATTAATATATATATATTTTTTTTGTGAAATATTCGATAGAAATACGTTTCTATATCTATAGTAGGAAGTGGCATCGATGTTTAAATAAGATAGGGCCTTAACAGATTAATATTTAAAAAATTGATACTAAGAAACATCGATGTTTCATCATTTTTTTATATTCAATATAGATGTCGCATTCTTTACCAGCTTTAGTTGTCAGAACTGAAACACCCAAGACACAGGAATCCTGAAAACTCGGAAATATTGGACGTAAACATATTTTCCCTAAAGATGTTTATTTTGAAAACGAATTATTATAGATACAGTATAAAATTATTTTAGCATCGGATACCATTAATTGCAGTCGTTTAAAAAACTGGATAAGGAACAAAAAAGATGTTTTTGTGTCTTACTTTTATAAAAAGTAATAAAATCAAGCAAAGATCACTGGTAAATGACTAAGTTTTAAGCTTTTATTTATATTTTAGGGTTCAGGCTGTAGTTGCGGAGTCAATATTGAATCCGAAAGTGTTTTTCCTCTTCCTGACTGGAAAACCCTAAAAGCTACTCTCAGGAGTAATATAACCAATAAATCCATATCGGAGAGAAAGCAGAGGTAGCTAAATCAAAGGGAATGCCTTCTAAGAGTCGCACCGCATTGTGAGTGCCGGTATTTTATCCGATGTGTGGCGAAGAATTGAATATTCAAATATGTTGAGAGGGGAGGGGGCCCTAAATTGTCCTCGACTTAGGCAGTGCCCTTGTTGCCAGCTTTTTTAAATGTCTTCCATTTTAAACAGCGGGAGTGTCCCTTCTTTTTTCTTGTTCTTTTTCGTTTTTTTTTCTTTTCTTTTTTAATTTACTCTTGGTGAAAACCAGTCCTTTCATAGTTTTGACGAATTCTAAACATTATATCGAGTCATTAGTCTTGATGTTTAGCCTTTCTAAAATGTTCATACTGATAATGTACTTCTAAGAAAAGAGTTATTTCAATAAAGTCTTATCTATTACTAAATATGGACATAGACTCTAGCTAGTTATAATTAATTACCTTTAGTCATTATTTACCCATCTTTAAGAACATCTACAGAATTTTCAAATAAATGATAAACTAAAACAACTATGAAAGAAAATGATAAAAAATAGTCACAGACTTTAAAATCTGGTAGTTCCATGTTACACGAATCATATTCTATATTTTAAATATTTCTATGAATTTCCGGCTTTTCTAAAGAATTTATATTCTGATCCTATGAATTGTCACTACGAAAATTGAGCAGTGTAATTACAACTGGCCTTAACCTGAGGCTGTTGCCAAAGGATTGTTACAAAGGGCTCAAAGGGCGCGGTTAAAATAAAGCAGAACTTCGGTCAACTACGACCCTTTGACTTTCAGAACAATCGCCATCTGACAGACTCTGAAACATCCCGGCAGCGATGATTGGATTTTAGCAATAGCTTTTATCCTCCCTTTTCTTTTTTTACAGCGTGTTTTTTCGTTGTTACACGTTGTTTTGTAGCCTTTACTTATGGAGTTAAAATTCACTTTTTTTACAGCAAAGGAAGGTCTCTTATGCTAAATGTATTCTGAGTAGAGTAGATACCTTTTATACTGAGGGTATGATTGTCCTAATAAGATATCGATAAGGGAGATAGCAAATCTAACGTATTAATTAAATCATTTTGTAGAGTAAAAATAGGTACCGTATCATATGGATTACTGTATCTTAGTGTGACATTATAAAGTTAACAGATTTCTGCCCGAAAATGGATTCGATTAAAATAAAAGTTAAGAAACTAGAAAGACCTAACAAAAAATGAGGGAATCCCAATTGAATGAAAATTCAGTGAGAATGACTGAAACAAACTATCAGTCGAATAGGCTTATGCTTCTAGTTTTGCTTGAGACAAATTCCTTTCCTCAAGGTGGAGTCCGATATTAACGTCGAAATGTTCCCTTATGTTTAGGGCTTAGTACCTATGTATTTTTTTTACTTTTTAGCCATTCATTCTTTACTCCTTAAAGAGTCCAAAAAAATTCGTCCCTCTTTACCGGCCGGAATAGATGTTCAGAAGATAGGATTTCCGATCTGAGGTTTTAAATCATTCAGAGGACATGCCCAAACCATCTTATCTGATTCCTTTTAACTTTCACTTACCTATATATGAAATATATATTAAGTGGAAGTATTGCGATCGTGAAAAATTTCGACTTCCGGTTTTCAACGGAAATACATGTTTTGGGACCCCCTGAGTCGAAATAACCAAGTCCCGCGAAATGGTCAGTGTGTGTGGGTGTGAACAGAGTAGCTCAAAAACTATAAACCGTGGGAATCTGAAATTGGGTATTTAGTGCAGGTATATGCCCGCGATGTGACAGCGAAAATTTCATCAAAATTGCTTAAAGATAGGGGGTACTTTATTTAATAACTTTTTACGTTTTTTTCGATTTTCTCAAAAACAGCTCTAACGATTTTGATTAAACTGAGTATTTGATTTATTTATATGCCCGAGATATGACGGTAAAAAATTCATCAAAATTGATTAACCGGAGGGGGGACTTTACTTAATAAATTTTGTATCATTTTCACGTGTTTTTTTTATTTACTCAAAAACGGCTTTCACGATTTTGATCAAACTGGGTATATGATGTATGTATATGCCTGAGATACGACTGTAAAAATTTCATCAAAATCGATACACCGGAGGGGGGACTTTACTTAATAAATTGTGTACCAATTTCACGTGTACATATTTTTTATTTACTCAAAAACGGCTTTAACGATTTTGAAGAAACTGGGTATTTGGTGTATGTATATACCCAATATGTAAAAACCAACATTTAATCAAAATTGGTCCAACTGAGGGGGCACTTTATTCCATGACTTTTTTTCCATTTTTTACCTTTTTTTCGATTATCTCAAAAACGGCTTTAACGATTTTTATCAAATTCGTCATGTTAAATGATAATTAGGTTTTCTTTAATATCAGGTAAGCTTTATCATTATTAAAATGTTCTGAGGGTGCTTTTTTTTGGAGGGGGCCTTTTTTGTTTGTTTGTTTCCTTCTTATAAAGTACCTTAGTTTTTGTTTACATGGAAATTAATTAACTGAGAAATTAACTGTCTCTCGTTACGCCTAAAAATAAGAAATGGCTAAATATGAGATATAATAAAAATAAAGAAAACATAAAGAGGAGAAAAAAAGAAAAATATTCAGTCAACTCATAAAACTCGTTGAGCCCACGCATGCGGAGTACGCCTTTAATTACAGACCATTGTTCATAATTAAAGCCGACCTTTCATTTGAGAAGTGGCAATTAACAAAACGCATTAATTTCTAATCTAAGTAAGTTGGTAAGTGAAAGTTGTGTGTTGCGAGCACGCACCAGATTATTACTATACCGAACATTGACTCAGTGTCAAGGGACTTCCTTTCTATGTCCCTGCGATTTTTCTAGGAAACATTTTTCAGGAATCTCATTTCTTGGGCCTGAACTAACAAATTTACATTGAAAAAATATTGGGGCCCCCTGGGGCACAACTAAATTGACTACTGGCTGGGAAATGTTGATTTGCTTTCTAATCTTAGTCGATCGACCAAGGAACCAGATAAGAAAGCTTACGAATCCTTGGTGACCGACGGTATTGTGGAAAATCTTTATCGATTATAAGTTGAAATTCGCGCCAAAGTGAATTAGGTCCTAGCTTGCTTCAAGTGGATGAGCTTTCGTTGCGGGCTAAGGGAATGAATGAATCAAGGCAGAAGAAATCTTTACCATTTCAATCTCTTCACGCACTTTCACCCCTGGGTAAGGTAATTGAAATTACTATAAGACCATTAATGACATGTAGCAGAAAGGGGATGCCTTGTGCTGATTGTTTTATTTTTATCACAAATGTTTTGGTTGATTAAACGGTCAGAACATAATTAAACATTGGAATGAAAACATTGAGGCGAATAGACGACTGGTCTCGTTAGATAGAAGCGATGAAAGCCTTGTTTCTTCTGAATTCTCCTGAAGAGTGTACTTCGTAATGAATTCAGAGATCTGCTTAAAATACTTGATGAAAGTGCACTCCTCGTTAAGGATCCACCCCTCCAGATAAAACAAAATCCCCTAGCCTGGAGTAGCGTCGTTAGCTATTTCTCCCGTCCCCTCCTCCCCCCCCCCCCACTTACACTTTTTAGCGACGGGTTAATAAAAATTAATGAAGTGGACCTAAATGGGCGGGAAAGGGCCATTATTAAGGTGGCGGTGGAAAGATGGGGGGGGGGGTTAATTGTGTTAATAGGGAAGTGTGCAGGTTGTAATGAAGGAAAGCTCTACTTGAACTTTTTCAATATAACTCCGCCGGCCCATAAGTCCCTTTAATTGCTTAACTCGAGACCACTTTTCTTGCCGCTCTATCCTCTTCCACGGCCGCCGAGCATAACTAAAAGCTCGTGTTGTGACCGTCATCATCTTGGCTTTACCCCTGGCTTAGCCATTATTTATTGGGACCCTTCATCCGATAACAACTTTCCTCTGTCTTTATCACTCACACCTGAAATGGTTAAATAGTAAAAGTTAAAGTAGTGACTATAAAAATAATATGTAAGCAAAATATGTTATTGTGGTATTGCCATTAAATTATTAATGAATAAAATAGCAGGTTATTTGCACGTATTAATTCTCGCAATATAACTATTTATGCGGTGTATAGATATTGTTTATACAAAACTTCTTATCATTGTAATAAAATAATGTGCCTGAATGGATGTGCGAGGTTTTCAAATACAATTTACTCTTTTGTCATTTCATGGAAATAAATGCTTTGACATTTGTTCAGATAAATTATAGTTGATACAATATGGTATGGGAACATCCTCTGTATAAATATATTTATATATTAAATGGACTAATTGTGTTTCTTCCGTACAAGATTTGCCGAAGGCTAGACTTGAGTTATTGTAGGGAGTGAGTACCCTCGCAGAAGATAAATCCTGCCGGGAACTGTAATCACAAAGGAACTGCCAGCATTATATTTATGTGAGACTACTGCCAGATTTACTTTGCCTTTAATGGAACCAGCTATTGGAGTTCCGGCGGGGGAAAAATCGTGAGCGCGTCTGGAGTAATGGAGATTTCTTACGTTATGAACTTTCTTACTGCCTAGGGCTCCTTAGTTTTTGATAAATGATAATTGCATTTTGAAATTCGTTATTATCAAATAATCCATTACGACATATAGTAAATCATGGCTATAATTTTCGACGCTACCATTACGCTTTTGTATTCCGGAAATGGTCGTCCGACTATTTTTTATTTTATTAATTTCTTTTTTTAATATAAAATAGTTAATATAAAATAGTATAGAAAGAAATTTTATAACAATACATTATACTACTATTTATCACTTACTCATTTCATATCTTCAAATTGATTATTTTCAGTTGCTATTTTATGAATACGCTGAGAGATTTCTTGGGGGAGGGGTCAGACTATAAGATTACTTTTTTAATTATCATAAATTTTAATAATGACGTGTGAAAGTAGCCATTGAAGACAATTTTTACTTTAAATTTTACATACATACGTTTATATGAAATATGTATTATGGGAAAATATTGCGATCGTGAAAAATTCGTGTTGTTCAAAATATTATCGATCGGAAAAAAAACATATGGCGAGTCGTAATAAATCAAAGGTATGTTCCAACAAACACTTGAATCAAGATGGCAACTTTCACATGCGCATTACACCTTTACTAACTGCTCATTGCTAACAAGACAAGGCGTACTTAGCATTCGAAGAGTCGATTACGTGTTTTAAGAACTTGTTGGAGCATAATTAACCTATTGATTTAAATAAAACATTACTAAAGTGTTTCTTCCTTAGAAGAATAAAATATCGCCATCGTTTTCCGATAAATAAAAAGAGCTGAAAATTGAAAATTTATAGTTCCAGTTTATATTGGCAGTTGTTGTGAACTCTCTCTATTGATTCCTATTTAGGATATATCATCGAAAAACATAATTATTCAGTCTAAAACTTTACTATTATTTCTGTAATCTCCTAAAAAAATCGAATGAATCCCAGGAAAGTACGAAGTTCTAGAGTAAATTATATTCTTGGTGTATGAATATTGACCCCATTTTCGTAGGAAAGAAAATAATTTTCATTGCGAAAGTTAGTGTTCCCTCTGCAGTAGCACTTAAGTTTGCCATTAAAAAAAAAGTCTATTTTCAGTTAAAAAATAAAGGCGATAAGTGAAAGTTGTATGATGCGCGCACCGCAACAGATTTTTTTTTTTAATTTTAAGTAAATTCAGATTATATTCGAATCTTGATAAGACACTATTTTCTCCTTCCAACAATCAAATCGCGTTCATATTTTTAAAAAAGATTTATGAAGAAAATGTTTAATAGTTATTCTTTGCCACACTAAAAATAATCGATTTTCTAATTAGTGTTATAATATAGAATATTATTATTTTGGGTTTGTTTATTTTACCTGTCCAGGTATTATCTTGATCTGGGTCATTAACGAGTACCTCACATCGTACAGTCTTGGGGCATACATTTTACATCCCATCTGAAGGACGGCATACAAATTTTACTCCGTTGAAAAAAAAACAAATAAAAACAATCCTCCATTAATATCCTGAGCTTTGAAACTAAATCCATTGTTTTTCTTGGAATCAGTAATTTAAGGGAAGATTTTCATTAGTAAAATACGTTGTTTTCTAGTATGCAAATCAAGGACGGAACATTATAAATCACGTTTGTATATATATACATACATATTCACACTCAAATTTGTAATATGTGTACACACATAAACTTGTTATTGATTGAAATTCATGTGACTTCCCAGTTCTCTGTAAGGCTATGACGATGCTAAAGCTTTTGGCAATATATTTTTTAATAAGAAATAAGGAGTTATATAACAATACCAGTCTTGAAATAAACTTATGTGGATAAATGTAATCTTCATATTAAGAGCTCCCACTATCAGATAAAACACCACACACACAGTTTTGTGGATACGTGTTGCCTTCCTGATCAAGTAGAGGAGAAAACCACCTCATTATTATATCGTTAAAAGAAATATGTAAAGATATCGTTTTAAGCTGGAATATAGCATATGTTGTTTAGAATTCCATAACTGACCAACTCCGTTATAAATAAAATACCTATTGGAGTTAAATGGTTTTAGAATTCAGTTATTTTTTCAATTTCTTTGAATTCATACTCTGTTAGAAATAACTTTACCAGTAGAATAATATGAACTAAAGAAGCTTTTAGCCACCCCTCTTTTTTTCTTAATAAATTTTGGAATGTTATTGTAAAATTTATTAGATTTACTTAGTTATACACTGAATAATATTTAAACAAGGCATAAATCTCACTTCATCGGAGTCACCTGTAGTGTAGTGGTTAGCATAGAAACCTACCATACTAAAGGTCGCCAATTCACGTCCCGAGGTGGCCCTAGGATTTTTTAAGGGGAGTAAAAAATCCTTGTCTATGCCGTTCCTCGCATATGACGTAAATTGGAGGTCGCGAGCCTGTACAATGTCAGGTACTCGTTAAAGATCCCTATCCTAATTATACCTGGGTAGGCAAAATTTAGGACTACCACTGTAGCATCGTCCAATTAGCCTTAGTAGCATAAAGTGACGTTAAAACAATCAACAATAAAACAAAACAATCACACTTCATGGGGGTGAAAAATAGTACCGAATAGTTATAAACCGATATATATATAATTAAATTTTTCCTCTATTTATTATTTCATTAACTTGATAAATTTTCATTAAGGTGAAGTTAAATATATATTAAGAAAATATGTTCCAAGATTCTGGATAAAAATTATGAAGAAAATAGATGATATTTACAAAATACTTTCTATTTTTCGCAGACTTCATTGATAAGAATGAGACATTTGGAAAAGAATGAAGCCCAAAAGAAAACAAGCCATCTGTACAAAAGTGACATAATATTTCCTTTTTTTTTTTTTTATCGGTAAAGGTGACGTTGGAATAAATATTTTAAATCATCAGGAAATGAAAAAGTGATAAGGGATCCCTTCACCCCTCTTCAATTGTTACAACAGGATCTGGAAAAAGATTCGGCACGGAGAAACAATCTCTTGAGCAAATAAAATACTTCTCCCTTTCTTCACTCATTTATAAATTTTTCAAGTTCAATTCGTTCTCTAAATATCCCAGCCTTATACAGATTTATGGGTATCTCAACTTTATTATTATTATTTCTGATACGCTTATCCGTGATTAATTATTCATGATGTTTAAAACATGTTGATAGGTTATCGACGTATACCTTAGCCCAATTTTCGAAAATTTAGAGTTCGATATGGGAAAAAAACGAAGAAAGGGTTCCAATGAAACTACGTCATTAAACAGGGTATTTTAAAATAAGGTATGCCGATTCGTTTTCTTGATTCATATATTATTGGAATTACACGGTTATTTTCTGCATTTGAGTCGCAATATGACCGATAGCACACCGGATGAATATTGTTTCATAATTCATTATTAATATATGCCTTTGTGGAAAAATCTGTATTTCTTATATTTTGTCATTTCTCTTCGAACTTGTTCGTAATCTTGTTTGTAATCTTTTATTTTCTTTCTTTATTACTTTTGGTTTGGTTGAAAGGTGTCCAAACCATCGATCTTTATAACTATTTTATCTATCTAAAATATAAAAGATCACGAAAGAGTATCTATCCACGTACATAATCACATTACATTAAACTGCTCATTGTGACTTAATGTATTACAACATACCGTTAAATTTTTTTATGAGTTACTTATCTTTACATAATAAATTATACCATGGTATCATAGGTTTTATTTACTATAAGTTAACCTTCTACCTATACCTTAAATTTGTAGGGTTCTATATCATTGTACATCATTTGTAGCGCTTTTTAAATGCAAATAAAAAACCCTAAACTAGCAACCGGACACGTTTGGAATAAAATAGTTCGAATGTTACTTAGGCGTTTCAATGCATGTCACCTTTTCGGAGCTAAGCATGGTGGCATGTACGTATTCACACTCACACAATTATTTTATATCCCTCCAAACTAATCCGCCAGGAATAAGTGCAAGGCATGCAGGAAACAGTTTCTATTCACTCTGAATCGCTCCACAGAATTCACCAACACAAAATTACTGATATAAGGTAATTAGTTGGCTGGCTTTCTTTTAATTCGGCCCTGGACTATGGCATTCAGATTAGAGCACGCCGATTCCATAGGTATTACTCTTATTCAACCCTCGGAATTAAAACAGAGCTTCCCTGTAAGAAAATTAAGGAAAAATAAGAGAGACAAAGAGAAATATGCCATTTAGAAATATGTGATTCACAAATAAAAAGAAAAAAAATACTTTATTGAGCCTATAACAAGGTGATAAAGAAAAACTGGTGTTGCAATATGCTATCTATGGCAATAAATCGTTTGCATTAGATAAATGTTAATGGAGTAGTGCATTATGCAAACAGCCCCCTGCGGAAAATACTAATGAGGGGGTTGCTTTTCACCATTAACCAGGGATGATTGATGCCAGAACGATACTTGCTCCCAGAGAGAGGAAGAGACCCATTTAAAAACTTCAGGACATTTACGATTCAACAGACAGCTTATATTATCTCCCCGACTCTTAATTAATTTTCTCCAGGAAATTATGAATGACGGGAAACTTCCTCACAAGGAATGAATAATCATTGGGGGAAAGTATTAAGGAAAAATGATAAATGGAAAGTGGTCCTGATGGATAACCGCTCTGAGCAGATAAATTTTGTCTGACTTCTAGTTTGAATATGATGAATACAATTTGTCAATTTTAAATATTTTAAGGAAGGTACTGGGTCCCCTGGTTCGTAAAAATGTAAAATATATTTATATTAAAGAAAATTTATTGGTTAGCTTTGAAATAAAGTCATTCCCAATGTATGATTGTTTCAGTCTAAATTCATTTTTTGCTACTTTTGCTTGAGCATGGGAATTTATATTTCACTTAAAATATTACAAAAAAATGTTCACCAATTAGGTCTAGTGAGCTAGCTATAAGGGCAGATTTATTCTCATAACTTATCTCATTCTAATTTGGATTATTCTCATGATATAAAACAAAGATGTCTACATATATATTTTTTTACTTAAAAGCCTAGCATTATTTTCTTTATAAATTTGAGTAGTTTCAAGCCGGTTATAGACGCTCAGGCTTATAAAAGTTATAAAAGGGCCCACCTACCTACAAACCTGTATAGCCACGATAATACTGTGCATTTATAAAAATAATTTTATTTAAAGAGAAAAGATTGGTCTTTGCCGGTATTCGAACCCGGATCTCTGCAACCCTTTTCTATATGAGGAGGCGAGGTGTCTATATAAGGAACTTACGCTGTGTGAATTAAAACTCGTTCGTTCCAATGTGGTGGGCAGCAAAAGTCTTTCCTTTAAAGATTTTGTTGCAAAACTTTCACATTTCAAACTTTGTTAATTTGTTTCTGTTACCTTTAAATCGGGATTTTTTTCATTCCAAGCTCACTTCCACAGGGTAGTACCTTTCGAAGGCCAAAAAGAATTTTTATCTGACCACTTTACAAGACGGGGTAAGTTTTCTGCGTTTCCTGAAAAACGTGTTCATGAGGAACAACAAGAGGCACCTCACCTCTTCATATGTATTATAGTTTAATGTAGGCAATACAGGTTTGCCATTGCTGTGCGCCGAGCTTACAGTACCGGCGAAGTATGTATGGCCGAATGTAGCCGAATCAGTGGCTCTGAATTACCATAAGCTATTTGTAGAATAATTCACGTCATTATTCACTTTAACAATGTATAAAGCCAGCTAAATGGACTAATGAATTGATAAAAGTAAAAAGAAATTCGCTGCAGAAGTCTGGGAAGAGGAACTAAAGAAAAAAAAATCTAATTCTTGGAACATTGTAAATGATACTTGCTGTAATTTGATATTACAGGATATTATTCACAAGTAATTTTACATTTTCTTGTTATGGCGTCACCATGATTGCAGCTCGCAATCGAATATGCTTACGGAGGAAGGAATAGGTTAGAAGATAAGGCCTACCGTAAGGGAGCGCCTTTGAAGCGGACTAAACCAGGTTTGGTACAAATTCGATTTGGAGGCTGTTTGCCACCGTTGGTAGGTAGCCAGCAATCAGGGGAGTCAACGGTCGTTTTCTTTGGAACAGTTCCTCTAACCAATAACCGGCATCTTATTCCAGCCAAGAAATATCCTTTTCTTAAACATTTAGTATCACTTTGTTAGGAACTCTTCTTAATTTTCGGATCGGATGACCACCTTAAAGACTGAAATGCAACATTTAAATAATTTAACTATGTTCATAGTCATATTTACTTATAAACTGGTATTAGTACTGGTTGATACTTGTTAACCCTTTTTATAATTCTCAGTTCCGTATTACCCTCGTGCTAACGTTATCCTTCTGTTAAATCTTAATGTTATCATTATCCTCTATCTTACAATAAATACATTTTATGTATTTAATTGCGAATTAAAACAGGTTGGCACCGAACCTCTGTGCCGAGTCTCTCTGCAGAGGAGCGTGAGAAATAAGTTTGATTGTACTCACTATAAGTCGGCAAATACTACCGTTCTGTCGTACATAAGGGTAGTGCTGAACCACAGTCGGCGTACACACGGTGATTTGACCAGTTTTCAATCTTCAAACTGTAAAGTTCAGGCGATAACTGCGGATGACACTTAACCATGTGGTCTTTCCGAGACCGGGCCGGGCCGGGCTGATGCTTAACTTAGCTTTGTTCACTGCCTTCTCAAGCGACTATATTCCAATAATATAGTCTAAATCACATGTTTCAAAGGCGCGAGCTATTGGCGGGAAAGCTCACTTGGTTTATTCTGATTTGAAAATATATATCGAGACTGAACAGTTATAATTGTGACGTTAAGAGTAAGAGGTCAGCAAAAAGCTTACTTCTTACACGCTTTGGAAGCTTACTGTTAAGTCCTTTTGCAAACGATGTTTCAAAACGTTATTGTTCAAAAATATAATTAAGTTAACGTTTGAAAACAAAAAAGTTGGCAAATAATAAAAGACTTAGAGGAATTAATGATATTAGATTAAAAAAAAAAAAAAAAAAAAAAAAAAAAAAAACCTGTACCACGACAACCCATGAAGGGTCTTGGATTCAGTACTATGTAAGGAAGAGTACTGTTTCTTGGTCAGCGGTCGTGCAAGGAGGTGATTTGACCATGATCACGCTCAACCGCCAGGTTTTTCCCCCTTAATTTTTCAATTAAGGGTACCCACTTTATAGAGGCTGGGTTTGCCCCAGGAGGGTCTCTCGGCCCACGAGACGAACTGTGGCGAATAATAAAGATATCATAAGCCATATCAGATTCGAACTCGGGACCTTAAGCACAGCAGTCCACTGCCTTACCAGTGGGCTACCCCGCTCCCTGATGATATTAGATAAATGTTATTTAATTATTTTTCTAAAGTCGAAGTAAATAATTACTTAAAAATTAAAACAAGTTACCATTGTATAAACTTTTCTTATTGTTTTGACAAGATTTGCTTTTATTCGATGAATTTGTTTGAGTATTTAGCTTTTGTCCTTCTATAGTATTATTAGTTTAACTGAATGAATACTTGGAAATTAATAATTATAGTAGTAATAGGGAGTCTATTGTTAATCTCAACTTATATTCGACTCCGAAAATAACAAAAAAAGTATTTTATAACTCAGAGAAGTTACCTTAGAGCCCCAAATAGGCAACGGAAAAGCCCAAGTCCTTTTACTGTATTATGAAAAGACGCATTGAGGATGTAATTGAAAAAGTTCTACAAGAGTAAGTAAACAAGACTGGGCCAAGACAATAATTCAAATGAAACAAACTACCCTCCAAGGCCATTGAAATTTTAACACCCTACCCTTCTTCTCTGGTTCTAATGCAGTTATTTTTCCAGAAATATTTGTGTCGGGTGCAGGCGGAAAATACTTGAGTGGGGACTTGAAAAAAAAAACTTTTAAAACTTTGGCGACTCTCAAGTCTCAAGAACATATGGAGGCTTCATATACTTCGGCCTTTCTAAGACAAATTGCAACTTTACTTCTTCCTGATAGTTATATTTCTCTCTTACTGACAGTCATATTTTTATGATCAGTCAATAAACTTTTCTAATTTACGTCCCAGTATATATGAAAATTAAGATATTTTATGGCCGATCTTAGGGTTTAAAGTATAATTCAACTTGTTTATGTCATAATAAAACGGGACTATATTAATGGTAAAGAAATTATTTTAAGTAAGAAGCCTCATTCAAGATATCTCACTTTTAATGCTAGTTTGGCATAGTAACCAATATTTATACAAAAACATCTATAATTTATACATATAATAAACCTAGATAAGATTTAATTGAAATAATTTAGAATAAAATAGAGGAAGTAATTATATTATATTTTATCTACCAGTTAATATTTATCTACTACTAAGGCAAAACAGGACTAGCTGCAATAAAAAATATACATACTCAAGATTAACATACATACATGCAAACATAACTATTAGCCCAGTCAATTATACGTTGGACCTTGCAAATAATCCTTTTTTAACGAAACTAGATTATGGCATGTACGATAACCAGAAAAGTGACAGTCAATTTTTCCAACAATATTTTTTTTAAGTATTTCTTTGAGGGGGGACAGATTTTTCATTTTTTTTTTTTTTTCTAACAACTCGTAAACTATGCAACGCTCAGAATATTATATTTTCTTTAAAATATATGATCATTACATTTTGCGTCATATGGCATACTTGAAATCAAAATCGGTTGTCCTTTCGCCAAAGTAGGTTATCAAAGTTATAGAAAGATTACTTACAGGAAGTAAGCGCTACGATTAAGTTTAAGTTTTAATCTGCACAGGATTATAAAGTAATAATGAAATGATGATGATGATATAATGAAACTTTTTTCATTTGGACTAGCCGTTTTCGAGTTAGAGGGCAATTTATATTCCCACCAAAGTGGTAAAAATTGCCGATCTTTGATATTCGATTTTGGCGAAACGACTAAACTGATTTTATCATGAAGTATACCATTCGATTTTCTGTTCAATGTATATCTAGTTTTAAGATAAAAATTTTGGAGGAAGTTTCTGCCTCCCGAAGAACACTTGAGGGAATATTTTTTGAAAAAAAAAAACTGACTGTAGCTTCGCTAGGTTGACGTCCATTATATACAAATTAAATTTACTTGCATGATGAATTAAATTAAAACACATATAGAAGGTTTCGTATAAAAAATGTAGGTATATATATATATTTTTTTTTAATTTATACTTGCTGACTTGTGCGAAGCTTTCGCACTCTCACCCTAGTTAAATCCCACTTAATTAAAATACACACCGTATATTTAGTTTCCTATAGTGCGTATTGAGTGCGTCATGGGCATAGTTGAGGGTTGAAGTAAAGAATAGATGTGTTTAAACTGTAGATTATTTATTTTTTTTAAACCCAAAATTGATTTCCTTTGTTATCAGGCTAGAATAGGGAATACTTACATATACATATCGGTTTCGCGGAAAGTGAGTGCGCTGATTCTATTGACTGTAATCGCATGTTTTTTCTTGCCGACGGCGGTAATCGGAAAAGTGTAAATAACCAAAATTGTTCGTCTCGACAAACTGAAAAAAAAACACAAAAAGCCTTGCGACCATTTTGAAATTATCGCTAAGAATTGCATTTTTCGCTTACAACTCATATACGAATGGGCTAATTGAAAAAATGTATATGTCTGAAAATGTTGTCCCTGAAAACTTGATATTGACAAAAAATTGATACAATGTAGAAACCTCTACGAAAATTTTGATTTTCTCGCAAAAACCACGGTTGCTTATAACTCTCAATCGAAGGGGAAATGAGTGATTTGTATATTTTTCCGGTGTAGGGGTTAAGGAAAGCTTTAAAAAGGATGCCTTATTCACGAAATTCGATTAAGTATTAATTAAGGAAGTTATGGCATACCAATAAAAAAAAGGCTTTGAGAAATAATATATAATTGGGAGAATATTTATTATAATCTTGGAATCCGGTGACTTTTTATTTCCTTCATTCCTGTTCAGGATATATCGCCATGATCGGAATAAAACTGAACTGCTGATGAAGAAAGAAACGATAGTAAGAAAATGGATATATTTGAGATCCCTCAAAAAAAGAAAAGACTTATTAATAATCAAGATGTACTGGCAATTTCAATTTTTTTTTTTAATTATGTACTTATACAAATAATAGACTAGAATAAATGATAACTGATAGAGTAAAATTTCTAAATGGTGCTTACACAAATAAAAAAGCTACAATATGTAGGTCGGTAATGTGAAGGTTTTAGGCCATCTTGCCGTAATTATCTTGTTAATTACGAAACGGAATCAAAAGTTCTAGATTTTGAAAATAAAAAAGGCAAAACTGTATATGTGCAATAAGGATTTTTAGTAGTTAAGAAAACTTTAGAACCTCAAAATATTTCATTTTAATCATAGTAACATTTCTTTCCAAGCAAGATAATTTGTAGGTCACGTGAGAAGTAAAAAAAAAAGATGTTAATCATGAATTCAATTGAACCGGTTGACTAAATCAAATTTCCTGTATCCTTTTCAAAGGCAGGACCCTTTCCTTCCTGAGCCGGGTCCACAAGATTCGAACTATCTCCAACCACCATCCCCCCTCTTGTAAGATGCCTATTATATTACGTGTAGCTACTCCTCTTCATAATAAAGATGGCTATCATCCGACAAGATGAATGAGCGGTGCCGAATGCTCTGGCTACATCTATATATATTTCGGGCCCATCCATTTTTCTCATTGAGAGAGGTGAACGTATTGAGGCCAACCTTTCAATTCAAAAACGCGCGTTAATAGGAAAAAAAAAAACGAGCGGTGGGAAATGAATCTAAGCTATTTCGCAAGTCGCCCGGAAATGAAGGGCGCGCTAGGTCATAATAGAATTGAAGACTTTGTATGTGATATTTTTACCAGGACCATTTGTAGACGGAGTTGATCGAGTACTTAGATACCTTTTTGTCAAGGTCTGTACGTTTTATATATATATATATATATATCGGACAGAAGAATAGAATGTAGCTCGTTAAAAAAAAAGATATATTTTGTACCTTCCATTTTGCACAGCTATAATGAAGGGTTACACTAGAATAATAAAAATAACAGTATCAAATGTTATATCGATACTACATATTATTTTTGCATCCAGATAAAACATTAGAGATATCATAGAGGGCCAGGGATTAGTATCTTAGCGATTTTTCAACTTCTAAGAAATAATGCAAACCAGAAGAGTTTTGTTAATTTTGAAACTTTTTTATAAATGCGTGTTTTACTTCCGCAGTTCTAGATTTTTATTAGGATTAAATGTTTTAATTTAGTTTTTGTTTCTATATATAAACGAATAAATAGGCCAAAACAATATCCGTCTATAGGCCAACGATCTTGCAACATGCATAAAATGGTGTTTATAGTTAATTATCAATGCTTTTGTCAATGTTTTTATTGAATTTCAAACCTCAACTTCAATTCTTTTTAGATAACAGTATAGTTATTTTTTCTATGTTCTGAAAATATTATTGGGATGAAGGAAAACATTTTAAATTGCCTCTTCTAAAAATCATTGTAAAGACTTTATTATTTATTGGGGTAGTTGCAAAAGCATAGCAACTCCAACTAATTTTTTCGCTTCTTTGATGACAGAAAATTGAAGGAAAACGTTGATGAACATTGATATTTATTAAAATTCTACAAATTTGACTATTAAGTAATAAAATAACGTAATATGAAATAACTGACTAAAGCACTTGTCCCCACTTCACTTCAAATCATTGCCGGATTCAGAGCGAGGGCTTAGGGGCTGCAGTTTTGTGGAAAGTTTTTAGTTAAATAAAGATAAAATCTAACTTATCTTAAAGTAAAGAAGTAAGGTAAATAACAAGCAATATGCAGAACAAGTAGAATTACAGCTGTGGAAAAGGTATATAAAGGTAAAAAAGCTGATTGGCAGATCGAGGGAAAGGGCTGTGGGGCTGCAGGCTCCTTTCGGACTGCAGTCTCCTCTTTATAACCGGCTGGATCCGCCCATACTTTATATAATTTAATTTGTGGAGCATTTATATTATTTTGCTATTAATACTTTATCATTTTTTTACAAGTTCATTATAATAGCTTTTATATAGTGTGTAGTTTGTTCTATACGCGACTATTAAGAATTTTGAAAACTTTTAAGAGGAATTTAGATTTTATATAATGAATTCGGAAGAATTATCATGCATATGATAGGTGCTCGAATGAGGAAGAAGGAAGATCAAGCGAGAATGATAAAATGTCAGACAAGCATATTTTCATAGTTTCTCTAGGAAGGAAAACTCCAATCAGAATTTGACATATAAGAAAACAAATAAAATCAAATCAAGGTAGCCGAGAGCGAATCATTACGGAAATGTTATAGGATCAATTAGATATCATCAAAAACAAACTGTCCTGCATCATATAGAATATATAAAAACAAAAAATGTCTGATTCCTTATCATAAAATTAAGTCAGAGTTGACGAAAAAAAATATATTTAAAATTATTTTAAAATGATATATATACTATTTTTTTAGAAACATTTATTAATTTACTAAATACTATATTTGTTTTTTGCATCTTCATACTTTTATTCACACCTGTCAGCCATCAGCGACAATCAGCAAATGTGATAAAATGAAGGCATCAAATTCGCTAGGCATTTTACACTTGAGGAAGTTGCCCAGCAGCACCTTTTCCCGGACTTGACACTAATTCAGGAGAGGGGTCTCTTATTCAGCTTCCTTTTAAACGCCTGTTAATGTAAGGTAACGCACATTTTCTTTCGGAGGAATTTGTCGCCAATATAAACTGGTGGACACGTTTTTCTTCAGAGTGTAAAAGTTATGTGCTGTGATTTTTCATGATTTCACTTAATTTTCCCGTGGAAAATTTTCATAATTGAAGTCTGAATCATAGCGTAATGTTAAAATTGCTGTATCTTCAACGTAATTTGCAGTCAAAATTTTATAGTTGGTAGGTATATCGTAGGTGTATATGATATAAGTAACGGGATCAGTAGAAAGATATCTCCGGAACTCTTCCTAAGATTGGTTGGATTGATAATATCTCTGAGCCCTGCCGGATAGAGAAGACTCTACCGGTACTTAGAGGTAGGGTTATTAAAATGTTAACTTCAGAATAAAAAAAAAAACACAAAAAATGTCATTTATCATTACCAATAATACATGATGCACTCACTCACTTTGTGCTGCACCTTATGACACAGATACCTAAAGGCTAGATAGACACCTACTGATAAAGGCCCGCTTTACTGAAAAGCTTATAAAAAAAATAATAAATAAATAAAAAAATTCACTTAGACATATTTCATTTTTATTTTATTTACTTTTTGTCATGGCCCTATGAATTACCATCCCAAGCCCAATTTCACGATTCCTCAGCTCTATTAAAATCGTACAAAGCCGCGCTAACAATCCTGCTGATAATTACAAGGATGTGCTGAAACAATGAAAAGATCAGAAGGTTGTATTTATAACAATTGGAGGAGCTGACATCGGCATTCGAAAAAGACCCCCCCCCCCTTCACCACTCCTCAGCTAAGGAACTGCTATCAGCAATTATAAACTCTTCTCATTAAAACTGTCTCCCTTATTCTCTCGTTAAATTACACGAACAAGGAGCTCTTCATTAAAACTCCGATTTAAAGGTGACACGGTAAACCTTTGTCATTTGATATATAGAGCTCACTAACTGACTTCCGAGATAGGGTAGGTTATGGGGAGTTAGTTGGGGGGGGGCTTCATAAAGGTACGGTCGTTATACCTACGCATGATTTATCTCATCTCTTCGCTACAATGAACGGGCCTCTGGTTAATTAACCTATTGATTTTGCACGATTACGATTAATTTATTTTTTCCCGAAAATTATATATTAATTTTAGAATTAATATTATAGAATTATAATATTAGAATAGAATGTGAAAATAAAGTCGTTTAATCCACGCATCTATTTTAATTATAAACATAAAACACAAGTTTATAAAAAAAAAATTTACATTTATTAACTGTTAATCTAATGACTAAAATGTTGGTATATAGTGGATTACCTCAAAAAGGTTATTTTCTTTGTTCCTATGTCTCCAAATGAATACACATTGGTGAGAATCCAATAATGGTCTATGCCTAATCCCTCTTGGCAAAATAAGATGGTTGCATACTTTTTTGTCCAGGTATAAATGAACATGGATGCTGTATTTAAAGGAAGTTTATAACCAGTGAACCACGTACTTTCTCTAATGCCAATTTCCAAACGGCAACTTGCATGGTGACATTGCCATCTATAACCATTCCCTCTCTTATATAAGTTCACAATGTGCCCATTCCGGCATTGTCTTTCCTTGTGAAGCAGGCCTTTTTCTTGAAGAATGTAATTGTTTGGTCTATATCTTTAAAATCATCGTAAAACTTAGATAAGCCATACTTTAAAATGCAAATACAAAATATGTTATTACTAGTATGGTTAAAGTAATCACATGTTTATGTTTTGAACAATAAATTAGAGATGCGGGGATTAAACGAAAAAGACCCAAGGTTTCTTAGATGTACGATAATAGTACAGATTATAATCCTTTAATTACATTATGAACAGTGCAGTTTACCTGTTTGTTTTTTTTAGTTAAAGAGATTGTTGCTTATTTTAAAAGGGTTTGTACCAATAAACTGGACCAACTGCCCCTTCCTTCAGTGTTTACTCTAAATTTTATTGGTTAGTTTTATTGATTAGAGCTAAATTCTGTCCCACTCTAGGAAATAGAAAATTAAACTGTTAATAATGAGTGTTAATAATAACAATAATGAAGAGAAAAAAACATAAAAAGGTTGTATAGATTTCTTTTTCGGGTCCAAGTAACTATAGATTTTGATCACTGAGTTATCAATAAGTTTGTTGCAACAAGCATGCCAGGACTAATATTATGGTACACTGTGATGATAGTCAATGTGTACGAAGCGGTAAACTCGGTTGTACTGTTTTTAGAACAAACCTAATATCAAATTTGAGTGAATTTCAACCTTCATAATTTTAATAAGTAAATTCCATCAGTATTGATAAAAATGGGAGGTTTCAAACTAATAACGATGGTACAGTTGACGCATTAAAACACGATAAATTTTATTTTATAAACATTTGAAAGATGGGACATAACTCTAAGAAACTGTACATTCTTTACTTTAAAGTCCCTGTACATTCGTTACTTTAAAACCCCGAAAACTTATCGTTTCCTAAATACAAGAAATTAATACTAACATATAACAATTTGGATTCTTCAATAGTTGCGTGCAAGTGATAGTAGAGGTTATGGATTATGTACGATTATGTTACGCTATTTGTAGACTGGTGGACAATTCTTTTTTTTTAGTTTGATCAATAATTCATATTAACTTGTATTTATTGCGGTTTAAATGTATTTAAAAGAAGTTGATAGATTATACAAGTCTACGCTGACTTCTTTGTATGATGTTGGTCAATAAGATCAGTTCGAGAAATAAAATGTATATTGAGTAAAGTGTTGCTTCAATACAGTCGTTATTAAGAAGATAAATTACTTTATCGACAAATTGTTATATTATTTGGTTTATTTAAGTATAAATGTTTCATAATATAACTTATTCAATGAATTATTTGAAAAATAAAGAAAAGTCTATATATCTAATGTGTACATATATCATGTGTAATGGGTGTATTAGGTTTAAGATAGATTCATCAACAAATGTTCTGCGAAGGTAGTCATAAATAGGACCTATTAACAGGAAAAGTCTGCAATTAAAACATAACCTCAATGATTCCTTGAGATAAATAAAATTGTAACAAATAATAAATAGCCAAACAGATAAGTGATGTTAAAGTTACTCGTATGCTTCTAAGTGATACATTACTCATTTATAAATATAAAATGATGCATTAGAGATAAACTTTAGAGTAACAAATTACATGTAGAATAACTTTATTACTAATTGCATAAATTAATAAATATCAATAAACAACAATAAATAAAAAAAAATACTTAAAGATGAATTTCAAGACCCATAGCCCTAGTGAGGTACAAAACCCCTTTATCAATGAGACTAGATAATTGTTTAGCCCCTCTGAAAAAATCCTAGAATATATTCACGTATCCTTGCATGTACATAAGGATATGGTTTGTCTGTATTACAGAGACTATTGTGGGCTGGGTTAGCTAAAACACCTGCAAGAGTTATCATGACTGCGTCGGCTACACCACAGATTCCCATACTGAACTGTCTTTGGTCCCGTTCCATCTCCGAGTTGATCCTGCGGTAGGTGTTGACGTAGGAAGCTCCACCTAACAGACCTTCCCAGACCACGAGGATCATCATGATGATGAGATAAGTTATGAAGCCGAAAAGCACTTCAAAGGTGAACAGTATCACGTTACACAACTGAAGCCCAGCCATGATCCATAACCAGTCCAACTTCACTATGTTCATCGAAGAGCGAGAAATGAACACCCCTATCTGGTAAAGGAGCTGGTACATCCTATATTGCTGGTGATGCGTGAGAAAACTGCCCGGAAAATACAGTAGTTCAAACAAGCCTTGATTTATAAAATACTCAAATAGATAGACCAGCCCAAAAGGAGCCATATATTTCATCAAAAGTACCGGCATTATTTGCAGCTTTTCCTTCCACGTTAACAAGTCGGCTTCAGTTGGAATCAGAGATCCTTCTATTTGAACATCAGTTTTGGGATGATCAATAAAAAAAATGAAACATACGGCTTGAATAGTGGGCACTATTAGCATGATCCATATCGCAGTTGAAGGGGATAATCCTGCTGCGGTGAGCCCTGCATAGCTTCCAGCTCCTAAGATACCAGCGCCTCCGGTACCAGAAGACCAAGTGGATATAACATTCTGTGTTTTGAAAAATACCATGTAGCTGAGAAGCGTTGTTTCTCCAAGGCCACAAGAAAGGGCAGTGCACACTACTCCCAACAGTACCACCCATTTATCCCATCTGGATGCCACCAACACGAATCCTATCGCTGACAACAAAACGACGCCTGCCATTCGTACATAAATCATTAGCGGTAGAAAAGGTGCAATGATCTTGATGAGGATAGTTGGGACGATATCAGCTAGAAGGATGATCCCTGTGCTCAGGGTGTTGCAGTCCCGTATAAAGGGGCTTTCAACTTCGTCTTCTATGTCGAAGTCGGAGAGGATGTCGTGGGCAGCGGAGAGCATCACCACGTAGCCGTAGTTGTTACAGAGCCCCAGCCACCAGAAGGATATGATGGTCCTCGCATCCCATAAAATACGAAAAACATTTTTCTTCTTTTCCTCGTCTGCCATGGCTTTTCACTCAAGTCACGAAATTTATTGCTTCGCGGTAGTCGTCTGAATATTGAACTGAATTGAACACTTATATATTATAATAAGCTCACCTGTACTGTACGAATACTTGATAAAACATATTTACAATGAGGATGTATTCTTTTTCATAAAAATAAGTGACATATCTAAAATAGATTTCATCCCACATAATCCGCTTTTTAATAAATATTTTACAGATTAATTGACGATTCAACGTGAACATATATTTTTTTTAATATTCTGGACTGGATTAAAAATCAAAATGAATCATATGGTATGCTACTTAATATAGAAAATATGAGCTCTCATTAATATATTGACCATAATTCTTAACATATCATATAGGGGAAAGTGACCTATTATGGGATGGTTGCCTAATATGGCATATGTGGTTTCTGGATATAGTTTGTACAGTATAAAATATTGTATATTGTTTCCTATAAAATTGAAGATTAATTTCCCATTGGCACATAACCTTGTCACATTGTTATACATTCTCATCCTGTTGTATTATTTTCAGTGGAGTGTTGTTTTGGGGCTCAAAAACTTTTTTCGTGATTATTTTGACCTGATATTTTAGGCCTCAAGGTAAGTCGAATTCCTTTAATCATTGTTTTATCTTAATCATTGGATAATTCAATACAATATTTGCTAACTGCTTTCTTTTTTTTTTTTATTAATTACTGAAGCACAATAACGTCTAAAAAAAATCTGGTGCGTGCGCGCAACACACGACTTTCACTTACCAACTTACTTAGATAAGAAATTGACGTGTTTTGTTAAATATCATTTCCCAAAGTCACACATTTTTCTACATTCATATCTTATTTTTATTAATCGTTAAAGCCGTTTTTGAGTAAATAAAAAACCCCGTGAAAATGATACAAAATTTATTAAGTAAAGTCCCCCCTTCGGTTGATCAATTTTGATGAAATGTTGGCTATCACATATTTGGCATATACATACATCAAATACCCAGTTTGGGCACAATCGTGAAAGGCGTTTTTGAGTAAATAAAAAAAGCACGTAAAAATGATACAAAATTTATTAAGTAAAGTCCCCCCTCCGGTTAATCAATTTTGATGAAATTTTTACAGTCATATCTCGGGCATATAAATACATCAAATACCCAGTTTGATCAAAATCGTTAAAGCCGATTTAGAGTAAATAAAAAAAACACGTGAAAACGTTACAAAATTTATTAAGTAAAGTCCCCCCTCCGGTTAATCAATTTTGATGAAATTTTTACAGTCATATCTCGGGCATAAAAATAGATGAAATACTCAGTTTAATCAAAATCGTTAGAGCCGTTTTTGAGAAAATCGAAAAAAACCTAAAAAGTTATTAAGTAAAGTACCCCCTCCCTTTAAGTAATTTTGATGAAATTTATGCTGTCACATCGCGGGCATATACCTACACTAAATACCCAATTTCAGGATCGCACGGTTTATAGTTTTTGAGCTAGTCTGTTCACATACACACACACACACACACACACAGACACACACACACACAGACCATTTCGCGGGACTTGGTCATTTCGACTCAGGGGACCCCAAAACGTGTATTTCCGTTGAAAACCGGAAGTCGAATTTTTTCACGATCGCAATACTTCCACTTACTATATATTTCATATATAGGTAAGTGAAAGTAAAAAAAGAAGCCACATCCCTTAATATGGGATACCCATTACTTCCTATTATGGGATATCCCATATTGAGACACCTTTTTATCAATGAAATAAAAATAGTTATTAATAGATTAAAATAATTTTAATGAAATATTACTTTAAACTCTGAGATTTTAGGAACGTGTATTTTTTGTGATAAAAATTTAGAAAATGAAGAAACTAAAGTTCAATAGTCCTACTGTGGAGTGCCCTGCCATGAGAGCTGCCTTGAACTCACAATCCACATATTTTCTTTGTAATATGTGAAAAACTCTGTCAAATAAAGGTCTTATCAAATTTTGATTAGTTGAATATTTTTTGACAATTATAATTAAAAAATGTAATTTTTTTTTGTAACAAAATTAACATGTATTTATTGACAACGTATATATAAATATATATATATATTTTTGTTCCTCCCCTTCCTCGCCTATTACAGGGTTTCCCGGCCAAGGGAGAAGGTGGGCAATTAATGCCGAGTAATATTAGATCTTTAATGTATGTTTTTGAATTCTTTAAAGTAACAGATCTTTAATGTAACAGTGGATTTTTGGAAGTTGCATCTTTTTATTCATTGTGATGTAATGTAAATCTAATTTTGTAAATACTACAAGCATACATCCTCTTAAAAAAAAGGAATTCTACATTCATTCAAGAACCAATTACCTACTCTAAATATAATTTGCTATTACTTATTAATCACTATAAATTATTAGTGTTATGTATTAATATATGGCAAATTAATTGGTGAATTTTCAAAAACCTACTAGGTAAAATTTATTAAAGAGACAGTTATTATTCGTGATAAACGGAATCCCTAATGCCAAGAAAGAACTGGTCTCAGACGATGAGCATATCAATAACGGTATGAAAATTCAATTTGGGCGAAGGGTGAGTTAAAAAGGGGTAATATTCTGGCGGGAGTGCGGTGCCACGATATCCCTGATCAGTTTATTGAGCCGTAATGAACCAATCAATTAGGGGCACCTTGGCCTCGGGAAAATCCACCCTCCCCGATATAACTCGGTTAGTTAAGGGATCATCTGCCCTTTTCTTATCTAAGGGATACTGTAGTTTCGCCCTCCCTTCATCCTTTCGAGGAAAGGCATCACTGTCAGGAATGTAAGAGTAATTTTAGGAAGGAAGCAGTTTTATATAGATTGTAATGAAGTGGCTAGTAATTATATTATAACTTGATTTAAACTGAGTTTCTTTTTGAATAAATTATTCTCATATGACATTATGATATAATTTTATCTTAGCTAATTATTATTATTATTGATTTTTTTTAGGTTTTTCACCCGTAATGGCACCTTGCCCGGACCTAGATCAAGGATAACGCTATTAAATATTTAATCATTAATATTAAAAAAAATCCTGAAAATCCTCGCAGTTCCAAGCAACACTGCCTTCTGCAGGTGTTCTGGCTATTAGGAAGAATGTCTAATTCGGCTATGGAGTCCTCTTTTTCGGGATAAGTCCGTGTGTAGACACAATCAATGGCGAAACCATCAATCTATAAAGTATCTATAGCTCTTGGCTCTAATCCTGATATATCTTCCTATGGTTTCCCCTATTTCCGTAATCTTCGCTTGCTTTTTGACTTTCCTCTTAATAGTTTGAACAGATGCAGAAGGCAGTGTTTCTTGGAACTGTGAGGATCGTTAAGAAAGTTTTTAATATTAATGATTAAATCTTCAATAGCATTACCCTTGATCTAGGTCCGGGTAATGCTATTAGAAGTACAAGATCCCTTAGATACTGTAAAAGAAATTTTTGTCATCTGCCATTGAACATTTTTAAAATCTCGTAAAGTCTATCACGTATCACGGAGTCAAATGCTTTCTAGAAATCAATTCGAGAGATTGAGATGTTGTTTTTTTTCTGTTCACCTGCGGAGTGGTAAAGCTATTAATGACAAGTATTTCATTACACCCCATTACATTTCCTTTGGTTTCTAATTGTTCGGCTATCAACTTATATTCGTTAATGTGTGCTTTTATGTTTTTGTGAATTGTTGATGTTAGCTATTTGTATATTGCATTAAGGCATACAATTGGTCTGAAATCTTTCGGCTCCCAATTTTCTTTTTACCATTCTGGAATTATGTACGTACGGCTAATAAGAAAATCGTCCGGTATTTCAGTATTTTATTTTTTTTTCAAGGAGATTATCGAAATAGCCAGTGGTTAGTGGGCACAATTAAAGTTTTTCAGCCAATAATTATGTAATTTACCTGGGCCAGTAGCTTCCCGGGGAACTAAATGTCCTCACTGAGAATGATTTTCGTGAGTTGAAGACAGAACGGAACTACTGGCATAACGAAGAATTCTTGTACAAGTTGAAAGTTGTAGTCGATGCAACGGTTCTCAAACTCGGCCACAGCATGTGAGACTACCTTTTAAGGCCTATGACGAGGGAGAACAATCCAAACCAGAAGAAAATGGATTCGGATACAAAGTGTTTTAGGTACCTATGTGTTCTTAAGTTGTCAGAGAGGCAAGACCGGGAGATACGGGTTTATTTTAATTTTAGGAAAAATTAAAATGAAAATAAATAGCTTAAGAAGTGAGTTTAGGGCTTTTCTGGAACAATGAAAAAAAAAAATAAATTAACCTGTACCTCAAAAACTCATTGAAGTTGTTTATTATACCTTGTTGTTATACATTGTTAGGAAATATCATTCAAACTCACTTATTAGTACAAGGGCCTTCCTTACTTGTGATATTTTAACAATATAGTGCTAACAATAAAACCATATGGAACGAAAATATGAATAAATTGACCACTTAGGAAATAATTGTTCTGGCAATCGATATCTCGGAAAAGGGTTCTCCCCGTTGAATTACCTCGGTATGTAGGGGATTTATCATTATCCCAGTTACCATTCAAGGCTTCTGTGACCGTTGGTAAAAACTGGTACTATCGGATGGCAGCAGTGGAGGTACCTAGAACAGGCTGGGATTGCTGGAAGGTGGAGGTCGTTGAAGAAGTCGTGAGCTAGTCGCACCACAGTAGAGGTGGTCCAGTATGTCCTCTGGATAAGCTCTGCATTGGTAGTAAGGTTTGTCCCTCACGATGTGTGTCTGTTCTCTTTGAGAAGTGGCGAAACCTAGACCTTATTAGTGTGGAGTAAGGTTTACCAACTGATGGTTAAGGAGTTCACAACTCAATAAAAACTTTTAAAATATTGAAATATGATTAACCGAACTAATTAAGTCGAAAGAAATTAGGTTATTCTTATTATTTTTTTTTTTTTTTTTTTTTTTAATCTTCAGCCAGTAAAGGTTCAAAGCAATCCTAGAATTGATATTAGCAATGCGAAAATACCACAAATAAGGTAGGTATATTGGCACCATTAACCTTTTACCGGCTGCAATAAAGCCTGAAAGTAATTCCTGCACAACTCCTCACCTTAGGTCTACATTCAAGTCTAGCACTCTCTACCGACCCTATCTATGTAAATATCTACTGTCTGGATTGCTTCTATTTGCAAATGTTCAAATAACAATTGTTCTTAAGTGGCGGAAAAGATAATATGATAATTTATAGTTATTTTTATTACACGCATTACCTTTTCTGCGTTTATTTTATTTTATTTTTATTACAAATTATTGAGGATGATCCAAATCGGGCTTTTCAAATATATTTTTATTACGATTTATTTATTCTGCTGCATGTTTCCATTACATGCAATAGTTTTTTAATTGTAATAATTTTGTAAAGAATGGGGCCTGAGTTGCACATTCAGGTTGAACCAGGTTTAGAGAAATAACTATTATATGAAAAGACTATTTATATTTTTATTCTTATTATGTGTATTTTCATTCGATGCTTTTGTTGTTTCCTGTCAAAAGTGAAGTTTTCATATTATTTTTTTTTAAACTAATTTTTTATTTGGGTTCGGATTGTTTAGTCAAAAAATAGAATGACCGATAAATAATGAGCCTTAGTAGCTCTGATAGATTAAGACAACAAATTACAGTAGTACAGTTTACCAAATGGTATGAACAAAAATAAATTTACTTTATTTTTGTACTAGGGGAAAATCATCCATCGTGGGGATGGCCCATAAGGCCCGATCCCGGTACCATTCAGTTTAGAATAAACTCCCGAACAATTCAAACCCGTTTCCCGCCTCGTTTCTTCCTCTATCCTGTCAACCTCCTTAGGCGTTAGAACAGAAGACCGTGAGACCATAAGAGATAATGACCTTCGAAGTCTTAGTAGAGTAGTACCAATAGGTTGCTTGTTTCACTTGATATCCAACGCATTTACTTGTTTCTTTGATGTAAAACGCATTTTCATCAATCGTAAGGCACTATTTAATGTTCTCAGGGTTGATAAGATGAGATGTTTCTATCCATCGGGTTCATAAACTAGCGTGTATCCCCCCTTTAACTTGTTATACTTGCAGCCTTTGTACTTCCTCACAAAATAAAAAATGAATTCAATACTAAAATGGATCGTAGAGCTTCGGGTTTAACGGATGATTTAAAAGTCAACCTTCAAACTAATCTATAATTTCCAGCCCTTTGCTTGCCAGCTAATGGAAATTAAAACCCTTCGTGCTAATAACAAACTTGAAAAGGTCTGTTCTTTGCTGGGATAAACGAGGATCTAATATTATTAAAAAGGGGTTTGATAAAATGCGGTAACTCTTTTTTTTCAAAGAACGATGCCAAACAACAAAGAATCATAGCTTTTTCAAAGATTGTTTTTTTCTTCTTCTTTCATTTCCTTCATAATTTCCAATTTATAGACATGCAGAAGGCTTTCACTTAACGCTGGACGCCTTCAGAAAGAGAGATTATAAATTAATTCCAATTGATTAAGAGAATCTTTCAGGAAGGGGGAGAGAGAGTAGAACTTAAAGGGCGGGTAGTAAAAAAAGGAACACTTTTTTTTTTTTGAGAGAGAGAGGGGTTATTGGAATTTTGTTTTTGTATTGTTTTGTGTATTCTCAGCTTTTGAATCTAAACTTTTCATGATGAAATTATGAATAACAGACTCCTTTTTGGTAAAGCTGTTAAATCTCAGTAAGCCCTAAATTCGGAGTGGTAAGAATCTACTCTCTTAAGCCATTTTCTTTATTGCCATCCTTTAGTAACCAGGAAATAATTTTCCATTCTGCACAATTATGTCAGTCATTTATTAAATTATTACACTATGAATAATTTTTATTTGACGAGAAAAGATTGGCCATTGCCGGGATTCGAACTCTGGTCTCATCACCTTTCCAGCGCTCTCACCAACTGAGCTACAAATCGTATCCCAGTATGTGCTCAATCTTTTCCATATAATTGAAGGGTTCGGGGCAAAATAGTGCCAAGCAACATTTTTAACAAAAATAAACTGTAGCTGCAGTCTGCCGTATATTACGTAGGACTATATGTCTATGATGGAAATGCCACCTAATACAACTCTAGAGTGCTCTATAGTCATACTTCAGGTGGCATTTCCATCATAGACATATAGTACTACATAATATACAAGAGACGGCAGCTACAGTTTATTTTTATTAAAAATGTTGCTAGGCACTATTTTGCCCCGACCCCTTCAATTATTTCAGTAATTTATTTATTTATTTACATTGCCCACCAACAGGCAAATGCCCAATAACAGATGGTCATAAATTCAATTCTTATATCATAATATAACATAATCATAATGTATAACTTTAGTAATAATAAAAGATATAATGCAAATATTAGTTATTCTTTATAATAATATAGCAAATTAAATTATCACTTATTATAGTAATATAGAAGCAAACAATCTAATATAATCAGAAGAAAGACCTAATCTAAAAAGTTTTTTTAATAATATACCATGATCAACCATGTCAAATGCCTTTCTGAAATCGGTATATATAACATCCACTTGTTTATATTGAGTCATACAACCCTTAACAAACTCAGTAAAATTAGTTACTCTTGATCTTCGTGGCATCAATCCATGTTGTTTGTCAATAATATATTTTTTTACATGGTTAAATATTCTAGTATGGAGTATTTTTTCATAAACCTTTGAAAAGCAAGATATAATTGAAATGGGTCGGTAATTTGAGATATCCACCACTCTTAAAAATTTGAGTAATTTTTGCCTTTTTCCATTCTTCTGGGTATATTCCTGTTTTCAGAGATAAATTATAAATATATAATAGCAGATCTGTAATATATTTTGACATGTGTATAAGAATATATGAAGGTATCCCATCTGGGCCTGAAGACTTTTTAATTTTTAAGTTTTTAAAAGCAACATAGATTTCGTCCGCTGTTATAGGTAACAAAAGGTAAATATATATATAGGTTATTTTATTGAAATCGTAATCCGTTGTTCTGGGAGCATATACTGATCTAAAAAAGGTACAGAATCCTGAAGCTATACTGTTTCCCTCCATAAAGTCCACATTTTTAAATTTCATAACAAGTGGTTTGATTTCCCCTTTTTTCTTGCAATTCACAAAGTTCCAAAAATATTTAGGGTCATTAATAATATTTTTTCATCATCCTTTGTACATTCGCCATATTCTTTTTTAATGTCATTTTTTATAGTACTCCTAAGCTCAAAATATTTTTTTTCAAAGTTTTCATGAATAACTCTTCTTTTTCGATAAAATTCTTTTAATTTTAATTTGAAATAATATTTTTTGTGAACCATGGAGGAAAATTTGATATCTTGATGTTTGAATGCAACTTGGCTTTGCTATAGACTTTATCTAATTTAACATATAAAGCGTTCACCGCCTCATTTACACCCTTTTCCTTATAAATATCATCCCCTTTACATTTTGCTACTTCATTTTGTAAACAAGCGAAATTTATTTTCCAATTATTTTTCGGATCTACGTGATAAGGTAATTTTTTTTCTGGATTTTATATATAACTTTAACTTTTATTGATGGATGATAACCGTCTTCAGGGATTAAAATATCTATATTAGGTACTCTAGATACTTCAATGAATTCTAAATTACTCAAAACTAAATCGAGTGTACGATTCATAAATTTTTTTACCGAATTGTGTGATTTTAAATCGTGAGCAGCAATGAAGTGTTTCAATTGAGTAGTAGCTAAATTATAACGTATATAATGCTCAACGAAATTAAAATAAGCAAGATTAAAATCTCGGAGTAATAACATTTTGTGCTGATTCCTGACATGTATGTAATCAAGGGTCTCGTATAATTTCTTATATACAGCCGCTGGTGCACTTGGACGAATATAAACAATAGTTAATAGTATTGTTTCCCGATCGGTAAACATTTTCAAAACTAATGCTTCCATTTCACTATTTGTTAATTTAGTTATTTCGCACGAATAATATTTATTTTGTATAGCAATTAATACTCCACCACCTAATAGCCTCGATGAACAATCGACATTTCGATCAGTCCTATACAGAGTGTATCTATTGTCAAATAGTTCTGCATCATAGTAAACCAATGAATGTCTATATGTTGCAACTATGTAAACCAGTCTCTGTCAAGGCTATCAGATCGAAATTAGAATTAATAATATTTCTATACAACTCACTAGTTTTAGTTCTTAACCCTCGAACATTTTGATAATATAAGTTTGTATCTATCTACCATTTTGATTTATATCAATATGATACATATTTTTTGGCAAAAAAGCAAACAAAAAAACTCTACAAATAAACATATTAAAGTATAAAAAATATTAGCTTTAAAAGTAAGTAAACATATAAACATAATAAATAAAACGAAAGGATTATCAACAACGAATATAACCTAATAATAATATTTTGATTTAATATTATTATATTTTTTTAATATTTTACCTTTATATTGGCTTTAAATTTAAAAGATCTTCTTCCGAAGTGATACAATTTTTTTTTAATTTTCTTCCTGTTTTATTAAAACCTTATCGTTCTTTATCCATAAAAATTTGTATTTTAACTTTTTGTAGAATTCCCAGGCTGTTTTGTAGAGCCGCCGCCGTGATGGTGAGAGGCTCTCTTTGATCCAAACAGGTTGATAGTCTGTTCGCCCTGGTATATGTCTCGTACTAAAGTCCCTCTTCACTTTTCGTGCTTTCAGAAATTTTCCTTTGTCAAAACTTCTAACAAATCGTACTATAATACTTCGAGGTCCTGTACTTCCGGGGATAGGTCTTAATCGGTGACAGACATCGATCATCGAGTCCTGAATGTCCACTCCTTTTTCTATATCCTTAACAGTATTAAGGACATCTTCATTAGGCGACTCCGGGAAGCCGTCAATTTATATATCATTAATTTTTGAGTACTGTTTTACATCCAGTAGTCTGTTTTTTAATGATTTTATGTCCTTTTTCATCTTATTTGGTTTTTTCATCTTATTTGTAATGTTTGAGACTTCATATTTATAATTTAATAATTGCTAGATCCGGGACAAATCATGATTTCTTAGACCTATTCCATACTGCTCTAGTAATTTTGTTAATTACTACACTTTTTATACTAATTATATTGGCACATTCAACAACTATAATATATAAAGCTGCTATTGCGCTTAAGGAACGCAATTTATTCTTAAAAGCTATTACGATTTAGAACTCTATATTGATCAATGCCCTATATAGATATAGATTTTTCCCAAGTTAATAGTTAGTTGGAAATTCTAAATAAGATTTTCCCGGTTAAGTGCTTCTGAACTAATGAACATTACATTATAGGAATCCAATAAAAGTAAAATACCAATCGGAAACCGATCCTCGTCCTCCCCGTTTGAAAATATACATCTCTCCCTCTACTTCCTATTATATTAAGTTTTTCTACTCTAACAAAGGATGTGTGTTCCATGTTATTCTATGAATCTGTTTTGATATGATGTTTTACGAATGTTAATTTTGTTTGAACAGAATAAGAAAAATTTCTTTTATTCACAATTAATTAACTTATATATATCTGACGGCAACTGGTATTCATACAACCAAAATCTAACAAATCTGAATGTTTACATTCATTATTAATATTTCCAGAAAGCATTTTGTATGAATTTCGTGTAAACATTTTTTTTAGTTATAGCTATTTTTACTTTTTTAAATAATTTGGCTTGACAATAGGAGTAATTTGATTCTAGCCAAATTAGCGCATTTTTCAAACATCATAAGAATCTCGACATTATTTTATAATTTTGGCTTTTTTCCGTTATTGCTTGATAAACTAAACAAGTTTTTATATGTTGAAATTTAATCATTTGTATTATTAAATAATTAATTTATAATTTTTAAGCAATTTTATTGAAGAGATAAGATCCGACCACGGACGGAAGATTCCAACAGTTTTTAGTTATAACATTGCAAAAAAAAAACAATCTGTTTGGAATAAAAATTGATTATCTCCAAAATGTAGAGCATAAAATTTAAATTAAAACAGCTTAAGTCGTTTGGCCAAAATCGGTTATTGCATTTCAGCCAATTAACAAAGTCCCGCGAAATGGTCTGTGTGTGAACAGACTAGCTCAAAAGAACTATCAACCGCACAGACCTGAATTGGGTATGTATATATGTATATGCCTGCGATGTGACAGCAAAAATTTCATCAAAATTGGCCAAACGGAGGGGAGACTTTATTTAAAGAATTTTGTCTAATTTTTAGGTTTTTCGACTTTCTCAAAAACGGCTCTTACGATTTTGATTAGACTCGGTATTAGGTGTATGTATATGCCCGCGATGCGACAGTAAAAATTTGGAGGGGGCACTTTACTTAATTAAGTTTGTCCTATTTTCACTTGCTTTATATTTTTATTTGCTCAAAAACGGCTTTAACGATTTTGATCAAACTTGGTGTTAGATGTATGTATATGTGACAGCCAAAATTTTATTAACCGTATTATGAAAATAATTTTATTAATTATTAACTTTTATTTATTAATAAAAAGATTAATGTTGCTTAAGAGAGTAAATACGTGATGCTCAAATTTTTGAAGCATCGCAGGTGTGTAAAAATATGGAATAAGATAATAGTCTATAATTAATATAGGTATTTTTTAGTCAAGAAACTTTTGTTCCATAATAAATTTTTGAAAACAATATAAAGCGATTTTAGAGGAACAGTAATCGTTCTTGATTTCCAGAAAGGCATAAGAGAGGTAAATACACCTATCGATTTACCTTCACGATGTATTTGCAAAAAGCAACTCGTAGTAAAAAACAAGCAAGCAGTAAAAAAAACTCGACTGTTGATGAAATTAGTCCCTTCATAAATAAATTAGCAATAATGAATTGAAAAGTGCTGAGAACTACCTAATTTTGCTAAACAGATACTCTACAACTTATGGAGATATACAAATACAAGTATATACTTAAATGTGGAAAGAAGTGTGAAGTTGAATAATGGCGTTTACATATTATCGAAGCACGTCGATTTCTAATCTAAGTAAGTTCGTAAGTGAAAGTTGTGTGTTGCGCGTATCGCACCAGATTTTTTATTATACAATTAGCTTACTTCAGTGTAGAGTCGCATGCATCAAAACTTATTTAAAGAAGTAAAGTTAAAAACCGCATTCGTAGTGCTCAGATCATGCTTGGACCGATTTTTGTGAAATATAAGGAATATGATTAAATACTCTATAGGCTTTAATATCTAGGTTAATGTTGTCAGCCAAATTGATCTTAAGTTAAAATAAAACAAGTTTTATGCAGGACTTTTTACTTAGTATTTTTCGTTAAAAGGAAAACATTTTAAAAACAGTAAAATTTCTTACAAAAAAATCGTTTTTTTTTTTTATATATACAAATGTTTAGATATTTCATGATTTACTTTTAAAATTGTTTGGAACGTCTATAGGGATACTATTGTTCTAGGTGCATTAGATGTTAGTTTTTTGTTCGAGTAAATTAATTATCTTTGATGATCGATTTTGGCAAAACGACTTAATTTTAATCTTGACCTTTTCTAACTTCAAATATTACGCCAGGAACATAGTTTGTCAGTTTTAATATCTCGCTCACACTTAAAGGGTTACTTATATAGTTCAGGGTGTTCCTGTTCCAATCAAGAAGTTACTTAAAAACGTTTAGCACAATGGCTTCGATACCTTAGATAACAAGATAACTGCGGCTAAATACCTTGAGCTAACTTTTTCGCTTTTAAATATTTGATTTGTTGCGTCTTCTTCTTTTTTTTTTTTTTTTATATAAGCCTTTCAGCCGACATAATGACTAACTCCAATTTCAACATTTTGCTGAAAATCAATTTTAATTATATTTCTTTTTGGAAAATTAGTGCCCAGTATACTGTTATGTTTTAATATTTCTGTCTTATTATTACAAAATAAAAAGGTACGAACTTTTCAAAGAAAAATATTTTTAAAGTCCTGAATGTTGTCGTTGAGTTAGTCATATAAAATTTGAAACTGGTGTTAGTCACTCTGTTAACTGATATATAATTTTCCCCGGCCTCGTTCATTAACTTTAAAATCTCATTGATTTTATTTGACTAGCATATCCCGCTATCCGTATGAACCTATTGGACCTTTCCCCTTTGAGAGCTCTCATATCTCAAATTATACGATGCCCGGGATGGGGTGGTTCTGCTCCGGTAGGAAACAGGTATCGGGATATGACCGGAGGAATATTCCAGACACCCTCGGCCATAACAATACCTCACCCCGGCCCGAAGTATAGCTAAAGTAATAGCCACACTCATCGCCTTTTACGCCTCGCTATATAAATACAATTTTCTATACGGCCGACCGGGAGGGGAATACATTTAAACTTATTGAATTATTCATGTTTTGCGGTTGTATAAAATACGACTGGTGGAAGGGTAAACGACGCAAGGGCTATGATATTATAAAGTATTTGCCAGGGAAAGGATTTGGAAAGGATCATCAATCTGTGTGCTTCGCGTGGTTCCCACGTGTGTGGGCGCCCCCTCGTCGAAATTAATGTTCTAGCCACGGAGGAAGAAGTAAGTTTTCGCGTTATCTATCGGCTGTCGAACCAATGATGAATCCAGCTTCCCGGGATTACATCCACTATCATTCGTCTCCTTCCTAACTAATTGTAGGAGAGGGGTATTTTTAAGCCGGTGCTCTCTAGTCTAGCTTCTCCGGCGAGGTCTGCTTTTACAATTTCAAATGATCAGGTTAAAACTTAATTTTATTTTTATTCAAAAAATTTATTTTCCTCGTCGCACTTACATTACATAAAATTTAACGGGGAATATTCATCGAATTAAAATGTATTTGCGTCAAATTCCATATTTGGTGCCTCCTTGTCTTATTCACAAGTATCGGATCCAAGAAAAAGTTGAAAACCATGATTTTCTTTTTTTTTTAACATCAATAAATATTCCATTTGTTAGAATCATTAAACATCTATTGTTCGTTTGTTTGTTTGTTAAACGTCACTTTATGCTACTAAGGCTAATTGGATGATGCTAAATGGGAATCCTAAATTTTGCCTACCAAGGTATAATAGGGATCTTTAACGAGTACCTGACATCGTACAGGCTCGGGACCTCCATTTTACGCCCTATCCGAGGGACGGTATAGCTAAGGATTTTTTACTCCCATTAAGAAATCCTGGCCAAGGGCCACGGCGGGACGCGAACCCGCGACCTTTAGTATCGTAGGTTGCCATGCTAACAACTACACCACAGGTGACCCCGTTAAACATCTATTGAACGAGTGACTATGAATGAGAAAGGTGTTTATTTAGGCGTAGATTTTATTTTATATGAGCTCATAATTATAGAAGTAAAAATTAAAAAAAAAATATATATATATATATAAATATTATATACTTGTGCAAAATTCTTGCATTTTAAAGTTGGATAAGCGAATCCTAAGCAATTATAGCATCTCATCGGATTCGGTGTGCATGGTCAAACCCGTATTGTGTCGAAGCCTATTTCAATTGTTTGGGGTTATTTTGGCACCGGATATGTTACAAAGTATGTGTATGTATATATTTTAATGCCGTTAATTTTTGTTTCTTTCTCGAGTTCGTTTTTTATTTCTTTGAGCTCAACAAACTGAAGGTAGTTACATCTAAGGTCAGTCTGTCTGTTTGTCGCTGTCTCTACTAATCATATACGGTCTCTAAACTTTTTAATGTTTTTGACCTCACCAAAATTAAGAATAAATTTATGGATAAAGAATGGTGAAACTTTTTTAATGTCTTCTTCACCAATTCTCTTTACGAAAAGGTAATCTGGGCTATTTTAAGGCAGTAATGATAAATTTAATGATTCTGATGATGGTTTTAAACGTCCCCTCTTCCAAAATCTAGCCTTAGGCGCGTGTGGATCGCACGCAAGCTAACCTAATCTGTCTAAGTTTAAACCTAAATATTTCTTAATAATATACTCACATGAGAAATAAATTGATTCTATTACATCTGAACTATTAATTAAGAAGGGAAAAAAACTTACGACTAGAACTTATCGCTTTGATCCACGGTAGCACAATAGGAGCAACTTCAGCTTCTTAACACCATATGTGAAAGAATAGATTAAAGGTCTTATGTCACAAATTTTGGGTTTTTGTTTGATGTTCAATCAAAATTATTAGTTATTAGACAATCCCTCACAGACACGTTTAGCAGAAATTACACAGCTCATGAAAAAAAACTCGCATCCTAATGGTGTCACACATGATTATTATTTTTATACCTCATATTTTTTATAATGAAAGAAATGGAATAATAAAATATATGAATATTTTATAATTCCATTTCTCGTTTATAAAACAAAATGCTATGAATTTCAAAGTCCTTACAATAAAACAATCATTAGCTTATATATGTATAAAGGTACCTGAGCTGAAGTGAAGGCTGATACCAGAAGTGGCTAATACTAATGGCTAATATATATAATACTAAAAGTAGCTAATAATGGTTAATACTAAAAGTATTCGGCCAGGTGGCCCTAGGATTTTTTAATGGGAGTAAAAAACCCTCGGTTAAGCCGGATGGGGTTTAAATTGGAGGTCCCGAGCCTGTGCGATGTCAGATACTGTTGAAGATCACTATCCTAATTATACGCTGATAGGCAAAATGCAATAGTCCCGGTAGCATTTTCCATTTAGCCTTAGTGACGTTAAACTAAAACAAAAGAAAACCAATAGCATCGGAACCATTAGCAAATATTATTATGTATTTATACAGATGTAATGATATAAAATAGGTTAGAATTTACTGAATAATTGAATTCATCTAATTATGGTTCCATTATGAATGTTGTTTGTTTAATTAACGTCACTTTATGCCACTAATACTAAATTTTCCTACCCCGGTTAGGGATCTTTAACAAGTTCCTGACATCGTATATAGGGTGTATAAGCACGGGACCTCCATTTTCCGTACTATCCGATGGAGGGTATAGCCAAGGATTTTTTACTCACTTTAAAAAATTCTAGAGCTACCGCGGGATGCGAACCCGTGACTACTACACCACAAGTGACCCCAATATACATTTGTTTTATTTAAACGAGACCGGTAAAGTTCTAAATGTTTTACTGATCAACAATTTATTAAACTGGACGTTTTGATAATAGTGACTCTCACAAACAGCAATAAATCAAGTCTAAAGTTATGGCTGAAGGTGATTTGACCGAAGCTTAAGTGAGAGTCTTATAGCTTTCTCTCAAATATTGTAAAACTATCTCATCGATTCTGAGAACTAAGATAAATATTTCTAAGCCTAAAAAAATCAAAGAAGGGAACGAAATCTGGATTGACCTGAAAACGTCACAAAAGATCGGTGTAAGGAATTGTCATTCCGTGTTCTGGGGACGTCCCATGGGCATGGGGAGGAGGGAGGTTGAAGGAGGGGTTGGGGGGATACTTTCCCCCGGAGTCCCAGCATAAAATATGTAAGGCCAGGTTCCCTGTCATAGGCTCCAGATTGACGGCTAACAAATGAAATTGAAACTTTATGTCCCGGATTGGTTTCTAACGGATTACTAGCAATCTGTGGGATAGAGTATCTTATGTGCCCGTGCAGCCTGAGATATAGCGAATTTTAGGAGGAAATACGAGTCGAATGTGATCTGAAAATCTTTGGAATAACTGAATTCACAGGAATGACAAGGCTCCTTTATGAAACTTTATGTTATAAAACATTAACAATTGGTTATTTTTGACATTATTGTTATTTTTATAATTTCCTCATAACCTAAAAAATAATCAAGAAGCACTCAATAACCTTCTATCTCTCTAACATTCTCTTTATGTTTTAATTTTTTTCTGCCTTCATAATAACTCATCAATACAATATTTATACAAGACCCCTTACCTTTATCTTTTTTTGACTTTTTTTACCGTAAGATTTCACATTTAGGGCTACTGTTCCTACCAGAATCCTGCCCTAGGCGTTACTCCTTTTTCATGTTCGAATCAAGATACTCATTGTATTCGGTATTATATCGGTTTTAAAAATTGGTTAAATTGGACTGGTTATTTGATATCATTTAGCTATTTTAAAATTGTACACTTCAAATTATATGAATTGCTGAAGATCATATGTTTTTTTTTTTTGGACTTCAAGGCTTCCACCCAGGGCAGGACTCGAACCCGCAGCTCCGGCATGGGAGTACGGCGCTTTACCGCACAGCCACACGGGGCCCCCAAGAACATATGTTATAGCCAAAGATTTTTAAAATCACATCGATATTTCCGGTTCCATTATGTCATTTCAGAGTTTGGTTTTATACTAAAATTAAATATTTTAAAATTAATTTAAAACAATTATAGTCGATTATATCCCTTGTGATTTTCTACTCTTTCAATATAATAAGATTGATGTATTACTTTTTTTTTTTAAATAATTTACTTTTTTGAAAGTAAAGTGTGAAAGTGATTCTTTAGTTAAGAAGGTTAATATTCAAAACTGATAGTCAATTATAAACATTTGAAATTGCTTGTCAGAACGCTTATTAGGCTGAAATGAGGTTATTGCTTCTTCTAGCTCTCTTTGAAGATATTTCATAATTTATTTTTTAAAACTAAGTTGAAAATTCAAATTTAATCTTTACTCATTTTATCAGTGAATATGTATTTTTCACATTATTTTAGATATTATCGAAGGTAAGTAATTTTAATTTATGCCATGTTCAAGTATTAAATTAAGAGCATCTTGAGGAAAGAGAAAAAAAAAATTATGAATTCTATTAATAAAGAAAAACATAGAATTTAAAATATTAGAATTTTTTAGAAGCAAGGTAGCGAACGATTATAATAATTAATTCAAGATTGTAATAATAAAATCGAATACAATAAACTATGAAGAAATAAGCTTTAACAGACATCCGAATTAGGGAGTGAGGAAAGTTTTCATGATCGGAGCGGCTATTTAATTCCCTGGGTGGAAGGGGGGGAGGCTTTGACGGGGGCTATTGTCATAACACGGTTCTTAATGACTGTTCTGTACTTTGGTGTCCTCGTCATTAGCAACTTGCCAACTCGAGGAGAAAGACGTTATTATCAGCAAGGTCTTCAGTCTTCCAAAGTCCTCCCGGGAGCCAGCGATAAAAACGTATACCCCCGAAGGGAATAAAATCTTTTAATGGGACGGACGGAAGAGCAGGGCACTTATAACCTTAACAACTTGTGACAGGCTGAGTGCCCCCCCTTCCTGTCACATCTACTGGCCATTACGACCCAATCAGCAAGGTGAAGATGGTTTCGTATCCAACCCAAGGGTCCAAAGGGCGCTCGTCGATAGTCGGGAATGAGAACTGCAGAATACCCTTCCGCAAAAAGTGGATCATCGTTTAACTGAATGTTAACCCCTCAACCTGTGACAACCGTAATTTTTACCGCTATGGGATTTTTCACAACCCATTCCGAGGAGAGCTCAAAAGAATCTTCTTTGAAACCTTTACTATTTTCACTAAATCTATAGATTAATCATCTCCATTCTGAAATTCAAACAAGCCTCCATTCGAAGTTCCAAAAAGTAAGTGAATTTTTTGTATTGGCTTTGTCTAAGATGGACCCCAAGCCATCTTCATCAAAATCCATGGCAAGTACTAACCCAACAGATTTACTAACATAATATGACTGTATGTTTTCAGTTTTCAATAAGTACAGACTAAAATGATAATAAAACCTCACCCACAAATATATTTTCATAACACAAGAAACGATTTCCAAGCATTTTAAATATTTAAATAAATATTTAGTATAAGGATATTGGCATTAACCAAAATACATATTTTTTAGAGGTCTCGCTGCCATTGCCCCTTAAATATTGGATGAAACATTATGGGAATGAATGAAGCTAGTTGAGGTACGAGTATGGGTTAAGTATCTCAAGATTGATCCTAGAAATAGGCTTAATCCTTACTAGACCTAATATATCCCATCTCTATGATCGCACTTTCTCATATAAAAGTTGAATATATTTGACAAAAAACCCATTATATCAAATGTGAAAAAAAATAAGAAAATCTGACAGGAAAAGGAGTGAAAAAATTTAGCTCTGAAAGCTCATAACTTTTAATTAAGCAATTATTTTTAACAGAAAAAACTTATTTACGGAAAACTATACCTGGAGTAGGGTTATGTGACTATATGAATTGTATGAAAGTTTCAGTTTTAATTTAATTAAATATTTTAATTCATTTTCTTCTTCATCATCATTGAAATTTCGTGAAAGAAAATTTCGAATTTGTAAAAAAGCGGAATAAATGATATACATAGAGTATCCTACCAATGGCTTAGAAATATATGTACTAACATTTAAAACATCCGAAATCGGCAAGAAGATGATTAAAATTCAAAATATATCGATTTTGAGCTCTGCAGACCGTAAAAGCATAAAAATATTGTAAAATATATAAACATAGTTTACTTTTCAAATGTCGATTAGTTTTATTTGAACAAGTAATAGAGCCTTAAAGAGTCAGAATAAACTAAAAAACTTATCGAATTAATTGAATCCCCCTACCCCTCCCTAGACGAAAATTTTCCAGCCTGACCCCTCCTAAAGGAAATTATGCGGAAGTACTTGATCATAGAAATATCATAGATATCTTTTAATTTTATTATCACATATTTTGCGTATCTGATTAATCAGAGTAGCAATTGTTGATTTTTGCCAAAAGTGATTGAAAAATTCACATGAATTCGGTTTAGAGTTGTGACTTTATCACTATTTCTCTAGGAAACAAAATTAGGAGGAGTATGTAAAACTAATTACCTACTAAGAAGGTTGCGCGATACAATCTCTGTCCTTAGCAAATTAAAACGAGGAAAGAGCCCACTAAGTGACGTGTACAAATGAGACATTGGCTAACATGCAACGGGCCCTTTGTATAACAAGCCTTTTAGGAAAATGTGACAGCAGTGTGGGTCACGCCGGTTATCAAATATCGGATTTAAAAAAAAAAAATATATTAAGTAACATAAAATAATTTGTGTTTACGAACTACATAATCGGTTTTAAAGACCAAGAAAAGAACAAGAAAGAATAACGAACTTATTGAATAGTTAATTGGTAAAAACTGGGGTGATAAGAAATTAATTGTATTTTCAGATAAATGAATTTCTGAAAATTCATGTTTAGATTTGTTCTCAACCTGCCACAGTTACTCCCCTATTTCCCTCTTACAAAGGCCATTGTGACTTTTTAAATGATAAATTATCAACGAAAAGAGATCTTGGGTCTATTTCGAAAGAGGGTGCCAGTGATTTTACCAGTAACTATGATTATTATTATGAAATGAAATAACTCTGACTCTTTAAAATATGAAACGTATGCTGCGGTAATCTTACCATATTCCCTAATTTTGATGTTTCGTTCGTGATCTACACACAAACGTTATGAATATATTTCAGTTAAATGAGCATATCAGGACTGAAGAAAATTCTCTTAAAAAATCAAAAGGGTCATATCTAGTAAAAAAGTATGAGGCAAAGGGCACCCCCTCTCCATGGCTCAACGAAAAAACTCCATCAAAGTGGTATTGTTTAACAGAGTGCTAGTTAGAAAAGATTTAGGAAGACATCGCCGTTTTTCATTCAGAGGTTTTTCTTATATTTATAAAATTTGATAATGTTTTTAGGTTATTTATAAAGTACACATGGTTTCTAAAATGTAGTTTCTTTAATATATAACAGATATTTACAAAATCACTGGCATCCCGGTTCCGAAATAGACCCAAGATACCTTTCCGTTGATAATTTATCATTTGAAAAGTCACACTGACCTTTGTAAGAGGGAAATATGGCAGTAAATGGGGGCAGGTTGAGAACAAAGCTCGACATCATGAATTTTCAGAGGTTCATTTCTCTGAAAATACAATTAATTATTCGGGAAAACCTAAGGTCCCGGGGCCTCCTTAAGAGACCAGCCCCTAACGAGTTTCTGTTTTTTACCCATTTTCCATCTCTCCTTCAGGGCGTAATTTAAATTAATCTTTTCTGGGTAAATCAATTGTGTGAGATTAAAATTATTCATTGAATATCTTCCTAGCTCTTAACTCTTTAAGCCTTTTAGTCGTGCATACAAATATGTAAAACATTACCTTAATTATATGATAAGACTTTTGTTATGTATATGCTTTACATACTTGTTTTGTATATGCATTATATGCTTTATAATTTTATAATGCTCCTTATAAAAAGGAGTTATGTAACATTATAAAGCTTTAAAAAAATAGATCTATTCTGTATTTGTCATATTGACAAAGAAATGCTGCCCCACTATATTGGGTTGCAAATATACAGCATATTTATTATCTGTTAACATAATTCAACAACCCTGCTTATACAAACAGAAAAAGTTATTTTTTTTTTATTTATTTTTTTTTTTATTTTATACTTTTTTCTTTACATTTATAACGCCATTTTCTCTCTATAGATCCAACCGGACATTACTATGGCTTTGTTTTACACAATAGTCACTATATATTAGAAGAATATACTAATTAAGATAGATAAAAAGCATAAAGTTACACATATTATATATAGTTCGTATATATTATTTAATAATAGATACACCTACATTATTTTTTCAAACACTTCCCTATTTTTTTTATTATCATTTTTTTAAGTAAGGACCTAAACTATCCTATAGCTTTGGCAAATAGAAGCATTCTGTTATTTTCATTCTTTAATTTTATTGCTTTAAAAATATTGTGATACCCTTTTTTAAACTTATTATTAAAAATGATTTCCTCAGTTAAAAAAAATGTTGATCCTATTAATTAGGAGATCCTATAAATTTGCAATAATTAGATCTTGTGAACAGAATTTCAAGGAAAGGAAGTAAAGCAGATCATATAAACCCAGTGAAAAATCTCATTAATATTATACATATGTACTTAATAAAGGCAAATATGTACTTAATAAAGGCAAATATAAGAGAAACTCTTATTTTCTCGGTAAAAGAATAAAATTCAAATCCAGACTTTTATAGTTCTAATAAATAAATAAAAATCACGTCATGACTTTTATATTTCGGGCCAGAAAATAAAAGTCCTGATATGATCTTTATCACAATGATACCTAATATAAGAGTCAAAGCTTGATCGAAGTTTTCCTTTTTCGAAAACAGAATTTTTTAAATGTGCCTCCTAAACCCTAATTTATTGACCGTGATTGTGTTTATTATATGATTCGAATGATAAAATGTTATTAGCACATGTTTACCGACTAATGGCAACCTGTTTTTATTATTGCATAGTTGTGGAAGTTTTCCATTATTGACTCATCTATTAAAAAAAAAATGATAAATCACCAATTTTTAACATTTCAATTACTAAACATTGCATTAAAATTATAAAAGTTTATGAGTAAACATTTCTTTGCTACAAATTGATATGAGAATGATATTTATATATTAATCAATTAAAAGTATGTTTTTATAATTATTATTTTTCGATTTGCACAGCGCACAGGCTCGGAACCTCCAATTTACGTCCCAAAGGCACAGCCAAGGAAAATCCTTCTAGCCACGCAACCTTTAGTGTTGTAGGCTGCCATGCTAGCAGGGATTAAAATTAACTCTTATTTTCTCGGTAAAAGAGTAAAATTCAAATCCAGACTTTTATAGTTCTAATAAATAAATAAAAATCACGTCAAGACTTTTATATTTCGGGCCAGAAAATAAAAGTCCTGATATGATCTTTATCACAATGATACCTAATATAAGAGTCAAAGCTTGATTTTAATTATTTGAGGATGAATTTAGAAGCTTTTTTTTTTCGGATTTCTCCTTATCGGTATTCATTATTTGGTTAACCGTTTTATAGACATCTTGTAGGGTATAATAAAGTACTTTATAGCGATCTTAAAATTGATTATTAGACTATCCAGGCTGCTGATAATGAAAATAATATTGGTATAAAACCTCAGGCTCGCTCAGGTATCGATTATAACTTATCCGATATTTACAATATTGAGGTTGACTTCTAGGTTTATTAGGGCGCTGATTGTAATAATTTATTAACCTAGAAGTCGATCTTAATGTTGTAAATATCGGATAAGTTATAATCGATACCTGAGGTTTTAAATCGATATTTTTTTCATTATCAGCAGCCTTGATAATCTAATAATCGATCTTACGATCGATATAAGGTAATTTACGTAATGTACACAAATATGTAGAAATCTGAAAAAAAAAAAAAAAAGCTAATATATTCATCCTTAAATAATTAAAATCAAGCTTTGACTCTTATATTAGGTATCATTGTGATGAAAATCATATCAGGACTTTTATTTTCTGGCCCGAAATATAAAAGCCATGATGTGATTTTTATTTATTCATTAGAACTATAAAAGTACGGATTTGACTTTTATTCTCTTTCCGGAAATATAAGAGTTAATTTCAAACCTTGGTATTTTATATCCCAAAGATATGTATTTTTATTGGTACGGTTTTCTTTGATACTTTCAAAGATGTAAAATGAGTTTGCTCGCTAACTAAAACTGGAAAAATGTTCATTTATGTTTTAATAATAGCGATATCTACGTTTGCGATCTGGTCTTCTATGTGACTGAGATGCTTATATGTAGTTTTCGACGACAAACATTTTGGAAATTTTAGATTAATTTTTATTTTTTATTTAATTTTTGGTATACTGTATCATAAGTTTTACAATGCGGTTCGACGGTGGCGTGAGTAGATTTTTAGCTGTAACAGTTGCTCAAAAAAAAAAAAAAAAAAAAAAAAAAAATCGTATAAATTTGGAATTCTGAAAGGATAGGCAGTGTAGGAGGAAGAAAATATTAGGTTCGATTTGGCGAAGAATATTGTCTTCTCTCGTGACTTAGCGGAATATAAAAGGTGCCCTTGGCCTCAGGAGTGTGTTTTTCTTTCATATATTCCTCAGGAATCACAGCCTTTATCTTCGAGCTTGTCCCTCCGCTATGATTCATATGCATCGCAGCTTCCGAGATCGGCAACTCGTCTATAAAACATTTCTATTCCCAAATAATTCACCTCAAGTGAGTGGAAATATTTTATTAAATGGGAATATTGCTAGGAAAGGAGTTGCTTGCCCATATCTTATTAATATCAATCAGATTAATAAGTATAGTGGCAGTATTGATTTGCATAATAATATTATCGTATAAATCCAAAAATTTACAATGGCAGTGATTATGCTAACATTTCGACCTACATTGTGATTAGGCATCAGGCATGGAACTGCAATTAATATTTGAACTGCAAATTAATACTGCAATGGATACCGAGGCAATGCGTTCTATTTGGAAATGATTTAGCCGACCGATACACAAAGGTAGGGCGCATCCTCTCTAGTGAATTCTGATCAAACTCTTCAGGATTTGAATAAACATACTAATTCTATGAGAGAAAAGCAATGAATATTAGAATTCTCACACAAATTACGACATCGAAGGTAGCATGATAAAATGATCAGAAAGAAAAAAAATTGTCCTCCTTAGGTTAAAGATTGAATGCACTATAGGGGGCCAAACATCCTTGCATTGTGTATTTCCTTCAGATTCGTCCTCAGATGGAGTAAGCGAATCTGACCAAACCCTATTGACTTATAATGGTCTAAATAAATATACGGAAAAACTGACAGGAAACAAAATTAGTTCATTTCCAAAGTTGTTTTTGAAAATTTAAACCAAATATGAAAGAAGATGAAATATGATTGCTAGAACAAATTATTAATTAATTTGAAAATAGACTTACCAGGGAACATATAAATTATATTCATTTTGCAAAAACAAATATTCATCAACTTCATTAATCATAGCTCATATTTTGGTTATATATACGATAAAAAGGATCACTAAGGGCGTTGCTTAATAATGTACATTAATGTTAGTGTCATGTGCCATCAGGTCAGATTTGATGAAATTTTGAATAGACATGTGTTTATTTGAATGATATTCGGATGTCAGATCATAAATTCATCGCATTCAGGTTAATTCCCTCGAGTATAAATTTATGTATTGCCATAATAGACGACATTTGTTATGAACGTATTATATTAATGGCTTCTGGGCAAGCTCTAAATTAATACCAATGTATTTCATCGAACATGAACCGAGGATAAATTAAATTCTCGGCCATATTTTGGAGTGCTTCGTAATGAACGATAAATTTTGTGAAATAATATTCAATAAATTTAAATTACAATAATAGTAAATGCCAATTTCCGTGGTTGATTGTAAAACTAAATAATATCATTGTTCGAGCCGATTTTATTTTTTGTTAAAAAAAAAAAAATAACTTAATTTTTAGAACAATATAAGAATATATGAATATTTGCAATATTTATAACATATGCATGGATTAACGAGAGAGGTTGTTTATATTACGTTATATTATAATACGTTTAGTCGACTCACGGCACTTGGCGGTGACCCTAGCCTGATTCAGTTGTGTCCACGAAGTTGTATAATTTCCTAAATCTTGAGAAAAGGGAATCCTATGAAATTAGAAGACTGGCCACAACAGCGTCTGTCACCTGCCTCGACGAATTCGGAGAAGCCTGGTACCAGGTTTTATTTTGGACGTTCTTTAAATACTTATTCTTCCATGAAAATACTTTTTATCTCTTTATCTCTCTCTCTCGTTCAGATTCATAAAGTTCAGTTCGTTATTTTCATTTATTATTAATTATTAACTAATTAGAATAATGCTTCCTTATTTTTTACCTATTATTTTATTTTTGTATTTTTTTCTTCTCCTTATCAGAGTTAATATTTTAATTTTGTTTTATTAATTTTACATTTAGTTCAATTGTTTATCATTTATGTTTAGTCACAGGTATTTTTATTTTATTGTTCTCATCATCGTTTTTCTTTATTTTAAATATTTCTACTTATTTTCACTTGTAAATATTATTGTGTAAATATATTCTTATATGGCAATTATTACCATCATTATTATCTTTTTTTTTCTTCTTTATTAACTTATTCATTACTAGTACCAGGTTCAATTCAATATAACTTGTGCCACCTCAAAATAGAACCGGCAATACAGCGTAAGGTGATTTCAATCATAAATAATAAAAATTGAGCTCCGAACAAAACAATCATTGTGCTTTTAGGAAAATCGGACTAGAAAAACAATAACATAAATACCAGCCTAAATGAGATTTTCTCATATCTCATCTGAATTCAAGTCAGCTTTGATAAAACTTCAAATAGGTGATCCAGGATATTAAAAAAGTCGACTTTCTAGGAGTAAGCCTAAAAATAAAAAACAAAATATTAAATTAAAGCTATTTGAATTTTATTAATATTAAAATAATAATATTGTTTAGGGAATATTCGACTTATTCAAATACAAAGGAGTATCTATTTGTTTAATAATTATTGACTATAAATAGAGGAAATTAAACGTTACAAAGAGAAAACTGAAAGAAAAAGATATTTTGCATCCTATTATATTCTCTGACCTAATTCTCCTGGTCAAACAATTAGCTGGGGTCACCTATGGTGAGTAGGGAGTAAATGCCGATTCTGGGCCACTTTGGAGGCAACCTCCCTGACTGTTCTCTTTTATGTTTAAGGTTATGTTACTCTTCCAAAGCAGTACGCCACAAAGAGGTAAGTTTGTAACTCTTTTAAAACAGCTGAACGTCGCATGGCATGACCTTGAGTTTGTAACCGGGGGGGGGGATATTTGGGGTGTCCTTGGGTGGTTGGTGGCAACCTCCCTGACTGTTACCCTTTAGGTGAAAGGTTAACAGCGGAGATGTTGTTGTCGGTTTCACCATTACTTCTCCTCCTAGAATTGATTGAAGGACATCCGTGGATAATCAGCAGCATCGAACAACATCGCGTTAATATATTATTAATTGAAGGCTATATTCCGGACCGCTACTACCTAATACGAACGAAAGTCGGTAAATCAGAACAGACAATTAGAGAATAAATTATTTTATTTTTTATATAAAAAAAAGCCATTTATTTATTTTTTTAATTTTCTTTTAAAAGAAAAATTTTATTTTGTTTTCATTTTGTTTAAGATATTTCTTTAGTCTTACAGTTCCAACATCCCAACAGTTTGTTACTTTTTTAATAGGAAGATGTAAGGTTATGTTATTCTTACAACTATCCAATGTTTACCTCTTCTTAATCCTGTTTTCTTTGTGCTTCCCTCTACTCCTTAAGTAGGGTGGAGCTTGTTATACTTTAACCATTAGATACTTTAGAGTACTACTATACCTTAACCACCTAATTTGATAAATAAATCAGAATAGAATAGATTAAAATAATGTCTTTATTTATAATATTATATACATCCTTTTTAAAACAGGTTGTTTTGTGAACATAATTAGGGCTCGGTCTCTTGACCGTTATAGCTGAGTGGTTAGCATAGCAACTTACTATACTAAAGGGCACGGGTTGGGGTCCCGCGGGGGCGGAAGCTCTAGGAGTTTTTAAAGAGAGTAAAAAATCCCTGGTTATGTCGTTCCTCGGATAGGATGTAAAATGGATGTCCCGAGCCTGTACGATGAAAGGTACTCGTAAAAGATCCCTATCCTAATTATACCTAGATTAGCAAAATTTAGTACTCTACGGTAGCATCGTCCGATTAGCCTAAGTAGCAGAATGGGACGTTAAACAAACAATAATCTATACTGAAAGATTCATCACTTCAGAATAAAATGAGAGGTAGTTTTTATTTGTTCTATTTTAAGGGAAATACCAAATAATAATGACTATATACATATTAGTCTAGGCCAACATATATGTAAGGCATAGTTAAGTCGATAAAAGATTTCCTCCTCTGCTTTTCGGAAGCTTTTCCGCAACGGAAAAAGAAGCTGACCCCTAGACCCAGAAAAGATGCGATCCCTCTGCGCTAAGACTACGGTGAAGAAAGTTGCGGTGACAGGAAACCCCAAGGGTAGCAGGGATGGCTGACCGATTGAGACTGATCGCCCCAGATTAGCTAGTTGGGTGGTATTCGCTTCCTCCTCTACCGGTCTATTCTTTCTTTCAATAACGAACAACGGAACTTTCCTTTTAAAAGAAAGATCAGATATGAGCGATGATATGGTTTCAGCTGTGAATTGTTGACTGGTAGCTCCTGTGAGTTCCTTCTTCGTTTGAGCATGAGGAAAGGACTCAAAAAATAAATAAAATATTCAAATATTATAAGTTTCTATTGAATAAAAAAAAAAAAATCCCATCCTTCAGGTTTCGACGTGTATCCTTTTATATACTTAGTTGTTTAAGGAAAAAAATTGTTGTTTTATTACAAAAACAATTTCCTCCAGGTTAGAAAAATAAATCGGGATTAGTACATTAAAAACTTAAGTAATTTCTATTAAAGAAGAAAAAATGAGTAGACAAGTACAATTATAATCTTTATCATTTGTTTATCAGACTGTTTAGCTCTTATTCATGGATTAGAATTTACATTAGGTATATATAATATATTGAGTTCATTACCAATTCTTTTTTTAGTTTTAATTGGTCCTGGCTTATTACTAATAATAATGACAAACAGGTGAGAAAGCCAGATTAACTAATTTAATAGATATTTATTAATATATTTATAAATTTGGCCTACGGAAAATTTTAGTTATAATTTAGCTGATGATAAAAATCACTCAACTGAACATTAATAGAACAAGTCAGAAGTATTCAAGAAACCTTTTTAATAAATTGCAAAGCCGACTGTTATAGTTTTACGATGATTTGATTAAAAAATAACCCATAGACAAAGACGAACTTACACATAACATTGTACGACAGTTGGTTTTTTTAAATTAGGGGGAACCTTGGACGTTTTAAAAGCTTTATAAGGTTATTTTTTATAAATTGAATCACTAATTTTAAATATTTATTTTACTCATGTTACCAATAATGTGACTTAGGCAACTAAAAGAGGTGTTTATTTCTGTTACGTTTGTAAATTATACACGTTTTAGATGTTTTATTATTCCCCAGGACGGAAACAGTCATTTTTTAGCGCATTAGCACATGTTGGGATCGTTCTAGGCCTTTACGGGTGTTTCATAGCAGGCCATATATAAGAAGCGATCTACTGGTGGTTTGGTCTAACTTTGGTCAGAGAAGAATTCGGTTACTGTTGAATTTCTGCTAATCTCTGCAGAATTTAACTGTTCCGTTTCGCTCTATTAATTTGTGTTCTCATTGTTTGATTGATATTTTTGTAATTTCACGTAAATAAATAATAAACCCGTATTGGTGAAACAATACTATGTATGAAGTGCTTTTGTTCCAGTCATTATGAACATGGACTAAATTTATCTCAGTTGACTGACTAGTTAGCGCTATGACGCTATAGAGCGATTGCCAATGCTGAATTCCTGTCTTAATTTTGACATGACTGAACTATTATGATTTGAAGAATACTGCCCGACAGTCATCAAACTTAATTTATTCACCCGAAATAGAGAAGCGCGAATCGTGGATCGTGTGGAAACGGCTATAATAATGCAGCGGCCGTTGGGACGTAACGTTGCTAGTACTCCATCTCCGGCCACTCCTTTCGTTACCTTTATGCCCTGATATATCACTCCGGGGAGCTACGCTGCACCGTCACCCCTGCTGCTGCTGGCTAGTGTGTTCCTGCTGGATTAATGGCGTCAAAGGAGGCCTTATTTTAAGGCTACCTAAGGATTTTTCAGTTTAATATTTGAAAAGAATGCTAGCTCATGATTTATATAGCGTGAGTCCAAAAAATACTGTTAACAAGTGCTCCTAGTCCATAGTACAAAAGAAGAGTACTTTCCTTCAATATAGAAAAATAGAATAATTGCATTATTTCTTTCATCATGGAACATTTAGCTACCAATTTCGTGTTCGTCGCATAGTGATTTGTTGAAAGCCTTGAACAAATATAACAACTATTACTGTGGGTACTTACGAATAAAAAAAGGTGGCAATAGAATGTCAACTGAAGCCCGCATTTAGATGAAATTTCCAATATCGCAATACAGTCATCAACATACTCAGTGATTTATTTTCTGCAGAACTCGACGCAATGCCTTCCCTATCCCAGGGATTGTATTTCTGTTATTATTTTTATAGAAATGGGTCGTTTTGTTCCCCTTGAGGACTGCAATACTCTTGCACCACTTAAGCGAGCAGAGGTTTTGTTCTCCATTTCTAAATATAAGTGTCATATATATATATATATATATATATATATATATATATATATATATATATATATACAATTTTTGCTACCTGGTTACAACGGCGGTAGGTACTGAAATGATAGGTAAGACAATTTAATTTTAATTATAATTCAAAACAATGTCGTTTTTCCTACAAGCTACAATCCATAGCGTATCTAATAAAAAAAATCTGGTGCGATGCGCGCAACACACAGCTTTCACTTACTTAAATTATGGATTATATGAGTTGAATATTCATTATATCCGTGCCCAGGGAGAAGAAGCACAATGTACATTTTTTTTATGGAATTAGTTAGAAATTAGTTAGTTAGTTGGAATTAGTTAGAATTAGTTAGTTTTTATGGAATTAGTTATCAAGTTAGCACATTGAATTTACATATCTTTGTAAATACTTGGACAGAAACAGCTTCATGATCGTTTTTTTTTTCACATTTTTATTGAGGTTGTTAATAATAGGAAGTATTTATCATAAATTGAAATCCATAGTGGAAAATTTAATTCGATAAGAAAAGTGGACATGATATTGTTTTCCTCATGACATTCCGGGCTAGAGATAACTTTTAAAGAATAGATTCAATGGGTATAGAAGCCATACCACGTAATACATACATGAGTTACATATTTTGTTTATTCGTAGGATGAGCTTGTTTTATTAACGTACGTGTTTATTTTCATGGAAGAAACATTTATTTTTCTTTATTAAATAACTAGTTTAAGTAAAAAAAAACAAAAAAAAAAAAGATAAATTAATGTGACTGATAGTATATATTTAGTACTGACCTGTTTCACCATTGTAGTTAATGTACTCCCCGTCTTCCCGCCTCCACATCACGTAGGGCTCGGGATAGCCCTGGGCCTTGCAGGTCAGCGTCACGTTGGCCGACTCGCGGACCACCATGTCCGTGCTCGTCTCCTTGTCCACGATCGAAGGCGGGACTGCGAAAAAATAAAGGATACAATTATATTAGATTATTATATATCAATTTAATATTTTAATGAATTAATAAGTCCCTTAGGAGAGCCGTAAGGTCTGGTTTCAATAGAAGCAGCTGCTTGCCTGACATGAGGACAGCTACTGCATCTCTTAACTTGCATTACAATAGCGGAAAGCCTGTCAAGCCAACTTAGCTGCTGTAAAACCGTGTGTAACTGTCGGTCACATTGGAGCGAGCTTGTTCTTGAAATTCGATTTTCGTAGGCTAACCATTATGGTATGTATCCTACAATATTGTTTGAAAATACGCATTTAAATATAGAGATGGCTCTTAACGTAATAGAAGTGGTTATAAAATTATCTATAGATCGTGCTGAAAAATACTGAAGAAGAAAAGAACAATTTGGGTCAGAAATCGGATTCAGTGGAAACGTATAACTCATAAAATATTTTACAAAACTCCACATTTAAATTTTGTTCTTAAACATAAGCTATTTTCATTTCTCCGCATTCATTCTCGCTAGGTACTTGAAACACAAAATCACAGAAATGTTTAATATAAAATTTCAAACATCAATGCTCAACAATAAAATCGAACAAAAAATTGTATATGAGGTAATCGAGGAAATACCTTCAATAAATATTCATCTTTATCAGGTATGTTTAAAAACTTTAAGGGTACTCTATAATTGGTTCATGAATTTATCATTTATACTTTCTATTGTTATTTTTGCCATAGTTACTGAGGTAATGTTCATCTTAACGCAAATCTGGTTTTTAAGCAACCTTAGCCCAAAGACGATTCAAATTGAATTTGTTTCCTTATCAGCTACAACAACTTTATCAATGAAAAACTTTGATGGAAGGTCTTTCGACCTTTTTTCCTTTTAAACCATTTTTTCTTTAACGAACCGAAAAACTCCCACTTATTTCATATAAGTGGAACAAGTGTAGGTAGGTATTAATGGAGTCTAAATGTCTAACAACACATTACGCAAAAACTTCAGAATTAATCAAGACCTTCTTTCTTAAGTAAGAATTCAGAAATTAATAAGGAAACCCCAAACCTAATTTCCATCCCAGAATAGAGTGTTAGCCTTAACTAATTTTTCATTCCTTTTTACTCCTTTCTAAGGCGGAAATTACTCTGTCATGTTAAAATATTTTTTTTTTTAAAGTGCTAATACAATTTAATTCCTACTTGTACCTTAAAACGCGCACAAAGGGGGTAAACCTTTTATGCATAGTTGGTTTAAATAAAAATAATGACAAATAGTGTATATAAATGTGTGTGTGTGTATGTGTGTGTTTAATTGAGGACTTTTCCACTAAAGCAATTGGTTTCCAAAAGCGGATTTTACCAAATATTTAAAGTGAATTGTAATCGATGTAAACGGAACCATCCGTAATGGTTCACATTCCTTAATATGATTCAACGGATTACCCAAATATAACGTTTGCCTGATTAATTATACTGAATAAATGGTTGAAATCACCACATTCCTTTCGACAATATTTGATTTTTTTTTATTTAGTAATATCTTTAAAAATGAGAAGCTGAGTTTCTCTGGAGTTCTGGAGGAGTTAGAGATTCCATATTCAATATAAGATTTATTTCATTCGTTAAAGTTATTTCTGGCATAAATGTATACCTCAACTACTAAGGAATGTAGATGCGCCGATAACATACCTCTATGCACATAATAACATATGCCGAACGTAAAAAAAAAAAAATAAAATAAAAAAGTTTTGCTACAAACTTTAACGTCATTCCCAACAAACTTATTCAAGACAGCCAGGGGCGGATTGAGACAAGCAGGAGTTTCAAGCGATAAAAGTTCCAGAGGTCTCCTAAAAATGTGATCGAAAAAAAGGAAACAAACATAAATTTAGAATCGTAAATTAAATTTTATTTCGATAGTTATATAAAGTTATATTCTTGTTTTCATAAAACCTTATCAGTCATTTGCGAGCTCATCAAGATAATATTATTATTATTTTAACATAATTTTGCCGTAACAGCTGTTGGAGAAACCGATGATTTTAATAATGGCTAACAACGTCCTAAATACCTCTCCTTAATATCCCTGATATAAGTCTCAATGAAACACTTATAGACTAATCTGGAAAAGGTGCTGATATTTAGAAGTCTAGGATTTGTAAGATGCTTTGCATTAGCTGACTAAAATAAAATACAAATGCAACTAAAGAAATTACAAATTCGCAGGGTTTTCGCCCTTAGGAGACATAAAATATAAAAAACAAAGATTTGTTATAAAGTATTAAATCTGCGTTTTATAGTTCGCGACAATCTATTGGCAGATCCAAACTAAAAAGCTCTCATTGTAGAGCTTGTTCCATGCTATTATATTCCCGTTTTGTGAAATTTCCAAGGATTTATTATACCTCCAGACAGCAAATCTCCTTAGCTTGTGGTTAAGCTTCATTTAGAAAAAAAAAATTATTATTGAACGTGCTGACATGGGTCATTATTTTATAGTATTTTAAATTTTGATATAGTTTTTTACGTTTTTGGAATTCGAAAACCTTGTCCACTATTTTCTAGTCTTGTCTTCTTCTTGTCTAGAAGTGCTTTAACTGTGTCGTACGCTCTAAATGATGACACTCACATGCGAGATAGTGAGCTATAAGATAGCCATGTGCAAGGCGACAATGGACAACACCTAAGCCTTAAGATTAATTTGCGTTTTCTTATATAACGTTTTCGTCGGTTATTACTATTATAACATATATTTATAATGTTTTAAGCAAATGTTATTGTTTAATTAAAGCAGTGTTCATTGATCAGTTTGGCCTTTTATTGCTACTAATCTGCATGCCACTAGTTGATTGAAATACCGTAAATTGGTAAACACGATACCTTGTGAAGATTATCCAATAAATAGAAATCCAATATAAATCATATTAAAGAAATCTAGTATGCCACAGCGGGGAAGGGGGAGTGGGGGGAGGGGTCGGTTGGGATCTATGTCCCTTTTATTCATCTCGAATATTAAATGCAATTTTTCATTCAACAGTTCTCCCTGGGAGCCATATAAATTAGGGATCATATATTGATATTGTCATTGTCGATATTTTCACCTAGAAAAATATTTACATATAATTACTGATGTTGCCAGAATAACGGACTCTAAATATCGATACTATTCAGAATCGATACTTATCGATTTAGTAAAGTTTTTTGAAAAACCATTAATTTTGATGTATGTAATGCAATATAAAAAAAGATTCTCTAGCACATAGGCAATTCTAAAGAGGATTGATTTTCATCTTTAAATTAACTAATCGAAAAATGTTGCTTTTCAGATTTCTTGTGACACCAAGCTCATGAGACAGTTAACCGAAAAGGCAGCTAACTTGTTAAATGTGACCTCTGTTAATTTTTTTTTTTTTGAGTCCCGACGATCTATTTCACTCATGAATCACAAAAAAAAAAAAAAAAAAAAAAAATCTAAAGCCTGAAAGGTTCCTTAAATAACTTATTAAATAGCAATGTAAACCAGATCGGAAGTTGCAATGAAAATACAAATCTATGTTAATAAATGTACAACCCACACGCGTAATACTACGATCTAAACGAGAATAAGCCTAAATAGAAGTAGGTATAATAATTTTTTTTTTATTTATTTTTTTTTTTTTTTACACTTCCCTATTCTAATTTATATTTATTCCCTACAATATCGATCATGCCAATGCTAAATTTTCCAATAACGGAGGAAAAATATTTCTACATTATCGATTATCTATGGCTATCCCTTATAGAAATACATGGCAGATGTCAAAAATATTTCATACATTAACTATATAACTAGCGCTATATCCCCTTAAAACAGAGGCTAGCCTCTAGTGCAGCATTATGTCCCTATACCACTTGAGGTATCCGTTTGGCCTTCTGAGGTATTACTGGAGTATTTGGAAGCTTTTTTAAAATGTAAATGAGGTGTTTATTAATAGAAATTACTTCAGCATTTTATAGAGGAAAAAACACTTGATAGGGTACAGATCTGATTTCTTTTTAGAGAATGCGGAACTGACTCTGAACGTATTTAGGCAACTCAATATAATGCAACCTCCTTATAGATCTCGGACGTTCCGTCCATGGAGATCTTATAGGAAAAATACTGGATATAGTATAGAAAAATACTATAAAAATACTATAAGGAAGCTTGAAGAAGATTAGGTACTTGAGTTATGACTGACATGAGTATCTGACCCGAATTGGATTTAAATGAAAAATAACTTGTTCTGTAACATTTCTTCTAATAATTTCCACGCTGAATGATGACGAATCCTTTGAAGCTTTCAAGAGAACGCAGAAAAGCCATTAGGGCTTTTCAACATCCCTATAAAGATAGCTCTTAAAGGTCCATCCGAGAGAGACCTAGGGTGGTCTCTTAGGTCTTAGGGTAGACGGAAGACAAGACACAAGAGACGTGGTAGATAATGCGGTGGGAGGTCAGAGATGAACTGTCAGGCTTTGAGCCCCCCCCCCCCCCCCAAGATTACTGTTTCCTCCGGCAAGTCCCTTCTACTCTGGCCATCTGTCAACTGTCAATTAAGAGCCGACAACCAACGGCTCAGTCCGAGCCCATCACATCCACCTTTTGTCTTACCTGCTTTGCTAAATGCGTTACACATCTCGTACACTTTCTCTTTCTGTCCGTTAACTTTTAAGTGATTAGTTCATCTTGGAAGAAGATTGGTTTTGAAAATAAATATCATAACTATTGTTTCTTACAATTATGTATTAAAAAAAATATATAGTTTTAGTAAGTTTCACTAAAGAATTATTTTAATTTATTGAGAAATATAATGAGAGGAGGTCAAGAGACCATCTTCTTTTCAGGAACCTGGGAGAATCAGAAATAGAGGATGAAATATGGTAAGAAAGCCGTAGGTTAGGATAGGCCTTGAGTTTATTCTGATTGGGGCGTATCCAAATTGGAAGAAGCGGCAACCTATGTTGCAATAAGGTCTTTCTGTATGATTATTTTTTTAAAAATAAGAATCATTAAGGATTCCCGATTTGTATATTAAGGCTTTTGAATTTCAGGGCTTGGATGGGAGAGGGAAAAGCCTCATAGCTCAACTTTAGTCCGGGCTTATTATTATCGTGTCCGTAAGTGTCTCGTAATTGATTGGTTTGAACATTTGTCCTACAACTGAAACGGTTATTAAAAGAAAAGGAAATTATATGGAAAAGTGGGAAAAACACTTTCATTTACGATTTCACGCTAAAACGCATAGACGTAACAACTGACTTATTAACGACACCACGACTGAAATTGACGCTGGAAGGCAGTTAAAAAGAAGCTGGATGAGAGATTTTTTCTATTTGAAGTAAAGGATTAGTTTCAAGCCCGAAAAGAGCTGGCCTCCTTTTCTTCCTAATTCCATAATTATTAGGTTCATCGATTGCTTTTTCCCATCACACTCGCTGATTCTCGTTATTTGCTGAAATGTGTGAATATAAATATGAGAAGAAAAATTTAGCTCTATGAGATTCCCTTGACTTTAAATTTCTGTTCGACAGTTATAATTTATAAAAATTAAATTTAGGAAAACAATTTACTCGAAATATATTTGGGGATGTGAGGAGCTTAAAAAGGTACACAAACGGCTGCTTCATATTACTAAAGTAACCAGTATAAGTTAATACTAGAATATAAATTAAAAAAAGAACGAGAGGAATTGACAGAAGCTGCATCTAGAGATCTAGATCTAAAAGAACGTAGATGTAAAAGCGTCGTCCATCTAGTTTTAAATTAATTTTAGAAAGTATTTTTATTGTTACAGTTCCTCATATTAACTTTAGATTTTAACAGAGTTGAAATCTTGATGTTAAATGGAATTAGAGCCAGTTAGAAAATCAACGTATGAAACACACTTTGTTTCTTCATATTCAAAATGAATACGTGCATAACTTTCTGCCATTTCTTACCAATATAGGAATTTAACTTATCGATTTAAAACTTACATTTACATTTACATCGATTTAAAACAGGAAAAAATAACTTATAATATATGTTGCCCTCATAGTTTTCTGTTAGACTTAAAATTTTGCGCCTACTATCTGAAGATTTTAATTTAAAGTTAAATTTTATTCTTGGCTTGGGTTTTTTTTTATTTTCAAAGTGTAAATTTTCGTCACTTCACCGATCGGCAAGAATTGTGACACAAGTAGAAATTGTCAACATTTAAATTTATGTCTAAGATTTCTAGTGTCGAATGCCACTATTCCTGCAGACCGGCGATATATCATTCTAACCAAAATAATTATAAGAACGCATCAGACCTTCCTTTGAAGATTGTAAATGAGGACCAGACCTGGGCATTATTTTAAATAAAAGTATTTTAAATACAAATGAAAATACTTTTTTTTTATTTTAGTATTTTAGAATTAAAATAAAATAAATCACATATTCACTTTCATTTTAATTCTAAAATAATCAAATAAAAAAAAGTATTTTCATTTTAATTCTAAAATACTAAAATAAAAAAAAAGTATTTTCATTTGTATTTTAAATAATAAAATAAAATAAATCTTAAGTTGGTTGTTTGAATTTAAACAATTTTCGTAATAGTATAGTGTAGTCCTTTGCACTAGAGCTCTCACTCCTAAATATTGAGCAAGTATATTTATTTCAGTTTGATGTTGCTATTTTTTTTTTAGGGGGGGGAGGCGCAATCATTAACTATATACCCCAATTTCAACAAATTTCGTCACATTGGTGGTTTTTGAATAGCTTAAGAGACGTCTAATGAATTCATTTCACATAAATGGTTTTATGCATAGGTTTTTGGGGTGGAGGGTTAAATATTAACTTTTTACCGCCATATTCGATTGTCATGAAATATGAAACAAAGATTGTTCATAAGTCAAATTCCTCATAATTTTTACAATAAAGGGGGTAATTATAGACTTTTTACCGGTTTATTCGAAAGTAAAAAAATCGGAAAATAAGTTAGAGCCATACGCGAAGGCATAAACAGGATCCCAATTTGGAGACAACTCCAAAACAGCTAGTAAACATAGTAAAAATTTGTATGACTGATAGGTTCAATGAAGTTAGAATCGGTAATTACTTTTCGGAGAGGTTGACGGTCGTTGGAAATTAGAGAGGAAATTCAGGCAAGATTAGAGGTAATAAATGTTAGCCATTAACGAAATTATTTAGCTCACGCCTTCTTCCTTAAAACTTAAAAATTCGAGTTTACAAAAATATTATTCCTCCTGCGGTTCTTTAGGAATGCAAAACTTGCATCAGTTTTTTTACTGAGAATCAGATACATTACACCAAGCAAAGACAACCGAAAAAAAAAATAGATAAAAACATTCGATTTATTAATAAATTGCAATATTAAAAAAAAAATTATTTACTAATCAACTTCAATGCACTAGCTAATAGGTTTTAAAAGTATTTTGTATTTTCATTTTAATTTTTTTTATTTAAAATACAAAATACTTTTTTTATTTTGTGTTTAAAATAATTTTATCGAAAAGTATTTTAAATGATTTGAGGTTAAAATGCATTTTATTCAAATTTATTTTAAATAATTTCTATATAAAATAAAGTATTTTAAAATAAAAATTAAAATACATTTTGCCGGGGTGTGATGAGGACGTTATATTTATATTTTAATTTGAGGAAAATAATTTGAGGTTTAAAATCGATTATTGTATAAATAGTCGATTTATTCCCCCTGCTTCAATCATAAGACATGCTTACAATTCAAATTTCCGTCGAAAAGAGCTGGCAGAGAAGATTAATAAAATTATTGAGCTTTTCATTCAAAGCAAGAGCCATGTTCTGAGAAGGAGCACTCCTAGTTGCCTTCTTGAGAAGAAAAAGTGATAATTGAATCGTCTGTTATCGATCTTATTCCAAGAATAAGGAAAAAATCTTGAAAGAAGCTAAATCCTGGAGTTGAATACAACTTTTGAGAGGTTAGACCGGGGAAAATCTCATTCTGAATGAAAGGGGAAACGTTTCCCATTTATGATTCGGAACGATGTATACTTTTTTTCTTATACATTAAATGCATATTTTATGTTAAATAACTTCGAGACGTATAACAGCAAACTCATTCGTAAAAATAAAAAAGCGATGTTTCGGGGTCTATCACCCCATGACAGGTACACTCTTCTCTAACTCTTACTATTATTCTGGATTATAAAGCAATGGACTACGCATTATAAAGCAAATAATACAGTTTTTTAATCTATCTATATTATGAGATATTTTCGTTCAAAATTAACGGAATCTCTTGGTGCGAAATTAGAAATATATAGCATTTCCAAGTCTATTTGAACCTTTTCCAAGTCAGCTGTAACCCTTTCCAAGTCACAAGAAACCCTTTCCAAGTCAAGTGTAACCTTTTCCAAGTCAACTTTAACCCTTTCCAAGTCACAAGAAACCTTTTCCAATTCAAATGTAACCCTTTCTAAATCAAATGCAACCCCTTCCAACTCTTCGTTCCCCAGTCTATTTCAATTGTAACCGTTTCCATTTCAATTGTCACCCTTGAAAAATTCTATTGAAGATGGTAACATTTCGGATTTCTTTCCCACGGGCGTCCAATTTTATGTTATCGGGGACAGTGTTTTTGAACAAAATATTACTTTGTATTTCAGTGGGGAGGGGGGGGTGGGGGAGGGCGGACAAGAAATTTTTTAGAATTTCGGATTTCTTTCACACGGGGGTCCAATATTATGTTATCAAAAAAGTTTATAAAAAAAACTAATTAAATTGCATTTTAATGGGGTGGCGGGCGCACTATGAAAAAGTTAAATATTCGTCTTTTTATTTCCAATACAATGTCAATAATATGACAGAAATTATTTAGTCTAGGACTTTCTGGATTTATTCCATAGCAATTTTCATCTTCATTACTTTTCGGATTTTTCCCATATGAGTTACTATTTTAACGTCACGAATCTGCAGATTATTTACATTGTATTTGAAATAATAAGACGAATATTTAACTTTTTCATAATGCGCCCCCTCCACCGAAATACAAAATGAAACAACAAAAAATGGGACCCCCGTGTGAAAGAAATCCGAAATTCTAACTTTTTTCTAGTCCGCCCCCCCCCCCCCCCCCACCACTGAAATACAAAATTAATATTTTTTTCAAAAACACTGTCCCCGATATAGCATTTCCAAGTCTATTTGAACCTTTTCCAAGTCAACTGTAACCCTTTCCAAGTCAAAAGAAACCCTTTCCAAGTCAAGTGTAACCTTTTCCAAGTCAACTGTAACCTTTTCCAAGTCTACTGTAACCCTTTCCAAGTCTCAAGAAACCGTTCCCAATTCAAAAGTAACCCTTTCCAAATTAAATGGAACTCCTTCCAACTCAATCGTCACCCTATCTATTACATTTTCTATTGAAAGGGGTTCCATTTGATTTGGGAAGGGTTACATTTGAATTGGAAAAGGATACACTTGACTTGGAAAAGGTTACACTTGACTTGGAAAAGGTTACACTTGACTTGGAAAAGGTTACACTTGACTTGAAAAGGTTCAAATAGACTTTGAAATGCTATATTTGTTTTTTCGTTTCCGTGCTTTTCCGTAAATTTTGTATGTTTTCTCAATCGATGATTAAATTGCTGTCATATTTTTTTTTAATTTACTATTTTTTATTATTTTTAGAGAACATGACCCCCCCCCCCCCGGTTGAATTTACAGTTTTTATTAGTATTTTCCTCTTCTCTCTTTCTTGGGATACTAGTTTCCAGTTCATTGCAATTTTTAAAAGACTGTCTCACATCAAACATCTTTTTTAGGTAATTCTTACGGGTCCGATTCCTAGGCATAAAATTAAAAAGAAGTGTTGCAACTAACTAGTGCTTTGAAATTATTAAAATTTGTTTTCTTCATTTTATTCTAGATATTTATTTTGCAAATTAAAAAAAAAAATGTGAGCTATTAATATTTATTTATTAAGCTATTACTATTTTTTCCTTACCGACAACTTGTAGATATCCCTGCCGACTCCTCATCGGATCGGTATTGACCTGACACATGTACCACCCCCTGTCGGCCTCCTGCACGTTCCTGATGTGGAGGTACCAGGAGCGGTGGTCGTTGTACGAGAGCGACACGCGCGGGTTTTGTGTGATTACCGTGTGGTGGATTGAGAGGATTGTCTGGGTGTCCACTCGCACCCAAGCCACCTGAAACAAACATAAAACACTATCTAAATCATTCATGTTTGGGCAAAAGGGGCTATGTCATAAATAAAATTCATAATTTACTTTAATTTATTCGTTATTCATAATTTATTACAGTCTCTGTTGTAAGATGATAGTTTCATTTATTACTCTGGAATAAAGAAATACAATCAGACAGAATTTATAATGATTTTCAGTAGCTTGGTAAATCGTTGTTTAAGCTTCAAATTTTGAGGGCTTAACCCCTTTTGCCCAAACGCCAGTGAAATAAAATTAATAATTTTTTTTCATAATAATATATTGCTAATAGAGGTTTTTACAAGTTACCGGTTGTAAAGGGGGCTGCTGTCCCAAAGGGGGGGGTCAGCCCCACCGCCCTTCCCCTGGATCTGTCAATCAGCTTTTTTACCTTTATTTTCCTTTCATACTAACTAAAAATCTACTTGTTCTGCATACTATTTATTCTTTGCCTAATATAATTTCTTTAAGCAGCTTTAAATTTTATCATTAAATAAGAAAAAAATTTCCAAAGGGGGCTGCAACCCCATAGCTCTTCTCCTGGATCCACCAATGATCAAATCTTTTTTTTTACTTGTAGTTGCTAATTATTTTCCCTAATTAGTGAGCCATTCTGTTTGTTATGAAGAAAAGAGTTTGGCCGATAACTTGACTGATAATAGAACTGATAGAACCCGTCGAATCATGCAGTTATCAGCTCAGAATTTTATAGACTACTTAGGTTTTATGGTTATTAAAACTAAGCTCTTTTATTTATTCAGTGATAATCAAGGCTATGTATTTTTGACTGCTTTTTTATGTGAGCTAATATATTTTTAATAAAATGATGAGAAATTTTAAAAAGATCGGTTGAGTAGTTTCTTATTTTACCCCTGACAAACATTGGGTCACGAGATTTTTATGTATATAAAGATAATATGATATTAAATTGATTATACATAACATTTTATTATACATTGATAACTGTACTTATGCTAGTAAAATGGGACTTTCCTGAGCTATAGTAATAGTTTTTTTTTTTTGTCTTCACTTTTTGGGGAAAGGAGAGACTTAGACAGGGACAAATGGGAGACGAAGAAGACATCAAAATTTATTATAGCTACACAATCTTGAATTTTTAGTAAAAAGTATTTTCGTAGCTTGCTAAGTAATAGAGATTTAAAAAGGCAGGCTGATGGTTTAATGGAGATTGATGCGCTAAGACATCAATATTTTAGACGACTTAGATCAAGAAAAATGGAGAACAAGTCTTTATGAAAAATAGAGGAATATATCGAATTTGGTAGATGGGTAATTATCTGAAAATGACACTTCATAACAATTTTGACGTGAAAAATTCGGATGAATTTTTCAATATGAAAATCCGAATCGAAAAAACTACAAAATGAAAAATGTTGCTTGGTTGGTTGTTTTAATATAACTGCGTAAACCTGTTGTTCATGTTATATGAAATATGCTGTGGCATCTCACAGAACTATTTAAATGAAACTTACTTTACTTTGTAATTAAGTTTATATCAATAAAATCAAGCTACGTTTAGTAATAAATTCACAAAAACTTACATTGTATCTTCAAATTTTGTATTCTTTCAAGCCAATGTCATTTAAACATTATAAAAATGTTATTTGACCCTGGAGAGTTTTCTGGATTTTATTAGATGCGTCTGTTTGTTATGTATGACTAAGGTCCAGGACATTCAATTTTTTATGAATGGTGCTATTCATAAAAAATTAGGCTAACTGATAGTACCCATAAACTTAATATTTTAGGTTGAATCCAATGACTAAGGTTCATTATTCACTCTACTACAGTTTGGAATGAACTCATTACTGGAATGGAAAAACAGAAATATAAATTTTTTTTGTAGATATAAAAAAAAATCTACAATTTATAAGGGCCGTGAAGTGATTAAGTGAAATCACATGTGAATATGAATATATTCGTAATTACACTTGTGTGTAGGAATTTATTTCTATTCGCATATCAAAATAATGTATTATGAATTAGTTTGTATTTATATTCTCACAAAAATCATAATATGAATGAATTGGTATTCGTTTTTATAAATAGTAAATAGTGCCTAACTCTTTTCACACCCAGATGGAGCCAACATCAGTCAGTTTCTCACGTTTTTAGTGATCATAAAAGCATCTAATGCTTTAGATCAATTTTTATATCGATTCCACATAAGACCAATGCACTTGTTTTTATCCGGAAGAACAGAAAAGTCAATCCGGCTAATACGATCAATTCGGTACAACATAGTTGGCTGTAGAGAAGAGAACCAACTGAACGAGCTAATTCAAAGGGTTACCTTTATTGACTAGGAGGGGAGTGGCTAAACGTTAAAGCAATGTGCTGCAGTGGTCAAGGTCCCGCCTTAGAATCCGGCTTGACAGGATATTTTTAATAGTCTACCACAAATCGTCTCTGGGGCTGAGAGACCCTCCTGGGACAAACTCAGCCTATATAAAGTGAGTACTCTTAATTGAAAAATTAATAGAGAAAACCTGGCGGTTGAGCGTGATACCGGTGAAATCACCTTCTTACACGACGGGTGACCATGAAACAGTACTGCATGCATGAAAAAGGCCCTACATGGTTTGTAGTAGTGCAGGAAAATAAAATATTTCTTGAAAATAAAAGCAGACGTGTGCTGAAGTGGTAAGCGTAGCCAACTACTGCACGGAAGTAGGCGGGTCCGTAGCCCGTCAGGTGGCCCTAGTAATTTTTAAAGGGAGTAAAAAATCCAATTTTTTTTTTAGAAGCTATGTTCTATATTACATCACTCGGATGGGACGTAAAATTGAGATCCAAAACCTTGCAATGTCAGTACTCGTTAAAGATCCCTGTCCTGATTATACATGAATAAGCAAATTTTAGGATTTCCGCCGTAGTATATTACGATTAGCCATAACAGCATAAAGTTAGGTTAAATAAGCAGAAAATTTATGCCAATTTTTAATGCAGTTTTTTTTTTTTTTTTTTTACTCAATTTGAGTTAACGATAAAATTTGAAAAATATAAAAATAGTTGAGTAAATTCTTCATTTATATCTATTAAAAAAAAAAAATGAAAGATCTATTCCTGAATTCTACCTAAGTTAAGATTGCAATTCCATTTTGTTTTAATTGAAAAAATATCTTAAGGAACAAGAGGAGGGAAATCACCCAGAGTGGCCACTAATCAAGTCCATCACCCCTTGCCACCACCCCTCCCCTTCGGTTCCACTCCAATCCTAATAAGGTCGGTTCAATTAAAGCTAAATCATCTAAAAGATGTTTTGCTGTGAGGAATACTGATTGGAAATTTCATTGGAAGCGTTTAGTATACAAAATGTTTGTTGGTTTTATGTGATTTAAGGGCGTAAAAGAGCTTGTTCATCGATATCTGTTTCAATTTTGTTTTTATTTTTTGCTAGCTTTATTAAAAGAATGAAATATTTATTTAAAAAAATATATATACCTAAAATGAAAATATAACAACGAAAATAAGAAGGTTATCAGAATATGTTTGTACACGTAAGTAAATTATAATGATCTGAAGAAAAATTAAATAATTAAGTGCTAAAATTAAAAAAATAAATATCAATAAACATAAACTAGATAATAATGAAAAAATGAAATAAAAATATGAATACAGATTTGAGGTTTATTAAATATGTTAATCTTGAGCTTATAATTGTAGAATTTGTTATTAATTTGAAAGGAACTTAACCAGTCTTGATCACAAGTTTTTCTATAACAATACTACCACCGTATACCACCACGTACGATTTAGGTACGATAGATTATATGGAGTTGCACTATTTCCTATATGTGAATTCGTTACAATAAAAAATAAATAAAACAACTGCTTTACCTTGTAGTTTTTTAAATTGTCTACTACACAAGCGAGAAGAGCGTCTCTTCCCACAGTTACTGTCACATTAGGTATTGGCTCGGCAAATCGTGGTAATGATGATTCTGAAAAAGAAAAAAAGAAACAGAATAAATTTGTGTGGAATCAAAAAAAAAAAAATTAAACTAAATACGAGAAACCAAAATAGCCTTTATTTTAGTTTTTCATTATTACATATTTCCTTCATTTCTACATATATGAACACTAGCATTCCCCGTCGCTGCTTCGCCCGCGAGCCTTTAAAATCACTTCTGTGATCATTCTTGGTATTGATTTAATATAATATGTTAACTGATGTTGTAGAATCGGAGCTTCCGGGAGGTGGAATGTTGGAGGGGAAAGCTGCCGTCTCGGTAGAAAAGAGGGAGGCGCGCAATGGAGAGTTCACTAAAACAGCCGAAACAAAAAATTGCTTACTCCTCATGAAAGCTTCATCTTTCGGCTTTAGATGACGCCCCGTAAGAGCTTTCGAGTTAAACTCGTCGTATCAAGATCTTTAAAATGATTCCAAATTAGATATTTTTTCTCGAAATGCAAAAATAGGTGTCCGTTAGAGTTAAACGACAATTTCGCCATTTAAACCCCTTAGGGGTCACATTTTTGAAATTCCTTTCTTAGTGGTTACCTACATCGCGTTTAAAATTTGAATTCCGAACTTTTTTTAGCTGATTTTAATTGGTCTTTCCGTGTTGCATTGCTTTACCTGACACGTCGCCTTTTAACTTGCTTCTACTCCTCAGAAAGTTGCGGTAGTAGAGCTTCACACACGTCAAAATGGCCATTACATAGCGTACCAGTAAAACGTAGTCTTTTCGTGGGATTAGGAATATTGCCAAATACCGCTTAAAGCTCATCATTGCGATATACTTCAAAAAGGTAAGGAGACTATTCCCCAGCTGCCGTTAGTTCCACAAATCCAGCATGGGTTAATGCTGAGACATTAGTGTAATAACTACTGAAATCAGAATAAATGTTACCGTAATTATTTTGAGTAAACGCAGAAAATTTGTTCGAATTTGGATGACATGTTGTACAACAATTTGCCGAAAATGACAACATTTTTCTTGAGAATTCTCGATAACATATGATAGAGATCGAAATAAACACGCACCATCCCCAATCATGGGAATCACAGTGTGCATAATTTGATTACCACTAAAATTTAAATAATCAGTAGCCATATTCTATGTGAATGTCTATTTTAATAATATTGTCTATTTAATACATAAAAAAACAAAAAAAAAACATATGGTTTAAAATCTCAAAAATAGGGGTCCGTTAGAGTTAAACGACAATTTCGCCATTTAAACCCCTTAGAGGTTACATTTTTGAAATTCCTTTCTTAGCGGTTACCTAAAATCTAAATTCCGAACTTAAAGTTTCTATTATTAGTAGTTTTTGCTTTGCATTGATTCTATCAGTCAGGACAAAGCCTCTTAAATATATGGAGAAGAGATCGAAATAAACACGCACCATTCCAAATCATGGGAATCACAGTGTGCATAATTTGATTATCACTAATATTTAAATAATCAGTAGCCATATTTTATTTGAATGTCTATTTTAATAATATTGTAACGTTAAATCGATATTAAAATAAAAAACATATGATTTCCGTTAGAGTTAAACGACAATTTCGCCATTTAAGCCCCTTAGGGGTTACATTTTTGAAATTCCTTTCTTAGTGGTTACCTATATCGCGTTTAAAATCTAAATTCCGAACTTCAAGTTTCTAACATTAGTAGTTTTTGCTCTGCGTTGATTCTGTCAGTCAGGACAAAGCCTCTTATATAGATAGATTAGTTGGTGAGTTTTAAAGAAAAATATTTTTTTTTTAATTTCTGTTTAATTTACGTCAGTAGAGCTCTTGATATCCTCGAGAATGAAATGAAAATAATCAACATATTGAATTTATTAACCAGTATTCAGATGTATGGGGTTTTTAGGTGTTTTTAAAAATTTCTTAGTGAAAATAAATAATACAATCTGCCACACTCTAGGGCATTTAGTATTATTGATCTAAGTATCCATTCATACTCAACTTAAGAATAACCAGATATGGAAAAACAAAAGGAGAAAAGAAAAAAAGAAAAAAAACCGTTATATACAATATTTACATTCAGCCAAGGGATTTCCGAGTCGAGCCCTACCGCCCACATGTGGGAGGCAAGGCAGGTCTCAAGGAGATCCCAGTGCTTTTCGCCCTGCCGCATCACCAGTATTAGGAGCCGGTGGAGCACTAGAGCTACATTCGCTCAGGGCTTCAGTGAAGAAGCTGGATTGCTAGGACTCCAAAGGGTTGTTAGTAACGACGAAAAAATCCATTGGCGTGGAAATAAAAGCAATGGACAGCAGTAGGTGTTTATAGGCTTTCTAAAAGGTCGCACTTTCCATCATCATCCGGTGATTAGTGACATGGTACTGGCACAAGCAAATGAAAGAATCAGTAAGGTAGGGGAAAGAAAGGTCCTAGGAACAATTTTGGGCCCAAATGACATAAAAGTGGCGAGCCAGGAAGAACAAAGAAATCGTGAAGATTTATAGAGAACGAGACATTGTGATATTCTTCAAAATGCTTAGAATACGATGGCTTGACCGTGTGGAAAGTTGCCAGCGGATAATCTACCGAAAAGGTTGAATATGAAACGCCTGGAGGTTGCCGAGCGAAGGAAAGACCATGTTTGAGATGGCTGGCTGGGAACGTGGAGGCGGACCTGCGCCAGATTGGAGTGAGGAGATGGAGAAAATATGCTGCTTACAGGCGAACGACATTCGGACGAATGGATGAGGATTGCTTCAGAGGCCAAATACTGCACGGTCTTGCTGTGAATCTAGAATATAGATAGATAAGTTAATTATCTTTGAGTACTTAGTACTTATTGGTACTAGCGTTCTTTTGTTCATTCCTCATCCGTGCAGGGGCGAATTTAGCATGAAATCTGGGGAGGGGGTCATGACTCCCCGTCTCATAATCACGTGGATGACAGCACCATTTTTGGGAATATTACCTTGTATCAAGAAGTACTGCGATCTAAAGAACTTATGGTATTATTTTTAGTGCATAGTAAGTACCTAATTTATAAAACAGTAATTGAAAAGCAAAATATTTGAGGGGGTCATGACCCGTGCGACCCCCCCCCCCTCTGGATCCGCCCTTGCACCCGTCGGTCCAAAGGCTATTTTGAATTGGTTTGTATTATTATTTTTTTATGTACATACTATAAATATTCTTATTCTAAAAAATAATTCAATCTATCATATCAGATTCGTTTAGCATAGCGACAATTTATGATTATAGCCCTAACGGGTACATTCAATATTATATTGACAATATTAAAATACAGTATGAAAGAATATAATCTCTTTAAATGAAAAATAAAAAAACGCCTACGATTTCATTGCTGAAGCTATAACTGGCTATTTAATGGTATCTTTTATTGTTCCATTCCCTTAATAATTAAACCATACTATTGTTTAATGGCGACCTGACTAAATTAGGTTTGCAGAGCATTTTGCTACGGTTCTCTTTTCGACTGCTATTAGCCTCTGAATTCAACTTCATTTCATTTTGAATTTCCTCGTCGAGTTTTCCTTTTTTCGTGATATTTTATCTCATTTCTCTTCAGTGACAACAGTTATTATCCGTGTAATTTTGTTCATTTCTAATTTAGAAAGACTTGATAACAATAAAATTGTTACCCAAAATTTTTAATTATTTTTTATTAGCATTCAAGTTACCTCATTGGATGAGAGCAGCAGAAGGAATTGGTCTCCAGGTCATTAAGAGTAAAAAAATGTTAGCTGAAATATCTGCTTCAACCAAAAATCCACAAACTTTGATCAGATATTCAATCGACGAACAGAAATAAACAGCGTGAAATTCCAATTAATCATAAATTAATTGCTCGAAATTTTATTCTAACACCACTCCGATGCAGCCTATGAAGAGCAGTTATGTTAGTGTTTTTGTTTTTTGTTTTTTTCCCGAATGTAATAAAATTCTGAAATATAACCAATCTTTAGAAAAGCTTCAATGAAGACCTTCGAGACGTAATTCTGCATCCAAAAACGCACAAAAAACATTTCAAACGCTGCTATGGAAAACTAGAGTGATCCGGATTCAGCTCACAAACAGATCAAAATCAGTAATCGGCATAAATTGGTCAACTAATGACCTTATGTATTAAAGTATGATTGTAGGGATGTAGACGGAAAATTTCCGAAAAGTCCGTGTGGATACACAGATTCAACAAAGATGTTTTAGTAGCCCAGGATAGGAGGAGGTGGAGAATGTTGGTGCAAGCATAGAGAAATCTACAAAACCGATTTAGCCGACAGAAGAATTGAAGTAATAATAAAAATTGTCGTGTTTATGAAGTAGGTGAAGGAATGGAATATTCGAATCATGACTTGAATATGTGTAGGGCCCGGATTTGAAAGATTTTTCCAATTTTTTTTTTCCTGTCTAAGGGAAACCAGAGATTTCAAGAAAACTAGGTCAATTTTTTTTTTAATCTAAATTTTTATTTGATTTAGTTGAGCTAAACAACTGGGTCTAGTTTTAAAAAAAGGGAGCTCTCACATAATATTTTATGTAATAAAATATTGAAATCTAATATTGTTTATTAACGTTTCTTCCTTCTTACAGCCCTCAACGTAAAAGTGTTGAGCTACTTTTAAAAATCTGAATGAAAATTGAATAAAAAGATAGGCACCTCTATTTTAAAATATTTTTGTTGTTCAACAATATTTTAATATTTTGATTTAAAATAATGCTTTGTTGTGCTTATAACAATGTATGATTATAGCAAAATATTCCTAGTGTTTTTAAGAAAATACGTAAAATTTATAAAAAAAAAAACATCAAGGGCTCCTGCCCATTTAAAACTGCATAATTTTCATTGTCTCACTGTATAAAAGAGCATAATTTTTTGCAGGCCCCTATACCGACAGAAGAAGGCGAGCGTCCATTTAGCAGCTAACGTCTTGTCCTCCACTACTCAAATATAAAGAGGTGATGTAGGTCGTAAAAACATGGAGAAATGTTTAATTATATTTCTAGACATTTTAATTTTTTGTTTTTTAAAAAAATCCATTTTTTTCTTCTAAATATTAATGAATTTATGTCGATTCAATATTTTTATAATGTCAAATAATTATTTCAGTTTCACAAAATTTATTTTGTTTTTTAACCCATATCTTCTTTATAAATATGATTAAACTGGAGTCAGTTTGAAGAGAAGCCCCTGGTGCCAGACTTTATCAAATGCTTGGGCGACATCCAAAAATACACCAGTAGCGTATTTTTTCTCCTCTAGTGCTCCAGCAATGTAGTCGGTAACTCGGTGTAATTGTTGTGTTGTTGAGTGTGAAGTACGAAAACCGAATTGATGGTCAGGAATTATGTTTTGGTCAGTCAGTATGTCTATAAGCCTTTTGTAAATTAATTTTTCGAAAAGTTTTGAGCAAATTGGAAGGAGGCTGATAGGTCTGTAAGAGGAAGGATTGTATTCACTTTTGTCTTGTTTGTGTATCATTTTGATGTAAGAATATTTCCATTGAATAGGGAATTTTGTTGTCCTAAGTATACAGTTATATATTGTCGTAAGAAACATTAAAGCTTTTCTAGGCATTTGCTGGAGCGCCTCGGCTGTTATTAAGTCATAACCTGGGGCTTTTCTTTTAGGTAATTGTTTGATGTGTTGTGCGACTTGTGTAAGAGTAAATGAGAGAGGGGGTGGAGTCAATTGTAATGGTATGTCCAGAGTATTAAGTACTAAGGATTCGTGCTCTGTGTCTGTTAAGTCTGTGAGTGGTGTAAATACTGAAGAAACTCAAAAACGTACCACCCCACACATACTATCTCATACTCCAATCTTACCTCTCCGACCGATTTTTCTCTATCCGGCAGGGCTCAGAGATTTCTTCAGTCCGACCAATTTTAGCAGGAGTTCCGCAGGGGTCAATACTCGCTCCCTTACTATACATTATATATACACATGACGTTCCTACACACCCCGAAACATTAACTGCAACGTACGCAGACGATACAACAATTTTAACAAAACACCATGACCCTAGACTGGCATCATTAAACTTACAAAACCACCTAATACATTTAAAAAACTATTTCTCACTTTGGAAAATGAAATTAAACCATGACAAATCACAACACATAACATTCACACTCCGACGAGATACATGCCCTCCTGTTTATATCGGCGACCACCAAATTCCTCAAACAGACAACGTACGGTACCTTGGACTAATATTTGACAGAAGGATGACTTGGGGCCCTCATGTCAAGATGAAAAGACAGACTTTAAACAAACGACTTAAAATACTTTACTCACTATTCTCGAAATCATCAAAATTGAAAATCAGACAGAAGCTCAATACATACACATACTTACTGAAACCCATTTGGACATACGCCTCACAAATTTATGGATCAGCAAAAAAGACGCACTTACAAAAACTACAAACCTTCCAAACCAAAATTTTACGACTAGTAACGAACGCACCTTTGTACGTTAGTAACAAAACACTACATACAGACTTACAACTACCAACTATTGACGAACAAATAAGGACTCTCTATTCTGGCTTCCATATCAAATTGCACGGACATAACAACAGACTTATTAATGACATGGCCACAACTGACATGCCTTTTATGAGGCGACTAAAAAGGAGTTGGATGAGAGACCTCCTCTCCTAAAACAAGACCGGGATGATGTGCTGCTGGGCACTATCTTCCCCCATGCCTTAAAATGCCAACTTACAGCAATTTTCATCACATTTGCTGATTGTCGCTTATTATTTGGTGACAGGTGAAAATAAAAGTATTTAGTGAAAAAAAAAAAAAAAAAAAAAAATGTACTCCATTCTTTTTTTTTTTTTTTTTTTTTTTTTTTTTTTTTTTTTATAATGACTTAAGATCTTGTTTAGATCTAATGATAAATTTTCAAGATCTATTCCATAGTAAATTAATGACCTTCAGATCTGTTCATAGTTATGAGACAAATAGCATAAAAGACGTCTAAGATATTTCAGTGAAATCCAGGATCAGAAAGTTTCTAGTGCAATACTTATGCGAACCGACTGCAATGCACCAGGATGCAGTAATTGCTGATAGGACACTCATATTAATTAATTATTCATCATGTTCGTAAATAAAGTAATTGTTATATCTTTTCTTTCTTTCCTTTTTTATTTTTTTTTTTTGCCCTAAGGACATGCCGATGGCTCAATTGAATAAGTCTTGGATATTTCCTGTTTTAAATGTGGTTAGCTCAGCTTATAGAGATCACATTGGCGAAACATGCTAAGATCTTTCGATGGCGATTTCCTGTCAGTTGCAATGTATTGTCGGTTCCATGTTCTCATTGTAATTCTTATTCACTTTCTTGTAGTTAATATTGGTTGTAAGAAGTGCTCATGAAATTCTTTTGTAGATGCCATTACTAATGTGAGTTACCGCAAGCAAAATGCGATTTAATATGTTCCTCTTTTTTATTTAAAAGAAAAACTTCACCATTGCGTAGAAGTTAAAACAATTTCTTTGGACGAAGTTCATGACAATATTGATCGCTTCATGTTTTCCTAATTTGCATTAGATATGTCAATGTTACTGTTCGGAATTGACTCTAAGGTAATTTAATTCCACTGTGAAGAAAAAAAAAATTACTATGGTGAGCTCGAAAATGAAAACCACATAAAAACGTAATTTTTCAAAAGGAACAAAATAAAAATAAATGTGAGAATGTAGAGAAACAAGTTTAAATAACTTAACAGAGGCTTTGCTGTTTTTTATTAACGTCAATACCTCAATCCGATAATGAGAGAAGAAGGGAAGAAAACATTTCGGGATTTTCACCTGTTGCACATTCTACTTGAAGCTAATCTCAGAACGTGGTGACAATTGAATGAAAAAATAAACCAAATGGAAGTGTTGAAAGAAAAATGTCAAAATGCAGTAAATATGATCCCTCAAGGGGACAAGCAAAACAAAAATTAGGTATTAATAAACTTATACAAAAAATTACTGGAATAAAACCAACATGGTCAAGGCAGCTAGAAATTCCGAAACAAAGCTAAGTTTCAAAAATGGCGAAAATTCCCTTATAATACTACTTACTACTTACTACCTACTTAATTTCCCTGTTTTGAATCGTACACACAATTACCACTAGCAGTGGAGGAAAAATCAAATTTAGCAAAAGAAAAAAATATATATGTGAAATAAAAATTTAAATCAAATCAAATTTTGATCAAAGGCAGCGAAATTCACTCGTATTGCCGAACGGATGCGGTGAAACTAAATAAATGTTCCTTGACAGTCATTATTTAGTTTTCCTAGAGAAATAACAGGTTAAAAAAAAAAATCTCCCACAGACTGGGCGAGCAAAGCAGAAAGTTTCAAAGCAGAAACGCTTACTCAAGAATAATGAGGTGGACTACCGAGCTTAAAATACTTATTTTTCCAAAACGAAAACGGACAGCTATGAAATAATAATAAAAATTTTATTTTTGACATATATATGGGTTGGCCATTGAATTGTATCAAGGGGACAATGAAGAAAAAAAATTAACTTCTTACAGTTTTTAATCAGAGTATTCAATTCCTCGTTAAAGACGTTCGACAAATTACCGAAACTCATTTCATCATTTTCGGCTACATGAAATATTTAATATATCTATCTATCTTCCAGACTATATTTTATCGAATGGTGGAACCACTGCAATCAAATAATTTCGTAACCCTTCAACCTAGTATCGAATTTACGAACTAACGGCCGTAATTATAGTGTAGCAAATCATACATTACAATTAACATCATCAATTTGAAAAAAAAAATAAAGAGCCATATATATTTAAACCTTTCAATTGACAGGATGACTGCCTACAATTTAATAATTTTTCAGAATAGCACTTTTAATAATACATCTCTTTGGAAATTTCACACCTTTGTATTTTGTAGTAGTATTAAAAAAAAACACAACAGTAAACTAAAATATATATAAATATATATGCGAAATAGAAAGGTACTCATTTTGTGCCAGAGGTGTAAGGTTTAGAACACTCAGCTATCGTGAGGATAAATAAAATGAAGGTCACGGGTTCGCGTCCCGAGGTGGCACTAGGATTTTGTAATGGGAGTAAAAAATCCTATTCTATGCCGTCCCTCGGATAGGACGTAAAAGGAGGTCCCGTCCGAGGATAGGATAATATATAAATAGGATGGAAATATTCGTCCCGAATCTGTACGATGCACAGTGGGAAAATTTTGTCATTTAGCGGCCAAAAATCTATAACTCCTGACCGAATGACGATAATCGAATAATTCTTTTTTCATTAATGAGCTTGGGATTCCCTTTATCAGTGAGAATAAAAAAAATAAAAATAACATCGCTCAAAGTATTTCAAATTAATTTTTATATGAATCATTTCTTCACTTAAATTTAAATAAATTAGTTTATTAGGTACAGGGTTAAACATGGAGAATGAAATGAGTCAGTATTATTATCAATAGAGCTTTCTGCTTATATACATGTCTTTTTTCAGGCATTTGCTTCTTTAGAAAGATTTTAAAATAATTATTGTCTAAATAAGAAAAAACCCAAACAATTAAATTAAAAATACCCTATATTTAGGAATTTTGACGAAATAAAATATTTTGATATAATTCAACGAGATTTATATTTTATGAATTAGTCCAATTCGAGGCCGGAAATATAATAGTGGTTCAAATATAGGAATTTAAATCTTAAAATCGATATATCGCCGATCGATCGCATTTGATCGATCTAATTCTATTATGGTATTTTAGCACCCTTCACCCTCTACCACTGTGAAAAAAATCAGAACCAACTATTGCCAATAATAGAAGTTATATCAATTTAAATACTTTCTTTTCATAAATTACACAGTTAACGTGGATGAAATTAAAACGCATTTTTATCCAATAATTTTACAGCCATTCTTCTTATTTATAAAATATGTTTGGTGCAATAACATAAAAAGTAAAGCTGAATAGAAAAAAAATAATAATATCAGGGAGATGAGCATAGATTTTGCTTAAAATAAAATCAATTTTTTCCCTATTAAGCTTTACTATCTGTATTAATTCACCAAACATATTTTATATATAAGAAGAATGGCTGTAAAATTGGATAAAAATGCGTTTTAATTTCATCCACGTTAACTATGTAATTTATGAAAAGAAAGTATTTAAATTGATATAACTTCTATTATTGGCAATAGTTGGTTCTGATTTTTTTCACAGTAGTAGAGGGTAAAGGGTGCTAAAGAACCATAATAGAAGTTGATCGATAAAATGCGATCAATCGGCAATATATCGATTTTAAGATTTAAATCCCTATATTTGAACCTTTATTATATTTCCGGCCTCGAATTGGACTAAATCATAAAATATACTTTTCGTTGAATTATATGAAAATATTTTATTCCGTTAAAATTCCTAAATATAGGGTATTTTTAATTTAATTGTTTGGATTTTTTCTTATTTAGACAATAATTATTTTAAAATCTTTCAAAAGGAGCAAATGCCTGAAAAAAGACATTTATATAAGCAGAAAGCTCTATTGATAATAATACTGACTCATTTCATTCTCCATGTATAACCCTGTACCTAATAAACTAATTTATTTAAATTTAAGTGAAGAAATGATTCATATAAAAATTAATTTGAAATACTTTGAGCGATATTATTTTTATTTTTTTTATTCTCACTGATAAAGGGAATCCCAAGCTCATTAATGAAAAAAGAATTATTCTGTTCAGGAGTTATAGATTTTTGGCCGCTAAATGACAAAATTTTCCCACTGTGCGATGTCTGGTACTCGTTGAAGATCCCTATCCTAATTAAACCAGGATTGGCAAAATTTAGGACTCCCACTGTAGCATCGTCCGATTAGCCTTAGTGGCATAAAGTGATATTAAAACAAACTAAGGTACTCATTAGCCAAACAGAAATATTATTTAAAGTTCATCCAGTTTTTATCATTTTATGTTGCGAAATGCAAAATGAAATTGGAGTCAGTCATTCTGTCAACTGAAAGGCTCATTTAATACATATATAATACTTGATCACGTTAAGACAGGAAAACTTGCAATAATCATTAGTAGTAAATTAAAATAAAAAATGAAACAAATTCCTATAAATCATTATACACCCAATTTGAATTGAAATTTTATATATTTCACTTATTTAAACAACTGCTATATCAGAATAGTATACCTTAAGTACATTTTATTTCGTGTAATTTTATCTCCAGATAATACAGGAATCATTGAAAGAATATTATTTTAACCAAGAAATTTAAAAAAAAAAACTATAGAACCATGCTAGCCTTGATCGAATATGTAATTCTCTATTAAAAATTCAAAAACGAACTCAGCATTATTTGTTAGGGGGTCGATTGCACATTGGATTATCTCATTTACTATTTTTTGAATAAGGTGTGAAATGCGATTAGCCTACAAGTGCCCGTTGAATATCCGAATTCAAGTAGTTACTACGACTCGAATTTAGAGATTGCGCGGATTCAAATATTTGGAAAATGTCCTCAATCATAATTCTGAAAGCCTGAATAGTCTTAATTATAGTAATGCACTTATAATGAGAACTTTAAAACTAAAAATAAAATTACATTGAGAAGGCATTGTCAATGATGCATGTGTGTGAATCGAACCCAATCGTTAGAATGACTGAAGGAATAACAATATTCAGTGGTGATTGGCTTGTCGGAGTTGTAGCACTTGGAAGGGTTGCGTCGAGTGGACATTTCTAACGAACCTGGATCCGATCCATACCATTCTTCTCCATTCCACAAATCCAATAATCCATCTCATCATCTTCATATGAGATGAATAAACAATAAAAAATGGGACGAATACATAGGGATCTCAATGTTTAGTTGTAAAGTTCATAAAACCTTTTGATCAATTCATTGAATTACTACAACGCTTATATATAATTTTTAACTTTTCTTCGAATCATTCAAAAATGCATACGACATATCGATTATCACTTTGTAAAAGATTTAATGCTCTAAAACTAAAATTTCTTATTAAGTAGGTTAAAAAAAATGACTTCCATTTTTATTATGTGCTTAAGACAAATACCAAATGACAATCAACAGGCTGACTCTAGATAATATAGCTGAGAAATGCAAAAATAATTAAATAATAAAACCTAAAATAAATAATAAAAAATATAAATATTTTAAATTAGCTACAGGATTAAAAAACGATAATAATGATCTAAATAAATATATGCCCTTCTATCACATTTGAAAAAAATGTCTTTATTATTATTCCAAGAAACATTTTAATTATGTATGATAAATTTCACTTTTGAATTTCGGGGATTTCCGTGCCTAGGTAAAGAATTATTGTTCGAAAGAATATTTTCTAAAATTTTATCTAACCTCAAACTTTTGATACTGGGAGTAAGTTAGAAGTATTTTACAAGTAAACTTCAGGGGGCGAAAGAAAAAAAATGGTAAGCCGTGATCTCTTAAAAAACTTTTCCCCCTTTCCTTTATCTACTCTAGACATTCTTGAATGTTTCTGAAACACTATGATTTAAATAGAATAGTCCTTTTCAAAATATAGCAGATAGCTTCAGTTCGTAAATTTATGTTTTTTATAATTTATAACATTTTTTTTTATAGTTTTTTTCTGACCATTAATCTATTTCTTTTATATATTCTTACCGTTAGCAACTATAGAAAATTAAAACGCATTTACTAACCTTATGATAACACATAGTTAATAAAACAGTTGTGTAGTACTTAAAAAAAACAAGACTCTGGCTTGAGACAGTTATGGATAATTTTGGTTTATCTTCGGTAAATTGCCATTAAATAAGTTTTTTTAGTGTTTCTTGACTTGTGCGACTTTACTTCATAAATTTGATCACTTTTAAGGTTTTTTGAATTTTCTCAAAAACGGTTGCAACGATTTTGATTAAATTCTTCATGTTTAGTAAGAATCAAGCATTATTTAATATCGAGGAGGTTTCCAACCGTTGAAATGTTCTGATAGGGTTTAAATGACAAAGGAAAAACCTCTTCCTATAAAGTAGGCTTGATTTTGTTTATATGGATAAATTAACTGTCTCTCATTTTGTCCAGAAATGGCTAGGTAAGAAATGCGAAAGAATTTGATAAACATATACATGGAAAATAAAATAAAGTGTATCCATGAGATGAAAATTTGAATTTCCGTTAATGAGTGCAGTAATATATTTGCATAATGTATCGTTAGAAAGCTGAGACTCTCCTAAATCATAATATTTAGTTCATAATAAAGTCGTAAAATTTATATGTGCCGAAAAATTAGGTATAAGTACATTTTATACATAAAAAATCTTAGGTATGTTCGAAAACGCTCTCAAAACACGTTGGAAACTCGTTCTCATGCGCATAACGCCTTTACTAACAGCCTTATAGATTGTTAATAAGTAAGGTGTTATGCAACTGCGAAAGAACTTGCTTTAGGTGCTTGTTGGAACATACATTCTTAACGGAAAACATTTTTTTCCATAGTAACTAAATTAAGTTTTCATAAAAACTACATATAGAAATAAAATTAGACGTATTAGGTTTTGCACTGTCACAACACAGAGTCGTAGATAGAAATATATTTTATTTTTGATTTTTTTGGTCCATTCTTGCATTAGATATATATATGCTAATAAATTTACCAAGAAGAAAGAGAGTTTTATTTGTGTTATTCAAATGAGAATAAATGCATATAGCATTTTAAGAAGGCTTCAAAATCATTTTCAGTGCTTTTGCTATGTTCTGCGACTTAAACCGTTCTTTCGGTATTCTTTAAACTTGATTCGGTATTGTTAAAAAGAACCATAAACATTGAACTTTTCAATGAAATTTGTTTCAACTGCTAACAAAACTTACATACATTACCTCCATCTACCAATAATTAAGGAGGTTAACGACTACCGAGAACGAGTTTTTTTTTTTTTTTTTTGCGGTTTCATTTGCCATATGCCTTGCAATTTCTCTTTTTCATAAAACTCTCTTCTTTTTTTGTCTATTTATAACCACATAACCGAATGAAAGACTAGAAAAAACAAAAAATAAAATAAAAACGATTCCCTAAGAAAGCCAAGTAAAGTTCCTTCTTTTCCCTTCCTTTGATATCCGTTGCCTTCTGCATCCGACTGTTAATATGTTCAAGGAATCATCATCATCATCGGCTATATTTCATTAGTTAATTTGTAGAGATAATTATCAAAGAAACTTGCAATCGTGTCCTATTCAATTTAATAGATGCTAGAACACGAATAAACATTGATTTATATCAAAATACATCAACAAAATGGAGACTAATCCGAGGCAATATACATATAATAGCGTACTGGTAGGAGCCGTATTAATCCAAAACATTGAATTTGTGATCGAAATGATCTATTGAACCCGGATGGGATGTTTGATTAGGAGCGGGGGACGTTATCTAATCTATTGTTAGAGAAGCTAAGACAGATAGCTACAATGGCACTGTCATTGGCAGCCCATCCAACTAACCTGCTCTGAGGTGTTTCCGATAACCTCCGACATTATGACCATTGTGCTTCAAATCAATGGGGTCTCACTACCAACGCCTATTCTAATCTATGTAATTTTATCTTATTAACAAAAAATATACGCTCCTTCTAGATGCAAGTGCATCCGGGATAACTATTTAGCTGTAATAAGGTACTTCAAATTCGAAACAGTCACTACGAGTTTGTATTGTATTCAATACATCAATGAATATTAATGTGTTCTTTATTTTAGATATTATTATCATTAAAATAGTTTTATACAGCTTAAAAGATGAAATTCTGAAATTTATTTCTCTAATGTATCTACTTTCAATTTTGTTTGACTGAACGCGGGTAACTAAAATCAAACTTCCTTATAAACGTTATCTAAAATGAAACAAACTCTATACACAGGCATACATAAATAAGCCAACGTAGACACCATCCTAACCATATTCGGTTCGGTATACATAAAAAGAACAATAAACATATAAATTGAAATTTTCAATGAAATTTGTTTCAATTGCTAACAAAACTTTACATCCATACCTCTTTCTACCAACAGTTGAAGAGAAAACGACTCTCAAGTACAAATGTTTTTTTAGGCACCATGAGAAAAACAATACTAAATAAAATTTGATAGTGTAAAATCAGGTTTTTGTGGAAAAAGGAGGAAACTTATGATAATTTACTAATAAATTAAAAATTAAAACGAAGCAACGAACAGTTTAATAAGAAATAAGGCTGACACACAGCTGGATAGAGGTAATGGTTGTTGGTACAATGGGAACCCAGTTCATAAGTTCACCATGAAAAGTTCAATAAATCTAAAGTTTTACAGAAAACATATCCAGACATCTGGTAATTATATATTGTTAATATTGAAAACCTAAGCTAGCTACTAAACGTTTAGAAACTGTTTTACTATTAAATAACTTTTCAGAAAATTTCCAATTATAGGAACCATGAGAAAAACAATACTAAATAAAATTTGATAGTATAAAATCAGGTTTTCGTGGTAAAAGGAGGAAACTATGATAAATTACTAATAAATAAATTATTTTTTCTATTGGCCTAATGAGACCTTTGGCCGCGCAGTGTGGTCTTCTTACAGAAATTTGTGTTGCTTGCGGGAGCACAGCACAAACCCAGGGGTGGGGGTGGGCTTGGACTGCGTGGCGTTCATTGGCGCTTGGTCACCCGAATGGAGCGGTCACCCATCCAACCACGCTCGAAGTTGCTTAACTTTGATTATCTATTGCAGGCGCTTTGCAGATGCTTTGTCCACTCGGCCATCCTGGCCCGGTATTTATATATATATAAATAAGACTGAAATGAAATCATGTTTTTTCCGAGAAATAATAATTATTGGTGGCACAAATGTTCACTCCGGGCTCTCCTAGTGATGAGTTGGATTATAGAGTTAGAAATAATTACAGTTTGTAATATAGGCCACCAAAAAATGGAGCCCATGATACCAGCATAAAGAATGCCCAAATTACAACACTCATCATTTCACTACAAATAATTTACATATTACACAGGTTTACTCCTAAAGCTCACAATAAATCAGTGTGACTAGTATCATAGTCCGGGAGCTCAGGGACAAAAAGGTGCCTGATTCGAAGAAAATTTTTGATCATTTAGCCTCAAAGTATTCATTTCATGGACAACAAATGTGAACGTCGGCCACCTCAGATCGGTTGCCATCAAATTTTATAGGCGAACATAATCAACATTTTTTCAAATTTTCGCTAATAACTCGATAACGATTTATCGCAGAAGACATTGTGTTCTTTCTAAAATAAAAGGGCATCAAATTATACGTATGAATAAAATTTTATAAGAATATTAGATGAAGACAGGGATTGGATTGGAAATAAAAAGTATAATCAGGCGGGATGGAGATGCTAGGTGTAAAGCCGGGAGCAGGGCCTGTTCTTCTCGATTAAACCGTTCCGCTAGCAGCTATTAAATAGATTGACTGGCTTCATTACTGCCACCGTCCGCTCATGCTACCAATTTATATTCCGACCCCCCCTTTTTTTTTTAAATTATTTAATTCTAGTTCTTGTACTATGCTCGCCGGCGAATTTTAAATTCCTGCCCCGATCTAAACTAGATTTTGCATTTTTTTTTTAACTAAAGGGCCTAGGCGATATCAGTAGAATAATTGAAAATAAATTCAAACCATCAAAGATATTCTTATTTTTCTAGAACCATGATAGATTGAAAATATTTTTGTAGTATATTAAAAAGTTACATCAATGTCCTAAAATAATTATATAAAAGTCAAACGCAGTAATAAAATCATATGCTAAAAATGAAAGTATTATGTAGAATATTAAAGATCAAATCCCTTCTCCAGAAGTATAATCACACAACTGCAAATACTGAAATTTTATAGTGCAAATCAAGGAAAAATAATTCCAATTTGTCTAAATAGAACAGAGTGGACAATAAGGTTCAGTGGTGAATTTATAATGCACACCTCCTGTATATCGAAGATGAAGTTGTAAAATGAGTGGGAAAATTATGCTTATTTTGAAAGATGAAGTTCACCAACTTTTTATAACGCATATCACAGCTAATGGTTGTCAAGCGCATCCTTGAACCTACAAACGCAAATAACTGTTCACGATTTAATTATGGTGCAACATTTGGCGCGTCATATGCTATAATGAAAAATAGTCGATGAATCAAAATTTATAGTACCCAATCACTTTAACCCTCAAAGATTTATTCATTTTAATTTAATTTCAATTCTTTCAACCAAAAGAATTACAGACTCAGAAGAAAAGAGCTCATCCGATAATTGATCGGTTGTGCTCGTATACTAAACATCCGACGATTTGGTCAGTTATAAACTAAATTTTACTTTTAACTTAAAACATATCAGCAAACTACTGAGAATCATCATTATCAGAACCTAACAACATGGCCTGTGTGTGACAATTAAAGTTTCAAACATCAAACGTAATCAATCATTTCATTCTAAAGTCCTTCGGACAGTGGCCAATTGTCTATTTCAGCTAAAGAACATCCTAACATCATTATCTTAACATCCGAAATATTCTTCTGTTTTTATATTACTCTTCATTCTGGTGTATTTAAGATAAGTAACTACTGATAATATAAATGAGGAGGTGAGGCGAAAAACTCGTTCGTTCCATTTTTTTGAAAAATTGAGATGGCAGTGGATTCTAAAGGATATTTTAATGCTCTTTCAACATATCTTATCAGATTGGAGCAAAAATTTTTATTTCTTATGGATTTTTGCTACACAAAATAAGGGTTTGTTGAAACTGATTCGTTCCATAGCCCATTATGTTTCAAAACTGGTTCGTTACTCGTTTTGATGCAAAACTCTTTGGTTCCAATAATTCTCACTTTGCACCCATCCCATTCGTTCACTTCAGCAGTTTCTGTTGCTCTTTCTGAACAAAATATCGAACACTCCTTATACTCGCGTGTTTTATTTCAGTTTACACTCGATTCTTCTTTCCTAGCTGTAATAATAATTGATTTTTCAATGCCTCCAACAAGCTGAAGGACATTGATAATCTACTGAAAAAGCATTTTGGTGACGAGTTGAAGGCCAATGATTCATTGAAGTATTACACACTAGTTCTTGATATATCTGCCACAGACGAGGGAAACAACGAGCAACAGGATGATGAAGTCGCTATTGTTGAAGAAGATGATGGCCTTAGGATCTAGTCTTTTTGTAACTTTTTTGTAGTCAGATGTTTTATATCAGTAAGCTGATATTTTTGAAAAATTCGTCAAAAAAAATGTTTAGTAAATGTTTTAAGTCAGTGTGTGATATTATTTTGTAAAATGGTGCCGAATTCATTTATAAAATGGTTGTGAATTTATTTAGATTCACTTATTAAGGAGATCGACTTTCGCTGTGTGAATTAAAACTCGTTCGTACAATGTGATGTGCTGCAAAAGTCTTGCTTTTAAACATTTTGTTGCAAAACTTTCTTATTTCATATTTTGTTACCTCTAAATCAGTATTTTTTTTTATTTCAAGCTCACTTACACAGGGTAGCTGTACCTTTCGAAAGCAAAAAAAAATCATCTTTATCTGGCCACTCTACAAGAGATGGTAAGTTTTTTTATTTCCTGAAAAATGTGTTCAGGTGGAACGAACGAGTTTTGCATCTCACCTCTTCAAATAAATATTTAAAAATTCAAATAATTAATATTTGTATTATATAACTTTCAAATAATTAATATCACAGTTATTAATTTTTGATCATTGCCAAAACAAATTAACATTAGATATTGCCAATTTTTCCTCATTAGTACAAGGATTCAATTACCTAAAAGCGAAACATTTGGAGCCATAAGGAACCTTCTTTAATATCTAAACGACCTTAACATACTCGGCTTTTAGGATATTAGGCTTCTTTTTTTTTCATTGACAGAGGTAGTCCCGTTGCTTCTCATTGAGATAAACAGTGGTCCCAGCATATCCAAAAATAGCGTACTCTACTAATGAAGGAGATCGGAGAGAGTTTTTGTTTTGTTGATTCAAATTACTTTAATAATAAAACTTTTTTGAAGATATGAATAATAACATATTGATAAATTCACGACAAACATCTTTCCTAATTAATAAAATAATAAAAAATGGATAATTAGGTCAACTTCATACTAAGATTCCATTAGGATACCGTTAATTATATTGGACACAATTGAAGGTTAGAGGGGATAAACCCCGCCTGCCATTAATGGAATAATGGTGCCATCTAGTTGTTGCTAAAGTATACTTCTGGAACATAAACACATAATACCTTTTTTTTTTAAATAGTCTGTGCTGGAGAGAAATAACCCCAATCATATTGCAAATTGTATGACATATTCTACAGAAAGAATTCAGATTATGTTTTTATAGACAAAACATAATTAATAAGGTTATTAGTAGTATTGTTATTATTAATTATTATGGTCAATAGATGATACTTCTTACCTAGTCACAAGAACTAATCTATATGTTACAATAGACAGTTTCTACAAAAACCATATATATAGGATCTGAATGAGCCATCTTGGAATGGAAAACATTCAAAAACCTTATTTAAAAATTAGCTTTTTTTGACTGACCATTTAACATTGTGACGTCTTTTACAATGTACAATTTCTAGAATTACGTGGAACGGTTACAGTCAGCTGTTAGAATTTCATAACCAGTTTGGAAATGTTATACTCCTTTCTGGATTGGCCTGTATCGGATTATAAATGAGAGTCTCAGTCATGCCCTGTCTGTCGTTGAACAGCTATATACAGTCAATTACTTCTAACCTTTTACGTTGTAAGCGGCACCAAAATTAAATAAAATAAATAAATTATGAACTATTAGTTTAATATCAAAAGAAAGTTATCGTCATCAAACAAATAACTGACATTATTTTAGAACTACCTTTCATTTTTAATTGTTACAGAATCTGTAAATGTAATGAGAAGACGGTAATCGCATTTAAGGAAAAGGAAGGAAGGAAAAATCGAAATAGACGTGAGCACACACGGAAAACGAAAATCGTTGTTCCATAGCTTTGTCGTTAGCAGGTAGTCGGTTTCTGTAGACATGGTAAATATAATGCTTAATAAATAAGTGATCATTGGCTCTTTTGGTGCTACTGTTAAATGAGGGGGTTTGTATTAAAATTACACAGCTTGTAGCACCAATAAAAATATTATTTCATACATTTAGTATTTTATAATCCATGCTATTATATAAGTATAAATAATCTATACTCCAAAATATTTTTAAAATAACAACAATATTGATAAGAAGTTAGGAATGCCCCATCCCATATTCCTACATATATTTACCCTGTACTATTTTTGCTTAAAAAGTGCACAATATAGCTCTAGTAAATTATTATTACTGTTCTTTTTTTTTTTATTTACTTTTACTTTAGCGCTAATTTTAATTTAATTTGTTTTAAAACAGGATCGTAATATCCTCGTGACCATGGCACTTGTAAACAATTGCCCTTTGAAAATTAATTAGTCTGTTATGTTTGGTCTGAAAAGGGGTGGGCAAGGTATGCCATTATAAATGCGAAATTACACTTTCTAACATTTACCTTTGTAAAATTATCTTTATTTAATTAAATCATATCAATTTACACAATTTATTATATTGAAGTATGTATTATATAATTCGATGATTTTCACTTATAACTTATATTTTTAACTAGTATTTTTAATCCCACTTATCCTTAATGCATCAAGTCCATTCAAATTTGAAGAAGCATTATTAAAAATAATACCAGTGCATTCACTTAAAAAAGGAATCATTTTCGCTATTCAATGAAGATCGTGAACATAACTAAAAAAATTGTGAGCACCATAACAAATTATTTATAAAAGAGCAAGTTTTTGTATTTCTTCTATCAATCCTTAACCTTATTTCAGTCTGAAAGAAGCTTAAGCATAGATAGAAAGTTTCAGATGGTATTAACATTTATCAGTTTCCCGACACGCCTTGAGTTGTATGTTGAGTTGAGTATCGAACATAAAAAAAATAAATAAATAAAATAAAAAATGGTTCACTTTTGACAGTCTGGTACAATATTCAAAATGTAAAAGAATATTTAATATTAAATTTGATTTAACTAATATTTCTTAGTATACAAAAAAATATTACTTAAATGAAAAATTTATTTATTTTTAGGCATCCTATCATCTATTAACCAAACATATATATATAAAATAAGTCTTGTTAGTTGCACCATTATAAATTAAAGACGGCTTAACAATAGAAAAATAGCAGAAAGGGTCAATTATTAAATTTTCCCATTTTCGTCAAACTTTCAAGCAAATTTCATTATGGGTCTTATTTTCGTTTTACAGTGTTAATTTCCCATTATTATTATCACGGACAGATTTCGGGTGGAGTGGGGTAGATGATGAGTTAATACTCTTAACAGGTTTTATCCTTTTTCAAAAAACTGTTATTTCACACGTGTTCTGTCTCTTCACGAATTAAAAGAGTGGCATTATTACTGCCATATTTCAGATACAACTATATTTTTTAAAAAGGTCTCTTAAAACCTTCTTTACGAAGGCCACAAATATAACTTTGTTCGATCTTTCCACCTGAGTTTCACGTCTTCATCAGGGTTGATAAACTTCAGAACGGCTGTCTACAAATTATTTTTTAGTTCCATTTTAAAAAATACAAACCTGAAAGCTTAGAAACAATCGTCTTATAAGCTTTATTAAAAATCATCTACGAAGCAGATATATCATTTAATTATAATTATCATTGAAATCACATTTAATTTTGATGAATTTCATTACTTGTATTTCAATCCAGCGCATATTGAATGAGTTTATTTTGAACGCATATTATCCCCGTAATCCGAGACATGTCTGGCGATGAGAGCTCATCATCTGATTAAATTTTATATTCGCTTCCTTTGTTTCGTTTTAGCCTCACAAAAAAAAAAAAAAGTTTGATTTAACATGAATCTAATTACCATGTTAAACATTGGATTATTTAGCTGTGTTTTTTAATTGACAAAAAAAAACAAGGCATTGAGGACGGTTCAACTAATACAAAGACAAATAATACACACACACACACACACATAATTGTGCATATGCATATATGCATATATATATATATATATATATTTATAATTGCTAGTAATATAAAGAAATACAAACACAAATATTTTTAGATTTTTTTTTTTTAATGGTGCTGTTTTCATGACAAAACCGATATTTTTAAACATAATTTATTGGTGGTATTTTGAACAATTTTATTTCAATGTTTCAAAAAGTACTGCCGAAAAGACCCATTAAAATAATTTAATTTTTATTATTATGATTAATTACACAAGCATCGTGATAATTAAACGAGCAACAATAATACACAGAATATTATGGACAACAAATGTTAGGGAAATTTAAAAAAACACTGAAAATGGAGTATTAGGGATATAATACCGTAGGTATAGGCAAATTAGAGCCTAGGGTGGGGGGGGGGGGTTTGCATTTGCCACTGAATACTATTCTTTTCGTATGTCCATCGAACCCTTCTTTTTTTATATATTTTGTTCTTAGTGATTGTAATACCTCAGCTGCTGGTTATGGTTTCTGTGAACAATATCTATAGGATAATGAGACATTAATGAAAAATTAATCATACATCAATGAATTTAAGGTAATTTTTATTCCTTTATTTTGAAATTTTACTGTTTCCAGCTTGGTTTATTACCTGTATTTTGATCGTCCAATGCAAGAATTTTCAAAATCACATTTATGTCTATTTTTTTTTCCTGAATTAACTATTAATAATAGAAATTATATACCGTGAGGAGATGATTTATGTAACGTTTTAGCAAAAGGGTAAAACAGGCAACTGACAACAAAAAAAAGGGAAAAGAATAAACTTTAAGCTATTAATATCTACACAATTATAAATATAATTATAATTTTAAATATAATACATTTTTCGGAAGTTCATTCTGTTTAATAATTTTATAAATAATATTTGCAATGATTTCCTTTCATTAGATACAGCCAGAAGCATTTTTTTCGATCAGCAAGCTTTTTCTTATTTTTTCCAGTACTCTTTTCAAAACAATCTTTTTTCGTTTTATTTTTATATTAAAACCACTGAAACTGGTCTACGAAATGGAAAATCGAAATATTTTAAAGTACAACCTGAAGCTAAGATATTTATTTTAGTTGATTTTTCATTTTCTTAAAATTTAAACGCTAAAGTATTCGCAAATATGCTCTTCAATAACCAATACCAGTATTGGCTTTGGTTTCTTAAACATAAAAAATATTTGCTTGTCTAAACTTGAATAACTGCCTGACGGTGGATTTATAAGAATAATTAAAACACAAGAAATGTAATTTTTTCTTTGATAGTTTATCCTATACTGGAAGACTTTTTTAAAAATCCCTTTTGGTTTTTTATTATTCTAAATTTATATTTCAGTGAAAAATCCAGTCTTCCTTTTTGATAATATATTTTTTTAATATGTTAAAACATCACAACGTTTCGAGGCTCATTGCCTCATCTTCAGGTGTACAAATTATATGTTATAATTATAAAATATATCAATTCCTTAAAATCTCGTCAAATAATTAAAGTCAAATAATCAAATAATCAGAATGCACTTCTTATTTTGGCCATCTCACTGTTACACAGTAACGGATTCTTTATTCCTTTAAAAAAATCCTAATGACACCGTGAGATGCGAACCCGCTACCTTTAGTGTTATAGGCTGCTAGGCTGGCCAGTACATCACAGGTGACCCCAGGTATATATACTATAAGCCATCATTCATGGTGTAAATGAAATTAATTTTAAATAACTGTTTCACAACTCGAAAAGAATAAGATAATTTGATTAACGAGAAATCCGAATGGAATAAAAATGATTTTTATGTTAGGATAAGGCAGTTTTCTTACAAGATAATGAGACAAAACTGGGGATTGATCTTTGCAATTGCTGGATATTCTTTTGCGAAGATAATCTGAACGAGACGAACCTTCTTCGATTATTTGTTAGTTCCTAGAAATTCATTTTTTTCCTCTCCTTAGAAAAACAACAATAAGAAGGCGGAGCGGAGACCAACAAGGCAAAGGGAGAAAGAGCATTATTGACCCAGGAAGCCATTAGACTAAGGATTGTGTGTGCATATTGCACGGAGGAGCGGGCCTGAAGAAAGAGCATTGTGCCGCTGCCAATTTGGCTGCCTCATCAGCGACCCAATATTAATACCCGACCCAATAATAACCAACCCCCCCCCCCCACAATCCACCCCCTACCCTCCCCCACCATCAGACCTACACAATTAACCCTTTATATCTTCCCTCCAGGGTCATTAGGCTTCTCTTAATGGGATCCACTACTATTTCATATTGCGATTAATTCTGTACGGCTGGCTCTTCTTATATTTCTACCAATTTCCTCCGAATTTCGATCAACTTATTCCAATTAATATAATTCGGATGTTATAAATTTGAAAATTACAAGACTATTTATTTAAATAACATTATTTTTTAAGGTAACTAGTTGAGCAAAGTTTATTTGGATCGCGAAAAGGATTAGAAACTAGTCCGTCAGATAGTTTCATCCTTCGTATGAAGCTAAATTTATTTCGTTCAAAAATTTGGGCTAAAGCAAAATATTATCTTTCATATTTTTCTTACACTTATCCATGATGGAATCAGTGCCTTGGCAGACTTAGACGAAACACTGCTAAAATTCAAGCCACAGTCATTGGTTCAAGTCGCCTCCTACATGACCAGCCCATCACTTACTTTTCCTCTGCTAAAAACATAGGCGTTACCATTGCCATATCTCCCTGGAATGTTTATATTTAAATCTTCCTCTTCCTCCATCTCCTATCCAAACCGAAACGTAAACTCACAATATCCTTCATTTTTCCCACCTCTCTGAGTACGCATTTTGATCAGGCATATCTAGGAAATAAGGTAAAGACATTATAGATTAGATTAGATTTGTTAATGGGATCCCGAGACGCTCCGTATCTCTCATGGTTATCACAAATTATAATGGCACTTCCCCTTCTTTCGTAGACAGTGTTTCCAAAGTTCTTTACCAATTTATCGTTCTTCCTCTGTCAACAATCTCCAGCAAATCAAGTCCTCCATCCGCTCTCTTCCCTCAAGAACTTGTTTTTCTAACCTTTGTCTTTGGCCTCTTTACAAATTATACTCCTTTTTCAGGATTTCTTTTTTGTCCGCCACACCGCGTTCTGGAATTCCCTTCCACTAAATATTACATATTTCAATTTCTACATAAAAATCGGAGCAACGGCTGCAAATACTAGTTCTTCTTAATACGCCTTTATTTTTTATTTCACTGATATACTTTGATGTGTCTTTTTTTCACTGTTTAATATTGATGTTTGGATAAATTCTTTTAAATAGAACAAGTAAGTATTAAGTTAACTGTACTTATTATTATACGCAGTTAAAAATATGATGGTATTTTTATATAACTATTTTTATATAGTATTTAAAGATCTTAGGAGATTATTCTAATTTTTTTTTTAGTTTCAGTTATCTATGTTGTGACACGTATTTACCATTTGTATATTTAATTTTTTTAAACTACTCGTTTTATGGTCAACTTTTTAAGGTAAATTTTAACTTAGACTATCCTACTTAACTCCTTTTTTTTTCCTCTGTGTTATTCTTTTGGGACTTCATCCCAAATATTATTCTAATCAAACCAGTTTAACACCCGACTTCCTAATCAACATCCGATCAAACTATGCTTTATTCTGATTAAAAGATGACTAAAGGACTTGCAATTCTGCTAGAAATATGTGCGGTATTATTACCGAATATCTACGGCATTGGCAATCTAGTGAGCATTGGCGCTGATGGTGGGGGAAATGACTTGGCTCCCCGTCCCTGAACTTTTTTCTGGTGAAGACCCTTTTGGGTTTGATGGATTTATTTAAGTTGTGCCATCCAACTAAATATGCTGCTTTTTCACTGGTAAAAAGTACTACAGAATGCTTGCTTCGGATATAATAAAGGTAACTGATCTTACAAAGTCCTTTTAATTCCTACTCCTTTTATCCTGTCAGACCAGAATCTGGAAACTGGACGCAGTGAAGATAAAATCTGTAGGTTTACCATACTTGTAGTAATAATTACATTTATATTGTTTTATAATGCCATATTTTCATGTGTTTTCTTATTTTCAATTGAAGGGGTCGCACAGTGATGCAAGATCCCGAAAAGCTGGTCAAACTATGAAGACGTTATTCAATTTGTATGAAACTTATTATATAAGGGTTTTTGAGGTCGCTGATTATGAATCCAAAGTCAAAATAAAAAAAAAAAATTGCAAACATATATTCTTGTAAATAATTGGAGAATAACAACAATTTTCAATTACAATTGATATAAACATTTTAGTTTCAGCTATTTTCAACAAAAACATAATTTTTAAATAGAAAGAATAAAATTTTTATAAATGTTAATTTAAAAACAATTTTTTTTTTATTCTCTTGTAACCCTTTTAATGACATTGTGAGTGACATTTTCCTTAAATTTTAATTCAACAACTAGACTTTACGTTATTTTAAAAAAAGATTTGAAAAAGTTAAGATAATTAAAATACAATAATTACGATAAATAAAAAAAATAAAATACAATTATTAAGATAAATAAAAAAATTAAAATACAATAATTCAAATAAGTAAAAAATTAAATTAAGATAACTTTTTTAAAATTAAATATTTTAAATTTACATATAAAAAAGAGTTTATGTTGATACGAATTTTGTTAATTACAGAATAGTTTACCAGTTTTTTAAAAATGTAAGCGTCTTATTTTTAACTTACTTTAAAACGTGTTTGTATTATTTTTTACAAAAACTTACGGCAAAGCCGTAATGGCAGCTATTGGCAGCTGATTTTTATTTATTTATTAAACAATGGTATAAACTAGTACAATTTAAACTAAAATTTGTTGCAGAACTCTGCAGAACTTATAACTTTTTCCCTAATGTTCTAAAACGTGCGCATGTAATTTTTCATTTTTTTCCACTCTAAATATTGTTAAAGTATTAATATTATTGTTTGGGTATTATATAATAATATTCTACTTACCTTTAACAGAAGAATTCATTTTGCAGAATTGAAAAAGGTAGATTTTACGAATTTCTACACATATTTCAAAACAACGTTACTCGTGAGTAGATTACTTTAGCACTGGATTATAACCGCCAAGAATAAACAATAGGCCCTTTTTAACTATGCCGTTATTCATTTGAAATATTAGTCTATCCAACCTTATAGTTTGAATTTCCTAAAAAGAAACTTTACTTTTTGACTTTTGGCCACTTTTTCAGAGTTTTGCAAAATAGTGGGTCGGGCCACTTTTTCAGAGTGGGTCGGGGCAAAATAGTGCCAAGCAACATTTTTAATAAAAATAAACTGTAGCTGCTGTCTCTTGTATATTATGTAGTACAATATGTCTATGATGGAAATGCCACCTGAAATCTGATTATAGAGCACTCTACTGTTTATTTTTATTAAAAATGTTTCTTGGCACTATTTTGCCCCGACCCCTTCAATTACAGTCCACATTTCTCTCATTTTTTTAGTGCTACCGGATTCTTATAAGTTTAACCTTGATAAATATAAATTCATTGTCCTTCATTTCATTTTATTTTGATTTTAAATATTTTTTATTTAAAATTGCTGTGAAGCATTACATTAATACTTCACAAAATAGAAATGCAATGCTTGGAGATTTTTAACATCTATATGTATTCTCTATTAATATCTATTTATAATTCTTTGCAGCCCAAATGACATCAAAAAGAGTTAGTTCATCTTAGCATGCTACTTATTGTCGAAATGTTTTAAAAACTTATCCTGTCAATTTTAATTAAAAATTTATTTACATCCAATTTTTGTTTTATTCAGAAAAATAAATCGAGGCTTTTTATATATTTATTTATTCCGATAGAACTCGGAGGATTATAAAAGTAATAGATTATTGAAAAACCGAAACTCAATTTTCTTCGAGGTCAGAAGGAACATTTTCCTTGTTGCGCTGTATATTAAGGTGGAGATACTAAAAATAGACTTCTTTAAGAAGGAAAGTGATACCCCATTAAAAACGTAAGCCTCTTCTCTTCTCAAGAAGATTTCTTTTTTTAATCGTATTTATCAATTTTCCATCTCCTAAATTTCTTCAGCATTTAGTTCGGAAATCTTGAATTTAATAAAATCATATTGGGGCCTTTACAGGTATTTTCGCAATGGGAAAATATTCTAATATCTAATCTAATATTTGTCTATAATATAGTGTCGTTGTCATCATAGTTAGTTTATCAAATGAAATCCACGTTTTGTGAAAAACAAAATATGATTTGGTAAACATATACCTATTTAGGGGTAAAACAAAGTCGTTTTGAGAACTGCTGGAGTGATTCTGAAGTTAAAATCTTTTGGCTCACTCGGATTATATAGGAGGATAAAATTAATTTATCATAAGCCTAATTATGGATAGTTGATGGAGGGTCTAATATTTATTAATTTTTTATCAGTTATCGATTAAATTAATTATCGAATTAGAATTGTTAATTCGCAATTTTCTTTAATTCGATTCTGATCAAATATAAAAACCATTTCGTTCAAAGGTAAAACTATAATTATTATAATTATCAGAATAATAAGAAAAACAAATGTCAGAAGCAATATGCATATAAATTCAAACCCTCCGAGCGTTTCGTGATGGCTGAAATGTTTTAGGAATTAAGATTTGTTGGGTTCAATTGTTGCTGTCCCGGATAACAAAATAAGTACAAAAATATCGAAACACTTCAAACGAAAAATTTTATGGTAAACATTAAATGATGTTCGTTAGAAATCGGATCACGCGAGAATGTCTGGGACTGATTTGGCTAATTTATGCTTTAATATTTTCGTAGTAGTCTATATCAGGTCCGTACAGAAAGAAGCATTAGAAAAGTTCCCTTGAAGGTATCTAAACTGCCTGGGACAGAACACATCAAATCAACCCCTAAGGTTTATTGGTGTTTTTTTCCATGGAAAATATCTATTCGTTTTCAGCCGTATTCATGCAGAATTGAAAGGGTTTACGATACCCTACGAAGAGAAGAAGGACCAAGGAAAAAGGGCGGTTATGATATACGATTATAATAATTAAGTATTTGAGGAACTAAAGGAAGTAACTCGATAAGTATTCTAGGAAAATTTCGCCGGGTTAGCTACTATTTAGATAGTTAATTAATCACTTATAAGACCTTCAGTTCTTGAGACTATATTGTTCAACAGGATATCAAGAAGGGGACCAAATTAGTCTCAACAATACATTTTGTTATTTATAAGACGTTTCGGCTCTTTTGAGCCATCTTCAGTTATTCATTTTTTATTTCAGTTTTCATATCATTCAAACATTTTTCGATCGAAGCCATCTTGGTCTGCTTCAGATTAATCACTTATAAGAATGTTTATAATGTGTATAACTGAAGACGGCTCAAAAGAGCCGAAACGTCTTATAAATAAAAAAATGTATTGTTGAGACTAATTTGGTCCCCTTCTTGATATCCTGTTAGTTAATTAATGTTAATTACTAATATTATCAGTCCTCTGGCTAACAAGGTTTTGGAAAAAAAAATCAGGTTTCATAAAACGATTCATATTATCCAAGAAAACAGTTAACAGTTCTAAATCAATTAAAGTTCTTTGCAGTGGTAACAAGGTCAAAAAAGCTTTATCGCTTTGCTCAAATAGACAGCTTTCTGCCCTTTGACGAAGCAGAGTCCTAAGACCCTGCTAATGGAGACAACGGCTCGTCTGGAATGAGGGTGTTTTTGCGGATGCCTTGTCCGGACGGGACGCAAACCCACCCCTCCCATACCCCTGGACAATGCGCCAAGTCAGACTGAATGCTTCTATTGTAGGCGCCCATCCCCAATACATCAGCATCAATGCCTTCCCAGTTCCATGACCAATCCAATAACCCTTCTCCTATAGAATTGAAACATCTTGTAATAACTCGGAGCGCTTCTTGCTGCCCCTCCCTTTTGTATACAACCTATAACAATAATATTTATATTGATATATTTTTTTTAGCTCATCTTGGAATAAATATAGCTGCTAGAACATTGTACAAAGCTTACTTATAGGCATATAAAAAGTTGCCATTGAGCATGTTTATTGCAATTTAATAAAAATTCCTGAGACCAATTCTGCGTTGCCTGTTGCATCAATTTATTCCGTTCAACCCATTTATGTGAAAAGTGCAATAGAAAGGAACCGCGCACATTGGGACGCAAAGCAGGGCAGCGCAGTTTCCTATCTACTACACGTATTGAAAAAACTGCTCTGCTCTGCGTCGCCTGTGTCTCAATGTGCGCCTAGCCTAACATAGTAGTACTCAATTCTATCCAGTCATTGGTGGTAATAATTTCTCTCAAGCATACCCTTAATAATACATAAACATTTTGCAGATATTTGTAGATATGGGTCTTAATGGATATCAGAATAATAGTATCTACTAATAACAAATAATATTTGTTGAATGAATTAGACCCTGCCGTTAAGTCTTTGAGATGTATAAACAATTATCGTCCCGGTTGATAATATTAGATTAATACATTCTGGAGGTGATTCTTCTGTATTATTCAAGAGCATTGGGTACGTAAACTCATAAACCTTTTGTAAACTGTCGTATATATTACGATCCACGGCTCTTTTATAAGCATTCCCTATACTAATGTTGGCGCCAGACTGTTTTCTTACTTCCATCTTCATCTGTCCCCAAAATTTAAAAAAATTATGACTTATAAAAAAAAAAAGTTAAAAACGAAGTAAATAATGGTAAGCAATACATGTTGATAATTATCCAATTACAATAGTGCGTGACTCACATAATTCACTCAAGGTAAATGAGTACTGATTCGTCTCTTAGAACGTACTAAAAATAAGTCAGTTATTGGTTTTGATTAATACGCTTGTAAGACGTTCAGCTAAACATTTCGCTTTATATTTTGGGAAGTATTAAACTATTTACGCATATTAGTATTGATTAATAGCTTCGGAGTCATAGTTGGAATTACAGGAAGGTACTTCTCTGATTCTTCTCCGACCAAGTTCGGACCTTTATGACCATGTTGAGCTTCAATTCTCTTTGAAATTAGCAAAGAATGAAGAACATCCAAGTGATACCAAGGATATGGGAGGGACCCGAAACTAATGTAACAGCCATGTTAGTCTTAACAGTGGAATTGATGAAATGAGTCTGAACTTATGAGGATACTTAATAATTATAATTGTTATGATAATAATGATAATGTTATAAATGTTTTTATTCTTAGCATCTAACGTGCATGTTCATTGGCAATGCTTTCGTCTGAAATATTTTGAAAATAAATCTCGGATAATTTCCAAAAATGTCTTTAGTATATGTACATAGCTACAGTCAAAAATAACCCTCACACTACTTATAACTCTATAAATAATTCGTAGAGACCAATTTTTCTTGTGGCATTTTCTCCACAGTGGGAGGTAAAAGAAAAGAAGAAATATCAGCGATGTGAGCGCTGTTAGATTGAGTGAGGGTGGGGTAGCGTGCAGAGCCAATGACATGTGGTGCAGGTGTTGTGATCACGCGATTCAGTTAGCACGGCCTTCGGCAATCCTGCGGTTTGCTCGCCGATATGTCATTGTCTTTTTTAATATTACATGCCCCCTGTCTGCAGCCATAAATAAATAGGTACTGTTTGGGCTAATCGATAACATTCTCAAGGTGACATTTATCAAATTTTAAACACTGATCAAGCTAATAATTATGAGTAACGATTCTTTTTTGACACCTCAAATTTTAATAATGATTAGGATGTTCAGAATAAAAATAAAAGATAAAACAGTCAAATGATATCTGGTAACAAGTTCAAAAATAATAATTTGTGTAAGTATAGATACCATTAAATGGTATTGCTAAATAGTGATTTTGTAAATATAATATATATACCAGTGGCGGAGTAGATTCAGAAGACGATTCAAAGATAACACAGTCCTACAAAGTTGTAATTCAACACGTAAGCGCGTGATATATTTAAAGAAGGTAACAGTTTATCAAGTTTCAACTTCGCCGGTATAATAAGTTTAAATTGCTTTTCCCTACTGGTGGTTCTCAAAGTTCAACTCCCCCCCTCCCCTGATTTTAGGATCATCCTGTTTAATTAGGTAACATATCTTTTAATAAGTTAAGCTTAAAGTTTACCTATTATGTCCCTAAGTACTCTACTTAGTTTACTGTTACATATTTTATACAGCGATCCCCTCGTTTATTAACCTTTACCTAAGACTTTTTTTTTTTAAGTGGGTTATAGTTGGTGGTATCAGTATTCTAAGATGATTAATGATCGGGAATTTCACTCTTTACAATCGTCCCAAACAGGGTTATGGTGGTTTTGAAGTGTTAGCTTCCTTCTAGATACCCTTTAGCATTTATTTTATAGATTTATTTGATATCCTTTATTTAAGATTTTTTTTTAGTGGAGTATTCGAGCCTAAGTCTCGGCTAATATCGTATGAAAAGTCTAGGTTCAGTTTCTAGGCCTATACTATACATTTGTGACCGACCGAAGTTTCGGTTTCGGTTTCGGTCTCGGCCAGTTTCGGCCGAAAAACCTGGTTTCGGTTTCGGCCAAAAATTGGCCGAATCTTCGGCCAGACCGAAACTAGCTCCTGTATCTGATATCTCCAAGAAGGAAGTAGGACTACACGATTTCAGCTTGTAAGCTCGATCTCCTTTATGGCATTTAACACCCTTGAATTTAATACTGGGAAGTATCTGTTATTTCAGTTAATTTCACTTGTATTGTATTTCGGTAGAACATATATTTTTCTCATTCTTTTGGTATCTTTACTTGATCGAAAACTTTAAGTTGGGCGTGGAGACAAAAAATTTGAGAGTGACAAACTGAAATGCCCTCGTAAATCACATCAAGTCTTAACATGTAATGAAAGCATGCTCTTCATACAGAATTCTTTACGTTAAGTGTAAAGAATAGTATTTATTCTTTACCTTGAGCGATAAGGTTTTTGTGCTTTTAATCATCTCCTCATTAATAATATAAGTTTGTTTTCTAAAAAAAAGATTAACATAAATAAGAATATATATTCTAAATACTTAAACTTAAATTAGTCGACATGTCCACAGATTCAATTCAATATTGACAAAAATATTTTAGTAAGTAACGTTGTCAATAAAAGTTGCTGGTAGTAGGTTTTGGTCTTTGTTCTTGTATAGAATGGGAATCAGATGCAAAACCAATTTTTCAACCTTGGCAGCCCTTTTTCCCCCAGCGGTTCACCAATAACATCCCAAAAATTTGTCTCAATTTTTACCATGAAGAAGCACGTTTTCGACCAAACACTATTCTATAAATTTTCAAACTACATTAAATCTGCTAACATTTGAGCCAAAGCTGACTCAGTAGATTAAATAGCTTCTGAAATACAGCTTTACGTATTTAATAGGCCGTCATTTTGTATCCTATCGGCTTTATTATGGACAGATTTACTATATTACTATATTATTTATTATTTATACATAATAATATGAATTTTTATTAATATCAGCCTGATATTTCAAGATTATTTCAACTTTTAGGGCTGTGCCAGTTAAGGGGGTATGGCCTAACATCCCACGGGGACCAGTCGTACTCGGAAGGGTGGGCCGGGATTCGATCCTATAACTTAACTAATCCACCTGTTTTACCACTCTTGTAAACCAGCTCACTTATTAAATGAATAATTGAGTTAAATTACTGTTATTTTATAAGCTTACATTGATCTTATTGCTAAACTAGACATATTACACACTTATTTGTATTATATATAGACACGTAAATAAGTTCGGTTTTTGTTTCGGTTTCGGCCCGAAACTAGGTCTATGGCCGACATTCGGTTTCGGTTTTGGCTAAAATTTTGGTTTCGGTCGGACACTTCTTCTTCTACCGGCTCAACAGGCGCATGAAGCTGCCCTTGGCCTGCTCAACAGCTGCCAACCATCCGTCTCTATCTCTCGCAAGCGTGACCGGAATCTTCAGTTGACGAAGATCCTGCCCTACAGCATCCTTCCATCGGCCCTTCGGCCTTCCCTGTCGGCGCACACCATCTGGTACATTTCTGTACACCCTACTGACCACACGTTCATCACTCATCCTTAGTACATGACCAAGCCATTTAAGCCTTTGTATCCTTATATATGATGAGATATTTAGGTCGTTATATAGCTGGAACAAGAAAGGCAGAATAAGATGGCTGGGACATGTTGAAAGAATGGAGCCCTGCAGACTGCCAAAAATGATGCTAAATGGTGCACAAGGAGGGAAAAGGAAAAGGGGCAGACCCAGGCGTAGGTGGATAGATGACCTAGAGGAAGACTTGAAGAAACTGGGGATTAGAAATTGGAGAAGCCTCGCTGGAGACCGCGAGGAATGGGGAAGAATGGTGGCAGAGGCCCAGGTCCTACAAGGACTGTAGCGCCCAACAGTGAGTGAGTGAGTGAGCGATATAGCTGGAACAATTCACAGTTTTTCCTTCGTCGCCAATGACCATTTTCGCGTACTGCAACTAGTACTCTCCTAGAATACCTCTCTCAAACCTATCCAGCAGGTTCTCACTCTTCTTGTTGAGGGTCCAGGTTTCAGCGCCATAGGTAACCACTGGCCCTATAAGCGTCTTGTATAGCGTGAATTTGGTGGTTCGGCTAACAAGCTTGCTTTTTATTAGCTTTGAGATGGCAAAATACGCTCTATTTCATGCTGTTAACCTCCGTCTAACCTCTTCTTCCTCATCTAGTTTGTCGTTAATACTAGAGCCGAGATACGTAAAGCCTCTGACCACTTCAAACTTGTAGGATCCTACTTCATAACTGCTCTGCATCTGAGCTTGATTTCCTACAACCATGAGCTTCGTCTTTTCCTCGTTAATATGAAGGCCGATCTTTCTAGCCTCGACATCCATAGCTTCGCATGCCGTTGTTATGCTCTGACGGGATCTACCAATGATGACTACGTCGTCTGCATAGGCCAGGACTTGGGTCATTCTTGTAAATATGGTTCCTTCCTGATTCAATCCTGCTCTATTTATAATTGCTTGTAGAGCGATATTAAACAGGAGAGGAGCTATTGGGTCTCCCTGTCGCAGACCATTTCCCACTTCGAAAGACTCTGACATCCCGACACACTTAACTCGGCAGATAGTGTTCTCTATAGTGCATTTTACTAAACGAGTCAGTTTACCTGGTAATCCGAGTTCATGCATGGCTGCTATGAGTTCAGTTCTTATAATAGTGTCGTAGACTGCTCTAAAGTCGACGAACAGCACCCATGTGGTCTGCTGATACTCCCTCATCTTCTCGGAGATCTGTCTTAGGGCGAAGATTTGATCAATAGTAGATCTATTGGGCCGGAAACCACCTTGATAGTCTCCCAGCTTCAGTTCCACATATGGGAGGAGCCTATTGTAAAGGGATATCGAAAATATTTTATATGCGGTGTTAAGCAAACTAATTCCTCGGTAGTTGCTACATACAGTCGGCTCGCCTTTCTTCTTGTACACGGTGACGACTAAGGCCTTATTCCAATCCTCAGGTATCTTTTCTTCTTCCCATACCTGAGCTATCAATTCCTGAAGTTCCCTGGCGACTTCATGTTGCCCTCCTTTAAATAGTTCAGCGGGGATTCCATCATTACCTGGCGATTTGTTATTCTTGAGCTTGACCAAGATGTCTTCAATGTCTTCTATATCGGGTGGAATCGTTTCGGTTGGACACTACTACGAGTATATAGATTACCTAACTATACTTGAATTTTCCGATAACCGATTCATTTCTCTAATACTTTTGGCACATTTGATTAATTTAAATCAAAATATTTGTTCTTAAAAACAAAGAATAATAACAATAAAAGATTAAGAATAAATCTACAGTACTGTGAACATTGCTAAATGTATCATTCACCGTAAACACTGCTGTATCATTCACTGTAAACATTGCTAAATGTATCATTCACCGAATGAAATTTTTATACTATGTCATATTGTAATAAATGTTTTCTCAATGCCTTTACAATTGAAAGCTTATAATTAAATAATGAATATTTCGGGGGGGGGGGGGGGCGAACTGAAATACAAATATTATTTGAGCAAAACTTTTTAATTTAGAATTGCTTCCTATATATTAGACCTTATTAACAACCCTCCCACTTAATAGAAACTAATGTTTTGACTTATTCAAGAACGAGTTTTTCCATTTAAACTCGCCATATGAATAATGAAGTACTCTGTACAACAGGCAGCTTTTATTATCCATATTATCAAGTAAAAATGGTTTCATGAAAAATGAAAAAATATTTTTCAGGTAGAAAAAAAATTCCGTAAACAGGAGTAGCAATATAGAGCAACGTATCAGTGGGGTTACCATGCTTACTGTTGATCGCGGAATAAAAGCTCTGATACGTTTAGATTTTTTGTTATTTTAACGATACAAATAAATAAATTTTCATATTCCTAAACTAGTTTTGGCCAGCAACTCGGTCAGGGGTGAAATCCGATTTCGGGTTTGGATACAAATTACGTTTCAGTGGGTCATTAGAATGTTCTACCAAGTTTAAAATAAAATTATAATTTTCTGTTTATAGAATATATACAGAATTATAATGTGGCTTTTGGCCATAAACCCTTGGTTAGATCCCAACTTCCTCCTGTCAGAGTCAATATATCAATTTATTTAAGCACCAGATAGTTTGTGATATACAAAAATATAAATAATAAATTTCTGTATCTTAAATATAAATATTATCTATAGACTAACATAGTTTGAAAACAATTGAATAATAATTTAGGTTTATTTACGTATATTTAACAGTACTTTTATGGTACTTAAGGTGCATTAAGGACAAACTATAATTCCCCATTAAATAAAAAATAAAAAATTGTATTTGGCATGTGAACATTTATTACTTTCACTTATATATGAAATATATAGTAAGTGGAAGTATTGCGATCGTGAAAAATTTCGACTTCCGGTTCTCAACGGAAATACACGTTTTGGGCTCCCCTGAGTCCAATTAACCAAGTCACGCGAAATGGTCTGTGTGTGTGTCTGTGTGTCTGTGTGTGTGTGTGTGTGTGAACAGACTCAAAAACTATAAACCGTGCAATCCTGAAATTGGGTATTTAGAGTAGGTATAAGCCCGCGATGTGACAGCAAAAATTTCATCAAATTTGCTCAAAGGGAGTGGGTACTTTATTTAATAACTTTTACGTTTTTTTCGATTTTCTCAAAAACGGCTCTAACGATTTTGATTAAACTGAGTATTTGATCTATTTATATGCCTGAAACATGACTGTAAAAATTTCATCAAAATTGATCAACCGGAGGGGGGACTTTACTTAATAAATTTTGTATCATTTTCACATGTTTTTTTTATTTACTCAAAAACGGTTTTAACGATTTTGATCAAACTTGGTATTTGATGTATGCATATGCCCGAGATATGATTGTAAAAATTTCATCAAAATTGATCTACGGGAGGGGGGACTTAACTTTATCATTTTCACGGTTTTTTTTTTATTTACTCAAAAACGGCTTTAACGATTAACAAAAATAAGATATGAATGTAGAAAATGTGTGATTTTGGGAAATGATATTTAGCAAAACACGTCAATTTCTAATCTAAGTAAGTTGGTAAGTGAAAGTTGTGTGTTGCGCGCACGCACCAGATTTTTTTCGATGATCTCAAAAACGGCTTTAACGATTCTTATCAAATTCTTCATGTTTAATGAAAATTAGGTGTTCTTTAATATCAGGTAAGCTTTATTAGTATTAAAATGTTCTGAGAGGTCTTAAATGGGGTAGGGGCCTTTTTTGTTTGTTTGTTTCCGAAAAAGTACCTTTGTTTTTGTTTATTTGGAGAAATTAACCGTCTCTCGTTACGCCTAAAAATAAGAAATGGCTAAATATGAGATATGATAAAAATAAAGAAAACATATAGAGGAGAAAAAAGAAAAATATTCAGTCAACTCATAAAACTCGTTGAGCCCACGCACGCGGATTAGCCTTTAATGACAGACCATTGTTTATAATTAAAGCCGTTCTGTTCATTTGAGAAGTGGCTATTAACAAAACGCATTAATTTCTAATCTAAGTAAGTTGGTAAGTGAAAGTTGTGAAATTTTTTCTATATTTGACTAAAATTTAAAAATCAAGACATGGCAGATGAGCACTTATTTATAACCTGGAATCATAATAAGTCTAATTTACTAAATCTTTGTTGTTAATAATTATTAACTATGCCTAAGTTCTCCAATTGCGAAAGTAGCTTTGATTATTCTCAAATCAGCTTATTCCAGGAAACCCTAAGGTTAATTAGAGAACCCAATTAAGTCGCTGCGTTCTATTAACTATTAACAATAACCCACTTTGTTTGTTTCGTAAATGTTTAATCCGCTCTCTGCCTGATTATTCCTGTCATGTTTGAAAATGGCCGAGTTTGTTATCGTTTAGCCCTTTTGCACTCTTCCTGACGATCACCATCTTGGGTTGAGCCATTGTAAGCATTCAAGTAATATTTTAATTTTTTTTTTGTCGAATAAAGGTATTCTTAATTTCAAAAGTAATCAATATTTGACTAATACAGTAATGAACAAAATTTTAATCTGAACATGGAAACTTATAACTTAAAAAATACTTATATATTAATGCTGATGTCTATAAATTACAAAAACTCTCTTTTAAGATCTAATATTACGAATCATTGTATATAAACATTAAAGAATGAATAGGTCTCTCATTATGAAGTAATGATAACGTCTCTTTAGTGACTGTTATGATAACTCCATGATTTTTGTAAATTATAGATGTTAGACTGATTAGGAATTAATACAAATTCCACAGCATACCAAATTAAAATGAAATACTTTTTGGTATTATGTACAATGAGACACCTAATTGGAGATACACTGTTGTGTGATACAGATCAAAAGTTCGAATCTGGCAGGATACCTGTTCCCATCCGCTAAACCTTGTCTCTGAATGAATCTGGTATACATCCAGCCTCTATTTAATGGGTTTGATGGGTTGAAAAATTAAGGGGGGGGGGGGGCAGGCGAAAGAGAATGTGAGACTGGGGAGTATTAATCCCCTCTCCTGCCTCCAAAAAATGTAGTGCTAAATTCACCCTTGAGTAAATTAATAAAAATAAAAAGGCGCTGGATTTCATCTTCACGTTAAAATAACGATCAAAAGTAAATTTTGTATTTCCCATTACTAATAGGTTTTCTCTTAAACAAATAATTAAACTGTCTTTAATTTAGCCTCTCAACGTTCCTTCTCCTGGGATTTTATTCCCTCCTGTAATTTATTCGAGCACAAAGTTGCCCGAAGATTCCTCTAAATTCACTCATCTCACAGGGGTTGAGTCCGGCCCGAGGGGGTGGGTTTTTAATCAGAACGGGTAGGATATCAATGACCCGAGCGGGGCTAACAAGAAATAACAGATATCCGTTTAATAAAGGCAACAGAGGCTCAAAGAAGCCCTTCGGAAGCTACCTCTAGGGCTTAATCAGTTTCTAAGACCGTCTCATTATCTTGAGGCTGGGAGGATAATTGCTCTCGCCCTTTTTAATTGCGGCTATTTCCAGGGGAACCTCTCCTCTTAAATCAATGGTAGGTGAATCTTTAAGCAATATATATATATATATATATATATATATATACATATATATATATATATATATATATATATATATATACACATAGGTGTATATATATATATACATCAGAGAGACGAAAAACATCAATCAAAATAACAGGGGAAAGAGAGAGAGAGAGAGAGAGAGAGAGAGAGAGAGAGAGAGAGAGAGAGAGAGAGAGAGAGAGCGAGATAGAATGGCTTCGTGAAAGCTGAAACTTTCACAAATCATGAAGAGACGGGATATATTTTTACTTTTTAATGAATAAAAAAGGTAACAAACGAAAGGGTACTTATATTAAAATAAAACCCTTTCGTTCAGGAACAAAAATTGAGCCTTAATCTACCACGTTTAAAAAAATGTTTTTTATACTCCTGTATGGATCTGTACTAAATATCCAAAATCAGCGGTTCGGATGGCCTTTTTACTATTCATATAATGAAAAGGAGAAAAGGGATGTCACCAATCGGTATTTCTTCCATGGCCTATTTGTCAACGATGGAGATCTCTCATCTAAAGCCTTAACTCAAAGTTCATTATTCATTTATTCCACTGGCGTTCATAAAAAAAATGTGAAAATTTATACTTTCCAGGAGAGAAAAAACAAAACAACCTACTTAAACAAAGCTCAGATCGACTTATATCCAAAAGGGGAAATTTTTAATATTTGGGTCATTCTCACGTAAGAGGGCACTTTTGTGTCCCAGGCCGTTTATAGCGATTTAGAAAAGCTTAGGACTCTAATGCATCAATTTTCTAAATCCAGGCGAGTTGCAAAGGTGGACGCTATACGACTTTATTTTAATTATATAACACACGTACGGGACGTTCTTTTACAAACCGAACACCTTTCTGACCGACACATTTTAGATTTAACTGAAACTTCTTTTACGGGTTCTATATCGAAAAAAAAGAGATACGTGTTGGAGGATTTTTTTTAATTTTCGATATTTTGAAAAATAAACAAGATCGAAAATTCGTGAATTTGATGATTTATCGATAATAACCTATTTTTCAAAAATTCATAACTCCGGTTCTTTTTAAGCTAAAAAATCTATTTTTTTTTTTTTTGAAGGTAAAAAGGCAATCTTTAAAAAAAAAATACTTTCAAAACAAATTGTCGAAAACTTCAAATTGTTATTAACAATTTCAATGTTTAAATCGGTTTTTAACAGTGGCGCCACCCATGAATCAACTTTTTACTATTTTTATCGTATTCTGCGTCAAATTTTCTATCGAAAACGCTTTTAACAACGATGGAGAAGTTATTTTTACTGTAAGAAAAAAATTAATTAATTTAGCGCGATACGTCACATCGACACGTGGGTCACATTTTACGGCTCATATTCTTGTTTTACACCGTTTATCTCTTAAATACAAATAATTGTTTCATTTTTGTAATTAAAAAACATATTTTAAAGAAGAAGAAGAAGATGAGAAAAGATACATAAATAAAAAACATTGTTGAAAATGAAATTTTTTTATTAAGATTTCGATAATGCATTAGTTAATAAGAACAATATTTGGAATATAATAATAAATGCAATATTTAAAAATAAGACAATGTTTACATTTTCTGTTTAAAAATTTTTACAATATCCTTTTTTTCGCAAGATGAAAACCGTTTTGCTTCCAATTGCTGTAAAGAAATCGGATTAATACATTGATATTTTAAAGTTCCTTATATTGTTATAGCTTTTTGGAAACGTTCGGACAATTGTTTTTCTTCTAATTTGTATTCATATGCTAAATTAATTAATTTTTTTCTTACAGTAAAAATAACTTCTCCATCGTTTTTAAAAGCGTTTTCGATAGAAAATTTGACGCAGAATACGATAAAAATAGTAAAAAGTTGATTCATGGGTGGCGCCACTGTTAAAAACCGATTTAAACATTGAAATTGTTAATAACAATTTGAATTTTTCGACAATTTGTTTTAAAAGTATTTTTTTCTTAAAGACTGTCTTTTTACCTTCAAAATAAAAAAAAATTAGATTTTTTAGCTTAAACAGAACCGGAGTTATGAATTTTTGAAAAATAGGCTATTACCGATAAATCATCGAATTCACGAATTTTCGATCTTGTTTATTTTTCAAAATATCGAAAATAAAAAAAATCCTCCAACACGTATCTCTTTTTTTCGATATAGAACCCGTAAAAAAAGTTTCAGTTAAATCTAAAATGTGTCGGTCAATTTTTGTCCAAATCTGTTCGGTTTGTAAAAGAATGTCCCGTACCTTAAAAATACCAGGAAAAGGTCGAAATTCATTCCCCTGTCATGTCCTATGTTCTGATTCTGCTCAATGTAACTAGGTCAATTTTTACATTTTTTTCTATTCAATTCGTTCAAAATACTGTAAAATTTCATAAAAGCTGTAGAATCCTTGATGATAAAGGATTAAAATTGAAAAAAAAAATACTTTTTATGATGTCCCACAGGTTTTCTTTCTATCCCCATTTCATTCAGTCAATTTTTAAAATTATATACTCACCACACTTTTATGGCGGGAAATTAGTAAAAAGCATATAGGTAGTCAGTATGGAAGTGGTCTTTTCCCAAGCTACCCCAACTGCCAACCTCAGTACGAATTCAAGCCCTCCAGAAGCAAATAAGTTCTCAAACTTGGGTGGTTCTGTTTAATAGTATTCATTCCTCTGTCCTCTATAGTTTTGGTAAGGTAAGTTTTCTTTTCTAATTTTTCAAAGATAAATGATTTTGCAGCACACATTTTGTTTTAGCTAGTAGCATTATGATATATTTTTTCCCCTTTCACCGGTTATCAAACAAACCATAAAAAATTCATTCCCCTGTCTTACTGTAAATCAAATACGGCAGGGCAAAGGAGATAGCGACGGGGGGATTGAAGTTTTCGTTTCCTGCTTGACTTTTTAAAGCATCATCAGGCCTTAACAAAGAAAAATTAAAAAAAAAAAATTGGAAAATATTATAAATTGGTGTTCTGACACGTCGACTCCTTGCTTCTTATAGCAAAGGAACAGTATTACACCGAACAAATGTTTATTTGTAACCATAAAATGTAAAATAAATACGCCACCAAAAGTACCCACTTTGGTGAGAATGACCCATTTCTTTTAACTATCTTTATGTTCAATATTGTACCTTATGTTCAATAGTTTACCATTCAATATTGTAATTGATACTATTACAATTTATAGGTGTCGGCAACGAATTTCTACAAGAGTTTGACAGGAACCAGTCTGTTAGTTGGTTTTTTAACTATTATTATATATAAATAATAAGAATTCACTGGAATAATCGACAGTGAAAAGTCAAAGTATCTAGCATATAAAGTTCCCTTTATAAATTTTTATTAGGGCTGTAAAGAAAAATATGGGAAAAGACCGTTAGATTGCTCCCAGTTCGATTACCAACCATTCGATCCCTGCTGGTTAATCTTCCCGACAAAGGTTTTATGCGCGGGGTTCCGTTTGGAAGGTAGGCAGCATTGGTTATCATTTATCCTCCACTTCTCATTGGAGCCGGAACACTGGTCTGGAAACTGCATCCAATCTGCCCCAACTCCATTCAGTCAAAGACACTATCTGATTTAGCCATCTGTTCGGTTAAAAAACAATCTGAAAAACTAGAATAGATTTTTTTTTTTTTTGTCTAATCTTTACTGAATATTTATTGGCATTATAGGTCATTATAAATGATAAACAGAATTATGTTAAGTATAACCTGATATATGTTTTATATAAGGGCCAAGGATTTCTGGTGTCCATTTTTTAGTGAATAAAATTTAGAAAGAAAAGGTCATGTAAGAATTATCAGTATTTCATTATACGAGAATTTCTATTTAATTATAGAGGAAACTCCAAGCGTAAAATACAAATAACTTAAAACTACTCAGTTGCTGAATACAAAAGCAATTATTTTGTATTATGTCGAATTTTCAAAAATTGAAAATAAAACAATGCGCATTACCTAGATGTCTTGTCTAATAGTGTTATAAACTAAAATATTATAAATATTATTTATTTCCATTATTTATATAAATAATGCAGCCTGCAAAGCAGTTGTCAATTATAAATATGATTGTTTATAATACCTAATGAGTCAATCAGAATTGATTCAGATAGGATCGTCAGTTTTTCTTGGTAGATTCCGACCATGTCAAACGAAGTAAACAAAAGGAAAAACTTACTTCATTAATCCAAAATATTTTACATTTAATAGATGAAGTGATCTTTACGATTTAAAGCTTAGAGAGAAAAAAATTTAAAGATTATAGATATGGTTAAAGATAATTGCTCAATGTAAGCACAGAGGTTTTTAATATTGGTTTTTGACAACGTTGGGTAAGACATAAGGAAAATAAAATGATATGGATCACTGATGTGATAGCAGAATATACCGGATGTTGAAATAGGATTGCCCTGTGCACTGTTCGGCAAGAGAAATGCTAAAAGGGGGCTGAAAAGGAGAAAAAGAAGGCCTAAAAACCCTCGGTATGTATTGATTGAAATATTTTGCAACATGTGCTTACACAACATAGATAAATTTGTAATAGGTGATAGTAAGCCTGTTATATAAAACAATATACTTGAAATCAAATAATATTAATATTTCTCAGTGCAGTGTTTTAATTGATAAAATAGGAAGTCACTAAGTTCCGTTTATATTAAGTTAGCCAGTTCATCCGCTTGTCAAAAAACTTTGAGTTCTTTCTAAGAAATTCGAAAGCTATCTTTATTTTTTTTTTTTGAAGTATCTGTTAATTAACTTCGGCTTAATAATATTCATATCATCACGAATTAGTATTTAAAGTCAATTGCAAGACAATCGTAATCACTCAATTTCTGGCAAATACGGATTCAGTCCCTTTCTTAATAAAACTCGCGAAAACATATTAAGTACTTTACACACATATTTTACAAAAAAAAAAAATTATATTAGAGAAAATATTAAATAAATTTTCATAAATACAATATGTAAAAGTAAAAACAACTAATTCCTGTATATATCTTCTGGATGTAAACATCTAAATCTTGTTATAGAACAAAAAGTCCAGCCGATATTCACAAATCGTAATTTATGGGAAAATAATTCGTTCCATACTTGTTTATAAAAATAAGTTAAAACCCACAGACGGTTTTGAGCTCATTAGTTTTCAGTAATTAATGGTTTTTGGGCCACGGGTACTAATTACATGCATATCAGCCAGGATTTTTCCATTCATCAAGTTTCTAATTAAGGTAACAGAGCATGGGTGTGCCGCAGGATGGTCTTCCGATCTCAAGGTTAATCCTGGTTCGGTGTAACAAAGTAAATTATATTATATTAAAACCTTTCCAAAGAATCGGGTGCCTTGCTCAGGGAGCTGCCACGCTTCCTTCTACATCAAGAACTTTTTATGTGAAATTATGCATTTAAATATAAAATAGTTAATTTCAGACCCGTTGTGTATTTCATGATATAAATGTTTTTTTTTTTTTTTTTCAACTTTTAAAATAGTTGGTTTTATTAAACCGATATTTAAGCTGTTTGATTTGATAAAGAGCGAGTTTATTATTTTTTTACTTTCACTTACCTATATTTTTTAAATAGGAATACGTTATACTGTTCGGAAGTCAATAAAGCTACAAACAATCTCCGAAATGGTAAGAAACCAATGGTTTAGGCCGGTTTCAGAGTTTGTATACCTAGAATTTATAGTAACTACTAGCAGCAACGATGCAGCATTAGGAGGAAAATATTAGCAGCTAATGGCTTCTTTTTAGCAGCTAATTATACACCGGAAGCAATTTTACCAAAATTCGATAACGTAAATAAAAACTTATTCTGTACTACGATATGGCTCGGATATATGGACAACTTCTAAAGCTTAGATCCAGCTCCTCCATGTATTTAAGCGGAAAGTCGTAAACTGAATCGACGGTGAAAGCTACAATGAGGAAGAAGCAACGGGTAACTATATTTTTTATAATATGAGTATGGTTTGAATTTAGAATGCCCAGTTGGGCAGAACTTCTAGCCGGGGGTGGCTGACAATTTACCTCCCATGAAACTTCTATTTAAACCATTTTTAGGATTGTGATGGGAAGATAGTGCCTCTCTTGACGCAAAAGAATGTTTGAAGAATGCGAAACTGGATGGTAGTGGAACAGAACAGAGGCCTATGGCGGTTACTGTTAGTGGAAGTTAGGGCCATTATTCGGTTCTAGTGTTGGATGAATAAATATAATGACATCACTTATCCTGACAGGAATATACAATATAGCCTTTCCTCTTTTTACCGATAGCATGGGAGTGAGAAAAGCTTACATTGAAGGGTTTTAAAATATTAGTTTACGTCTTAATGGCCATATTTCTGATTACTAAAACCTGTTATAGGAGACGTTTGATATCGCTATTATAGGAGAAGGCTTTAATAGCAATTGTAAGACGTAGCAAAGTGGAGGACACTCAAGTGGGACGAATAAAATAAGCTGCTGCCTGAGAGGACGAGAGACGTAAACTCGACACAAGTTGTGAATGGGCCTAAAGCAAGTAATGAACCTTAGGGCCAAGTGTTGCAGGGTTTAATTGTTTACTGTATTTACCTTAAGAACTGCTTGAGTCAACTCCCCTTCTACTTTTACAGTTGAATTTACTTTGCCTTTGTCTGGTCTTATAGTTAAGTTATTTTCAACTTCCAGTCTCAATTCAATACGGAACCTACTCTCTGGCTCAAGTTAAATTGTTCTCTGGTTATTGAAGTTTAAGTTTACAATTTAGCTTCCCTTCCCAGGTAGCCTGTCTTAGCTACAATCCCCATTCTATAAATCATGACTGTGATTAAATAATAAATTTAATTTAATATTTCTTCAATTTTATCAATGATAAAATATAATCCTTTTTCCAAGCGAGCTCTCGTAATTTTAAATTGCTTAATAGTAGAATGAATTAATTTTCAGTAAAAGGCCATGAGGTCTATGAGGCTTCAAAAATAACTTTACATAATTTTTTTTTTTTTTTTTTAATTTATCATTATATATTATATACGAGTACAATAGAAGTTTGAAAGTATGAATCTTGAACCCTGTCGATCGTCGATATTTTGATTCTTATTCAGCTGACAACTGTTCCACCGCAGTTTTTATTAGCATATAAAATTTCGAGAACTGTGCATATAAATCAGGATTGGTAGACATTATTGATTTTCTCTAACAAATTATAGAAAACTGCAGAATCGCATCGAATGCTTATCGGAGCTTATGATGTTAAATAGTATGGAAAAATGGTTGTTTTTAGGAAATAAATTATTGTATGATTATTAAGACTGAACAGTGATGAGACAGGTGGCTGATTTGGACGGCTACAAACCGCTTTCGGTAAGGAAACTTGATTAGAAGTAGATAATATTATGGTAACATATGAAAAAAAAAATGAAATAGGGAATGATGTAATTCCCTGAATCAACTCAAAAACGGAGATTTAAAACTAAGGGTCCACCGAAACGTCGAAGGAATGGTTAAGTGATTTCATAAAACTGACCAAAGGAAGGGGAGGGGTAAGAGGGCCACATGTTGTAACTGTTGATGTTATTGTCTTTTTTTTCTCATATTCTTTTTTATCAGTGATAATGTCATGTAGACATTAATAATGTGGTAAGCATTTATCATAAAATAAAAATAAAAAATTACATTAATCTATATAAATATCAATTAATAAATTATATTAGCCTGTAAAAACCTGATTGTTCTTAAATTTCTCAATCGAAGGTAGCTTGGGATGGATTTTCAAACTCGTATACAGGCTTTGTTGCTTATTAGTAATTTGTCGGACGATAGCCAAACTGAATGCAAGAACTAATATTCATTCTTCCAGGCCAAGATACTCGGATCCTCAGAATGGATTTTCTTAATGCAGAGTTAATGGCGTCAATTAAATATTCAAATAAGTACAAAAAGCGGTCTAAAACTAAGGCAATATTACTGGACACTTAACGAATTTATTATTAACTGCCTACTGTTAATGAAAGTAAAACAACAACTATCTTCCAGCGATAAATATAAAACTTGGACTCATCTTACCCCAACTTCTTAATAACTTAACGGCTGTATACTTAGTGAGATTTATGACTACATTATTTAGTTTTTTCTTCAAATCTGTGTACCTCAGAATAATAGTTTTTCTTGCTACAACTTGCGTATTACAGCTCACCTACGTATATATATTTAACAACTAACTTTTTTTTTTTCTTTTATTATCCTATATTTCCTATATTTATAATTCTTATATTTATTAAAGTTAACAAAAAACCAAAGAAAAAGGCTAAATTACCTACTCTTATAAAATGTTTTTTTTTTTTTTTTTGTTTTTTTTTTAACAAATTTACTGCTTTACTTATTTACATCAAATAAAACAAAAGGTACCGCTTCAACTTTACTCTATCTATTTCCAAATTTTTATGAATCCAAATCCTATCAATTATGTTGATTAACGGTATAAACAATTATGATTACAATCCTATCATCATCCGTGGTACAAATGTCATTGTAATTAGATAGCGCTACTTTGTTTATTCCATGCCTATCATATCGGGGCGAACATACGGATATATTTAAATTATGAGGTCTTTGAAGTATGGAATACTTTTGAGATCAAATCCAGACTAACAGGCTTTCGGATGCAGCAACTTTCAAAATGCATGTAGTTATGGTACGTTTAGAGCGAAATCAGGTGAAACCATGAATATCATTGAAAAAAAGTTCTTGTTATACGAAATTACATTTGTTCAAAGTTCCCAACCAGACGTAAAAAATACCCCCAGCGAACATCTCGTTCCAAGCAATCAACTGAGAACATTTTATTTTTCTAACACAAATATTAGGATCTTTGTAAAAATACCAACAGATTAGGTGTATCATTATAGATGGAGAAGATAGAAAGATGGTACTGTAAAATGTTTTGAATTAATTAAAAACCAATAAAGTTTAATTTCCAATTAAACTTGGACTACGGTTATTAAGTACTTTATTGCCGCAATTGAGGTGTAAAAGCAGCCTTCAAAGTTTGCTTGTTCTGACATGCTTCACCATATTTATAACTTTTTAAATAAATTTGGTTAGTTTTATAATATTTGATTTGAATTGGAATAATACTCTTTAAAATCAAAAGCCAACCGGTATTATTATATCATCCAAAAAGTCATTAGATTCCCTTTTCAGTAATAATTTTAAAAATTATAGTATCATCTGGTTCGGCACATGATCTAAAATACATTTCGTAAGCTTTAGCTCGATTAACACATTATAGGAAAATCCAAACAAAACAAAGGTTTAAGCTCAAATGACTTAAACTTCAAAAATCTCATAATTGATTTTATCTAACATTCCGGAACTACTGGTAAGAATTGGGTGGAATTCTGTATTTTTTCTTATTACTGTATATAATTCCTGTGTAGAATATGTCATTGCAATCTAAGGGGGAAGCGTCAAATTTGCTAGATCATTTGGCGTATAGGCGTATAATGGTGTTTTTTATAATTATCATCAAATAACATCAAATGTTCACCTGGGAATATTGATTTCAAAAAATAAAAACATTATTTATATTTGTTTTTGATTAGTAAATAAAGATAGTTCAGAAAATTTTATGTAAAGGAAGATTTTTAATTTGATGCACATGGTTTCAAGTAGATTCTTTATTTTTATTTATTCTTTTTTATTTTTTTTTCTTCATTATAGCTACGTATATGCACTCTTAGGCAGTTTATCATTTTTCATAGACATTTTTGTCTCGATTTCTTCCACAAAAAAAAAAAATAAATAAAAATTGATTGGTATCAGAAAAAAAGAGTAATCGACAGAAACTTACTCTGTTCATTTATTATCATCAATACATTCCTGGTCCAATATTGGCCTCCCCTAGAAGAAATCTTCAACAAAATAAAATCCTCTGAGATAAATTTGTCCCGACAAAAGCTCCAAAAACCAATATCAAGGAAGGCTGAAATGCTTTCGGACATAAAACATAGCAAACAAACCCTTAGTTGGCCAACGATGGGAGGAAAAAGTGCCTCGAGTGCACTCCAACTCAAGAGTAACATCCCTTGACCTGGGGAGAGGAAGGGGGTCTCGGGTCCGTATTTATTTTCAATAGACGGCTCAAAAATAGCAGCGGGCTGTAAAACTAAATTAATTCATCAAAACAAGTAAAAGTAATTGGTAGATCATCAATAATGAATCATGAATCATATCTCGTCCAACATATAGTAATACTGCTAGGCAATAAATCATACTATGCAATTAAAATTTATCAATTAAAACAAAACAAAAATATTAGGTGTGTTATTATAATGTAAAACATAAGATGATAATAAACAAAACGTTCCATCGATACAACAATAATATTATTTTAGTTAATATAATCCCACATAATTATTAGTGTACTTTATTTTTTTTATTATTACAGGATTAATCAATACAAAGATCAATTAATAACCACATTTTGTTGTATTCCTGTTATCTTCTCCCAAGTCTCTCTATCCAGTGCATCTTCCTTGCGTATGCTGCTACGCTCCATTATTTCGTTCATGTGGTCTGTCCAAGAACGGCGTGGTCTTCCGCATTTACGTCTGCCAGGTGGTTTCCATTCATAAATCTTCTTTGGCCACCGTTGATCTGGCATTCTCAACATATGTCCGTACCATTTTAATGATCTTCTTTCAATTCTGTCTATCACTGTTTCATTTGCGTTCATTCTAGCTCTTACTTCATTGTTAGTTTTTCTTTCAATTCTTGATATTCTGGCACTTCTACGCAAATAATCCATTTCCACAGCTAATAGTCTTCTTTTGAGATTAGTGTTTAAGATCCACAGTTCTGATCCATAGCTTAGCACTGATTCAATCATTATCTTACCCACTCTTTTCTCATTGCTGTTGGAAATGTTCTTGTCCCACCAAAAAGAATTCATACACCCTAATACTTTCCTGCTTTGTTGTATTCTGTATTTGATTTCTGTTTGGCCCAATCCATCTTTATCAATATATGCCCCTAAATATTTAAATTTCTCTACCTGTCTTATAATTGCTTTGTCATTGATATGAACTTCAAATGCAGCTTCACTATTCACCACGAAATGCTCTGTTTTAGTTAGACTTATCTGTAGACCCCATCTGTCATATTCCTGATATAATCGTCGTATCATGAATTCAAGATCGTAATCATCTTGTGCTAAAATGGCTTCAGCAAAACTTAATGAAAACATCTGTACATCACTGACAATGATTCCCATTGCTCTGCAGCTGTTCTTCCAATTTCGGAGAGCCACTTCTACATATAAATTGAACAAGATGGGTGACATACTGCATCCTTGTCTCAATCCTTTTGTGACATTAATAGGTTCTGATAACTTTGAACCTCTTTTAATCTGTACCTTATTATCACTGTACATTTCGATAGTAATATGTAAAAGATGATCATCCATACCTATATCTTTCATAGCTTCCCACAGTTTAGTTCTAGGGACTGTGTCATAGGCTTTTGCTAAATCTACAAAGGCAATGTGAAGCTCCTTCCCTACTGCTATAAATTTCTCCATTAGCTGTTGTAAAATAAACAGGTTATCTGTACAGGATCTGTTCCGCCTAAATCCATTCTGGTCTTCCCCAATATGGTGGCCAACATTCTGTCTAATTTTTTCAGACATTATCTTGCTAAATAAGCGGCTCATTGTACCGTTCACACTAATGCCTCTGTAGCAGTTGGTGTCTCTTCTATTCCCTTTCTTGAAAATACCTAGAAACTATATATGACTCTTTCCATTCTGATGGAATTTCAATCCTTTGACAACAGTTGTTCATAAGGTTGGTTATTCGTCTCTTCAGATAATGTCCACCAGCTTTCAATAATTCGACCGGAATATTTCCAGGACCAGGTGATCGGCCATTCTTCATTTTAGCCAATGCAGAATTTACTTCCTCTACAGTAATGGTTATATTTCGGTCAGTTACTTCTATCATTTCTTCTTTCCCTTGGGTGTAATGGGCCCTGTCTTCTGTTAGAAGGTCTGCATAATGCTTTTTCCATTCCTTTAAAGGAATTAAGTTGTCTATCGCTTTGTTTACTGGTGTTTTCTTCATACTAGTAATTGTCCTCCACACTTCAATATTTTGTGACCCACCTATTAGACTCTCAATTTCAACACATTTCTGTTCCCACATCCCAAATCTATACAATAAATGGTTATCGACTAAATCACTACAAGACAGGCAAAACTTCCAGACAGCAAATCACGAGTTAAGAAACAGAATTAAATTAGTGTACTTTTTAAAATATTTTCTTTTAATTTTTACTTAGTTTTCGCATTTACAGAAGGAGGATAAGAAGGAAGATCTCCCACCCATTCCTTTGTAATCTCCTCATAATCATTGACTTGTCTAATGTAACCCTATTTCTTTTAAGTATCCGTGTAAGTTAGTATGAAAACATTTGTAAAGCATCTTTATGTGTTTGTGGATTGTTGGAGTGTGAAAGTCATAGAGTTTGATTCATCACAAACCACGGTGGATTTGAAATGATTCCTAATACTCTTGACTGAAGAGTATGTCCATATAGGTTTTAATAACGATATGTATGCATTGGGTTTTTGTCTCAAAGGTTTTTTTTGTCTCTCTCAAAAAAAAAGTTGGTACAGTAAGTTGAGTTGTTGGTTAAGAGTTCTATTTTTCATTTTATTGCAGGAGCTTTTATTTATATGTATTTTTGTCTCATTATACAGAGTTTTAAAAAGGGTATTAATAGCTTAATGGTGAAATGTGACAAAATTAGATCAAAAAGCGTCTCTGCCCTTGAAATCATTATTAAATCGGAGAATATACCATTAAAAAAAAATTATTTAATTTTTTTTTAAATAAATTGTGTTGAGGAGAACATGAAAAAATAATTTATGCATTATAGCAAAGCAATGTACGTAGGCAGTAACATCCACAATGCTAACAGATGTGTTTGTTTATTTCCAGGAATATAATTTGGAAGTGAAAAATATGGCGCGATATTAAAGGTATATTTTTTTATATATTTTAGAAGAGATACGCCAGGACGCTTGGGGATGCATTCATACTCCCACGAATCACACCCTCTCACCCTCTATGTTTTATACCGTTCCATGATATTTTTATGAATTTCATTTAATCTTTTCTTTGCTGCCACAATTTCTCTTTTTTGTTTTTACATTTATTAATTTTAACGCTCTTTGGTGAAAAAATTTCTTCCTTTTTTTAACGAGTTTAATTATTAACCATTTTCGTAAGTAAAAATCTGGTGCGTGCGCGCAACACACAACTTTCACTTACCAACTTACTTAGAATAGAAATTAATTCGTTTTGTTAATTGCCACTTCTCAAATGAACAGCACGGCTTTAATTATGAACAATGGTCTGTCATTAAAGGCGTACTCCGCATGCGTGGGCTCAAAGAGTTTTGTGAGTTGACTGAATATTTTTCTTTTTTTCTCCTCTTTATGTTTTCTTTATTTTTATCTTATCTCATATTTAGCCATTTCTTATTTTTAGGCGTAACGAGAGACAGTTAATTTCTTCATGTAAACAAAAACAAAGGTACTTTATAAGAAAGAAACAAACAAACAAAAAAGGCCCCCCCCCAAAAAAAAAGCCCCCTCAGAACATTTTAATAATGATAAAGCTTACCTGATATTAAAGAAAACCTAATTTTCATTAAACATGACGAATTTGATAAAAATCGTTAAAGACGTTTTTGAGATAATCGAAAAAAAGGTAAAAATTGGAAAAAAAATCATGAAATTATGTGTCCCCTCAGTTGGACCAATTTTGATGAAAAGTTGGCTTTTACATATTTGTTATATACATACATCTAATACCCAGTTTCTTCAAAATCGTTAAAGCCGTTTTTGAGTAAATAAAAAATATTTACACGTGAAATTGGTACAAAATTTATTAAGTATAGTCCCCCCTCCGGTTCATCAATTTTGATGAAATTTTTACAGTCGTATCTTGGGCATATACTTACACCAAATACCCAGTTTGATCAAAATCGTTAAAGCCGTTTTTGAGTAAATAAATAAAACACGTGAAAATGATAAAAAAAATATTAAGTAAAGTCCCCCCTCCGGTTGATCAATTTTGATGAAATTTTTACAGTCATATCTCGGGCATATACATACACCAAATACCCAGTTTGATCAAAATCGTTAAAGCCGTTTTTGAGTAAATAAATAAAACACGTGAAAATGATACAAAATTTATTAAGTAAAGTCCCCCCTCCGGTTAATCAATTTTCATGAAATTTTTACAGTCATATCTCGAGCATATATATAGATCAAATACTAAGTTTAATAAAAGTCGTTAGAGCCGTTTTTAAGAAAATCGAAAAAAACTTAAAAAGTTATTAAGTAAAGTACCCCCTCCCTTTGAGCAATTTTGATGAAATTTTTGCTGTCACATCGCGGGCATATACCTACACTAAATACCTAATTTCAGGTTCGTATGGTTTATAGTTTTTGAGCTAGTCTGTTCACACACACACACACACACACACACACACACACACACACACACAGACCATTTCGCGGGACTTGGTTATTTCGACTCAGGGGGTCCCAAATGTGTATTTCCGTTGAAAACCGGAAGTCGAAATTTTTCACGATCGCAATACTTCCACTTACTATATAGGTAAGTGAAAGTAAAAATGTTACAATTGTCAACCGAATTATATCATCACCTCTCAAAGCCACTTAAATTCGCATTAAAATAAATAAAAAATCGAAAAATTCTAAGATATTTTCTTATTTAATTCAAATATGTATTCATATCATCTTAACTTTTAGAAGTAAACATGTCGATAAATCTGTTTCGAAAGTTATAGTCAACCTTAGTAATCAAATACCCCATAACAATAAAAATCAGAACATAGATTTGGGCAAGGTCGCTTAGTAAGTATTTTATTCCGCATGTTGCTACTATAAAGCGATGTTAACATTTTATAATTTATCGATTGCATTAAAGAAAATACTTTAAAGAGATTACTGCGATGCAGATGCTGATTACAGAGCAGTTACAAGTTGCAATATAAATGCCAAGAAAGCGTTGCAACAGTCGCAAACTGTTTTTACTTATGTTACCAGTATGAAACAAGACCACAACAATCTAATAGACGCCAGACATTATTTTGTCTGGAAAAGGATGGTGGGATGGCCGAGTGGAGAATGTACGTTAGAAAATACGCGTTGCTCTTACATGATATGACTGGGAACCCGAAGATACCCGGAGGTAGGGAAGATTTAATAATACATCCTCAGCTTAAATCCCCACCCCCGTCCCTGGCCCGACAAACCTAGCCTAACCGGCGAGGAAAGGGAGACCACTAAGAAAATAAAATAAAAGTATCAAAAAGGAAAGTAGACAAGCTGAATAACGTTTGGCATATATTGGCGACGAATTTGCCATACAATTTGGCAGAAGCGTTAGTTTAAACATACGTTGGAACAAAAATAAGAAAAACAGAAATTGCGGAAGTAAGTTCTGATGCAATCCGATCGATCCAATAGGATTGTAACACATCAATCAAAATAGATTTATTAAAGATACTGTATCCATAGCTGATGAAAGTATCCATTAAATTAAAATAGGGTTAGCCCGGAAGTTAGAAATGATTTTATTTAACTTCGGTGTTCCGAATAACATTAAATTGGTTATTTGAAACCTTTCGAAAGGAAATTTAATATCCGATGGTAATTAGATTAAATATCACATTTCAATCCGATGTAACGACTTTAGGAGGGGGTATTTTTGTCATAAATATACAATTGAGTTTCAAATATATCACCTACCATCTGGAATCAATTTTTTTTTTTAATACGAATTTTTGTTTTCGGTTACTCCTGTAGAACCGATGAGAACTTTATCGCGCGCAGTGTTCTTCTTACAGAAGAACATACATAAATAGTATTAGTGGCATTTTGTTTTGTTTGTATCCAGTTTATTGTTTATATCTTATTATTATATATCTTATATATATATATATATATATATATATATATATATATATATATATATATATTATTATATCTTATTATATCTTATTGTTTATATTATTTATATCCAGAGACAGAGTTCTGTTAAGACCGTCCAGTGTTTAATTCGAGTGAGAATAAAAAGTGTTTCATGGATTGCTTTTATTTTGAATTTATATATTATAGTTTCTCTCGATGGTAAAATTTAGGGACTTAGGGCAAGAAAACGTAGCTCAGCTAGCTCTGCTCTCCCTCAGGATGAAATAGCCGACGTGAGAGGCTCAGAGATAAAGAGGGTGGGAGTTATGAAGCCAAGAGAGGAAGACAGGCCTAAGAGAGAGAGAAGATATAAAAGGCGAGGGAGATAAAGTATTAGCGGTGAGGTGGGGACGGGTGTAGCTGTGGGGGCTAATTGTCCTGGTCCCCAGGCTCTTATCTCCCCCGGGGCTGCCCTTACACCGTGTCTTTTTCTTCACAGCACCTGTCTGTATTCAGCCTCCTGCTTACACTGTCACTCGCTGTATACACGCTATATAAACTGTACCCTCTGACAGGAGCTATCATCTCATGTACTCTCTCTATCATGCCAAGATTTTCTTTATCGCTAATAAGAATATATTTCTGATATTAAACAATTAAAGATAATTTACAAATAAAATCATTTTCTTGATATTTTTTTGTATTATATTTTCGATACACCTGTATGAGTTACTTTACTTATATAATATATAACTTATATAATTGATTTCTATGTGACGTATCATAGACAACATCAAGTGTGTAAGCAATAATTTTTAAATAAGATAGTAAGATATAAATAACATGTTGAATTAATAGGGCTAAATTTGTTGGCACAACTAACAATCAGTCAGAATTGGTCAGTATCATGCGAGAGACAGTCTGTATCGGTGGCCCCTTGAGATCGAAATATAAAATCAGATTTATGTTGGCGCTTATACATAACCTACTACATAAGGGATTACGGTCACATCCATTAAGGTTCTCAATCTTACTTTTGTTTTAACCCTTTAGCGTCTGAGCAATGCGAGTGTAATGCGGACCCTGTGACCTGAGACCTTAGACCGGCTACCGTGCCCGGTGGCCTGAATACTTTTTGCCACAGTCACTCTTCTTTATCTCCTTATTCATATTTTTCTTCCAAATTCTCCCTATTTGACTAAGGAATAAGGTGTAAGTAAAATTAATTTGGGAAACCCGAAAAGAACCCCTTGTCAATTAGTTTACAACCCTCGGAAATTTTTGAGGAAACCATAAACCTCGTCACTGGGAAATACCGGACGGGTTGGAAACAGGGTTGGAGAAATGGCAATTTTGTAAAAATAATTTTCATATGTCCTGCACTATTCCTAAATATGAATAAGAAAATGATGACTATTTTGTCTGCTCGCCTTGCTCCTTTAATATTTATGAAATTCAAAAAAATACGTGTAGGAACGTACCTAAGTAGATATAGGTACTTACAGTATATTAAATGTTTTATATATCTGTTTATTTTATAAGATTTTTAAATTATATACTATATTTTTTTTTTACAAGTTGTTACCTACGATTTATGAATGTTGCATTCCTAAATAACGATATGATAAATCCGAAAGCGATGAAATTCAATTTTTGTTTTAAAAGAAGCCACAAAAACATCTCTTGAGGTGCTGACTTCTGGGGATTTTATTCTAGTGCAATAGTAAAATGGAAAGAGTTAAGAAATCAATTAAAAGAAAGCGGCGGAACTGATATATCAGTCTACAGGCCACAGGGACTGCAGTGCTCGACCTGATATATCAGTCAACAGGCTTTAAAGGGTTAATTCCATTAATTAATCGCCTTAGAGCAAAGCTAAAAGGAACAAATTAAAATGAAACAAATAACGATAAAATATTAGAGAATCTCAAGTGTAAAATGAAACATAAAAAAATTAAAGATTAATGAAATGCTAATAAGTATACATTTTACAGATAACATAGGGAGTAAATAAAATTTCAAAAAAAATAATAATAATAATAAAAGGCCTTCCATCGATTTAAAACATAATAAAATAGGAAATGTCAATTTACTTTTTTTTAAGGAACACTGGATAGATAGGAAGTGATGATATAGGTGGGATTTAAAGTTTATGTCATTATAGGCTGTCGTTAAATAATGAATTAAAAACCTCTGGGTTTTACGCGTCAATATATTCAGATTTTTATTTTAAATTAAAACCATAAGAGTCGTGGCTTGTTATTGATTTTAAGGCGTCGAATTATAATACTCAGTGGTTCCGTTCAGCAGGCAGAAATTATTAATTCACTTTTAGAAACGGAATCGTACAAAGCATGGGTTATGGAATGCGCAAAGTGAGAAAATGGAAAATATATACAAATTTAATTTTATTAATTATCTTTGAGCCAAAAAAGTCGCTTTGAATAATTCACATCACCCCACAGACCGGATGAATTTAAATTAGATTAAATGAAATTCATTTTTTAACTTTGACACCATATTCCTTAACGTCGCGGGGTTAGAGGGTCAGCATAACATTATTAACCCTTAAAGGGTTCATAGAATACCATTTGTTACGACTACGAATGCAAATTTATTCCATCAAACCATTACATTACATTTTATTATCAATGTATTTAAACGTCTCAAAGTTTAGTTTTGACTTTTACTTATTATTTTTATAAAATAGTTTTATTAAATAGCAATTTTCTTGAAACTATGATATATGCAGAGATTGGTTTAGTTATTCTGTACAGTATAATTAATTATAACTCTTAATTAACTTAAAAAGTTTTGAAAACGATTATTCCAACTCTTCGTTACGTTTACTTTGCTTTTGCGATTCATGGAAAAGGAATTTTTACAGATCAAGTTTGAAAATGTTTATTTCAAATTCCTCCCCAATATTTGAGAATCATGACTTACGTAACTTAAAGAGAATATAAACATTTAAGGAACTGCTATTATATTGTTGAGCATTGGAGAGAATATTCCTTATATGTGAAAAAGCAAATCATCCATGTTAAATAAAGTTATGGAGAAGGTGGATTAGTGTGACAATTATTATAATTTTGATCTTTTATCTATAAAAAAAAATATTCAGGAAAAATCACTTTTATATAAATAATTGGTGTATTGAATTTTCATTTATAATTTTAAAAGAATTTTTTTTAATTGTTATAAATTTAATTGGTGTATTGAATTTTCATGGCTTTTACAATATCGCTTTTAGAGAATCAATGAAACATTGTTCTATATGCCCCGGTATAATAAAAAAATCATAATTCATAATAACAATAATGGAAATTTGAAATGGATGTAACAGGTATCATTTCCTGTTATACTTTTTTAAACATTCATTTTTAAAAATACTGCCTGAATCCATTTCAAAACCATGAATCTATTTCATTTAAAGAATGAATTTTGGTCAAGTTACAGTTATAAATATTTGGAAAAAGGAAAGTACTGCTACGTATTTTTAGCTCAATATAAATATATAAATCATTACTCACAGCACATACCTAGTACAGATATCCTGAACGAATGGTTCCCCTATCTGATTTTATTTTATTTTTTAAATTGATTTGATAGTTAAATTTTCAATTAAATATTTTTTAATATCAATTTTATTCTCGAAATGAAGTAATTTTATGGTTATGTCACAGAAATATTTTGGTAAAAATTAAGTACAATTAAGTATAAGGAATGAGATTCATACATTTAGCATTCTTTATTATAAAATATTATTATAAAATTATTATAAGCACATATCTAGTGCGGAGAAATTGCACAAATGGTTCCTCTAGAATCATAAAAATTTATAAAGCAGGCAGTAAGATATGAAACAGTAAAAGAAAACATTGCTGGCTATAGCTTAGTTGGCATCGGCTCAGAATCCATATTTACTGCATGCACCAGTGTCTAGTTAATGGAACCACTAAATGATTCAAAAGAAAAAGGGAGAGATACACTGCTAAGCATAGCATATTCCCACAAATTCTTTTTGAAATATTACACCACATTCTGGCTAAAATAAATGGATAAACTGTTTCTGACGAAAATGTTTGGTGCTATATAATTTTTCTATTTTCGCATTTCTAGAATTATTTCCATCTTGCTACACATATTTAAAATTAAACATGTATTACTATTGAAGTGACATTATACAGAGGTCTATATTCTGATTGTTTAAACTGAAATAAAAATGAAATAGTGGAAGAATTATGAAGCAAATTATAAATAAATAATAGGAGATTACAAAAATGGGACAATTCTTATAGTGTGAACAAACTTAAAATGTGTTATTTCATATATATAATTTAAAAATATATATAATTTTAAATATAATTCATACAAAAGGATTATTTTTGATTGTTTAATGCTGTTATAATATTAATATAACAGAATAGATATGAAAACACATTATATAGAAAGACTTTCAAATTATACATATTCATTAAATTATTTATATGAAATAACACAGGTTAAGTTCGATCAGACGATCGGAATTAAGAATCGTCCCATTTATTTAATCTCATATTAATTATTTATAATTTACTTTATAATTCTTCCACTATTTTATTTTTATTTCAGTTTAAACAATCAGAATTTAGACCTCTGTATAATGTCACTTCAATAGTAATACATGTTTAATTTTAAATATGTGTAGCAACATGGAAATAATTCTAGATATGCATGATAAAAAGAGATCATCAAGAATATGCTTTCCTATACTGAAATTGGAAAAGTATCTTTGAATAATATATTAAAAACATTTTAAATTATTATTATGGGTATAAACCACCATTAGACGCCAATGACCCTTTAGGGTAGAGGCGAAAACACAAAATAAAAAAAAAATAAAAAAAATTATTATTATTTTTTTTTTTTTGACTTTAATTATTAATTCGCACCTGTCTGCAAAGTGCGGACAATCAGCGAATGTGATGCCGGTAAGATGAAATAAGATGAAATTCCTATTCTGGAATAGCTGAACTCTACTGTTCCTCCTAAAATAAAGATCTACGATATCAGTAAATATTTATTATTATTATAAGCAGAAGAGAGATTCACCTGGGAGATCAAAATGAAAAATAAAACCTGTGATAAGCAATGGTGATGCAGAGCTGTTTGCAGCTAACTTTAAAGTAGTAGCCCAATATAATCGGACGCGGAGAAGTTAAGATTCAGTTAAATTTGGACAAAAAATTTAAATCACAAAAAATATACAGAGCACTCTCTGCATACCTATATAAATTACTAGCGAATGGCGATCATAGATACGAATTACTCCAAGAATCCAATAAATAAGGGAATGAAGAAATATTATGATACTTAATGGTACAAAGAAGCACGATTTATTTCATATAAGAATATTATAAATGTTATTTGTGAAGGGGAAACTATGAAATTATTGTTAAAATATTCTCTAATATGAATAATAATATTCTAGAAATCCAGGAGGATGGTTGGTTTTAATCAAAATACTTAACTATCCTTATGAAAAAAGGTATATTATGTTCAATAGTAGATGAATCAATATATTTCATGAATAGACATTCGCTCCCTCTCAGCTCAAGGATATTGGATCTTTTCATTTTAAACTGGTCAGGAGAGCTCCGTAATAAACTAGTGAGATGAGGTGTTATAAACTCTCGAGCGGTTGATTAAGGCTTCTGGAAAATTAGATCACGTTCAGAATATAAAAATAATAAGTATGAAGGTATGAAACTGCAATATCATGAAAATATCGTCCTCTAGATCTAGATTCTTGGGTCTAATGGGATTCCAATAATATGTGGAAGTCCAGCAAGGATGTCTTCGTCAGGGAATTAGTAGGGAGACGGAGGAATTTTCAATTCCAACCTTAAAAAAATATTTTGAGGATTGTACATAATACTTACAGGAAGAGAAGCACAAATTTCTTCTTAGGGAAAATTTGGTAATGCAAAAACACGTTTTGTGCAAAGTTAGATTGAAAAAACATTTGAAGAACATATTCTTTGACAATATTCAAACGGTTTTATATTAAAAATAAAAAAAGAATGGAATCCACATAAACTATTGAACTAGATATCTGTGGGAACTTAATACATATTTTAAAACAGTTATATACTAAGTACACCTATATACTAGCTCATATAAGAAGGGAGGATATGATGACTGTAGGTAAAGAAAATCACCTTTCTAAAAATGACATTAGATCCAGATGGAGAAGACTGTTCTAAAGACATATGAACTTTGGTACTGATGAAAAAAAAAAAAAAAATGAAATCTACACCAAGGCTTCCACCTTTAAAATAGACGTTTTAAGTAAAACGTGTATTACTTTAAAGTTGGACCGGAACCCTTAGATGAACCCACTGAGTGAAAACAATCTTTACAGATATTTAAATTAATATATTCGTAAAAAAATAAAGAACTAAATATCTCACATTTCTAATTTAATATTTTATATTTACATTATTTTGTGGAATATACTTAATTGAGGAAAATACTTAACTAATCCTTTTGAAAGGATTAGTTAAGTATTTTATAATAACCTAGATAGAACAGATTTACTCTAAAATATGAGGAAAAAAAAGTTTTCTAGCCATAGCGACCTGGCTAATAATTCTTCCTCCGCCAGGAAAGCTGTGAATACGGTGAGTCGATAAACGCGTGGTACTGCCTCTCGCACCTTTTCTTTACCCCCTACTTTTAGAATTTATGAATACATAGAGCTACGTATCCATGTAAACATATTTCTTCAGGGAAAATGTAAAGATGTAGGAAAGAGTGTTTATTTGCCGCTCGTGTACACGTAAATTGTTTACATTTCATGATTTAAAATTTTAAATAACAAAGAATATTTAGCATTATAAAGAACTGATTTAAAGTTAACATTTTGTATTTGTCGGTTCATTGTTAGGTTGTAGACATAAAAAAACTGAAAATTCACTGTATCAATGAAATTTAGTTTTACTAAAATTTTGGAAATTAATCAAGAGCCAATAAAATATTAATATTGTTTTGTAATTGTCTATATTTACAAAGCATAAAAAGATACTAAACATAATATGAAAATAAAGAATTCAAAAAGTTGATTCTTGTCAACTATTTACAACAAAATAATAAAAACTATTTAATTTTTCCTCCCTTTTCACATTCAGGATAGAGGAAGGCAACTCGATATATCACATCATCATTATATTTACTTATAAATATTTGTCTATACTTCTTTAGTGAAAAACATTCAATATAGAAATTAAGTAAGGTAATTTTTTCTTGATATCGCTCACATTATTCACAGAGAGAATCTCCATCGAAATAATTATTTCAACTTTAACCATCCACTTTGGGGTTTAAATCTCAAACGCTAATTTTATTAATATGTGAATAGCAATAGAGGAAAATAACATCGATTTGATTAATTCAAACCCAGTACTTCTAACGTAGATATCCTTATCAATGGATATAAGTACTTATTAGATTTATCCCATAATTATTATATATATCCCAAATCATTAGATATTAATATTTAAAATGGTTAATATTTAGATATCACTAAATTATAGGCATCAAAATGTGCACTGATAAGCGTTTGGTGACAGCGTGTAAATGTAGGAGACTAATGTTATTGCAACCCGTGTGAATTGCTTTGATAAGGGTTGAATTAAAAGCAGCATCCACTAAGCAGAGGGCATCACAGATACAGCTAAGTTATGCATAGATTCATATATTTAATCTGAACATAAACTTATAATCAAAGTTATTTGCTGAATTATTTATAATTAATTAACTTATGAAGGGAAAAAAAACTCAATAAGGAAGGAAGAAAACAATTATTTTTAAAGCATTTCAATAAGGCTTGTAAAATAATATAAAGGTTTGTGCTCCAAATAATACTAACCCGAGGCTATAACTTAGAAACATCGCCCAATTGTTTCTTTGGTTGCTTTTGTATTAGTTAGATGATTATTCGAATTTTTTTTATTGGGCCTCCCCTTCCTCGCCTGTTAGGCTATACGGGGTTTCCCGAGCCAGGGAGCGGGTGGGGGATGAATGCCGAGTATTATTAAATGTCCCCTGGCTTCGGGTTTTGAACTTGCTATCTTTCGGTTCTCAATCATACGTTCCATGGGCAACGTTTATTTTCTGACGCGTTTGCCCACTACCGTGGGCCATACCGCCACCCAAGGTGATGTGTAAGGCCTGAGTCTAATGGAGGACGATGCAGGGAAATATATATATCTACCAGGATCTCAACGAGGAAGCCGACACACATCAGCCCTGCAGTTTTTTTGTCAATTTAAATATGTATGTAAACTACGTTCAATAAACATAGCACTATAGTACTAAATACATACAACATACAGCTATATCATTCAATTCAGAACCAACCAAAAGAGATTCCACATCATTTTCATTTTCACCTAAAAATATTATAATCAGGGAATATCCGAATTTGGGAATCCCGATTATTAACTCATTGGCTGCCTTCCATAAGAGGAAGTGACCACAGATACCCCGGCCCAGGTCCGAGGACACCTAGACAAGGCAGAGGCAGGGTCATCGGTATTAGGAGGCTAGGCTTGTGAGTCTCATTAGTGCGAGGCTAACGAGGGGGTTGGAAGGGGTGATGACCCCATCTCAAAGCCCGCATTACACTTTACTGATAACTGCACCCCACGACTCCCAATATAGCTATACCCTATATTACACCCAATGTTCTAGTCGAACCCCTTACTCCAGCAACTCTCGCCAAAAGAGCTTTGATTCATTTGATTTCGACTCCAAGCTGGAAATCGGCCTTTGTAAAGTCGGTGAAAGGCTGACATGGTTTTTTATAGCTTTACTTTTTTCCTCTTTTCGTTTCAGGCTCATTCTTAATTGCACTCTAGAACTTTTCCTCTTTGCCGGAGGGAAATGGGAATTCATGTCGTTTGACAAAAGCTCTGATTATTCAAAATCATTAGAATTTTACATTAGTATTAAATTTCTAGCATGCTAATTTACATTTAAATGTTGCCTTGATGTGAAATCTTTAAAGTGAGTTTATTATTTCGTTCAGAGTACAAACACTACAGTTTTTATAACTATTTCTCACTGGTTTTTATTTTAAATAATTGAATGTGTTTTAGGCAAAGTAAAACGCTTAAACGAGACAAATAGTTAAAAAAAAAAATCTGGTGCGTGCGCGCAACACACATCTTTCACTTACCAACTTACTTAGATTAGAAATTCTTGCGTTTTGTTAATTGCCACTTCTCAAATGAACAGAACGGCTTTAATTATGAACAATGGTATGTCACTTAAGGCGTACTCCGCATGCGTGGGCTCAACGAGTTTTATGAGTTGACTGAATATTTTTCTTTTTTTCTCCTCATTATGTTTTATTTATTTTTATCATATCTCATATTATGCCATTTGTTATTTTTAGGCGTAACGAGAGACAGTTAATTTCTCCATATAAACAAAAACAAAGGGGCTTTAAAGGAAACAAAAAAAAACAAACAAATAGGCACCTACCCCCCCCAAAAAAAGCCTACTCAGAATATTTTAATAATGATGAAGCTTACCTGATATTAAAGGACACCTAATTTTCATTAAACATGACGAATTTGAAAAAAAACGTTGAAGCCGTTTTTGAATTCATCGAAAAAAATGTAAAAATTGGAAAAACTTTATGAAATTAAGTGCCACCTCCGTTTGATCAATTTTGATGAAATCTTGGCTATCACATCTTTGGCATACACATACATCAAATACCCAGTTTGATCAAAATCGTTATAACCGTTTTTGAGTAAATAAAAAAAAACACGTGCAAATGATACACAATTTATTAAGTAAAGTCCCCCCTCCGGTTGATCAATTTTGATGAAAATTTTACAGTCATAACTGGGGCATATAAATAGATCAAATACTCAGTTTAATCAAAATCGTTAGAGCCGTTTTTGAGAATATCGAAAAAGACTTAAAAAGTTATTAAATAAAGTACCCTCTCCCTTTGAGCAATTTTTGCTGTCACATTGCGGGTATATACATACACTAAATACCCAATTTCATGTTCGCCCGGTTTATAGTTTTTGAGCTAGTCTGTTCACACACACACACACACACACACACACACACACACACACACACACACACACACACACACACACACACACACACACACACACACACAGACCATTTTGCGGGACTTGGTTATTTGGACTCAGGGGACCCCAAAAGGTGTATTTCCGTTGAAAACCGGAAGTCGAAATTTTTCACGATCGCAATACGTCCAATTACCATATATTTCATATATAGTAAGTGAAAGTAAAAAAAGAATTAAATGTAAAAATACATATACTGAAAGTTTGATTAATATGTTAGGAATCAAGGAATGATATGTTTGAAGTGATAATTTTAAATGTGAATATGTCCATCGTTCGGAGAAGTGTGGTATGTTAAAACAATAAATAAATAAAAAAAGCGATTACTTTCAAATATTAAGATGACATTTTATATGGGTCATTTTCCCAGAAAGGGCGAATCTGAACTTGGAATTCTTGAAATTGAAAATGTCGAATTAACGTCTGGAAAATATTTACGGATGCTCTTTACATAGCACTGGTTGAACTCCAATGCAAGGTTTCACAAGAGCAGGGTGCATTTATTATTTATAAAAAAAAAAAAAAAAAAAAAAATCGGAAGACGGGAAATGAAATGTGCTGAGGGTTCGTTTAAATATATTTTTTCTTGAATTTTTTATTTTTATATATATTTTTTTCTTTTATTATTATTTTTTTTTCTGCTGACAAAAATCCTAAGCCAACTATCAGCCATTAAACAAATTTTTATGACCATCCAGTTTTTTCTCGTTTACTGCTTAAAAAGATGCTTTTGAATAAATGATAGACCATCGGAAACGTCTCAACGACCTCTATATGTATAAAGCAACGAGAAAATGTAGATGCAGTTAGTTTTCGGGTAGAGACAGACGGGACAATGACTCCTGATGTTTATGACCATCCAGTTTTTTCTCGTTTACTACTTAAATACTGCTGCTTTTCGACAAAACGATGGACCGTTTGAAACGCGCCAACAATAAGTAATAAGCAGCGAAAAATTTTAGATACAATTACTTTCCAATTCCGTAAAGGCGGAATAATGACATCAGAATTTGAGAGGCTATCTAGTTTTTTCTCGTTTACTACTTAAATATAGCAGATTTTTAACAAAATGATAGACCGTTAGAAACGTTTCAATGAGGTTTAGAAGCAGAAAGCAACGAAAACATTTAGATACAATTAATCTCCAGTTACACTCGAGCGGGAGAAAAACACCCGATATTGTATTGTATGACCATCAATTTTTTTCTGTTCGATACTTAAATACAGCCATTTTTTTAAACAACGATAGACCGTCAGAAACGTACTAACTTGCTCTAAAAGATGAAAGCAATGAAAACATTTCGATACAATTACCTTCTAAATAGCTACGGGCGGGACAATGACACGGGTTGTATGCCACTCCCGCCGCAGCACCTACGTTGTTATCCTGACGGTTCCACAGTGACTGAAAACATGTGGCGGCAAAATGAGTTGTTACCCGAGATGTAATCCTACTTTTAGCCAGAAGCCGCAGTCATCTGTAAAGGTTAAAACTGCCAAAACGCGAAAATACTACGTAAGCGGGGAAAAACACAAACACTGGGGACGTCTTTTACCTCGGGGAAGTCTTTTACCTCCTCTGTGTATCATTCATCATCCTATCATATCATTCTATCATTCTTAAAAATATCGCAAACCTCACATTCTAATCTTGAGATGTTTTGAACAGCACCACAGTTGTAAAAAAATCAAAAAGCGTCAATGGTCAATTCGTAGACGAACGTAAAGTTTGGAAACTGGAGTTGTGACATGACGAGGGAAGGAGATTTCCACTGGTCAAATTCAAAATTCAACCTTTAATTTTAATGTTATATGAGTAAAACCCTACGTGGTCGACAGGGCAAGTCACAGAGCCTAATTAGAGGTTGTTTTAATGAACAAAAGTGGTGAGGGGGCTCCAGAATCCATCGGGGACTGCGATTTGCCCTTTCTGGGAAAATGACCCATATAATAATAAAAATTATTCAACTTAATTCTAAATTATTTAATTTTATAACAAAATGTTGGTAAAGCGACAGATCGCTGAATACTTTATTATAAAACGAGCCACATTATTTTATTCTAAAGATTCAATATGGCACTAAATTATTCAATTTATATATCAACATATTTACATACCAGCGAAGAAACTGATCGCTGATGATAGGTCAAGTAAAATATTAAATTTACCTGGAGATTGATAGTATTATTACTGTCATTTTGGAACTCTCAAGCTACATCTAAGCATAGTATAGTTCTGAAATTAAGTAAAAAGAATATTAAACATTTCATGATGCCTTAAAAACAATGCTTTGAAACATGATAACTAGTCTTGTAAGATATTTTATTTATTTTTCCTTATAGTATGTAGCAATGAAGATATTTGGATATAGCTAAAATGCTTATTTAACAATCTAATTTATTTCATTATAAGTATTGGTACGATAATTACGATCAAACCGGTTCCTTAAACATTTAGCAATAATCATTAAAGAATGAAACGATTCGGTCAGAATGCAACTCTTGACACCATACAAATGTTTGAAGTGAGTACATGTTAATAGACTAACGATTTTTTTTTTTTTTTTTTGTAGGAGTTTTAATTTGCGGAAAATTTTCAGACCAGAGGAAAACGGGAAAACAAGGCAGAAGTATAGTTTTTGAAGCAATAGATGGAGGATGGTAGCCGCTGTCATTTGTCTCAGGGGACCTTTGATCGAGATATTAGAACCAATAATCGTTTGACAGTGTAACCCATATTCAGTTGTATTTGGCCAGGTGTCTGAATTCTGTTTTATATAAGTTTTATGATATTTGAAAATTTACTTTACGGTTTTTATTATTTTATTTTTAGAAAAAACCGTGGTTTTGGAAATCTCTTCAGGATGTTTGGATTTTTGCCAAGTAATTGATTAATATATTAAATATTTGAATAGGTAATCCGAATATTTTGATTAGGCTTATTCAGAATGGCGTTCGCTCCAAAACCGTATTTCCGTTACCATAAAACGGATAAAATTTTGGTCTATAATTTTAAAACGGCTAAGTGAGGTCGAAGCGTATTAGCGTGTTTGCCTAATTAAGCTCAAAAAGCAATGTTCAAAAGTAGTAAATCAAAGTAAAAGATATTATATATTCGTTTCGGGATTCAGTTTGTTCAGGCCTTGTTTCGGGTTGTTTTATCTAACTTTTATCAATATTGGATTTGGATATATGTAAAGGATGTTTGGATAACATCAATAATATTCTGAAAAGCAGTAGCTCTCAAATCATGAGCTTTGATAATGATTGAGTAGGCAAAATGAACATTTCGATATTAAGTATATGATGTCTATGTGCAAGTAAAATGCACATAAGAAATTTGGCATAAATTTCATTACACAAATACTAAAAGCACTAATGATATCATCTCCTTTTGACCGTCATTTAAAAATGAATAGCAAAATATTCAGAATATGTCTCAGGGGGCCTCACGAATTTAGAAGGGTTTAATTTAGGCTGGCGGAGTTGAGTAAATAATGCTGATCCCTTGAGATGAAGAAAAGTCGGCGTATAATCGAGGAAAGAGGAGGCGTCATTAATGATGGAGTGAGATTTAAATTTAATTTGGGCTCGGGGGCTAATCTGTAAAGTTTTGCATAACTTCTGTAGGCCTTCCGGAGTCGACCATTCTGTTAGAAAAAAAATATTGTGATTGGTCTTAGGATCGCTAGGTATATATCTATAGCGATATATGAAAGTCGAAAAAATAACCAACATTATAGTAAGCGAGGTTCATATTATAATACTCAATTAACCCACTTTGTCTCAAATAGATTGATAAATTTAAGAAAAACATATTGAAAATGATATTTTTGTTTATTAATGCTGTCGTCTCTACCCTAAAGGGTCATTGGCGTCTAATGGTACTTTATATCCATCTGTAGAATTCCATGTATTTAAGAAACTTGAATAGAGTGGTGACTCTCTCCTCACTGTTTTTAATAATTTCCTTTAATTGATTCAGAAAGACTTTTTTCCTGTGACTTTTTGAATCTTGGGCACCATCAGCAAGTATTGGACTGACACTGTTTCTTTTACTTCATTGTTTTTCGTTTTGTTTTTTGATATGGTGAACTTGATATAAAACGTAAAACATGCACACTTCAGAAAGTGAAATTTAAAATTACCATTAAATTATTAGTGTTTGAAGAATACGCAAAAAATAAGTTTACAAATCTTTAATATTTCTTTTGTATTTATTCTTGTGGAAAGGAATGTAATAACAAAAAAAAAAAAAAAAAAATAGTGCTGATTTATATTTCACAGTTGACCCCTTAATATCTGAGAGGAGTATTTTGGAAAAAAAGGGTTCATGAATCACAATAATTTTAAAATTTACCAATCATATATTTTTGAGATTTAAAAACATCGAAATGGAAAAAAACTCGTAAAATTATATTATTTCTACCCTTTGGAAGAAATGGATTAGTAAAATGTAAATTCTCTTAATGTTTAAGCCCCTTTGACTCCCGAAGCCACCTAACAGACATGGTATACATTATTAATATGATAAAAGTGAAATTTAGGATATTTCTGTCTCAAACTAAATTAAGTGATGTGATACAGTGTTGGATACCGTGATGAGATTAACCATATGATATAAAGAAAATGGCGATAATAAAACTGGGTATAAATCAAATAATTATTATTTCAGACAAATCATTTATTTTATTTTTTGTATAAATCATTATCCATGGAATCAAGTTCGATGGTGCCACAAATAATCGATCAAGATAATTTATTTTTTAGGTTCTGCCATATCAAAGCAACGAAAATATATAAGAAAAAGTTGGCACCCAACGGTCGAAATTAGAGGTTTTACGATTTTCCAACAGACTAACCTAAATATTAAAATTTTTTCTTTTCATTTTTTTTATGATTGCTTCGTCTCGTATTGTTTCCTTCATATTATTAGTTTTTATTTTTCAATTCCTTTTTAATTATATTTTATTGCAAAGGTATATGCCGCACTCAAGATATTAGTGTTCCAAGGATCCATTCATAGTTAGAAAAAGAATAATATATATAGAAATACAAAAAAAGAAAAAGCATAATAAATAAAGATGATAAATTAGCAACGTATCTTCCTTTTTCCACAACAAACATTTATTTTCTACATTGTAACATTGTAACGTTTCGGGGCTGTGTCCCCATTCTCAAAACATAAATAATTTCTCAATCGTATGATTGATAGTCTTTTAGTAAATTTTCCAAAACTATATCAATGTCATATGTTTAATACACTGTTATACATTTTCTATATGTCAGATCATACATGTCCACTTCCATTTGCCGCACTCAAAATATTTGTGATCCAAGGATCCATTCATAGTTAGAAAAAGAAAAATATAGAGAAATACAAAAAAAAAAAAAAAATAAAAACATAATAAATAAAAATATAGCATATTGTAAATGCATTCAGCATAGATGCAGCAATTAATTATGTAAATGCATGCAGTGGGCAAAAGATATCACAGCTTATATGCATTTTCTTAGTTGTAATAAATTCATATTATAAAAGTAATTTTAGAAAGTGATTGTTTCCAATTAAAGCACATAAGTAGGTAATATATATTTGAATCTCTTACTAAATTGTAAAAAGATAAATATAATATAGTATAATTGCACTAATACAGTATTACTTCGAAAATTATTATAAAAATACTCAAAAAGGGATGAATAGATTAATTCAGTTTAATTGATTAAATTTACTAACTGAGTCGGTTGGTTTGTAGATTAAATTATATATCATATGAGTTTTCTTCTTTGATGGACTTTGTACGGATCTTATGCTGACCTTGAAATATATATTTGAACGTTGGTAAAATGATATTAATTCTGTGGCAAAGATTATCTATTCTAACCTCGATTGTTCTTGTATAGGATTAGTTTTGTGGCACGAGTCCAAATCAGTTTGCTGGAAATTATGGAGCTGTAAATTGGTTAGGTCAAGAGGTCAGAAAATCGGACTCTGCTTTGAATAATAGGATAGCTCCCAAACCAGTTTCGTTGCCTTTTAAATCTGTTTTATACAATATATGACGTAGACTAATTTGAGTTTGTCTATCCGCTGAATATTTTGCGAATTCATTATTCATCTAATTCAATTCTTAGACCACTTTATTTCCAATATTATTTATGATTAAAATATTCTTTTTTACTAAAATATTATGTAAAATATCATTAAAATATATAATATGATATATTAATATATATATTAAAATATGTAATATATTAAATATTAATATATTATAATAATATGATCAATTAAATATTCTGTCTGAACTTGGATTCCTTAATGAATTATTTACAATATACTATTTTCACTTTACAATATTATTTTAAATAAATGAAATATAATCCAATAACCTCACAAAATTGGCACTGATGCTTGATAAAGTTTGGGAATTGACTCCAGCTATGCAATTTAGTATTTTTATTTTATATTTTTACAGAAATCCATGTGACACAAGGACCAAGCGTTATAAAAGATGCTCAACTGGGCCACTCATGCGTAGTGGTACATTGATAATTATTTTCTTTAATATTTCCCTTTCTTCTTCTTCTTTTTTTTAAATCCTTAAATTTTATATATATATATATATATATATATATATATATATATATATATATATATATATATACATATCATATCTATATATACATATAGATATATGTAAAATATATCATTATCATGAAAGTAACCAATTCCCAACTAATTATAAAATTAAAACAACATTAATAATTATAAAATTGATCAAGGTGCTGCTGGTAATTTATTTTCCTCAAGTCTAAAATGCCATGTTAACCCACGATCGTTTGATTTGCAGACAGGTGCATCATAACGAGTAACTGACATCTTACAGGCTCGGGACCTCCATTTTACGTCCTATCCGAGGCATAGACGAGGATTTTTTACTCCAATTAAAATATCCTAGGACCACCTCGGGATGCGATCCCGCGACCTTTAGTAAGTTTCCATGCCAACCACTGCACTACTACACTTCAGGTGACCCCTACCAGCAGTTAGCTTCAGAGGATGTCTAAATTAAAAATTATCGAAATTCTCCCCCAGATATAAAGACTTTCCGCCTCTTTTACAACACAAGCATCCTAATTATGGTCCTTGAGCAGCATTCTAAAAGATCAGTCCATGAGGAGAGGACCGGCCTCTCGACAACAGCTCGGCATCACTCTTCCCATGTCTTATTATTTACGATTTTCAGTCATATAATACTATTTTAAAGACAATTGTGAATACAATCTTTTTTTTTTTTTTTTTTTTTTGTCTTCAAACATTTATTCGCACCTGTCAACCGTCTGCGACAATCAGCGAATCCGATGGCTGCAGCATCGCAATAATATTGAAGGCATGTATGGCATGAAGGAAGGAAAGTGCCCAGCAGCACCTCTTTCGGGGCTTGACACTAATTCAGGAGAGGAGGTCTCTCATCCAGCTTCTTTTTAGCCGCCTTCGAACGGGCAAGTCAACCTGGCCATGTCGTGAATTAATCTGTTCTTATGTCCATCCAATTTAACAAAAAAGCGTGAGTAAAGCGTTCGTATATGTTGTTGGATAGTCGGTTGTTGTAAGTCTGTATGTAGAGTTTGGTTACTTACGTACCTGGGAGCGTCCGTAATTAGTCTTAAAATTTTGGATTGAAAAGTTTGTAATTTTTGTAAGTGTGTCTTTTTAGCTGAGCCGAAAATCTGTGAGGCGTATGTCCAAATGGGTTTAAGTAAGTAGGTGTATGTATTCAGTTTTTGTCTAATATTCAATTTAGAAGATTTGGTAAAAGGGGAGTAAAGAATTTTTAAGCGTATGTTCAAGGTCTTCTTTTTAATTTTGACATGTGGGCCCCAAGTCATTTTCTGTCGAACAGAAGTCCAAGGTAGCGTACAGTTTCTGTCTGTGGAATTTGGTTGTCGCCAATATAAACTGGTGGGCTTGTATCTCGTCTGAGTGTGAAAGTTAGGTGTTGTGATTTGTCATGTTTTAATTTCATTTTCCATATTGTGTACCATTTTCGTAATTGAAGTAAGTGGTTCTGTAAATTCAATGAGGCAAGACTGGGGTCATGGTGTATTGTCAAAATTGCGGTATCGTCAGCGTAAGTTGCAGTCAGAATTTTAGAGTTGGTAGGTATGTCGAGAGTGTATATGATGTAAAGTAACGGAGCCAGTATTGAACCCTGCGGAACTCCTGCTAAGATTGGTCGGATCAAAGAAATCTCTGAGCCCTGCCGTATAGAGAAGAATCTGTCAGAGAGGTAGGATTGGAGTAGAAGATAGTATGTGTGGGGTAGTACGGTTTTGAGTTTGAAGAGAAGCCCCTGGTGCCAGACTTTATCAAATGCTTGGGCAACGTCCAGAAATACACCAGTTGCGTATTGTTTTTGCTCTAGTGCTCCAGCAATGTAATCCGTTACTCTGTGTAGTTGTTGTGTCGTTGAATGGGAAGTACGAAAACCGAATTGATGGTCAGGTATTATATTGTTTTTGGATACAATATTGTATAACAAGATTGTATCCAAAAACAATATAATACCTGATCAATTCGGTTTTCGTACTTCCCATTCAACGACACAACAACTACACAGAGTAACGGATTACATTGCTGGAGCACTAGAGCAAAAACAATACGATTTTGTTGTACAATATTGTTTTGAATACAATCTTAAAACAAAAACAAAAAATACAAAATCTTATAACGATTACGTTTTAACTTATATAATGATTTTAACTGTATATTATGTCAAATGATCAATTTGGTAGAAACAACTGACAGGCATATTGATGACATTAGCCATGTTTATATATTAAAGGATTCAATAAAAATTTTATAAACCCTGGATAAATGTATTAGCACTGGGTAACGCAGGGGGAGCATTGAATGCGGTGGTGCTGACCCAAGCTGGGCCAATGACTATGTAATGAGATGAACAAACGGACCCTTTGTGGAATCGGAATCTGGATTAGACCCTCTAGCCCAGGCAAATAGTCTACGCCATCTGATAATGTTTACAGCCGATACCTCATCTCTCTTGTCTCTTGATCTCGGATATTATCCTATGTAGTTGTAATTAATTGGTATAAGGTATCAAGGGACAATAAGGTCATCTCTTGCTGAGTAAATGAAATCAATAACAATAATCATATATTCATAAATTTTATTTAAATATCTCGTCGTAAAGTGTTTAATCTTAATTATTCCACTATAGTTCTTTACCATTTAACTAATAAATATATATGAATTTCATTTATTATTATCCATTTTTTTCTGAAAAAGCCGCCATTCTAATAAAATTGGCTCAAATGAATAATAAAATAGATATAATAACAAGAATAATGATATTATTAGGTATGTGCCTGTGATTTTTTTTTTTTTTTTTCTAATATTACTTGTCCCTTATTATTGCTTATACTAGAAATATCCTTAAAATAAAGTATGTAAGAATTTAAAAAAATGTTATCCCAGATGGATTCCTAATTACTGATAAGGGGAGTAAGCTGAAAATTTTAACAAGAAGGGAACAAAAATCATAGACCGTAATTGATATGGGGAAATGATGATTGAGGGAAAGGAACTTTTATAACAATTAAAGAGAGAATTGAAGTTACACACTAAGGCACTTAATGGTTTTAATTATTATACTGCTATAGTTAAAAATAAATATATATTTTATAATACTTAAGTGATATAAGTAGTAATGAAATGGGTCAGGTTCAAAATTTTTAATAAAAAAATTATTAATTATAAATTTTTAATTTTAAATCAGTTGCACAGTGTCATGGTTGCAGTGTCATAGTTGCAGCATTCAAAAATCAGAAAAATTAAGTTTGAACTTTTTTTTTTGAGGACCATTATAAAATTTAGATTCTTAGAAAAGAAAGAAAACATCAATATTTCAATATATAAAAAAAAGCTCAAAGCTAAGGATTAACTTGAATCGTTGATAAAGAAACAAAGTATAAAACTGCTTCGGTTAGTATATATTTACTTCGGCTATTACCGTCTTATTGCATTTTAATTCTCCTTTCCCCTGTTACAGTGCCATTCATAAGTGAATGGTTCATTGACTAATCTCAACCAAAAGTTCAAAAATGGGTAAGACCTATTGTTTAATATTATATAAGAAATTTTCATCATTTTTTTAAACTTTGGAAATAATTTCCTAAAACACGTAAAAAATCGGTTTTTCAATACTTTAAACATGAATAGTACATTTTTTCTTATTTATTTTGATACCTAGTTTATCTGCTTCTGTCTGCTCCTTACGGTGATATTGTGGTTTTAGATTTCAAAACCAATTCTTTACTGTACGAAGCGCAAGACTAAACCAAGTACCAGAAACGATGATTTATTTGATAGGCAAGTGCAAAAAAATAATTTATCTGATTGTTCGAATGAAGTTAAGAAGAATATATGACAATTCGTATAGTTAGTGATCATTATTCTTAACGACCACTACCGTACCGTTGCGTCTGATTGATTCCAATAACAAATTTGAAAGAAGATAACACTTCGTCGTTCACGTTACTTTGTCGGTTACTAAATGTTATTTTCACAAAGGAATCGTCATTAATAATTGAATCTCAGCACGACAATATGGACTAAGCTATTGCGAATCTGATCCCAAGTGAAGTGCGAGTCGACCATGGTTTTAAGTTCGTAAATTTCATATGTAAGTCTCTATATACATTTTATACCTCAATAAATTATTTTATCTTTCATGTTTGAGTTGTTTAGTTACGTAAAAGTATAATGAACCTTGTTAAAAAAAAAAAAAAATTACGATTTTTGATTTCTTACCCCATATGCTCGTGACACTGTGGGTTGGTGGCAAATATTGCTAACGCAATAAAATATATTTTGCACTATTATATATAGGTAAGTAACATGCACCGTGCCTCAGCGGTACGTTGGGGTACTTCCTTAACATGTCCGGGCAGACCTCTCAGCACTGTTCAAGATTTTTATTATTCGCCATATATGGTATGTACCGCTTGGAAATGCTGAGTTTCGCTCAGTAAACAAATGTTCATCTTTTTAATTTTTAATAATATATTTTATAATTCACCTCTATACATATTTTTATCGAAATGAAAATTATTAACTAAAAATACCATATATAAGCCAATAAAAACACATAATTAAAATGTAAAAAAACATATAAATGGATGGGGACCAAAGCAGTATGTGAACCTACAGGGGGGAGTCGTGTTGCTCTTTTCTGTCTCAAATCGTCATTCTGACCAACAACCCTTTTTATTGAAGTAGCAAACAGTTTTTATCTTTGTGGATTTAATTTTCAGAACCCCATTTACAATTGAATCAGAGATATGACAATGAAATTCATATCAAACGTGTTTATAGTATTAATGGTATAAGCAAATTGAGTATACTTTTTTTGGGTTAGCACAATCTGTTGCCGGCCCCATCAATTAAACTTTAATTTACAAACCTAAACCCTAAATGACGCACTGATATAACTAAATTATGAAAATCTAGCCGAATAAACTCATGAAACTCATATGTGATTTTTAAAAAACCAGGATCGCTTAAAAGAAATTCTGTACTATCTAATAAACTCTGAAATTCAGCAGCTTGTACTGTAATTTTGAAAGTAAATTTTTCTTTTTCTTCCTATTACAGGGGTACAAACAAACGCTTTACATTTTTAAGAATTATATTTCTATACTTCTAAAAAAAATAGAAAAAAAAGAAATGAAAAGGTTGCGGCTCTGCTAACAATGGTTTAATGGCAAAGCCCAATCTGGCTAAGCCTCGGGCCATCGGGTTTCCTTTCATTAGATCCGCCATTGTCTTTTTCTCTACTGGTTTCCGGAGGGCCTTGTCGGTAACACGTGTCAGCCAATGCTGGATTTTAAAAGGCAGAAATTTCAGCTCGTGAGGAACTGATATAACAAGTAATGTGACAGTAATCTATAGTGGAAAAGCAAATATTGGCTTTAGGGAAACCTCGAAAATGAAACAGATCTATTGGTTGTCAATTCAACCAAGCATAAGATCATAATAGATCTAACATATTGTAAGCTTCTATATTGACAGTAGCTGTATCAAAGGTCATGATAATCAGGAATGGCACACAATCGTTGTTGTAAACTTAGTTTACCGAGAGGCAATAATCGTTATTACATTCATATAGAACATCAAATATCACATTCAAGTAACATGAATTTAATAGAAATCTAACAAAAATATAAATCTAACACCTACCTGGACCTATGCAAATACCTTCCCTTAGCCTTAATAAACATAATAAATAAATAAAATTCATAAGATTATTTTAAAAAATTTAATCAATCATAGTCAGAACACCAATCGATTTTCACTGGGGGATCCAGTTCACATCATGTTATATTATGTCAATAGTGTAGCAGAGGCTGCTTCAATTTCTTTCAGTGCTTTAAATGCATAATGGGCATGTATTCCGACCAGCCAGGAGTCAAATGAGCTTTTGAAACATGAATACTATTAGTAATACCGGAAAAACCAGTTAATTACATATAATTATGGTGAATGGACCTGTAGATATCAGAGCTGCAAAAGAAGAACCCTCGCTCCTAGGTTGTGTTAGAACTCTACTGAGACCATGGTAGGTCGCTCTTCCGCAAAAAAAAAAAACTCCATTATGACATGTGGAATGCGAGCGCCCCAAATAAATTAAAGTCTATAAATCTCTTCACTTAAGACCAAACATCAACACAAACTTAAACATGTCAATATTTTTGAATAATGTCCATTATATACCTACTTGAACATAAAATAAAATGGGAATCCTCCCCCCCAAAAAAAAAAAAATAATATCTATAAATCGTCCACTCTTAATAGGAATAGACAACCAACATCCGAGAAAAAAAAATGAATTTGTTTTTAATGATATCCTTAGGAGTAATAGAATTGTAGTGCATATCATTGAATGCGTGTACCTGTGCATGTACTAGTATCATAGGTTATCCTGCAGTCCCCACATATAAATTTAGGTCATTGTTTACACATGCTTAACAAGCGTTCTGAACTACAAGAATCAAATCAGCGAACAGCACTAAGATAGAGCATTAGTATTTATTTCTATCTCTTCTATGTAGCTTGGAGACGACACTTTGGACCATTAATCAGCGCACCCCCCTCCGTAACTTTAATTCAACTTTTTAATCCGAATACTTCTCCTCTTCTTAATTTTCAACTCAAATGAATCACAAGTATTCGAGGGGAAGGTGGAAGTCGGGGGAGGGGGGGGGGGGGAGTGGCTTAAGGCTGGAAGCCAATGGGCTGAGAGAGAGATTACACGAGCGAGGGGGTGCAGTATATAGTTGATAAGGTGGGAGAGGTAAACGATTACCCCGGAGCCCAGGGGAGGCTCGCTCCACCAAATGGCGCCCATCAAAGTTTTCAGATGGTGCCCGGTCTCTGGGGCACCTTAAAAACTTCCGCCCCTCCATATCTGCGACATTACCGGATGTGGTCCAATAAGGACCCGCTTCCAACAGTTCCGGTATATCGATATTTACAACCATGTTTTTCAGGCCTTTACACAAATTATAGTTCATAAAATATAAAAGATTGGACATAAATTACTTTTATAATGATAACAGAATTTTAGATTGCATATTAAAATGAACTGACCGCGGTTTAGTATTGAGGTAGGTAGGCAAGAATGTATGAAAATCATGATGTTTAAATCAACAATGCATTTTCTAGGGTGTCTCTCTTACTTCAAGTTTCTTGGAAAAACAACTGCACGCCTGTACTTGCGTTTTTCCAAACATGAAATTAAAAATGAATAGTTAATCTGGCCAGAAAATTTACATTTTATTTATATTTATAATTCCTTCCTAATTACGATGAAGAATGGAAAGCTATTGTAAATATAGAATCTCATAAAAACAAATAAATAAATGTTAATTCAGTGGTTTATTTTTAAAAATAAGATTGGACGGTTGATTTTTTACCTGCTGCAATAAATGTAGATCTATCGTTACCTTTCGAAGCAGTTGAACTTCATTAAAGAAACTTCAAAGTGAAACTCACAAGAAAATCCAACTACCTTGCTTTGATTAAACGACCATGGAATCAAACAGTTACGGTGTTTAACTAACCGTTTTATTGAAGATGAGAAAAGAGAAAGAAGAAAAAAAAAAAAATCAGGGGCGATACCGGATATCGAGAAGCAGCTACTTATACAAATTGAATCTTTTCCGAGTTGTCCCTAATCACCAGATGAGGTGGTGGAGGGGCGACGAGTTGTGTAAACCGAGTTAAATGAATGAGTTAGCCAATTAGCCGACACTCTCATTTATTGGGGCGGCCTCAAAGGCCCTCGAGACTGATTGCTCCCAGACAATCCAGCTCCTACGTAACAGTCGTCTAATCACCGATAATTAAACGTAAATTACAATGCAATATGTGACCCCACCGCTTAATTGCAACTTGGTGACCCCTTTGCTCCTTTGTCTGCAGCCAGGGTTAGCATACCAAATTGATATCTATGGCTAGTATGGTGATTACATGCACATGCTTAAAATGGAAAATGATTACTCATGTAACATAAGACCTACATATAGTCCTCATTATAATTCTTACAACTAGCTATCTTATCTGTTAATGTATCTGGCTGCAGAGTTGGGCAGTAGTTAACTACATTTGTAATTAACTACACAGACAACTACATATAGTTTGTAGTTGGAAGCGCGCAACTACTATTTTTCAACTACCAGTTAAGTAGTTGAAATTTAAAACTACAACTACAGTAGTTGGGAAAAAGTAGTTGGGAATGGCAAATACAATTAGTAGTTGTAGATGTAGTTTTAGAGCGGCAACTACATTCGCTAAGCAACGTCTAATTAAATCACATGTTTTTGCTATTTTTATTTTTTGTTTAGATAAATACTCCATAGATAAATGGGCTCCATTATGGTTGATAATCTGTTTTAAAAATAGAATAATACATATACTTAATACAATTTTTTTCCATGATTTCCGGCAGTCAATTATTTTTTAACCTTAGGTTCTAGATCAATGCCATGTTTTATATTTTAGCTGAATTTCATTTGATATACTCCTTATCGATAATACTATATATCGATAATTACTAGTTATCAATAAAAGTAGTTGCAGTTTCAGGCCCATAATTACAGTTGCAACTACTAGTTGTAGTTCTAAAAATACAACTACTTTTTTGAAACTACAGTAGTTGTATTTGTGGTTCATCAACTACAAATTACAAAAGTAGTTGTAGTTTCAACAACTTCACAACTACTGTGTCAGTAGTTTTGTAATTTGTAGTTCAACTTCTTTTTGCCAAACTCTGTCTGGCTGTAATACTTGTAAATAATTACTTGTTAAGTCTGTGTGGATCACCATATCCAAACAAACCTTTTCTGACCCACCGACATAAATCTAAGCCGCAATAAGCAGGGACAGAAATTTGTAATACTTCTTCGTCTCTATTGCCTCTATTGACGCCAGTGAATTTGTTTTTGAAGCAACTTTAAAGATCGGAATATAATCGGAGTAGCAGGTTAATATGGTATGTTATGCTTATTGTTTGATGTTATTGCTATGCATTGTGCATGTCGGGAGTAGATTCATAGAGAAAGCGTTGAAGCGTAGGTTTGTAAGATTCCACAGGTGCGTACTCCCCAAGTTCCTTCATTCCGACGAATTCCTTCACTGTTTATCGTGTTATCGTATTTTTTAAGGTCGTTCATAAATAAATTCAACAAATTGAACAGTATTTACAAAGAATAAGTAAATTATGCTTATAATGTATTTCTACTCGTCATGATAAGCATGAATAAATCCCACAGGGAAATATTTCGATTGAGGGCCTTGTTTACTATGTTTAATTTGTTTTTTAAAATTTTTTTTAACTTTTTGTTTATTAAAGTTTAATAAAAAAATAAATCTTTTATATTACGCAACTACACGTTTTTATTCATAAAAATTAAGGTATAAAAATTCATTGTCAGTCCAACAGTCGGAAATCAAGTATTTTCCTACTATATTTTCTAATTCTCTCTAAAAATGTTTTAAGAAAACAAAGCAGGTGATCGTATTTAAGGTAATAAAGAAGCTTCATCGTGATGGTTCTGTAATGTTAATTAAATAAAATATTTATTTTAAAATAAGATTTGGAAACCAATAAACGAAGGATACATTCAAATAAGAAGCTATAAAAAACAAAACAAAAATATTCACATTAAACACAGAATATTTTAGAGAACACTTATTTTTATTCCTCCTTTGTGGTTTCCCAATCTTTTTTAAAATTTAAAATTATTAATAATCGCGGTCATGCTTTTTTATTCCTTTACATACCATCACTTGCTTCGTTTCCTTTGACCACCACTTTATTGGTATTCCAATAATAGATATAATAATTAACCTTTAAATAATTAAATGTAATAAAACACGTTTATTTAAAGTTAAAATTAAGTTAAAGAAAAAATAAAACTTATAATGAATTTATATGGGAACTCATCGAATTAATAGTCCGTGGGCCTTATTACATTTAAGATCTATTTATTCAGCCTGATAAATTCTGGAGAAGCAGTTAGAAACTATAGACAAGGAAGGGTATGAAATAATAGGAGAAGATGTGACGTTAAACATAATCCCTTTACCGCAGTATGCTTAAAATATCGCCGGTAATAGTTCCCTTGGGAGGGCCCATTGGGGGCTGATAAAGGGCCTCGAGGATAATTCTAATGACGGATGGTACTGCCCTTGGGGGCCCTTTTTCACCTCCTCTCTACCGTACTCCTCTTCGTCTGTTCTGTAGATTCCTTCGTATCTTCTGCTACTGGATCTCTACTTGAAATGTACCTAAACGAGACTTCCTCACTTAAATCTCTAAGTCCGTTTGGGACCTCTTTTTAATCAGGGTTCCTTTTTTCTGTTCAGCCATGAGCCGACCTGCTTTAATAGAATTTAAATACTTAAGGGTAAAACCTGGTGTTTGAGCGTGATTTTGGTCAAATAAATTACAACAGTTGACCAAAAATGGTTCTCCCTGCAATGAATCCATTTCAAGGTTTAAAGTTGACATATTTTCTTTTTATTTTCATCGATTTTTTAGTTTATGTAACTTTCTGTTGTAAAAGTTGACTTCCGTAACCCTGGAGATAAGTAAGTGATAGAGATAGAGCCCTGCATGTATAACCCGACCTGGTAATGGCTTGGTTAAATTAAGTTTAATTTAAGGTTGGTTAACAAATTCGACAAATCGGATATTTAAAAAAATAAATAAAAATTTAGCACTATAATGAGATTGTATTGGGTTCAGTAATGCGTTAGGAAGTACTGTTTCTTCGTCACTAGTCTTGAAAGGAGACGATTTAACCGTGATCACGTTCAACCATTTTTAAGAATTAAGAGTATTCCATTTCCAGGAGCTGGGCGTGCCCCATTCCTCATCATGCACATTCTTTCGGCCCTAGAGACGATAATATCCAAATAGAGGAATTAAAGATTATTAAACATCACCGCTGAAAAAATAAATATTGGGAAATACGATATTCCTTTTTTTTTTTAGGGGTTCAATTAATTTTAAATTATTGGCTTTCATATCTTGCCCGTAGGCAGAGTGCCCTGGGGGGAGCTTAAGGGATTAACTGTAACGTTAGTCTTTAGGGATGAAATTTTATCCCTTGAGTGGCCAATTACCCCAGAGTGATAGATCTAAAACGCTCCCTCCAGGCGAATTAGTAAAATCATTATTAAAATTTCATAAGAAGGTAAACGTTTGAGTGTTGATTTTGGATGCTGTCTGATCGTTAAATCCCTTTGCGACTTACTTAATATTTCATAATTACATTGGTACATTTTATAAAGTATTTATATATTTAATAAAAAGCATAATGAACAATATAATATAAAATATATATCTATTACTTTATTTGAGATTTTCATAGCGAAAATTAAAATACTTGGGCGTACGTTTTTTAACAAACCTCAGAGAAAAATCATTAATAATACAAATTATTTTAAATTGATACAATGAATGGATACAGTCAAGAAAGTAAATTATTTCATTCTTTTATAATGAAAACTCAAACTTCCTTGACTAAATTAGATTTACTAACAATTTCTAATTAAAAATATGAAGACTGATCATGAAAACATATAGGCTAAAAATTATAATTTAAAAATTGTTATAATATAATCTGTAAATGTAATGAGAAAGTTACTTACCAACAGTGAATTCGTCAATGGCTGAGATGTCATTCTTGTCCTCCAAATTCCTGACTCGGCGACCTGTAACAATCAAATCAGAGGTTACTTGAGAAATTTAAATTGAAAATATTTCCTTAAAACAAAAAATTAAAATTTACTCTAATCCGCATATCGTACTTATGATAAAGCCCAGAAGTACTGCTTTACATTTACCGTGAAAAATAAACAACTAAATATTTACTGCAAAATTCTTTCACTATAGAATATCCATCCATGTTTATATTAAATACTGTAACGTGAAACAAAACACAATAAATATGGTTTAGATTTGTTCTAGACTTGTGGGAACGAACTAACAGTTGAAACAAACTCTCATAGTACATGTTTGTGACTACGATGTTCGAGTACCATCTACGCTGGCCTAGAGCCTTCGAGGCTGTTCTCTTACGACTAAATATAAGGAGCGATTGACTGAGCAGTTAGTCGAAATCTGAGTCTTGTTCTGAAATTCAAGTCATATGGCTATTGCTGTGTTACAAATTGATAATTTTAAATTATTAAATAGTTAAATTTTTTTTTTTTTATAATTGTGTGTCAAATAATAAATATTAATACAGGTATGCAAATACAAATATTAAATATTTGTCCTTAACCCACATAAGCGTTACAATACAATATTTCTTCAGTTATTAGTTTCATATTTTTATGATACTTTATTCCTGTTTTGTTTCGTTATGTACTTTTTTCTCTAGTTTATTTAGGAGCAGGCTCATATCTTTCACTTGATTACTCACTCATACTTTTCACTTGAAGGATAACTCATTTAAGCTCTATTCATCCACATTGACGAAACCCGAAAAAGTTACTAGTTTAGAATAGAATACACGAGAATAAAACATATAATTATCTGTTTTCTCTTTCCTCACATTTACAAGATATATTATCTGTTATGTCCAGGTCTAATTTAGAATTTCCTAACCAAAATGGGATTATTTGAAATCAAAATGGGATTTTCGCTAACCAAATGAAAAGGTATCCATTTCGAGTTAAGGGTTTTCCAAGTCAATTTTCAGAGACTGTTTCAAATTTATTATAAAATTCCTTAGAAGTAGCACATTCTATAAATTAGATGATGGTATACTAAATCTTATATTTATTTGGAAAAATTTAAACTAGAAATGAAAAATTCTAAATTTGGTTTGGAAAGTTCTTTTTTTGTTGAAGCAAAAGATTTCTCGCGTAATTTAACATCACGGATTATAAGATATTATATTTACGAATTATAAGATACCATTTGTTATATACGAAATTATAAACACCATTTGAAAATATTGCATAAATAAGTTTCGCTAATTGTTTTCGAGGATTAATACGAAGTAGTATCTTGGTCACTAATGGGAAATAACTAAATCGAGCCGATTCCGCCTATTCAACATCCCCCTCCCCACAGCGATGGTTATCAGCTGGCCTAAGTGCTCCTGCTGATAGCCGCCGATTATGGGCAGTGCTAATATACCCCTCCCCCATCCACTGTTTTATTTAAATTAATCCTCAGCCGTTCCGCAGATTTAATTGCCCCCATCTCCGAATTAGGGGGTTAAAGATGCTAGCGCCCCCTGTCAACGTGAAATATAAGCGGCATTACCCCCTCCACCAGACCTCAACCCGTCTCCTCTAACCCCCACCACTCCTCTAAGCTCCCCACCCCAACCAATGAAATATTTAAAGCACATTTAGCCGGTTAAATTACTTCATTAACTATTCATACAGGGCAGATGTATAATTCGCAGAAAGAAATGACTAAAACGAGGGGGAGGGGCTGGTGCGATTATCGTCCGTTTTTACTTCCCTTTGATAATTCTATCATCAACCTGAAAATTAAAATATACTTGAATTCGTTTTAATGCACATCTCAAAGGAACGGTAAGGAAAACATTTTCCTTGAAAGAACACTTAATTTTATTTTTTTTTTGTAATATCTAAGAACTTAGAAACGTTATTATCTCGTTAACCTCCTCACAATGGGTTCTTCCATGTATTACAGTTCGAGCACTGATATATTTGTATATACCTCCTAATAGAAAGATCTGTTTATCATTCATGTAAGTTTTTTTTGGAAGACCAAATATTTCCAATAATTTGTTTATTGAATTAAATTGTTCACTTGGTCAAATAGAAATTAATGAACATTATTCACATTTTTACAGTCTTTGACCATTTAATATAACTTATTATAAAAACTAGTTACCCCGTCCTAACGCAAATTTAATGCTACTTTATCTCATTTTATTTAAGCTTTATTTATTTTTTTAATAAAAAAATCAATTACAAATTCAAAAATTAAAATAAATGCAATTACTCGAAAAACCATGCAAGGTCCTTCTTAGTAGGAAATTTGATGTAGAATCGCTGGTATTTTTTTATCTATTTTATCCGAAACAGCCTGTACATAGATATTCTGTTAGTCTGTTGTGCTCAACTTATGATGCAATACCTATTCAGGAGATCAGTTTTTCTGAGCGTGTATAGATGAGGATGTTCTAGTATTACAGTTCAAAAAAAAAAAAAAAAAAAAAAATCAAAGACTCAAAAGTGATTTTTTTCGTTTGTGCAAACAAAGGTGTATTTTTTTCATTAGGGGAAAAGCTCCTACACCCAGTTACTCTCCTCTTCTTATGTTACTCTCCATTAGTTTTATCATCACCTCAATTAAAAACCTTTTTTCAATGTAATTTGGACATCCGGTTTTCAACAGAAATACACGTTTTACGATTCCCTAAGTCCGAAGTCCCTCGAAATGGTCCGTGTGTGTGTGTGTGTGTGTGTGTGTGAACAGACTAGCTCAAAAACTATAAACTGTACGAACCTGAAATTGGGTATTTGGTGTATTTTTATATGTCAAATTTGCGATGTGACAGCGAAAAATTCATCAAAATTGATCAAACAGAAGGGGCATTTTATTTCATAACTTTTTTCCCCATTTTTATGATTTTTCGATTTTCTCAAAAATAGGTTCAGCGATTATGATTAAACTGGTCATGTTTAATGAGAATCAAGTATTCTTTAATAACAGGAAGGCTATATCAATGTTTGCTTACAAAGTATGATTGTTTGCTAAATGGCGAGATGTTAGTTATTCCTTCAGGGATGATTAATCTAAAAAAAAAAGATAAAAGTTTTATTTAATTTTTTTGTATATATTTACTGAAATAATTTCAGATTCTCTGCTATTATTAGCCTTATAAAAACATTATAGGTTCGCAAACAAATATTTTGAATAATGAATAATATAATTTTATTTAGAGTGTCTTCTCTATTCTTATCCAGTATTTGACATATGAATTTAAAGAAGCCACTAATGGTTGAGAAGTGATTATTTTAGAACTGTATTGAAACGAACCTAGCCGCCCACCATCGTTGTGGATTCCATTATTCAACTCCGCTACTCAACGAAGCACTCGAACGGTGCGACACTAGGCGAGAGGACGACCCACTTGTAGGCCTTGTTTGATCAATTTTAGAGCAAGGAACGGCTCGATCAATTCCTCTTCAGGTCTTAATGTCCCACTACCGCCTTTGAGTGAGGCTTGCGATTAATAGGAAATAAGACCGAGGTTAGGCATCTCTTCAGCAGAGGCAATGCTTACAGATTTAGTTCTCATTTTTGAGATACTCATTGTTTTTCTACCTCTAATGCCTCCCAAACTATTGCATGGATTATGTTGTTTGGATGGGTTCCGTTCTGCATGTACACAATAATTTATTTTAAATATCATTTATATATAGCAAGGGAATATATTTTCGTTTATTTTAGCTATTTAATACAAAAGCGAAAAAAAGAATACTTTTTTAACTCATTAATATACATTTTTGTTAAATAAGTGAAATTTAAATAAGGTAAATTTGTTTTTACCATTAAAGATTTATTGGTTTTCTTTAAGAGTTTGGATTGCTATAATATTTTCAAGATATTATTTTATTATTATTATTATATGAAGATAAGACAGCGTACATGAAATGTTCAAGAAGGGAAAAGGAAGATCTCAGAGAATTAATTACATTTGGGTGGGCTATGTATTGTGGATGCTGCCGTGATAGGAAAAGAAAATTGAATTAATAATTTAATATCAAAATATGTAAAATATTGTATATGGTCAACCCGGTGGTCGGTTTTACCTGAAGGCGGCTAGGTCTTGGAAGTACCGCCTTGTAAGTTATTTGCCATAAACCTTCTGTTAGAGATTCAAAATAAGCAAAGCTCAGGACCGACAATGCTGCCGACAAACATCCAGGGAAATACCTAAGAAGTTTGTTAGAGAAATTTGCGGCCATAAACCCTGGTTTTGCTCAGGCAAAGAGGCCGCTGCGAAACACCTTGAATATGGAATGGAAAGGAAATTTCAGGCAGCCAGCCAATCAGAAGAAGTCTGGAGAGAGTGGGGTAAAGAAGACTTCTACAGAGGAAAGGGGAGTCGAGAGGGAAGAGTGGAGGAGTCGAGTGGAGGGTTCGAAGGAGAGAGAGTTCGAAGGTGGACAGAGGTCGGGTAGTGTGCCTAGAGGGCGAGAGTGGAACGAGAAGGGCAGAGGACCAGATAGGTAGGAGCGGCAGAGTCCAGATAGCCAGACAGGCTGAGATGGGATGCTATGCTGAGTCGGAGAGAGCGTCAGAGATGGCAGGGACTGATCCAGCAGATAGGCCAGAGACAACACCAGAGAGTGCCCACCAGATAAGGTTAATACCTATACAGTACTAGTTGTAATATTGTGTGGTCAGTATTTATTGAATAATGTTAAATTGTCAGTCAGCATCCATTGACTAATTTGTGTCAGTAAAATATCTTCATGTGATATATTAAAGGGGGTATAAATAATTTACATTATTGGTCAATAAAATTAAAGATATAGTTCAATTTTGATTTGTTTATTTATTATCATTTACCCTATACCACAGGTTTATTTGAATAAAATAGAATTGGTAAACACGTCACCATTGGAAAAGTATCCAATAGACATTAGTACATATTAAATATATTAATTTCATATAATTAACTTGATATAAGCCGTTTCTGGTAACCCCCACCCACCTTAGAAAAGCGGGAGACCAGGAACGTAGCAGGTGAATACAACTTTAGGTTTGCTTACCAGTTACCAGACGACCAAAAAATAGATGTCATTTCTCAAAGATTTTTGAACTTCAAATCGTTCTCGAAAAGGATGAAAATTGTTATTAAATGAATAAAGGATTATTCTTAGATCGGTGGTTAGGAATGAGTGCGAAACGTGGCCCTAAACCAGAAAACGCTTACTTATACTCTTACTTATACTTATACTTATACTCCTGGGAAAGAAAGGTATTGAGGAGAATATTGGCGGAGTATTTGAAAATAGGATTGTTGAATCAAGCAATATGTATATTGAAACATAGTTGCATCAGTGAAAAGAGCCCGAATAAGGTGGTTGTGGTGATAATTCAAGAACAAAAGATTCCAAAAAGGATGCTCTGCGGAAAACCAGATGGTAAAAGAAAAAGAGGATACCCTCGGACGAGGTAGTTGGATGATGTGGAGTAGGATCTGAGGCGGCTGGTGTTCGGAGACGGAGGAAGAGAGCAAAAGATCCTGGAGATCGGTTGGCTGTTCTGGAGGAGGCTCGGAGTTCCTCTCTAATGAATAAATATAATATAATTTAGTTATTTATTACATTTTCAAGATTTTAAAACGTCATCAGATGTAGTGCATGATTTTAAATATGCATGAATTTTCTACTGTGAAATTAGCATTTTGTTTTTGAAGTACTACAGTGTCCTCATAGATCTTAGATTAGTGTTGCGGATCATTCACTTGTTTCTTAAGTTAAGTGATCTGTAATCCAGTAGATGCAGAGTTGTAGTTCTATACTGGCACAGACTGAGATGTCTGGTAAGTTCGTTTTTTTTCTATTTGGTGTGTATGTTAGTAGTCTTTTAGTAGCTTTTTAGAATTAGTAGTCTTTTAGTACTTTTGCCGAAGTGCCGAATATAATTTTTGTTTTCTATTACTAAGGTAATGATTAATGACTAAGGTAATGAATTTGAACTATGATGTCCCAAGTAGTTATCTCAGAAAAAGAACATGGTCATAATGATGTAAAAAATTCCTTCAAGAAAAGTTAGAAATTAAATAAGCTGTAAATATAAATATATAAATCATGAGTAAAAGTGAAAAAAAAAGTGCGCAAAATCCCAAACAACATTTAAAAAAGATTGATTTCAATAATTTAATCTTATTAGGTAGGGTTTTCATTCGTTGTATACCATTTTTCTATATCCAAGGCATCAAAGTTATATCAACAGTTATAAGAAAATATTGAAAATCTAAATCATTACCGAAATCTTCACCCGCTAAATCATATCAGTCTTGGGTCGACTTCTGTAGTGACCTAAAGACCTAATATCATGAAGCTATTTGGCTTCCCTTTAATTTTAAATTATATTAACATTGATAAATATTTTTTTAAAGGGAAGCTTATTTTTGGAAAGCTTTTTAAAAAATCTCTATTCTCTAGAAATTTAAAATAATATATAAATAAAAAAATCCATCCTGAAACAATGCAGGAATTGGGATTTAGGAAACATGGACCGATTTCCGAGATCATTACCGCAGAGCTTATTACGTATTAGCAGAGAGCATTAGCTTTTTACGTTCTTGACAATTTTCTATTGGCTTTCTTTTTTCCCTCCACTTTTCTTTAGTATATTTAATCCCCTATTTCTTAGGATGAATAACACTTGCTAGGAAACCTTTTATATCTATTCTTGAATTCCACTATTATAGGGAATTGAAAGTATATAAGAGATGACATTTGTAACAGCAGAGGTAAATAATACTTATTGTTTTAATTGTTTGTTATTTAGGTATCTGTATCTATAATTACCTGCCTGTCAATTAATGCTTACTTAACTATAACAGAGGTTTAACTTATAAATATATTTACATTGTTATAGCAACGTATAACATACAATCCTCTCTCCAACCAACTTATCAGGAAGGACCTTTGGGACCGAGTGAGATCTACAGGTTGGTGGAAGGCTTCCTAATTGACCTTCCTTGTTATATCAACATACATCACACTGCAGGGGGGAGGAGTCTATCCACAATAGTCAGGCGGAGATACGCTGAACAATTCTCGGACTGCCTGCAAATAACTTCAAACTCTACTAATTACCCTTCAACCTGATGAGTTTGTTGTTTCTAGTCCATGGGATGCAAATACCTTTACAATGGCAAACCAGACAAGCTAAATATCGGTAGACTAGCCAAATATTCCATATCAAATATTTCATTATTAATTGTATACTGATGCATCCAGCCAATAAGTAAACAAAATATGCATTTATGTATTTATTTTAGTTTTTGAGTCTTTGTGGTAAATATTAACACAAGTTCGAAAAAAAAAGTTTTTTGTACGTAAGTTTTCAAACGTTATAGGCATTCAAAAAACCTTCCAAGTGTAGTTAGTCATTTTTTTTTTTCCGGACCTGACTGAGGGACATGCTTATTTCTTGGAAGTGGAGAAATTATCTCTTTAATGTTAATATGACATCGCACCCTTCATAGAATACATTTACAAATCTAAAATTGAATTTGTTAGAAGATCGTTCAGTTCTATTAAACTTTTGGATATCCTCAAACTAAGAAGAAAGGCCATCGCAAATGTGGTGGGGAGCATACTAGGGTTACCCTTTCATTTAATGTACAGAAGAGGCAACTTCCTCATTGGAATACTTTCGCTGACTCAAAAGTGACAAGTCCACTTGCCATTTTTTTATTTTTACCTTTGATCTGGTAGATTGCGATATGATTATTGTAATGATATAACAAGCATTGAATTTAATTATTTAGGAAAGAAAATGTCAATGATTTAATTATTGCAATACTGGTCTAACTAAAAAAAAAAAAACATTTTTAAGGAAAGCCAAAAATAAATTTTCTTCTCCTTCCTTTGATATATCATTTTTCTGCTTTATCCGATTGTTGAAATGTTTCAGGAATCATCACTATCGCAGTCTGTAACCGGTCTTGCACAGAGATAGAAGAAAATCGAAGATGATTCGTAAAAAAAAATCAGAGAAGTGCGATTTTGAGTAAGACCAGTCTTGCAGTGGACAAGCGATATAGTCAAAAGACTAAAACCATTTAATAAAAAGTAAAAAATTATATGGGCCATTCCGCGTCAAATCATCCAAGCCGAAGTTAAACATTTTTCCTTCCCCCCTCAGATTTTGATGAAATTTGTAGGTATTGAGTTCATACGGAAATAAGATAAAATGCCAATTTTAACCCAATTCCAACAAATTTTAAAAATTAAGGTCATTTGAAATTTTGAGATTTGGAAGTTCCAATGACGACATGAGCTCAAAACCAACTTGTACGTGTTCAGACTTTCCTCTGTAGAATGGGTATTAATTGAATTGGATCTTTCGAAATTTATTCATTGATTCTGCATTTCATACAGAATCAGATGATACCATAAATTTTAGACAGGTAATTTTTCACTATGGGAAAAAATTCTTAAACATAAAAAATTAAATTTTTTCCAAGCACTCACACATATATATATATATATATATATATATATATATATATATATATATATATATATATATATATATGCATATATAATATGGAAATACAAATAAGGAAAAATCCTAATTTTATTTATTTTTCGTGAAATATATGCAATTATTAATTTATAGGTATGTTGTGTACTATAGCAACTCAATGTATTCGGGCAGCGCTGCTATTGGCCGAAAAAGTAATAAATAAATAAGAGAGGTATTCCTTCTCTCTCATTTTATATATATATGTGTGTGTGTATATATTAAGAAAAATTGAAATCATCGACTTTACAGTCTTATATTTGAAATGCATCGTAAACGTTTAAACCGTAAAACGACCCTTCTTCCAATACTGACCTAATTCAGGAGGAGTACAGATTTTATCTCCACTCTACCTGCTGATCTAAGCACTCGTTGTTAGACTTCTGAAGGCACTCGTGTAGAATAAAGTCAGTTCCCTCAGATTTATTTCTATTCATGTAGCATTTATTCATATTCTTCCACTTTGCTAATTTGAATGAAATTTATAATGAATTAATTTTAAAATGCGAGCAGAACTAAAACCTTCTAAGAAGAAAATCCTAAAATGGTTATGGCTTTACGAAATATAATGTAAGATTTCGGCGGTGCGAAAAATTAAAAGATAAAAAAATGAAATATATATGCGGTACATACTTTTAAATTAATAATTATCTGGAAGTACTTCTCAAAGGGTTAGGTGACCTTAGGAATAATTCAACTAAATTTTTAGTCCACTAAAAACGTTAATTAAAGGTTTAAACACATTAATGGATATATTTAATTTTATTCAAAATTTAGTAAATCGCAATTAAATTTCGTCCTTTAATAGAATTTTTTATGTAATTGCATAAAATTTCAATTTAGTAAGACACTTTTTTTTTTTTTTCGTGAAGTGATACTTTATTTATAATATAAAAATAAACAAGGCTAAACCAGCTAATACGCACCTTGAAAATAAATATTCGAATAAAAAAATTATTGCAATAGATAATAAATAAAATAAAGCAATAAAAACATTAATAGAACTTCTAAAATGGACTTAATGCGGAAACAACGGTAATATTGAAAGTAGGTAACATTGTTCTATTATTTGTTTATTGAAACTTTCAAATGATTTATATGGACAAAAATTATTTTTGACAAGGGTATGTACAAAATAATAAATAAATAAAATTAAACATATAATTTAATACAGAAGTAAACTAAATTATACATTTTAATCGTAAAATTAAATTATTAGGGATTAGAATTTTAGTTTAATAATTTAATCTTGATTTAGTGAATTTGTTATTTTAACTTTTTAATGAAATAACAGGATAAGTTGGAAACTATACTAATATACCCGATGCAGTGAAAACTAAACCAAAGGGATGAAGCTTTGAACCATATATTATCACACTTTTCTGATTTATATAATTTGATGATACAAAAAATTCATCTGTTTTTTTAAAACATTGTTATACAATTAATACAATCAGTTTTATTGAGGAAATATTGAAGCATTCTCACATAACCGATGGTATGAATTTTTTTGGTTATTGCCTTTATTAAAAATAGAAGGCTATCAGTGAAAAAAACCAATGAAATATTGAAAACTTTTGCATTCATATAATCCATTCAACCAATCGAGAGAAATAATTTGAACAAAAAGTTAAGTTCACATGATAGGTGTTATAATATGGAAGTAACGCTTAATTTTGAGTACATAGGCAAAAACCTTCGAAACCTATCTACCACATAATTTTTTTTACTTCTTCCTTCATAACATTGCGTAATACACATTAATTAAAAAAAGCATATATATTATTACTTTACATTAATATAATACCATAAAATCCGGTAATCGTCGACATTCTGTTGACAAGTGCGGATTCATGAATGGTTTCAAATTAATATAAATAAATTAATACATGAATGAGGCAATACACGAACGGTGATCTCAATGGATAGAAGCAAAGGTTAGACCCCTCTGCCACAGGACAAATGTGGTCACTTTACAAATTGAACGGCTGGTAGGAACCGCAACTAGATTGTGCCATTCGATTCTAACCCTGCTGGTCTCTTGCCAACCCATAGCGACATATTTCAACCTTTTCATATAGTCTATATACACCTCTTCCGATGTTTAAAACCTTTTATTTTATTGTTAAATTTAAAGAAAAAATGGTAGATGAAAATTAAATAAGCACTTGTCTGAGCATAAGACTATGTAAATTTCTTCGTGGCTAATATCTGTAACAAAAAAAAAATCGAAAAGGCTTTTAATGATGATAAATAAATATATGGTCAGGAATAATATGTTGATACTTTGAGTTCATTAAAGTTTAATGAAAAAAATTCACCAATTCAAAATCTTTCATTATGTGTTATTTGCTGGTCGACTATAGGTAGATGGAGGTCTGTATATAAAGTGTTGTTAGTCGCGTGCTAAAGTAATAGTCTAATAAGTATCAATTTTGACTGAAAAGTTTGAAGGTTAGTAGATCTTTTTAGCCATGCAGAACATCTGGGAGGATAATGTCCAAATGGGCGTATGTGTCCATTTAAGAAGTATGCATACTTATTTAGTTTCTGTTTTAGTTTTAGTATAGATGATTTAGATAATAGTGGATACATTATGTGTCCTTAACTAAGAGCTCTTTTTTTTAATTTTAACACGTGGGCCCCATGAAATCCTTCTGTGTTGGTGGGAGTACCTCAAGGTTTTAAAACTAGCTCCCTTACTCTATACCATATAAAGGCCCAACTATTATTTATTAACTATGAGACATTAACTGCGATTAACGTTAACGATAGAGCAATTGTCATTAAAATCAAAATACCATACAACACAAGCTTAATTAACTTTAAAACATTACATAAATTTGATGAGAGTTTTTGTAATTTCTTTTCACTTTGCTTGTTACATACCAATATGTGATTAATTTAACATTTTAAACGCTTTTCAAAGTTCATCTTAAAACACGCCTTTAAGAGAACGCAATCGATAATATCTGAATATTCAATGTGAAAAATCACCACAAAGCTTTGCGAAGTTGTAAAATATCCCTGGGATTCGACCTATACAGCCGATGTCAAAGCAGCCCCCTAAGGCACTTTATTAAATTTATCTCTTCCGGAAGCCGTCTCCTAGTTCCGGCGCCTTGGACTCCCGGATCCTTGGACCTCTTTAACTGGAAGATCCGATTTCTCATCTCGATTCCTCTCTCGATTTACCCTTTGTACAACCGTATTCTCACCCCCAGTGGCCCCCCTCTGATTTTCCTGGCTCATTTCCACTATCATTCTTCGTTGGTTGACTTCACATTTTCTTAAATTTAGTGAACGAGCAGGACTACAGAATGAGATGTCAATGGAGTAGCTGTAAATTAATCTATGAATTCACTTCCGATCCATTGAGTATCAAATAAAGCTTGTCACTTTATTTTTATAAGTTCTAATTTTAAATAACTTCTCATAAGTCCTTGAATAGATAAATAGCTGTATTAAAAGAAAAAAAAAACACATTCTTAATAACAGATAAAAAGTTTTTTTTATGGCATGGCCTAATACAGTCTGCGAGTTGATCTTGAAATATATGCAATAGATACAATAAAATATATACATCTAATTGACTAATAAGATGAAGTACGTTTAATTCACTACATACATTTCCCAGTATTTGTCAATAATATATTGTCACGTGGAAGATGTCCATTGAACCTAGGAGACCCTGAGAGAGAGGGGGAACTCCTAGAAGAGGCTGGCCCAGGAGAGAGTGGGGCAGTCTGGGAGAGTCTGAGGGAGTCGGTCTGAGGGAGACGGCAGTCTAAGTCTGGGACAGGCAGAGTGAGCCTGGGGCATAGTGGGACCCGAAGTAGTCAAGTACCCCCCAATGATTTATGAGTCAAGATACCCCCCCCCTCCTTGTGTAGTTGGGACGTGTAGAAACTATTGTAAATAAACAATGTAAATTGTACATAGTTTGATTAATTACCACACAACCCTTGCCCAAAGATCCCATTAGATTTGTAGATTTGAGAATAGGGGTGACACAAATTTGGTGGAGGCGCCGGGCAAGGGGTGTGACAATCTTTGATTGATGGTAAAGACGCGCAGTAAGGACTATTCAAGAAACACTATGCCGTCGGACGAGGAGGATACTAAGTCGGAATGCGGGTCGAGGTCCGGAAGAGTTAAAGTTCCGGTCCCCACTTTTAGCGGCCGTATTGGAGAGGACCCTAAAAGATTTTTCCGACACTTTGAAAGGGCGGCGAAGGCGAATGGTTGGGACACCGCAGCGTTTTTCCAGTTACTTCCTTGCTACTTGGGAGAAGCCGCCTTGGACTGGTTCGACACAGCGGGAGAAGAATGGACGGATTATGAAGAGGCCAAAAACGAATTAATAGAGGTATTTTCTCAAAGCACTCAGGGAGATTCGGCGTATTACGAACTCATCAAGAAAAAACAAAAGCCGAATGAAGCCGTTTGGGACTACTACCATAGTGTCTGCAAACTTTGCTACGACGTAGATCCCAAAATGCCGGAACGAGAGAAAATTCGCCACATCATGACAGGTCTTTCATCCGAAATCCTTTCAAGGGTCGCCGAAAAAACCAACCGAACGATGGAGGAACTGCGGGAGAACATCAGAAGGGCAGAAGCTGCTACATTCCTGGTGGAGAGGCGGAAGGTAGAGGAGAAAAGCCGAAGCAGCACCTCGGACCTAAGCCGAGACATTGAGGAAATCAGGGCCCAACTCGGAGAGCTGGTAAAAAGAGGTGAGCCTAACAGATCTAACTTTTATACTAAACATAATAATTACAAAAAACCTTACATTAAGTCAGAATCAAAAAATAGGAATTTAACATCTAGAAATCATGATGGTACAATTATTTGTTTTAAATGCTCCAGACCAGGCCATGTCGCCAGAAATTGCCCAAACTAATTGCAGTAGCGATCAAGGCCAAGTTCGCTACTGCAGTTAAGAAAGTAAAATGTTTTTTGTGTAAAAAATTTGGCCATAAGAAGAAATACTGTAGAAAGAATCCTAGGTACCGATTACGTAAGAGAAAAAGTAGTTGCTTTGTGAATAAAGTTTCGGACACTAATTTAAATTCTTTGGTTCTATCAGCGTACTTTGATAAAAAAGAGGTGAAGCTTTTAGTAGATACGGGGGCTACCCGAAGTATTTTGAACTCGTCAATAGTTGACGACTTGGAGGAGGAAGTTAAAAAATTTGAGTTTATAAGATTAAGAGGAGCTGATGGAAAAAATTTGCATGTTAAAGGGGTTCTTTCTACAATGTTTCAATTAGATAATGTAATTCTTAACCATGAGTTTATTGTTGTAAATAATCTGTGTGTACAGGGTATTTTAGGTTTAGATTTTTTAGAAAAATATAAGTCAAACATTAACTTAGAAGAGAGGACTTTATCGATAAAAACTCCCAGGTCGGAAGAAAAATTTTATTTTGACCCTTTAATCGTAATCGCGGGATTGAATGGAGTAGAGACAGACGAGGAAGGGGACGGAAATAGCCACGACGGGCTCTTGTTACCGGTTAAAGTACTCAGTTTACAAGACCATTGTCCTCCCACTGACCACCTGCCTTTTAACGTCAATCCGGACCTTCCTCACGTTCAAAAGAAATGTCTTATTGATCTGTTAACGAAATACCAAGACCTTTTCGTCGATGACATAAGAAATTTAGGCATGTGTTCGGAAGGGGAAATGAAAATCGAGACGACAGACGAAATCCCGGTTAACCAACCGCCTTATAGGGTGTCACCAAAGGAAAGGGACATAATAAAGGGACAGTTAGAAGAAATGTTGGCGGCAAAGGTAATCAGGCCAAGTCGGTCAAATTATGCGAGTCCGGTGGTTTTAATTAAGAAAAGGGATGGCTCTTATAGGCTCTGTGTAGATTATCGAAAATTAAATTCGAAAGTAGTTTTAGACCGCTATCCTCTTCCGAGAATTGATGACCTGTTGGGGTGTTTAGAAGGGTGCAACATGTTCTCTAGTCTGGACTTACGAAGTGGGTTTTGGCAAATTCCGATCGCAGAGGAGGATCGGCGTAAAACAGCCTTCACAACCTGTCACGGTCTGTTCGAATGGAATAGGCTCCCGTTCGGTATCGCAACAGCCCCAAGTTGTTTTCAGAGGACTATCGACTCCGTTTTGGCCGGGCTTAAATTCAAATCGTGTGTAGTCTACATCGACGACATTTTAGTAATGTCAAAAAATGATTTTGGAAACCACCTACGAAATTTGGAAGAAGTTTTAGAACGCTTAAAGGAAAAGAATTTCAAATTGAACCCCCCAAAATGTAAATTTGGTTATCCGGAAATCAAGGTTTTAGGTCATGTAGTCAGCAGTGAAGGGCTGAGTCCAGATCCAGAAAAGATAGCTGCCGTGAAAGAATTCGAAAGACCGAAAAATGTAAAAGGTGTTCAATCCTTTTTGGGGCTTGCAAATTATTATAGGATATTCGTTGAAAACTTTGCTCAAATAGCCAGGCCGTTGACTTTATTGACGAGGAAAAGCTCTCGGTTCGAATGGGGCCAGAATGAACAAAATGCGTTTGATCAATTGAAAAAAGCCCTGACTAATTATCCGGTTCTGCGTCATTTCGATGAAACACTACCCACAGAAGTTAGGTGCGACGCGAGCCAGGTAGGCCTGGGGGCGATTTTATTGCAAAAGGGCGCGGACGGGCTCTCAAGACCAGTTTCCTTTATTTCGAGGCGGCTCAACGACGCAGAAACCCGTTACACTACCACCGAAAAAGAGTGTCTGTGCATTAAATGGGCTCTTACTAATTTTAGACCTTTTTTGTGGGGAAAGCAGTTTCAAGTAACGTCGGACCACCACGCGCTATGTTGGTTACATAAAAACAAAGATTTGAATAGCCGTTTGGCCAGATGGTCAATAGCCATGGCGGAATATTCATTTCAAATATGTCATAAGAAGGGAAAGAACAATTGTGACGCCGATTGCTTATCGCGTTACCCCGTAGGAGAGGCACCAGTAGAGGTAGACAACCTCGATGGGCTGGTTATGACAGTAAGCGAGGCCGAAGTGGACATTGCAAAGTTGCAAAGGGAAGACGAAGAGTTAGGCAAAATAATTTCGGCTATAGAGAACCCTTCAAGGGCCGACCGAAAATATAGTAAAAAGACGAGAAGTTTTATAATGAAGGACGGACGCCTTTATAAAAAATATTTTTCAAAGGGAACCTCTACCCCAATTTTGGCTTTACCCAAAATTTTAGTTGATGAAATATTGCGACATTTTCACGACGACCCCCTCTCAGGCCACGTCGGACTGTCGAAAACCTTAGAGAAAATTAGGACGCGTTACTGGTGGGAATCGATGACAAAAGACATAGAAAGATATGTGAAAGGGTGTCTCGATTGTCAAACGAAAAAGAACCCAGTGGGAAAAAAGGCGGGCATACTTCAACCCATCCCCGTAAAACATTTATTCGAAAGAATAGGCATAGATTTTATGGGTCCTTTTCCAAAAACTAGATCGGGTAACCGTCACATTTTGGTTGCAACAGAGTATTTAAGTAAATGGGTTGAAACTAGAGCAACCCCTGATGTGTCTGCCAAAACAGTTGCGGATTTTTTATTAACCCAGATAGTATGTCGTCACGGATGCCCTGATCAAATTCTAAGCGATAGAGGGAAATGCTTCATGTCAAAAATGGTTCAGGAACTAATAATCGGATTAGGTAGTTTCCCTTCACATACCACTAGTTACAACCCTCGATGTAACGGCCTCACAGAAAGACAAAATGCAACGCTAGCGGGAATGTTGAGCCATTACGTTAATAAAAATCAAACGGACTGGGACGATTATCTACCCCTATGTACATTTGCCTACAACTCTTCAGTACAAGACACAATAAAAGAAACGCCCTTTAAAATAATTTATGGACGAGACCCGATTTTACCAGCTGACACATCATTGAAACCTTTCGATGGTATGGAAGAAACATCTAGAAATTTTTTGGAAATGCTATCGGAAACGCGAGAAAACGCCCGAAAAAGAATTGAAAAGGCTCAAGTTAAACAAAAACGGATTCACGATCGAAAAAGAAAAAACGTTAAATTCCAACCAGGGGATAAAGTACTTGTTTTCACTCCGCTTAGAAAGAAGGGTCTTAGCAGTAAATTTCTACATCGATGGATAGGACCGTCCGAAATTATTAGACAAATAGGACCATTAAATTATGAAATCCGAATAAAGAAGGGTAGAAAATCCAAAGTCGAAACGATACACGTAGGGCGTATAAAACGATTTTTTGATCGTTGATCGAAAAAAAAAGAAAAAATGGATTATAAGATTTCATATTTCATTAAATTGTTGAATATTTTCTTTGCTTTGGGGAAAAGTGCAGAATCTAAAGGTTAAAGAATAGGAGGAAATGCTAAATTTGCGTCTGCCATGAAACAATAGAGACTGAGCAAGCGGTACCCGGGAACAGCGAACACAAAATTGGGCATAGCTAATTGTTAGCAAAATGCTAACAATTAACAATTGTCATAACTAACGAACAATTGAGGATCCTGTAATGTCCAGGAAATATCCAATTCAATTGCAAGATAAGGAGTCTAGATAACAATGCGCACCTCCCCATTGTAATTGGGATTGTAAGATAATCGTCAGCAAGACACAATTGAAAAGCCTGCAACGTTGAGAAAACACGAGAGTAAATTGAGAATCATGGTTTTGGGTTGCGGTCTTTATGTTTTCCCATCTTTGCTTTTTAAAGAACTTAAGCAAAAATTTATCGGAGCCAAAGATTTCGATCATTATCGCGGTTTCCTACTAAAGAAATGGGTAAAAAGAATTTCATTGAGAAGGCCTATTGTCGCGGATAGGTAAACAGCACCAACAGCTTCCCAGTCTAAGTCGGCGTCCAATTCCAAGAAGGGAGGCTAGAGTAAGAGAGCAACCATAGTCAGCGATAAAAGTAGGTCAGTCGGTGAGGTGTTATGCAGGATAGGCAAAACAAACGATCTTTTAAACCCCTTTATCGAGATTTTTTATTGTTTATAGTTTTATGACTTATATTTTTCTAGTTCTTTAGTAGTAGGTAGAAATTGGAAATGTGTTGGAAAAAATGGAATTTGTGAGAAAAAGTATAATTTTTAAGTAAAATTCTTAGAGGGTATTATTGACTAAATTTGTATCTTTTATGGTTAAAGAATAAATTTAAAGTAGCAGAATAATGGAATTTATTTTTGCTTTGTTTTTTATTAAGTCAAGAAATAATTGTAAAGGAATTTCACTGCATATTGTAGAGGTTATCATGGTTCTTAAGGGGAAAATTAAAGTAAATGAGACGGCCGGCATCCCACACCCCTTTGAGGTTCAAAGAGAGTAAAGTACTTGAAGAGGATAGTAACGTACTTAAAGAGATTAGTAAAGTACTTAGAGAGTAATGTTTTTTAATTTGTTGTGGAATCCTACGAGTCAAACGTAGAGGGTTAATGTATGCAACAAGATTCTCAGAGTCAAACTGAGGTAAGATTTGAGGCAGGTGCTAGTCAAAAGCACGGTATATCGGAGAATGAACGATAAAGGGGTGAGCCGATGACTGTCGGATTCAAAGAGAAAATGATGCAGTGAGGTTCCTCGATTTTGAGATTTTATTTGGCTTAGCACTTTTTTGTTGTTTCGAATTTTGGTTTTGTTTTTAACACTCAGTACTTGGTTCTTTTGTTTGTAAACTCTACAGTTAAGTAAATATGTAAAAAACCATTTTTCTGCCGCTCTGTTTATTTTTTGTTACAGGTCCCAACTTACCAACGAGGACGTTGGTATTCAGGGGAGGGGGGAGTTGTCACGTGGAAGATGTCCATTGAACCTAGGAGACCCTGAGAGAGAGGGGGAACTCCTAGAAGAGGCTGGCCCAGGAGAGAGTGGGGCAGTCTGGGAGAGTCTGAGGGAGTCGGTCTGAGGGAGACGGCAGTCTAAGTCTGGGACAGGCAGAGTGAGCCTGGGGCATAGTGGGACCCGAAGTAGTCAAGTACCCCCCAATGATTTATGAGTCAAGATACCCCCCCCTCCTTGTGTAGTTGGGACGTGTAGAAACTATTGTAAATAAACAATGTAAATTGTACATAGTTTGATTAATTACCACACAACCCTTGCCCAAAGATCCCAGTGTCACATTAGATTTGTAGATTTGAGAATAGGGGTGACAATATCCTTAATGTAAGTGCTACAATAAACAAATCCAAAACGAAGTATAACCATTGGCCATCAACATTCTCCAACACACTTAAGCTATCAAAAACACTGATGTAACTGATTTTCATATGATGAAACGTTATGTTAAAAAACAAAAACAAATTATGGGTGGAATAAAGAAATATTTTACTTGCTGTATTCCTTAATCAGATACGATTTTATACCTCTGAGTTATATATTTATATAAACGAGACCGATTTTCACTATCCAATAAACCTATGAGTTCATTCCGGCTTATTATATCTTCATTTAAATACTTCAGTCTATGCTCATCTAAAATGTGACAGGCAACTATATACTGATAAGCAACTTCCACTTCAACCAAATTACATAAAGTATAAAGTACAATCCCTTTGTCATTCACTCCTCCACACAATATTGTTTAGGTAAAGAACAGAAGAACTAAAGAAATATTTAATTAATTAAGAAATATTAACAGCAGATGTAAATACTCCCACTTGAAAAATAGTTGAAAAAAGGAAATGACGTTTAAAAAATAATAATCTAGAGTATTACCTAAGTTTCAAAAACCCTGTTTTGGGTAAAAATTAGCTTATTTCATTTTTTCACACATGCGCCATTTAAGAAATCAAATGGAAAAAATAAAAAACTGGTTTTTAATTGTTAAAAAATAAGTATCTAAAGTATGTCTAACGCTTTAAGAAATTTTCGGTACTCATAGGTTTCGTATAGTTGATTACAAATGGCATGAGAAAGTTCCGGTTGCGTAAGGGTGAGAAACCTCACGTCTATCTGTTCCGGTTAATAATGCATACGAAAAACGGTCTAATAAGATATTAATATCAAGCTAGCTGTGACACTCAATTTGTTCTCTTCAGCAATAAAATCTTTAGAATTATTAAACAATTATAAACGTGGTTGCCCTAAATAAAATTATACAAGGTGAATACCGTATACAGGGTGTCCCAGAATGTAATGTAAAAAAATAAAAAATGAGTAATACTGCATGTTACACGGGGTAGAATGGCGCCGAAACGAGTTTCTTGTCACAATCTGTTGAGGAGATAGAATTTTTTAGAATCTTACTTTTTTTCTGAAAAATGGCAGTTTTCTCTACATCGGTTAGCGTAGAAACAAAACCGATGATATTTTCTTAATTAGCATTAAATTTTCTAAAAGATGAGTTAGGTCTTGTTATTTTAAATCCTCTTTAAGTTCGCCTTTTAACGCGCAAAACACAAAACATTTACTAAACCTTAAATTTAATAGTTTTTGAAAATTCCTCACTCCTCACTGGATCACACTAGAAGCCGTCAAATTTCCTAAAAACTGCGGAATTCAGTTAGCTTTTTTGTAGTGTGATCTATGATACAATGGCACTTCACCTTTTGAGTTCTAAAAAAACAAGAATTAGAAAAAAGTACTTGATTGAATAAAAGTATTAGTTATTTTTTCTCTTGTCCACATGCATGAAGGGTAAAGAGTTGTGAAGGTGGCAAGCCCTGCCTCTCCCTCCACCCCTAAAAAAAATAAAAATAATCTTATTTATAGGGAGTCAAGGTGGGGGGGGTGGCCCAAATTTTTGCTGATTACCTAATGTTACATAAACGTGTGAAGTAGTAAGTTGCGCTTCACGGCAATTGTATAAAAAGAAATTGGACATTTTTCATTGAATAAAAATAAAATTTATAATAAGAAAATTATCAAGGCATATACGAATAAATCCGGTAGCACCCAGATATGAGAGAACAAATGTGGACTTTAATTGAAAGGTACACAAATACATGAAAACGTGAAGTTACAAACAATATAAATAAAAATGCAATTATGAATAAAGGTATGGAAAACTTACTGAATTTATCTTCAATCTTCACTGCACCCTGTACCAGATACTGGTCAGAAAGGAAAATCAGGGAAGGGAAATAATAGGATTGAGATAGACCAATACCTGTGTTGAAGAACACTTTTAGATTCGACACCAGTGGTTGAATCAGAACGAGAAAGCCTGTGCATTTGGTTGGAGGGCACAACCTGATTAATCCTTCAGTCAAAACAAAAACGTCCAAAAACCAGGACGGCTGAAGCAGAAGAGAGCGTTGGAAGAGACCTAATCCCCCCACCCTGGGGCTGACTCAATCACACAGCCTCTTAAATCGGTTATATTTACCTAATAACAAATAATAATAATTAAATACACCAACAGAAAGATAACATGAATTCCAATCAAAACTTGATATCATTGTCTGGGCTAATGATAGCATGGCACATTATGAATTGTAATTTTTCTGTTTGGTGTATTTAATTTCTTCAAATAAAAGTTCGTTATGTGAAGAAAACGATATAACATACAAACTGATTGTCCGTATGGGTTGTTGCGTATTTGATAAGCAAGACATACGGAATTTTATCTGTGGAAATATAAAAGAAGTAGAGATATATAGAACATCGATTTATAATCCTTTGCTGGGTTTATATTTATTTATACAACTGTTTCCAAGCAGAGTGAGTCATAGGATAGGCGATACTGAAGGAAGGCCTGTTTACAGGAAATAAGTGCCCTAAAGAGGGGTTGAAGCTGACCCTAGGAGGGGTTGAGGGGGGGGGGGATGTTTGTTCTGGGGTCTTCGGACTATCAATAAAGAGGCGGCCTCGGCTTGGACCCCAACCAAATGTTATCAGTCCTCCACCCGTTATACAGGTCCCTCCGGGCTTAACGTCTTCCCTAAAAACGCTTGTCTCAGAAGTTAGTGACTGTTCTTAGGCAGGGCCGATTGTGTAAGTATTGTAACACTTTTGTGGCCTAAGAAATATTTATTCAACAAAAATATACAGTTATCAATGCCAACGAATTAATACAACTTAATTATTTGAGCAGGTTACAAAAATAATAACGTTATAACACACAATCATATTACTTGAGCTTCAAAGTCAAGACACATACTTATCCTACTCGTTCAGTCACTCGCTGCTTATATATAGTCGTAAATGGTCAGGTCAGGAATGTTCCAGAACAACATGGACAGTTCCACGTCAGCTAGGCTCGAAAGATCTAGACCCTAAACAGTTATGTCCAACCGCTTATTTTGTTCCAACAAACGGTCTGGGATTTGATAGCATAAGTTTTTTGTTTTTTTATTTAACGATTTAACGTTACAGTATCCTCATCTATTGTGGTGCATCTCCTCTTTATGTGTATAAATATCTATATATGTAACTCACTCACTATTATTAAATATATGTAACACATTCAGATAGGTCTACTAAGCGAAATCTTCTAAGAGAGCAGTCAGTTACACATCCAAAGACATGTGTGTCTTATCTCTACATTATTGAGTGCGATAGTTAAATATAATATTTTCGGGTATACACCACTTGCGCTTGTCAACCTTATACAATTTCACCTTGGTGACTTTTTAATGAATATTCGAATGCGCCATGGACCGATTTTACCCTTTTATCTTTTAATGAAAACACTTGTGTATAGCATTGGGAATAAAATTTCGTAATATATTATAATTTTTTATAAAAAGAGAAAAGATTTTCTCTTTGAAAGCATTTCATTATAAGGGAATCCTAAAAAGAATTAATTAACCCAATAACCTATTTTTTAAACAAGTGGAGTACTAATATATTTGGTAATTTATTGCTTGAATAATTTAATACAATTTTAAAGTTGTAGTAACTAATTTCAAAATATAGCAGACTAATGCTGCATTTATATTTGTTAGTAACCGAATTGCCTAAGATAAGTTTGATAAGTAAATGGTTGTATTAAAGGTGGTTAAAATGTAATTAAAATACGTAGAAAGACTTATTTTATAAGAATTTCCCGTTTTCTTAATGTTTTACTGCCCAGTACACACAGTTAAACGTAAAAGTAAACTAATAAGTAACTGCTACTTCTGCATAGTCCCTTTGAAATAGTACTGCTTATTAACCAAGAGTACCTTACGAATTTACTTTCTTGGTTGTTTCAGGTACAAAGTTTATATAAATGTTTCCTTAATATCACTTATATTTCGTAATAAGAAGAAAGAGTCAAGGTCTCCAAGGTGAAAGATCGCACAAGGTTGTCCTTATAATAGTTTACTTTAATAAGTAAATACAATTTTTAAAGTATATTTCACATCTTTTTTTAATGTTATTGTAAGCGGAGGAACGTCGTTAAGGTTTACTGCTTCGAAGCTGCATTGCGATAAACTCCATTATGTGGAAACGTATAAAAATATTTACATCTATAGCAAAAGCCAGTGGATTTTTATTGTTATTGTTTCTCTTTCCCGTTCCTCTTGAAGAAACATTCACTTCGAATCGATATAAATAAAACAGAGTAAATAATATAAGTGTATAAAATTTATCGTAGTTTCCTTCAAAATGAAATGCTAGGTTATATAATAATATTGGATTATTTATTATATTGGATTATAGATTTTAAGCATGGGGGTACCCAGGGGGGGCAGCTGCCCCCCCCCCTGGAAGGATGCAATAATTTTTTAAGCTCATAAGGCGGGAAGAATATTTTTTTCAAGCAAATAATTGTAATAACTTAGTTGATAAAGCACTGCTATAATTATACATAATTATTTTAATGTTACATAATTTTAAATGTTACATAATAATTTTGGTTTCATTCAATTTTTCCGCGGTAAGATGTTACGATCTGAACGATCATAGCTTGCCCCTCCCCCCCCCCCCAGTTTTGATCCTGGGTATGTCCATGATTTTCAGTCTATCAAGCATTAGCTAACAAAAAATTTTTTGCCAACTGAGGTGTCGACATGAAAAAAAAGAACTTCTTACATTAAATAAAATTACAACTCAACTTAACTGTCCAGTCCAGATTAATAATTTGAATAGGATGCTAAATCACAAATCAATTTTTTCACAATCACAATCACAAAATTTGTAAATACAATTTATCAGAACAATAAAACTTAAATTCAGAAATAAACATAAACACTTCTAACCAAAATAAATAATATATATTACAAACAAATAGAAGATGATTTTTCAAAAATTTTAATATTAAGGATCATTTTTGGTTTATGTGTCTTTTAAAATTATAGTGTCACGTTTTACATGTGCAAATTATACGTTCTTATCTTAAGGGTTTACTAAAATTAGTACATAAATATCAGTTCTTGATATTCAACAGTAATAAAAATAGTAAAATAAAATATGAATTCACAAAAAAAGAATTTTTTTTTTCAGATTTTCTAGGGTCAATCTAGTCCAAAAATAAAATAATTGGTTGCTTCAACAATTTTTTTTTTATAAATATTTTTACCATAGAAAGGGCAATGCATCAGAAGTACAAAAGTGCAATTATTTTTATTTTTCCAATAGCGGCTATATTATTTTCGAATGAAAGCATATTTTCAGCTACTTTATTGCTCTGCTTTAATTCAAATATCTCCTCTTTTACTCATCCGAGAACATTCAAATAAACACCAATCCCTTTAGAAAGGTCTGACCTTTCATGAAGGTTATTACAACTATGAACTTAAAACCAAGTATTACGGTCAATGAACCCATTCAAAGTTCCAAGCGGTAATTTAAAAAAAAACGGGGTTGTTATTTTTTTATTTGATAGAAAAAATTAAGCGCTAGAAATTCACGAAGTTTGAAGCTGTGGACTTGCACGGTTTTTTTAATACAAATTTTTGAAATATTTAAATTTCAAAATTTTAAAAGTTTAAAGCTTGATATCTCTGTCGGGCAAGAAAATAAAAATTTGAAATTTAGCCAAGATTTAGTCTCTGGGTAGAGGATTGACTTGTCAAAATTTCATTTTGTGGACACAACTAATTGCAAGGATATAAAACATTGAAATGTACTAAAATAAGTATTATATCCAAGGCGCTAAAACAGCATATATCATTTCTCTCAGTTTTTTTCCCTTTTATATTGAAATATCCCTTTATTATATTGAAATTAATCTAGGTCAGGTTATTAAAGCCGCTATACAAATATAGCGTAGTACCATTTCCCAATACAAATACATCAAAGTACCAGTTCCCACTTTAGCCTCCGACTATAGACCTATCTCCATTCTTTCTAACCTATCCAAACCGCTTGAAAGAATTGTCCACTCCCAGCTCAATGACTTCCTAGAAAGAAATTCTCTCCTCAACCCTCTCCAATCAGGTTTCCGTTCTCATTACTCCACACAATCTGCTCTGTTGAAGATCACTCAGGATCTTCAATCCTCTATAGATGAACATAAAATCACCATCCTAATTCTCTTTGATTTCACAAAGGCGTTCGATACCGTCAATCATGAGATCCTTCTTTCTAAACTCCAAAACCTCTCCATGTCAAACAGCGTCTTGAAGTGGTTCCTCTCCTTCCTATCCCAACGTTCACAAACAGTTCACATTCCCGATAAACCCCCTTCCTCATCTCTTTTACTAACACGGGGTGTACCACAGGGTTCCTCACTTTCTCCAACTCTCTTCTCTGTTTATATTAACGATCTCCCCGAGTCCATAAACCATTCACAATACCACTTATACGCTGACGACCTCCAAATCTACCTATCTTTCCATCCCTCCAAAATGCTAGAGGCAATCCGAAAAGTTCAAGAAGATATTAACAGCATCAACGCCTGGGCAGAAAAAAATGAGTTAAGATTGAACGTACAAAAAACGAAAGCAATCCTAATTGGCTCCAGGCATCTTCTTAATTCCCTCCCTTACTACCCCTTACTCCGTCTTAATAATCGAACCATTCAGCTCCAATCCTATGTCAGAAACCTCGGTGTGGTCTTTGACCAGCACTTGTCGTGGAGTAATCATATTTCCGAAATCACCAGAAAATCCATAGCCATCCTTAAACAGTTCCTTAGATCACGTGATTGCTTGTCCCCAAAAACCCGGCAACTCCTAGTTTCCTCTCTTATATTTCCCCATTTTGACTACGGCTGCCTTGTATACGGGGGACTGTCTGGCATGCATGAAATGAGGTTGAAGAGACTAATGAATTGTTTCATTAGATTCATCTTCGGTGTCCCCAGGCGCTCCCACGTCTCCAGCCGGTACGCAGAATTGAAGTGGCTCTACCCAGTTTTCCGACGGCAATACTTCCTAGGTGTATATCTTTTCCAAACCTTCAGAAACAAGAAACCTCCTTATATCCTCAGTTTGTTCAAACCCTGCTCCTCTATACATTCTCTAAATACCAGATCCCAAACCTCTAACCTGTATATCCCTTTTTACCGATCTGCATCCTTTACAAAATCCTTCATCATCCGTGCTGCCACCTTCTGGAATTCATTACCTGTCTCTATCCGAAAAACTTCATCCCTCACATCCTTCAAAACCCTACTATTTCATCACCTCCTAATGCTCCAATCCCCGATGGCTATGTAAATATGTAAATAGTGAAAACAGTAACAGTATTAAGGATAAATTTATTTGATTTTTATTATATATATTATTTCTATTTATATATATCCCTCAAGCTCAAAAGCTGACCAAAGTTCTGTACTGTACACTCGCATGTTGATCTTACATTTTCTCTTTCTACATTCTGTCTTTGTTATCTCTATTGTATTACCTTTCTTTTCTGCGTCTACCTTATATTGTAATTATTTATTTCTTTTTATTGTTTTTATTATATTTTTCCCAAATAACCAGACAAATGGCTATTAATTTTGTTCATTACTGTTATTCTTAGGGGACTAAATGTCCCAGAATAAAAATTACTTTTCTTAAAAAAAAAATATACATTATATAAGCCGATATACAATTTACATTTATTTTTATGTCTGGTTAGCATTAAGAAGCTGTGAAATCTTATCACTCAATGCTTGCCTAATGTTGTACCTTCACCCTTGCTCCCCCACTCTATGGCAAATTCAATCCCCCAATGCCAAGAAAAACATGGAATCAAAAATAAATATTCCGTAACTGTGTTAATAATTGCCCCACCTGATTTTTTTTTTCTATTTTTCGAAATATTTTTCTCATTAAATATGTTAGCATAAAAAATGGCTATGGCTTAGCAGGGACATTGTATAAATCTTTCAGGTTTATCCAACGAAACTTTTCTAGTTTCGAAGTGACATTTTTTTATAAGATTTTAATGAATATAATTAAATATATTTATAAAGTACATATTTAGTTTTTTTTAAATTAAAAATCAAGGCCCTATTGATTATATTTTAAAAATAAATTTAGAAGCTGTGCCAGCGTTCACTGTATTAACATGATTGGGAAGATGAAAATAAAATTTCGTTTAGGCGAGCTGTCAGCATGTCTTGCAGATTCCCTCCGGAGGGGAGAATATTAACAGTGGCCCTCAGAAGACAGGGGCAGAAGAAACGACAGGAGACAGGATGAATACTTCATGAGCTTGAGGTCAACAGTGGCTCAGCAACAGGTCCGTCAAACAGGCTTAGTTAGTCCGCATCAAAGCCCCTTCCTTCCAGCTAATTCCTCCAGTCTCCAGCTGTCTATTGTCTTCTGTCTCCAGTTCTGGAGCGGTTCACGGCTTCTTATATGCTTTACAGTTTCTATCAAGTCAATCAAAACTTCTACACACTAAACAAAATACAAAGTTGTTTAGCAGGAATACACAAATACAGAAGTGTTTCTGAAGAACACTATTATTATTTTTTTTTTTTTGATTTTATAACAATTTTTTTTGTTAAAGATGTGTATATTTTATTATATATATTTGTGAATTATTAAACTACTTAAAATAAAGTATTTAATTAACATTTTGATCTTCACCTTATGGATTAATATTATTCATTGATCAAGAATTTTAATTCTCAGCTTCACGGTCTTATATTTTCTTTATTAAAAAAGATCAGTGATAAAAATTGATATAAAAAGAGAGTTTCATCCTGGATACTTTTTTTGTACTTATATTAATTGACATTTACAACTCTATCAAAACAAAATACATTTAATAAATTTAAAGGAAATGAAAAAAAAAAAAAAAGATGTAAAGAAATTGGTATGACTTATAATTCTTGGTATAAAAAATTCTCTAATAATAATTCGGAGGACCTGGGTTCGATTCCCGGCCGTGGTCGAATCTTTTATCTTCTAATAAAATAATTTAAAAATTATAAATTAAAATATCTACCTAAAAGACCATAAATAAATACATTATTTTATTTTTAATTTACAAACAATTATTATTAATGTAAAAAAAAATAACAGGTACCAGCCGTTCTCCTAATGACAGTTGATTAAATAATCAATATATATTATAAAGCAAAGTGTACAATGTGCGTGCCGAAAAGGCTCAGAAACGACTACACATACGACTAAGAGATTTATGTCAGCGTGTAACTGTATGTTCCCTAACGGAGAAGAAGGTTTTCGTTTTTCTCTTAAGGGTGTGAAATTGAAGAGAAAAGGACTAGAATTTTAAGTCTCTCGCAACATTTAATTAGCCTACCTGAGAATGACATACGAGTTTATGAATGAAAAATTTAGTTCAAGCTGCAGACCACCAGGAAGCGCTAGGGTGTATTTCACTCAATGTTTATTGTTCATTCATTCCGTTATATTTGTATAGGTTATATATTTTGTCAGCTGTTCTTTTTAAATTACTAAATAATTAAGCGAAAATAATTAGTTCTTTTAGAATAAATTAATGATTTTACATATCTGTAATCAATTAGAAAACCGACTGGATACTTTACAAAATTAATTTTCTCATAAGATGGTTGATTGATTAACACTTTACATTTAATCAATATCTAACATATACTTAAGTAAATTTAATGCAATATGAGTGAGCGAATAAAAACAGACATAAAACAAAAAAGAAGAGCTGAATAGACTGCTTATAAACCGAAAATAACAAGTTTGAAGTGTTCTTATTGTATGTAGTTATGAAAAATGGTTTTATTACTATGTATGATGAGCATTCCAGTTGACAAAATGATGAATTGACTCCAATAATACAATTTTTTCAATAAGATTTTATCACCGCTCATAGTTCAGGATAAAAAGAAATATGATGAAAAAATTGTGCCTTCATGATATTTTGGTTTTCGCTTAGTAACAGTAGTAAGATTGGAGAAGTGCAGAGTTCGGCCAAATTAGGGTGGGGGGGGGGTATATATTAAGGGAGGTTGAACTGGAAGAAAGGTCTTACAAAAATGTTTCTATGAATCTTCGGTATTTTCTAAACTTCTGGTTCTAATGGGACCATCACAGTAGTCGGCGCTTAAGTTGTACTCCAAATATAGTTTTTTAACTAATAATCTAATAACTTATTATCTGCTGACTGCTTGGAATGGGCTTATAGGATTCGTAATCACAGAAACCATCAAAAACGATGCATGACTCGACAAAGTTGCAGCAAAATTAATTGTTCATTCACCATTGTTCATTCAACACCCTATAAAGTATATAGGGTTCCTTATTTGGGCAGACACTGCAGATCTTCGAATCTTAATATTGATACAATGTTAAAATTTTCAAGAAAGTTCTAATTTTGTTCTATATTTCCTTTAATTTTAAAGTTTTTCTGTTATTGAAACTGCCATAAAACTACCGGAGCGAAGCCGGAAACACTAGCTAGTAATTTATAAAGCATATCTTTCAGTTGACTCGTAAATTTGAATAAATAATTTATTCTTTTTTTATTTTTATTTTTATTTTTTGGTGAATTAGCTTAAGGAAATTATAATAGCATATAGGTAAAAAGAATCGATGAAAGGTAACTACGTTTGCCAACTTTCATATGAGGAGTGATTGGGTGGAGACAATTGGTAGTTGCAGATTTTCCTCAACCATAGCATCGGTAAAGAGGCCAGACATATGAACTTAGCAGGCCTCGGCCGCTGGGCTATATTATTTAAAAGCGGGCGATAGGAGGGCGATAGGGGCCCGGGGGTTGATCTAGGGCCGGACGGGCGAGGAGATAAGAGGACTGCCCCCGACCTGATAGCGGGCCTGCTTATATCATCGGCACCTGTTTATACACCATCCTTCTGTCCTATCTCCTTCCATTATCTCTCCTCCATTCTGATAGTAATTTAATTAATTATTAACTAACTTATTCGAGTCCCATCGGGCTGATGTTAGAGTGTATCAAGTGAATACTGCATTAGCTCGAGTTGTGAAATGTTACTTACACCGACAGTAAGTGAAATTTTAAAATTGTATCAAAAATTCTTCTTTGACACTCCATTATTCTCGCCCTCACAAACTGGCTATGCTCGCGTTGTGTCTCCGAGATACGTTGCCTTTCATTCATGGAGTATTTTGGCTGTTGCCACGAAAATACATATCTAACGAGGGGAAAAGAACAAAGCGTCTTCAAAAATGTTTTTTATGTATTTTGGCTGAGACTTCTTTTTATTATTAAAATATATACGTAATATCGCAGACTGATAAAATCGTACACATTTTACCTCTAAGATACAAATATAATCTATTGTATAAAAACCTTTTCCCCATATAAAATTACGACAATTACCAGTAATTTCATTATTTGTTACTTTTTACAAATCTACTATAAGGAAATAATCTGCTTTAATAAGAGAAAAATCCTTTTATTTAGTCGTGATTCTTCGTTCAGAAACCAAATGGCTTTGGAGCGAAATATATTGTCTTCACACAAAATCCTAAATTAAGGCTAATTTAATTCTTGCACCCCAAAAAAGTTTCTTTAATACCAAATTATTTCTCCACCTCCTTAATCATCAATCTTCCGTTGATATGTAAACGTTTAAACCAGCATTGAGTGTATATTTATTTGGTCTTAATTATAATTTTCCAAGCTCAAAAATTTAGAAGCTGATACAATTTTGTTTTCAATATCCAAATGTTCTTTTCCTTACTGTATTTTATTTTGTTTTCTGAGGTTTACCTATATTATTATTTAGTTTATTTTTTTATAAATCTGTTTACATATTTAATTTTTTCTTTTAACTAGCCAGACAAATGGCTCAGGATCTGACCATGGTTTGTACTTCCTAGGGGACTAGATGACCCATAATAAAAATTAATTTCTTTCTTTCTTAAAAAAAAAAAAAAAAAAAAGCAATAAGCGGGACCGAAATCTAACTTCGATCGTCATCGAATTGTTAATGAAACAAATTGTCTTGTATCTCTCAATAAAATGCAATCATTGGAGTGTTAATTAATTATACAGCAAGATCAATGAATACAGTACAATTGAAAACAATGTCCCCTTATGACCAACATTCGAAAAATTATAAATTTTACACATAAGAAGAGGATGTTTCGTCGAACGTATGCGCTAATAAATCACTTAATATTATATTATATTATCTTGTTTGTTTTTTATGTGGTATTTTAAATAATCATAAAAGTAGAGATAATTTTTTCGTGAAATCCAATAAATAACTAAACCGAAATACCTAGTTTGAAACAAGACTTTAAGTACATTACTGAATATCTTTCTTTAGAACCTATTTAATTAGTAGTTTTTGTTATTGTATTCCTCTGGATTTGTCTTGAGGGTATATTAATCAATACTAACAATATAATATATAATATTATTAGCTCTCGCTAGTTCTATTTTTATGTAACTATTTTTTTATCCTCCCCTTTCTCGCCTTGTAGGTTATACGGGGTTCCCCGGGCCAGGGGAGAGGGTGGGGGATTGATGCCGAGTTTATTTAAATTTTCCCCTGGCTCCGGGTTTTGGACTTGCTATCATCGTATTTCCAAATTGCCATGGGCAACGCGTAATTTCTAACGCGCTTGCCCACTCGTCCATCCCGCCATCCAACTAATGTTAGACATCTGCTCAAACCTTCAATAAATATAACATCAAGTTTGAACGAAATCGTCAACGAAAAATAATTATAAATGTAGAATGTAGCCCCCACTATCCCTCTTACCCCCACCCCTACCCTTCGCTATTTGTATGTGCCTTATGTTAAACATCTTCTTAACCCATCAATAAACATCATACCAAGTTTGAACGAATTCCATCGACAAAAAGTGATTAAAAATATAGAAGTTATTAAAAATCCGTCAACGTTAAGTATTTTTTGCACCATGAATGCTGGATTGGGACCACTGTGCGTTGTAATGCATGACGATTCACCTTCACGATACATTTACAAAAAGCAACTCGTAGTATAAGATAAGCAAGCAGTAAAAAGAAACTTGACTGTTGATGAAATTAGGTCCATTAAAAAAATAAATAGGAAATAATGAATCGAAAAGTACTGAAAACTTCCAAATTATGCTATATAGATACTCTATAACTTATCGAGGTATACAAATAAGCATATAAATGTGGAAAAATTTGTGAATGGCGTTTACAAATTATCGAAACACGTTGATTTCTAATCTAAGTAAGATCGTAAGTGAACTAGATAAGGTAAAGAGCTCCTACTGGGAAAAAGCAAGTCGTGTGACATGCGCATTACTGGTCGTGTTCTCGCCCTATTCACTATCTCGTGCTCACTCCAACTAAATGGAGATTTCACGACCCGTCACTTCAAGGTCGTGCACTACCAACATTCCTACTACCACTAGTTCACACGTGGTAGTGACCACGACTGACTAACCGGCAGGTAGTGCTCTCGCCCAATTCACGACCCCGCGTGAACCCACCTTTATTCTGGATAGCATATAAATCCAAAGTGGACTGTATACAAATAAAAATAACGAGTTTTAATAATTTTCTCCCGAACAATAGTCTCCCGAAACATTAAATTATTGAAAATTAGTTTGGGACTCACCAGCATTCGACTTCAAATGGACTACACTCTTTTCTTCTTCTTAATCGTAGTCTTGATAAGAGCCTCTTCCATGTCCCTAAATTTTCAATAAACCAAATGGTTCGGGAATACTAATGATAATATTTTAAGTTTTATTTAAAAATGGTGCTCTACTAAATTTTAGCAAGTAAACTGACAGACTGAAAAGAATTTCTATGTGCCATATGGGAAAATAAAAAAAATGACGTTCAAAACAATAAGGCCCGACAGAGCCGGACCAACTGTTATTTATAATATTTAAATAAAAAAATCTGGTGCGTGCGCGCAACACACAACTTTCACTTACCAACTTACTTAGATTAGAAATTGACGTGTTTTGCTAAATATCATTTCCCAAAGTCACACATTTTTCTACATTCATATCTTATTTTTGTTAATCGTTAAAGCCGTTTTTGAGTAAATAAAAAAACCCCGTGAAAATAATACAAAATTTATTAAGTAAAGTCCCCCCTCCCATAGATCAATTTTGATGAAAATTTTACAGTCATATCTCGGGCATATAAATACATCAAATACCAAGTTTGATCAAAATCGTTAAAACCGTTTTTGAGTAAATAAAAAAACACGTGAAAATGATACAAAATTTATTAAGTAAAGTCCCCTCTCCGGTTGATTAATTGTGATGAAATATTGGTTATCACATCTTTGGCATATAAATACAACAAATACCAAGTTTGATCAAAATCGTTAAAACCGTTTTTGAGTAAATAAAAAAAACATGTGAAAATGATACAAAATTTATTAAGTAAAGTCCCCCCTCCGGTTGATCAATTTTGATGAAATTTTAACAGTCATATTTCAGGCATATAAATAGATGAAATACTCAGTTTAATCAAAATCGTTAGAGCCGTTTTTGAGAAAATCGAAAAAAACTTAAAAAGTTATTAAATAAAGTACCCCCTCCCTTTGAGCAAATTTGATGAAATTTTTGCTGTCACATCGCGGGCTTATACATACTCTAAATACCCAATTTCAGGTTCGCACGGTTTATAGTTTTTGAGCTAGTCTGTTCACACACACACACACACACACACACAGACACACACACACACACACACACACACACACACACAGACCATTTCGCGGGACTTGGTTATTTTGACTCAGGGGACCCCAAAACGTGTATTTCCGTTGAAAACCGGAAGTCGAAAATTTTCACGATCGCAATACTTCCACTTACTATATATTTCATATATAGGTAAGTGAAAGTAAAAATCTGGTGCGTGCACGCACCACACAACTTTCACTTACCAACTTACTTAGATTAGAAATTAATGTGTTTTGTTAATTGCTACTTCTCAAACTTATACATTTTCCACATTCATTTCTTATTTTTGTTTTCATTTTCTCCAAAAAAAAAAACACTAATTTCTTTTATATAATTTTTATTTGAAGAGAAAAGATTTGGCTCCGCCGGGAATCGAACCCGGGTCTTCCGCGTGACATGCGCGGTATGCTATCCATTACACCACGGAGTCGCTTCCAAACGGTGCCAAATCCTTCCTCTTCACTGACACCTCTCCCAACGGTCTCGCAAGTTTTGCGAGTATTTACGGGAGATGGACATATCGCGCATTTCGCGCGGAAGGCCCGGGTTCGATTCCCGGCGGAGCCAAATCTTTTCTCTTCAAAAATAGATTATTTAAAATAATTTAAAAAATAGGTGGTTACTCCACAATGATGGTTAAATTTATAATTTCTTTTATTATTATATAAAAGTTTTTACTTGTGATAGGAATTCGGCAATGCAAGCATAATATTCCGAGTCTTCTGATTTTATAATTCGCTATGTACTTGTTGAATATTTCATTTAGTTCCCATGAAACAAATAATTTTCATTAAATGAATAGAACATCTTTTATTATAACGCATTGGTTTGTCGTTAAAGGCGTTCGGCGCATGCGTGATCTCAAGGTGTTTTATGAGTTGACGGAATATTTTTCTTTTTTTCTCCTGTATATGTTTACTTGATATTTTTTCATATTTCATATTTAGCCATTTCTTATTTTTAGGCGTGATGAGAGACAGTTAATTTTTCAATATAAACTAAAACAAAGGTACTTTATAGGAAAACAAAAAAGGCCCCTTCCCCATTTAAGCCTCCTCAGAAAATTTAATTACTGATAAAACTTACCTGATATTATTGAACACCTAATTTTCATTAAACGTGACGAATTTGATCAAAATCATTAAAAATGCTCCCTCCGTTTGACCAATTTTGATGAAATGTTGGCTGTCACATCTTTGGCATATACATACATCAAATACCCAGTTTGATCAAAATCTATAAAGCCGTTTTTGAGTAAATAAAAAAATAAAACACATGAAAATGGTAGGTACAAAATTTATGAAGTAAAGTCCCCCCTCCGGTTGATCAATTTTTATGAAATTTTTATAGTCATATCTCGCGCATATTAATACATCAAATACTCAGTTTAATTAAAATCGTTAGAGCCGTTTTTGAGAAAATTGAAAAAAAAAACCTAAAAATTTATCAAATAAAGTACCCCCACCCTTTGATCAATTTTGATGAATTTTATGCCGTTACATCGCGGGCATATACATACACTAAATACCCAATTTCAGGTTCGCACGGTTAATAGTTTTTGAGTTAGTCTGTTCACACACACACAGACCATTTCGCGGGACTTGGTTATTTCGACTCAGGGAACCCCAAAACGTGTATTTCCGTTGAAAACTGGAAGTCGAAATTTTTCACGATCGCAATACTTCCACTTACTATATATTTCATGTATAGGTAAGTGAAAGTAAAAAAGCTAGTATTAACAAACAGAATTATATCTCTATCACCTTTATTTATATAGATTGGATGAGGAATTTATGCTAAATGCATAATAAAATGCCAGATTAGGAAGTAAGAAAACACAATGAGGACCCCAAGGTACCCGAGTATTTATAAAAATTTGAAATATCCGTAGAGAATAATGGAACCCCACAAAAAGAGAATCCATTTTTAAAAAATGATTTGTGACGACGAAATTCGAAACACTTCTTGTTAATAAGTCAAATAGTGGTACAAAGAGCTTAAATTCCTCTCAGATTTAACTTTGAAACACTTCTCGTTCATAGGTTATCAAATGGAAATAACAGGTGTCCATTTAAAGCTTTGGAAGGGGAATCAATCGCCAAATGTTAATAAGTAAAGTTGGGGTTAAATTTAACTTAACTTTTTGTCTATTCATTCGATTTCGAACATTCTGGTTCAAACCTTTATTGTTTCCTTAATCAGAGAAACAAGAAATATATATTGTTTTCATTAACAAAATTCTGCTTTTAGTTTTTTAAATCCGTATTTCGTTTTATTAGATTTCAATTATTATAAATTCAATCATCAATTGCTAGTAATTTATTAATCTAAATACACTGAACGAACGAAATACTTTTGGCTGCTGAATCAGAAAAAAAAAAATTCTGTTTTAAAGCTTTCCCTGATTGAATGAGGTATGCATGGAAAATGAGCTTGTGATTTATGTTCACATCCCTCTGCCTAAATTGAATTCTACTTTTAAAAATATCATACATTTACCACAAATGTATTCACTTTTTCCCCGTAATGTAATAGAGACCTTTCCGAATCCTAGAACATGGGTTTAGGGCGTTAGGAATGCCTAATACATATACAGGTCCATGCCTAAGTTTCTAGCCTCCCTGAGCCAAAATCACTCATAATTCAATGTTTTTCCCCACCTTCTAAAATTATTGAATCTTAAATATCCCAAAACCGCTTTAAAGTAGCTTTCAAATCCTAAAATTTTTTCAAAAAGATGCTTTTTACAATACAAAAATATTTATATGACATTAATTATTTTCCAGAAATTGTAAATGCTTGAATTAATTAAAAATATACGTGTATGTGATTATTGATTAAAATAAAAGTAACATTTATACAAATGTATAGAACTATTGAAAAATTTAAAAGATTTTTTTTCTGAAAATTAATTTTTTTAAAGTCGATTATCTCAGAAAAAAACCAAATAATTTTGAAAAATATTTTTCTTTGATGTTCATTTGTAGGTATATTTTTTAAAAAGATTTTTCTTAATTGAAATTCTTAACTTACTTGCCAATAATATTATAAATGCTCAATTATTTTAAGAACATTCGGTGCAATTTTTTGAGGGCCATATTATTTTCGTTATAAGAAAATAAATCACAATTCCAGTATAATTATTATTTTTTTTAAAATGTCTAAATAACTAATTCAATTATATCATCACATTCGCTGATTGTTGCTGATGGTTGAGATGTGTCAATAAAGTTATAAAGAAAAAAAAATATTTTTTTCTAAATTATATTTTTTTTTTCCTAAGTACTTATTCCACCTTTATATGTAAACAATTTTTACTATGATTTTTCTTTGAGTGCATAGAGCCTGATTTCACGATTATTTTTTTGAATCGAAGTTCGGCACCAAACTTTCACTATTATTCATTAAAATGGTCGAATAGAACTGTTTATATGGTTAATTTTTTTCATAAATCTCGATAAAAATGTTTTAGTTCATTTATTGATCGGTCTGTCTGTAAACAGGAATGTTGTCCTGTCTATTGTGATCGCCTCAGGCAGTCAAATAGTAAAGCAGCTTTTGCTAACTTATATACTTGAATGATATGTTTTTTTTACCAAAAATGTTCGTGATTATTTGACGGCTCGATACATATGGATCATATTGGTCACATATTTAAGAAGAATCAAATAAGCATCTATTATTTCTTTCAATTTTTTAATACCTCCAATAATTTTCAAACTGAATGCATTTTATCGATGAGAAAAATATACATATAAAAATGTGTAGGTTTTTATTGTATACAGACCCCCGAAAGATTTTTTTGAACACTTGTTTCATATGAACGTTATTGGTTAATACTTCAAATCGGCTTTTGAATATTAAGATTCATCAGTTTTTAAGTAGATAGAGCAGAACTTTGAATACTGAACAATTTTGATGTAGGATGGCCAAAAGCTTACGCACACAACTAATAATTCGAGTAGCCAAAATGAGGAGCGGGAATGAAGTTGAGAAAAACTCTTTTAAAAAACTTTTTCTAACTGGAGCAGTTTTTAAAGTCTATATTTTGTATTTACCAACTGTTTTCCATATTTCAAGGTTTCTTGCACCGCTATGGTCACGTAATAGAGTCAGAGAGAGTTATAATTCATTTTTGAGTAGCAGGTATACGATAAATAACAATGTATAAAAATGTTTAATAAGATACAAATAAAATACAATGAAAAATTCGAAAAAAAAAAAAATTGTAACTAAAAATATTTCTGTAGAAAAAAAAAATTCGGCGTGGAGTTTAGCATGACAGGAGTAAACGTTCCATTATAAAATGTATATAAATATACGAATTTCCAAGATGGCTCCCAGAGGCTTAATATAAAATATATTAATTAGAAACGATAAGTTTTTATGTATGGCGCAATTAGTATTTCAACTATATTGTTAATATTTAAAGATTTTAATAAACAAGGAAGAAGGAAAGTCCTTAAGAAATCGACGGGAAAACTGAAATTTCCCTAGTCTTAATGTGAAAATATTTTTGTCGCTAAACTTCATTATATACTTTTGAAACTAATATCTTAAAGGAAATTCAACTGTGAGTAATTTTCTAAAGAGAATTTTTATCAAACCTTATTGCTCTTTTCTCCATGAATAGATGTATCCAAACTGAGATATATTTTGCGCTAAAGAGATAAACTTTGCCCATGAGGAAAAGATAAATGTCTAAATTCAAACTTTTTTCACTAGATTGCTAAAAAAAATCCTTGTGTAGGAGTACAAACTTTGATTCTAACTCTCATAACTGTTTATTTTATACTATTTAACTCAACGTTTACTTTCCTAGTCTTTTTATGCCATGTGACATGAGATTTAGAAATCTTAAGAGTGATGGAAAAATAAAATAATCGTGAATCGATTTCTTCTGAGACAATATCAGAAAAAAGGTTGAAGCATAAAGACAGTCAACGAAATGCGGCCGCACTTTGGTTCAAGCGTTTCGACTATCCTAATATCAGTATTGTAATAATATATAACAATAGTTGTAAAGTACTTTGCTCAAGTTACTAGGTAAATAAATTCCTGGTTTCAATCACTTCCATAAAATCATGGATGTGCTCATTCCTGGTTTCAGATCACGAATTCCATCAAATATACAAATATTTGTTGTTGTTCGTTTGTTTGTTGGTATAACGACACTTTATGGCATTAAGGCTAATCGGACGACTTTAAAGTAGGTGTCTTAAATTTTTCCAATCCAGGTATAATTAAGATAGGTATCTTTTAGGAGTTCCTGACATCGTACAGGCTCAGGACCTCCATTTTGAGGTCCTATCTAAGGGACGGCATAGCCAAGAATTTTTACCCCCTTTAAAAAATCTTAGGACGGGACGTTACCCGCGACCTTTAGTATTGTAGTTTGCTATGATAACCACTACACTATAGGTGTATGACCCATTACCAATATTTTTCATTAATATATGAATGTTAAAATTTTGAATTTTTTAGCTAATTTGATTTACTGCTATAGTTAAAATATAAATTAAGGTACATCCAAATCACTTGTTCTATGGAAGACGACTGGTCTAACTCAAAGTAACGATTTTTACGAGAGCCAATTGAAGTTTCTTCTTTTCCGATTCATTGTTATTCGTCACCTGCTATATCCGATTGGTGAAATTGCTTACTAATATATAATGGAATGGTCTGCATGTTATGAACTGTGTTTCAAAAGAATAGTTGAGGAAAACTGGAAGTTGACTCCTGAAAAAAAGCAAAAAAAATATGCGATTTTGAGTTTGACTAGCCGTGCATAGGATATTGAAACTATTTGAAAACATCAAAAACGATTTCGATATATTGAAAAAAAGAGATTGGGCGTAATTGTGAAATTTTAATTGTTTTATGTGTAAATGCAATATTTAATTAAATGTTCGGGTATCCAAAATGTGATTAATGAGATTCTAATTATCTTAGTATTAGGTTCCCCCTGGATTTGGTTAAATAAATTCATGACTTAATTTCGGTAGATCAATAGAATTTCATTTAAATACTCGTAGGAAGATATTTTTATTTATTTCAGTCATACATTTATTTGTTCCATTATATTTCTATTTATTGACTTTTCACAAAATATAATATCCTCGTCAATTTTATAAACAGTTTAGTGTGTAAAATTAATAATCGTTTAATAATTAGATTCGTTCGATTTTTTTTGTTATATAGTTTTGAATTGCACTTTATGAATAACGGTATGTTATGAATCGCATAATGTATGACTAATATTATGCTACAGTTTACTGTAGTTTGTTTGTTTAACGTCACTTCATGCCACTAATGCTAATCGGACAATGCTACAGTGGGAGTCCTAAATTTGCCTATCCAGCTATAATTAAGATAGGTATCTCTAACGTGTACCTTAAATCGTAAAGGCTCTGGACCTCCAGAGAGACCCGCAGAGTAAAAATTCCAATATTTTGTTTCTTTTGTTTTTTTATATCTCAGAAAATCCTCTCAAAGTGTTATAATTTTAACAAAAAGTCTTTCTGTAGCAAACAGAAGAAAATACTTGTCCACTTGTTCAAATTTGCGCATGTTTAACAAGAGGGTCTTATGTCAGCCTACTTGCAAATATTAGTCCTAAATATTTAATGGAGATTTGTGGAGTATGCGGAAGAGATTTGTTGGCGGTGTATACTACTAGGCAAATATATAAATGTAAATTTACGATCATTTTATTATTTATATATTACTTCAGATTTCAAAGTGCAAAACGAATTTGTGACCTCTTACTAGAACGTGAATTGAATTTTGTTATTTAATGGTTAAAGTTTATTTTTCGATATGGATTCACAAAATTTTGATTATAAGCATAACTTTTTTTAACATTGAATTCACATTCTTCATATAAGAAATAAATTAAATTACAGCAAAAAAATCTGATTAATGAGCTGCTTAAGGAATATAATGATTTTCAATAGTATTAGAGAGTATGTTGATAATTTTATTACATTGTTTTAATTATTTGTATTGATTGTTAAAATTCACTATTAATAATAAATTATATATAGTAAGGCGCTTTAATTTATTAGCAAAAAGTTCGGTTTCAAACGCATAACTTTAAGGCTGTATTAATTAATTTTAAATTAAAATTTTGTAGCTGTCACTTGTTTATTAAATATCTAACGAAAATCGGAATTTATTTGAATGTTATGTTATTTGAATATAATTCCGAAACACCTCCGACCAAATATTTGGAGCACTGCTGTTCAATTTTATTTTCTTAGATCTTACTTAAACATACATGACAAATATTAATGTGCTTCTATGCTTTATTTTATTTTGAAAGTTAATGTATTTCTGCGATAATTCTCTATAATGATTTTATTATTCATATCGCTAATCTTCTCAAAGGGTCAAAGCACGAATAAATGATAAATATATGTCATATTATCTCCCTATAGTTCATATATATCAACTATGACCTTAGTATTCACTATCTAATATCGAGGCTTGGGATATTTGCCATATCAGCCTCTATTTCACAAGTGTTTGTCCTTTACCCTACAAATAATTTATTTAATTAACAATTGTTTACAGACAATTACAGGGCATTGACAATTGCCAAGAGTAAATACTGAAGCTAGTTTATCTGCCACATCCAACATCACCGATTTTTTAATTATAAATAATTCTTAAGTAACCACGATTTCTGTGAGTGCTTAATAGAAAAAATTAATGTATTCTCTATGCAGTTATTTTAGATTTCATAGATTATATTCATGATGTCGCTCACGCAAACATGCAATCATCTTTTCGGTCTATATTAATTTCAATAGAATTTAAATTAAATAAAGAACGGGTTAATTGCTCATGTTTAACTTCGATGTGTTTATTTTAAATACCGAATTTAGTAAACATAATATATTCGTAGATGATATTCCTTTGGCTGTCATTGGGTTTAACCTGAAATTTATATTTTCTTGTAATGGTTGATTATGAGAAATCGTTCCCGACAGTAGAATGGTTTAACCACATATGTACATTTGCCATAAAACAAGAACGAAACGATACAAATTTCGGTTCCGAACACCGAATTTTATTAACGGCAAATTTGGGAAGATTCGTATCACAAGATAGGCAGAGAAAGATAATGTAGTTTTAGGTAAGATCTAAAAGGGCTGCGTAACACACAGAAAACATATTTCTTAAAACACTTATTATATTGATAATTTCATTTCTGATCCCTAAAAAAATATTGTTGACATACTTATGAAAATTAGTTGATTATATCTGTAGAAAGAAGAAAAATATGTACTTCAGTACAGAATCAAAACATTGATGACCCATTTTCTCATTAGTTTATATACAAATATTATTAGAGAGTGATCCTTTCGGTAAAATTATTTAATTTTTTTTTTTTTTTTTTTATCTCAAAGTCAACTATCAAATTAAAAAGAACGGGAATGCATACATTTAGGAAAATTAAAACATACATTAACTCTAGAAATTGGAATATTCCGTTCGGCAACTGAGAACCTCATATATACCAAGAATAAGGTTGGCCGCTTTCATATTTCAGGAATAAACCAAGAGATTTTTCTCATTTAAAGGAAAAGCCATTATTTTTACTCTCTCCCGAGGTATAAGGAAAATATTTTATGCACCCTGAAAATTTTATCTGCGGTCTTCAGCTAGTATTCAGACCTCAAAGTACCCCTATGGTTAGAAAAATAAAATATTTTCTCATGAACTTTACTTAAAGTAGTACCTCGCATCCTTTATTTACATCATGGTAATATAGTTGAGCTCGAAATTGATTACACATCAATAAATAACTGCATAAGATCCTTTTATAAGAATTTAAGCATCCTTAATAAAAATAAACCGTTTTTTAAATTTTAGAATACCTCCAGGTTTTCTTTACATTTTAAGACAATGCGGTTTAAAAAATAGCAAAAATCAAAATATAAAAACTAAATTCTTTTGAATTAAATCGAAAGAGTAAAGGGACTAAAAAAAAAAAAAATTTAAATTGAGTGGAATCATGGCTCTAAAGGTAGAAGCTACCTAGATGGTTAGCTATTGGAGATGGAAATTGGAAAGACCAAATATAGGGGGTAGGCGCCTTAAAATAAAATAAATATGAAAAATGGAATGAACTAATTTTTATAAAATTTCTCTTTAAAAAAGAAAAATATTTGTTACATATAATCAGCCAGTATGTTTGGTTTTCTTAATCACGTCATGAAAGGTTTTTATAAATATGAATAGGTATATTTTGAACAAAATTTAAAGATATTACAAAACGGAAAAAACAAAACAAAAAAAAAACGTCAGGAAAAATAAAGTCACTTATACTTACACATAAGGGTAAGCCTGGTTTTTGGAAAAAAGAAAAATAAAAGATCAAAGCGAAAAGCAATTTTTGTTTAATTTCATCTTTAACTAATTAAACCCCAAAGTTTTTCAGCTTATTATTTTATATTATTATATTATTATATTATTATTTTATAATAATAAATCAGTAGAAAAACATTATGAATTATGCTAATAATGATGTGCGTATTTACTGAAAAAGACTAAGATTCCAGGAAACTTTTGAAATAATTTAAACTAGTTTTAATTATTATTTTCAACTCTGGCAAACCTGTTTGAAAAAAAATATAATATCGATGTATCATCGTAATAAAGTAATATATTATTCTATATGCTCAAAAAATGTTTCAATGCGATTAAAAAATATGTAATTATCAAAGAAATATGTATTTCAATTAAATGACGCGGATTTAAGAAAGAATATTTAAACAGACTTTAAGTTCCCAACCCTTTAGTATCAATGCCATTAATCATAGAACCCGCCAGTGGATACAATTGGACTAGACACGCACCTCGAGACTTAGGCAAGACACTAAGTGAATCGAAAGCTGTTGAGCATTTATTCGCAAACATGGATCCCATCAAGCGAAGGAATTTACGAGGCAACTAATTGGCTTCCTGAGTGATGAATTGCTGAATATATTATAACCAGCTTTGCCGCTCCTTGAATAATTACTGCATGTTAGGGCGCCCCGACCCTTAGCTCCAAATGTTTGGCCTAATGCTCTTGGCCAAATGAAGTTATTATCAGTCCACTATTCCCCCATCTTTCTCCCCCCACCCCTCTTTAGTTATAACGACTAGTTCTGTGTCATATCAGCTATACATGATTAAATAATTCCAACTGTATATTAATTCAACCATAGAGGACTATACGATCATAATGATCGTTTATTTTCAATACTTTCATAAAATAGTGCTCTAATCTTGAGAATCCGCGCTTTGGGTGGATTTTATATTGTTATTTTTTCTTGATTTGTTTCCATGAATCTAATTTACTTTCCTAACCCCTTGACTATACTAAATTTTATTGGACTCTACGAGAAAAAATCCACTTCAAGGATATAACAATTTGTTTATATTATGCAAGGTCACATGATCCAAAATATGATGAGAAACTTTATATATTTATATAAATTATATGTGAGGGTCTTTGTCCGTCTTTAGGCGGACAGGGGGTAATCCCATGGTTATTATTAATTTTATTATATTATTTTATATTAAGGATTTAAAAAATATAAATATTTCTTCTTATGTATCTAGTTATTTATTTTATTTTTGTAATTAATTTATTTCTTAAATTATATTTTATTTACTCATTTGCTATAATAATTGTATTTTTTTACGATTGTTAATTTAATTATTTATTTCCTATTGTTCAGTTAGTAAATAAGTAAGTAAATAAAAAAAAAGGCATTGTTGATCAAGCTGTTATACGTCCTTAAAGCTTATAAAACTAACCAATTTTTTTTTTTTTTTAATTCAAACTATAGTTAATAATTGTATACAGTAAAATCTAAATTGCGCCTAATTTTAAGCGACAAATATATAGTTAATTACTACTAAAAGTTTGTTTTTCAGTTTATTACTTTAATATTCAAAATTATTATTTAAAGATAGTTATATATCATTTAAGATCTAGGAGATATTATAGTATTTCATGGAAACTAATGTAGGACACATTAGTATTAGGTTTGAATTGAAAATAATGGTATGTTAAATTCAATTAATCGATTTGTACCGAGAACAAGGAGGCAAGATATCGATCGAGAAGACGAAGAGAGGACGGAAAGCGGAGCCGAGATCAAACGAAGGGCCTAATTACCAACTGTGGGCAGTGGCTAATAATGCGGTCTGCCTTATCACAAAGTTTCGCCCCTAACAAGACAAACTAGCTACTGTAGGCTATACTTACCCTAGCAATATAGGCCAACAATTAACAACTAAATCCTTTTGTACGGCTAACGAACGGCCCAGCATCCTAGGCTCAGCATCTGGATCCACAAGTCCTCTCTCATGATGCGAGGGCTAGGTCTGAATAGGTAATAGCCACTCTATCAGGCGGGTACATATATAGGATAGAATGTTTATTTTTATAAGTAAGGAACAGAAGATTAACCAAAGGCATAGTCATGGAACTATCAATATAAAAAAGCGAAAACTCCATAAGACACTTCCATTGTATAAAGAGATATAATTTGGAAGAAAAATAAATATATAAATATAAATATTTAAATATATGTCGGTGTAAATATGGGTAAGAAAAATAGTGTCAGCTTCTAAAAGCAGAGTAAAATGCTACACATTCACCTAAGAATGTCATGGTATCATAAAATATTTTGATATTTCATTTTGGCCGTTTTAAACAAAGAAAAATATTTCTTGAACCTAAATACACAAAGTTCAAAACGAGAAATCCGGCCCACTAGACCAGTGTGGGTGGTTGAGAAGTCCTTATCAGCAAAGACTTAGAACCTCACACCCTTGCCTTCGCAACAACTTCCACTGACGGTATTTTCCAGGCTCCCTTGCGGTTTCCAGTAAGCTGTTGCCTTTAGCCTCTGATGTAAGTTGCTACGAAACATTAACGGCGTTAAGGCACAAGCTTTCTGATTCTTCTGTCGTACCTATAAATAATGCTAAATTTTCATTGAGTTCTCCGTGGAACTAAATTTCATTCCATAACCTCCACCAAAATTATCACAAAAGTCAACTTACTCAAATGATCAACGCCAGCTGAAATTAAACACAATTATTAACACATCCTTCTTTATAAAAAATTCACTTTCTTGTTTGTGTTTTTACTTTCACTCACCTATATGAAATCTAAAGTAAGGAAAATTATTGCGATTCAAATTTTTTATATATATTTTTTATAACCTATAAAGATAAAAATAATCATAATATTTTTACATTCATTCGGAGCAAATACCCCAAAAATATTAAGCCATGTGCGTATGTCAATCTAGGAATGCGGTCTGTGTCTAAGAGGATTTGATGATTAATAATAATAAATATGAAGATAAATAATAGTTTTTATTTCTAGCGGTGGCCCTAGGATTTTTTAATGGGAGTAAAAAATCCTTAGCTATGCCGTCCCTCGGATAGGACGTAAAATGGAGGTCCTGAGCTTGTACGATGTCAGGTACTCGTTAAAGATCCCTATCCTAATTATACCTGGATAGGCAAAATTTAGGACTCCTACTGTAGCATCGTCCGATTAGCATAAAAATGGACGTTAAACAAACAAACAAACAAACAAACAATAGCTTTTATAAATATTTATAACGATGAATTGTTCATGAAATTCTTTCGAAAAATCCATTAAATTATAAGTATCTCTATCAGCTTGGTAAAATAAATGCTGTAATAGCAATGATTCATATTTTAATGATTTGATTCATTATTATAATATAAATAAAATACTATTTGAAGTCATTACTGCTTTGGATAGTTTCCGATAAAATAATTACTGCATTAAAAACATAAAAAGAAAGAAAAAAGTTTCCAAATTAAACATCAATAATTTTCAGGGAAATAATCTCAAGAAGGCTTAGTTCCATTTAGCTAATTACCCCGACTCGACCGTAACAATGTTATGTAAATTATTCCCACGCCACTCCCCCTCCTCCAGCTGAGAGTATGTCCCTTAATATATTTCGGGTATTTAGATATACCCTGAGGTGATAAAAATTCAAATTACGGATTAATAGTAAAGTGATATTTTGTTTGTTAATTATTCCTGTCTAGTGATGAATAAAATCATCTTGAAAAACAGAGAATAATTCTTTGAAATGTTTTGCTCAATGTGATGATTAAACTTTAAATCATCTCAATGTATTCTATGTGTGACTATTTAAGAATTCCTAAAAATAAATCATGATAATATGGTAATGAAATAGGAAAAAATATCTCTATATTAATTGTTGCCACAAGTATTATCATTTCTAAAAAAAAAACTAGATGTACTTACGACCCTCCTGATGAAATTTCTGGAGAAAATGATTATAATTTCAATTTCTAGTAATATTACGAATATGCACTGAGATTCTTGTTGAAAATTACATGGGTGAGTGGGCAGTAAACAATGAATGTGCGTTTCCTGGAGCATAAGAGGTCTTATACTTCATATTAGCTCAAACGATAACATTCCCGTCGCTTATGTGAGTTTCTTCAGACCTCCGGAAGGGACTCATACCGACTCGCTTAGGAATAATAATTATAATTCTCTAAAATCACCCAGATGTTTATACCAGTCCGTGATACCTCAGCATTCTCCATCAGCCTTAATTCATGGATCTTGACTAAGTTATCACAAGTTTCAAGTCTTTGGAACAAGCTTTGAATAGTACGGTTGCTATTTGAACAGCCAACAGGTGGAACTCTTCCGAACATGAATTTCATCCAAAAATATTAGTAATTTCGATTGGTTACGAAAAGGAGTAAGACGGTTGGGTTCATTTTCATTTTCAATCGTTTTTTATAATTTATTGGTAACATTAAGACGATTGAGAGATAATCCCTATGTCCATCACCTCTGACCAAGTTTCTGAGCTGCCCATACACAACAGATCGATCAGTAAATCTTTCTTGGTTTTTTAAGCTAATTACATGGCTACATAAGGAATACATGGAGAGAATGGAGTACCATAAAGGAATTCAACTGTAGATGAATCAATATTTATTATCTCCATTCAGATCCGATAAATTCATGAGGATGCTAAGGTGGCGCCTTGACTATCTTGGTTTATTTCTATCAGTGCATTATCTTTAGTTGTTAATATTATTTAAAGTTTCTATTTTGAAAGATATACCATCCTTTTACGACATCATATTTTGTGGCATATGGAAGCGATCAATATGGATGTACCCATGCAACGTTTTCGTTGCAACTACCCCTTCACTCGCAAGTTTTTAGAATGGCTGTATGATCCAAGTTACTCTATCATCATCATTTCCAACTACCGACTCACCTTATTTCTCTCATGTGAACTGATTCTTGTTTTGATAAACAGGGATTGTAAAGATCTTCTGTGAGACACTACTGTATGTATGTTCGCTATGTATATGGTAATGATTCTTACCAGCTATGGTTGAACTTAAAATTTATTTTTTGTTCCAATATCTACCTAATCTTGCAATCGACGGACGTGATATCATAACCACATTAGATGGCATAATCAATCTCATCAATGCTCGGCCGACCTAATACAGACGGACGTTAGACATAATTATAGTTTCCTGAAACATAACGAGACGGGGCCAGTATGATAGGGCAGAGAGGAGTATTACCTGAGGGAGGTGTAGCCTACCAAATTGAATGTCCTGTCAGTGAGGGGTCATTGTCAGCCGTGATAAATGCCTCTGTATATAGTATGCTAATTTAGTCCGTGGCCGCCTCATCCTGCCGTTAGGGGCGCCGCAATATCTGGACCTGTTTAAATAACTATCCTCAGGAGCAGCATATCCGATCAGGAAAATGACTTATGAATCATTGAAAAGGCCTTGTTTCAACATATGACGAAATTAGGATAGATGCTAATTTAATTTACTTATAAGGAAATATCTGTATTCATCCTTAAATAATATTTCATCCACACATCAGAATCACGGATAAGCTTAAACCAAAAGATAAATTCCTGATTCGTGTCGTTCTTTTTTTCTTTCGAGATATATTACATATAAATTACAACTACTAAACTGTCTGTTGAATTCAATAATAAAGTTATAAGAATCAAAGCCTTAAATTTTTATTAGTGACAGTTTCCTTTCCATAAATCGCTTGAAATTCCAATGTTGAGGGATAAGAAAGGATGGTAAAACTAAAAATTGTACATTTTTCAGGAGAAGACATTAAAGTCATTCATTGTTTTACAATATTGTTTATCTCAGTATTTAACAAGTCACCCAATAAAACATTAAATATTCAGATAAAACTTATTCAATATTTGAAAACAATTAAAACTGTTAGTTACACTAAACTGAATACTTTTCTGAATTAACGATTTATACACGATGGTCACAGTTCTACATTATGTAGTTATAGTGAAAGCTCTCGGATGTGTACAATTTTTTCCATTGTTGTACAGTTATTTCACTTATATTACGATATACAGAAACAGCTATTAAATGTAATCGTGAATCATAAAGGTCTCCGTGTAACAAAACATCTTATTTATGGCTTTGGTTTTTCCAAGCTACTTTTCTCTTGGAACGAATCATAGATTTTTGTAAAAACAGTAAATTTTTGCTGATTAAGTGAAATATAAGTAAAAACAGAATACGTTTATCGAAATCATAAGCAAACACTGTTACAGAATAAAATGCTCTCACGTCTTGCTCTCCAATTCTAGTTCCTCAAAGGAAACATTATGGAACGTTTTACTGATTTAATTTTATGATATGGCACTTATAATATTTATATTATAATATTTTGCAATATTTTCTTTTAATGTTCAGTCAATAATAAACAGCTATATTATGGCGAAGTTTCGAGATTACATTGTTCTCATTATCATTTAATGTTGCTGATGGATATTGCTATATAAGCCTAAGATATACAAAGATGAGAACAAAATAATCCCGAAACGTCACCATAATATAGTTTATTATTGACTGAACCTCAAGAACCCTATTATAACAGTCAAGAAACATGTATAATTAAATACGTAAAAATGCACATTTATACTAGTAATTAATTAAAATAGAAGTTAAAGGAGCACATATAGAAATATTCTGATCTTTTTTTGAACAGCTTACGCGTTTACTTCATCCATGCCCCAGCTCCGACACAAGAGGCAGAGTAATACGGTTGGTCGAAAACAAATGGACCGGCAAAGTAATCTGTCCCGGTAACTTTACGAATAAACCGAACTTGTTTCACTTACTGAAACACACTCCTCATAAATCCGGCAACTAGTTTTGAAACTTACAAGCTAGGAAAAATGTTTCAGTAATTTATGAGATTTAAAAGGCCCAAAGTTTACTCGATATGGGTTATATGAACGTTTCTCTTTTCTTTTTTTTTATGTTACTATACTTTTTTTTTTATTACAACATAATTTTAATAGTTTTTGAGATAAAATTATCAATGGAATGGGAATGAGGTGAAATTAATGACTCCTCATTTAATTTGATTTACATTTATTATGACTCAACAACGATCGTTAGATATAAACTGATGCTTATTTTTTTTATGTTATCTATTCAAAGAATTAAATAAATATTAAATCCTTCGATAACAAGTAGAGTGACTGAATGAAAACATCAATAAATAAAATAAAGAGAATTGGAATCAAGTTACTGAAAACTAAAAGAAGTCAAACAAGAAATTCTCCCAAGGAAAACTACTTTCAGAAAGCCAAGAATAATCTTACATAGTCTTAGAATCGGACAAACAGCATTCACCTACGGATTTTTAATAAAAGGCTGGGAATCATATAATCATTTCTGTTTTTGTTCAATGCCCTAAATTTGGATATGGCAATATAATTTGTGGCACGCAATAAGGGATTACATTACCCTATTGGTACAACCAACCTTTTCTAACCAGTATGAGAAGGTCGGTATTTTTTTATGTGGGTCTGCCACAAAATAAAAGTTTACCCGGCTATGTAGGATTCGAACGATGATAAATTAACGCTCTTTTTACATTGAAACGCATTGTAACAACTCGCAGTCTGTACTCTGATACTATAAAAAAATAGTTTATATCTACTAATAAAAAATGAAACACTTAATAATGACCAAGAAGTCATGTTGTAATGGTTTTATTTAATCAATGCAAATTTTTATGTTTATACTAGCACATAATACAACAATTGGCACTATCCATTTTTATGACTATTGTGACTCGCTTGTGTAGATCCGTTATAAAATAAATAAATGAAATAAAAAGAAAATATTTTAGTCTTTGCACATTACAATAAACTTGGCATTCTTTGGACTTAAATTGTAAATTCATTTAAGAATGTTTTATATTTTAAGTTCTATTTTCGAACATTAGATTTAACAGCACAACAACTACACAGAGTAACTTACTATATTGCTGTATCACTAGAGCGAAATCAATACTAAAGCAAAAAAAAAAAAAAAAAAATGGTGTATTTATGGATGTCGCTCAAGCGATGGGTGTCTGGTACCAGAGGCTTCTCTTAAAACTCAAAACCGTACTTCCTTATAAATACTGTAACACTTATGTGGGTTAAGAAATATTCATTCAACAAAAATGTACAGTTATCAATGATAACGGCACTTAAATACTTGAGCAGGTTACAAAAATAATAACGTTATAATACACAATCATATGACTTGAGCTACAAAATGTTCTTTTCATTTTAAAAATATATCTTCTTAAAGTAAGGTTATTTATATATATATATATATATATATATATTTTTTAAATATCTTTCTCTTTTTAAATCATTTCATGAGTTCAATCAATAAATTTTCTTTTTGTCCCTGTCAGGTGCTGATCTATTACAATTATAATATTCCTAAGAATAAATATTATAGTGTTCACAACTTAGTTGCATAGTTTATGAGTAATTTCATTATTGTTGCATCATGTTATTTCTGTTTATGGGTGAGCTATTAACAACCATAAGCGCTTGGGTATTTTCCGGCGTGCTGACCCCTGGATCCTAACGTAATAGCAGCCACCATATGTATACATTTATCCGAACAAGGGGTGGGGATGGGGTACGTTCCCCTGCGGAAAGGGAATTCTCCGGCCAATAGTAATATCCCGTTCTGCCCCTAGCCCTAAGTATTTTCCAATTTCCAGTAAGTCCTGGACCATTGGATGCCCGAACCCTTGCTCTACCTGTATTTACCAAACAACAATAGATGGTCCGCATACATCCATTGTTAGCCGTTAATATTTTCTTTATGAACTGATGGCTGGTTCATAACAATCAATAGTTAAATAAGGGAGAATATCCAGCACATACCCATGTTCTTTTCGATAAAATAACTTCTAATCACATCAACACAATACAGAAGTTTTTATATAAGAATTTATTTTCGTCTTTTTACAGCATAAATTTGAGTTATATTGACGTTAAAACAGGACTAGCTATTCTGTAATAACGAATGACTTACTAACCTTTCTAAAAATATTTCATAACGATTTATTTAGTTATCATGCTCCACTAACATTACAAGACCACTTATATAAGTTGAATGACTGGTGCAAAATATGTTAAATTAGACTTGATCATGAGAAATCAAAACATATAACTTTACGTTTCAGGGGTTACACTTTTATTGATTTATATGTACTTTATTACTTCTTTATTAATACTTAACCAATAAAACCTTAACTCAACTTAACGTTTCGGGCCTAATTTGCCCATTCTTAACGCTATTATTTATTGCTTACTCACACTGATATGTGTGATTCATATTCAAGCCTCTCTTCCCCCAGCGAATAGTAGAACTTAGTAAGAATAACACGGAAGCAGGTAAAAGAAAATAAAAAATCATAAGACATTCACTCAATAAAATAAATGATAGACTTGAAGATATGAAAGTAGTAACATATGAATGAAAACATATAACTTTTACTCCCAAAAAAAATTACTCGCCCTCCAATTTACTTCCAGTCAAAGAAAATTATCATGGTCTAAACTACAATTGAATGACATGTGGCCCACACGTTAATATGATAAGGAAAACTCTTAATAAATGTCCTACAAATCCTAAATCCTAAATCCTACAAACTAAAACCTAAACAAAACTAAATAAATACACATACTCACTTAAACCTTTATGGGCATACTGTTCTAAGATATTGCTGCATTACCAAATAAAAGTATTTACAAAAACTTCAAAACTTTAGCCAAAAATATTACGATTCATTTCATACTTATTGACTTTTGAAAGCCAATAGTCGACCTTTGATAGAATTGATAGATATGCCTTAATCTGTAAGCTCTATGAATTAGGAATTTCTTCCAAGTTAATTAAAATTATTCCTGCATTACACGACAATACGTATGGATATGTATGGAGCAAGGAAGGATTGTCAAAAGAATTTGAAATGATGATGGGACTGAAGCAGGGTGGCGTATTGTCTCCATTACTATTTTCGTTATTTTTAAATGGTATAGAAGAATATCTAGAAGGAGGAATATTGATAAAAAACAGCAGGGTAAAGATATTAGCATTTGCTGACGATTTGGTTTTACTATCCCCAGATCCAACCGGGCTGCAGCTTATGATAAATCAACTAGAAGGGTATCTTAAGCTCTGGAACATGAAAATAAATTTAATAAAATCTAGTATAATAGTATTTAGAAGAGGGGGCAAACTATCCTAGCAGGAAAAATGGAGATTCGGAGAGAGAAGCATTGAAATTGTGAAAAGTTACAAATATCTTGGAAATACATTATCACCAAAACTTTCTCTAGACTTACATTTTGAGATAAAACTTAATGCAGCAAAATCAGGGATAAATTCAGTATGGTATAAAATTATAAATAGTAAGGATATTCCTTTTGCATCCAAGTTAAGCATTTTTAATGCAGTATCAAGATACATTTTATGTTATGGTGCACAGGTTTGGGGTGGCCAAAGGTATTATACAGTACTCTATTATACAGTAAAGAAGCTACAAACTTTTTTTTTAAAGAAACTTTTCAAATTACCTCAAAACACACCAAATTATATAATATCTGAAGAAACCAAATTAAAGCACATTTTCATCCATACTATAAAAACACATCTGAAATACATTGCAAAAGTTATAAATTCTAAAAACCGGCTTACGAATACTTTGGCATGTAAAGCAACAGAGAAAAATATATTTTGGTTTAAAAACATAAATTATTTACTAGAATCTAACAATTTAGGCATACAAATAAATATAAATAACATTAGTGATTGGCCAAAAATCTTCGATAACTTGGTAAATAAAATAGAAAATGAAATATTTCAGGAGCAAGTTATGCTTTGTACTGCTTTTGATGAATCCATAATATATAAAGACTTAAATCTTGATTTAAGTGAAGAGGTTGGCTATATGAACCATAATTTTTCCACGAATGATATGGCCTGGATAATTAAGTTGAGAGGGGAACTGTTATACCTTAACCATAGAAGGCATTATCAACATGGTGAAGGTATCTGTACCTTGTGTAATTTAAAAGAGAGGGAAGATATAGTGCATTTTTAGCCACGTGTCCTGTGTTAAGGGAAATCCGAATTAGATGGTTCTCTCAATCTATCATTGGTAGGTCGGATTTAATAGAGTACTTGAACGGAAAGAACTGGTCTAAGCTATTGTCTTACACAAAACAAGCATGGAAATATAGATACGAATTAATTAGCGAGTATAAAGGTTATTTTATGTTTTTTTTTTGTGTTTAGATATTTATTATTAAATATTCAGATCTGTTTATTAAATTATTGAATACTGAGATTGTTAAAATTATTGATTCGTAAAATTATTTAATTTATTGTTACCAATTGATAATTGTTTATTTTTTAAATTGAATTATTTGTAATAAATTTATTTTGTATCTATGTATTTAATTGATGTTTTTGATGATGAACATCAGCTGAATATAGATTTTTGTAACACATTTAGAAATTTAGCTGATTATATCTATATTCTTATTGTGCATAGAGGATATAGTACCGAGGGGATATTGTTGTTGTTGTTTATTCTTATATCAATTGATGTATACCATTGTGAGTACAAAATATGTTTACAAACCAATTTGTGTTTAAATTTTAGGGTTGCAAATTATTTTCAATGAATATAAAACAAAAATTAGTCGTTATCTCAACCTCTGATGGTCAATGACCAAGAGTATGTTGTCTTAAAGGAAATGTATTTTTGTAATTTTGTTCAATAAAAAGGCATTAAATAAAAAAAAAAAAAAAAAAAAAAAAAATAGTCGACCAGCCAAAAAAAATCTCTTTCTCGGAAAACGAAAAAAAAAAATTAATAAAAATAACAGTGACATTCGGGACCATACCATCATTTATTTTATTGATGTTGATAAAAGGAAAAAATAGATCACCTATTGTAAGGTTGGTTATGGCTTCTTTTTATAAGGTTTTAGGTAAAAATTGTGTGAATACTTTTTTGAAGACAGTAAGATAACAAATATATTATAATAAAAATCTATAATACTTTCCTTTTTTTTTTTTTTTCCTTTTTGTTTTTCTTTAGCTTTTAAAGAATCCATTAAGATTACTCTTTATGGAATTTGCTGAGGAAATGATTTTTCCCGTCTTTTAACTCCATCAAGGCCGTTTGTTTATGTGATTTCCATGGTTCTTACCTTTTACAGAGAGAGAGAAAAAAAAAGTTTAACTTATTTTCTGCACAATGGAACTTTTAATGGTATTACGGAGTGGTTCAAGAGTTTTCCCTTGTTTCTCTGACTTGACTTTTGAAACAGCTAAGTTTTCACTTTTGAAATAAGCCAAAGCTAAGAAATATTTTTAGGGGAAACTTCTTTTAAAAAATTAATGAAAATGGTACTTTGTAAATAAAAAGGTATACTTTTATTTCCCGAGCGTTTTTTTTTTCTAATTATCATTCAGTAATGATCACTGCCAGAGCACGAAATTAAAAAAAAAAGGAAAAGTTTACTTCATCACTTTTTCCCATGAAGTTCTCAGTTCACTTTTTTAATGTATTTGTAAAACCTAAATTATTTTATTTTGTAATAAAACTGTTTCTCAGTTCTATAATAAAACCTTTTCTTGTTTATGCAAAGATACTAAATGATACGCTTTGAAAAGACGGGTTCTCACAATTTCATCGATACATTAATCACCGAAACAAAAAGTAATATAAAGTATAAAAGAACCATACTGTTAAGAAGAAATAATAAGTAGTATATAAAAGCAGTCTCTGGAATTTTAGTTGCGGATGAGTATCAGTTTAAATAATTTTCGCCTTATTAATTATTAATTTCATATAAAAAAAATCACAAAACATACGCCGTTGTCTAAAAAGTTCCAACACACTTAAAATAAAGCTACCAATTACAGTTTGATTCGTTTCTAAACAGAGTTTCCATTCGATCTCATGAATCGCTGAACAAAGCCCAGGATGTGAATAGCTCTGGTCTATGTAAATAAACCTCATTTACTTTATGTTGCGAAGTTCGCCACTATCGAGGGAATGGAATTAAGGAAAGTTCTATGTGAATTGACTATCCTTTCTGGCTATATAGAACAGCACATAATCCAATTGAGGAATACCTAAATAATTTCTCTTATTACCCATATTAAAGGGAAAATTTTAAATGTTTTAAAAGTCAAACAAAGCCGTAACAGTAGTGGGTTTTTAAGTAGACAATTATGATCAATCTATTTTTTTGTCGCATTTGTAGCTTATTTTTTTTATTTTATGATAGAAATCCCCTTATGATTCTTGCCTATTCCACATTTATTTTAGAGGTTGGAAAAATGTTAAATAAGTTTACTAATATAAGGGATTTTAAAAGAATAATATTTGTAATGCGATAGAAGAATATATTTATAGAACTAGTAATATTTACTAAAAGAAAATAAATAACATTTAAAATGAGAAAAATAATGAACTACCTGTGTTAAAATCTGAAACTATAGACAATTAAACAAAATTATAGAACTGATAAGTAATACAAAACACAAATCCAAATATTAACTCTCATAAGAAAAAAAAATAAAATAATAGGTGGTAAATTTAATATTAATATTACTATTTAAAAATATGAACTGTAACTTAATGACTTTGTATGATGTTTTAGCATAATATAGAGAGACGATATGTATAGCGAAATAATAGAAATGTTCAAGACCCAGGTACCAGGTAGTTCCAAAATTCGATCGAGGCAGGTGAAAAACGCTGAGGCCAGTCTTCGTTCTGGTCGTCTTAATTACGTCACGATTACAAATACTGAAGACGTCGCACTGTGTCATGAGTATATGGGGTAAAAAATCAAAAATCGTATTTTTTTTTTTTAACTAGGTTCATTATAATTTTAACACAAACATGACAGAAAAAATAATTTATTGAGGTATTAAATGTATATACTATAAATGTAGGTATATAAATGTATAGGTATATAAATAGGTATATAAATGTATATACAGACTCTCACATGAAATTTACAAACTTAAAAAAAAAAAAAACACTGATTATCATTACTATTTATGGCCAAAGTAAGAAAAAACTTACGTTTTTTAGAAAATCATTTCCAAAGTTGGTCAAAATTAGTCAATGAACAATTAGCTTAAGGCTGGAACTTTAACAACAGGAGAAAAGAAGAATTAAAATGTTTAAGTAATAATATGGTAATAGTCGAAGTAAATATATACTAACCGAACCAGATTTATACTTATTTTTTTTTTATCAACAATTCAAGCTAATCCTTAGCTTTGACCTCTTGTTTTCATATTTAAATATTGATATTTTCTTTCTTTTCTAAAATTCTAAATTTTATATTAGGCCTAAAAAAAAAAAAAATGTTAAGAAATAATTTTTCTTATTTTTGAAAACTGCTCGTGATATGGTGCGTCGTGGACAAAGTTTTTAACTGTCTTGATGGCCGATGGTGGCCGTGTAAACGAACCTCTCCATTTAATTCGTAATACATATACACTACTGTAAATATACGTACATATCTAGATATTCTTATATAGAAATTGAAATAATTTAAAAGTGAGTATCAAATTTACTTGTATTATAAAAATTGTTTTGATCGGCTCAAAAATGTTTAGTTTGCTAGTTAAGTTTTCAGGAGAAAAAGTTTTAATTTGAAAAAAAAAAGAGGACAAGGTATTGGAAGCAATATGATAAATTAATGGGATAACTTTCTTTTGTTTGTTATTCGTACCCCTTAACATATTTTATCTAAGATTCAGGATTCCGAGCCAACCTATCGATGAGGGCATCTCATGTTTTTTTCAACTATGGATGCAAGCCTTCACCCTTCTATGAAATTTGTTTATAAGAGGCGATGAAGATGATATACGAGGAGCGGTGGCGATAGGGAAGGAAGACACTAGTTCCGATAAGACGACCGTCCATCTTGGGCACTATCTGGTCAGTGGGAAAAAGGTCAGCGACCATTAATCTTGACCAATGAGATATGGCCTCCACGGGGAGTCAGTCCGGCTGCCTTGTCCCTCTCATTGAGCCATCACCAGCAGCATCCATCATCCTCCGCAGGGCTCTTCACTAAGGCCCCTCCTGTTTTTCTTGTACTATAGCTGTCGTCGCCCCTGTCATCGGCTTCACAATATCTTCATTTTTTAGGATCATTGATATTTATTTTAATATATGTTTTTTCACAGTTTATAGGTAATTTTAATTGCATTTGTCAAAGATAAACTAAACATCAGCTAATAGTGCGGGTGACGGAAAACATAATTATCTGTAAATCATATGGAAAAAAGGGAAAAATATAGTACCTCTTCCTCCGTTTTTTTTGTCTCCTCCTCTTATCCAGTTTAATATTTATCATATTTTTTTTTGTTATTTTCAAGAACTTGCTTACCTTCATAATATACTTTATCTCATTAGATACTTGTTTATTTCCGTGACATAGTTTCCGGTTAACGTTTCGAGGTCTATCCACATCATTAGATCTATCTTGCTACATCCAAGTTACAATAACATGGTGGTCCTGATGATGAACTCCGACTCCGAAAGGACTCCGAAAAGTCGAATAAAAAGGAGATAAAGTGTTTTAAGATTGAAAGATAAATCATATATATATATATATATATATATATATATATATATATATATATATATATAATATTCATATTCAGAAAGAACTAAAGTCCACGATTTTAAAGCAAAATGGGTGATTGAACAATATTTCCAATGCAGAGTGAATTACAGTAAATATTATTAACAGTAAATAGATAAAATACACCAATTTTTATTTTGGTGACATTTTTATATAAAGAATCAGTAAATAAATAATTAAAAATGTCAGTTCAAGACAATTTTGAAAGAAAATTTGAAAGATTTCAGTTATTTTCCACGCTTAAATTCGGCCGGTTTTTGAAGGAAATATCATCACACAACATATAAAGACCCAAAATGTATAAACATATATACACAAAACATATAAAGTTCTATAGAAGATGAAATATTAAATATAAAGTTCAAACAGCATATCTAGATAAATATTAGCTAACAATCTTTATATTAAAAAGATTGTTAGCTACTATTTACCCCCAACCCATTACAGACTAGTATATGATCATTAATTTAATTGAATTAAACCAACTTCTATGAAAACAAATAGAAAAGTTTCTCGTTGATTGGTTCGAGGCTTCAAATATTTCAACGAAAATGTTATGAATCACAACAGAAGCAACATTAGTGTAAGTATGTGACTGACAAGACCTTACATAGCGACTTACATATACCAAAGGTTGAGCAATATAAAGCCAATTTAGAAACATTTCTAAACTAATTATTTCGTTTACGAACCAGGAAATAGGTAACGCTGAGTGTCATCCTTCTTACCAAAAACATCGTTATAGATTAGCATAAATGCCAGAATATTTGCTAATCGTCAAGTTTATTGACAGGCCCAATTAAAAAAAAAAATTACCCAAAAGTCAATTTCTTTGACAAAAATAACTCTGAATTGGAGTAGTTCTAACGAATTTAAGATAAAATGAATAATATGTCTTTATGTATACGTTTTCTAATATCAATCCGTTTCGCACATGTTTGTGAAATAGCAAAATATATTCCATCCAAAGAAAGGATTTTTTTTTTTTGCACAAGGCATTATCGGGAATCAAAACTAATATTTTTTTTTTCTATCTCCTTTCACACCCCCCAATTAAGTCCAAGTCTCAGACATTCGCGTAGCTAACAGAATACTGACAAATGAAACACCTGGCCCTGATGGTAAAATTCTCAGGGGCCAGCTTATTATTGGCACTGTTGTTAGATTGACCTAAAATAAATATAAAGAGTTGGCGTGGAAAAAGTGAAAACAGACTGGGACAACAGGGCGATGTTTTCCCTCAGATAAAGGCCTCCGAGTCATAAAAATAACGAAGAGGATTGAGGCGAGGCGGCACACCCCGAGGCGGGGAGTATAAGACTTATCCTTGACTCGCTTTCCGTAATCACAAGTGTACATGTCTCTCTATGTGTTTACCTTCTCAATATTTTTTATGTCATTACCGTAGCTTTACTTTTTTTTTTTTTTTTTTTTTTTTTTCAATCCTGATAAACTTACAAAGTGTTGGTAACATAAAAATCGTATTTTTATTAATAATGTGAATAAATTTTAAAATATTAGTAATCATTTTAACATTTTTTGTTAAAAAGAAATAAAAAAATAATATTTAACAGAAAACTATTAAATAAATAATGGGGTAATTTTATGGATCAATAAATTTTTCATTCTATAAATACCTCTGCAAATGAACAAAATGAAAATAGAATATAAAATGATTTTAATCTATATATGAAAATAACATTATTCCTCTATAACAATAAACTTTTTATATTTATGGACGAAAAACCAGGTACCAGTATATTAACTGTCATGCTTTGCAGATTTCTTTTATTAGCCCTGAAGAAGCCCACAGCAAGATCGGTGAAAGCTTGGAAGATGAAAAACCAAAACATGGTCAAGGCCTGAAGAAGAATTGCATATAATGGACTCAGACCATGGAAGCCTAAAACAGCAGGTATCAGTAAATTTCCTTTCATTAAAAATAATGTATTTAAGTTAAATGGTTATGCTATCTAGTCCATTATTTAAACTATTACAAATTAAATTAAATCAATAGTAATATTTAGCCCATTATATCATATCTGATGATTGTCGACACCCAGTTGACAGCTGCAGATTTATATATGAAATAAAAAAATAAAAAATTATGATTTTAGATTTTTTTTTCTTTCGTCTTTATATTTTAATTTGTTCATGTTAACAAACTGTAATACATACAAAGCCCTATTTTTCAATCCGAATATTGATTACCCCCAAGAGCCTCTATTGCGCCAGCAATATCAAACATAGACTAAGCCCCCACGACATTTCTGTCTTGCAGAAATGTATGGAACGCCTTGTTCTACAATTAGACGTTTATTACACCACTAATACTAGGAATCTAGAAGTTTCAAAACCTAACGTAAATCTATCGACCATTATCTTTTTATATTTATGTTTATAGATACACTAATTAGAATTACCGCTTTCTTACTGGAATCTCATTAATAAGTTGATGTATAATCTATATAACAGTTTATCAATCAAAAATGATACTGAGTCGAATAGATTTTGTTGATATCATAAAAAAAAAAAAAAAAAAAGATTGATTTACTGGTTTACGTATATGTTTAGTTTTTCACTCAGCGTTCGATAGTGACAGATCAAAGGACTACGAACTAAATCTTAGAAAATAGTAAATAAAATTTTGCGTTTCAAGTAAAGTCCAAGTAAAAAGAACATAAGTTTTAATAATTTAGATATACTTAAGGCAGTTGCGGCGAGAAGCTTTTTAAAGTTTTAGCTTTATAATATCCAACATAAAAAGGTAACTGATTTATGAACTTCTTTCCAAATACGAATATAAGAAGATCTATGGCTAAGAATAATGGCGTAAAATTTCAACTTAATGGAAATAACAATATATATGAAGTTTTGTATTTATTTTTTTCACTTACTACTATTTAACATGATATTAAATTATATAAATATTTGATCTATCTATACTACATGTTAGGATACAATTCTGTAAAAATTGAATAGGCAATAGAATGATTACGTATGTGATCATCGTCATGATAATGACCAATAAAATAATATTGTAATTAACATCTGTTCTTTTTTTTTTTTTTTCACTGCATACTTTTATTTGCACCTGTGACAAATAAAAAGCAAATGAGATGAAAAATGCTGTATGTTGGTATTTTAAGGCATAAGGGAAGATAGTGCCCAGTAGGACATCATCCCGGTCTTGTTTCAGGAGAGGAACTAAACGAACAAATAAGGAATCTCTATTCTGGCTTCTATATCAAATTACACGGGCATAACAATAGATGTATTAATTACATGGCCACGATTGACGTGCCTTTTATGAGGCGATTAAAAGAAGTTGGATGAGAGACCTCCTTTCCTGAAACAAGACCGGGAGGATCTGCTGCTGTGCACTATCTTCCCTAATACCTTAAAACATCTGTATTTTTAAAAATAAAATAAAAAGCATTTGTTAACTTAGTAAAAAAAATCTTACTTAATTTTATTTAAACTTAAATTTCAATGATTTTTGAAGTAAGAAGGTACTAATTAAAAAAATAAAATAAAAAAAGTGTTAAACACTACGAGGTTGAAAGGAAAAAATATTTGGAAAAGAAAAGAAAAAAAAAGGAAGAAAAAAAACGGAAAAAATCTGCTGAGAAACTGATTGAAGGGGGAGATGTGAAATAATGAAGTGTTAAAAGATTATTTCTTTCGAGCGGCGATGTCTTACTTCTTCATCTAGACAAAAACCGGCTGGTGGATATTGGCGTCTGGGAGGGTGTTACCAAGGAAACCAGCTACCACAAACATCGCTAAGTTTTATCACAGATTTATTTTAGCCTGTCCCTTTCTTCCGTTGTTTCCTCTTAGGTAAATATTATAGTCACTTCTGTTATACGGCCCTTTAGTGAAGCGTACCAGAGAAAGTGCTCTAAGGATATGGACAACACAACCCTATTATCTAAACAAACATGTAAAAGAATATCTTTCTATATGGGCACCTACTACCCTCGATCCAATTGTGGTCAAATTTTGATAGATTGTTCCATTTTTAAATTCTGCTTAAGCTTAAAAATGTAAATTCTTAAAGCCCTAATATCTGAGCTTGCATCGTAAAGTGTGCCAAGTCCAAACAAAAAAATAGAAATAAAATGAAATAGGTTTTATAATTTGTTTGCTCATAACTTTGCAGAGTTTCAACAATTAGTGGACAAAACCTCGATGTATAAATTAAAACATTAAGGTCGTTGCCGACAATGCTTATGGCTAAATGAATTCTTTAAAAATAATTTTATAAGAGTTCAACGTTTTGATTCGTATATTTTCAATTTACAATGTGGAACTTGGGACGCTTTCCGCGGCAAGAACTGATAAAATATCTGACAGAAAGAAATAACTGCTGATTTTACATTCTCATAAAAGCACTATTTCAAATGGTATTGATTTTTTTCAACTTGAATTTCCTTTGGCCTCTTTAATAATAAATTAAATTTTATATTTTCGAAAACTATACTTCCATTAGCAAATAACTTCATTTATTTATTTTAATTATTTTAATGATGTCATCTGAACAGAAAATATTGTCCATGGCCGTAAAAGATGACGAAAGAAGTTTGACATGGTTAGGGATACGGGCTCTGACAGCTTTGTTAATTAGCGCACCGCGACGGTTAAACAAGTCCCGTCCATGACAATTATTTTATCTCTGTCAAATTTTTAATAATTTCATTTTTGGGTTAAATTATATGAGCCTTTGGCCGAGGACTATATATATATATATATAGGCGAATATAATTTAATATATATAAATATATATATATATATAATATATATATATATATATATAGAGAATTATATACTTATATAATATATATATATATATAATTATAGTAGATATAGTATATAATTATATATATATATATATATATATATATATATATATATATATATATATATATATATATATATATATATATATATATATATATATATATGTGTATATATACTTATACTAGTATATATACTTATATATAATACTTATATATATATATATATATATATATATATATATATATATATATATATAGAGAGAGAGAGAGAGAGAGAGAGAGAATATATGAGCCTTTCAGTTGGCACAGGACTAGTTCCAATTTCAACATTTATCATGACAGTAAATTTAACAATATTTCTCTTTGGAAAAAATGTAAATATTTTTATAATAGTATGAAAGAAATGTTACAAAAAAAAATATGTATATATATATATGTACATATAAAGTATATAATATATATGTACATATATGTATATTTACGTAAATATAAAGTCAAAAGGTACGAATTTCCCAAAGAGAAAAAAAATTTAAAGAGCTTTTCTGCATTGGTGTTAGTCAATTGAAAAACTCATATATATGTTTATAGATACATTGTTTTTTTCAAAACTATTTCTTATTTAAAACTCGGAAAAGAAAAAAAAACCTATCTTCTCTAAGACAGAAGTATTTGGCCTTTAAACAAACATTTTTTTTCTGTAATGGGTACAATTAGACTCCTCTGCAAATGTTCTGACTAAGCAGTAGAGGGTGAAAATCTATAGCCAGATTTATATCGGAGAGACAGAACTTTGGAGAGAGGCCAGACCAACACATTCAGTTTGGATCAGGCCCTAGCAACATCACATATATCTTATTTGGATTACAGACTTTTTTTTTTTAAGTATTAGTCTAAGTTTAAATAACGTAATTTTTTTTTTTTTTTTGAGGGGGGGGGGGGAGTTGAAAATATAGTGTCTCTTTCCATCATTAGGTTGTAAATAATAGATTATATAGGTGATTAAGGTTATATTTAAAAGATTGAAGCTAATCACAAAAAAGTAATTAAATAACAGAAATATACGTACAAATGAAGGTAAATAAATATATAAAGCCTAGAATCATAACGAAAATTCGACTCAGATCTACCTAGTTTAGGTTCTACATCATAGTTTGTTTGATCAGTCTAGTGGCACGAAATTGCAATATTATATTATATTTTTAATTGTATTTATTTTGTAAATCTGTTTATGTTTTGTATTTCTTTCTTACTTATTCGTTCCAGTTTTCTATTTTCGGTTTACATTCTTATTAGTTTCTGTTATCAAAATATTTGATTTTTGAAAAAAATGGAGCAATTAGGTATATTATGTTTCTCATGTGTATATTATGACTGTCGTCAAATCTTAGTCTACGGTGAATAATAACGTAGTATGATAAAAAAAGTCCTAATTAATAAACGATAATGAACAAAAGTACCATATATAATATAATGCTCTATAATGAATCAAAAACACACTTGGATAAGTATTAACTGTAAAATTAATAAAAAATGGCAATCAGGTTCTAGCAGGAGGGGCAAAGAAGTTTGTTTTATTATTTCGTTTAAAAACACACATAAAAAAACAAACAGCTAAGTAATTACTCTTTGATAACATTTTCTCTTCATGTATATCTTGTTTTCTTTTATTGTTATATTATTTTTGTTATATATTTATTGTTATAATGTATACCATTTAATTTTGCTTTGCAAGGGTAATTTTTATTGTCCTTTTATATTTACTTTTTGTTTTTACTCATTTTGTGTCACATTAAATGTTTATATAAATATTCACTCTTAAAAACACAAACCTCTAAAATAAAACACAGTTCCCTTTCCTTTGCTATCCTATGCCTGCTTTATCCGACATTTAAAATGTTTCAGGATACATCTTTATCGCGAGATATAAGCGGTCTTACAAAGAGACAGTCAAGGAAAATCGGATGTAAAAGAACTAAAACAAAATCGATATTGGACTTTTCTTGAATTGGACGAGCATAGTATATAGTACAGAACATTAATTTTTTTCCAATTAGATGCAGTTCTATAAAGCAAAAAAAAAAAAAATTAAATTTTATTTAGTAGGAATAAAAAAAAAAAAACTTTAAAAAGTGCAAAAATGGAATTGCAGACCATCGTGGAGGGAAGAAGTGCCGATTTGGAAATGAACATTGCCAGTTTACACATGCTTATCTCCTAAGAGGCATTGAAACACCAACTTGCGAAGAATGTAACAACTAAATGACTCAACAAACTGTAAAACACCTCAAAATGGACAACATAAAAATAAAATGAACCTCCCGAGATCTGTAAAAGAGGCACTGGGGAATAATAAAGAAAGTGTCTCTACATTGACTTAGTTTTTGAAGCACAACAGTTACTTCAACAGAATCTAAAATTGTGTAATTGACGCCAATGAACCTTTTTTATGGGTAGAGGAGGTAAACATTAAAAACATTGTATATGCTAGTAAAACATAAATGTCATTAAAAATATAAGAGCTTTAAAATGAGAACATTACCCCACCATTCAGCGCAATTTCAGCACCTTTGTTGCTTAGCATTGTTTTCTTATGGACCCCAAAAACTTCCTCAAGACTCTACATTCGTTGACCCTGGTTACGTTGGTCCGGGCTTATTTTTCCCTACCATACATGATTACTGCAATCATGACTTTTGTCTTTCTATATTTCTATTGAGATATTTTCGCAGGGAATACATATATATACGACTGGTATTATTATGTACACTAGAAAAAGTATAATTAAAATACTTAATATACAAATTTAATATACATATTGTTTGCAGGTCTGTTTGTAGAGAGAATATGCCAAATTATCTCATTGGAGCAATTGACCTCCGTTGGCATGTTGAATGAGCTCTTTCAACAATTTCGGGTCAATCAATAAACATCACCTCAACCGCAAAATTTAATTAATATTCAACTGCTTCTCATCATAGGGCATCCTTTTGATCCACCCGAACTCAGTACCGCACTTGCAATTTTCTTAATTATTGATGTTGATAATGAGAATTAATCAATGAACGTGCAACTAACTATTAATAAAGATTTCATCCTTAATTTATACCCAAGTTCAACTTACTAGTGTTAATCTTATTCATCGATCTCGATATCTATTAATTAAACCCAGGAGATTTTCAGGCAACAAATATTGCTAACCAAGTTTTAACTGGTAAGTGATCGTGAGCTTAAAAAAATCTTTAATAAGGAATAATGAATATTAAAGGAGGTCAATACTTCGTGAACTAATGATGACCAACCTCTAGCTTATCATTATCCTATCAAAATAAAAATTCAATTCGTGATTAAATTATAACACCAGCTGTCCTTTAAATCTATTTATAGTCACCTCATATGTTGATTTAGAAAAAAAATGTCATCCTATAAATTTCTGTTTCAACGTTAGAAGGTATTAACGAGATATTTCCACCTCTATCCCACCAACCATTGTCCGATATTTTCCCGACCAATATCCCGTTTATTTCAACTACATCGTTGATGAAATTGCTCTTAAAAAATGTGTTTCTATTTTTGTTTTATTCTTTCTTTCTTTTTTGTCATAAATCATATATGATAAAATCCTATATCAATAAGCCTACGAGGCATTTTGCCGCGCTGCGTGGTCTTCTTATTGTGATTTATGTAGCTTTTTTTTCGGGGGGTTCTTTCCCTTCTTCGCCTTTTAGACTATACTGGGTTTCCCTGGCCGGGAGGGAACGTGGCAGATCAATGCCGAGTACTATCAAATATCCCCAGGCTTGTACTTGCTATCTTCGGGTTCCCAATCATACGTATTTCCTAACTAACGCATTTGCCCCCTCGGCTATCCCGCCACCATATACATAACATATACATAGAAAAATATTGTGCCTTGTGCACATTAGTACTGAACTAGCACTGAGCACAGAGCTTTAAACATTGAGCAAAATTGGAGCATACCAATTGGGTAATGGAAACACTTAAAATAAATTGTCTTTAGTAATTCCATGAAGTGGTAAATCAGAGAAAGACAAGTTTAAAACACACATGAGGAACTAAAGAGGAGGTTGAGCAATTAACCGTGACCAAAGACGGGAGGTGTTTTTTTTTTTTTTTTTTTTTTTTTTTTTTTTTGTTCGGTACCCCTACCTGGCCATGTGTGGCATACGGGGGGTTACTCTACAGGTGTAACCAAACCTATTCTAACCATGGTGGGAGGGTTGAGATTAAGACGGGAGGTGTTGGTAAACATCCCCCCCCCCCGCCCCAAAGTTCACTACGATCACCCGCTCCTCATTTACCAGCTACCACAACCCCATCGGCCCTCCCCTTCCAACTCACTACAACTTTTTATTTGCTTCACTTTATCAAATAACTTTATATTATTTATGGGGCCTGCCTCAAAACCTATAAATAATGTTGCTACATCAGTTGGAAAACTTTCCTCCAAATATTGTTTCGAACAGTACCAATAAATATTAAGGTATACTCAAACTCTTGATGGTTAATGCTAATGTTAATCTTCTAAAAGAAATGTTAATCTTTTTAAAAAGATGTATGATTTTTTTTTTTTTTTTTTACTTCATACTTTTATTACTATATACTTTTTTTTTTCCTTCATACTATGAATTTAATTTTATTATATTTGTTTCGAACAGTACTAATAAATATTAAGGTATACTCAAACTATTTGTGGATAATGTTACAAGAAATGTTAATCATTTTAAAAAGATATATATATTTTTTTTTTTTTACTTCCTATTTTTATTTGCACCTGTTGCAAATGATAAGCGACAATCAGCAAATGAGATGAAAACTGCTGTGTTTTGGCATTTTAAGGCATGAGGGAAGACAGTGCCCAGCAGCACATCATCCCGGTCTTGTTTCAGGAGAGGAGGTCTCTCATCCAACTTCTTTTCAGTCGCCTCATAAAAGGCATGTCAGTCGTGGCCATGTCATTAATAAATCTGTTGTTATTTCCGATGGATAGGCTAATAGGTTCCCTTAATACGCTTTAAATATGTAATGAGAAAATGATTTCAGAAATTCAGGCAAAATTAAATTTTTGATCTAACTCTTTAAACAATATTTCACATAATTATTATATATTACGAATTGAATTTTTATTGTGATAGGATAATCATAAGCTAGAGGCCGGTCATCATTAGTTCACGAAGTATTGATGTCTTTTAAAACAAATTAATAAATGGAACAACATACTACAGAAATATCCTACTTAGTAGTATATACTACTAATAGTAGTTGGAAATATGTGTTACCGGCGATAGTAATAATAGAAACGTGGAAGAATACAGCCAATAAAAGAACTACTTCCAGTTTTGATAATAATAAAAATAAAGATTTTGTAAAAAAATTTAAGAATAACTGATTATATCAATGGTCAAAATACATTTATTGATACAATTTTTATTTTATTTTTTTGTTGGATCTAGATCATGATATATTTGAATCCTTTTGAAAATTCACTAAATTCCAGTTTGAAAGAGTAAAAATAAACAAAACGGAGAAACGGATGTTGATAGAAACGCTAATAGAATTGGATACATTTTCAAGTTTTCTGCTGTTTTTTGGATCTAAATCACTTTAAATAACGCTCAAACTAATACATTCAAGTATGACGATGGTCATATATTGAAGTGACTGAAATAAATAAATTTAATAAAATAGTCTACTACTAATGAAGTAAACATAGACATTAATTGTATTCAGTGGAAATGGCTCACAATATTAATTATTCGCATTCATTATCTTCTCCGCCATCATCCATTTTCCTTATGACCAATTAAATTAAATTAAATTTATGTTAAAAAAATTTTTTTCCATATACCAATCGGGATAGTTCATACATATAAAATAGAAGCTGTCAAAATAAGTCCCACTGACTTATTGATTACACATACTAAACCGTTTTCGAATCATGATATACTGATGATTTGATCAAATATTACAATCCTTAAAGTTGTATTATCTTATGCTCAGAATCGAGCCTTCAATAAATCGAAAAACAATAAATATAACAAAAAAAGGAACACGTAAAAACAAAAATAGTATCTACATGCCTTAGTTGACGCGGTTAATAAAATTATCATGATGGATGATAATTCATTAAAGATATCCATTTGATTACATACATATATACACATATATTGAAACTATCAGTACACTTCATCAAGAAAACGAATTTCCAGAGCTTCAGTTTATATTCTATAAAGTCGTCCATATCATTTCTAAAACACCCTAACACTAAACTAAAAGCTTTAACAATATGATAGAATATTTTTATAACGGAATAAAAAACTCTGACCAGTATATGGAGAAGTAACAGATAAATTTCAAGCAGATCGAACATCAACAGAGGAGAGTTCTGTATTCAGTGGGAAGGCTTTGGGCGCTTGGATAACCTACTCACTGTTTTGATTGAAAACAGTTACTCTGTTCGCAGCATGGCGGCAATTAAAAATCAATCCAAACTCCTATCCCGTATCGGTGGTTCCTTCTCAGCAAGATATACATGTAGGTTTCTTGTTTAGAAAAAAATAATATATATATAATGATATTCCTATGAATAAACTCTCAATAGTTGCTCTGTAAAAAAAGTTTTTATTTTTAATACAAAAAGCTTTTTCGATGTTATAATCTTGTATTACTTTTGACCTGTTGCCTGTATCTTCATGAGTTGTTTGTCTCATTGTCAGAAGCACAGATATTTATAAAACGATGTAGTATAGAAAAAAACTTCTCTACACCACACTTTTATGTCCCTGATATTAGGTGCCCCACTTCCATTTAGGCGAACTCTGCATATCTCGAATTTCATTCTAAAGATATAAAGCTGTGACCATAGTTGTATGAATGGACTATTTTCTTTTACAATTGCTCTCTATTCTTAAATCGTAAATTTAAGAGGCGGATAATACTCCCAAATGGTCAGTTATTTCTTTATCCAACGCACTTTTCATGCGCTGCTTTAAAAATTTTGTTTCGGCTGAAATATCAATAGTTTCTAATCCTTAGCTCTGTTATACTAGTATCAATCATTCGTTCATCAATCGCATCAATCCAAGCTCGCAGTGAGAGGTTTTTGGTTCATATGGCAACTAGATATAGGTACATAATGAAAATCAGGCATATTTATAAAAGGCCTCAGTAGTTGCCTTTGATGCCTTGATCAGGTGCCATTTGATTTGAAATATATATGAAATAATGTTTTCAGCATACTGCATCAAAAACATGTGTTTTCAATACTCGAAAGGTCGCAGGTTCGCGCCCAGCGGATCCTAGGATTTTTTAATGGGAGTAAAATTTCCGTAAAATGGAGGTCCCAAGCCTGTACGATGTCAGGTACTCGTTAAAGATCCCTATCCTAATTATACCTGGATAGGCAAAATTTATGACTCCCACTGTCGCATCATCCTATTAGCCCTAATGGCATAAAGTGACGTTAAACAAACATCAATACTCGGTTTGAGTCCGTAAAATAGTACGGAGTAGGCCTTTTCGGCCTAGGTCTAAAAAATCTTTTTGGTGTGCTAACCTTACCTGCTACTAATATATATTAATAAACATGTGTTTGAAGGAGGTTACTCTGTTGACGACCATTTTAGAGGTGAGCCAGAACTCGATAATAATTTCTTTAATCAAAAAAGATGTCGGTATTCCAAAAGGCAATGCCAAACAAAGGTTTTAATATAATAAATAATCAGAATTATACTATAAATATTAATGTAAATATATGTAAGTAGTAATATGTAAGTACTTTTCTTCTATTATAGGTTAATAAACAGAAGATTTCTTTTTTTTTTTTTTTTTTTAGATGTGTCAATTTCATTTTTTTATATTGTATCTGTAAGTTATTAATGAAATATAAAACTGTTTTAATGTACTCAAGTATGAGCAGTATGATGAAAAAATTGTTCATAACGCGTACCAAAAGAGTGTCTTTGGTGCTTAGTCTAAGTTTCGCGCTCGGGTACGCCTCGCGCGTTAAACTCACCCGGGCATCGAAAACAACCACTTTTGGTACAAATGATGAAAATAACTATTTCAATTAGTATCTTGCTTGGTTAACATATGGGTTTTAATTTAAAATCGCTTTTTGCAGAACATGCGAGTCATCGTATATTGGGTGGAACAGTCTTTTTTTTCCCGTTGAAAAATCCGAAATGTGAAGGTATCCATTCATACGGTACAGTATGGGATTTGATAGCAGTTCCCTCCCGGCTGCTAAATGATTTTTTATTCCAAGATAAGAGACGGCCGCTGTGTGAGGGATGCTCGGAACGTGCTCCCACTTATAATCCACTTTTACACATGACCAGGTCCTTAGCGACTACATTACTCCCGAGGTGGTCCGGTCGGCTACTCCCTGCTTTTTACCCGACCTTTTGTCTTTTTCCTAGTATTTTTTTCACATATCCCCGCCTTTTATTCAGTCCGTTTAGCATATACACGGCTCAGCCTGCCTCAGAGCTTAACTCGCTTGAAAACGTTTGCTCATTTTTTTATTTTTTTTTCTCCATCCACAGACTCGTAACTGGAACAAAATATCAGCTCCCAAAAGCGGAAAAATGGAAAACTGTGTAAATCCAAGGGTTTCAACACACAGTGGTGGCCAGGGTGTTCCATTAAATTTAGTTTCACAATAGCTCTACTATAAAAAATTAGATTTTTTCGTTTAAAGGAATGATATTTACAATAGTTTTATTTTTGTTTCTTTTTTTGTACTTCTCTTTCGTTGGTTTCAGTTAATTATTTTCCCATGAAAAATTTAGTTTATAGCACATCAATAGTTTTGTTTAATTACATTTCACAAATAATGGATACTATAAATTTGTACTTTTTAAGAATGCGTCAGCTCTTTTATCTTCAATGTAAAAATCAGTGCCTCCAAAGTAAAAATTTGGATGTTGTATTAAGAATTATGGTTTTACCCAACAATCTTTCCTATTTTTAATTGGTTGCCTTTTGGTACACTATTCCTCGTAGTCATTACCTCATGGGAGATGCGCCTTTTAATTTACCAAAATAAAGATACCTATACAGTAACGAACTAAATATATGGAAATAAATAGAGCTTGAAATCCGCATTTATTTTATCTTATGTTATTCTGAACTTATCACCGTAAAAATCGGTCTTAAGCACAAAATATTTTTTGCATGAACGTGATATCTTAAATCTATATGTGTGTGTGAATGAATTTTTATCATCAAATTTTGTAATTGAGGAATCATTTTGAATATTAGTTATTTTTGAATGCGGAAAAATAGTCTTCTCAAACAGAAAAATAGATGAAAATATAGCAAGAAGATATAAGAAATATTAGAATTACTATATTGTAAAATATAGTCTAAATATTATTAATAGTTCCGTTCGCATAATACCATATCATTATAATTATTTTTTTTTTCAAACCATATTCTTTTGTTTATGCAGGTTTTTCGCAGGATGGGTAAGTATGAGTTACAGTTAGTACCACTTGTACTAACCACCCCAATGGTGGACTATTTGTGATCGAAGACTTTTTTCCCTGTTCGCTGTTTGAAGGTTCACTGTAAATTCGAGAAAGCAGTTGAAACTTCACATGTGATTATCCAAAAAAAAATATTTTGAGTCTAACCTTCTTCTTGTCAACACATTTTGTGTATTTATTTTTTGTTAAATCGCTATTTGGTTTCTCATTAAATATATATAAAGCATTAAAAATTCTAATTTTATTTTTCGTAAGAATACTCCTTCATTTAATGGAATTTGTTTGAACACGGAGACAACTTTGCAAACTAAAGCCTTTACAGGCTTAATCAATTACAATATCAAACATCCCACCGCGACTTTCCCATTTATAGCCTAAGGTGAGCTTGTTAGGGGGGGAGGGACTAATCCCTTTTATGATAATTCCTAAATGAACTCTAAAATTAAATGACAATGAAAGTGGGAAGTTAAGGACCTTTCTGAGCCGCTCTAGAGGTGAAAGATGCTCCGAAAAGACAATTAACTTTTCCCCTCGCTCAGGGGAGGTTCATTTAAATTGCGACAAATGTGTAAGGGATTAAAATTGTAAATAGGTATTAAGATGTAAATGGGGATATCAAAGGGGTGGGGAGAGAGTGGCAAATTATTGTTCGTAGCTGTAGAAGTTTGTCTTTGCCGGTGGCTTAGGCGGAGAACGGAGATTAAAACGGCTTCAAATTGCACCTTTTCCTCCTCCCATTTCCATAACTTCCCTTTGAGGGCGATTAAGATTCATAAACAAAGCTCTTTGGTGAGGAAACTGTTAGCTTTGCCACCTCCGCGGTCATGGGTCCCCGATCCTTCGACTTGGCGCTCTGTCCAAGATGATCTGGCAACGCCCTTCAGCATACCTTGGTTATTAAGTTTGGATGCTGAGAGTATGCGATAGAACGGTAATTTAAGTGTTGTGAAACAGTAATTTTATTTATTTATTGATTCATTTTATATATTAGTTTGATTAGCAATTCCTAACTGTTAATGAACATTAAAGTTTTAACACATCCCTACTAATCTAAGAAGTCAATAGAAATTTAACTTAATTAGTAACAAGTAAGTTATTATGTTTATATTAGTATTGCAATTATTCAATATGAATTAGTTAGTGTCAACTTTATTGATGCCAATAAAGCTTATACTTGTCATCACTTATACTTGTTATTACTACACATTTTAATATAGGCGAAAATGACCGAGGTGGTCGAAAAGCCCGAAATTTTTATATAATTATAGAAATAAGTAAAAGTTCGTCTATGTATCATTACATAAATACTAAGTAAAGAGGAACATAATCCATCACGTGGAAACTTATTGACGCTCACTTAGATAACGTCTTAAACAACATACAACATTAGTTATCATATGCAGAGAAGCATTTCAGATGATTTCAGCTTGTCGGTGCTGTTGATAGCATGTGGATTTCTTATTAAGTTGCATCTAAGTGTGATTGAATTTAAACTAATTTATTTTGAGAAAAAAAAAAAAACGGTTTGCGATGCCATTAAAGAAAACGTCACTTATGGCGATGTATAAAAAAGAAATATATATATATATATATATATATATAAAAAGAAGAAGAAAACAAAATGAATTAATGTAATGTATGCAACATATAACTTCAAAATACTACCCTACTTAAGGATTAATACATTTTTTAAAAATATGTTTAAGGGCTTTTTATCAACTTCACAGAAATTTAACAACTTTTTTTTTTTTTTTTTTTTTTTAGGTGTGGGTAAAAATAAATCAATAACAGTTCAACAGTCTAGCATTTCAATGAAACGGCCACACACAAATCATTATAGGGTTTTTGTTCAATGTATTGCAAGCATATTGTCATATTCAATGTATTGCAAGCATATTGACATGTGTTTCTTTTTGAAAACAGATTGCATAAAACTTGTTGACAAACGCACTAATGAGCTTTGCTATTAGCGGATGCGAGTCCGCACAGAACACGACGGTAGGTTTGCGAAAGCACAAAGGTATTTGTAATTTAAACAATATACCTTGTGATTAAGAGCGCATTTGGTACTGGGAGGGGGAATTGGAGAGCTGGAGTGGGGAGGGGAATAACTGACAATCAACACTGTTTTTGATGAAGAGAACGTTGCCACGCATCGTTTGTCCGATTAATTAATTTTATCCCAGCATTAGGTCCTCATTAGTTTTTTCGTCGCATTTCCGTTAAAATGTATGACGTTTTCACGGAATACTAATTGAAAAAAATAATTAGTAGTATAATTAAGTTCATTTGAGATTTAAAAATAATAATGATAAAAGGAATTTGTTATACTCTGGGCCGTGATACTTAGCATGCTAACGGCGGCGAACAGTGCTTCGAATTTATGGAGTTCTTGGACAAAATTCTTTTGACTATGTAATATTGTACAAAATGCTGTCTGTGCTGATTACGAAGATAAATTATATGTGAGGTCGGAAATAATATTTGGCAGGATTAGAGCCAAAAAAAAAAAAGGAAAATCACGGTTTCAGCAAAATATGTTAGATGTAAGGGAAAATAGAGAATCATTATCGGGTATTTTATTAAAATATATCATAATTAACCAAACAAAACATACCAAATACTAGAGATACATTCGTGATTGTACAAATAATAATACTTATATAAATAATATTTCTCATACTAAAATAATTTTTGAAAGCATATACATTAGAGAAATAAAAATAAAAGCATAAAATAAATAGCTGAATTTTTTGGTAAATGGTGACATCTTCCATGATAAATTTATTATTATAAGTTTAGTTAATTTTGAATTTGGTTAATTAATTAATTCAAATTAAATTGAACATAAATTTAATTTTAATAAGAAAATTATAACTATAGGAATTCATAAGATACACTTGAATATTCTTGAATAGTTAGATTATCCTCTAAGTTCATATCTGAATAAATCTAAACTTCTTTCAGTCAGCTTATTGATAGTTGGTTCACATATTAAATATTGTTCAATTGGAACATCATTGTGTTTTGATTTTCTCTCTAACATATTTCTTTTAGTGGATACCCTATATCACAATCTTTAATATCAGAGTCTAATTCTAATGTTTTTCTAGTAAATAAGACAAAACGGTATCTTTTTTACAACTGGGAGCCGCATAAATCCACTTTATAGAGTTTTTGAGACTAAAAAAACATACTCCTGACTATTGGGCCAATCATAAATATTCAGTTCCAAAATTAAATGAGAGTTGTTTTTAACTGAAAAGTCAAATGTTACATTTATAGTGTACTGCAGTAAACACAAGTTCCAAACACAAATTAAATATATGTAAATTCGGTTTTCTTAGTTCACACTCAACAACACAACAATTACGCCGAGTTACATACTACATTGCTGGAGCACTAGAGGAGAAAAAATACGATACTGGTGTATTTCTGGATGTCGCCCAAGCATTTGATAAGGTCTGGCACCAGGGGCTTCTCTTCAAACCTAAAACCGTACTAACCCACAAATACTATATCTATTTACTATTATATAATGAAAGGGGTGTTTAGCTAACATTTTGCAATATTTGACTTTAAAAATAGGAGAACATCGAGTGAGTCATAATTTTTTCTTACCCTTGGCCATATTTTCCAAAATAATTTCGACTTCAACTTAAAATAAAGTTCACAGTATACCTCTTCTAAACAGAAAGAAGACTAAATGGAAAGATTACGAACAAAGCCAATGTTTACATCTAGTAATTACCTTCGATCTAAAATCCCTTTTCGACCAATACGAGTAGTACAAATACTGTTTTTTTTTTTAAACATTTCTCAACTTTAATAGGAATTGAGTTAACAAATATATGTAAATATTATAATTAATGATCATTTACATTTTTGGGAACATTTTAAATGTAAATGCAAGAAAAAATAAAATCTCGATTTTTTTTTTATGTTTGTCTATTGATCAGTGCGGTGGTTTGAATCCGCGCTGTGAGGTTTGACTTTTATTTCTTCGTGGATACCCCACGGAATAAATCTCGACTTACCCACCATTGTTAGAATAGGTTGGTTACACCTGTAGAGGAACCCCCGTTCGCCACACATGGCTTCGTAGGGGTACTAATAAAAAAAATACTGTTTCCGTACCGAACCGAAAAAAAAAATACTGTTTCTTTGTGATTCATTGTGCTAGATGGTGATTGGATCGAATCAACAGCCTTCTATGCCAAGGTCCTTCGGAGGGGACCTACAATTGCAGTCCCGAGCCGGTTCAATGTTATGTACTAGTTTTATATTTTAAAATTAAAATGTATAGGTAAAATTAGGAATCCACTGTACTCCGATTAGCAATAGTAAGATAATATGACGTTAAATAAAAAAATCAACATCAGGGAATTATTTTAATCATTAGGAAATGTTAGAGCTTGAGATGTCTATTGTTCATTGCCTTGTAAGTCGTCAGGGGGACATTGTAAGGGGACCGTAGTGAGCTACAAGTGTTTTGGCTAAAGATTTGTGTGGTAACTCAGTCGATGGTGTAAGTTGCATTCTCTGGCGATAATGGAAACTTTTAGAAGGCTCATGTGTTGCGAGACATACCAGTTAGCGACGATATAGGTTACCAGTTACAGACGATATAGGATTTATAAAGATTGAGATATGTTTAAATAATTATAATAAACCGGAGGGAGTGATGCATGTCTGCATTGAGATTGAACGATGAATAATAAAAGAAGGTAAATAGTTCATTTCGTTAAATTTAATTTTCCTAGTTGTGATCGAACAAAGAATATCATCCAGGTGGTTATTTTAGATCAAATATTCAATGTAATGGTTTAACCAAGCTCAACTATTGCTTACATCCGGACGTAATCAGTGGACACATCCATAATGGCTACCGAATCAAAATTATAATGTAATGTTAACTTTCAGAATTTTTTTTATAAAATTTAACGTCAACTAAAATAATTTTGGAGGCTTTTATAGGATAAAATAAATACATAGTTCCATAATGGGGGAAGTTTACATCATGAAAATAATATTGCATAATAATCTGTGCAATGAAACTTTGTTTAGTATCATTACAGATGGAAGGGATTTCATTTGATTCCAACATATTTCTAAGGAATTATATTTTAATAGAATTTATTTAAATTTACATCTCTATTAAAACACAAGTAGATTTGATGACAATTACAAAATAACGGCTTGATACCCGTGTAGAGTAAGTATCAATTGGTAAAACTCCAACAAGATTTCTTGACTGGATCTTATTCGGACGAGGACATTTTCTTTTTAGTCCTTGAAGGATTAGATTGCAGAAGAAAGCATTATTCCCTAGAAACAAATAGGATAAAAAAAATGTGATTTTATTTTTTTTTATTTTTGTGTAAAAGTATAGATATCTCTATTTTTTCCGAAAAAATACTCATTGGTAGTCCTTAGATAGTATTTCTAAGTTGTAAATCAACTTTGTGACAGCACATGGCGTATTAATGGTTATACCAAGTATTTGTGATTGCAAATCTTGAATGAGCGATATGATAAATTATTTATAGTATATTTAAGTAATACTTTAAGATAGTAAAAAATGATAAATAATTTTATTAATAAACAAAAAAAAACCTCAAAGGGTAGAAGATTTACATTTCTTCTACGCATTGAGTATAGTGTAGTCCAAACTGGATCCAGAAAATGCGGCATCGAGGGGTTAAAGAACTTTTACTGCAGAAAGTTGTTAAGGTCGATAAGCTCATTTTATTCGGTTAAGAGCATTAGGACAAGGGAACTCCTCAGCTTGGACCAAATCCGTTTAATACCAGCTCAGGAATAAATTGTCTAGAATATTCCTAACTTATTCATGATAGGTATACTTCTACTATCAATTTAAATTCCATTTAAATAAATTCTTGATTTTTTTTTTTATTTCTTCATAAAATAAGGTATTTATTAAAGTAATAAATAAATATTCAACTAGATTTCTGTAGCTAGAGCTAAACTCATTATTTTTATAGATTTTATTTTCATTGTGTCCTTTCAGTAAAATTTATTATTTTTATTCCTGTTGAAATCTTTCTTCATCTTCATCATTCATCACCGCGGAATATAGAGGCTTTTATGAAATAATAAATGATTTTATTATTAGTTTATTTGATACTAGCATTCCCCGTCGCGGCTTCGCCCGCGAGCCTTTAAAATCACTTTTGTGATCATTCTTGGTATTGATTCAATATAATAAGTTAACTGATGATAAGGAGATTTAGTAGAATCGGAGCTTCCGGGATGTGGAATGTTGGAGGGGAAAGCTGCCGTCTCGGTAGAAGAGAAGGAGGCGCGCAATGGAGAGTTCACTAAAACAGCCGAAACAAAAAACTGCTTACTCCTCATGAAAGCTTCATTTTTCGGCTTTAAAACATGGTTTTCGACGCCCCGTCGAGAGAGATTAAGTCCCCGTTAAGAGCTTTCGAGTTAAACTTGTCGTATCAAGATCTTTAAAATGCGTCCAAATTAGATATTTTTTCTCGAAGCGCAAAAATAGGTGTCCGTTAGAGTTAAACGACAATTTCGCCATTTAAATCCCTTAGGGGCCACATTTTTGAAATTCCTTTCTTAGTGTTTACCTACATCCCGTTTAAAATCTAAATTCCGAAATTTTTTTAGCTGATTTTAATTGGTCTTTCCGTGTTGCATTGCTGTACCTGACATGTCGGCTTTTAACTTGCTTCTTCTCCAAAAGAAGAAAGTTGCAGTAGTAGAGCTTCACACACGTCAAAATGGCCATTACATAGCGTACCAGTAAAACGTAGTCTTTTCGTGGGATTAGAATAATTGCCAAATACCGCATAAAGCTCATCATTGCGATATACTTCAAAAACGTAAGGAAACAATTCCCCAGCTGCCGTTAGTTCCAAAAATCCTGCATGGGTTGAATGCTGAGACATATGAGTGTAATAACTACTGAAATCAGAATAATTGTTACTGTAATCATTTTGAGTAAACGCAGAAAATTTGTTTGGATGACATGTTGTACTAACTACAATTTGCCGAAAAGGACAACATTTTTCTTGAGAATTCTCGATAATATATGATAGAGATCGAAATAAACACGCACCATCCCCAATCATGGGAATCACAGTGGGCATAATTTTATTACCACTAATATTTAAATAATCAGTAGCCATATTTTATGTGAATGTCTATTTTAATAATATTGTAACGTTAAATCGAGATTCAAATAAAAAACATATGGTTTAATATCTCAACAATAGATTTCCGTTAGAGTTAAACGACAATTTCGCCATTTAAGCCCCTTAGGGGTTACATTTTTGAATTTCCTTTCTTAGTGGTTACCTACATCGCGTTTAAAATCTAAATTCCGAACTTCAAGTTTCTATCATTAGTAGTTTTTGTTCTGCGTTGATTCTGTCAGTCAGGACAAAGCCTCTTATATATATAGAGATTATAAATTTTCAGAGGGTAACAAAATTATATTCTTATGAAAAATTGAAAACACTCGCTAGCAAATTATTCCCGCAATTATCATCTGCTGCAAGATGGCAATCCTGTCTCGATAATATTTGCTTTATTCGTTTATGTTCAAGCCTTTCTTGAGTCGGAGGAGGGCGGTCTTACCGAGAGGGAGAGAGAGAGAGAATAAAATATTAAAAAGAAAAAAAACTAAATATATAGTGTTAATATTGTACAATGTTAGTTCAATTAAACTTTTAAATATACTTTTAATAGTTTTTTTTTTTATTTACACTAATACTGTTACATAACACACTGTTTACTAACTATAGATTATCGATTAACTATCGGTTACTCATGACAGGCTGTGGATCCGCTACACTATTGCTATGACTCAAGGCTAACTAGATACTTTGGTGATTCCTACTTTATTAAATTTTCGAGTATATTAAGGGCATTTTAATAACATGTACGATTGTTAACTTGCTGTTAAAATGTGGGCATTTAGGTTAGTGAGCATTTAGATGGGTCTTTAGTGATGAGGTGTAGATGTCTTGGACGTCCAATCCTCAGCCGGGTAAGGGCTACTTCCTCTCGGTGAATCCTGCGACTGGTGGAGCTTCAAGGCTTGACCTGCTTCTTTATAGATTTAAATTTAATTGGGCGGCTTTTATCCCACACAGCCTCGTTTTTAAGGGAGGCCAAAGTTATTTCCACTTATTATGACCGTCGCAATCCAAGTACAAAGTAAAAAAAAAAACCAAAAACATAAATAAATAAAAAAAGAAAGAAAACCAGGATGCTAAAAAATCTGTAAGTTATTGCTAAATAATCTATAAAATTTTACTTATCTAAAGTTTAGTGTATTAAATATCTTACGTCAATACCTAATATTTTTTATATACAAATTTGCTGGTCATCACAATAATGCAGCAGTTGTAAATTAAGAAATATGTTATTGTATAATATTTTATGTTTTCTCTTTGAAGGATTCAGTAATAGATATGACTGAACGCTGTCACACCCTATATATTGAATCGAAAAAAACAAACAAAAAAAAGTATTATAATAAACCAAAATAAGAAATTAAGTAGTAATAGTTTTGTCTCTAATGAGATGAAAAGAATTTCTTTTTAACTGATTTCCTTTTGAAAATCCTCTTCTTTTTTTCCCTGTAGTTTATCAAAAATAAAAATATGATAATGATGAAATAATCACATGAAATGCAAATGATTCGAATAGGCTTCATTCATTTGGATGAGTACTTGATGGAAAGACTGAACAATTTATGCTACTTTCCAGAATTAATTATTTTAATGTTTGATGACAAAACATGTAAATAAAACAGTTCGGACAACTGGGGTCACGGGGGACGAGCGGATCCCATGTCAGGTCAGGAACGGAAGGTCAGCCCTGGACATGTTCTAACCTGGTCGATGTTCCTCTGCCTTGTAGCGGACATTTTCATGGCAGATCACTCAGCCCATGTTGTATGGATAGAGTACCTCCCATCAGCCTAACTATAGGAGCTGCTATACTTAACCCTACGATTGCCAATGGGTATCTGACTCCTTAGTTTTACCAAGAGGAGCTCTACGAACCCATAGTTTTCTATTAATTTCAATTACTCTAAATCATTGTTTTCAAGATTTACTTCTTAATATTATAATTATTCACCTATTTATAAAGCTGTAAAGTAAAAAAAAAATTATAGTGGGAAATGAAAGTCATTTATCTAGATAATGACAGATGTCATTTCCATGTTTTCTGAAATTGGTTATTCATTATATATAGTTTTTTTATGAATTTAGACTTTAAAAAAATTTGTTTTCGGGTACATTAAAGAAAAGAAAACCTTAATCGTTAAAAATATATTATCAGCGCCTTATAAAATTATATTTTAATAATTTTAAATTATATCCGCGTGTGGTGTATGCTCGTCTACACCACAGGTTAATTTAATTTCCCCCCAAAAAATATCCGTGTGCATTATCCATTTTTCTGCAATAGATAAACACTTAGCAACAAAAAAATTCTATGTTTTCAAATCATAACATGTTTGTACTCATGATCCCCATCTGTAGCGGCAGCGGGTTTTCGTAAAATCGAACTTACCAAAACTGACCGCCTGCCCTAGCGTCAATAAATTCAGTTTTCTTTTAATATTCAATAGGCTATGTAAATAAATAAAATAAACGATTAAAATAAAATGGCATGTTAAAGAAAACCATTCAATAATAATAAAAACAAATAAGAGTTACTATCTTCTGAAATAACTTTAATAAAATAATAAAGAAAAAATATTTTATATATATACATATACATATTAGGGTGTCCCTTATATAGGTGGAAAATATTTTTTTTTAGATATCGAAATGCATACCTCGTATTTCTTTTTAAACTACCCAGACTAACTTTAATACAAAATTTCATCTCCCTACGTCAACGTTAACCCGTGCCGACAGAACTCTGAAGATTTTGGAAATTGCTGTTTTTAACCCTTTCCGTTATATACGTAAATCAATTGAAATATTAAATTTTTTATGAAATATTTATCAAAAGAAGATAAAATTACTGATCAGGCAGGATATTTTCTTTTCTTTATTCTCTTTTTTACAGTCTGGATACAGTTTTCTATGCTCCTGAACACATCGTAGCAAAAATTGCTATCGTTCTTCCTTTGGAGTGATAAAACCATGCAATTCATGCATAAGTTTTTCCAGCTCTTTCAGCCGTATCATTAACTGCCCTTAAAGAAAACACTTTCCTTTTCGCCTCTGAATAGGCAGCATCTTTATCCCATGCAGAAGCGGGTCTCTGAAGGAAATTCTTATCAATGTTTAATCGAAAAAATAAATTTGTACACTGGACAAACACAAAATCACTTAATGATTTTCCTGCAACAATAAATGAGGCAGTATTATTAACAATTTATTAAAAACAGTATAAAAAAAGCACAAATCTTGATTTGGTTCCTTCACCGCTAGACTACATCCAAGCCATGGTTTAACATATAAAACCGCAATGAATAAACAGACGTCGTTTTCCAGTTGTTTCTAAACTTTTTGAACAGTGGGATATCAGGGCTACTTGTGACTTGGTGTTTTTTTGATTCGAACACACATTTTAAAACCAGTTCGTAAACGTGATGGCGGCAAGCAAAGAGTAGTAATTCCCTGTCTAGTTTTTGTTCCAAAAGTACACAATCTCCTTTCAATCGCCCTGTATTAGACACACTTGTGTCGCAGCACATTATTTGTGCAAATACTTTGTCATCGAGGTTACAGTCATAAAGTGCGTTCAATACAGCTTTAGCTTGATCCTGAAAGGAAGAGCTCTCCATTTTGGGTACAGCCAGAAGTTGTTCCTTTTCTCCAAATGAAATCAGATTTGGCAGGCGTTCTTCTTTAGAACTTCTCACGTCTCAAGTCCAGGTAATAATTTTCCATCCCAGTGATCGGTCACCATTTCAGGCATATTATTCTGAAAATCCGATTTCATAGATATCTTTTCGGCTCTGTGTGCGAATACGTTGAATAGACAATTTGTTTATCGGAATATCATCACAGCTAAGATCTAGTGCCTACTACTATAGCCTGAAATATATAGACAGAATCCCTTATGCTTAATTGGCATCTATTTAAAGCTGCAACTAACTTAGGCGTGATAAAGTCTTTCCTTCCAGTTTTTTTAGTAGTTTGAGAACTTACCATTTGAGAGGTGGTTGCTAAGAGTTCCTCAATGCTTTCATCAGAGCTGGTAAGTTGATGTCCTTGCGTTTAAATAAAATCTTGCGTAGTAACAGATGACGATAAACCTCCGATACACATTTGCTCACATATTTTTTTCTCTTCATTCAATTTCCTTTTGAACATCCAACTTTTTGTCTAAACCCGCTAAACATCCTGGATGCCCTATGAAAAATATTATATCTTCTTCAATTTTCATCCGTTCCAAAGCATCAGCGATTGCTGTATGAAATAGATTATCTGAATAGTCCTTAAAGTTCTCTTCATGGTGCTTGTAAATATCTTACAGTTAGGTATAGCTTTGGTAGGAATTCTAGCTTTTTCCCAAAATATAATACACTCCTGAATGACAAGATTAGCACTTTCACAAACAGACAATTTAACTTCGCGAATGTTAAAAAAAAGTACTGCAAGACTTGACGATTAGACGTTAACTTTGAGCCTGTTATTTGATAATTACGTCACCAACTAACCAAACACATTTTTTATAATTACACTACCATCTTTTAAATGTAAAAGAATACGTGTAATCGCGAGAATAATTAAGAAAAAATGACTAATGCCGTGAAAACGCAGCGCTACTGCCGCGCAACATGTGTGAACATGATTCGATGCAAGTCGGCACGGGTTATCGTCCTCCAAATAAGGTAAAAATTTATTTCCGAGTGTTTTAGAGGAAAATGAACAAAACTAACACCTATGCGTTAGAAATTTAAAACTTTGAAAAATAAGGGACACCCTATATATATATATATAGATACACAGCATAAGGAAGAAATAATTTAAAATGAAACTCCTGAAGAAAATAATTAAAAACTCATAACATTAATGCAAATTAAAATAAAGTATCTCTTGTAAAAGAAAAATATAAATAAGAAACATAGAACATAAAAAGCCTCACAAAGAAAGATATAACAAAAATTAAAATTAGAGATTACAAAAAAATATCGCTAAGTAGCCTAGCCTTTGGTTAAATAAACAATTAATAGTGAAGTAATATTCTTAACTTCAATTAATGAGTAAATAGCTGTAGACTACTATGTATAGGTACGTTTGAGGAATCGTTTCTGCACCAGATATATGAACTGTTCATAGTTACAGAATTTCAGCGATGTCGCCTGATGACTGACCCAAATGGGCATATATTGCGATCTCTTCATGTAAGAAAAAAGAAAAGGAAAGCGACCGCACTCCACTCACGGAACTGCCTATGCCGTACTACTGGCATAACATAAGGATGTGAGCCTAATACCTATTTTAAAGACACGGCATCGGCAATATCACTAGACGTAAATATACACATATGGCTTTGTTATTTACTAAATAAACATTTACTTTAAACCTCAGCATATATTTGTATATTTCAAATTTTGCATGTTGGCCACAACTCCAACTGCCGTTGGTAACAAACAACATATACTTAGTTGATGCAGGATATACAATAAATGGATGCCTTCAAGTAAAAATTAATATATTATTAGTCTATTTCAAAAATAATAATTAAGTTAGTATGATATTTTATATTGATACATGAAAAATGATATGATTCCGTTAAACACCATCATGACAGTGGTTTACACCCAGAGGGATAAAAGTTTCGCGTGATCTTAAGAGTAGCGACAGATTTTTATCCGGGCCTCAAGATAAGGCAATATATTGGAGGCTTTATCTTACCCGATCAGTTAATTAAACTAATGAATTCTCTTTTTCAGAATTATTGCCAATACTAAGGTCATCGGATAAGGTTTGTTGTTTTTCTTTTGCACTGTATTTCAAAAGATTTCCTTAATTAATTTAAACTTACCTATCTTTTTTCATTTGATATTTTAAATATGCTACAGATTTATCCATATTATAATTAAGATTAATATTCAATTCATATTCAATAATTTTAGCATGTATTCATATGACGCTGTCTAGCTACAAAATGGGATATTTGATTTATTTTTCTCAACAATAAGATGAAACAATTATTGTAAAAGAATAAATAAAAACCCTTTTAATTTTATTGAATAAGTCTAAAAAAAAGGAAAAAGAAAAGTAAAATGTGTATGTTTGTATATTTCTATTTATGAATATGTTCTAAAATTAATGTGTTAAGAACAAATTTAAAAAAAAAAAAACTTCTTATAAAAGTGAGAAACTGTTTTTTTTTTCTTTTGTTTTTAAATTAAATAAAATGTTTTTTTAACTTTATTTCTATATTGACGCCTGTCTTAAATGAAAGATAATCAGTGAATTTTCTGTAATCAGGAGATAATTTTGGCATGATAGGCATAGGGAAGATTTGTGCCCAGCGGCACCTCTTCCTGTCGTGATTAGCACTCAGGCAGGGAAAACCAGCTCCCTTTTAGTCTTCTAGGGGTGTTTTCGTGCAAGTGGGTATGCCAGTACATAATGCTTGGGCAACCTGTGATAATTGCTGAAGGAGGCTTAACAGAGGCTGGACAAGGTTGTTCAAGCTACTAACCAAGTTGGTAAGTTGATCTGATAATGTGCTATTTTCAGTGAGCTGTGCCGGCTGATCTGTTTTCAAAACATTCATGTTTTTGTTGGGGTGTTGTCCTTTTAGAAATTGGTCTTGCAGAGTGCCGCTGATAGCGTGATTCCAGTTGAGCTCCTGAATGAGGCTGCTGTTGTGGGAGAGGCGGAAACTCATCTATCGGCGGAGGGGGATTGATTTGTGGACGTTTCCTTGGATTTCTGGCTGCTTTTAGTTGTTTCAGAGCTGGACATCCTCTGTAGCTAGAAGGATGTGGCCCACCACAATTGGCACACTTTGCTGCGGTTTCTCTTGGCTTACTGCATTCAGTACTCTCATGGCCACGACCATTATTTTAAATAAAATGTTGATTATAAAAAGAAAGTAGTTTGTATTGCCGATCTTATAATTAAATTAAAATCAAGTAAAGTAAATTTTAATTTTACCTATTTAGATGGTTGTTCTGTTTAATTTGAAATAACTCAAATTGGATTAAAGAAATTGATAAAAGAAAAAAATGTATAAGCCTTTATCATTGGTTTTTCTTTTATCTATGTCTTACAGATGATGGTATAAAACTTACGGGGTAAAGGATTATTCGTTAATTTACAGACGCCTATATTACTCGTTTATATTTATTTTCGTCTTAGGTTTATTCAGCCCCTTGATTTTCATCTTACTACGGTTGATTGTTTTAAGAAATATAAAAAAAGTATATATTTTTAATATAATAAAAAATGTATTTGTAAAGAATAATTTACCTTCTATTGGAATACATAGGGACATAGGTCTATAGGAATACATACCTAAAAAAAAAAAGATAAATTAATATATCATGCCTTAAAAAGTTAAGTACATAATTAGGATAAATTTAATAATACAAGGGGCACAACTCAAGAAAGGTTGCTCTTTTTAGTTTGCCTTAAACCTTTAACACTACAAAATAGTCACTCTTACACGTCAATATGTTTAAATCTAGACATATTAGCCTAAACCATGAATATTTATAATATTATTTTTAAAAAAAGTCATTTGTAGGTTAAGCCCATTATGACATGTTCGAAAACATGACATGTTCTTAAAAAAAAAATTGAGCTATTAAAAAATAAATAATAATGGGTAACACAAGTTACTACTTTAATATACATCTGTACTTGAATTGTGTCAAGCCCTTACAAAATATTTTTATTATTTGTTTGCACATAAATTTGCAGACATTTAACTCTTTATAGAAAAGACCAACATGAATAAATTTAAACTTTAAGATCTTGGCTAGTCGTGATAAATGCTATGATAAAAAAAAAAAAAAAATATATATATATATATATATATATATATATATATATATATATACATATATAGGTATATATATATACCAAATAAAGTGTTGAATACATAAATTATTTCATATTTCTTTTTGAAGCACTGCCTCAGTTTTAAAATAAATTTAGGAGTCCAACAATATATTTGCAAGACCGTGAAGTATTACCGGCTTACTCTACCCTAGAAAATGAAGGCGCAATTGATGCAGCTTATCAAAATACACTTATGAAATTCGAAAAGAAGTTTAAGCTTCTAATTATTTCATTATAACCAATATTATGGATAATGTATATAGAGGTGTGTAATATTCAACTATTTTTCTTTACGATAGGTAGATTAATAGTCAGGATTTTCAGTTTGATCTGTTTTTATTTTGGATAGCCAGTTTGGATAGTTCCGATCTCTTCATGTGGCTCTTCTTCAGGGCTCCTGAGTCCAGAGTCTCTGTAATTATAATTATATAAATTATAAATATTCTGTTTATTAATCTATCTATTTATAATTAAAAGTTGGTATTTACATAAGTCTTCATTAATTAGAAACAGTTTTGAATTTCCCGTTTTAGTTTTTAAGCCAATTCCTAAAACTAATTCACTCTGCAAACACCCTCACCCCTAAGGTATTAGTGAAACCTCCCTCATATCACAGAAGTTGCTGAAAGAGATAGCAGGTTCGCGTGACCCCCATTAGTTGGGATTTTTAGGAGGGCACGAGAAGCCGAAGCCTAACCGGGGCCACGAAGAATATTTAAACGCCCTCCCCCGCTTTCAATTTGCTAATTAGTTAAATTAATTCCTTTTACTATAGAACTTGGAAGAAGAGGCATTAAGGTTGAAACTATTTGCTAAATAGACAGGTCATGGAATTTCACACGAGGTTTGACTTTTCAATAGTCCTCCGCTAAACAAAAAAACTATGACGGATACAGTTGCGAAGATAAAATAGTGGTTATAGTTTTTTCTTTGGTAATAGAGTTTCTAATTATGTAGGTATAAATAAAAAAAGAACCAATTAACATCAAAAATTGTAAAAAGCTTTGTTTGTCAGTTGAGAATTCAGTCAGAAATACGGTTTTGCTCCTGTAACCTCTTGTAACTATCGACATCTTAGCCTTATCGTTACTGTAATTGTTTTGATTATTAAAAAGCTTGAATAATATAAAAACAATGCATTCAAGACTTATTCGCAGCAAAATTAACTCCTATGACGAAGTTATGAAAAAAGTTTCATAGAGATAAAATTGTTTGACTCGCTACTATCTGTTTTCCTGTAATATTAACAAACCATCGTCGTACAGAATCGGCATGTTACAGTGCCCTATACATGATCCGAGGCTTAGACCTTTATAAGGTGACATTTCTTCTTGGAATAGCATTGAATAAACCAGAAAAATTAAATTTATGTATATTTTTAGAATGATATTATTTTCTTTGTTTAGTTCATTTTTAAATTTTTTGGAATATAATTTAAAATAGTTTTAAGTATTTTATTATAAAGAGCCTATTAAAAATTTCAAAGACGTAATCATCACTTCTTTGAAAAGATTTAATAGAATCCAGGGAAAAAATCACACAAAAAATAAAGCAGTATAATCCTTTAATAAAAAAAAAATATATATATATATATATATATATATATATATATATATATATATATATATGTAACATTTTTAACTATTAAATTGAAAACTGGAGTTTATACAACATTTACTAATAGTCACCGAGTTATGACAGGAGCAAATAAAACCATCAAGTCAAGAAAAAATATATACATTAAAAAACTTTTTCTCCTCCACCGATACTAATGAATACTAATATAGAAATTTGCACTAATTTTAGAATCTGCAGTAACACTAAATGGGATCAGCATTATATCTAATAATATTCCTACTTATGTATGCAGCTAAACAGGTAAGGAAAACGAATGAGTGGACTCACTGAAAATACAATGTAATATTCACGGTCTTCATATTTGTCATTGTGCATTGCAAGTAGGCACTTTATAAATGAAATGTAAACATTAAAATTCATATTAATTGTTGTCCAATCTGATTGAACACCTTGGGAATTAAGAGGATTTGCATCGTCACTGCACTAGCGGTTGAACAACGATTTTCTCCTGTTTTTTTGAGATACTTAATTCAAATTTGCATTAGGCCCCTTAACGCTTAAATGTTTATCTCATTCTATAAACCCCTTAAAAAGCACCCCAGGGTGCAATTAATACGACACACTATATACTAATTGGCTACTTTTTGAACGAATTCGATGAGACTAAAAGTGCGGATTTTTTTTTTTTACTAAGAGATATGATGAAATCGTGTTAGCTACCGCAGTTAAAATCAGCATGCAATTATCTTGAGGTATTAGTTAGCAGAGACTGGCACTGGTCTCCAATTGCTCTTATCCAATTAAGCAACGTACAACTGTCAGAGTTCGTATTCAGCCATTCCTCAATTAGCCAAGCGACCACTTTGAATCGAATCACAATTCTGATTAACAAAGGACATGGGGGCGATTCGATTAATTTTTACGTACGTGTGTGTGTTGATAGTGATTGCCTTATAGAAGCCACAGTTGCTGGTTTGGAAGGGTTAGGAAAGTATGTATTTTATTTTTATTTTCCTTATTAATATTATTTTATTAAAATTTATAAGGTGAGAAAATAAAAATGTATATAAACTACCCCACAACTAGCTAACCAATTATTTCGTATCAACTTTTAATAACTTTCAATAACTTCCATCGCTGTTCCTATATTTGAAATATAGTGTCTGCGTTGGTCATTTTTTATTTTACTAAAAAGCAAAATTAACAAGAACAAAAACTTCAACTTACAAAAACTTCAAACGTTTCAATCAAAATTGTTACGACTTATCACAAAATCACCCTGGTACTTAACTAACAAACTTTACATACAGACCTCCTTATATCCACAGTCGATCAGCTCATAACGACGCTATACAAGTGTTTTACTATTTAGTAAAAGATTTTTTACTAATTTAAAGGGACACTCAAATAGTTTAATCAGTAAGATGGCTGATGTACGTATGGATTCGAAAAGACTAAAAAGGCGCTGGATGAGAGATCTGCTCTCTTAGAAAGCCAAGGTAATTGAATCAAGCCACGAAGGGGGTGCTGTTGGGTGCTTTCCCTCCTCATGCCTGAAATGTCATTATTTCCTATTACCGTCATTTCTTTCGCTGATTGTCAGCACCTTGCTGACAGATGCGAATAAATTATTAAAGCAAAAGAAAAACAAGAACATACATTTCTTTTAAATTCCGATATTTAAATAGATTACTAAATTTCTACAACGTTGATAGGAGTTAAAAGCGCATGTAGATAGAATAAATTAAATGTCTGACGTCTAGAAAGCTTGAGTGCCTCAAGACGGATTAGCAATCAGTGGTAATTTGTCTTGGAGGCACTTCAGGAGTAGTCTCTGACGATGACCTGAAAAGTCGATCGAAACTTTTTATATAAATAATTTATGTTATTTATTTAAATTATATCGTAACGTAAAACAAAAACCATGTGATTTAAAAGAGTTGTCGATTTTTTATTGGAACGGTTACCAACTGTTCTAGCATATGTTCATGACTGTCCGAGAATATTCTACGCTTTTGGGGAACCTTCTAAAATGTTCTAATTCATACAAAATATAAGGAGCGATGGCCTGGAGCCCTAGCCTTGCTCCAAAGATTAAATCTCTTTTGTGTTACTTTTGTGTAAATATCAACGTTACAAGTTGATACTTTTTGTGTTTTTACTGTTTGTGTGATATGTGAAATATTATTTTCGTCTAATAAAATTATTTAAAACCGCATAACACTATATATTACTTAAATGCTCCCCCGACCATCCTCCGCTTTAAGCACAATGTTCAAAAGTATTAATCCCAATAAGAAGAAGACTAGAGAAGACCACTAAAAGAATGAAGTACGTTAAAAACTTAAGCAGATAGCGTCTCAAAAATTTTCTTTTATTGACCATTATACAGTCAAAGTCATATTGTGTTCATTTTGACGTTTCGCTCGACTAAGAGCATTTTAAAAACTAAAAAAAAGAACCAAATTAGTTTTGAAAATGCTTTTATTCGAGCGAAACGTCAACATGAATACAATATGACTTTGACTGTAGAAAGGTCAATGCAACGTTCAAAATCAACACATCAAAGATGAGATCTGTATTTTTATTTTTTTACAGAAATGAATATCTAACTTCCGACCCATCTAATTTGGCTTCATATGCAGACGAATTGTATGAACTCATTCCAGATTGGATAACAGGAACAAAAATTTCTATTATTTTATAAAATATGTGATAACCGTTTTATAATAAGCACAATTCGATATATTTGTGTAACAAAGCCGAGTTTGACTTACAGCAAATTAATTTAGATTATTATTTTTAGAATGCGAATACGAATATTTAACTTCTTGTATTTGGATCTAACTACAACGTATAATGAAATCTATCATTGCATTGTGCCTGGATTTGACGTCCTATCAGAAGCTGCTAAGCCCTCATATAGTGAAAGACAGAATAAAGCAAAATGATATCCCCTATTTACTAACTAAATTATCTTAATGCAGACAGAAAGGTATCGGTTACAATTTACAAGGAGCCGGGGTAGCGTGTCCTGAAATAGATATTCCGCTAAAGAGGGAGCTAATTATCCCGAGACACCTGTTGGAGCACCTTTATCGGACAGATATTCAGTCTTTGTAGGCCTACTCAAAGACCTGTCAACTTCCCTGGAATCTCGGATCAAAAGGCCAACCCCTCCAAGATATAAATTTAACATTAATATTTAACCTCCTACCTCAAAGCCCCCCCCCCCACTTCCTTGTCAAGCTTTGGTTAAAAGTTATTAGCAGAAGGGCTTATTTGCCACCTCTCCTCACAAAGAGTTATCTTCAGCAAATTATCAATTTGTTGAAGCAACAAAACGCTAATTTATTTAAACAAGATAGCTTTTGAACGGATTAAAATAGACGATATTTTGAGATAATTTATGATATAAATTATTGTTGAAAATGTGCGTTATTTTGAAGTTAGGTAAATATCCTTCATGATTTTTCGAGTCAAAACTTTTTTTGGCTTCATATTAAAACTCGCGCCTGTCAACTAACTTCGACAACTTTAATATGCCATTATTCTCTATTGAAATATTTAACATCACTGGGACGATTCATTGTCACCCTTGTTTACACACAGATTTTGTGTAAAGTTGAGCCTTTGTAAGCACGTCTTCTACCATTTGACCAAATAATTTAAATTGAGTTATTATCTTTTGCACATTTCTCCCAAAATAATCAGTTCTCCATAATAATTTTTAGAAAAGGTTTATGAACTTCCCCCACTTTGGTAACAGAAGCCTATGGCTTGTATGAAAAAATTTCGTCTTCACACTGATAACAATTTTTAGGATACAAACAGGCAACTATACAGCTGCTAAAAATACAGTTAAATATTCAAGAGGTATGACAAAGTATCATCCTAGCATTAATAGCTGTTCCTTTATGCTCGGGTGAAGTTGAACCCTGCACTTCATATGATGCACTTTTGTAATAATAATAATGTGCTTTAGTTTTTAAAAACAAATTCAAAACTTTTTTAATAACAATAAGAAATATTTTTTAATATAATAAGACTATATGTAATGCTAATGATAATATAAAAAAAATTTGGTATCTGTTGTGGCCAACACACTTTTAAATTATTTCTAAATTAAAGAAAGTTGTATATTCCAGCTATATTAAATTTTAATAATATATTTAGTAATATTAAGTCTGTACGTGGTGCGAAGTCACCTTCGGAAGCGCTGCGATTACTTCGGGTCACTTCGGAAGACTTCGGGCCGCTTCGGGTGTCCTCGGCTCCTCTCGTTCAACCATATGTTTAAATTAAAAAACAAAACAAGAAATATTACATTTGAAATTCACAAACGCGGTGTGAATGTTATCTGAAAGGGTTAATAGCAGCAACTGCACTAATGAGGCCTCAAGGCGTCTCCTGCTCATAAAGACACGCGTACTAAGGCCCAGCAGCCCTGGATGCCGGACCCTTCACTCACAACGTTGTCGCTAGGTAACAGCTTTTATCACTCTAAGGGCCGCTTTCTCCAAGTTAGTTTAAACCGAGTTTAAATTTAATCCGGATTATCTCTTGGTTTAAACCAGATGTGAGTTTCTTCAAGTCGGTTTAACCTCTAAACTTGGTTTAAACTTAGATTAAGTTAATCCTTCATTTTCCCCGGTTTAAACTCTCAATTAGGTTTAAACTGCAAAATATAAACTAACATTTTGTGTGATAACATAGTCGCTCTTGTTACTCAAGAATTATTGTTTTGCACTTGACTGAATACAAAAACGGAAAATATACATAATTGAAATTTTAAATGACATGGAAGAAGAAGATAATGAGGTGTTTTTGTTGCCAAAGAGACGCATCAATAGACGCAATCAGTTAATCCAAGAATATTTTCAGAATATGTTAAATCAGTGAAGTAGAATTGGGATGAGAAAAAAATGTTTCTTAACGTGCATTATTTTATTGTAATTGGTTCATAATTAATATCAAGGTTATGTTGTAAATTATGTTTCACTTGAATATCTCATATTCATCAAAATTTGTAATTTTATTATTATTAAGCTATAATAATTATATATCGTTCAACTTAGATCATTTATTATTTAATAAAATGACAATAATAATAAAAAGGTTCAACATTATTTGAAAAAAAAAATCTGAAATGTAATAGAGGTTATTATTATTCTTGGCATAATAATATCATATTATAAAGAACAATTTATTAACTAACAAATTAAATCTCTGAAAACAGCACCGCTCGTTTCATTGAATCTATTCGCCAATTTCTTCCATTCATCCTTCTCTTTGACAGTGACGAAATCTGTTTTTTTTTGTTTCAAAAATGTCTCTCTTCTCTTCCACAAGAGCCAGAAGAACATTAATTTCACGTTGAGAACAGTTTTTACATCTTTCTGATTCTTTTTGCTCCATTTTTATAGAACACTTTCACCTTATTTTTATAGAACAAAATAATATGTATAAATAATCTTCCCATAACCCTTACGTTACCTTCTCTTTCCATAGAAGTTTCAACAAGGAAATGTAAACAAATATGTACCAACCTTTTAAAAAACATAATAACCTTCACATAATTAGGTTTAAACCGAGTTTAAACTAAACTAAGGCTGTAGAAAGTGAATCAGAGTTTAAACCTCGGATTAAAGATAATCCGGTTTAAGTTAATCTAAGTTTAAACTAAATTGGAAAAAGCGGGCCTTAATAAATCGAAGACCTCAGCATCGAAGTGAACGAGCACATGGTTAGCTGTGTTAGTGTCTGGATGAGGTTTAATTAGCTACAATGGCTAATTATTATTGAAAGACTTATGAACATTCAAATTTCATAAATATGAACATTTTTTTTTGTGGGTAATTTTCTGTCAATGTTTTATTCAATTTAAATGTATTTTTCTAATTAATCAGTATTAATTTTAGGCTAGTGTAAATTAGTATTATAGTTTATGTTGTGTTTTCATTAAACTTTTTTTTGTGAATCAAGGTTCAAAGAATATATCATTATTTGTTATCCGGCATACTTTTCAAGTTTATTTATTTTTTTTAATTTTATTTTATTTTCCTTTATTTTTTTTTACTTTCACTTACCTATATATGAAATATATAGTAAGTGGAAGTATTGCGATCGTGAAAAATTTCGACTTCCGGTTTTCAACGGAAATACACGTTTTGGGGTCCCTTGAGTCCAAATAACCAAGTCCCGCGAAATGGTCTGTGTGTCTGTGTGTGTGTGTGTGTGTGTGTGTGTGTGTGAACAGACTAGCCCAAAAACTATAAACCGTGCGAACGTGAAATTGGTTATTTAGTGTATGTATATGCCCGCGATGTGACAGCAAAAATTTCATCAAAATTGCTCAAAGAGAGGGGGTACTTTATTTAATAACTTTTTAAGTTTTTTTCGATTTTCTCAAAAACGGCTCTAACGATTTTGATTAAACTGAGTATTTGATCTATTTATATGCCCGAAATATGACTGTGAAAATTTCATCAATATTGATCAACCGGAGGGGGGACTTTACTTAATAAATTTTGTACCACTTTCACGTGTACATATTTTTTATTTACTCAAAAACGGCTTTAACGATTTTGATCAACCTGGGTATTTGATGTATGTATATCACATAAAGATGTGATAGCCAACATTTCATCAAAATTGGTCATACGGAACAGGCACTTTATTTCATAATTTCTTTCCAATTTTTACCTTTATTTCGATTATCTCAAAAACGGCTTTAATGATTTTGATCAACTTCGTCATGTTTAATGAAAATTAGGTGTTCAATAATATCAGGTAAGTTTTATCAGTAATTAAATTTTCTGAGGGGACTTAAATGGGGAAGGGACCTTTTTTGTTTTCCTATAAAGTACCTTTGTTTTAGTTTATATTGAAAAATTAACTGTCTCTCGTTACGTCTAAAAATAAGAAATGGCTAAATATGAGATATAATAAAAATAAAGAAAACAAAAAGAGGAGAAAAAAAGAAAAATATTCAGTCAACTCATAAAACTCGATAAGCCCACGCATGCGGAGTACGCCTTTAATGACAGACCATTGTTCATAATTAAAGCCGTTCTGTTCATTTGAGAAGTGGCAATTAACGCATTAATTTCTAATCTAAGTAAGTTGGTAAGTGAAAGTTATGTGTTGCGCGCACGCACCAGTTTTTTTTCTTTAAATTTTCACCAGCCTATGGTGAGGTGGTTGGATTTTGGAAAACAAAATTGGAGGGAGGGCTCACCCTTGAACCTCTACCCGCCATCACAATTTGCACACATTTGGGAATTGGCTATTTGCTAGTTTTGTTGGTTGGTTTGCAACTTGTAAAGATGTAAATGGTAAGGGGGTGGTGTCAACTGTGATGGTTAAGGTTTCATGTTAAGTGTTTATAAAGCCAGCGAATGGTGTGAATACTGATGAGAAACGGTCAGTAACTATCTTTGATTTTGATTGATTGATACTGCCTATCTTCTTATCGCTGGGGTACTGACGCTTTTCGATGTTTTAACAAATCTTTTGCATGCTTCCATCGTCAGTCGTTAGGCTTTTCAAGTAACTTCCATAGTTCTATTGTGTTTCTGGATTTTTCGCTTAAGCTCATTGTTAAAAATGAAAATAAATTTGTAAAAATGAAAAGAAATACGACTAAAAATTCCGTTCTCTTTTTTTTCTGTCACAAAATCGAAAATAAAACGTAAACTTAATTCTTTCACCTACTTACTTGAACCCATTTGGACGCTCCACAGATTTTTGGCACAGACAAGAGGACGCACTTAAAAATATCACAAACTTTTCAATAAAAATGCTGATACTAATAATGGACGTTCAACAACCTACTATCGAGCAACATATACTATTTATTCACGCTTTTATGTAAAATTGGTAAAAATATGAATAATTAAAAAACATGGTTTTGTTTATCTCAGTGGTAAAAATATTATGAATTTATTTAAATCTTACTAGTACAATTTTATCAAATATTTGATACTAAGCAGTAAGGGAGCGGGAGAAGCTGTTGGGCCAAAATAAGATGACAGAGGGAGCATATCTCGTGTTATCCCTCGCACGTCTGAGGCGCCGAATCCTCTATTTACTAGGCGATGTACTCGGCTTATTCTTATCCCTCAAGATCGCCTCTTCTCCCTTATGCTCCTTTACACCAGCTTCTCTCTGTCGTTTCTTTATTTCTTCAACTTATGTCACAACTTCTCTCTAATCGTTCTCTTTGATGCCGTTTTTGCCTTTTATGGACACTTCTTATATGGAACGTTTTCGAAGACTGGATGGCAAATCACTCTGTGGAAAATGTTATTTCTCGCAGTTTGGATATCGAGTGCGCTTTTTCCTAATGGTTAAGTATTCAAATAAAGCTTCAATCAAATACTAGGACTGCTTTTGTTTTTAGACTATTTAGTTTTTCGTTTCGGCGAAAAGAAAATTTTAAAATATAATTATATATCATCGGTCTGAAAGTGACAACTCTTAGTGGCATTTTTTAAGAAATTGGAAAATATGGAACCCCGTAAAAAAATGTTAAAGTATTTTTATGCTTTTATCATCCTTCTCAAGCACGCGGCTACGGTAGATCTGTAGACAACTTTTTACTTGCTTTTATTCACTAAGAACACAATATTTGAAAAAATGTAACTTAAGAGGTGTCATTTTAAAAACAACGCTATGTAACATAAATAATTGCTCTAAGAACCTTCAGGTTAAACATTGCTGATATTACGCAATAAATAATTTAGCCTAAATAAAATGTTTTTTTATTCTTCGTCTAAAACAGCATTCCTGACATTAAATATTTTTATGCGATCAATTTTTTCCAATATATTATCAGCTTTGTTTTTTAAGCTTATGTTTATTTAATATATATCTTTAGAAATGTTCTATAATCATTAAAGAAGTGTGTTACATTAGTTTATTTCTTCATGAAGATTAAGATGCCCATTATTACTTATATTATTTCAATATCCTTGATGATAAGTAACAATGAACTTTACGACTTTATGAGCAATATAGATATTACTGCTGCCATAAAAATTAAATCGATATAGCTAGTGAGAAATGATTCAGCTAGACTAAAAACAATGGATTTAAGAAGGAACCGGATACTTTCCTCATTTAATTAGATAAATATATATCCGTATCATTATAAAAATCTTCCTAAGGTTCTTTCTGGAAAAAAACCCTAAAAAATGACAATTTCTAGGTAAATAATCACACATACGTGTAGAGCACATTGATGACGATTCCATTCATAAAAATTATTTAATTCACTTTTTCTACTAGTTGTACAAGAAGTTGTGCCTGATTTATAATCAGCTAATGTTACTGTTACTTATATGGACTGAAAAAAGTTTTTTTTTCTATCACAATTTATTTGAGTTTTTTTATTATTTATTTCTTTGAACACATGAAAGCAGTTTATCTTATGTCTAGTTGTGCAAACATTCAAGTGGGGCACGAACAGGTTAAAATGTTTTAATTATCAAATCATTAATAAAAGACAATAAAACTCTGACAAATAGTGAAATTACTTTTTAAACAATAATATTAATGGTACATTAAGACAATAAAACATCGAAAATATTTAGAAATATTCAGCATCTCCACAAATTATGAAATATTTTAGACGCATTTGCAATAATAAATGTTGTACATAATGTTATTAAAAAAAACAACAACAACATAACATTACACTGTCTATGTTTAAAAGATTCTTATAACAATAAAAAACACAACATGATTATTAATGCATTGCTCAAACAACACTGTCAGCAGGAGTAGTCATTTTTTCAAAAAGTACAATCAAACCTTTGGATTATAATTAAACACGATGTAGTGAATTAATGCGTCATAAACACATTTAAAGTTTTTCTTAACACTGATAAATACATTTTTTTTTTTTTTTTTGTTCGGTACCCCTACCTGGCCATGTGTGGCAAACGGGGGATTACTCTATAGGTGTAACCAACCTATTCTAACCATGGTGGGTAGGTCGAGATTTATTCCGTGGGGCCTCCACGAAATAAAAGTCATCCATCCCAGGGATTCGAACCGCCACCGTTCTACTCGAGCGTGCTAAAGCGGGTCGCGCTCAAACACGCTCGGCTATCCCGGCCCTAGATAAATACAATTAAGTAAGCAACAGAAAATAACTAATGATATTACAAATTAATGATTAAATTTAGTTGGCGTCCGATAAAATGCGAATACGATAACCCCAACTTTGAAATTAAAATTTATAACAAAACCGATTAGCGAAAAACCGATGAATTAATAATCGATGACAACTATGTTGAAAAGATAGATTAAGAATCGTAATTATAGAGGCAACATCGAAAAACTGCAGCCTTAGTTGGTTGGTTGATAAAAACTGGTAGGGATCTTCCTTCTGAAAGAACTTCTGAAAGAAGAATGTAAGTTTTGGAAACGAAGAGCTACCTAATGTTCGTCTTGAAAGCTAATTCTATCTGTAGTTGGACTATTTGGACCTCGAGAAATGTGTCAATTTTGTCCTTGGAAGAAGAGAAGAATGTCAAAATCTTGTTGCATTTGTGGAGAGCATGGGGTCAAGTTATGTCCAGATTGTAAAACCAGGCTGTGACTTAATAATATCAATAATTAATAATAAAAATTATAAACTACATATTCAATGTAAATTTTCATATTATTTGTAACTCATTGTTCCTGTTATTTGGTAGTGCAGTGTATTCCTATTGATATGTTTTCGTAGTTTATTTATTATACTTACATTTCATTATTTTTATACTTACGTTTCATTATTTCTTTGGCAATTTTTCTTTTGTGGCATTTTCTTTGTGTGTGTTTTTTTTTTTAAATAATTATGCTTTCCTATACATCATACATTAAAAATCAAAAGGTTTTGCGAATACTGAACCTTAACTTTTAGTAAGTAAATTACACCATTTTTAGTTTCTTATTGACAAAAGGCATAACAAGTGTAAATGTAAATAAGGGCTGTTTTAAAGTATTATAAACACTGCATTTAGATGATGATTAGGCATCCCTGCAACGATAAAAAGGTCACATCGTCTCGTCCACGAAGCGCTACCTAAATAAAACCTTCGATTAGCTCTACCTTTTCCGGGTTAAGCTGTTTTTAAAAGTAACTTAAAAAAAAAAATAGGCGCTTAATTTGACATGGCTCCGGATTACAGATCTATGAAAAAAAAAGTGCTGGAAGTAATGATTTTTTTTTAATTTTTCTATTTATTTTATTTGTTTACTGAAAATTTAGTCCTTTAAGGTACATCGTATAATTTTCGCCTAATTCTGTCCAAAGAAGGAAGGATAACATAATTTTAAAGCAAACACTCTGTTTGTTTCAGCTATGATTACTCATATTAATTACATCCCTGATACCACATCATTAGTCATCGTGTGTATAATTAATCATCTCATTCATACCGTAGGCTCCTTATTATCTGGCCCTCAACAAAAGCTCTCTGTTTTGTTGCTCCCCTGAGAGAGGTGGAAGTGGCTGCCAAACTATTGCACGGATCAGGGCTGAATGGAAGTTGGATCGATGAGGCTATCAGAAAAATTGGGCTCGATATATCTCTGGAGAATGGGCAACATCCCGGAGCAAGCTGTATCGTTAGGCCCCAAGCCAAACCCGGCAATGAAATAGGAAGTGTTAAAAACACATCAGGACTCCGGCCCACGTGGTGCGGCCTTTCTTTCTTACCCCTCCGGCGATGGTTTAATGAGAGCGGATTTATAAGTAATATGGAAAGACGAGGATATGATAGTGATTTGCTTCGGAAATTTTTACATTAAAAAACAATACTTATAATGCATTTATCTAAAACAGTCTGCTTTCATACTTACAGTATGGCTTAAATATAATCAATTAAGCTCAACATTATATTTATTTTGAAGTTGTATTTATGTATTGTTCACAGTGTGTGTTTTAATCGGAATTTCGTCAAAAAATAAGCTTGTTTCCCAGAAAAACACGAACAAAAATCATAAACAATATAAACGTTATATACCCATTGTTTATGTACCTGAGCGAAAGTACTGAGTCTGCGAGATATGATTGTCTCCTGTGTGGTGTCTCATCAATTCGAATTTGCAAAATCGTAATACAGGGCGAAAATGATCGAAAATGGGGTATAAATAATATATTTTTCTTGAACACTTTGATGTACTGTTGTGAATATTTATTATTTATAAATTCATTAATTGCTACGCACACCCCTGCTTTTACATGTTCCCATTTATCGATCAAATATTTACGTTGAGCAAGAACTTGTTTAACTTTCATATAAATATTTACAGTTCCAGATTGACTATCACAGGTTAAGAGAAGGGACTGAAAGGCTCTTCGTTTACTTTTATTAAAATTTGCAGTTGCATTGACACCTTAAAAACAAACAAAAAAATACTTTGCTCCTTCAGATATCTAAACTAGATTTTTACAAGAAAAAAAATATATAAGTACTTTTTGATACCGTATTGCCAGTCATATTGTCAAAGGTATATTTTATATGACATAAAAATATATCAACAATCTTAGTAGCGTTGCAAATAACATAAGCGCTATCTATTAATCTTTTTTTTATTTTAAATCCCGGACTAGACATATTGTCCGATGTTATTCTATCAGTCATAATTGCTTGCGAGCTATTTATTAACTTATTCACTTCAGAGTATGTTTTTATCAAGTATGTATTTATATTATCTGAGTTGTGAGGTCATAAAATAATAATGACTATCATGAAATATGATAAGTTTTCTTACCCAAAAGCTCGTTTACCTTAACAATTTACCTGAAAAGTTAATAAACAAAATATATCTAGTTTTCTAACTTATTTTTCAGATAAATATATTGTATACCACACCAATTTCTTAACTATCTAAATGCAAAACTTGACAATTTTTCAAGATACCGATGGTTTTTTGCTGAGATTTTTTGATCGAATAATTTCCAAGAGAAATTTATTAAAAATCCATTAGTAATATCTTAATTATGTGTATATCATTACTCTATTGGAACAGGATTTAGCTACCTCAATCTCCCTTTCTTTAAACGATGTCTTTCTCTTTCCTACTCTCTTTCTCTCACTCTCTCTCTCACTCTCTCTCTCTCTCTCTCTCTCCCACTCTCTCTTTCCCCCTCTGTTTATTTTTCCTTCCCTATTTCTCTATAAGGGTTTGAAAGAATAAAATAAAGAAAAAGAAAAGTAAAATGTAAACTATGCGGATGATGGAGGAGATGAGATTTGGGGATGGGTGGAAGGGGGCTTGACTTGGCTAAGTTTGTTTGATTGAGGATTCCTCAAAGTGGGCATTAGCTCTCGCTCAACCATCCAGGAATAAGTTTGAATTAGTTCATCTTAATCAAATCTCTTCTCTCCAAAAGCATTAACAAGATCAGATATACTTTTTGCTCTCCCTCTCTTTCCTTTCCTTATATAGTAAACTTTCCCAAATCAACTTTGTTCAAGACCTTTTTTTTAACTCAATAATTCTGGCTTTTAGGCCTGGAATAACTTAGAGAAGGGAAGAATCCTATATCTCTTATTATTTGAGTAAAAAAAAAAAAAAAAAGAAACGAAAATAAGGAAAAATGGAAATGATTAATTATATAATTAATATATTACATTCCATCATATTTCGCATGAACAAAATTGTTGTATAAAGCAGATTTTTTTTTCACAAAGGTTTAGATTTTACCTATCAAACCAATATGTTATTTTGATCACAAATTTAACAAAATTAATTGATAACATATGAAGACCCCACGCTAAGAACGTGTTCAGTCCATTTTTTGTGAATATTGTTTTATAGTGCATTATAGTAAACCATTTTGTGTACTAAAAATCTGTGAAGTTTACACGAAAACAGCGCTTTCAGTCCTTAAGATATTTACAATTCTTTTTTGGGGGTACACGCAGTTACAATTCTTTTTTGGGGGCACACGCAATTACAATTCTTTTTTGGGGGCACACGCAATTACAATTCTTTTTTGGCCATTGATTCTTGTTGGACTAACAAATAATGTATTGTATTTTTATTAACATTACCATTATTTATTGGGTACAACATTACCATAGTTGGTCATACACTATTTTTTTCCCGTTGGCTTGGAGTAACTAGGTTGTGTTCTATAAAAGATTTAACCTATCTTTTTGCTCTACTGTAAAATTTGCAAAATGTGACTGGACACGTCCTTAGCGTGGGGTCATCATATCTGATTATCTGATTCTAATAAAGAAATACTTTACAACTTAAATGAATAGCAATCTTTATGTACTACCAGAAAAAAAAAATTTGATTCCAATTGGTTACTAAGAAGCATTCTAAATTCAAATTTCCGAAATAGATTTCGCTCTGTCGCGCAATAATGCTAGAGCGTCATACTTGTTTTTTTTTTTCTTTTAATGTATTCTTCCTTATTATTTTTCACTTGATAGTGCCTAATTGATCGAGGAAAAAAGGTCTCCCGATATCCTTAAAGTAGATGTTTGGTCGAAATTTTCTATGATGTTGGAGAAACGGGAAAACCAATGTTCTGTACTAACTCAAAATAACTTCTTTGAAAAGGAAAAAGATACTCAGTAGCGCAAGCTATCTTTGTTTTGTTCACCCATGACTCACTGGAAAAAAATTCTCTTCTGCTGTCATATAAAAATTCACCTCCAATAGCAAAACATTTTATTGGAGCGACGCACCATTGCAATTAATTTAGCTGCATAGTAAGATTTTATTCTAGCCTCATAAATCTTATTCTAAAGATGGGCTCAAGATCAAATAATCACACCATGGATCGATTTCTGAAAATAGCCAAATATTGGCTATGAGTTCATTGGTGGAAACTCCACTATTTTAATGCGGGGTTTAGGATATCAACAAATACCCCCAATAGTTTTTGTTGCAAATTGAATTAAAGTCATTTTACTATGAAATTGATATTTTAACACAAACGTGAATTCATAACGTCAACCAAACAATGAAAGCTCAAATTATTGACAAAGTTACGAAAAGTAACAGCATGATTCGATCTTCAGAGCAAAACTAAGACTCTCGTCCGTTGCTCCTTATATTTAGTCTGAATTCGAACATTCTAGAAGGTTCTCGAAGAGCGTAGAAGATTCTCATACAATCAAGAACATTTGCTATTTATACAGTTATGTAACTGTTCTAACGAACATGACCAATGTAACCAAATGTAACTGTTCAATGTAAATGACCAAAATCATATGGCTCGGTTACACATTACAATATATATGGAGATTCTCAGTTGTTTTTTACATTAGTAGGGTAAGGTATGGTATTGGCATAAATACTTCGAATCTCAATAATTGTTATGATGAGGATTAATGAGGATGTTGCGCACTAGCAGACCAACTAAGGACCAATCATAAATATAGATAGTGGCTATTACTATAGGCGGTGAGGACGGTCCTGAAAAATATAGGAAGGTTCTAGAAAGTAAGAGGAAGAAGTGGGTCAAGAATAGGAGACGATTATAAAGGAAGGAACTGCTAATTTAAAAGGTGGCGTTGAGGTGGGGAGGAGATGGGCCCGGAACACGAACAGTCACCGCCAAGTACCCGCCACTTCCCTCCTCATCAGCTATCGATGTATGCCTCCTTTGCATGCGAGTATCGACTCCACTTCAGGTCGCTCCGGCCGTGAAAGGCAGGTATTGGGAGGATATAGCTACCGTAGATTAGCAGCAAGTTTTCATTTAACCAAGCTATACTTGATGAGATTCTTAATTATGCCAGATCCAGGGGAATCGCCTTGTAAAAAGGATATCTTGTTTTGTTAACAGCTCCTTACTTACTATCTAGCTCTACAGACCAGCTCTTAACTTGAAGAAGAACTTAACGCCATCTGTTGTGGTGAACTTCAACCCTCGCCGACCAATCTATCCTTCCACTTCTTCTAGTTCCTTGTACTTTTCCTCCTTGAAATGGCCCGCACATCGCAGTATTCCAGCTCACATGATAAACATACCTCAAAATTGTTTTCGTTGAGAACCTAATGAAGGAGAATTTGTTTTTTGCAACAGTAACGGTACCTCATAAACTTTTAATGCCTTACTTCAGGTAGCTCCCGGTGTGAGCGGAAATACTGCATTTTTGGCAGTACATGCAAAAGAAGAATTTAGTAAGGTATAGATCCAGATACAACTATCCAATTTATTCTTCATTTCCAGCTATTTCTAAAATATTGGTCAGGAGTAGTCAGTGATATGTATAAATAGTGAATTAAATGAATTTAGTAATTTAGGAATTCCACCTTTTATGTTTCTTATACTGTTAGCTACTGATAAATCAGTAATTTTAACATTGATTTTATAAAATTTTAACTCTTGTGCATCTTCGTGCAAATACCCCAAATAATTTAACCATTTTACGCCTGTAGACTGATATATCAGTTCGAGCGCTGCAGTCCATGTGAATTTTTACTCATCACTTTCGGATTTATCGTATCATTATTTAGGATTGCAAGATTCGTAAATCGTAGGTAACAACTCGTAAAAAATATATATTATATAATTTAAAAATGTTATAAAATAAACAGATATATAAAACATTTAATATAACAGTTCTAAAAATTATATGATAGTATGTCTACTTAGGTACATTCCTACTCATGAATATTAGAGGTATATGGCGAGTAGACAAAATAGTCATCATTTTCTTATTCATATTTAGGACAAGGCCTACTGTCATCACCCTGCCAGGTGTGTCAAATGCGCTGGAGCACACGCATCTGACACTTGCAATAAGCCCAGAGATGAGCCAGCGCAATGTGTTCTTTGTGGCGAAGGTCACCCTGCTAACTACAAAGGTTGCCCAGTTTATAAAAAAACATACCGACTAAAAACGCACAGCATAGCAATAAGAAACTTGAACCTTGAACAAAAAAAATCCATACCGGCACCTGAAATAGAAAATGACGAAGATTTCCCAGAGTTGCCAGCGCACACTATCCCTCAGCAACCTTCTACCTCTACAGCTTCCGATCATCTTCAACAGAACATCAGAAAACAGCCTACTAATATTGATGCCAAGAAACAACAACCACTTCGTCAGGTGCCTCAGACCTCTCATCCTAAGCCCCAGACGTCCAATCCAAAACCACAACCTCCGCGTAATAAATTCCCACCTCACCATTTACCCCTATGGGTTAAATTACCGCCCGAAAATCCTCCGGCAGCACGTTCCTGTCCTATCTCCCAAAATAATATTCCTTTAGAAAAAACTCCAAATCCACCTACAGGTCCCCAACGACGGTCCCAACCCACATCCAGTCACAAAACCTATCCACCGCAAGTCCATGATCCATTCCATAACCAGAATCCAAACGACCTCAACTCAATCCTTGCATCATTCCTATTAGATCTTCAAAATACCATCAAACCTCTCATCAGTCTTTTGACCAGACTCCTTTCAGAATTCCCTATTAATATTTCACGATGAAAGATAAGCCCCTTAGTGTCGTTCTGTGGAATGCTAACGGACTACATAACCACCGCGACGAACTAGACATTTTCCTTCATGACAATCATATTGACATTGCCCTCATAACTGAAACCCACTTAACAAAACGGTAACACTTTTAAATACGGGACTACATCACTTACAGATCAGATCATCCTGACAACACTTCCCACGCTGGTTCCTGCATCCTTGTCCATAATTCCTTATCTCATTCCCTTATTCCTTCCACTCCAACTGACGCCATTCAGGCCACATCGATATCAATCTCAAGTGATTCTCACCGCCTCACATTTTCAGCTGTATACTGTCCTCCTGGCAACAACCTCTCCCATAATCTTCTTGAATCCTTATTCCATTCCCTCGGACCGCGCTTCATTGCTGGAGGAGACTACAACGCTAAACACCATCGATGGGGTTGTCGGTCATCCAACTCACGTGGTAACATCCTTTCTCATGTCACATCTTCCAATAGCTATTCTGTCCTCTCGCCAAACAATCCTACCTATTGGCCTACCTCGCTCAAAAAACGCCCCGATATCCTGGATATATTTGTTACCTCTCAGATTTCCTCCTCCCTTACCATTGTCAAATCCCTGAACGACCTTTCATCAGATCCTAGTCCGGTCTTGCTTTTACTACATTCGAAAATTGCTCCCAAGCCCTCTCTCCCTACATTGATTACAGGACGAGTCAACTGGGACAATTTTTGTGATGACCTTGAATATAAGTTAGACTTGAAAACTTCACTTAAAACAAAAGTAGACATTGACAAAGCTATAGAACAATTAACAAAATCTATATCAAACTGTATAAAGGATAACACCTTTATCAGTAAAAACAGTAATCTGCAACAGACTAACCTGCCACAGCATATTCGATCCTTATTAAGAGATAAACGTTGAGCGAGATCGAAGTGGCACAGGACCAGATATCCTTCAGATAAAACTCATTACACCAAACTGATTAACAAACTAAAAGCTGAAATAAGAAAATTCAGAATTCAAAATTTAATCAACTTCACTGAAAATCTCACAACTACTGACAAATCACTATGGACGACCACGAAAAAGATACTTAAGTACAAGGACTGTAATCATCCCCTCCTTACTGAATCCCAATCCTGGACCAGAACTGATGAAGAGAAGTCGCAAGTTTTCGGTCAACACCTATTCAAAACCTTTAATCCACATCCTGATATCCTAAATCCACATACCCTAGAGTGTATTGAAGCAAGACTGGATATTCCCCTCCAGATGACCCCTTCTCCTAAAGCATTCCACCCTTCCGAAATAGCTTTTATCATTCAAAGATTACCTTCCCGTAAAGCTCCAGGACACGACCTAATTACATCCTATATCTTAAAACGGCTTCCTAAAAAAGCAGTATTATTCCTGACCTACATTTACAATGCTGTTCTTCGCACCACATACTTTCCTGACCCCTGGAAATTATCCATAGTCAAAATGATCCCGAAACCCCAAAAACCACCAGAACAACCATCCTCCTATCGTCCTATCTCTCTTTTACCTATCATGGGTAAAATTCTGGAAAAACTCATCCTTGAACGGCTTTATCCTATCCTAGACTCAAATAGTATATAGTATCCCAGACCACCAGTTTGGATTTCGAACATCCCACTCCACTATCTAGCAATGTCATCGTGTGGTCGACTTTGTCTCGTCTTCATTGGAGCGCGGATTGTACTGCACTGGAGTCTTTCTTGATGTGGAACAGGCGTTTGATCGAGTCTGGCATCCGGGACTACTGTACAAACTCCGTAAATTCCTACCTCCTACTTACTTCCTTATTATCCGTTCCTACCTAGCTGACAGATTATTCAAAGTAAACCACAATAATGCATACTCTTCCCTCTTCCGGCAGTCAGCTGGGGTCCCTCAAGGTAGCATCCTCGGTCCCATCCTCTACACAGTTTATACAGCTGATATCCCAACCCATCCTAACACTGTTATAACCACTTATGCTGATGACACCTTTGTGCTATCAGTAAATAGTGATCCAGTTATTGCATCCCAAAACCTTCAAGCTCATATAACAAACCTTGAAAAATGGTGTGAAAAATGGAGAATCAAAATCAACCCCAACAAATCCCATCAAATTACCTTTACTCTCCGTCGAAAACCTACGACATCCTGCTCTACTGTATCCTTCAACAATTCTCGACTTGTCCCTGTTGAACAGATCCGTTATTTAGGACTCCACCTCGACAAAAGTCTAACTTGGAATCCCCATACTAGATTGAAACGACAAGAAACCGCTCGACGCTACCGCCTACTACAACACTTACTGGACAAACGCTCAAAATTACCAATCTACTACAAAAGGCTCCTTTATATGACAGTAATAAGACCTATTTGGGCTTACGGAATCGAGCTTTGGGGCTCCACCAAACCATCAAACTCCTCTCGAATCCAATCCTTGCAGTCCAAAATCCTTCGAAAAATCCTTAACGCTCCTTATTTTGTAACAAATAAAATAATCCACAAAGACCTTAATGTTCCGTATGTCGCTGATTTAGCCCGATCCAGATACCAGTCCTTTCATAGTAAACTCCTGATCCATCAGAACCCACTCGTATCCTCCCTCGCTTCCTCCTCTATCCCAGATAATCCTCCAAGGCGTCTGAAAAGAAGATGGCCTCGAGATCTATTAAGTTAGACACTACTTGAGTGCTATCAGTGGATAGTTTCTCTACATGCTTATTCAAGACATTATTTTCTTTTATTTTAGCACATTTACTTAATGTATTATATGTAAATACAGATGTAAATTTCAATAAATATTTATTTAAAAAAAAAAAAATATTTAGGACGAGTGTATGACATATGAAATCCAATGAAGTCCAGGACAAATTATTTCTACATAGTTGGCATTAGCGTTCCTCCAACCCTGTTTCCAGCCCGTACGCTATTTCCCAGTGATGAGGTTTATGGTTTCCTCAAACATTTCAGAGGGTTGTAAACTAATTGACTTGGGGTTCTTTTCGGGTTTTTCTAAATTAATCTTACCTGCACCTTATTCCTTAGTCAAATAGGGCGATTTTAGAAGAAAAATGTGAATAAGGAGATAAAGAAGAGTGAATGTGGCGAAAAGTATTTAGGCCACTGAGCACGGCAGCCGGTCTAAGGTCTCAGGCCACAGGGCCCGCAATACACTCGCACTGCTCAGACGCTAAAGGGTTAATAACTCAGATAACCGTGATAATAACCGTTGCTTAGATCAGTTTGGATATTTGAATATTTGAAATTCAAGGTGGTAGAAGATGATATTTTCTTTAATCCTCAATAGATTGTGCATTAAGATATATATTTTAATAGAATAGAATATATTTTTAAATAATTTATTTTTTGAAGAGAAAAGATTTGGCTCCGCCGGGAGTCGAACCCGGGTCTCCTGCGTTACATGCGAGGATGCTAACCGCTACACCACAGAGCTCGGCTCAAGGCAGAGCAAATCCTTCCTCTTCACTGATACCTACTCTGCCTTGAGCCGAGCTCTGTGGTGTAGCGGTTAGCATCCTCGCATGTAACGCAGGAGACCCGGGTTCGACTCCCGGCGGAGCCAAATCTTTTCTCTTCAAAAAATAAATTATTTAAAAATAATTTAAAAATGGTGGTCAGCCACAAATTAAGATTAGATTAATTAAAATAATTTAAAAAATTGACTTAAGTCAATAAAATATCATAAATTGGACAAAATTTGTCCACCTCCCGCTACTACTCGCAAAACTTGTGAGATAGGGGGAGTAGGTATCAGTGAAGAGGAAGGATTTGCTCTGCCTTGAGCCGAGCTCTGTGGTGTAGCGGTTAGCATCCTCGCATGTAACGCAGGAGACCCGGGTTCGACTCCCGGCGGAGCCAAATCTTTTCTCTTCAAAAAATAAATTATTTAAAAATAATTTAAAAATGGTGGTCAGCCACAAATTAAGATTAGATTAATTAGAATAGAATATAATTAAGAATCTTAATAGAAAATAATTAAGATATATAATATAAGATATATAATTAAGAATAATATATTTATTTTAACAGAAATTCTTCAGCATGAACACGATTTATTTTTATTTAAGTTATAGGTTCATATTGAATTAAAAAAAAATTAATATTAATTATAATTTATGTTGGTTATTGAACAAATCAAGTATTTATCTAGTTCTTTCCCTTCGACATTCCACTCGAATTCATATTTGAAAATTGACAACTAACTTCCTAACGAGAAACGATTTTCCTCATCTTGCTAAGTACCTGATAAGAAAATGTTCTGTGATCTTCTTGCTGGAAACCCTCATCAGATGTGCATCCAATGGTGGCTTATCTTCAAAGCTTTTGCATCAACAATAATGCATCACAGTAACCTTTAACTGGAAGTTATTAAAAGTAATTCTAATTACCTTATATAATAATACTGTTTTTCATATATTATTTAATTCTACTAATGATACTTAACACCTAACTAGCAAAACTGGTTTTGTTTCGTAAGATTTATTTTGTTCAATTTCAAAGATACATTTGTGCTACAGAATTATATATTGCTTTAGACAAACAATTGTAGGTATCCCAAACAATTTCTTCTTAGCCTGAATTGATTGTGTTACATTGGGGGGAAAGAAAGATATGATGATATGGTTTATTTTTTGAAAATTTATAATATTACTGTTGAAATGTTCTATTCGTTAAACGGTGTTTAAGTGGTTATTTTGTTATATTCGGTGGTTATTTAAAAATGTAATGTTGCGCTATAAATATGTTTCTAATTTTTGATTTTCGATCTTTGAGTTTTATTTATGTGTGCATTATTCGCACAGACATAAAAAGTTCCCAAGAGAAATACTCACTCAGTTTCATTTTGTGGCTATTAATAAAAGACATTTTTCAGTATTATGTTCAGTAGATATGCTTAGTATGTTTTTTTTTTAATAAAGAATTAACTTTTTTTTTTAATATTCAAGTAGCTCATTCAGTGTGTATATGCTGTCACCCCTCTGTTGGAAGGGGGCGCCGAATGCTTTGGTACGTGTTGGATTGAGTCATGCGTGGTTGAACAAACATTTTTGCTTCCTCGACACGTGCCATCTAAAAAGCAAAGCGAATACATTTTGATAAGGAAAATCCATTGCTATTTACCAGTAGATTAGGTATAATTTATACATTTTTTTTATTTTCGAATAAAACAAGCCTATATTACATATCTGTTTCCACTTCATTAAGTTTGTCGGTCGAAAAAAATTTAGCCTCTAAAAAAACAATTTGGAGATAAGTTTGTAGGATTTCGTTTATCCAATAATCTGATGGCTCTCTTTTACTAAGGAAATTAACCGAAATCATCCCTAAGCCTATTAATATAGCCATTAGGATCCCCTGAAAGAAGGAGGGGTGGGGGGGAGGGGCAATATAAGATAACGATTTTATCGGTCTATAGCTCAAGAGTTTCAATTTAATCTAAAGCTTTTCTGGCGTTCGAGCATAATATTGTTTAAAACTGGCGCCCTAAAATCAGATTATTCTTCACGTGGAAATTGAAAATCATGGATCATAAATAATTAGTGCCTTCGTTATCCTTTTCTATTTTTATTATTATTATTTGTGAATTCTCTTTAGTTTATTTCTTATATTTTTATAAATATATATCTGGCTCAATATATCTGATAATTTTATTAATAAATAAATTGAGATAATTTTATTGATAGCAGTGCCTATCGAAATAAATATGTTTCATGAATAAGGAGATTATTGACAGCCAGATCATTTGGGCAAACAATAGCGGCTGGGCTATTCTCAATTGCTTGGGAATATTCTGAGGTCAGTCCTATCTGGTTAATATTTATCATCTTCATCCATTATGAGCAGAATATCAGCATCTTGATAGAACTTTCATCAGTATCTATAAATCTATTTCATCAGCAGATTGAAGATTTTGTTTTTCTCCAGAGTGGAATTAACAAAAAAAATCCACTACAATTTTTATTTTTACCTTTCTATATCAAACGTATGGGAGTGTCTTTTTGATTACATTTTAGTTCCATTTCATGAGGCATATTCTAAATGCTTGAAGAAAAAAAAATAAAAAAATTTATCGTCTTTTCTAACTATTTCCTTTACATAATTACTCTTTTGTAAGTATTGTCATTATTATATTGTGACGTTAAACAAAAACAGATGATTGTATCTGTTACATTGGTAAGAGTTCTAGAATTTTCTGGTGTATTATTTAGTTGTAAACATGTAATCACATGTTGACCTCTCTTGATTGTTCTATTTCGGACTAAATATTAGAAGAGATTGACTAGCATCTTAGTTTTCCGTTGCCTACCCCGCTCCCAAACCTACCCACCGCTTCTTTTTTACTCCTATTAAATACGGGCTTCCTAACCTTAAAAATCAACTTTCACTAGCCAGTGTTGAATAGAAATAGATATGCAAGGGCCTAGGTTAATCAAAATTCGAAAAGTAGCTAATGGATAAATCTGAACCTTTAACGGACGTTAGCAAAATATCGGCCATGTTACTTCTTTTTATGTTAACCTACCCACTGAAAAAAAAATTGTATGAAAAATAGAAAACAATGTTTTCGTTGTTTGTCTGTTATTTTTGTCCGAAATTCTTTCTTCGCTACAGAAAAAGAAATCACAGAAATAGGACAACTTTAAAACCATTATTTTTACACCATATTTTTATTCCCGTTTATCTTATAATATATCATATAAAAATACTAGGGCGATACGTTTGTTACCTTAAACCTCGGAAAGTTTCCGATGGATAAATATGTAACTTTTGCAGAACTTTGTACTTTTTGCTGTATTGTGCAAAATGGCCAGCAATATCTACCTCTTTTTTAAATAATAATACAACATTGTTTACAATTATTAAAAAAATCACAGCATATTTTATTTTTGATCCCATGTTGGTCCCATGCGATAATTATATACATATACAGATATTTTTATAATTTACATTACAGCTTTTTTTTTAATACAAAATCTTACGTGTAAACCAAAGAAGCAGCACTATAAGCAACTATTTCACTCTTTTCAACGTCTATAACTCATTTCTAAATATGCCGTCCCTCGGATAGGACGTAAAATGGAGGTCCCGAGCCTGTACGATGTCAGGTACTCGTTAAAGATCCCTATCCTAATTATACCTGGATAGGCAAAATTTAGGACTCCCACTGTAGCATCGTCCGATTAGCCTAAGCAGCATAAAAATGGACGTTAAACAAACAAACAAACAAACTCATTTCTAACTTGATATTTAATAATCAATAATAATAATGCTTGGTCGCATTAAATAATGAGGACGGTTGATCTAATTAACATGTGTTCATAACCTTCCCGATATTAACCCTGCGTTAGTCGCGCCCCTTTCCCTGACTCCAATAGTCGCTATGCACCTGTGAAGTGAAATCCATTATTCACCTCTAAAAATGAATGATACCAAATGATATTTATTTAGATTAAAGGCTATGGGTAGAAACAACAAATTTTACATTAACAATGAACTTTATTATAAAAAATAACAAAGAAGAAACACTAAAATAAACAAGAAGAAATAATTAACATATAAATATAAAGGGGCATAGGAACAAATATTTCAGTCATATTTATTAATAAAACAGAGTAATAAAATGACATAGACTTAACAGAAAAAAAAAACTTAATATAAAGAATATAATTATGAATAAATAAACTTCTGATTCTGACTTCTTCTGATTGGCTGGCTCCAGACTTCTTTTCATTGGTTGGCCATCCTAAAATTCCCATCCCTCTCTACATTTCTTCAGCGGTATCTTTGCGGGGAAAACCGGAGTTTATGGACCAACATTTCTCCAACAATCTTCCCCTGGTATTTCCCTGGGTGTTTGTCGGGAGCATTGTCAGTCTTCGGTTTTACTTATTTTGAATTCCTCACAGCAGGTTTATGGCCCCAATAATTTACAAGGCGGTATTTCCATTACCTTGCCGCCTTCAGGTAAAACTGACCACTTGGTTGAGCATATACAGTACTTTACATATTTTGTAATATGTAATGACACTGATAGTCGCGCACCTCAGAGGTGAATGTTGCCGCCAATGACAGGAAGTGCAATCTTTGGTGATCATCGGGGTACTGACTGGTCGGAATACTAAAGAGGGGAGCATATCTAGGAGGAGACTACACTGTGGCGCCTTATTAGAAATTGGCGCCAAAAAATTAAAAATCATGCGCCTGTCAGGTCCACGCGACTAACGGAGGGTTAAACCTGTTCTTTCTCGGGATTACGAGCTTTTATTTATAATTCAAATTATATTAAAAGAAGTTCGGCGAACAATTTTTACATATATATAATTATCAATAACAGAGGAGAAAAAAAATATAATAAAATCGGGGTAGAGTGTCGGGTTACTCTGGCCATATAAGACCAAATTAAGACTTCAAATAAAGCTCATTTATATTTAAAAATTAAAATATTCATTTACATTGTAGCGTGAAATAAAAAAAAATATAAAACAGCCAATAAACAAAAACATATGATTGAAAAGATTTCTAGACTTGTTATAGAACATTTGGAACAAACTGTTCTAGTACATGTTTGTGACTGTTCAAATCAAATGGTTACTTTTGTCTTACTGTGTTGATACTGTTTGTAACCGTGTTAATTATTGGGGTGCTGTTGTCCGACATTGCTAATTATTTTTTTCGAATTATAAAAATTATTAGTGTTACAATATATATTATAATTTTACAATATAATACTTAATGAATATATTAAATTAATACAAAATTATTTAATAAGTATTTTCTTTTTTCTCATATTTTCTACGGGAGGGGGTTCTCTTCTGCCACCCCCTGCGGACTTCCATGGAACAAAGTATATTTATCTATATAAAAGATAGGCTTTGAAATTACCAAACTTGCCAAGCGAGAAAATAAGAAATGACAACCTAGCACCATTGAAGAGATCCAATAATAGTCAGCTTGTATTATATTACAATTTAAGATAGGTTAAATGATAATCAGGATTTTCAGTTGGAAAATTTTTTTTTATTATCGAAAGCCAACGTTTCGATCTAACTTGTGGATCTTCATTAGGGCTAAAACAAGTTGGATCGAAACGTTGGCTTTCGATAATAAAAAAAAAAAAAAATTCCAACTGTATCGTAAAGATTAACAGTTGACTATCTCTCACCTCTATAACAATTTAACTATAAATTTAATCATAATTTCGCTGACCTTAAAAAAGTTGTGGAGATCCATTTCTATATTTAATTTTGATTAAAAATACCGCATTTTTGAAGCTATAGCATGAGTAAACTTATGTGTGGAATAACATTATATGCCTACTCTTACAAGATGAATATTAGTCGTTGCCCGACAAGAGCTAATAAGAGAGAAAGTGTGTTTGAAATGCGAGGCGATAGAATTGGTCGGTAGTGAGAAGAGAAACGTCCCTATTGGAGTGGCTTCCCAGTTCAATAAAGGGGACTCCTACCAGCGGACACTTATGATATAGACGTCAAGGAGCTTTGATATGGCAATATTGTGTCAATGCGCCCTTCAGTGAGGATTCTCCAACGGTCCCTGTTTATCAATATTGTACCCCTCCATTCCAAAACTTTATTCCATTACCATTTATTATTGATAATATTAATCGGTTTACCTTCGCTAAGGCGATTTCGAAGGGCCATTGTTTCAATATGACTTGCTCCATTAACAAAGCAGTACCTAATGGATGTGACCTATATATTCCCGAACGAGAACGAAATTTATTTTAGAATAACGAAACCATTAAAATTTATTATAATAAAGAAAAATAAGAAAAAAATCATACAAACTATTTCACATTCGGTTGTATCGCTCACTCCTTTCAACAACGGCATATCTAAAAAAAAAATTACTTTTTTTTCAGTGTAGTGAATCTATGTTTAAATGTTTAAAAGTAGAAATGATACATAATATTATGAGGAAGTGTTATAAATATCTTTTTACAGTTTGTTGAATAATCGCTACCTACTTCCTTCATGCTCAGGGCATATTTTATGTTTTCATATCCATTTTACTTCTCTATATTTTGTTTACTCTTATAATTTAACATATTTATTATTTGGAATGATTAGTGATATTATAAAATTCTTAAAAACGAATAAATGTCCAACCATATTTCAGGAAACATTTATAAAAGTAGAGTTTTCAAAGAATTTTATGTTTTGACAAATTATTCGAAATAATTTACTGTTAAAATAAAGTTATATAAATGACTGGGGAACATGAAATATGTGTAAAGTGGACACAAAAATATTTAATAAGCTCAGAGTATGAAGGAAAATCCGAAACGTCAGGCAGGAGGTAGTGATAATTCATCAAATTTTACTCGAAGTACAAAAAATGTTAACATAGATATTAATGCTCCAATTGAATTTTTTACTATGCAGTACATTGCTTTGGATAATTTTACTTTTTTTCACAATTCGATGAAGAATAAATATTATTTGTTTTAATTTTTATCAGTTCCTTTCGATTTATAACATATATGTTGAAAAAGTTCATGAATGGCGCCTGAATTAAGATAAAAAATTGACGATTTTTTAAAGGATATACCTACTGCAGGGCAACAGTCGTTATTAAAAATAGCCAATTTTGAAGACCTGACTTTCGTGAAAGGAGTGAGCTAAATGTCAACATAAAATAAATAAAAACATATGACATTAATAAAATATGACAAAAAAAAAATCCCTACAATGGTTTATTTACAATGATTTTGTTTTATTTTCTGATGCAAATCGAACAAGTCTTTATTTTAAATTTCCTTCCACAGAAACACCGTTTGGGGGGAGCGTATTTTTTCATGCCCCATACTAAATTTTCATTAAGCATTATATAGATGTATTAAATCCATCCTATATCCTCGGTTTTTATAGTTTTGAGGAAATTCCAAGTAACAGTATTTGTCATACAGGTTACCATGAGATTCGTAACTAAAATTACAGTAACTATAATTACCAATAATTTTTAAATAAACTTTAAAAAATCAATCACAAATATAATAATATATATATATAGTAATAACAAAATATCAAATGGAATGGAATTTTCTAACAAAGTATAGGAAGTTTTAAAAGACAAACTATTTATGAAAAAATACATAAAAAGTAGTGGGGGAAGAACATTAAAAAGTCTTGTTCTTGTTGGAGAAGTTAAGACCAGTTCAGTAGTAAATTTCATCAACTCCAGGTTATATTTCTTGAAAATATCTTTCTTCATTTCAATCTTATAATATTTATACTCTCCCCCTACCCTCTTCATAGTTTATTTCTACTATTTTATTACAACTTAAAAAAGATCATCAACACAAATATGCAAGAAACAGTGTTCCAGGCGAATAGAAGCAGGATGAAGAGGTTAAAAGAGTAGCTAAAAGATATAGTATCTTACTTTGTATATGAATATGTTCTTTTTATGTATATTTCAGTCCATAGAACTTAGCTGGTAGATCAGGAGAAAGATGTAAAACTATTTTTAAGTTCATAATTTTTCCTGTGATTTTGAGTAACTGATTTCAGTTTTTTTTTCTTTCACAGATATCTTAGAAGTCTACAAAAACTATTGAATAATCAACTAATAAATAATTTAAATAATATTATTTTAATTTAACTTATTTTTGTAGAAATAATTTTTTATACCAATGGTTGTATTTCTGTCTATAATATAAGGAAATGATTATGGATCCTGAATGCCGCATGTATTAAAATCTCATCAATATTTTTCCATATGTAATATTAATTTGTGAAATAATAATAAGTTGTATTTTAAACTAAATTATTAGAGATGAGAGATGGTCAACTGTTCTTCAATTACGATAGGTTAAATAATGGTCAGGATTTTCAGTTTACAATGATATTTATTATGGTAAGCCAACGTTTCGATCCAGCTTGTGGATCTTCATCAGGGCTAAAAGAAAACAAATATATGAGTATGTATGCTAGAGGGTGACAATAAATGGATACATACATAAAATTAGCAGAACATGCCATTACCCACAACCATTCCTTCGACTTTGAGAACCCCTCCATATTAGCAACTGTATCTAACCACGACAAACGTCTCCTCTCAGAATCCATTTTCATCCATCTAGAAACTAATAACCCGGTAAATCACAAAACAGATAAAGAGATAATTTCATCCACTTATTCTAACATCTTCCGCATCCTCAAATCCTAGTTTTGATTTCATAGGTACCTGCAATTATCTCTGTACCTCTTATACTTTTATTATTTTTTGTATTGTATGCTTCTTTCTATATATTTTCCAAATTTGTATGCATTGTTACATTATGTATTATCTCATTTTTATGTTATTATTCAGTCCAGACACAACTATTTGTATACAGTACCATATATTTTGTTAGTTTTTAAATATTTTGTTCACTCAGTTGTCATGTGCCTTCACTTCAAAAGCGTTGGATTTCCCCGCCATAAACCTTTGAAGTCGGCAAACCTACCCCCTACCACTACCTCTCACCTTATTTTTACCTTTAGTCTTAGTATCCACCTGGACTCAGTAGGTAAATATCATATTCTATTTTATCTTGTTAACCAGCCTCTTATTTTAATATTTATGTATACCATATTTTATATTATTATCAGTTCTGTAATGTATCCATTTATTGTCACCCTCTAGCATACATACTCATATATTTGTTTTCTTTTAGCCCTGATGAAGATCCACAAGCTGGATCGAAACGTTGGCTTACCATAATAAATATCATTGTAAACTGAAAATCCTGACCATTATTTAACCTATCGAAACTAAATTATCTTTTATCGTGTAGCTAACAGCTAGGTCATAACGTTCCTTTCAAACATAAACAGTTTCGAGTCTGCAGAATAATTATGTAAACATTAAAACGGTGGGGCGTAAAAGCATAATTATTATCTTTGCTAGTCAGTTTTATGGTATATTTAAAGGCTGCGAAACTGAAACTAGACTTAATAAAATGGCTGATGCAATTTATAACCCATGAAATTATTTACAAATTTACTGTTCTTATTTAACAATTTATGGTTAGACAAAATAGAGTAATTATAATGGGAAGTTTAATGCAAAAAAGTTTTAAAACTATTTTCCAAAGTTAAAGAACATGTCGATTAAGACTGTTTTTTAATATATTAAATATATTTATAAAGCTTTAAACTTAAAAAAAGAAAAAAAAGTGTAATTTTTCTTATTATAGATATGCCGTTTACAAATAGTCTCATAGGAATTGGCAGAAAGTTCCTTTAATTAAAAGACAATGTTCTATTTAATTTTCGCTGTATTCTTCGTCGATAAATTAAAATGTCACATTTAAGAAGCTCCATTCATAATTATACGCATAATATAAGCAATAATATACAAAACATTATAGCATAATAACAACAATAATATAAATACACGATATACAATTAGAAGATATATTTTATTCTTTACGATAAAAATTGAATGAAGATTAAATGAGGAGGAAAAAATAGAGAACTAGAGTTTTTTCATATCGTGACTAAATGATGGAAAAACATCAATCTTATACCGAAGTCAGCAAACGTCAGAATCTATGAAAAGCCATGATCGCACTGTCAAAACCTTAATCAGGTATCCTAGAGGTACGCGCTTAAGGTTTTCTTTTATTTTATTTATATAATTCCCATTTTTATTTTTCATATACAATCAATGCTAAACCATTTGACTTATAATTCTTTTTAGATTTTTTTCTCGCTAAATTTAAAAATATGCACGTGAAATTTCGCAATAACTAGTAAGAATATTATGCCCTATTGTTCATCTTCAACAACTGTGTAAAAAAAAAAAAAAAAAAAAAAAAAAAAAACAGGTTTCCAAATCGGCAAAGTACGTATTTCTGACATTCTTATTTTTAAGAGGGTGCTTTGCCGGCTTAAGTTTATTATGTACGTATTATTGTGAAAAAATACTAGATTGATGATGCAACTTCGACTTTCGGGAAAATAAAGAATTAAATTATCGGTAAATAATAAAATAATAATCATTAATCCGCAAAAAGAGTGCCTAATGAGCAATAGAAAAAATAATGAAACCCTGTACCATATATTTTTTTAATGTCCTATAGGTATATAATAATTTAAGGGAAACTTTCTACAAAGGAATGAAAAACGTTAATAGGCTCGGAGTACTAAAACCGCAAAGTGTAAGCGAGTTAAGTGGCTAATATTGTAAACTACAGGCAATACCAAATGTATTAATCTATTTTATGCTAATTGGCAAAATCGCATGCTCAAATTATTTTATTTTAGAAACTTATTTGTATTTAATCAACTTTTAAATTTGTTAATATTTATGTACTAAGCTAGAAAATAAGTAATTATTAGAAAACTATACTAGTTATTATATATTGTAAGAAGTATAATTGAATTTATATAATTGTATTTAATATTTGTAGACAGACTCTATTTGTATTGGCTGCTTCCCTAAAAACAAATTATGATTAAATTAAATAAATAAATTATTGTAAAAAATATAGATGCATAGAATATTTAAATAAATCTTAAATTAAATTGAATTGAGTGAATTGTGAATTGTGCTACATTCCCGTAAGAATATTTTTGGCGTTACTACATGGGATAGTAACGAGGCATCGTTTAGCGTTTAAGACTAGTGTAGCTTGCTTAGATTTGCGCCTTAGGCTGTTGGGGTCCAAACTTATCACTTGGAGCCAACCTCGACAGCTAAACGGGCAGCGTCGCTCTGGCAAGACACGCTTTGTGAGTTGTGAGAAGTATGAACGTGGACATAGAAGCCCCTAGTTTACCTACTGGTACATCACTTGGGAAGTCTAAAGAGAGAGAACAAACCCGAGACGCAGAAGGTTTTGAAAAGCCCAAGAAAGTATGCCGTTCGGCGGACGCGCCTGTCAGCTTCACGGTAAGTACGTCAAATGTTTTCCCCCCTCTAAGTACAAACAGTGGTGTTGAAAAAGACAGTGTATTTATTAGCGAAACTACCAGTGAAACTATTAATGAAACTAATGTAGAAAACTCAGAAAGAAAAAATCCTCCCCCCATCGTAGTCGGTGGTGTTACTAGCACCGTGAGGGCAGTGGGTGATTTGAATGTCCAAGGCTTTAAGGACTTAGTGATTCAAAAAATGCGAGATGGTATCCGCATATATCCAAAAACAATGAAAGAACACGAAGGTATAATTGCTTATCTCCGGGCATCGAAGTGCCCTTTCCATACGTATTCTACGTCGATCGGACCGAAATACAATAAATTCATCATCTACGATCTGGATATCGATCACGACCCTGAAGATGTCCGTCGTGAATTAGAGACTAAACTGAATGGAGTAGTGGATGTTCGCCGCCTTCAGAAAAGCGATAAAGATGGTAAGAAACACGATCTGCCTCTTATTTTAGTCACCACACAGCTGGTAGTGAAGCTGGAGAATTTTCAAAAACTTGACAGTATTAATAGGGTACGATTCACTGTGAAACCGTACAGAGGAAGACGTGGAGTCGTTCAGTGCTTCCGCTGCCAATAATTCGGACACACCAAAAACCACTGTGGGAGGGAGGTGGTTTGTGTCAGGTGTGCCGGGCCTCACCCAGTTGCAGAATGTCCACGCGCCACAACCCCAGTTAAGTGTGCTAATTGCAATGAAATGCACGTAGCATCGTTCACCGGTTGTGAGGCGAGAAGAAGAATACAAGAAAAAATTGAAGAAATCAAGAAAAAGCTCAGCCTAAGGTCGAAGCCTGCCACGGCACAACCTCCGTCTGCAAGGTCAAAGGTTTCTCCAAGTAAGACCAAAAATTCACAAGAAAAGAAGAATCCACCGGCTGATCGGGTTGGCCCTCCACCGACCGAACAACAGACAGACATCCATTCATACGCATACAGGGCTCGCCATGATAGTACACCACCGTGGGTGGAAAACATCATGAAGAGTATACAGGCACTTACTGACTCAACCCACAAACTTATCACAATGTTTACAGACTTCATTACAAAATGAACCCGCCAATTACATTACTAAATTTTAACACGGACGGTTTAATGCCTAAAATAGCCGAACTATACGCTTTGATAGCTCAGACCCAGCCCACCGTAGTGATCCTCACTGATACCAGAACCAACTTCCAGCGCATACGCTTGCCGGGTTACGATCTGACAGGAGATCAATCGGCAGAACGGGCAGGAGGGGTTTTGATAGCTATACGTCATGGGACCAGATGGAGAGAACACTCACCACCGGTATTAATTAGGGACCCAAAAATACATCACAAAACTATCCAGGTCCTTTTGGATAATAAGCCCACCATCATTACAGGGCTATACAGGAGGCCTAGGTCTTCTCTCGAGGACTTCTCTAAGCTCCTCAATGAGTGTGCCAAGAAAACGAATCACTGGATAGTGGGAGACCTTAACGCCCGTCACACCATTTGGAATAATAACCAGTCTAACAAAGCTGGTAAACTATTACTTAAAACTCCCTACACGGTTGTCCACCCGAATACCCACACCTTCAGCCATCGGGCGAATGCGACGCATAGGTCAACTGTCGATCTGTTATTAACTAGACAACAACACCGAATCGTTGACTGCATTGCGCTTGACTTCATAACGTCGGATCACAGGCCTGTCATCTACCAGGTAGACGGCGAAGCACCAACGCTACCGCCTACAAAATACAAATATGCAGCGGCTGATTGGAAGGCCTACAAATCAAAGGTCCATCACCAACTCTCAACTGTCCCGGCTCTTCGTACGTACAATGATATAGACAACTACGTTGAGTTCCTCACTGCAACCATCAGAAGAGCAGCCGATGCGACAATTCCGAAGTACAGGCCACTTCCGCCGGCTCTACGTCCTCTTCCAGGACACATTCAGAACCTAATCAACCTACGTAATAAATGGAAGAATAAATGGTATAGGACCAGGGATCGTGAGGTGAAATCAGTGGTTAATTCCCTTACCACTCAGATCCGGAACCTAATGAAGCAATGGCGGACTGCACTGTGGCATGAAAAACTCCGAGAAACTCACGGTGATCACAAAAAGTTCTGGAAGCTATTGAGAACGAGCGTTAGGAAGAGAAGTTCTACGGTACTACATGAAGGAAATAGAATTCTAACGCCAGAGGAACAAGCTAAAAAATTTGAGGATCACTACGGTGAAATCGTAACTAGACGGACAGGTACACCATATGAGCTTCCTGTGGAAGAAATTGGCCAAAATTATATGTTTGTTACGCCGAAACAGCTAAAGGCTATTCTCCGCCGTTCGCGAGGGAATAAGGCCCCAGGCCTGGACGGAATCCAAACAATATTACTGAAACAACTGCCTAGGAGAGGTATTGCCCACCTAACAAACCTCTACAACTCCTGCCTCAGGTTAAGATACTTCCCTGTTGCCTGGAAGCAAGCTATACTTGTCCCACTTTTAAAACCAGCAAAAAATGGATCCCAGCCAGCCGACTACAGGCCTATCAGCCTGCTTTCCCACCTAGGCAAGGTATTTGAGAAAATTATTCTTAATTACTTCAAAACCTATTGCTCAGAAATAGCGCTAATCCCTCCGGAGCAGACTGGCTTTCAGGCCGGTCTCTGCTCGGATCACCATTTAGCTAAGCTACAGGCGGAAGTGAGTCAGAACTCACTTAAGAACGAGGCAACAGCTATGATCTCAATCGACTGCACGGAAGCGTTTGACTCAGTATCTCATGGCCTCTTATGCAAGACACTGTTGGACAACGAGTTTCCTGAGCAACTATATACGATTTTGAGATCCTTTCTGCAGCACCGTTCTATAAGTGTGAGAGTCGGCGAAGCTGTATCCAATGCCGTTGCACTCACCTGCGGAGTCCCTCAAGGGTCTGTGCTATCCCCAATACTGTTCTCGGTCTACACGTCTGAAACTGTTGGCGCTAAGTACAAGAAAGCAACTGTAGCGGCATACGCCGATGATATAGCTATATATAGTAGCTCAATAAACGCTGAGAGAGCTCTACGGCAGGCAGAGGAGGCCTGTGAGGAAATCACCAGGAAACTGGAAAGGTTAAATATTTCAGTTAATCCCAAGAAGACCGACTGTATTATTTTCTCTTTTCAAAAGAACAAGCGCCCCCTCCCCAAAGTTTACAGGGTAGCGGGTAGCGAGAACAGGCCAGCGCACAGCATAGTGTACTTAGGTGTCACACTCGACAGGCACCTAACACTATCTCGCCATTGCGAAAAAAAGATTAGGTCGGTTAGGACTAAGTCCTACAGGCTTAACCACCTGCTCACTTCGCCAAACCTTTCCCTCCGCCTCAAATTGTTGATATACAAAGGCGTCTTAAGACCGGCCCTTCTTCATGGAGCTCCGATGCTTGCAAACATATCAAGGTCCACTGCAAAAAAGGTTCAACAGTTTCAGAACGGTATACTGAGACGTATTGTGAAACACACAGCATTACAACGATCGAAAATTGACTTACTGCATACCACTCTTGACGTTCCGAAAGTCACTGAATTTATTAGACGGAGGCACATCAAATTCTTTGACAGCCTCAAGCACTGCACCAATCCACTGTTTCAAACGCTCACACCAACAGGACGGCCACAGAGGTGGCAAACTCATGTCGACAGCCTCAGATTAGGCTAACTCAACCCAGATATTTAACCCAACTGACTTAATAAAACTGGTGAGCCCCATCACCAGAAACAGATTCGTGACTGACTGACTCAGATCTATCACACCAAGTGACACAAAACACTCTTAAAATGCACCATGTGCAGTAAAAGAGTTTTTTCTATAGGGATATAGAAGTCCTCATGTTCCTGCCATTCAACGAACAACAAAAACAATGTAGGGGCTAAGAAGAAAAAAAAAAAAAAAAAAAAAAAAAAAAAAATATAGATGCAGTTAGATTAACAATTATTTAATTGATCATAGATTTGTCTGCTAAAATAGAGCTTTAAAAAGGTTTTTTTTTACTTCAAATTTTTATTTGCGCATTTAATAACATTACTCAACATTCAGCTAATATGCTGGTAAGTGCCTTTGCATTTTTTCTACTGCCTTTCGGGAGATCTTGCGCCAGGTTTCCTCAGTGCAGTGTTCAATTCCACACCAATTCTTCTTTCATACCACAACTCTCGTCCATAAACCGCAGAAATTATTAACTTTAGGTAGCTCGGATACCCTCAATGCCACCATCGTTGTATAACTTTTATAAAAAGTTTTATTGATCATGAAAATTGTATTCACTAATTCATATTTTTTTTGTTTGTAATATTCGCCGTTAGGCATTAGATGGTATCATCAAGCACTGCAACATCAAACAACACCAAGCGACAGTAGTGTTAAACATCATTTGAATAAATAAATGAATGAATTTACTAATGTAGTTTTTTCTTACTTTCACCCACCATATACTTTCAGACGTTGGGTCACATGACTTTCTAGTTATTCTTTCATTTTTATAATGATTTTGATTGAAAGAGTCATGATTCGTTGAACAAACAATCATGTGTTATATTTTAACATTCGAATAAAGCATAAAAGGAAGCATAAGGAAGAGACATTAATTGACACTCGGGAACAATCGCATTTTTTAGTTATACTAGTCAAGTGAGTTGTACATTGGACAACTGATTTATTCCCACACACATCTTGGACGATTTTTGAACAACCTCACGAGTTCTCTCCTTTTATATTTGTATCCCGAACAGGTTTTTTTTTTCATCTCAGCCGTCCTTCGAGATGACTGCTACCAGCCATTCTGCGAGGTTATTACGAACCAGGCCGAAGAACAATGCGAGGCCGCGGAGTTTCGGAAAGTGAGTGGAAGCGAGAATAAAGAGTTCTCTCTAAATGTAAATACACAGTCCCCGACCGTATCGTATTTACTTGCCCCCCCCCCCCCCTCATCCACTCCCGAGAACCGTTCTTACGACCGTGAATTATTCACTTAGAACAATGTAGCTTCTGATAGATACACAATGCCCTTTTACGCTCTTTAAATAGCAGTTATACCAGAGTTACATGTCACAGGGTCTGTTCAGGTTTGGGGGACAGATCGAAGCTAATAAATGCCTTATATACATCAAGGTATTAAATTCAATTAGTTGTACTTCGGCCCTCATTCCTATGGTTTGTGACTACTTATACCTAAATTAGGTATTTACAACGATTTAATTAGCATCTTATGAATAGTTAATAGTACCAATAAGTAAAGGAGACAGGAAAATGGTTAATTAATGGTTTCCATTAATTTTTCTTACACTGTTTTTAAGGTATCCAAAACAGAATAAATCTGGGGTGGCGTACAGAATCAGAACTCTTTTTTATTATAACAGTAGTCGGTAGTTAAGTTCCTGTGTGTCTACTTTTTTTTTTTTTTGTCACATCTGACTAGGTATGTGTTTACAATATTTTTCCTTTAACTAAGTTTATCAGCGTTTGCATAATGCTTTGTGTAGAGAAACCAGAACTTACAATGCATAAATCGATAAGCCACATAAACATAGACAAGCAGCATTGTTCCCTATTCTGTCTATTCTATAAACCTCTATATCGGCATCCATTTGATCTGCACCTCCTACACAATGGTTTTGTTGTTTTACGACTATAAACGAGCTACGGGAATATTTGCTTAGTCAAGTTAGAATACCTTTTGACAGGAGATGTAGGTGCCACTGCTAAACATGTTGGAGCAACCGTAACATCATAGTCCGTAACATCAAGGTAACAGAATCGTCTTTTTCTTTTAAATTTTGCAATCTATGAAGCCTCTTTTTTTTTAAACAGATATTTTGATTTTAATATTAATAATAAAATAAAATAATGGATCATTCAACATTTCATAATAAATAAAGATATAAAGATATAGGTCAATCCAAGCATTGCCATTTGGCAATATATGTAAAAAGTTGGTTTGAATTTGGACTGTGGACATTAATTCAAAATAAAACCCAATGTATGAAGAATCTTTTTCAAATAAATAATAGGTATAGGTAAAGGTGAAAATTATATTCTAAACAACACAGAAGAAACTTGCCTGAGGGGAGACTGAAGCATCTCCACGTCAATCATTTTGGATAAACTGATATCTGTAGTCTTCTGAAGCATCCGTTTTTCAAAATGACTTCAGTATGTTACTTTAATGACTACGAAAAAAAAAAAGTGTTGTAGACTGTAATTGAGTAAAGATGGTGCTTCATTGACAAGAATTGTGAGATATTCAAAGAAGAGTTAATGGAGACCAAAAAAACCAAAAATAAAACAAATAATGCATCAAAGCCCATGTCTTTATCGTTTATTTTCATTTTTCTATGTATAAAGAAGTTACCTACTAAGACGAAGGTACTAATTTTCATACCAAGATTTAGTTTTATATATTTAGTGATAATCGTGAAAAAACACGGAAAAAAAGTTAAACAAAAGAAATAAAAATTGACTTAAAAGGTGGAACAATGGAATGGATGAAGGGGCGATCCGCGGGGCTGGTTAATATGCAATGAGGATGTTTGGCTCAACCTGAATCCCATCTCTCTCCTCATTAATTACTCAGACCTTCAGTCATACTCGTAATAGGCTGCGGTTATTAATTTAATCTAATCCATTTTGTTAAATACATGTAAATGATTAAATGTTAATTTAGCTTACTTACTTCCTAATTAATTAATGTATTTAAATCGCGATATATCTAACATAACTGGCTATTATTCAATTCAGCGACAATTTCGTTCATAGTGAAATTGTCAGATGGCATACTGAAAATCTACTATTTTCAGAAAACCTTGTCAGACCTGATCCGCAAAAAAAAAAAAACTTGATATTAAGATAACCACTTTGTTAATGAATTCCCTATAAAATGTATAAGCCTTTCTAAAACACCAATTCCAATAACAGAGGAAAAAATGAAATTGAACATGTTTACATACCTATATCATATTTAGCAAGTTAATTAATATAAGAAATTAGAACATAATATTACACGCAATTAAAGTTTATTTGTTCAAGAGTATAATATATGGTCAATGTCGAGATCAGTTTTTTCTTCATTTGATTTTTTTAAATGTGTCAGTGTTCGTCAGGTTAAAACTTTTTAAGTAAGATCTGCTTTGTCATTTCCTCTTGAAGTTTTTGATACACATGTTTTCTTAAAATATTCAACAATAAATGTAGAATAATACTGTTTTTTTGTTTTAACGTCACTTTATGCCACTAAGGCTTATCGGACGCTGCTACACTGGGAGTCCTAAATTTTGCCTATCAAGGTATAATTAGGATAGGGATTTTTAACAAGTACCTGACATCCTACAGGCTCGGGACCTCCATTTTACCTCCTATCCGAGGGACGGCATAAGCAAGGATTTTTTACTCCCATTAAAACGTCCTACGACCACCTCAGAACGCGAACCCGCGACCTTTGGTATTGTATGTTTCTATGCTTACCACTACGCCACAGGTGACCCCTAGGACTGAAAATAAAAATATTTAAAAAGTTCAGTATTCACATGGAAAAAAAATATATACATTTAAAATACCAATGGAGTTAACAAAATATTTTGGGAATGTAAGAACACATATGAAACTTCCTCACCTTCACCATAAAAAATGTTGTAATTAAGATGAATCCTAAGATTTTATTTGGAAAATAGACAAACATTTTTCTAAGTAAAGTTTTATATTTGCTGAACGACCTTTCCACGTCGACTTATTTTCCACGTGTCGCCGTTTTCCAAAAAACCAAAAATTGTTGATTCATTGAAATTTTGGCAGCACAAACAATAAAGGACCCTTCACTATTGCATTTTAATGAACCCAGAACAGTACTAATTACTCCGCTAATTATTTGTTCTTATAATACAACATTCATTTTATATATTCTTGAAATTTAACTTAAACTTTATGAAATATATGAAAAGATGTTTAAAATGATATCGCCGTTACCGTGCTAAAGTAACGAATGTTCAACTAAAAACCTATGAAAAATCGTTACTTTAGCATGGTGTCGACGATATAAAATAAAATAATTTAAATAAAGCAGAAAGTACATTTACCAAACTTGGGTAATATAGAGGCTATCAAAACTTAGATTTTAGTTTATTCTATAAAATTTTTAACCAATATCATGTTATTAAATACACATATTATTGTAAAAAATATACATTTTGAACAAATATATTTATTCGTCCAATTAGCCTAATAGCATAAAGGGACTTTAAACAACCCAACAATATCTTTATTATAAGACATTTTTCAAGTAGAGAAGACTCACATAAGTTGGGCCATGAAAACAAGAGGAGTTTGAACGAAGGGAAAAGTTCATGCCTTCTGTTTTCATTAGTGTTGTGTGGGCCGTCGGCTCTTACATGGAACAACACTATATCCCTATCACCCATTATCTTCCTCTGTTAATTACAACTACTTGGGACTTATCCACTTTTTCATTACTCCAAACTTATCCATACAAAAAGTTTGTGCGAAATTTTATGGACTAAACGCAAATTGTATGGACGATGGCTATTTATAAAAATCTGGTGCGATGCGAGCAACAGACAACTTTCACTTTCGAACTTACATAGATTAGAAATCGACGGGTTTCGATAATATGTAAACGCCACACTTTTCCACATTTGTATATTTCCATAAGTTATCTGCAATATATATTATAATGTATCTACAATGCGAAACTTCAAAATTCTCAGTACTTTTCGATTCATTATTGCTTATTTGTTTTTTAAGGAACACCAAACTAAAACATAATTAATTAATTAATTAAAGATTATCTTCTACAACATTTTTTCACACCTTAAATGCTTTAAATGATTTGAGCATCATTTATTTATTCTCTAGAGTAAAATAATTTTTTTTTATTGTTAAATAAAAGTTAAATACGGGATATGAAATTTAGGCTGTCACATCTTTTGCATATAGATACATCAAATACCCAGTTTGATGAACATCGTTACAGCCGGTTTTGAGTAAATAAAAAAAAACATCTAAAATTGAGACAAAATTTACTAAATAAAGTGCTCCCCCCCTCGTTTTACCAATTTTGATGGAATTTCGGCCGTCACATCGCGGGCATATACATATATCAAATACCGTGTTTGATCAAACTTGTTAAAGCCGTTTTTGAGTAAATAAAAAAATCACATAGCACTGAGACAAAATTTATTAAGTAAAGCGCCCCCTCTAATTGATAAATTTTGATGAAATTTAGGCTGTCACATCGCGGGCATATACATATATCAAATACCGAGTTTAATCAAAATCGTTAGATCCGTTCTGTAGAAATATATATATATATATATATATATATATATATATATATATATATATAATATAAAGCATATATATTAAAAAAACGTGTTTTCTGTTTTATTTTGTCTCATTTGTTTAGTTTCCTAGTACGAAAGGATAATGACAATAGCAACTGTTTTGTTTTGTTGTTGTTTTTTTTGTAGTTATCCGAAATACAAACACTGCGCCGAAAACATACTTCGGAGTTATACGGTCCGTTTTCAACAATTTCAAGCTAGAATATCTTAATAAGAAGATATCGCAAGATATTCGTGGCGTAGAACCGCAACATCAGTTGACTATCGAATTGTTCAAAGAGATACATAAATAAAAGTTATTCCAGCTAAAACGGCCAACTTTGAAATATCTCAAAAAGGTAAGGGTAATGGGATATAGGGTTCGTTGGTTTTTTTCCTGACTTCATAGCATTACTATTTTTTTTTTTTTTTTAGATGTGAAGCGGAAATTCCGTTGATAATTAAAATGAGGTGGTGGGATTGTCGAGTGTGCAAACTCATTACAATATACGAAATGATTTAGAACCCGAAGATAGAGAGTTCAAAACCCGGAGCCAGGTGAATTTTAATAATACTCTGCATCAATCCCCCACCATTAAATGGATTGTTTGCCACTAATGAGTGGTGAGAACTATTTTGTACGGTTTGTTAGTTATGGAGGTGTTGCTGTATTCATGTTGATAGATCCGCCGTTTTACGTGATTACTGAATATCCACAAATATCTTCGCTATTTTGCCGAGTGTCAGACAATCCAAAAGAGACGCGTTAGAAAAAAATTAAAAGCCGATCTTTTTGATCCTCGAAACAACGTGGTTGCCTTAAGCCCCTCTGCACACAGACTACAATGTTTAGCTGACCAATAATTAACTGACCGCTGTGATGTATAACTGTGGCATTATGGCATTGCACCTGCTACAACATAGAGCTAAAGAGATATTAATATTTCCTAATCTGATTAATTTAAATCAGACTAATAAGAGGAAGCAATAGAACAGTTGAACTGATGTTTGTTTCAATGCTTAAAAAATCTGGTGCGTGCTGGCAACACACAACTTTCACTTACCAACTTAGATTAAAAATTTATGCGTTGTGTTAATGCCACTTCTCACTCAGTTACTCATTTTTCCACATTCATTTCTTATTTTTGTTTTCATTTGCCCTATAACAAACACTAATTTCATTTATTATTAAATAAAAGTTTTTACTTGAGATAATTAGGCAATGCAAGCATAATACTCCAAGTCGACTGATTTTATAATTCTCTATGTACTTGTTGAAAATTTCATTTAGTTACCATGAAACCAATAATTTCCATTAAATGAACAGAAAGGCTTTAATTGGGAACAATGATCTGTCATTAAAGGCGGACTACGCATGCGTGGGCTCAACGTGTTTAATGAGTTGAATGAATATTTTTCTTTTTTTCTCCTCTATATGTTTACTTGGTTTTTATCATATCTCATATTTAGCCATTTCTTATTTTTAGGCGCGATGAGAGACAGTTAATTTCTCCATATACACAAAAACAAAGATACCTCAAAGAAAACAAAAACAAACAAACAAAAAAGGCCATTACCCCATTTAAGCCCCCCCCCCCCCGACCATTTTAATAATGATAAAGCTTACATGATATTAAAGAACACCTAATTTTCATAAAACATGACGAATATGATGAAAATCGTTAAAGCCGTTTTTGAGAAAATCGAAAAAACGATAAAAATTGCAAAAAAAGTTAAGAAATAAAGTGCCCCCTCCGTTTGATCAATTTTGATGAAATGTTGGCTATCACATCTTTATACATATACATACAAGCATATACATACATCAAATACCCAGTTTGATCAAAAACGTTAAAGCCGTTTTTGAGTAAATAAAAAAAACACGTGAAAATGATACAAAATTTATTAAGTAAAGTCCCCCCTCCGGTTAATCAATTTTGATGAAATTTTTACAGTCATATCTCGGGCATTTAAATTGATCAAATACTCAGTTTAATCAAAATCGTTAGAGCCGTTTTTGAGAAAATCGAAAAAAACGTAAAAAGTTATTAAATAAAGTACCCCCTCCCTTTGAGCAATTTTGATGAACTTTTCGCTGTCACATCGCGGGCATATACTTACACTAAATACCCAATTTCAGGTTCCCACGGTTTATAGTTTTTGAGCTAGTCTGTTCACACACACACACACACACACACACACACACACACACTGACACACAAACACACACAGACCATTTCGCGGGACTTAGTTAATTGGACTCAGGGGACCCTAAAACGTGTATTTTCGTTGAAAACCGGAAGTCGAAATTTTTCACGATCGCAATACTTCCACTTACTATATATTTCATATGTAGGTAAGTGAAAGTAAAAAATCCTTATTGCCATCATTCATAAGAACGATCAGGTGTAGCACACAACAGAAATACTTTTTGGTTTTAAGTAAAAACTCTTTATTGATATTATACAGGGTGTATCGCAAGTAGATGACAATATGCAAGATGGAAAAACTAGATCGAAAATGTAGTTAAACGTCGCCAACCGCATGATTCTATCTCATTCCGTTGCACAGATAGGCCGTTCCAAAGGTTATTTCGAGAAAACCGTGTTTTTAGTAGGAAAACCTCAAATTTCTCTGCTTCCACACATTTTTTTCAATGTTCCATAACAGTTTTGAATTCAGCATTAAATTTTCTTTAAGCCTAATGCAAATTCAATGTTCACAAGTATCTTTTCAAAAGCGCGATAACAGATCAAGAAATAAAAATTTTAAAAAAGTGTTATCAGCGACAAATTTTCGAGGATCACTACTCTTCCAAAAAAAATCCTGCAAGCTGCCGAATCTCACAAAAGTTGTAAAATTTAATCACCTTTCTAACGGTGTACTCAAAACTGCAATTATCTCTCAATTTTGTAATGCAATTGGAATGGGAAGGAGAAAAAACTGATGTTATGCTTATTTTGTTGGATCTGAGATCAACTGGGAATATCGCACTCTACAGTCTTTAGAGCTCTCAGGGAAGACAATCAATATCCTTATCACCTGACTACTGTCCAGGAGTTGCTACCCCGTGATATGGAGCTACGGATGGTGTTTACGCGATGGTATGTTCAACAGTGGCACGAGAGGCGTAACTTCCCTGATCGCATAATTTGGACAGTTGCCTCATCTCATCATTCACACGTGCGGGAATTTTCAACTCACGCAACTCTCACCTTTAATCATAATCCACATGGCACTAGGGAACACCACTTCCAATATCAGTTCAGTGTGAACGTGTGGCTAGGAGTCTGTGGGCAGCATATGACAGAGCCCGTTTTCTTACCTCGTCGGTTAAATTCAAATACTTTTTATGATCTACTTCAGGATGATATAAGTGCGGCACTCCTCGAAGCAATACCACTTGAAGAAGAGCTATGGTAGCAAATGGACGGGTGTCCAGCGCATAATGGACGAGCTGTAACGAACTGGCTAAATCAACACAGTACCCAGGAAGATGGATTGGGAGATATGGACCTGTGCATTGGCCGGCCCGAAGCCCTGATTTGACGCCACTGGATTTTTATATTTGGGGTAGGCTTAAATCGGAAGTGTACAGAGTACCCATTCAGGATATGAACTATCTGATCGCAAGAATTCGCGAATCATGTGAAGCAATGAGAGCTGACCGCGATCAGATTCGAAGGGCTACACCAGCTGTGTTAAAAAGATGTCGTCAGTGTGTACTGCAAGGAGGCCAGTTCCAGCAACTTTTGTAATGTTCAAAGACATTTTATTTACTATTTAACTTTCATGTAAGAATTAATTTAATTTTTCTTTACAATTTAGATAAAAAATAAATAAAATTTATTGGAGATAAGATCCTACAAAATAAGCATGACATCAGTTTTTCCTCCTTCCCATTCCAATTGCATTACAAAATTGAGAGATAATTGCAGTTTTGAGTACACCGTTAGAAAGGTGATTAAATTTTACAACTTTTGTGAGATTCGGCAGCTTGCAGGATTTTTTTTGGAAGAGTAGTGATCCTCGAAAATTTGTCGCTGACAACACTTTTTTAAAAATTTTATTTCTTGATCTGTTATCGCGCTTTTGAAAAGATACTTGTGAACATTGAATGTGCATGAGGATTAAAGAAAATTTAATGCTGAATTCAAAACTGTGATGGAACATTGAAAAAAAATGTGTGGAAGCAGAGAAAATTAAGGTTTTTCTACAAAAAACAAGGATTTCTCAAAATAACCTTTGGAACGGCATATCTGTGAAACGGAATGAGATAGAATCATGCGGTTGGCGGCGTTTAACTACATTTTTGATCTAGTTTTTCCATCTTGCATATTGTCATCTACTTGCGATACACCCTGTATAGTATTAATATATGCCACAATATTTAACACTGGTAACAATTCTCACTGATCAAATTCATACAGTATTTACAAAAAATTAAATACTTAGTATATTAAAATAATTATCATTAATATCTATATAAATAAAGATGAAATTCTCTTTGTGTCTTTTTTTGTTCTTAAAAGAAATCCATTTGTCCGTTTTTCATCCATCCTTTTGTCCTAAATTCTCCAAAGTTCTCTTTCATACCAGGTGCGAACACCTGTCCATATTAAAATTACATAACTTCAGCCAATTTCTGAGTTTATTCTTTATAATTATAAAAATCGTTTTGAACTCGCTTTACATTTGTTTTTACGAAATCGACAGTTTGAGTCGATAAAAGTCTCACTTTATAGATTTTATAGATAAATATGAAATTCTCCGGGTGAAACCGGTATATACAGCTTGTAAAAAATAAATAAGAGAAATGAAATAAACAAAATAAACCTTGACTTAAATATTAACCTTAAAACCTTAATTAAAGTAAATATCTGAAATTAAAAAATAAAAATAATTTTTTCCTAATCGCATTATTTTGTTTAGAACAGTATACAGTAAATAGTAAGACTTACTTAGTTGTTAAGATTTTAGATTTCAAAAATAAAGTCATAACATTTAAATCGAATGTAAAATAAAATAACTAAAAGAGGAAAAGGATAATTAAACTTACCAGCGGATATTAAATTATATAAATTAAGATTTCTAATGCATCACAGTAGATTTTTTCATTAACTGTTGAGTTTCCATGTCACTGTATGATTTTTGCGAATTAGTAACTTGAAATCGTAATAAAAGCTAATAATAATAAAACCTTAACGAACGCGAAGCTTTGATGCCAACACCCGAATGACTGCCCTAACACCTACACACATGATGACCGAATGACACATACACCTACATCCACCTCACAAAATCCTCCCACTTTCGTATTGGCCTACCTCTCCACAATTTTCCAGGCGGCAAAGCTGTCATCAATCATTATTGACTGTTTAGGACCTGCACATCGTAACTAGGTTTACTAACTTTTATTATCCAGTAAAATATGAGTAGGTGATTTAGAAACTACGCCACATAAATATAACAAGATAACGCTATTGAAAACTAGCAAGTTAACGCTGTAGTCAGTTGCGCATTCTCACACTGTCATTTCTTGCATGTTTTGTACTAATATATCGTACATCGTTACATTTAAATTTATTTGTTGTTCTCTTGTTGCTAAGCACTCCGGTTTCTGTAAAATAGACCCACTATTTTATTACAGTTTTTTTGAACTTTTTGTTTTTATGAAATGAATTAACATTTGCATAGCGGATCAAACCATTTGATGTGGAATATGCTTAACTTATTGGTTGATAAAATGGACTAGTTGTGTTCGTAACTTACCTACTTGAATAATCTAATTTACTGTTAAAGGGTATAAATTTGGAATAATGCCTTCTAATTGCATTAGAATGCCACCTGCTTAAAATTTAGTTGAGCGAATACGTTTATTTTTTACCTGAATCATGTTTCGTATTTAATATGGACCACATCATTCTCTCGTTTCAACAACGTCATATCTCCAAAATCATCTTTGTTAAGTTATGAATGTTTTCTGAATGCTATGAAAGAGTAGTAAATACTTGCAAAATGGTCATATCTTTAACTGGATCCAACCAATACCTATGAAATTTCCAAAGAGAACTTTTCAAGTTTTATATCTTTTTCTTCATTCAACTGAGAAAGTTATAGGATATAAAAAGGACTTTTCACATGGTTAAAAGATTAAAAGCTAAAAGGCTAAATGTATATTTCGAATAAATATTATGTTAATTTTAAACTTTAAAACTTTGTTTTTTTAAAAAGTTTTTTTTATTTTTATATAACACGTATGAAGGAATGAGCGATATGTGATATTTAAAGTTTAGTTAAATTTTATTTTAATGTAATGTATATAATAATAATAATAAAAAATGCGTTTATTAACCCTTTAACCGGGCGGAATGTATAAATGCGTCCTTGAAATATATGTTGTACCTTGGAACTGGTGGGACATATATTTTCGTACAACAGAGGTATTAGTCATAGATACATGTATCTACGTGAATATATATATATAAATATAAATAATTATGTATATTTATATAAAAAATAATAAAAATAACAAATATTTTAGGACGCATATATACGTCCCGCCCGGTTAAAGGGTTAAAAATGTAATCAACATATTATATAATGTGATATGCATTTATACTCTTAGTCAAAGACCATCAGAGTAATCCCGACAGCATTATTTAACATATAGTAATTTTTTTTTATATAATAACACACAATAAGCATTATTTTGAAACAAATAAACATATTATTACGTATACTATATGTACTGACAATAAAAAATATTTAACTTAACAATATAAATAGCAAAAGGCAAATAGTAAATATAAAATAATTATTCAACCAAAAAACCCAGACTCAATAATTCAAATACAAATCCCGTCACACTATCTTTCTTTCACTCAAAGCACTCACATACACATAAATATTTCTCTTTTTTTTAAAAATAAATATGTAAATATCAAAAATATAATAAGATAGACAAGCAAATAAACAACATATGATTATAGAGAAATAATTAATATTTCTCAATTAAACCCGCATATCTATATATTCACCCGTCCCCCTTCTATTACTATTCTTTTCATCCATTATATTCCTTAATCGATTTATATCTATAATACCATGATTGTTTAGAGTAACCAATCAGAGCAATCAAGTTTTTCCCGTTTAAATATCCTATAAACTCTGTTCTGCTTAATTTATGTTTTTGAAACCACCTCACTTTGAACTCATTCAATACTGGACAGATAGCCAAAAAGTGCATTAAAGTTCATTAAACCTGTTATAATTTAGGTACAATAGCTCGCCTCTTAATTTAAAAATCCAGGTAATATCAGTATTGCTGAGGTTTGCATTAATATATATAATGGACGCATTTGTTTATTTAATTCTTTATGAAGAACAGTTTTTAAGGAGGATTCACAACGAGCTATATTATCTAGAACCAACTGTGTTTCCACGTTTAATGTAATGTGTTTAGATTAGTTACGAAAGAATATGCTGTTGTTCGTTATAAGCGTATCATAGTAATCCACAACACTTCAGTGCGAGGTGATTTTGAAAAACATTTTAAGGCGAGATAGAGGCAAGGAAATTCGGCGCAATTAATATGAATCGATGCGGTCTTTATTCATTTTTCCCCTGATCGTTTAAGAAGACAGTCACGGAGCTGTTGCAATATTTCAGCATAAGCCCTAGATTGGGGAGGGCAATATTTGTCATGTCTGTGGGAAGTTAGGAGGGTTGTGCTTGATGAATGCTAGTTGAGCTTGAGCCACGGCCTCCTCAACCATCTTTCTCGTACAACTTTAATTGCTAATACACCCTCCACCAAGTTTGTTTCTTAATTGTCCGCTAGGTGGAGGCGGGGGTTAGGAGGGGGGGTAGGGAGAACCCTATAAATTGAGGGCCGGAGATTTACGCCCAGACTAAATTAACTGTAGAAGGGCAATCTAGGGCCGAAAGAGAGGGCCGCGTTAATGGTTGTGTCCCCGGGCCAGCTGGTACACGTGTTGTCGAAACTTCACAACCACTAAATTATATCAACCCCTCTCTTATCGCCTCTAATAGCACCACAATTAACTACCGCAATTTAGCTCGTTAGGAGAGGAGGCTTTAATCTTTTCTGTTGGGCAGCCATTTGTGTCGACCAACTGTGATGATCTTTTGATCACATCATTGTAATTAATAACCCCAAAATATTTTTTATTATCAGTAATCGAAAGGAAGACTTAACGTTTACTATTAAAAAGTTTAAGTTTAATTGTCTAACGAGGGGATCTTGATAAAGTTTTGATAACATTGGATAAATTTTACTGTAGGTTTCTTGTCGAAAAACACCCGTATTTTGCTGTTCGTGCCAATGGGCCTTAAAAGCCTTGAAAACCCCTCAAATAAGATTTAACAACTTTCTTTTATATCTCGATTATTAGGCTCGATATCGACATGATTCTTGCAAAATAATTTTTTTTTTTTTTTTTTAGTGCAGATTTAAGAAAATAAAGCCGTTTCATGGATTTTGTTTTAGGTCAGTACAATTGTTGAAAGCTGTTGAGATCTTCAAGCTAACTACCCTTATAGGCGAGCCGTCAAAAGTAGGTATACCTAATAGATCTCTTACGGGTCTGGATGAAAATTGTTTTGTTGGTATCTGGTCAAAAAATTATACAAAAAATGCATTTTGCAGTTCGTAAGAATTTATTTTAAATCTCGACCAAACTATGATATAAACTTGACAACTGCACCATTTTTCTTTATTTGCGGAAAAATGTTGCCGCTATGTAGATTAAGTTTTAGTTAAAAAAAAATAAATTTCTTCAAGCGAACTATCCATTAGGATTTTTTTTATACAAAAAGTTAACATCAGATTCGAATTCAGCACCCTAATCTCACAAAAAAAAACTCTTATTTTCCCTTTTCAAGGGGAATAAAATTTTTAAATTGATTTTTTTAAATAACTATTTGAAACAAAAAGGGTAGTTACCCTTAAGGTCAAAACATTTGTTTTTAAATTTTAATGACCTAAAACATAATCGGTGAAGTGGTTGTATTTTGTATTTGTACTATCCACAATATAAAATAAATAAAAAAATGGTGCAAGAGCCATGTCAACATCATATTTAAATCTCGGAATATAAATTGGCACCAACGCAAAATACGTGTCTTTTTTTTTTTTTTTGACTAGGTACCTCCAAAAAAACAGTTTCATCAAGACTCATGAGAGAACTTTACATACTTAATATACTTATGTAATGTTATAGTCATTTATAATCTCTGATTTCAGTTGGTAATTCATTAAATATTTTAATTTTAATGCCATCAACCTCAAAGTTTACTAAGGGAGGGTGGGTGCTGGCAGGCAATCTCCTTCATTATAAACAACGATTAATTGAGTTCGCATAATCTTAAATTTAATTATATACATGCTACCTTGTGAACCCCGTCTCCGTTCCAACATAATCAACATTAAAAAGGCTTCGCTTAAAAATTATTATCGTGGAATAGGCTTAAATGCGCTTTTATTTTAGACAAGAAAAACTCTCCGAAACACAATCTATCTTAGTTTTAATGTTTTTAAAGGGACGTGGATTTTACAACCGATTGATGTAATCATGATCACGCTTATGAGCCAAGTTCTTTAAAGACGCTGGTGGAGCCCAAGGGTACGCGACTTCAGGTCTGATGGCAAAGTAAAAAATAATTTGTCTCATCAGGTTGCAAATCTAAGTTCTGGATTACAGGAGCACCAAATAATCTATACAAATAAAGATGAAATTTTGTTTGTTTTTTGTTCTTTATAGAAATCCATACCGTCCTAATCGTGTTCTAAATTCACCAAATTTCGCTTAGTAGCTCTTTCATACCAGGTGCAAACACCTGTCCATTGCATAACTTCAGCCAGTCTCTGGGTATATTTTGTATTGTTGTAAAAATCGTTATGATCTCGCTTTACATTGGTTTTTTACAAAATCGACCGTTTGAGTCGAAAAAAGTCTTATTTTATAGATTTAAAAAATCAAATTCCCCGGGTGGAACCTGTATAGACAGCTAGTTTTTAATAAACCATTAATTAATTTCATATACACATTTCTCAATAATAACAAAGAACATTAAGTAATCTTTTTTTTTTTATTGTTACATTTAACATTCGTGAATCTGCACCTTTCAAAAAATGTCGAAAAAGCTGATATTTCTTTTTACTTATCAAATAATGACATGTCAGCCATGGGGATGGATGGCACCCAGAGCACCTCTTCCCTGGTTTGTGTCAGTAACAATGGTCTGTTAAAGAAAGAGATTTCTCATCCAACGCGTTTTTAATGTTCTCCTCAAGATCATAAACATTTCTACAGTAACAATAATTCGTTATATATATAGTTATATATGACCTTGTAATTTAGCATAAAAGCTTTTGCTAAGAGTCTTAATATGTTCGTCGACTGTTTATCAATATTGAATAAGAAAATAAAACATCCATTTATTTATATAATGACTTTTAAGATTAAAATAAAAAATAGTACAATAATTTCCTTTATATGGTTAAAAAATTAAACCAAAATCTTTTATAAAATAATTCTAAAATAATAATGAATCAAAAATATGTACGAATATAAGGATTTATGACATGCTAATTATGGCGTTTTTATATTGCTGTAACTCCAGTTTTAATTAAGCTGTCACCTGTTGGCTTAGATAGATAAAATAAATATATTTTAACATCGCGTGGCAAACCTCTTCACGTCATATTATAATTTTTCACAGAACAAAATATAAATAACGAAATTATTGATTTCCAATAATGAAAAAAATAAGTTCCAGCGATCATGAAGTAAAATATTTTTCAGCTCCCAATTCATATAACGTTTGGAAATAATTGCGTATTTATTTATTCAATTTTTTTTTTTTTTGTCCTTAAAGAAAATTTAATCCCTGCGTTTTTTCCACATTATTAAGTACTTATGAGTTCAATGGATTTCTCTCTTTCTGAAGATGAAACATAACGCAAGGTGCAAGGTTAAGAATAAGTTAAGAAGTATGGATTTTACGACTATATTTCTCAGTTAAGTGAAATAATTGTAAATATATATTACATTTTACAGGACTTTTTCACATCGCCACTATTATCAAAAGTGATACTATTCCACGAGAGCGAATAAAACTTGTATTGGTGAACGCAAAATCAGCATATTTCCAAAAGGGCAAATTTTTGTATTTATTTTGTCTATAAATAAATAAATCATCTTTCGGATTTTATTATCATTTATTTATGAGGCTATTGTCATTCCCTAAAAACATTTAATTTCTTCTTACGAAATTCTGTGTCATATTATCTTTTTAAAAGATATAAGCCAGTTATTGATATTTTTGAAAATTTTAGTTTAACGATAATTTCAAAGAAAGAACCTTAAATACAAGAATACGAGAATAGTATTAATTGTATCAAAACAAATACTAGAAAAGCTAAGTATTTATTTGGAGAGCATTATATTGGAACTAGAGGCTGGAAAAGATAAATTCCAAGAAGCAATAAGGAAAATAAAGCAAAGGGACTAACACAGTACATTACCCAAGAGAGTTTTCGGCTTAAGAAGTCAGGCACTGGACAATAGAAATACAGAAAGGAATCATTTATCGCATGTTTAAACAAAAATGAATGAGGTAGAAAAAATATTAAAAACATCAACAACGTCACTATCTTTAATATGTGTTAAAAACAAAGTTGCTTTCTAACAAGCATTTAATTACGGAGGAAAGTTACATATTGATTTTAAATAAATATTCATTATCGATTTTATCAATAAAATCATTAATAATGATTGAAAAATGTAAGCATTAATTAAACGATAAGTTCATGATTAAAGTTGAAGTATGCCTGAGATCGGTCCTGAAGTATACACGATCAACAGGTGCTATGAGCTAAGAAAGTAAACCTCTCTCTTCCAAGTACCTCATAAAATCGACATATTAGGTCCACCGAGAGGACGAAATTGGCCACCTAGTAAGAGTGACGCACACAGCGTCCAGGAAGAAACGAGTTGTAGCCTGCATGAATATTTCAAGGTTTACAAGTGTGGAACATTCGCTTACTGAGTGTAACAACTGGTGTAACAACGGAGTAGCAACTGGTAAGGAGGACAAGTCATAAGGAACAAGAGTAAGTACGGGCTTACCTTAAGGACAGTCAGGAAGTCTATAGCAAAGGAAAAATTTCCCTAAAATAACATCGAAAACATCAATGCAACAGTGAGAGATGACCTGATGTCGTACTCACTACTGTCGGAAAGGATATCCTGAGTAACGTGGTCTTGTTGTGGGTACATTGAACTTTTTTCGACAACTTTTCCATTATTTAATTATTTTACGAGAGGAGGTTTAGTTTTTAGGTTTAATTTTTTTTTAAGGTTAGTTATTGAGGTTTAATTTTTAGGTTAGTTATTTCACTAAGAGGTTTAGTTTTTGTTCAGGTACAAAACTTGCCTATTACTATTGCAATATACTAATGCGATTGTTCATAAAAATAGATTTTCGATCTTTAATATATCAATAGAAAAACAACATAACGAATTTAAACAAGAAATAAAGCGGGGTTTTCTTTTATAAACCCAAATAGAGAAGTTTTTTTTTCGGTGCACCTCTATCTCTACGGATTAGGTTATACGGGGTATCCCGTTCAATGTCACCTGGCTTCGGGTTTTGAACTGGCTTTTTTTGGATTCCCGATCATATGTCGGTTGTCAGAGGAGATGCGCTTTTCCAAACGCGTTTGCCCAATCAGCCATCCCGCCTACCACCAGTGAGAACTTTCGTTGTCAATGAGTTAGTACCTTAAGTTCATTTTTAGTCGATGTTAATGAAGCGCAGAGACAAACATTTAAGCACATTCTGGCGACTTAAGGACGAACATTTTTCTACGGTCAATCAACTATATTTTCCCTTATCGAAATTAATCGCGATATATTTCTCTTAGGCTAGCTGTAAACTCGGTTTAATCAACATAAAATTTGAATTATAGATGTCTTTTTTTTTTACTCCATGACTGAGTGAAAAACTTATTAAGCTGAAGATACCACCAAGTCAAGCAAGTCAGTGTTAAAAACAGGCGTCTATAATTCAAACTTTATGTTGTTAATACCAGGCTTAAAGTTAGCCTTAGATAAATAGTTCGATATTAGCATACATTTTCGGATGGTTGGAAATTGTATCAAATAGATCAACTAATTATAAATCGAGCTTAAAATCAGTTGCAAGATTAAAATAAAACTCATGTTAAAAATAAATTTAGACCTATTTGTATTTTCAGGAGGATTCGGAAGGGAGTTGCAAGTTGCGTCATAACAGATTTCAAGGTTTGTGCATTTTCAGAGGATCGTGTTTTTCTTTTTTTTTTTTTTTTTTTTTTTTTTTTGCTTCAGTTTTATGGAATATCTTAACCAGAAAAAAAGGATTAAGATTAATTTATATTAGAAAAAAAATTGAAGTTTATGGGATTCCCTTTAAAAGAGGGGTCTTGCGTGATCATTTCAGGTGCATGGACTCCCTAAACTAGATTGAAAAAAACTAAATTTGGTATTGGTTATGTTAATTTGCTATTAAGAAGGACAGAACGGATTCCAAATTACATAGAATCTGCTGCTAACTGACAAATAATCCTTTATCTGATTGGTAAAGTTGGAATAGATTAGAGAGGACAGGAGTTGACTAACACTGGTAGAGTATGATGAGTGACCACTAACTAACAGTATTTAGCGCTGGCTACGGTTAATGTTCCCCTCACGCCGATAAGGCCGTCCCATTAAACGCTAACTTCTCCTAACCGACCCCCCCCCACCTCTAACCCCCTCACCAAGATCAAGATAAAATTTACGATAGGCTTTCTACGTCTAATGACTGCTAAGCAGAGGTCAGCAAGATTTATTACCTGCCGGCGGTCGGCGTTTGATCGCTTCGTCTTCATTCTTCAGGTAGTAAAGTAATATTGAGGGCGGTATTGAGTTAGTAAGCGATTATTTCAGGAGTCATTAGAGTTCTTTGTAGACTTTCAAAGAAAAAACTTTAATTATTAATTAATGTAGGAACTATTTACTTGTAAGGAAGTCATACAACCATCCAGCCCAACCTATCACTTAACAATATATGAACTGTATAGATTTGAATGAAGAGGGTTTAAAGGTCCAATAGTTTATCAGTAGATTTTTTTTTTAATATTAAATATGACTGATTATAAAAAAAAAAATGTAACATCTTCATTCAAGTGAGCTCTCATATTTTGAACAAGATAGAACAAATATAGTTCTAAAGTTTACCTAACAACCTTCAACATTTTAACCCCTTCGAATATTTATGATTATATAATTATATCTAAGTTAAACATTATTTATGGCCTTTATTATCTAGATGTAGGGCAACCCCGAGTATTTTCTTTTGATTTATGCTTCCCGACCTATCATGAAGTCCTTAATATCTCATCTTCTCCGGTAATTCTCTCTCAGAAGAAAGGAGGAATAAAAAGAAAACAGAGGGGCTGATTAACTCTAAAATTTGATTTTTAAAAAAGGGAATGTTGTTCGCGTGGTTAAAAAGTTATTATGGAAGGATAGGACTCCACCTTGAGTGCCTTTCAGGATCTATATTGAAAAATAACTCCTCAGATGTGTGTGCCCTCTCTTGGACTATTACGAGTACTACTATAACAACCTCTTTACACAATGCCCTACACAACGATAAGAATGTTTCAATTGATTTGTTTAGTTAGTTTCAAAGTTTTTCAAAAGAATTATAACACCAATATAGATTTAAATAATTTTATTAACGTCTTATTACTACTGGAAAAATGTCAAACAAACAAATCAAATCAGTAACAACTTTGCATTAACAAGCAGTGACTGAAAAAATGACTCAAAGGTTACTGTATATTTCGCTGTTCAACGGTCCACTATGGACCCACTCAAAAAGACCTATCAAAAATGCGATCACGAAGTAATTTATGGCTCGAAACCTTTCCAGGAAAATTTAGAACTTGTTCAATGTAACAGAAATAACAATCTGATTCCTTTCACGTCACATTATTATTCAATAGTTAATTAAAAATTAAGGAATTGTTAGGCTTCAAAAGGTCGGGTACATAAATACATCAAAGAAATTATTCTATCCTTCAAATAAAACAGCATACGATTTCGCATAAAATGAAAAAAATTCACCAAAGGGCTGGTCCAAATAAAAATGTTTAAAAATAAAAGTATTAGAGGATCCTATTTTGCGTACAATAAGCCGGAATTTTTTTTTAATTAGCTCACTCCTATCTAGGAATAGAATGAAAAGCGTTCATAACTATGATCACGATGCATACATATAGGACAATCCAGTAATACAGATTTATCTGAAAATAGCTTTAAAAACGCTATTATCATTAAAATATTTAGATCCAATTAGCCAGAGAATTTACTGATGGGTCGAAAAACCGGTGCTCAGATTGTTTTTTCCACAACAAAACCTTCTATTATTTTTCAGACTCTATTGAAAATCGTAATGAAAGTGAGAGGTCAAAATGTAATCCCAAACTTTGAAGGCCCGTATTTGCCCTTGAAGGATATCTTCCTTAAAAACTGACGTTGCTTTTTCATAAGCTCGAAGCTTTACAAATTTGCTTAAAAAGAAATTCTTATACACTTTTTTACCAAAACGCTTCGATTATTAGGTATTTCAAGTTTGGCCGTTTGATCAGTGTTTTATTGATTTATTTGTGAATTTGATAAGTAATCGCAATTATCAAAAATTATTTATACCAAGAATGGGACAATAAAAAAATATATAATTACTCACATGTCATTTTTTGTCATGCGTACGTACCTGAAACAATAAGACACAAATAATGCATATAACTTTATTAATATTTTGAAATAAAGATTTTTTTATAGCCTTCTTTCAATAGCTTTTTATATAACTACTAACTTATCATAATTTTATAGCAGCGAATCTAAATGAGGAATTTACCTATATTGAAAGAGAGCTGTAGAAAAAAAAAAAGTGTATCATAATATAAAAATATATAAGCCAAAATAAAATGTATTTCTATTTAAAATGTATAAAACTATTAATATTTGTTGTTATATGAACAATATTTTTGGAAAATATTTAGTCTTTAAATATTAAAATTGTTGTCATTCCATTTAATCAGCCTTTAAAAAGACAACAAAAAAGCCATTTAAAGCTTGAAAAAGACACGGAATAATGCATGATTAACTAATAAGATGATTACTTTTTAAAATCTACTAATTTCATTTAAAATAATAATACTACATGATTTTATAAATTAGACACTTAATTTTATTAATAGATACTTAAGTTTTATGAATCAACAAATAAAATTAGCCATAAATATAGTCCAATGAGAATAACTACTGAAGTTGTAAATCAAATTGACCATCTCACTCGAAAAATCACTTTATTTAGTATATCTATTTTTATTTTAATTGACGAATATTCTTCCAATTTCTCTATTACCTCTGTCCAAGGCCGCTGAAATACCGTTATCTTATAGATTCATAAAACATATTAAAAATCGGAGAAAGCAGGCTACGGATATCAAAGAAAGGGGAAGAAGAGACTTTAATTTGCTCATCTGAAAAATTGCTTTATATTCTTGCCATGCTTTGGATGAGCAATATTTATAAATCATGCTTTGGAACTTTCAGATGAGTAAACAACAAATGTGTACAATTCTTGAATGTAATATATACTGATGATTTAGGAAAATAAATCTGTCTATTTCACGTCCAAAACGAGAGAACATATAAGCAGTTAGAACATTAGAAAAAGAATATAGACCTTTGATTTTCGATTTCGACCTACATGAAGGAGTAGTTTTTGAAATTTACGACTGCACCTAAATTAAAAATACAACCAAAAATGTGAAAATCTACTAGGAATTGCCGAAACTGTTCTGAACAGGTGTCAAACCAATAATTATTTAAATTTGGAGGTTTTGTGTCCCTCATTTTTTCAGACACTTTGGAAGGTTGGCAAGATTTGAATATGATGATGGAAGCTCAATATTTTGAGGTTTCGGAATGGTCTTGATTTTATAATGACAGAACAAGGTATCAGAATCAAATAAAATCAGCAGAATGTTTATTTTATATTTGAAATGTAAATAAATACTTTATCATAAAAACGAAATTTAAAAACAAATTATGTGATTGGTCGATGGACACCCAATTCCATTCGTTTAGATTTTATTTTCATCGCACTGAAATTTGGGTATTAAAATTTCTAAGGTATCGCCGCTTTGTTGGAACACAGAAGCTCGAAACACGAAATTGAAGCTGTCGAGCAGTAGGAGAAAATAAAAGAAGGAACAAATATGAGGGATATATATGTGTCATTTGGCAGGGGGTGAGAGGTTCCCTATATCATTCAGTCAGAGGGAACTGCCACATATATTTACAAAATATATTCAGTGAACAGGCGTTAGGAGCAGACGCTATATCCCTTCAAGGGCCCCAAACTGCGGCGGGTGTAAATTGTCAACTGAGATTTTCAAAACCAACCCTTTCCGAGAGGGTGCCATATTTATTAGCACAATATTTCACGCTAGGAGTCAGCTCGGAGGATTTTTTTTTTTATTTTCGTTCCCAGGCCGTGGGGCCTCCAACCCGTGAAACAAGGAAAGCTCTTATCACTATTTTATTTAGCACATATGAAGGGCTTCACCGCTTCAATTTTCACGCTTCAGTCTGTACATTTTTTGCTCCTTTTCACGAGGGAGAAATAGTGATGATAATTTTTTAGACATATATATATATTTTTTTACTTTTTAGTGAGCCCTTTTCACTCAAAAAACCGTCTATAAGAATCTTGACACAGTAGGTTCTCCTAAAGAATAAGAAGGTAATTGACGATTTATCCAGAAATATTGACTCAGAACGAATACAGCCGAGGAGAGTTAATATAATAATAGTATTGTGACAAATAAAATGGCATGCATCTATAGGAAATGCATTTGTAGGTAGATTTCCCTCATCAAATCTTAACAATGGGAAATCTGGTACTCACCACTCAGGTTTTTTGCTTTAATTTAATCCTTTAGAAATTTACTTTTTTACTTTTTCTATGCGTTGTAACGAAAGCAATAGTCCATCCTTAGTTCTCAGAAAAAATATTAATTTTTCTCATAATATGCACATAGCAAAATCCAGTTTAATAAAAAGATCGTTATCGCAAGGCAAAATTATAACGTGCAGAACATGGCGTACAGCCCCCCCCCCCCTCTACTTTTTTCAGGGATCTCTTTCTGTAAATTTAGATTTGGGTCTAAGCATTATTACCATTTATGCAATACCTTCAGTACTGGTGTATTAAGGAACTTTCCGGTCTATATAACCTTATTATTTATTTATAGGTACAATTATTTTCAGAGCCACATTTCATTTAAAATAACAAAAACATTGAGTGAAACCATAAGACTACATCACTCCTTTATCATTCTGCAAGGAATTGTTTGATTTTAATGAATGTTTGGAATATGCTGAGAAAACAGATGAATTTTTGCAATACTATGGACAGATTCATACAGAAATGGGTTATCATTTTTGACTCCGCTGTTCAAAGTATGTACAACTTTTAGATTTCAAAATAGGTTTCAAATAATTTTTGGGTAATTTTACATAAATATATTTTTATAAATGGTTTATATTACGATGACTCATCACTGGGATTTGTTCAAAAGGGGTTAAGACATCAAATGTGAAGCTTAAACAACGATTTACCAAGTTATTGAAAATCATTATAAATTCTTTCTGATTGTATTTCTTTATTCCAGAATAATAAATGAAACAATATTCTTTCAACAGAGACTGTAATAAATTATGAATAACGAAAAAAATATAGTCAATTATGAATTTTAAGAAGACTATACAAAAAAACATTTTATGATTTAATCCTTTTTGCCCAAACATGAATGCACATTCCTACATTTTACATTCCTATCTAATCTTACTAAGTGTTTAATTTTTTATCAGTATTGCATGTAATAAAACCAAATATTTTAGATGTACAACTGAGGAAAAAGTAAAAGTAATAAAATGATAAATACGAAACAAATAAATTGCATTGATTGATTTGCAGATAATATAAACAAAAACAGATAAATTGCATTGATTATGATATTACAATACCAATATGTAGTGACACAGGTATTTTGGCACAACACGTTCCTCAATTACGGTCAATGAAAGGTAAACATAGACAAGTCTCAAGCCAAGTCAGAATCATAAAATTAGTAAAAGACCAACCTCATTACCCAGGAAACGCATTGAGTCCTTGAGCTGTAAACACCAACCCACTAATAATTATACAATGAATTGATGGATAAATGTCAGTTTTTTTAAAATAATACGTTCAAAAATGAAACAACTGAAAATCAATGGCTTTCAGTTTTCCATTGATACCGATAGCCTGTATTCCTTTCTTCATGATTCATAACGACAACGAGTCACTATATATTATATGGTTACATCAGCATTAGTGTAAATGTCTATGTTTCGTTATGACATGTTTTACTTTAATTTTTAAATCAAGCTCGAAACAGAAAAAATAAAATGATTCTTTGTAAAATGGAAGATGATCTAATTTCAATTCCATAAGAAAACTTTATAATCCGTTTCCTTAAATTTAATCTGAGTATAAAACATTTGAGCTCGTTTATTTCAAAACCCTGATTTTAATTTTAGTTTTGAATAAAGACATTGATTTAAACTAGTGGTGGATTAAACTAAAAATATAAATAAAAAAATATTCCATATTTGTGAAATAGAAATATTTGCTAGGCAGATTATTGTGGCACATTGATTTTATATTTAATTATATTCAACAATAATTTAAGGAAATCTGAAAAGCATAATGAAATCTTTTCAATAAGATAACATAATGCCAGGTGTTTTCATTTTTCCACAGCCTATCTATTGTTTCAATTTATATCCATCGTCTATATACTTCATATTATAAAGTTATATATTTGTAGCCAATTAATATCGATGACAACCTCCACCAGCTGTAAGAGCGCTACATTGGTTTCCGAAGAGAGCCGAGAGTCGGATCCAAAATATAATATCAAAAAGTCTCTAGAGTTTCTGAGGGAACGGACATTAGAAGAAGTGGCTTTATACATGAAGGAGCTACCACCTTTAAAGATAGTAGTGATATCAGGAGGTAGGATATCCTTACCGCTTGATATTCAAGACTTCCGGAGTACTGATGTCGGACTTCATCACTCCCCTTTTGAAGAACAATGTTACTACAGTGACGCTTTAAACAAGAGATATTTTCTAAAAGATCCAGCACCCTTGTATAAAATTACAGCATCTTTTTTGCAAAAAACTTATAAACCAACATACAGCCATTATTTCATTTCATTTCTTGAACACAAGACGTTACTCTTGAAAAATTACACGCAGAACATGGACGATTTAGAAAAAATAGCAGGAGTTACTAGATATACACAACTTTACGGAAACTTCTATTCATTCGTTTGTATCGAATGTGGAAAAGAATATTCTCTCGAATGGTCTCAGGTCCGACTTGTCAGAAAGAAGATCCTTTTATGCACGGATTGCTCTTCGCTTGTAAAACCCAATATATCACTCTACGGGGAAGAGCTACCCACCCAAGTTTACGAAGAACTCGAGGCGGACATGAATGAGTGTAAATTATTAATAGTTCTTGGTTCTACATTGAGTCAGGAGCCTTTGGCCACTGTGTTGCGCGGAATTGAATTTAAATATCCTAGAGTTTTCATAAACGACGTTGATCCTTACAATTTCGCTGATTATCATTTTTACTGTAAGCATGAGCACAGCGATGTTATATGGCTTGGGAATATCGACGGCACATGTAAAAAATTAGTGAAATTACTCGGATGGTATGAGGAAATGCAAGAGTTCACCAAAGAGACGATGCCAGAGGAATGTGGAACTGCTGCTTAGCAACTGGAAATGATAATTATATGATTATATAAATAAATTCTTAACTATGACCTTTTAAAATAAACGTATTTCACAAACATTCCAACATCACAGATTTAGTTTCTATTTTTATCAATGTATTTCTGTCATATGTTTTTTATTCAAATTTTATTTTTTTATTTTATTTTTCCTTTATTCGAGAATACATACAGTGATATTAAAAAATGGGTCTTTTGAAATTAGCTCGAGAAAATCCTGACAAAAAGAAGGTATTTAAGTTCTTACATGAAAATGGAATATTACATAGAACAAGGGTATGTTCCTATGGTCATGAAATGAAATTATCTTTTTTAGAAAAAAATAATCCAGAAGGATGGGTATGTTACAAGAGAAGCTGTAGACAATCCATAGCTATAAGAAAATTCTTCTTATTCTCATTTACGCCGTTACATACAAATACAGGTTATCTAAGGGTTAGTTAGAAACCATACGATATAAATACCGTTTAGTGTTATGTCGCAACTTGATAATTGAAATGAAAAACAATGGTTAGGAATATCATAATAACTATATTAAGAAAACAGAAATTGATTTCGTTTTTAAAACAACGGTACATTATATTATAAACGACAATAACATATGTCAATGTCAAGAGAATGCAAAGAGATTTTAATATAGGGATATAACAGTCTCCCACACTTAAATATAAAAAAAGAGGTAGCTTCTGTTCCTAAACATAATCTTGAAGATAGGAGGGTGGTCTCCGTTGACGTTGCGACCTGCGAAGATAAAGAGGCTGGATCTGATGCTGCCGGAGCTTCAGCTGGATCTTGAGGTGCTGGAGCTGGAGACTGGATCTGGTGACCGAGGAGCTGGAATCGGTGCAACCGGTGGTTGGAAGGTGTCTTCATGTTGGACTCCGGATCGCCCTGTCCTGGCTGAGGATGAGCTATTTTAAGCCTGCTCTTCTTGTGTCGGGACTAATGGTAATTTTGGGACCTGGCAAGCTCGAATTTGGTCTGTGTCTTTTCAGACGATAACCATCATCGAGATTCACCACTAGTGCACACGCCCCAGCTTTTCTGCAATCGTTCCGAATTTCCATTCTTCCTTATTTTCCGCATACCATCTAACTTGTACTCTTTCTCCCACACTTAATTGACGGCAATGAGGATGCTGTTGTATTGTAATGGCTTGCTTGGGTGGAAAAAGAACATCTAATTGAATTTTTATTTGTCTTCCTAAGTATACCTGTGATGGAGAATGTCCGTTTCTAAAAGGGTGGCGCGGTATCTGAAACAATCTCTTGTAGTTGTTCATGAAAAGCATTGTTGCTGGAAGTATTAGATTTTAGTTTCTTTTTTAGAATTTGAACCTGTCGCTCTGCAAGTCCATTTGTAGCGGGATGACCAGGAGCTATAAATTTTTGAATGATCCCACAACTCCGACAAAAATCCTTAAACAATGCGCTAGTGAAAACCATCGCATTGTCAAATACAAGTATTCTAAAAATGATCGCAACAGCTTCTCGATCTAGTTGGCTATAGTTACGCTCAGCATCCGTTAAAGCTCTGGATGCAAAGGCAATCGGCCTCTCGACCAATACTCCAGCAACACCTGTGGGACTAGCGTCGCAAGTCAGTCTCACATACAATCCCTGATTGACAGTAATTTGTCCATTGGAAGCGTCGATTTTCTTTCAATAAGAAGAGTAGAGGGTACGTTATTGAGGAAAGATGCGGGATGAATTTTGAATAATGCGTTACCATACCTAAAGATCTTCGGACTTCTTGTTGATTAATTGGAGGCTTTAGATTGCATATAGCTTCAATTTTCTTGGGACATTTCTTGATGGTGTAGTGACCAATGGCATGACCTAAAAAAGATACTTCTTCCTTGAAAAACTGGCACTTCCGACGTGTTCACGTGAATATTATTTTCTTTTAATCGATCGAGTAAACGATGCAGATTAGTATTGCTCTCATGAAATTTCTTTCCATAGATTGCAATGTCGTCGAAATAAGTTTTAACCCGATTTAACCCAGACAGGACCTTATTCAAAATCTTTTGGAACTCATTAGATGCATTCTTGATACCAAAGTTAAGTCGATTGTCTCTTTACGTGCCTCTATGGGTCGATATGGTTTGTATTATATCGACTTCATCGACTTTTACGTGTAGGTATGCCTTGTAAAGATCGATGATGCAAAAGTATGCAGCATTTCGCAGCTGGTGGAGGGTCTCTTCAATCTTTGGAATAAGATAATAGGAGGTTTGAAGCTGAGGGTTGACGAATGTTTAATCCATGTGTATATTAAGAAAACAGAAATTGATTTCGTTTTTAAAACAAGGGTACATTGGATTGTTTATAACAATAACATATGTTAATGTCAATTGAGAATGGAAAGAGATTTTAACATAGGGATATAACAATTAGTAATCAAAATAAGTATTTAAAATCACAGCAATCACTACTAAAAGTAACTGGACGTGGTCTTCGCGAAAAGATCCGGTTTCAAACTGATACATATCTCAAATATAGTTCTGATTGGATCTGCATTATTTACCTTTTATCGGTATTTACGATTTAGCACTAGTTACAACGATTTAGTTCCATCTTCATTCTTAAATTTCCCGTGTTTTCGTATCTAGAGTTATTTAACACTATACTTACTTCCAAGTTTTTCATTAAATTCTTTATTATTTATATGTAATAAAGAAACTTATGTTTAATCAGTAAAACATAATTAGGCATGCACAATGCATCTAATATAAATTTCTCCACCCATAATATTTGACGCAAAATTTTCATTAATCGTCCTATTAAAATTTAATTAAGTGTAATAAAACTCTCTTCTAAACGATCCATTGCTTAATTATTAACCGCAGGGTTGTAGCCTGACTTTATTAGTAAGCAACGGCTGAGAGGTTTTGGTTTGAGGTTCAATTTGTGGTCAGGATGGGGTTGCTTTCCCACCAATCTAACTCTCAACTTCGTAGTACCTTGTACCTACTTCGTGTATCAGCCAGCCTGTTAGGAGGAGCTTGAAATCAAGTTGTGAGCATAATAACGAAGAGGTGTTAGATTTTCAGATAAGATGTACAAAGTAGATTCCTATTTGTTAATCACTCAAATTATTACTCAGACACATTAAAACACACTTCAATTTTATCGTACATAGGTAAAACAATTCATACATCTTAGGAATTTTAATTGAAACGATCGCAATCTAACGAAGATTTGTTGGGTTGGAGAAAGTAGATTACTATTTGTTTATTACTCAAAATATTACTAGGAAACACACGTCGATTGTACATAGGTAAAACAATTCATACGTCTTAGGAATTTTAATTAAACATTATATGTTTTAAAGAATAATTAATTTGCTGTATACATTTCGATTCCTCAGGTTTGGTTGCCTAAACGAAATGTTTATGCTTGATCATGCCTCAAGTATAGAAAAATTAACTGAGCATTAATTTATAATTTATGCCTGAACCAATTTTTTATTTTCGTATATTCTCACATATAAGACTCCGTTGAATGTTTCAATTTCAATCTATATAAATAAAGATGATATTCTGTTTGTCTGTTCTTTATAGAAATCCATACCGTTTGTTCTCCAAATTTCGCTCAGTGTTGTTTTATACCAGGTGCGAACACATACATGTCCACATTAAAATTGCATAACATCAGCCAATCGCTGGGTATATTCTTTATTGTTAAAAAAATGGTTAAGATCTCGCTTTACATTGGTTTTTTATGAATTCGACCTTTTGAGTCGAAAAAAGTCTCATTTTATAGATTTTGTAGATTTAAAAAATGAATTGCCCCGGGTGAAACCGGTATATACAGCTAGTAATCAATATTTTTTTTCAATTAATAGTTTTATGTTTATTATGAGAAGCATTAAACCTTTTATAATCTAAAATTGTGCTTGTTAAGCTATTTTGTAATAAATAAGTGGATAGCTCTCTGTTGGCAATTGCTTAGTTATCTTAAAATATTGGTCTGTGAAAAATGGTTGTATACCAATAAAAGAACAAGTAAAAACAAATTAAAAAGGGTAAAGATATTTTTTTTTTTTTAACGATCACAACAATGCATTACTTTATAAATTAAACCAAAAAACTTTTATGAATAATTTATTTTTCATGTTTCCTCATTAATTTTTTTTTCTCTTCAATGAAACTATCCTTTATTTTAATTTTATGGGTGTCATAAAATATTGCAATTTATTGTTGATTTTAATTGTTTCTGTTAAATGATTTGGTTGAATGAATAGGATGGATTTCACCCTATGAAATATCATGATGGATTCTTGGCCGGAAAGCGTGATTTAATTGAATAAGTGCTTTGATAGATTTTCCCTGTATCAACAAATTGAACAATGCTAGGATTGGCCCCACGGTTAGTCTGCGAGAGATGCAGAGACCTGGGTTCGATTCCCGGTCGTGGCCAATCTTTTCTGTTCTAATAACATTACTTAAAATTAATGAAAAACTAATATTCAACAATTAATGTATAACCAAGTGTAGATTTTGAAATGTAAGGAGGGCTCCGGATCCCATTGATTAGGATTAACCTCTCATAGGTAGGCCAACCTCTATTCAAATGATGGATGTGACTTGAAGTAGGTATTTAATCCCAAATTTTAGAGAACAAAGTTTAAATAGTTGAAGAAAGGAATATAATGTGACTTTATGTTTCTGATGTACCTATTGTATCTGTGTATCTTATAAATTAATGCATAGTTGTATGTGCTGTTTGCGTACATAAAATAACTCCTCCGGGAGCTGTACCGATTGGAACTATTACACGAAACGGGAGACTGTGGCGCATATTAAACGCCGCCGTCAGTCTTTGCTCAAAGGCCCCACGGACTATTAACACTAAAGCTCCGGCTCTAATCCCTTAAGGCGGCCGATATCACGTAGGACAATATCTCTCCTCGTAGGGCATAATTAGGGGCGTTATCAATGAGGAGGTCCTACAACGGCGCCCTGAGGAGCCCCTGAATGGGGGAGATCCTTATCTCTCTCCAGGAGCCGTAAACATCCTGGGAGCTCCACAGCCGGGGCCGCACAGTGCGCAGGGCTCGAAGCGGCAAACTTCGCACATAGGCGGCATAATGACTCCTATGAATCCGTAACTACCTCCGCTCCCCTTAGTGACCTCTGCATAAATGAATAAGTGATTTAAGCGCCTGTATTACCAGAGTTACTTATTCAGTACTTATTTACGCTATATTTTAATTTTGATCTCACATAGAAATAGAAAAGCTATGTGTTGAGAAGTATGTTTAACTCATTATCCTTATTTTTTGAAATTATTATAAATTAACTGTAAATATATATACAGTAGGGTTCCCATTATCTGGGCCTCTATTAAACGGGGTTCCAATTAACCGGGGTTCCGAGGAGCCAATTTTTACTTTCACTTACCTATATATGAAAAATGTAGTAAGTGGAAGTATTGCGATCGTGAAAAATTTCGACTTCCGGTTTTCAACGGAAATACACGTTTTGGGACCCCCTGAGTCGAAATAACCAAGTCCCGCGAAATGGTCTGTGTGTGTGTGTGTGTTCTAACAGACTAGCTCAAAAACTAGTATGTATAGATGTATATGCCCGCGATGTGACAGCAAAAATTTCATCAAAATTGCTCAAAGGGAGGGGGTACTTTATTTAATAACTTTTTAAGTTTTTTTCGATTTTCTCAAAAACGGCTCTAACGATTTTGATTAAACTGAGTATTTGATCTATTTATATGCTCGAGATATGACTGTGAAAATTTCATCAATATCGATCAACCGGAGGGGGGACTTTACTTATTAAATTTTGTACCAATTTCACGTGTACATATTTTTTATTTACTCAAAAACGGCTTTAACGATTTTGAAGAAACTGGGTATTTGATGTATGTATATACCAAATATGTGAAAGCCAACATTTCATCAAAATTGGTCCAAGTGAGGGGGCACTTTATTTCTTGACTTTTTTCCAATTTTTACCTTTTTTTCGATTATCTCAAAACGGCTTGACGATTTTTATCAAATTCGTCATGTTTAATGAAAATTAGGTTTTCTTTAATATCAGGTAAGCTTTAAATTGTTAAAATGTTCTGAGGGGGCTTTTTTATTTTGGGGGGGGGGGGGCTGTTTTTGTTTGTTTCTTTCTTTCTTATAAAGTACCTTTTGTTTTTGTTTACATGGAGAAATCAACTGTCTCTCGTTACGCCTAAAAAATAAGAAATGGCTAAATATGAGATATGATAAAAATAAAGAAAACATAAAGAGGAGAAAAAAAGAAAAATATTTAGTCAACTCATAAAACTCGTTCAGCCCAAGCATGCGAAGTACGCCTTTAATGACAGACCATTGTTCATAATTAAAGCCCTTCTGTTCATTTGAGAAGTGGCAATTAACAAAACGCATTAATTTATAATCTAAGTAAGTTGGTAAATGAAAGTTGTGTGTTGCGAGCACACACCAGATTTTTTTTTAATTTTGCATGTAGGTACAATATTTATATAAATAAGATGAATACGTAAATGTTTTAACGATTAAACAATAGTTAATTATATATTGTTCTTAGAAATTATGAAATAAAATAATGAATGGAAAAACACGGCAAGCTGGTCTAATATAAGACTAGTCTATGATAAGATGTTTCCGGTAACTATTACTCGAATTCATATTCTAAGAACGATATTGTTTTCAAGTCTTTTTAGGAAACTCCCTACGCTGGCCTGTTTAACTACAAAATAAAATATTCTCAGTTTTGATTTAGTCTCCATTTAAATACGAACTAATAAAATGTCGCAAAAAAGACAACGTTTTGTTTTTTGGAGAATAAAAAAAGACATTTTCGACTTCGTATCGTCGTCGGCCCAAACATCGTGTCCTCGGAAAACAATGAAAAATTCTTGATGAAGCTGTCTATCAGTGGTTCACGCGCTGAGGGAGTTCATTTGTTACTTTTGTTCGTTTGTTGTTTGTTAAAACGTTCGTTTGTTGATAAAAATGATTTTCTGCAGTTTTTTTTTTTGTTAAATTAATCTTTTTTCTATCAAATTAAGTCAATAAAATGTCTTAATTCGATTATCCGTGGACCCCCCTACCCATCATTACCCCGGATAAAGGGGGTTCTACTGTATATATATTCAGCAATTGTATACAGTACATACTTCAAATTAGTTTCATTAGACAAACTAAAAAAAAAAAAAAAAAAAAAAATAAATAAAATATCATCCGCATAATGAAGTTCTACACCTAAATAATTTCCTGTCACATCGCATATACATACACAAAATACCCTATTTCAGGTATTTGGACCCAAAAACGTATATTTATGTTGAAAACCGAAAGACGAAATTTTTCACGATCGCAATACTTTTCCTTACTAGGTATATATTTCATACATAGGTAAGTGAAAGTAAAAATAACTTTAATATAACAAAAGCACTGAGGGCACTGTACTGGTTTTATTTTAAAAAGACATATATCGCTAATGTCAATAAAATAGACAGTATTTTTGCAACGGCCAAGGTCAAAAAATAAAACTCAGGGCATCAAACCCACAGAAATACCAATCTGCGATAAACTTAATGGACTAAAAGTATGATTAATGAAGACGTAACATGATAAGAATTGATACATTGAATTGAATGTAAGGTTGCATATCAAAACAAAGAGGAAATCTTCCCTTTCAACAACATCCTTACTTTTCATTCCGATTTCCACTACATCTGTTTTCCTGCAATAATCGTCAAAGTTATCCATTCCTGAATGACTCCAAAGACGTCTAAGAAGAGTCGATAAGTCATCATAGATAAGTCTAGTTCAACATTTAAACATATTCTCTAGTTGTCCTTTTATACTGTCGTGGTTATGTAATCATTATAGTAGCAGGAACTAGTAGTAGTAGCACAGAACCATCTGTGGTCTGTTCAGCATTTAATGCATCCCAATAAAATCAAAATTGAGATGTTCACATAAATACATCAGAAGGAGATTTCCTGTATAAAACATGGCTATATTGTGCAAAACGTAAAAGAACAAACTGTAATGTATGCGCACGAAAAGTAATGATTAATGACAGAAGAAGAGGTATAAAGTTTCTTTGTAACTATTAAAATAACTAGGCTGTAAGCAAACATTTATTTATAAATATATGCCTCTTTTTTTCTTCTTATTTTTTTTTTTTACTTATAACGAATAATTTTCTGGAAAATAAAATTTTATACCATTTAAGCATTTCATAATGTATCTGAGATAGGAGGTGTTTTGGTTTTTTTCAAATAGTAAAGAAAATAATAACATATAAATATTCATCTGGTAATAGTTATGATTTCTGCATCATTTAGTTTCGCTTTAATAAATGTCAGAAAAACAACATTGAACATTGAACAATGTTTAATTACTTGATTTTATGCAAAACAACTTCAAAAACATGAGGTTGTAACGCTTATCTGTTATAAATAAAATTTATACATTGTTCAATGTTTCCTTATTTTTTTGCATTTTTTATTATTGTTACTTTTAAAGGTGGTTATATAAACTGAAATAAAATAAATCATAAAATAAATAAATTGATCAAAATAAATCAAAATGCTATTAAAAAAAAAATAAATCGAACCCATATACCAACGAGTTAAAATGAAATTGACAAACGTATAAGTGAATTTACATTTTATTATTATGAAATGAAAAAAATCATCGTTTGAAGAATAGTCACGAACTCCAGAAATATTTTTTAAGCTATAAACGCTTAAACAAGGAAATACCAAGGTCTATGGAATGTAAATACTAATAATTAAATGAAACAAAATTATTCAATTTTCAGTTCATAATAGTAAATTAAAAAAAAAATGAATTGAATTGAGCCAGACAAAAATATAGGTACCTTAAATTTCAGATTTTAAAGTCACAGAGTACAGAATAACATTATAAAAGAATTGTTATTCTATACTCTATGTTTAAAGTAGTTTATCATCAACATTATTTAAATAAATTACGTGTCTAGTTCTAACAATGGGAGATCAGACTAAGTCACAGTAAATCCAAGCACATCCAATAAATTACTAAAATAAGATTATAATAAATAACTTTAAATGATGGGTAAATGCGATTATTAAATAAATATGCCAAAATTAAACAATAAAAAAGAAATAGTGAATACCAATTATTATTATAATTGTGGTTTACAATTCAATAAAAAAATCTAATAAAAACAATAAAAACAGTTTTAGAAGGATATAAAATTATATTGGCTTTTTTGAGCGATTTTTATTTTCTCCGAAAAAACAAAAAAAAATAAAGCTAGGCGATCGTCAAACAAATACCTCGGCTGCGAATTCGGTATCCAACTCTGGCGAGTTGGCAACTTCGATAGAAAACTTCAACGTTGGATTCAGAACTCTGATTGAAGCTCTGAAAGACTCAGAAGTTCTTTTGAAAGATAATCTTATAGCTGGAGACGTGTGAGAAAACCGGGAAATGATAAAATCCCTGGATAAAGTTAGGGCCAACCATTTTACTGTCTACATTTTTAACCCTGATACTTTTCACATTGCTTCAACCAAATTATTTGTCTAAAGAATAAGAACGATAGGTTTTTATATCACTAGAGACGGAATTTTCACGTATTTACATATTTTCTTCTAAGGCTTAAAAACGGAGGCATATGCGCTCTAAATGGTTTTACCATGATATAAACCATTATAATCCAATTTTATTTTCCATATTTTGTGGTTTTAATATGTTTACATATATTTCGATATATACATATTTTTATCCGTATTTTACAACTTTTAAGGAATTTACTTTAAAATTATTGTTACTTAATTACTTGTTTTACGTATATTAAATCGATACCTAGAATAAATAAAGTGTAAAGCAGAGAATGAACGTTGGGATTAAAAAAATTCTTGGAAAATCAAAAGGCACAAATTAATATCCATTGTTCTCAGAAATTTTGATCCCCTTCATTTGTTATATAGATCTCTAATCCTTGGCAATGCTTATGTTGTCTCAGGTGCTTTATAAATTTAGTGATAAGTTCATAGCTAATGTGTGAAATGCCAAAAAAGGAAAGGAAACCGAAAAAACTTATCCGCTAAGCAAGTCGCGGATTTTGCAGAAGAAACATTAAAATGCAATAGTGAAGGGTCCTGTATTGTTTGTGCTGCCAAAATTTCAATGAATCAATTTTTTGGAAAACGGCGACACGTGGAAAATAAGTCGACGTGGAAAGGTCGTTCAGCAAATATAAAACTTTACTTAGAAAAATGTTTGTCTATTTCCCAAATAAAATCTTAGAATTCATCTTAATTACAACATTTTTTATGGTGAAGGTGAGGAAGTTTCATATGTGTTCTTACATTCCCAAAATATTTTGTTAACTCCATTGGTATTTTATTAGTATTTTAAATGTATATACTTTTTCCATGTGAATACTGAACTTTTTAAATATTTTTATTTTCAGTCCTAGGGGTCACCTGTGGTATAGTGATTAGTATGGCAACCTACAATACTAAAGGTCGCAAGTTCGCGCCCAGCAGTGGCCCTAGGATTTTTTAATGGGAGTAAAAAATCCTTAGCTATGCCGTCCCTCGGATAGGACATAAAATGGAGGTTCCGAGCCTGTACGATGTCAGGTACTCGTTAAAGATCCCTATCCTAATTATACCTCGATAGGCAAAATTTGGGACTCCCACTGTAGCATCGTCCGATTAGCCTTAGTGGCATAAATTGACGTTAAACAAACAAACAATTTTCAGTCCATATTTTCATATTATTATTACATACATTTGCAAATATACGTCTATATTTATGTACATATTTTGAAATGTTTGTTACATAAAAATCCTATTTCTGTTAATCACCCTTAAATTAACATGAGAATTCTACACAGGCAGAATTACATTATTGTGAACATATAATGAAGATCTATTTTCTACATTTTCTTTGGTTATTTCTTATGTGCCTAAATAATTGGAGAATTTGGTAACTAATATTTAGTAATCGATTGGCGAATTATTTTCTCCTCCATTAATATATTTCTATCGATTACCGCCAAATATATGAACGAAGGAAAAAATCATAACGTCGATAGATGATAAATATGAAAGCATCTGTTTTCTTATAAGTAATTCAATTTAATTATCATCTATAGTTCATCAAGAAAAAATTGTCTGTAGCTGAATATTTGATAAGATAAAGGAAGATGGTCTTAAATGTGATTCCGAATAGTTGTATACATTTCTGGGGTACATTTTTATTTGAAGAATATCGTAAATATTTTGAAATTTTATTCTCTCATATTGTTGATATACTGTAAAACTCTAGTTGTATGGTATGATCTAACCTACCGGGTTTGAATTGTTCGTAAATAACAAATAACTTATGCATAAGGAAGCAGAGGTAATACACTTTAGGTTGATCCTTTTATCACGAAGGAGCAGCCAATGGTAAAGAGATAGACAAAAGATAAGAAAATAACATCCAGGGTTAGCTCGCGTGTCTGGTCCCGTCCTGGCGAGGCATATAATTCCTGTCACGGCCTGCGAAGTCAGTCTGATATATTTCGTGGGCCTTGTCCGCACGTCACATCTTTCCTAGCCTAAATTCAGATTCTCCATGCATGTCTTCTCTATAGTGAACTTTCTTATTTTCTTTTCTTCTTCTATTCTGTCTGATGGATACGCACATATTCCTGTCGCAAAGAATCAAAGTTTTCTGATTCCTTAAATCTGGTAATAATGAATGCCCTTCCTGTCTATAACTCTTTTTCAAAAATAATAATCCTGATAATAATAATGCTTTTAAAAAAAATTTACTTCTGACACACTCGTGTGAATGATCCAAAATAGTAATTGGTAACAGTAATACTTAAGAAAAGGCAATACACTCCAAAGGGTGTAAAGACTGCTCAGTTTTATTCTAGTTCTAGTTCACTCTCGTGATTTCAATCCAAGCGCGTTAGCAAACAAGCTTTGTATTGGTTCACTCTAATATAAATGCATTCCGGTGAAATTCACCCAAAAACACCATAACACATAATATCCTATCTACTGTAGTTGTCCTATTATTAACATATTAATTTTATATGTGGCTACTCTTTTGCTGAACCAATGTTCTTTAAATACTTAGGTTTATCCATGATTTACTTTTCGAGTTATCGAGTTATTATACCATATAAAGATAAACGGGAGAAAAAACATGTGATCAACAATAAAATATGACGTAAATGTTTTAATATGATTCTCCTGTTTGTAATGATAAATTTTCCGGCTTACTATTTTCATCAAAGAAAAAAAATTATAATTTTGCAAAATCATTATGGACAAAATTTTCCAATAGGATAAAATAACACAATAAGCATATATGTTTTTTTGGGGGGGTAAACAGCAACGTTCTGTAACACTTTCAGATTTACCTATCCACTATTAGTTAATGAACATACGGCCTTTGGGTCATCTTCCTAAGCGAATCACATAATATATTAAAACATTAATATTATACATTAAGCTAATATAAACATTATCTATAAATTATATACATTTTATCTACGCACTTACAGATAGTAAGTAAATGCATTAGCATAATTAGTACATTACGCTGTTCTCTGACGGGCTCTGATGTAACTCTCAGTGCGCTTCGGTCTGTCAGTCATCTGTGTCAAATCTTGAGTCGTGTCAATACTGAGTCTTGTTAATTTATGTTCAGCCTGTCATGGGTTTCAATGTTTGCCTTAATGTAGCAACGGGTTTTATTATAGAATACATTGGTACTAATGCAAAAAAAAAAAAGTAACTTATCCCTCAATGTCAAGGACAAGTATTTCTCGTAATTAAGTAATTTTAGGATTAGATCAAGCAATGTTTATTTATATTCATAGAAATTGTGGAATTCAAAATTCCTAGTGGAAAATATTCATCAAAACAAGGGCTACTTCAGTATAAATTATTATTCATCTAGAAATCCAAAAAACTCTGAAACCAGATAAATATTTAAAGTTATTTTTGTACAGTAGTTATTTCTGTTTCTGATCGTGGAAATAACGAAATTTCCTGAGTTTCAATTTTTTTAAATTGTGGATGTGTTAGTGTTGAGAATAAAAGTCATAAATTACTATCATGAGTTAAAATATGGTGCATTGTTCAGAGTTTAATGTTTTTCTGTAGTGTGTTAATTTATGATTAAGTCCGAAAAATTCTATGATATGATAACGAAAAACCTCTAAAAATAAAAACAAAAGAGAAAAGTTTTTATATTTTAAAATTTACAATTTTAAAATTTACAAAATTTTGTAACTGCTAGATGAAGTTGTGTGAAACAATAACACAATAACAAACATAATTTGAAGTTTTTGAATTAATATCAAAAGATTTTTTTTTAATTCAAAGCACAATAATCATTTAACCCAGACTGCCCCGTCCTTTTGTTTTTTATCGATTTTGAGGTAAGCGTGAATTTTTATTAAGTCGAACAAGCTGAATCTATTGAAACTTTTAAAATAAACGATTCCTAAAAGGTTCACGAGATTCTCAAAAGCCAAAATGTCTTTAAGTCCAGTGATGTATGAATTAGTGACTATTATTGAAACAGTAAATAAGAACGGAGTTCTGTCCCTCATGTACAGATCGAGTGTGTTCATATGTTTTTCAATTTAAAAAATTGATAATTCGAACTTAGGACAGCATGTCTCTCAGCTACCGAAATTAAAGTAAATTAAAAATAAAACATTTGGGGGCTTTAAAATAACAAATTGCGTTATTTAGCGTTTTTTGTATCCGCGTTATATAGGGACCACCTTTACAGGGACTACGCAAGGAAACGAAGGAGAAATGCCTCCCTACCGAATAAATTCATATCACAAGGAAAGGAATTTCTGGCATTTTATTTATTTCCCTATTTCCACCTGTTACACTCACTGCATCAAACTCGAATAATACTCATATTAATAAATGAGACTTCCATGTTTAAACAATGAGTTGAAAACATATCTTGTACCCACATGGCCTGTCATCTTATGCTTAAAACTCATGCTTTTACAAATTTAATAATTGAATGGTTATATTATTAAAGGAAATTTGTTGAAATATGTAAAAAATATCGGTACTCTTTATATTATATACCAATATTTAGCACACCTCTTTTTTTTTTTTTTAATATTTTAATCCTAAAATAAAATTTAAAACCAGCGTTCATATAAAACTTGATAAAAAACACTGATCATTGTTCAAAACTTTTTAAACTTGTAGGTTTGAAAAGGAATTTCATAAATTTTTATTATATCGATATTTATATAGCCTCGATATTTTGATGGTATCGATAGTAAGAGACCGAACGTTATTTCAATGACAGTATCGACATGTTATCCCTATTGTACTGAAAAAATATAGTCCTCATTTTTTTCTATCTATATAATTATAAATAATTTTGAGTTGCTTTTTTTGATCCGAATTTTTAAATTAATTTTTGTGTTTTATGGACAGTTTACTCTCCTAGGCTTATATATATATATATATATATATATATATATAGAGAGAGAGAGAGAGAGAGAGTTACAATCAGCAATTTAAAATTGCTTGATGATATTAAGTGAACCAATAATGAGCAATATAGAATATTTTTTATATTTTATATTTCTTAGGTCTTACAATCGGAAAAAGTTTTAAAAAACTATACTCAAAAAAGGTTTTATAAAATCGAGATTTAATGAAAGCAGTTACGATAAATCTTATTTTATTTTTTATATTCATGTTTTAATACAAACATCCATACTACTAACTATTCAATCCATACTGGCATATAAATCCGTTGACTTTGTTGGGCCAAAACCGTTAATCTCCTAAACTAATCGGATTTAAAAGCTTTTATTGTAATGGACTGGTGGTTGATGAAATTACTGCGTGCAAATAAGCCTATTTTTTGGCATCCTTTGTAATCATTAGGTTTTCCCACATGAATTACAGGATTTTAAATTTACAGCCATCGTTTGCAATCATTAGGTTTTCCCCCATCGAATTACAGTTATGAATATGAGATGCACATAGGCATAAATTAATTATTTACACAAAAAAGGCAATTTTATGATAAATCTTCCATGGAGGTTCTAGAAACTTCTGAATTACAAACAGTCTTAAGAACTGCCAGTTAACTAACAGTAAGAAAAACATTTAAGGTGGTGGAGTCGTAACAATTGAGAACGAAAAAATTATAGACGAAATTGCGAAAATTAAACGAATACCGCTTGGAACATATAATCTTCAAGTGAAACGTTCGAAAGAAGTAAGCGGAAAGGTGGAGGCGGCACTTCAAGGCCCAATTTTTCTAACATTATTGACATATAGAATCGAGAAGAAGTTGTTTTCCATTGAAAGAGCCAAATAGTGGCGGTATAGAAAAGAATATGAGATATTATCAAACATTTTTAACATTGTACCTGGAGATTATCAAGGAAGTTTTCGACTCAAGGTAGACCAGCTCCATTTTGTTGGATGGATCACTAAGAAAACGAATTTGTATCCCGGAGTAAATTAAGGAGGTCAGCTCAGATTTGGAAGGAACACATATGTCGTTCGCTGTTAAAAGCAAAATATTCGACAGAACAATAATAGTGTCAGGGATAGCAGATAAGGTCATCTAGCCATTTAAATATATCATCACGCTTTGGAATGGATGCCTGGTGATAACACTGGGTGAACCTTTAGACTGATTGAAGTTATCTTATTGAATACTGTGCTGCACAAAATTGTAAGGCGAGTTGATCTTTATCCAGGATGAACCATCTACAGCAATATGACCCACATAATGCCGTATGCTGACGATTTGCTGGTCAACTCAAACCTCAGATTCAATGAGGTGAAAATTGGAGTAATGGCTTCGACAAAATGACAACCTAGGCGTATTTGTGTCACCAATACGCGCATTTGAACATGTACAGTGAACACATTTGAAGAAATGTACAGTTTTAAGAAATTCCTAAGGTACCTTATTAAATAAGAGCCTAATGAGGGAATGGTGGTAAGAGGGATTCAGTAGCAGAAAGACAAGCTTTATCTCCTCTTTGTAACTTTTAAGAAGCTTGGAGATTTAAGATGAACAATAAACAAATCCGATCTTAAAAAAAAAAACTCATTAATTAAGATATGGTTTGAAAGAATAGTTCTCAGACTAATCTTCGGACTAACACAAGATTCAGGAAGATGGAGGATAGGGAAAAACATGGAAATATTCCAACTCAATCAAGAACTGAAAGAGAAAAAAAAAACTGAGGTCTCATAGTTCTGAAGACACATCTTCTTTACTACTTTAGATTTTATCAGTATTAGAAATTGAAGAGTAGCTTTCTCAAGTTTATAAAATTATAAAGTATATAAATTTATAAAATAGGTATAATAAAATTTTATATTAATTTAACCATTATTGTGGAGAAACCACCTATTTTTTTAATTATTTTAAATAATTTATTTTTGAAGAGTAAAGATTTGGCTCCGCCGGGAATCGAACCCGGGTCTTCCGCGTGACATGCGCGGTATGCTATCCATTACAGCATGGAGTCGCTTCCAAACGGTGCCATATAAAATTTATATATTTTTATGCTTTTGAAATAGCTCTAATAATTTTATTTCTTTAAATTTAAAATTTTCTCTCTAGCTGAGAATCGAATTAAAAAAATCTTGACAACAGGTACGTTTCTTGGATAATTCTGAAGTTTCAATAAATTAGGCGAGATCTTGGGTACGTTTAAGCTCAGTACCAGTTCATTTGCTCCAGGGTACCCCAGCTACAACAAGTAGAGCTTCAGTAAAAAAGCTGGTCAATGTAGAAGGGAGGTCATGAAGAAAGGAGGGTTGCGATGGTAAGCATTCGGGACAGAGTTAAGTATGGGAGCCAATCAGGGCCTCAATGGGAGATTGGCCGGGCTAACACCCTTAATAGATCAGGGCTTCAATAAGTGACTGCCTGATGAAACTCCCGCATCTTTCAACTGCCACTTGTGTTCCCCGTTGTACCTGCCCTACGGGAAATGCTTAGTTATTTAGGTTAACTGATCTTTGTAGATCTATCGATAAATTTACTTTACATTTAAAAAAAATATGAAATCTTTCGATTATTGCTATAATCGGTTAATGCTGGTGCATGTGATATAGGCCAAGTCCAATAATTGGCCAATTGGTTTTATGAATGGTCAATGTTAATTGACAATTACAAGCAGAATTTTCTCACTGTTTCTATCATATGTATTTTTTTTTCACTGTTAATCTAGCGGATTCCTTACAATAGTGTAATGTTTCCCTCTAACAGCCACAAATGTCGAGTAAGCTAAAGATCGATAGCATTATACATGTTACAGGTTATAGATATTGAATAAAAAAGCTTCCTATTAATCTATTTAAGTCCTTATTTTACACTATTGCCTCCGAATTACTGAAGGTCGGAGAATAAATTGAACCATGTTAATGAATGCATCGTTACGATTTGATAACAACATTAATTTATTAATATATTAAATTTGAAACACAATAAAGAATCAAAAAGCATTTAAATTAGTTAGATACCTAATGCTGTTTACTAATTAATTCCAATTAATTATCATTCAATTATCGAAACAGGTCATATGCAAATAAGGCCTCATCAAATTAATTGATACTCTACTGATAAATAATTATTTTAAGTGATAAATTCACGGGTGATATTTGGTGAGTTCGTAAGTAAAAAGTATATATACATGTTCATTTTCTTCTATCAGTAGACAAACTAATTTTAAAACCTGATATTAGTTTTAGAATACAAAAAATCCAGTTTTTAACTATCCTAATTTATTTCCTTTTTTAATGATAAATAGCTACTCTGTCCAGTAATATTGTTTAGTTACTTTTATCTTTTGAATAATTAGGAAAATTCAATACTAAGATTATCTCCACCAAGACCTGTACAATATGCCAGCGCATGATTTTCATTTTAAACTAAATTTCTCAAACCATAACATTTGATTTTATTTAATTCTTTCTAATTTTTCGACTAAAACCTTTACCAATTTTCATATGGCTACATATATAATATATTTTTTATATAAAAAATATATAAATTTTAATATAAAATGTTAATTTCGCAAGGAATGTGTTGAGGATGTCATGCACACAAGGACATGAGGTGTGCACGAGTAAACCTAAATTCAAAGCCAAAAGCCTTTTGAGTTCTAACAAAAAATAAATGTGAATTTAATTTGATTTTTTGTGTCTACGCTCCGATTTCCCAAGTCTCTGTCGCTTTTAAACGCTGATATGCCTTTCATTTACTTTTTTTCCTTCTTTTTTTTTCACAGACTTTTAGAAAAAAGAATCAAATGAAGGTAGAAGAGAAAAAATCCCTTCACAAATTGAAGGATAGATAAGGTTATTACTCTTTTCATTAATCTCGCTTTTTCTAAAACATGTTCCATACCTAATTTTTTTTATATTATCTTTTTAACTATTTACAGAACTACCGCAGATTTACAAAATTTGTCAGGTTAGTATTATCATGGCATAGTACTGCAATTAAATGGAATGCAAATAGAGGCGAAATGGAAGATTGATTTTGTTTTGAAGAAGAAAAAAAAATCTAGAACTATTTAAATGTAAATATTTAGTTTATATTGTAATTCATGATTGTATTAAAAATAGACGATACAAAAAAAAAAAAAATCAGAATACGCATTTTAATAAAACGAAATAAGTAGATGAACTGAAAAAAATATCTTGGGTGCCATCATCAGAAAGGACTTCTGAGTTGGGCCAACTGAAAGAAGTGCGGGTATCCCTAAAATAATAACTGAAACATTAAGTGACTGTGAACAACAGTTTTTCCTCTGATGCGATGGCTATAACTACTTTTATTCAGAACAAGCTATACTCTCAATTTCTGCACCTGAAACAAATTTTTGACATTTCTATTTCCACTGATTGTATTGATAAAAATATTTTCGTTATCATATTGAGGGATATCCCAACCACAATAGGGAGGTCAAAGCAGAGCTGCAGATTTTCCCAGCTGTTCTTAAATATTACTAGATTTTTTTAGAAGATGGAGAGAAGTTCTATTCAAATATTTCAAGTCAGGAATCGTCCTTGCAGATTAAAACAAAGAGTAAGATGATAAAAGAAGATTAGTTATGATTATTTTCATTTTTTTTTTTGTATAATATTATGGTTGTATCTATCCCTAATATATAAAAAAGAGGTCACTATAGATACTATATATCATAAGTTACAATAGATCCTATATTTCTTATGAAGTACGGTTAACTAACGAATCTAAAAAAAAAAAAAATAGGTTTTTGACCGATGCGACCATAATGTCAAAATCTTGACGTTATGATGACTATTACCAATCAAATCCTTAAAAATAATGGTTTATAAAAATCACAATGACTTACGTCTAATCTTGCTCTGGATGTGTTAATATACATCGCTTCACACTGCGCCAAATGTTTCCATACTTTTCCAAGTACCATTGGACCGGAACATTTCAATTTGGAGAAGCTGTTAACTTTCATATTTCTTATTCATTTATCTCATGACAGATATGATACTTCATAGAAAATTGTATAACAATTCACAGGATAGAATATGCATATTGTGAGGTATCGCTTTAAATGACAATGTAAAGACAGATAGATACACCTGTTGTACATAAGAGAACATTTTTAAATTGTTCGTACAATGACTCCCTTTTTAATTATACAATAAAAGCTCTTAATTAGCATTTATCTGGTATAATTGGAGCCAACAGTATCGCTCTAATGAAACTTTAATAAGAGTTGTATCACTCGCAATAACCGAGCATCTATTAAAGTACAATGAGGAATCTTTGTTGTTTCAGTCCTTCCTCATTCCTCTATAACACCTTTATTAAAAGGGCTTTTTGTGTATCTTTCATTTTGCCCCATTGTTATTACAAGTTTCCTTTTACCTCTTTTTCTTTGGTGGCCTTAGCGTCGTAGTCCCTCTGTTTTTAGTAAAGCGTTCCCTGCTCTTATAAGTTTAACTCCTAAGGATATTCTACTTAGCTGAGAGGATAGACATTTTTCTATAATACACTATGGCTACAATTTTTATAAGACATTGTTCAATTTGATACCATTTTAACGAAAATAAATTCATTAATGATGAATATAATTCTATACTTAATCTAAGATGTCATGTATAAAAAAACTAACCTGTACGTCACCCATTGAATTTCTAAATTAGAGGGAAAAAACGAACATCGTATGGGAGCATAGTTTCCTCCAATATTGTTTTTAATTTTCTCTGATGTCAAGCAGCTATCACATCATTCGACTCCTAAGCTTCATAGGAATTATTATAGTGATAGTGAGTAAGCAACCGATACTTCATTAATAACCTCGATGATTAATGATTAAGATCATTGATGATACTTCGTTAATTTGGAATAATAGCTTCTTGATAGAAATTAATTCCTGGCCTGTATACCACCTCCGTGTATGACCGTTGGTTAAGGAACTCGGTGAACTTATCGGCCGAGTACTGAATCCCAGAACATTTATAAATGGCAATGTTACGTATCGATACCCTGATGATTCATAATGATCCAGCTTTTTGCTCCGCTTCTGAATCGGGAATGGTAGTGCATGATTTTCTGTACAGGGACTAAGACATTATTACTCTTTTTTTTGTTTGTTTCTTTCACTTTATGCCACTAAGGCTAATTGGACGATACTACAGCGGGAATCCCAATTTGGCCTATCCAGGTATAATTAGGATAGGGATCTTTAATCGTACAGGCTCGGAACCTCCATTTTACGTCCTATCCGAGGCACGGCATTGATTTTTTACTCCCATCAAAGGGTGGAGGGTCTGAATAAGTAATATATAAATTATGTTAGTAATACATACATAACAATAACCTAGAATATGCGGAATGATATACCTTAAAATATATTTCTCAATTGGAAACGTCTATAAGCAGACTGAGAAGGGTTGATGAAGAGATAGCCTTCGATATGAGACGCGATATTCGATAGCTGTCAAGCTGAGCAGAACAGATCGCCCACCTGGCCATTAGACCGTTTACCTGTGGTGGGGGGGGGCTTGATTTGTGGCCCGCCCTTCACGGGGGCAAATTGCACGAAAACAAATTGTTGAGGAAGGGCTGATAGAGTAATCACTCCGATAGCAGTAATTTACGTCTCCATTAAGAGATTTAAAAGGCCTATTCCCTGATACCGTCTGACTCCACTGATTAAGATCCTCGGCTAGGGCAACTTATTCAGAGAAAGTAAGTGTAGTCGGGTGTGATTCCCTACATTTATTATAAATAAAGGACCGGAACTGTTTTTCGATGGGGAAAACAAAATAGAAACTTAAAAGAAAAAAGAAGAATAAAACTTTAAAAAAAAAAAATCAGTTTTGTAATTATTTGTTTCAAAGACTTGTTCTTTAAAATTCATATTTCAAATACTCGTATTTAAGACTCCTTTTAACAAAGTCGTAAATCAAAATTTGGTGCTTATAGGTTATGATTTGTCGTTGCTTTCATGTTATTGTAAAGTATACTTCATTATTATACAATGATCATTATCAAATAATTTTATAATTTTACTATCAAAATAATTTTAAATAAATTACTGAACGCAGGTGTGGCAGGAAGGAAAATACAATATAAGACCAATACTTGAAGGAAGATTGATCAGATCATACTTAGAGGGCCTACCACAATTATTTCCAATTACCTGCATCAGATAAGTGGTATATGTAATATCCATGTAGTACTTGTACTATTGAGTGGCAATTCAATTAGTAAAGTAAATTAGTTCCCCCTGCCAATCAGCATCCAAGGCCTCTTTATGTTATTAAAATATAGTTATAAAGATTGTTTAAAAAGTGGTATTAATAATTTATAAATTCGATGAAACAATTAGATCTGTTCGATTTTAAATTCTGTACTTTACTGCAGTCCACTTTTACTAGGTTGTTACAAAAGTCCTTGTTCACAAAATTAATTTTATTCAAATGTGAGTACAAAATTTACAAATCAAATTTATTCTTCAAAATACAGGCCATCATTTTCAACTACTTTAACCCATCTTTCAGCCAAAAGTTGTATTTGATGTTGATACCACTCTGCAGTTTTCGAGGCAAAGAACTCCTCGCATCCAGATTTGACATCATCGAAGTTTTCGAAGCGCCGACCTTTCAAAAAATGAGCCATTGACCTGAAATGTCCATAGTCAGACGGTGCGACGTCTGGGCTGTAAGGAGGGTGGGGCAAGACGCTAATCCCGTTCATTTCTGAAAATTTTTCTTTAACTAATCGTGAGCGATGAGCAGGGGCGTTGTCTTGCTGAAATATCGCTTGATTCCTATTAATCAAAGCGGGGTATTTCACTTTTAAAACTTCATATACCCTATCGAGCTGTTCACAGTATAGCTCAGCGTTGATAGCCCTGCCCTCTGGAACCATCTCGAAGTGCAAAATGCCTTCATAATTCCACCAAACACAAAGCATAATCTTTTTTCCGAATCGATCTTGGCGTACCTCTGCTTGAGCCACTTGGCCTTGCTGAACCCACTGTTTGCGGTTGGTAGGGTTTTTTAAAAATATCCATTTTTCATCGCTTGTGATGAATCGTTTATAAAATCGATGATCGTTTGGGTTTTCAAGCAATTTTTTACAAATGTCAACACGTGTCTGGGCTTGGGAGGCAGATAAGTCATGAGGTGCTGACCTTGAACGGACGTTTCGGACACCAAGCTTTTCCAAATGCCGGCTTATTGTAGCATTTGAAACTCCCATTTCTTCGGCTAATCCTCGAGTTGTGACATGTGGATTCCGACCAACAGACTCAAGTAGCACTGGATCATCGACTACTGAAGGACGACCTGATCTAGGTTCATCTTCAAGGCTTGTATTCCCAGAATTAAACCGCCTGAACCAAAATTCGGCCGTGTTTCGATGCACCACACTTTCCCCTTCCACTGCACAAATTTCCTCGGCTGAGGCCTTTGCACTAAAACCTTTTTTCCAATAATGCCTCAGAAGGCCGCGGATGACAAATTTTTCTTTCGACATTTCTAGTGAAATTTAATAAACTGAATGAAAGGCAGGGACAGTTGGCGTACATAGATAATTAGAGGATTAGTTAATGTAAACATTGACATAAGAATTGTATTCGTCAGAGATTAAATAAGGATTTAATTAGAGACCTCAATGTAAACAACTTGATATGCACAAGGACTTTTGTAACAACCTAGTATGCCTCAATTTGCTGAAAATAAGAAACTTTTTTAACATGATGCCTTTGGAAAAGTACTCTATATAAATTTATATTCATACCAATCACAGAAATTTATTTTCGGGTCTGTCATCCGTTAATCCACTAAATTTGTTAATTGATCGGTTTCCTTTCTGGAGACGATAAAAATAAATAATAAAGTAATTATATCTGATAGAATTACATAATATATGCATTTTCTGGGATCCGTATAGAAAAACAGATAGAAACATATAAATGCTTTCTGAATGCACCAAAATAGGAGTAGGCATATCCGTACAAGATCTCAATCCAAGCATTATCCATCAAATTTTTGACTGAACAGCAATATCATAAATCATAAGGAACTTAAAACAAAAAAAAAATTATTTTATTTTCCCCTCTTCAAATAGAAAATAAAAGAAATCTATTAATTATTTGAACCGATTTGTTGCATGATAAAAAGTTCAATCGTAGGCTTGAGTGCATTGTATACAATTTTCATACAATAGAAAATAGAATAGAAAGAAATTCCAAATTATCACTTTTAATATTAAATTAAATTATATCAAATTACAAATTATCACTGAATATCATATTTTTCAAAGATTCGAGTTTGTTGAAACTGTACAGACATATTTGAGAGTTACCTATGCTTAGTTTTATATTTTTTTAATTCTAATTTTCAGTGAACTATGTTTAGATAATTTTTAGGAGGATAATTTTAACTTATCGTATGACGAAATCCTGAAAATTTTTATTACTATTTAAAGCTTTATTACTATCTGTCATTTATAATTAAATTACTGCCAGTTTTCTAGATATCCTACTTTTCCCCAAATTATTGACTTTTTTTTCTAAATCTAACTACATCTTGTCATAGAATATGTAAGCAATCAATGCTACCTTTATCAATCAATTGTATTAAATGATGTCCACCCTAATAGCCGATATGGATAGACATTGAAAACTTCCAAGTAATAATGGCATAAGGCTATTATTTTTTTCACATCATATATTAACAATAGTTGAGATGAACGTTTTTAAATTTTTAATAAAAATCCAAAGAGGAATTTAGAATCTATAACTACCCAAAACATCAAAGAGTGAAACGTTAAGGCCTAGTTTTATTAAAATTTCTGACAGCTCCTGAAATCATCTCTCTATGGAAGCTCTATATACAAGGGATTCGTGGAAAGCTTTTGTCCTCAGAAAGGATCTATTGTGTCTTTAAAAAAATCTGGTGCGTGCGCGCAACACACAACTTTCACTTACCAACTTAGATTAGAAATTAATGCGTTGTGTTAATGCCACTTCTCACTCAGTTACACATTTTTCCACATTCATTTCGTATTTTTGTTTTCATTTGCTCTATAACAAACACTAATTTCTTTTATTATTACATAAAGGTTTTTACTTGTAATGATTCGGCAATGCAAGCATAATACTCCAAGTCGTCAGATTTTATAATTCTCTTTGTACTTGTTGAAAATTTCATTTAGTTACCATGAAACCAATAATTTCCATTAAATGAACAGATCGGCTTTAATCATGAACAATGATCTGTCATTAAAGGGGTACTACGCATGTGTGGGCTCAACGTGTTTTATGAGTTGACTGAATAGTTTACTTTTTTTTCTCCTCTAGAGGCTTACTTGGTTTTTATCATATCTCATATTTAGCCATTTCTTATTTTTAAGCGTAATGAGAGACAGTTAATTTCTCCATATAAACCAAAACAAAGATACTTCATAGGAAACAAAAACAAACAAAAAAGGCCCCTACCCCATTTAAGCACCCACAGAACATCTTAATAATGATAAAGCTTACCTGATATTAAAGAACACCTAATTTTCATTAAACATGATGAATTTGATGAAAATCGTTAAAGCCGTTTTTGAGATAATCGAAAAAAAGGTAAAAATTGCAAAAAAAGTTATAAAATAAAGAGCCCCCTCCGTTTGACCAATTTTAATAAAATGCTGGCTATCACATCTTTGGCATATACATACATCAAATACCCAGTTTGATCAAAATCGTAAAAGCCGTTTTTGAGTAAAAGAAAAAACACGTGAAAATAATACAAAATTTATTAAGTAAAGTCCCCCCTCCGAAAGATCAATATTGATGAAATTTTGGCTATCTCACCTTTGGCATATACATACATTAAATATCCAGTTTGATCAAAATCGTTGAAGCAGTTTTTGAGTAAATAATAAAAACACATGAAATTGGTACAAAATTTACTAAGTAAAGTCCCCCCTCCGGTTGATCAACTTTGATGAAATGTTGGCTATCACATCTTTGGCATATACATACATCAAATACCAAGTTTGATCAAAATCGTGAAAGCCGTTTTTGAGTACATAAAAAAAAACCACGTGAAAATGATACAAAATTTATTTAGTAAAGTCCACCCTCCAGTTAATCAATTTTGATGAAATTTTTACAGTCATATCTCGGGCATATTAATTCATCAAATACTCAGTTTAAACAAAATCGTTAGAGCCGTTTCTGAGAAAATCGAAAAAAACGTAAAAATTATTAAATAAAGTACCCCCTCCCTTTGAGCAATTTTTGATGTCACATCGCGGGCATATACCTACACTAAATACCCAATTTCAGGTTCTCACGGTTTATAGTTTTTGAGCTAGTCTGTTCACACATACACACACACACACACACACACACACACAGACCATTTCGCGGGACTTGGTCATTTTGACTCAGGGGACCCCAAAACGTGTATTTCCATTGAAAACCGGATGTCGAAATTTTTCACGATCGCAATACTTCCACTTACTATATATTTCATATATAGGTAAGTGAAAGTAAAAATATATATTATCGGGGAAATATCACAGCTCTCCAATTCGCCAAAACCTAATATTTTCCGTTTCTGTTTTTCGAAAATATCTTTTACAAATTATCATTTAAACGGCTTCGCATCTATAAAAGTATCTATAACTACAAAGTTCCTGAATCCTGGATAAGAAGGTACTTTAGTCCGCTTTAGACAATTAGTAAAAGTTTATATTTTAAAAATTCATAACCGTTGCAACCTACCCAAGTAACTTATATGCCACTAAATCTTCACCCTACGAACGTTTCAATCATCAGGGTGTAGAACACATGGTAACATCAATTTAGAACGGAGTAAGTGAATCTCACCTCAACAATTTAGGAAAAATATTAACAAATAAAAGTAGTAGGTAGGTACATCACTTGGAGGAAGGCTGGTGTTCTTGCTGGCGAACTAGTTGGCAATATGTTGCCTGTCAACGTGAACATTTTAAGATTACGAGATCATGTCCCAGCCCCTGTAGCTGTTAATTTTAGCATTAATTGTTCGGCTTAAATATATTTTTGTAAAATCGAAAAGTGGGGGAGGAGAAAAAAAAGTCATACCACCCCAAAACAATATCTATCAAATGTTAACATTTTTCACACATTTAAAATATAAAGGTCTATAAATAATGTCTTGAACAGATATAGTTGAGGAAATTGGAAAAAATCTGGTGCGATGCTCGCAACGCTCAACTTTCACTTACCAATCTAACTGCAGTAGAAACCGAAGTGTTTGGATAATTATGTAAAAGCAATTCGAGAATTCAGAGTAAATAGCTCTATCCACATTTATTAACTTATTTTTACTTTGTAACACATATAAAAAATAATAGAAACAAAACCACAACAAATAAACAAACATTGAGAGACAGGATGAAGGGGACAATATAACCTAAGTACCAAAGTCAACAAAGCAACTAAAGCTTTAAAAGTGTGACACTGAAATCAATCTAGTGCCAAATTAATGTTATAGTGGGAACATGGACAGTCGATGTCTATATATAGCAACTTGTATTGATGACAATTGGCAATAGAAAAAATGACTTATAGAAAAGGTTATTATAATGCTAATATGTAAAATGTAAAATCCTGATATATAACACGACTAGTGTGATAAAAAATAATAATTATAAAATGTCTAAATATATAGATAACCCAAGAGGATGGGCCAACAGCCCGAAACGTTGGAATAATTAAATATAATAAAACAAAAATATAGAAGAGACTCATTAAAGAAATCCTAATTTTTTTTTTGTTTATTCTTCGTATGATATAATTATTGCAAAACTTGAAAGCATTCAGTAATTGTTTTTTAAGGGGAAAATCAACTTCATCAATAGTCGAAATGGCTCACCGTTTTACATATATATATATATATATATATATATATGTGTATATATCTTGAATGGGAATTGATAGAAGATGTGTATATGGTTCATAAAAAATCGGGACATAGTTTTCGGGTCTTTGTTTGACATCTTGCTGTTGTTAAGGCTCTTTTCTTATTTTCCGGCTCTCATAAACGGATTTCCTATCCATGTAATATACTTTTCGCATCCAATCATGCGTTTAAATTATAGTTTATAAATCCGGGCTGCCTACTGATTTATATCCTTCAAAATAACCTGGAACAGATGGTTATAGTCGGGAACCCAGCAGTTGCAGCGACAGGTGTAGTGTATTATTTCCGAGACAGCTATGAGATATGAGATTAGCAGTGTGACATCCAGCCCGAGGTATAAGAATATTGGAAGCTTTGAGCAACTATATTGGAAAGCTATTGCCTCTATCAGATGAAGAATGACAGAGTGTCTCCCTCCTCCTATATTACCTTACCCCTCCGCAAGGTCCCGTTTTTTAAAGCCTAAGGCTCCCTGACAAATTTTTATATCTCTCGCTTCCCGGGAGCTTTCTATTGCTCCCCCTGACAGGAGATTTGCGTCTGACAAGGTCAATCTCAATGACAACTTTATAAAAAATATTAGGTAGTTATTTTCTTTGAAGAATCAGCAATCCTTTTTTTTAAACAGCATAAGATAAAAATTGCTTTTTATATCTAATAATATTAATAAATTGATGTCATTTGAAATTATAATATGGAGATAATTTCGGTCAGAAGAAAATTAAATCAGCTGCGATGCGCCTGCACACAATTTTCTTTCACCGACCTACTACAGCAGAAATATGTGTGCTTTCTGTAATTTTGAAACACAATTTCGCAACTTCGTACGATTCACCTTTCGTTTTTTTGGATCGAAGTCGAAACTAACATATTGAATTGAATCGGGTTTTTTTGAAAGTGTTCAAAGTCAATTTTGAAGGTCCATACTTTTCACTCATAAATATTACCTCCTTTAAATGTATTCAACATTAAATTTTTCACACAACCTCTCTGCAAATATCTAAAAAATAGTGTTGATAGTTTATCCTATACTGGGAGACTTTTTTAAAAATCCCTTTTGGTCTTTTTTTATTCTAAGTTTATATTCCAGTAAAAAATCCAGTCTTCCTTTTTGATATATATATTTTTTAATATGTTAAAACATCACAACGTTTCGAGGCTCATTGCCTCATCTTCAGGTGTACTGCAACAATATTTTACATGCTATTTACAACTTTTTTTAAAATTTAATTTACAGTAATTATAAAATTTGGAACATAAACATTTATGACTTAAAATCCTATATTACATTATACTCATTATATACATACCAAAATATATGATATAATTATAAAATATATCAATTCCTTAAAATCTCGTCAAATAATTAATGATGTCAGAATGCACTTCTTACTTTGGCCACCTCACTGTTACTGGCTTTAGTCTGTTGCTACTTAATCCTATTTTTCACTGAAATATAAATCTAAAAAATAGTTTTGTATTGGGTCACTGTAACGATTCAGCTTGTTTAGAGCCAACTTTCAAAATTACATCAACAACACGAGGATGTTTTTATATTGTAACTTTTTTATTATTGATCTACCCCAAAAGCATTATTCCAAACATTCAGCGATCTCAATTATTAATCCAAATATTATCAATCTCATAAAAGGTTGTTTTATATAAGTAATGAAATAGAAACATATCGATCGTCCATCTCAAGACTGGTCTACCTCAGAATATAATTTCCTAACCAGCAAGATTAAAAGTTTTTTAGATTAAAAGCTTCGTTCTTTCTAAGCTCATTGCTAAGTGGATACGTTTTATGAACGGAAAATTATAGCATAAATGAAATTTCGGGAGTTCTCATTATTATCCGGGTCCTTGGGGATGGTACTACATGCGACTTATGCGACAAAGAAAACATCCAAGGAGGAAGTAGAGGTTAGTAAATCCACTTGGAGGTAGATCTAGTAACGATTAACTGTCAAACGGTGTAAGCTATGCGGTTTGCTAAATACCCCGCTAATCGCTCACAGTAACCCAGTTAGTGAGTGCCTTCGGCTGGCAAATGTTTGCAGGTCGTCCTGTACCTCGTCCGCCCAGTTTGGGGACCTCGTAAATTCCTACCGTGAGGAGAATAATAACTCACATTTTAATTTACCAACCATTAAGAGTTACGAGGTTACGATTAGAAACATTCTTCCCTCTCCAGTAGCTTCATGACTGTCCATTAACTCTACCAACTGATTTCAATTTTTTTTTTTTAAATAAAAATAACTCATAGTTAAATACTTTTTCTGGCAGCAGGTTTACCTTTCCGGGCAAGGGTCTTGCAAACTGGTAGATATCATGCTCAAGTTCCCCCTTTAATTTATTAATTATGATACTTAAGATTATGCACTTTACTGATGCTTGGTATCCCCCAGAAGGGTCTCCCCATCAGATTCCCCAAACAAGAGACCAGGTTAAAATTCCAAAATTAGACCAAAGTAGATATTGCATTTCTCATTGAGCTACCTTCACCTCAAAAAAAAAATTATCGATCTGTATTATAAATTTGCAAACAAATAAAAACCCAATCCTGAACGCTCAAATTATATCATCTCAGTAATGACATTGAGCGATAGAGGTCAATTACTTTAGGGCAGGCACGGTGATCGTGGAAAGCAAACAGATCTGTTTAAACATTGAAAGTCAAGCAGTGACAGGGAAGCTAAAATGTTGACCAGGTGTTTGTGTGGCTTCGGGCGGATCCACAGTTTGCTGATGAACAAAAATTAAAGCTGCCCCAACGATAATTGGAAACGAAACAGGTCAACTGTTGCCATTGAGCTTTTTAACCATTTTAATTCTCTTTTTTTCTCTTTATCAGCTTTTTGTAAAGTTTAATCTCATTCAAGCAGGAAACGCTTGATAAACGTTGTCTGGATCAACTTAATAAATACAGTAACAATAAATATATTACCTGTAATCAATAAATCAAATTATTGCTTTCATTCTTCTTTACTTAAAATCTGTGGTTTTTGGAAGGACACACTAGATCAATTATCCGAAGTCAATCTATGCTTTTCTTCGATGTATTAATATTGCGTTTTCATACCAATGGTCTTCTTCTCAAGTTAAAGTTACAGTTGTGTTAAAACAGTGCGTTATGTGCGATTTTCTTTTGAAAATAGAGAGTTAAAAATATAAAAGAAGACATTAACAATTCTTAATAAACAAGGTAGTTCAAAAATTACGTTAAAATTTTAATTCTAGGTGCTCATTACGATGAGTTCAAAAGGTGTTTGAATCATAACAGGTACCATAATACCCTGACCTAAATATTTTTAAGAATGCCACATGAATGTTTCAAATTTTAATACATGACAGTCTGGAACACCCATGAACTATATTTACAGGTTCTTTTTATTTATTCATTTTTTTTTTTTTTTCATGCCCTAAGGCATACTACCTAAATAGATTTTAACGATTTTTTTTATTTATGCTTACAGTTTAGGGAACTAGTAAAAATATATGTAAAATCAGTTTTCAAAAACATTTAAAACTAGCTGTATATACCGGTTTCACCCGGAGAATTTCATTTTTAAATCTATAAAGTGAGACTTTTATCGACTCAAACGGTCCAATTCGTAAAAACCAATGTAAAGCGAGATCAAGACGATTTTTATAACAATAAAGAATATACCTAGAAATTGGCTGAAGTTATGTTATTTTAATATGGACAGGTGTTCATATTATTCATATCTTCCTGGTCTGAAAGAACCACTGAGCGAAATTTGGAGAATTTCTATAAGAATGGATTTCACTAAAGATGGATTTCTATAAAGAACAAACCGAATTTCACCTATATATGCATAGATTATAGCTGTATATCCCGGTTTCACTCGGGGAATTTCATTTTTCTAATAAAACGGTCGATTTCGTAAAAAACCATTGTAAAGCGTGATTATTACGATTTTTATAACAATAAAGAATATCAGCTGAAGATCGGCTATTATAACTATATTATTATATAGGCTATTATAACTTATGCATAACTATATGTTATGCAATTTTAATATGGACAGCTGTTCGCACCACTGAGCGAAATTTGGAGAATTTAGGACCAACGGTATGGATTTCTATAAAGAACAAACAAACAAAAAAATAAACATACAAACAAATAGAATTTCATCTTTATTTATAGATATATGCAGGTGAAGTTTTTAATGTGAGATGTTGATTCGTGAATAAACCTCAATCCTTCAGTTGAAATCGTAATGTTATCTAATTTAACATTGAAATATATAAGGAATTCTACTAGAAATCGATTGTTCTGATCTATCAAACAGCCATATAAATCAAACAAAGCGGATTAACTTTTCAAATAACCTATACCAGTGCGGTTTGAATTGTTGAAGAAAATTCAAAGTAGTGGATCTGTGTATTTTCCCATTTGGAAGAAGTTTTTCTCATTAAATAAAGAAAGGGCCCTCGTACCTTCAATTTCATTTGCTTTTTCGTTTTTATCTGTGGAGGGTCCATCTTTGAGGGATTAATTATAAAACTTCAAGAGCCCTTTTCGCCGTGGAAATAGTTAACCACTCGTGTTAGCGGATACTTTAGCCCTTTTTAGCCCTTAATAACTTTTTAAATGCAAGAATGTCAGACCATTGTTTGCTTTTTGAAACAACAGAGGATGATTATTATTGCCTCTCTTTTTTCTGCTGCTTTTTACAGAGGCCAATTAAAATTGTTATCCTTTTATTAGATAGCGGGATATTACATGCAGCTTTGAAGAGCATTGTAATAGCAGATCATAATTATAATTTATCTCGCTTTACATTTATTATCGAATTAAATAATTAAAAGATTAATTATTCGAAGAGAAAACGATCAATACCAATTTTGGCTTTCACGTCTTGTGGATGTTTTTATAAAATAACTACAGTTCAAGACACGGACTGAAGACATAAGTAAATATATAGTTATAAATATATATTTAAAAATGAAATTAATGCATATTGTTTAAAAAATTGTAATTAATCGCTTCCTGTTCTTCGTCATTCAGTATTATTTGATAAAAAAAGTCACTAATAATTAAAGTTAAGTTCTTATTAAATAAGAATATTTTTATTGAATAATTAAGTAAAAGACAAATATGTAGATTATTTGGTAGACTTTATAAAATGAAAACCAATGAGTTTTAATAATTCTATCAAACAATAGTTTCCCGAAACATGAAAATTTGTTTGGGACTAACCAACATGCGACTTCAAATGGACTGAACTACTTTCAACTTCTTATTCATAGTCTTGATATGAGCCTCTTCGAAATCCCTAAATTTTCAATAAACCCAATGGTTTGGGACTAATCATGATAGTATTTTAAGGAATTATTTTAAAATTGATGCTCAACTTAACATTAACAAGTACAAAGACAAGACTGACTGAGCAATAGGAAGTACAAAGACTGACTGAATTTCTATATATGTCATATGGAAAAAAAGAAAAAAACAATTGACAATCAAATCATATGGCCCGACAGAGCCGTACCAACTTTGTTATAATACTTAAATAAAAATTATTCGCGTATATTGAAACTCTTCTCAAAATTTTAACATACGTATAGTATAATGAGAATTTTTAATCACCCTGGCTTTCTTCTTACACTTATGAGCCGTTTATTTTATTTTTTCATTTTACACGAAAGTGAGAGAGTGTTTCAAGTTGATCCACATAGCTCGACATTATAATTTGCTGTTTTGTCTCAAAATGGCAATCTGGTAAAGTTAACACGCCCACCTCTTTTCCATTTTTTAGAGTATTATTCCAAAACTATGAAAACAAAAAAAAAAAAAACCTTAGCCTGTCGAACTGCAAATGAAGTGATTTTTCCATTGTTGGCTGGCTGTACGGGAGTTTTCCGGGCCTGGGGCTGAAAGGGGTTGAGTTTTTCAAAACTCACCAGCAATCGAGAAATTAACCTGGTTATCTAGTGATTAAAACTCTATATTATCAAGTGATTTCCAATATTTTCTTCATGACAAGCCTCCGATCCATTAACATTATCGAAATTATAAATGGGAAAAATTTATGACGAAAATTATAATATAGTCTACACTTTAGACATTTTCTAATAATCCAAAAATACACGCTTTGGCCTATTATAGTTGCATAATCAATTTTATTAGTTATTTTATCTCTTTGAAAAAAAGAATTCATTTTTGAGCTAACTTTTATTTTGCATTAAATGATCTAACGGTCATAGGAACAATGTAATTACATTACATACCTGAAGAAGTAAAGAAAAACATACATGAAAAAAAATCATCGATTATTTTTAAAAATCTAATAAAAGGGTAAAATAAATAATTAAATTTCTTCATTTGAAAACCTGGAATTCTGGATTGGTCATAGAGGTGAGTGGTATTGTATGAATAAAATAGTTTTTTCACATCAATTCTAATACAACGTATTTTTCGAAGCATACCGAATGATAATAATTTTATACATTTCTATATTATTAAAAAAATGCTTCACCGAAGCAGTCAATTCGTATTTGTCAAGAAGTCCGATCATTTTAGTGAAGATAAAAAAAAAAGGGAAAAAATACAATTAATCTGATTAAAACCACCAACGTATGAAACGGGATAGAAAAATTATTTCGCTCTGGTGAGCTCGAAAAAGCAATTAATGAACTGCAAAATAAAAAAAATGAAATAAGTCTTTAATGCAACTTACCAAGCTTTCGCTGTACGCTGATTCAGACAAGGGTGAAATGAGGACAATCGGGTAAAAGATATTGAAGGAATGTTTTAGGATGAAGGAAATTTTCACCTGTTGCTCGTCCTTCTTGAATTTTGCGGCCAGCTGCGGACAATGGTGATTGAAGAGGAAACTTCGAAATAATCATAAATTTTATGCCTAAGAGGTAGAAAATTAAAAGAATTTTATGCCCAAGAGGTACAAACAATAAACATCGGCGGACCTTAACCCGAGATCGCACGCACGATGATCCTTGCAGCTTAACTTGGAAAAAGCAAGTGAAGTAAAAGATGGCTGACGCCCGGTATCCTAAACCATTCCAATGCCATCTTGATGCCACTGACAACCCAATTGTTGGCCCAGCGATTGCTATCTTCGGTGCGGTTAAGGCGGCATATTCAAAATGAAATGTAAATTTGAAAACCAAAAAATAAAAAAGGAATAAACTGTAATTGAAATAAAATAAAATAAAAATACCGAATACAAGAAATTAGTAAAAGAGGAAATTTTTTATATGAAGTTGGTATAGCATATAGACAGCGTTTTCTCATTTAAGATTGAAATAAAAAACTAATATGAGCATTCTATAAAAGCTAATAAATAATTACTTCAGTTTATTTAGTTTTAATTTATATATAAACATAATCGTATGAAGTAGATTTTATTAAAGAATCACCAAATATTCTATTTTAATTGATAATAAATTTATAAGATGCTTGTTATAAAAAATAATTGGCTTCGGAAGAGGAAGAGGCGGAAGGAGAAGAAGGACTTGCATTTAAACGGAAAGGAGCCTTTCACTGATGTAAATATCGCGGGGCGAGCTATTTCAATGGATTCTTAAAAGATTTGAAAAGCTTTTGACATTTCACTCAAAGCTCAAGCCTCTTTATTACAGCCCCTAATGGACCTACCAAATAGATTCCATTCCTCTCCTCTCTCCACCCTCTTTTATTTCCTTTAAATTTAAGTGGGTTATGAGCCTCAATGTAAATGATAATAAAATATATTACAGCGGGTTAAAAGCAGTAATGAATTGTTTTGACGACTTTTTATTTCTCCTTTTTTAATTCCTGGAACTGTTGAAATTGTATTCAATAATTCATTGAATATAAAACAATGGAAATTCGCTAAAACCTTCGTTCCTGATTAGGAAAAAACAATAAAATATTTTACATAACTTGCATGATATCAAATAAAATTAATGATACCGTGACATAGAAACTAAAGAGATATTATTCCAATTGAATTTTACAAGTTCTAGAATTTTCTGGAACGGTTACAGACATGTATTATTACATGATCGAACGTTTAATCTTTTCTACGCCTTTCTGGTTGGACAAATATCGGAATAAATTTATATAAGAATGTCTTAATCTTAATCTTATTCTGGCTTGAGTTTTAATCTCACGTTGAACAGCGAAAGTAAAAGGTTACTTTTGTTCTGCCTGCTAGTTACTGTTGTAACGTTGTTACATCGCGATGTAAAACTATGGATAGTACTATCGATAATTTCAAACTATCGAGACTATCCATGAGCAGTCTGTTGGTTTTCGAAGTGTTTTAAGTGCTTGTTGGAACCAATGTATACATAACCTTAACTAATTTTTCAACAGTAGATTTCAATAAAGATATTTAATGTCCGCAAAATATAATATCGCTGTCGTTTTCTGTAGCGATATTAGTATATATATTAGATAGATATATATATTCACCGATAACAGGAAACCTTCTTAATTTAGATCTAGTCGACGGTTGGACACCATAAACATAAGACCACGAAATTCGTGGAAATCCAAGAAAGACTGAGTATTGATAACCGCTTTAAAGCAGAATTTAAGACTTCTTCAAGTTCCCCAAGGTTTGTTTAAGCTCCTTGTATTATACAAAATAAAAATAAATATTTATATTAGAGATCGTCTTGGTGGATATACTTTGAACAACATTTTTAACGATCTACCTACTACTTAGATACTTTGGTTTGTTTAAATTTAAAATCGTAGCCATTATTGCTTTAAATTTAAATTTAAATTTAGATTAGATTTTTAAATTAGATTTTATTTATTTATATAAATTTAAATTTAGAATAGATTTTTAAATTAGATTTTGATTTCCGACTTTCACTAGCTATGCACGTTAAAAAGAAATACAATAATTCCTGGAAAAGCTTATTTTCAGCTGATTTGGGGGCCTTAACATTCAGGTTCCTCTGTCTTCTTCCTGAATCACTCGGCCATATTAATATACGATGTAATCATGAAATCTTGTGCCGATTCTTCATGGAGCGACACTTCTGTTATGTTTTTCGGATTACTACCATAGGTTGCTAATTTTGTTTCTGCAACTAGAATAAATTAGAAAGGCTGTCAGTGCCAAATCATTTATTTTTAGAAGAGGAAAATCTGCTATCTAAGCTCAAATGTGGCTCGAAAAAATATAAGTTATGAAATAATTTACGTTCTGCTAAATATGTCAATATTAGTTTGTTCCATCACCAATTTCATCTATGATGGCTAATTGTCTAATTTTTTTTACGTTGCTAGCTGGTGGCACACAGGCTTTCCTATTGTCCAGATAGGATAGTCTAGATATAAAAATCTTTAAGATAGCCACTTATTAGGAATCATTTCCATCATTCATTTTCCAGTTGATTTTTCGATTTTTTAAACTTTTCCACTAGCCTAAATTGTGTGTTTGCTGTGTATTAACTGAAATGTAGTAGAATAAAGCGTTATCAAAGAGCCAGACTTATGACAATTTCCATTGGTTTTGAGGTTTCGATCGATCTTTATTAAATCGAAAGAAATTTAAATATTCGATTTTCAAAAGCCAAACCGTCATAAGTTCAGTGTTTACGGTTCGTGAGAGCCTAAGAGTGTTGTTAAGAGCCTAAGTTCAATAATAAATGAATGAATTTTATTGAAATAGACAGTGAAAATTAGGGGTTTTTCGCGTTCGAGGTAGTCATGACTCAGGTACCAAAATAACTAACACAAATATTGTATATTGTATTTCCCAATTAATGAAAATTTTCCTATCACACTTTCCCCATACAGACATTACATTATTTAACAAAGAAATGAAAATTTCAATGTTCATCCATCAATAAAAACTGCAAAATAAAAGTTGATATCTCCCAGAAACAACCTCTTTGTATGAAAGTCCCGTCAGCAAAAATTTGGCAGCCATGAATATGCTTAATATCATAAATGCTACCCCACAGGAATTGAAGAAATTTATTTTCTGAATAATTTTTTATTACGAAGAATATTATTCTTAGTACTTCACTATTAAATTTAGTCAAAAATTCATCTAAAGGAATTACGAACATAATTGACTCAACATTGATCTTATTAAAAAAAATTCCAATTGTAATCGTAGAAGGTAGGGTGTTGAAAGTTGTATTAAACATGCACCGCTTTTCAGCTTTTCTGTGTGTACTCATAAAATTGAAAAGGTGACTGTTTATAGGATTATGTATAATAAAAAAAGCCCGGGAAAGACGAACGTGGTAGAGCGTAAAAAAATTTCGAAATTTGTTTTACCCAACTTACGGTTTTCTACATTTCTTATCTTCTCCAACTAAAAAGTATGAAATAAAAAACATTTTATAAAAAAAAAATAAACCGACTTCAAAACCTAACCAGTAAAAATAAATGCACTGAAAAGTATGAAATAATTACCTTCTGATTTTTATGAATACACAGCAAAATTGAAAATAGTATAAAAAGCGGAGAAATGCAATAAGACGAATAATTTTATTTTTATTTGTACAAATACTCACTAATTGTTATTAAAAATTGTGAAATTAAAATATTAAATACTATGTTCAATACAACACAATCTTTTCGGAGGCGGCGCAAAATTTAAAATTTTTAACACTAGACATTATGAAAATCGTAAAATGGATTTTCTCTTCTCATCTATTGATTTTAATGCCTACTAATGGTATGGTATCGGTAACATGTCGTTTATATTTGCGCCGCCTCCGTATACGCCTCGGATACTTATCGTTACCGATATTTGATAAAAAAAATGTAATTTGGTCAGCAATGATGGTGAATTAAATGACCTAACGTGAAAATAGCTTCATTGGGATCTATTCCATTCAAGACTTGACTCAGTAGGTATATCTTTTTAGAATTAACTATTTCAGTAACAGGATAGTTTTTCAAATTAATTGATATTATTACTTGCTTGATATTCAAATAAGGCTAAATATAATTTCAACTATTTTCCCATATTAATCAGCCTTAATTAGTTCAACTGATTATGTCGATTTCGAGTTATTTGCTTTAAAACTTTTGCTTTTGGGTTTGGAAGTGACATATGCTTCACGAAAATATCATGCTAGTGTTTTATGTAGTAAAATATTTTTAGTTAAATCAAACAACTTTTCTTAACACAGCCAAGATCAATAATGATATTTTATTCAAGTCATAAGTTTTTTAAATCTAATTAATATCTGTCATTCAAATAATACTTTTACCTATTTACAATTATTCTATCTACAGCTAGTTTTCAACATTACCATAATGGTATAATTTTTAGATAGATCTTGCCTTCTACAGATTTTGATGAGTTACTCTTTCATGTCATTTGAATAGTCTATTTTTATTCCCTTTATAAATATAGAATAACTTGAAAGTATTTCAAAATTCCTAAAAATAAAGAGATCCAACATCTGCTTACAAGTTTTAGTAGTCAGTTTACCAACCAAAAAAAAAAAAATAATAGATACAATAATAATGAAAGTAAACACGCTTTACAATTTTGTTTCAGTTTTTTTTATTTTATTTTTTACAATTTTTCAAAAATTAGCTGGGGCTAATATTCCACAACCTTGAAAACGTAATTATTTAAATTCGGAATAGCCCACTGTATAATTTCATGGAGTTAATATCTATGTCCAACTAGTCTATAGGCTACCACTGAAACGGTATAAACATATACCTGTTTGAATATACCATGAAATGCCATACATGGCCAGGTAGTAAATGTAATCATGTAAATAAATTAAAAAAAACAACCGTTTTTAGGAAGTAATAAATTCAAAGTTAAGGAATATAATATTAACGATGTCTGTTTTTCTTTATTTTTTTAATTCTAATATAAGCTGATACATTCAAATATGATATTTTCTAGAAATTTATATAAAAAAAAGCAGGGTTAGGTGAAATATTTACCAAAGGTGATCCAAGGCTTAACTAATCGCTGCGTTTCATCTAGTGTAAGGAAACCAAGACTGTAATAAGGCGAAATGAGGTAGGGCAAGGAGCTAAGACAGTAATGAGTGAGGAAGGCTGAGCCCGTAAACTCTTCGCTGGTGATTAATACCTCCACAGTTTGGTTAATTAGTGGCTAACTGGGATGACCTCCCTCTTACAGACCCCCTACACTCCTGCTCTAGGCTAGGTCCTTTTATACACATTGGGGGGGGGGGCAAATGGGGCATCATTCCCCTTTATTCCGCGGTTGCTCAAGTTTATTAGGGCGTTTATCATCAATAATTTTGATCTCATATATTAAGGAGGAATCCAAAGTGCTATGATATTTTAAATCCTAAGATCTGCTACGATACCATTTTTATTTAATGCACCTAATCTTTTTCCCTAAATATGTTTCATCGTGTTTATTCCTAACTCCGAAAATATTTTAAACTAGCTGTATACACCGGCTTCACCCGGAGAATTTCATTTTTTAAATCTATAAAGTGAGACTTTTATCGACTCAAACGGTCAATTTCGTAAAAAAGCAATGTAAAGCGAGATCAAATCGATTTTTATAACAATAAAGAATATACCCAAAGATTGGATGAAGTTATGCAATTATAATATGGACAGGTGATCGCACCTGGTTTCAAAGAACCACTGAGCGAAATTCGGAGAATTTAGGACAAATGGTATGGATTTCTATGAAGAACAAAGAAACAAACAGAATTTCATCATTATTTATACAGGGTGTTTCGGAATTGCACGGCACGTGCGGCAACGTTAGGTACGTGTTCTCTAACACAAAATAAACAAAAAAGTTCATATTAACATATATCTCAAACTCATTTATTAAACAGATATCAAAGGTTAAAGATTTATTATTTATTTACTGCATTAAGACTGACTGTACAACGTTTAACGTGTTTAATACTAAATAAAAGGTTTTAATCACCTGATAAACAAATGAACGATAAGCAATGACAGTAGTTGCTCATCTGTTTGTCTAGTTCTGTGTGTTATAGTGTGAGTGAATCTTGTGACACAGTTCAATTTATGATTATCATGGGAGATACCACAAATTTATTCACTTTTGATGAACAAACAGACATGCTTTTAACTTATGACGAGGTACATACAAACGGTGCTGCTGCTGTTCGAAGATATCGTGAAAAATTTCCTAACCGAAGAATACCAAATCGTAAAACGTTTGAGGCCATGACGTCTTAGGGATAATGGTACGCTAAAACCTATACGAGTGAACGCCGGTCGACAACGATTTCGACGAACTGCAAACGTAGAAGAAGAAATACTCGATGCTGTTCAGTTATCTCCTACTACTAGTACCAGAAGATTGTCACGTCGTTTCGATGTTTCCTCTACCAGCGTATGGCGAACTTTACGCGAACAACAATTATATCCATTTCACGTATCAAGTAGGCAAGATTTGTTACCACAAGATTATAACAAGCGCAGAAATTTCTCCCAGTGGTTAATTCGACAATGCACACGAGATCCTAACTTCCTGAACTGCATTTTGTTTACTGATGAATCTTGCTTTAGAAGAAACAGGATTCTTAATTTTCGAAATACCCATACTTGGGCCGAAGAAAACCCTCATACGACTGCTGTTGGACATTACCAACATACATTCTCTTTAAATGTCTGGTGTGGTCTTCTAAGCGACAAAATCATCGGCCCCTTCTTTTTCCCACCTAGGCTGTCAGGTATATCATACTTGCATTTTTTGCAAAATAATCTGCATGATATTCTAGAAGATATTCCGCTAGGCATTAGGCAAAGGCTGTGGTATATGCATGACGGTGCTCCAGCTCACTTTTCTCATAGTGTCACTGATTATTTAAATGCAACTTATGGAGACCGATGGGTTGGTCGAAACGGACCTGTTAAATGGCCACCACGATCTCCGGATTTAACGCCATTAGATTATTTTGTGTGGGGCTGGATGAAGTCTATGGTTTATTCTGCGGCAGTTGACACGCAAGAAGAGCTAAGAAATCGGATCGTGGAAGCCGCAGTAACCATCAACCACCATCCTGGTGCTATACGAAGAGCCAGAGAAGCATGGATTCGTCGTGCTGAATGTTGCATTCAACAAAACGGAGGCGCCTTTGAACATTTACTCTAAATGTTGTAATAATAATAAATAAATAGTAATAATAAATCTTTAACCTTTGATATCTGTTTAATAAATGAGTTTGAAATACATGTTAATATGAACTTTTTTGTTTATTTTGTGTTAGAGAACACGTACCTAAAATAGTGCCGTGCAATTCCGAAACACCCTGTATATAGATAACATAAAAAAAAGTTGGTTATATTAAAAATTTTAAGCTTAATTAATATTAAATTTTAAGCTTCTTATAAATTGTATTAGCTTGCTGCTTAAATTTATCCCTAAAAAATTTTAAATCAATTCTAGTAGATACGATTCAGAAAGATATTTATCTTGAATAAATTGAATTTTTATTTTTGATTGTTTTTACGGCAATTCTTTTTTAAAGGCGTTAAGTCCTTAGGGTCATCGACGCCAGCATATATAAATAATGTTTTTAAACGTTAAGATTAAAAATATATAACTCATTCCTAAATATTTCCGATTTCGGAAAAACATTTATATGATGTCGTTAGACAATATAGGACAACATTAATGATTCCTAAATTGGATCTGAAGAAGCAGAAAGATTAGTATTATGATCAGAATAAAAAAGAAAAAAATATCTGAATATGAATAACGAATGAATGAATAACGATCATAACCTGACGGTTACGCTAAAATCAGTGAAAGGCACTAACAGATAAATATTTAAAACATCTATCATTTTACTTCGCAATATGGATATTCAATTAACAGTAATTAACAAATTACGATTTCTTCATTTTTCTTTAAGATAGTCTGCGGATTAAACATAATCATAGTTACAGGTCTTTTGCGGAGTATTGTGTGAAAAGGAACTACCGGAGAATTTTTTTTTTCTTCAGATTATCAGAATGCGATGTGTTTGGCATATCCCGAAAAAAAGTATAAATAGACACAAAAACCCTAGAATAAGGAAAGCAGAAAAGAAAAATAAGAAATTGGTCATAATCAAGTGATGGTTAGTTAAAAAAAAAATGAAAAATGTTAAAACCATTGGAACCAGGACAGATTTTTGTAAGCCCTCTCTAAAGAGTTCTATCATAAGAAAAAATGCTTTTGCATTGCAGGGGGATAACCTCTGTACATTTAAACTGTCCTCTTAAACCTTAACGGCGCACAGTGGAGGAAAGGCGGAAAAAACCTAATTTTTGAAGGTATTGGAATATTCTTTTTCTTTTCATTATTAATAAATAGAATTGTTACCTGACACATTCCATCAATTTATTCGGAGATAATCCGATTTTTACACTTATCGTGACCCTTTGAAAATCGATCATTGAAAAAGTTCATTTTTCAACGAAAAATTTATATTACTATAATTATTTTTGCTACTGGTATTTTTGTTTTTTGGAACGATTTTCCTTCATAATCATGAAAAGCGATCCCACATATTACACGATCATAAAAATTATGCTATTTTGTCTATTTATTAACCCAGAAATAAAATCTCGAATAAATGCCATAAAAATAAGAAAAAATTTTTTTTTTTTGGTAATCCATATTTTTCAAGCGCAGTTTTAAAATCCATTTTTTTAAGAAGAAGATGCCTCCAATGAAATATTAAAACATATTCTAGCTGCGTCCACCTGCGTCTGTTAATGTGTGATTTTTTTTTATTGAATTATCTATGCTATTTCTTGCAGTTTATTCGCTATGGAGCTTGTGCGTCGAATTAGGTTCTTACTAATTGTTATGTAAAACGTCATGCCTTACTAGCTCGGTAGCATCATTTATGAAGTCATTCTGAATCGTTATTAGGTCGATGGTAAAAAAAAAACGTTTTCACCTACTGTGATTTTAGTATGTTTGAAAATTATTAATAATAAGTTTATAATAAGAACTCGGATGACTTGGTGGAAATAAACCGATTTCTCATGAAAACTTTCCTGACTCGTTATAACAGTAAGTGGCAGGAAGCTAAATAATAAAAACAAATATATTTTAAAAAATGAAGAATGACTTGCATAGAACCAAACTGATGACTCGGTATCACTTCACTACTTTCAAGTAATAGCTTAATTCGGTTCAAGAAAAGTTTTTCAACAATAAATAGTTACAATAAATAGTTAAAAATAAAAATATAAAGAAAAAAATAATTCATTCATTCATATTTATAATGTATAATTTAATAATGTATGATTTTTTTTCTTCACCTAACTTGGGTGTTTTCATGAAATAAAATGATACTGCAAGTACTATCAAGGATATTAATAGCATGAAACAGCAAAAGTGCTTAAACTAGCCGATCTCGAGTCGAAAATTGATGTATGATTTGCTTTTCTATTTTCCTAACACCGCCGGTAATCCGAATAGCCGGTTAAGAGGGGCTCCAACCTATACATTTTATAGGAAATTCAATCGTGGTTATTATAATATCAACTTTATTTTTTTGCGGCTTACAGATTAGGTTTGACAAGGTTTTTTTCCGAAAAAAGTCGATTTTCAACCACTGTGAGGCGCCTTGGTATACCATACTGCACGACTCTTTGAGCTATCAGAATAAATGAAAGGTAGTTGTCCCATGCATTCAGATTGAAGAGGTCTCTCTAATTCTTAAAAGATTCAAAAGAGAAGCCTAGTAATAATTGAATGAAAACATCAATTATATTTAATCTCTAAGTATTTAAAAAGAAAAAGAAGTTAGGCGATGACTTTAAAGCCGCTCAAAATATCTGATATTAAAGAAATAATTGGATTAAAAACTTTTTGATAAAGTTTTACGTTATAAAAATTCATCATCTCTTTTATTTTTCAACCGTTTTTAGTCACAGATAGGTATTTAATTTTTAAAAACAGTGCATCAAGAACTCTCTGTCTTTGCTATATAATGTCTAGCCGTGCATCACTCTAGAATGTTCATAGCAATCTTCTGCTGGGCTTTTCCTTCTTTATTTTCAAATCTTCTGAACACCTCTTGACATACTTCTTTACATGGTATAGATAATAGGCTCGAGATCGAACTGATTAAATTTTGGAATTTTTAATAATTCAATTTCGAAAATTAATATATTTGTTATTTGTTTTTTTTTTTTAAGTTTTAAGAAATTTCATATGTATGTAAAAGATTATATATTTAAGTTAAATTCATAGCCAAATGAATTTGAATTTTGTAAACTGTAGTAGAAATCTACGGGAATAATACAACTGGGATAAAGAGCTCAGTGAAATTTGGCTGTTATAGTAAAACCTCATCGTCATATCTGTCTACACCAACTCGTCAAGGTAAACCCTTGTGTTTGGAGTGAATATTTGATAAATGAAAACATTCGAAAAGTGTACATAACCAGAAAAATTAAAAAAGAACATTACTCAACTAATAGATTATATGGTGTTAAACTATTAAACTTTTATATTGTAACGTTAAATCGTTTAATAAGAAAAAAACGTATGGTTTAAAATCCCCAAACTTTTGTTGGAACAACTAGCGATTGGAGCAGACCGTCAGAGCATGTGTTTGGGACTAGATTGTTGGAGTTCAAGGCCTGGCTGATTCCGCGGGAGTCTCGAACCTTCCAGAAGGTCCTTTTACGACTATACATAAGAAGCGAGTGACTGGGCCAATTAGTCTGAGTCTTATTGTTTTTGTTTGTCTCGAATGTGAAGCTCAAGCCATACGATATGTGTGCTATAAAGTTATAATTTTTGTAAACTGCTCGAATATTTGAGATGTATTAATTCGTTTGGCATTGATAATTGCGTATTTTTGTTGAATAAATATTTTTTAACCCATATAAGTGTTATAATATTATATTTTATTATATATTCTGTTATTTTATTGTATTTAAAAGAGTATAAGTACAACGAATGGAATATTTAAACATATTTGATAAAGATAGTTTTCCATAGAAAATCCTACAACTAAAACAAATGAAGAAATGACAGTTTTTAGTCATAATTTTGGAAGTTCACATTGTTTGACTTCTGTTATCACTTCATCATATATGATATTATAAGATATGATAAAAGATTACATTCGCTGTTATTGTGTTAGTCAATAGATTACATTCATTACAATATTATATCATTGAGCTAAATAAAGATGGTTAGCCGAATCGCAATGAAAACATCCTATAACAAGACAAACGATCAAATTTGGTTCATGACTATTTCTTTTTCTAACATTTAGCAGGGACAGCTATTTTTGAGCGAGAAATTTTATATTTTCTTTTGGGGTCGGTATTATCAAAAGGTCGAAATAAATTGTCTTCAATTATCTAATTAGGATATCTATTTCATGCGGAGACATTTGCTCCTTTAGTAAATAATGTATGAAGTACCCTAATTCCTTTAGATCAATCAAAACCTTCAAAAACTTATGGCGGTCTCTTTTTAAAAAAAAATTCTTGATAATATAAAAAATTTATGACACAGTGGAAAAAAGTTTAAAAAAATAAAATCACCAAACGATGAAAGGTGCATTCTTGAATTGCATCTTATGGAAAAAAAAGTCCTTCCTCATTGAGAAAATATGGTGTAGTCTCATGGAAGTGACAAAGTCACCTTATTGGCCCTAGTAACAGTTACAAATTAAACAATAAAGTGTTAAGTAGTGGCCGAAATTAATATTTTCAGATTGATAATGAAAAGTAGATTGATGTTGTATAGTAATTTTATTGAGAATGGATTAAGATCCTTGGACTTTGCAATAGGTAAAGTATTGCCTCTAGTTGCAAAGAAGGCATTGATTCTCTCAAAAACAGAGGATAGGAGATGTCAGAGAAGACATGATTACTGGGGATGTCACGGAGGACGATTTCTGGTAGGATATTTGTTAGGAAGATAGGAACGCGACACTTTTCATAACTACAAAAAAAAAAAAAAAAAAATACAAGAACTTTCTATACTTACTTAAAAATCACATTTTTTCCTTTTCCTCTAACCGAATTATACATGCCACTGAAAGGGGGTATATAAAGTAAAATTATATAACATAAGCAAAACGAAAAAAAATCGATGACGAATGAGATACAGACTCCATTATAATATAAGCGGTTCTTACGACAATAATTAATGACAGTGAGCTGTATCATACAAAAGCAGAGCCCTCAAAAACAGATCGCATGTTATTACAAACTGCCAATAGCAGGAGCTCTACGGGGCCGCATCAATCACCCCCTAACTGCGCATTCATGGCTCAGTCTCTTTTCCTTCAGCCGATTGTACTAATGTAATCGATTCGGGTTTTGTAACAGCTTTAGTCTTTTTTGTAATGTGCGACTGTTAGGTATAGGTCTCCAGACAATGACTGGCTAGGCTAAAAAACACACTATTTCACATGAACAACGTCATATCAGAAGCTCGTGACGAAGTAGGGGCTTCCAAAGTTTAGATGATTAGTACCTTGTTTTAATTTCATTTCTGTGAATTTCGAAAATAAGGATTTTTTTTATTCGAACTAGGGATTTTCTGAGTCTTTCAATTTCGCTGGAAAAAGAAAAGGTTTGACATGCGAAATTAATTCGAAATAACAAGCATTTCCGAAGTAAAAATATTGCGTCCCAATTATAATTTATCAGATAAGATGAATGTCTCTTAATAATCAACAATTAATCAAATAATTTGAACGAGAGAGAAATACTTTATTGAATAGCAAAGTAATGGTGCTCTGCTGCAAAGGGATGCTAAATACACAGCATACTGAATCAATCCTTGGAAGACAAATAAGAATAAATTTGTACATCTATCCTTTTATTAATATAGCAATTAATGCTTTACAAGTAACCACGCAGTTCTTTTTCCAATTAATGCTTTTTTCATTTACAAAATTCAAATTCTATATAATAATAAATTTGGATTAAAAAAAGAATCATAGATTGTTGTCATGATAGGGATGCCATCCATGATCTAGGAACCAAATATTTTAGTAGGAAAAAAACATAACTATAATATTTTTTGTTTGGTTTCCGACTTCCAAGTATGACCATTATTCATTATATCATTGGATTGTTAAATATTTTCATAGGATGTGTCCATTTCTATACCTTTTTCCCCTATAATTGAAGCAGATTTAACTCAAAATTCATCAGTAATGAGTACTATATTATTTGGGTCATTTGGTTCCTTCATGAGCTAAATTGCATTATGACAAAAATATTATACACAATGACCCATTAAGCCAATTCCTGTATACGTTGTAGATTAGTTAGGACATAGGAAACCCTTTTAACATAAACATGTTACCTACTGAAGATGCCCCCCGTAATCTTGCGGAAATCTTATCAATTATTTTTATACCTTTCAACATAAATAAAATACATAACTTGCTGAAATAAAATTGAATTTTGTTGCATGACATTTCAATGATTTAAGCATAAAAAAAAGAGGGCCTCCAAAAGGCAAGAAAGGATGAAATGCAAATAGTTGAAAGAAGATCATAAAAACTGGAAAGGAGAAGGAGGAGACAGACACGAAAATAAAATAGAAAGGAGCTAGGGGCGGGGGGGGGGGGGGTGGGGAGTTGTTGATAGGGAATATAGCGTGCATACAAATCAAGAGCCGGCATCTATCAGTCTATCACTGCTCGACAAATTAGTTTTTCATCAGAGCAGGTAGACCCGCTGACAAATTACCACCCGCCCTGATAAACATCGGGGGTAATGAATGGGGGGTTCTGTCCCCTTTATCGCGTCACTTCTTTAGCACTTAGTAAAAAATAACTAGCTACCCCTCCCCCTCCCACCCGGCCTTTCAGTTTAAAATATGGTGTTGGTGGGGGAGGGGGATTAAAATTCGGGATTGATGGGGGCATGTATGGCGGTTCAAAGGGCAGTCGTTTAGTCGTAAATCCTAAAAAGGAACTGTATCAGATTGGCACAAAACAAGTTTTTTTTTTTTTTTCCAATGATGTAAAAACATCCAAAGCTTTCACATTCAAACATTTTATTTTATTTTTTTTAGCTTTATCGCCATCAATATAAAAAAGTATTTATAAGAAAATTCTATGTTGAATTTTACAAAACACAAGATTAATTTATGTTAAAAAGTAAATCTGGCAGCAAAAACAAGAGTAGAAATGATATAAAAAATAAATAAAACCATGAATGAAAACAGATCCTTCTGTGTACTTCAGAAACTAGTAAAATCGAACCTTCCAACTAAAAAAAACATTGAAAATAAGCAAGTCTTTGATAAAACCGGAGGTATGCTATGGAACAATAACTTGGACGCTGAATGTCTCAGGCCAGTTAGCCCTAAAGGAAAATATTTAAAAAAAATTTCGGCTCAGTGGGTTCACAAAGCACCTGGCGGGGAATCCTGAAGGATATAAAGCTTGATGACCTGACAGGGCACGAGGATATTGACAGGTTTGGAAAATCAAGAAGGCTAAAGTACCTTACGCACGTCCTCATCTGATTGCCCTACCCGACAAATTGGCTCGACCATCACGAAGGGAACATTCCTAGACACATACTGATCTGATGGAAAAAGTCGCGAGATCTAATTTTTTTTATCCTATCTACGCAAGGAAACCTAAGACTCATAATTGAAAATAGAATTATTCTTTTATCCAATTTAGATCAAGAGTTCTAGAATTTTGGCCATTGAATGACATTTATCATGCAACTGCTAAAGGCCTGGCTTTATTTGATCGAAATAGCCTACACATGATCCAACAGTCCCACGGAATCCAACTGCATTTGACCCGACAAATTGGCTTGTATGATCAGGTCTGGTATAGGGGCCTTACGTAGGCTTGGACACATTCAAAGAATTGATGAAAAATGATTAATGAAGAGGAACTTTCAAGATAAAATAAGCTAGTGTGTGGAACAGGATTTAACTGAGCTTTGAATGCCTGCGTAAAAGATTTTCCTACCATATTTTGTATAATTTCCGTCTCGCATAAATACCCTGGACTTCAAAATAGGTTGTATATAACAAAAACACCGTTGTTATTCTTTCATAAAATTTCCAACAGTTGATGAAACGCCCCAAAAGTTGATGAAAATGGATAGAAAACTTATATATTTTTTTTACAAATTCGGATCGGCTTCTTCGTGTATCTTTGATCATTTACTCACCATTGATTAGGCGGTCAACTATTATCATATTTCATAAAAGCATTATTAGATTTACTGTGTTCTGTAGAACCGTACAATAAAGTGAGATGTGGGTTTCACATTGGGTTTTCGCTCATTTGAAAGGTTACTAATACTCCCAATTATCCTTTCCATTCCAGTGAACTCCGACCCTCTGTTAGAACAAAAGTGGTATTTGCGATTCGCCTAGCTGTATCTCAGGCTAATATCGGCTATCGAGGAGCAAAGCGCCAGCAGACGGCTCGTAATCACAAATCGGCACCGACGCAGCCTACACATTTCATAATAAGCGGGACCAATTAGGAGCTCGACAACGGCAGCTGTAATGTTCAGCAGGGCGTAGTGACGAGGAGATAACGGGCCCCTGCTCCGCGGTAGATAGCAATAATATATTATTGAGCTGAGAGAGTTGCTTAGTTGTTAATGGCTGAGTTAGCCGCAATTAGATGGCGCTGCCCTCGCCCTCCTATTTAGCCATGATAACAAAGATACATGGCCCCCCCACCAACAACGGCGAACCCCCCTCTTGATATATAGGCTTCAGCTATAAGGAGCTATTACCTCTCGCCGACAATAGTGGACCGTAAAACTTGTTGTATATTTCATCCCTCCGTCTAATATGCTGTAACTTTTCGCCCGGAGAGGCTCCCACCCAACAACATCTTGCCGTCCTAACAGCTTCCCATATGGCCCGAGTTGAAAAAATTAACAACTCGTCCCTGGTAACTTTGCCGGCTATTGTAGAGTACTGAGTAGATCTTTATAGCTGTTCAAAAAACTAGACTTATAGCGCAGAAGGATAATTTTATCTTAGTAAAAACTATTTACTTACTTACTTACTTTTTTGTTTTCTTACTTCGTCTTCTTTCATTTTCATTTTAGAATTAGGTATACTTTGATACAAATGCTTGTTTATGCAAAAATTACAGCATATGTAAAAAAAATTGTAAATTTTGGCAAGATTTTTAGAAGCATAGGTTCAAGCCTCAGTAGGCACCAGAATTCCCTACAATATTCTTTACTAATATCCAAATTTTCACCTTCTAACCATGTTTAGGGCGTTGTTATAATAAATATTCCCATTTTTTTTTTTTTTTTTTTTTTTTTGGAATAATTTTACACCTCGAAAATTCATAAAATAATTAAAACTTGAGTACCAAGTTGCTAGACAAAGATTTTTTAAATAATAAATTACCAAGATATAACATTAAAAAAACATAGGGAACGTAAAAATAAAACAACATTAGAAAACACGGGAGTATCACAGACAGTCCATTGTTCTATTGACGCAATTATATTTCCACAATATTATTCTTGTGAAATTCTATTTACTATACATGTCTAACGAGTAATTCTTCCTACGTTATGAATTCTACGATTTGTCAAATAGTAATCAGATTATGAAATGTGTTGATATATTTTATAATAACGAACTCTGAACATGCAGGTAAATGCGAATATTTGGTGATGTGTGTGGTTTAGTAAATAATATTACAAGCATTTTTGAATTTCCTGAGGCCTAAAACTAGACCATATATTTTTTTCAATTTTCAAAATATATTATGACCATTCTACATGGTACAGCTCAATATAAAAAAAATTATAGTTAATAAATACATCATATTCCCTTTTGAAAATATATTTTTAATTAAGATGCATGTTTATTGAATCTGAAGACACAGTCAACAATCGAGGTTTTTTTTATAACCGAACAAGAAAATAAACAGGTGCTGAAGGAGGTTTTCACATGCCGATGGTCCTATTTCCTATTGAATATAATATTTTATGTTATTTATACGTTAAAAAATAATATGAACTTTTTTTTTGCTACTTTCATTTTCAAAATAAAAATCCTACTGAATAAATGAAAAAAATTAATTTAGCAAGAAAATTGAGCAACGTAAATTTTTGTTAATAATTAAATAAACTTATGGCTGTTTTATTTAATCAGAATCCTACAGTATCCAACAAGTGTTTATATTCTTAAATGAAAGGAAGAAGAAAAGTAGGTTGAGCCTATTGGATTTGAAGAAAGTTTTTCTCTACCGATTTTTATATCAGCCAGTAAAATTTCTTCACGTGCTCTATCACCGGTTCCAAGGTGGGGAAGTTTTTTCATTAAGACTAGCACCGGGTACCATAATCCCGGGGAAACCGTATTCCCTACATAATTAGAGAAGTTGTAAAAAGAGATCTGCCTCTTCGGGTATTACATTTTTATGAATAATCATTCATAACTCCGAGTTATTATCAGCGAGCTCACACTGTGTCTGAGTTAAGGCGTAAAAAATCCATTCAAAGGGCAAGATTACCTCTACTCCTTCCAGGCAAATAACTGGGGAAAAAACTCTGAAATTTAAAAGACACAACCTTACCCTCGTCTCTTTTTATTCCTTTTTTTTTTTTTTTTTTTTTTTTTTGTCGTCTAACTAGAATCCCGGGTCTGAAACAGCGTTAATTAAGGAGACCCAGGTGTTAAACCAGAAACGGTTTTCCTAAGCACATAATTAGCTGGACAATAAATACAATTGCATGGTCATTATAAAGCTTAGATTTTTAAACTGCATAATATCCAACCGCCTTATTTAATTAAATTCATTATAAGAAATTTAGTTTTATAGTTTCGGTATTTTTAAAAAAATATATCATATGTATGAAAAAATTTATCAGTCACACAATCCGTGTAACAATGCTTAGCTTTATGGACAGAGTTTCCTAAAGAATTTTCTCTTGCCGAGCTTAAGTTTCTGGTTCTTGTTCCAATGAGTCCCTTAGGAATAACTGAGTTCCTAATTTAATTAAGAATTAATAGTCCTTTTTGGAGTAATTGAAGCACATCAATCTCCATTATTAACAAGCAGCTTAGAATTATTAAGCATTCTAAACTAACTACTTAATTTATTATCATACTGAATTAAATATATTAAATTTATTTATTTTTTAATTTTATCAATAATTATATGTTTTCATTATTTCAACCTGCCTTACTGGTGCTAATTAATTTACCAAGAAACCTATATATTTTTTCTGAAATATTGATCGTAAAAATGAAAATGACCATTTAAGAATGAAAATCCTAAACTAAAATTTACATCAAAAACATATGTAAACGAACGATTTTCGTTGTTTTAGATAATTAAATTATTAGAAATATAAATATATTAGAAAATTAAAGTTATTATTATGGATTTCAAACGTGTCTCCTATATTTTTATTCTATTTTTGTTTGCATGTTGGTTGAGTGATTTCGGTTCTAGATTGTTTTATTAGAACAGAAATATATGAAATTAAAAAAATTGGACCTATGATCTATTTGCATCCACTAATACATAGAAATATTTGAAGGGGTCGGGGCAAAATAGTGCCAAGCAACATTATTAACAAAAATAAACTGTAGCTGTAGTCTGTTGTACATTACGTAGGACTATATGTCTTTGATGGAAATGCTACCTAAATATGACTATATAGAGCCTCTAGAGTCATATATAGATGGCATTTCCATCATAGACATATAGTCATACGTAATATACAGCAGATTGCAGTAACAGAGTATTTTTGTTAAAAATGTTTCTTGGCACTATTTTTCCCCGACCCCTACATTTTTAATGTCTCTTGGTATTATTTTTAATAATTGGTTTGTCTATATCAGATCAATGTGGTGGGTTAAATAAATAGTGGATTAATTATTAAATTTTCTCACGGTTCTTTCTAATTAATTTCCATAATATTATTTACAGTAATATTATTAACACTATATTACAAATTTATAATTAGTGCCTAAGATCATTGTGGGCATATATATAAATATATATATAATTTTTTTTTTTTTGGAACGAAGTTATTTGCAGTTATAGCCCGAAACTTTTCATTTTTTTTCGTAATAAAAGAAAAATAAGTATGCATAATTTATTTATTAGTACCCCTATACTAATCAAGAGTATTTCTGTTTATTATTTTAATTCTAAACTTGTTTCTACTCTTTTCTTTAAGGAGGCTAGTTGTGGCATCTGGAACTTTCTTATCGAAACTCTTGCTGAAGAAAATAAACGAAGCAAAACAGAAAAGTTTCTAGATGATGGTTAATATTTCAAACCTTGAAAGGGTGGATCGAAAAAAGAATCTCCAGAGCAAGTTCCTCTTTTGCTTACGAAATTTAATACAGTTTAGTTTATTGCAATATATTTATCAATATTTTATGATTGTATGATGTGTAATAAGGCCTGGAATTCTATACAACAAATCTATAAAACTGAGTCTGAAAAATTACAAAAAGTTACTATTAATGTGCTCTAAAATGAGAGCAATTAATGAAAAAAAGTTATATTTTAGCATTAAAACTTTTCGGTATACACACACAAAATGAAAGATTTTTGTTTAATTTCACAATAAATTGATTTTTTTCTCTACATAACTGTTCGGTATTTTGATTTTATTTTATTTCATCATATAATAAGGAGCTATATAGCTTATTCAATGAGCCTGACATCATTCTGTTTTATAAATTTAATCGTCTAAGATGGGCGGGCCATCTGGCCAGAATGGAGGATAGTGAAATCCCCAAGTGGACACTGAAAGAGCCAATATATGGTAAAAGACGGAGAGGAAGACCGAGATCAAGATGGGTGGATGGAGTCGCTGCTGATGCCCGGAGTGTTTTAGGTGTCAATAATTGGATGGTGGCTGCGCGGGATCGTGACAATTGGAGGAGGTTGTTACAGGAGGTCAAGACTCGGCAACGAGTTGTAGTACCAGTTTAGATAGATAGATTTATTTCATCATACATGATCCTCTTTTTTTAAATTTCAATTTGAATCTGCCACCTTAACTGTCACGGAGATAGCAATCGCTGGGCCAACAATTGGGTTATCAGCGGCATCATGATGGCATTTGTAAGAGTTTAGAGTTCCGGGCTTAGCCATTTTTTTTTGCGCACTTGCTCTCTGGATGTTAAATTGTAAGCATCGTCATCGTCGTCGTGTGTGTTTCTCATTTAGAGTCCGCCGCCGATGATTTTTTTGGTACCTCTTGGGTGTCAATTTATTACGATTTTCTGCCTCCTGGGTATGAAATTCATAATTGTTTTGAAGTTTTCTCTTCAATCATCATTGTTTGCTGCTGGCCGCAAAATTCAAGAAGGACGAGCAACAGGTGAAAATTTCCTTCATCCTAGAATCTCCTTTCAATGTCTTTTACCCGATTATCCTCTTTTCACCCTTGCCCGAAATTCAGAATCAGCGTACAGCGTAAGCTTGTAAGTTTCATTAAAGATTTATTTCATTTTTTTTATTTTACAGATCATATAATTGTATTTCCGAGCTCACCAGAGCGAAATAATTTTTTATCCCGTTTTTTACGTTAGTGATATTGATCAGATTAAGTGTATTTTTCCCCTTTTTTCATTTTCACTAAAATTATCGTACAATAAATTTTTCAAAGTAGCAACTTCGAATAATTTTAAGGAATATTTATATCGCATGATTTATAAGAGGTTTAATAAAAATAATATTTTCAGTTCGGTTACATTTATAATGGACAAATACGAGAATGAATATAAATTTTGCAAATACAAATGTTCAAATGGATTTGCATAAAAGTAAAATATCGTGAAGAGTTAAAGGAAATTATTTAATAATTTTTAATGTTTATAAATTTTTGAGGGATTCAATAATTTAATTAATTATAAATAATTATTATTTGAACATGTGCAATTTAAGTTAATAAAAAAATATTTTTCCTGTAAAATAAAATATGTTTATCAAACAAAAATGTTTTTGGCTGCTTCTAATTGCTTATCGGCAAATCACATATTAGTAGAAAAATTCATGAAGTGTTTTCATTCTTCGACTTTTCTTTGAAAGATTTCCTTCTTTTTTTTCTTTAAAAATAAAACAGTTCTCAGTTTTTCAAAGTCTATATTTATTTCTGGACTATAAGCTCCCAGTTTATATAGAAATTAAATATCGATATATCATTTGAAATATAATGTTTCATAGTATCAAATAGTAATTGGCATAAAAAGAGAAGTGCTTGCGGTACTTGAGAACGAGACAGCAATAAATCTAGTGTTGAATAAGGCCAAGAACGTTCTACAAAAATGGAATTGGCACAATCTGGCTCAAGCGCCATTTGGATGTTTTGATGTGTTTTTCAATTATACGAAATTGATAATTCCGAATATATAAATATTTATTTACTTCAAACTTTTATTAAAGATAGTAGTAATATTATAATGAGAATAATATTAAATATTATGTCACCTCTTATAATTATATATATTACATGTAATGTGCTATTTAATTCTATTGCAGTCATTAGGTTATTTTATTATACAGTAAGATCTTACCTTCGACCGAGCTCTGGAGAAAGAAAACGATGTGCAAGAGGAAAATCATCTTCATATTCAATCCGTTTCCTTCATCATGAAGATTTCAGCTGCAGCAAATAATCTGTAATTAAATAAGAGATTAAATCATCTTTAGTTAAAATTGTTTTAAATTGAATTTACTTAATAAATAAAATAATAAAAATATTTAAAAGTGTATTGGTTTGGATAGCGGGACAAAAATAAAAATCTGGGGGGCGCGCAACACACAACTTTTACTTACGAACTTACTTGGATTAGAAATCGACGTGTTTCGATAATATGTAAACGCCATTCCTCAACTTCACACATTTTTCCACATTTAAGTATATACTTAAATTTGTAGATCTCCATAAGTTATAGAGTATCTGTATAGCAAAATTTGGTAATTCTCAGCACTTTTCGGTTCATTATCGCTAATTTATATATGAAGGGACTAATTTCATCAACAGTCGAGTTTTTTTACTGCTTGCTTGTTTTTTACTACGAGTTTTTGCAAATACATCGTGAAGGTGAATCGATAGGTGTATTTACGTCTCTTATGCCTTTCTGGAAATCAAGAACGATTACTGGTCCTCTAAAATCGCTTTATATTGTTTTAAAAAATTTATTATGGAACATAAGTTTCTAGACTAAAATATGCCTATATTAATTATAGACTATTATCTTATACCATATTTTTTTCCCCTGTACATGTTTATTCGATATTTTACACACCTGCGATGCTTTAAAAAGTTTAGCATCACGTATTTACTCTCTAAAGTAACATTAATCTTTTTATTAATAAATAAAATAAAATAAAATAATAAAATAAAAGTTTTTATTTTGATAATACGGTTAATAAAATGTTGGCTGTCATATATATATATATATATATATATATATATATATATATATATATATATATATATATATATATATATATATATATATATACATCAAATACCAAGTTTAATCAAAATCGTTGAAGCCGTTTTTGGAAAAAAAAAAAAAAAAAAAAAAAAAACACGTGAAAATGGGACAAAATTTATTAAGTAAAGTGCCCCCTCCGTTTTGATGAACTTTGGGCTGTCGCATCGCGGGCATATTCATAAATCAAATACCCAGTTTGATCAAAATCGTAAAAGCCGTTTTTGAGTAAAAAAAAACACGTGAAACTGGAACAACATTTATTAAGTACAGTGCCCCCTCCAATTAATCAATTTTGATGAAATTTTGGCTGTCACATCGCAGGCATATACATACACAAAATACCGAGTATGGTCAAAATCGTTACATCCGTTTTTGAGTAAACAAAAAAAACACGGGATAATGAGACAACAGTTATTAAGTAAAGCGCCCCCTCCGGTTGATCAATTTTGATGAAATTTTTGCAGTCATATCTCGGGCATATAAATAGATCAAATACTCAGTTTAATCAAAATCGTTATAGCCGTTTTTGAGAAAATAAAAAAAAAACACGTGAAAAAGAAACAAAATTTATTAAGTAAAGTCCCCCCTCCGGTTGATCAATTTTGATGAAATTTTTACAGTCATAGCTCGGGCATATAAATAGATCAAACACTCAGTTTAATCAAAATCGTTAGAGCCGTTTTTGAGAAAAACGAAAAAAAATTAAAAAGTTATTTAATAAAGTACCCCCTCCCTTTGAGAAATTTTGCTGTCACATCCCGGGCATATACATAGACTAAATACCCAATTTCAGGTCTGTGCGGCTTATAGTTTTTGAGCTAGTCTGTTCACACACACACACACACACACACACACACACACACACACACACACACACACACACACACACACACACACACACACACACACACACACAGACCATTTCGCGGGACTTGGTTAATTGGACTCAGGGGACCCCAAAACGTGTATTTCCGTTAGAAACCGGAAGTCACGATCGCAATACTTTCCTTACTATATATTTAATATGAAGGTAAGTGAAAGTAAAAATAACTGGCCCATATTAATAATATAGTTTTACCTACAACTTTTATGCTTTTCTGAGTTTTTAATCTAAAAACGAAATACGGTTATGAGGCAAAAGAAGTAGAAAATAAATATTTAAAATAATAGTAGAGTATTCGAATTATTTGTTTGTAGCTTACATTACTAAAAGTTATTCTCCATCTTTCAATGAGCAACTTTAGCAATTACTCTCAGGGATTTGTTTGCAGTAATATTACAAACCTTTTTTTTTATCTGACTATAACTTACGATCTTAAATAGGTTCTCATAAAATGTTTGAATCTATATGTCTAGGTGGACATGCTTCCTATCATTAGTAAGAGAAATAAAATAGAGCAGTTTTTTGCATAATTTTTTTTCATTTGAGTAAAATGGTAGTAGATTAGCACGGTGGGTTTTTCTAATATGCACTGGCATAATTAGATTCTATTACAAACAGTATTTCACACAGGATTCCATATATATATATTTTGTGAAATCCACAAATAAGACCGAAAAACATATCCACTATTACTAATACATTTATGAAACTTTTGATTTTAACTGTACCAATATAGAAAGCAAGACATTTAAACAAAATAATAATAACACAAATCACAGAATGTAAAGTGACATAGTTTCTTGTAAAATTTAGATAAATATAATGAAATTAAATTAATCTGTTTCAGAACTACTTGATTACACTAATTAATTATAATCTCCTCAATTTCTTGTTCAATTCAACAATTATTATCATTTTCTCAAAATAATACTTTCGTAGCAACTAAATTGGTAATTAATCTACTTAGTTAAACAAAAAGGATACTAACCTAATTTTATTATTAAAATAAGTGTTTTAAAATTACTTATTGATGTAAAATTACAACAACATGAAAGAAACAATGAGAACACAGATTATTTATAACTTACTGTTAAAAATGTCGATTGAACGATGAGAGCTCAAATAATATCACTTGAAAGTGAATTAATAACCACGTTTAATTATCGAATGTGTGAAGATTTATCGTTGCACATTTGTACTAAACAAAATGGATTTTACATTTTATGGACAGTAACGTATGTCTGTTCTTATTAAAGAAAAAAAAAACTGCTTTGATTTTACGAAGAACCCCTTGTTATTAGAGGTACTCCCCTACTGCAAACAAAAAAAAAGTGGTCTATATGCAAGCTAAGGATATGTTTTTGAAGTATATATTAGTTCCGATGTTTTGTTTTCTTTTATATCTACATACCATAGTAAAAAAGTTTCGATAAGCCATAGGTAATCATTTCCATTTATTTTTAAACATATTGTAATACTGAAACGGTTTAAAATAATTTTACTGGTGTTAAAAAAAAACAACAGAAAATTTCGATTGAACGATGGGAACTCAAATAATATCACTTGAAAGGGAACAGTTAAATGTAACTTTAACAGTGACCAAAAAGTTACTGCATTAGATTGATTAGAGGTATAGACTAGAGGTTATATTGATTCACTAGTCTTTTGCTAGTAATTCTTTTTACTTGGCTAAAGCCGTGGAAGGCTCTAGACTTTTGATGAAATTCCATATTATATGACTATGTGGTAATGATTGTAACCGTACCTGAAAATTCTAGAATTTGTTTACGAAATTACAGAAATAAAATCTATTTTAATTTCTTCCATTATAATATTCTCTATTATAATGTAATAATGCTGTTATTTGAACATAAGATTTGAATTCTTATTCAAACCTTGAGTGTATAATGTTGACTGAAACTAAATAGAATCAGTTTACCGGGAAATCGTTTCTCTTCAACCCCACCCCCCAAACCGAGAGCAATAAAAGGAGTATCCACTCGAAGCCCACAAGCACCCCAATGGAGTAATTGAATCAGGGAAATTCAAAGTAACTCAACCTTTTGAAATTAAATTAAACCTTTAACAAATTAAAACTTCTATAGATTGGATTTCAACAATCGACTGAACTTTTTCATTATAAAACTAAGTATTAAAAACTAAATTACGATACATAAATTAACTGAAGGATTAAAAACACGGGCATCGACCTTTTTTTACATTGTTTGTCACATCTGATGCATTTATATACTGGCGCACTACTGACTTGATATTTTAATTTCAGGTCAAAAAGTAGTGTTAGTGCAACGATATTTTTTAGTGAATCGGTATATAGTATTAGATAGAATTGATACACTTTTAAATTTCACATGCAAACCTCCTGAAAAGAGAACTTTGTTTTGATCTTGTCTGGTAACGATGTGTGAGTCAAATCCTTCTGTTTGAGTTAGATAATAAGAATGTAAGCTTTCTCAATAAAAGCCGATTATCATTTTAATAGATTTTGGTCTTCTTTCATGCCGAAACATATAATTCAAAGTCTTTACTATCTGTATCTACTTCTATGCTACAATAAGAGATATGCGCCGGAAATAATAATTTTTCTTAAAGGAATCTTTTAGTACAAAATTAGAAACTTTTTTTGTCTATTTCATAAATTTGAATTTGTAAACTTGTAGGAATTCTCGAGTGGGTCATTCATTTTTTCCTAGCATTTTACACAGGGCTTGCTCTAATTTTACTTTTTCATTCACTTTAAATCAAATTTACTGAATTTTTCCAATTTTGAATAATTAAGACCTAGAATGAAACCCCCTGATATCAAATAAAAAAAGAAAAACCTAACTCTTTATTTCATTTGAAGGATAGTCTCGTTTCCCACAATTCTTACTTAAATATGACTAAATGGAACTTGTTTTATTTTATGGAAAATATGCGCTTTTTGTAGTTAGAGTTTTTCTATGACATAAGGAAAAAAGATATTCAAGTCTCATCAATAATCTTAAACAAAATTAAGAGGCTAAATACCAATGTCATTTGTTGTTTTGTTTTTCAGATTTGAAAAGTTCCTAAAATCAACTAGTCCATGCAAGAAATTTTCGTTCAGGTAAATAGTTGAGGCGAAACTCGGGGAGGGAGAGGCAAAGCTTAACTCCCATTTATCCGGAGAGGCCCTGGCAGGAGGATATACAAAAAGAGACAGGAAAAGGATGAGTATGGTTTGAAAGTTTTAATAAACTCCGACGAAAACAGACGAGCCATTTATTTAGAACGAAGTGGCTGAAGAAAGAGGAGAGCTTCATAAACAAAAGGTGAGAAAATCTAACCGGGTCTGCATCATTAATATCCTGAGGCACCTCGCAGGTGGATTCATGGGCTAGCCTTCTCCTAATGAATAAATACTTAGCCCGCCACTCTTCAATCATAAATAGCGCCATTTTTTACTTTTTCTCCCCCCACCCCCATTCCCTGGCCAAATCAAATCCAAGCTTTAGCTTTATGTTCGCAGAGGCAATCTCTTTTATAGATATATATATTTCTTTAGGAGGCCAAATAGATTTTTATTCAGGGACCTTTATGATTTATTGCTCCAGTCTCCTTTCAAAATCTTCACGAGTATGGAGTCTGGGAATGGTATGGCTGCATTATTTATGAACCCCGGGATAACCACTTGATCATTACTTTTCCGGGATGATGAAGTTGTGTATACTGCCACTTCGGGATATCTCAAACGGATCTGAGTATGAATGTAGTCGTTATACCAAAATTCTAGGATGATAGTTTAAATTAAAATATGAAAAATGTTATAATTGTATTTTACGATATATTAATTTTCAAATCATCCTTATGGGCATTTTTAAGCAATACCTGGAAGTTTGTAAAAAAAAACAATGTATTCATTTATATGAAACCTTCTTATTTAATTAATAATTATATCAGTTGTCTTATGCCTTTTTTACCCTTCCCTTCAGAGCCTTAACTGCTCCTATACTAGGGAAATTAATCCTAAGTTAAGAAAAAAAAAAAGCATGCACTCGGGGCTTTAACTTAATGGCTTGGTTAATGACATGAGTTGTCAGTGACAAAGCGTATTACTAAGTTCTAACCCGTTCGGCCCCTCCGCGGATAACTATATAGTACTAGCTATTAGTAAACTGTTTTTTTAAAGGATCATACTAAGGTGGTTATTTACTGACAGTATGCAACATCTGCCACCATTACGTTCTGTCAAGCATAAGAAGCAAGTAATTGAAAATTATACAACACAAAAAATAAAAATCATTTCTCAAGGATTTTGTTTCCAGGCTTATTCATCATTACAAATGGTACAAAATAAAACAAATTTTCGAATATTAAATTTATTGTACGTATTAGTTAGGGAACCTATCATCACCTTTTTGCATCAATAGTATTTCTTAAATTTTATTTTATAATAATATAAAATATAACATTATAAAAACAAAATAATATTTTTTAATATTAAATCGCATGATATTCCTCAGTGGATTGATTAGATAAATTATGATTCTTTTTTAATACGTGAGAAAAAAAAATACTATAATCTGCTGTAAAAAAAAAAAAAAAAAAAAAAAAAAAAAAAAAAAAAAAAAAAAATAAAACACAAGGAAAGAGACTTCATAATAAAGATAGATTTCTGGAAGAGGTTTGTTAAAGGATTAGTCATGTAGAAACAGCCGAATCAGACAAAGAATCAGTGTGAAAGAAAGCATATTAAAAATTTATAGTAAATAGAAAAGTATGTAAGCAACTTAAAAAGAATGGATTCGAGTCGAATACCGAGAATGATAATGGGATAGGAAGCAAATGGATCAAAAAAATGAAAGGCCACATATACATACAGGGAATAGATTAAATAGAAGAAAGCGTGGCTGGCCATAGACAGACGAAGAGGACGTGCAGAACAGGAAAGAGTGGAAGAAGAGACTCGAAGAAGAGTTTGGTTGAGGGAACAAATTGTTTTCTAAACATGCTAATTTATATATGCAATTAGCATGTTTTGTAAAATTATATGCAAATTTTGTAAAATTACCACTATCTGCCTTTTTCCAAGCATATTCTGAACATGTTTTGAATTTTATGTTACTCAAAAATATACTTTTTATAATTAAAGTGTGTTATAAAAATAAGAAAATAAAAATTAACACACGAGAGATTGTGATCATGCGTGGATAACAAAGCGAAATGTAAGACGGGCAAACTTTAAAAAAAAAAAAGAAAGGTATTTTTTTTTAGATACTATAAGGCAAATTGGGATAGGATTCGAGGCCTCAGTGCCGATGTCCAATGAAAATTTTAGCTACTATTTTCTTTACTTTGGAGAAATTTCCCATTGATTCTGGTTGCGTTACAGAAAATAGTTATCCGAGGTAAACGATATAAAGGTGAAAGATTCCAACATTTCTTCACGTATTTATAAAATGAAATGAGGTGTATCATTCTAAAAACTTACATACTATATTTAATTGGAAAAAAAACAACACTTATGTTTCAAAGAGTTTATTTTTTATTTTAATGGCTGGATATTTGTTACCCCCCTTCTGGTGGAAGTGGATAAATTAATGAGCTTAAGAGTTACATACTCAAAGTGTCGGATAAATGGAAGTTGGCTAAAAGCAACTTTTGTAAACAAAAGCTGAGAAAATGGGCTAGAGTTTCCAGCCATTAATATACCTGAGACGGTATGAAAATAGACCGCCAGGGAGCTTGCCCCCGGTCGGAAAAACTCAGCCAAGGGAAAAACGGCCTTTTTCCGAGGGCCTAATGAATAAATGGAGGCGGGGCTCGGACCGGCAATAAATTACTGTAATGAGCTCCCCAGCACCTCCTCAAAGCTTAGTGTCCCAGCTGTCGTCTTCCTTCTTCTTCCTCACTTCATACCTCATCAACTACTGTAACAGCAGCTGCAGTCAGTGGCATATAATTATCTATTGTTTTCTATCCTGTGAAAAGAAATTTTGTAGATCGTTAGTAAAATACGGAACCTAGGTTTGGAAAGATTCTCAATGATATTATCGTCGGAAATCAGATTTTCTGCCACCCATCAAGATGTCAAATATTGGGGGATGGTTTTTAAATTTTGATATAATTTTAAAAAGTAAACAATACACTAAATTCTTGTTAATGGTTTAAGCTTCGAATGTTCCCTGTTTCTTTTCCGAAATTTGCCGATAAATTTCTCTAGTAATCTATTTTAATACCGAGAATAAAAAACTGGAAAATCTAAGAAAAAAAATACGGGAAAAACACCGGATAACCAACTCCAGATAAACATGATTCTTTTTCAAATTTCCAATTTTCTATTCGACGAAACGAGGTTTGGTTATCAGCGCCTACTACCATGTACTTACTTCGTACCAGCTCCATGGATCTAGCTGATACTAAGTAAGTACATGGTAGTAGGCGCTGATAACCAAACCTCGTTTCGTCGAATAGAAAATTGGAAATTTGAAAAAGAATCATGTTTATCTGGAGTTGGTTATCTGGTGTTTTTCCCGTATTTTTTTTCTTAGAATTTCCAGTTAATTACTTCGTATCAGCTCCATGGATCTAGCTGATACTTCCAACTCTTTAATGGCTGCTGTACCTGTTTTTTCATATAAATTTAATGATACATAATTCAAATAATGCGTAATAATTAATTGCAGGTATTTTAAAATATTGTGACGGAAGAAACCATAGAGATCTATATGTACGTTAGAGGCCGGGATCGGGAATGTTGTGAGCAAGCGACTGTAGAGAATAGTCCATCCAGTTCAGTGGACCAAGAATTAACCTGGTCAGCGAAGAATACAGTTACTTTTTGGTCACTGTTAAGTTACATTTAACTCTTCCGTTTCAAGTTATATGATCTGAGTTCAAATTTTTCTTTCGACATTTTCTGTTGTATTTTTACACCAGTAAAATTATTTAAAACCGTTTCAGTATTAAAATATGTTTAAAAATAAATGGAAATGATTGCCTGTGGCTTATCAAATCTTTTTAATATGGTATGTAGATATAAAACAAAACAATACATCGGAACTAATATATACAACAAAAACATTTCCTTAGCTTTATAAGCACCACATTTTTTGTTTGTAGTAGGGGAGTACCTCTAATAACAAAGGGTTCTTCATAAAATCTAAACAGCTTTTGTTTTAATCGGAACAGACATACGCTAGTCTCTTTAAAATGTAAAATCCATTTTGTTTTAGTACGAATGTGCAAGGACAACTCCACCGACATCCGCTAATTAATCGTGTTAACGGAGATATGTTCTATGTGGGATTCACTATGAAGCAGGCATTTAAATTAGTAAGCCCAGTGAAAGTTGTGTTTCTCGATAAGTGAGAGGTTTTCGTGAATTATTTCTTCACCTCTCTGATTAACCAATGATTTCATTCCTACAAGGAAACTTCTACACTAGGCAAGCATTAAATCCCTTAAATGGGGTTGAAGTTTATTAATCACCAGGATGTTTGATGATTGACTCCGTTTTGTCAAAAAAATGCGGAATGGAATTTCCTTACTGGAACTTTTTTCATAATTTTTATCAGTTCTTAATGTTCAAAAACTGGGAATAAACTGTGCAGTAACAATTAACCCTTTGCTTTCGGCAGCGTTTCGGACGTTACATACCGGCAACTCGACCCAACTTAATCACGAAAACGTACACCCTGAAAACGTAATATTATACAGTAAAATCTTAGAACCAAGTAAGGAATTGTAATGAAATTTAGGTTACATGTATTTGTGAAGCTTCAAGAAAACATAGTTACAAAAAAATTTTTTTTTTAATTTTGTATTTTTTTTTTTTATAATTTCATTATAAACATTTTTCATAATTAAGAGAACCGGAGCGGATAACGATGGAAATCCCTTAGATTTAACAAAGGTTTCGCCGTTCCTTATATAAAAAAGCATAAAAAATCTGATTGGAGAAGTAAAAACAGTTAAAAAATTACGAGATGAGACCCTTTTAGTTGAAGTTTTCTCAGATATCCAATCAGAAAAGCTCCTAAAATTTGAAAATCTACTTAATAACTTTCCGGTTAAAGTAGAAGCACATGGGAAACTAAATCAAAGGTAAGGGATTATTTGGTGTCCCGAGAAATAAATGATGAATAAAAACCACAAAATGTAGCCGATGTTAAAAGACTAACGTACTTTAAAAATAATGAAAAACACCGCGAGCCGCGACCGTAATTTATCACCAAAAGCGAAATATCCTGTAAATAGTTTTTACGATTTGTTTATGTCCTTAAATGTAAAAAACTGAAAATTATTTGCATTGCCTCCGTAGCGGAGCCCTCGAGTTTGAAGACAAACTTCAAATGGCTACGCTCCGGAGACCTCGAGTGAAAAGGGTTAATAAAGAATAACTTAGAGAAATTAGAAATAACAAATACAAATTTCTTCGTTATAGAAATATTTTGCATTTTGTGTCATTCCAAATTTTTACTGTACCTCACTGTATGAAAGAGTGTAGAAATTCCTTTCGGGTGATATAGTTTTCAGCTTGAGTGTTCATTAAAAATTTGACTTCTATAATTTCGGCCAATTCTTTGACGTACTTAGGGGACTGCAAACTTTTTCAGTCGAAAGGAAATTTTACACTCTTTCATAGATACAATTATCTCTGTCGTGACCGAAGCATTCCACTTTCCTAAAGATATGGAATCAATTGTTGACAAGGAGATTGGAAGGAGGAAGTAATTCACTAAAAAAACTTCCTATTAACGAAGAATCATTTTTACTATGGTGCAACAAGAATTCAATTTCTTGAAAAGTTTTTGCGCAATTCGTTATTATTAAATTAAAAAATAAATAAATAAAAATAGAAACCTCGCACCTTCTTAAAAAACAGAGAAACGGACTTTACTCCGTTTTTGTTGAAAATATTAGTAAACGTCAAATGAACCTTTTTATAGGAAATTATGTCTAGAATGTTTTTTACAGAGTTTGTGGATTAAGAACTAAATCACTCTGTATAATTTATTTCTATACATTATTTTATTTTATGTTGGTTGTAATGGAAATAGTCTATTTCTTCCATAACCTGCACATTGAATTTGATTCACTGAAGCTCTTTAGAATAATAATTTTAAAAACTGTGCCACAATAATTACTATGATAGGGATTTAAGGGTATATTTATGTACTCATTGGCTTTTCCTTAAAAATAACTTCTCAAAATAACTTCAGAGTAATAAGTAAAGCGGTAATTCATGTATGCATAATAAGGTCTGAAGGAAGTAATGATTACTAGGAGGTTAACTGGAAACAAAACATTGTAAGTTGACGGGACCAAACTCATTTAGTCCAGTGAGATTATTTATGGTTTCTTCAATAGCACGCGAGCTTTTTTTCTTCATTACTTGCAAAATCTTAAAATTTTAACATGCCAATAAGGAGATTATTTCAAGTTTAAGGTATGTGATTATCTCTGCAGAATTATTAATATGCATTTATAATAAAATCAACAATGATATTTATGTCACATTTCCAAAGTTTGCTTTTAAATAATGAAAAAGATTTTCAAAATGATAATTTTTTATAATTAGCCTTGTAATTGTAGTTATAATAGTTATTATATCAAATTAAAAAATAACAATAAGGTACAGGTTCTTGAAAGTTGATTTCTATCTTTTTTTATGCCACTAATTATTATGCTAACAATTATTATAACTTATCCTACTAATGCCAAAGAATATCCATTTTCCTGGAAATATGAAAATATAGTGTTACTAGCAGACCCGGCCACGCGTTGCTGTGGCTCAGTAGTTATATCCTAATATTTTTAAACAAATACAGTAATACCATTATTCATTGATAAAGATGAAAACCTTTCTGCTAATCAAAATCCAATGTGATTGAGAATAGAGCATTACACCATTTAAAAGTATTTGGTAAAGAATATAGGAACGTTAAAGTTTTTATTTTTTACATCTCATACTTCAATGAAGTTTGATTAAAAAGGAGCTGGTTGTGTTTACGACTCAGAGAGCTGCCAACACTATCGCCCTTTTTTTATGGATCGGTATAAACTAACTCGAAATGGCTATATTTTTCCACTAATTTTAAAAAGCATGACTGAAGTAAGTTTTGATAACCTCAGCCATTGATCTATTGATTATTGGCCTAACACTACTTCAACTTGGTATTGTTAGTTTAACAACGGGTTAAATTTTGCTCAGGGTCATGCCAATCTTGGTAAACGCGTCATATATGTCCTTTTGATAGGCGTTTTTCTCAATTTCTTTGAGACCTCGATTTCCCAACCCTTCGGCTAATAAGTGTTCGGTAGGAGGGTGGTGTGTTGAAGCTTTTAATTTAGCAATATATTTGAGTGATAATAAATCTCTTCTTAAAGAGGTTTTTACATAATACAATTAAGAATTTTTATTTATTCAAGTACTAATTTGTTCAAAATGTTTTGGGTTAACCTGTTTTTTTTTTGTTTTTTTTAACACAAACCAAAGATTTGATGGTTTCCACACACGTGAGCAGGCGATACCCATTTCCCACGTGAGTTATGCCATTGCCCAAGGGAAAAACACGGATTTTCAAAGTCCAAGTGGACATTGTTTGCCCTTGGGATTTGTTTATGGTCATGGCAAAAGCCAAACGAATAGGATATTGAAGCCTTTTAAATTTTATTGAAAATTCTGTCGGTTCCAAGGGAATAGGTGGCAACAGGGCGATATCTCCTGTAAACCTTCCAGGTAACATTTTTCCTTCAATAACATTTCCTGTGATCCTTTTAATGACCAAACGTGTACCGTTGCACAATTGAGATGGATTTAAGTTACGAAGAAGAATGATCGGTGAGCCAATATTCAACTGGAGATTGTTTGGGTGTATATCCAGGGAATTAAAAAATTCAGATGGGAAATTTACGGCTTCGTTTACATCTAGAACATTGTCAATTGATTTATGAAGTTTATTTCATCGAAATCAACATTTTTTGCTGCCAAAATAGCACGACTACCCAGCCACTTATAGTCCAAATAATTGTTCAAAATATCAGGAAAGACACTTTATATTTCGTAGACAGTTCATTTTTCGTCTCTACAACAGTTCAGAAATTTTCTGGCAATTTGATAAATTTTGAATTTCGATACAGCTAGCTCTATTTCACCGTTTCCAATATAGAGCAATTGTTTAAAAAATATATCTGCCGATGGATTATTTTGCAGTAGTGCTCTCATATTTATGGCGGATAAATCTGAAACTTGAGGTTACCCAAATAACAATTATTCCTGTTCAGTAGAGGTGTAATAATCATTAAATGTAAAATTTAAAAAATGCCGCGATTTGTAATCCTTTCTTAATAAACAATCATTTAAAGATAAGTAAATATCATTTCCAATAATAGCCTACTTTAAATTAAAGAAAGGATTAAAATCTTCGCTAACATTTCTTAAATTTTACATTTAAAGATAATTACAACTTAGGAAGTAACAGCCTCTATTCGATTGGGATTAAATTTTCTCAACTTTAAATTATTGTTGATAAAGGAGGAATTACAAATCTTCACTGACATTTTTTAAATTTTACATTTTAGATCTCGGGATAAAAATGATAAAAAGGTTTGGTAAAATAAAAAAACACTGTATTTAAATAACAACAAAACGAATAATGAAAATAAAGAAACTTCTGTTAAATAAATTAACTGAAAATATAATATTAAAGTCTTAATTATGCAGTTCTTTAGCAAATCACAAAGTATCCCACAACACCTAATCAAAACACACCCTTTTTGTGAGGGAGTTTTTACGACTGGTTACCCGCAGTGTAGCCAATTGACTAATTTTCACTAATTTTGGCAACACTGACTCCCCAAGTCAGGCTTCTATTAGGTTACACCTATGACAGTAGGTGCTGTTACAACATTTATAGAGTATTATTTCAAATAATAGCCTAATTTAAATTATTAAAATGCATTTACTATACTAAAAGTTGATATCAGGGTGGGCCCAGCAAAGCGTTTCAGCGCTTAGCTAGTAATTTAATTTAAATACAAATAAAAAAGGAAAAGGAAGAAAAAGTACCTACACATTTGAGTATTTATTGTAACCTTTTCTTGATTTATTTATTCTTTAATGAAAATTAACAATAAATACAAATTTGTATTACTATTTGTCTGTGGAAAATAATAATATATGAAAAATAACTGCACTCACATAACGCAATATAAAATTATAATAATGATAACCTGTATTACAATAGCATGCTTATAAACAAAAACATTATGAAATCGACATACATATGACGCCATGTTAATAAATCGAAACACGACCTACTGTATTTGCAATAATTCGCTATATAAGAATTATTTTGATCACTAATCAAGTTAAAAACTATCCGGTCCGATAAGTTGGCCAAAACTATATATATTGAGCCAAATTTCATTAAAATCGGTTGATTAGTTTCTGAGAAATAGAGAGAAAAACATCGGGACACGAGATTTTTATATATATAAGGATGGACACAAAATAAAAACCAACCGAAAACTTATTTTTGAGGGGTCACCTATGGTGTAGTGGTTTGACATGGCAATCTACAATACTAAAGGTCGCGGGTTCGCGTCCGACGGTTACCCTAGGATTTTTAATGGGAGTAAAAAATCCTTGACTATGCCGTCCCTCGGATAGGACGTGAATGGAGGTATCGAGCCTGTACGATGTCAGGTAATCGTTAAAGATCCCTATCCTAATTATACATGGATAGGCAAAATTTAGGACTCCCACTGTAGCATCGTCCGATTAGCCTTAGTGGCATAAAGTGACGTCAAACTAGCTTATTTTTGAATATAAACATTGAAAATATTAAAATAAATAGACTGTTATAACTAATACTACTTAGAAAATTGTCCCGATATAATAAGAAGTCTGGGAAAATCCTAAATCAGTGCACTTAATGGAGAAGTATTCAAGTACCATCCAATTATGATTTTTCTTTTTGAGAAGAGGAATACCAATTAACGAAAAAAAAAATTAATATTTCTCGGAAAAAAAACTCTTCCCGAAAACCATTAAATGATTCCCTTTTCTTTCCTGTTTTTTATTTTTTGTATGTATTTTTTTTTGTTTAGAACGTTATGCTTAACAGACAGGCATTAAATTTCTTTTCATGTTTTTGCATTTAATTCAGTTCAGGGCCATTGAAGCGTTGAGAGCTTTTAACTGTCCAATCAGTTGAAATATACCTTCCTCCGAACAAAGCAAGGCACTGGAGGATTCCACTACTAACAGTTACTTGTAAAATTGGTATTATTAATTATATTAAAAATCCATTAGAAGACAAGTTATATAAGTACGTAATTACTTCTTAACTACAAGCCATCAAACTTCATTATATATTTTATATACACATCAATTTAGCTAAGTACCAACATACTAAATAGTGAGTCCTATGTAATATTATCTCATTGCCCCTAGCAGTATATGGGAAATGTACATAAAAAATGTGTTAACTTGCAAATGGTTTGGTAAACTAATCTTTTTTATTTTTTATTTGTGTAATGCTAAGCATGGACAAGTTTTCAAACAAAATTAGGAAAATTTTATAAAAACCTTGAAATGTCAGCAATGGTTTCTTTTCTTCATCACACTATTATACATTATTTAATCATGAATAAAAGCCTGATGGTTGAGCTTGATCTCTATCAAATAGTTGACCAACACTTTTTCCTTTCAAATTATTGAACGAGGCCAATTAAATTTACTTATGTTAAAGGCTCTTCAAATATAAAAATACTCATTTTTTTTAAATCAGCAAGCTTTCTTGACACTATATAAGCTGGAATTCCACAATTAAGTATTTATGGGAGATTAATTAAACATAACTGCGGCTAGAGAGGTATGCCTGGTCACCTCTGACCGCATGGCCAATATACCATTCGAGCATTCTCATACCTTATGAGCGCCCCGAAGATATTTTTAACAGGTTAATAAACGTTTACACAATAACAAAAAGAAATGTAACATTTTTATAAACAACTAAAAGAATTATTATAAACAAGTATATTCAGATGTCTAATTTAGAATATTCCAAAACAAATTTACAATTTTCCACTTCAAATTAACATTTTTCCAAATCAATTAAAGTTGTTTATAGGGTATTTTATTTTTTAAATTCCTTAGAAGTAGTATGTATCAACAATTATGATATTGTTCATTTGTTTTATAAAAATCCTTAGATTGATTTGAAAAAATCTAAATTGAAATAGAAAATTCTAAATTTGGTTGCAAAAAATCTCAATTTCATTTGGAAAGTTCTTAAATTTTTGAATCGAAAAAATTCCAATTCCATTTTGAAAACTCTACATTAGTTTTGGAAGTACTACAAATGTTATCAGATTGTATTTTTTTTTCTTAAATTATAAGCTCAGTTGTTAAAAACAAAGAATGAGAATAGTTTTTTCTGTGTATTTACACCTTTTATAATTTGCTACCTTAATTATTTCTGATGAATTGTTCCTCGAAATAAAGACATTCTTAAAAAAAAGCATATGAGTATTGACAAAAGCCTATACCACTAAAACTATAAAGGGTCTTGGGTTCAGTACTGTATAATCAAGTACTATTTCTGGGCCAGAGGATATGAGCAGAGGAGGCATGCAAGGATATGATTTGACCGTGATCTCGTTCATTTCATTTAAGAGTACCAGCATTATAAAGGCTTTGCGGCCGCAGGGTCTCTCGGCCACCGAGACGATCAATCTATGAAAATGTATTTAAGATACCTTGCCAACCCAGATTCCAACTCAGGGACTTGAGCCCAGTAGCTCAATGCCTTACCAATTAAACTAAACAGCGAAAAAACCGGTGGACCCTACATTTTTCGCTAAATATGTATTTAAAGTACGATCTGAGGGCATTGTTTGTTTTTTTCGGGTTAGATAACAGTTAGAAAAACTTTCATTTCAATAATCCCGAACAAAGTCCTTTAATGCCATAGAAATAATAAAGATTTCCACATTAGTTCACCTGCAGTTATTGTGTAGTTACGTTTCATTTTTAAACTCAGGTTCATTTTCGCACTTTTTTTTTTTAAGTCATTTGGTTTTCTTCTTCTTATCGTGTTTGCTGGGCTCGTACTCGTGGGCAGTAAACGACTGCTCGGGCTCAAGAACTGTTCTCAGACAAATCGAAATTTTCACTATTTGCTTCAGATCATCGGGTTAGAGTGTGGAGAAGGCCTGGACAGCGATTAGCACCGTGCAATATTTCCGAAAGGGTGCCTTACGGTGGTGGGTCTGTGACGGTTTGGGGTGTGATCACTTTAGTGGCGAAGACTGATCTCCATCTGTTCCAGAGAGGAAATCTAACTACTCACAGGTACATATACGAAATTCTAGAAGAGTATGTAGTGACATTCGCCCCTTTCAAATGTGATTATTTCATGTTAATGCATGAAAACGTGCGGCCATATGCTGCAAATGCGGTATCGACTATCTTAATGAAGTCAGTATACGCACCCTACAGTGGCCAGCCCGAAGCCCCGACCTTATTCCCATCGAACACCTCTGGGATGGGGTAGGGAGGGCCATCCGAAGGCGACTCGATCTTCCAATGGACCTTCAACACCTCAGAACGGTGTTAGTGGAAGAATGGGACGGCATCGAAGAGGAAAGAGTTGCCAGCTTTATCAGCAACATGGCGAGGAGAATCAAGGTTGTGATACAAGGAAGGGAAGGAATCACCCGTTATTAGAAAAAAATAATAGTAACAATAACAAAAAAATTAATGAAGAAAAATTGCCGAAGAATATTTTATTCATTTATACGAGTTTGGAGGTTTTGAAAATAAAATTGTTTTTCTTTCCATGTATTTCTTGTTTTTCGATATGTTTCCATCTTTTACCTCATATGATGTATATTTTACTTGACAAATACAGACAAAATTAAATTATTTGCACAAGGAAGAAAAAAACGACGAAATTCCAGGTGCGCCGGTTTTTTTGCTTTTTAGTTTAGATACCGCGCTTCCTGCAGCAGATAACTACTATAGGTAATATTTTGCCGTGGTTCATGCAACACAACCTAACTTGGTTATGGCATCTTTCGAGAAGAATAAAAAAACTGATTTATTTCATTATGAAATACCTCCTCTACAAGTTTGTGGTTCATTTAAAATATTTTATATTCAACCTGTAAATTCGACAGTGGTGGAATACTGAATTAGGCTGTTTTCGATCGGTGAAATCTGTGAAGTAAGTAAGTAATCCTTTTTTCTCGAAAATTGAGTTAGGTGGTGTTCCACGAACCACGACGATATTTAAATAATAAGGGAGCAACTAGTAATTCATAGAAGCTTTGTTAATAATTTCATCAGAGCCTATAATAAACTATTAGGAACTATTGGTTCTGTATATTTTAATCGGTACTACTTCCCTTATGATAAAAAAAATAAATAAATAAACAATTGTAATACTAATATATCTCTGTCGTGATAACGTAAACATAAATAATCCCATAACTTTGACACAACTGATAATGACAAATGAAGAATTAAAATGGCCAGAAATGACAACTTCCATCAATTCCATTGACCTCTGATCGACAGATTGTCATTTCGATTTCAATCCGACTTTGATGCAGAATTATTGCGAATTGATGGGATGACCTGAAGCAGACAGGGAACCTAATTGAATACACACAAACGATACTCTCTGTCAATGTTGTAATGTCCCAGGAACAAAGAGAGAAATATACTTTTGAGAATGATATATTTTAAGATATCTGAGTATCGTATCCTAATTAAATTTACTTTTGTCGGCGATTTCCCTTTCTTCTCCAATCAGCAAAAGGTTGATGAAGCAGATGTCAATTAAAAGCGAAAGTGAAAGACAAGCAAGTGTCACAAGTAACTTTACAAGGAAGTCTCCTATAACTTGCTAAAAAAAAAAAAAGCATCCTCTGATCTTTATTTTTGATGGTACCGATTGGTTCCTAAGATAAATTACGATTACTAATTTAATAAATCAATTAGAAACTAACCAATATTATCCAATTCAATGTTAAACCTTTTTCACGTCAAGCGTTCAATTTATTTCGAAACAAATTCTTTAACAAATTTTTATTTTATTACTCCACAACAACTCCAGCAAAATAATCGTCAATGTCAACCTCTTATGTACCCTTTCACCTTTCTATAAATATTCTTAAGTAATGTAATAATTAGACACATGATAAAACCAAATTAAAATGATAATGTTTTGGGAATAATTAAAATAGTCATTTAACAATGTTAAATGGTAATTACATATTAATTACTGAACCAAATAATTCAAAGTATCACTTGACCTCTGTTCAATTATAGCTGTTTATTTATATAGCACTTTGATGGGACAGCTTCATCATGTTATGATTTAAGTAATACTAATTTTTTAATACTAAAATAAAGCTGTCCGTATAAATATGCAGTCTTAGTCTGTCAGGAAATATGCTGCCAAATTACTATTGAGTTAGGACTATTATAAAAACAGATTGAGTAGAAAAAGACCATAACATTAATTATTAATTATAGTTTTTAGCAGATTTCCTTATTTTTTTGCGTTATTGTTTTTTCTGTGCCTCGTTACATTTAAGCTTTCTTGATTTATTTTAATCTTGAAATACAACAGATATGCTGTAATATGAGAGGTAAATAAAATACTTTTAAAATGCACTTCTAATGACGCTGGTAGGGACCTACAACAGCATATGCCTCTTTCTGTCTCTATTTACCTACCTTGCAAAAAAATGAAATAAACATAATACAAATAAAAATATCAAGGAATTCCTTAGTATCAAGTTCGTAAAGTATCAATAGGAAAAATAATGTTAAATATCAAACTGAGTAAAATAATTTTAAATTAAAAATGACTGAGAAGAGAGTGTATTCGACGTTGAAATTGTACGTTTGAAATGCAAAACCCGAAGTTATAAACTGCGAGAGTTATAACATAAGTTGTAAATTCGTTATATTTTTTATTTATTTATTAATTTTTTGTTTATACTCTGTAAAGGTTAAACGAAAGGGAGCGCTTAAATACAAATAGACTCTGTAAAAAACGTACAGTAACAACGTATATAATTTTAATTGCACTATTTTATACAAATTTGTTTTATCCTCAGACTTTTATTTGAACCTGTCGCAACTAAGAGGATATTAACAAATGTGATATAAACTATTGCATGTTAGCAGTTTGAGGCATAAGGGGAAAATAGTGTCCAACAACACATCATCCCGGTCTTATTTCAGGAGATGAAATCTCTCATCCAACTCCTTTTTATTCTCCTCATAAAAGGTATATCATTAATAAGTTGAGACCCTCCTGTTGTTATGTCCGCGCAATTTGATATGAAAGCAAGAATAGAGGGTTCTTATTTGTTCGTCGATAATTGTTAATTGTAAGTCGGTATGTAGTGTTTTGTTAGTAACGCGCAAAGGAGTGTTCGTTATTAGTCGTAAAACTTTGGATTGAAAGGTTTTTAGTTTTTGCGTATCTTTTTTGCTGAACCATAAATTTGTAAGCCGTATGTCCATATTCAGTAAATATGTTCATGCATAATGTTTCGGTCTGATTTTCAATTTTGATGATAGTGAGTATAGTTATTTTCAGTCGCTTGTTTGATGGCTGTCTAACAAATTTTAAAATTATTTTATTATGATATTTTGCTTTATTTTTATGGTATTTTAGAGCAATCTGGAATTTATATATGTAACATATATATCGATTGTTCGAAAATATCTTGAATGGTACAAACTAGAATCGACTCGTATTATTAGATGAGACTACCGAAATTATTATTATTATTATTTTCACTCCGTTTTGTTGAATCCTCAAATCGAAAATCAAAAACCAAAAAAAAAAAAAATCTCGCATCCTATTTAGTTCATGACTTAGGTATAATTTCTAGGAAGTCCTATGTCGTCTATAATTGCTAGAAGCTTTATATTTTGGTCATACCACTTCAAACAAATTCTTTCACCTTTAGCGGACCTTACATGATCAATAATATTGTCAATATCAGCATTGTCAATATATTGTCAATACTGTCGTTTAGCGTTGAGGGCCCACCGTCAATATCGCCATCAATACCCAAATTTTCACCTTACACGATCAATATAATTGACAATACCATACTGTATTGTCAATATTAATGATCGTGTAAGGTCCGCTTTTAACTAATCAATTAAAAATATTATTTAAATTAAGTTAATATTTAATTTTAATTATTTTATTTTTGCTTATTTTAGGTACAGATGATAAGGAACTCCTTAATTTTTTTAAGGAGTTCCTTATCATCTGTATTATTTTATTATTATCCTTAATCTCTGCATTTTTTTAATACCCTAATTTCTCTGAAAGATGCAGAAGAGGCATTCTCTTATCCTTGACCCTACCGTTGAAATCAGAAGTGCAATTTCAAAGTATATTTTGCACGTCGCACAATATATCATTTCTTATTTTATTTTAAGACTAAAATATAATCAAAAAGCTTTATTTTACACAAAAAGCAACAGCAACAATAAAACCTAAACGAAGGTAGTCTCCTAAGATACCTAATATTTGCATTCGCAGTCTTTAGACCTCATCGCCTTCTTCAGAGCGCATTTTGAAAGTATGTTAAGCACATAAATATACCTTTTTCTTTAATATTAGGGATAGCTTAAATTGTAACTATAGCGTAGCAAAAACAACAGCAATTCCTGAAAAAAGGAATTCTGCTAAAATAACCAACAACTATGATGGAAAAAAATGTTTATAAGTACCTAACATATTTTTTCACATATGACTATTTTCGACCTTGTCTTAGCTGGACAAAATATTAACACACAAAAAAAAAAAAAATGATACGTGATGATAAACAAGTTCCAAAAGACGGAACCTAGAAGAATGCCAGCTGGGAGCTTTAAACGAGATCTGAAAAAGTTAGCCGGGGCCATATCGTTAATTTATGTCAGGGCAAGTAATCTAGATCCCCAGCAGTTTGGGTCCCCAGAAAATGAGCCTCATTTCAGATTATCTCTTCTTTACTTTGTTATCACATTGGACTTTATTTTAACTTGCTAAGTCAATTACTAAATTGGGTCTTTTCGAAATGAGTGCCATTTCATTTCACCTGAATTTTAGTTAAATTTCAAAACATTTTGTAAAGCGCTTGGATTTTTACTTTGAAAAACTCATTAATCAGCCGAATAAGCTCAATTGAAGGGAATTGAAATTGTTGATGCAGTGACAGATGACTCATTGTTCACTTTTTCGAACTCATTAAATTAGGTGGTGGGCCATTCTACACTAAACCCATCCAGTGGAAGTTCAAATTGACACCCTCCCCCTTCAGATTCTTATAAAAATTGGTAAAATTAAATACATACAGAAATGAGAAAAAAAAAAAAAAATTTACACTTTTCCAACCAGTAGTTTGAGAATTATGGTCATTTGAACTTTTGAGATCTTTGAAGTTACGATGAATACTTGTGCACAATACCATCTTGTATGTGTTAGGATATTTAAAATGTATCCATTGTAGAATGAGGATTTATGGAGCTGCAGCATTCAAAATTTATTGATTTACTCTACATTTTTAAAACATTTAAAACACATTTAAAACATATTCCACGTTGTAAAGCAGTCATCGAAAAATGTCTTGAACAAAAATCTGCATTCAACTGGCCTAATCAGCCATATAACCATTCAACAAGTTCATTGAATTTGCCACTAAATATTTCAGTAAAAAAGAATATCATGCCTTGATCGAGTAACGATTTCGCAAAACTTCCTAAAAATTACAATTCAGGGTGATTAATGTTGTAATTTCAAGAAACGTAAAACTTTAACACAAAAATATGCTAACATGCTGGCTGTAAAAAGATGCTGAATGGCTGGTGTCGATGAGTCATGTTATCATAATCCCACATCTTGTTTTATTTAAGATTGCCGTTACTACGAACATTTGTATTTAGGAGTTGTGAAAGCGAAATGATCGCTTTCCAATGACAAAATTCCGGGTCAGACCTAGTGACTAATGAAAAATGTTAAAATGATGCCAGATATATTTCATACCCTACAATTTTTTGAAACACATAGAATTCAGGTTTATTTCGAATTTATTCATTAAAATGGATACATAGAGGTGATGAGGAGCAGGAAGAAGGCAGACGGAGGCAGATTGGACTCCAGAGCTCCCTGCAAATTGCGGAGAAGGGAGTGATAAAACTGAATAGAAATCCTTGGATAGGCATTTAGCCAACAATGGCCTCCTCCTCAAAGGACTAATGAACTCCTCCTCCTTCTGTCGCTAATTAATTTAATGCCTTTCCTTCTATAAAACATTTAATCATTATTTCCCATTGCTAGGTGGGGTTGGAGTGGCTGGTGGGGGGGGGGGGGGCGTTTTGTTTTCCAGCCGGTTAAATGCTAACTTATTCATAAAAGTGGCGGAGAATGGATTCATCTCCACAATGGGCTAGGCATTGAAGGTTGCCCAAGATAAATAGTGTCATTTTCAGCAGAGCCCGGTGTCATTCAGCGAATGGGGGATTGTGTGGTTGGGAGCAGGGGAAAAGGTAAAATTCTGTCATCGTCCACATATATTTAACAGCCATTTATCATATTCCAATGTTTTAAATGGAATAGATATTAAGTATAGTAGTTAATTTTCCCGCAAATTATATTAAGGAAAAATAATAAAGTACCCAATGTTTTTATATTTTTAACCATTACTTAAAAAATATCTGTCACCCCAGTGAATAAGTGGTTAAGTAACAGGTTTTCATAATCAAGTGTTGAAATTTCGTCAAAGATACCAAAATAGTGTCAGATGATTGTGGCCATTAAGCCTACTGAATAAATCTTATAAGTAATGAGCTTTTTCAGCCTTTTGAAAAAAAAAATTATATTAACGGATATAAATATTATGAGAAAAAAGTTTGTATAATTAAAAATAAAAGTGTTGAAAGTAGCCATTAGTTAGCTAGTAAATTAATGTTGACTAATACTAATTTTAAACAATATTAGAAAAAAAAATACAAATATTTTTTCAACAATATTGTAAATCGTTAAATCGCTGAATAAAAAAAAACAAAGCATATGATTTCAAATCCCAGACCGTTTGTTGGAACAAAATAAGCGGTTGGAACGAACTGTTTGCGTCTAGATCTTTTGAGGCTGGTCCACGCAGACGTGGAATTGTCCACCTTGTTCTGAAATATTCTAGACCTGACCATTTACGATTGTATATAAGGCGCGACTGACTGAACAAGTAATATAAGTCTGCGTCTTGACTGCGTAGCTCCAGTCTTATGATTGTGTGTTATAACGTTATCATTTTTGTAACCTGCTCAAGTATTTAAGTTTTATTAATTCGTTGGCATTGATAACTGTATATTTTTGTTGAATAAATATTCTTTAACCCACAGAAGCGTTTCAATATACATGTTAGGAACTATAAGAGACGTTTTTTATATGACTACAGCAGGTAAATGAATTACTAGAATAGCTATAGAGAAACATGATTATAACAAGTAGCTACGTATATATCACTGAAACGGTGGTGAATTTTTAACCACACATTCCAAATTAGGAATTTATCTGACAATGAAAACATTAAATAAATAAAATATTCTTAAAAAAAAAAAACTGTTTCAATTGCAAAAAAATATTGAAAAGAAGAACGTAATCTGGAGGCAGAGTATAAGAGACTCTGATTCCGCGTTGGTCGGAAACCGTACTGAGTCTGGCGGATTCCAAAGAGGCATTAGGCACTGTGGGAAGGGAACGATAGGACGGAGAACAGAAATATTCCTAGCTTGGCTTACACTTCCTCAAGAGCCAGTCCAAACTCCATCCATAAGCAGAGGAATATTGGCTTTTCTAAGAAGCTTAAGTTTAGAATTACAAGAATTCATTTAATATTGACGGAGAGGACATTGTTAAACTTATATAAACATGTGACATGATTTTAAAACTTAACTTGAAACTAAGATCGCGGGTTGGCATCCCAAGGTGGCCCTAGATTAGAAATTTTTAAATTTCTATGCTTGTCTATGCCGTCCCTCGGATAGGAACTAAAATGGAGGTCCCAATCCAGTACATCAGGTACTCGTTAAAGTCCCAGGGCATACCTATATCTGCCTATACCTGGATAGGCAAAATTTTAGGACTCCCGCTGTAGCATCGTCCGATTAGCCTTAGTGACATAAAGTGACGTTAAAACAAATAATAACTTAAAACTAATACTTAACTCACGTATAATGTTACTGACTGATTTAATCAAAATTTCTCCGAACCGGTGACTCTATGGTTGACTCTCTCAAATATCGTCTAAGCAGTGTTGTTATATTCAAAATATTTTAAATGTTTAGGTCGAAAAAGATTATTTTACCATAGGAAGTATGTTGTGGAAAAATGGAAGGGGAACGGTCAGAGAGTAAAAACTCCCAAAAACTTAATTTTTTTTTAATTTTTAATTTTTTTAATACTAATATAATATATAACATTACATATGAAGGTTACAGAGAAAAAACTGTATTTTAATCCAACCATATTTTATTAAAAAATGGATTAGATACGTAATTGGATTCAGAATTAACAGATACTTGCAATGATAAAAATTATATTATTTCAGTGTGCGATAGCGGTATCTGTTTTGGTATACATGGAACCAATAACAATCATAACAAAAAGAGGGTAAGAATCATGTCTAACATTGGATCTATCTATCTATGGAAAATATTGCTGTTGTTGAATGGCTTGAGAATAATGGATTTATGATTTTTGAATTGCACGTATGTATGATTCTTGTGCAATATCATGTATTTAATTTAGGGGAAATCCTCAAGAAAAGCTTTGAAGTAATAGGATTCGGATTTTAGTCTCTGACGACGTAAAAGAAAATAATAGGAATAATAATAATATCTAATAAATTATAGTCTCCTTTTTGTGGATAGAAAATTTTAATTTTATGATTATAACACACTTTATATATGGTGAAAAAAAAAAAGAATTTTTATGATCTCTGGTTAATTTGATCTTTTTGCCGCTCCGACCCACGCCTTGTTCCTATCAAGATCAGGTGAACGAGGTTCTAACCTCTTCTCGTTTTTTGAAAATAAGGCTTCATTAGATGTAATCATCCGATGTCATGGTTCTTGTTTTTAACTATGAGCTTTTTGATCAATATTATCGATGATTGACATTGCCACCTTAACGATTTAACCATCAACACCAGTCATTAACATTGAACATTATGTCTGTTTTACATGACAAAGATGTTTTTTTACTTTTCCGACCTGTTTTTGGATGTCACAGTAATTCAATTTTTATACCAAAACATTTCAATTAAAAATTTTAAAGTTTACTGTGTATATCCCCCAAATCTAAGCCAAAGTTTTATTATTAGTAGTAGGAAATTTGCCATAGCTTATATGTATTATATGGTTTTGATGTTTGAAAAGAATTTTTCTCAAATTCTAGAACTAATCAAATAGATGTTTTATTTTCAGCACCATACATACCTTCAATTTCAGGTCTTCATCTGGACTGGTTAGGGAGATTCGGAAAAACTGCTAAACCAACCAGTAAAAGAAACTAATATTACTATCCATACCATAAACAAAAAAAAAAGAAAATTTAATAAATATTTTTAGACCACTAAATATTATTTAAATCATTCTTAATATTATGGCGATATTAATTTAATTGATTTATAACACAAGTAAATCCTAAAACACAACGCCAATGACCCTCAAGGATAAACGCGAAGACCGAGAAAAAAAATCCAATAATATTTTAATATTAAATTTTAATTTCGTAATAAATACCTATAATATATTTAGAACGTCGATGTATGATTATTTCCTGTAGGATTAATATGTTTTTCCCTAACGAGAAATTCATTCAGACATTTATTAATTTTCAAACACTGTGATTAGGGTATGGGCGATCGATTTTTGCTAACTAATTATTATTTTTTGACGCATATTTCCAACATTAATTATGAGTTGTAAAATATAATAAGATAAATGATCCCTAAATTAATTAGACCCAAACATTCAACGGTAAAAGCGCATGAGAATTTCCGGGATTCCGATTAAATAAAGCCTAGTAGCCTCATTAGCATTATTTAGGGGCACAAAAATGATCCTTTCTATCCCTTAAATATAGGAAATGTGGATGCCAGTCGGCCCTTCAGATAGTCTAGCCAATTTCTACTTGTTCTGTCTACAAAATTTATGTACATATAAAGAATTAAAGTTAGCACTTTAAGTAATTTTTTTGGACAATCGTGTTGTAATTATTAGCATAGCAACTTACTGAAACATATTTCACATACATTTAATTAATCCTATTAGTTCAAATAGTTGCCGATGGAGCAAGACCTCGCAGAAGACCAATGGGAAGATGGAAGGACGCTGTCGCCGAGGATCTGAAGAGAACAGGAATATCCATCAGACGCGCTAACGACTGGGAAGACTGGGGAAGAGCAGTTGAGCTGGCCAAGGACCGCTTCAAGGGTCTGTTGTGCCGTGAATGAATGAGTTCAAGATAGTTAGAACCTTCGTATGATTGAATGATCAATACCCGTCATCTCAATATTTGTTTTGACATCTAAATCCCCCATTTTTCGATATTTTTTATATAACTTCTTCCATCCAAGGCTCCATTACCTCAATCCTAAATATGTACGGATATGGAGATTTAATACATACAGAACCTCCACACGAATCCAATACAAAGTTGCGGTTGATAGAGAAGCATCTGGAGTCCTCCTATGCCATACATGCCAGAAAGGAAGAAAAAATAGTCTGATTGATAGAATGGAGCAAATTTGGAATTCAAAAAGATAACTACCAACTTTTAGAATTATTTTGAGTTAAAACTTAGCGGATTATTCAGATACTATTTTTAAAGATTGTAATAAATTGCTTTATTTCTTAATTAGGGATTACACCCTTCCTTGTCGTTATTGTTGAAAGGATTTGACAGTGTTAATGTGACTCCTAAAGAAAAGTTTTTTTTATGCAAAGTAAATTCCATTAGCTTGTTAAAATATTATTCCTTGTTCGTTTATTTTATTCAGGAAAGTTCAATCCTTTTTATTTTATCGAATGGCAGATTCCATCACATCGGTTTCTCCGAAATCTAATCATTAATAAATGTGGTGAAAAAATCATTGAAAATTCGCACGGATAGCATTAAAGAAACGAAGTTAATTATTCACTAAAATATCTACCTATCACATAAATAAAAAAAAAAAAAAAAAAAAAATCGAGGATAGAAAGATAAAATTTTAAATATTATTCTCAGGGAAAACCAACGATATCTGCCTCGGTCGGCTAAAAAAGATGGAAACACTGGAAATATGCAAATTTTCCTCTCACCAACGTTACCCATTTTTTCCTGATGTTATTATCATTTATAAAAATTAAAGCTTACAATATTGGTTTTTAAAACTCTAAAGCTGAAGTAGTGTAAGTTTAATAATGTTGAAAATTAAAAAATTATATTTCGCAGTAGGTAGACTGTACTATATATTTTAGTTAAAATCCAGGCCTTACATTTAAAGATAGTCCAATTTTCAAAATGAAAGACCTTGGTTAAAATAATATTTCAGTATTTGATATAAATAACCTATATTGCTAATATTACTGGTTTTTGTAGTGTAATATTAAATGCCGTAATATTTTTATAATAGTTTTTAAATAAAATAAAAAAATCATAATAAACAATATTTAGCCGCAAGCTTTAAATTTTAAATTAAGTTTTTTAATTCAGTTACTTATGACTCTTAAATACCCTACCCCTCAATACTCTTGACGTTAATATTACTAAGTGCTTACTCAGGAGCGCGTTTTGTATGTTTGATGTCTTGGTTGCCACCTGCTCCCGGAGGCCTCGGAAATACATACAGCGCCCGGAAGATGAAATACATTTCCTTTTCACTTACCTGAAAGCAAGCTGTCTAGTTCCCTTAGAAAACAAATCTTTATCTAAGCCGAAGCAGCAACAGGAAATGTATCCAAGGTCGGAGGTAAAATTTATAAAGCAAGACTTCATTTTTGTTAGGAATAGTTTAATACAATTTAGTTATCATTTTGTGAGTAATTAATTCCCTTTTTAAGTTTCAATTAAGCCAGGCCAGAATCTCGCTGCTGACCTCCCTTTCATCTTTTTTCTACAGAAGAATATGTAGCAGAAAAAAATAAAATTATAATAATGCAAGAAATAAAAGCGAAATGATGATAACACGCCTCAAATGTTTTAGTAGAACTCGAAGTCACGATGTATATCGGAAATGACTAACCATCTTGTATTAGCTTTGCACCATGATATCACCCATTTCTTTTATAATTCTCATTTATCAAGTTCATCATAAATCGCAAGGTCTCTCTGAACTGTAATAAACCAAAATTAATTAAACAAAATTACTACCCTTTACTCCGCCTTAACAATCACAAACCATTCATTTCTACTCCTATGCCAGAAACCTTGGAGTGATCTTTGACCAGGACTTGCCTTGGAATAAGCATATTTCCGAAATAATCATAAAATCCATCGCTATCCTTAAACATTCCCTAAGATAACATGACTGCATGTCCTCAAAACCCTGTCAGTTCCTAGTTTCCTCTATTTTCAAGCTCCGAAGTTCGGAAGCTGGTCAAATCTTTGTATTCAATATCCAAATGTTTTTTTTTATATTGTCTTTTGAGGTCTTATTTGTAATTTAATTTATAATCTTTTTACATTTTTTTTTCAACTAGCTTGATAAATGGCTTTGGATCTGATCATGTTTTGTTATTCTTAGGTGACTAGAGGGGCCAGAATATAAAATAGGTACATTCTTTATTTTCCTCCAAAAACCGATAATAAACAGGATGGTGGTTGGAAAATAATACTGTATTTAAAGCCTTTGATCTCATATGTAATGAACCCTTTATCCACTCACGCAATTAATTAGTTTTATAACTATTCACTTATGAAGCAATGAATCGTGTATAACATAAAAGCTAATACAGAGAATGTGTTCTTTTTTTATTGGTCAGAATCCATGTGGAGCAGTCCCTCATTCATATTAATTCCCTCACCACTCAGATCCGTAACCTCATGAAACAATAGCGGACTTCACTGTGGCATGATAAACGAAACTCACGGTGATTACAAAAAGTTCTGGTAGCTGTTGGGAACGAACGGATGAGAAGCTCAACGGTACTACATGACCGAAATAGAATTCTAATGCCAGAGGAACAAGCTAAAAAAATTGAGGATCACTACGGTGGAATCATAACTAGATGGACAAATACACCGAATGAGCTTCCTGTGGAAGGAATTGGCGAAAATTAAATGTATGTTTCCCCACTAAACTTCTAAAGGCTATTCTCCGCAGTTCGCGAGGGAATAAGGCCCAGTCCTGGGCGGGATACAAACAATATTACTAAAATAGCTGCCTAGGAGAGGTATTGCTCACCTGGCAAACCTCTACTACTCCTGCCTCAGGTTAAGATACTTCCCTGTTGCATTGAAGGAAGTTATACTTGTCCAACTTTTGAAACCAGCAAAAAAATGGATCCCAGCCAGCCGACTACAGACCGATCAGCTTGCTTTCCTACCTAGGCTAGGTATTTGAGAAAATTATCTTTAATTATCTCAAAACCTATTTCTCAGAAATAGCTCTAATCCCTCCGGAGCAGACTGGCTTTCAGGCCCCGTCTCTGCTCGGATCACCATTTAGCTATGCTACATGCGGAAGTAAGTTAGAACTGACTTAAGAATGAGGCAACAGCTATCATCTCAATCGACTTCACGGAGGCGTTTGACTCTGTGTCTCATGGCCTCTTATGCAAGATACTGTTAGACAACGAGTTTCTAGAGCAACTATATACGATTTTGATATATTTTCTTCTTCTTTTCTGCAGCACCGTTCTATAAGTGTGAGAGTCGGCGAAGCCGTGTCCAATGACGTTGCGGAGTCACTCAAGGGTCTGTGCTATCCCCAATACTGTTCTCGGTCTATACGTCTGAAACTGTTGGAGAAACGTACAAGAAAGCAACTGTAGCGGCATATGCCGAAGCTATAGCTATATACAGTAGCTCGCTAAACGTTGAGAGAGCTCTACGGCAGGCGGAGGAGGCCTGTGAGGAAATCACTAGGAAACTGAAAGGGATAAATATTACAATTAATCAAAAGAAGACCGACTTTATTATTTTCTCTTTTCAAAAGAACAAGCGCCCCCTCCCTAAAGTTCATAGGGTAGCGGGTAGCGTGAATAGGCCGGCACACAGCTTAGTGTACTTAGGTGTCACACTCGAGAGGCACCTAACACTATCACGCCATTGCGAAGAAAAGATTAGGTCGGTTAGGACTAATGTAAGTCCTACAGGCTAAACCTCTTACTAACTTCGCGAAACCTTTCCCTCCGCCTCATATTGTTGATACATACAATTATTTTAAGACCGGCCCTCCTTCATGTAGCGCCGATGCTCGCAAACATATCGAATTCCACAGCAAAAAAGCTCCAACAGTTTCAGAACGGCATACTGAGACGTATTGTGAAACACAAGACATTAAAAAGAACGAAAACTGACTTACTGCATACCACTCTTTACGTTCCAACAGTCACTGAATTCATCAGAAGGAGACACATCAAATTCTGTGACAGTCTCAAGCACGGCCACATAGGCGGCAAACTCATGTCGTCAGCCCCAAATTTGACTAACTTAGAAACTGCTACTTAACCCAACTGACTAAACAAAACTGGTGTGCCCCGTCACCAGAAACAGATTCGTGACTGACTGACTTAGATCTATCACACTGAACTGACACAAAACACTCTTTAAATGCACCCTGTGCAGTAAAAGAGTTTTGCTACAGGAATATAGAAGATCCTCAAGTTCCTGCCACTTAACGAAAAACTAAAACGAGGAAGGGGCTAAGAAGAAAAGAAAAAAAAACTGAGGTAACAGAAGCTAAATTTGACTCTTCTTTAGAGTGATATAAAGTATTTAAGGGGGTGGGTAAGAGCGGTTACACCGATTTTTAATATTATTCCCGCAACTACCCTCCTATTTTTGGCCTCATCCAATTTCCATCACCGATAATTAGCTTCTACCCTTAGAGCCGTGGCTACGCTCGATTTTTTTTTATTATTAAGATTCAAATAGTCCTTTTTACTCTTTCGATCTAATTGGCAATTTTTATACTGCCTAACACTCCGCTCTCGTTCAACTTGTATGCTTTCGAGGTATGATATCTGTAGCCCGAAAATAGGGTTAAGGGGGTGGGTAAGAGCGGTTACACCGATTTTTAATAATATTTCCGCACCTACCCCCCTATTTTTGGCCTCATCCAATTTCCATCACCGATAGTTAGCTTCTACCCTTAGAGCCGAGGACTACGCTCGATTTTAATTTTTTTTTTTTTTTTTTATTATTAATATTTCGATTTAATTACTCCTTTTTACTCTTTCGATTTAATTAGAAATTTTTATACTGCCTAAGACTCCGTTCCCGTGCAATTTGTATGCTTTCGACGTACATCATACCATACTTTTTATTTAAATATACTTTAATTTCGGAGAGGCGTTCTTCTGGCCCGGCGTTCGTACCAGAAGTGCAGATGTGACGAGAGGCGCACTTAATAACTTGTTTTTTTATTCACGTTATCCAATTTGACAATTCGACAACAATTGTAGCAGTCGAAAATTTACAAAGAATTTTGTTCCGAAAAAAAATATACTAATTTAGTATAGCTTTTACTTGTGGAATTTCGAATAAAAATGAATATCACATTTTATGAATTTTATTCATAAAACTAGTTAAGCCATATAAATTTGAACGTAAAATAAGGATTTTGGCTGGTAAATTAAGAGCTTATACATATTTGTTTTTGATAAGTTATATCTTTTTTTTGGCCCGCGGAAAATTCAGATAAAATAAACGAGACCGCACTTGGGGGAAAAATACTAAAGATTTGAAGAGTATAATTGGGTAATAAAAATCATCACTAATCAAAAACGAGGTTAAGAATACAAAATTATTTATCGTCCGAATTTCATTTTATTCATCCTTTTCATCCTATCATTGAACTAGCCTCAAGAACTTCAAGATTCAAAATTTTGTAGACTATTCTATGGACGACTTACTACAGGAGTAATAAAAAATTATATCTCTCTTAAGGCACAACAAAAACAAATCAAGCGGTAATATTCATTTCTTACAATTGCAGGTTATTTTATGTATAATTCAATATTTAAATATGTATAAAGATAAAAATAAATTACTTAATTGGTTTTTTTTTTAAATTATTATTTTCATTTATATGCATTGTATGGCTATTTCGGAATAATAAATTGGAAAATATCTAAATTAAATGAATCACTCCGATTGCCAGACGTATATCCAATGAGAATAGCTCTGTTTCAATTCTCCTCTCCCGCACTTGCTCAAATCTCTTATTTTAATATCTCTACAACATGAATATAAAAATAGATTTCCGTTGATTGGTATGTTTTTAAATTATTAAAACATAGACAGTATGGGAAAATAATTTTCACTTGATAACATTTAAACATAGATATTTTTATTGGTATGTAATTCAATATCCCCTCAGGTTTAATAGGTTAAGCGGGTATTTTATGTATATATATTTTTAGTTATATGGAAAGAAATATTACCCTTTTCTTAAACCTCATTTATTTGCATTCCACCATTAAATTTGAATTTAATCTTTGAAATGATGGCTGAATCGTGCAATTCAATACCCTATCAATAAAAGCGTTATCAGAAGTCACTGTTGTACAACAAATATTTAATTTATAACACAGCAGGGTAGTAATAAATAAATAACATGGAAAGGTCATGCGTTATTTAATACTTTATGCTGTTAATTTTTCACGCATTTAACTCACTTACTAGTAGCTGTAAATTTTACATGAGTGTTAGGATTGTACATTAAATCTTATAGAGGTATTTAACAGAACTAATGCATTATTTATATGGTTGCGCTTTTCCTCGAAATAGTTTAATATGCAGTCATGAGAGTATCTTGTCATAAAAACATTATTTAAAACTAAGCACTTAACATAAAACTAAACATACTGTAAAAGTTTGCTCAATCATTATAAAAATGGGTTATAAAAATTAAATAAGTAATGTAAACTGATTTATTTTGGTTACAATATGATGATGTTATCCCTGCGTATTTTGGTTGCAGAATTTTACTAAAGATATATAATATATTCTTATGTAACTTCATGAAGTTCCGAATGTGTATAATTAAAGTATATTATCTTTTAAGGCATTCAATTGAAGAAAAATAAATAATATCGAATAAAGTAATAAAACTTTCTTCATAAAATTGTATATCACCACTAAAAAACAGTCGTAACTCTCAAAAAGTTGAAATCCATTTCATTATAGAAATAAACAAATGATTTTCTAGATTTATTTTTCTAAATTTTCTATTCTTAGTGGCCCTTATATTCATAAATATAGTAAAAATGATATATTTGTGCGATTTGTGGAATTTTCTCAGCAATTAATAAGGCCAGTTTTTTCAATCTTTTGCACCAATACCAAAGGTATACCAAAATGTTCCGGCGATTACCACCCGTTATTTACCTATAAAAATAGAGGCTCCATATTCCTATCTTTAGATAAAGATTAAATCAAAATGAAAATTGTATTATCCAATTAAATAGAATCCATTTATATAAGTACCTATTAGTCGAAATTTTTTTGGTAAACAAAAGCTTATGCTTTTCTGTGGAAAATTCTAAATGAATTATTCAAATGAAAAAAAAAAATATTCAAAAGAGAGAACGTGACAATGGGGTGATAACCAACTACCAGAGGTTACGGAATTTTGGCGAATCTGAACCTTTCTTGGTTTTATTATCAGCTCTATTAAAATACCACAAATTACTTGGAACAATGAATGTTATACATAGTGATATTTATTGAGGTTTTACATAAACACAAATGGTTTTAGCATCGATGTTTTGATAAGCAAAAGTATGGTCTTAATATCGATGTTTTGACATAAAAAAAGTTGGTTTTACCATAGATGTTTTCACAAAAGCAAAGATGGGTTTAACAAGGGCCAAATCGCGGGTGGGGGGGAATGGGTGACATGTAAGATGATCCCCCTTAAATATTTAGGCTATTTAAATTTTTTTGTTAAAAAAAAAATGCACTTACATAGCTACTAAACCCTAAATGTAGTGACCGACCGAAGTTTCGGTTACGGCCAACGAGCTTTTTTGTCTGATACCTCCGAGAAGGAAGTAGGACTAATCGATTTCAGTTTACAAACTCGATCTTTTTTATTGCCTTTAACATCTTTGGATTTAATAGAGCGAAGTACCATCTGTTATTTTAGCCAATTAACATGTAATAAAAACATTCTTTTCATCCAGAATTCTTTACGATGAGTGTAAAGTATATATTCTTTACCTTGAGCGTTAAGAACGTTTTTGTGTTTCCTTAATAATAATGAAATTTGATTTCTGAAAAACTATGATTAACACTAAACAAGAATATATATCCTAAATACTTAAACTTAAATTAGCCGTTGGAGAAACCCGGCATGTCCACAGATTCAAATCAAAAGAGAAGAAAATATTTTAGCCAGTAAACTTATTACACAAAGATGGCTCAATTTGCATCAAATGATGGTAGTAGGTTTTGTACTTTGTTCTTGTATGGAATGAGACTTAGATGCAAAAACCTATTTTTACTACCGACCTTAGCAGCCCCCTTCCACCACCGAGTCACCAATAACATCTCAAAAACTTTTTTCCGTTTTGACCATGAAGAACCAAGTTTTCGACCAATAACTATTCTATACATTTTAAAACTCTGTAGACTTAATAGCTTCTGAGATACAGCTTTACGTATAGGCCGTCATTTTGTATTCCATCGGCTTTATTAGGGCAAAGATTTACAACATTATTTACTATTTAGACATGATAATATGAACTTTTATTATTATCTGCACGTTATTTCAAGATCAAATGTTAGGGCTGTTCTAGTTAAGGGGGTATGATCTAACATCCCAAGGGGGCCAGCAGTACTAGGAAGTCGGGGCTGGGATTCAATTCTATAACCTAACTACTACACATGTCTTACCACTCTTTTAAACCAAGTCACCATATTATATGAATAATTGATATGAGTAAAATTACTGCTATTTTATATGCTCTCATTGATATTATTGCTACACTAGACCTATTATACACTTAGATTAATTTTCGATTTCGGTCCAAAACCAGGTTTTTTCGGTTTCGGATTTGGCTAAACTTTTAGTTTCGGTCGGACACTACCTAAATGTAACACTTTTGGTTTTTAGATCGTAATCTTTCTTTATTAAAGAAAATAATTAAAAAAATTGAAAACAAAAGTGCTGTCAGGGAAAGGCACAAGTGAATGTGAGATCAAGAAGGGGCTTATGATCCCCCCTCAAATTTGCAGTTAAATCCGCCTCTTTTATTATTATTTAGTTTGTTTATTTAGACTTAAACAAAGATGGTTTCAACATCTCTGTTCTAAAAAACAGAGATATATTTTAACATTTATGTTTTTAAAAAAACATTGATGGTTTTAATACCCATGTTTTCACATAAATAAAGATTTCTGTTTTGATAAAAACATAGATATATTTAACATCGATGTTCTGCCAAAAGAAGAAAGAGCCGTTTTGGAGCCGTGACGGCCGGGCGTAAAAGAAAGTTGCTAGCTTAAGCATTCTCGATCGATCGAATTAAATTTCATTTTTTATTTCAAAAGCAATGAAAATAAGGAAAAACAAGCATATGTGTATAAAAATAAAGAACATTGTTGCTAACTCACGAGTTTTACCCCTTTATGGTACATCAAAACTATGATATGTTTTATTTTTAAAGTTGTTTTTATATCAACATTTAAGAGCATTATGCCCTTTACAACTTGATTCCAAATCAAAAGCTTAAGTAAAATAACTGTAAAATGTAACATTCTCTTGTAAGGAATTATCTATTGCGGCCACTCGTCATTCATAATAATGATGAGACACGTAATCTCTGGTCTTGCGTGTTGATCTCAATTTACTTTTTAATAGGCTCCGTAAGAGTTGTAATCATATATAATTAAAACCGATGGTAATTAAGTACTAGATCGGCCTCCCATCATCGAAAATAATACGATTACATTTTAGATTCTACTATGCTAGGAACCAGCCATTACCTACAATATGCCTGAAAATTCAAAAAATATATTAAATTATAAAAAATAAAAGAAAAAACTACCTTGATTTTATTTTTTCTACAGTTAAAGGGGTCTAGCCAATACTAAAATTGAGTGAAAAATATCTAACAAAATTATAATAAGCATTTTTTCAACGCTCATTAAATACATTTAAGTTTAAGGTTTAAAATGCATGGTACTTAAATCCATATATTTGATAATACTGAATTAATATTGTCATATTATATTCATTAATAGTAATGTAAATCAATAATAAGACATAGGTAACAGTGTACCGTATTCAATCATCTCTTGTCAAATTAACTCCGTAATATCTAGGTTTCAAGTAGAATGAAGCGATTATTTTCATTTTAATTATTTTCAGAAATTAATACATAATATGAATAACCTATATAATCTCTATTATTCGGTCTCTTATTTCAAGTTAAAGTTTTATAAATAGAAGAAGAAAAGTTTAATTAGAGATTGAATAAATTATCAAGAATGGTTCGCTTGATCAATTTTATGAATAGCTCAGCAATAAATATATTTTTCTTAATAAAAATGGCATTCATTCCAGCGTCGTTTTTATTTTTTCTGTACTATTTACAGACTTTCCAAATAGATTTTTAGCCGCTTTAACCATGCTTTCCCCGCACTTTCTATCCTGAGCTGCTACTTTTCAGTTTGCTGAAGCAGCTGTGCAGAATTTTTGTGGATTCTATCTAACCATCTACTTTTCTTTCTGCCACGATTATAGGGAGCAATTAATATATCATGGAAAATTAATAAGAAGAAAAGTCATATTTCCTAATCATTACTCTGATTATGAGTATAGTAAAATGTTAGGTAATAATTCCATTTGTTGGTCAAAGAAGTTATACTTATTAGGAAATAATTTTCCTTATTATAATTTTTTTTTCGAATGCTTATGAAAAGGATTAAATAATTATTTATTCCAATCAGAAATAGTTTTTTTTTTTTTTTTTTTTTTTTTTATGCTGCAAGAGACTTTTCCAGGAACTGATGAAAAATTATATCTTAGGCACTGAGTTTTTAATTAAAATTTTACAAAAAGTTATTCCGTTGTAATAACTATAAATAAATAAATATATTGCAATATTAACCTAATAAATCCATTACCGTATGAGGAATAAATCGAATAAATGAGTAATTGATGGATGGTCGGGATGGATATGGGCAAGCATTTCCGATGTTGGAGTTCATCAATGTACGAAATGTAAAATTCATCAGGCTTCTTACATCTCAGATTTAAAAAAAAAGTTATCTATATAATACTTACCCACACGAACACTGGTTAAAGAGGAAATCAAAACAAAAAACTTCCGTCCGGTGAACGTATAAATTTTTATACGAACCTTTATATAATTAAAAATTAATTCATATTTTATATACATAAAGTTCTATCCATCTTATGTTTTCTTTTAAATGGCGAATGGATTAGGAATCTTCGGAAAACGGGTTTATGGTGTTGGCAACGTATTGTTTGTTCACGAATCGGTACTGACACTTTTATGCTTATATGTGAAGTAATTTTTATGCCTCCAAAACTTATCTCGTCAATACTTTCACTCCAGATCTTATAGGATAAATTATATTTGGTTTTAGAGAAAGATTTTAAGGGTGAATAAGAGCTCCATAAGTATATAAGTGTTAAATTTCTAACCAACCCTTTACTAAGAATTTTATCCTTCAAGAATAAGGTTAAGGTCATTGAAAAGTCTAAAATACATGTGTCATCATCGTATAGATTTATGTCTAAAATTGTTCCGAGTTTGGGTTCAATTCTTTCATCAAAATTTCTGATATTTTAAAAATCAATTTTCCTTTTACACCAATGTGTACCAATACAGAAAGAGTCTTTATTATAATAAAATTTATTATTTTTTTTAATATCTACCATTTAATTATTTATTTTAAATTTATTGGTTCTATATTTCTCGTGAAAGTGAAATAAACATATTTTTTCATTTCATCCGTTATTAAACAAATTATAATGTATGAAAAGAAATTAAATATTTAATAAAAATCATGTTTTCTTCAAAATTTAGCTTTTTTAATATCAAATTTAGTTCAATGTTAATAGGAAGAGAAACTTATTTAGACAAAAATATTATTGCTACAAATTTATTTTTAAATAAAAAAAATGGTTATGTATGAAAAAAAGATACTTTATAGTACCAAATTTTTCCCAATAGATTTTGGACACTGAGGTCGAAAATTAGAGAAAAAAAATTTCACATTACTTGCTTAAGTGTATTCCAAACAGTAATTAATTTATTCATTTCCAAACCAATGCTTGAAATCGGTATCTTAAAATTAACTGCTTCAGTTCTTGATTCGCTGAACTTTTACGAGTTTAATGCTTGTTGTTCTTAACTGATAGTTTCCATTAAAAATTCTCAATCTAACGTTAAACCAGGATGCTGAAGAAATGCTGGCGAAAAAAGGATCAAATCCAACAGTTTGAATCTATTTTTTTTTTTCCGAATGTACTTGTACATACAAATTCAAGTCTTATAAAAATTGATTAAAAAAAGTTTATTGTTTTTAATTTTATTGCTTGAATTTATGTGTATATTTTTATTTGTGGGGGTTAGGGGTTTCGAGAAAAGTTTAATCTTATTCTATCGTATTTTTTTTTCTTTTGACTTCAGAACTTCTTTATATTTCGCAACTTCTTTATCCATATATTTAAATCAGTCTTGTCAAAACATATTTATATTTTTCCGATACTAAAAATTTATAGAATTGAAATTTTAATAAATCTTTTTTACTTTCCCTCACCTATATTTGAAATAAATACTAAGGAATAGCATTGTGGTCGTGAAACCTTTTTTTTTTTTTTTTTTTTTAATTTTGTAACTATGCGAATCTAATGAAATTCATTATTAAAAAATATTATAATTAATATAAAAGTTATTTGTTGAATCTAACAGGTTTTTATCAATCAAGTAGATTATATTATATCTGTTTTTTCTATAACGAAAGTGCTAATACATTTTATTCGGCCTTAAATGATAATTCTGGTTTCATGAGTTAATCATTTGCTGTGATTTTATACAGCTATTAAAGAGGCTTTTGTTTTAGAATTTAGAATGAAAAGTTATTTTTCAAAATATTATTTTGTTCCATCTTGCAATACACTAATTTTTAGTCATGATTATCTAGAAACAAACTTAACGTACATACAAATTCAAGTCTTATAAAAATTGATTAAAAAAAGTTTATTGTTTTTAATTTTATTGCTTGAATTTATGTGTATATTTTTATTTGTGGGGGTTAGGGGTTTCGAGAAAAGTTTAATCTTATTCTATCGTATTTTTTTTTCTTTTGACTTCAGAACTTCTTTATATTTCGCAACTTCTTTATCCATATATTTAAATCAGTCTTGTCAAAACATATTTATATTTTTCCGATACTAAAAATTTATAGAATTGAAATTTTAATAAATCTTTTTTACTTTCCCTCACCTATATTTGAAATAAATACTAAGGAATAGCATTGTGGTCGTGAAACCTTTTTTTTTTTTTTTTTTTTTTAATTTTGTAACTATGCGAATCTAATGAAATTCATTATTAAAAAATATTATAATTAATATAAAAGTTATTTGTTGAATCTAACAGGTTTTTATCAATCAAGTAGATTATATTATATCTGTTTTTTCTATAACGAAAGTGCTAATACATTTTATTCGGCCTTAAATGATAATTCTGGTTTCATGAGTTAATCATTTGCTGTGATTTTATACAGCTATTAAAGAGGCTTTTGTTTTAGAATTTAGAATGAAAAGTTATTTTTCAAAATATTATTTTGTTCCATCTTGCAATACACTAATTTTTAGTCATGATTATCTAGAAACAAACTTCCTTCAATACTTTGTAACACACTAATTTCCGATTGTGAAAGAAAAAAAATGGAAATTCATGCAGTGTATCTTCTTAATATAACAGAAGCACACATGATATTTTCTTTCTTAGCCAGGATATGATATGTAAATTTATTCATACCTTATGACGCTTCATGGACTTAAACGTTTAAAGCGATTATCTTTATTCACTCTATATAGCTGTCTGTAAGACAAGTGGTCTAAGTGACACTTTTCCCATTTTGAGTAAAAAAATTAAAAAAAGCTTAAAACATTTTTTTAGAGCATAATACGGAAATATTTTCGTGGATTTGATGTATATAAGGTGAAACAGACAGTTGATATGTAGCTTTCGACAGTTTTATGTTGATGAGTCGAATGAGGAGGAAGCTGCCATAGTTAAAATATTATAATTTCTATAGATAAAACACACATTTTGAAGATGATTCTTTTTTTTAAATTTACATGGGGCAATCAATCATTAACACTGATTTTTTTTTTTATATTTCACAAATGTACATCCGCTTTCTTAATTCGTTATATGCATTTAGTAATTTCTTGTTAGTTTTCTCATGATTATATTAATATTTTCCATATTTAGTTACAGGTACTTTTAAAATATCCATGAAGAGTAGATATTTTAAAAAAAAATTTTTTTTTAAATCTCAATCAGGTCTTTGACATTTGGTATCAGTTCTAACATCCATAGTATTTTGAGGCATTTTATCATATATTGTAGTGATATAAAACAAATTCAAGGTAGTTACACAAATCAGGAACGGTTGGCCGAATTTTTAAGATCGTTTTATTTTATTTAATATTTAACCGCCCGTAGTAGCAGAATAAGTATTAAAATATCGGGAAAATAGGCTTTAACAAGGATATGGGGGTGATGTAGTTATAAACTTTTTATCTGATTTCCGAGAAGTAGTACAAGAAGGTCCATTGCACAGAAACATTATCACGGGTAGTTTTGGGTGGGGGAGGGGAATTATCAATTTTTGACCGATAGGTATATCAGATTTCAACTAATTTTGGCATACTCTTTTAACAGAGTTATTTATTTAAACTTATCATCGTCATTAAATCTATTTCGATCTCTTTACCAAGCCAAAGATTGCATTTTATTACCGTATCTGCATCTAACTCGATTTTTTTAAAGTGTCACTAAGACCTCTTGTTTTCCTAGGTCCGTATAGGTTTTTCTAGGTACATAAAAAGTAGCCTAAAGCACAAACACACTCCATCTGATCAGATATATAACTCCTAACCATCATTGAAAATGTATTCCAGCTAAGAAAGACATCCCCCTCCAAGACACTGGTAAGGGGTGACATAGACTATACGCAATTGGTTGCCCTTACATATAGATCGCGATGTTGTGGAAGCGGAACAGCGTAGCTCTCCCCTCAGCGGTGGCGCGGTACTGACTGGCCCGCCCCCAGCCCGCCGCCGCTCCCGCCCCTTCGGCCAACTTCGGCAACCGCCGGCCCTCTCTTATTGTACCCTCTATATCGCTTCAATTACCCCCTGGTCGATATCTTATCTTGTTTTGGTCAGTCTCATTTTAATCCGATATGGCGCAATGTACTGGTTCAAGTCTTCATCTCTGGCGAACTTTGAGCTGAGTCGGCCATCAACCAAGCTCTTCTATGCTGACTTTGTGAATATACAAACCTTATCCACTATTAAAGGCGCGTTTCTGTTAGTGATTTGGTAAATGCACATGAGAAGGACAGTATTGTGAATATTTTTATTGATAAATATTACTTACAAATGAATAATGTTGGTAAAGAGGCAAGGGTTGGAGGGTGCAGTTAAAATAAACTACACTTTTATGTAAGTATTACACATTACAAAGGTGTGTTAATGATTTAATGGCGAAATCTGTAGACCCTGTTTAAGAGGCTCAGCACTATGGAAGCTGGTTTTCGATGAGTTACTGGGAGTGCTAGAAGGTGAGCGGTTCCCTGCCACTGCCTATGTTGATGACTTAGCAGGTGTAGTGGCATCTAACAGCAGAGCTGGGCTAAAGAGAGAAGCAGAGCGATGTGCCAGATTCGTAGCTCGGTGGTGTGAGCATAAAAAAATGAGAATGGCTGCTGCCAAAACGAGAGCCATTCTACTTAGAGGAGACTGAGGGCGCACCCTATCAACATGGACATAGAAGGACAGAGGATACTTCCAAGTGAAGTGGTTACATACCTCGGTTTAAGGCTAGGTACAGGCCTAAATATCTCGCCTCATTTGGACTATCTGACGACAAGGGTGACCCAAACCGTCAATGGTCTGAGTCGTGTGGGAGGTGCATTCTGGGGGCTGAGATACCCAACCACTATGAATATCTATAGAGGAGTAGTGGAAAGTATCCTCAGTTACGCATCACCCTTCTGGAGCCACAACCACACACTGCGACAAAGGAAAAGGCTGGCTTCAACCCAGAGAATGGCTCTGCTGCGGGTCATTAAAGCCTACAATACAACGTCTCATGAAGCGATGCAAGTACTTGCAGGAGTAGTACCTCTCAACCTCCTCCTGCAAGAAACAGTCATAAAATATAAATACAAGAGGGAGGGCTCTACAGGACTTCGAGAGGAACTTCGAATGAGAATTGGGAATGAGCCAAACAAGTGGAAAAAGATAATCCGGGAGGACATGATAGAGAAGTGGAGCTTGCGGTGGATAGCAACCACGAACGGGAGTACTCTGAAAAAATATTTTCCCACTGTAAAATCGCGGCTATCCGCTAGGTGGGTCCTTCCGGACTATTGGGTTTCCCAATTCCTTACTGGTCATGGAGGATTTCGAGCGAAACTCCACAGTCTTGGCGTGGATGTCGAGCCTCTATGCGTAGCATGTGGTGTTCCCGAAACTGTAAAACACGTGATCACGTCCTGCATCGCGTTTGAGGCGATAAGGGCCAAACTGATGCGATCCTTAGGGGTCTACAGCCTCACTGAAGAAGAATTTCCTCAATTGGTTACTGAGGACAATTTTCCTCAGTTTAAACGTTTCATTAATGAATAGAAAACAATCGTGGGGCCTGCACACTTTAACATAGGAGCCCGAGGAAGAAGACGAGGGCAGCCACCGGGAAGACCACCGGAAGATGAAGTCCGCCCTGGGCAGGTGGTGATGGGGTGATAGAGGAAGAAGTGAAGAGAAAGAAACAGAGGAGAACCATGGCATCAGCGACGCTAAGCGTTTTAGCTTAGTGCCAGTGTTGCCGAAACCCGTATGGCCATTAGGCCAGGTGAGGATGTAAATAAATAAATAAATAGACCCTGTTTAAGACAGATTCGCTCTCAATTTCAAGTAAGAGTGTACTTTGTAGGAAAATCACGTTTACCAACAATCATACTCCCTCACAAACTGCTGAAACAGTTGCACCTTCCATGGGATGTAGAGGTACATGTTTTATATAACATAGTGATGTATCATAATCAGAATGGGCAGCTGAAATAGATGTGTGACGGAGTTAATACCCTGCAGCATCTCTACCTGTCCTTAATTTTTCAAGTGTTTTAGCTAGCCGAGATCTCCCTCTCAGCTGTTTTTGAGACCCCCTATTGGTAATATTCAGGAAGGTTGTTTGAGGTCATTCTTTCTATCCGAGTTGGCATTGGAGTCCATGTTAAAGTCGGCTTGAAGGTGCATTAACTAAATTGTAATCGAACTTTGGTGAATTTATATTTCGAGACTCATGGCATGTGTGAATGGCTTGCTAAATTTTATCGTCGGCAAAGATCCCCTGTCAGAGTTTAGATATTGTTTACAGCTACAATTACAAGCCATCGTGTAGACCCAAGGGTATCCCTGCTAAGACTAGCCAGCTTTGAATTACCTCTGCAAACTATTAAAAACAAATGTTTGAATAATGATTTAATAGTTTAGATTCAGTTTTAACAGAGGTCCCTGATGCAAAACTCCATCAATTGAGAACTCTTGAGCGACATCCAGAACTAATTCTCTATCATGATAATTTGTTTTTATTTCTATGAAAATGTAATTCGTTACACCGTGTAATTAATGAATGGTTGAATGCTGTAATTGCAATTGATTCTATTGATTTCCAATTGATGTTATATTATAATTCTCTATGTAGTTTTTGTAAACTTCATACGGTTACCATTAAACAAATCATTTCCATCAAATGAACAGAACATCTTTAATTATAAACAATGCTCAGTCATTAGAGGCGAACTGCGCATGCGAGGGCTCAATGTGTTTTATGAGTAGACGGAATATTTTTCTTTTCTTCAACTGTATACGTTTACTTGGTTTTTTTCCTATTTTATATTAAGCCATTTCTTATATTTAGGCGAAAGAAGAGACAGATAATTTCTCCATATAAAAAAAAAATAAGGTAATTTATAGGAAAAAAAAAGACTCTTCCCCATTTGAGCCCCCTCAGAAAAATTTAATAATGATGAAGCTTACCTCATATTAAAGAATATTTGATTCTCATTAAACAAGACAATTTTAATCGAAATCGTTGATCCTGTTTTTGAGAAAATCGAAAAAACATAAAAATGGGAAAAAAAAGTTATGAAATTAAGTAACCCCTCCGCTTGACCATTTTTGATGAAATCATTGCTGTCTCATCGCGGGCATATACATACCTCAAATTTCAGTTTCGTACGACAAATAGTTTCTGAGCTAGTCTGTTCACACACACACACACACACCCTTTCTCTGGACTTGTTTATTTGGCCTCAGGGGACCCCAAAACGTGTATTTCCTTTGAAAACCGGAAGTCGAAATTTTTCACGACCGCAATTTCAGTAAAAAGCTGAATTTGTGAAACAGATACATATAGTAAACTAAAAACTTTTAAGCTAATTATTTCTACTTCCCTTGTTTGTTACACAACATGTTCTTTTACTTAGCTCTTAAATTGATTATTAATCATTATTATGTTTGTTTTTGTCACGGTGTATATCCAATGTATTGTATCTAATCCAATCTCATCATAAGAGTGAGCGGGGTTCTTACATAACTCTTTCAATCGACCTCGAACAATATTTCTGTTACCAGTACTTATATTTATTTATCATGTAATTAACTCGTCAATAAGTATAATTAATATATAGGAATTAAATAAGCTGAAAAGTTTCTTTACTTACTATTAAATAATATTAAATAATTAACAAACAGTACTTGTGGTTTGGAGAGCATATAATCGTCCAAATGGGGTTGGTTATCTGGCGCAACAGAACTCAAGTGTTTTCTTCAGCATACGATTCTAAAAAAGGTGGAATCAACAGGTAAATGGAGACGTGACAACATTATTCAGGTAAATAGAACAGACGGTTAGAGGGATGAATGAACTTGTAGAGTTACTACAGTAAGGAGTGAATGGCTAGGAACTTTTATGAGTCACGTAAGTGACCTAGGATTAGTGGGAGTATTGATAGAAGAACGACATGAAAATCGATTCTTTCAAAATAGGGTTCATGGGTCATCAAGATCAGAGTCATTCAAGACTCCAATACAACATTAATATACTTTATATTACAGGGAGTATTTATAAAATAACCTTATCAAAAGGGTGGCGGGATGGCCGAGTGGCCGAAAATACATGTTGCCACAGACAACCGGACAGATGATTTGAGAACCAGAAGATAGCAAGTTCAAAACCCGGAGCCAGGGGAAATTTAATAATACTCGGCATTAATCCCCCACCCCCTCCCCTGGCCCGGGAAACCCCGTATAGCCTAAACGGAGAGGAAGGGGTGGACCCAAAAAAAAAAAAAAAAAAAAAAAAAACCTTATCAAAAGTCCGTTGAGCCTAATGATAATATCCAGCCTACATTCTAATTTGTCGGCTGAAATAAATGAAAAATTGACTATCCAATCAGCAGAAATAAATGAAAAATTGACCAATTTGACTGGGGAAATAAATGACAAATTCCCCAACTTATCGGCCGAAATGGATGACAAATTGGCCCACCAGTCTGCTGAGATAAATGAAAAGTTGGCAAACCAGTCTGCTGAGATAAATGACAGGTTGACTAACCTGCCTAGCGAAATGAATTACAAGCTAACCACCATGTCAGGTGAGATGAATGACAGGTTGAACAACTTTAGTGGTGACGTGGTGGGGTTGAACGATAGGTTGGTCCAACAAGAAGCGAGGGCTGCCGCATTTGAAGGGGAGGTGGAAAAATTAGAAAGAACACTGGAAAAAAAGATGCAGGCGGTTGTGATAAAACAGTTCGCACAACAGCAGTTACGAGACGAGGAAGTACGTGAACCTGCCATTATAGAGAACCGTGCCAGAATAAAACCACCAACTTTTGATGGTAAATCATCATGGTCGAATTACCTGAAGCAATTCAACGCAGCGGCCAGTGCTGATGGGTGCTCCCGTAGAGATAAGGCTGTTGCCCTTACGGTAGCCCTTCGAGGCGACGCTCTAGATGTCTTTCAGACCCTCAACGCCGACGAACCATATGATTTTAATTTGTTACTAAGCCGACTGGTGATGCGTTTTGGTCATGCCCACCTCCAACAGGTATACCCGTCCCAGCTGAAGAACAGTGTGCAGAAGGCGGCCGTCTCGGCAAGAAATTCAAGAGTTCTAGGCGGACGTTGCAAGAATGGTAAGACTGGCTTATCCAACAGCCCCGGAAAGTTTGTTGGAGTGGCTGGCGGTTCAAGCTTTCTTCGACGGCTTTCGAGACTTAGAGCTTCAGAGGACGGCGCGGCTTGCTCGTCCTACATTGCTAGTAGATGCACTTACCATAGCATTGGAGTTTGAGGTGGCTACCGAGGCTTCCCATAGCTATTGATGTGTCCAGACAACGCGTACCACCGACCGTGACAAGGTGAACCACAGAGAATTAGAAGGTGTAATCTCAGGGGTTGCGAAGGCTTTAGACTCGCAGAGAAGACCATTCCGGTGTAGGAACTGTGGGGAGCCGGAAATACCTGCAGACCTACATAACCTTGTTTTAGAAGTTTTAAAAGTCCTAGAGTCCCGGAAAAGGAGACATAATCCCACATATGAAGTATATTCGTAATCAGCACACCATTTACTATAATATTCTATAGTCAAAAGATTTTGGTCCAAGAACTCCATATACTCGAAGCACTGTGCGCCGTCAAAATTTAAGCACATCTACATGGGAACAGCTTTATAGCAGTTCTTTATCAGTTTAATCCAAACTAAAAACATTTTCTTCAGATAGTCTCACTTAACTGAAATATATTCATTACGTTTGAGTCTACATCACAAATGAAACAATAACAAAATTAGGATATTTGCTAAGATTACCGCAACATATTGTATGTTTACATATTTTATAGAGTCAGAGTTATTTCATTTTATTAAATTATTAAATCAGTTGCTACTAATTACAGTTGCTGATAAAACTACTGGCTTCCGAAATAGACCCGAATTCAGTTTTAGTCCACCTCAAGAATAGGGTGACCCATCGCCGTAAAATAATATAAGCTAAAGAATTGTATATTTTAACATACCACCTTAAAATGTTAATATTTATTACAGAACATAAACACTTCCGACAAGAAATTTCGAATATGAAAAAAAAAAGTACCCTCCTAAGAGATTCCCTCAGCTATAATTATTTTTTTCTCCGATACCCAGAGTTGGGCAAATTGTAATCTGAATAATGATAAATGAATATGAATAATTGGTAATCATAAAACAAATGAAAAATGAATAACCATTATTCATAATCAGTACGGAGTATTTTTAATGATTATTGAGTGTTTATGGTATTCATCTGAAATGAATAATGAATAACAAAATACCAGTTATTCATTATTCATTTCAAATGAATATCATAAACACTCAATAATCATTAAAAATACTCCGTACTGATTATGAATAATGGTTATTCATTTTTCATTTGTTCTATGATTACCAATTATTCATATTCATTTATCATTATTCAGATTACAATTTGCCCAACTCTGCCGATACCTTTATCTTATTAGAATTACATTTATAATTCTCTCGAATTATGTTTATGTCCACTTAACAACCAACGTGTTTTAATTTTAATGCATCCGTCATAAATACATTAGCTCCATAATAACAACAAAAAAGACGGCTTAGCATGTTGAGAACTTGTTTTGAATAAAAAATTGATATATTTCAGTAACCATTCCGTTACTATTCCATTAATCATGTTATTGGTCTAGGAAAAAAAAAAAAAAAATTATTCATTGTATTTCATTGAGGACTGGAATAAAAATAAGTTATGTTAATGTTATCTTCGGATCTGGATCGCATGAAAAAATTTATGCATCGAAAGATTTGGACGGTGTAATGGTACTAAGGGAAAGATAAAAGGAAAACGTAGGGTTTTGTGTCCGAAGGAATCTGGCGGAGCGGAATTTTATTACATTGACCGGAAAAATATTGCGCTAGGACCTATTTTTCTCGAATTCTTTCGATTGTCCCGATGAGATTTATCTTTAAAGCTTTTCTAGAAACTCCAATCTGAGATAAAAGATCTCAATATTTCACAAAATGCTTTTTTATATTGCCGACACGGATTTTGTACGTTTCCTATAAATATCTAAACGTATCTTCAACGGTATTTTTTTTTTTTTTTTAATCAGGTAACGATTGGAAAGGAAAATTGAATTGCTGTATTGATGAAGTGTAAAAAACCAATGGCGAAAAATTTTATTTTTACTACAGAATAGCTTTTCAATTTCAAACTTCCACGATATTTGTGCATAGCTGTTTTTTATGCATTTTAATATTCACGACAGCTTTTTTATTTATTCGTTTATTGTAATATTCAAAATTACACAAATCAACGTACCTAATTACACCTGTTTCTTTTAATTATTTTTTGTTTGTATATTTCGGCATGCCATGCTTTTGCTAATTCAATTAAAATATGATTTCTATTTTGATTTTGTTTATTAAAAAATAATCATAACTCACTTCGGCAAGAAGATGGTTACCACCAAACAATTTTTTTTTTTTTGGATAATCAAATATAAAGCTTCAACTGCATTCTCAATTTTACTCTGTAGCTACAATCAGCGACTAGCGTTTTACAGTCTTTGATCACAAACAGTCTACCGTTCGGGAAGTTAGTACCACTGGTACTATCTGTTACTCAAAAGTGGATTTCTGCCTCCGTTAAAGTTAACGCCATCGTCCCCTCCATAAAATGGTAAATTGCGTCTTACTCAAACGGAACTATTAAGGCTATTGTGAATATATTCTAGGATCTTGGTAGGATTTGTCATACTGATTCTAATTGTTCCAAATTAATATATGAGCCCCTTAAAGCACAATTGGTGTAACTCCAATTTTCGGTTTTTTGTTTCTAGTTAGGCATGGTACCATGTAGTGAAAAATGTGTTCTGTTTAATGCATTATTATATGAGCCCCTTAAAGCACAAGTGGTGTAACTCCATATAATAATGCATTAAACAGTACACATTTTTCCCTACATGATACCATGCCTAACTAAAAAAATAAAAATAAAATAATAACAAAATGGAGTTACACCACTTGTGTTTTAAGGGGCTCATATTTGAGTTGTAATCATCTTTTGCGGATATGCGGTATTAATTTACTTCTATTACATTATTAAACGCAAATTTGTGAGATTTTCAATCTGCAAATTAGCAATAGGCAAATGCGTGGTGTCCAGTCGTGGTGTCTGGATAAATTGGTAACTTAATTAAGTTAGCATATCTCTCGGCCACCGGCTCAAAAATCGCCTGGGTGTAATATAGGAGTAGGTATATGTTAGATTTTAGTGTCTGTGCAAAGTGATTGCCGGGTAGTATGTTGTTTTTAAATAGAGTAGTAGATATTAGAAAAACGTATTGCTTTCCAAAATAGGTATTTGAGAAAAAACTTTGAATGAGGTCATATACAGGGGCTTTTTTATTCGGTAAATTTTAAATAAAATTTTGAACTTCGAGAGAATGGATTGCAGTTGGCGGCAATGCCATCGGCAATTGTTAAGTTATTATGTTACAAGTTCTTCGGTGAATTGGTCGTTAATGTCTGCCTTTTGGCTGTCTGATTTCGCCCTAGTGCAATCAGACTGGCGAACAGTATGCGAGGCGTGTTGTCCTAGACGTTGCAGTGTTTTGAAGAAATATTTGCATAAAAAATATTGATAAATATTATTGCTAATGATCAATCTCTACTATAACCAATAACGAACAATTATAACTAAAACATGTCAAAATCGATTATCGTTGAATAAAAAAAAGTTTAACATTTATTGTAAGTCAATCGAGTAGGTATGGTTGATTTTTGTAAATTAATTCATTTATTGCTTTAAATTATTAATATAACACCATTACATATTTTATTGATATGCTGGTTTTATCTAAAATCCTCTGTTGTGTAAAATAAAATCATAAAACTGTTTACAAGACAATAAATGGAGATCAAAGAATATGGCAAGGCGGTCTGGAGGAGACTGGAATATTGACTGGAGAGATATATCCCCCAGATTGCTGGAGTCTCCCCTGCCAACCAACGACCAAATGGCCATAACATTAGTGTTATGGCCGACACAAGAGAATGTTAATGCCTGATATTTTTTATCTACCCCATCTCTTGTATTAGTTTTGGTCCGCCGCAAAGTATCCTTGACATTTTATTTAACACGCAATCTACTATTTGTTTAAATAATAAACTCGCAAACGGGTGACGCCGTTTTTTTAGTAATTTTTTATAAGTTAATTTGTGAAAAACATTATTTCCGTATGATTGAATCGACTCACCTGGTGATGAGGTTGAACCATAACCCTTCGAAGGAAAAAAATGTTCATATTTGATATAAAATATCAAATCATTAGCCAATGTAATGACAGATAATATCATTGTTGTCGTAATACGCAAACATTTTCTCGCACAATTTACGTTTGGGTACTATGGAATAATAATACCTAAAAATATATTTTTTTTTCTTGGAGATTCTTCTTTAGGTTCTCAAGGGCCGGTATGGGTCCGTTTTCGCATCACTTGGTAGGACATATACTTTTTTTTTTTTATTTTAGATTATATCTTGATTATTACAAATATATTTTTTTTTTTACGCGTTTCATTATTCCGTCTATCTGCTCGTCATTTCTAAACATCTACGTCACTGGAGGGTACTGATATCAATGAAAAGTACATACCAGGGAGGAGGCAGGTGTCTTACCACACTGGGCCCCCAAAAATATTTAATAGACCACATAGGAATAGAGAATTTCGCAAATCCCAGATTTATTTATCAATACTAAATAGAACTTTATTTTCTTAGCAATATCACGTTGCAATAGCAAAATATGAAATATTTTTGAAATATGTCAAATATGAAGGAAATATTTAATTACTTAGTTATATTGCATTATATTTTGTCATAGTAGTTTTATTTTGCTGAATATTTGTCTTTTTTAAGTGTTTTTCGTGTTTTAAGTTTTTCAAAATAAGGTCTCGCCTTACGTAGCAATGAGTAGGAGGAGGAGTAAGAGAACAGATTAAAAAAAGGATATACCAGTCTGCTTTCATTTACATCTACGGTCTAACAAAAAACAGTCAATAGAAAAATATTTATAAAATATATAAAAATAAATAAGGGAGAAGGCATAAGTGAAAATAGTTATCGATATAAGATATGTGAAAATATGATAGTAATTTTGGGAATAGATTGAAAAGAAAAGGATTCTCGTAGAAGTTTGATTTTTAGTGAGTCTTTGGAAACCGCAGGAGAGTGTGAAAGAGAAGAAGCATGCGAAGTTGACAAGATATAATAGTCTTATGAAGATACCTCTTAGAGATCTGCGTGGGGACTTCAGCAACATAAGGGTGTGTCAACATGAATTAATCACTGATTCATTTATCTTTTCATTTTATAGTATAAATATTATAATATAGACCTCCTTTGAAATATTCAAGTTGTACTTAAAGCAGTTTAGAAAATCAGGAAAGGAAGTATGATAAAAAATAAAAATCGGACAAATGTAAGACTTCTAACTATGCAATAATAATTATTGATTCAAAAGGGGAGGAATTAGAGTTGGTCGGTCTTGATAAAGTATTAAATTGTATAGGATGACTGTCTGCTTCTTCTCAATCATTCCTGGTTTGGCAAACCTCCTTCCATTCAATAGAATGTGTGGTTCATCTGTACAATTTTGATTGACCAATTATGATTAATTTTTATCGCAAATGTTTAAACAAGTAATTTGCAAAAATCTTTCCTGAAAATAGGCTAATTTTTGTATGGCTTGCACTAATCTTTTTGGTTGTATTACGGTAAATCAATTTGTAAGAGTAAATTATTTTGTAGCTTATACCGTGGTAAGATAATAACCCTAGTGGTTGGGCAACTGAAAGAGCTGAAGAATAAATAAATATAGCCGATTGTTTCCTCTTACGTAAACAGTCCTGAGAGTCATTCTTACGCATTCGATACCTTCGAAAATAAAACAATGCTGTTGTTTCGGAACAAGAGGGCTTTGCACGTGTTGCAGCTACGTGATGGCTTCTAAATTTCAAGCCGTTTATATTCAGTCTGGGTCTGAACACTTAGTCTCAAACAATCTCAAGTTGCGCCGCAAGGTAGCTCAGGTGTGGTCCCCGCCTAAACATCGTGTTTAGCTCCCGAGTGTTTAAAATAACAATTCATACTCCCCAGCAAACTCTTCCCTTCTTCCATCAAACCCTTGTTCGGAATATTAAAAAGTTGTTGGGACCCAAAGTGCACTATTTCTCAATATCAAGTAACAAAGCTGTACATCCCCTTCGAACCAGCCACCCTACTTCCAAGAACTTGCTATGCATCGAAACGGTTGTTTACTGAAAATCTGAAGGAAAGTTTCCCTGTTTTAAGTACTGGGGAGAAGTTATTTCTTTTATGCCATAAGAATTAGGTTGGACCAATTAAGGTTATTTGAGCTATGGTAGTCATATAATGTAATGGTCAGGCCCTGTTTAAATTTTCTTCAGTTATAAGGATCGAGTAATATTAAAATAGATAATTTAGTTTAAATACATGTGTAATGAGGTCGGACCTAACCTTGGGGAAATTTTATGTAAATAGGTATTTATAAATTATTCAATGGTGCTCATGGTTTTAAACTGATTTAATGAGTATTAATAAAGCAGAATCTAAAGAAACATTGCCATCTATCTCGATTTTCATTCCGTATGAAAACTTTTCTAGGAATACTCAAATGGCCGAAAATGTATTGAAAAAAAAAAAATCTCTCTCAGACCGTAACAATATTTGACCTAAAGCTTTGAAATCAATTAGGTAAGAAGTTTAAAGAGGGGAAGTTTGAAATTAAAAAAGTCAATAAAGTATTCGCTACAGCAAAGAGCAGTATTTAATAGGATTTTATTTAAGAATGGTCAGGGGAAAAGGTTTTGTGTTCAATCTCAGTATCCACTTCACTAAATCTTGGCATTTATTTCTACCATAATTGGATTATTTATTCAGCTGCATTGTCAATCTGGTGAAAAATAGCTTCATTGGTTGGCCAAGATATGAAATTATTGTGTTTCATTTGTTAGTTGGATGGAATGTAATTTGGATAAATTGGTTTACATTTTTGTTGCTTCGACTATTCATTAAGGCCCCTTGAGTGTTTTTAGAAATTTCGAGCACAAGATATTGACAAATTACAGAAAAAAAATATATTTTTTTTAAATAATTTATTTGTTGAAGAGAAAATATTTGGCTCCGCCGGGAGCTGGGTCTCCTGCGTGACATGCGCGGATGCTAACCACTGCATCACAGAGCTCGGCTCCAAGTAGAGCCAATCCTTCCTCTTCACTGATACCTCACGCAAATTTTGAGAATAACTGGAGGTGGACAAAATTTGTCCAATTTCTGGTATTTATTGACATGCGTCAATTTTAAATTATTTTATATTAATCTAATCTTAATCTGTGGGTGACCACCTTCAGACAACCAGATTAAGATTAGATTAATATGAAAAAAAATATGTTTATGATTTATTTTAAAAGTTTTTTCTTCTAGAAAATGTGACGTTGTAGTTTGATGTTTTATTTACTTTTGTTCATAAACGCCTTGATTTGCTAAATTTAATTCTAAGAAGTACTTTTGTTTATTAAAAAAAAAAAAAATAATAACTGTACCAAGATAAGGAACGTTGTTAAGTTCAATCTAGTGCAATGCTGTTTGTGTTGTTCTTGGTTAGCTGCCATGCAAGGTCATTTGACCGTGATCATGTTCAACCGTCAGAGGTTTAGGGGGTCTTTTAGCCCCAGAGATGATCTCTCGCACAACAAAAAACATAGCATGCATAGCCAGATTCCAACTTGGGGCCCTGAGTATAGAAGTTAAATGTATTGCCATTGACTTGCTCATCTTTCATTAAAAAATAATAATAATTTTGTATTGCTTTTAAGAATTAGCGTTTAGCTATAGGTATGGTCTTAGCGTTAAATAATTAAAGAGTAATAGAATAAGAGATGAAGAAACAAATAAAACAAAAATGTATTCTTATAAGATATTACTATTAAATGAATTAACAGATAAGATATAAGTATGTACACTATGAAATCAATGACCAAAAAAAAAAAAATTATACTTGATTAGTAATAAAATAATAAAATAAGTAGTTACTCTCCGCGACCCCCAAAAGAAAACACGTGATATTTATTTTTTAAATTAATTAGTAATACATTATAAAATTAAATAAAAAAATTAAATAAAATTAAATTATTAACCATATATTGAAAAGTATATGTGCCTTCTATTGTTATGTAATGAATCTCCTTTTTTTAATGCTTCAAAAGTAAAGAAATAAACATCCGTCAGTTTCATATCATTAATAATACATAATGAATCTTTTAATATTTTATTTCCTTTTACCTATTTAAGCAAAGATTCCTACTAAGACTAACTATAGCGCATGAAGTTAAAAAAAATCTGCTGCGATGCGCGTAACACATAGCTTTCACTTATCAACTTACTTTGATTAGAATTGACGTTTTTTGTTAAATGCCATTTCTCAAAGTCACACAATTTTCCACATTCAGTTACTTATTTTTGTTTTTATTTGCTCTTTAAAGTGCAATAATTTTTTTTTTATTAAATAAAAGTTTTTACTTGTGATAATTCGGCAATGCAAGCACAATACTCTAAGTCGTCTGATCTTATAATTATCTAGGTAGTTGTTGAAAACTTCGTATATTACTCATGAAACGAATAATTTCCATTAAATGAACAAACTTTGATTATAAAGTATTGGTCTGTCACTAAAGGCGTACTGCGCAGGCGTGAGCTCAAGGTGTTTTATGAGTTGACGGAATATTTTTATTTTTCATGAATTGTCAATTTAGTTTGAGTCTTATTGCATCGCCAACGGAGAGCCCAAAACGTGTACTTCGATAATAAGTAAGTCAAAATTTTTCACGATCAAAATACTTTCCCCCTCTATATATTTCATATATAAGTTAGACAAAGTAAAAATTTGATTAGACATGTTTGAAATCCTGTGAAACCAGTAGCCGTACCCGAATTTCTCATTTAATAGGCAATTATTCAGTAATAAAATTAACAATTATTAATTCAATAAACGAGAAGCTATTTTTAATTAGAGTCATTGCTTTCAATAACAAAAGATATGCTACACAAATACCAAAACAAAATTGATAACCTTTGTAACATATAACTGACGATAAATCATAAGTTTTCTATTACGTAACTGCGCGAAAAGATAAATTATTTGAATATTAAACAGAACGCTCAGCAATGATTTAAACTAACAGTGCTTGGGAGTCGTTATTCAGGACGGAACTATAAAGAATATTGCTGCATGTGAGCTTGAGAGACCTACATATGCAGACAGAGAGAAAAATATACTTGGCAATTCTCCCGGAAATTATACTAATGTCCCTTGGAGTACATAACCCAGTTTGACATTAATTTTGCTAGGCCTTCTTTTCTTTTTTCTTTTTTTTTTTTCAATGCAGTCATATCGTTGAATTTAAAACGTTATTTTAAAAAAATAAATAAAAAAATAGAAAAATTAAATTTCATATACTAGTTTAGTTTTACATCAAAGGTGATTAACCATAATAATATACGTAATGAATAACGTCAATTTTCTGTAAAAAGGGATTTTTTTTTTAATTTTTTTTTTTTTTTTTAAAATAGGTTTAACTGCCTATACCTAAACATTGTTCTATATAATATGAAACGTCATGGAATGCGCTGTTAAACGACACCAATCTCATAGTCCTAGTCAAATTTGGAAAACATCTACATCTATTTTTAATCATAAAAAGCTAGATTTATTGAATTTTTCACTAGTTTTCAATTTTTTTAGTAATGAAGAAATTTTCATCCCACTTTTATATTTTCATGTATGAATAGATTACAACTACCTATTTATTACAAAAAATTTAAAAGATGTCCTTTTTGAGAAAATTACAGTTAAAATTTTAAACTTGGATTTAAGAAAATTTCTTTAGTACCAACCTATGCATTATCGTATATCATATGAAACGGCATGGAATACGCTGTTAAACGACACAATTCTCATGGTCCTAGTCGACTTAGGAATACATCTACAGCTATTTTTTATCATGATTTTTTCTGTTTCTGGACCTATTTTTGAGGGCTTTTGGGGAAATTGAATTTTGATTTTGAATTTATTTTTGAGGGACCAATAATTCAAAAACGGGTAGACATCTTAAGTAATATTTCACAATTGTTCTAGTAGATACAAGTAATGCACATATACCAAATTTCAAGAAAACGTGAAATGGTGAGGCTCAAGCCTGTGTTGAATTGATGTGGAATTACCCAACATTTCGCGGGACTTGGTTATTCGGACCCAGGGGACCCCAAAACTTTTATATCCGTTGAGAATCGGAAGTCGAAATTTTTCAAGATCGCAATACTTTCCCTTACTATATGTTTCATATACATGCAAGTGAAAGTAAAAATGACTAAAAATAGCATATTATATAAAAAATAATGTTTTTTGGTGTCCTCCCCTGGATACGCTACTATCTAATACTAATAATAATACAATTATACATACTTTATACCTTGTACAATAAAATCAAAAGGGTACATAATGGGGAAAACAGTTTCATGTAAGCTAATTTAACAAAATACGGCGGTTTCTACTCGTAACATGGTTGGTAAGTGAAAATAGTGTTATGCGTTCATCGTAACCGTTTTTTTTTTTTTTTTACTAATTCAATAAATGTTATATAGTGTACAGTATACATAGTGACAACCTGCTCAATGCTTCTTGAGATGTTAGGAGCACTCTATTCAGCCTCTTCTCTATGGCTCTCTAAGGCTGGAGCCAATACTATTTGCCGCGACTTGTTTTTGTAAGATTTCTTATGAAATGAAATCTGTTCGTGGGCCGTAGTTCTTTGGTACATCGATCCCCCATTATTGGGATGACCTACTGTTCAACGTCTTAGAGGGCAAGTACCCGCCGGCGCCAAAATAAAGGCGCCGGGTTGTTTTAATGGCTGGTTTTAGTGTCCGGATCACTGGGGCACTTGTAATAAACCTGAAATTTGTTGGGAATTAATTGATAATAAAAAGTTCAATGACCCCAATTCTATTAGGGTCAGACGATAATTCAGCTGCTATCATCCTTGTTTCGCTTTTGTAACATGGCAGATGTTATGAGGTGAGCCTGATACCATGAAGATAATACCGAATCATTTTAGTCAATTTACATGTTTTAAAAACTTTCGCAGCTTACCCTTCGCTTATGTAAATATTCATAGTAATGAAACCTATTTAAAACGCCCAACAACACTGGTTACACAAACTTGTATACATTAACAACTAATTATTAGCCTCTAACATCCCTATAATTCTGTTACAGATAGTAACAGAAATAGTCTTCTCAGATTTTAGGATTTCCATTGAATAGGTACCCTGGATATCCTATCTCAAATTCGATAATAATTTTATTCTATGATAATATTACGTCAATTGTGTTGTCTGAGTAAAAGGAATCAATTCATATAAAGTTGTTATTTACTGGGTATTCAGAATTCCCATGACCGAAACCGAAAAATAGTCACAGTTAAAAGAAAAAAACTCGATTCCCTTACAATTTTTAAAATTAAGAACGGGATTTAAAATAAATCTGTATAAACAGTGCTCATTATACTTAAGGAATTTATTGAGATATTACATATAAACATCTCAGAGGATTAAATCACGATGAACCATGATTTTCAGTATCTCTATAAAAGATAACAGAAATAGTTTATTTTATTTTAAAAAACATATTAAAAATAGAATAATAATGATATGATAAAATAGGCGTGAAAAGGAGCTTCGGACGACAAAACTAGCATACTCTTGCTAAAAATATTAAAACTAGTTCTACAAACATAAGATAAAAATGTATTTAGCCCAAACAACCCTCATATATTGTCTTTTAAATTAATCTGACTACCAAAAAAAAAACATTATTAAAATAAATAAATATGTAGTCATAAAAATCATACGCAAATCACCATTTCATGTATAAGTAAACATCCGCATAGTAAGTAGTGTTAATAAATAGTACGAAATCACACATCTATATTGAAAATAAATTTAATATTTCACTATTTAGTAAATTTAAAAAAAAAAAGTAAGATTTTTTCTTTTTCTGATGTTATGGTTACATTTCATATAGATTCGAATAACTTTGTTGAAGGAAAATTGCAATGTAAAAGTCAAAAAATCATTCAGAACTCAAATAATTTCACTTGGGATGGAACAGCTAACTGTAACTTAACAATGACAGAACTATGACTCAAAAGTCTCAAACATTTCCGAACCCTCTGGACCTTTCAAAATACCTTTTTAGTTCCTTCTGTCAAAATGTAAAAATAACTACGAAAATACATTTTACAACGAAACAAGGAACTACGACATTCTTATCCTATTGTAGGTTGTATGTACATATTATGTATGAATGTAGTTTAGAGTATGTAAGGTAAAGTTTAGAGACCAGTTAGGTTAATTCCTATAACTAACGCTGTCAAAGTAGCCCTCAAAATTTGCTCATCCCATAGCATTTTGCAAATTCCAACTCTTTGATTAAGTTCCTCCCATTGAAGCATCGTCCGATTAGCCTTAGTAGCACAAAGGAGTGTTAAACAAACTAACAGAGCAAATAAAGAACCACCGTACTTGATAAATTTTCAATAATACAATAAAATGGATCTTTTGATTTTCCCAATCGTGGGTATAGAAAAGACTTCATTGCTCTAAGAAAGAAGGTTATCAGCAATAAGGAGGGTAATGTTTTCCAGAGAACTGCCGCCCGTTGCATTATTTACCAGGCCCGAATAATGTCAAGGAGGTTTCTTTAATGCGAAACGAGCATTGAATAATAAAACCACCATAATGGCCACCATCGGTAAAAGCCCTCGTTGATAGGTCAAAAAACAAAACCTTATATCGATTAATTTATTTTATAGGAATAAAGTTAAATAATCCAACCATGTGTGAAATGAGTATGGGTTCCCTAATTTAGTAAATAAAATTGCTCAATTTTTTCTAAAAGTTTTCTAACGTATTATAAATTTGAAGAAAAAAAAATTCAGCTAGTAAATGGTGAAATAATATTCCATATTTTTATACTTTTTCGATTTTTTCTATACTTTAGCTGCTTATTGAATAACGCCAACCCAATAAAATAATTTCTAAAAATCTATTTATCGTAATATTTTATTGAGAAACTAAACTTCTAGTATCATTGTGCATTTGAAACTAGGTATGAGCAAATTATCTACGCAAGATTATCTAAAATAAAATGCAATTTTGATAGTAACAGGTATTTTATTTTTTATAATCCCCGTTTTTCTAAGTTTATTAATTCTCTGCTTTGAGGAAGAACAAAAATATCAATGTGTGAAAACAAATATATATCGATAATTTTACTTTAATAAAAGCTTGTTAAAAAAAAAAAAAAAAAAAAAAAAAAAACATAATATTTTTTTTTGTTTTAAATCATATCAACTGATACTAGGAGTATGGTTGAATAAGAAACAATATTTCGGTTCCATACATCGGAAACATAAAATCTTCAATGGGTTGTATTGGTACTGATCTTTATTTTTTATATATACATATATATTTTGTTTTTGACATTTGATGGTGGGCCTCTAGACCATCCAGTTTTTGCTTTATTAAGTTTATTTTCGAATAAGTGATTCACATCCTTGATTTTTATTACAGAATCCCCTCACCGCTATGTGGAATCCGAGGTCAACATCCACTACCGCAACTCTGTCAGACACGAACAGATAGCAGCTTGGTCAGAGGGACAAGTTTTTCACTTAACCGAAATTGTAATTTATTTGGAAAAACGTAAAACGTTTTGGATTGAGTCGAATTATTACTTTACTATGAGGTTTACTATCTCCTCCTCAACTGTTTACAGTGTGCCCCGATATTAATGGTGAAAATAATGTTACCAATGTTGTTGTTTTCTAAAAACGTAAACTATCACTCTTTTCATTTCTTAAATAATTAATCGTAGCGGTAGCTTGCAAAGTGAGAAAAAAGCTAGATTTTCAAATATGAAAATCTAGTCTCCAAAGGCTTAACCAAGCCTAGTCATACCGTAAGCTAAGCGCCGTTATTCTAGGACAAGTTTTCCCTACTTAAGAAGGTTGTCCACCCACTGGGAGGATCCTCGACTTAGCTAAGATACCAATGATGGAAGCTCGAAAGAAAGGGTGAGGAAGATGTGGGCCGGAGGACTGTTAACTATTAGCCCGGCCCTATCAGGGAGCTGCCGCCGGGCCCTTCCGTTATCTCCCGCCTCCCAGCCCACAGTTAGCGACTCTAAAGCCGCATTTCACAATTCCTCGCCTCCGCTCTATCTCCACCTCTACCGAGCAGATTTCTTCTCTTTATTTCCTTCTTTTTTTCCGGTATTACTATTGCGGAAGATCTGATAGTTCACGTACCTGAAGATTTTCCCTTGCCATGTTTGTACTTCTTGTTGATAGTAAACCTCCTTTTTTTTATTATTTTTAGCATTAAAATTTATTGGGAGCTTGCAGAATGATGTAAGGTTCCTAATAAAACGTGTTCCAAAGGTTACAATAAATTATATTGATGAAAGTAAAATTAAAAATAAAATCATCTTATAAGAATAAAAATAAACAATTTAATAAGTCCCTGTAATAATAATGAGCTAACTGACCCCTGGAAAGCATTCGCACTCCGTTAATTTAGTACCGTATAGTGCATATTTAGTGCGTCATGAGCATAGGTGAGTGTTGAAGTAAAAAATAGATGTGTTTGAATTGTAGATTATTTATTTTTTTAAACGTAATTTTAAGGTATTCGCGTATTTACATAGTATATACGTGTTTACAGGACCTCTTTGAACACTATGTTTGAAGTTACGATATGGTCATCTGTGATTGTTGTTGGGTTTGTTTTACACAGACATAGATGTCACTGAAAGAGCGCACCGTGGAAAAATGTATATTACCGAAAATGTTCTCCTTCAAAACCTGAAAAGATTGTCACCATTTAGAAACCTCTACGTCCATTTTCATTTTCTCGCAAAAACGTATATAAAGATAAAGGTCTGGTCACACATAACCGCACCGCAGCACGGGCAGCATCGGATCTGATTCATTTACGAAGGATAGATAGTAGCCGGTCACACTTGCCCGACACCGGACAACTGACCAGTTACTATCTATCCTTCCTATTTAAATCAGATCCGATACACGCCCGTGCTGCGGTACGGTTATGTGTGACCAGACCTTAACTCGCTACCGAAGGCGAAATGAGTGATTTGTATATTTTTCCGGTGTAGAGGTTAAGGAAAGCTTTATAATGATGCCTCATTTATGAAATTTGATGAAGTATTCAGGAAGTTATGGCGTAACGACAAAAAAAAAGGCTTTGAGGAATAATAAATTATATGATGATATCGTAATAGTTACTTCTGAAATAAATAATAGAAAAAAATTAGAACTTCTAATGATTGTAATGTCATATAAATGGTTAATTCAGCCATTTCACTCACCTACGCGCTGAGGGGATACTTCTCCAGTCTCCAGGCTCTTGTAGGCTACAGTAGGTCTACAAGACACCGGACACCTGTGATGGTAGCTTTTCATGCCAAGCATGGGACCAACAGCAATTCCAGGAACGATCGCCATTCTTGCTTTTATTCTACTAGTCGATCACTAATGATCACTCTGATACCAGCTGATCTATCAGCTACACCATCGATCGCTAACGATCGATCTTATATCAGCTGATCGATCCACTTCAAATTCGTAGCTACAGGGCCATATCTAAGATAATTCCTAAAAAGTTAAAATATTGCAAATTAGATGGCCATGGAGGAGAGAATTTCATGTCATGCATTACGCAATACGCAGCACCCCTTTCCTAGCTTGATTCAGTTGCCATGGTTGTGTAGGTGATGAGATCTTTAGTTCCGTGGTATACTGCGGCTTGAACCCATTTTCATAGCGTGGTTTCGATAAGGAGAAATTAGGATTTTAATGAGAGAGTAGGATTTTCTTTTTATAAATACCTTCCAGATACATTCTACTACCACATTAAAGAAGAAATCTTTATTGGTATTCAAATCTTGACATTTCTTCGAGCAATTTTTTAATTTCGAAGAGGTAACCAGATTTTTTTTCTAGATATTAAATCAGATGCTACCTTCATATTATAAGTATAAAATGTACACTACCTTTTCTCTCAAGTCATTCAAATTTATAAAATTAAGGAAAAATAAGAGGGTACGGGGGAAATTATAACGTAAGAGGATAGTGCGGTTATATAAAAAAAATTATAACAATTATTCATTAATTTTTAGTAATGTAATGCTTTCTATGATCTTGTGAATGACAATGACCTTAAAATAGGCCTTAATGTACTAAGCTAAATATTCAAGACTTTCTTTATTTTTAATTCGAGTATCTTTAACACGACTCTTTAGAAAACTTCATTAAAAGTTCTTTTTACATAGTTATAGAATTTAAATCGTTAATGTAAACGCCTATGACATGTAGATGTAGAGCCTCCTCGTCGACATTGCATGGTCCCTTGCATTCTAAGTAGCGTATAAACACTGACTGCTCTAGAAACTCGCCTTAGGCGGAGCGATACAATCAGAACAAATAGGGATATAAGTAAGTACTAAGAGGCAGTAGAGAGCGGTGCTGAACCAGTCGTTGGCTGTCTGGTAAACAGAAGAGACGCCAGATAAATGCTCTTTATCGGCCCAGCTCTCTCATTAGCGGGGTCTTCCACTTCTTTCAATCATCCCTCTCTTCCCTTCTTCCTTATCGTTACCGCCTTTCCCTATTTCTTTTCCAGGACCATTTCGGCGTTCTCTTTCCTTCAAGAAATGCGCTTTTAGCAAGTTTACGATCGACACGAGACAAGAGAATCCCTTGTATTTCGAATTAGTAAATTTCTCTTAATTTTCTGGATCAACATTCCAGGTTCTAATCAAATCATAAATGCTTCAATATTGCACATTGCTACCTTTTATATTATAACGGTACTTATTCACGCTTTTACCAATATTATGAAGGTACCGTCACCAGATTTCAACGGGAAATGGTTCCACATATTTCTTTTAATATCATAACCAGACTTATCCAATCCTATATGTTTTAGGCGAATCCGTAAATATCCGTAGCATAAATGTTAAAGCTGGTTTATATCACTCCAAGCAGTTCTGTTCTCGTTACCTGATTAGCATTCTCAGTTATGTAGAGGTAGTTATGACTTGTGTACAGCTGACCTTCAAGTCTGGCATCATGCATTCCACGTCCCCACCACACTACCCTTATGTCTAGATCTCCATTCAGACCTCGCTCTCCTGTACAATACAATACAATACAATAAGGCTTAACGGACCCGATGGCCCGACGCCGACACCACCAATCGGTCCCTACATACCTCCATCCATCTACCACCTTCCAATCCCAAATTCACAAGATCTGCTTTCACCGAATCTTCCCAACTTCGCCTAGGCCTACCCCTCCTCGGCCGTTTTCCAGTCGGCAAAGCGTTTATCAATCTTTTAGGAATTCGTTCACTACTAAGACTCGTCATTTTGCATGACCACTTTAGCCGACGCGCAGTTATAGACTCGATTACATTTGCCGGGTAAAGCTCACGCAATTCCATATTGTGTAGCCGTCTAAATTCTCCTGTTGACTCATCTTTCTTCGGCCCGAATATTTTACGCAGCACTTTATTTTCAAACACCATAAGGCGTTTCTCATCCCTTACTGTAAGCGGCCATGTTTCACAACCGTAAAGAACAGTCGGAAGAATTATAGTTTTGTAAATCCTAATTTTTAAATTTCGGGATAAAAGGCGTGACCCAAGTAATGTTGCAACCGAGAAATAACAAGCATTTCCCGCCTTTAATCTAGCCTAATTTCCTCTTCGATTTCGTTTTTTTTAGTTACAGTAGATCCTAAATATCTAAATTTCTCAACGGCTTCGAATATTTCCTCTTCTACTTCAATATCGCCAAAATTGTCACCGTTTCTACAACTAACCATATATTTTGTTTTTTCCGTATTTATTTCTAGCCCTACTTCTTTTCCGGCTTCCATCAATGCGTTTGTATTTAGTTCTATCGTTTCCACGTCGTCGCCAAGCAAAACCAAATCATCAGCGTAACCGAGTACGGATATATTTCCCCCCAGATTCAAACCCTTTCCGGTATTTATCACCTCCCTAATGACATATTCTAGAGCTAAATTAAATAAAACAGGGGATAGCGAATCCCCCTGTTTCAAACCAGAGTGAACCTCAAACTTCTCAGAAAAATAACGACCGATTCTTATTTTATTGAACGTTTCGGTCATACACATTTTTACTAAGTTTACTAACTTCTTCGGTATTCCTAGTTCAGTCAGGATGTTATACAGTTTATTGCGGTCTATTGAATCATAAGCCTTTTTAAAGTCGACATACAGTTGATGAACAATACCATTGTATTCTTTTTTTTTCTCTAATATTTGACGGAGGGAGAATATTTGGTCTACGGTAGATCGGTTCCGTCTGAAACCACATTGATAATCTCCGATAATTTCGTCGGCGTATTCGGTTATTCGGCTAGTCAGTATTGACGTAAATACTTTATAGCAGACCGGAAGTAGTGAGATCCCACGGTAGTTATTAGTGTCTGTCCGCGACCCCTTCTTGTGAATCGGTATAAGTATAGACTCTTTCCATTCTTCGGGTACTTTCTCATACTCCCAGATCTTTTTAATCAAAAGATGTATTTTTGAAATCCCAGCTTCCCCACATGATTTGATTAGTTCGCTAGGAATATTATCCGTCCCCGCTGCTTTATAGGATTTTAATTTTCCGATAGCTATTTCGACTTCCCCTATACTCGGTTCTTCTAATAACGGTTCAGCACTTTGAAATTCCAAAAGTGGTGATAGACGGGTATTTTCTGGATTCAAAATACTATCAAAGTGCTCTTTGAACTTCCTTACTATGTCTACCGGATCCGCTATGATGTTATTATTATTATCCCTAATACCAGTCGTAACTGGTCCTAGACGTTTACGTGATAAATTTATGCCTTTATACTTTATATTATATACATATCTCTAACGTTATTTTGGATTCCATTATTTTCTATTTCTATTATTTTGTTTTTGAGATATTCTCTTTTTTTATTTTTAAGCAATTTAGTCGTTTCGTTCCTTATGCCTCGAAATTAGGCACGATTGTCTTCGTTAGGATTATTTAAAACTTTGAGTTTAGCGGCTTTTCTTTTCTCACACGAGTTTAAACATTCTTCATCGAACCATGGTTTATTCTTATTATTTTCCCTTTTGCCCAGAAAAAAATTACTGACCTCTTTAATATTATCCCTAATCCCTTCCCACAATTGATCAATGTCTTCACCATTCTCTGTCGATGGTTCTAATACATCAAATCGATTCTTGAGTTCAATTTCAAATTGTTTTCTAATCGCCGGAATTTTAAGTTTTTCCAGATTAATATATTCGGTACGAGATCCGGTTTCTAACCTTTTTTTTATTGAAAGTCTTTGCCGAACTTTAGCGACTACTAGTTCGTGATCCGACCCGCATTCTGCCCCTCGGTACGACCTAACATTAATAACACTATTTTGCCACCTATGCTGCACCAAAACGTGATCGATTTGATTTCTTGTTTGTGAATCCGGTGATGTCCAGGTATATTTGTGAATATCTTTATGTTTAAAAGTTGTACTTTTGATTATTAATCGCTCTCCTGTAACTGTCCTTAAAACGGCCGTGCGGCGGCATATTTTAGGGGTATCCTCAATTGTACGGTGTCCGTCCCAGGGAACCGACTGCTGGGATGAGCCACAGACGATATCGGGCGTCGGGGTCCGATAGGAAAGCTCTGGCAAAATCGTTATCTTTTGATTGAAAAGTGATTTAAATGAGCGTCTCAAGGGCATTATCCCTTAGTAAGGATTGGAACAAGACATACAAAATATTGCCTATTTGTAATAGGCGCAAGATAGGCCCCCGGGGTCCGATACAGGATTTACGCCATACTTTACCGAAAATCGGACCTCGGATTCCGATTCTAAAATACAACAGAATTTCAGCTATTAGCAACATTTTTTGCACTAAAATGCAATAATCTCATTAAAAATTGACGAAATTGAGTGTTTGAAGTGAAAGGCATTTCCGACATTTTCATGTGAAAATCGGTTGTTAAGAGGATTGTAAGACATCTGACCTCGGGGACCGATGCCGCACCTGAAGTGTTAAGATCATTTCCGATATTAATTCCAATCTTCTCCGCATAGTTATCAAGAACATCTAAAATTAATTCATAAATTATAACCTAATAGAAAAATACTTTAAATTATATATGTAAAACAACATTAAATACCATCTATTTATATATATAAGTAAATAATTATGTAAATATACCTAGTGTGATTAAATAAGATTATAACCTATCAAATTATTTATTGCCAATGACCATAATAGGTAATAGAAAAAAACTTTTAATACAAAATACACTGTTAGATGTAATCATAAAATAACATTAAAGACAAACTAATTATATATATAAATAAATAATAATTCAAATACACATACCTAGTTCTAATACTCGTAATTAATATTAAAATCTACCAAATTATTCATTGGCAATGAAAGATTTCAAACTAAAACATTGACTGGTGTAACAAACTAAATTTTTAAGCAACTTAACATTCTTTATTTTTAACAATATAATTAAATTTGTTCTGTACATATTGTCTGACATATAGCGATGGTGATATACGAATAAAGGTCTGGTCACATATAATCGCACCGCAGCACGGGCTTGTATCGGATCTGATTCAAATTCGAAGGATAGATAGTCACGGGTCGGTTGAGCCGATGTCGGGCAAGTGTGACCGCTTACTATCTATCCTTCATAAAAGAAACTTAAACCAAGACCTTATTTTCCCTAATAGGCAGTTAATTCAAGTTTAGATTAAACTATTGTGAAACCTTTAAAAGAGATTGAAATCATCAATCGATCACGACCATTTCAGAAACCATTAAACCATCGCGACTAAAATAATTATAATCATGCTTATCAGGACTATTCGATAAGGAACTAATTTTGCTTTCCGCGAAACCAGCTTACTTCAGTTTAACAACACAATTATTTGAAACTCCTGACTATTATCTCGTCTAAAGTTTATTCACAACACTAACCGCGAGCTAGTGTTAGGTTTTCCCTTCACCATAAATTCCAATAAATGCAACACCATTTATCTTTTTAGTCATCTTATACTAAATTAAAAAAAAAAAAAAAAAGGTTGTGATTTGAATATAATCATAATTAAAGCATTGCATTAAAATTATTGCAAATCTAAATTTATAGCAGGTATTTAAAAAAAAAAAAGATTAAAATGTATCACTAAATAAAAGTATCTTAGGCGAAAAAACATTTTAAAATTATATGCAAAAAGAATAAAAATAAAAAACAATGCCACGAATTATTAATTTCCTACTTTCCTGATGTATAAATGGAATTCAGAAGTAATTTTGGTGTTTAGCTCCAGTAAAATTTAAAAAAATGGAACATGGTATGTATACTACTATTAATGTGGTAAATAGTGCATTTCTTTACTCAACGCACTCAAAGCACCTCGTGTTATGTAGATTAATATGTGTACCTCAGAAGGCAAGGGTTCAAAGTGGCATTTGTGAAAAAGTAATTTAGAAGTGGAATATGGCAGTAATAATTCCACTCTTTTGATTGATAATTTTGGATTATTCTTAATTTCTTTCATTTGTTTTTTATTTTATTTTAGGTACGTTATTTTTATTTTAGGTGATAAACATCCAGCTTATTTTTACACTTTTTTATCATATGGGACGTTTCGGACTTATTGTCCTCTATCAACATTTAAAAAATTGAACATTGTAAACAAATACAAAAATTCACACATAAATACACGTAAAAACATAACTCTTTATGTAACCATACAATATTTTCCCCACAACTTACTGAAATATTTACTTTATTTTGAATAAGATGAGATAAAATTCTTATGAGAATGAGATTCTGTATTCTCATTTTTATTTCGAATAAAAAGTTATACTGTACAGAAATGTTAATGTAGATATCAATTCAATAACATTTGGTTACTTTTCAAAATAATTTTTGGTGGTTGGATTATAATTATATATTATAATTATATAGATTATAATTATATAAACAGTCACCTTTTACATTTTATGAAAACACTCAGAAAAGTGGAAAAGCGGTGTGTGTATTACATAACTTCCAAACACTACGTTTTATGATTATAAATGGATTTTTTTTTAAAAGATGATCGCTTGAATATCCTTCTGAAAACTATGGCGATTTCATGCACTACTCCGGTAGGGACCGTTAATATTGCTTTATTTAAATCGATCGCTGGAAAAGTATTTATATACGGTATTTATACCGTATGTTTATATGAAGTATGTAGGCCATATAAAACATAACTCAAAAACCTAGATATGTGTGAATTTTTATTTTTGAAAACAATGTTAACTTTTTATAAAGTTAGTAAATAAAGATGAACTTCTGTTTGTTTGTTCATTATAGAAATTCATACCTTTTCTTCTCAAACTTCTCCGAATTTCGCTCATAGGTTCTTTCTTACCATGTGCGAACACCTGTCCATATAAAAAGTGCATAATCTCAGCCAATCTCTGGGTATATTCTTTATTGTTATAAAAAACGTTAAGATCCCGCTTTATATCGATTTTTTCGAAATCAACCGCTTGAATAAAAGTCTCATTTTAGAGATTTAAAAAATGAAATTCCCCGGGTGAAACCGGTATATACAGCTAGTGCTTCATAATTGACAAAAAATCGCACATGGTACATTAAATTAAGAAAATAAATTGTATGTTTATCACCCTAAATAAAAAACAAATTAAAGTAACAGGGTAAGTTGCAGGTGACTGATATAATACGTAATTACAAATTACTTTTATGCCTTATAACTTTGTTTGAATAAAACTTCCTCTTCCCTTGTTTTTTAAATTCAAAATTAATATTTATTGGGCTACCGAAAGTATTAATACATCAATTACTAATGTAATATCATATAATATCGTCTTTACATATCACATAAACAGGAGTAAGCAAACCCAGAAAAACGTCATAAAAAAAATAAAGAACTCAATGATACATGGATAAAAAGCTCTACCAGCACTATCAGAAGCGGGCTTCGCGAAAACCGGGTGATTTGGGCAGTTTGCCTGATAACTAACCGACAGAGCCTTATTTTTATTCGAGGACTTAAAACCCTTCCTAGCTATCTCTTCCAAATCCGAGTCAATATATAACCGCCTCCTGATTCACAGCTAATGTCCTCCAGTGGAGTGTTCTCTTAATCTATTTTAGCTCCTCTTGCAGTTCTTACCTATCTGATCCGAGTCAATATGAAGATCCTTCTCAAGTCCTCTTAGGCATAGCAACGAAGCGGGTGAATTTTACTCGCCGGCCTGTTTAAAACCTGATAATAACATTGATTATGCTTAGTATCTTGTTTGTATTTGTAGAAACCTAAATAGAGCCAACTTTCAGCGTGTCCAGTTAAATTCAATGCCGGTTTTTGTCTCATGTAGATAAGTCGGATGATAATCTCGGTTATTCAAGTTTCGATGACTCGAACTATAGATACGACGAACAATTTTTCACGGTCTCTCGAAGCTCGATGTTAATATATTTACAGAGTTGACTTTAAGTAGCTTGTACAAAATGAAATCGAATAGTAAAAAAACAATTTCATTAGTTATATTTAAAAAAATAAAATATAAATGAATAACATTTTTCAGAAGGTTGAAATTCTCTAGATCTATTTCATTCATGTGTGGGCAAAAGGGCTTAAGTCATAAACAAAAATTAATGTATCGTTAGCTTTACCTCTTGTTTAGTTTGTATAATGTAGTGATAGGTATATCATTCATAATTATTGTTCTAAAAAATTATTTTGCTAATAAACCCAAAGACGAAAAGAACGGGTACAAGTATTTTTTGGGTTTTTCAATCTAGTAGCCCTCTTTTTTGATGAATGGCATGTAACAATAAAAAGTCCTCACAGGAGTTTTAATTTGAGAAGTATGTAGAAAATGTGAAGTCGCTTTCCGGGACAGTTATCGCTAATATCTGAGGTGTTCTCTTCACATAAATCAAAATTTTTTACTTACGCCTGAGTTTATAGACATGTTAAATCCACTTCTTTCATATTGGATTAAAGTTATTTTAGTTTTTTAGTCATAAAATTTAGCTGAATCTAAATTTACTTGAACCACCAATAGATATACAGCCTGAATGTTCTCAGCGCTTTCACTGACAACCAGCAAAACATTATGTCTAAAAATCGAAAGGAAATTTAGAGTTAGATATATATGCAGTAGTGGATTTCCATATAGACAGACTGAAAACATGATTTAGCCTTCTAAATTGGCTGTTTTAATATTCCTTGGATAAGAAATAATATTTAAGGGTTTCTATATTTGTGGCATCTATAATATAGATTTATACTTTAAAAAAATAAAACATGTAATTCAATCTACATACCAAAATCTATTATTATTTGAATAAAACATAAGAGTAAAAAGGAAGACTAGGTGGTTTTATACTAGTAATTGGAAATGTAGTGTAACATAAAACTTTTTAATCTTGAACAATTTCATATACAAATTGCAGTACACTTTTCTTCTTTGCACTGTATACCAGTCCGGTTGAAAATCGTTCAATCCAAAATCGTACATTGACCCTTTCGAGCCCAATAGGATTGTCCGCAAGGGTTCGGATAATACCTTCTAATTCCGAAAACACTAAAACCACCATATCCCCGAATGGAATCGATAGACACTCACGCCACTTCGTTTGCGGAGAATCGTAATACAAATTGGAAGCATTGTATACCTCAAATATTTATCCTCTAGCCCATTTATCACAATATTCAGGCAATATTTTTGAAATTTATTAATTTAGGTTCACCTTCTTTTATAATCAAAAAATGGTACCCACTGCTTTTGAAATATAATATTCAGATGAATATTTCAAGTGCTTATTTTGAAATAATAATAATAATAAATCCAATGTAAGAAAAAACATGTGGTGTGGTGTGCAAATTATATAACTTACGCTCGCCGCTTTCATTATTTAGACTAAAAAGGACATTTTTTTTTTAATTACATAAGTTATTACAAATTCCATAGCTATTGGACCTTAACTTTTTTGTAAGTTTAGTATCTAATAAAATGAAAATAAATTTTCGAATACAGAGAGGAAAATTATTCTTCAGAAAACGAAGGTGATATTCAATCTGCTAAGAAAAAAAATCTTGTGCGATGCGCACAAGATACACCTTTCACTTACCAATTTACTTGCAATCGAAATTGACGTTTTTTGATAAATATTAAAACGCCATAATTCAAATTCACATTTAAGTAGCTGAAACCTTTTTTTTTTTTTTTTTTTTTTTTTTTTTTATTCTTAAATACTTACATAACAAGATGTTAAACAATTATATGAATTTAAACTAATCATAAAGAAGAGGAATTCGGTCTAGCTAGTTTTTTTTTTGCAGTTATTGATACTTTCTTTTCCATATACATTGCGGGTGATGTTAAGTTTGCCCAAAGCATTAGGTTCTGAATTCCACCCTATGTACAAAACAAAGGGTATGGCTTCTACAAAACGTACAGTCATGGTTTAGTCAGAGGTAGGCAGAGTTTGGTAGCTAGCCTTCTCCCTTCATACTTGGGAAATGATATAAACTACAACAAATACAAACTTCTAATTTCTGGAAAGAAGATTTAAAGTAAGGGGATATAATTTCACGGGCTTAAGGTATAGTAAAATCTAATCTAACATTCATTCTTATAAGAAATAGCTGGTTCTTTTCATTGTTAACCAAATCACTTTTGATAAATTATACCAAATTTATATATATATATATATAAATACTCATAAATATATATAAAATGGAAAAGAAAAAGAAAAAAAAAAAAGAAGAAATAGAAAAGCATCGACATTGTAGGAACTTGAAGACTGAGTCTAGAACGTACTTCTTACATTCTTCTAATCAGTGTTAAACCTTGAGCATAACATTTAAACTTAAACTGTATCTGCTTGACAAGTTCTATTGATGAGATACATTTAATGTTTTATTCCGTTCGTTTGCAAAGAACAAAACAAAACAAATTTTCTGATATTATCCATTAAAAAACAGAGTATGTCCTGTCATTTATTTAAAATATGGGCAATATTTCAACCCCATGGAAGAGTGAATGGTAATTGTATGTTAATTTTAGTGAAAATAAAAAAAGGGGAAAAAATACACTTAATCTGATCAATATCACTAACGTAAAAAACGGGATAATTTCACTCTGGTGAGTTCGGAAAAGCAATTAATACAATTATATGAACTGTAAAATAAAAAAAATGAAATAAATCTTTAATGCAACTTACCAAGCTTACGCTGTACGCTGATTCTGAATTTCGATCAAGGGTGAAATGAGGATAATCGGATAAAAGACATTGAAAGGAAATTCTAGGATAAAGGAAATTTTCACCAGTTGCTCGTCCTTCTTGAATTTTGCGGCCAGCGGCAAACAATGATGAATTTATGAATTTCATACCCAGGAGGCAGAAAAACGTGATAAATTGACACCCAAGAGGTACCAAAAAACCATCGGCGGCGGACTCCAAATGAGAAACACACACGACGACGATGAGGCTGCTTACAATTCCACATTCAGAGAGCAAGTGCGATTTGATAACCAGGAGGTACAAAAAACCATCGGCGGACTCCCAATAGAGATCACAGACACGATGCTTGCTGTTCAACATCCAGAGCGTAAGTGGGCAAAAAAAAATGGCTAAGCCCGGAATTCTAATCCCTAACAAATGCCATCATGATGCCACTGATAACCAATTGTTGGCCCAGCGATTGCTATCTCCGTGACAGATAAGGTGGCAAATTCAAATTGAAATGTAAAAAAAAATTATGTATTATGAAATAAAATAAAAATACCAAACAGTAAGTATGAGCCCAAAATCTAACTTCATGTTGTCTTCTTCATCCAAATATTAATAACTTTTTGACAGTGTGTTCATTGGTATATATTATAAAATAGCTTCTTGAGCATTTACTTAGAAAGGAAAATAAAAACGAAACAGGAGCCAGAACTACTTCTCATTAATTAATCTACAATGAGAGGTTTCATTGCAATGAATTCTGTACATAGCATTTCTCAAAGTCATAGCCAAAGATAATGAACTCCAATTGGAATGCAATTGAAGATAGGGTAATACAATGCGATCACTGACTTTGGGTTCAAAGGTTTAGGATATCAGAGGATGGGGTCACTACTGTTGCCGGGATTAGTTTACCGCAGCAGCGGATACCGGAGATATTTACGGCTCAGGAACCATTTAATTTTAATTATAATTTGTATTAACTTTCAGCCATTGGTTTAAGTATTTAGGAAGAATTAATTTCAACAGCAAGTCAAATAAAAGTTCTACAAGAAAAAAAAAATCTATTTATATATATATATATATATATATATATATATATACATATATATATATATATATAAAAAATAAAAGAATATGCACAAAAATGGGAGTGTTAGTAGATCACATATCGTAAATATCGACGTTGTTAAGATTTTAAATTTGGTTATATTCAGATAATTATTTAATTATTTGAGCTATTTTTGTTTAAATATTGCTGTTGCCATATTCGATTTGGAAATTATCTTATGTCTGGTAAAAGTGCAAAGTCTGTAATCACCCGGAGAATGTATAGTATAGTACTTAGATATTTGTTTAAAATTGTGACGTAAAATGAAATATATGAAAAGCTTTCTATGAAGTTCATTAGATAATTGAACATCTTTTAATTTTAGTTCGTATAAAAAAATAAATAAATCAATTAAAAAAAAGGACAAATTTATCAATTGGGCCTGATAAAATTCGCAATAAAAGAATTTTGTTCACAGTAAATCATGGCATAACTAGTTACTTAATTTACCGCTTAAACATAAAATATTAATCATTGAGGTTTATAAATGGAAAAGGCTTTAAATGGTCAAGAAAAAAAAACTAGGATCTAAGCTAATATTCTGTTGGTTCTAAAATTGATAATAAAAAATATTAGGCTCAATCCAAACGAATATAAGAAAAGCCGTGAGATGACTATATTTATACTAAACAATGCTACTATTAGTTTGTTCCTCTTCAATGCCGCCTTTGTTGGCTAATTGTCTCATTTTTTCAAGTATCTGTATCGACAGCATCCATACTTTATGCCCTATAATATCGAGTATCGGTACTTTAGGAGAAGTATCGTATCGAAATAAGTATCGGTACTTACCATATTGCCGCCTGATACTAACATACCATAGATACTAAAATCTTTAAGAGAAGTACTTATTACTGCTTCAATTACATTGGTGATGGAATTTCTTAACTTTCCAATTACTTTTATTTTTTTAATTTTTGACACTTACAGTCAAAGTAAGTGCCAGTTATCACAAAAATGCCAACTACATTTACATTTCCACGCTTGAATTATCAAGTTGTCTAGTTCTACTGGAATAAAAGTGAATAGTCAGAATTAATTATGATAAGTCCACAAGACCTTCTTAATAATTAGTAATCATTTATGAACCTTGTTTTTTTTTTGTTTTTTTTTACATTTATAATATATTAAAGAGTTTGTTGAAAAGCACGCTCGCATGTCAACAAGGTAAGATGGACTTCGGTTGGATTAGAGCTGATGACAAAAAAACAAAAGCTCCTGGGTTTATCCCTATATTAGGAGACAGGGGTTGTTAGGATCGGGAGGAAATCTTCCCAATCCGGGGGGAAGCCGAGTCAAATAGCTTTTCCGGCAAGCGGGCCCCTAACGCTCCGAATAAACCATTTTGCGATGAGGGAAAAAGGATAATGCAATCGGTTCCTCTCTTGTCCTCTCCTTCTCTTGCCCCTACCATCATAATCATCATCGAGCTCACCGATTGCGCCTAGACAAGATCGGTGCTTGGTTGGCTGAATCATCGAAAGTCCTTTGTTACGAAGTGTTCAGCTCAAAAGTCAATAGTGTCACTGTTCTACTGAACTATTAATAAAATAGTAAAAAGCCAAAAATAACTATAATTCCATACCGTGGCATTGAAAATTCTTTTAAATTTTCTATCAATATAGGAACAAATGACAAACCCGACCTTTCGGGTATAGGATATAATTATAGGTTAAAATTCAGGTTTAGCGGCTGAATGATATCACTGTAAAAAAAATGATTAAGGAGGTCAATAATAAATAATCAGTAATAAAAGTAGATATTTAAATCAACTAATCACTAATCCTACAAAAAAATGATTTAAGGGGACATGCATAGATTTGATATGAAACGTCAACTATATTATGTGTAACATACATGTTAAATTTATGTATAAATTTTTGTAAATAAATATCCCGGATTGGTTGTTCCATATATTGTAAAGTAATCAGTGGTACTCTGAGGTAATGAACGCATACTTTTCAATATTTTCTACGTCTCTGATTCGAATAAGACACTTTCCATGACTATGCAGTCAGTGCTTAAACGATATCAAAGATTATAGATAGAAAATCACATTTTGCAGATGAAACGTTTCTTTGGATCAACATTGGACTAACTACCATTTTATAAACGTACGATATAGCATATCTGAAGTTTTCTAACAAATGTTCACAATGAAGTTTAATAAATATTTATATCTGCGACTGCAGCGTAAAGAGTGTTAAGTCCAAATTAAAAAATCTGGTGCGCGCACACAACTTTCACTTACCAACTTACTTAGATTAGAAATTATTGCGTTTTGTTAATTGCCATTTCTCAAATGAACATAACGGCTTTAATTATGAACAATGGTCTGTCACTAAAGGCGTACTCCGCATGCGTGGGCTCAACGAGTTTTAAGAGTTGACTGAATATTTTTCTTTTTTTCTCCTCTTTATGTTTTCTTTACTTTTATCGTATCTCATAATTAGCCATTTCTTTTTTTTAAGCGTAACGAGAGACAGTTAATTTCTCCATATGAATAAAAGCAAAGGGACCTTATAGGAAACAAAAAACAAACAAATAGGCCCCTACCCCCCAAAAAAAGCCCCCTCAGAATATTTTAAAAATGATAAAGCTTACCTGATATTAAAGAACACCTAATTTTCATTAAACATGACCAATTTGATAAAAATCGTTAAAGCCGTTTTTGAGATCATCGAAAAAAAGGTAAAAATTGGAAAAAAATTATGAAATACAGTGCCCCCTCCGTTTCATAAATTTTGATGAAATGTTGGCTATCACATCTTTGGCATATACATACATCATATACCCAGTTTGATCAAAATCGTTAATGCCTTTTATGAGCAAATAAAAAAAATCACGTGAAAATAATACAAAATTTATTAAATAAAGTCCCCCCTCCGGTTGATCAATTTTGATGAAATTTTTACAGTCACATCTCGGGTATATAAATAGATCGAATACTCAGTTTAATCAAAATCGTTAGAGCCGTTTTTGAGAAAATCGAAAAAAACTTAAAAAGTTATTAAATAAAGTACCCTCTCCCTTTGAGCAATTTTGATGAAATTTTTGCTTTCACATCGCGGGCATATACATACACTAAATACCCAATTTCATGTTCGCACGGTTTATATGTTTTGAGCTAGTCTGTTCACACACACACACACACACACACACACACACACACACACACACACACACACACACACACACACACACACACACACACACACACACACACACACACACACACACACACACACACACAACACACACACACACACACAAACCATTTTGCGGGACTTGGTTATTTGGACTCAGGGGACCCCAAAACGTGTATTTCCGTTGAAAACCGGAAGTCGAAATTTTTCACGATCGCAATACTTCCACTTACTATATGTTTCATATACATGGAAGTGAAAGTAAAAAGTTATTTAGTTACTTTTTAACCCGTTTTCTCATAACTGCAGATTTTTAAAACATTCATTAATTCATTTGTCTTTATTAACCTACGGTTTGCAGTCTCTCTAATGTTAAAATTTATGGAACATCGTGTCGCCTTAAAAATGTAAAAAATCTGCGAATTGGTGTGCAAGCAAATAAAAAAGTATAATAATTACGCTGCGGCCACATATAGATATCTATATATCTATATTAATATAAATAATAAATAATATAAAAAATAAAATATCTGCAATAAAGAAAAATAATATATCAGCCACAGGTAAGTGAGACCCTCTTTTGAGATCTCTGTTGTACGGTCTGGTACGTACTCAAGGCCGCGCTGGCATATCTGAATGACTCCTGACAAGTACCTTTGGCAATTTCTTAATATGTAATTAACATACTGTTAATTATTTTTAATTAATAATTTTTTACTTCGTTTCATGAAATAAGATCTAAGCACATACCTTTACATAAATATATAGTACCTGACACCGTACTGGCTCGAGAGAGACAGTCTCCTCTGAACGATGATATAACCAAAAATATTTTAATCCCTTTAAAAAATCCCAGGTCCACCAGCAAGGATATGGACACGTGAGCTAAGGAGGTTGTCATGCTAACCACTCCCTACCGAAGGCGACCTCTTACTTCAGATGTTATTTATAATATTAAATATAAATTTATTTATATTATTTATTTATTTGTGATAATTTATATATAATAAATAAAGATTATTGTATCCGTATTCTTATTACGTGAATATTCATAAGTGTTTAAGGTTTTGCAGAATAATATAGCGTCAACAATTACAACACATTCTAATATGCAATTTAATATGATTTTGTTTCAATACAAGCTTCTTTTCAAAAGTTCTCAAAAACTCTGCCTCACAGAACTTAATAATGGTCTGTTATACTGATAAAATCCGTATAGCTAAATAAATTTGTTTGTAGGTTGCCTAAATATACGTCTTAAAGTGAGAAATATATAAAAAAAAAAACTACACCAGTCGAATTGAAAACAATGTTAAATTGAAACATACTTTAAAAAATATAAAAAACAAATGAAGTCGTGAGTCACCAAACACTCCGAGTATCATTTATATAAAACACTTTAATTAAAAGCATAGGATTGAATGTTTCAATTGAAACAGTCCAGTATCAAGTTTTAGTAGGTAACTGGTTTAATTACCTAAAATCATTTATTTTCAGTGTGGAGCTCATTTAGTTGAATATGACTCCACTCATTTAAAGTTCAATGATGGTATTAATTAATTTATTAATACGATTAATTTATTAATTAATACGATAAAATTTCAGTTGGATAGTGCAACCAGGTGTTGTTAATTGTAAAACTGGGGCTTTGAACTGGTATAAAAATATACACATTCTTTGGTTCATTCTTTGAAAATAATTTAAACCAAGATAAATTTTGTACTTGTATTTTTGTTTTAATTACATACCTGATCTCTTTCACTTTGTTAAAATAGTTCACAATTTACAATAAAAATTTATAAATACTCAATTATTCGAGTGTTTGTTGACCACTTGTTAAAACTCGATAAGAAATTTGTTGAAATGTGAAAGAAGATTCTTATAGCGAAAAATGTAAAACAATTGTACTATAAACTTAATAGCTAAATGGGCAATAACGTTTAATAACACTTTCATTTTCTTAGATAATATTACTGTTTCCGGGCATTGAAGTAAAAAAGACTAATTTTTGCCAAATATACTAAATTATGATTATTTTTTTGCTGGAATTGAGCTTATAATAATTATCAAAGAATTACTCATTAATTTAGCCAACTAATCTCTACTTTTTTTTATAATCAACTATTTACACAACACTATTCTCTACGCTCAACTATCTTCCATTATTAAAGACTTATCATGATTTGAAATATATATATATATATATATATATATATATATATATATATATATATATATTTACTTTGACTTAATTTTTTTTTTTTTTTTATTGATATTTAAAACTTTACTGTTCACATACTTACAAGTTGAACAATTAAATAATTAATGTATTTTTAAAGGTTATTTCCCCTACCCCTTAAATATTACATTGTAGTTCAAAAGTTATAATACATATCCTATGTATTTTCTCTCATACTCGTATATTAAGAGGGGTTGTTGGCAAACTTTTTTAAAAATCAAATTAATTATAAACTGCACACTTTTCTTTGCTAGAAAATTAATGGTGTGAAATACTTTATAATTATAATTAATTGAAAATTTGAAAATACAATGGAGAAAAGATAATCGAACGGAGTCTTTAATATTAAATTACAGCAACATTGTTAACATCAATCAACTATTTTAACTTTGTTTTTTTTTTACTACAGTGAATCGATTACATTCTATTATTTTATTTTATAGTCCAAATATAATTGTAAATGGGTAGGTCGTAAGTAATGTAGGAAACCGTAAAAATGTTTATGCGAAGCCTAATTTCTCAGGTTTAAACCCCCTAAAATCTGATTCAATCGGATAGTAACGACCATCTGAAAAGGACATATCTAAATAGGCTGATAACTCTAAGGATTATGGGGGTCCCTTCGGGCTTTGTTATTGAAATCGGACCCTAATGGCGAACTATTGTCGAAGGGGGTGACTATTGGAGTTGAGATAGTTGGGGATAGCTATGTGCTGCATCTGGGCATCCGTCGGATGTTTGGAATTCTGGCCACGGGCCCGAGCAAATAGTTGTAGGTGCTGGCGACAACTTGACCCATTGTTATCCTACACTCTTACATATGTAGCAGCAGTGCCTCGCGGTCCGGATGAATCGCCTCCTAGGGGATTGTTTACTTCTTCAGGGACCCCATGTAAATGCTAATTCGGATGTTAGTGTCGCGTTTAAACCAGTCTTTCCCTTTCCTGCAAGGAGTTTATGCCTATTCCCCGGCATCTTCCAACTAAAACATGCTGAAACCACTAAGTACACATTTATTTCGTTTCAACAACTTACAACCTCTTGACGGTCCTTGTGAAAATTTATCTTTACTTTTATTATTTATGCCTAGGAATTATTATATTCATGATTAAGTTCAACTCAAACAATTTTCCAGCTGAAAAATAATTTTGTAATTGTATAATTTTAGATAATATCCAATAGATGGTTACATTAGTCCACAGCTACTGCAAAACATATGCAACTCTATTTTCTCGATACTTACCGGCCTTAGCACAGTAGGCGGAAAATACTCGTAGATCTACAAGAAGGCACTAGAAGCGGTGTTTTTTACTAAAAAAAAAACTTGATCCAACTTGGTTTGAAAAACCTCAAATATTATTTCGAGTATCTAAGTAAATATGAGTCCAATCATCTGATAATTTTTTTAACTTTTATATAATAGAGCTAGTATGTCATCCTTTAGCGATACGTCCCATCTTACAAATAAAAGAATTTGGTTACATTCCTGTCGGTCTTGTTGGTGGACCTTGTGATGGACATATGAACATATACATACGTAATACCATAATATATATAATTATGATCTTAGGGATAAAGCGTATAAGTGTATTTATATTTAATTTATTTTATAATTTTCCTCTGCAAACAGAGGGTTAAATCTTTAAATGATTTTCTCATGCATCCGGCTTAATAAGGAGGGAACTATATTTTTATTTATTTTTTATATAGCGCATATTAAATAAGTAGCTAGATTCTAAATAATGCTCCTTAGTACTATGTAATCAAAAGATATATATCCTAAACACCGGGAAAAAAAGTATATTAAAAAGAAGATGGGAACAGCTGATAAATTATGTGAATAACTTAAACAATAGGAGCAGATAAACGGGTTGACATTTATAGAAGGAAGGAGGCAGGGGCTTGTTGGGTTGGAGACGTAGCCCCGTGAGTAGGTACATCTAATGAAATAGCCGCCCTGACAAAGAGCTGCCCCTAACGAACATCCTTTCTCTTTGCAGTAAGATCCTGGGACATAACTCAGGAGCATTTTTAAAAGGGTTCGGGAGTCCCTAATGAAATTCTGGCTAATCCTTGGGCTGGCCACCCCGGAGTGGCTCCATATCTCATCCTCCGCTACCTCCCTCTTCTGTCTGTCTTCTAGAGGCAAATTGCATTTTCTCAAGAGCACCTGAGGTTGCTTGCTGGACACGAGGTTTACATTTTTGTTTTATTATGACTGAATAACTGTAGCAATGGATTCTATTAAGACCTCACATGAAGTACAGATATTTTCGCAGACATATTTGATCTGCAATCAGCTGTTAAAAGCAATCTTGAAGTTTCATGTTTTGCGTGAATATTAGTATTTAATACATTTTAGTATAAGCTTAAGAGTGTAAATAACATATTTTAAAATGGCTTACTACTCGTTTCCTATTTTTGTAGCTTGGCGTTAGGTGTATAGACTCTTTCTATTTTTTTAAAACGATATTATCGAGTACGGACCATCAACTTTGTGTTCTCGGTTCTGATTTGTATATTAACCCCTTGCACTCGAGGTCCCCGGAGCGGAGCCATTTAAAATTTGTCTTCAGGCTATTTTTTTACTAACATCCTTTAGAAATATAAATCTGCTAAATATAAGAAAATGTTGCTACTATATAAAAGAAGAACCCAAACATTATATAGTCTTATTATACTAGACCTCTTACCCTAAAGATTCTTCTGTGAAAAACGCAAAAAATATGCTCTTTTTCAAATCTCTATAAAGCTAATAGTTCGGCCATCAACATTACTTCAACCACAGTTACTGGTGCTGGTAACTGTGATTTATGTAATATATTTTTTGCTAATATATTACTTGTTTGGAAGAAGAGTGCCACTATTCGAGACTGTATTTTACAGAAGAACCATTTCTTGTTATCATTATGGCGTTTTCTAAACGCTACAGAAAACTTTCATGATTCATCTCAAGATTTGAAAATCATATTTAAGAATCTGGCATTTTTTTCTCAAAGAAATATAATGTGATTTTAGTAAGAAGTTTAAAAACAACGCAAAACCAAAATTTTCGTAGTTTGGCTGTCTTCTTCCAGACAAGCGCATTATATTTCTTTCATTTTAATAATAAATAACATAATAACACGTATTCATTCGCATTTATTTGTTTTTTCAATATTCCATCAATAAAACGAATATCTTCTGGAAAATTTGTTAAATCTTTATAAGCCTTATCTAAGAAAAGAATTCCAAGTTGTTTGATGATGAATAGAGGAGTAATAGTTATTTTCTGATATCTTTGAATATTATAAAAACCCAAGGTAATAGTGATCCAATGATTTATATGAGCCCCGATTATCAGAATGACTCCTACTCATAAAAACTCCTATATCAGCATTTTGCAGGAAAGCGCTTTAAATATTACTTCTTGGAAAATTCGTACCTTTTTTTTTTATCTTATGTTTTAAGATGTCAGGCATCCTATTACAAAATCAAACGGCACTGATTTTCCATACAGAATAAAAAGTTCTCTTCGGGAAAATTTCGAAATTGAAATTAGCAACACAATATCAAATGTGACAAAAAATTTCCTTCTTAAAACACTTGAATAAGAGGAACCTTTGCAGCTTGCATAACTTTTTGACGCTGGGCAATCTTTTAATAACCCCACGTTGGATGGAGCACGTGGATAATTGTGGCTATTGAGAAGCAACGAATCGTACAGCAGTAAACCTTCTCATTAGAGACCTGTGTGCCCGAGCTGGCCAATCATTGCAACGTTTAGAGTATTCGTTTGCATTTATGGTTCAGTGCTTCTATAGGCTCTTCATACCGTGTTCTGGGGACATTGATAGAGGACTAGCCAATCGTAAAATTAAACTAAAATCTACTTTCGTATATGATTAATTTAATAAAATCAATTACTCATAATTAATTATTAATCCTAACTTCCATGGTCACCATTATAGGAGCCTTTCGGTTGACAAAATTTTGCAGGAAAGCATTTTAATTAATATTGCTCAATGGCAAATGCGTACCTGTTTATTTTGTATGTATACTTTAGGAAACTATTATGGTTTAACATATCTTTCATACTAATAACAAATTTAAAAAATCTGGTGCTATGCGCGCAACACATAACTTTCACTTACGAACTTACTTAGATTAGAAATCGACGTATTTCGATAATATATAAACGCCATTCCTCAACTTCACATATTTATTCATTTAAGTACATACTTATATTTGTATATCTCCACAAGTTGTAGAATATCTGTACAGCAAAATTTTGTTGTTCTCAGCATTTTTCGATTCATTATTGCTAATTTATTTATGAAGAGACTAATTTCATCAACGGTCGAGTTTTTGTACTGCTAGCTTGTTTTTTACTACGATTTGCTTTTTGCAAATACATCGTCAAGGTGAATCGATTGGTGTATTTGCGTCTCTTATGCCTTTCTGAAAATCAAGAACGATTACTGTTCCTCTAAAATCGCTTAATATTGTTTGACGTATTTTCTCTCTTAAGTAAAATTAATCTTTTGATTAACAAATAAAAGTTTTTATTTTCATAATACGGTTAATAAAATTTTGGCTGTCACATATTCGAGTACATACATCAGATACCATGTTTGATCAAAATCGTTTTTGAGTAAATAAAAAAATAAAACAAGTGAAAATGGGACAAAAGTTATTCATTAAAGTATGCGGATATATAAATATATAAAATACCCAGTTTTTGGCTAAATGGCCGTTGATGGGCTTAAGGCCGTTTTTTGAGTAAATAAAACAAAATGTAAAAATTAGACAAAATTCATTATTAAATAAAGTACCCCCTCCGTTTGACCAATCTTGATGAAACTTTACCTCCCCCCCTCCTGGCTACCGCGACCAACGTTTTCAATGCGATCTCTTGTCAGTTCTCGCGAACTAAAATTTTAAAAACCGTAATTAATACGGCTTTTTTTTTCGCGACTAGTTACCTCTCGCATAGGTAATTAGTCCAAAAATCTTTATTAGGTAAGACTATAGATAAGGGCGGGGGGGAGGGTTTTCCCCGACGCCACCAGGAACCACCAAAGTCGCCTACTAGTTGTCCCCGCGCTTCAGTTAGCTCTCTCACTCGTTAATTTTCATTAACTAATTACTATGGGTTTTTTTTTTCCCAAGCTAATTACCTCTCGCAAAGGTAAATATTCAAAAAGTCCTTATTATGTGGTGAAGCGGCGGGGGAAGGCGGGTGGGGTTTTACCCCCCCCCCCCCTCCTGGCTACCGCGACCAACGTTTTCAATGCGATCTCTTGTCAGTTCTCGCGAACTAAAATTTTAAAAACCGTAATTAATACGGTTTTTTTTTTCGCGACTAGTTACCTCTCGCATAGGTAATTAGTCCAAAAATCTTTATTAGGTAAGACTATAGATAAGGGCGGGGGGGAGGGTTTTCCCCGACGCCACCAGGAACCACCACCGTCGCCAACTAGTTGTCCCCGCGCTCCAGTTAGCTCTCGCACTCGTTAATTTTCATTAACTAATAACTATGGGTTTTTTTTCCCTAGCTAATTACCTCTCGCAAAGGTAAATATTCAAAAAGTCCTTATTATGTGGTGAAGCGGCAATGATTGATGCTCAAGTAATGATCGTACTACTTGTATAAACAAGTAGTACGATCATTACAGCACTAACCACTATTTGTGTAGGCTAAATCGGATAAATAACCTCAAAAATATCTGATATTATTCTGATCAACGAACAGCATTTATATTTCAAGAATTGGAAATGAAATAAACAGGAAGGGACCAATAAAAATAAATATATTTATACATTCGTTTAACAAACGTAAAAGCGAGGTTCCAACGGAAGAATGGACTATGAGAATATATCAATTATTTAATGACAGCTTATGAAAATAACTAAACACCCTAATAAAACATAATTTGCAACATATCCCAAGAGTGAATACTTCCAAACTTTTAAAAGAAATTTTATAAAGTACTTGGTATTTTTCGTATGTTTTAAAATGAAAATTAGAAAAAATTTACATATATTCATGTCGATTAGAAGAGAAGAAAACTAATGTTGGAAATCAGGACTAACGAGATAAAGAGCCTGGGGAGTGAGTTAGCGCGGAGAAGACTGATACCGTTGGACCGAAGTTCCCAGAGGAAGGTGGAGGATTAATGCCTCCGGTTTTTTTCCCCTACCTCCCCCTTCCCAGCATCATCCCCCTCCCCCATCAACCCCCACCACCGATCGTTCCCTAATTTATGTTCTCTTCCCCTCCCTTTTTCCCTTCACCCCCCACCACCAGTAACATCGGTAGGCCCTTCAATCGGCTAATTGCCTCGTCTGTAACATGTAAACCCATTGGGCTTTCACTATTAGTACACCGCTGAGTGACTTTTCGAACCTCGGCCCAAACTCTCTTTTTACCCTAATTTTTTTTCCATTTCTTTTTTTCTAGTTATTTTCTAGAAAAAGCTTCGATTTTAAATAAATTCATCTATTCTCTAAATATCTGATTCCAATTTAAATTCAGATACTCATCATCGAATGTATCATCATCATTTGATCATAATATTTGTAATGATACTATCATTACAAACATTAGCTCAGACGTTGATTCAATATTTTTTAAAAAAGTAAAGTAACCCCTTGACTATTTTTTATTGTTTATGGATAAGAGGATAAACACATAGCCAAAAAAAATCTATCTACCGTAAAATGAGGTGACATTGTGAATAATGGGGTGACTTTGTGACAAGCCTATTTTTCTACATTTTTTGAATTTCCCTCCTTAAAAAGAATCAGGTTAGGCAATTCAGTGTACTTGTCAGTTGGTCAGTAATGTGCTACAACCTACTGACCACATATAACTTCTTTCATTCCATTTACCACGGTGCTTTATTTCAAGGTTTCAACAAAATGAAAACAATCAAACATATCTGAAATAAAGCACCATGGTAATTGGAATGAAAGAAGTTACATGTAGCCAGTAGGTTGTATAAGGTTGTAATAGGTGATCAAGTGGGAAGAACGAAGTATGAAGACCGCAATATGGCGAATCCTGAAATAAAGTAAATAATTTTTTTGTTTTTGCTCCATAAGGTGAGGATGACCATAACACAGACAGGAAACCTTATAGGGCACCTATATTCATTTCTAAGCTTCTATGGCATGGCATAAAAAAAAAAAAAAATAATCCAAACACAAAGCATGGACCTCTTCCCCTGCTAGGCCATCCCAAATACTAATGTCCAACACGTGGGTGTGTCCGCCGACTTAGTCTTAATATGGCATATAGATGGTATGAATTTAAAAGGATACTTTGTATTTCGGCAAGTTGTGGTAAGGCGGAAATTCACAATAAGATTTTAGCCAATGGGTAAATAGTAGAAGAAGTGAGGATGAAGAGTGGGAAATTAATGTGTAATATAGTTGTGTTTGTTTAAGTAGCCAAAGTGGTTCAACCAGCTGAGCTTGGAGAGATATCAAAGGGTTCGTTTCGACGTCATTTCTTAGGGCAAAGAGTGCAGAGAGAGATAGGTACCTGGACACGAGAAACTTAAGCAGATCGGGGCAACCGAGTCCGGAGTCAGGAAGCAGAAAGGGTAGAAAAAAGAACAGACTCCATGAAGGGACTGTAATATTTATTTTATTTATACAGCCAATCGAAAAGTAAAAGAGTTATGAACAGAATCGACGGCGTCTTGAGAATTATTGAGGTTTCATTCCTCAATATGCCCCTCACACGTGTTAATAGTATCGACACCTCCTCAATATATTGTTTATTCTTTAAACATCGAATTTACTTCTTCACAATAATTAACATCCATAGTTTTCAACAGGGCCACCTGTGGTATAGTAGTTAGCATAGAAACTTACAATACTAAAGGTCGCGGGTCATCGTCCCAAGGTGGCCCTAGGATTTTTTAATGGGAGTAAAAAATCCTTGTCTATGCCGTCCCTCGGATAGGACGTAAAATGGAGGTCCCGAGCCTATACAATGTAAGGTACTTGTTTAAGATCCCTATCCTAATTATACCTGGATAGGCAAAATTCTTCTATACTTCCATTGTAGCATCGTCCGATTAGCCTTAGTGGCCTAAAGTGACGTTAAAACAAACGAACAATCAAACATAGTTGTCAAAATGCTCCTTAAACGTTCAATATATTGATCCATATAATTATTGACACTATTATGCTGACTGTGTTAGGGGATTTAGAAAAGCTTTTAGGAATTATTTAAAAAAATACATTTTAGACCCCATGATTTCTCTCATGTATTGTTCATTCTCATTTTATCATCCCTATCTTTTTTCGAAAGTGTGTAATATTTTGTGTTCTGAACACCCCATTAAAAAAAAAATAACTGACAAACTTATTAAAAACTAACGATGTTATAATGTTTGTTAGTTACTTATATAGTATATTTAAATGTATAAACCACACTTAATGTAAGAAATTTCCATCACATTTCATCAATATCCGTTGAAAACAGCAGTGAAGTATCCAGCGTTACCAAAATGTCTTACAACCAAGTTTCTCAGTTTTATACGAAAAGAATACCTTTTTTCCTAATATAATGAACTATTCGTTTGAATAAATGCAACGTAGCTATCTTCATGAGACCGTAAAAAGATAAGAAGGGGAGGGAGCGTCGGGAGATTGCGTTCGGTGAGAATGAGATTAACGGATAAAGAGGCAATGAGAAGAGGCCGCGCTAACCGCTGGCAAGAAAAAAATATAAAAGAGAATTATACTCTTTATCAGAGCCGGGACTATAAAGAACAGTTTCCGGAGGATGGCTCTCTTGGATAAAATAAGTAAACAGATAAGTATCTGAGTGTTAGGGAGGCTGTGAACTCACTTTGGAGGGACGCTTTGGACCCGAGCCAGGCTTTGGAGGGGCCTTTGTATGGAGCTGGATTTATTCTCCTATCTAGTCCAACAGAATTCTTTTATTTTGCAGATGTCAGTCAACCGGTCAATAGTGTATCCAGGGAGAAAAGTAACCGATCTGACAATGTTCTTCTGTAAGTATATCATATAATCTGTATTAACATCGCTGGTGAATAATCTGCCGCAGTGTCATATACGACTTCTACCAAACTAATAATAAGAAAACACCTTGATAGAATAACAAAAAAAAAATAAAAAAGGATAGGCTACAAGCCAGAATATAATTAAAAGATATGCTAGAATTAAAAAAAGCAGCAGCAGTATAAGGCTCAATACAATACATGAGGTTTTCCAGGTATGGATACTCTCGAATAATTAAGTTAAAATTAAGAGATCTGTAAAAAAAGGAAACGTAGACAAAAGCACCTAAGTGTATGAAAAAAGTGTTTCTATTTTCGTTTATTATTATTCTTAGTCATATAGAGACGAATACTCAGAAATTCTTAAATAATATAATTTATGATTAAAATTTTATTTTATTTTTTGATCCAAATTCATTAAGATCAGATTGTGATTTTTTTAGTATAAGTGAATTCTACTTAATGAAAAATTTAATGGTTATAGATTAGATGAATTCAATATTTGATTTGATGATCTTTTACTAGAATTGTATTGTATTTTCAAAATAATTTTTAAAGAAAATTAGAGGAATGGGCTTAGTAGTACAAATATTGTCGATTATGGCTTATAAAGAATAAAAGATCCAGTGAATCCTGTTCAATACCTTAAAACTTCAAAATTCTTAAGCCAAAGCTTAGTAACCCGCAGGGACATGCCTACCTGCTATGTGAAGAAATTAATATTAAACACGAGTTTTATACAATTTTTGGAATTAGGGACCATTGCGAAGTTTAGCACGCTAGCCAGTTTAAAGATTAATAAATTTATACCAATGCAGCTTGATATATCGAAATACGTATACACTTTTCAATATTATATTACACAGAGTTAGTTGACTAAGTTGGCTGAGAACAAAAACTACCTGTAACTGGAAAAGGTGTCTTTACAATGTGCGAATCTCACCTTCGAACCTCACCCTAGAAACAACATGTTCGGAACAATGTTCGCTAATCTAAATAAGACGCGAAGAGGTACTTTATCTGTTCGCCTGTATGTTCGGGAATGTCGCTAAGATAAGCTTATAGACCTTATTTTAGCATTTTTCTGATGTCACATTGATCAATAGGTTTGAACAAAAGTAAGAACAGCCGCTAGTTCCAAGTCGGCCTTCTTTCCAATGAAAATTATTGTATTAAAGTGCATAGGTGAGGTCAGACATCATTGTAAGCTCGGCTTCATGTAAATAGCTGTTCGTGGTAAGCCGTTAAGGCAAATTCCCTGGTGGAGGGTGAGGTTCGCACAGTTTAAAGGCACCTTAAGAGGAGCAGGAAGGTAAAATTCTTATTACCGGGGTGTGGGGTGATCGAATTATTCTGACTATGTAAGGCTCAATTAAGTATTAAAATAATTAAAATTTAAAAAAAAATATGTTCTTACATAATACTTAATGCATATAGTAAATGAATTAAAATTTATTTAATTTTTAGCTTTTGTGCCTCATATTTTCTAGGGGGTGACAGCTGCCCTTCCCTGCCCCCCCCCCCCTACGGACCCCCATGAACTTCAATGCATGTTAGATATTTCTCAATTTGGCCAGGGTCTCTAAACTTCCTACATAGGCTTCAGTAACTTTACCTACCTCTTTTACAAAAATTACACGACTGGTTCAATCCATGGAATATTAGACTGAATCATGATGAATTGAAACATTAACACTTCCAAGAATGCCTGTTTCTAGGTCATACCTGAAGCAGAAGGATCGCATGAGGCATGCATATTATAATGAAACATAATCCTTTAACGATAAACTGAATTGATTTTTTTTTTTTTTTTTAAATCAAATCTAAAGAAAAATGAAGAATTATTACTATTTCGAAGTAATGTATTTTTCTCAGGATATTAGAAACCAAGAAATAGCTTTAATGCCACTTCATTGGTAAGGATATTATAAATGTAATATGATGAAAAATAACTTTTTTGAGAAAACTCTACAATATTAGGACTTTGTTACCCTAAGATTTCATTTCATAATTCCTCTCCCTGGAAATACAAGATTCCTTTTTCAGAAAACTACTTCCATAACATCCAACCCCCCTTTGTCTTAATTCATTTAATTATATATAAAATATCGAGCAATAGACACACTCTAGGGCGATTAAAAAATGAATTTATATTCTACAAAAATACAAATATATAGTAGTGGAGTGGTCTGAGAAACGTTTGTATGTTTTAAGCTCCAAGTCAAGAGGGTTTGTTCCTGTTAAATGGATTTGAATAGTTAGAAGTGAAGAATAAGGAATATTTCCATTAATGGTTACACTTGAGTTATAGAATTGTTTGACTCGATACTCCGTTATATAAATTTAACCTAAAACAACAATATTTTGTTTTATAAGTATGTGAACACCAATGATGATGTAACAATATAAATTTTTAAATCCTATTTTCTATTTCAAACGAATATACATAAATTTCCTAATTATTTAATAGTACGGTATGGTTAAATAATAATAGAAATTATTGAAAGTTCAGATTTTTTTTAATGAAAAATGCTTATAAATTTATTTGTTGCATTTTGCCTCTACCTTTAAGGGTCATTGGTTTCTTTCTTTTTTTAAATTTTAAATCTGTTTTTCCTAAAAAATTTAAAGACCGTTTTGAAGTCCTGTTCATCTTTTTTTTTTTTTAATTTTTTCACCAAACCTCTTTACTTGACATCGGGGAAATCCGTTGAAATATGGTTCAACGGAAATTATTAATGAGCATTCCCTGCAGATGGGTGGTTCTAAATTTTTCAAGACGAATTCATGCGGTAGATTGCAATGGCCTATGAGAAGACAACATAAAATTATTTCTTCCCCATTTTTATTTATTTATTTTTTTTTGCTTGTTCAGGTTTTATTCTTCCTAACTTCCCAACTTTCCCAACTTTGAAACACTTATTTTCCCAATCTTTTATTCAAATAAAAGTTGTTTTTATTTTTTTTTCTGTTGATTTGTCAATGGTTTTTACGAAAAAATATTTTTGTCATCAGCAATTTTGATAATAATAATAATGTTATAAATACTTTTCAAATTTAATCCAAGCGTTACCAGAAATATTTTAAATCATTATTTTCTGAAGGTTTAGTAAATATGTTAAACAAAAATAAAAATGATTATTCGTTGAAAAATCTAAAAATTAATATTTAAGTTATTTTTCTCACTATTTGCTTATATATATACTAGCTAGGGTGCCCGGCTTCGCTCCGGTAGTTCTGTGATAGTTTTAATGACAGTAAACTTTAAAATTAAAGGAAATATAAAACAAAATTAGCATCTTCTTGAAACTTCGGGTTTAACTTGGTATTAATAGTAAGATCAAGATCGGCAGTAAGATCGCAAATAAGGAACCCTATATACTTTATGGGGGGGTTGAAAATGGTAAATGAAGAATTGGCCGCAAATTTGTCGAGATATGCATCGCAAATCTATCTAAACCCTTCTTATGCTAAAATTACTTTTTTAAGGAATCCAGTTGATTTTATAATTCATTGATTTTCACTTGATTTTTTATTTCATTGATTTTTTAATTCATTGATTGATTGATTTTCAGAGATATGAAATAATTCTTTTATTTTAAAACGCAAAGGAGAAACTAATTATATTCAGAGTTGGGCATATTTATATTTATAAATACGAATATGAATTTATTTTTATCTTAATTTTAATGTGAATATGAATATAAATTTATTTATATCACAATATTTGTGAATATGAATATAAATAAATTCGTATTTACAAGTGTGAATATAAATAAATTCATATTCACAGGTGTGAATACGAATTTATTCATATATATAAATTTTTCTGTAAATAAAAAAAAATTCACAGGAAAAATTGTGAATATTCACAAAAAAATGTGAATATTTATATCTCAGCTGTGAATTCGGCCGTATTTACAAATAGAGATGTGAATATGGAAAAATTCACAAATTGAGATGTGAATTTCTACTAAATTCATAATTTCCAAATAAATATATAAAATTATTTTCAGATTTCTCCATATTGGTACACATTATTGAGTTAACCCTTTTTATAGAAATCACATCAGATATTACCTGATATCGATTACTAGGTTTTTTGGGGTGCTGATTATGAAAAAAATATCGATTTTGAGATTCCGCCGTCAGGTATCGATTTATTACAACCTACGCGATATAATCGATCTTGGTGTCGGCTATAGGGTTATCTGAGGTGCTGATTATGAAAATGATATCGATTTTGAGATTCCGCCGTCAGGTATCGATTTGTTACAACTTACGCGATATAATCGATCTTGGTGTCGGCTATAGGGTTACCGGAGGTGGTGATTATGAAAATGATTTCGATTTTAAGATTCCGCCGTCAGGTATCGATTTATTACAACTTGCGCGATATAATCGATCTTGGTGTCGGCTATAGGGTTACCGGAGGTGGTGATTATGAAAATGATATCGATTTTAAGATTCCGCCGTCAGGTATCGATTTATTACAACTTGCGCGATATAATCGATCTTGGTGTCGGCTATAGGGTTACCCGAAGTGCTGATTATGAAAATGATGTCGATTTTGAGATTTCACCGCAAGGTATCGATTTTTTGATTCCGATGTCAAGTCAACATAAGCGATATAATCCATATTCGATCGGCTTCTAGGTTATTGTAGGTGCGATTATGAAAATCGTAACAATTTCTTACAACCTTCATTCATTCATTAAAACCATATAAAGTATACTGGGATTCGCTGTTAGGTTTTCGATTTATTACAAGTAACGTAATATCAGGTTATGTTGTAAGGTAGGTATATTTTTAATTTTAAATACGAATATGAACTTAATCATACTCTGATTTTTATGTCGATAAAACAAATTTATTTATAAGTTATAACTTATTTTAATTAAAAATACAAATCTTTTCACCAATTCCACCAATTATTATATAATATAGGAATATCATTATTAATGTTTTTATAATTCAAATCAATCAGCAGAAAAACAAAATATAGAGAACTTGAAATAAATAATAAAATAATTTACACAACAAATAATATAAGATTTTTTGTCTTCTTTAGTTTGCATTAATAATAATCTCAAAATCGATATCATTTTCATAATCAGCACCTCAGATAACCCTATAGCTGACACCAAGGTCGATTATATCGCGTAAGTTGTAATAAATCTATACCTGACGGCGGAATCTCAAAATCGATATCATTTTCATAATCAGCACCTCAGATAACCCTATAGCTGACACCAAGGTCGATTATATCGCGTAAAATGTAATAAATCGATACCTGACGGCGGAATCTCAAAATCGATATCATTTTCATAATCAGCACCTCAGATAACCCTATAGCCGACACCAAGATCGATTATATCGCGTATGTTGTAATAAATCGATACCTGACGGCGGAATCTCAAAATCGATATTTTTTTCATAATCGGCACCTCAGATAACCCTATAGCCGACACCAAGATCGATTATATCGCGTAGGTTGTAATAAATCGATACCTGACGGCGGAATCTCAAAATCGATATTTTTTTCATAATCAGCACTCCAAAAAACATAGTAAGCGATATCTGATGTGATTTCCATAAAAAGGGTTAACTCAATAATGTGTACCAATATGGAGAAATCTGAAAATAATTTTATATATTTATTGGGAAATTATGAATTTAGTAGAAATTCACATCTCAATTTGTGAATTTTTCCATATTCACATCTCTATTTGTAAATACGGCCGAATTCACAGCTGAGATATAAATATTCACATTTTTTTGTGAATATTCACAATTTTTCCTGTGAATTTTTTTTATTTACAGAAAAATTTATATATATGAATAAATTCGTATTCACACCTGTGAATATGAATTTATTTATATTCACACTTGTAAATACGAATTTATTTATATTCATATTCACAAATATTGTGATATAAATAAATTTATATTCATATTCACATTAAAATTAAGATAAAAATAAATTCATATTCGTATTTATAAATATAAATATGCCCAACTCTGATTATATTAGCTTAATTTTGAGTAATTTAAAAATAACAGCTGAAGAAACGTATAACCATTACGAACTGATGAATTGACAATAAACATTGAGTGAAACGCGTTCTAGCGCTTCCTGGTAGTCTGGAACTCGAACTAAATTTTTCATTCACTAACCCTTAAAGGTAGGCTAATTACATTGTGCGAGAGGCCTAAAATTCCGTTCCTTTTCTCTTCAATTTTACAGGCTAAAGATAAAAACTGAAACCTTCTTCATCGTTAGGGGCTTTAGAGCAATACGATGACATAACATTCTAGGTCGTACGTTGAGTCGTTTTTGAGCCTTTTCGGCACGCACATTGTACACTTTGCTTTATAATATATATTGATTTGTTGCTACACTGTTTTTAGTTTGAATCAAACAGTGTATTACGGGACCTAGATAGGTCCAGAAGCGCTAGATATACCCGAGATATCCAGCTGGGACCCCTCGTGAACCCGGGGGACTCCTAGGATCCGGTATTAATACATTCATTAGTGCTCTGGTATAATGCTAGCGTCCTCCAGCTAATTGTGACCGCTTCATTCCCAACTTCATTTCCCACCTCTGTCAGGTTCCATCTTGTTTTAAAACTGTTATTGCAATATTCTAAATGTTTAAATAAAGAGGAAATGTAACAATAATTGATAAGTTATATAGTTATTTGTCTTTTGTTTGGCACAACGATGGGCATGGTGGAGAATAGGTCACGGAATTCGCATTTATAGTAAGCTAAAAAATAAAGATTAAATTTTGGTTCAATTTTCGACCTCAGATTAAACCAGTGGCGGAAACAGTTATTGAACTTTCTACAAAAGTTCCAGTTTAACTATTTCACCTGGACTTTAACAGTTGACCTTTCAACATATAAGTTACATCAGATCATTTATTAATATAACTTTTTATGAAAAGGTCCTTAACCTACTTATTTCAAATTGATAAGGTCCATTAAGGATTTTAGATTGTAGGGATTGGATAGGAAAGAAATTCGATGGTTTTTTTTTTTTTTTTTTTTTTTTTTAATTATAGAAATAAATAGAACATTCTCTCCTTTTGCTAATTACATTGCTAATAATTGTTTTATATAACATAAGGACAGCATATTTACTTGTAGTATGTTATGTAGATGTAGGTTAATAAGTATACATTGACATTAAGATTAATTAATGTCATTAACATTAAAAACATATCATTAATGGAATTAGAAATGAAAACAAAATAAACTCCGAATATCGTCGGTACTATATCCTTTCAAATTTCAGGCAATTCTACGAAGGAGTTGTTTTGAGCGCCAGGTAAATATTTACGCCTTATATCTGCATACATAGGACATCCTACTACTGGCACGTATTAATGGCTTTATTTAATCTAACCCTAGCTTCCCAGTTTCTTATCTTAGCTCTACAGCAGATATTTAAAACTACCCCGGTTGATATTCTGTTTTTGGTTTCTGCCATTTGGGCTAAATTAATAAAATATAAATCATTGTTTTTTAGGTTTTCAATCCTAAATGAATATACAAGAGCGATTTCATTTGTTTACCTACTAGCATTAGAGATAGATGTAATCAGTGACTTATAGTTTAGTTGGTTCCAGAGTGGCTAATAATAAACACGTTATTTCCTATTATTATGTCCGATAGAAGGAGTTTCAAACAAATTTCCAAGGAGGAAAAAGTTAAAATAGTGGCATTTTCTGAAGCTGGACTTTCTTCGCGGTGGATAACAAAGAGAGTGAGGTGCAGCCGGTCCACAGTGGTGAGAATAATAAAAAAAAATCCTTATCAGGGATCAACCGAGCGAAAGAAAGTGACTGGAAGGAAAAGGAAGACAGGTTAGCGTTTAGATCGCATGAAGATGAGATTATCATTAGAAAATCGCTTCAAAACTTCAAAGGAAATATCTAGAGATCTAGCAGGTAGCAATTTAGCAGAAGTAAGTCGAGAAACAGTAGGCAGATGATTAAGAGAAATGGGTTTATGGGCAAGAAAACCAGGCAATAAGCGATTTCATAACAACAAAATGAAACAATCTCGCCTAAATTGGATGCGGAATTTTGAAAACTGGATGACTAATGATTGGAGGAAAGTGATGTTTTCGGATGAAAGTAAATTCAACATCTTCAGTTGTGACAGTGCTACATAGGTAAGACGTCGGTCAAATGAAAGATTTGACGAATCTTGTAAGTTAGAAACAGTGAAACATCCGGCAAGTGTGATGGTCTGAGGATTTTTTTCTTACTTTGGAATTGGACAGATACACTTTACATATGGGACGGTTAGTGCAGAAAAATATTAAAAAAATTTGGAATTGAGTTTATTTCCCTCAATGAATTCCCTTACACACCTTACATACTGCGGAGACTTCATTTTTCAAGATGATTGTGCTCCGTGCCATGGAGCCAAATCGGTAAGTTAATTATTTATTTATTTAAACAAATGTCTTAGCTGTAAGATGCATAATTTTTTATTACGTTTATCATTGTTTTTTTGGCTAGGTAAAGCAGTTTTAATAGAAAACGGGATCTCCACGCTGCCATGGCCTAACAATAGGCCGTTTCTCGACTTACTTCTGCTAAATTGCTACCTGCTGCTAGATCTCTAGATATTTCCTTTGATGTTTTGAAGCGATTTTCTAATGATAATCTCATCTTCATGCGATCTAATCGCTCACCTGTCTTCCTTTTCCTTCCAGTCCCTTTCTTTCGCTCGGTAGATCCCTGAGAAGGATTTTTTTTTATTATTCTCACCACAGTGGACCGGTTGCACCTCATTGTCTTTGTTATCTCCCGCGAAAAAAGTCCAGCTGCAGAAAATGCCACTATTTTAACTTTTTCCTCCTTGGACATTTGTTTGAAGCAACTGTTTCTATCGGACATAATAATAGGAAATAACGTGTTTAATATTAGCCACTCTGAAACCAATTAAACTATAAGTCACTGATTACATCTATCTCTAATGCTAGTAGGTAAACAAATGAAATCCCTTACTTTTATACTCATTGAAGATTGAAAAGATAACAATCATAGGTGATGCAATTTCTATGACCACGACTGTATATGGGAGGAAACAAGGTACTAGCCTAACACATTTTAATATACAAAGAAAGAAGATTCAAAGCGTTTCTTGTTCAACTTTGTCATTGATGTTAAATGCCACTGGAGACTGAGTCAGTCAAATACAGGCATTCGCTTGGATTGTGAGAAGAATTTGGCGATTAGCTGGAATCATAATGCTTTGAATTTAAACATTTTGACTTTCGAAAAATGATAAGTTCAACTAACTTAAGAATATAAGCTCAATATTTCACATAAATGTAAATTTATTTTAGGACGTTCTATCATTTTAGTCTTAGAAATAAAACTTAAGGAAAAAAATCTAAATGTTTCAGGAACATCATTTGTCTTTATTTCGAAGGTAAGCCAGAGATTTATCGGAAGTAGCGAACATTAATTATTTCCCCTTCGCGTCCCCATCATTGCTTACAACAAGGGCAATTAATTAAAGTCATAAAAAGGTATATATACAAGCGGGGGTCGCGATAAAAATAAAATAGCAAAAGATAGGTTGACTTAACAAGACGGGATTTCTATAAGGGCTTGAAAACTTGGTCCATATTTTATGCGTCATATTAAGCCCCGCTATTTATCAAACTAGGCGCGCTCACCCCCACCCCATCAGCCTACCCCCACCCCGATACGCCAGTCACCGGCATACGCACCTACTTCCCCGCCATGTTCTTTTTGTGCATTCTTTTCGGTTATTTTTTTATTTTATTTTTTTATTCCAGTATTATAATGCGTCCTTTTGTTCCCCTTATTCTGTCATCAATTACACCGTTCTGTGTCAATTTTTTTTCACTTTGAAACTTTCTGGTTTCTTTATCTTCAAGTGAACATTATGTGTATATATTGTATATAAAATGAATTGTAGAAAAATATATTGTACTAAAAATTGCTCCATATTCCTGCACTATTATGATAATTCTAATTTCAATATTTATCGAAAAGCGAGCAGTTTTGGTATTGACAGAGTGCTACTGTATCGCACTTTCTGTGTATTTCGCACCCTGTAAGGGTGAAACATGAGAAGAAAAATATTTTTAAGAAAATGATGTTTAAGAAATAGTTTTCCACTTTGTAATAGCTCTGTTTCAGCTATAAAACTCTAAAAGTGTTCCTTGTATGGAATTCATTTTAAGGACATGCGTACGTCTGCTAAATGAATACTCATAATATACCTACCAGTAATTAACCCACTATTTCTATTGATAAACTATTCGTGGTGGTCCTCTTTTGACTTTTTAAGATAATGATTAAAATTTAACTGTGGCAATGATTTTTTATTGAGGGTCCGGTGAGATTAGGCTTATTAATTATGGCACACTTATTTGGAAACTAAAATACTTAATACAGGAGCACGATTTTTATTCCTTGTGTTTGTTTTATTTCTTAGTTATATGCACATTAAACGTTTGTTGTAATTCTTTTATTTATTTTCTTATTAATATTTTTAATTTTAACCAAAAATATAATTTTGTTATAAAATATTTTAATTCTGCGTGCGATATCGCCTCTTTACTAATCATTGACAGGAGATTGTTTTTTAATTGCATCATCATTATAATTTACTAGCTGTAGCCGGTTTCACCCGAGGGATTTCATTTTTCTAATAAACGTGAACAATTCTATAAACAAAAAATGCAACAAAATAGCATTATAAACAACTAGATAGCAAAGAGAAAAGGAGAATATAGAAAGAAGAATATACCCAGAGATTGGCTGAAGTAATGCAATTTTAATGTGAACAGGTGTTCGCACCTGGTATGAAAGAACCACTAAGGGAAATTTGGAGAATTTAGGAGAAACGGTACGGATTTCTATAAAGAACAAACAAACAAATAGAATTTCATCTTTATTTATATAGATTAAATATGTAAGACCTGTTCTCCCATTAAGAACGATTGGGCAATAATCCATGTTTCGTAATCATAACAAAGAATATTTTAAAAAGTACAAACTTTTGTTATACATAATAATTGGATTTTGCATGCGAATTTTAAATGACAGTTGGAACATTAATTTTAAATGTTAACTAAGTCACGTAAACTTTATTTTTGTGATAACCTAAAGTGATGACCTTATTAACTTGACCTAACAACATCGGAATACATGATTCTCAACTGTTTAACAGCCTTCATTTATTAAAATTAGCGATTAGTTTGAAAAATTGAACAGACTTTTTAAAAAAATGTATCGTGATATATTTCCTAAATACAACCAGAATCATTCTAACTTTAAGTTATTAAGATTGAAATTTAATATATTACTTACATATTTAAAAAATCTTGATTGTATCCCAGAAAGATTGCCTGACCCGAATTAGAACGGAACGCACAATGAAGGACAATGGTTTAAAAATATAAAACTTGACATTTGGTGGAATTGTTTTGACTGATTGGCAAGTGCTATCTATTCCTACAACATTTAGAGGATAACATCACTTATCGAAATCCTTGAACTGTTTTGTTATTTTTATCAAACGCTCATAAAAAACATTCTATATATTCATTTATGTTTATTGATGTACTAATACTCAACACATAATGCAACGCTATAAGTGCAGTACAAGAATCCCTTATTATTCTGCATCAAGTTGGACTACGGGTAATAATTCTCGGCAATAATCCCCCACTCTCTCCCCTGGCCCGGGAAACCCCGTATACTCTAAAAGGCGAGGAAGGAGAGGACCAAAAAAAAATTCAAAATTACCTACATTACATTTTGAAATACATTAATATAAAATATTAATTTAATTTCTTTTTAAAACAGCATTTGTTGTAATTCCCTTTTTCAAAAAAAATTATCTTTTTAAAAAAAAACCATTGAGTTATAGAAGTTTTAAAATTCTTAATTCATTTACAATTTCACTTGCAGTGGTCTGATGTATGTCAACCGTTTGCCTTGTTCAACAACATCCCTAAATTGAAATACCTCCAAATTAAGATTCCTTCCTAAATTCATAACTAAAGCTCGGAATTCCGTGCAGTAAAAATTTGAAAACGTGCAATAAAAACTTAAAAACGTGCAAAACCGTGCAATAAAAACTTTAAAACGTGCAAAAACATGAAAAAAAAAAGTAATGCTTGAAAATCGTGAATTAAATTATTTATGTGAACAATATATAATAACTGAAACAAATAAGTAGGGGAGACTAAATTGAAGTAAAATCTTTTATTATATTTTATCATAATCTTTTGAATCTTTTATTTTTAAAATATTAGTTTTAATATAGATTTTGGTTAAATAATGATTTTTTCATTAGTAAAGAAAAATTAATGGAGTGCAGAAATGTAACTACACTTCATTATTTTTTTAATCAAAGTTTATAACTAAATACATTTCTAAATTGTTTCTGTAAAACAGTGCCTCCTGTCACTTAAACTTTCTTTCAATTTAGAAAAAGATGTCTCAACTTCTAAAATCGTTAGAGCATTATACTATAGAGTACAAAATTTATAGCGACTCAGCAACTAGGGATCTCCTTCAATTCAACAGTGACTGAATTTTCGTTCAGGCAATCATTACAATTTTTTAATAGTTTGTATCCAGGATTTTTTAAAAAAATATTTCGAAATTATTCGTAAATGATAATTCCTATTTCGCTCTTGACTGTTTCCAACGTCCTCAACTATTTTTATTTGGTAATATAGAGAAAGATGTTTCTCCTCTAGTTCTGTAATAGCAACCGGCAAAGCTTTTAAATTCGATCTAATAAATGCCAAATAAGATTGAATGGTTGGATTCATCAAAATGGTTTTTAATTTGATAATTGATTGCACATTTTCTTGCAATTCTATATTTGAAAATATTTCCGGTAAAAAAACAAACAAAAAAAAATCGGAATATAAAATATTTATTTAAAATAGTAACAAGATTTGGAATAAAGAGTAAAACACTCGCATGTGAGCTGTAATTATATTGGAAATAGGGAGATCTTTTAAAGGAAAGATGCTACTCAAATTATGGATTCACTAGATGCAATATCCGGTGCGTAGGCTTATTTTTACATCACTCTGATGACACGCACTACCCCTGGTACCGTTCTATAGTATAGGTACTTCTATAGGTACTTACTTGTGCTGCAGTGGGCATCAATTTGTGATTTCCTCTCACATCCAATATTTTTATCACAAGATTTGCAAAACAATACACTACCATCCCTTTTGAGTCAGGATATTTTTCAATGCATCCCGCAATTTTCGAAAACATCTCCAATTTTTGGCATTTTAAGTAACAATATATTCAACAGAAGCTAGATTGGTAGTGACAGAACGATAAGAATTAAGAAACAAAATGTAAACATCCAGGAACTACTGAACTCTTAGTTCTTGGAAATTGGGTGTTTGTGTTTGTTTACATCTCCCAAGTTCCCTTTATATTTTTCCTATGTTTCCTTTCCGTTATTTTTTTATTCCTATTCCTAATTCCCATTTATATTTCCACCAATTTTGTGTATTTAAGAAAATTAAAATTTGTAATAATTTTTTTTCTTCAAAATATCAAATGATGCAATTTTTTGCAATAAAACTTCAAAACGTGCAATTTCGTGCAGTAACCCCCAAACGTGCAATTTCGTGCAGTAAACCCCAAAACGTGCAATTTCGTGCAGTATAAAACTTCATTAAAACATCCCATTAGGCTTGATTCGGATAAGTAACTTGAATTCGCTTTATTCTGACTTACCAATAAAAAGATGCAATTGCACGGGAATCCGAGCTCTATTCATAACCAAGTAAAAATTTTGTATGGCATAATTTGTGCCACGCACAACTACAACATAGCCATAAGTGTAAGTACTCCTTTTCAAAATGTATTATTGATTGATTTTACCATTCCTATTCGTCAAAGTTTGACGTCATCAAGCATCAATTCGCACTGATTGAAAGTCCCAAAAAACGCAAAAAGAAATGTTATGATCGGCTCTTAGTTTCAACTCAATGTAAATGCAGTTTTGTATAAAAACGTAAGAGAATCAAAACCACTACACATAATGAACAACCATTCATAGTAAATGAACCAAAACCGGAGAAATGAAATATGTTAAGAGGCAATCCGGCTTGAAGGATGGCGTACGGCCGGTGATATATGGCCGGTGACATATATCGGACACCTGGATCGGTAAATGTTTAGCCTAAAGAAGCCTGCGGATGAAGTAATAAATGTAAGTTATGAGAACGGGGTAGGTTTAAGGAAAGCAATTCGAGCCTCCAAGACATCTGCGACCTCGCGGGATATTGAAACCTTTTTCACCTCATCTCTCTCCACCTTTATTCCTAATACCCAGCTCTGGGCGTGGTGCCTTCTCTAACCATGCTCTCCTACTTCCCGGATGTGCAGAAAGAAATTTGACGTTAATCTTTCCAGGTTCATAAAACTTTCTGATTTGAAAATATTTTCCCTTTTTTAAACATCTAAAAATTATACAATCGCGTAGGTCCTATCTACAATTAACAATGCCTTACATAGAACATCCAATCCTCAGTATCATCAGATATGCTTCCTAGATAGAGCTGAAGAATATCTTTTTTTTAAAATAAATAGAACTAACGTGTCAAAGATATATCCTATGTCAACCGAGACAGTTAAAATATTCGCACATAATATGTAAAACTATTTTTAATTTTTGATGAAGTGACTAACAACTATAATGAGGGGAGTTGATCAGTTGAATAATATTTTCCTAGATTTCATGTGTTGAAAGATGCAAGCGGTTGCAATATGGTTCAACTCTGCAAATTATTAAGCCAAGTAAGAATTATTACAAGAGGTAACCAGAGTTTGCTTGCTTTCTATTTGGACATCGTTTGTAAAAATGATAGCCTACTCTTGCGCGTTTCTATTTCCCCTCCCCCCTCCTCAACACGTTACCAACACAGGAGGTATCAAACACTATCATCAGCAGCTCTTCAGAAGTGGATCAATCAAAAACCAGACTTCAAACATTCATTTAAGTACTTACTTCCCAAAAAATGGCAATTTTCTTTTTCTGACTCAAAACTGCAAATAAACTTGGAATTTTCCTCTCACCACTGCAAATTATTTTGCTTAAATGTTGAAGGAGTGAATACTATAAATGGCTGAGCACATGTTCCAAACATTCATGCTTATCGAGAAAAAAAGGAAGCTGTGATGGCCTGAACTCAGATAATTGGATTAATTCAGATCTGGAGGACCACACTATAGTCCATCATCCTCAGACCTAGCTAACCACTTTTATGAGAAGATCGGAGAACAAGAAATGTTTTTATGCTTAAGAAAACCTGAAAATCCGAATTTATTGTTTATACTTAGTGGGCTGAACATAAATGTTTCATAATGTAGCCAGAGTTTCAGTTACCTGCACGACAAGAACTGACTCTCAGTTTCAGTCGAAACAAATATCATTCTGAAATCTTAAGTAGATGTTATTTGTTTAATGTAGCAAATACCGATCCATTAGTTGAGCTGAATTCAAAATCCGAAGAAAGTTGTGCCGTGTGGAGTGCTAACGTTGCTATATGATGAATGACACTTGTTGGAGCGGGACCTAAACGCTGCCAGTTAATGTTCCGGGAGTTAGCTTGTTCTTCCACAGCCTTCTCTTTAATCATCTTTCCCAAATATGTTCTCCCTCCTTCCTTACTCCCCCTTTCCAAAAAACTTTAGCTCTCCTATCCCGTAAGTGGAATCTGGAAAAGTTCTTTTGTAAGCAGCTTGTCTAAATATGAGATAAAACCTTTACATCAAATTGCTTTCAAGTATTATCAGGCCACAACAGAGCACGGCCGAAGATTATATTTCACGTGTTCGGAAGTTTAAATTAAATTTAAAATCTTTTATATCTATGAGGCGCTGACAGCTAAAAGTCTATACATCACCATTGCAAAACTCTTAACCATTGATCTAAATGTGGGCCTTATCAAAAACAGCTGCAAAAATATTCTACGAAAATATTTAGATTTGAATCAGAATACTCAGTTGTTTATATATGCCTATATATTTTCCAAATTTTACTTTTCTCATTTCCCAACAAATTATGAACGTTAAAACAGGATGTGTTTTCCCCCAATAGTTAGTACAAGAAGTTCTACACTTAATGGCACTAAATAATTTTATTCAGGAGCACTATTGTTATTCATTTTCTTATATAGGCTTTCGGCTAAACTTATTTGTACTCCTTGACCTTATCCTAAAATTTAAAATGAAAGCATAATAATAGTAATGATATAGAGAAAGTTTTTTTTTTCTAATCCGAAGCTATCCTAACCACAAGTTTGCTGACTTGGCCACAGATAAAGTAACAGACCCCACACTTGTCTTGTCTGTCATTAGTCTGAGAGCTCGGAAGGTAAGAAATAAATGGAAAAAGCTTCTGCCAAGGAAGGAATCCACTCCTTCGTCCACCTTCAGCCCTGATTTCGTTCGATATACATCCAACCAATTCTCTTCCTGCAAAAGATATCATTTTATTCAAATATAAAAATTATATATTTATTCAGCCGTCCTTTTTTTTAATTTTTTTTTTAATTACTGTTGCAAATAATTCCATTTTTAATTTATTATCAACATACAAACAATGTAGTTACAAATATGCTTAATGAAAACATCGTTTTTCCATATTCATTAGTACAATGTACGAGCAATCCAGGAATTCCACTTTGCAATTCAAAACCAATTACTTACACGTGATTAAGTTGTTGCAAACCAAGCCAATGATATCAAATATCTTTCAATATCTCTACGTAGATAACTCAAAGGCTTTTAAAAAGAATTTGATATGAGTAATTACAGTTCAGCAAATTCAATATTTTTTCATGATTCATTATCTTTTTTTCATCCATCAAAATCCTATGATTTCCCATTATATGATAATATATTAGTTTTTATCTGATTGAGGAGGAATGTGCTAGGTAGCATATGTTTCGGTCGAGTGGGAGTTTTCAAAATATACCATATACAATAAAGGTTTTGAATAAAAATGTATAACATGCGGTATATTACAACATTCCAAGTAACTAACGCGATGTTACATCTCGTCGTAGCCTATTCCGGGAGGTTATTTGACTGTAATATAAGCGAACTGCCAATACCAGTATTGTTGGCGAACTGCCAAGTTGGTACCTAGAATCGTTGGAAAGAGCAGGTTGACATGGATAATGGACCGTGGTAGTTTAGTTAGTTAACGCACTACAATGTTATTGTGAGTACCCCAGTTCGAATCCCGGTCTTGGCCAATTTTTGTTCTTCAGACTAAAATACAATGATGTACTTTAAAAATGGTCCGCCGATTCTTGTATTCAAAATTTGATATTCGGCGCAGGCGAGAAAGCTATATATAAGGAAACCGCCCCTGGGGATGGCAGATTTGAATAAGGCGCAGATCGGATACCATCTGGTCTCCACGAGCGCTAAATGGATTCGGAAAAGGCTTTCTTCGGGAAGAATAAAAGGAAAAGAAAGGATATTATACAAAGTCAAGAGGTAGCCGGTAGGGGTTAGGCAGGGGTAAACCCATGAATAAAAAGTGAGGGATACAAAAAAGTTGGGAGGGGGTCAAGGAAACACCTGGAACCTTCTGGCCCCTTCGAGGATAAATCTTTCAACGGCGGTCAAAGAAAGCCATAAATATCCTTATTTTGGCGAGTATAACTGCCCTCACCTCCTAGTCTTGGCATAACCTGTTCCCTACCCCCCCCCCCCCCCTGGAAGTCGAGATCACCTTGGATACGTTTCTGTAAAAGCTTTTTTTCCTGTCAATTTTTTTTTTTTATTTTATCATATTCTCCAGATGAATCTTCTAGAATCGAAATAACATTTTTCAGGAAAAAAAATGAGTTATGAATCAATCTTAACAAGTTGACAGCTCGGGGGAGGACTAATATTGGAGGCCCTGGACCCCCCCCCCGAAATCAGTAATATAAAGAATAGATTGTGTTAATAGTCCATTCAAAACTGATTAAAAGGGCTATTAACGTTATTCAGTTGTCTTTTATAGCAGTACCAGAATCCCACAAACATCCTCCAGTAAGTACCCACCTCCCACCTGTCATCACCACATCTCCCCTCCCCCGAATTCGTTATATATACGCCAATGATTTTTTTTACAATAATCAGATTTACTGTATGGTAAACTATCATCTGCTAGATCTTGCGGCATTCCAACTACTCACGCTTGTACTGAAGAAACAATTGTTTTGGATATACAATGGTTGTGCTTCTAATCATCAATATTTCGTAGCATTTTAAACATCTTCTTATCAAAACTTATGATAATATTTGCTTTATATTACTTATTTTAGATAACCGTTCCATTTTTACTTTCAATTAACTATATATGAAATATATAGTAAGGGAAAGTACTGCGATCGTGAAAAATTTCTACTTCCGGTTTTCATCGGAAATACACGTTTTGGGGTCCCCTGAGTGCAAATAACCCAGGTCGCGCGAAATGGTCTGTGTGTGTGTGTGTGTGTGTGTGTGTGTGTGTGTGTGTGTGTGTGTAAACAGACTAGCATAATACTCAAAAACCATGAACCGTTTGAATCTGAAATTGGGTATTTGGCATATATATATGCCCACGATGTGCCAGCAAAAATTTCATCGAAATTGGTCAAATAGAGGGGGCACTTTATTCCATAACTTTTCTTCCCATTTTTACGTTTTTTTCGATTTTCTCAAAAACGGCTTTAATGATTTTGATCGAACTCGCCATGTCTAATGGGAATCAAGCATTCTTTGATATCAGGTAAGCTTTATCATTATTAAAATTTTCTGAGGGGGCTTAAATGGGGAAGGGTCCTTTTTTGTTTACCTATAAAGTACCTTTGTTTTCGTTTATATGGAGAAATTATCTGTCTCTCATTTCGCCTAAAAATAAGAAATGGCTAAATATGAAATATGAAAAAAAATCTCAAGTAAACATATCCAGGAGAAAAAAGAAAAATATTCCGTCTACTCCTAAAACACGTTGAACAAGCACATCCGCAATACATCTTTAATGACAAACCATTGTTTATAATTAATGATGTTCTATTCATTTAAAGAAAATTATTTTTTCATGGTATCTACTTGAATTTTTAAAAACTACACAGAGAATTATAAAATCAGACGCGATGTATTATTATGCTTGCATTGAAAACTTTTATTTAATAATAACAAAATTTAGTGTTCGTAAGAGAGCATATCCAAACAAAAATAAGAATATAAGTGTGACTTTGAGGACTCCCTTATAATAATTTCTAATCTAACCAAGTTGGTAAGTGAAATTGGTGTGTTGCGCGCATCACACCAGATTTTTAAATTATGGACTATTATCATTTTGTGAACTTAGAGTTACTAAGTAAGCAATTGAGCTCTTTTCGATAGGTACCTCACATAAGCATTTTTGTTAATTTTTGATTATAAAATCCAATGGAAATATTGATGGATGCCATGGGCGCAACACACAACTTTCACTTACGAACTTACCTAGATTAGAAATCGATGTGTTTCGATAATATGCAAACGTCCTTCCTCAAATTCATACATTTTTCCAAATTTAAATGCTTATATTTGTATACCTCCTTAAGTTATCGATTAGACACACTGTATTGTAAAACTCGTTCTCAGTAAGTACTGTTCGATTCATTATTGCTTATTTCTTTTTTTAAGGGACCTTATTTAGACAACAATCGAGTTTTTCTTACTGTTTGTTTGTTTTTTACTGCGAGTTGCTGTTTGTAAATATATCGTGAAGGTGAATCGATAGAAGTTGTATTTACGTCTCGTTGTAAAGTTTGTCCCATATGTCTTTCTGGAAATCGAGAAAAGTTACTGTTCCTCTAATACCACTTTATATTGCCTTCAGAAATTTATTATGGAACTGAAGTTTCTAAACTAAAATATAATTAATTAAAGATAATCTTATACCATATTTTTTCACACCTCCAATGCTTTGAAAAATTTTAGCATAACGTATTTACTCTCTAAAGTAAAATACAATTTTTTATTGTTAAATAAATGTTTTTATTTTTATAATACAGTAAACGAAATTTTGGCTGTCATTTCGCGTGCATATACATATTTCAAATACCCAGTTTGAGCAAAATAGTTACAGCCGTTTTTGAGAAAAAAAAAAAAAAAAAACTTAAAAATAGGACAACATTTATAAATAAAGTGTCCCCTCCGTTCGACCAATGTTGGTGGAATTTTAGCTATCACATCGCGGATATATAAATACACCATATACCCATTTTTTGGCTAAATGGCCGTTGATGGGCTAAAGGCCGTTTTTTGAGTAAATAAAAAAAAATGTAAAAATTAGACAAAATTCATTAAATAAAGTACCCCCTCCGTTTGACAAATTTTGATAAAATTTTTGCTATCACATCACAGGCTTTACACCAAATACCCAATTTCAGGTTCGCACAGTTTATAGTTTTTGAGCGAGTCTGTTTACATACACACACACACACCGACCATTTCGCGGAACTTGGTTATTTGTATTCAGGGCTCCCCAAAACGTATATTTCTGTTGAAAACCTGGAAGTTATAATTTTTCACGATCGCAATACATTCCCTTACTATATATTTCATATATAGGTAAGTAAAAGTAAAAAATAATAACCTCTGGTAGTAAAGTTTTCTTCTGAAAACACACACCGAAAAATTATGAATCTTGCTTTCCTTTTTGGAAAAAAGAAAGAAATAATTTGAATAAATAAATTTCAGTTTTATGTAATACATAAAATTCAATGTCTGAAATTTAAAGCCCCTTCTTATGACCCCCAACCGGAATGCAGTATTAAGAAATTTTAATTTAAGGAATTATTAATTTTGAAAAATAATTTACCATGCAAAAGAGAATGTTTTATCCCAGCAATATTTAACCCATAATAAAGTTACTTTTTTGTTTCATTGGACCGAAATGCCTTATATTATAAATTATATGCTCTGGGAATATTGTATAAATTTATTAATGTTCTTCAAGGGTTATATCATAACACTAAATATTGTGTATGGACATCTCAAGGTGTAACTGATTATTTCACCAACAGAATAGGCTTAAAGCAGGGGTTTATTCTTTCGCCACTTCTGTTCTCACTTTTTATCGATAATATTAACGAGTATATTGAAGGCGGGATACGTATAGGTGGAATCAATATTCGATGCTTGATGTACGCAGACGACATTGTTTTTATGGCAGAACATCCCTTAATACTCCAAGAAATGATAAATAGGTTTAGTGAATACTGTAAATGTTGGAATCTGACTATCAACCTAAAGAAATCCCAAATTGTTGTTTTTAGAAATGGGTGTAGGTTGGCAAGAAACGAGCGATGGCGACTGGATGGAGAGAGCATATCAGTAGTAAATGAATATAGGTATCAGGGCCTAACACTAACCTCTAAATTATCACTTAATAAGCATTTTGACGAAAGGTTGGTTGAGTGCCTCCAGTTTCAGCATTTATTCTACTTATAACAATTTTTTTTTTAAATAATAAATTGCCTCTAACATCAAAACTTGTTTACAACGCGGTCAGCCGAGCTATTCTCTGTTATGCTGCCCAGGTCTGGGGTTTTAGGCGGTTTGATAAAGTTGAAAAATTATTTGTTTTCTTTATTAGAAGGTTATTATCACTTCCGCAGAACACACCTCATTATGTAATATACCTAGAGACAGACAGTTATCCCTTGTTTCTGTATACTCTAAAGTTACATATTGACTATATTAAAAAAGTATTGAGATTGCCTAGCCATAGACTAACCAAGATATTAGCAGAGGAGATAATTAAAAGAAATATATTTTGGCATGGTGAGTTCCGGTCTCTCTGTCAGAGATATGATTGGGCTGACAGTAATTATTTAATTAATGGACATAAGCAATGCTTTAATGGATTAGTAGAGAAAATAAAAACGGATTTTAAAAATAATTTATTGCTTAAAGTAAATAATTCTACCTATCACAAGCTCTATAAGGAATTAACTTATGATTTAGGTGAGTAAAGATATATTTCTGATAGATGGGGCCTGAGTCTCATTAAATCAATAATTAAAATAAGGGGGCAACTTCTGTACCTTAATTGTAATGTAAGCCGGGCGATAGAATCCCATTATTGTACATTATGTAATAATAGAGATATAGAGGATATGTACCATTATGTTGGTATATGTCCAGTGTTGATAGAATTGAGGGTAAGATGGTTAGGCAAGGCAGTATTGTCTACAGAGGAATTCATTGGATATTTGAATGGTCAAGATTGGCAAGCATTGTACAACTATCATATTAGAGCTTGGAATTACAGGTATCTCCTTATTGCAGAATTTAATACTCAATAAAAAGATATAAATAATATTTTTATTTATGTAAAATAATTATAAATAATAGTTTTATTGAAAAAAAAATTGTTTTTTTTTATTAATAAGTAAGCGATAAATATTAAGTTTTTGAAGCACTCACTACTCTGCAGATGGACTTAAGTCCATGCATAGTGTGGTTAAAATGTATGTTGTAAAATTATGTATTTTTATTTGGTTATGTAAATAAACACTTTATTATTATTATTATTATAAAGTTAATTTCTGATTTTATTATGAAATAATTAGAAAAAAAAATACACAAAAACTAAGTAATGTATTTACACTTACAATTCACAATCAAAAAATATCTCACAGAAAATTCCCATTTAAAATTTGAATATAAACCAGGTAACAGCGCTTCACAAGGGTTCATAGGAAAAGAAAATCCCCTTTTCCGAGAAGAATTCAATTTATAGTTGGTCCTATCACAAAGACAGAGTTCTTTACGTTATCTTTTTTTTATAGACATCAGATTCAGTTTCACCTTTAATACACTAGTCGTATGGTCTTACGTTTGTGAACTCAATTTTAGTAGCTTCTTTTTGCTCTTCTTCATTATTTTCTGATTGGTAATGCGGAAAGATGGTGAAACGATAATTTTTGTGCATCCCTCTTTAACACCTTCATGTTCGATGTTATTATTCATATAATTTATTTATTGTTATTATTCATACAATACAAATACACCTTTGTATTTAATTTATTTCGTTGCTAAGCTACTATTAAATTTAGCTATAGCACAAGCTAAAAAGGGCTAGGCCTTTGTGGAACAGGTGCAAATTTCGAAATTTTACTTTATTTTTTAAATTTAAGATGAAGAAATAGGTATAATTTAATGATATGTGATCAATATGTGCCGTATATATGCCTAGTACACCCTGGACATAACTACATTTAAAGCTGGGACCTCCCGAAAAATTCTCTGCTACTGGATACGTTTAGTACGGGGAGCCAGTGGCAGATCTCCCTTCCTCTACCTAGGAAAATATTCACAGGAGACGATCACATTAAACACCGATTTTCTAGCATTATTGGTTCATGAGACGGTAACGGTTTAGGGTCGGATTGAGAATATTTCTAGGGGGCTTAATTTTGCAAATCCCCCTCCCTCATTACGATTTTTTGATCGTTCTTAATAATTTTTCAATATCTTGCTTGATTGAGTTCAAAACAAACATATCATGATGAAATCATATTGAATAATATATTGTCATGACTCACATCTTCAATAAATTCTAAATAAAAGTTTCACTTTTCTAGCTCTATATTTTTTTTCTCAACAAATAGTTTCATTATCATATAAGAATTATTATTATAATTATAATTATTATTATAAATATAATTATTATTATTATAAATTATTATTAATAATAATTTCATTATTACATAAGCACTTGGACAAACAATTTAAATAAATAACAATTCTTCCGTTGGCCACATCCTGATAAAAAAAAAAAAAAAAATGAAATTTATGAAATAATATTTCTTCGACCTCACACAGAAAAGATGGCAAAAAATAAAACAATGCCGAACATTTTTTAACAATCTATTTGTCTCCCCATTTTGGGAAAAAATAGTTAACCTGATTTTTTTTTTATTCTAGGTTTTGTCTGTGGTTCCCCTCAATTTTAATTCAAACTAAGCAGAATATAATATTAATAATTAAGTATAAATATAACTTCACGCTAAAACTTGCCTCTGCATAAATTTAGCCACCACGGAGGGGGCGCATTTATCAATCAACAATACCCTTGGCATTGAGGATTGATAAATCCGGTTCATGAGATGTTGAATTCCAAAAATACATTTAATTTTTAGAGTTATGTCGTTTTGATGCAAATATAAAATGTGCGCTTGAGTTATGATCTGAAGCAGGGTTTTGTAGAATTTTGGCTATTGGTAAGCATAAAAATAATCCACTGTAAATATAAGAATACCATGGAATCCTAACCCGTTTTCCGATTCATCTCACATATTCGCCATATTGGAAATATGATTCCGGGGCCTGACGTGGTGGAGAAAATGAGGACAGGAAGAGGACAAGATAAAAAATACGGTACAAAATCGGAGCTCACGGAAAGAGCATTAATTTTCCAAGTTAGTAGTTTATATGGAGTGAGCGGGGTCCCCCCCTAAGTGAAAATTCCCTTAGTCAGTTGCGGAAATAGAAGGAAACCTGTTCGTATGCATCAGGGTGTCGGGTCTTGCAATCCGTGTGCTGGCTTGTTTTCAATACGGCCCCTCTTTCCCTTACGTGTTTCCAATACCAATCCTAGTCCAGCTTTCTCTTTTTATTTTATTTTATTTTTTTCATTCCGTCAATCTTCGGAAACTGACCATTTGATATGCCAACAATAATAATTATAAATAGCATACCCAAAACCGATGCATAAAAGGATGTATCAATCTATCGCAAGGTCTATCGCATTTCAAGGTATAATTTAAAGGCATCCTTAAACTTAAGAAAACATTTTTTAATTAATTGATTTCCTGTTGTACTGGATACCCCAGGCTCTCTTAAGGGCCATCACACGATTTATTGTTATTCCCTATTGGATAGATCAAGATGTCTTAAAAATATACAAAGATAGATTTTAAAAAACATGGTTTGACCAAACCCATATTCGAAAACGTTCATACTTTACGTTTTGAATTTTAATTGTGCACAGTTAAACACATTTAAAAACGAAAAATCCTGATAGTAAAGGGATTAATACATTATTTTTCGCAATCCAGTAAAGCACGTGAATGTGTTTCAGGGAGTTTCAATGGGAGTTTCAATCTTAAAACATCGTTTTTCTCGAAAATCATACATTCTCAGGGTTCCCACAATTTCTTCTATGAACTCAATCATTCCTGCATGATTAAACTAATTTTCAGGAAATCATGTCGAATAAACTGGGAACATTTTCTATCCTTGAGCCTACTTTTTTTAATCAGCGTGATGTAGATGACGATTCATTTTAATGCTATAATAATATGATTATCTTCGACACACCATAATTCTTCAAAGACACCAGAGAAACAGATCCCTCTCTCGTGACAGAATTAAAGCGTTGAAATAGCTCCGTGCAGTAGCCTACAGCCCGTAAGAGTCTGGAAGTAGAAGTTTTCAGTTGAGCTTCTTAGGCAGTTCCCAATCCGGAGTCCATTCCTAAATCTGCAACTAGCGGCCGATTCCTCAGAAGTCTTTTAACATCCTTCTTTGCAACTCTGGGACTTCTCCTTTAAAAGGACGGCATAAAAACACTCCCCCCCCCCCCCCCCCATACCACTAAGGAAACTTATACATTCCAAGATACAGCTATTAAATGATATTTCATACATAAATATCAATTGTAATTCAACATTTGTTGAAATTGTTACTCACATTTATTCAATGTCTCATTACTTACTTATTACTTATACCCACTACTTCTTAACTTCTTTAACTTATTCATTAATAATTCTCTTTCATAGTAGCTTTTATATTCAAAGTTCATCTTTTTTTTTTTTATTATGATAAGTAGGAAAAGTTACACCAGGAAACTAGGTATAAATTAATAACTATTTCCACCTGTATTTTGTCAAATTCTAAGATTGATGCCGGAGCTTTTCAAATTGGAAGTTATTGTTTATTAATGGAAGAGGAAACAGTTGCTCAAGCTTTTTTTTTTAATCTAATGATAGGCTGGTTCCAACATTGGAGGAACTCCTGAAAATTATGAAAAACAACGTGGCGTAGGAAATAGATGGCAAACTCTTCGAACTACTAATGATGAACACATTTGTAGCGGCAAATATCTTCGAAAAAAGTTATCAGACTCTTCTTGGGTAAAATTACCCAATACCATGAAGATGGGGAGTTTAAAATTGGTACTTTCACACAACTGGCCTAGGAAATAGCATTCCTTTCCCAGCTAAGCCTGATGAAGCATTGCTAGAAATAGAAGATATTGTTTATATATGCGACTGCCATTATCCTTAACACGAGTACGATTCTCCGCTGATGATGAAAGTTTTATCATTTTTATTTGTTATAGTTTGAAATTTGAATTTTTTTGCATATTTTGGAAATAGAGATCAAGACTAATATATTATGGCAGTTTAAAAATCTTTCTTGCATTATCAGTTAATATCTGTTGGTTTTGGAAAAAACAAAAAAACAATGGATTTGTTGTATCAGTCAACATCTTGGGGCTAATGCCATTAAAAATATATATTTAATTTCACAACTACATAGGATTTTACCTTGGACGACCTGGAATCATGTAATTACAGCTTTTATTTTGTATAAAATATAGTGTTATTTTGAAAACATCTAAATCTACAGTTTCTTTTTTTTTTTTTTTTTTTTTTTTTTTAGATTACATTAGGTAAAACTGTTCCGAGAAAAAACATGGGACAGTAACATGTAGTCCTAAAACAAACAAGTCCCAAATACACAAGAAGGAAAGCTACAATTTATAGGGGGGAAATACTTACAAAGAGTATTAGTAGCTCCTTTCTTATACTTGCCAAAATCTTTTATTTGATGCTGTTAATCTTCCCGTTTATTATTTTATCTGTTTGCTGCAAGCAATTGATTTTTCCACTCAGCATCAGATTGTAGTGTATATAAACTATTTGTGCTTACTCCATAAATGATTCAATAATTTAAAATTTGTCCATTCTGGAAAACATTCCTAAGAAAAATGTAATTCCCTGATATGGGAGCTTTAAAGTGGGACCATGATTACCTGAGCGCTCCATGATTTACTCCAATCATAATAATAACAATAATAAAGAAACAGAAATTTTATAGGTAAATTTAGGTAAAACTTTTCCTTGAAAAATGATGATTTAATAACATATTATTAATGGGTAAAACAAAAATGGCACATGTATTTCTGTTTCAAACTTGATATTTCTGTTGCTTTTTACCAAGCTAACCTGTGACCATGTCCAATGCTGAGAATGTCTTGGGCTCTCCACCAGGGCGCAGCCCAGTGAAGAACAGTATAGGATGTCCTTTCCTTCTCTCAGTCATCTATTTACTTTTTAATTTTCGCTGAGGGAAGACCGGTTTTTTAACAAGTTCAATATGAATAAACCTACCTTGAGATAATTACACTTTTGTTGATTTTTTTCTCCCCAAATCCTTGTTTATTATATTTAATAAGTCTAATTCTGTTTTCTTATTTTTTTATTTATTTTTTTTTTTTTTTTTTTTTATGTAAAGTAAAATAAACATCAGAAAATGGCAGAAAATTAACATATCCTGCTTTCTCAGAAATCATCAATTTCTGTAAGAGCATCAATAGGATGATGGTGGACGTCTGCACTATGTGGGCTTGTATTGAGAATCAGTCTCTGACAAGCTATTTTATGTTACCGTCACTGTTAAATGTGTTAATACCCATAAGTTCAAAGATCAAATTCAACGAACTTGAGACAACCCTGTAAACATGAATTTTAGATGTCTTTGTTTAACTGCATCAGGTTAATCAATTGAGACAGGTTGGTTGAGGGGGTCAACTGTACCTACTTCAGAAAATGTTGCCCCATTTATGAAGAAGGATATATATTCTTTTAGGAATGTAATATAACTATGGATAATTATACCATAAATATCATAAAAGTACTGTTTTTCCAGTTTATTCAAGTTGTTTAAAAATAATTCATACATTTTGTTTCTCTTATAATTTTTTAAAATAATAAACCCATAAATTTATGTTTTAATTTTATATTTTCAGATTGAACAATTTTAATATGGATAATTAACAAATAACATTCAATGATAGACATTTTATATCTAAACAAATATTAATTTGCAAGCCACTGCTTGGCAGTGCCTTCCTCCTCAATTATTTTCATACCTACCATCATATTTTATCCTTGCACTTTTTAAATTACAGCCATAAATTCTAATAATATCTTTATATATAAAGTTGGAAAAAATTATAAGATTTGAAAAGCATGTTTATAATCAATTTTTACAATGAAATTTTAAGATACCACCTATGGCTTCACCTTGAAACAGTATTTAAATACTAGAAAAATATATTTATTCTTATCACAACTGAGAAATTTGTATTTACTCAGGGAAAATAACATAAACTATATGAGAAAACAAATTTGTAACTATACAAGAAAACAAAACGACATAAAAACAATTTGTACTTTAAACCCTCTCATTTATTATTTACTTAAATTTTGCCATAATCACAGAGAATAAGTTGTTTTTTCAGAATAAGATTTACAAGACACATTATCCAAAATAACTAATTATTCAATGATTAAAACTAATATCAGATGAAATCAGTAAATAGTATTAATTATTACTGAAATTTGACAATACAAAGAATATTTAATCAAAAGCAATGCTGAAATCAGTCTTAAAACTTCTTCTGTCTATGGAATACATGTTATCAGCAGTACACTCATAAACTCCAGCATCCATTTGTGTAGCAGGATCTATTTCTAACTTGGATTTCACCTTGTCTTTTCCCATCCTCCATTCATGAACCTTAAAAAAAATATTTCAACTAAAAAAATATTTTATAATTTCGTCAGTCAACAAATAATTAGTTTCTTGTATACAAGCTCTGACATTAGAAGAAAAATTTAAAATAAATTATAGAACATGAAAAATGTGTTATAAGTTATAGTTGCTTGTAAAAATAGCATGTATAAGTAATTACATGTTATTTTAATTCCAAACCCTTCCCAGATGAATAGCCTTGCCCTAATGACCAAACAGAACTCTTGGATGCGGCTGATAGTGTACTGGCCAAGGAGATCCATGAACTGTTGCCGCAAATCTGTGAAGAGGAGAAGACCCCTGCCTATTGGTCTGTGGGCCTTATCGTGCCAATATTCAGAGGAAAATTAGAATCAGCCAACTGAATAAGCTGCCATGGTATAAGGATATTTTTTGGTCTAAAAACCAATAGACCAATTCTCAATGAGATTGATGGGTGAAAAAATTAATATATATATTTAGTCAAACAATTGTGGATTATTTATTTATTAAACACCTTCCCTGCCTTTCAGCAACATTAACATATAACGCTCATGCTTATGTTAATGTTGTGAAATTCTTCTTCCGCTTCTTTATTCTTTTCTTCCTCTTATATCTGCAGTTCCTCAATCTGGTGGCCTTCCAGGAGTAGGACTCCTTCTACCTATATTAAAAACTTCTGGACCCAGTGCTGTTTTCCACCTGTACACAAACTCCTTGTAGTAAGGGTAGTTATTCTCAGTGACTAGTTGAGGAAAATCAGTCTTCAAGAGGACATAGATTCCAGTTTTCCTCAACATTCTGGCCTTTTGTGTCTCAAAGGCAGCCCAGTTTATAACGATATGCTCAGCAGATTCTAAGACACCACAGCTAGGGCACAGGGGATCGATATCCTTAACAAAGCCTTGAAGCTAGCTCGAAAGGCCCCATTCCCTGAGAAACTGTGATACCCAATAGTCCGGGAGGACCCATTTGGCTTCAATGAGATCGGATGGTGGGGAAGTCCTTCCTTAAGGTAACTCCTTTCAGAGTTGTCGTCCATCGTCGGTTCCATTCCTCAATTGTGTCCTCCTAATTATCCTAATTTTTTTCCAATTATTAGGCTCCTGTTCGACTTTCACTTTAATGTTGGTCGGGAGTCCTGCGGTGCCTTCTTTCTTTAATCTATATCGATATAAGTCTTGTTGCAGAAGGAGGTCGAGAGGTACCGCCCCTGCTATTACTTGCGCGGCCTCATGACACACAGTCCTGTACGCTCTGGTGATCCGCAGCAGAGCCGTTCTCTGGATTGTCGCCAACCTGCCCTTTTAACGGTGTGAGAAATTCAAAAAGGATATCCAAACTACATCATTATATATGGTGAAAGTAGCTGGGTATCTGAGGCCCCAGAAAGCTCCTCACACACGGCTAAGGTCCCCACTTTAAGATCATTTAAAGTATTGGCTACTCTACTTCCCAGGTAGTCTAAGTGGGGTCTCATGTTAAATTCTCTTCAATAAAACTGTGCTCATGTGTATGATGTTGCTATTGTCAGTAGGCTTTTGAAGATGCTGTTGGAATGCTAGAAACTAAGGCAAGCAAATTATGAATATAAATCAATGACTAGAAAACTTAGGTAATGGTTTAAGAAAAATCATTAATAATAGTTTGTTACATTTAAATATTAAAGCACATCAATAACACTCCAGTCCAGTAAATAGATCAACTTTTCATCTGGAACCATCACATAAACCAAATCGCCTGAAAATCCATCTCAGTCCCTAAACAGCTTTTAAGATTCAGAGAGGCTTTTTCTTAAACAATCCATTGTCTTTCGGGCCGGGATAGCCGAACATGTTTAAGCGCGGCACGCTTTACCACGCTCGAGCCGAACGGTGGCGGTTCGAATCTGCCCTGGGATGGTTGACTTTTATTTCGTGGAGGCCCCACGAAATAAATTTCGACCTACCCAGAATAGATATAATAGGTTGGTTATACCTCTAGAGTAACCCCCCGTAAGCCACTCATGGCCAGGTAGGCGTATTGAACAAAAAAAATCCATCGTCTTTCAATTTCCTCTCCAATCTTTCTAGACTTTGATAATGGATGCTTAGTATAAGTTGGCCTATCAGATGAGTTAGATATGAGACTTATAAGATTTATGAACTATTTCATAAGATCTATCCTTGGTCTCCTGAGACTCTAACCTTCTTCAATGTTCAATTCATAGTAAAGTTTTCTTAAAATACTTAATGTTAGTAAACACCTTGGTTCCATCCTCTTCCAATTCCTAAAAACAAATAACTGACATATTTTTGACCTCTTTACTCCATGTATCCATCCATCTATTAAACACAAAAGCTCAACCAATAGAATTGTATAACCCTTTTCATAGAACTGCCTCCTTTGATAAATCCGTTATTGTTCATGACACACAGTTCTGAAATTCCTTACCTCACTCCATTTGTCAAAGTCTAGCCTAGACTCATTTAATCAATTAATACCTATTATTAATCCATCTATTGAAAAATCAATCTTCAGTATAAATGTAAAATTATAAAATTTAGGTTTATTCATATATTTATATATTACTTTTATATATAAATATATATATTTTATATATTACTTTTATTTTCTACTAACTGCATTTTTAACTCAATATTAGACAAAAAGGTTTAAATATTTACAAATTGATCCTTACTTACAGCTCACTTATTTTATTAACATCCAATAGTTTGGCATATACGGTAATATTTCCTGTGACCATAAAACTGTTACAATTATTAAGGCTAAACTCCCTAGTCAAACACAATTTAAAATATATATTAGTCAACAACTCCCTGTTCTCTAAAGCTTGCAAGGACATCCAAGCTTTCAGACGATGGGCAAAGCACTAGGGGAGAGTGAGATCGCACAGCTTGTAAGCAATACTGCCTTGCTCTGGCTCTTACTGCCGACTAGTTTCTACCTATATTGCGCTCATGAATACATAAGTGTTTTCGCTGAATCTGTTCTAATCATAATAATTTGAAAAATTCATTAAGATATTTTGGGTAAATAAATGTTCTTTTATATAACTTTTCGCTCATTCTTTGGATATCATGAAATTTATGATGGCATGATCGGTCCTTCCGGATATAATCAGGAAACAGAGAGATGGAATAATTAATTGTAAAAAATGTATATATTAATGACATTTTTTTTTATTTATCCAGTGTCCGAGGAATTAGGTTTGGCCGACGCACTCTCCTCTCAAAGTTGAAAACGGGGTTGACCAGTGGGGAGACATAACGTGAATGATATCGCAAGCGATAGTGTGGTATTAAAAAAGTTATAAAAATTTGGTTTTGATCAAATTTATAAATAAATAAAATTTATAAATTAAAATAAAATAAAATAATATAAAATAAATTTATTTTAAAATCAATGACCATTTTTCATAATAAAAAAAAAAAAAAATAATAATTCTTTTCTGAAATTTCATGACAACTGTGATTATTTTTGATTACCCCTGATAATCTGGAAATTTTGATAACTTGGATTGTCTGGTGGAATATGTGTTGGATTATCAAGATTGTACAAAATGCACTTTTTGTTTTTGATCCTGAAGATTCCCTTCCTGTTATATAAAAATTTATGGCTTTAGATTCACTGTTTTCACTTTTCATTTCAGAAAGTGTAGAATTGTATTTAAGCTCTTCAGAACAATCAATTGATTCATTGTTAATTACCAGTTATTCTCGTTCCTTATGAAATCGGTTCTCTTCATCCATCAGTTTCAGGCAGCAAATGAAGAATAATACTGCTAAAATTAGGATTGTTGGTTCAAACACATCTATCTTTTTTTTTTTATTTACAAGGGACAGAATTTTAGAAATAATAAAACTCATCCAGAAAAATTCTGATAATAGTCAAGCAAGTTGGTTTTGTGACTGTATGAATCAGAACTACCTTCTACAAATTCACAAACTTACCAGAAGTTGTATTTTACCGCATTACTTAAATATATAAAATTCTTGCCAGATAACACACTGGCCTCCATCAACCACTCGATCTTTCGGTTATCCCCCATTCTGATCACGTGCTAAAACCATTTTAGCTGGAGCTGCTCCACTATTTCTCCAACTGGCGAGACCTCGAGGTTTTCCCAGATTCTTCCATTGTGAATTTGGTCCCTAGGGGTTTTCCCATGAAACCTTCTCAGGAACCTCATCCCTGATGCTGCCGGAATGCTATGGGTTAAATGGGGGATGAGCCACAAAAGACCCAATTTAGAATATGACTACATTGATTGTAAATTACAATCAAATATTAAATACTATTCATTTTCCTTTAAAAGACATAAACTGGTTCTAAATAAAGGGGTCTTTTATATAAAACATTATATTAAATAATAAAAAACAGAGCCGGGTTCGAATCCTGGCCATGGATAATCTTTCCAATTTAAATAAAATTATTTAAAAACTATTTTAATAATAACTATTATAAATATTAAATTTGTGCCCACAATTTGAAAAGCTCAGAAAAACAGTTGGACTTTCTGATTCTCTAAAAGAAATAATGAAAGACAGTGAAGAGAGAGTCACCACTCTATTTAAGTTTCTAAAATACTCAGGATTCCATAGATGGATATAAACCACCGGTAGACGCCAATGACCCTTTAGGGTAGAGGCGAAAACACAAAAAAAAAAAAAAAAAAAAAAAAAAATTTAATAAATAAATCCCCTCATGAGGTTTCATGTTGAGCCCTACCCATTGTTAGTATGACACTACATAAAACTGACAAATTTTATAATCATCTGAAAGAAGATTAAACATAGATAGAAGAAATATAAAATCTTGCCCTTTCGGAAATAAGCTGTTTTGGTTTTCATCGTTATAGGATTTTTTCTGTTCTCCTGAAAAGTACAGATTTCTCTTTTTTGATAGTTTGAATAGTTAGCAACATATTAATCATAAATTTAATTCATATGTTAATCCTTCTTTTTATAGCTATAATCAGTATTCATAACTTTAAACACAATAATAACAAAATTGGTTTATGGTTACTGGTAAAGTAATCTATAAATCTAGAAAATAAAAATAGGTTTTAATAACATTGTCAATGCACAAGATCAGAAAAGTATCTGAATATATGGTTAAAACTTAGGAGGGTTGCCTAGAAATTGTAGTTATAGTTATGTAGTAAAACATGAACATAGTAACTAAAATCAATTTATTCTAAGAATTTATAATAAGAGATGACAGATAATAGCAATCCCAAGAGAACCATGGGATTAGCAAAGGTGTAGAAAGAAAATAGGAAGATCCCCTATGAGATGCTGTGAAATAGTTAATGGTACCGATACTGTGGTGGAACATAGATGAGAGGGGAGATTCCTCTGAGAGGCCAGTGTCCAAACCATAATAGCACCACAATAGTGTTAAGGATGTATATATAGAACAAAAAATAAATAAAATTATATTTACATGTAAATACATGTGAGAAAGCAACTCCACTCCATCCTTAAACCATGTTATATGAGGCCTGGGTGTTCCTCTTGCCACACAGATGAAAACTATTTTGTGACCCAATACATATTCATAATCAAAATGTGATGCTTCCAATATCTTTGCACCCTGAAAATGTTACAAAATAAACAATCAATCATTTTCAGTTAAGAATATAATTAATCAAAGAAATGATTAACAAAGTGAATGCCATTCTAGTCTAAAAAAAAACAAAAAAAAATAATTTGATCATATTTTATAACTATAATCCTTAATTTAATGTATAACTAATAATTAAAAAGCACTGAAAATGTCATTGTAGCTTCGAAAGTAACTCAATCACCAGCAAGATTGGTATCCTAGGTAAGAATACTTATTACAAGTTACCTATCTCGTAGTTTGGCAATCAACTTGTCAACTTAGTCTAGATCCTTACTTATTGAAAGAATTAAAAGTTGTTTTAAAAACTTTTTTGTTTTCATCGACCTATTTTGTGATTATTTTTTTTTTTATAAACAATAAAAATTTATTTTATGAAATATGATATTAATAGTTATTCATTTTCAATGTCAGTATCATGCATTAATTTCTAATATACATTAATAATAATTTACATACATTATTATTATTGTAGTATTGATCTGACTCAGGATCTCGATATTTCCCAGTTACAGGAAGTCCTAACTGAGTTCTGCTCTTAGTTCTTCGACCACCTCTTGCACCACCTCTTCTTTGTCCAAATGAGGAGAAAATCAAGAGCATAAGGATAAAAAGTACCATCTCTCTTTTCATTACCTAAAATGATAAAAAAAAATAATAAAACATAATATTGTTAAAATTAAAAATATATTCTTATGATTCATTATTATTTCATTTTTAATCAGGCAGCATAATTTTTTACCTGCATTTTAGTAAAATGTAGCCTAACTGAAATAAGTACATTAATGAAGTAAAAAAGATATTCATCAAGAGATATCAAATTAACATGGTTGCCAAGAGAGAGGAATTCAACAATGTGAAAAGATTTATCCCAGTATAACTAAGCATGATGAACCTTGTAATTTTTTGGAATCTCTGGAGTTTGTCTAATGTGATGATCAGGAATAAATGGGAGCAGGATTTCATTGATATTCTAAAGCCAAAGAAAGAAATAATAATGAATAAATGAGAGATGCATTGTTTTGCTCTTTAAAGAAAGTGAGCTCAGATTGATAAAAATGATATATTTTATGAAAAATTGATACTTTCATTATTATTATTTTTTTTTTGTATATTCAATCATTTAAATATAAATCCATAGAAAGTATTTTAATTAATGACTTTTTGCTGTCATACCAGCAATGATTTTCATTAATTTTACCCAACTAATTTTTTAACCTTCCAGCTTTTAATGAAAGTCAAATTTATTCTTCATTTTACTTGACAGCCACGAAATTTCTAACTGTAATCTTTAATCAGATCCTTATCATATTTGTACCACTTATGTAAAAATATTCAATCTATTAAATAAAGAATGTATGAATTAAGTTCAATCATTCTAAAGATGATCCATACATAGTAGGTATGCTAACACCATGATTCATCATAATCATTGAATTACTCATTCTTAAAGAATTTCTTCCATCATTCAAGATAATTTTGGAGAAAAAAAATTATAAATCAATTAAAGAGGACGATTTGTTTAGTAAAGCTACACAAGTATCTGATAATGATTCCATTAGAGAAAAAATGAAATGAATAAAGGAGGATCTTGTCTTAGATTCTTTTTAATACAAAGAAACCAAATTATGCAGGTTTTCCTAGATTAGAAAATATAAAGAAGCAAAATCGCGAGGTTGGACCGAACAGATCAATGTATTATTGAAATCCTAGGGGTATTATTGAAACTACCACACGATTACATATTCATCATGTCTTTTTAAACAGATAGTTTTGATCTTTCATTTAAGTAACTAACCAGTATCATTAACTATTTCTATAAAAATTAAATTTTTATTGCTCGTAATAAATCATAGCAATAAAAAAATTTCTAATGCCTAGTATTCAATCATATAAATAAAACTTTATTTTCAAATTGATAAAAATCCATATCAATTCAAATTTTTAGGAGGCGAAATAGCACAAAAATATACCTTAGTTGGTTTGTGAATTCCTCTCGAGAAACCCATGTTCAATATTACCATGATGTAACGTTAAAAAGCTGCAAGCCAAGGCACCCCCAATCATGCAAGTGAGCAAACAGGTTGTTTTGCCGACAAGGCCGAAGGGGAGCTCCTTTGCTCAGGGGAATCAGTGATAGGATAATTACCCCACCGTAGGTCACATTGGACCTGATTGGACCAATTCTCTTGTTGGGGGTACCCTCCATGTCAGGAGTGAACATCAATTGACTGTATCCTAGTCAAATCAGAGTTTATTTTAACACTCATTTCAATTTAAGCTCCCTAAATATAACTGTGAGGGCTAATTCAATGAAACAACTAAAACATTATAGAGGAAATAGTAATCCATTCAACTTTGTCTCCCTGATAATTTTGTATTCATCTTATCCAAAAGATATATAATCTCACACTTTGAAATTGTTAACCACATATATATTCTTAACCATGTAACTTTTTTTAAATAAATTCATATTAATAGAAAGCATTAAACAGAACACTACAGCCAAAGTGGCCAGATTTAAATTTTGCTTGATTTTTTTTCCGATATGCCTTTATCATGAAATTAGTGAATATGAGTAATTAAACCAAACAGAGCATTTTATATGTAATGTCCAATACATGTACGAATAACTAGTATGCATATTCTGGTGATCAGTAAAATAAATAAGCCTTGGAGATAATAACAATAATCATAGCATTTTTACGGTTCTTTTCACTATATCCAATGTATATCACTATATACCAATGGTCTAATGAAATAACTTTGAATTAATAATACCCTTTTATAAAATGAAGAAAGTGTAAGGTATTAAGTACAAAGTTTTAAAAGTATATTTTAATAATTACAAATATAATAATACAAGTAATTGATGTATTGCACATTAAAAAATAAAGTACTAAGCATAATTCGATATGAGTTGGAAAGATACAGTCACTTATTTTTAATTTATAAAAGAAAATAACAGTTATTCTTCAGATATTCTTCTGCAATAAACACTTTTGAGATTTTATTGTTGTCTATTTAGGTTAACAAAAAATAAAATATATCAAACATATCTCTTGCATATATAAAAATATATAATTTATTTGTTCATTAGTCATAAAATGGATAAATTATTTTAATAAGTATAAATAACATAATCAGTTCTGAATCCACGGCGATCGATTGCATATTGGTTGTCAGCCTGGCATTCATAATATCCGGCATCTTTCTGTGTAGTTGGATCTATTTCCATTTTCGACTTCATTGTATCGTTACCGATTGGCCATTCATGAACCTGAAAGGAGTCAGTTATTTTATTTTATCTTATATTTCATATCATATTCAATTAAGACAAAGAGTATGAAATAAATGAACCTATAAAAACATAAATAGATTATTTTGAAATATTTTTTAGTTAGTAAAACTATTTCATTACTTGGAAATATTTGTGAGCATAGAGTTCTATTCCATCTTTGAACCAGGTTATTTGTGGTCTTGGATATCCTTGAGCCATACAGAAGAAAGTTATTTTCCTACCCAGCATATAATCAAGTTCAAAATGTGATGCTTTTACAATACGGGCACCCTTCAAGAGAAAAAATATTTTATGTCCATGAAGAAATAAATTATTAAATAAAATGAAAAAAATTGTTCAAACTTACATCTTTGTGTTCGTAATAACTTGCACTCGCTGGATTTCTATGCCTGATCAGTATTGGCATTCTAGAACCATAAGTATTCCTTCGACCACCTCTCCCTTTGCCTCCCATGCGACCGCCACCACCTCCTCTAGCACATTCAGCCACTATTGTTGAACTTATTATTATAAAAAGGAGCAGATATGCTTTCATGCTGAAAACGTATCATAGAAAATATTAAATGACCATTCGTTCAATTTAAAAAATAAATAAATCAGAAAACAACTAAATTTGCAAATCATATTGTCAACATTTATTTATTTACTTATTCGATCCTACCGTACCTCCAGGGTAATACATATTGTGAACATGTCAAATGAGAATAAAAGTTCACTCCAAAAATCAGTTGTTAATAACTAAACAAAAATGAAGGGAAATGTACTTACATATAGTTTACAGTTGAATAAATATTGTAAATCCAAAAAATATTTACTTTGAAAGAGGTGTTTCTCTATCTATGTCAGTTAGTAGATAGATTGTTCCACCCGAGGCTTATTAGAGGATGTTTGTCAGTTAGCCAATCACTCACTATTGGCTAACTGATTCCTCCCCTTTCTAGTTGGAAGAATTTATTGGAAAATCATAAATCATTTGGACCATTTTATTAATGAAAAAAAAAACTATATATAATTTTTCTCTTTAATAAAAACTATATTACAATATTACAAAATATCAGTAAAAAAAATAATTTTCATGTATAATTTACAAATACTGTTTACATGGTAATGGCTTTACAAAGCCAATTTAACCTATTTCTAAAGATTATAAAAAATATTTTACAATATACTTATAAACTTAATTAAATATTAACAACTAATTTTATATTTTAACAAATTATTATACCAGATAATAGATAATCTCTCTCAAATGTCAAAATCATTGCATTTTTCTTATAGACTTCTTTTTTTCAATTAATTTAAATACATACTTAATTTTAGATTTTGCGTTCATCATATTTAATAAATTTTGATATATAACAAATAGTATATTTACAAACTTTGTTTCAATAACACATCTCATTTTTAATAAACCTGTTGAATATCATGAATTTAAACTGTTCTAAAGGTAACCTTCCCCACTCTTCTCCGCTTTTTGCACTCAGATATTTCTTTAACAACCACATTGTATTCACAGTTTTTTTCTAGTCCTGTGATTGAAAATTGAGATCCCTGCAACTCAAAATTAAATACAGTTGAACATTAAAATGTTAAATTGTTTAACATTAAACAAAGATTGATTAATATACTATCTTAAAGCAAATAAAACTCACTGTAATGATAACTTTTCTTTTTTTTCCACAAAGTGATTCCCATGATATTTCATATTTTGTTTTTTTCCTTGATTTCCAAGAAATTTCTGCAATTAATTCCGCATTCTTCTGCAAAATGTTGTAATGTACTAGAATCTTTTGTTTTGACCTTTGCTTTGAGCCATTTTTTTTAGAACCTGAAAAAAAAAAAAAATAGCCTTAAGAAGATTATTGAACAGAGTACGGTAAACTAAAGAATAATCTAAAAAAAATTGGTTTTTCAGATATTTTGCATATAAGCTGTATTTTATATGTTTTACAATCTATCAAATTTCCATGATTAATCTTTAGTTCTTCATAGTTAAAAAAAAAGTTTTTATGAATACAATCTTCAAAAACTTCCAATGCGATCTTTCAAGTGATTCAAAACCCTAACAACTTAAGATTATTAAAAAGGAAATCCTAATAAAATAATCAGATGAAATTATATGAAAAATCATAAGGCCAGGCGCTGAATCACCCTTATGGTTTGAAACTGTTTTTCGTACCTCCAACAATGTATTCCCAGCTGAATTTATCTACTAGATAAAATCAGAAAATCAAATAGATAAAATTGTTATTTTTGATTGATAAACAACAATAATTAATATATTTTTGTTATATTACAATTGTATTCATTCACAAAACAAGAAGCAGAATGAATAAGCAAGTACATCATATGCTTGCTACACTTATCACACTCGATATCATGATAGAAAATTATCCTTTATCTCACTGCAAAATTGTTTAACGTTTTTCAATAAAAAGGCGGTTGAAGCTGTTTTTTATTTTTTGCTACTTTTCACTGGAATAACAGTTGGTAATCATTATTATATTCAAACATCATACGTACTGGATGAATAATTTGAAGTGTTTATATTCAAAGTAGCCCGCTTGCTTGAAATTTTTGCTTTGTCATGTATAACTTGAGCTTGAACATGGAATGTATACTGTGCATTTGGCTTCAAATTTTTTATTCTAACACAACTCTTTCCCTGAAATTCAATAACATTTATAGAAAAATAAAACATTAAAAAAAAAAAAATTTGCTGAAATAAATTTTATGTGATTATAAAAAAAAAAAAAAAAAAAAAAAAAATATATATATATATATATATATATATATACATATATATAGTACATAAGTAAAGATCAGTGTAAGTATCTCTTTATCATGATATTACAATATTTATATAAATTTATTTTTGAAATAAAAATTAAATAATTCATTACCTATCCACAAAATACATCTTACATGTATTAATTTTATTCTTATGGTTTAATGTACTGACTTATTATTTTCTATAAATAAATTCCCTTTGAAAAAGGGCAACCTGATAAGCCTTATGGAAAGGAAAATGGCTTTAAGTGATATTATTTTCATGTCCTAGAAGGGCTTTCAGCTCTTTGACACTTCTTTTGTCTCCATCCTATATAAGGGGCAGTCGATCCCTTTACCCATCTCTGTCCCATCCAGACCAGCATGTAAGTTGCTGCCTCCCTACTATAAATTTTTATCATCTGAATTTTAGATACAATTTTTGAATTCAACATAGATCTGTTTGGCCTAGTAATAATTTTCAAAATTAAAAATTATAATTGTAAATTTTATTATGAGCTACTAAATAATCCTTAAGCTGAATATATTTTTTTTAATTGGTTTACGACAAAACTTTTCGTAAATTATAAATTATAAATTTTCATTTATATCGAAAATATTATTTATAGTTTATTTGAATTAGTATTTTGAAGACCCTCTTATATTGTCATGGTAACAGATCTTTCTTTTTCACTTGATATTTTCATAGTGAAATAAAACATTTTACTGTAACTACACCATAAAAAATAAAATAAAGCATAAAAGAATAATTTGCCAGATAATTAGGTATTAGAATAGAATATTATAATAGAAGATATTACAATAATTATTGAAACATTCAAGAAATAACATAATACGGTTTTTTTTTTTCACTGTGTGTGTTCAAAATACTAAATACTTAGCTATGATTTTTATTTACCTAAATAGAATTTAATAACTCATTTATATATGCAAAATGAGTTTTATGAGAAATACTTTCTTTTTTTTTTTTTGTTTTAAAATTATCTTCTTTTTTTTAAAAATAAAGAGTGATATTAAATTCTAATTTGGCAACTTACAAAGTTTTTATGATCACTTTTATCTATGCCAAACTACTTATTTCTTACATTCTTCTGAAATTTTTAGTTGTTTTTTAAAATACAAAGTAATACTTAGTAATAACAAATATAATTTCTGTACAGTTGTAACATTAAATTTATTTCACAACAGGGTGTTAGGTGCTATCATACTGCAGTTGTTTGCTCTGAATGCCCTAACTAACATTGGGAAAGCATGTATGGTCAATGAAGAGTGTGCAGGACGACCAAAGCTTCTAGATCTTGGGCGAGGCTACTATCCACAATTTCTATTCACTTTGGAATGTGATTCTAAATGTTTACCGTATATTTGTACTCCTCAAAAATACAAGTATGTTCGATCAAATTAGTAATAAACCTCAATTAAAATGAAATTTCCGTTTAAATATTTTAATTATTAACTGATAAAGGCAAGTTCTGCTAATTAGTTAGCCTCTAAAGCAATTTTTTTTTATTTTTTATTAATAATCATTTAAACTTAAATACTAGTTACTCTTCATTTAATACTAGTTAAACTCTAGTACTCTTCATTAATAAGATTCCACTTTATTCATTCCAATTCATAATTTATTAATTTATTTTATGAAAAAAGAATAATTAGTGCATTGAAATGTAAAATGTAGATTTTTTATAATATTAAATACTACATCAAATTTTTATAATATTAAATACTATAGATCATTTTCAAATTACTTATAACAGCATAAATCTAATAATAGATTATTGCTTTTAATTTTTTTAACTTTAGCCAAAAAAATTAAAATCAAGGAATACATTCAGTGCTGTATTAAATGATAAAATATAATTTAATAAACGGATATAGATGATTAGTAAATATACTCTATTTCAAATTATAATAGACCTCTTTTTGTAATATTAAAATGAAATAACACAATGCAAATACATAATAACCCTAAAATAAAATTCAATACTATTCATTAAATGAAATTTAAATTAGCTGAAATTAAAATACTGAGTTATATGTTATTATTAGATTAGATAGGAAAACTGCTATTTTAAAAGGATATTATTCCTTTCTTTAATTAAAGCTAGACTAATATTATTATTTTGTAAATTAGGTTACTGTTATAGAGTCTTATACCGATTCATAGAATATTTATCTTAGTTGATGTAATCATAATTGCATAATTTGGACACTAATTATTTTGATTTTCAGTGTCAAAGTATTGCGCAGGAGGAGAATCGAAGACATTACAGTGGATGGAAGTCTTCCAGAGTCACTTAATGAATCATGGCGCTTTGTTTATAAGCAAGTAACAGTTGCATGTCTGTGTAATATTTATAATCAAGAGAAATAAACTTAGAAATAAATTTTTTAGTCTATTTGCTTATTTATATTAATAATAATAGACTTTATCATAAAGTGAGATAAGCATTTATGAAAAAAAAGCTTTTTCCAAAATGAATAAAATTACTTGTTACTGATAATCTTATATTGTTGTAATTTTTTGGATATTTTTACCTACAACCTTTTTAAGATATATGATAGCTTCCGTATTTTTCCTTATAAATATATATTCAAAAAATGATTACTTCTAAAATATTGTTTTTATTAAAATATTTCTCTATCCTTTTTAATACCCACATTACTTAAGTTTCTTCTTACACAGTTAAAGGAACAAATAAGTAAATAAACATATACTATTTAAAAAATTCATGAGATGTTTAGAGAGCACAGAAATCAATGATGAGTTAAAGAAATGAAAGGAAGAACAAAATTCACATAAAATCATTCAATTGGCTTTTCAAAATCAAAATAATTTCTTACATGAGGAATCGTCTTCCGATGAACTTCCTTCGAACCTTTGTGGAATGGTGTTTTTTCATCTGCTATTCTTTGGGTCCACACTACTAGGTACCTCGTAATATGCTGGTCAGAACGTGGCAGCTGCCAGCTGAACAGTCCTGAGACACTTCCATTTTTTAAGACACCTTTAAAACTCAGGTTTTCTGGCATTTCTGGTGGCTTTGCCTCTACGCAATACATAAATCTACTAACACTTAATAAATTAAATGCAGATGCTCATTAAAATTATTACATTTTTTTATGCAAAATTTAATTTGAATTCCAAAAATGGTCATGTATAAATAAGATTAAAAAAAAATTAAAATGAAAAATATTGAAGTGGTTTACCAGTAACTTATTACTAATTAAAAGATATACATGATACAGAAACAAAAGAGTTTGTTCACCACTTACCAAGATGGAGTGTAAATGTATTTGACGGGTTCGAGAAACCTTTAGATCCCAAATTATTGACAGCTGCTACTCGTGCCATGTATTCAACTCCAGGCTGGATAGTTATCTTCATCGGATGAGATGATCTGGGGGTCTTGTGAGCTGTTTGCCAAGGACCAGATGCCTCCTTGATTTCCACTATGTACATTGATTCTCCTGGATGTATCCAATCAACCAGCATAGTAATCAAATCAGGACTTTTTGAAATTGTTACATTAGTAGGGATCAGTGGCAGTCCTATGGCATAATATTAAAGATGTTTAAAAAAATTATAAAACGTGTATTAGTATGTATGGAGTAAGCTAATGTGAATCAAATGGTAGGAATCTTTAGCGCCAACATTTTTTGATGTATTTTGATAGACAACAGTACCCTCTCCAGTGTGAAAATAAAGTAATTTTAAAGTAGATTTTAGTGCTAATAAAAGCACTTAAATATCTGAGAGTAATGGTATTTTTTATTTTGAAGAAACTAGCCTGATCCCAAGCAAAATAATTTAGATACAGAAATATATCTATCTACCTGGTGTATTTTCGAGGTTTACAGGCATTTGGCAAGTTTGTCCGCATTCATTTCTGCAGCAAAGGTCCAAGCCAGGACAGTCTTTATGGGAATCACATTCACGAATGCAGTTTTTATAAAATGGATAGCTTTGGTTTCCACATTGACCTGGCTTCTCCGGTGGATTGCTGTAACACTTTTCCTTACACTCCTTTCCTTCCTTTGAAACAATAATAATATATAATGGTGAGCGATAATATAAATAAATAAATTACAGAGAAATCAATACAAAAAAGAGAGGAAATATTTTTAAATTAAGATGATATTTGGCCAGCTATGTATAAGAAAAAAATTTTTAGGCGATGATACTAGGTACCAAGCTCTTTACAGCCATATCATCAAATGAATAAAAAAAATTAGAAATAGGGAGCAAATATGATTCACACTACTTTCAAGCAAAAATGGATGGATCTACTCAGTTCATTTTGATGGTCTCACAACCTAAAATCCTTTGTTAAAATTTTTATGATAAATAAAAATATATTCTAAATGGATTCGGCTTACAAGAGATATGTTTTAATTTTTCTTTCTCACAATGAAGTTTATGAAGTTTTTAGGCTTTATTAAATCAGAAAGTGAAAAAATAATATCATAAGTGAAAATTTCAACTTCTGTTTTAATTTTAAGACATCAATGAAAGAAAATGGTTGGTTTGCCTGTAATCAAAGTCATGTGACAGTCATAACCATATTATGTAACCATCCTGAGGACAGTCTTTATGGGAATCACATTCACGAATGCAGTTTTTATAAAATGGATAGCTTTTGTTTCCACATTGACCTGGCTTCTCCGGTGGATTGCTGTAACACTTTTCCTTACACTCCTTTCCTTCCTTTGAAACAATAATAATATATAATGGTGAGAGATAATATAAATAAATAAATTACAGAGAAATCAATACAAAAAAGAGAGGAAATATTTTAAAATTAAGATGATATTTGGCCAGCCATGTATAAGAAAAAAATTTTTAGGTGATGATACAAGGTACCAAGCTCTTTACAGCCATATCATCAAATGAATAAAAAAATTACTCTACTCATCATCTACTCAGTTCATTTTGATGGTCTCACAACCTAAAATCCTTTGTTAAAATTTTTATGATAAATAAAAATATATTCTAAATGGATTCGGCTTACAAGAGATATGTTTTAATTTTTCTTTCTCACAATGAAGTTTATGAAGTTTTTAGGCTTTATTAAATCAGAAAGTGAAAAAATAATATCATAAGTGAAAATTTCAACTTCTGTTTTAATTTTAAGACATCAATGAAAGAAAATGGTTGGTTTGCCTGTAATCAAAGTCATGTGACAGTCATAACCATATTATGTAACCATCCTGATTAAAGGGATTTGATGAAATTTCAGGGTGTTCACTACTCAATCTAGTACATATAAATTTCATCCATTACTTTCGCTTTCAGATATTCCTAAAATATTGGCCCGATTTTGGTCCACCTTCCAGGTATGTTTGGGATTTTTTTGAAAATGGTCAAATATCAACATCATCGAATTCCAAGGACTACTTATTACTTCGCATGCTGTGTTAAAATATAGAGGACCAAAAATCACAACTGTGTTCCTTTTTCCTAAGCTTTACAGTTTGATCCATGTCATCATCAGGATTAAGCTTTTTTTTTATAATAGCATATTTTTTTTAAATACCTAATATATTTCATAAGGAAGCAACAGAATAAAATTATTTATCTTAAACAAAGGGGCTTGACGAAACCCAGCAAAACCGAAGTTTCTATTTTAAATCATTATTTTGAAAGTAATGACTAATATAAAATAAGAAACCGTAGAGTGCTTCCTGATAGCATTAAACGATAAAAAATAAACCTGAAATCCTATATAATTGCATTCTGTTCGAGTTTTAAATCAAACTCACTACCGCGCCCAGCAAATGGGACCTTGATGTTTTTTTTTATCAGTTAAAACCCCATTCATCTCAATGACACGGCCAACTTTAAATTTTCGCCCACCACATAAAAAGTTCTAAAAAGTGTGAACTTTATTGCACATTTCTTGCTTCTTATCGTTTTATTTAAATATGCCAGAAATTTTAGTATGAATAATGATCAATCTTAACGATTAGCTCCTTAATAAGTAAATAAACAAATGTAATAATTCGAAGCTTAATTTTTTCTTTTTTAATTTTTTTTTTGGGGGTTATTTTTATTGAATCTCGTTACACAGAGTACGTTCCAGAAAACTTAACTGATTATTCTGAAGTTATTCGTTTTCTTTATAAGATAACCCATCCCGATTAGCCCTCGTAGCATTAAGTGGGCGTAAAAAAAAAAAAAAAAAAAAAAAAAAAAAAAAAAAAAAAAAAATAAACTTTACAGACGATTATAGAGAAAGCCGGTAAGAAAATTCAGACGGAAAAGAATAAATAGTGAACGGGTTCGGCATTCGGTAGATACAGTTCATTACTATGTCTTTCATAAATAAAGAGATATTTCTCCCAACTTTTGTCCCAAGTCACGCTAATAATCCTTCGCCCCTCAAGCCCCCACAAATAAATTAACTAGGTTGACCAAAATTTAATTTTTATTTTCCCATATAAAAAAAAGATATATAGGTATATATATATATATAATTGTAATTCCATTTTTTTTTCCAATATCTATTTATTCTTCGCTTATCGGAAGAAGACAGCCTATCTAGAAAAAGTTCACTTTTGTTGATCATGTAAATTAATTCAAACTCGTTTTTGCATATTTAGTGGATTGATTCCCATCTGTTGAGTGCAATGCATTCATCCTATTCTTTGATAATTTTCCAAAACCCAATTTCTAACCATCCCTACTTCAGAGATATAGGTGAGTGCAAAAGTGTTAAGAGAAACCGTCTCTTTATAAAACCTTCCTCAATGAAACATAAAAGAGAAAATAGAAGGTGAAACTAATTGCAAACGCTGTGGAGACGAGTTTAACCTTACAGTATTTTTTTTTTTATTATTCCTTCGCTCTCCTTCGTTTTGGTATGTTATTAAAATGCCGTGGGAATAATAATACTTTTTTTAGAGGGAGGATTACGTGGACTGATTGGGAAGAAGTAATGCGAGAAGGGATTGAGTTTTATTGCCTGTGTGGCACTACCGTTAGCGGCGGGCCGGAGAATGAGCTGGTGGGTAATGAGGGTGGTAATTAGAGGTTAGTACCCCCCTGCCAGTGACCCTGCACTGACCTCAGCCAATCCTCTTCGCGGCGTCTACTTCTGATCCTTACCATCAGGGTCATCCAGCTCTTCGCGTTTCCTCCCTACCACCGCCCCGGATTTCCATTCCTTCTCCGCTGACTTTGCGCGGATGAAACCCTTAAGGTCGTAACTTCCACCTCATAATAATAATGCTATGTGACTATTAAAATTCCCTAGAAGAATGTTGAGCTATCGATATCATGGTTTTAGATAGAAAATTATTTTTTAAAATCTTGTTTCTTTACTCCATAATCTTCTATTTATTTATTTTTTTTATGTAAAATGTATTTTAGCAAACAACCATACGATACTTCTTCATCAAATATCTGTTTCAGGAAGGGATCAGTTAATGTAATAACAGGATGTGGTTTCCGAAAATGTTTATTAGATGCCGAAATAAGAAATGTTTAAGATGATAAAATTGAAGTACTTTTGGATTAGTACAAAATATAGTGAATCATCGATCAGGATTGTAATTGGAATTTTCGCCAGAAAGGGAATGTTCGGTGATTTGATTTTATTTTAACATACATAATTCTCTTTTTTTTTTTTACATTCCAATTTGAATTTGCCACCTTAACTGTCACCGGAGATAGCAATCGCTGGGCCAACAATTGGGTTATCAGTGGCATCATAATGGCATTTCTAAGGGTTTAGAATTCCGGGCTCAGCCATATTTTTTTGCGCACTTGCTCTCTGGATGTTGGATAGTAAGCATCGTGTGTGTTCCTCATTTAGAGTCCACCGCCGATGGTTTGGTTGGTACCTCGTGGGTGTCAATTTATTACGATTTTCTGCCTCCTGGGTATGAAATTCATAATTTTTTTTAAGTCTTCTCTTCAACCATCATTGTTTGCCGCTGGCCGCAAAATTCAAGAAGGGCGAGTAACAGGTGAAAATGTCCTTCATCCTAAAACCTCCTTTCAATGTCTTTTACCCGATTATCCTCATTTCACCCTTGCCCGAAATTCAGAATCAGCGTACAGTGTAAGCTTGGTAAGTTGCATTAAAGATTTATTTTTATTTTTTAATTACAGATCATATAATTGTATTAATTGCTTTTCCGAGCTCACCAGAGCGAAATCATTTTTTTATCCCGTTTTTTACGTTAGTGATATTGATCAGATTAAGCGTATTTTTTCCCCTTTTTTTATTTTCACTAAAATTATCGTACAGGGAAGGTGGGGTGTGCAAACCTTATTTTTGAGCCCCTTCCATGTAATTCTACTACGATAGAACTCGAATGTTTTACTAACTCTGAAATTGATATCATCAACTGTATGGTTTAAAAAATACTGTTTTTTTATGGTGGAGGTTTCGTATGAAGATCTTAATGTTTCTATCATAACCTGTTTTGTTTTTTCAAAAAATAATAAACGATATCTACGGTTGTTGGATCTATGGAATGATCTTATAAAATAAATCAGAAGAATAAATAATTGTTGGCGTTTCTTCCCCTGGTAAAAACAATACTTCGACTAAGAAGTAATTAACCTTAACAGACTTAAGGTTCAATTAATATTTGGTTGATAAGCAAAGCTATTAAACAAAACAAAATGTTGCAACGTTTCATGCTGCCCGCTTTTCTTAGGCGGGTGGGGATTTACAAAAACTGCATATTTGAAATTCTTATATGAAAAATATTACTTTGATCGGTTCCAGAGGGGAAGGCGTTCAATAAAACTCTATTACTATATATTTAACAACTATTAATCAATATTGGATTCCTTTCCAGAAGTGACGAATGAAAATATATATATATATATATATATATATATATATATATCAAATGAGGGAGTATATCAAATACTTTATTTGAAATTATATTACTTTTTAAAATTATGAAATCTTTTTTCGCCAGGGTGGCTTCCATTGTACATAACAATGTGTTTTTCATTACCTACAAGAAGCAGAAGTAGCTATGTGAATAAATTTAATATAACAACTTACAAGACGTAAAATAAAACAAAACAAAAAAGCGTGAAATACATCCGGCTTAGGGCAAAGTATTATTTATATATATTGATGAGGATCCGAGAGAATATCACTGGTACTAAAGCATGGTCCTAAAGAGGGTGCAGCATTTTACTGCATCGTAAATGCTTCTTGCACCACTTTTTTCACCATTGTAATTAACCGTTCAATGTTTTTAACTTCGTGTTTTCAAAAGGATTATTATTTTTTGTCTCGATTTTTTTTTCTCGCTTACTCCCCAGGTCATCGAACCGTTACCAAAAATGTTCAGCGGCAGAATTTCTCACAAGTGGATAACCCCACATGCGGTATATGCTACCGTATATACAAACATATAAAACAATAATTTGGACTTATTGTTTTCACCATACTGTTTCGAAATTCATAATCAATATTTTTGTTAAAAAATTAAGTTTTTTATAATCATAGGCAATCAATAGAAATAAATTTTGCTGACTCTTGTGAAACCATGCTGTAAATCACCATCAAATGAAGTCGAAATAATGGTTTTGCAACAATAACTACGTTTTTTATTTAAAAAACGATTTCCTCTTCATAGTGTCATATTTTAGTATAGGAGGCCCATGTTTATTTACTTTTTATTGCTCTTTTTTTAAACCATAAACATACAATTTTATGTATTGTAAGCCATGACGTAATGTCGATTCAAACTCCGGAAACCTGTTTGTTAAGGCAGGTCAAACGAAAACACACTAAAACAAAAAACGCTGACAAAAGCTCTTGTTTTGTGTATCTAGAAAAAAAATGTATATATTTAATAAATGAAAAAAGATTTACATTCTAATGTGGTCCTTGGCACAGATAACTACTTTGTTATGCAAATCTACATGTTTATGCAATATTTACTGCACTCCGTCTTTCGGTCTTTGTGCTTGAGGTGTTCTTTAAGGGTTCTTCTTAGAACCTTTTTAACGGCAGTACATTGCATGTTAAGTTAGAAAAACAAACATTTTGAATAAATTAAAAGAAATAAAGAACGCGCTTTATTACCAAATAAGAAGGTTATTCTTTTGCAATAAGTCGAAAGTTTTTTTTTTTTTATTTAGTATTTAATAATGGTTTATACGAGGAGTCCCGTCTTTCCTCAAAAGCTCAAGCGTTTAAATACATAAAATATCATTAATATTTTGTGATCCATTCGCTTAAGCCGTATGGTAAAAATATATGTAGTTTAAGAAGATAAAAATAATTTTCAAGGAGTCAACATAATTTAATTTATATACATGTTGTCCACATATTTAGATTTACTTACTTACTTTAGAGTTATTTGCACACAATGTTCTGAGCAATATGAGTCTATACAAATCTAAATATGTGGATAACATATAGGTATGTTTTATTTCCACTCCGAACATAAGCCTGTAAATAAAACAAGGTTGAACTGCTTTTGTAAATCTAAATCTGTATCAAAAAAAGAAATACTCTGGACGACGACTGCAATCTGTGAGGAAAGGAAGAAAAGAAATTAATGATAAACAACAAAAAAGTCATATTTCATTACCTAACCTAGGTCACGTGTGGAAAATAACAGGAAAATGCGTAGCAAGTAATAAAGAGACACACCATACCCTAATCCTGTGAAGAAAATAAATCTGGAAATCACTAAGAAGGATTCGCTACCAATATTTCAATTGAAAAATTGCCGTAGTAGATTTATATTTTAAGCATCATTTATTTTAATCAATATTAGTTCTTAGATAATTTTTAATATTCTTCATGAATGTTTAATTTCAGGAATCTTTTTTTTTTTTTTTTCAGAAAACACAACATAGCACACATTCACAACATTTTTTACATTCTGATGAAGAAAAATTAACTAACTAATGTAAAAAATATTAATAAGTAATCAGGCACGTGTTATGTTGATTTTTCTGAGAAAAAAAAAAGGTTCCTGAAATTAAACATTCACGAAGAATATTGGAAATTATCTAAGAACTAATATAGATTAAAATAAATTATGCTTATAATTATAAATGAAATGTCTTTAATAAAAGCTGTAATTCGATTCTGTTAAAAAATGAAACTTGAAAATAATTACTTAAGTACCATAGAAGGCCTGAATTAAAAATAAAAATTATGAAATTTATTTTCAAGACTGCTAAGGTACGTTTCAATGTTATTTTTATATCAAATATTATTGCTACTTTTTTTAATAACCGACTTCGATAAAGGAGGTGCTTACTCACTCCGATCGTTGTGCATTTTTTTATTTTATTGAATTTTGATTATCCACCATTTTTTTATTATGTAGTACTAGTAACATTTAAATTCCATTAATACATCAGTAAATGTTTATTTAAAGATAACATGCCTAATATTAAACAGTGAATTTAAAGTATTTCGTTATTTTACTTATTACAAGCTGTAATATATGAAACCAGCCGGTGTGAAAAGAATTTCAAACAGGATGCTGGGAAATGCACTTAGCCGGGGCAAAGTTTTCCTTTTGCTATCAGCTGTTACGTAGCCTGAAGAGGCGTTGTACCAGGCGGACTTGTTGATCCAGATGCAAGATGCTCCGCATAAACAATGTCATCACTGGGAGGAATGCACTTGGTCTGCAACGATATGTGCAATGGCCAGCACTTAGCAATGTGTGTTGTAAACATTATCATTGGCTCGAACAACGGCACTGTCCGATTTCACTTATTTAGTTAACTTATTTTTATGAAAACGTATAATTATCATTTGAACAGAAAGATATTGAGGGGTCTAGTAATTGCACAAGGAAAATTCTGATAATTGAGATCTTTACAAATAGGCATTTGCATATTTATAGGTAGATTTTAACATTTATATATTTGAGAAATCAGCATTTTTTACTCATTATTTGTAAGACTATATTCCGAACCACACCATAACTTTTTTAAACTAACTTATTATTTTATTTTCAAATAGTTAATTAATGGTAGCTGCGTTGTGGTCCCATCCATCCATTGATTCAAAGTACATTTCTTTTGTATTTTAGAAATGCAACATTTAGTTTGTTATAGATTTCGAAACCTAGCCTCAGATGTTATTTCTGTCGATAACGGAATAGATAAATTGGCGATCGAATTATTATAATCGTATATAAAAATAATTATTTTTGTTATTATCAAATCAACTTTAGATTCACTAGGGAGTACTGTAAGGTTCAATACTTGCTCTTCTAACTTACATTCTATATTCCTACGACCTACCTATTAAGGATGCGACAATGACCGTCACTAATACTGACAAAAGGAATTGCCAATATTATTCTCAAAAGATGGTCATATATCACTATAAGTCATGATAAATAGAAACAAATCACATGAGGACACTCTCTTACTAGATATACGGAAGCACTGAATGAGTTTTTTTATTTTATTTATGAACCTTTATTTTATGTCCTGATATTCCATTATTTCCGACATTTGATGATTTCCACCAACTAGTTATAATTGGAGATCATTAATTAAAGAAAAATAATAAAATATCAGAGGGCATAAATAGCGGTTAATGGGCAAATAAGGCATCTCCTCCCTAGAAACATTGCTATTATATTATCTCGCATATATTTATCAAAGGCATCCTTTTTCTTTGCTTTTCTGTTTTTGAAAAAAAGTTGAAATGGTATAAAATGGTGGGTTATAAAGGCGAACTACCAGGAGGAATTATTCATGAAGTGCAATTATTAGAATTATTAATGACAACTGGCGGTTTAATTTTATTCGATTTGGGTCGGAGTACAATGGAGCCGGCTGCTCGTAAATAATGCCGAGGATCGGAGAACTTCCCACGCCGCGACCAGTACGCCGCCCTAGGTGAGGACAACCTCAACAATTTCCATAATTTTTACGATGGAAAAAAGATCAAATAGCCCTCCCTCCGTCTCACATTGCCTCCTTGTTTTCAATCGGAAGGAGGGAAATATAAACGCTTAGAATCAGTATTTCATTCACAAAGGCATTTCATTTTCTCTTTATTTTATTATTTATTTTTATTTATATCTTTTATTTTTTAAGGGAGGAGGAATTGAATGAGGACATTCAATACGACACCGGAACCGGTACGACTTTTTCGAAATTTATGAGCGTTTAGCGAACACGTTGATATTTAAAAGGATTCGCGTCCTTCACCCGAACACTTTATGTCAAAGAACGGATATTTGGTCACGGAAAAATGATTTGGCAAGTTTTTTGTTTGTATTTTTTCCTCCTCGCGTAGGCGTTGGTCGCTGTCTTAAAATTGAATATGTTATTTATTTATTTTTCGGAAACCCACCAGAATTAATAAATAAAGAGGAAATGGGTTTTTTATTTTATTTCAATCGTTCAACCCTACGCGGTACAGCCGCCTGTTGATGAAACTTCTCCCGACCAATCAGGATGGATCACCCGGTTGCATTATAATAAAGATTATCAATTTTCAACTGATATTTGTTCTAAAATTAAGTATAAGATTGTTTTAATTCTTGATGACAATTGTTCTCAAGAAAATGTTCAATGAACCAGTTTTTATTCAGGACATATAAAAATTAATGTAATCAAAGGACAATGTTGAGAACAATTTTAATATAGAAGGTGCATGAGAACAAACATGACAACAAGATCCAGAAAGCGGTTTAGATGGTGGGGATTACGGTTAACGTTCTCGTTGGAACGTAAACATAACAAAGTTCTAACGAAGAATATCAATCAAAACAAACAAGCAAGATAGGTTTGCAATCCAATATATTATAATAATAAAACAAACATTTCTATAAAATCCTAAAATTGTGTAGAAAAGATATTAAGTAGTGGTTGCCACTATTTATCAAAATGTTTGGATATAATACTCTTTTTATTAAAGAGCATCAAAGTACGAATCCACTTTAGCATCATTTGATGAATCTTCCGTATAAGTGACATCGTCAATTCGTTATCACCAGTTCGCAGCTTCTGGAGGGTGTCGGCAACCCCTTCTGGATCTAGGCGGAGCGTAAGGACCTTGGCAGGAAGGATTAGGGAGGTGAGCGACCCTGCGGGCGACAGCTTCGGGATCCAACTCATACCGATACGTCGTAAAAATTCATAAGCTACCCTTGAAGCGGTTATTGACTGAACGGCGGCAGCTGTGAGTTCTGTTCATTTTGTAACAATTGCAATTAAAGATGTCGGACAAAGGCGAAAGATAAAAGCATGCTTAGATGTCATCCTTGTCTTATAATGGAGAAAACGATATTTGAATTGGAAGGAGGAAAGAGGCCGATGAAGCGGCTTTGTTCAAGGATGTGCCGGCAATGGGTAGTGCACCAGTCGCTGACCTCCAGGATACGGTAGTTGGGTGGGGAAAAACGGCAAATGTGAGTATAAAAGTAAAAAAGGAGAGAGAGGGAGACACGATATATTATATAGGACAGTTAAATAGGGCGAGCGGGGCCGATATATCCGAGGGAGGACAGGGGCTACAAGGGCCGGCTGCCAATGGCCCTGTTCTCTGTCCCGGGCACTTATTTATTGCGCCCCCTCCCGTTTTGTTTAATTTACCGATTAGGCTCTGTCCCACCTGCACTCCGGTGCATTCCGCTCCCCCGGCCGCTCCTTTTCGACACACGCCAGCCTCTGCTGTCCGTCCGTCATTGCTCAAAATCATCACGATCTCGGGAAACAATAAAAGGGTCATTTGGTTGAAGGTGATAATTTAAGTGGTACATCCCATATTGACCAAACGGTGGGTGCGGTATTGTATCCGAAAATCGCTTACCTCAGTTTGACTTCAGATTCTTGTTAAGGAGGTCCTGGACATTTCACTAATGCATATTAAATTCAGCTCTTAAGTCCTAAATCCACTAGAGAAATCAGAAATATTTATTTTTATGAAAACTTCCTTTAAAATTAGATCATTTATATCAAATATTTTGTCTTCTTTTTTTAACCACTTGTGATAACCAAAGCCAATAATTTGTTATATCTATATTTCATTGGTGGGAGTTTAGTTGCCAGTTAATTATTTTATGTTTAGTTCAGCTTAAGAGATGGTTGTGTATTTTCTTCTTTTTTTTTTTTTTTTTTTTTACTTGTATTTCAATCCTTCCTGGGAGTTAAGATGAAGAAAAAAATAAATATTAATGATTGAGATATATTTTGTTTAAGAGGCAGGCAAAGAGAAGTTTAATTTTGTTCATATTATCAAATCTATCAGTATTGTATGTAAATTACAAACTCCTTGTTAAAATGGATGTTCCTTGAGACAGTAAATTGAATGAATTACAATTCTGAACATCTTTTAAGCTTTGCATTTTTCGATATAAGGTAATCGGAGAGTGAAAAGCGAGCTATTGGTATGCTAAACTCAGCGCACCGGAGCAAAAATATTCGTGAAAATATAATGAAATTTATATTAACATATCAAAACGCAGTGGTAGAGGATGAAATGTTCTGGTCATTCAAAAAATCACAAAGTAAAATATTCCTATTAATCTAATCTTAATCTGTGGGTGACCACCTTTTTTAAATTATTTTTAAATAATTTATTTTTTGAAGAGAAAAGATTTGGCTCCGCCGGGAGTCGAACCCTGGTCTCCCGCGTGACATGCGCGGATGCTAACCACTACGCCACAGAGCTCGGCTCCAAGTAGAACCAAACCTTCCTCTTCACTGATACCTACTACCCGATCACGCACTTTTTGCGAGTAATTGCGAGTAAGATTAGATTAATATAAAATAATTTAAAATTGACGTAAGTCAATAAATACCATAAATTGGACAAACTTTGTCCACCTCCCGTTACTCCGCATCCGCGCATGTCACGCGGGAGACCCGGGTTCGACTCCCGGCGGAGCCAAATCTTTTCTCTTCAAAAAATAAATTATTTAAAAGATTCCTAATTGTGGAGGTAGATTGTTAAAGGACGTCTAGAATTCAAGAATACAGCGAATAGATATGAGTCTGGTAAAGATATAATGGATTTTTTTTCCACTGATCATCTGATACTTCTTCAAGTCCATTTTAATTAATATAATCGTTTATAATTTTTTTTATTTTCAAGACTATTAACTCAGAAGAGGTATAATAGCGGTAAACTCCTGTTAAAGGAATTACTATGATAGCATCATGGAAGGAAACTATTGTTAGGTAACTATTGTTAGTGGTAAATGATGCGTGCACAGCCGCTGGCTAGTGAGATAGTTCAACTCACCCACCTATCCACTAACACGCACTTTGTCTCTTTAACAAGTCTAATAAATACTTTTTTGTTTTATTTTGGGAAATAAGTCCTAATGAAAGAATTTAAAATATATTTATAATATTAAAATTATAAAAACAATATTTATTATGATCAAAAATCTCTTCTATTAATTTTGTTGTGATTCTTGTTGCTATTTAGTAGCATTAGGTCGGGAATTGTTAAACAGTAAATTTTTTTTATTTTTTGCTTTGGATATTAGTTGGAGATATAGCGGATCAGATAACGAGTGGCATCTAGGAATCAGATTTTTCGCAACGTTAATTTTTTGATGGTAGGGATATTGGGAATCGAAATTAAGCAGTCCGCCTGAGTACGTGGGTTTTGTAAGCAATTTTGATAAGGAGCAATAGCATAACTACGAACGGTGCGAATGACAAAAAATTGAAGTTAGAGTTTAATCTCTGTTTCGATGGAGAAACGAAGGCAGAGGTGGTAAGAATTAGAGGAATGTAAAATTTAAGTTGGTCAGTTAGGGTTCAAAATAAGAAACAAGGTTTTATGAATCTTGGGAAAGCCTTACAATCAATAAAACACAATAGACGAGGATTGCATCTCAATCTCTTATATGCATTAATTAAGCTTCTTTTAAAAACAAGAAGGTTAGCTGTATTTTAAATAATTCTTTGAATTGTCATTAAACTGTTAACCTGTCTTTCACGGTCCACAGTAATCCGTCCCTGGAGGCATCCCAGAAAGCCTCCGCAGACCTTTAGGAGTCAACTGGGTTCTCTTTCCTTATTACTATGGATTTTTCCACCTTTTCGCCTTATCTCTCAAAAATTAATTTGACTAAACAATTTATTGTTTATATTAGTTAATATATTAATATTAACTATTTAAATATTAGTTATTAGTTTTCATTGATTTCTGTAATCAATCTGACCCCTGTGCTGGTTATAAAACAAAATACAGTACTTTATCTATGAATTTACTTGTTATTGATTCTGGACAGAACATATTAGTTATTTATATGCACAATGTATGAATTATTATATATTATCCACTCAAACTTAAGTCACATATTCCATCTATTATCGTTGTTTGTCCTATTACCTTTTTATTACTTGTTTGTATTTTATAGCCCTGATGATGACCTGTAAAGTGGACTGAACCGCTGGTTGTTTGTTTCAACCAGCAGGATTTGGTCTAGGGGGGGGGGGGGGCTGGTAAAATGCTGATGACCGGTGGAGGTATTCTGACTATATAAGGCTCAGTTAATTTTTCAAACAAAACTTATTTATATTATAAATTAAAATATTTATTTATATAATACTAAATAAATATCGTAAATGAATACGAATATATTTAATTAGTAGTTTTTCTATATCATATTTTCCTTGCCTCCCACTGCACCCACCCATGTTTTGTTTCTTTAGGCAATTAAAAGTACAATAAATAAATTAAATTAATAAATTTTGTGTTATCAACTTAACACCCCCCTTACAGGCAAATAGTACTTTCTAAAAATATTTTTAAAATGTAAATATTAAACGTTACGAAACGATGGAAGAAAGAGCAGTGTGTCAGAGATTTGACAAATGATGGAGATGATTTGAAAATTATGGTTAACAGTCCTAGGAATAGACGAATAGTCATTTGGAGAATGATTTGTCAGACCGTGGCGAAGGTTAAAACTAGCTACAAGAAATCATAAGCCTACACCTGGAACGAAAATATACATCAAATTATATTTTCATATAAATACAATATTCAATTTCCAATGCATCCTTAGCCAATCGAAATCGCCGAGAGATCCTGCAGTTCCTTAACCTACCTGCTGTTTAACCTTCTACTTGACGTCACCCGAACATCTGATGCGGATTCAATGCCTAGGGCGAAACCGATACAATCTGTATAGACCCGATCCTTTCGCAAGGTTATTTAAGTATTTGAATAATCGAACAATATTTATTATTATTCGTTTAAAAATATTCTAACATGAGAAGTTGAGGAAGAGAGTAAGTTCATTTGGACGAGATTATAGTCGAAATTTCTCGCATCTGCTAGAAATCGATGTTATCTTTCAATTTTATTATAGGGTGACCTACCTTTTGAGCGAGCGAAAGCCGCGATCTAATTCAGGCTAATAAAGGCCTTACTATAACTGAATAAGGGCACGTAGGGAGTTTGCAAACTTGTAAATCAAGATCTTAATGAAGAGAGTTGTCATTCGTAAACAGTTTCTCAAAGCACAATCCTTGTGCTTCAATCAATGTTCAGCATGAAATATTTTGCCCAGTGTTCAAGTTAGAGGGGCAGTACCTCAGTTTTTCTCTCGCAGCAAATAATAAAACTAGATAATATTTTTAATGCAGAATATTGCCAAATAATAATACATTCAATAATAAATAATTATAAGAACAAGGCAATCCAAAGAACTTAACGTACACTATTAGGTAGTAGAAAGGAAGACGATCTATGATGGAGGAGGGTTCCCTGATAAGGACGGATCTTGGATGATTGATAGCACCTATCCAGTCCGTCTGGCCTACGAAATAACCTGAATCATTAGTGGCTAACTTAAGACACGTGTAAAGGGAACCTTACTGAAACCCTATGATACGTGACTGTAATAAACAGCATGTAAAAAAAAGAGTAACATTGAATCCTTTCGTGTTGAATTTTAAATCCTTTCTGAGATTGCCAAGTGATTTCTGTGCAAAAGTTTAATTTTTAAAGAGTCACTTCTTATTGAAATATAATTATCGTATAACCAAGAATTCAATTCTCTCAATAGAGAGAATTGAATTGCTAATTCGCAAAGCACGCTCAATAACCCTATATATAATATTTATGATTATAAACAAGATAGCAGGAAGCGTTACAAGGAAGCGTGGTACATGCACTACATCTCTCCCTATATAAGAGGCTTTGTCCTGACTGACAGAATCAACGCAGAGCAAAAACTACTAATGACAGAAACTTGAAATTCGGAATTTAGATTTTAAACGCGATGTAGGTAACCACTAAGAAAGGAATTTAAAAAATGTAACCCCTAAGGGGTTCAAATGGCGAAATTGTCGTTTAACTCTAACGGACACCTATTTTTGCACTTCGAGAAAAAATATCTAATTTGGACTCATTTTATAGATCTTGATACGACGAGTATAACTCGAAAGCTAGGTGATGTCGAATAACCATGTTTTAAAGCCGAAAAATGAAGCGTTCACGACGAGTAAGCAATTTTTTGTTTCGGCGATTTTAGTGAACTCTCTTCATTCCGCGACTCCCTCTCTTCTACCGAGCTGGCAGCTTCCCCCTCCAACATTCCACCTACCGGAAGCTCCGATCCCTGTCATGTTGTTGATTTATAACATATATATTAATTCAATACCAAGATAATGATCACAGAAATGATTTTAAAGGCTCGCGGGCAAAGCCGCGACGGGTAATGCTATTAGTACATAGGAAATATAATGAATAACACATGTTGATATTAATGTATCCATACATTTGATTCAATTATGTCCAATATTAATACAATAACGGTGGTGGTGACTCCCAACAAGTTCTTTTTAACTCCTCAGTCTGTATTCGTCCTTCCTGAGTGCTCCCAAAAAAATAAATATAACTTTTAAGATGTTTTCCTTATTCCAAAACCTTTAGCAAAAAAAATATCGTGCCACGTTCCTTAACACTCTATAATTTTTTTTGCAACTCCTTCATTCAATGTTATCTAGTCCCAAAATTCATAATATTGATTGTTCGTTTCTCATCTCATTGTTGAATATAATATACCTCCTTTTCTGTCACAATAAATGTAGAAATATCAAAGGACCATGTTTAGCCTTACGTATCCAAGAGCAAAACCTCCTTGAAGCGTTTATAATTTTTCATCTCAGAGTCCGGCTATTCGCTTTCCTATATAATTGCGCTGACGAGTAATTAGAACTATTCTCAATCAATATAAAGGGGAGTCTAGAATTAAAACAACTTACCAATTACATGAATCTTTTAGCTAAGAAAAGCGTGAAAAAAAAAAGTGCATTATCTTGTTTCTTCATTAATATACATCAACAAATTATTTAAAATATTTTTTATTTCTAACTACTATAAAATAGTCCTTGCTAAATGAGAAAAAAAATCATATACCAATCAAACCTTTATGGAATATTTTCTAAATAACACAAGTAATCATTGGCGGATCCAGGGGGGGGGGGGGGCTGCAGCCCCTCCCTTTGGAAAACTTTTCGTCATTAAAAGATAGAATTTGACTTTCCTTAATGTAAGGAAGCAAGTTAAAGAACAAATAATGTGCAGAACAAGTATAATTTTAGTTGTGGGAAAGGAACATAAAGGTAAAAAAGCTAATTAGCAGATCCAAATGAAGGGCTGAGGGGCTGCACCCCCCCCCCCTTTAGGACTGTAGCCCCCCCTTTACGATCGGCTGGATCCGCCCATGCAAGTAATACAATGAGTTTTCCTCTAAAAACAGAGATTATTTACAGAACAGAAATCCACAGAGAATGTTAATTTCTTTTCATCACTTGGATTGGAAAATAGATACTTTCCGTAACAGCTGGGAGCAAGGAAAGTAGGCCCTTACACATCTGAAAATTTAGCGCAAGGAAAACAACGAACATATGATTTTACACGTCTAGCCGTGAAAGTTTTCGCAGCTAGCAGTATTTACTGTTATCAACACGAGGTTCGCTAGCGTTTCTTTTAGTTTATAATTTAATTTTACTTTGTTAGTGCGCGAAAAAAGCGTCTCCAAGTTAGTTTAAACCGAGTTTAAATTTAATCCGGATTATCTCTTGGTTTAAACCAGATGTGAGTTTCTTCAAGTCGGTTTAACCTCTAAATTAGGTTTAAACTTAGATTAAGTTAATCCTTCATTTTTCCCGGTTTAAACTCTGAATTAGGTTTAAACTGCAAAATATAAACAAACATTTTTTGTGATAACATACTCGCTCTTGTTACTCAAGAATTATTGTTTTGCACTTGACTGAATACGAAAATGGAAAATATACATTATTATAAATTGAAATTTTAAATGACATGGAAGAAGAAGATTATGATGTGTTTTTGTTGCCAAAGAGACGCATCAATAGATGCAATCAGTTAATCCAAGAATATTTTCAGACTATGTTAAATCAATGAATTAGAATTGAGATGAGAAAAAAATGTTTCTTAACCTGCATTATTTTTATTGTAATTGGTTCATAATTAATATCGAGGTTATGTTGTAAATTATGCTTCACTTGAATATCTCATAGTGATGTAATTTTATTATTATTAAGCTATAATAATTGTATATCGCTCAACTTAGATCATTTATTATTTAAACAAAATGATAATAATAATAAAAAGGGTTCAACATTATTTGAAAAACATTTATGAAATTTAATAGAGGTTATTATTATTCTTGGCATAATAATATCATATTATAAAGAACATTTCATTAACATACAAATTAAATCTCTGAAAACATCACCGCTCATTTCATTGAATTTATTCGCCAATTTTTTCCATTCATCCTCCTTCTCTTTGACAGTGACGAAATCTGTTTTTTTGGTTTCAAAAATGGCTCTCTTCTCTTCCTCAAGAGCCAGAAGAACATTAGTTTCACACTGAGAAATGTTTTTCTTCTTTCTGATTGTTTTTGCTCCATTTTTACAGAAAACTTTCGCATTATTTACTTTTTTGGTAATAACAAAATAATATGTATAAATAATCTTTCCATAACCCTTACATTACCTTCTCTTTCCATAGAAGTTTCAACAAGGAAATGTAAACAAATATGTACCAACCTTTTAAAAAACATAATAACCTTCAGATGATTAGGTTTAAACCGAGCTTAAACTAAACTAAGGCTGTAGAAAGTGAGAGTTTAAACCTCGGATTAAAGATAATCCGGTTTAAGTTAATCTAAGTTTAAACTATATTGGAGAAAGCGGGCCTAAGTGTAATAATATTAATTAATAAAACCGTAATATGTAGATTCACGAGTTAAAAACTATGTTAAGCGTTTTTGCCTCGTGATGAAAAGTATCGTACATTACTCGTAGTACCGCGTCAGTCAAACGCGATCTTGCAACGTAAAATGCCACTTTCGGTACTAGTAATGTAATACACTATTTTTATTAAGTAAAAATAGCCGCTCTTTAAAAATCTGAACTATATATTTTTATTTCTGACTATTGTACGTCGCGATTCCCTGCAGGACATGGATGGTTCCAAACTAAACTCCATTCCTTAAGGAATGTATTTATTTATTTTTAAATGCCAACAGAACAGGAGTTTACGTCTCATTTGCTGGTCGTCGCTTAGTTGCGCCAGGTGCTAATAAAAGTATGATGCTTAAAAAAAAATAAAAACTACGTATAATCAATAAAACACAAAATAGACAAGGATTGCATCTCAATCTCTTATATGCATATATTGAGATGAATTTTTGACCGAACAAAAATTAGTCCTGTAGACAACAAGGAGTTTGTCAGAGATGGATCTCTTAAATTTCGTTTTGTCATACATTACATTATTATTATAATTTATTGGTACAAATCTGTCTATTTAAAATACAATCAGATTAAAGATGAATATTGCAAGAGGTCCTCCGTGCCAATAAAACTCTCATTGTTTTATATAATTTAGTCAATGCACAGGTCAATAATTCAAAACGGACACTACAACACAAGGGCTACATTGTGAGTAGGGAGCAGATAAGAGAACCTGAGATAAGGTGTTTGTCAGGGGTAAATTTATCACGGCGCCTGCGTCGTAACTCACCGCCGTTGTCTCCCCCACCCCTCTTCCAAATAAATTAAAATAACATTATCATTATCCCAGATTGAATGGGATACTTGTTCCCTCCATTCAAAGCAGCCAGCGGAGGTATGACGGAGGTTATCTGTTCTTTAATACAACCCATATCATCAATTAAATCTAGATCGTTGTTAGAGTAAAATAAAAACGATTTTTTTTTTTTTTGCAACTTCAATTTTATTAAAGTGGTTATTTGCAGGTTAAGTGTTTTTCTAAACTGATAGCTAAAATTTTTCAATTACTGGCCGAAATTTTATAACTCTGGATTAAATCATGAGAAACAATTTTTTTTTTTGAGCATGATTTCTCCTATGTCAGAGAGAATAAAAATAAATACATCGGATCTCCCATGGCATTTAAATTAATGGTTATGTGAATCCTATCCAAACTATATTTTAAACTAGCTGTATATACCGGTTTCACCCGGAGAATTTCATTTTTTAAATGTATAAAGTGAGACTTGTATCGACTCAAACGGTCGATTTCGTAAAAACCAATGTAAAACGATTTTTATAACAATACAGAATATACCCAGAGATTGGCTGAAATTAAGCAATTTTAATATGGACAGGTGTTCGCACCTGGTATCAAAGAACCACTGAACGAAATTTGGAGAATTTAGGACAAACGGTATGGATTTCTATAAAGAACAAACAAACAAACAGAATATCATCTTTATTAGTATAGATGACATATTTTTAGACTCTATTAGGGAAATATTCTAATATACTTATCAGTTGAGCTTTCTGCTAACATTCAAGCCTTTCTCAGCGTTTGAAATTTTATAAATAATTACTAAAGGAAAGGAAAAACATTCAATGTTTTGGGATTCCAATAAAAACATCAATGAGGAACAATAAAACTAGAAATACATGCTAGAATTTTGTCTGTATTAAGACCTAAAAATATATGCAAGGGTTAAAAGTAGGACTTCGAATCTAATCTAATACTATACAAGTTATTACATTTTTGAAAAAAAAAAATAGACAGGAATAGTTACATATATTTTGAGTTATTCACAAAGTTTTATTTATCGCAATTTCTTTACTGGCAACTTTTTGGAATTGTCATATACACCAATTTAAAGAAAGAAAACAGCATATTTTCTTCGAAATCGTTGGGCCGTTTGGGCGCTGCAGTCAATATAACTTCCAAAAATGAATAAGGTTTTCGGTCACCTTTTTAAAACCATGGTGGATAAAATGTTGAGACTCCCCAAAGGCACTTTTCCAACACCCGCCCAATTCATTTTAAACATTTCAATCCTCTGATTACATCAAGGGGATTATTGATGGGAGCAAAAGTAAAAATGCAGAAAATTTGAAGGAAAGTTATCAAATTTTAACAGCATTTAGGAGGACAACCCTGTAGGTGCCGATAGGTTGTAGGAAAAAATGTCCATCTGATCCATAGACCTATTTTTAAAGGAGAACTTTAAGAAGTTGCATCTTTAATTTTATTATCATGAACTGTTTTTCAACAACAGTTTTTATTCAATTAAATGTATGACCCTCTTAAGAAAACACAAAAATGGCCTTAACTGCTTCCGTTGCAGACGTGTTTTAGGGATTCTGAAACTGATGGAAACCGCATCCCCTCTCATCGCTGATGTCTTCCGATACAGTGCAATAGCATATAATATGAATAAAAAGTAAAATATTTTTTTTTTTTTTAGATGGAATGATAGTATTTTAGTTTTCAATCCTTTACTTTCATACTGTACGAGATATGTTTTAAACAACCCCAATAATGACGTAACTACGAGTCTTAAATATTCCTCGCCGAACCGGGGAAAAAAATATACGGTAATGAAAATAATAGGCAGGCTACATGGACGGTAAAAGGAAAAACATTACGGACAAAAAAAAATCCATTACATAGATGGATACCTCCAATAAGACAAAAAATCTTAACCTGTTAACCTCCCCCCACCTTAAAGCGGCCGAGTTTCAAGAAAAAGCTCTCTAAAGAACGCAGATTCATTCAGATAGCAGAAAATGTATAGATTTCTTAAAGACTCTTCAGTAATTGAACAGTTTTTCTGGACGAATCCTCTATTGAGGAGATGAGGTCCCTTTGGGCTAAGGATGCCGCCCTATTTGCCAAGTCTTTTCTTCATCTCTCCAACATACCACAACATGCCTATATGTAATTGGTACCGCAGTCACCAACCTCCCATTACATTCTCTTCAAAACTGTCACTTTTCTTGTTGTCGACGGGAATAATTGCGTAGTTTTATTCTTTTTTTTCTCTTTCGTTGGCCTATCCTGACGCAACACGATAAGTGCGTTATTGCTAATTTTGGATAGCGGCCTTGGTTATAAGACGTAAAGGTGGATTAGTTCCCGAGGAGAATCTTTTCCTTCTATTATTTTTATGAAGTTCCAGTGCGTTTATTTAAATCTTTGTAAATTAAATAAAACTGAAGGCTAATTTATAACACTATAAAATATCCTATTTGAAAATATGAAGCAGAACTTCAATTGTTGCAGCATGTTCTGCAAAACATGCATATGAACAAAAAATACTTTGAAATATGTAAAAGCATGATGGTAATTTTAAACCACGCTACTCGTAATGGGAAGATGGACATTTTCACAGTTAAATTTCAAATTCACCAAATTTCATTTTTCAACTCAAAATCAACAAATCCAATTGTCTCTTTACCTTCACCCTTTCCTGTTTCCCAATCGATGGATAGGTATGAAAGTGACCGAGAAATCTCCTTCGAAAATTTTGTATATTAGTAGCAACTCAAAAAAGGACTCAGATATAAAATTTGCTGATGTAGTGTACCTTGGTTGTCAATTTAAAAATATATATTTAATAAAAACATCTGTACGATGTCCCTACGAAGGCCCAAAGATTTATTTTTAGTTAAAAAGGGCCCTAATTAGCTTTATTCAATCTTGACTTTCATTTTTCGAGTTTCGCTCGCGTCACTCGCTTTTAACAGGTAAATTAATCCCAATGAGTTAACTACTTTTAAGGTGAGAGCCGCACATACAAAATTCTACCAAATGATCTGGTCAAAACAAAATATGGTTGCGAAATAAAATTCACTTGAATAATATTTCCCGGTAAGTAAGGAACCCGAAATAAACAAGAATGAAAATAGACTTAGATCAAATCACACTTTAGTAAGTTCATCAATCTTTAAATGCCTATAAATAAACGAAATAGCTTTGGAGCCAAACGGGCCTTGTACGTCGAGAAGCAGAATCGTCGAATCATAATGACATACTACAAGGTCAGGTAAAAATTACAATCACCGAGGTTAGTTAGATTATGCAGGTGAGCTATCGTATACAGGTTTTAACGCGCTCCCATCTCATAGAAAAAAATCTGGTGCGTGCGCGCAACACACAACATTCACTTACCAACTTATTTAGATTAGAAATTGACGTGTTTTGTTAATTGCCACTTCACAAAGTCACAAATCTTTCCACATTCATTTCTTATTTCTTCCTTTTATGAGTAATTTAAAACACACGTGAAAATGATACAAAATTTATTAAGTAAAATACCCCCTCCATTTGATCAATATTGATGAAATTTTAATACATCGGCATATTAATACATCAAATACTCATTTTGATCAAAATCGTGAAAACCGTTTTTGAGTAAATAAAAAAAACACGTGAAAATGAGACAACATTTATTCAGTAAAGTGCCCCCTCCAATTGATCAATTTTGATGAAATTTTTGCTCTCCCATCGCGGGCATATACATACACTAAATACCTAATTTCAGGATCGCACGGTCAACAATTAGATAGTTTAAACATACTTACAAGTTTTTAAAAATTGTTCGTCCTGGGCGTTCACTGGAGGGGGGGGTGCCGTAGAAAATATGTTCATGGCTAATAATAACTGAAACGACTGATGACGTTGAGGACTATGTAAAAAATCTTTCGATTTCAAATGAAACGAGAACAGAAGCTGAAACTGAACTGAGGACTATATATATAAAAAAACCTAAAAAGTTATTAAGTAAATTACCCCCTCCCTTTAAGTAATTTTGATGAAATTTATGCTGTCACATCGCGGGCATATACTTACACTAAATACCCAATTTCAGGATCGCACGGTTTATAGTTTTTGAGCTAGTCTGTTCACACACACACACACACACACACACACACACACACACAGACCATTTCGCGAGACTTGGTTAATTGGACTCAGGGGACCCCAAAACGTGTATTTCCGTTGAAAACCGGATGTCGAAATTTTTCACGATCGCAATACTTCCACTTACTATATATTATATATATAGGTAAGTGAAAGTAAAAATTAACCTGGCTGGACCACCCATAGTGTAAGAGTCGTTTCATGAACGTCATTTTAAACGCAAAATTTTATTTTCACCCATAACGCAACTATATTGATATCATAAAAGCTATCAAGGATCCATGAAGAAGACAAAAGCAGAGAAATCAAATATTGCAGAGCTAGTTCAACAATTTGTAAAATATAGCTCATGACAGACAGGGGTTCATTCTGGCCCGCCAATATTCTACGAAACTTAAACCACTACACACATGAAGGGTCTAGGATTCAGTAAAGAGATTATTTATAGTGGAGGAAATGGTTGGAAATGGTCGGGCGAGATGATTTGAACAAAATCGCGCTCAACCCACAGGTTTTCCCCCTAGATCAATTATGGACCCCTTTTATAGAAGTTAGTGCCTCAGGATCCTTCGATCCGTAACTATTGTAGCGAAAAGTTCCTGCCGCAGCCGTATTCCGACCTTGGTACTTGAACATAAAAAATAAAATCAAACCGTTGTGCAGCTACTTCAAATTCACAACAATAAAACAAACTTGGGCAATGATTTTTGGTATAGCAGTTCCGAATTAAATTATACTTGGTAACCAAGGAAACAAAAAATATTAACCATTAGTTATTGGCGAATGCCATACACATGACATGACTTAGTGATTCGCTGCAACTTTAGGTTATATTTCTGGTAACTATAAGCATATCGAGGGAGCGGGGTAGCTTACTGGTAAGGCAGTGGATTGCTGTGCGGTCCCGAGTTCGTATCTGGCTTGGTTTAGGATATCTTTATTATTCGCCACAGATCGTCTCGTGGCCGAGAAACCCTACTGGGGCACACCCAGCCTCTATAAAGTGGGTACCCTTAATTGGAAAATTACGGGGGAAAAGCCTGGCGGTTGAGCGTGATCACGGTCCAATCCACTCCTTTCACGAACGCTAACCAAGAAACAGTGCTTTTCCTAACATAGCACTGAACGCAAGACCCTTTATGGGTTGTAGTGGTTCAGGTTTTTATAAGCATATCGGGTGGCATCATTTTTTAATAGCTGCAGTGATATTTTCTCTTTACTCGAAAGCACTAATCAAAATCAATCTTTTACATAAAGTCACCGCTTTTTTATGTGCAGAGGTAAATACATTCAATAAGACTTAGCGATCTATAACCAGTTGGTTTTTATTTTATTTTTTTTTTTAAAGGAAACTTTCTTGGATGATTCAGGTTACTATTCTTATTACATCTGTTTTTGTTTCAACAGGTTAGTATGCGAACTATATCGCTTTTTTCTTCACCTTTTTACAAAATTGTCATTAAAAATGATTTGGTTGAGCGACAGAGAATAGCTTAGGTATCCAGAATAGCTCAGGTAGTACCCTACCCATAAAACGATCAATTAACTACATATATATATATATATATATATATATATATATATATATATATATATATATATACATATATATAAAATAATCTGGATCCAGTGCTTTCTTCTTGCCATATTGTACGGATTGATTTATTGATTATGCAGTGTTTACCAGCACTGCATAATACAGCAGTACTGCAATGGACTGCTGATTGAGATAGTGCGTCTATTTTGAAGATTCAACTTGATTTACTCTTGTTTACTAAGTAACTCCATACTCCAGACAGCCCATATAGCACTCCATGAGTTGCTGGAATAAATCCCGACATTTGATGGGGAGGCCGGAAGGCGATGACATTTCACACAACCGAGTCAATTAAATACTTCTTGGTCCTCGCCCATATGTTAAGCACTCCCGCTTGCCGAGAATTATTTAATTATCAAGTGCGCGGCCCATTACAGGTGCATCATTAATTGCGATTTTGCACTTTAATGCGCTATTAGCCGGGATACGGGGGGAGATGCCTGAAGTGCCTGCAATCATTGCACTTCAAAGCGAGCGGTTCTCCTATTGCGAGGCCATTAGTGGCGTTGCCTCCAGAGCCGGCAATAATCTGAGGCCCGCTCCATTGTATATCTTAGCCGGCGATAATGTAGTGTAGTCCATGGCGATAGTTTATGGCCTCCATAATGCCCTCTGATAGCTATATGGCTGCGTAAAATTCTTCATAGAGAAAAACTGCATCTACAAGAATCTACCGCCGCCATTAATACTCTGTTCCATGGGGGAATCAGTTAGTAAAAAACTCTCATGCAGCCATCGTTGTTTTGGAAAAATATTCTTAGTGCATTATTTTTTAGTTAATGCAAATTTGACTTTGAATTTTTCTTGAAGGGTAAATAGTCTGAGAAAGGAACCGACAGACTGAGGAAATGTGGTCAAAAGACGAAAACTAACAACAACCTGAGATAAATTAAAAAAAAAAGAATTATTTGGAAAGTAGACATCGATATCAAGCTGTAATCAAAAAGTCCAAAATTAAATCATGAAAAACTTATTGCACCGAAGAAGCTAATCCTTGGAATAGGGCTTATAAACACGCAGCCGACAAGTTGAAAAATCCAGAAATCTTACTTACTTACTACTTACTTACTTACTATACTTACCAATAACAACAAATAGTTATACGACAGACTTCAAACAAACAATCGCGCATATAATATATGACATAGTCAATCAAGACAACATCTATAATAATCAAAAAGATAGGAAAACACGCGAAAAAGCTAATAAACCTCCGATTACGACATAAATGACGACACCCCTCTCGAAATATTACACTACATTAAAAACTCCAGGACACGATATGATTAATGTAATCATTATACAACATATCAAAGATATTTATCCAAATTTGATTTAAAAAATATATCAAATGTTTTTGAAACACAGAAGTACCTAAAATATGGAAAAAGGGGATTCTTCATGTTATACCAAAACGGGACTCCGACAAACTGCGTCCAATAAGGGCCTATTCACACTATCGGTTTCGCGCCCGCTCCACTCTCGCTCCGCTCCCTTTCCGCTCTCGCTCTACCCCATTCACACTAGCGCTCCGCTCCCGCTCCACTCCCGGTCCGCTCTCCTAATGTCTTCACACTATATAATTTTACACCGTTCACTTTTGAAAGGTTTAAGCTATTAAAGCCATTAATAATCGAAGTTGTCTGTATTTGGATTTTAATTAATGATTAACTTTCAGTTATTTAAGTATTCATTTATTCTTCAATTTTACGGCCAAAAAAAAAAATCAATTTTTCGTTTGTAGAAATAGCTGGTAATTGTACTTTTCTTGATGAAGAAGATAATATCAAAAAATATAATAAGAAGAATATATTGCAACACAATGATAATTATTAATAATTATTATAAATTAATTTAAATAATGGTGAAGAAATAATTTAAATTTTTTTCGGAATGTATTCGGAAACGCTTGAAAATTTCAAGTTGAAATCGGTAAATGCTACAAATTTACCGATTGTGTTCTCTTCTTTTCCTGATTAATATTTTAATTATTTTTTGCTTTAATATATTTTTTTGTTAATGATCTGACATTTTTCATAATATACTGCATTTTTATTGGTTTCAAATTAAACGTTATTTTATAATAGCAATGAGTATGTAGTCAATAAATAAATCGGTGACCGTTTTTCACGAGTACATTAATTCATAGCAAAATATATCTCAAACATAAAATGAATTTTTCACGTCGAAAAACCGCGCGTATTGTTGGTCATTTTTTTTTATCATTTCAAGCGTATTCGAATACATTCGGGAAAAAAAATTAAATTATTTCTTCACCATTAATTAAATTAATTTATAATTATATATATATATATATATATATATATATATATATATATATATATTTTAAAGTTAAACTTTTTTGGCCGTAAAATTGATGAATAAATAAATACTTTAATAACTGAAAGTTAATTATTAATTAAAATCCAAATACAGACGGCTTCGATTATTAATGGCTTTAATCGTGAACGGTGTAAAATTATATAATGTGAATATGAAAAGACTTTAGGAGAGTGGAGCGGGAGTGGAGCGGGAATGGAGCGGGAGTGGAGCGGGAGTGGAGCGAGAGTGGAGCGGGAGTGGAGCGGGAGCGGAGCGAGGCCGGACCTGTACCAATATCGTGATTAACCTCTCTCTATTCCTCTTTAGAATATTTTGCCAGTGAGACCGGACCGGGAGCGGAGCGCTAGTGTGAATGGGGTAGAGTGAGAGCGGACCGGGAGTGGAGCGAGACCGGAGCGATAGTGTGAATCCGCCTTAACTATTCTACCAATATTGAGTAAAGTACTTGATAAAATAATCAATACTAGACTGACCCACTACCTATTGACTAATGATATTCTTAATATAAATCAATTTGGTTTCATAACTCAAAAAAGCACAGTAGACGCACAGTACAAAACAAAAACACACAAAGAATCAGATAATGATATGATCAGCTGTGACAAAGGAAATTGCTTGATCGTGAAATTAGATATATCAGGTGCTTTCGATAACGCCTGGGTGCCCGCTATAATGAAGAATCTGAGGCGATATCGATGCCCTAGAAACTTATTCCAAATCATATCAAGCTTTTCCAACGGAAGTACAGTATAACTACAAACGAATAACTATAATATAACGAAAAACCTGACGATAGGCACACCTCAAAGCTCATCTATCTCCCGACACTATGGAACATACTAATTAATTCTATATTTGATCTTCCCATACCCAGCAATGTACACATAATTACATAAGCCGACGACATTCTTGTAACTAGCAAAGTATTTAGTCAACTGGAATCCGACACTAACAATGCGCTAACAACATTGGAACACACTAACACTAACAATCGACGACAAACTTGAATTCAACATTGACAAAACGAAATATATTATTTTTACCAAGCAAAGAAAAATTCCTAATTTGAACAGTCCGCTATACTCTAAAGCAATCCTACAAACTGGCACGATGACATACTTAGGTCTAACATTCGATAGAAAACTAAATTGGAAAGTACACACAAACAAGGTAGTTAATAAGACGCTAAAGACCGTGAACGGACTGACCGTCTCCGCAAGAAACACATGGGGAATTAAGGCAGAAGCCTTAAGAACCATTTATGAAGGTGCTATTATTCCTAAACTTGTTTACGCAATACCAGTCTGGGAATCAGCGGCAATCAAATCCATTATTCTACAAAAGTTACAACGAGTTCAGCGATTAATGGGAATTAGGATTAGTAGGGCCTTTCGTACTATTTCATTTGACGCCGCATGTGCTCTTGCGGGGTTATTACCAATTCACCATAAAATAAATGAAATAGCAACACTCAAAAAATTTAAAAAACGACCTTTTATGACAAAAACACATGGTACTAAGAACAATATAAATTAGGAACAAACTGTTCAAATAATCAGGCGGAAAAATTGGCAGTTGTTGGCAAAAGGCCACAGACTACATTTTAAGACAGACAGGAAACCAGACAAATTCGTACAATAGTTTTACAGACAACAGATCTCTGATAGACTCAGTCAAAAACTTTAGATCATATGACTCACTAACATCTCAACTGAAGGAAAACTTAATTAAAATTATGGACAAAGGAATTCAGACTAGACTGACGTGGATTAGAGGACACAGTAGCATCGAAGGCAATGAGAGAGCAGACGTATTGGCCAAGAAAGCTGCTCACGACACAAAGTCACTAATCTCTTACACCGCAGTGCCTGTCACATACATTAAGAAAATCATCAAAACTGACGCAATAACTAATTGGAACGAAGAATGGCAAAAATTTATTAAAGGACGACCTTTACACAAATATATCCCGAAAATCACACATTACAAACTAACACAATTACCGACAGAACACGGACAAACAAAACATTATTTGAACTGGTTCCACCTTTGTAATACAAACACTTGTGGTTATGACGGACAAACTCCACAAACTTTTAAACATATCTTATACGACGCACACAGGGGCATTTGGCCCTAAAAGTTGGCCAAAACCCATTTTTCGAAATATGAAATTTCTGGTAAATAATGACTGGAAGTTCAAGTTGAGGACCTGTTGGATCATGTAAGATGATTTTTATCTCTTCCAGGCCCTTAATCCGGCTGCTATTCTAATTCCCATCTCACCTTAGCCTTTACCGCTTCTAACCTCATAAACATTAGTCTACAAAATATATTGATTTTCTTTGTTTTTAATGAAGTATCTGCATTATCTTATGATGGATAGTTCGAGGCGAGGTGTGTACTTGTTATCCAGACAGTTATAATTTTTTTGTATTCAATACTAGTATCAATATCTTTTTGTTTTTTGGTAGGTATATTTTAGAGCTAAAAATTAAATTTGAAGGTTATTAAGTTATACTTCTGGGCAACGAAATATTTTTTATGATTATGTATAATTATCGTAGATTATGTTTCTTGAAAAAAATTCTGCGAATAGCTGCGATTGGGAGACTTATAATTTTTTATTACTAAAATGTCAATTTCAGTAAATAATAAAAAAAATTCAATTTTGTTATATTTTCATTTATTTGTATTTTAGGATCTTCTGGAAGAATAATTGTAACCTGAATGGAATTATTTGACATATTTTTAAAGTCAAAACATTAGCTTCTAAAAAAAAGAAGGAATTTTTGGCGTCTTTTCTCATTGGGAAATATTGTAATAACCTAGAGCATGTGAAAGAGCTAAAACAAAATTATCCATTTTGAGGCATGATTTCCAAGTGAGATAGAATGCTTCTTCAAGGAAAAGAAATGTTTTTGAAACAGCAACAAGAAATGGCTAAGTGAGACAATATCAATCAAAAGTTCAAGATCTGGTGGACACTCTGAAAAATCATTTGTTACTTTAAAATTTACAACGGGTCCGGAGAAACTTTATCAATGGTATGCTATGACACCATCTGTTCACAAAATTTTAAGGGATGGTTTGAGGTAATAAAAAACTCTCTGCTTTATCGGTCATTGGTCTTTTATCTGAGGAAGCAGCAGAAACCCGAAATAACCATTTCCGGGTTTATAGAGAAAATAAGACCAGAAACTTCTGGATGTAATTAATAGATTAATATTGACATCAGATCCAGTAATCACAGGTATGAGAAGTTCAAGAAAAAAGGTATCAGGTTTTGTAAGGAAACTTTAGATATGTTGTCTCCCCCAACCAACTTAATCTATAGTGGTGATTCCGAAAGTTCATTAAGTGACGAGGAAAGTGAATAATGAATAATTAAATAATTAAATTTAATATGCATTTTTAAGAAAGGTTGGTGCGTTTCTTCCTTGGATATAAGTTGTGTTTCGAAGAGGTATTACGAACAATTCTTAATGAATTAGGAAAACACATTTTTTTTCTTTACGACCATAACTTTTTATATTCACCTATTTTACACTATTTTCATTTTTTTAAAATAATAGTAATAGATAAATGATAATAAATCTTTAATTAGTTATAAGCATATTTCATAGCTGCAATGCATAAAGAGAAAATATGAACATAAATTTTAAACCCATGGATGCCTATTTCACAGTCGGTGGAGTTATTTAAAAATTTTATGAAAGTTTTCTCCTTAGAGTATTTTTTTAACTGCTAAAAAACCATTTTTAATTCATATTACAAACATAGAAGCCATTTTGAGGACTTTTGAATTAATAAAATGGAAGGAAATAGTTTTGGCCAGCTTTTCGGGTCAAATACCCCTGTGTGCGACGGTCACTTGCAAGAACACAACTGAGGACAATTCATAAAAACAATCCTGATGAAGGGGCACATATGGCCTACTCCCGAAAACAAATTATTTGAAAAATATAAATTGGAACTAATAAGATTTTCAAAATTAATTAATCTTTAAAATTGATCCCACAGAACACAGAAGACCCGGCAGAACTTAAACAACTAGACCTCAACTCCCACCACACCTAGTGGTGTTTTGGACTTTAATTTTTTTTTTTGTCCTTTATTCGTTTTTCGCTCATTTAGAAACGTTTAACATACAGATTATATCATATTATTGTGAAAAAAAATTGTTAACATCTATGCAGGTAGTATGCCTTAGGGCATGGGATCTGTAAAATTTAGAAATACCGACCCTCCCTTGACTTTGTAATGAAAAAAAAAAAAGGTACCTATATCTAAAAATCTATACAAAAACAAACATAAAAACGCATAGATGACTCGATCTGATAAATAAATTATGCTTATCTTAATAAAGCATCGCCACAGCAGTATGCATCAGCCATTTTTGAAGTTCAATTAACAGTTTCAACTTACTTAATTCACTATAAAAATGTCATTCGGCCAGTCAACATGTATGCAGACTAGTCGAAAGTGAACCGTGTCGATCGACTTACTATGGACGCGTTTTCTATTTCTTTGCCTTACGAATGGCCGATTAGTGTCAGATTTAGATTAAATTCCCAATCCGTAATGTAGAAATACTTTACCAAAATAAGAAGCAGAGATGTGAAGTGTAATGTTATGCAAAACTTATTTTGAGTAATTTTAAACTTTTGAAAATTGTATACAAGTCTATATAATGTAGAGTAATCCTTTTATAGTATCGTTTATTTTGAATTCAATGGTATAATCATTTTAATGCATGACCTATTAATATATAAAAGGAAAAACAAAAAAAATATATATATAAATTACGGATAGCTAATTTTCGCATATTCATATATTATCGGGACCTTATTTCTGTAATGTAAATAATACAGATTATGATGTGTACCAATGAGCCTTAATTGAACACAGAGTTGACAATACTCACAATTGAATGTAATAAATTGCTTTAATCTGCAAAATTTTAACCCATTTTTCCGATTTTGTGACATTTAGAAGAAAGTGAAAGTTTGTAAAATATGAAAAATAATTTTTTTAATAAAACAATATTTGTTATATTGAAACAATGGTATCCTATTACAGTCTCATGCAATATATATTTTCTCTCATTCCTTTAATTTGGTGGACGTTTCGGACTGTCGTGTCCATATTCATCACCTGCATAGTGTACAATTAATTATTAAGTATTTTTCTTATACAGTTATAAACAATAAAAATTAAAGTACCATTATAAATACAAAGATAGAGTTAAAATAGATATGAACATTGTTTGATTGTTTGTTTGTTTAACGTCCATTTTTATGCTACTTAGGCTAATTGGACCGATGCTACAGTGGAAGTCCTAAATTTTGCCTATCCAGGTATAATTAGGATAGGGATCTTTAACGAGTACCTGACATCGTACAGGCTCGGGACCTCCATTTTACGTCCTATCCGAGGGATCCTTAGCTAAGGATTTTTTACTCCCATTAAAAAATCCTAGGGCCACCGCTGGAATTGAACCCGCGACCTTTAGTATTATAGGTTGCCATGCTAAGCACAACACCACAGGTGACCCCAAGAACATTGTTTCATTATTAAAAATAAATTAAAGCAGTCTGTCAAGATAATATAAAACAATATTTTGTAGGATTTACTTATGTTACCAAACTCCTCGAGAACAAAGAGAGGATGCAAAACATTATTAGATGTGTGTAATTATCTAACTCAAAACCAAAGAACAAAATTATTGGTTTCGACAAAAAAACTTATGACAAATTGTATTCTTTCGTTGTTTTTGCCATTATTGCTTTATTTAAAAATAACCACTTAAGCGATATTAAATGGCACAAAAACTAATACTTCTTTTTTTATTTTTAACCCCATCGCTATTCACTTATAAGACAAGTGCAAGTTTGTAAAAGTAATTCCAATTTTTACTTTCACTTACCTATATATGAAATATATAGTAAGTGGAAGTATTGCGATCGTGAAAAATTTCGACTTCCGGTTTTCAACGGAAATACACGTTTTGGGGTCCCCTGAGTCCAATTAACCAAGTCCCGCGAAATGGTCTGTGTGTGTGTGTGTGTGTGTGTGTGTGTGTGTGTGTGTGTGAACAGACTAGCTCAAAAACTAACTCGCTAACCGTGCGAACCTGAAATTGGGTATTCAGTGTATGTATATGCCCGCGATGTGACAGCAAAAATTTCATTAAAATTGGTCAAAGGGTGGGGGACTTTACTTAATAAATTTTGTATCATTTTCATGTGTTTTTTTTTATTTACTCAAAAACGGCTTTAAAGATTTTGATCAAACTGGGTATTTGACGTATGTTATATGCCAAAGATGTGACAGCCAACATTTCATCAAAATTGGTCAAACGGAGGCTTCTTCAAGGCTTCAAACGGCACTTTATGTCATAACTTTTTACCTTTTTTTTCGATTATCTCAAAAACGGCTCTAATGATTTTGATCAAATTCTTCATGTTCAATGAAAATTAGGTGTCCAATAATATCAGGTAAGTTTTATCAGTATTAAAATTTTCTTAGGGGGCTTAAATGGGGAAGGGGCCTTTTTTGTTTCCTTTAAAGTACCTTTGTCTTATTTTAAATAATTTATTTTTGAAGAGAAAAGATTAAGCCCCGCCGGGAATCGAACCCGGGTCTTCCGCGTGAAATGCGCGGTATGCTATCCATTACACCACGGAGTCGCTTCCAAACGGTGCCAAATCCTTCCTCTTCACTGACACCTCTCCCACGATCTCGCAAGTTTTGCGAGTATTAACGGGAGATGGACAATTTTTGTCCAATTTTTGGCATCTTCTTGACGTTCGTCAATTTTTTAAATTATTTTATATTAATTTAACCACCATTGGGGATGACCACCTACTTTTTAAATTATTTTAAATAATTTATTTTTGAAAAGAAAAGATTTGGCCCCGCCGGGAATCGAACCCGGGCCTATAAAGTACCTTTGTTTTAGTTTATATTGAGAAATTAACTGTCTCTCATTCCGCCTAAAAATAAGAAATGGCTAAATATCATATATGAAGAAAATCAAGTACACATATACAGGAGAAAAAAAATAAAAATATTCCGTCAACTCATAAAACACCTTGAGCTCACGCATGCGCCGTAAGCCTTTACTGACAAACCAATGCGTTATAATTAAAGATGTTATGTTCATTTAATGAAAATTATTTGTTTTATCGGAACTAAATGAAATATTCAACAAGTACATAGAGAATTATAAAATCAGACGACTTGGAGTATTATGCTTGCATTGCCGAATTATCACAAGTAAAAACTTTTGTTTAATATTATTTAATAATAAAAGAAATTAGTTTTTTTTTTTTTTTTTTGAGCAAATGAAAACAAAAATAAGAAATGAATGTGGAAAAATGTATAACTTTGAGAAGTGGCAATTAACAAAACATATTAATTTCTAATCTAAAGAAGTTGGTAAGTGAAAGTTGTGTGTTGCGCGCACTCACCAGATTTTTTAAAGAAAGGCCGATCCACTGGATACTATACTGCAACGCAGTGGTGCAGTCAAGTCAAGTCTGACTAATTCTTTTCTGGAGTCCATCTGAACCAATATATAACCTCAAAGCATTTATTGAGTAACAATGTTTCAAACTTTATAAAAGTAATCATAAATTGTTAATATAATTTTAACTTACAGCTATCTTCAATAACGTAAATCATGAATTAAAAAATACATTGCATAACCATAAGTATATAAAAGATATTACTAAGTGTGTTTTAATGCTGTTAAATCTTTAAAGACTATTCTCTTCAGGCGTATAGTTGATTTCTTTGTTATATCAGGATGGGGGAAAAATAGTTTCATGTCCAATTTACGCACTTGCCCATCTTGGAAGTGCATTAACCTCTTCTAACAATCATTATATTTTAATTCTTTATTTATTGAGGTGAAAAAAAAGTAAAAATCTTCAACAAAAAAAAAATAAAAATAAATATAGAGCTCCAAGGAAAGGAAATGTGCTTTAGAGTGTATGGATCATGATAAGATTTAATTCCTTCAACTTTACTCTAAATCTATATCAATAAGTGTGATTATAAATCGTACCTGTGAGTTTCCATCTTGAAATTTTGTGCTTTACTAGATTTAAGTTACAAGGTATGAGGTTCGTACTCGATACCACTGAAGGTAGTTCATGTAATAAAACCAACTAATGTGAAATAACTGCCTAATGCTGTTGCCCCACTTTACCTTAGGTAGGGTAAACCATACAGTTATTGGCACTCAGTATAGTTATTGGCACCCCAACTTTAACTTAAAGAAATAGGTAAACAAGTCCTAATTTTATTACAAGATATACATGAGTCTAATGTTTCAAGGGTCCTTTAAGTCATCTATGAAGTAAGACTTTAACAAACTAACCATAGGGAAGATTTCACAATTAAATCCACAGGGTGCCAATGACTAGATTTGGCACTTTTAACAAAAAATATTAAATATAAGGAGAGCGATCTTCCTTTGCTGATGACTGAGGAGAACTACCCGTACTTCAAATCTTTTGCGTACGGGTGGAAGGATATCATCGGTCGCTCCCACTTTGCCTTGGGAAGAAGAACTGGAGCAGTCCCAGGAAGACCACCAGACTAAATAAGACGAGTGGAAGAAAAAATGAGAAGTCGAAGCCGAACGGAACAGAAAACTACTTGGCACAGAAAAACAGTCAAATTTGTATATAATTGTTAACATGCGGCAGTGAGTTGTTTTGCGTATGCGAAACATCTCATTGCTGCAAAATCCGTATTGCCTCAAAGGCAAGGGAGGATGTTTAATAATAAATAATTAAAATAAATATTGCCAAATTGTAAAACTATTGAACTTTTACAATTTAAAAATAAAACCTGTTGAGTCTTTATGAGGATAGATAATGAGGAGCTATAGGAAGTTTCTATTTAATCCCTTTATAAAAAGATTTTTTTTTAATTTAACCACAGAAATGTAGTCTTAAGGGTACCAATAACTGTACGGTTTACCCTATGAAGATTTTCTTATTTGTTTATTTTTATTAAGAGATAAAACATTAGGTAAATATTTGATTACCCCATCTTAAATTGAAGTACAATACGAAATACTACAAAATACTTAATACCTAAACTTGTTGAAATATTTTTAATAATTCGTTGCTTTTTGAAGAATTATATTTTTAAACTTCTTAATTCAAATCGGTTTTCAGCAAGTAAGTATGCTAAACAATATTGATTTATGAGGTAATTAAAGACTACCATCCTTTTCCAACTCCTTTTACGCCCTCTCCTTTTAAATGACAAAATTAAGAAGTTGGAAAAAATAAAAACCTACTAACTGGTCGACTATTAACAAGTTCCGAGCCCCCGGTGAGCTTCATTTAAAATAAAACTTTTAAAATGGTTTTCCATAGTCCAATAGAGTTATGAACAGAAAAACGAAAAATATTTCCTTTTGCGGATGTTTTGGTAAGATAAAATGTAAGTAATAGACAGAATATCACAAACAGCTTAAGTAGGCGTATTACCAGCGGCATTTTGCTGCATTCGATTCTGAGAAGTCGGTGTCGTTTCTCGGCTTGGAACTAATCTGCTGTTGCTATGGGCTCAGCGAAATCTAAATATTATTCATCTGCCCTGCAGCATGAGATTAAAGTGTGGGATTAGAATCCATTAAGGGCCATTTCTGTATCATTGTTCACCACATCAATGAAATGAGGGATAAATCATGGTCCAGATAATAAATGCATGACAAATAGAAATATTTAATAAGGGGTGGGGTCCTGATATGGAAATATCTATTCTCTTACTCTCTGTTGTATATAAAATAACATTTACAGCAAAAATATTACAAAACTATCATCAAACAGTTAGTAAATATATATTATCAAATTTAAATATCATGGTCCTATGACTAAAACTAATTTGGACTTTTACTGTGGCTTAAACCTATTCTGAAACTTTTGGACCAGTTGCATTGGTCACCTGTGGTGTTGTGGCTAGGCATAGCAGCCTACAACACGAAGGTCGACGGTCCGCATCCCACGGTGGACAAAGGATCTTTTAAAGGGAGTAAAAAATCCTTGGCTCTGCCGTCCTTCGGATGGGACGTAACATGGTGGTCCCGAGCCTAGACAATGTCAGGTACTCGTTAATGATCCCTATCCTAATTTAACTGGATAGAAAGAATTTAGGACACCCACTCTAGCATCGTCCGATTAGACTTAACGCCTTAAACCTAAGACGTTAAACAAACAAAATAAACTTAAGGAAAGCATTTCAGAAAAAATCTTGGATTATCTGTGAAATTATGTCAAACACGGATATCTATCAATAATCCTGCACCCATAACCATCTAGATTATAACAAAGATTTTTTCTCTTGTTTGTTTTGTTAAACGCTCCAGGTACATTGGGAAAAAAGTTATCCCTGTCCTAATTATCCCTGAAATCTTCTAAGTAGGCCTAAAGTTATAAAGCTGCATACTTCAATAACTTCATCTAGTATCTGTGAGCCATAGCTAGATAGAAATAAGCTCTCTAAAGCCAGTATTATAGTTTCAGTCCAATGTAAAGTTCTCTGGAGTAAGTTTAAAATTTTAAAACTTATTACAATCTCTGGGGGAATAACAGAAAAATTCATTCAGTATACAAATACAGAAATGTTGCCAAAGTGGCTCCATGAAGTCAGTAATGAATGAATAAAAATGATCATAAGTAACAGAAAGTGATGCTAATGCCTCGAAAGTATACGGTAATAGCCAATTTCTCGGACACTGGTAATTAAATTTTATTGTATTTTAAACACTGCTGGAATCAGCTGTCAAGTATGCGTCATAATGCGAAACTTCCGTTGGCTGGATCGAATGAAAGCCTCTGAAAAACGCGTTCGTTTTTACAAAACGAAAACTATTATAAAGCTATTATATAAAAATGATTTTCTACACTTCCTATCCCATGGAATCTAAAAACGAAAATAAAGAAAGTCCTGAAATAAAAATGGCAATTCTCCTTGAAGAAGCGACGTTTTAGTTTTGCGAAATAGAAACAAAACATACTCCAGCAGGGACCACTATAAAGTATTTGTAACTGGACCACTGTCTGAATATTGTAAATAATGAGAGTATTACGGGGTGGATCAGAAGACAATTCAAATTTGTCTGAAAGAAAAAGGGCAATAATTAGACCGTAAAAAGTTATTAAGAACTCAGTTCTTAAACTATTTTCTATTTTATCTATTTTTAAGGGAAGGTAAATTATATTACATCATTATTAGAATCATTGTAACCGTTAATTAGGAATTATTTGTGTATTCTTTAACCTCTGACCAATAAAGTTAATTTATTTAGTTTTTTCCCTTCCTCGCCCTTCAGGCTATACGGGGTTTTCCGGGCCAGGGAAGAGGGTGGGTGATTAATGCCGAGCATTATTGACTGTCCCCTGACACCGAGTTTTGAACTGGCTATCTTCCATAGCCAGGGGTTAGTCCATGGGTTCCCAACCATATGTCGTCAGGGGCAAGGCTTATTTTCTAAGGCATTTGCCCAATCGACCATCCCGCCACCCAATAATTTATTTAGGTTGTTATAGTAAGTAGAGCACTTTCACTACCTTTGTAGGGGAGAGCGGGGTTGGTTGGCATATGGGGTAGGTTGGCCATTGGCTTATAGGTTCCGTCACACCTGTTGTGAAGGCCCCACCATTGTACCATGTGACCCGCTCGACCTCGGGAGTCTTCTCCTGAGTTTTCAATCCGATGCTAACAGTGTAGATAAGAGTGTGCTTCATCGATTGATTTTACAACATGTAAGAAAATTTTTATATTTTCAGTAAAGTTGGATTAAAGGCATGGAAAAACATTTAAAACCGATTCTGTTCACATAGCCCCAAACTCCTTTGAAAAACCTAACCTTTCGACTAACCAGTTTCTTTTTTTATTGTTCTCCCCTGTCCTGGCAGTCATCTTTCATATGATCTCTCCTGTGGGGTTAGTTGGCTCCCTTCAACTTCTTTTTTGGCACAGTAGCAATTCACAAAAGCAAGGTAAACATAATCAAAGGTGAAACTACCAATTGTCTTTAGTTCCAGCGAGGAAGATGTGAGCAATTTTTCTTATGCAAAAAGTGACGACAGTCTAAACTTCCATCTTCTTCTATTGTCATTATGTTTTCCCTTAAAAGATGTTAAAAACCGATTCAAAATTATTATACCATTATAGTGCAGCTTTTAATCAATATATATTATAAAGCAAAGTGTACAATGTGCGTGCCGATAAGGCTCAAAAACGACTCCACCTACGACCAAGAAATTTATGTAGTCGTTTGTCCCTACGGCCCCTAATGCTGAAGAAGGTTTCTGTTTTTATATTTAGGGGGTGAAATTGAACAGAAAAGGGCGAGAATTTTAAGCCTCTCGCACTATGGAATGGCCTTCCTTTTCGGGTAGGCGAATGAAAAATTTAGTTCGAGCTCCAGACTACCAGGAAGCGCTAGGGTGCGTTTCACTCAATGCTTATTCTCCATTCATTCGGTTTGTAATGGTTAAATATTTTTTCAGCTGTTATTTTAACATTACTAAAAAAATAAGCGAAAAAAAAAATTAGTTTCTCCTTTGCGTTTCAAAATAAAATAATGATTTTACATATCTGCTATCAATTAGAAAACCATCTGGATTCCTTAACAAATTAATTTTTACATAAGAAGGCTAATTGATCAACACATTACATTTAATCAACATATAATATATACTTAAGTAAATTTAATGCAATATGAGTGACTATTCCTTAGTGGTACAGTGAGCTTATAATAAATAATAAAAAAAAACATAAAAAAAAACAGGTAATGACTGAATATAAATCGAACATAAAAAGGTTTGAATTGTTCTTATTGTAGTTATGAAAGAGAAGTTGGTTTGATTACTACGAGTATGTGTGTTGAGTCTTCCAGTTGACAACATGACTAACTCCAATTTCAGCATTTCTTTAATTTTATCATTCCTCATAGTTCAGGATAAAAAGAAATATGGTAAAAAAATTGTGCCTTCATCAAATTTTTGTTTGACTTTGTAATAGTAGTAAAATCGAGATCTGCAAAATTAAGGGGATATTTTAAATGGAAGTTGAAATGGAAGAAAGGTCTTTAAAAGTTGCTTTGAATCTATGGTAGTTTTTATACTTCTGGACCATTTATATGACATTACATTCAACAGATCGAAAGTTGTAACAGATAATAGTTGAAAAACCATACCTTGCTAACACAATGATTATAAGGCACATATCGCACGTCGGCAAGAAGATGGTTAAAAGTCGAAAAAACTATTTTTTTTTTTTGGATAATCTCATGTGAAATTTCAAGTGATTTCTCATTGTTATTATGTACTTACAGATAGCGACTAGGGAAAATAGTCTACCATTGCGGCGTTTAGTACCAGTGGTACTGACTATAACTCAAAAACCCTCTACTTGCGTTAACACGATCATCCATCACCGTAAAAGACTATGGTTAATTGCGCCTGAAGCTAAAGAAATTATTAATAATATTGTGAATATTATGGCATTGCAGGTTTTGTCATTCTGATTCAAACCGTATTTATAACTCAAAATTGATGTTTTTAAAGTTGCAATAATCACAAGTTGACAAATATTACGAATCAATGGACAGGTTATAATTTGTTTAAAACTTCACATATACATCATTCAATCAATAAATAATATCATAGATAAATGATCAATTAGAAGTTAATAGCCAAATTGTCTGTCCAGGGATTTTTAAAGTAATTTTTTGAATGAATTTTTTACTTAAAATGGTCGTGAAAGGCAAAATATGTACAGTGATGTAAAGTTTTTGCATCACAAAATCGAATGGAAAAGTCACATGGCATTGCACTCTGTAGATTGAAAGTTATCACAGACTATAACTGCAGCATTAGGGGTAGAACGGTCGAGCACCCCAGTAGTCGGGGCCTAAGATGTACTTGAAATATAATTTTTTTAACGGAGATATCAGATTTTTCAACTATAATCTAATATCTTATTATCTGTTGGCTGCATGGAATGGGCTCATAGGATTCAGAATCACGGAAACCATCAAAAACGATGCATAACTCGACAAAGTTGCAGCCAAATTAATTTTTCGTTTACCATTTTCAGCCCCCCATAAAATATATAGGGTTCCGTATTTAGGCAGACTCTGCAGATCTCGATTCTTAATATTAATATCAAGTTAAAGTCGAAGTTTCAAGAAGGTGCTAATTTTGTTGTATATTTCCTTTAATTTTAAAGTTTTTATGTTATTAAAACTACCACACAACTACCGGAGCGAAGCCGGAGCGAAGCCGGACACCCTAGCTTGTAACAATAATATGTGTCAGGCAGTATTTGAATGAGATGGCTAAACAACCCCACCTTCTAGGCCAACCTGCCCCACATATGGGGTTAATTGGCATACTCTGGCTTGACGAATTCTTCAATTTTCTATGATCATAGTATTAAATATTTTGTTTTTGGAAAAAATACTTGAAGTACTCTAATACTTGGAGTTTACAGTGGTATCAGCCCCATTGGAATAATATTAACAGTAACGGTTCAACAATCAAGAAAGTGAAAACTGTTGCCAACCAACCCCGCTCTCACCTATAATAAAATACTTACACAACTAATGAATAAAAAGTAATGAAAAGGGGCAAGCATTTACCCCATGCGAGTATTGGTGTCGTAAAAATCTGTGCGGATAGGTACTGGAGTGTCATAATAATTTAGTGTAGGTATCATAGTTTTGCAAATTGTATGTGATTCTTAGTAAATAATTACTCAATATGCTTTTTACTTAGCATGATAGCAACTATAGGAAGGATTTAGGAAGAGGAAGGAAATCTGTAAAAATTAGTGATACACGAGTTCAATTAAGGGTACTTGTCTAATTGTGGTTGAGTCATGAATTTATTGCAGAAAATTTCTATAAATAATAAGTAATTTTTGCGAAATGTGTTAGTAATTAAAGGAATTAATTTACAATAATCGAAAACATAAAATTCTGAAGATTTAAAAAGGTTTTTTCTTACAGATTAAATGCCTATACAAAAGTCAAAAGAGAAAACGCAGTCTTAATATTTTTCTTACTTAAGCCCACTAAACAGATTAAATAAAAAATTACAAATTACGCATATCTTTTGTTATGAATATGATTCCAGGAAACTGAGACACAATGTCAGCAATGTTTTCAATAATTTCTCAGAACGTAGTGAATGACCTTTTGTATTATCTTCCATTTCGAACAGAGAAAGCTATTATGCGTGAGAAAAAAAAAATAATTTCTATAAAAGTTTAGTATGCATTACATCATAAAGCTCTATAACGAAAAAAAAATCCATTGAAGAAGGTTGATTATTAGCTTCCTATTTATAATTTCGCTGCTTCAGAAATGTAACGACATATCTACAAATATTGAAATCTGACTTGAGCAAAAGAAAAAGGGATTCACATGGCACACCTTACGCCATCAGAATTTTTGAGTTCTACTAAACATTTCCGACTAAGATGTCATGAGTTTTACTTAATAATAAATAAGTAAAAATAAATACTTATTTAGTATTGCTTGTAAATAAGTATTTACTTTTTAGTAATGCTTATAAATACTCATATACAAGCAAAAGTAAATAAGTATGCAAAAACGCAGTGGAAAGTAATTGTATTTAGGTATATATCACTTCTAACGTTTCTGGTTACCGGAATTGGAAAATCTGAAATGATTTTGAAGTGTTCATACTATTTTGTGATTTAGCATAAGTCATTTTATTGGTTTTAACTAGAATAATTTGAAATGGAAATTTAGAATTCAATAAAGATTTTATTTTTAATACAATTACCACATTTGTATACATATATTGTGGTGATTCTCCCATTTTTTACGACATAGTGGTATCCGCATGACATTTTCAATATATATTTTTTTTAGTACCATTGGATAATACATAAAATTACGTTGGTTTCCAGTCGTTTTATACCGAAATATTCTCACCTTTCTCAACGAAATTTAAATTAATAGCGCCTTAGTTATTAGTCACTTAAAGTTTAGCCTTAGTTTACCATTAATTAGATGCCTTGGTAGCGCAAATCCTATTTTGCCAAAGTACTATTCTATTATTCATCAGTAAAAGAAAATATCATTGGAATGAAAAGTATTTAACACACAAGCTAGCTAACTCGACACACACATACATCTAAATTCACCTAAATACACCCACAGCCCCGTAGCGGATCCAGAAATTTTCTGAGGGGGGCGCATTTTTTCATTTTTAAATTCCTGCGTCATTAAGGACCTGATTTAAAATATTAGTGTACATTTAAGCAGTACATTTCTATTAAATGTTTAAATAAAATCCATTCTTCATTTAAAGAGTTAAAAAAAAAAAAAATTAAAGACCCCTTTTTATACAGAAATAGTAATAATTGATTGGTTTCCTCAACTCCCGAGGGGGGGGGGGGGGTGCGCGCGCGTATATATAAATTTTTATTGAAAACTAAGAATAAATAATAATAACACAAAAGGAAAATATGAAATCAAAATTAAATGTGTACTTATATATAATGCACGAGATGAATAGGGTTGTTAGTTTGTTAGGTCACTTTATGCCACTAAAGCTAGTAGGATGATGCTACAGTGGGAGTCCTAAATTTTGCCTATCCAGGTATAATTAGAATAGGGGTCTTTAACTAGAACCTGACATCGTACAGGCTCGGGACCTCCATTTTACGTCCTATCCGAGGTACCTCATGGCCAAGCATTTTTAACTCGAGATGAGTAGTGTTTTCAATAATGGGATTTCAGTGCTCTCTCGTCTTAACGATTATGTAGCAACTTTTATCCCTTTCAAAAATTTGCTTAATTCGTGGGCCCTATCCTTATTAATAGATGTTAAGTACTCTGTCTTGCCGTCTACAACTGATCACCCCAAGATTTCGCTTATCTGTAACTCAAACCTCTGACAATGAAACGCGATGTGCCCTAGATCTTCGGGACAGTGGAATGTTGGGCTATTCCCGACCTTAGCCAGAGCAATTTATGCTTATCCTCGTAAGCTTTACTAAACTACGACGGTCAAGGTGAAAAGCGAGTGACATAAAGAACGGTCTTATATCCACCTTCTTATGTACAGCGTAATGGTATATCCACCTTCTTATGTACAGCCTCATCATAAAAACGCTGCCAATCTTCGATTACATTCTTCTGTATTACTCTGATTAGGTCACATACTGGAATTTTGGCATTTATCCGACGTTTTGTTTGGCAGCTCTATCCGCCATCTCATTTCCCGAGATTCCACTGTCCCGGAGAAAACATTTGGAGGTTAGTGTTTAGGCGTGGGGATAGTATATTCTTAAGCTTAAGAAATGTAAACCGATTTAAAAAGGGGTTGTAGTTCATTTACGCACCACAGAGGCTCATACCTTTTGATTTCTAAATCCCCACTTTCATTGATTTGTTTGGCAAAAAGTGTGGGTAAAGAAAATCTAATGAGGAATTTAATTTTACAAAGAGTAATTGTAAATTTGTATCTCATTGTAATAAAACGCTCATCCTAACATTTATTCTCTTCTTTCCCCCTGTCAATCCATAAATTTATCGGGATTAGTCCTTTTGAGTGACTTTTTTCTAAAATTCAATCCTGTGGAAATTTCGAATGTTCAAAATATCCGTAATCGTTAATTGACCTGATTAATATGTTTTTTCTTCTTAATATTTAAATATTAAATATTAGTAGGTTTATTTCATAGGATTAATTAGTAATTATTTAAAAAATAAAATGTGATGAACCCTTAAAAAAGTTGGTAGCTCAATATTGATGTTATTACTGAATTCAATTATTAAAATACTTCTAGATAACAGGGCAGTTTTTTGTTTTAGTTTTTTTAATATTACGACTTTGTTTTTAAACTGGTTTAGTTTTGTGAGAGGCAAATGGGTATTGTACAAATATATTTTACAATCTAATATATTAAAATGAACTATTCACATTATAATTTATATTCAATTCAAAGTTCTGCATCATGGTTTGTATTTTAGATTGGTTACGAATATTTATAAATTTTACGATGTTGCAAATAAATATAAACAATGAATTCTAAGTTTTGAAGATTTCCTTATAGTGTTATTATTTTTTCGAAAATTTAATTGAATCGGATTTTATAGTTCCATTTCAAAACCCTTTTATAAATATAAATTAATATTTATTTAATAAAGAGGCGTCGTTAATTATAAGTAATATAAACATTATGGGGCTTTGCTAAATTTTCTAGCTGTGCAATTATAGATTATATAAAAATAAATACATCTTAATTCAATGATATAAATGTTTATAGTTTATTGGTTAGATGATAGTTGACCGGATATAGAATTAGGTAGAGAATAGTCCGGGGAGGCGGTCAATAAAATACAAAATAGTGTAAAACTATTTTATATAGTTTATAAAACTATAGTTTTACACTATTTTGTATTTTATTGACCGCCTCCCCGGACTATTCTCTACCTAAGTTTATAGTTTATATTTATTTTATTTTATAATCTTATAATTTTATTTTATTTTGTCTTTATTATACAGCAGAAACGAAGTTTATACAGCAGAAAGTTCACTTTAAAATTTGCAAGGAATATTATGCCTCTTAATCGAAAAAATAAATATTTAAAACTTTGTAAAGATTTTGATAAATACCTGATGACATATTGAGTCACACCTGGCAATGGTGAAGAGGTTCCTCGACTCCCCAAAGATCGGGATGACGGCCGCCGCGAAGAAAAGCCTCAGCAGGGTATACATCCTCTGACGTCCGGCCAAGGACTGACCACAGCGCGGCCTCCCTCCTCCCCATAGGGGTTGCAGCCATCCACCTCTTGTCTTAGCCCTTCCACCACCGTCTTCATCTGGTCTCAGCTAAACTATTTTTTTATTTATTTCGCATCTGTTCCTAAGGGCCATTGCGTATTAATTCACAACTAACAATCCTCCGCTCTGGAGCATTCCATAAATATGAGGATACTGAAAAAAAGTAGTCCCGGCGAAGACTTTACCGTAGTCTCGCGATTTCGGAAAAGTAGATTTGACCTTTAAGGATGGATTAAAACTAACAAAAAAAGTTTTTTGGAAACGTAAATCAGCATTTATTGTGAGGAAATTAAAGAAAATTTCGGAGTTTTCACCCTGAATTTCAAACCTTCAAAACTAGGCCATGCACAAACATATTTAAACAGTTAACATGTTAATATTATACATTTCTCACACTAAACTATACCGACAGGGGGAAAATAGGCCTTTTTTTAATCTGTGAATGATTCAGTACAATCATCATTAGATGATTGTTGATCAGTCCGTAGGCTCACGCAGGCACCGTTTAAACTACATGGCGGATCTGTACTGCATTTATTTTGTTGATAAGGGGGATTTAGTTTTCTTAATCATATGAGTGTAAATAATACTCATTTTTATTCATATTTTTTTTTTTTTTTGGACAACTAGATTGTTTATTATGGTTGGCTGCATTGCTAATAATGGCGCCAAACTTTTAGTACGCTTTTTCATCGCAACCTCTTAGATTATTTCTGATTCGTTGTGTAAAAATTCGGTCTCGGACTCGTTTCAGCATGAGAAAATATCGACATTATCTGAAGAAAACTTTGATTGCAACTTATATGACATATGAGTGATGATCAGTCCGTAGGCTCACGCAGGCACCGTTTAAACTACATGGCTTGTCACAAACAGTGGATCTTCGATTTCATCCAAAATTAAGTTTCCTAGTCAAATGATACGTTCATTTATTTTTTTTGTTCGATGATATGTATATATGGTGAATTATTTCGATGGTTGCCCGTCATGTTATGAGAAACGGAAGCGCCACAGGCAGCAATTTGGACTGCATGTGCTACCAACTGTACTGAGTTATCCAAGTTTTCAGGTTCTTAAATTTGTTTTCAGGAACGAATTTTGAATTTACTGCGACCAGGACTGGCATAGATTTGAATTTTGATATTATTCTATTTCATTAGAATTCTTTGATGAATAGCAGATTTGAATTATGATGATTGGTTTTGTGTTCATCTTCATTATTAAGGAGGAATGATGAGACGATAACTCGGTAAAGTAAGCTATATCCCTGTGTTGTACATTTGGTCCCCTTAGTAATGTAAAAGTTTCATATAAAAATACTGACCTGGTTACAGAGTTATAGAGAATATACTTTCCAATAATGGGCACCTTATTGTTGCATTGTTGTAAAAGTATATATATATATATATATATATATATATATAAACTTCTGCGATCTTGATGGCCAATAGGTAGATGAATTAGGGGAAAATGGTACTGCCTCTAGTATATTTATACTACTGCCCCATTCCACAATGCCTGATTTTTCTCTAATTCTGTCTTGATAATCTCGCCACCAAGAGTGTGATGCTAATTACTAATAACTACACGCATTGGACGATCCTCTAACAGTTGGTGACTGTGGAATTCAGCCTTTCTTAGCCTAAGATATTTTGTAATTTTTCTGGAAGAATCGGAATCACCAGACATATTTGCAACAGTGTAGATCTTAGATCTTATTATCGTAAATTTTTCTTACTTTACCAGCCTCTTTTAATAAATCTTCACAAAATTGTGTAAATTTAACTTATATTAAGTAAATCAGAAGGTTTTACGTTCAGTTTTTCGACCCGATATTACTATATGCTATTAATTATTTGAAAAATTGATATTTGAATTCATTAATTCATCATATTTGACTAAAACAATAGATAGCTTCCTAAAGTAAAATCCACTTCAGATTACGAATTGATCATAATTTGGTTCAAATTCTGAGTAACAGTAGCGGATGCAGATAATTTCTTATAGGGAGCGCACTTTTTATTTTTTAAACTTTATGTGTCATGAGGGTATGGGGTAGGTATGGGGCAGTAGAATAAGCAATTCTCGTGGTAGAGCCTTACATAATGCAATTCTTTCCCAGAACTGTAAATTATTGTGCCCCTCTTACCCCACATATTGGCCCACGGATGCTAACCGAATTCCAGACGTCCTGGATTTTTTCATAACAAAGGGAATTAATTTACACCAATGCGATATTACCAAGGTAACTGATCTGTCTTCGGACCATTCCCCTCTTCTCCTGAGGATAGAATCAAAACCATTAATTAAAACTCCTCGTCCATCATTGACTCCTGGAAAAATTGACTGGAATAAGTTTAGATTATCTATTGAAAATGCATTATCACTCAACACTAACATACGGACACCAGAAGACTTGGATGACGCGGTAAATCACTTGACAAAAACTATTCAAAACTTAGCATGGGCTTCTAAACTAACCAACCAAAAAGCCGAAAAGCAGAGCCATAATTACCTTTCGCCTGAGATCCTAAACCTTATCGCACAGAAACGGAAAGCCCGTAAAATATGGCAAAGATCTAGATACCCGCCAGACAAGCATAAGTTTAACAAACTAACACGACAACTACATGATGAAATTAGACGTTCAAAAACTGAATCTTTTGACAATTTCCTCAATCGTCTCTTACCTTGCGAGAAACCACTCTGGAGTATGACAAAACGTATTCTTCAGCATCGTGATGTCTCACACCCACTTAGACATCCTGACGGTTCTTGGGCAAAGTCAGATGCACAAAAAGCACAATTGTTTGCTAATCACCTCCAAGAAACTTTTAAACCTCATGACATAAATGACTGACTCTCAACATTACTTGTCCAAAATCACCTTGACATACCTTTACCAATGACATTACCGCCGAAATTTATTCATCCCAATGAAGTTCAGGATTTAATAGCAAGCCTGCCTAATAATAAAGCTCCAGGGTTTGATTTAGTTACAAATTTTATAATTAAAAATTTAACGTGGAAAGCAATCCTTTTCCTGACAAACATATATAATTCTATTTTGAAAATCACTTACTTCCCTGTCCTTTGGAAATATTCCGAAGTTATCATGGTGCTAAAACCAAATAAATAACCTGATCTACCAAATTCCTACCGCCCAATCAGCCTTCTTCCGTCCTTTTCTAAATTATTCGAAAAAATACTTCTCCGTCGTTTTGATTCTCTTTAAACTCTTAAATTTATTCCAAATCATCAATTCGGTTTGAGAAAACATCATTCAACTGTCCAACAATGCCATCGTTTAGTTGATTATATTTCCAATTCTCAAGAGTCCAAACATTATTGTCCCAGCGTCTTTCTTGACATTAGTCAAGCGTTCGATAAAGTTTGGCATGAAGGATTGCTTTCCAAACTTAAAATCTTACTTCCTCCGACCTATTTTCTAATAATACTATCATACATGACAGACAGACATTTTGCGGTGAAAGTAGGAACTGACCTCTCGGAGATTAAATGCATCAAAGCAGGAGTGCCTCAGGGCAGCGTCCTTGGTCCGATACTATTCAACATATACATGTCAGATCTACCGCAACAGACTAACACTCTATTGGCTACTTTCGCTGACGACACAGATTGGGCCATTAGATGGAAAATAAAAATGAATGAAAAAAAGAGTGTTCATGTCATTTTCACACTTAATCGTGGCCCCTGCCCAGGAATATATTTTAATAATATCTGCATACCACCATCTGATGAGGTTAGATATTTAGGTTTTTATGTGGACAAAAGACTGACTTGGAAATCTCACATTAGACAAAAACGTAAAGAACTGAACAAACGGTACGGTCTTTTATCCAGACTACTTGATAGACGTTCAAAATTATCTTTGACAAATAAACTCACACTATACAAAGTTCTCCTAAAACCTATATGGGCGTACGGGATAGAGCTGTGGGGCTCTGCAAAATCGTCCAGCATCCAAAGAATACAGTCTTTTCAGTCAAAAGTGTTGCGAAGAATAGTTGATGCACCATTTTTGTTAGCAATGGTATAATACACAAAGACTTAGACATGCGAACTATTTCGGAAACAGCCAAAGAAAATTATAATAGCTTTCACCTACGACTGACCTACAATACAAACCCTCTTACGGAAGCCTTAAGATGCTCGCACAACCCTTTCAGCCCACCACGTCGACTACGCAGGTGGTGGCCAAGAGACTTGCTGAGCTAATTTGTCATTTCCAGAAGGAACGCTCATGTAGCAGCCAGCAAAATTTGCTCATTGCAAGTAATTTGCAGATCGCAAATTTGTAATTGTTAAACGTTTGTTATTAAATAAATAAAAAAAAAAAAAAATGTATCATGAAGGACCTAATTAAAAATATTGATGCATAGCTACTTAGTAAATTTCTATTAAATGTTTAAATAAAATCCATTTTTCATTTAAGGAGTTTAAAAATGACTAAAGATGGCCATTTTTATTTAGAAATAGTAATGGTTGATTGGAGGGGCCCGCGGCCCTCCCCTGAATCCGCCACTGAATTTGCACAACCCATTCTCCACAATCATAGGGTGTTCACAGAGCAAACTAGGCATGAGATTTGTAAAGTGAGTGTATCTCAAGAATATTACAATTACATTACATATATTATACAAATAACATTACAATATTATATAAAAGTAATATTACAATTATACAAAATTGTTGAATGAAAATGAGTAGCTGAACAGCAGCGGTTGTTTTGGGTTGCTGAGCGGTTCTAAAAAAAATCGACTATTAGCATTTTATTTTGGTTTATGAAAAAAGATAAACCCGAAGTTTATGAAATTCCACTGTTCGGCTTGAGAATGCTGTAGCAGGTACCTTAGCTGACTTGTACAAATCTGCATCCTTCTACAATTCTACAAAAATTGCATACCTCTTTATTTATCTATTTACTTTTTTGTAAGCCCCAGTAAGAATTTACGATTTAATGTCCCATTTAGGAGAAATTACCTTTTATTTGATACCTCAAACATCAAGCTTACCTTGATAACAAAAAAAGAGATTTGCCAGTTAGAAATAATGTCTGTATGTGCAGATGCAGTTTACATCTATATTTTGGTGGTAAAATTATCTCAAAACGTTAAAATTAATAAATTATGCGTAAAGGCAAATCTCTGCTAACAACTATTATCCTTTATTATAATTCTAATTATTCCAAGTAGTTCTTAGAGAAGAGAATAGTTGAAATCGTACATCCTGAACAGAACATGGAGGGAGCTCTTACAGGAAAACTTCACAACCTCGATTGTATACTGACAGTGTAATGTGTTATGAACTAAAGGGGAACCCACTGTGCATTAACATAAAAATTATTAATTCATTGTATTTTCTCTTTTAGAGTGACCAAAAGAAAAAAGAATGATAATGTTGAATGGGGGTTGGTCCGCGGTCAGGCGGACAGAGAGTACCTCTAGTTAATAGTAAAAGTACCTTCTTTCTAATTAGATCAAGCAAATATTAGTTTCCGTGTAGGTGTGTACTTATTAATGATTAAATGATACACAGCAATATGCTTCATTAAATACTTTGACCCATTTCCTCCCAACGGAAAAAATAATACGAATTTTGGCGTTTCCTTCTATTTTTATGTTAATGAATGTCAAAAATATATGACTGGTAAATTAAAAAAGCTATTGTCATTCAGAAAGTCTCTTTTTCCAGAAATGCACTTCTGGGAGATTAAGGGTTCAAAAGCGAAACAAATGAATCGGTCCCATTCTTTTTTTTAATCATTAATAGATTCTTTAATATGACTCTACACACAAACCATTGTAAAAGTTCTTAATTTTTTTTTCAAGATATTCTTGTAGTACCAATAATATATTAAAACCAGTAAATACATTAAATAATACAAAAAACCTAATAATTATAAAGCATCTCTGGAACAAAATGGCTAAAATTAGTGGAATAGTTAATGGCATATATAGTTATGTAGTAGACATAAAATTAGTGGTTGTGCTTAAAGGTTAAACTAAAGGTTTTAGTTATAGTATGCTAAAGTTAAACTGAAGATTCAGATGTTTTATTTGGCGTTAAAGTTGTTGTTTCATTTGGCTTTAAAGTTGTTGTTTCATTTGGCTTTAAAGTTGTTGTTTCATTTGGCGTTAAAGTTGTTGATGGTGCAGTTGTGGAAGGTTCAGTGCATACAATTGTACAATTCGTAACTGTATCGTACTCGGAAGAGCCATCATACCAGTAATACCAGTCATACCAGTAATCATCAGTCCACTTGCATACAACTGAGCAATTTTTTTGAATAATCTGAAAATTCAAAAAATATATAATTTTTAAAAAATGAAACTCTTAGCATTTTGATTGAGTTCATCTACTTTCTAATTAGGCAAAGAAGGTTATGCTCGTGAATATAAATGCAAATCACAGGAAGTCTATATTTGCAGGTAGAAAAAGACAAAAGAGAGTGATAAGATCTATTAAAAATAACTAAGGGAATGAGAAAAGGATATATATTTAAAATGTAAGGAATTAAGGATAATGAGGATTTATTATAAGAAGATATAATGGGAAAATGAAGGGTATATTTAAAAAAGTCAGTATAAAAAGAACTTTAAGGACTTGCACAGTCAGAGGCGGATCTAGCACGAAATTTGGTCTCATAGTCACGTGGCTGACAGCACCGTTATTTAATGAGATTATTATCTTGTTTTAAGAAGGACTGTTTATCTAAACAACCAAAAGCGTTATGTTTAGGGCATACTACCTAATTGCATTATTCGCTTAAAATTACTACCAAAAAAATTATTTGAGGGGTCAAGATCCCTGTGACACTCCCCCCCCCCCCCCACTGGATCCGCCCTTGTGCACAGTAGGGATGCGACATCGATGAATTGAGAATTTTAAGTTGCAGCTTAATCCGCCTCTGGTTTTAACATCGATATTTAGATTAAAGCATAGATGGTTTCAACATCGATTTTTCGCCAAAATTAAAGAGATTTATTTTATCAGTGTCATTCATTTCATCAAACAAAGATGTAGTTTGATAATAAAGAAAGACGGTATCATAACATCTCTGATAATACCAAAAGTGTTTAACATCGATGTTTTGACTTTTTGTTAACAAAAATGTTTTTTTATTACCGATATTTTGAAAAAAAAAATCTGGTGCGATGTGCGCAACACACAATTTTCACTTATACCAACTTACTTAGATAAGAAATCGACGTGTTTTTAAAAATATGTAAACGCCATTCAGCAACTTCACAAATTTATTTACTTACTTTTGTTCGTCTCCATAAGTTATAGTGTATTATAATGTATATTGCAAAACTTGAAAGTTTTCAGTACTTTTTGAATCGGCTTAAAAAAATCCTGATTTCTTCAACAGTCGAGCTTCTTTACTCCTTGCTTGTTTTTTACTGCGCGTTACTTTTTCTAAAAATATCGTGAAGGTGAATCCATAGAAGTTTTACTTATTAAATATTGTTTGTAATTCTTTAATTTATTCTAACTCCTTTAATTCTAGGATTTCCAAAGATATATTAGACATAAATATGTATCATTCATGTTGGGACAAAAGGGTTTAGCATGGCAACCTATAATACTAAACGTCGCGGGTTTATGCCCCTTGGTGGCCCTAGGAATTTTTAATGGGAGTAGAAAATCCTTAGCTATGCTGTCTAGTAAAATGGAGTAAAATGGAGGTCCCGAGCCTGTACGATGTCAGGTACTCGTAAAAGATCCCTATCCTAATTAAACCTAGATAGGCAAAATTTAGGACTCGCACGTCCGATTAGCCTTAGTGGCATAAAGTGACGTTAAACAAACAAACAAAATTCAACAAAATATTGACTATAATTTATTCAAATTCAACAAAATATTGACTATAATTTATTCGTTATTCATGATTTATTACAGTCTCTGTTGAAAGAATATAGTTTCATTAATTATCCTGGAATAAAAAAATACAATCAGAAAGAATTTATAATGATTTTCTATAGCTTGGTAAATCGTTGTTTAAGCTTCACTTTTGATGACTTAACCCCTTTTGACCAAACACCAGTGATATTACTACCCACATTACCGAAAATTGAAATTTTTCTTCTGAGAAATCATTTATTTTTTATTTTTTATATCATTATGAAATCCTGAAATGAAATGCGATTTCTTGTTACTAGAGGCAAATCCTTTCATATATAATATTTATCAATTTCTTATTAATTAGGGATAAGTCATTTACTCGAAATAAACAATTTTTTTTTGTTCTCCCCTTCCTCGCCTAGGTTAAACGAGATTTCCAGGGCCAAGGGAGAGGTTGGTGATTAATGTGGAGTATGTATTATTAAATAAAATTAATGGTACATCATACAGATATTTGTTGCTTTACCATTTACACCCTATCAAATCATTTCTGAGATGATGACCTTCCCCACTCCCCAAAATGTAATATAAAGAACCTGTTATATTTATAACTTATTAACATGTTATTATGTATCGTAGTCACAGTTGAGGGGGGGGGTTACTGTTTAAAAATGAAAAAATTGTCTTAAAACCATGTTTTTTTACTCAAACTTATTCGAAAAATTTCCTAAAATATGAAAACCTTAAGTAAGGTAGAGACAGCAATAACACTTGAAAATCTAACTGAAACATTATAATAATGATTTCCTCCTACCTAGCTCCTTAAATAATATATACTTCTTTCCCACAATAATCCAAAACAAGGGAATGAGGTTCTACTCTTTGATCTGACTTCTTCAGCCAGGTGGGTGTTCCTATTGAAGCATTCAAAACATGACCCAGCAGTGAGCTTTTAAACCATATCCAGGACTAAGAAATAAAAATTGAAATGCTTATAAATACTGTCAATCTCTTCCAAAGAGGTGTTCCTATCCCACAACTAAGATTAACTAAGCGTATTATTTGTTCTTTTCCGTAATTCCTAACTTATAGAAAAATTAAATTCTATCTCTAAAGGACAAAAAATATTCCAAAAGAGTGGGGCTCCAGCCCCCACTACTCTCCCCTTGGATCCACCAATGCACAATATTCAGTGGACTGAAATTTAACAATTTTCAAATATCTTCCTCTTAATCATCACTAATGAAGACAGGTCAATTTTTCTTTTGGTAGTGGGAGCGAAAGTGCTGCAGCCCACACTGCTGTTTTCTGTACAATCACACACAAATTTCTATTTTAACTAATAAAAATTCATTACTCCTGTTACTTTTTTAGTATCTGTTATTTTTTTACAAATCATGTATTTCTCATATAAATGTAAGTGGCATACTTAGCTGAAGTAAAACAGACCCTTACATTGTTTTTAAATAACAAATACATTTTTAACAATATATGTATTAATCTAAATTCCAATTTCAAAAATATAGTCCTCTAATGTATCTATATAAATATTAAAAATGAGATCATCTCTTAGATAATTAATCATAAATATTCAAGATCAAAATTTACAACTGTATGAAGATATGAGGACAATATGGATGTTTTACTTATGAAAAAGTTCAAGCAAATCAAATTTTTAAACACATTTTTCCTAAAAGTATGGTTAGGCCAGTCCAAAAACCATGCTGCCGTAATTACAATAATTAGATATTCTCAAAAGGGGGATACAACACAAAAATGACAAAAGATGGAGGAAGAAAGGCACACATGAAGGATCAAAAATCTCCAAGAAGTTAAATTACATATCAGATGTTCAATTAAGCGTGTTGCTACTTGTAAGCTAATAATAACAAAAATTCAAATTGGATAAATTTGGGACCATTAACTGAACTATAAAATGTATTTGAAAGTGCTTTGCAAGATTGTGGCAAAGCACTTTCAAATACATATAAAATGAAAAGTTTATATTTAATAATACAAAGGTTTTTCAAACAAAACTTACATCTAGAGGAATCGCCTTTGTAGATAATAAAGTCGACAGTAGTATAAAACCTAATTGCAACATTTTCTTTATTTGACTTCACATGATGGTTCAAAACGTATTTATACCACTGCGTGACATAATTTTTCCATACAGGGGTACTTTACAACCTATTAATGTCATTCAACACTTCTTTATCTTTGTCCTATATTCTGTTTATAGCAGTTATTTTTTTCTTCCTAGTCATAAATATAGATAGTTAAGTATAATTCTTATGGAAGAAAAATTAATGGAGCTTTTTGTGATTTTAATAATTTTATTTAACAATAATAATATACAAAAATAAACAAACAATTAATAGGCAAACTGACTAAATTCTAAACAAAACACGGGTAATCTAAAGACCACGTTACATTTAAGTTAATTCAGACATATTTTCCTCTCACAGGCAGATGCCACAAACACTTATCTGTTGACACGAAAATATATCGGTAGAATGAATTATCATGATGACTAAAAGGAGAGTTTCAACCAATATAAATGGTTGATGGGCTTCATTTCAAACGTTATTGGAAAATTAAAAGATAGGAACATTACAGAATTTAATTTATGTTCAGAATATTCACATTTGTAAGTGAAAATAAAATGCCTTTTTTAATAAAAAATAAAGAAAAAAGCTTTAGCTCTCAACCAAGATTAGTTGGTGAGCCAAAGGGAACTTGTGCAACTCACAAACATTTTATTTTTCTGTTTAACCATAAATATTACATATAAAACACTTAGTTATATCGCAAGATGATTTTGAGATTATTCATACATTCATAAATATTTGATATGTATGAGGTTAAAGGGACAAATTTCAAAATAGTTCCGCAGGAGTTCACCTTTTGAGATGTGAACTCATCATGGTATGATTTATATAAACCAAAACAACACAACCGAATATATTATTCACACTTTCATTCAAGTTAATGAATATTAGTATATTAGGAACTTTAAATTATATTAAATAGGATGTAATAACTTATGACTCGAGATTCATGATACTTAAAACTTAAAGAGGAAAAAAGAAATGTAAATGCAAGGAAAAAAGAAATGTAATATTTTAATTTTACAATGTCTAAGAAGTACGAATACTATTAAATAGATTATTCTGAATAACATTAATCACTATCATTTGACCACCCAACTCCGATGCAGGTGTACTGCCAGGTACTTGAAGAAGATATCCATATGCAACAAAGATTGAGGGCAAAACAGCAGATAATAATATCAGGTCTAAAGATGCAGTAGTCAACCGAAAATAACGATAAATAATTTGATTGATTAGAAGAGGGAATGATTGACCAAGGCCGGGAATCGAAACCAGGTCCTCTGCATCTCCGTTACAACACTCTTACAACTGAGCTAACCGTGGGGTCAATCGCAGCCCTCACCTCATTGCAGCATAGTGACTGGGGGCTATCCATAATTAATTTAATTATTTCAAAAATGCAGAGGACCTGGGTTCGATTCCCGGCCATAGTCTATCTTGTCTCTTCTAATAAAATCATTTAAAAATTATTAATTATTTAATTAATCGTTTAATTATTTAAAATAATTAATTGTTTAAACAATGAAAATAATGATTAATCAAAAAACTAAAATTAAAAAATTAATTATTTTCAAAAATCATTCTATGCAGTTCAGAAGTCTTCGATAAAAAATTTCCAAAGTTTAACAATTATTCAAGGGTTAATAATAATTAACTAATAGCTCACAAAATAGTAAACAATAAAAAATACTTTATTTATTTGTATTTAATCCTAACATTCATTATGATGCTTTTGCTGCTGCCTCATCATCACTATCGCTTTCATAAGCATCTTTTACAAATTCATCAGCGAGGTAAGGCTCAAGATCAATTTTTAGCCTTTCTACTGATGGTGCAGAAGTCAACAAAACTCTGTAAAGATAAAATAACTAAATAATCTCGGTTTAACCAAAGTATACAGTAAAAAAAAATTAAATAAATTCATAAAGACCTGGTAATAAAAGGCCCTGATCTTTTAGGTCTCATAACATTAATATCTTCAAGTAAACATTTGAAATTTTCTTCTAAATGTCTAGTTTCCATATTTAACTGAAAAGTAAAGAATTATATTATTAACAAAATATCGAAAAGACTCACATGTAGGCCTTGTTTTCCTAAACTAAAACAAGGTAAGCTTAACTTTTTTTGCTTAAGTACTTTTCAATTTCGTTTTTTCATCTAAAATTGTTGGGTTTTTGTTTTGAAAATGAGGCAGTTTTTGAAAGTTTTTTTTTAATGGAAACATGTCTATACATTATTTTTTTTATCAATTACACTAATAGATATCTAAATATTGAGGGTGTATAAGAAATGGGACATGACCCTCAATCCCTTAATTAAAAAAACAACAAAAATTAAAATAAAGTAGTAAATTGTAATAAAAATAGATTAATATGAACAGGAATTGGTTTGGGGTGCAGTCAAAATAATAAGTACAAATATGTGATATTTACATATATTATTCTAGCCAACGTTTGCCAATTTTTTAGACGTGCCAAATTTTAGGTCATCATCAGGGCTAAATCAGAAAAAAAACAAAAAACAACCAATCAGATAATTTATATAACCAGATACAAATGTGTGTGAAACATTAAACAAAATTAAACAAGTTAGATGAAATAAACATAAACATATTTTTTTAGAATTTAAAAAAAGCTCTTAAAGTAAGGCCATAATGAAAGTAATAAATGAAAACGAGGCAAAACTTAAAATAGGATATCTGAGGTAATGTAGAGAAATATATAAAACATAGGTGAACATATAATGAGGTTACAATGGTCTGTAGTAACGAAGCCTAAGTAAATAAGGTGAAATGTAGTACACAAAATACAAAGCGGTGTGTAAATCGAAAATTTAAAAAAGATAAACAAGATGGATATATAAAAATATAATGATACAAAATAAGTTACTGAATGAATGGTAAAGGATTTTTGGATACATTATGATTAAAGAATAATTATAAGATTTATGTATTGAAAGTGTGTTACACTAGAAGGATGGATGATTATTAAATTGAATATGACAGCTATGTAGTAGGGTGTGGGACTAAAAGTATTTAAAGTGATATCAATTAAAGATTCTATATTATATGCTACTAATTACTATGATATAAATTGTTTGACAATATGACAATGGGTGATGGAAACTTATGATAAGTATGGGAAAAAATAAATAGAAAATAGAAAAATTGTCACAGACCTTTTCTCACTGCAGTTGGAAGCTGAGTGACGAAGGTTGGGGGTAAGGAAGGGGGTTTGTTTACCTGATCGCAGCGCGATCTGCAACGGTATTTGTCAAAATTCTAAGTTATGTGAAATATGTAGTTGCAATGAATTGAGGAGATAAGTAGATGGTTTAAAAGATAACATACGGTATGGTAATAGGGAAAGCCAATAGAGAAAATAATTGAATGTATATACTTATTATTACTAAAAACTGGGTGAATGAAAATATGTATAAAATAACTTGTTGTGCATAAACATGACAAGTAGGTCGTTGGCATTAATTCCGTATTAGTTATTAATAGCATTATTAGTTCCTAATAATTAAATTCAACAAACTCCACGAAACATCTCAAAAAACTCTCCTCTTTTTTGGTGGGGGAATATCGGATAGAGATCATATGAAAGGAAAAAAATGGAAATTGGGTGGGTGGGTTATGGATGTTTTAATAAACTGAATATTTGGGAATATGCTTGGGATAAGTTTTGTTTGTCGGTCTTGAGGTTAACGGGATTTGGATCTAATTGGATGAAGACACTTTCAGTAATGAGGCGTTTTTTATGGTTGGGAACAGTTGCTAGGATGGAAGATTTTTGAAAGCGAATGAATTTTTAAGGGTTAAAGAATGTTCAGCAAATTTTGACGCCGTTATGTTTTTTGTGGAAATGGAATATTTGTGTTGGGTGATACGGTCTTTGAGGAGATTTTTAGTTTCACCTATGTAAGAGGAGCTGCAATTCGGGAAATTACAAGGTATATGATAAGCAACTTGTGAGCGATGTGTAGGAGGAATAGGGTCTTTCACAGGAGTATATACATTGGAAAGTTTGTTGAGAGGTTTGAAGGCGAGGCGTAAGTATGGATTTTTTGAGCGTAAAGATTTTTGAATGTCGTCAGAAAGTGTGGGGATGTATGGTAAAGATCTATATATGGAGGACGTATTGGGTTGAGGAGAAACATTGGTGGTGTTCGGATTTGAGGATAGATGATTTTTGTGATCATTTATAAGTTTTTTTATAAGGTGAGGGGGGAAATTGTTGGCTAAAAGGATGGTTTTGATGCGGTTGATATTATTTTCAAGGAAATTGGGATCAGAAAGAGGAAGACTTCGGTTGACTAAATTCTTGGCTACATTTATTTTTTGGTGATATGGATGTTGGGAGTGAAAATTTAAAAGTCGGCCTGAGTATGTTGTTTATCTTTTTTAAATTTTTGATTTACACACCGCTTTGTATTTTGTGTACTACATTTCATCTTATTTACTTAGGCTTCGTTACTACAGACCATTGTAGCCTCATTATATGTTCACCTATGTTTTATATATTTCTCTACATTACCTCAGATATCCTATTTTAAGTTTTGTCTCGTTTTCATTTATTACTTTCATTATGGCCTTACTGTAAGAGCTTTTTTTAAATTCTAAAAAAATATGTTTATGTTTATTTTATCTAACTTTTTTAATTTTTTTTTAATGTTTTACACACATTCTTATCTGTTTATATAAATTATCTGATGGTTGTTTTTTCTCATTTAGACCTGATGATGACCTAAAATTTGGGTCGAAACTTTGGCTAGAATTAAAATATGTAAATATCACATATTTGTACTTATTATTTTGACCCCACCCCCAATTCCTGTTCATTATATTTACAGTCAACTATCTTCCACCAAAATAGATTAATAATTTTTTATTGCATTACCCAACTCTGAATGGTGAGATCTACAAGTATATAAAACTAAATGCTATAACATTTGAGTATTCATTTCATTTTTAAACCTAATTGCATAGGTATTAATGATTTGATTTTATTGTTTGTTTTTAAATGCCACATTAGTGCCAGAAAAAAATAAAAAATGTTATATACGTACATTTAAGTATCAATAAATAAAATTTATAAAACAAAATACTTATTTTCTGAATATCTAAAAAATATATTGTTATACTAATGGATGGACTAGGATGAAATTCTCGTATTACAAAAAAAAAAATCTTTTCACACTTTTTTGCTTTATATGATGGATAAGCTTAAATATAATAATAAAAAAAAAAAAAACTGTATTTAGGTATAACAAAGCAAATATGTAGATCTTATTATCAAACTCTTTCTAATAGAATAAAAAAAATTTCAAGTGAAACAAGTGGTAAGTGAAAGTTGTATAATGCGTGCACAGCACTAGATTTTTTTTTTTAAATATGAGGGTTTCACTCTAGAACATCAATATAGTGTAACAATATATTTTTTTTAATTAAGGAATATATTTTGTTTTATAAATTTTATCCAACAGTGCCTACATATACCTAAGGGTATTTATGGTTACTTCATAACATAATAGAATGTATATGTTTATATTTTTTATGATTTATTATAAAAATTTTTTATAAGGAGCGATGGACGGAAGAGTCATTCTTGCTCGGATAATCGCATATGGTTACGTTAGTGTTAAAAGTATCATTACAAGTTGATACTTTTTGTAACCTTCTTGATTGTTTAAGTTTAAATTGTTTGTGTAGTATTGTAAATTATTGTTTTTGTTTAATAAAAATTGTTAAAACAACATAAGTGTTACACTATATACACTATTTTCAGGAAAAATATTAAAATGAGGCTTTTTTTGAAAAGGCTGATTCTATAGATAAGAGCCAATTTACTAACAAAGGGAGGAAATAGCTGATGGTTCAGCGTTTCCGATCAAACTTCTTAGGTTGATTCAAGACCAAAAAATATCAGACCCATGTATTTTTAAAAAAAAATGTTCTGCCTTTGTTCTGAATGAATGTCTGTGTCATAAGATATAAATTGACTTATTTGATATATAATGATATTAAATCAAACAATGAAACAAATCCTCAATCAAATTAATTAACAAACAAATTAAATCAAATGAAACATATCGGTTGATTTTTAATAACCCAGACATTCTGAGGGAAGACAGAAAAAAAGATTTAAACAATTATATAAAATAATTTTTTACCGCAGTTCTTGGGGAAATTAGGTTGGAATCCTTGGATATTGGTAAAATATTTTTTGACTTCAAATCAACAAAAAAAGTAAAAGAACAGCTTATAGGAAAGCTAACAAGACAAACAATGAGGCGGCCAGCCAGATTTATACCGAATCCATGATCAAAGTGGTGAGGTGGCCCTGCAACACGTGTGAGACAGCTAACAATCTTGTTAGATGGGCGTCACCGCCGGGAGGGACGCATTCCCCCAATATTTTGGCGGGAGGGGACTGTTCCAATGTAAATAATTAAAGGAAAATACGATAATACAAATTTATTGGAGTGAAGCAAATCAAATTTAATACAATATAAATTTAAAATATTAGTTAATTATAGCATACTCTTTTGACTGATTACACCCAATTTCTCTATCTGATTCTTTATTTTCACAAATTGGCGTTGTGTCAATTTTTATAAGCATCATCAGCATATTATATATTTGATGAATTATATAATTTTCATAAAGAAGGAAATTTGTTGACCGTAGAAGAATATGAGATGGAAATGGTTGGGGGTGCGGTCAAATGAAAACACTATTTGTGAAATAACATATATATTGTGCCGACGTTTCGACCCGATATTCAGGTCTTCTTCAGGGCTAAATATAAAACAAGGTAGAAACCAATAAATATGAAGAAAAGAAAAATTAATAAATAAATAAAATAATGAGTAATATATGTATCTATATGCATGAAAAAATGAAAATGAGTTAATAATTGCATAATAGAATAATATAATTTTTTTTTTTTTGTGTGCAATATATAACAAAAGAATATGAATAAAATTTTAGGATTTTAAGTAATACAATTGTCAAATATGGAAAGCTATACAAATCAAAAATATGTCTATAATATACTAAAGAATAACAATATTAAATGGGATACGGAATAGATGTAACAAGGAAGCGGAAGGAATATGTGCGAAGTGAAAATAGAAAAAGATTGGTAAAAGTCTAAAGATATATTTAGCATATAATAGAAAAGGAGATAGTAATAAAAATAGAAAAAGAGATGGGTAGAAGTCTAAAAATATATGTAACAAGAAATAAAACGTACCTGTCTAGTTCACTTCACTCATATATCTTTAGACTTTTACCCATCTTTTTCTATTTTCCTTTCACACATATTCCTTCCGCTTCCTCGTTACATCTATTCCGTATCCCATTTAATATTGTTATTCTTTAGTATATTATAGACATATTTTTGATTTGTATAGCTTTCCATATTTGACAATTGTATTACTTAAAATCCAAAAATTTTATTCATATTCTTTTGTTAAATATCTAATTCCACAAAAAAAAAAATTTATATTATTCTATTATGCAATTATTAACTCATTTTCATTTTTTCATGCATATATATGTATATAGATACATATATTACTCATTATTTTATTTATTTATTAATTTTTCTTTTCTTCATATTTATTGGTTGCTATCTTGTTTTATATTTAGCCCTGAAGACGTGAATATCGGGTCGAAACGTCGGCACAATATATATGTTATTTCACAAATAGTGTTTACATTTGACCGCACCCCCAACCATTTCCATCTCATATATAATTTTCATTTCAGTTTGAACTAAATTGTTTTTGAATTCTGTAACAAAGTTGGATTTATGGAATTGGTCTCTATTTCTTTTTCAAACCAAGCAGCTTCATCCTACTTGTGCAATGAAATTAGTAGGATCAGTATCAGAAAGATAACTTGGATAACATTCAATCAAGAAATTTGAAGCCTTAGCAACTACCTATATTTTAACTCAGACATAAATTGACATGTTTTAAGTGACTATAAATACCTTTAAAATACATCGTTGGAGGAAGAATTGAATGTCCCAACCATCCCTATTTAGAGGAATATTGAGCCCCCAATAATTTGGTACTGGTGACGCCCATGTCTTGTTCTACAAACACTACTTAAAAACTTATGGCATTTGCTGAGTAATTTTTGGGGCAAAATAGAAAATATCTTGAATACCTCAAATAAAATAATATAAAGCCATGAAATCAATTAAAATAAAAAAAATCTGCCTATAACTGAAAAACAATAGAGTACAAAAAATAGTAACTGCCATCATTGATTTTAGAATAGTTTACCGTGTAATTTTGAAAGAAAGAATTTTTATTCTGAGACATCTTGTCCCCTAAGAATAACAATATATGTACAGATCCAGAGTCCTTTATCTGGCTAGTTTAGAACAAAGTTGGTTTAGAAATTAAAGAACTAAAATAAAAGAAAGCAAGCCTCATGAAATAAAACAAACAGCAAAAAAGAGATAAGAATATAAGTTGATTGGTTTCCAACCATTTGAACGTAAAGCAATAAAAGAAAAACAAAATTTTATATCCACAAACACAGATAAGTATAACAGATTTCACTATTTTACATAGTTGCGGTAGTTTGAAGATTAAGGAGATGGAGAAATAATTGGATTTTAAAAAAATTGAGGGATGAATTTTTACGGATGGAAACGGGTAAGGAGTTCCAAAAGGAGAAACTACGGATGATAAATGATTTTGTAAAGGAGGCAGTTCGGTAGGAAGGGATATATTGGTTTAAGGTTTAGGATCTGGTATTTAGAGAATGTATGGAGGAACATGGTGTAAATAAATTCAGGATATACGGAGGCTTCTTAATTCTGAACGTTCGGAAGAGATATAAACCAAGGAAATATTGCCGCCGAAAAACTGGGTAGAGCCACTTCAATTCAGTATAGCAGCTTGAGACGTGGGAGCGCCTGGGGACACCGAAGATGAATCTAATGAAGCAATTCATCAGCCTCTTCAACCTCGTCTCGTGTAAGCCAGGCAGTCCCCCGTATACAAGGCAACCATAATCGAAATTAGGAAATATAAGAGAGGAGACAAGGAGCTGGCGGGTTTTAGAGGGCATGCAATCACGGGATCTTCGGAACTGTTTGAGGATAGCGATGGATTTTCTAGTGATTTAGGAAATATGGTTATTACACGACAAGTGCTGGTCAAAGATCACTCCAAGATTTCTGACATAGAAATGGAAATGGATAGGTTGTCCTTTGAGGTAGAGTAAGGGGTAGTAAGGAAGGGAATTAAGGAGATGCTTGGAACCGATCAGGATGGCCTTGGTTTTTTTCTCCGTTCAATCTCAATTCATTGTTTTCTGCCCAGGCGTTTATGCTATCTATGTCTTTCTATAATTTTTGAATTGCCTCTAGCATCTCGGTATGACGGAAGGATAGGTAAATTTGGAGGTCGTCAGCGTATAAGTGGTGTTGTCAATTTGCTAAATGAATTAACAGGGCAAAATACAAAAATATATAATGAAACTTACTTTTTTAACAGCCCTCATGTCTAGCTCAATGAAAGCATGAAGAGGGGCATCAGGTAAATTATATATCTGAGGATGATGAGATTCTACTGCTTTTTAAATTGTATAGTAATATTCTAAAGAATGAAATGTGATATAATGAAACTTCATACAATAAAACAATCAACAGTTCACCAATTCTAATCAGATTTGTTATGCCAAGATGTAAAAGATGATTCAATGATGTAAGTAAGAGGTACAGAAACTTAAATTTGTATTTTTTAGGTTTTGCGGTCCACCACAAATGTAGCTGAAAAATAATAATACTAACATTTCCAATCGGTGCATCAACAAAGCCATAATCTGGTTCGCCAGCATCTTGAAGAGCAGTATATTGAATTCCTTTGCGAAAAGTAGTAACCATTTCTCTAATATTGGTTCCAAGAGTACCTAACCAAATATAAAATGAAAATAAGCAAAAAAAATATTTAAATAATCTTTGATAATAATAGAAAACTTTTTTAAAATATACCTGACTTAATGTTGGGAAATTTTTTCTTCATGAGACCTCTTAAACTTACCAACTCAGGTAAAATATTTGGATGAGCTAATATGTGTTGAAAATCTGGTAGTACGATGTCACCTTTCTGAATAGAAAAATATTTAAGACTCAATATCACTAACAGTCCTTAATACTATAAATAATGCATTTTTTTAAGCCAAACCTCAATCTTCTTAATAATATCAATATCACCAATAAGTGTGGCACCAGCACTCTCAGCTTCAGCACGAATCTCAGGTGTTTTGCAAAATACTAATGTGGATCTATCCTCTCCAAGATCAAAGAGGTGAGGTGTTTTTGCAACACGTGTGAAAGAGCTCACAAACTTGTTCTATAAACATCACTTTAGAAGTCACAGAATTCGCTAAATAAATTAACAGGGCAAAATACAAAAATATATAATGAAACTTACTTTTTTAACAGCCCTCATGTTTAGCTCAATGAAAGCATGAAGAGGGGCATCAGGTAAATTATATATCTGAGGATGATGAGTTTCTCGATGAGATTCTACTGCTTCATTAAAATTATAAACCCTCCACTTATAAAACTTTTGGATCCACACATCATCAACTGGCCAACTCCGCATATCATCACTTATTCTCTTTGAAATAAAAGGCCCTTTTGATCTGTGAAAACAAATCAATTTTCTTTTGAACTTATTGTTTTAAGTGTAAAAGAATATCTGAATCTAAATACTAAGATTACATTATATTTGAGTCTTTTTGAACAGTGGTCCACAAATCTATTTTATCCATAAGCATTAAATCCAATAATAATTTAATCTTTGGAAATACTCACATCATTACAAACTAATAACCACATTTAAAATACAACAAAAATACTTGCCCCTTATCTCGAAGATTGTGCGGAATAAACCCAACCTTCTTTACCTCAACTTTTACTTTTTTTTTTCTCATTTTCTCTCTTGTGCCTTTCCTTGCAGCATAGTGGCATACAAGAATAGAATTGTTGGCGAGCACTGAACCAATGTTTTTGACACAGTTCAAGCGTAAAAAACAATTCATTTTTTAACTTAAAAAACAAGACTTTAAGCTTCCTTAAGATAATAAATATACATTAACAATAAAATTCTACCTCCAAATGAACCTCCTAATCAGAACAGGAGGTGTTATGGTAAGGTTATCATTGTTTATCAGTCGGCTAACGCTGTTACATTCTGGTAATAGGTTCCCTAGTTCCTGATACCAATAAAAAAAAAAAAAAATCTGGTGCGTGCGCGCAACACACAACTTTCACTTACCAACTTACTTAGATAAGAAATTGACGTGTTTTGTTAAATATCATTTCTTAAAGTCACACATTTTTCTACATTCATATCTTATTTTTATTAATCGTTAAAGCCGTTTTTGAGTAAACAAAAAAACCCGTGAAAATGATACAAAATTTATTAAGTAAAGTCCCCCCTTCGGTTGATCAATTTAGATGAAATGTTGGCTATCACATATTTGGCATATACATACATCAAATACCCAGTTTGGTCACAATCGTGAAAGCCGTTTTTGAGTAAATAAAAAAAACACGTAAAAATGATACAAAATTTATTAAATAAAGTGCCCCCTGCGGTTAATCAATTTTGATGAAATTTTTACAGCCATATCTCGGGCATATAAATAGATCAAATACTAAGTTTAATCAAAATCGTTAGAGCCGTTTTTGAGAAAATCAAAAAAACACGTGAAAATATTACAAAATTTATTAAGTAAAGTCCCCCCTCCGGTTAATCAATTTTGATGAAATTTTTACAGTCATATCTCGGGCATATAAATAGATGAAATACTCAGTTTAATCAAAATCGTTAGAGCCGTTTTTGAGAAAATCGAAAAAACACGTGAAAATGTTACAAAATTTATTAAGTAAAGTCCCCCCTCCGGTTAATCAATTTTGATGAAATTTTTACAGTCATATCTCGGGCATATAAATAGATGAAATACTCAGTTTAATCAAAATCGTTAGAGCCATTTTTGAGAAAATCGAAAAAAACGTAAAAAGTTTTTAAGTAAAGTACCCCCTCCCTTTAAGTAATTTTGATGAAATTTATGCTGTCACATCGCGGGCATATACCTACACTAAATACCCAATTTCAGGATCGCACGGTTTATAGTTTTTGAGCTAGTCTGTTCACATACACACACACACAGACACACACACACAGACCATTTCGCGGGACTTGGTCATTTCGACTCAGGGGACCCCAAAACGTGTATTTCCGTTGAAAACCGGAAGTCGAATTTTTTCACGATCGCAATACTTCCACTTACTATATATTTCATATATAGGTAAGTGAAAGTAAAAAATCTGGTGCGTGCGCGCAACACACAACTTTCACTTACCAACTTACTTAGATTAGAAATTGACGTGTTTTGCTAAATATCATTTCCCAAAGTCACACATTTTTCTACATACATTCATATCTTATTTTTGTTAATCGTTAAAGCCGTTTTTGAGTAAATAAAAAAACCCCGTGAAAATGATACAAAATTTATTAAGTAAAGTCCCCCCTCCCGTTGATCAATTTTGATGAAATTTTTACAGTCATATCTCGGGCATATAAATACATTAAATACCAAGTTTGATCAAAATCGTTACAACCGTTTTTGAGTAAATAAAAAAAACACGTGAAAATGATACAAAATTTATTAAGTAAAGTCCCCCCTCCGGTTGATCAATTGTGATGAAATGTTGGTTATCACATCTTTGGCATATACATACATCAAATACCAAGTTTGATCACAATCGTTAAAGCCGTTTTTGAGTAAACAAAAAAAAACAGGTAAAAATGATACAAAATTTATTCAGTAAAGTCCCCCCTCCGGTTAATCAATATTGATGAAATTTTTACAGTCATATCTCGGGCATATGAATAGATCAAATACTCAGTTTAATCAAAATCGTTAGAGCCGTTTTTGAGAAAATCTAAAAAAACATAAAAAGTTGTTAAATAAAGTACCCCCTCCCTTTGAGCAATTTTGATGAATTTTTTGCTGTCACATCGCGGGCATATACATACACTAAATACCCAGTTTCAGGTTCCCACGGTTTATAGTTTTTGAGCTAGTCTGTTCACACACACACACACACACACAGACACACAGACACACACACACACACACACACACAGACCATTTCGCGGGACTTGGTCATTTCGACTCAGGGGGCCCCAAAACGTGTATTTCCGTTGAAAACCGGAAGTCGAAATTTTTCACGATCGCAATACTTCCACTTACTATATATTTCATATATAGGTAAGTGAAAGTAAAAAAGGCTGTGAAATAACAACTATTTGGTAGTGCCCCAATCCAGTTTGTCACGTATAATAAAAATCTGGTGCGTGCGCGCAACACACAACTTTCACTTACCAACTTACTTAGATTAGAAATTAATGCGTTTTGTTAATTGCCACTTCTCAAATGAACAGAACGGCTTTAATTATGAACAATGGTCTGTCATTAAAGGCTTACTCCGCATGCGTGGGCTCAACGAGTTTTATTAGTTGACTGAATATTTTTCTTTTTTTCTCCTTTTTATGTTTTCTTTATTTTTATCATATCTCATATTTATCCATTTCTTATTTTTAGGCGTAACGAGAGACAGTTAATTTCTCCAAATAAACAAAAACAAAGGTACTTTATAGGAAACAAACAAACAAAAAAGGCCCCCCCCCCCCAAAAAAAAGCCCCCTCAGAACATTTTAGTAATGATTAAGTTTACCTTAATATTAAAGAACACCTAATTTTCATTAAACATGACGAATTTGATAAAAATCGTTAAAGCCGTTTTTGAGATCATCGAAAAAAAGGTAAAAATTGGAAAAAAAAAGTTCTGAAATAAAGTGCCCCCTCCGTTTGACCAATTTTGATGAAATGTTGGCTATCACATCTTTGGCATATACATACATAAAATACCCAGTTTGATCAAAATCGTTGAAGCCTTTTTTGAGTAAATAAAAAAACAGGTGATGATCAATTTTGATGTAATGTTGGCTATCGCATCTTTAGCATATACATACATACATCCCATATACATATATGTATATACATATGCAGTAATGTATAATAATAAACAATAATGTATGTATACATATGCATGCATATACTTTTTGAGTAAAGTCCCCCCTCCGGTTGATCAATTTTGATGAAATTTTTACAGTCATATCTCGGGCACATAAATAGATCAAATACTCAGTTTAATCAAAATCGTTAGAGCCGTTTTTGAGGAAATCGAAAAAAAACTTAAAAAGTTAATAAATAAAGTACGCCCCCTTGCAATTTTGATGAAATTTTCGCTGTCACATCGCGGGCATATACATACACTAAATACCCAATTTGAGGTTCGCACGGATTATAGTTTTTGAGCTAGTCTGTTCACACACAGACCATTTCGCGGGACTTGGTTAGTTGGACTCAGGGGACCCCAAAACGTGTATTTCCGTTGAAAACCGGAAGTCGAAATTTTTCACGATCGCAATACTTCCACCAACTATATATTTCATATATAGGTAAGTGAAAGTAAAAATGGATAACAGTTTTTAAGCTTAATTGCATATTACAGGGGCGGTCCCTGAAAAAATATTTCAGTGCAGGAACGGACAATAAAAAGAAAAAGAAGACATATAAAAAGCGTGGAAATAATGGACCCTAAATTCTAAAACCCTAGAAAATTTGTTACAAAATAGATGCTTCAATTTATTTCATTTTAATGTTTTTCTTCTCCGAATTTCGAGGGGATAAACCCCCTATTGATCCTCTCCTGGCACATAATTATCAAAACAACTAAAAAATTTATCATTATTTATATCCACAAAAGAATACACCGAATAACTTTCCCAAGTTTAGAAATAAATAGCATCATTGATTATTTCGTGAAATCGTGACATAAGACAGTAATTTGCCGTCATTAAATATAAGAGCTCTAGATGACCCGGAAAAGAGAGTCTCCTACACTGTTCATGTGTATTCTTGTAAAAATTGGGTTTTGACCCGTATATTGTAAAAAAAAATAAATAAAATAAAATAAATAAATACACCGAAAAAGAAGGAAGATTAGAAGCTTTGAGTCTTGAGGGTGATGTTGAACAGCAATAGTGTCGATTAAAAACCACTATTCAGGAAACACCTATAGAGTTTGCGGCATGCGCAAAGTATAAAGCAAGCAAAAGCGCACAGAGTGGTGGAACGAAGAAGAACGCAGTGCTGTTCAATTAAAGAAGAAAGCAAGGTGAGCCTATCTTCAAGATAAACACTTGAAAAGCTTAACCAATATCACTTGGCGAGAAATCAATGCAAAGGAGTGGTCAGTCAAGCAAAAAAGACATCTTGGGAAATGTTTGGAAAATTTCTTGATGAAGACCACCGTGAGAGTATAAAGAAATTCTAGAGTAAAGTGAAACAGTTGCGGGGGAAAAGAAGTAAGCCAGCAAGAAATGTAAAGGACTCTATTGGAAACATCATCACTGATGAAGTAAAAATTCTTGAGAGGCCCACTTGGTGAGTCGTAGCCTGCACCAATAAGGATTTACAGTCCTCTCTATTGCGTGCCACTCCCTTCGAATTTCTTAGACCAAGCAGCTTTCTGGAGTCGGCAGCCGCTCAATCCTCCCAGCGAAGCTTGGGACGTCCTGCTCGCCTTGCTCCATATACTTGTTCCGACATAATTTTTATAGGAATCTAGCCCTGGTTCATCGATATGACATGCCCAGCCCAGCGGAGTCGTGCAAATTTGATGTACGTGACGATATTGACATCTTTATACGTACCACTTAGTTCCGCAATTGTTCTTCTCCTCCAGGATCCCTGCTCTTGTAGATTCTAGTTTCAGATGCTTTAGACAATACGCTGCTCTTTATGTACTTTTGGAGTGCAAAGTATGTGCGGTTCGCGGAAAGAATGCGCCGCTCTATTTCTTCTTGTATATTATTTTGGTGGTTCAATTTGGATCCTAAGTAGATAAATGACTTTACCCTTTAGATTCGGCGTGAACCTATCGTAACATATGTTTCTGCACCTTCCTTCGGAGGTTGGGTGCTCATATATTTCGTTTTATCGAAATTTATCCTTAGTCCCAGGCATCTCGCTGAGTTTTCTAGTGCCTCAAAAGCCTCCTTTTCAGCGTTGAGGGATCTTCTTGCCATGTCCAGGTCATCCGCAAATCCTAAAACTTGAGTTGATTTGTTTATTAACCTTCCTTCTGTCTGGATCCCGGAGTCTCTAATTACTTTTTCAAGAGAAAAGATGAATACGAGACAGGCAAGGCCATCCCCCTGTCTAACTCCCGATTCAATTCTAAAACCTCTCGACAGTTTTCCAGATTTCTTTACAAAGCATGTATTATCTTCCATCGTCATTTTCACTAAACGAACCAATCTAGGAGGGATCTTTAATTCTAGCATTGCCTTGTAAGCTTCTTCTCTGTTCACAGAGACGTTTGCTTGTTTAAAATCTATGAACAGATAATGTGTTGCGATCTTCCTTTGCGAAATCCACACTGATATTTCCCTAATTCACGATCAGCGTATGGAAGGAGTCTTCTAAATAGGATAACAGATAGGATTTTGAATCCACATGGAAGGAGAGATATGCCCATACAGTTACTGCATGCTAATAAGTCACCTTTCTTTTGTATGGGACAGGCTATAGTTTTTTCCCACTCGCTAGGTAGTTTCTCTTCCCTCCATATGTCCATTCGAAGTTCCTGAAGAAACTTTATCATTTCATGCCCGCAGTTCTTAAACAGCTCTGCTGGAATATTGTCGGTTCCTGGGGACTTATTGGTTTTTAGCTTGTCTATTGCATCTCTTATTTCCTCTTCATCAGGAGGTTCAACAGAATCTTCAGTGCCCATTTCTCCCAAGTTAAATGTAGAACCTATAGTTTCTTGTTCTCGGTCTCTTCTCATCATTTCCTGAAAATAATCAGTCCATCGATCCATAACTGCTCCTTCCTCTGTTATTAAAGAGCCATCTCCATTCCTCCAGGCTTGATTTTGAGGTTTATAAGTTCTGCGCTCCTCATTGATCTTCTGAAAAAAAAAATGGGACAGGTCATGGTCCAAATCTGCTGAATGCCGACGATATCTTACTAATAGCAGATAGGAAAAAATAAACTGCAGCTAGCTCTTGTGGAATGGCAATAAATACCTCCGAGAGTAATGTCTTTGTGCTATCGAGAGAGGATCAAGAGGACGTCCAGCTTATTTGTAATGGAGAAGTACTTGAGGTTATACAGGATTTACCTATTTGGGGACAATCATTAGCAAAATGGGGAAGATTGACCCAGAAATAGCAGATAGGATATCCCAAGCTGCCAGATCTATTATCATATATGCAACAGCATAGTTGGGCATAGAGATGCTAATAAGAAAACTAAAAAGCACATATACAAGTCTGTACATCTCCCAACTCTCGCCTATGAAGCGAAAGCTGGGTTATGCTGGACAAGCAAGCCAGTCGAATGAGAAGTGCTGGAATGAAATTCCTGAGGAGAGCCGCTATAAAGACCAGGAGGGACCGTATCAGGAATGAACGGATAAGCGAGGAGCAAAAAACCTTACTGGGAAACCGACGGTTAATGTTGTTTGGCCACGTTTGTCGAATGGAGGATGAGAGAAATCCAAGGAAAGCAATGGAAACCCTCTGAGAGGAGGCCGCGAGGCCGTCCAAGAATTTCCTACCAGGAATATATACAGTGGATAGGAGGGAAGAGAGGCTAAACCCTCCAAGAAATGATGCAGCTAAGTAGGCACCGGGAGGCATGGCTGCGTTGGATTGAGGATCCTCCTCGACGCTAAGTGGCATCAAGAGGTAGACAAACAAGAAGAAGAAGAATTAGACTGGAACGACGCACATGGGGACGTAGAGTTTCCTACCTACCACACGAATTGAAAAAACTGCTCTGCGTCGCCAGTGTCTCAATGTGCGCCTTACCTAAATAGTACAAAGATGTTTGAAAGGAAAAACTCGTATAACAGCATATTATCATCTTATATCTTACCAATTCACCATTATATCTATACCATTATCTTACCAATTTACCAATCTTATCAATTATTTTTTAATGAGCAAGTGAACAGAATCAAATGATTTCTTCCAATGTATTTCTCTACTGACCAACTGACCAATAGGTACTCTTCATTTAATCCAGTGTAAAAACAAATTCTGGAGGGATCGGGGACTGATGATTGAAGGATGTTTTTGGGTTACTGGTATTGCTACAAAGAAAACTGAATAATTTTATTAGTTTTCTAACCGGTTTCGCATAATTCGCTAACATAATTCAGATTAAGGTACATAATTAATATTCTTTAAATAACTAATGTCGGGAAGGGCGGGCCCCTTCGGCTCACTATTTTCGGTTTCAAACTACGGATCAAATAATCCATTCTCTCTACCGTAAACGAGGATAAGATCAGAAATATAATTATACAGTTTATGGAGTTGAACTGTTTAACTTTTTTATCCAAAGTTTTGGCCTTTCTTCAAGGTTTTGCCTACAACTTGAAGACAATACATCACCTGGGTAATTTATTATAGTTCAAAATTTCGGACCAAATGAGTTAATTGAAATCAAAATCGATTAAGTCTTTTTTTCAAAATATACCACATGCCGATTATCTAAATTCAGCAATTTTTACCTTAAAACATTCAATGCCCACTAACAATAAGCATACATCCCCGGGGGCCCAAAGGTTTTTTTTTTTTATTCATTCTTGTAAATAACACTTTTATAAATCAAATCAATCATTATAACATCGATGCAAGTACCATTTACCATCATTTTACATACAACCCGCCAGACGGGTTGTGGGCCGCGTGGTAATTCACGAACTGCCTAGCGGGTCGTGGGCCATGTACTTACCTTAGTATTTCTATAATGAAATCAGTTATTAGGGCGTAATTTTTAGCCCTATATATAAGCCGACGCACCGGAAATTGCATCTAGTGATCCCATAATTTGAGTAGTAACTTTCCTTTTTTAAGATTCTCCCATTTCCAATATATGTAATTACAGCTCACATGCGAGTATTTTACTCTGTATTAGTATTCCACATCTTGCTGTTACTATTTTAATTAAATATTTTATGTTACGATTTTTTTACCGGATTTTTTTTTTTCAAAAATATACATCAATAGTATTATACAATAGATCCAAAATTCAGTGATTTTACCAAAATCTATACTAAAACCAATATTATAAAAATAAAAGAGTTTCTATTTCAATTTACTCTCCGCTACTTATTTTTTTTTTTTCCAAAGTAGCTATTTTTTGTTCAAAAAATAATTAACTGCCCGATTTTCAAGCAATACATCTGTATTGCAAGGTTTTGCACTTTTTGAAGTTTTTAATGCACGTTTTGTAGTTTTTATTGCATGTTTTCAAAATTTTTACTGCACGGAATTCCGAGCTTTACTTATGAGTCAAGACCAATTTAAAGGATAAAATAAATGTTGGACTACTAGGTATTGAACTTAGTTAATAACATTTAAAAGTTAATGTGACGGAAGGTGTATCATTTTAACTGTGAGGTGAAATCATTTTTCATTTTTAAATTATTTTATTAGAAAATTACCTTTTATTATGCAGAGGACCTGGGTTCGATTCCCGGCCGTGGTCGAATCTTTTATTTTCTAATAAAATAATTTAAAAATTATAACTTAATTATTCAATCAAAAACCATAAATAAATAACATCATTTTTCATTTTGTTTTGTTGATTTTTTTTAATTTATGAAGTAATTTTAATTTTATAGAGTTAATACATATTTAACATGAGGTTTCACACGGGTGGTTGTATGGAAAATTATCCAATGCCAAAAAAAAAAAAAAAAAAAAAAAAAAAAAATGAGGTTATAAATAAATCCGTTGGAAAGTTAATGGTTCTTTTTGTTTAAGTACGTCCATTTAAGTATTTTTATTTTTTCATGTTATACAGGGTGTATCAATTTTGCGTTGAACTACTGCATGTTTTTGATCTTGAAATTTAATTTGGTAATTTAACATACGATTCTTTTTCTAAAATTTTAGTTGTTACCTAACAGTAATTTTTGTGGCGGCTAAAAAAGAACTGTTTAAAAATGTTATGTTTATGTTGTTTATCTTTTTTTATAATAATTTTTCACTAATTGCACATACTTTTATTTTTTCAATAAAATATATCCTCTATATGCATTTTAAAATGCAAACCATATTTTGTTTTAAAGAAAACGAAATATGAAAAAATATAAACTGGTATTTCTAATAACTATACAGTTATTACAATTATTACGTTTGAAAAGTATATATAAGTATTAATAAATAATTTTTTTAATAAAAAAAAATAATTGAAGTTTATTTTTTATTTAGATTATTACTCTCCATTATCTCATTATTTCTAAAAATAAATTAATAAAATTACCAAAAAGTCTGTTGCTAGGGCAAGGGATCATGTATTAAGTAGTTTGCAAGGAATACTTTAAGTACTAAACGATTCAGAAACTGAATCAGTACTAAGTAGCCAGTATCTGGTAGGGATGTTACGGAACGTTTAAATGACGTATTAGCTCCAACCGTTCCAGTTCCGACTGCGTATTAGGTCCCCTTAACCGTTCCAGTTCCACCTATCGGTTCCGAGAGTAAATTCCACCAGTGTAGGTAGACCTCTATCTCCACCTTTTCAAAAGTTGAACTACTCTCCATGGAACATAAATAGGAAAGGAATCCAGGGGATAATTTAATATTATAATAATATAATATAGTGTCATATAATATAATATTATTTAAATAATAATGATATTTAAAAAATAAGAATGTAAAGAATAACAAGTTATCAAGTAAACATTTTTATTATTTCTAATTTTTACAAATAAAAATTAAATCGTTATTTATAATCTTTAATTATATAATTTATAATTAGATTTTTCAATTTATAATTTAAATAAATAATTGTATGCCAATAAACATAACAAGCAGATGACAAAATAAAGTATGTAGATATAAACATGTTTATTTATTTTATACATTGTATCTCTCTCACTGTATATTATTTGTATGGATGTGAATAAAATTTATTTAAACAAAAAAATTACAATTTTTTGTTAGCGTTTACTATTAAAAATTAAAAAAAATTAAAAAAAATTCCAAGTAAGCCAGGTTAAAAAAAATGAAAAAGATGACATCTTAAAATGAAATGAAAACCCGTTTACTAGTAAAAATAAAAAAGTATATTGTACATAAAACTTATTGTTCTTCAAATCATGACTCCATGTTAGCATTTAAAAATAAAAGCATTTTTATTTTTACAGTTAAGAAAAAAGAAAACATTTTATTTTTAATTTGACTAAATATTTTTACAGCTTAATTAATTAGAATGAAATTGCTACAATGCTAATGTTAAGAAGAATTTAGGATTTTAATAAATAATGCCTTTATCGAGTTATAACTTCCCTATCCATTTAATGGTTTATCTAAAAAAATGTTAACATATTAATTTTTCTAAAGATCATATATAAGAAAAAATTGAAATTTTGTTTTATTTTATTTTAAATAAATAAAGAAACGAAAGACGGTGATGTTACAAAAACAAAGATAAATAGAAATTGCTTCTTAGATAACCATAATATGCTGGCTTAAAAATTAGTTGCAATGTCAAATCAAGAATTCCAAACTAATTTCATGAACATTTGCACTGAGGCTCCATTCCGAAGAGAGCCTCGGAACTAATAAGCTAACAGCTCCGTTAGAATCAATGGGCGAGGAAAGGTTAAACAGCTCCGACCAGCCTCGGAACTAATAAGCTAACAGCTCCGAGTCGGACTAGTCTCGGAGCTAATAAGCTAACAGCTCCGAGTCGGAGCTAGTATAGTACACTAACAGCTCCGGTTCCAGCTCCCAAGAGTCTAGTGAAGGACGGAGAAAGCAGACAGCTCCGACCGGAGCCGTTAAGGCATCCATGTTGGAACTGTTCCTAACAGCTCCGGGCACGTATTAGGTTCCGTGGAGCCGTTCCGGCAATTTCGCACCATCCCTAGTATCTGGATCATAGCCCGGGGTTAGCTATTCCAGGTATTTATTGTATGAGTACTTCACACTCAACTGATACGGATCATCGAGTATCCGTGGATCAGTGAGTATTAGTAACCGGTTCATTTTGGCTGGATCAACTCCCTGTATCAGATACTTTTCAGTATCTGATACAAAGTATTAGATTCATACAACCTGACCCATCCCTACTTATTTGTAACCGAAAAACTGGAATCCTCTATTAAACTTGGTGTAACAACCCGTTATCTGACATTGTGTTGACAAGTAGATGTTGTGATGGTCTATTCGAACTGTATATCTTAATAGCTAATCAATATTTGGTTGCTTTAAACTTATACAATTATTTAGATATGCCACCTGTTAACTATGGCTTTTGGGGTGAACCTACTGCGACTGTTGATTGGTGTGAAGAAAATTATGTTTACAGTCATTACATTGCAGAAATGAGTGAGTTTTAGTTCTGATCTTCTGTATTTATTTCAACTACCAGAAACAATGGAATAGTCCTTGTGGTTTTCTTTATTGTTTAAAGCATTGGTTTTTGTTTGTTTTTAGCTAATACTATTACTAATCTAATTTTGATTATACTTCCTCTCTGGGGCATAATAGAAATAATCAAGCAAGGATTGGACAGAAGATTTATTTATTTACATTTATCTATTATAAGTAAGTTGAAGAATGTTTTGTTATATTTAAACTATCATGCTTGAATTTTTCAATACTTAAAAATATACTATTGATATTCAATACTTTTATAAATTTTAGTTAATTTTAATATGAGTAATTTAAAAACTGTACTATTACGTTTATGTGCTGTAACTCCTGCAAGCTTTAAATCTCCTTGCTTCTAATTAATGCAGAATGTTATTTAATACACTACTGGTGAAACTCATCTTTTGTAATTATATATTTGGGAATTTCTTTTTTATTTTCCAATCCTAATAGTTTTGATTTTTTACTGTAAACCAACCACATATATTAAAAAATAATAAAACATTGGTATGATTGTGTAATGTAATTAATTTTCTTCCCTTTAAATTTTCATTAGTAATGATAAACAAGCACATTTTTTTTACTCCAATAATTTTATATTTTCAAAGTTTTAGTTCTTATACACACATCCAGCTTATTCAAGTAGCCTAAAGGGTTTCAGTCAGTTATTGACCTTAATCCTGAAATATCATTTTATTAATATTCATGATCTCAATCTTTATTTCTTTCACACATTAATTGTTTTGTTGTATCCTGTTTTTACATTGTTACATTTTTTTCATCCAATTATGTTATTGTTATAGTCTTTTGATGGATAATTGTTCCATTACTCAGCTTTTTTTTTATTTCCTAAGAATCATAAATATTAATCATTTACTATTTAAAATGGAATATAACTCAAACTTTGTCAGTAGTTTAGTTAATTAATTTATATTTAAAATATTTTAAATAAGTTCATTAGTTAGTTAATTTATATATTAAAAAAATTATGAACTATGATTATGATTTGAAAGTGCTAATATTTCTCTTCTCTCTCTATCTTTATCTCTCTCTCTCTCTCTCTCTCTCTCTCTCTCTCTCTATATATATATATATATATATATATATATATATATATATATATATTTATAATAGAAATAAAGTTCTGTGATGATGAATTATGATTTGAAAGTGTTAATATTTTTCGCCTGTATTGTTAATAGCATACTACATCATATTACCATTTGTAAATATATTTCACGCATTTGGTTTAGTATTTTCTTGTATCAATAAATACCAATATTGTCTTGCAATGTTTCCTTGATTGAGATTTATTATTTCTTTTTTAATGGATGCAAGATATCTGATTTTCTTCTATACTAAACTTTTATTACTGGATTTATGATAATCGTAGATGATTTTGTTAATAACTGATATTTTTATTTAGCAGGAGTAAATGAAAGAACAAAATCATGTGAATTATTTCACATTCAATTCACGATTTTTATCATGGGAAATGTTTTTATTCTGTCCAGATTCTAATACTAACATATTTTTGATTTTCTGAAATAAATAAGTTAAAAATAAGAGTACATACTTCTTTTTTGTTTTGTGATAAGTTACTAAATATGATATATTTCAGTATTTATAATATTAATAAGATGTAAGACAATAAACTTTATTTACGTATTTAATAACATAAAATAGTGTAAATTAGCATACTATTTTTTAAATATTTTAAATTGATATTGTTCTGGTTACATATTGTTGATTATTTTTTACCTTTAGTTGTAGGTCTGGGCTCTTGGGCTTTTCATATGACTTTATTATATGGGATGCAACTATTTGATGAACTCCCTATGGTTTGGGGAACCTCTTTTTTAGTTTATTACTTGTAGGTTTTTTACATATAAAACATAAAATAATGTTGTCTTTTGATGCACTTTTTCTTATTATAACATTTTTTGCAGGTCAGAAGTACCAAAATCCTCTTTCAGTAGCAAGACACTTTCAAAGTCACCATTATTTATCTTCCTTACACTGTTTGCTATAATTTTCACTGCTGTATATCTCCTTTGGCCTCAACCAGTTTTTATGCATGTCTCCTATGGAATTCTGGTGGTCACAGCTGTTTTATTGGATTTAAGATTGCTTTACATCAAAGATTGTAAAACATGTAAACAGATTTTTCTGATATCTGCATCCATTTATTTACTTGGATTTATTCTTTGGAATTTAGACAGAATTTTATGTCCAAATTTAAGGTAATATTTTTTGTTGGCTGTAATATTTTATATCATTTCTATTCAATGTTATCCACTGGTTATTTGTTAAACTTCAAATGCTTATTAATAAACCTTGTGTCCCTATGATATTGGCTAAGTGATCAAAGAAAATATTTATTGGTCCAGTATTTCTTTTGGTTGGAAATGGTCTATTTTGGGAACACTTAAAAAAAGTTTTTTTTTTATTCAAGATCAATCTTTTCTGGAGAATGGGTGAACTAGCCTGTTCTTTCATACGGGTAAATATAACGATATTCATGCTTCTTGGAATTAATTAATAATTAATACAAAGTTTATTCTTGAAATTATAGTGTTACCTTAAAAAACGGTTATTTATTCATCACAGTCAAAGTTTTGTAGTGCTCATAATTTAAGTTTCCAATCTTTAATCCATAAAAAAAAAGTTAATGAAAAGGGGTTTATGATTTATTTTAGCTTAATATTAATAATTAAAAAAAAAAACAGTCGAGAAAGTTGATTAGAAATCTTAAAATTAAATATAAATTATTTTCTTTCTTTTACAATTAGTAATACTGTAAATATTAAATATTTATTTATATTTAAGTAAGTAAATAATTTATTTTTTATTATTTCAATCTAGTCCCTTAAAACTCCTTTGTTGGCGGCACCATTTGTTGTCTATGTGTCCTAATCAAAACATGAAATTGCGAAAGATGAATTGCAATATAGGGCGAAACGTTTGCCATAAAGAAATTCTTTATATTAAATTTTTAAGAGTTTTGCTACTGTTATTTTCAACATTTTATTCTATACTTTATTATTAAATTTAATTAATTTCAGATTATTAAGATCAAATATTGCAGGAGCATTTGACCCATTTACTCAGCTACATGGTTGGTGGCATTTAATGTCAGGATATGCTTCTTATTTACAAGTTTTATTTGTGTAAGATATCTTTACTTATATTTTTAAAACATATATATTGTAAAACTTATGTGGGTTAAACAATTTTCATTGAACGAAAATAAGATTTTACAATGCCTCACAAAAATGAAAACACAAAACACATACACATGCTCACAGCCACACACGCACACGTACTGGGGACCCCAAAACGGGGATTTCCGATGAAAAAAATTGATGTCAAATATAGTAATATCCTCCTACATTTCCTTGCTATTACTATATTTTTAAGGGATAATAATAATTTAAAAAACAGAACAAAACATTTATTATGAAGTATTTTAGTAAATCTTCCAGTCTACTAGTTATACTCATTATTTGAAGCTTAAAATAAGTATATCTATTTCTATTTTTATTTTATTTTATTTATTATTTTATTTATTTTTATTATTTTTTTTTTTTTTTTGCAGAATCCATGCCTCTTATGATTTCAAAAGCGAAAAGCAAAAGCAACAGAACATGGAATTGTGCTATTGGCGGTATGGAATGTCTTTGGGGTGGTTCAAGAAAACTCATATATATTGATTTGTAAATCTTCCATTGTTTTATGGTCATGAAATTTCAATTCAGCTTTTTATGACAGTTTGTCTTTGAGAAAAAGTGAAAAAAACTCATTTTGATGCAAAATGTAATGTAATTCCATTATTCTATTCACACTTACCAAAGAATATTTTATTATATATTTTGAATATTTATGTGTGTGTTTATTTGAAAAGAAATGTTTCTTTAGTAGCTAATATATATTAAAAATAGTTGCAGGTTTTTGTCCATAAGAAATATTTATAAACCAAATTTGCATTATTTGCTTATAACAAATACTGAAAACAGATTTTAAATTTTTGACCTTTAATTTTGCAGATTTATTCAATTTTTTATAAAAATCACATAAACTCAAAGAATTGTTTCCTGTAATGAATGTTTCCTGTATAATGAAAGACATTTAATTAATAACTGTTATTTACTATATTTTTTCTAAATATACATCAGTGGTCAAGCATTTATAGAAAATATTTTCTATTAATATAACTGAATTTCAGTAAGTATTATTGTTTGTGAAAATGCCTTTTTAAGAAACTATCTTGGTAATACAAGAGTTTGATTTAAAAAGAAGTTATTATGTAATCAATCATAGTCTCATATGTACAAGTTTCTTACATTGACCAATAATTATTTCTCGCTTGTTATTTATTCGGTACCTCAGAGCCAGACTGTTTTAAATCTGAATTATCAATTTTTTATAAATTGAAAAACAGATGAACGCATCAAATTGGCACTTATGAGTCAGACTGGCCCAAGAAAAGAAATTAGATTTTGTTTGATTCGATTATAACATGAGCCCCATCTATTTCCACATGAATATTATCTGGCTCGAGGAATTTATTGTTAAAAATTTTTAATTTGGGTTGCAGAGCATCTCATTTGTTGACATGGAGTTAAAACTGTTTGGCTCTCATTGCCTTTGCCTCAAAATATAAACTTATTTTCAAAAATCTTTTCATTTACAAAATTATCCATGGCTTAATGTGGTAGTTAAATTATTTTTTTTAGTTTAACTCAGTAGTTATTGTATTTTTAGAAATAGTAATTTGACTAAAACCTTTCATTTTCTCCAAACATAATAAGCGGCAAGTAATATTTATTTCACATTCATATAGCAAGTTGTGCAGCATACCATTTTAAAGCAATCTTCCATTTATTTAAATTTGCTCTTGGGAAAAATAAATGGTCCATGTTTGACAACTTTTTTATTAAATTTTTCTTAATATCTCAGTCTTTATCAGCAGTTTTAATTATGTTACTGGCTTAGCCCTTAGTTCCAAGGATTAGGAGCCTTAGGCCAGTCTAGGTCATATCTCTTGATATTGCAAAGAAACTTAAAATTAATTAACTTTTTTAAATTTACTATCTTATAAGACTTTTCCCCATTTTATATTCCTTTTCCAAAGCATTACCACTATGATAATTTATTATAGTCAGTTTTATTAGGTTCCTAGTATTTATTAATTAAATGTTATGATCCATAAATTATTTCAAGACTAGTCTTTTAAAACCAATATTGTATTATTTTATACAAACCAATAACTAGTATAAAAGTAGCTCTGTACTGTAAAGAAGTGAGTTGATTATCGAAAAGCACTATTTTGATAAACATGAAATTTTATCTTATCCTCCTAATAAATACATACCTTAGTTTTTTAAACAGAAGACTGTTAGGCCTACACTCTTAGTGCATCTGTTAGCCGACTGCTTCTTTGGCTTGGCAGTTCTCCTGACTAAACTTTGTTTCATTGCTTATTTCTAAAGATTAGTGAACGAAATTTTGTCAAAATGGTGCTTTTCTGACATTATTATGGTTGTAAGATTTTAGAATGATTATTAGAAATGGAAAATAAAACTATATATATATTTCCTACATACAATTAGAAAATATTAAAGGAAATTAGCTTAAATGTTGGTACTTCCTTGCAACAACAGTAGTACCTCAATTACCTGAGGTTTTAAAGGTATATATAGAATGGCTGGAGCAAAACTCTTACATCTTAAGCTACTAAACTATATGCCAAACTTTAGTTTCTAATAATCCATTAATTTAAGCGTTTGGTATTAGGCAATTTCTGACTTTGCAGATGTGTTTATAGAACCATTCCTTTATTTTGTTACAAAACCAGGCAACAGTAAAAACCAGTCTCCTGCCCATAAAGCCGATTATTAATGCGTTTATTTTTAGGTTCTCTACAATTTATATTTTGCACATCAATTCACATTTGGAAATTCAAGACAAAAAAAAATATAACATGTTCAGTAAAGACCACACTCAACCAACACAATTCAAAAGTGAGGGGGGGGGGGGGTTGAAAAGAACTGAAACTGTATTTAATAAAAAAAATATAATTGAAACTAGTAATTAAATAAAGAAACTTTTTCTTTTTTGATTCCTTTTTTTTTAATTCATGTTATACACTTGGGCATAGACTTGGCGTGATTTAATTTTTTGTATCTCCTTTGTGTTTTATTTTTTATTATTACATAAAAAAAATATATATTATGTATCATAGCAGTTCATTTATGCTTCCTTTCATTATAGTTTTTTACTTAGTCGTTGTTTTCTGGCTTTATTTCTGAATTAGTTGATATGTATCCTGGTTTTATTGAATAGACTACTTTGTCCTGTGGATTTAGTTTCTTTTCATATATTTAGAGTATCGAAAATATATGATTCTTATCAGACCACTAGCAATTGAGGTTTTGCGGTTGTTTAAATATATATATTTTATTATTAATTTTAATGCAACTCCCTTTTACATTTTAATGTTTCCTGACTGCTAATAATAATAAAAATACCCTACAATAATTTAACTTTATTTTATTTTTATTAATAGAATTATTTTAGGTTCATAATAAGAAAAAAAAAGATAAATACTTTTATTAGAAGTTATAGTTTGTGTTAATAAAATATTAAACCTAGTTACATTGCTGTTTATAAGAAATGCAATTAAAAAAAAAAAAATATGACTGACCATTGAAGGCTATCATTAATCAGAATAAATACTTAAAGATAAGTTGAGAAATTTTATTAAACTTCATACATTAAATAAGTATGTAGATATTAGAAATTTCAATTAGAATTTGATTTTATATAACTGTTATATCAATTGAATTTTCATTTTCTGATAACTGTGATATTTTGATGTATTATTATGCAATCCAAATAATAAGTATTATATTTCTTGATGTATTTTCATACTATCTTTGTTACCAATAAATATATTTATAATAAATTTCCTAATGGTTATTGTATGTTAATTACCTGTTTCCTTGTTCTCTTGGATGTAATGGAATTAAATTGAAGTGAATCTTAAATACATTGGCATCTTTATTATGATACTATTATGTATTATAAACCAAGAGAGGTGCACCCTTGAAATTTTCCTCATGTTGATCATTATTTAAGAGTAAATATCGAAAAAGTCATTCAATTCCATTGAGAATTTGTCTCGATGGAACTGTATGGACATTCAGTATTCAGACATGTTGAAACCTGTTATATTGATGCTACAGACTGAGGAATATGACTTTCAAGGCTTTAGACTTTTCTTCAAGATCTCTGCTAGAGTTGGAAAAGCGAGGTTTTCCTTAGGACTGGACTACTTACATTCATATATAATTGGAATTTCATTCATTAAAGTTTACGAATGCCATTTATTTATTTTTTTGATTGAAAAAAATAAGTATTAGGCACTTCCAATGCCGAAAAATTGATTTTTGCATCTGAGCCTCATCCCATACCAAAACAAAGAGCAAAACCTACTACCAGCAAGCCTCCCTTTTTATGACAAGGTTATTGACTGAAGCATTTTTTCTCTTCTGAATTGAATCTGTGGACAGGTCTGGTTTCTCCATCAACAAATTTAACACGTTAGGTGCGGCATCGGTCCCCGGTGTCTGATTCTTAACACCCGATTTTCACATGAAAATGTCCGAAAGGCCAAACACTTCAAATACTCAATTTAGTCGATTTTTAATGAGATTATTGCATTTAGTCTGTTGTTTTTTAGGATCGGACTTCCGATTTTCGAGAAATAATGGCTTAAATCCTATATCGGCCTGTCCTGCGCCTATTATGTCTAGTTTCAATGCTACTAAGAGATAATGCCCTTGAGACGTTCATTTAATTCCATTTTAATCAAAAGATAACGCTTTCGTCAAAGTATTCCCATCGGACCCCGGCGTCCGATATCGTCTGTGGCTCATGCTAGCAGTCGGACCCGGGGGACCGATACCGTCCAATGCAGGATACCCCTAAAATACGCCGCCGCAGCTAACGAGTTAAATTTAAGTACTAGATTAAATTAAGATATATTCTTATTTAGTCTTTCTGTTATTTATTTTTTAGAAAACAAATTGCATTAGTAATAAGAAGATAATTAAAATCAAATAATTAAAAGCACAAAAAGGTCCTTAACTTTTAATGTAAAGAATTATGCATGAGAAGAAAGCTTTCATTACCTGTTAAGGCGATTTAGTTTATGTGGCCTTCCCTTAAGTTCCCTGTTTTTACTTTCACCTACCTATATATGAAATATATAGTAAGAGAAATCGTGAAAATTTTCGACTTCCGGTTTTCAAAGGAAATACATGTTTTGGGGTCCAAATAACCAAGTCCCGCAAAATGGTCTGTGTGTGTGTGTGTGTGTGTGTGCGTGTCTGTGTGTCTGTGTCTGTGTGAAGAGACTAGCTCAAAAACTATAAACCGTACGAACCTGAAATGGGGTATTTGATGCATGTATATGCTTGCGATATGACAGCAAAAAAATCATCAAAATTGATCAAACGGAGGGGGCACTTTATTTCATAACTTTTTTTTCCCATTTTTACGTTTTATTTTTCGATTTTCTTAAAAATAGCTTTTGTGTGTGTTTGTGTGAACAGATTAGCTCAGAAACCATTTGTCGTGCGAAACTGAAATAAGGTATTTCAGGTATTTAGGGATGTGCTCGCGATGTGACAGAAAAGATTTCGTCTTAATCGAGTGAAAATAGGGAGCATTTCACCCGAACGTCTATTTTACTACTTATTATTTCTCAAAACGGTACTAACCATTGCTATTAAAAATTTTTCATGTTTAATCGTAATGAAGTATTCTTTAATATAAAGTAGGTTTTATCGAAATCGAATAGGTCTGATAGGGCTCAAATGGCTAATGAAAATTTTTTCCTTTAATTTTGTTTATTTCATAATATTAATAACTGTCTCTTGTCATCCTTGGTTACAAGAACTGGCTAAATATAAAATAAAAAAGAATTTAATAATCAAATAAAAGAGAAATAAAATATATGATTTCCCATTCACTTTTCGACAATATTAGTAGAAATATATGTATGTGTATAATATATCGTTGGAAAGCTTAGAATTTAAGAAATAATAATATTAAGATTATAATAAGGTGGAAGGTCGCTGAAACGAAATAGTAGAGTATCAAGAAAAAAATGATTTCTACTTTCAGATTATTTAACATCCAATGTACTAAATTCATGGTACTGATCGCTACTCTCTTAAAACTTAAAGAATTACAAGCAACCTTTTTAATTTTGTTTTACAATGAAAAGCAAAGAGAACTGTTTAGAAAGAAGACGAGAGAGAAGGTGAAGAGCATGTTGTTTTATCACCGCCGATTCCGCTTCTCGCCTGGGTCAACCGATCACACCCTCGCCCGTCCCTTGGGGAACCCTCAAATATCGCCTGCCCGGGATACATCACCGCTTCCATTGAAGTCCCGAACTCTGCGCCGTTTAGGGTGTGATTGTTATCAAGAAAATTACTGGCCACCTCATTCTAGTGTTTTTTTTGTTTTTTTTAGTTAATTTGATTAGGAGGTTACCTACCTGTGATAATTGCTATCAGTGTTCTTATTGTGTTCTGGTTTTTTACTAAGTTCTATCTTGTTTTTGTTCGTTTTGTTATTTGTTTATAGTAATTTTATTGTTTATTATTTTTTGGACATGGTTTGATGTTAATTCCGTGAGTTTAGTTGATTTTAATTAAGAACATTAAAGGTTAAGGTTAGCCTTGCCAATCTTACGAAGAAATTAACTTTCGTAAAAGAGGCAATAAAGGTGAGGAGTATTGTTGGCATCCTTAGGTAAAACAACTCTAAAGTTTCTCCTTAGATAAACTTTATTGACTCACTAAGTTGAAATTAAAAATTATTGCTTTAGCTTAAGGTTATATTATCTTTAGAAACTATTGCCTTCCAGTGTTTTATAAAGTTTATGTATTATCAATCATATTCAGCTAAAGATTTGGATCATCGCTCGAGTAATAGCTATGGAGGAGGGTGTAGTGGAAGAGCAGTCTCTACAACGCCCAAGGTCTACAGCTAAGAGGCAAAGGAAAGGATCTCCTGACTCCAGAGAAGTCATAGATAATAAGCAGCCAGAAGATAGCCTCTTGCATGATGCTCGGAGAATCCAAGAAAATATCCGTGTTTATACTAGTGCTACTGATAGAAACGTAAGTGCAAAGGTCCAAAAACAAATCAATAGCAAAGTATAACAACTTATAGATATTTTGGAGACGATTAATGACAAAAATCAGGAACAAGGAGCCCTTATTGATCCTGATAAATCCATACCTGCGGTTAGTGATAAAAATGCTCACTTGAAGAAGAAGACGATGGCCGATGTTGTCAAAACCTTGCCACAAAAAACCGTCAGATGCTGCTAGGCCGACATATGTTACTATAGCAGCAGAAGGGAAGAGTGCAGTTGATATCATCAACGCCCTCCCCCCTCCCCCTCCGACTGAACTTGGGGTTAAGGCTAGAGTTGTCCGCGCAACTAAAGCAGGCTCAGTTTTAGTTTGCGTTGAGGAAGATGGACATGTAAAGAGAATCCTTGAATCTTAGAGATTAAAAGACAATGGAGTGGAATCCAATTGCATTAAGAAGGAAGCCAAAGGTGGAGATCAGAAGAGTCCCCCTTTCCTGGACTGCTGACAACTTAGAAAGGGTACTGTGGGACAAGCTAGCTGCAAAATCAGTCCCCATTCCGGAAAACAAATCTGACTATATAAAGACGCTGTTCCACTCGATGGCCCGAAACCGGATTACTAGAAGTGCACCCGATTGCTAGATATAATTTACTGAAGGAGGTTATTGATGGAGGTTGGTGGTCCCTTACAGTTGTTGATTATCCTGACGCTTCCCCTTGCCTTCGCTGTCAGGGATACGGGCACACAAGGGCGACCTGTGAAGCGAAGGGTGGAGTAGTTTGCAGATGGTGTGCAGAAATTGAACACATCGCTAAAAACTGTCCTGTAAATGGGAAAGATGACCGCCCCCACCTGCATTAACTGCTTGAGGGAAGGTGTCCTTGCTAAAAAGGCTAAGCACCAGGCGGGGAGTCGGGACTGCCCTGTGCATATAGCTAAGACCCAAGACATAGTTCGAAGGACATATTATGACTAGAATTAATATCCTTCAACTGAACATGTGCAGTGGAGAGAGGAGGCCCAGGGCTGCTATTGTGATTAATAATCCAAACCTGGACGTGATGGATCTGAGTCAGCACACCACGGCGGATTATGCTTCATGCTACATTAGGTAGCATTCAGATTGGTATCTGCATACCTACACCCAGGGGGTGATCTAGATGAAAGCATTTCCGCCATGGAAGGCATCATTAGGAACATGAGGAACGTGATTGTGTGCTCAGACACAACCTCCTGGAACACGGTCTGGGGGTCCAATAGAACTGATAGGCAAGGCGCAAAAATGGGCGATTTCATTGCAAGCAATCATTTGGTCGTTATAAACGAACCCTCTGCCACCCCTACGTTCTCTGGGGTCATGGGGCTGAGTTGGTTCGATGTTACGATCGCTACGCCGCACAGTGGTCCAACCTGGGAAAAAAACTCATAAATGAACGTAGCCCAAACCTAATTTTTTCTTGGTTTTCGAATACTTAGATACTTGTAGAACAATGGAAAAAATATATTTTTTTAACTAGTTCAAAATTAAAATGTGTGTGTACCAGTAAAATTAAACTTTTTAATGATTGAAAAAATCGTACTTTTCTACCAACATAAAAAAAAAATTTCTACTCTGTATAAGATTAACAATAAAATATTCCCCAATACATCAGGAGTGTGTCATCTATATGTGCACTGTTATGGACTAAACATTTTTAAATAATATCAATAGTTAGAGAAGAAATTAATTTTCGAAATCGTTGCTGAAATAAGTATGATTTTTTGACTTTCTTGGTTTATAAAACGCTTGCGTTACGTTGCGTTACGGTCGCAATGGTTTAATATGTAACTTTAGGTAGTAGAGGAACTGTGGTAAAATTTTCAGCGCCAACTTCGGCCAACTTTGGGATTTATAAGGATTTAAGCCTTCAGCTACGGTTCGAGTGGCGAAGGCGGGTGTCCCTGGGGAGGAACTATTAGTTAAGAAAAATCATCCAATAGGTCTCTAAGGTAGGGGGACTGACTTAGAATTAAAATAAAATAAATCACACGTTATATATATTCATTTTAATTCTAAAATACTAAAATAAAATAAAATAATTTTAATTTTAATTCTAAAACACTAAAAAAAATTGTTTTATTTTGTATTTTAAATAATCAAATAAACTACAACTACAAATAGGTTGTTTGAAATTGTACAGTTTGCTTATAGTGTCTGGTGATCCTTTGCACTAGAGCTCTCACCCCTGAAAATTGAGGCGGTACATTTATTTCAGTTTGATGCTGTTATTGCATTTGATGCAAGTTTTTTGAAAATCCTTTATTAACCGCGCAAATTACAGGGATAAATGAAGAATTGATTATGAGATTAAAAACAGTACTAGATGTGATTTGCTCTCTGTACCCGATTGATCCTGCAGCATTTCGCAAGTATACAGCGGAAACGGCTGAGATGGCAGTGACTCGGTACCCCTGGTACTATTTCCCATCGACCGTCCAGAAAATTCTTTTCCATGTAGCAGACATAATTGAGCACGCAGCCCTTTGTATCTGTTCACTGTCAGAAGAGGCTCATGGAGAGTAGGAACAAAATATTATGAGCAGTACAGGGAACATCATTCCAGGAAGATATCTGGAGTCGCAACAAATGAAGATGTTTTTCACCATTACTTGTAACAAGCGACTCATATATTACGGATTTAAGACCAGTATACAAATATAAAAAGAAAAAAACTAACCGAGGAAGCATACAATTTATTTAAACAAGATTAAATAATTATATCCTATTTGTATTATTGTTCATAAAAATGTTTAAAAAAAATCTATTCGAATTTTTATTTTTCACGTCAAATTTTAACTTGATCTGATGCTCTGATTTCGTTGATATTGATTTCATTAGCTTCGGCTCCTCAAAAAACATAGAATACTATATCAAACACGAATTTTTGATATTTTTGACTTTTTGACCTCAAATTTGGACTTGATCTGGTGGTCCCATTGGACTGAAATTGATTTCATTAGATTCGGCACCTCAAAAAACCAATACACTGGTGGTTTCAAGCCGCTAGCAAAGTAAATATAATAGATATTAGGTTTTTTTCCCATTTTCAGCTTTTTTGGACCACTGTGCGCCAGTTCTTGCAAGGTACATTTCTGATTGGACCCTCAGGTCTGATACGAGTTCCGACCACTCTTCGATACAAATTGGCCTGGTAGATGAGCCAGGATGTACCCAACTTTAACAATGGTTTTGTCACCCGGATATATGACTGGAGTGTCTTTAACTGCTATTTGGAATCGCATAGCTGATGAAGAATGGGAAGGGGCTGATATGGATGGATTTGAGATTCTAGACTACAGTGTGGCGAGGATTACTAACATAATCCGTGACGCAGCCGAAAACTCCCTGAAACATCGTAAGGCAAGAACACGACCAGTCCCATGGTGGACGCCGGCCTTAACTGCCCTAAAGAGAGGCCTCTACAAGGCTCGGTGGTCATATCAGAGGTGCAGGTGCGACGAGAGGCGCGCTGCTCTCCGAGGTGAGTATAAGTCTAAGGCCAGGGTATACCAAAATTAGGTTCGCTCACAAAAACGGAGGTCCTGGGATAACTTTATTGTTGTAGAGTCTTCGAAGAATCCCTGGGGTATTCCTTATAGGGTGGTAATGGGCTATTCGACTCCTCTGCAAACTATAGTTTGCAAAAAATCACCGAAGCACTCCCCACGTCCTATGTGGACTTGTCCCCTTGGCCGCATATCACCAAGTTGCCCCTCGCCGACCCATCCTTATGTCAACTGGATGGATCAGGTGGACCTCCTGTTGGGGATAGATGCTCTCCCCTTATCATTCTGGGAATTGCTCCCGTATCTAAGGGCGGATCCATCGCCCTTGAAACTATATTTGGCTAGTGCAACATGGGGTGTTGTCGCCCCCGGCTATCAAACACCGTATCACCTGGGCTAATGAGTAATCGACAACGAAGGGAAGACACATCCCCTGAACCAAGGGAAGATAGCCTCACACGCTTTCTCCTATCGGGTCTGCTCCAATAATTTACCAGCCACCAAGCGTCTAATTCTATCCAAGCTTGCGCGCATTTACGAGCCTCCGGGGTGATTACACTCACCGCCAAACCGCTGATTCAACGCCTTCCGATTGGGATGAACCCGCGCCCGCAGACTTCAGTCGCGACTGGAACACCTTTCAAAATGAACTTGAATCCATATAAAAAATATCTATCCCTCGCCGTTTCCCAGGAAATGTCCTGGGAATGTCCAGACAATTAATTCAAGATTCAGCATAGTAAAACCATAAAAATCACAGTATTTAGTTCGCCGTATATGCTTGAGTGTTTGAGTTCGCCGAAATTATACAAATACTGTCAGTCCGCCGATCATTATCAAAATGGTTATAATCCAAGCAATTTCTATTAGTTTTTTGTATTATTATTCAGCAATTTCATAATTCTTATTATTGTCATAAATGTTTTGTTCCTCTTTAATAACTGTAATCATTGGGCCCACTAGCCATGCATGTTTTATTGTTCTTAGATTAAGCTTAAGAGCTTACATACTTTTTCATTGTTAGACATTAAGAGGTATTATTATCGTTTATCCTTTCATTCATTAATGCTATTCTATTACATTTCATTTGTCTTTTGTTCTTTAAAATATCAGTGGATTTATTTCATAATTATGTCAGCACTCGTTTGGTTATTTTTTTTTCTCCTCTTTTCTTTTAACTTAAATACCTTCACTAATTAACAAAAGTAATAATTTTTATAACCTGTTAAAACATTTGTGTTGTTATAATTCGTTTAGCATTGAAAATTGTTATTTTTTTCTTAGAATAAATATTGTTTTACCCACAGAAGTGTTCCAATATATATTAAAAAATAGATTCAAACGAATCCAAGGAAAGAACCAAGTTCTAGAGTAAATGGGGCCAACTATATTCTTGAAATACTTCTATGTGAATTACTGACCCCACTTTCCAATAATAAAGAAAACAATTTTCATTGCGAAAGAAATTTTAGTGTTCCTTCTCCGGTTGCACTTAAGTATGCCTTTAAAAAAAAAATTGTCTCTTTTTAATGAAAAAAGATGGGTGGTTAGTGATAGCTATGTGATGCGCGCACCGCATCAGGTTTTCCAATATCAAATTTTTGTCACTACTACTATCTTAAAGTTTTCGATCAATTAAAAATACCAAAATTATGAGAGAAAAGTTTTATCGAAAGATAATTAACTATTAAATTCAAAGGTGTTAAAGGGGACGACGAGATCACGCTTACAAGCTGAAATCGTGTAGTCGTACTTCGTTCTCAGAGATATCAGACAAACGCTTGTTTCGGCTAGGCCGAAGATTTCCGCTTTTTAGCCGAAACCGAAACTTCGGTCGGTCTCTGATATATATATATATATATATATATATATATATATATAAAACAAGATAACAAGGGACAGTTATTTACTCCAAATAAAATATTTAATCGAAACTAAGGTAATTCATTGAAACGTACCTTTGATACATTAGGAATTTCCATATGTTTTTTCAGGATTGATAAACATTTCGAGGAGCACGTTTCTCTTTTATTTGATTAAGAAATCATTTCGTATTTTATACTTGGCCATTTCTTGTTATTAGGGATAACAAGGGACAGTTGTTCACTCGAAATAAACGGAATTAAAGGTACTATGTTGGAAAAAAAAATTTCGGTAGCCATTTAAGTACTGTCAGATTGTTTCTAAGATGATAAAAACTATCTAATATTAAATAATTTTTCAGTAAGTTTACGCATGAATAGTTTAATCAAAAACGTTTTTAAAAAATTGTCAACTTTACCAAAAAATGAAATTAGGTTAAAGTGTTCCCTACGTTTACTCAATTTTGACGAAATCTTTGCTGTCATCACATCACATCACGGCATTGTCATCTGGGACTGTTTGTTGGTGGGTTTGTATTACACAGACATAGATTTCATTGAATGAGCGCACCCTGGAAAACGCCAACTACTTGAATACACGTATCGGTTTCGCGGAAAGCGAGTGCGCTGATTCTATTGACTGATATCGCATGTTTTTGCTTGTAACTCGAAACGACGGCGAAAATCGGAAAAGTGTATACAACCAAAAATGTTCGTCTCGACTGACAAACTGAAAAAACTGACATTCGAAAAATCCCCGAGACTATTTTCGCTGAGAATTGCAGTTTTTCGCTTACAACTCGCAAACGAAGAGGTTATTCGAAAACATATACTTACATATATACATAGACCGAAAATGTTCTCTTTGAAAAAATGAAAATAATAAATATAACCATTTAGAAACCTCTACTATCATACCTCTATTACCAAAACGCGTTTTGCGCTTATAAGTCGCAATCGAAGACGCAATGAGTGATTTGTATATTTTTCCGGTGTAGCGGGAAGCTTTAAAATGATGCCTCATTCATGAAATTTGATGAAGTATTGAGGAAGTTATGGCGTACTGACAAAAAAAAGGCTTTGAGAAATAATATATATGTTGATTTATAGGTGTAGGAAACTTGCCATAAAGTTACCGCACCAAAACTCTATAATTGCTCTGCGAAGGAAGAGTTCTTACATTTACATTTTATCTGATTTTTGAAAACTTGTGTCAGAGGCCAAGTTTTAAATTTTACTAAAACTACTCCTAATATTGAAAAGTTTCTATGTTAGTATGCAACTATAAAATTGTCAATTTTATAAATTTGCAGACATTTTGTAATTTCCTTTCAGTATTGGTACTATGCTAAAACATGTTATTAATCTGAACATCTTTATCACTAATATAGGGAATATATAAATATTTGAGGTATAATTTTTGGTCAAGTTACATAAAAATAAGTATTTAAAAATATCATACATTTGAATCTCGGGATGGAGGTGACCTATGGGAGCGTAGCGTTAGATTCAGGACCTAATTCGATTGTTTTCGACAAAAGCAACACCTATTGTTCTTTGTTTGACTTCCTGTTTGGTCAGAAATTTCATGTAGTAGCAAGGGCTGCTAATAGCAGATTGATCTACTCTGGTCATTTATATATTGTTTGTTGTTGGATGCACCACAGATAGGACTTAGTAGTTACATTGTACCATTAGAAAAACTCAGCAAAGTTATCTTGATTTGCTTTGCCGTGGTGCAGTAGTTTTTCTATTAGGGTTGCTTCTTTTACCATGGGTGCCTGTCTCTTTGGAGCTCAGTGATATCTATATCTCTGTGTTGTCGCAACTGTTATATGGTATATGTTGGGTTAGGGGCCACCTGTTTTATAGTGGTTAGCATGGCAACCTACAATACTAAAGGTCGCAGGTTCGCGCTCCGCGGTGGCCCTAGGGTTTTTTAATGGGAGTGAAAAATCCTTGGCTATGCCGTCCCTCGGATAGGACGTAGAATGTGGGTTCCGAGCCTGTACGATGTCAGGTACCCGTTAAAGATCCCTATCCTAATTATACCTGGATAGGCAAAATTTAGGACTCCCACTGCAGCATCGTCCGATTAGCTTTCTGGCATAACGTGACGTTAAACAAACAAAACTTTAGATATGTTGGGTTAGGTTAGCTTTTGGCATTATAAGGCTATGTACTGCCGTTGATGCTCCTACTTAGCGCGCGATAAAAGAAGGAATTCATCGACAGATCAGTATCATTTCATCTAGATAGAACAACTAAACAATTCTATGTTAATCACAAAGAGATTCAAGTCTTGAAGCAAAAATCAATATTTATTAAAAAATATCTTTCTGAGAGTTTCATAGGAGAGTTTTTAGTCAGACTTAAAGAAATGATGCTAATCTGTCGATATGTTTTTTCTTCGAGATGTAACTTATCACTACTTGAGGTCAAAAGACAAAAATGTAATCCATCATTTTTTTGGAGGGGAAGGAATTATTTTAAAGACTAGGAAACAGGTCCAATAAAAAAAATGGAGGGAGGGAAGTATAAGATAAATCATCTTTTAATAAAAAAAGGACACACTCATTTATCTTAATAAATAATAGCAATATTATTAAATTCTAGTTATATACTAGATTTTTCATAACAAATCCGATGCATAAAATTATTTCAATATTTTTTCCCCAATTTCGGAGGTGGGGGGGGGGATAGATCCTAAATTCGCCCTGGTGAAAAACTTAGTATATTCTGCTATGTTAATTACTCCAGACTACCTAGTGTTCGTTTGCAGGTTCCACAAAAGTTCTAATAATAGCAAAAGGGAGAATTTTTTTTTCTTAAAAAATGCTGTTAATTTGTTGTGCGAGGCCTTGAGGAGGGAAGCTAGAAAAGCTTTGTTAATGCTACTTGATGGCTTAATGAAAGTTGAAGGCACACGGACGCTTACTCGATAATTATTTATTGGAAATATTTGTTTTTTGCACGAATGGCGTGAGCCAAATTCACCCTTCTTGCCAAGTATAGGCAAAGACACTACTACAAGTCACTGCTCTTTTTTTTTTTAATTTTTATTACTATTTGTTGTACTTTCTCGGTTTTAGCCAGAAATATTCGCTTACCCAAGAGTTAGCTTCAAAGTGTGTTGAGGCCATTGGCGGACTTAGTTACTATTGTATATACGTGAACCTGATCCAGTTTATAAAGCTGCCGGAGTTCTCGAACCAAACATGATATCTCCTGATAATTTCAGATAATTTTTTTGACGTCATCGGTTGGCCCGGTAATATCGATGGCATAGTCACATTTTGTGTTTTGGTCAGTTAAGTGTGTCTGATTTTTTATCGTCTTAATAGCGAAGACCTGATGCCGTTTGAAACCACCTCTTACTCAATTATATTGTTTTTTATTAGTTCCGTTCTAGATAGTATCTGTTAAATACTGTACAATTCTTCAAAAATGAGTGGAACCAGCGTAAACAGAAAGGATTACTAGTTATCACAATATTTGGATTCGGGTGCAGACAATAGATAGTTCGGATCACAATGGTCGTTAAATGGCATTAAAGCTCCAATTTAGTTAAGTCTTATAATGTAATGTCAAAATACAAGGCCGCGTTTGTGAATTTCACCACTCTGGAAACGATGACCGTAAAAAAAATAACCCTAAAAAGAACTACTTAAAACAAAACATCTAAATGCTATGATATAGAAGTATTAGTATCTTTGGCAACTCAGTAAGGCTGGTTTAGTCGAGTTTCTTAACTCAGATTGTAAATTATAAAGCTAAATATTAAGTTATGAGATGGAATATATTTTTTATATTTAAATAACTGAGAAACAAAACGTTTCTTTTGCAGCATTTTTACATACTGTGTTTTAAGTCGTTAGGTGTAATTATTACCTATTGTAATCATGGGAAAACCTTGAGCTCACCAAAGGTGTCCCCGAACGGCATGTGAAATGGGAGTCTTTTCAGCTTCCTTGATAGCACGGATTCATTCTTAATACCAGATATTATAAATGAATATATAACAATTTTCTTTATACGCCAATTTAATTTTAATTTTTCCAAACCCTTGGATCAGATCAATTTTTTCAGTTAAAAATATTAATACTTTAAATGTAAAATATTTTACAGCTGCCAGCATTAATATTAAGAGGGTTATTGGGTGATTCTCAGATTATGGGCAACTTCTTGTCACTACATATTCAAAGACAAACCCGGCATTCTGGCATCTTTTTTTAGATGTAAAAATTTTCTCTCAGCAGATATCTGACTGATAAAATAAAAATTACAACATATTTCTATGTTCTTCTGACCGAATCTGATGGTTTTTATCTTATTCGTCATTGTTGTGGGTTGTCACCTGTAACGATTTTTCATACATAGCATATAGTTTGGTTTATACTTCATTAATTGGACAAACATTTATTACCCTGATTGTAATAAAACGGAAAAGAATGAAAATAACACGATGTTCAATCATTTGGTGTAAATAATAAACCAAAAAATATAAAAATAAAATAAATTGTAACTGGGATACGACGCCATTAGCGTGGACGGATAAATTATCGAATCATGCACCAACCAAGAGGGATTAAGTGATCCAAAGAGAGAGTTTCAATAATGTCAATAAAGTCGAGTAAAATTTCACCTCTCTTTATTACCTTCTGCTCTATTTCGGCGCATGCTGGGGTGTTCTTTAATCGAAAATGGAAGTTTATGTTTATTGACGTGGGTATGAGTTTTTCGCTGTTCTTATTGGATTTACGACTTAAAAATATTTCCTTCTTTCTCCCCTTAGCTTGCTCTAACAAATTAAGCAGTTTTTAAATAATGAACATTTTTGCAACATACCAGAAGAAAAAAAAGATTAACTGACAGGTTGAAAAATATTTACAAAAATTTGTCTCTTACTTTTACTTTTAGTCAAAACAAACTAAGCTATTCTAGTTTTTGGTTATTTGAACCTTTCAGTATACTGGTGATTTAAAAAATAAGGATATTTTTGTGTGTTAGACACGATCATTTGAATCTGTTAATAAAATAATTAAACTATTTGGATTTATCAAAGAGTCGGATACTAATTTCACTTTTAAAGAATTTATGTTGTTTTTCTGTCCTGAACGAGCAAGATTCAATTTGAATTAAATGACAAGGCACTTGTCGAACGAAAAACGAAAAGTTTTGAAGTACACGGAAGAAGAAATATTGGCCGGAAGTTATTGATTTATATCTTATATCTATCTTATATCTTAACAACTAGAAATAGAATAGAAAGAAAAATTATTTGTGCATTTGAAGGTATTTTTTTCAAATATATGGTCGGGTCCTACAATTGATTTATCTGTTCACTTATCAGAGCATTTTTCATTTCTGCTAGGCTAAGTGGATTATTATTGTAACTTTCAGAATCGTCTGGGTCAAATTGGATGGCGTTTTCCTTTTAGGTTATTTTATACTTCAAGAAGCCTGGGATTTAGTTTTTTTGTTTTAGAAGTAGAAGAGAAATGAACAATTTTGATTAATTAATAATGATTTGCTCGCCTGTTTGAATTAGAGAAATGAGGACATATTTAGTGGATAGTTGTATTGCATTTTTTTCTCTCCAAACTTCTTTGATAATTCAATTACTGTTGATAGAACTTTAGAACTTTAGAAATAGTTTGTCCATGAATTTTTTTTGCTCGCCCTCAATACCTTTTTTGCAATTGATCTCGTTTTTTAATATCCATTCGAGTCTTCTGGAGATTTATTTTTTTTAAACCATCATTCCAATTTTATTATAGTCTTTAAAACTTAATTTTTATTTTTTTTTAAATGTTTTTCTCTGCAGCATGAAGAATTTTTAGTTTGAGGAAATAAATGTTTTCTTCCATTTCTGTGACACTATCTTTCTTCGTTTCTATTTCTTTTTCCATCAGGGGTGAAAACTTTTCCCAGCCGTCACTTTTGAAAGACCATTACTCACTGACTCACTCACTTATCGGCGCTATAGTCCATGTAGGACCTTGGCCTCCTTTAACAGCTTGCTCCATTCGGCTCTGTCGGCTGCAAATCTTATCCAGCGATGTACTCCTAAAGCCTTCAGGTCTGCCTCGACATTATCAATCCATCGTAGTCGAGGCCTACCTCGCCTTCTTCCACCCCCTGGCTTCCCGTAGAGCAGCTTTTTCGGGATTCTGCTGGGCTTCATCAGCTCAACATGTCCCAACCATTTTAATCGACCCATCTGGATATATGAGACGATATCTCCTTCCCCAATCAATTCCTGCAGTTCCTTGGTGTTTCTAATTCACCAGGCATCTACAGTTTTCACTGCACCGAAAATTTGCCGAAAAACATTCCTCTCTCAGACTTTTAGAACTCTTTTGTTTTCTGCTGTTAGGGTCCATGCTTCGCTACCATAAGTAGCAGTAGGCCTTAATACTTTCTTGTATATAAAGTAAGCAAAGCGCCTGTCTTGAGAGGTTATTGAACTCCAGGGCCATAGGCAGCGGTTTCCAGCATCGATTCGGGCTTTTATATCTGTTATAAACCGATTATCAGGCCTGTAATCGGTACTCTCCCAGCTGTATAGTCCGCTCTTCATCACATCTTTTCGTGATCTGCATATACAGAGTTTTCTGATTATTGATCTCAAGTCCAATTTTCTTTGCAGCCCTAGACACTCCTCCTGAATAGAAGAGCTTCATGGAAGCAAATCATTGAGGGAGTTTTTCCGATAAGATCAGGAAGCCTTTTTCCAGTGTTCAGGCCTACTGTCTGGACAAAGAAAGCAACCTCGTTACCGATAAATTGGAAGTTCTAGCGGAATGGAGGAACCGAAGATCTCATGACGGACTCTCATCTAAACGCCAACATCGAGACCCCCGACCAACTCTTAGCCGGTAAAGAAGAAATTGAGATAAAGTTCGAACCGCCCAGTGAAGACGTGATTGAGGAAGCCCTCAGCAAGCTGAAGAACCACAAGGCTCCCGGGTATGACGGACATCCTGCGGAACTGTTGAAATATGGAGATGGTGATGCAGTGAAGACACTTCTTGCATCAGTGTGGACGGATGAAGTGTTGCCCTCTGAGTGGAAGACGTCGATTATATGCCCTATTCACAAGAAGGGTGACCGCTTGATATGGGGTAACTACAGAGGCATATCCTTGTTGACCTCCGGATATAAGGTCTTCTCGAACCTCCTGATTGTTCGCCTGCTTCCCTATGTGGAGAGGGCCATTGGCCCATACCAATGTGGATTTCGACGCGGGAAATCAACTATTGACCAGATCTCCAGATCATAAACTGAAGATGCACCACCTTTTCTTCGATTTCAAAGCAGCATATGAGAGCATCGACCGCGAAGAGCTTTACCGAGCAATGGAGGAACTCCGAATCTCACCGAAGCTCATACGCCTGGTGAGGCTGACGATGAATGAGGGAATGTGCTCGGTGTGCGTCAGTGGAGATCTGTCTGCGAAATTCCTTGTGACGTAGGGGCTGCGTCAGGGAGATGCCCTCGCTTGCCTCCTTTTTAATACTGCCCTGTGAGAGATTCTGGCGTGCAGGTTGGATGGACAACCTTTAACCGGAACGTACAACTCTTAGCATACGCGGATGATGTAGAAATCATTGGCCGCTCTCTATAAGTGGCTGTTAGGGAGGGTTTCTTGGCACTGGTGGGTCCGGCGAGGAGACTGGTGCTCAGCGTCAACCAGGCAAAGACAAAGTACTTGGTGACTGAAGAGACACCCAGGCGGGGTGAGATGGTGGCCTTTGGGGAATACATGTTTGAACAGGTCTCCGATTTCGTATATTTAGGCTTAACGGTAACCCAGTGAAACCAAGTAGGTTTTGAAGTTAGAAGAAGAATTGTCTCTGCCAACCTGTGCTACTTCGGTTTGAAGAAACAGCTTGGTGGCCGCATACTCTCTCGGCAAACAAAGTTACACCTATATAAGACCATCATTCGTCCTGTCCTGATGTATGGCTCGGAAACCTGAAAAACAACCAAGGCCTGCGAATAGGACCTTCTTGTGTTCGAATGGAAAATCCTTTGCAGGATATTCGGAGGAGTCAAAACAAATGACGGAAACTGGACGCAAGAACCAAGAGATATATGACGCACTCAGAGAGCTGAATATTGTCCAGGTCATCAAAGGTGGGCAGGGCATGTGGGTCCCATAAGTGAGGAAGATTTGCCTAGGAAGTTGCTGACAGAGCCTCTATATGGAACAAGAAGACGAGGAAGGCCCAGGCTACGGTGGAGTGACGGAGTCGCGATGCAGGAAATATCCTTGTTGTGCGCAACTGGATAGCAGATGCTCAAAACCGCGACGATTGGCGGAAGCTGATGGTGGAGACGAGGACTCATTATTGGGTTGCTGGGCCGAATTAGCAGACACTCTTCCAGTGCACCTGCCAGAGCTTGCCTTGTTCTAGCTGAGATCAGTACATCATCCGCAAAAGCCATATGTTGTGTTAGGCGGTTGAATATGCTACCGCCCGGATTCGTTCATATCTTACGAATTGCGGACTCCAAAACTAGGTTGAAAAGAAGCACTGACATTGGATCACCTCGGCGTAATCCTTTCCCCACTTTAAATCCTTTGGAGCATCTTCGTCCGATTTTGACTTTACATAAAGTATTCGTAAGAGTCATACCAATAAGCTGAATAACTTTTTTTTGAATCCCTAAAGAATTTAAGCATTTTAACATGCTCTCCCTGTCGATGGTATCGTAGTCCTGCTTGAAATGGATAAATACATGGTGGAGAGTTACATTGTACTCATTTGATTTCCCGAGTATTTTTCTTATTGAAAATATATGATCAGTGGTTGACCGATCTGGTCTAAAGCTACATTTGTACTCTCCTACTATTTTCTCTGCCCATTTTGATAGCCTCTGCAGATGTCTTCTCCCCCACACTTCAGCATTCCTGCGTGTATGCCATCTCCTCCCGGCGCCTTATTATTTCTGAGATCTGAGATAATCTCTATTATCTCCTCTATTTCAGGTGGAGTATCTTCCTCTGATAGTTGTTCATCCGACAGATACCTTGAGCATGTCGAGCTGTGGGCTTTTACTTCCACTCTTTGAAAGACCATCTTGGTATTTAATATGGTTTGTTGGTGATATTATAATCGAGCATTAAAGTGACTAGGATGAGGTCGCTTCCATACAAAGTTCCTTTATACTCCAAAGAACTCAGTGAAAACTGTTGTATCAAAAAAGATAAATCAATTGCAGAAAGTGGAACAACTTTTTTTCAACAATTTCAACCTTTATGAGAGAGGTGAGTTGGGGATCCATCGTTACTAATAATTAGAAATTTATTAGAATGAATTTCCCTCTGTTTTTATAATGAGGTTACAGATATGGAGAGTACTTCCACTATGGTTTGAAGATCATTGGCTGTGAAATCTCTATTTGGTGGTATGTAAGTATTACAAATTGACATTGGTTCTGGATAGTGAATTTTTGTGGCTTTACCTACATGAGTTGATATAATGTTTATTTCTTCCGAATAGATTTCCCATATTCGTTGTTGCTACTTCTCCCCAGGCGGTCTTACCATCAGATCTGTCTTTTCGAAATATGTTATAGCTTTTCAGGTTGACCCTCTTGGATTTCATGAGATGTGTCTCTTGCAAACTAAGCAGACTGGGTTCTCTTCTGTGAGCAGCAACTTAAAATATTCATAATGTTTGTTAAAACCATTACAGTTCCATTGGGCGGTTAATGTTTTGGTAGTTTTTTCCATCTTCTAAAAGTATGTATTAATTGAATAAAAGTAAAAACAAGGTTTTGTGGTTCTTTTGGGGAATATCCACTACCTCTTTATTATTGAAAGTTATGCAAAATCTTGAGTTTGAGATTCTAGATGTGTAACGGATAAATTTGGGATTGCTTATGCTGCAATTTTATGTACATAATCTTTCTGTTTAATCCCAGGGTAGGTGTGTAATATAATAGCGTTTTCTCGTTTTAAAAACCGTTAGGTAGCAGTGGCTTAGCCATAGTTGGTTGTTGCTTTTGTGAGGCTAAGGCTTTTGAATTGGTATATTTTTGTACATTTTCCGTATCTTTAAGCTTTTAGTTGGTTGGTGTCATAGTGGTAAATTTGGCTAAAGACATTTTGCGGCTTGTTAATACAACTGCAGAGCCTAGAGCTGTGGGCAACTAAACAGAGCGTCTAGTCGCACAACCTTCTATAAAAATAGCAATTATCTGTTAATTTATTGAAAATCTACCCTCAAATTGTCTAAAATAACAAAACAAAGCAAATTTTCGAATACACTAAAAATTACTAAAACTGAAGGACTTAGTTGAAGTGTGGCTTCTTCAATGAGGTCCCAAACAAGTGTTTTTCTTATAAACCTTATTTTCGACCAATATTCAATAACTGAAATCATTTAGACAAATAACACTTTTTTGACAAATCATCCAGTTATTGCAGAGCTGAAAAATAATGATTTATTATGAAATACAAAGGTAAAACTAATTATTTAAATGCAATCTCGTGTAATCTGAGGAGAACTGTTGGAAAAATAAAATAAGAAGTGTTCCTGATATCTGGGCGCCAAGCACTCGAACTAAATTTATCTTTCGTTTGCCCAGTAGTCCTTTTTTGGTGGGGTTAGACAGTGCTTGGTTTGACTGTGTATCAGACAGTGCCAGAGGGAAAAACTTTCAGCCCTTATATCTTCAATACCACGCCCTTCGGCTAAAAATAAGAAAGAACCTTCTTCATGGATAGGGGATACAGGGCTACAAAACCACATCAATTTATATTGTAGATCGTACCTGTATTCGTTTTTGAGTTTTAGCAACACTCTCACAGTACACTTTGTTTTATTTATAATATATATTGATTATATCCAACTTTTACATAAATTAGTCCACGTTATTTCAAATAAAACTAAAACAAGTTTAAAAAATTCAATGACAGTAACTTCTTACTTGCTTATGTCAGTCGATTTGGGATTTTATTATTATTTTCTTTAATTCGTTACAAATGAAAGATTAGATTATTTTACATAATGGATTATAAAACTCTAACTCACTCAGTATACAATTAACTTAAAAAACATATATCAAAAATATATCTCAAAAAACCACTTCCATTGTTTGAGGGTTTGCTAATTTACTTATTTAGAATATAACACGATCGTCAGTGGAAGCCTATGGTTTTAATTTGGATATTATTTATTTATTTATTTTTCAAGTGAAATGAGGCATTTTAATTAAAGAGCTTAATGGACGAACATTTTAAGTAACAACAAATTTGAAGTCGAGAAAATTATCTTTGAAGTCTTTAGTTTGCTATTTGTTTCTGCTTTATACATTCAGCAGTTTTTTGTATATTGTTTTAGTTTGGTTATTCAAAATAAAAGAAACTAGCTATGTTTAAAGGATAAAATAACCTGTTCATCCATAGACAAATCTTACTTTTTTCGAAAATGTAATTTAGCCTGTTTAAGCACTAACCTCTTCAATTCTTAACTTGAAAACAACTCGCATCCAATCTGCTTCAATTATCCATCTTAATTAGATCAATTTTTACTCTCAAGTCCATAGAGAATATTATTTTCACCATCAATTCATTGAGCAATATCAATAAATTTTACAGTGCCTGAAATTATCCCCTAATTAAAAAATATATTTAAAAAATCTGATGCGATTCGCGCAACATACAAATTTCACTTACCAATCTACATAAAGTAGAAATCGACGTGTTTTGATAAATATGTAAGCGACATTCAGTTACTTCCACATTTATTTACCTTTTTTTTCAGTTATAGAGTATTATCATTTGTATTGGAAAACTTAAAAGTTCTCAGTACTTTTCGATTTATTATTATGTAGGTAGGTTTATATTTTCCTACTTTGTTTTCAGGAGTCTAAAAAAATCCAAATTTCATCAACATTCTTTTTTTTTTCACTGCTTGCTTGTTTTCTACTGCGACTTGCTTTTGGTGAATATATCGTGAAGGTGAATCGATAGAAAGCTTATTTACACTTCATAGTAAATTAAAACTTAATTTTAAAATGTTTGTCTCTTATGCCTTTGTGGAAACCGAGAACGATTACTGTCCTCTAAAACCACTTTATATTACATTCAGAAATCTATTGTGGAACTGAAGGTTGTAAACTAAAAAATGATTAATTAAAGATTATCTTGTACCATATTTTTTTCACACCGTAAACTGCTTTAAAGTACACGCATTTATTTATTATATTAATATTAGTTTTTATTAGTGATAATACGGGAATGCAAGTATAATACTACATCGTGTCCGATTTTATAATTCTCTATTTAGTTGTTAATAACTTTATTTAGTTACAATTACAAACGAATAATTCCCAATAAATATGTATATTTCAAAACACGTTGAGACTCTTTCCAATGAACGGAACGCCTTTATTTATAAACAATGGTCTGATATTAAAGAATTGCTGCGCATGCGAGGATTCAACTGGTTTGTGTTGTTGTATTTTTTGTCTTTTTTTCTTAGTCATATGTTAATTCGATTTTTTTAATATTTCATATTTAACCAGTTTTTGTTTTTAGGCATAATGAGAGACAGTTGATTTCTCCTTATAAGCAACACCAAAGGTACATTATAGGAAAACAAAAATTTTATTTTCGACATTTAAGCCCCCTCAAAAAAATTGTATGATGATAAAACCTATCTGATATTAAATAATACTTTATTCTCATTAATCATGAGGGGTGTAATCAAAATATCCAGTGCCGTTTTTGAGAAAATCGAAAACAACGTAAAACGGGACAAAATTAATGAAATAAAGTGCCCCCTCCGTTTAATCAATTTTGATTTTCACTGTCATATCGTGGGCATATAAATACATCAAATACTTGAAATTTAATGTGGGTACTGTTCTTATTTATACTTTGCTTTGAAGTATTATTTGTATTGAAGTTGAAGAACTTGTATTGAAGTTTATTTTAGCAGATAAGTTTTAAATTAGCCGACCAATGATATTTCTGACATAGCAGTGATTTTCCAAGTATATCGACTCAAACTCTGTCAAATATTATTTCCAACCCTCTATATAAGGTATATTTGTAAGCATTTCTTATAAAATTCCATAGTCAAAAGATTCTTGACAAAGAACTCTAAAACAGGTACTCGAAACGCTGTTCACTATTAAGCGCCTGGGAATGAGTGACTGTAGAACTTTGGAAGTGAGGCTCCTGGAAGTGATTATGACCTTTTCTGTGTCGTTTAGTTCGGCCCGATCTCGACTGGAAAGCTGAGGGGCTTTATATATTCCTCTAGAGAGAGGGAAACTATAGGAAGTCGAAAGCTGGGATAAAACTTATCAAGGCCCTTTTTTAATAAAAGGAAGTGGTGTTATATCGATAATATAAAGATCACATAACCTCTCGAAATATGGATCGTCTAGGAGCTGCAGATCTAAAGTATTACCTAAGTGACTGATTGTAGCTTCCTACTGATTCGCTAGAAAATATCGGAACGTTTTTCTTTGGCACAGCTCATGAGTCCGTGGCATGAAGTCATCGATTCGGTCTCTCAAACGTTGCGTGATAGCTGTTCAAGAACCAGTTTGGGAGTAACATTGCGTTAGTTTCTAAGTTTTATTTTCTTTTTATCGTTCCCAAATCTTCCTTTAAAATTCTACTTATCACCAATTATAAATTAAGTCCTTCACTTTTCAGGGTTCACAAATATAAGAATAAATATAAATATAAGAATATAAATACAAGAATGTAAATATGGTCACCATACTGTTCAAATATCATCCCTTCAACAGAAGAAATTGAATTCAGTGACGGTAGATAAAACATTACCTCATTAACATTCAAAACGTTTTCCTGTAAAACTTGGCCACATAATTCAACGTTTTCCTGTAAAACTTGGCCACATAATTCACTGTAAAATTTCAACACATAATTCATAAGTCAGGCAATGTGTAAAACATAATTATGCAATTAAATTTAACTTATTACATTTCACTGGACCTTTCCAACTGAAAAAATTTAATGATGGAGCAATTGGTTTATTCAGAAAGTTTCTCCAGCATTGTGTTAACTTTCTCCTTCTAATGCCAATCTTGTGTTGCGCACATTTATGCGTTAAAAGGCCTGCGTTGTATATCTACAGGATAATAATAGGATATTTACCACTTAACATAGAATATTGAGGCGTAAATCGAATTCTTAAAGTTTTCTTAAACCAATTTAAAGGAACAGAAGGTGGCATAAGACGATTCACCAAATTTTTACCCTTATATTGTCATTGGACAGAATACTTCAGATCCGCCATGGACTGTTTTTGGCGCGTAACCCAAAACCTATTATTTTTTTCAATTTTTAAAGAATCATGGAAACCGGACCATTATTAACCAAGTTACAGCTTTCTTTTTTTTACTTTCACTTTGCTAGATATGAGATCGTGAAAAATGTCGACTTCCGGTTTTCAACGGAAATACACGGTTTGGGGTCCCCTGAGTCCAAATAACCAAGTCCTACAAAATGGTCTGTATGTGTGTGTGTAAACAGACTAGCTCAAGGACTATAAACCGTAAGATCTTGAAATTGGGTATTTGGTGTATGTATATGCCCGTGATGTGGTAGCGAAAATTTCATCAAAATTGGTCAAACGGAGGGGATCTTTCGATTGATAAAGCGGTGCAAATTATTCAAGGCCTTTAAAACTTCTTCAGACTTCTCTACTTTCGAAGAGATTTCTGAGGCTCTAATTTGAACGAAAAATTTCAGCATAGCAATAGACTTTTTTTAAGAAAAAAAGTTATTTGAGAGGAGCCATTGTTCCACAAGGATTGGGGAATCTGAGAATTACATCCGTGATTTTGATTATACTCTTCCTGTTTAATAAGAATCAAGTATTCTTTAATATCAAGTAGGTTTCATTATCATAGAAATGTTCTGAGGGGGCTTAAATGGCGAAGGCAAATTGTTTGTTTCCCTATAAAGTACCTTCGATTTTGTTTCTATGGAGAAATTTACTGTCCCTCATTATGCCTAAAAAATAAGAAATGGATAAATATAAAAAAAATCGTAAAACATATAAGGGAGAACAAAAGAACAATGAAACTCTTAAAACGCGTTGAATCCACGCGTGGGCAGTACGCCTTAAGTGACAGACCACTGTTTCTGTACTTGGGAAAAAATTGTCAACGTGTTTAGGAACATACATATTTAATTTCTATGAGCCGTGAATACACCTCCTATCACGATATATTTACAAAATGCAACTCGCATTAAAAAAAAAAACAAGAAGTAAAAAAAATCGACTATTATTGAAATTAGAATACCTAATAATTAATCGACATCTATTAAGAACTTTCAATAATTGTAATGCTCTTCATCCTATGGAGAATAACATAAAGATGTGGAAAAAGCTACTTTCTGTAAAGCTGCTAAATGCGTTTACACATTTATCAAAACACGTTGAGTTCTAGTTCAAGAAGGTTGTTTAGTGAGTTGTGTGTTGCACGCACCGCCTCAGATTTTTTATTTTTGATGCTCATGGGCAAGAATAATAATGGAAAACGCATAAACTGAAAGCATTAATATTTTTAGCAGTATTTTAAAAGCGGGGAAATATCATGTTTTGTAATAAACCTTGAGTTAAATATTGTACAAGCGAACATATAACGTGATTTTCCTTAGCAATAACTTGTAGCATAGCTAAAATCGTGGCTAATTAAATGATGATTTAATATTTTCGTTACAATACACGATTCGTTTCGACTTATAATAAAGCCAAAGGATTGATTGAAGGACAATTTATAAATAGGAAATCTGAATCGTTCTCCACAAGCGCTAAATAATTATTAACAGTTTCGCGTAATGCATATGGAGTAATAAGAAAAATGTTCTCAACGAAATCATAAAATATAACAACCAACATAATTGTGGTATTTAGGCATTATAAAAATTATTTCAGTTTGTAGTTTCACTTACTTTAGTTTTATTCAATTGTGAAAAATCTCAACTTCCAGTTTTAAATGGAAATACACGTTTTATGATCTCCTGAATCCAAATAACTAAGTCCCGCAAAATGGACTCTGTGTGTGTGCGTGTGTTAACACACTAGCACAGAAACGATTTGTCTTACGAAACTGAAATTAGGTATTTAAGATAGGTTTATATGTAGGTATTTAAGGTAATTGAGTAAACGTAGGTTGTACTTCATCCCAAAGTCATTTTTATTTTTTTTTATATGACTTCTCAAAAACGGCACTAACGATTTCGATTAAACTTTCATGTTTAATCCGAACGAAGCATTTTTAAATATGAAGTAGGTTTTATCGAAATCTAATAGATCTGATGGGGCCTAAATGGCTATGAAAGGATTTAATAATCAAATAAAAGAGGAAAAAAGTGTATGATTTTCCGAAACGAAAATTTCATTTTCTGGTTACAAGAGTAGTAATATATATGTATGATATATCGTTGGAAAGCTAAGAATTTAAAAGAGTATAATGTTCAGTTTATAAAATGGTAGAAGGTTGCTGAAAAGAAATATTGGCGTATCAAGAAAATTATAATTTCTACTTATTAAGTACAAATTATTTATCTAAAACAACGTTTAAAAAAAAAAATTAAATCGAATTCGAAAACTAGGAACCCGTAAAAATAAATGACTAAAAATAATGAAATTCTTACCTTATAGTTTTCATGAAAACACCAACAAATTAAAAATAGTATCAAAATCGTAAAAATGCAATAAAAATTAACCATTTTATTTCGGTTTGTACGAATACACACTAACTGTTTGAAAAAATATGTAAGACAAAGCCCACCAAGTAAATTGAAAGAAATCAAAATAGCGTGAAGCCGTGGAATAGCTCTTGCCGCAGCAGCCGTCGCGAGGAGGTGGCCCTGACGCAACAATCTTTTCGGAGGCGGCGCATAATTTAAAATTTTTAACACTTGAAATCAAAAATCGAATAATGTTTGTCCACTTTTTTTCTTTTTGATATTTACTTTTCAGGGATACATGGGAAATAGTATGTAAGAAATTTAGGCGTATTTTTTAAAAAGCAATTGTACTATCTTATATTAGGGTCATTCCATGTCAATTCAACACAAGCTTGAGACTCACCATCTCAGAGTTTCTTGAAATTTGGTACATGTGTACTACTTGTATCGGCTAGAACAATTGTGAAATATTACTGAGATGTGTCTAACCGTTTTTGAAATATTGGTCTCTAAAGCCCTCGAAAATAGGTCCAGAAACCCAAAAAATCATTATTTAAAATAGCTTTAGAAGTTTTCCATATTTGGTTCGGATCATGAGATTGGTATAGTTTCACAGCACATTCCATGCCATTTCATTTGATATAAAATATTGTATGGGTTGGTACTAAACAAATTTTCTCAAAACCTAGTTCAAAATTTCAATTTTCTCAAAAAGGGATTTTTTTAAAGTTTTTATATTTAAAAAAATAGACAATATTATATCTAATCATACATCAAAATATAAAAGTGGGATGAAAATAGTTTTATTACTAAAAATATTCAAAATTAGTGATAAAATTCCATAAATCTAGTATTTAATCGAAATAATTACTAAAACTATGACAATTTTCATAAGGAAAAACATGAAACAACTGATAATAAGGGTTCAACTTATAAACCGAGAGATAACTAAGTACATTTGGTCGTTATAACGCCAAAGTGAAGTAAGCACTAAACTCCAAATTTTGAGAAAACTAAATTTTAATTAAATTCAATAATAAATAAAATTTTATTATGTAATTACTTCATAGCTTATTTCTACAGCTATTTTTAATCATGATTTTCTTCTGTCCTGCACCTATTTTTGAGGGCTTTAGAGGCCAATAATTCAAAAACGAGTTGACATATCTCTGTAATATTTCACCTTTGGTCTAGTCTATACAACTAGTTCACATGTACCAAATTTCAAGAAAATCTGAGATGATGAGGTTCAAAATGATATATTTTTGTCTTGATTTGACGTGGAATGGTATTATTTATAACAGTATATTTATAATTTACTTAATATTAATAATATTTATATTAAACAAATACTTCCGAATGCTGTTTAACCATTAATGATAGTTACTTAATGAAAAAACTTTTATCCATCATCTAAAGCTCCGTCTGATTGAATGCCCCATTTCGAGAGTCATTCGATTGAGTAGGAAATATTAGTTAAATAAATTTAGATATCATCCTCTAATTGTTTACTAAATAAGATTTGATAACAAATCTTGGTGGCAAAAGAAAAAAAAACTCGTCTGATTGATAAAGAGTATCTATCATTGGCGGTCCCAGGGAGGGGATATGAGGGTAGACTCCCTAAAAAAAGGATTAGTGGAATAAATTTATGCATCTGATTATTGCATTGTTTCTAGTATAGTACTATTTATAAATCAGATTTTTTTCTGAGCCGCTATTGGTGATTTTGTCGGTTTGAAAATGAGTGGGAAGCTCAATTTATTTTTGTTTACAGTTGTTGTGTGCTTCACCACTGAAGCGCTGCGTTCAGTCTTTGGTCAGATCGGCAGTAGTGCATCAAACGATGTCTTAGGGGTTGTATCAGCGTTAAATGTTATTTTAAAATACGTATGTTGTTTTGTTTAATAAACATATAGACTCGTTTGATCATATTCGCCTTCAAAATGCCTCCATCAAATGATGGATTTTGGGGCAAACCTACTTCTACTATCGATTGGTGTGAAGAAAATTATGTATATAGTTATTATATAGCAGAAATGAGTAAGTATTAAAGTATGATTAACAGTTTGTTGAAATATTACTTTATTAATTTCTTGATAACATATAATTTTTTATACCAATTTTATTATAAATCAGGAAATAATGATCCATCTTACATTTAAACACCACATTAACAGTTAATTTTAAATTATGCTATTAAATATATTAATTTTTTTACAGCCAATACTATTAGTAACCTAATGATGATCATACCCCCTTTATGGGGAATGTTTGAAGTGGTCAAACAAGGTTTCGAAAGAAGATTTGTGTATTGCCATTTCCTAGTGCTGAGTAAGTACTGTTGTATTTTAAAAAGTAACTATGTTAGCAATTGACACTTAACATTTTATATATTTCTCATTTAACAATATGTAATTTTATGTAGCGTTTCTGTTTCAAATTCCTCTAGATGCTCAAATTCCTTGTCTTTATTTAACTTTTCTGATATCTCGTAAATTATTATTATTATTGAATTATGATTTATATTGATTACGATTTATTAAAAAAATGTGGCATTAGTTTATGGTATAACTTTATTTTTTTCTATTATCGAAACTTTGACAAAAAATAATATATATATTACGTTTTGGTATTAAAGAAATGAATTATTAATTAGTTTATTTATTTGGATTTATTGCTATTTTCTATTTTTTTTTCTTTTATCAATATTAAGTTTGATGGTTTCCACATGAGATCGTTTTTTCACCTATCCAAAATAGGTGAAAAAATAATCATACTGAGGAGAGGTTTTGTAATGTCTTACATATAAGCATGCATTATTTATAATTGATTTAGTGTCATTTTATGCACAGTATCTATCTAGTTATAGATCCACATCTAATTCTAGAAGTTGATGGTCAGCGAAATTTGATTGTTTGTGAAATAGATGAAGATTACATTGAGGCATCCACTATTGCCAATTTTTTCTATTTCAAAAATATTTCATCTTGAAGATGTAGTTAGTCAATAGTAATATTAATCTTGAAATACGATATGAATTGAAAATGTATGCTGTTAAAAAAATTAAAAATTTTTATTACATTATGTAATATAGAAATTCTTAGTATTAGCAATACCAAAGCAACAAATAAAATATACCAATAAAATAGAATGCACTTTTAGCTCTTTTTTTATACTGTTACTAATAATATTTAATTTTTTATGTAAGGAATAATTGTGTCTGAAAATATCCTAAATTAAATCCTTAATCTTATATTAATTTTGATGCTCTTGTTTAAAAAATTTTGCTTTTTTGTTTTTACCAAATTCAGTCCATAAAATTTTACTTAGATCGTATTATTTTATTTGTGAATTATTCAATTTAAAATATTATTATTAAACTGTTGACTTTTTATGGGGTTAGGTAATTATAATGTACTCGTATAGGGATAAAGTGTTTTTATAATACACACAAAAAGTTTATATGAATGCAAAAATGAATTAAATCCAAATTTAAGGCTATTTCAAAAGTCTGTATAATTTATTAAGCATTTAGATGGTACAAATGAGAGGATGTTAAGCTCTTATTTTAATGAAAGGTTCATTGGTGCTTCGGTTTGGATTTTCATTCTTGTTTTTGTACGGTTTTTAGAAGGAAAATATTGGTGAAACCCTTGTTAATCTAAGATGATCCCCAAAACTTGACATTACACTCAACCATTTATGTATTTTTCAGAATCAAAGCTGATTAGAAGTTTCTCTTTAAGGATATCCAGGAAATTATACAGAGTTTAGAAATAATTATATCAAAACCTAAAAATATAGTAACAATTCTGAATGAAAAAGATTTCATTTGATTACTTTTTTTAAATTATATACAGGATTTCCTAATGACTGACCTACACGGCCACCATCTTTTTTTTTCTCTCTGTCCCTCTCAAACAGAAAACAATGAATTAATATTGTTATAATTGAACCACTATCAAAGTATTGGAATGATACTGAATAATACATATTTACTATATGCTATAATTGGTAATTGAAGGTAGTTTATTTTTAAAAAAAAGTTATGGTGCAGCTAATACAGTTATTTTTGAAGTAGAGGGACATCTGTCCCTGTATGTATGTATATCTTCAGTAATTCAATTGCAGAAAAATATTGAAGATCGAATTTTATCTAGCTAAGATTAGATAATAAAAGCAATCAATACTTATTACTCAGGCTGTCTACTTAAAAAAAAAAATATTTTTCAATAGAAATACATTACTCAATATATAAAAGGGCACCATTGTTTTCAAACAATAACCTTTGTTTTACTCCATCAATTTTAGACGAAATAAAAGGAAGATTTTATTATTAGCTGAAAGAAAATCTTAAGTAATAGAAAGGTGTATAATGATTATGTGAAAATACTTCAATTACTGAATTAATTTTTACTTATCAAGTATAGATAAATATTTAGTAATTATGTATCTTTATTATTTTTTTATTTTTTTACAAAATATCAGTTGAAAGGATGTGCTTATTTTTACTTATTAAAAATACAGCTCCTCTATGACCCATGAAAGATGTTGCATTCAGATTTTTACTAGCAAATCATTGTAAGTCTTTTAAGGACTCTTGCCTTTGGTATTTCTTCAGTTTATTAGGTACTATTTGTTCGTAAAAAGCTCACAAAGTGAATTTTCAATCTGTCGAGGATTCCTCAAGTCTCCAAAAAATTTTCTATTGTCTTTGATGTTTCCTCTAAAGTTAGAATACAGTTTCCAAATTTAGTTTAATTTTGCAGACAATTTACTTTGGGTTTTACCTACTCCAAACGTATGCCTTCCTTTTTCCATCACGCCTGATCGTATGACACCTACTTTTTTTTGCTATTCTTAAAAGTTTTTTTATTAAAGTCTGATACCATGCCTTGATTTTTAATTTCATATAGTTTACCCATTAAGATCCATTTTTGTGTAGTCATAAGTATGTGATGCCTGCAGTCTCGGCTGTGCTCCAATGCCATTTCTATGATTATAAATGTCATTCCTGGGACACAAGTCAAAGTAAAAAAGGGGAAGCTAGACAATTCCTCCCATTCCCGTTCTTCACATTTACGCTAAAGGAGCTTGTGTTATTAACATTATATAAGGTGCATCTTTTATTTAAATTTACAGTTCCTTCATTGTGTGCTTCATGCTCCATTCTAGTGTTCTTATTTAGTTTCTGCTTGACTTATGAAGTGTCTACAACTTGCTTTTTAGAGTTTACAATACCATAATGATAACTGAATGGAATAACAAGACACCTCTCAACAATTTTAATGTACCTAAAATAATACATTTTTACATATTCTTTTTAGGGTAGCTAAAAATGTATGCCTTAGCATTTTCTATCTTGTATCTCTGTTTTTTTTTTTTTTTTTTATGGCTGCATGTTTTTTTTTGTTATCATGTATTTATATAATTAGGCTGCAATAAATGTAACTGCTATAACCTATAATCTTACTTCCATAAGAAATATCTGGTGCGATGTGGGCAAAACTCAACTTTTACTTACCATCCTGCTTAAATTAGAAATTGATGTGTTTTGATGAATATGTAAACGCATTTCAGCTACTTCACGCATTTTCCCACATTTTTTTACTTATTTTTGTTTGTCTCCATAAGTTGTAGAGTATTATAATTAGTATTGCAAAACTTGAAAGTTATCAGTACTTTTTCTTACTGTTGCAGTAACAGTGATGTAGCAAATGTTAATGTATGGCAATAATGATAACCCATAACCATCCCTAACATGACAATATTTATAAATTGATTAAAAATTGTATTACTAGTGTATTATTTTATTATAAAGTACAGCAATAATGTGTAGTAAAAAGTTTACCTGATGATGGGGTGGTGGGACCCCGGAACATCGTACAAATTTTTTTGTTATGATCTGACAGCAATAAATTTCTTAGTTGGAACACTATTTCTTGTTTGTTTGTTTAATGTCCCTTTATGCTTTTAAGGCTAATTGGATGATGCTACAGTGAGAGTCCTAAATTTTGCCTAGGGCCACCACGGGACATGAACCTGGGACCTTCAGTATTGTAGGTTGCCATGCTAACCACTACACCACAGGTGACCCCAGGAACACTATTTACTAGAAATCTTCCAGTCAGTATAAAATTACTTAGAATATACTTTCCATTTTGTTTCAAAACACTTTGGCAACTCTTTTCCATAAACTTTGGATTTGACTCTTTAACTGTCATTAAAGGTGTACTGCGCCTGCTTGGACTCAATGTGTGTGATGAGTTGTGGGAATATTTTTCTTTTTTTCTCCTCTATATGTTTACTCCATTTTTTTCATATTTCATATTTAACCATTTCTTATTTTTGGGCTTAACCGGAGACAGTTAATTTCTCCATGCACACAAAATCAAAGGTAGGTACTTGATGGAAAAACAAAAAGTTTCCTTCGCTATTTAAGACCCCTAAGAACATTTTTATGATGATAAAACTTCCTGATAATAAAAAATACTTGATTCATTCCATGAGGAGTTTGATCAAAATCACTAAAGCTGTTTTTGAGAAAATTAATCCATGGCTCCTTTATAAGATAAAATAAATTATTTACTACTGCTGGACTTGCATCTGGGATTGAACTTTATTATCCCATAACTTTCATTATTAACCATAAACAAAAGATTATATTTATTTAGAAAATGTTGAATATATTAATGATGTTGGCGGCTAGATTTAGTTTTTAAACAAGGTGGTTTAAAACATTTAAAAAATACAATCAAATGAAAAGCCTATAATTTACTAAACAGCTTTTAAATAATGGGATCTTTGACAAAGTTTCGATTGTGGTCCTAATGCAAAATTTTCTGTAAGCCTAACTTTTGTTATCCATGTCATTCAGCTAAATATATGTTGTTTATTTAAACAACAAATAAATAATTGAAGTGATAAAGAATATGTTGGTGTAATAGAAAGCCCTGAGGTAAAACAGGACTCTTTTTATATAATATTATATCGATGAATATTGAGATGCCCCGGCAATATCTGGGATTTAGGCATCTGATTGGAATGTGTTGGGCAAAGAGGGTATTGAACAACAGTTCATTTGCGAGTGTCTGGATCGATCTCAAAATTATAAATCTGCTCCTCCTCCCTATGGTATTCTTCTTTTATTTTATGAGCAAACTTTTTGGTCATTTATTTTAATTATTCATTTCTAGTTAAAAATATTGGTAATTAATTTTGTTGACCACACAATTTTTTTATTTTAATTGGTGGTAATAATTGTCTTCCCTTTATAAGATACAAAAGCTAAGTCTTTTGTGTGAACCTAGTTTCACTTAAAGATAGCTTCACTTATTGCAATTAATGAATTACTGAATTTCAAAGAACTGCTATTTTACTGCTATTGCTGCTATTTGCTTCTGCTGAAGAATAATTTTATATCTTAAATAAAAAAAGTGTAATTATTAGTATAGTTTAATTGTCTGTTACATAAACTTGAAACATTGAGCTATAAATTTACTTGTCATATAAATTTTTCCATGGTTGTAGTAATTCCTTAATCGCATAAAATATTCTGAAGATGTAATTCATTACTGTTATTTTTATTTATTTTGAGTAAAAGTTGTATAAAATATGACCTTCTTTGTAAATATCGTAAAATTTTGTATTTACTGAGACAGTTTATATAACTTATTATCATTGCTAAAATCTCAAAAATGTTTTATCTCAAAAATAACCTCTTTTGAAATGTTTATAGTTGCTAAATCACATACTATTTTGTATCATGCATAAATTATTATTTATTTTTATATTTTTGTTTACCCTTCCTGGCCCTGTGTGGTATATGGGGGATTACTCTAGTGGTATAAACCAACCTACTGTAACCATGGTGGGAAGGTCGAGATTTATTTCAGGCCCAGGGCGGATTCTCTGGAATGTTACAGCGGATTGTGCTCTAACATGCTCAGCTATTCCGGGACATTATTATTTTTGAAGGTATTTGAATATAACAACAAAAATAAATTGCCTGTTTGAAATTTGTATAAAATATATGGTTAACTCTTCAGTTACAAATTCCTAGGATGAGCCTTGCATCAGCTACCATTTCTCAATACATTTGGGGCAAATTCTTTTCTTTCTTTAAACCCTTTCATTAATTAAGGGCTCTCCGAGAATCAAGAATCTCTGGCATGGGCTCATTCATACTACATCCTCTGTCTCCCCTTTTATTATCCTTGAAATATTTCCCTGCCTGTAGAGTCCTATTATTTATGCCTTTACACAATTATGGTAAGATTATTGGCAGGTTTCAGTTGGTAATAATTTCAATATTTCAGATTTTATATTATTATTTTGTTTTTAATTTCTCTATCTGTCTTCTCTTCTCTTTTCCTTTTTTTCCTTTTTTGCTGTTCATTACTGTACAGGTCATACAAAATTAAGAGATACCACGGTATTGAAAAACATATACATCTAAATGTGATTTAAAAATGTAAATATTGTTTTAAAATTATAATTTAAAGAAGAAAAAAATTCTATGCTTTTAAGTTAATTGCAATTGTAATTTCAGTTGTTGGTCTTGGTTCTTGGGCTTTCCACATGACTTTATTGTACGAAATGCAACTTTTTGATGAACTTCCAATGGTTTGGGGAACTTGTGTTCTTGTTTACTGCTTGTAAGTTGAAAGAAAAATATTGGTTCTTGACTTATCATATTCTTGACATATCTTCATTACAATTTTCTTTTTTCACACTTTCCATTTCACTTTTTCAGATCAGAAGTGCAAAAAATACCAGTTAAAGGGCAGTTCTCAAATCTTCCCTTATTTATTTTTTTAGCTTCTTTTGCAATCCTTTTCACTGCCTTGTATCTCCTTTGGCCTCAACCAGTTTTCCAGCATGTATCTTATGGTATTTTGGTACTGACATCTTATGCCCTAGAAGTACGTTTATTAAGAATTAAAGGATGCCAAATTTGTAAAAAGTTGTTTATTTTATCAACCACTATATATCTTTTTGGATTCTTTTTGTGGAACATTGATAATCTCTTCTGCAGTAATTTAAGGTATTAATTATTCGCTTATATTATGCTTTTTGTTTTGTATTATTTTAGTAGAAAATTCTCTGTATCAGCAAAGATAGAAAATACAACATAAAAGTATTACACCTTTTATACACATAGAAACACAAATTAATTATTATGCATATTGTATATGATAAATATTTATATGTTGTTCCGTTTATGTTCATATCAGTATACAGCTGTGTTAATTAATTTATTATTAATGTAATATTGTTATTGAATCTGATCACATTTTAAAAATCTCAAAATGGTAGGTTTTATGATATGGCGGAAAGTTTCATGATTGCTGACAATGACTTTTCTCAGGATTTAAGTTGTCCCAGAATCTAAATCAGTCTCTGGCAGAATTTGATGTACTAGCTCTTTCTTTTTTCCGAAATGAGAATGCTCAAAACGTTCTATTTTCATCCTTAAAAAAAATGCTAATGTCAAAAATTTCACTTCACACATTTAAACCTAACACTTTAAATTCAGTTCAGACAAACTTATGTAAAGAGCTTGTTAAAATGTGTACTATTTACAATCTTAGCTGACTCCTTTTATCATTATCAAATTGTATTGAGAAAATAAGATTTCTAAAGAGGATGAATTTTGAAGTGGTTGAGGTTTTTGCTCTTCACAGTTTTTTTATGATAAAGGATAAAAAAAGAAAAGACTATTTTTTTTCGTAGCCAACACATTTCAGATTTATCATTCAACTTTCAATTTATATTTGCATTTAGTAAAACATGTTGCTTATAAAATTTTTAACTTTGTGCTTTAAATACAATAAAATAAAGTTTTATTTAAATAAAGCTTAATTTACTCCCCCCCGCCCCCGTTTTTTTTTTTTTTTTTTTGTTTGTGTGTGATCACTAGGTTCACAAATATATAAATATATATATATATTATTTCATAATATATATTATTTCAGGTCATTGAGAATGAAAATTCCTTCAGCATTTGACCCATTAACACAACTACATGGTTGGTGGCATTGTTTGGCTGGATATGGAACATATCTGCAAGTTCTTTTCACGTAAGAAAACTATTTCATTTATTTTTTTTTTTTTTTAATTTTTATATGTTCTCTGTTGAATTAAGGGACTAAGGAATTTTATTTTATAGAAAGGACGAATTTCAAACAACAAAATTTATAATTATAAAAAGAATACAATCTTAAAAGTTGTGCAAGTGCACATCATTCTCAACTTTTTTTTACAAAAGTCTATATTTAACACATGTGTTAAAAGGAACCTCACGTTTCGATAAACTCAATCGATTTCTCAACATACTCCCACCTTGAGGAGTGTAACGACTCAACAAAATAATTAAACTCGATTTTTCTCCTGTGATCTACTGGCCGCTGCGCGTCTTCACCTCGTTATCTTGGAACATCACTCCTACCTTCTTGCCCTGATCTTCTTTCTCTCCTTCTAGACATTGGTACAAGGCTGGACATCTTCCCACCTTAGCAAAGTCATCAATGACGGGTCTCATAAGTTTTGTGCTGCCCCCTTCAGTCAAACAATCCCTTCAGCTGTCCATTCTTTAAAAACTAGACCATATTTATTCTCTAATCATAGGACTTTTAACTCTTCTCTCCATTCTTCTATTTGCATCTTCTCCATCCTTAGCTATATCTGTTATTTCCTTTTTTGTATTTGGTTTAGCATGATCCCCGATATCCGAAATTTCTAATTTTCTTGAATCAGTTACATGAAGATCTGCCATTGACAAACACATATAAGTCATAAATTCTGAATTATCATTTTCCACCCTGCCCATCAATGTCCATCCGAAAACAGTCTCGATGGCCACTAAACCACAACTTAGGACTTCTCTTCTGCCAGTTAAAATATGTCCGGCAAAATCGGCTCCAATCAGTATATCGATAGGCCCTGTTCTATCATCTGATAGCGAAATACCTTTTTGTTGTATTTCTTCTATCGATGGACCTACCAGGTCTGCAAGTTTAAAATGTCGTTTTAATTCCAATAGAATGCGCTCTTAGCCTATTGAAGGATTTGCTTATCTCTAAACGCTATTTTGTTTGTTAGTCATTTGTTTACAAAAGTCAGTTTTTTTTAAGTCGTTTACGTGGACGTATCATACCTTTCTTTGGTGTTAAAAATGTCTAATTTTAATCCAAATAAAGAGCATTTGCGGCATGTCATGATTTTCTTATTCAATCAAAAGAAAAAGGCATCTGAATGTCATCGAATTCTTGTTGAGACTTATGGCGATCTTGCTCCAACCGTCAAGACATGTGAACGTTGGTTTCAAAGTTTCAAACGTGGTGATTTTGATGTTACTGATAAAAAACGAGAAAATCGACCAAAAAAGTTTGAGGACGTCGAATTGCAATCTTTATTAGACGAAGACAATACCCAAACCCAACAAATGATGGCAGAACAGTTGAATGTCACTAGGCAAGCCATTTCCGATCGCCTGAGAGCTATGGGAAAAATTCAAAAGGTTGGAAAATGGGTTCCACATGAATTGGACGAACGACAGATGGAAAAACGAAAAACTGTGTGCGAAATGCTGCTTTTACGCCACGAAAGAAAGGGTTTTTTGCATCGAGTTGTAACTGGCGATGAAAAATGGATTTATTTTCAGAATCCCAAACGAATAAAATCATGGGTAACGCCAGGAAAACCATCCACATCGAGTGCAAGACCGGATCGTTTTGGGAAGAAGACAATGCTGTGTGTGTGGTGGGATCAGAAGGGAGTAGTCTACAACGAGCTTCTCAAACCCGGTGAAACAGTCAATACCGACCGCTACCGACAACAAATGATCAATTTGAGTCACGCATTGATCGAAAAACGCCCAGAATGGGCTCACAGGCACGCCAAAGTCATTCTTCAGCATGATAACGCTCCTGCACATTCAGCCAGATTGACTAAGGAAACGATTTCTTCGCTTGGTTGGGAATTCCTACCCCACCCGCCGTATTCACCTGACCTGGCGCCTTCTGATTATCATCTCTTCTCATCGATGGGACACTCATTGGCTGAGCAACACTTTAACAATTTGGAGGATGTAAGAAAATGGCTCGATGAATGGATTTCAAATACAGATGAAGCATTCTTTTGGAATGGTATCCATAAATGGCCCGATAGATGGACAAAATGTGTAGAAAGCGAAGGCCAGTACTTTGAATAAAATATATTATACTTTTTTTTTAAATTACTGTATATATATTTTAAGAAATAAACGACATTTTAAACTTGCAGACCTGGTACTGCTGCTGCTGCTGGCACTGCGTTACATATATTCTCGGAATCTAATACTTCTACATTCACAGAAATATCATTTGTTAAACTACAAATTTCTAACATGTAAGATTTGTGAACATTTAACTGAGTTTGTTTGCCTCCAAATAATACATGAGTAATTCTTTCTACTCGGAATGGAGATAAACTCATGAGTTTTGCTACCCTTTGAGTCACGTAGGACCTTTGCGATCCTGAATCTATCAATACCTTCGCAAAATAGTCTTTACTGGAGTGGTGACCTAGGCAAAATACACAATAAGTTCTAGCTTGTTGTCTTACATTAACTAACCCAGTAGCTGTAACTGGTCTCTTGCTAGGTTCTAAATTTTTCATTTCTATATTTGAAGAGGAACTTTTATTTTCACCTGTTATGAAAAGCTTCGATAACCTTAACCTTTCCTCTCCTTCCACTTCCTCTCTTAAGAAATCCATCAATTTTTCTAATGTTCGACATTCTGACTTGTTAGATTTCCTATCCCATTCTCTCAATATCATATCTGGAAGAGCTGATTCTACTAACGGTCTTAACATGCATTGATACTTGTCTTTTGTCACTCCCAAGGTCTCCAGAGAACGTAATTTAGTTTCTAAGCTATCATAAAGTTCTCTGAGAGATAGCATATCGTCTTTAGCCCTCGTTTGTTTTGTTAAGACGAGATTTAATAACTCCCTGACATAATATTCAATTAATAATTCGTCTCTACTGAATTGTTGTTTTAACAATTCGATAGCTTTATAATAATTCTCTGGAGAAGGAGGAAAACTTTCAACTAATTGTCTAGCAGGAGACCCATCCACAGTTGCTTGAATTAAATATTGAAATTTGTGAGCCACCGGCACCTCCACATCCTCATGAATAGGCTCAAACTGTGCCCAAAAATTAATATAGTTTTTTATGCTACCATCAAATTTTCTGAATTCTAACTTTGGTAACCTTACATAATTTTTATAACTAGAACTTACGCTTTCTAGGTTATTCGTTGTGTTATGTTGCCCTTTTATATCTACATTATGCTGAGCTTGTAGATAATTTTCTCTATAAGAAATTCCGCAGAGTCAAATTTGTTCTCTATTTCCTTTTCCTCTAAATCTAAATCAAATAATACTTCTCTAATAGCATCATCTACCAGAAATAACCTCTCAGCTTTATCTTCTAACTGTTTGAAGTACAATTGTATTTCCTTCTTATTCTCACCATCTAAAACTTCATTGAGTTTATTAAAAGTAGAAGAGAATGTTCTCCTTACCTGTTTTCTTTCAAGCTTTAATGATATAAATTTACGCTTCTTATCTGTTAAATCCATCTTTTCTTCTCAATTAGATTAAATAAAAATTCCTTTCTACAAAAGTTCCTACAAGGGATGCCAAATGTTAAATTAAGGGACTAAGGAATTTTATTTTATAGAAAAGACGAATTTCAACCAACAAAATTTATAATTATAAAAAGAATACAATCTTAAAAGTTGTGCAAGTGCACATCGTTCTCAACATTTTTTTTACAAAAGTCTATATTTAACACATGTGTTAAAAGGAACCTCACGTTTCGATAAACTCAATCGATTTCTCAACATTCTCAATCGAAAAAAAAATTGCTTTTAATGGGAGCAATGTCTGTTGCTTTGAAAGTAAAACTACGTTTTATGGTAGCTTTTACAACAGATATGATCAAAAGGTATTCAGAAGGCATTTTTTGGAAGTAACACTCATTTTTCCAACAAACAAAAAGCTAAAGAGAGATTGGATAAACTTCACCATAACACTCTAAAGGAGAAATGTTCTCAAATAGATAAACAAAACTGTTATCAAATAAACTGGGAGGTACACCAAAAGAAACCAGAATTATTTCTTTAAAGCTAAATATTTTCAATGTTTATATAAAAACAACCTTATCCCCTTCAAAATGCTTCAAAATGCTAGTGCTTCCACTGTTCGAAATATTTTTTCTAGAACTTCAGGAAGGGCTAAAAGCAAAATAGAGTTATGTGAAATATGTAATGATTCACAAACATATCATGATTAGTTGAAACGAAATACTCATATTTAATTCACATGTCAGTTATGGTGGTGCTTTATTATTCCTACAATTAAAAATTAATGGAAAGGATAAAAGTAAAACTTAAAGATATCCAAAATGGAGTTAAGTAAAATATATAATGATTCACAAATTATAATTATAATATAATTATTATTAGGAGAAACAAACTTCAAAGTTGAGTTATAGTAATGCTTGGTTCTACTTGTAATCAACAATTAAGGTAATTTTTATAAGAATGCCAGAATTACCTGGCAATGTCTCAATAATGCACATAATTTTTTTTTTTTTCAGGATTCACGCATCTTATGATTTTAGGCATGAAAAACGACAAAAGAACCTTGAATTGCTTCCATGCCATTATGGTTTTGGATTGCGTTGGTTTCAGAAAGCCAACCACTTTTGATACCAATTCTCCCTGCCTTATTGGGGTTAGATCTGTATTAAATGTGATTTAAAATTAAAATTTTGCTCTTGTACATTGGTAAGGCTTCCATGTGTTAATATTAAATGATGCTCTTCTATTACCATCTTACACCTGGGTCTGCCATAATGCAATGTGATTAGTCACGGTTTAGATTAGAGTGCCTTTTTTAGTGTACCTCATTAACCAAAGATAATCATATTTTTTTGGTGATAGATTGATTACCTGTTATGGCTGTTTACCTTAATTAATGTTTAATTTAAATCATAGATAATATAAAATATATCTATTTGATTTTTAGAAGTTGGGGCTGGATTGTTTTCAAAATATTAATTTATTTGAATTAATTGTTTTACTTTCAATATTGACTATTAAATAGTCTATTTAATAGAACTCGTTTGGCTTTCAGAGTATTCTTTCTGTTAGAGACGATAATTATTAATATGTTTATATTATTATGTTTTATGTTAAATGTATAAAAATGATTATTTGGTTATTTAAGTGACAAGTTGTTTCTCTCTCATGAGTTCAGATTATAATATGAAACCATGAAATTTAATTTTTCAGTATTGCTGTTTTTAAAAATATATGATCATTTATAAATAATTTAGCTAAACATTATTTTAGTGACTCTAATTTGCTCTAATTTAGTGACATGGTTAGTTAATTCATATTTAACACTTTTTATTAATAGGGTTGTTTTGATAAAATATTTATTAACATAAAATTTGGCAGTAACATATAACTTACCCTGTAATTTAATTCTACCAGAGTTAGGCTTTGTTTTTTATGCCTCCTTGATAAAAATGACACTAGTAAATAGTAGTTATTAATTGACTAAGTTATAATAGTAATATTAATGACAAAATTGTTGATCCTATTACATTTATTGTAATATTGATGTCTTAATAATTTTCTTGGTTCAATGCATGTTTATATGCATTTTATTCCATTTATTTTAATTAAAATGATCTTCCTTATAAATGAATTTATTTTTTTCTCTACACAAAAATTTATATAGCAATTTTTTCTCGTATTATTAGAATTACCTTCACACAATTGTTTTATTAATTATGAAGCCATGTTTGAAAGAACAGCCAGTTATATTATGATATCCATTATTATTTTTAAAAAATTGGATTTTAATTTCAATATATATATATATATATATATATATATATATATATATATTTATATTATGATGATGTATATCATAGAACCTCTATATATCAAACTCAAGGAATTTTTTACGGTTTGTAGAAATATTAATATTTTTTATTTACATAAGCATGCATTTAAGGATATACATGTGGTTTTTTGGGTGGGTCTAAGTATTAAAATTAAATGAATGATCTAGGAATCTTTATTTCAGAGGTTGTGCCAATTAATCTTTATTAGGAAAATAATTTGGGACCTATCACTTTCATATTTGAAATTGAAATGCATCTTTTAGCGAAAAGTTTCACTAATAAAAATTCTTCCTTATAAAAATAAAATTTATTAAAGTTGGTTATATAGACGTTCAACTGGATTTATATCTATTTGTGTGTTTGTAAATTTATTATTTTATAGTTTGGTTTTTCTAGAATACAAATCTAGTCTTATTATGGTGTTTATGCCATTTGGTTTCCATCCTTGTTTAAGAGAAGCAAAGATAATTTTGTCATTAAAAAAATTATCGACATAAATTAAGTTTTTGCCATTAATTAATTCTAATGAATATTGATTTTGAACATTTATAATTTTATGTAATTCTTTTTTTTTTTTTTCTCTTTTTTGGCATGATTATGGTTGATCAATTCAATCAACTCAGATGATACTAAATAATATTAATAATATTACTCACTTTTTCTTACAACTTCTCTTATATATTTTTTTATTCAAATTATTTGAAAATTTAATTTTTGATCTGTTAAAATTAATTTATTTAAATTGTTAAGTATTTTTAAGTTAAAAAGATTGGTTGTTCAGACATTTTTGTTTTTTCTTTTTATGGTTAATATTTTGTTTCCAAAAACTGATACGCTTAATATAATTTTATGACAAATCATTTGCATACATATCAAATATCATTGTTAGAGTTTAATTATTTTTGAATCGGAAGTTTATTTAAGTTCTTATTGAACCTGAAAGATATGTTACTATACTGTGATTTGAGAGTGTTAATCTTGAAGTTAATATTATTTTGGGATGAAAGCAAAGTAATATATTAAAGACATAAAAGCTCATTAAATATTTTACTTGGTACTTATACTTTTTTATATTCTAATTCTAAAACAAATTTTTATACTGTTGTGTCTATATTGTTAAATTATTTTGTATTTTATTACAGCCCATTGTTAATTCAATAAATTATTTAATGTTATTTTTAGTTTATTTTTCCCAATTAATGCCTCATCTAGTTTGGATTGCTAAGATTTTTTTTTCCATTAAAATTTCCTTAAAGTTGTGGATACTCAATAATTTGGTGCTGGTGAGGCCCATGAATATGGAAGATAATATTTTAAGTAAATCCCAAATAGTTAATAAGCTCCAAATATGTAAAAACAAATAAGCTTTTTCTAAACGTATGAAACTAAAAACTAGTTGTCAATCAGCTATATACATAACTTATGTGGACTATTATTCAACTTACCTATTTATTCCCTGTGGCTGTACATATCATCTCATAAAAACATACAGGGGCTGCAAGAAATAACCGGTGAATGGATTTAAAAGCAGGTTATTGAAAAAAATCGTAAGTTTTATATGAAATTAAATTCTAAATTTCTGTTTTCTTTCTTTCTTCTTTCGGCCAGCTGGTTCTTTTTTCAGTTCTTCAATTTTTATAAACTAACCTATTAAAGCTGAAGGCATAGACAAATGGTTAAACAGGTCTGCTTTTGGCATCAGTGGTGCAAAGAATAAGGAGCTCCATTTTGCCTTTATATGAAGGAACAAGTGTATTACAGTGTCCGGCAGGAACAGAATTGAGAAGAATGGGTCTCTCATAAAAACAATTAGCACTTGTAAGGAAGTGATTTTGAGAAGTAATGAAATGGTTAATTAGGAATCTCCTTTCTGAACTATTTTCTAGGACCAAGAAATAATTGGCTAGCACAGCGAAGCAATGGATCATGTGATGTTGCAACTCTTCGCTGAAGGCTCCACAGGGAAATAAAAAGGAACCTTCTACAATAAAAATATTAATTACTTTATGAAAATTCAAAATCAGTATTTACTGCTGGAACAATAACTCAGCAAGCTGTGGGTTTTTCGGGAATAATTATGTCAGAAATCACTTATTATTAATCACAAAGTATTTTTTGGTGACTAGTGGAATTGCAAGTTATGATTTGTATTTGTATTCACTATATTACTCAGTGAACATTATACAACTACAATTTATTTCCATCAAAGGCTAAAATTAGAAATCATAAATTTCATGTGGATTCATGATCCTTTTTTTTAACGATTATGCAATCATTGTGGATAACATTTTTGCTGATAAATTGAAGAAGTTTTCATTCGCTTTCCAAAGGATTTGAAAATTATGGTATGAAAAATCACCAAAAATTTACTGAGTATGTCCAATCTCAGTGAACATGCAAACAATTTAATTGTTTAATTGATTCAATAGCCTCCATGATTCAAATCAAAGAAAGTTTACAGTAGCAGAAGTTAATGCAGGTAAAATTGTTTTATACTTATGATGTGTGAACAGCGAGATAATGTAAAATAAGTTCAATAGTTTATTATTTTTTTTATTGCAACAATGATAAAAATTTTTGTCTCATTTATCCTACAAAGTCAACAATTAATAAATAAATATTTTCAAAGCTTAAGGATACTACAAATATTAAATTCATTGAATATTCGTTAATTAATTTATGTTATTAATTTGTTTATTAATATATCTGTTCATTTATTAAATTATAACTATTAACATACAATCAATAAATAATAATATAAAACAACAAAAATATAATTTTCAATATTATTCAGAATTCTACTATCTTACATAATCTTATTCTTTTTAATATCAGGTATCTTGTATTCCATTGGAGGTTGTATAATTAAGCAAATATTTACGACATTTGTCTTCCCTAACATTGAGGAATAAAACCTTTTATAAATTAATTATATAATTGAATGAGGTACTGTTGTCTTACATGAGCCATTAGTTTCTGTCTAAAAGAGATTTCAATGTTGACATATACATATGAATAAATGTTTTTTAATATAAATTATTGTTATTTAACTGGAATAAATATTTTCAAAATGGCTCTTATACATAAATAGGTTAAATATCTAAAATAATTTACATATTTATAAGTCTAATCTTTAAGCCTAATTCTAACAATGTTAATATGTAATGCCTCACCATCACCCATAATACCAAAGGTCCCACTATAGAAATTTTACATTCATGCTTAATTGAGTATGCATTAGATTACTAAAGTAAAACAATATGTTCAGGGTCCATATTTACAAATACAAAATGTATCTAAATTAGAACAATTAATTATAAATAGAAATTAAATAATGTACATTAACAATTTTCATTGGTTCCTTTCTCAAACGCATTTGAGAAAATCAATCTGAAATTTACAGAATCCCAAGTTGGGGGATTATGTATATTTCAGATTAAATTATTTTTTTAAATATTTTTAGTTCCCTTTTTTATACAAATAACAATCTACACATGTATATTTATATATTTATAAACCTTATGGTCATATAAGCAATGTTATCTAAGATTAATTACACATTTATCAATGTATATTTGTTTAAAGTATACAGGGTGATTCATTTTATATAAACTAATGAAATTATCCTGCTTTGTATGAAAATGATTCTTTCAATAATTTTTCGTTATCTTTTTGAAACACGATTGACGAACTTCAATAAAGCTAGTTAAAAATGGATCACCCTATAAATACTTTTGAATACTGAAAAAGTGCTGTACAAATTATATTGGAAGGAATTGCTTTATACACTAATAAGCTCAGATTATGAATTAATCTATTTATAATTAATTAATGAGCATTAAATTATTAACATATAATGTAGATGGGCAGGCCGATGAATTTTGGTTAGACAGTATTATTTTCAGAAATTCTTAATTGCTCTAATTCAGAAATTCTTCATTGTTCTCTTTGAAATAAACATATTTTTAGTAATATTATCTAAAATATGATATACATGAATCAATGAGAATAAACAGTGCAACTCCATTTTTAACAATTTCAGAAAAATATTTTTTGCAGTTTAAAACTTTTATAAGTAAGCATGGAGCAATATAAAAGCCTGCTAACAATACTGGTAGGCTCTTAACTGAGCCTGATTGAAAATTAATAAGGGAAAGAACAGTTTTGCTATTGTAATTCCTACTGATTCACATATATATATAAATTTAATGTAGTAATTGTACTATATCAAGTAATATCAGAGTTTCTATTACAGGAAATCACTGTCTCTTCTTCTGGACCTGCCCTATCTTTAAAGATATCCAGACTAGCTCATAAAACCATAACTCTCAAAAGAAATAAATAAACTTAAGACTACATGATATTGTAACTATTTAGTTTATTCAAGAGTACAGTTAGAAAAACATATTTTTTACAGCTGCTAAGATACTAAGAAGATATTTTAAAATTATGGATGTTTTCAAGTCATTTATATATTATTCTTAATAAAATGTTATTAAATTTGGTAGTATAAGTTAAGTTTCTACTATTATACAAAATAAATACAATACTAAGAACTTTATAGTGAAACAGAAATTACCTTTTGATGATTTCGTGTTGACATTGCTTTACTACGAAAATATTTCAGTTTTGTGATAATTGAATTCAAATACTGTTCTCCTGAATGAAACTTAAATTAATTACAATATTTAAAAAAAAAACGGTCAACATCAATATTTATAAAATATATCAACACTAACTAATTTTTAAAGGCACTGTCTACACATTGAGCAACGCATTAGGTGCGTGGACCTTACATGTAAAAGAAGGTACAAGAAGAAGTAAACATATATATTAAATTATACATATATATTAAAAAAATGCCACTATAAAAATAAAATACAAGTGTCTGAAGCACTGTTACTCGGGAGCACCAAAAACATTCACAATTGTCTTGTTTTTCTATTCCCTTATAAATCTCAGCAAGAAATTATCATTGTCATACACTGATGCAGGGTTTTATTATTAATATTATTACTTGTTTTAACATAATTCTAAATCCTTCTTTGGCACAATATAATAACTTGTCTGAGGCTAGTGACTGGTGATCAGCGATTGGGCGGTGGTGCCCTTGGGCGGAGAAGCCTAAGAGCAACCCAAGAAGCAATGGATGTGTGTGGTTGTCGCCTTTGTGCCTCCTTCCTCACTGCTGCCTGGCTTTGGTACCTGTAAAGAAGAGCTGCAGCAACCAGGGCTGACACTACAGCTGATAAGGCTACCAACACAAACAGTGCTGAAAATTCAGGTACAGGAAGACAGATTCCATATACCACTTCCTGCCTTATTCTTCCTTGAAAAACTGTTACAGCTTCCCCTCTAGAGTCAGGGGTGAAAGCCAGATCAGCTTCACTGATTACCTCATAAAGGCCACTCACTCCGACATCGGCAGAACGTACCTTTCGATCTGATACGACAACATTTCTCTTTCTTCTCTGTGATAATGTTGTTACGAGAGGAAGGCTGTCAGTGTCCAAATATCTTGGCCCATGAGGAAATCTTTCTTGCTGGTCATCTCTTACTCCACTTGATCTAGAAGGTGCTTCCTACAATAACATTAAAACATATTAATATCATATTAAATATTCTGTAAAAATAAGTTTAGTTCTTTAATTAGTAATATAAAGTTAGCAAAAAATAAATGGAATATTTCCCTTTTAAATCTTAATTTAGTGGTCCCAGGTCAATCTTTTATTAAATAACTACGCTGAAAAACAAAGTTTTCAGATTACTGTACATATGCCAATTTGACTGCATAGGTTTACCAGTACCCCACTACAGTTCACTTATTCACGTACACCTTTACAGGCTATGAGTTTCGATATTTGAACTCATAACACGGTCTACTTTTGATTTAAATCAAATTGTTTACATTATGATAGCGATACGTTATTTTTACACTACTTTTTTCCAACATATTGTTAATTTTTTTACCTGGAATGGCTTAGGCTGGTCATCATCATTATCATCATTAACTTCTTCAGTAACTGGTGGTGACTGTTGAGGCTGCTTTTGAGGAGGAGGCTGTTGAGCCTGGGCCTGTGGGAGGGAAGGACTGGGTTTATCATTATCAGGGAACTCCTCATCTAGTGATTCATCATAAATTACTTCTTTTGGAGGAGGTGATGTAGGAGAATCTTTCCTATCCAATATTCCATCTCTGTAACCAATCTGTGGCTCACCAGCGGCTTGACAATGGTCCAAGCAGCCATGTCTACAGATTTCGACTTTGCATTTTATATGAACACTTAAAGCATCAGGAAATTTGAAAGCATGGAAGAATGCATATGTTATAACAGAGGCTCTTTCATCTGCAATGCGTGCTTTCAAGAAGCGAGATATCATTTTTGGTCGCAAAACGCAACCAAACTCATCGCTCAACTGTATTATATGACCCCCACCATCAGAAGCAGCACAAGACTTCACTCTCATGTCAAACTCTCCTGTAACAAGGTAGCACTAATCAGTGTACATTTTACACTCTTTATTGTTGCTATAATAACATCAGTATTACTATAAGCAACATGATCTTTATAGAATGAATAGTTTTATTACCTCTGTTATCATTGATAGCTACAACAAGTGTCAAGGTTGATCCTAAAGGAACTATTCCAGAAACAGGCGGCGCCCAGGGCCCTTTTCCATGCTGTATTTCCATCCAACAGTCAACATTATCTCCTATTTAAACAAAAATCAAATGCCATGTTATTTAACATAATATATGAGTATTATTAAAAAAAAGTTACCAGATAATAAATGAATCAAATTTAGGCAGAAATTAAATAACAAATTTTTACCAATTTTTTTTTTTTGGTTGGCGCATTAGACCTAATTAGACCTTTGGCCGTGCAGTGTAGTCTTCTTAAAGACATTTGTGTAGCTTGCGGGAGCACAGAAAGCCTGGAGGGGGTAGCCCGAACCTCACATTACTGCAAGCCATGGTCACCATGGTGCAGCAGCAGACTGCCCATAGCTCTATAACCAATTCCATTGTGGCCAATTCCCGAATTTGGTGTCCTTCCCACCGATGGCATCAGCTCTCTAGGGATTAAGGACTAAGACAAATTGGTCTAGGTCCAAGGATTATGGTAGCTCAGAGTCAGCAGGCCCCGAGGACCTATATTTTTTTCCCTGAAGCACACCGGCCTTGTACCAAACCTCCGGGCAGTTACTGACATCCTGGATAACCACACGACGATTCTCAATAAGATACATGGGGAAGGTTTATCACTCCTACCCCTGGTCGGTATGTGTCATCTCCAGTAGGCTGACGGGCCTCACATACCTGGGAGTGGGTTTCACTGGCGGGTAGTCACTCGGATGGAGCGGTCACCCATCCAAGTACTAACCACGCTCGATATTGCTTAACTTTAATTAAGCGCCTTTGTCACCATTTTCCCATTAAGTGACCTGATCCAGATCCCCATTTTTACCATTAACTGACTCAAAGAAAAATAATTCAAGATATCTATATTGAATCTACAATAGTTAAAGTGATAATTGTAATTTTTATTAATTTTTTATTTGTTGTGCATGAAGCCAGTAATGATAATCAACCAAGGAAGAGGATTGATCCAGCTAAATTTAAGGACCTAGACTACGAACTTGCCCATCAAGAAGCTTTTGAGAAGAGACTAGCAGAAGAATCAGCTGGTGGCAGCAATGTAGTTGAAGAGCAGTGGAGGATATGCAGAAAGGTAATCAACATGACAGAAGAATTCCCTTGGGTACGAGAGTAGGGTCAGAAGACCATCATGGTTTGATGCCAAGTGCCTACAAGCAGCAAAAGTGAACAATGAAGCCTACCGAAAGATGGTTCAATGCCCCACCAGACTTTACCAAGAAACCTATAGGCGCGAAGAGAATAGAATTTTCCGTAGGAAGAAAATAATGTGGGAAAGTAGGAACATGGAAAACGTTGAAGAATTGCAAACTCAAAATGAAAGTCGGTTGTTTTTTCAAAGAATGAATGAGGGGAGAGTATCTTTCAAGGCCAGAGTAACAGCCTGTAAAGACGCAGATAGAACACTCTTAAGCCACAAAGACAATATCATAAAGAGGTGGGCCCAATACTTCAAGGACACATTAAACATAGGAAAGTTGGCCAGCGAACCAGAGATAACAAGTGAAGCCCTATTGAACTCTTTGGAACCGGATGAGGATGAAATTGAAATGGCCCTGAGTAAATTGACAAACGGAAGGGCACCTGGTCTGGACGGAATACAGTGAGTAAAATCTACAAATTTAAAGTTTACGTAGTAGTTATTAATTAGGTACATGTATTGTTATTAGTATGGAGTTACAATATAAATAAATAAATCAATAGCTTGCTATATTTTTATTTTGATGTTCTTCCTTTAGTTTTAAAGAGGTTTTCATATCATTAAAATTGTTTTTATCATTTTCATTTCTGTGTACAAAGTTATTGAACAAGAGACAAGTATTGTTATTATAAAAGAAAAAAATCATCCACAACTTTTAATATGGTTTTCGGAAAGGCAGCTCGGCACCATGACACCTAGTCCAAATGGAAGCAGAACTATGGAAATATGGGTTTGTTCAGGAAGAGGATACTGTCGCTGGTTTTTTCAACATGCACAAGGCCTATGATGCAACTAATACTCAAATTATTCTCAGAAACTTATTATCATTAGATTTCATAGGTAACCTGTCGGTTTTCATCCAAAATTTGTTATCTCACTGTCTCTTCAAGATAAGAATAGGAAGTCTAATCTCAGAGGAATCAATGAAATGGAGTACTGCAAGGTTATGTAATAAGTACAACATTCTTCGAGCTAGAAATAAGAGAGCTTGGCAGAAAACTAACCTCGCAGAGTAAAAACTATGCTATTTGTGGATGACCTAGCAATACTTTACCAATATCTTGTAAGTGAAGAAAAAATTATAGGTGGCACTAAATCGGAATTTCTTATTGGTCACAGCTGTTCTCAGCTGAAAAAATAAAGTGCGTCCATTTCTATAGAAAAAACAACTCCTCAATCACTGCAGCTTCTATTATATAGCGTTCCTCTACTCTTTGTGATAGCTCTAAATTCTTGGGCCTAAAATATGACAAACAACTGAGCTGTAAGCATTACTTAATTTTTTGACTTAAACTTCAGCCTCCGTAACCAAGGTCCATAAAAAAAACAACCCAACAAAACCCTGTTAGTTATGATGTTAAATCAGTATATTCCATATGGGTACTTGGACATGTAAGCATTATAGGGGAATAAAATGGCTGATATAGCTGCAAAGTAGGCTGTATCTGTCCCAGGCCAGGGTAGAACCCTACTGACAACATCAGAACTTGCTCGTCCGCTAAAAGAAATCACACACAACAAGTGGGAGGATATGTGGGATAAGAACAACCCAAGCAAATTAAATTCTACAATTAAAGAAATCAAGTCTTGGAGCTCCACTAGTTGCAGTATCAGCCAAGAGGAAGCAGTAGCCCTTACGAAGCTGGGGATTGGACATACATTACTGACACATCCGCACCTCGTCATTAAATATCCTCCACTAAATACCCCAACCGAAATACCAATATTGTAATAGGAAGTTAAAAATTATACACATCTTTGAACAATGACTCTGCTTAAAAATGAAATAGAAATCTCCCAATGAATTTCGTTAACTTGAGTAATAGCAATTTTAACACTGATAAAACAATGAAATTTCTTGTTATTGTGTATTTAATTAATAAAAGAAATGTGATTTTAAAGAATAAATAATATAATGATATATATGTATATATATGTGCATATTTACAACTTTTTTTAAATTATTTTTTAAATTAGATCGGGCGCTAATGACCTCAGATGTTTTGCACCCAAAAATTAAAAAAGATCAACCAAGAAATTCTTTCCCAGTCAAATTATGAGGTATGTAATGACTCTTGGAGTTAAGTTTACAGACTGATATTGTCTATGTTACAACATAAAAAAAAAAAATCTGTATCAAAAAGACATGCAGAGGTCAGAACCCATTGTATTGTCTTGGAAATTAATGGATCAGAATAGATTAAAGCAGGGGAACTTTGTTTCTTTAATTTGATTTTATGATTACCATTCTATTAATTATGTTAAAAGAGGCTTTAGTGAGTCCTGGAAGTAAGACAATGCACTCTTATCTACCAATTAATCCAACTATGACAGATAATTATAAATTTACTCAGAGAAACTGGACTCTATCTAATCACGGAGAACGAATTCCGAGCTGGTGGCCAAAGGAAACTACCTGTATTACAAAGCATTTGTGTAAGGGTTAAAAGAAGTAGATGGACCAGCTACCTTCAACCTCAGAAGACCACCTAACTGAGGCCTGGGAAGAATAAAAGTGGAAAACGGTACATAATGATTTGGGACTACATAAGAACAAACTTTAGAGTGGATAGGGGTCTATGTAAGGTGGATATAAAAATAAAATAAAAATACGTAGGTAAGTGAAAGTAAAAAAAAAAAGATTAATACACTAATAAAATAGAAAAGATCTGTATAACTAACCTCTGAAATCAAGTTGTATTACATCCAGATCAGCGATCACCATGGGTGGCTTTGAGGCTGTTTTCTCATAATCATTATACCATTCACACCTCAAACGCTTAGCTTCATCCCATACCTCAAGGAGGTCTTTATCATATTGCACTACCACCTGAAAGGTATCATTCATATATTTATGATTTATTTTTATAAAAAATAATCGGCTTGATATGAAAAATATTGTGACCTGTAAGTCTGGTGGTATTAAGAGGATATTTAAGTTTTTTCTTATAAACTAGATTCATTCTTAACCATCTTAATTAGGACTAGGCAAAAGATAATTAATCAAATATAAATGATCCAATGCAAAGTGACCATTTCTTGTCCTATTTGCAGCTATTATAATGGAGTAACAAATATCGAAAGATAAAAAAACACTTTTAGAGCTTGACCTATTTATAGTAAACTATTTATGCTGGAAAAATTGTCTCCATCATCATGAGAATTCAAATTCAAGTGTTAATTATGATTCCTTGGCTATCATCTGAGGCACTATCTTTGTGAACACTTGTGACAGGCTATGTCTAAAGAAGGAAATTATTTTGCAATTTTATCGTCTACTTACAGATATTCCAGTACTATAAATGGTTACAAAAAAGATAACAGGAAATTAATAAGTGGTTTAAAAAGGAAAAAAGACTTTTTCTATGGTTTTAAATCATTTATCAGGTAACCACATTTTATTTTAAAACTGCCATATGAAATTTATTCTACTTAAATTTGTGGATCTTAGAAAAAAAGTGGTCTTAGTGCCATTTTTTCTATTTTGAGTAAATCAAAATTAAACTTTGAACATATATTTTTATGCGAATTTAAAAGGTTCATTTTTTTCTAAAATCTTATTCAGGTTTCGACTTTATATTAGTTCTATAATAATATATCAGTTCTAACACTTTTTATTAGTTTTAGTTTTAGCCTTTTTATGTTCAAATTTAGATATATAAAACGAAAGTCAGGTTAATTAAAGCATTTCTAAATAAAGAATGGCTTGAGCAATTTTGATGACCTTTGATTTATTGGAGTTGTCTCCGCCCCAAACAGCCTAATAAGTAATAAAACAAAGGAAAAATGTGGAAAAATGGGGGGGATGGTTAATAGCTTTTTACCATTTTATCTGAGAAAATCAGAAAATCATTTTCAATCTTGGATGTTATTTTTTTTATTATTTGGCACTACCGCTATTGAGTCATGGCCTTCTTGATATGCTATCGCCAGTTGCCCCTGTCTTGGGCAGCCGCCTTACAGTTTCGAATTCCGAGGAGAGATCTAGCATCATAGGCCACACTGTCCTCCCATCTCAGTCTTGGCCGTCCAACTCGTCTTGTTCCGTGGAGTGCCTCGGTAAGTGTCTTCTTCTGGATTTCTGAGTCATCCATAAGGGACACATGGCCGGCCCATCGCATCCTTCCATATTTGATTACTTTAACCTTATCAGGCCCATTCATCAAGTCATACAGTCCTGGTTTGTATGCCTTCGCCATTCATTCCCGACTTGGATTCCTCCATAAATGCAGCATACGATAAGCCTTTCAAATATTTGCAACGCTTGTATATAAGCATTCGTTATTGTCCAAGCTTCAGACTCATAAGCAAGGACAGGGCGTATTAGTACCTTGTAGAGAACCAACTTTGTTGTCCTGGAAAGAAGGTTGCTTCTCAGCTGAGGTCTTAAACCAAAAAAAAAAAAGATTAGCAGCAGTGATCCGGCTTCTTATTTCGGCAGTATTATCATTATCTGTGTTCACCTGTGTTCCCAGGTATGTGAACTCGTTCACCTTCTCAAATTTGAAACTGCTGAACCACACTGTTTCCCCAGGATCTACTCGTTGTCCGGCAACCATATACATGGTTTTGCTCTCATTCACAATCAGCCCTAGGGTTCTTGCACTGGATTCTAGCTCAAGGAACGCTTCCTCTACAGCTCATTTCGACCTTCCAACTATGTCAAGATAGTCTGCAAACGCTAAGATTTGGACCGTTCGGTTCATAATTGTAGAGTTAGTCTGTATATTTGAGGTTCTGACAGCCTTCTCCATGGCTAGATTAAATAAAAGGCAGGCTAAAGCATCTCCTTGCCTGACCCCCTCTGTGACCGAAAATTCCTTCGAGTACTCTGCCCTAATCCGCACTTGACTTCTACCTCCATCCATAGTAGCCCGGCATAGTCTTCTCAGTTTATTGGGCACGTTGCATTCCTTCATCGCCTTGTATAGTTGTTCTCTATTGATTGTATCATAAACACTTTTAAAATCAATAAACAAATGATGGGTCTGTATTTTATACTCCCTTCCCTTTTCAAGCATTTGCCTCAGCGTAAATATTTGATCGATCGTTGACTTTCCATTCCGGAATCCACACTGGTACAAACCTAAAGCTTGTTCTGCGTAAGGAAGTAACCTCACAAATACGATGTTAGATAGAATTTTATATGCTACGGGCAGCAACGAAATACACCTGTAGATTGTGCATTCAAGGGCATCCCCTCTCTTATGAATTGGACATATCACTGATTGGTGCCATGCTTTTGGTAATCTTTCCTCTTCCCAAATACAGATTAGAATATCCTGCATGGCTTTAGTCAACTCAGAACCGCCTTTTTTATACAATTCTGGGTTGAGACCATCATATTTTAGCTATTAGCCCTCAATTTCTCTATGGATGCTTGCACTTCAGATGCGATTCAAATCTTTCAGATTTTCAACTGAGGCATCATTAGGAGCATTGGGATTAAGTAGCTCCTGGAAGTGGTCTTTCCACCTTTCTAGCATCTCAGTTTTTCCCCTGAGCATCTTCCCATCTTGGGATTTACAAGCTGATGGACCTGGCTTAAAAGGCTTTCTACGAAAATTCACCTTTCTGTAGAGCTTTCTAGGATCATTTGAGTGTCTCAGCTCTTCAATTTCTTTTCTCTTTGATGCTCTCTTATTTTTCCGGTGGAGAGACTTCTCTTCTTCCGGTATTCCCCTACCGTTCTCCTTGTTCACCTTCAATACATTTGGTTGTAAGCTGCATTCTGTGACAGCCTGACACTCGCTATCAGATCAAGGTGTAGTTCTGACCTTTTCTTCCCAGCTGAGAACTTCTTCTGCACCTGGAGTCTAGATCACTTTTGGTCTTTACCTTTCATACTATTGACTGGTGTTACTGATTAGGCAAATCCACGAATTTGTTTCTATAAGTGGTGGCTCGTGACACCTCCACTCAACCCCCCACCTGGAATGCCAGGAGGCTTGAATTCTCAGGGTCCACAACCCCCAGGGAATTGCCTTCACCTCGGCTACGAAGTGTTTCCTACCCCTTCGCATTAGTCCTACTAACTCGGCTTGAGAAGGCTGCCGTTGACCTGGTAGACTATGTTCATCCGCCACCATTCCGTCTGTGAATGCCCTGCTGCAAGCAATCCTGGTAGGCCTGACTCCGGGTTACCTCCGAACAGCCCTGCCAAGACCCCCATCTCTCGTCTGTTAACCTACCCAGCCCTCCGCGGGAATGGTTACCACCACCTCAGACTGGGTTGCTCCGCATGACTTTCCCTTGGTTCTTCATCATGTAAGTTAGCTCTTTGAATACATTTTAATCCTGTTATTACCTCTCTGCTCATTGCTCTATTTCACTCACTCCAACCCAAAAAATAATTTCATTAAAATTCAACAGTTTAGTTTTAATGAGCTTTTTACGAATCTGCACCATGTTTACAATTTGTATCTTGGCAATTGATGTGACGAGCTTGAAAAAAACAGGAAAACTCAAAATCAAAGGAAAATAATGTCTAAGCTTCAAGACATGACCTGAAAGTTGAGGGATGGAAGAGTTATGGTAAGTAACCTCAATGAGATGGTACCACCCTCCCCTTTTCAAGAAATGTTATTCCTCTCTTCATCTTAGAAATCATGGTTTGAAAGGAGAATCGTAGTTTACTTAAAAATAAGCTGCGTGTATTTCACCTTTGATAAGGGAATTCCTTGATTTGAAAGTTTATAAAAAAAAAAAATTTAACACTCCAAAAAATGAAGTTGAAATTTCTATAACACTTTAACCACATTTCTATAACACTTTAACATAACCAGTGCTTTATCTAAAAACATCATCCCTGAATTTCATATGACTGTCAAAAGTTCAACCATCCATCCCTCATCCCGTAAAAAATTCTTAACTTCGAAAATGTTGTAAAATAGGGATTTTTAAATGGTCTTGTGTTTCGGCGATATGGGCTGAGAATTAGTGAGTTTTATTATGATATTTAGTGGGAAGTAGTTAGAAAGAAGGATGCATTTGATATTGTATGGGTGGTATTATGGGTTTGGTAAATAGATCGAGAATCAGATAACTTTAGCTATTTCCTTGTTCTCTTAGCCTGAATATGACCTACATTGTTGGGTCGAAACTTGCGAAACAAATGAAATAGGTTCTTACTATTTGTGGATCATTTGACACCTTTTGAAATTAGTTAAAAAAGTCTAAAATTTAAACTCCACAATATATGGTTCCTATTTACTTTTTAAAAATTTGCACTCGCATAAATTTTAATGGAATGGCTTGCATTATGCGATCTCCTTCTTGGTATTTTGAATGAACTATTTTGTTATCCTAATGAGTTCAGAATAACTGAAATGTGGTGATATAAGGTTTCTAAATATAGTGGTGTTTCATTAATTTTGTGATTCTCTCGCCACACTCAGTCCCTGTTCCAACCTGTTTGACTACCACCTTTACATGGAACTTCAGAAAAAAAGAAGTGACTTCTTACAGACTCACTAAGTCTACGAAGAGCTCTTCTGTGAGCAGTGGACCAGCTGATCATTATAATTATATTCATTTTGACAATTTTCTGAAAGATGGTAAATTAGATAACAGGTGGTTAGGGTTTCGTGACAGAGGGAGGCTTGAAGGGGATTGCCAAATTAAAAATAAAAAGGATAGAAAGAAAAAAGGAGAAGAATAAAGAATGTAGTAGCGATGTACAAAATGTAAAATTTTTGTTGTAACCGGTTCGGTTGGGGAACAGTTAAATTGCTGGAATCGCGGGGGCAATTTTTGCTTTTCTCACCCAGCCAACTGGTTCAACGGTTACCAAATTTTATTCAAATCATCAACGGCCCTTATTACAAGGCATTTTCCGGCTTGGCTGTAGCAGTTAGTTGAACTATTTGTTTGGTTTGTATCTGTTTTAGATATTTCTAATTCGTAGTCAGTATGTAGACTTGCTATGTTATTTCGAAAACCATCATGAATTACTTATCAACCTAATCCTTCTATAAAGAAAAGACTAAAACTATTACTTTTAGGAATGTGATGATTTATTTAGATTAATAATAACTGTTACAATATTACCTCTTATCATCATATCGTTTATTACTTTCAATTTGTATATGTAAATGTAACCATAATCGGGAATAATAAAGCCTAAGGTTTTCATAACAAGGAATTTATTTGAGTTTTTACTACATTATAGGTCTTTTTTTATGACAATGTGCCGAAATCTAGTTAGTAATAAGACCTAATGAACTCGTATATCAATGGTAACTTATTAACCATTCCACGGATTGTAGTGGAGCAATTTTTATTTGACATACTTTATTTACAGGTGTAATATAGGGCTGTATTACATGGTTTAAAATGAAATAAACGCCAGATGAGCCATTTTTTTTTTTTTAATTCGCGCGATGATACGTGTTCATGACTTTGTCTTATACCTCAACTTGTGTGGCCTGCTAATAGAATACATTACATTCCTTGATCAGTCTCGCTGGGTACTTCGCATCCGCTTCATCTCAGTATATAGGAAGGACTGCCTAAGTTGCTATGGTCAGCATATTAGTCAATGTCAGTCCAACTATTGCTATGCATCCTATAAGGCCCGGATGCGCGACGAATAGGGACTTAATAAAAAGGACCGACTCATCCGTACTGCTAATTGTCTATAACTCAGCGATATGAAGTTTACTTTCTCTTCCAGCGTTGATGGGGGTGTAGTAAAAAAAATTGTCGAGTTTCTCACTATATATTATCTTATACATATTATCTTTAGGGTATTTTTGAATCCTTAGATTAACAACTTGAGAGATCCGATTTAGATTTCAAGCAACCTTTTATCGTAGACAAAAGAAAGCCTCAGTAAAACGTCAAACCGTCAGCAATCAATCACACCCATAACTTGTCGAACCAATTTAGTTTTAATTTGGCAAAATGTCTACACATTATTTATTCATTATTAAAGGTATTTTACACAATTTTAATATACTTATACATTGAAATATGAATGTGCTTGTAAGGAGATTTCCATTAGTAAAGGATAATGTTATAAAAAATGGTGTTGCCTCGATATGAAAAACTCCATGGTTCTTAAAACTAAAGGATGCCCCGTGTCCATATTTTGAGGTGCCTTGGAGATACGGAACAGTTTAGAATCAAGGTAGAAAAAGTAGTGAATTTGGGCGAACCATGAGATTGTAAATAAAAGAGATATCTTTCTTTTGGACAAAATCTGCTGTAAATGAATTATCAAAGGCTGATGGATAGTTTTGTGTGTGACATAAATAAGGATCATTTAAAAGTTTTTGTGTTTTCAGGATTAGATACGGGGAGAGAAGGCTTAAAATATGTTTTTCTTAGTGTCTAAAATGAAACACAGACCAACTTACCGTATTTTCGTAGAACTGTCCGTTGAGATCGGGCTTGGTGCCGCACCTGGCGTAGGCTATCCTGAAGGAGAAGAAGGTCTTGCCGGTGGAGGGAGGGACGTAGACACAGCGAGGGTCCGCGTACTGGCCCTTGGAGGACACGATCCCCTCGAAGGGCTGGGTGAAGCTGAGGTGGACGTCCATGTGGTCCTTCCCGCACATCACCTCTAGCGACTGGATCGCCGGCATCCCCTCCGGCCTCTCCAGCGGCCAGATCTCCCCGCACGATATGCTCCTCTGCCAACAGATATATCACAGCTTGTACATCAACAGGCACTTAGAAACTGTATTAGGATAAATAATTACACTTTTATTGCTTGAGTAAATAATATATCACCAAGTTTAATGTTTACTGATCTTATCGGTTTGATATAAAGTCTAGGAATCCTAGGACTGAATTTATCTTTAAAATTCAAATACGGCTAATAAATATGAAAATATTAAATATACATAAATTACAAACAAAATAGCTAGGTACCTACTTAACGTAACATAAATGGGACTATTAAAAAAAATCTGGTGCGTGCTCGCAACACACAACTTTCACTTACCAACTTACTTAGACTAGAAATTATTGCGTTTTGTTAATTGCCACTTCTCAAATGAACAGAACGGCTTTAATCATGAACAATGGTCTTTTTTTCTCCTCTTTATGTTTTCTTTATTTTTATCATATCTCATATTTAGCCATTTCTTATTTTTAGGAGTAACGAGAGAAAGTTAATTTCTACATGTAAACAAAAACAAAGGTACTTTACAAGAAAGAAACCAACAAACAAAAAAGGCCCCCCCCCCCCAAAAAAAAAGCCCCCTCAGAGCATTTTAATAATAATAAAGCTTACCTGATATTAAAGAAAACCTAATTTTCATTAAACATGACGAATTTGATAAATATCGTTAAAGCCGTTTTTGAGATAATCGAAAAAAAGTTAAAAATTGGAAAAAAGTCTTGAAATAAAGTGCCCCCTCAGTTGGACCAATTTTCATGAAATGTTGGCTTTTACATATTTGGTATATACATACATCAAATACCCAGTTTTTTCAAAATCGTTAAAGCCGGTTTTGAGTAAATAAAAAATATGTACACGTGAAATTGGTACAAAATTTATTAAGTAAAGTCCCCCCTCCGGTTGATCAATTTTGATGAAATTTTTACAGTCATATCTCGGGCATATAAATAGATCAAATACTCAGTTTAATCAAAATCGTTAAAGCCGTTTTTGAGAAAATCGAAAAAAACGTAAAAAGTTATTAAATAAAGTACCCCCTCCCTTTGAGCAATTTTTGCTGTCACATGGCGGGCATATACCTACACTAAATACCCAATTTCAGGTTCCCACGGTTTATAGTCTTTGAGCTAGTCTGTTCACACACACACACACACACACACACAGACACACAGACACACACACACACACACACAGACCATTTCGCGGGACTTGGTCATTTCGACTCCGGGGACCCCAAAACGTGTATTTCCGTTGAAAACCGGAAGTCGAAATTTTTCACGATCGCAATACTTCCACTTACTATATATTTCATATATAGGTAACCGATTTTTAATATTATTCCCGACCTACCCCCTATTTTTGGCCTCATCCAATTTCCATCACCGATAATTAGCTTCTACCCTTAGAGCCGTGGCTACGCTCGATTTTTTTTTTTTTTTTTTTTATTATTAAGATTCAAGAAGTCCTTTTTACTCTTTCGATCTAATTGGCAATTTTTATACATGGCAATTTTATATACAAAAATATAAAAATATAAAAATAAAAATAAAAAAATAAAATAATATAGGTAAGTGAAAGTAAAAATCTGGTGCGTGCTCGCAACACACAACTTTCACTTACCAACTTGATTAGATTAGAAATTAATGCGTTTTGTTAATTGCCACTTCTCAAATGAACAGAACGGCTTTAATCATGAACAATGGTCTGTCATTAAAGGCGTACTAATATTTTTCTTTTTTTCTCCTCTTTATGTTTTCTTTATTTTTATCATATCTCATATTTAGCCATTTCTTATTTTTAGGAGTAACGAGAGAAAGTTAATTTCTACATGTAAACAAAAACAAAGGTACTTTACAAGAAAGAAACCAACAAACAAAAAAGGCCCCCCCCCCAAAAAAAAAGCCCCCTCAGAGCATTTTAATAATAATAAAGCTTACCTGATATTAAAGAAAACCTAATTTTCATTAAACATGACGAATTTGATAAATATCGTTAAAGCCGTTTTTTGAGATAATCGAAAAAAAGTTAAAAATTGGAAAAAAGTCTTGAAATAAAGTGCCCCCTCAGTTGGACCAATTTTCATGAAATGTTGGCTTTTACATATTTGGTATATACATACATCAAATACCCAGTTTTTTCAAAATCGTTAAAGCCGGTTTTGAGTAAATAAAAAATATGTACACGTGAAATTGGTACAAAATTTATTAAGTAAAGTCCCCCCTCCGGTTGATCAATTTTGATGAAATTTTTACAGTCATATCTCGGGCATATAAATAGATCAAATACTCAGTTTAATCAAAATCATTAAAGCCGTTTTTGAGAAAATCGAAAAAAACGTAAAAAGTTATTAAATAAAGTACCCCCTCCCTTTGAGCAATTTTTGCTGTCACATGGCGGGCATATACCTACACTAAATACCCAATTTCAGGTTCCCACGGTTTATAGTCTTTGAGCTAGTCTGTTCACACACACACACACACACACACACACACACACACACACACACACACACACACACACACAGCAACACACACAGACTAGTTTTTGAGCTAGTCTGTTCACACACACACAGACCATTTCGCGGGACTTGGTTATTTCGACTCAGGGGGTCCCAAAACGTGTATTTCCGTTGAAAACCAGAATTCGAAATTTTTCACGATCGCAATACTTCCACTTACTATATATTTCATATATAGGTAAGTGAAAGTAAAAATTGAAATCACTTATATCAGTTCAGTTATTAAATGAGACAAAAATCTAAATGTCAATCACAGACATTAGAATTTCAAATATTTAGAAATGAAACATACCTGAATTTTATTTGTTTGTTTTAACGTCACTTTATGCCACTAAGTCTAATCGGACGATGCTATACTGGGAGTCCTGAATTTTGCCTATCCAGGTATAACTAGGATAGGGATCTTAAACTAGTACCTGACATCGTACAAACTCGGGACCTCCATTTTACGTCCTATCCGAGGGACGGCATAGACAAGGATTTTATACTCCCGTTAAAAAATCCTGCGCCCACCTCGGGACGCGAACCCGCGACCTTTAGTATTGTAGGTTTCTATGATAACCACTACAACGCAGGTGACCCCCCAATTTTATTTATTTCATATCACTTTATTTGTTGAATTTTATAAAATGGTCTTGGATATTATAACCAAAACTCAATGCCCAAAACAATGTGAAAAATCTCCACTAAGAGTCTCTATAAGTAACAAAGAAACAAATTTTAATAGCTCAAAATTGTAGAAAATCGGGTTTCCTTTACAAATATAAAAATTTGATAAGGTTTCCTATACCTCCGGGGTACAGATATATAATCTCTATATATACAAGAGGCTTTGTCCTTACTGACAGAATCAATGCAGAGCAAAAACTACTAATGATAGAAACTTGAAATTCGGAATTTAGATTTTAAACGCGATATAGGTAACCACTAAGAAAGGAATTTCAAAAATATAACCCCTAAGGGGTTTAAATGGCGAAATTGTCGTTTAACTCTAACGGACATCTATTTTTGCACTTCGTGAAAAAATATCTAATTTAGACTCATTTTAAAGATCTTGATACGACGAGTTTAACTCGAAAGCCCTTACGGGGCGTCGAAAACCATGTTTTAAAGCCGAAAAATGAAGTGTTCACGACGAGTAAGCAATTTTTTGTTTCGGCGGTTTTAGTGAACTCTCTCCATTGCACTCCTCCCTCTCTTCTACCGAGCCGGCAGCTTCCCCCCCCCCCCAACATTCCACCTTCCGGAAGCTCCGATCCCTTTCCCCCTTCGCTCACTTCGTTTCCAACATCTAACAATAACATATTATATTAAATCAATACCAAGATAATGATCACAGAATTGATTTTAAAGGCTCGCGGGCAAAGCTGCGACGGGGAATGCTAGTGTTAAATATAAGAAAATCTCAAATAATCATTATTTCTAGCTTGTCATAGTAGCAAATCGTAACATATCATCCAACGATAATTTTAACTAAATTCATCCAATTACTGTCCAACTTATTAATTCCATTTTAGTCATGGTCTTGGTATTTTTTACTTTCACTTACCTATATATGAAATATACAGTAAGTGGAAGTATTGCGATCGTGAAAAATTTCGACTTCCGGTTTTCAACGGAAATACACGTTTTGGGACCCCCCTGAGTCGAAATAACCAAGTCCCGCGAAATGGTCTGTGTGTGTGTGAACAGACTAGCTCAAAAACTATAAACCGTGGGAACCTGAAATTGGGTATTTAGTGTAGGTATAAGCCCGCGATCTGACAACATTACTCAAAAACGGCTTTAACGATTTTGAAGAAACTGGGTATTTGATGTATGTACATACCAAATATGTAAAAGCCAACATTTCATCAAAATTGGTCCAACTGAGGGGGCACTTTATTTCCAATTTTTACTTTTTTTACGTGACTTTTTTCCAATTTTTACCTTTTTTTTCGATTATCTCAAAAACGGCTTTAACAATTTTTATCAAATTCGTCATGTTTAATGAAAATTAGGTTTTCTTTAATATCAGGTAAGCTTTATCATTATTAAAATGTTCTGAGGGGGCTTTTTTTTTTGGGGGGGGGGGGCCCTTTTTTGTTTGTTGGTTTCTTTCTTGTAAAGTACCTTTGTTTTTGTTTACATGGAGAAATTAACTTTCTCTCGTTACTCCTAAAAATAAGAAATGGCTAAATATGAGATTTGATAAAAATAAGTAAAACATAAAGAGGAGAAAAAAAGAAAAATATTAGTACGCCTTTAATGACAGACCATTGTTCATAATTAAAGCCGTTCTGTTCATTTGAGAAGTGGCAATTAACAAAACGCATTAATTTCTAATCTAATCAAGTTGGTAAGTGAAAGTTGTGTGTTGCGAGCACGCACCAGATTTTTACTTTCACTTACCTATATTATTTTATTTTTTTATTTTTATTTTTATATTTTTGTATATAAAATTGCCATGTATAAAAATTGCCAATTAGATCGAAAGAGTAAAAAGGACTTCTTGAATCTTAATAATAAAAAAAAAAAAAAAAAAATCGAGCGTAGCCACGGCTCTAAGGGTAGAAGCTAATTATCGGTGATGGAAATTGGATGAGGCCAAAAATAGGGGGTAGGTCGGGAATAATATTAAAAATCGGTTACCTATATATGAAATATATAGTAAGTGGAAGTATTGCGATCGTGAAAAATTTCGACTTCCGGTTTTCAACGGAAATACACGTTTTGGGGTCCCCGGAGTCGAAATGACCAAGTCCCGCGAAATGGTGTGTGTGTGTGTGTGTGTGTGTGTCTGTGTGTCTGTGTGTGTGTGTGTGTGTGTGAACAGACTAGCTCAAAAACTATAAACCGTGCGATCCTGAAATTGGGTATTTAGTGTAAGTATATGCCCGCGATGTGACAGCATAAATTTCATCAAAATTACTTAAAGGGAGGGGGTAATTTACTTATTAACTTTTTAGGTTTTTTTCGATTTTCTCAAAAACGGCTCTAACGATTTTGATTAAACTGAGTATTTGATCTATGTATATGCCCGAGATATGACTGTAAACATTTCATCAAAATTGATTAACCGGAGGGGGGACTTTACTTAATAAATTTTGTAACATTTTCACGTGGTTTTTTTTTTATTTACTCAAAAAAAGGCTTTCACGATTTTGATCAAACTGGGTATTTGATGTATGTACATGCCAAAGATGTGATAGCCAACATTTCATCAAAATTGATTAACCGGAGGGGGGACTTTACTTAATAAATTTTGTAACATTTTCAAGTGTTTTTTTTATTTACTCAAAGAAGGCTTTCACGATTTTGATCAAACTGGGTATTTGATGTATGCATAAGCCAAAGATGTGATAGCCAACATTTCACCAAAATTGACCAACCGGAGGGTGGACTTTACTTAATAAATTTTGTATCATTTTCACATGTTTTTTTTTTATTCAAAAACGGCTTTAACTATTTTGATCAAACTGGGTATTTGATGTATTTATATGCCAAAGATGTGATAGCTAACATTTCATCAAAATTGGTCTAACGAAGGGGACCACAACAACGCATTAATTTATAATCTAAGTAAGTTGGTAAGTGAAAGTTGTGTGTTGCGCGCACGCACCAGATTTTTTTGGTTTTAACCTCATCCGGTGATATCACCTTGCATTAGATTTGCGTTTTTTAAAACATTAATGATTAAGTTATTTCTAAAAAAATAAATTCCGTAAAACGGGGTGACATTGTGACAAATGGGGTGACTTTGTGACAAGCCTATTTTTCTACAGTTTTTGAATTACCATCCTTAAAAAGAATCAGGTTAGGCAATTCAGTGTACCTTTCAGGTAATCAGTAATGTGCTGCAACCTACTGGTTGCATATGGACCTCTATAACTTCTTTCATTCCATTTACCATGGTGCTTTATTTCATATACGTTTGATTGTTATCATTTAGTTGAAACCTTGAAATAAAGTACCACGGTAAATGGAATGAAAGAAGTTATATGTGACCAGTAGGTTGCAGCACATTACTGGTTACCTGAAAGGTACACTGAATTGCCTAACCTGATTCATTTTAAGGAGGGAAATTCAAAAACTGTTGAAAAATAGGCTTGTCACAAAATCACCCCATTAGTCACAATGTCACCCCGTTTTACGGTTCTAATTAGACTACAAACTTTATGTATTAATAATTGACTTTTCCTAGTCTTTTTGGGTTACCTTGAATAATACCTTGAATCTGAACCAGGCTCCAAATATCATTGTAATTACTACCCCAGGCATGTTTTATCCTTGAGGACCTTGATACTTCTCAATACTCCTCATCAGGGCCCGCTTTAGCATCCCGAGTCTAACGGCGGCGGTTTGAACCCTAATGGACCGACTCACAAAATATTTACCTTCCCACCCTGGTTATAATATATTAGCTGTACCCCTACTACGCTACTAATGCGCTACTAATACGCTACTAATGCATTGGAAACAAAGATTCAAAGAAGAATCTATGGCTCAACCTAAGAAGGAAACCATTTCCGCATTAAGACAAATACATAACATATTTGGGGGATCGTTATATATCCACCAATATAGTTTCTTGTATCAAGGATGGGAGAATAAGATGGTTAGGTAATGTATATCACACGAATCCAAGAAGATTCCCAAAGCAGATTATGAAAGGACGTCCGAGTAAGTAAGAGGAAGAGGCAGGCTTAGACTGCAATGGGTGGACGATGTAGAGGCTGATCTTAGGTCTTTGGGTGTGTGGGCATAGAGAAGACCAGCAGAGGACACGTCTGAATGGAGGAGAGTTGTCGAGTAGGCCAAAGTTCTGGTAAGGACCACAGCACAGAAGGAGATCATTTAACTTCAAGTCTCATAAAAATAGATTGATGCATGTATCTTAGCACGTAGCAATAAAATACTATAAGGCCATCTTAAACAATCATTTTGCCTATCACTGTTCTTGAATCAATGGCACCCCTGCAAAGAGATTAAATTTTCTTAGTGAAGCTAAAATTTATGTATGCTTTGATTATTCTATTTATATTAAAGTACATATCTGTATAAGCACCGAATTAATTTCTCATATCTGGTGGCCGAAAATAAACATCAATAATTATAAATATGGTGATACGAAATTCCCTAATTTTATTTTTATTTACGACTGTTTACAACATTAAGTCATATGTCGTCCCCAATAATAAGCGCTCTCCATTTCTTTCGGTCTTCCCAGTCTCCCTCTCTTATCCCTCTGTTTATCATTCCTTCTTCCACTCCGTCATACCAGAGTTTTCTCGGGCGACCTCTTTTCCTTCTTCTTTCTGGTTTCCATTTCAGCAATTTTTCCCTAATTTTAATGAAGCTAAATGTAATATTGGAATTAATTATATCTTTAATAAATCAACTTAAGAGCTGATATAAAATAAAATCTTAGCATAATTACTAAAAGTTGCCGGGTAACATACTTTTTAATGTTTTTTTTATGTAATATACACAAACGGAAAACAAATTCCAAGAAACCTCTTCCATTTTGTACCAAAACTGGATCATTTTTGTTTTCTGGCTCTCCTCAATATTTGATGAATTGTTTGTTACTTAGCGTTTTTTTGCAATAGGTATATATAAACATAATGATATACAGCATTTTCAACCCTCAAGTCAACTGCAACCTTTCGTAAATCAAATAGAACCCTTTCCATGTAACGATCAACCGTTTCCAAATTGAGTTGAAACTCTGTCCAACGGAAAAGTAACTCTTGATTACCTAATTGTCCCCATTTTCCAAATTCCAATTGTAACAGCTTCCATTTTTATTATTTTAACTCTTACGCATTTCTTATTATACTTTGTTTTTCATGATTTTCTATCAAAGAGAATAATATTATGTTTATCCTTTTTCAATCCCGTTTCTATTTTAAAATTAAAATGGAAAAGTATACAATAAAAATAAAAAAGGGGACGCGTCGGTTTTAAAGAGTTACATTTATTCTTGAAACGGTTACAACTCATTTGGAAAAGGATACTTTGACTTGGATAGGGTTGCTTGTGACATGGAAAGAGTGTGGGGGTAATATGTGAAAAGTTACAGTTGACTGGAACAGGTTTGAACAAACTACATGGTATCCTTAAAAAAATTAACACAAAACGATCATCACAATCTTCACGATCATCTATAATTTTTATAGCACGTTTAGAATTAGAAAATTGTCTAAAGCGACTATGAATAAATTAATGGTGGATGGGAGTAACATCCGTGACTGGATATGATGAATATAATCCAGAAGAGGGCATTGTTGCGGAATTGAAATTGTACGCTTTAATATTCTCAAGGGATGTTGAATGAATAAACGTATCAATCCAAATCACGGATGAAATTCTAAGTGACTGGTAAGAGGCGGGCTTCAACCCACCTGCGGATCTGGGTCAGTTGAGGAATGCGAAATTTACATAGGCCCCCCCCCCCCCCCCGGCATCCCATTTAGTATACGCAGTGTCGGTCTGCTCTTAGATGTTCACTCTTAGCAGTTATTGCATTTTAGTCAGATAACTTGTTCGGTAAACGTTGCGAATACGTACGGAATAAATGTATGCAAACGACAAGATGGTTCCCATGTTAATCATAAAGTTTTAATTTATTCAATTTATATATAAACAATATATCATTTATCTTAAACGAATAGCTTTAGCAATAATATGAATTTACATCACCTTGGAACTAAAAAATATTGGAAAATTGGAACTAATTAATTCAATTATAATATTAATTACCAATGATAATTAATAGTTTTAAGTACTTATATAGTATATATTTGTTTCATTTTCTTACATATAGCATCGTTTTAGTTTATTATTAAAAGTATATTTTTCTTTATTGTGCTTTTTGTAACATCATTATGAGTTTTGTGAATTTATTTTATTTTTATTTAAATTGTAATTTCATGTATTGTATGTTGCTGCCAACTCCTTGTTATAAGGCATGTGCCTTAAAAACAATGAATAAATCTATCTATCTATCTATCTATCTATCTATCTATCTATATATATATATATATATATATATATATATATATATATATAATCTTTTTGTGTATTGCAGAGAACGGCTTCCAATTTGAACATAAATAAAATGATTAATAATAAATTTATTTTAAAGATATTGGTGAGTGGTATTAGTTTTTTTTCAAATTTAAAATGTAAGTTCTCAAAGATTAACAATCCTTGAACCATCATTTTTTCTCTTTCTGTCATCCATATCTTGGTCTTAGAAAGACCAAATTAGAAAATGAAGGGTGCGTTAGAAGCGTTATTAAATGAGGTATTTTCTCTCAAATTTGCTGCCTTCTGAAACTAAAATTAGAAACTCTGGATTACGTTAAACACCTTCTGATTTATAAAAATTTTTACTTATTTTATTGTTCTGGCTGAAATAAAACACAAAAAAGTTGGACCAAAAATTTTGAAATGGCCATTTTATTATTAAACAATTAATGTAGATTTCAACGGTGCTATCAGCTTTTCGGAGACATTTTCAGATTTACAGATATCACGGTTTTCCGATGCCAGGTCGTGATATCTCTCAAAATCGATAAAAAGCGAAATTATTCCGAAATGGTTGAGAATCGGACCATGGTCAATATGAACTTTTTTATTCATTTTGTGGTGGAGAATCTACTGGTGAAGTTTGTCGCACGAGTAACATGTCACCCTGTATATATATATATATATATATATATATATAGCTAATATACCTATGCTGTGCTTTACTCCGTCAATTCAGAAAAAAAGTAGCAAAAAACTATTGAGTGTAATTTTATTTATGATTTTAATTAATTTATTTTATGTTTTTAATATAGTTTTATTTATTGAGTATGATTAATTTATTTGGTATATTTATCACATTAGATCTGCTAATTTAGCAGGTGAGAAATAAACTCGATATCCACTAGCAAACGGTACAATTTATTGACCGTGGAGATATTGCCTTTTCCTCGCACGAACTAAATAACTTCAGAATTAAATTGATAAAATTTAAGAAAATTGTTAAATTTTTTACAAGAAAATAAATACAATTTATTTTTTTCATAAAAAAAATAAATAACTTCACAAACATCTTTGTCGACATCATTTCCTACAATTTCGTTCATAATTATTAGCAAAGTTTTTTTATTTTCAACAAAATATAATCTTATACCAATAACATTTTCAGAAATGAAAAAAAAAAAAAAACGATAAACTTTATTAACACCAATAAAAGTTTGAGCGCATAAAAGTTTTAATCTACCTATCCTTGAAGGTCAGAGGAGTTAGAACCTTGAACCGTTGAGAGTACGCGAACTCTTTCACCGGACCTTGGCTACATGCAATACGTTAATATCAATATGTAGCTACGATGTTTTGTGAGGCTAACATTTTTGAAAGGCAGGAGTTAAAGTACTGGCTGTAAAACTTAAATACATACAGCTGCTTACCTTAAAGTTTTAATCATCATTAATAAAGATTTCGACAGAAACCTATTACTGTTCAATTAGTCCGGGTGCTGAGGGCCAAAAAGGTGCCTGATTTCAAGAAAGTTTTTGATCATATAGCCTGAAAGTACTCATTTCATAGACAACAAATGTGAACGTCTGACACCTCAGTTCGGTTGCCATCAAATTTTATAGGCGAACAAAATCGAATTTTCGAACTTTTTTCAATTTTTCGCTAATAACTCGAAAACGATTAATCGCAGAAGAAATTGTGCTCTTTCTAAAATGAAAGGACATTAAATTTTGCGTCGAATGAGGTCCTCACAGTTAAAATCGGATAAGTCTTTTTGCCAAAACCGATTGTCAATTTAGCCACTTCAGCGGAAAAATTAATTATGCTCATATTCCAAAGCCTGTAATTAAAAGAAGGTTACTCCAAATAAAAAATTTTACCTATAATATTTGTAGAATATTGAATTCTGTGTAAAAAGATCTCATTAATTTTAAAATTAGCCCACTCCTGTGGAGACAAAGTAATTAAAACGTAAACGTATTTAGCGCCTTGTGGTCTAAAGTCCGTGAAATTTTTTGGGATTTTTTTTTCAGTTTCTCGCTTATAATTCGGCGAATACAGATCACTAAGTATCACTTTCTTCTTACTGTAAGAGGCTAAACTATTGCCAATAGAATGATATATTTGAAGTTTAAATCGGTTTAGTGATTTTGGTAAATCAAAAATCTGTACTTTTTACGATTTTGGTGGAAACCGTGTTCCAACGCCTCTAACTCAAAAACATCTAGTTTAAATGAAAAATGTTTTCGATAAAAGTTGCTGAGCATCAAATTTAGCAGGCAATAAGCTCTCACACACAACATTAGCTAAACTCTGCGTGGAAATACAAATGAAAACGTGAAATTATTCGTTGTGCTTACTTCCTGCTAAGACTTCGGTTTTTGAACTAATTAAAGAACCATTTTCCATCTGTTAAAATAAAAGATAAATTTTTCCAAGTATCTACCTGTATAATGTAGTTATTTTATGAATATTTTATCAAATCCCCAAATTTGATGCTCTGCAACTTTTTAACCGACTTCGAACGAAAGAGGAGGTTACTCAATTCGATACGTATGTGACTTTTTTTTGTGGCTTTTTTTTTTTTTTTTTCTATGTATGTTCACCGATTACTCAGAGATGGGTGGACCAATTAGAATGAAACCTTTTGCATCTTGTAGAGTATTTTCCCAAGGTGGTCCCATTTAAACCTTTTTGGGGTTCCTAATTTATTTAAGAAGTTATCGGGAAAAAACATGAAAATAATTATTTAATTATCGCTCAAATTGTTTACTTATTGGAAAAACATATTGCATATATAACATAAGGTATGCTCCAACAAGCTATTAAAACTAATTGATAACTAACAAATCCAAATATTGTATTACTGCTCGATGAATCAAATGGGAAAACCAACCAATCAAATTCAGAATCAAAAGAGTGGGGGGAGAACATGAGCAGTCTGTTAGTTATCGATGTGTTTTACGTGCTTGTTGGAACAAACCTATACATAACCTTAACTAATTTTTCAACATTAGATTTAAATGAAGATATAAATATCAGCAGAATATAATATCGCTGTCGTTTTCTGTAGCGATATTAGCATAAATATTAGATAGATGTATATTCACCGATAACAGTAAACCTTCTTTATTTAGATCTAATCAACGTTTGGACACCATAATCATAAGAAAACAAAATTCGTGGAATCCCAAGAAAGACTGAGTATTGGTAATCGTTTAAAAGCAGAATTTAAGACTTCTTCAAGCTCCCGAAGGATCGTTTAAATTTAAAATCGTAGCTATTATTGATTTAAATTAGATTTTGATTGCTATCTTTTATTGACTATGCACATTAAAATAGAATACAATAATTCCTGGAAAAGCTCATTTTCAGTTGACTTAATAAAGGATTCAGATACCTCTGTCTTCCGGATACACTCGGTTACTGTTGAATATCTTGCCGGAGGTCTTGTGCCGATCCTTTATGGGTGACACTTCTGTTATGTTATCCGGATTACTAGTATCGGTTTTTAAATTTGTTTCTACAACTATCGAGGCTTTTGCTGGTGTTCATCCATCAATAAAAACTACAAAATAAAACTTGATAACTACCCGAAAACAACCTCATTGTATGAAAGTCCCCTCAGCAAAAATTTGGAAATGATTGTTAGCAATTTATTTTCTGAATAATGTTTTATTACGAAGGATATAATTCATAGTACTTCGGTAATAAATTTAGTCAAAAATTCATCGAAAGGAATTACGAACATAATTGAATCAACAAACATAATTGAATCAACCTTTGGAATTAAGTCAGTAGTCTAATACGGAGAATAATAATATCCTTCGTAATAATAAATTAACCATATGTGAGTCCCAAACCCTGTTGCTTCTATCCTAGCGAGACAGTCTTTTTGATATCGATAAATTTTATGGTTGCCCCTTTTTTGCAGGGACTTCTATCCAATGATGTAATCCAATGAAGTCGTGTTTAATATCGCCATAGTTTTTAGAAGGATATTCAAGCAATCAAAATTTAAAAATTACTTTCAAATTTACTGTAGGTCATATTAGCATCCTCATCGATTCTCCATTAACCATATCTTGTCTAAAACCGGCCAAATTCTCGACTGTTCAGTGACTTATCTACTTCATCTTGGAATTGCCGGATTTATGTATTTATGTATATTTAACTCGACACATCTACGTAAATGACAAGTACTGACGACATTTAGCAAAGGAAAAATATTGTCATTGTGGAAAAACATTTTATGTGTTCCCTTCCCAATTGAAGATTGATCTCTTTTTAAAAAAAAAAATCCATTTATAATCATAAAACGTAGTGTGTTGAAAGTTGTATAATACACGGACCGCTTTCCCACTTTTCTGTGTGTATTCATAAAATTGAAAAGGTAAAGTGTATTTCATAATAATTTTATACAATTATTGTATAATAAAAAGACCTGGGAAAGACAAACGTGTTAGAGCGTAAAAAGATTTCGAAATTTTTAAACCAACGTTTATTTTATCAACGACCAATTACCAACGAAATTTTTAAACCAACGTACGGTTTTCTACATTTGTTATCTTCTCCAACTAAAAATTGTTAAATAAAAAACATTTTATAAAAAAATATTAAACCGACTTCGAAACCTAGGAACCAGTAAAAATAAATTCACTGAAAAGTATGAAATAATTACCTTCTGATTTTTATGAATACACAGGAAAATTCAAAATGGTATAAAAAGTGGAAAAGTGCAATAAGACGAATAATTTTATTTTGATTTGTACAAATACACACTAATTGTTAATAAAAATTATTAAATTTAAATATTAAATACTATGTTCAATACAACACAATCTTTTCGGAGGCGGCGCAAAATTTAACATTTTTTACACTAGACATTATGAAAATCTTCTAAATGGATCTTCTCTTCCCTGCTATTGATTTCAATGCCTACTAATGGAATTGTATCAGTAACATGTTATTTCTATTTTGCGCCGCCTCCGAAAAGATTGTGTTGCATTGAACATAGTATTTAATATTTAAATTTAATAATTTTTATTAACAATTAGTGTGTATGTGTACAAATCAAAATAAAATTATTCGTCTTATTGCACTTTTCCACTTTTTATACCATTTTCAATTTTGCTGTGTATTCATAAAAATCAGAAGGTAATTATTTCATACTTTTCAGTGAATTTATTTTTACTGGTTCCTAGGTTTCGAAGTCGGTTTAATATTTTTTTTATAAAATGTTTTTTTACCTAAAACATTCTTCATTTAAACTAGATGTTTTGAGTTAGAGGCGTTGGAACGTTTGTTCGCCTATAAAATTTGATGGCAACCGATCTGAGGTTGCAGACGTTCACATTTGTTGTGTATGAAATGAATACTTTCAGGCTATATTATCAAAATTTTTCTTCAAATCAGGCACCTTTTTGGCCCTCAGCTCCCGGACTAAAGGCACTCATTTAGGAGTCGTTGTTTTTTTCATATTAAATAATTAATTTTATTTATTTCAGCTTAAGGTGACTAAAACTTGTGACTATTTCTGAATATAGATCTATTAGGAGAGACCTAGTTTACGTTTAAAAATCTCGTTTTTTCATGAATGAAAAAATATTTTGGATGATTGTCATTAAATTAAGAGTTAAAGAACTTTGGCGATTGAACCGCAAGTTTTTATCACTATGGGTCGGTTGGGTAGTCAACTTAAGAAGTCGTCAGGCAGACAACGCTACAAAAGTTCAGACCTGAAAAGTTGGGCGATTGGATGCCTGACCATCCGATATGTCAAATCTAGATCCAACTAGAGTACCTATGTTCCAAATTTAGGTCCAACCGAAGTACCCTACAAATCGAGCCCGACAGATCGTTAAACCATGAAGGGTTTAATTTAAGAATGTTTTATAAGAACATTTAACTATGCTTAAGGTAGAAAGATTAGGGGGCCAGGATAGCCAAGCGTGTTGGAGCGCGATCCGCTTTAGCACGTTCGGGCCGAACGGCGGCGTTTCGAATCCTCCCTGGGAGAGTTGACTTTTATTTCGTGGAGACCCCACGGAGACCTAACCATCATGGTTAGAATAGGTTGGTTAAACCTGTTAAATGGTTAAACCCCCCGTATGCCACACAGGGCCCAGGTAGGGGTACAGAACAAAAAAACTAGAAAGATTAATAGTTCAACTAGTGAATCCTTAGAAATTTGTATTTAAATATTACATTATAATATTACGTGCTTGTAACTAATTGAGAGATCTAAATTGAACAGAAAAGCATCGATTTATCATATCAATTTGAAGCATGTTTTTATTTTTATTATACTCTTTCGATGAATCAAAGGTTTTTTTTTATTTAATAGGCCACAAATAATTAGAAATAGCGGCCTCGCAAAATTGATGATTCCGATCTGGTTGATGATCAATTACGGACTCGTGTGGATTATTCGTCCTTTTCGCTTTTATTCTCGTATCTGAGAAGATTATCCGTGAAATGGTTCAGTTGCATGTATCTGATTCTTGGGATGAAGAAAGTCACGAAAACTGTTATGGGGTCATGGTTCAGGACGTGCGTGAACTCGGGTTTAAATCACTTAGCAACCACCTCCCAACCTCCCCATGTCATACTCCCTCCCAGCGGTTTTTCCAATTTAAAAGACGGTGTAAAACAATTAAATCTCATCTGGTATAATATATAACTCGAACAAATTAAAATTTTATAGATGGACTTTCGATAGCGATTAATAACAACGCGTTAACCCAATATTATGATCACCTCGTGCAATACGTTTCATATATCTGATGATACGTGGGGCTGTACCAGAAAATAATTTCTTCCGTTTTCTAATTTCTATTTTTTTTTTTTTTTTTTTTTTTTATCAATTAATAAATTTATGGTTTCATTTCACTCACATCTTTAAAACGAACCTACTAGTAATTTTATTCTCGCAGCAATAGACAAAAAAGAATACTTTTTTTTTTTGGGACATGCTTTTGGTATCAACGAAAAAGAAAAGGGATACAACTGAAATTATTGAATTGGAAAAATAATTATGAAAAGTTGTTTCCTTAAATATAAAACAAAGATGTCAAGAACCTCCCTCCCAGTTGTAAGGTTCCTAATTTATTCCTAATGGTATCAATGAAGAATAGTTTGAATAAGTAATTAATTTTATTTAGATCCTCCAGTCCTCAGGAAGGTGGTTGCTGACAATCGTGTGAAGAAAGTTCAAATAGTAGGAAGAATTGGAATAATTGCCGCGAGGATAGATGATATATCTGCTATTTGAGTGAAAGAGGTACAACTTCAAATTTCTAGTGTCATACATTTTAATGGTTTGGCCTCCATTATACCAAAGAGCAACCAGGCTTCAATACCAGGCAATACAGCAATGTTTACAATAGAGACCTAGCAGCTACAGTATTTGAGAAAGTGTGAGCTGCTCGATAGAATTTACCAGGCTCGCTGCGTTCTTTCTAATTAAGACATTATTGCGTTGTACTTTGTTTTATTCATCGGTTGCAAGATACATTTTCTTTCGAATATCCAGGCAGAGGGTTTCTCAGCTATAAAACGGCCACACTTGAACTATCTCAAAAAGAAAGAGTTTTAGCGAAAAATTTTAAGGAGCAAACTTGTAGGGTACTACACACAGACATCTTGCATTTTTAAAAAGAAAAATGCCATTCCAGCCTTTAAAGGTTGAAGTTCGTTTTTGTCCAATCACATTTATGACGTTTTCGAAAAATGATTAAAAAGATTGAAACAGTGTCATGTCCATTTTTCGATATATTATTTAATCCTATGGCTAAAAACTCAAATACTTTTTCAGAAAAAGCTGCCTAAATAATTTTTTTTTTTTTTATTGAGTGACTTATTATTACAAAATGTACACGTACATTCTGGAGAAAAGGCTATAACGAATTGTGGAGAAGCAGTTGGAGGAGGAGCAAGCAGGTTTCCGCCCTGGGACGCAGACCCACGACAATATCTTCGTCATAAGAAATATATTAGAAAAATCATGGGACAGAGATAAGAGCACATATCTAGCCTTCCTGGACCTTAAGGCTGCTTTCGACTCGGTCCCACGTCAAGAAATATGGAACGCCGTAGCAGCAAAAAATGTGCCACGAGACCTCATTACCTCCATAAAATCAGTCTACATGAATTCAAAAGGAGTGGTGATGATTAATGGAACAGAATCTGCTCCTTTCCCCATAGATAGAGGAGTAAAACAAGGAGACAGCCTGAGCCCCCTTCTATTTACAGTGTTTATGGATGAAATCCATAAAATTTGTAAAAGGCGAACTGCTCGTACAATTATAGGTAAGTGGAACATGAGGACGATACTTAGCCAGTCACTGTTATATGCTGATGATATCGTTCTCATTTGCGACACAAAAGATAAGCTGCAGCAAGCTCTACTGGAATGGCAGGAAGAACTCAAGCGTAAAGGAATGACCATCAATGCCTCCAAGAGCAAGATACTGGTCCTGTCCCGAGATGAGGAGGAGACAGTGGAGGTGGTTTGCAATGGCGAGGTCCTCGAAGTAGTGGAGAACTTTCTCTACTTGGGCTCCAACATAAATAGACAGGCAAAAATAGATGGGGAAATAGCAAATAGGATTGCAAAAGCTAACCAAATCTATTATAGCATATGCAACAGTATTGTTGGGCATCGAGATGTCTAGAAACGAAGCTCCACATTTACAAATCAATATACCTCCCTACTCTTACCTACGGGAGCGAGAGCTGGATAATGCTCGATAAACAGATCGGCCGAATAACTGCAGCTGAGATGAGGTACTTACGTAGAGTCGCAGGAAAAACGAGGAGGGACCGCGTAAGAAATGAAAGGATTAGAGCAGAGCTAAAAATTCCTGCATTGAAAACTATCCTGGAGAGACGCCAGCTAAAATGGTTTGGCCATGTTTGTCGAAGGGGCGAGAACCGGGAACCCAGAAAGGTGATGGAAGCTCGACCCACTGGCAGGAGGCCATGCGGAAGGCCTAGGATTCTATATGAAGAATATATCCAGAGGATTGGAGGAAAAACTTTCCAGGAACTGAAGAGGCTGTGCAGGGACCGTGAAGCCTGGCAGCGTTGGATCGAGGCCCCTCCACGCTAGTAATGGCACAAAGGAGGAAGATAAAGAAGAAGAAGAAGAAGTGACTTTTTATGACCAAAAAAAATAAAAATTAAAAAACCATACGGATTTTGTGATTCCCTGTCTAAAATATGGCCAATTTATTGAGTTGCATTATGAATATCTTGTTCCTATTGATATAAGTTATTAATTAAAAGTAACAGTTCAACCTGAAGGTAAAAGAGCAGATGGACGGACTTCGGGGTGAGATTAAATAAAGTGAAATTAATTTCATGAAGTCCCTTCTTAATCCAGAAAGATTTAAATATGATATTCTCTCAACTGACCAAATATATCCATACCCTGTATTCGGTAAGTAACACGTACTGGGCTATGAGGAAGTGTTATTTCCGAAAGTGGGTTGCTCTTCTCACGGTGCTGAGTGAAGGGTTAAGCCAAAAATGCAGTGATTTAGCTGGCTAATTCCTACTGAGAGAGATAGCTCGTTAATGGCCAACAACTAGCTTGAGAGCCCAATTAGGTCTAGACAATGAAGAGCTGCCTGATCAGCTCACTCGGAATTAGCTCTTTAGCCGAAGGGTGGGTCACCGCTATCATCATAGTTCAACCCATTTTTCATAATCATAATCATAGTTCAAGCCCAAACGATTAATTTCAGTAATGCTATCGCCATATAAGCAAATAATGTTGATACTTTAAGCTAACTATGTATTGGATGTAGAAAATGTAAAATATTATTATTTCTTAAACTATCATATCAGAAAGTTTTCGGTTATAAGTGTTGCATAATTTATTTTTATTTAATTTAATTTTTTTAACCATCTTTCAGACAACGAACGAGATATTCAATTAAAGGTATTCAGTATGGTAAGATATGAGATGGGGAACTCAGTTTTAAAGCACTTCAGGGGTGCACCAAACCTTTGTGCCTTTTTATTGACTCAATCTTTTCTTCTTTCCGCGCCATTTGTTTACTACTATATATATTTTTTTCACGGTTTTGAGGTTTTGTGCCCCTCTAATGAACATATTATTTTTTTATTTTATTTATTATTTACATGTTTTAAGGGCATGGCCCTATACAAGGGAGTCTGTTCTACTTTGAGATAATAATTACAATATACAAAAGAAAAAAAAAGAAAAGAAAAAGGATATGCTAACAATAAATTTTACAATGAAATAAAGGTTATTAATATAATTTCACTGATATATAATTTAACAGTTCCATTTATTCTTCTAAGTGGAATGTCCTTATTTTAAGTATTGTAGATACAAAATTAGACAGTTTTGTAGCTTCATCCTTTGATTCTGGGTCGAGTATATTAATGAAGTTAGTCGTGGTGATAGTTGGGAAAAAGTACTTTCTTGCGCTATTATATTGAGGACAAATGCAGAGTATGTGGATGAGGTTTTCTTCTGTTTTCATATTGCAGATAGGGCAGATTGAAGATGGCGTAATTTCTATGAAGTTATTCTTGTGGATGAATCTAATATGGTGGTTAACCCTCTAATGAACATATCGTGTTAGAGAAGTGAGTTTTGGGGGTCACGCCTTATTATATAAGATGATTATATGATTTGTTATTTCACGGTATCAGTGTCATCTATGCTAAAAGAAAAAGAAAAAGAATGTTAAAAGTACTAGAGTTCACACGGGGGTGAACTGTGGTGTGGTAGTTAGCATAGCCAACTGCTATAAAAAAGGTCGCGGGTTCGCAATCCGGAATATGGTCGTAGGATTTATTCATGATAATAAACAATCCTTGGCTATGCCTTCCTTCGGAGGGGACGTAAATTGGAGGTACCGAGCCTGTGCGATATCAGGCTCTAGTATTATACATGTATAGGTAAAATTTAGGACTCCCACTGCGTCGTCCGATTAACTTTAGTAGTGAAAAGTGACGTTAAATGAAGAAACAAAAAATAACTCATTGGTTCAATTAATTATAAAAAACTACATTTTTCATTAAAAGTTTAAAAAAAATGAATTAAAAAAAAAGTTATTTAAAAAACACCCAATGATATTTTCGAAACAGAAATTTCATTTGTGAATTATAAAAGCACATGGTGGTAAAAAGATGTATGCAAGCAAGTTTAAGTGAAAACCTGAGTAGCGAATGTATTTTAAAGGGAAACAACCTTTGAACAACTACATTGCTCTAATTAAAAATGAAAATCTGAATAGGATCTTATATATTTTTTAGGAGGCCAACAACTGAATGGAGTGGCTAAGGAAATAAGACGCAAGACGGGACGAGGAAGGGTGGACAGGTTAGCATTCAGTTAGCAGTTGAAGTGGAGGCTGCTATTACTGCAGAAACCTCTTATTAGAGCCACCACCGTCAATACGGTTCATCCTTCCTCTGACAACACGCATATTTCTGCCTCTCCGAGGATAGCTACGCTACTTTGGTGGTATTACATATCTTTCATGGATAAACTTTTCATGTTATGGTATAATTACAATGCTCCGGAAACTCTGTAACATCGCTATAAGTGTCCAATTATAAGGCCGTGAACGCGAAAATAAAAATCGACATTACCTGATGAAAATATTGATAGCGATTTTGGAAATCATATAACTTGTCAACAATTCATCACATAAAAAATTGTACTTCATTTTGAAATTAAATCAAATATTGAGTTACTTAGTTAAAATTGTTTAAGCTGTTATGCCAAAGTTTAATCGAAATCGTTTGAGTGGTTTTTGAGAAAATCGAAAAAACCTAACAATTAGACGAATTTATTAAATATCGTTTGATCAATTTTGACTAAATTTATGGTGTCACATCGCGTATTTATACATACATCAAATACCCAATTTCAGGTTCCTACGATTTATCGTTTTTGAGCTAGTCTGTTCACACAGACACACACCAACAACACATTTAACAATTTCGCGGGACTTGTTATTCGGACTCAGCGGACCCCAAAACTGGAAGTCGAAACTTTCTACGTTCGCAATAGTTTCCCTTACTGTATATTTCATATAGAGGCAAGTGAAAGTAATAATATTGTTATAGAGCCTATTTTAAAGCGATTTAAAATGCCAATTTTATTCATTATCAATAAAAGTTTATTTAATGAATTGAGATTCTTTTGACATTTTATGGATCATAAAAAAAACCAATGAATAATAATTCTTAAAGGCCCTTGATCTGAAATTACAGCTAATATTATGAGAACTTTTCAAGAAATAAAAATTGTCGGATATTCGTGAGAAATGTAACGGGGGCAAGATTATTAATTATATTCAAAATTACATAATCTTAACAGGGTCGTCAACCATATATGACCTTAAATATGCCCGAGTTTAAATTCCCAGGGTATATCTAAGGAAATAGATTTCTCAGGTATAAATTGGCTCTCATAAATATCAGAATACTACGTGGCATTTGACTTCATTAAACCTTTGACACTAGCTTTGATATAGGGTCGTAAAAGCTTTAGATGTTTATGCATTTTTCAAACCTTTATATCATCATATTTTACTCGTATTTTAGAGAGCAGACCAAACCAATTCATCACTCTGTTCCTATTCTTGTATAATACTCCCACAGTGAAACTATCTTTTAATAAATCACTTAATGTGAAAAAAAAAATTGAATTTATACATAAGCTGCGTCATATTTTTATATTTTTTTAAAATCTCAACAATAGCGATGTTTCGTTTAATTATTTTCAATTTCTTTTATACATTAATTTTACTTTCACTTACCTATATATGAAATATATAGTAAGTGGAAGTATTGCGATCGTGAAAATTTTCGACTTCCGGTTTTCAACGGAAATACACGTTTTGGGACCCCCTGAGTCGAAATAACCAAGTCCCGCGAAATGGTCTGTGTGTGTGTGTGTGTGTGTGTGTATGTGAACAGACTAGCTCAAAAACTATAAACCGTGGGAACCTGAAATTGGGTATTTAGTGTAGGTATATGCCCGCGATGTGACAGCAAAAATTTCATCAAAATTGCTCAAAGGGAGGGGGTACTTTATTTAATAACTTTTTACGTTTTTTTCGATTTTCTCAAAAACGGCTCTAACGATTTTGATTAAACTGAGTATTTGATCGATTTATATGCCCGAAATATGACTGTAAAAATTTCATCAAAATTGATTAACCGAAGGGGGGACTTTACTTAATAAATTTTGTATCATTTTCACGTGTTTTATTTATTTACTCAAAAACGGCTTTAACGATTTTGATCAAACTGGCTATTTGATGTATGTATATGCCAAAGATGTGATAACCAACATTTCATCACAATTGATCAACCGGAGGGGGGACTTTACTTAATAAATTTTGTATCATTTTCACGTGTTTTTTTTCGATTTTGATCAAACTTGGAATTTGATGTATTTATATGCCCGAGATATGACTGTAAAAATTTCATCAAAATTGATCTACGGGAGGGGGGACTTTACTTAATAGATTTTGTATCATTTTCACGGGTTTTTTTATTTACTCAAAAACGGCTTTAACGATTAACAAAAATAAGATATGAATGTAGAAAAATGTGTGACTTTGGGAAATGATATTTAGCAAAACACTTCAATTTCTAATCTAAGTAAGTTGGTAAGTGAAAGTTGTGTGTTGCGCGCACGCACCAGATTTTTTACTTTCACTTACCTATATATGAAATATATAGTAAGTGGAAGTATTGCGATCGTGAAAAATTTCGACTTCCGGTTTTCAACGGAAATACACGTTTTGGGGTCCCCTGAGTCGAAATGACCAAGTCCCGCGAAATGGTCTGTGTGTGTGTGTGTGTGTGTGTGTGTGTGTGTGTGTCTGTGTGTCTGTGTGTGAACAGACTAGCTCAAAAACTATAAACCGTGCGATCCTGAAATTGAGTATTTAGTGTAAGTATATGCCCGCGATGTGACAGCATAAATTTCATCAAAATTACTTAAAGGGAGGGGGTAATTTACTTAATAACTTTTTAGGATTTTTTCGATTTTCTCAAAAACGGCTCTAACGATTTTGATTAAACTGAGTATTTGATCTATGTATATGCCCAAGATATGACTGTAAAAATTTCATCAGAATTGATTAACCGGAGGGGGGACTTTACTTAATAAATTTTGTAACATTTTCACGTGTTTTTTTTATTTACTCAAAAAAAGCTTTAACGATTTTGATCAAACTGGGTATTTGATGTATGCATAAGCCAAAGATGTGATAGCCAACATTTCACCAAAATTGACCAACCGGAGGGGGGACTTTACTTAATAAATTTTGTATCATTTTCACGTGTTTTTTTTATTTACTCAAAAACGGCTTTAAAGATTTTGATCAAACTGGGTATTTGATGTATGTATATGCCAAAGATGTGATAGCCAACATTTCATCAAAATTGATTAACCGGAGGGGGGACTTTACTTAATAAATTTTGTAACATTTTCAAGTGTTTTTTTTATTTACTCAAAGAAGGCTTTCACGATTTTGATCAAACTGGGTATTTGATGTATGCATAAGCCAAAGATGTGATAGCCAACATTTCACCAAAATTGACCAACCGGAGGGGGGACTTTACTTAATAAATTTTGTATCATTTTCACGTGTTTTTTTTTTATTTATTCAAAAACGGCTTTAACTATTTTGATCAAACTGGGTATTTGATGTATTTATATGCCAAAGATGTGATAGCTAACATTTCATCAAAATTGGTCTAACGAAGGGGACCACAACAACGCATTAATTTCTAATCTAAGTAAGTTGGTAAGTGAAAGTTGTGTGTTGCGCGCACGCACCAGATTTTTTTTTTTATAATTGTCATTAGAGTATTCATGATAAGACGTCCTTAAGGGCGGATTCACACTATCGCTCCGCTCCCGCTCCACTCCCGGTCCGCTCAAATATTCTAAAGAGAAATAGACAGAGAATTCCACTATCGGTACCGCTCCGGTCTCGCTCCACTCCCGGTCCGCTCTCGATCTACCCCATTCACACTAGCGCTCCGCTCCAGGTCCGGTCTCACTGGAAAAATATTCTAAAGAGGAATAGAGAGAGGTTGATCACAATATTGGCCTAGGTCCGGCCTCGCTCCGCTCCCGCTCCACTCTCGCTCCACTCCCGCTCCACTCTCGCTCCGCTCCAGCTCCACTCTCCTAAAGTCTTTTCATATTCACATTATATAATTTTACACCGTTCACGATTGAAGCCATTAATAATCGAAACCGTCTGTATTTGGATTTTAATTAATAATTAACTTTCAGTTATTAAAGTATTTATTTATTCATCAATTTTACGGCCAAAAAAGTTCAACTTTAAAAAATATATATATATATATATATATATAACTATAAATTAATTTAATTAATGGTGAAGAAATAATTTAAATTTTTTTTCCGAATGTATTCCAATACGCTTGAAATGATAAAAAAAAAAAAAAAAAAAAAAATCACCAACAATACGCGCGGTATTTCGACGTGAAAAATTCATGTTATGTTTGAGATATATTTTGCTATGAATTAATGTACTCGTAAAAAATGGTCACCGATTTATTTATTGACTACATACTCATTGCTATTATAAAATAACGTTTAATTTGAAACGAATAAAAATGCAGTATATTATGAAAAATGTCAGATCATTAACAAAAAAATATATTAAAGCAAAAAATAATTAAAATATTAATCAGGAAAAGAAGAGAACACAATCGGTAAATTTTTAGCATTTACCGATTTCAACTTGAAATTTTCAAGCCTATTCGAATACATTCCGAAAAAAATTTAAATTATTTCTTCACCATTAATTAAATTAATTTATAATTATTATTAATAATTATCATTGTGTTGCAATATATTCTTCTTATTATATTTTTTGATATTATCTTCTTCATAAAGAAAAGTACACTTACCAGCTATTTCTACAAACGAAAAATTGTTTTTTTTTTTTTTTGGCCGTAAAATTGAAGAATAAATGAATACTTAAATAACTGAAAGTTAATCATTAATTAAAATCCGAATGCAGACAACTTCGATTATTAATGGCTTTAATAGCTTAAACCTATCAAAATTGAACGGTGTAAAATTATATAGTGTGAATATGGTAAGACAGTAGGAGAGCGGACCGGGAGTGGAGCGGGAGCGGAGCGCTAGTGTGAATGGGGTAGAGCGAGAGCGGACCGGGACCGGAGCGAGAGTGGAGCGGGCGCGAAACCGATAGTGTGAATAGGCCCTAAATGTTCTCTCTAAAATTCCACTTTCCACTTGCCCCTTATGTATCAAAAAACATTTGGAAGCTCATCTGCCATTTTCACTACTCCATCACATTTTCCTAGTTAACTAATCGATAAATAAAATAAGGCATAATGTGCCTTATAAAATAAAAATTTTAATAGAAGTGAAATAAATATTCGAAAAACTATGTCCTCGTTCACGCGTTTCGATATTTAAATTTCTGAAAGCAACGACGTACTACGTTTCCTTAAAATCACAATAATACACATAGTTCCTCGTTAAATATTATCTGTCCCCTGAGGTTTTTCTCCAAATGTAGCCGACACAACATATGAGCGTAAATTTATTATCTCATTCTCTTTATTGCCTCATCACTGTCAATATCTATCCCTTATCTTGTTTGGTGAAAACAGTTATGACACCAGCGTGCGAGCATATGTTTAGATAATGTCTTCGATAACTCGCTTCACTAATATGCTAATTAATACTGCCAAGCACCAGCTAATCTTCTAAGTGAGGTTATCATGGCTTAAGTTATGTACTGTGTAATGAAGATGTGGTTTAGGTAAAGATTCCTTCCGGCGAAACTTAAAGTGTCGTCAGTATTTTACAGAGATTTGATTTATTACTCATTACTTTTTGTTTGTTTTTTTAAGTTTTCTTACAATAAATATATTTCATGTACATAAATCCAAAACAAGAATACATTTTATGAATGATTTCATTTTAATGCGTGGGTATCTGGGTTCATCAAACTTTTTCAAAAAAGGCATTTATTTCATGACTTCAAAAAAACTTCAAAGGCAATTCGCAAAATCGATCATAAATTATTCAATAATCCGATGTTCTAAAAGTTTTTGATTTCATATTTTTACTCTATCTTAAATGGAAACGATATAAAAAATAATAAAAACCTAACGCGATGCGCGCAAAACACAACATTCACTCACCAACCTACATATATTAGAAATCGACCTGTTTTATAAATATGTAAACGCCATTCAGCAACTTCACACATTTTTACATATTTACTTACTTATTTTTGTATGTTTCCATAAGTAGAGTAGAGTATAATATGGTAATTTATATTGCAAAGCTTGAAAGTTCTCAGTACTCTTCAATCTATTATTGTTTATTTCTTTTTTTAATGGGCCTAAAAAATCCTAATTTCATCAACAGTGAGTTTTTTTTTTTATTGCTTGCTCGTTTCCCAATGTGAGTTGCTTATTTATACTGCAGTCAGAAATCTATTATGGAACTAAAGTTTGTAAACCAAATTATAATTAATTAAAGATTATCTTGTTCCATATGTTTTTTACTCCTTAAACTGCTTTAATTAGTTTGACCATATCTCATATGAGGTGTTTGGTTTCAAAACCGGCTACATCCATTTTTTTTAAACAATTTTTTTTCTTATTGTTTTCAAGTTTTTCATGTTAAAAAAGAAGGTGTTAGATGCGTTTGTTTCAAAAACGTCTAGATCCTTCGAAAATCAATACTAAACAATTCCATTTCTTATTAAAAGCGGTTCCAATTGATCCTTTTTTGGTTAATCTTGAAAAATTGTAGAAAAAACCAAACGCCTCATATACTCTCATAGGAAAATAATAATTTTTATTGTTAAATAAAAGTTCCTATTTTATTGATAATACGGGAATGCAAGCTGAATTTCACAAACATTTTTTTCTTTATAAAATATCTTTGATTTTGTTTATATGGAGAACAATCCACGCGTGCACGGCACGCTTTTAGTGACAGTCCATTGTTTTCAGGTAAAGGCGTTCTTTTCATGCGAAAGAGTTGTCAACGTTTTTTGGTACATAATGGGAATTATTTGTTTCCATGTTAACTAAATGAAGTTTTCAACAGCTAATTAGAGAATTATAAAATCAGGTGCGATGGAGTATTATGCTTGATTACCATATTATTACAAATGAAAATAAAACCTTTTATTAATGATTATTAAAATGATTATTTTTCTTATGAGGGTAAATGAGATATGTTCAAATAAGTTAAATCAGTTTCTAGAGTGAAAAACATATGTAAAAAAGATAATGAGGCTTTAATTAATTATATTTTAATTTACAAACTTAAGTTCTATGATAGATTTATAAATGCAATATAAAGTAGTTTTAGAAGAACAGTAATCGTTCTCGGTTCCGGAAAGGAATAAGAGACAAACATTTTAAAATTAAGTTTTAATTTACAATTAGCCATAAATACATCTTCCATTGATTCACCTTCAAGATATATTTAAAAAAGATCAACTGTTGATGAAGGATTTTTTAGGCTCTATAAAAAAAGATACTTTAATGAATCGAAATAGGATTTGAAAACAAATCTTGGTGCCAAAAAAAAAAAAAATAAATAAATACAATATTGAATTTAAAAGTACTGAGAACATTCAAGTTTTGCAATACAAATGATAATGCTCTTATAACTTATGGAGACAAACAAAAATTAAATAAATATGGAAAAATGCGGGAATATTCTGTATGACATTTACATATTTATCAAAACATATCGACTCTAATCTAATCTAAGTAGGTTGGTAAATGAAAGTGTTGTGCGCATCTCAACAAATTCTTTTCTGTTATGTTAGTAAAACTTTGTGATTTATGCTTCTGAGTAATACAATAGGTGCCCTAATGTTCAAATCCATAATGTGAGGGTGGAGAAACATATAATGTTGGAAAATTCACTACCTGATTATAGTCAAGAATGGGGTTAATAGATTTCTTTGCAGTTTTTTGATCTGTTTAGTTTAGAGCTGTCCATATAGTGTTGCGAATCGGCAAAATCTTGCCAGCATTAGAAAAAGTAATTCATTCATATTAACTTTTTTAAAGTTAAGCCCTAGAGAACATTGATGTGATACCCATGATTAGGCCCAAACAGCAATCCAGTTACTCTTTAAATAAATGTGATACATATTTGATGTAATACCTATATTTAAATTAACTATCTCATTTTTTTTGTTCTAGATCGTTGCCATCTGCGCATTCATGTTATTTTCCGTTGGAGAGAAGCTGGAATATTACTCATTCATTAGCCTGCCGGATTTGACAGTTGACTAACAGAAACGTGAGCTGCGAGGAGCCGAGGGCGTACCGTTGTGTGTATTTGCTTTGGAAATAGCCGCTTCTCCGCCAAACAACAAAGCCTCCTCTAAAAGCTTTGTTTGTTCCCTTCATTAGTGACTCCTCAACGCTTAGTGATTCTCAGCTCTGCTCAAGAAGGTTCCACCGTTTGTATCTTTGTAAATCGTCAAACAGCTTCAGGCTTTAGAAGTGGATTTACGTCTTTTAGATAATTTGCCACTCAGCAGTAATTTAACGTCTTCTGAAGATGTATTTTTTTTTTCTCCTATTGATCTGATAAAAAGTAAAAACAGTTAAGATATAATTGACTACGAGGCTACTATTTGGGGTATTCCAAGTAAGTATCTAGATACGAAGAAATTCACAAAATTTCGTTATTTTCTTCTAAATTTGGTTGGAAGATATTTATATTATAATTGATAAAAATTAGCAAAAAGTATCTTCCTTTTTCACCATAAATATTTATTTACAGCACAGGTTGACGTTTCGGGGCTGTTTCCCCATTCTCAAAACCTGTACATTTTTATATCTATTAACATTTAATAATCAGAACACTAGTTTATAATTTAGATAAAATAAATTAAGTATAACTTACATAAATAATTTTTCAATCGTATGATTGAAGGTCTTTTAATAAATATTATTAAAAAAATATATCGATGTCATATGCTTGAAACACACCGTTATACTTTTTATATATGTCAGCTCATACTTGTCCATTTCTAATTGACTAAAGGCTGCTGGACTCTGTCCTCTATATTTTCACAAATTTTCGTTTTTTAATTTTGACCACACACATGTTTTTTTTTTATTCTTTAAATTTAGGTTTTTTTCAATTTTCTCAAAAACGATTTAGATAAAACTGGGTGGGAGGGGGCACTATATTTCATAACTTTTCCCCCCCATTTTTACGTTTTTTTTTTTCGATTTTCTCGAAAATAGCCTTAACGATATGTTTCATAAAGTCCCCCCTCCGGTTGATTAAATTTGATAAAATTTTTGCAGTCATATCTCGGGCATATACATACATCAAATACCCAGTTTTATCAAAATCGCTTACGCATGCGCAATATGCCCTAAATGGCAGACCAATCCTTATAATTAAAGATGTTCTGTTCATTAAATGGAAATTATTTGTTTCATGGGAATATATGAAGTTTTCAACAACTACATGGATAATTAAAAACTCAGACGATTTGGAGTATTATGCTTGCATTGCCGAATTATCACAAGTAAAAACTTTCATTTAATAATAAAAAAAAATTGTGTACTTTAAAGAACAAATATAAACAAAAATAAGTAAACGAATGTGGAAAATTGTGTTGTTTTGAGAAATGGCATTTAACGAAACATGTAAATTTCTAATCAAAATAATTGGTAAGTGAAAGTTCGATCAGGAGGTTATTCCGTTCATAATTTTGTAGATAATGCGGATAATCTATTTTTTAGTTTCAGCCGAGTTCCAAGAAAAATATTTCCCGCGGGGATATGTAGGTAAAAAACATACATATCTGTACCATTTATAATGGTACATAATTATTTTTAAAAAATTGGAACTTTATTAAATTTTTATCTGTAAATGATAGTATAGTAGACATTTTGTGAAAATATTAATGTATAAATTTATTCCAATAATATGTTTTCTCGAAATTTCGGGGAATGGAGGGTATTAAAGATATATAGATCCCCAATATCCCTGGGAAGGCCCCTGATTAGTTTCACTTCTGTTTATAATACTTCTTTCTGTCCTTTCTGTCCGACATCCCTTCCGTTAGAAAATCTATCACTCTCCTAAAACTGTTCCCTGGGGCTTAAATAAGCGCTCAGCAGATTAACTCCGACTTTACAAGTGTTGAGAAATTGCATCGGGAATATGTCGGCGTATTTATATTTTAATGCGGTACTGTCGACATAAATCCTCCGAGTCCCAACAGCGCATTATCCACGCCTCAATGGCACCGCGAGCTACGGCCTCAACTCAGGCTTTGCGCCACTTCTCTGATGCGCAGTGAAAAAAATTGCTGTCATAATGGTTCCTATCGTGTGGGGATCCAGTTCTTTTTCATCGTAAAACGTCTCAGTTCAAATCGTTGATTTGCTACGCACATTTTTAAAGGTACGATAAGACATACAAAAAAAGATTGTTTTAGGTTTCGGAAGAGCTTGTTTAGATTAAATGATTTATAATTATTACCACATTATTACTAAAGTGTCTGATTTAGTAGCTCAATCACATTATAAATTAGTTCACCAGTACCATGACCCCTCCGTTTTTTTGTACATTTTAAATTTTCTGTCAGCGTGTTTTAGTTTGCAATATAGTTTTTATTGAAAGTTATCTTAATTTTTGTAACTAATGTAGAAGCTCACAGAAATCAACTGATATACTCAATCGTTTATACCTTGACACGCACTGATAACTTCTACCTTCTTGTTCATATTGATGGAAATTGAAACATGCATATACTATACCTTTAAATAACTTTAAAAAAAGAAATGGAGTTGTGGCAAAACACAGTTATTTCAATGAAAAAAGTTCATAAGGTGAAGAGCAGGAAATTCTGCGACGGCTTTTTAAACAGAATTAACCATGATGCCAGAGGACTCGGTAATGGTGGCGCTGAATGTGAAGTGCACTGAATCGTCTCCTGATTAAGGACACACTCCCAGACTCACTCGTAATTCTTTGCCTAAAACGACTGCTGGGACACGTAGATGTGAGGAGGAGGACATTAATAGGCAAACAAACGGAGTTCTTAGAGGAAGATAAGGCTTACTCCATGTCACTGTCCCTGGTCCCTTATAGCAAATGGTCACTGTATTAATGTTACCGGCATACTTTCTAGGGGGAATATATTATAGTCACCCTGGTGGTTAAGGAATTTCGCAATGTCAAGGACCAAATGGTCTTACATCATTCATCTCCCTGTATCCTCTAGCCTCTACTTCTGAGTGGTGTTCGTGGGTGAATTCATTTGGCGCACCCTATAATGTATAAAGAAATATATATATATAAATAGAATTGAAATATAAAATATAGGTGTAAAGACATTATTCTTATTTATAAAATGTACAGTTTATGCTAATTAAGGTGGCTCCCAAAAATGCCCGAGAATCTAAAAAGATAGTAACCAATGGCAATGATAAGTAGTAGCCCCCTGTAATGTTGATGACGATTTTATAATTTATAATTTAGCTTATGGCTATAACAATCTAATAAATTCTGGTAGGTAATAACGGGCATAAAACATTACTTTCAATAATCACGATAAAGTCCTTTTTTTTTACAAGAAATCTAAACAATCTAAAATGGCAGTTGGGTTTGCAATTATGTCTTATTCCAAGAAAAGTACCGGTCCCACTTCAAAGATTGGCTTGTATAGGGCAAGATTTAACGTAATATTTCACGAGGATGATCTACATTAGGTGAACTTAATTTCACAATAGCTCTAGTAAATCTAGTAACAATCATATTAATGACAAGACGGTGAAACCACCACCGCTGGGTGTTAAATAAGTTAATAATATTAAACTTCTTTGTAAAACAAGGAGGCTCTAGGTTATTTTGGGTTCAGTTTGAAATCCTATAGTTTGCAGTAAAAGTAGAACCTGAATTCTCCAAAATTAAGCCTATCAAGGCAGGTTTGTCTCAAGGCAGTCTCTTTGCTCCAGTATTATTCAATACACTACTGGCTAATTTTTCTGACGATGTAACAATCCTTAATTCGGATAAAAATCCGTCTATAGCATCCACCACACCCCAGAACCACCTGGACATTGTTGTTGACGGGGCCGCACGGTTGAAAATTTTAATGACTGAAAAAAAATGCTTGTGATGTTCACACTTAATCTCTTTGATGATCTTTTCTCTCAAATATAATTCAATAAATCACAAATTCTAGTATGTGATGAAATTAGATATTTAGGATTTTATCGGTACAAAAGATTGATTTGACAATCTTACATTAGACTTCAAAGTAAAGAATTGGAGAGGCGATACAAACTCGACAAAATTTTAGATTACTTGACGTTGAAATTACCTAAAACAACAAAATAAGTTTGCATGAAGTTCTACTAAAACTAAAATGGATATACGGGATAGAACTGTGGATTTCTGCTGAAAAATCAACCATTAAAAAACTTCAGTCCTTTCAGTTGAAAGGCACTGAAAATAGTTGATGAGCTATTTTATGTAAGCAACGGTGTAATGTAATAAGTACGCACTTAAGCATCCCAAACATTTCAGAAATAGATGAATTAAATTACAATAACTTTCACAAAAAGTTGTCTTACAACATAAACCGACTAAAAAAAACCACCACGAAGATTGAAGGCTTTGACCAAGAAATTAAGACTAATTTTTAATTTCTGTAAAGGAGAGCTGTCGAAGCAGTAGCCAAATAAATTCGCAGATTGCAAAGAAATTAAAAGATTTCCAATTTCACTTATTCAAACAATGTATTGTTGAAAATCTATAATATATAATATATAATAAATATATAAATTAAGATGAAATTCTGTTTGTTTGTTTGTTCTTTATAGAAATCCATACCGTTTGTCCTAAATTCTCCAAATTTCGCTCAGTGGTTCTTTCATACCAGGTGCGAACACCTGTGCTTAACTTCAGCCGATCTCTGAGTATATTGTTTATTGTTATAAAAATCGTTATGATCTCGCTTTACATTTTTTTTTTTGGAAATCGACCGTTTCATTACAAAAATGAAATTCCCCGGGTGAAACCGGGATATACAGCTAGTAAATAATAATAATCAACAATAATGAACAGGATCCATTTTTTCTAGACATCAATCAATTTCCTTTGAGGCTTTTGAGTAAATTTTAAGAGCAAAAACATTTGCTTTGACGAAAGCTCATCAAGTAAGCGATGCTTATCCCTCACTGCATTCCTGACCACATTCACTGGTAGCTAAGTCCCTATTATAAATGCATTAAGCCGACTATAAAATTATAATCCTAAATGGATGCAAATAATGTGAATGAGATAAATGGAGTAATGGAAGTAGTTCTTAGGGTGAGGACAAATTATGAGCACTGTAATGAGGTTAGGTCTGTCCGTTAGGCGTGCCTGCTCTGCTGCTGGTACCGCACTGTTTACACCTGTGCTATAGTAACGATCTTCTTCTCAAAGTGGATTTTTATAGTTTTTGATGTTACATATCCAAACTAAAATGATTTTCGCAACAAACCTGAAATTGAGCTATGCTTCTTTTTTCTAAATAGAGTTCACCCTCCAGAGAAAGATGGTGCAACTCAGATTATGGCTAAAGTGAGTTGATAGGAGCCTATCTATATTAGATAGCATACATAGCATGGAACCAATTGCACATGGACTACAGAACCACATAAAGTGACCTATTCAATCTTTGAAGAGCGAATAAAATAAAACGATCATAAGATGAAAGAAACATACAAAAAAAAAAAAAATTATAAATAAATAAAAATACCTATAAAATCAAAGAAAAACGAACTGCATAGAAGTTATAACTGCCAGCGTTCCACTAAAGTACGTATCATTCATCATTAATGTAATCTTTGAGCTAACTCCTGTCAAGGCCTCAGCGTAAGTTAAATGGCCTTTAAAGGTGGTTGCTTTCAAGTAGGAATATTTATTAAATTGTTCTACCTTAACCTATGTAATATTTAAGAATTCTATTTTATTATTAAGATCATCCAACTGGGTAATATTTATGTGATGTGACGCACATACATAATTAACTGTTATTATATTATATTGTATCAGGGCTAGTATGTAAATATTCTCTAAGTAGATATTAATGAGAGTGACTATATATTATTGTAAGTTAGGTGCCCAAATAGATAATTGAATATTTGAGTTTATATAAAATGCTAAGTAATAACTAACCCTCCTTATCGACCCACTCCAAAAAGGCCCCAGAGATCAGTATTAGTCTAGAATTTACTGCCATATAGACATATTGTGCCCTAGCTCCGGCCAAGACCTCACTCCTTTGCCAAAGCCTCTATACATTAATTTGATATATTTCTTTATCTGTATATATGTATATATTCACCAATTATAATATTCTTCCACTGCGTAATTCTGTTTGTTTTTGCTTGTCCCAATTATTTAGATAATTAAGAACCACGGACCTAAACGGACCTTACTAACAACCCTATTAATTAATTAAAAACAGGAACATATATAGCATTAGTATATATATATATATATATATGTAAAGAAAATATATTTCTTAATTAATTTAATTTTTGACATGAGTGAGAGAAGTGGAAGCAGGTGTGTGACTGATAGGTTATTTGTATTTATGAATTAAAACATATGGTTAAAGTTAATGATAAAATATTTGATTTAAAATATTGTGAGCAGTCGATTTGAAATGTTATTAAGAAATGCTTACCTAAGAATAAACTTTTAATGACGTTTCTTTTTTTACAGGTAAGTGTTTACAAAAATGTTTTAGGAATATTAAGTTTAATGTGTGATAAATTTTATTTGTAACTATTAAAAATAAAAACTTTTTTTACAGAGCAACTATTGAGAGTTTATTCATAGGAATATCCTTATAAAACGTCATTAAAAGTTTATTCTTAGGTAAGCATTTCTTAATAACATTTCAAATCGACTGCTCACAATATTTTAAATCAAATGTTTTATCATTAACTTTAACCATATGTTTTAATTCATAAATACAAATTACCTATCAGTCACACACCTGCTTCCAATTCTCTCACTCATGTCTATAGCAAAAATTAAATTAATTAAGAAATATATTTTCTTTACAAAAAAGAAACGTCATTAAAAGTTTATTCTAAGCAAGCATTTCTTAATAACATTTCGAATCGACTGCTCACAATATTTTAAATCAAATGTTTTATCATTAACTTTAACCATATGTTTTAATTCATAAATACAAATAACCTATCAGTCACACACCTGCTTCCACTTCTCTCACTCATGTCTATAGCAAAAATTAAATTAATTAAGAAATATATTTTCTTTACACATATATATATATATATATATATATATATATATATATATATATATATATATATATATATATATATATATATATATTATATGTATATATATATATACATATAATTAATATTTATTAAATTGTTCTACCTTAACCTATGTAATATTTAAGAATTCTATTTTATTATTAAGATCATCCAACTGGGTAATATTTATTTTATTTATACTCACTTTTATTATGGATATATGAAAACATTAATATATAAATGTGAACAGCAACAAAGATATTTTTTGTTTCTTACCATCCGTCTTTATTGAATATACATTTTGCTCGTTAAATGCAAGACTAGTGGAACACAAAGTAGATTTTTTTAAAAATGTTTTTGCGTTAATTATCTCCTAATTTTTCTCCACTACCTCGGTGTAAGACCGCTTTATAGTGACGATTCCTAAAACATTTTAACTATCGGATGGATAAATAAGGCAACAGATATCGAAGGAATGGAAAGAAGAAACTTTAATCGGCTTTTCTTCAAAATCATTTTCTTACTTTCACTTACCTATATATGAAATATATAGTAAGTGGAAGTATTGCGATCGTGAAAAATTTTGACTTCCGGTTTTCAACGGAAATACACGTTTTGAGTCCAATTAACCAAGTCCCGCGAAATGGTCTGTGTGTGTGTGTGTGTGTGTGTGTGTGTGTGTGTGTGTGTGTGTGTGTGTGTGTGTGTGAACAGACTAGCTCAAAAACTATAAACCGTGCGAACCTGAAATTGGGTATTTAGTGTATGTATCTGCCCGCGATGTGACAGCAAAAATTTCATCAAAATTGCTCAAAGGGAGGGGGTACTTTATTTAATAACTTTTTAAGTTTTTTTCGATTTTCTCAAAAACGGCTCTAACGATTTTGATTAAACTAAGTATTTGATCTATTTATATGCTCGAGATATGACTGTAAAAATTTCATCAAAATTGATCAGGGGGACTTTACTTAATAAATTTTGTATCATTTTCACGTGTTTTTTTTTATTTACTCAAAAACGGTTTTAACGATTTTGATCAAACTGGGTATTTGATGTATGTATATGCCAAAGATGCGATAGCCAACGTTACATCAAAATTGATCAACCGGAGGGGGGACTTTACTTAATAAATTTTGTATCATTTTCACGTGTTTTTTTATTTACTCAAAAAAGGCTTAAACCATTTTGATCAAACTGGGTATTTGATGGACGTATATGCCAAAGATATGATAGCCAATATTTCATCAAAATTGGTCAAACTGAGCGGGCACTTTATTTCATAATTTTTTTTCCAATTTTTACCTTTTTTTCGATGATCTCAAAAACGGCTTTAACGATTTCTATCAAATTCGTCATGTTTAATGAAAATTAGGTGTTCTTTAATATCAATGATGACAAACCATTGTTCATAATTTAATTCATTCATTCATTCATTCATAATTAAAGCCGTTCTGTTCATTTGAGAAATGACAATTAACAAAACGCATTAATTTCTAATCTAAGTAAGTTGGTAAGTGAAAGTTGTGTGTTGCGCGCACGCACCAGATTTTTTTTTTTTTTAGATAGGCCAGTTTTAGATTGGATGAGGGATATATCGCCGGTTTGGTAAGAATAGTTCGACACAAGTCGAAATTTAGAAATTTAATTTTTTTTCGATTCATGCGTTAATTTAAATTATATATGATGAATTTTAAGCAACGAAATTGTGATAATTATATAAGAAATAATGTTCACCTACTCTTTACAGTTTACTATCTATGAATAATTAAATATTATAGAAATGAAATATTTTTTTTTTTTTTTTATTAGCTAAATTTCCACAATTTAGACTCGTATCACTATTCTTCCCGACCGGCGATGTACAGGGACTATAACTCATATTACATATATATATATATATAGTGGCATGTTATTCTTCTAAGCTTGGGCATTTTAAGTGCTAGGCTTTTATCTATTGTTCTGAGTTAAGCTCTTATCCTGTAAGGTAAAGCGCACATTGGGACGCAGGTGTCGCTGAGCAGTTTTCGTAATAAGTGTGTATGGTAGGTACTGCGCTGCCTTGCCCTGCCTACCTATTTCTTATGCGGTTCTTTTGTAATACATTTTTGAAAAAACTGTTCGGCGTCTCAATATGCGCCTAACCTAAGATTTTTCAGGATAATAAATCTTTTCAGGAATTATTTCAGATTCTGGAATCCAAAATCTTTGGCTAGAGTAGGTGTACCTATATATATTTAAATTCTTTAGAGATAAAAGAATATCGTAATAGAAATTCAATTAGTTTCATAAATTGCGCACCTGAGAAAATTAACGTATATGATAGCTATGTATTTAAATGAAATATTTTTTTGATTTAACTTTAGTACTCCATAAAAAGGAAATAATCCCTCCGTTCCGGTAAGCAGCTGATTCATGATTTATTAAATTTTTGAAGCTTATGATTTGTATTAGTCAATTTTATAGACTCAAATTAAGGTTTGACAGATTTTAAATATGACGTAAGGAATCCTTTTTATTCCCTGCTTTACACAACAAGAGGCCCGCTCTTGCCCATGTATTATTCATCTACACTAATAAAGGGTGTAGCGTAGGCACCAATCGGTTACAGCCCCTTTTTGTCAGCTTCTATTGTTTTAATGCTCTCTTTTTTCAACACCCTTAATCCAATTCGGGGCAATTACGAACGACTTTGACTGATGCTCAATCATCAAAAAGTAGCCTAATAATCGTAAATATTTAAAGAATTAATTCCTATTTTCCATAATGGGCCGGCGGTAACAGCCTGCCTGTATGGTGGCCTCCCATTGATAACGGTCTTCCCATTTCCATTTATATTAGCTTCGTAGCTCATAAAGATCAATGGATATTTAACTATTAATTATTTTTTTATCCACTATAGGCTATTAAAAATGATTAAAAATAAATGATTTAATGTAGCAGCAATGCTTTAGGTAAATAATATTCTGAGGTAGTTACCAAAACAAATATATTTTTTTAAGATATTAGAATAAGCTAATTAATAACTTTTATTTCTATTATTAATGAGAAGTATTTTTATTTCTTGCCATTACGAATTTAATAATCTGCCATTAGGACACTTAATAATCCAGAACCATAACTTCTAGCAGTAATTAAAATTCCTTAATGTATTAAAGTCTAGAGTTAAAAGACAATAGGGTCTTTTTTGTTTCATGATTATCTACGTGTTGCTAACCAGTGATTTTTCTAGGAGCAGATTAATCTCATGTAACCTATAAGAAATTCCGTTTTATTATATAAAATGATCCACAATTAACATCTAAAGTGAACATTATATTTTTTGTTGTGGTCTAGAATCTATCGTTGTGGTGCTGATTTTTTCTAGGCTAATCACGAAATTCTATAGTAAGGAAGAAGGCATCCTTTACTTTTCAATTCAATTCTGCCGTACGTAAAATAATTTTAAAATGGACATCAAATGGGTATTCAATTAAAGCCCTGTATTCTATGGAGCTGTTTTCAGGCTGGCGGTAGGAAAATCATTGGTAAAAGGCAAGGAACATGGGTCTATGTTAGCTACAAGTTATATTATTGCTGTTTTTTTTTGGAAAATATAGTTTTATTTTGAAAACAGGTGAATCTTAATTGAAGTTTTAAAGGTAAGATTAGTTAAATTTTTGCTAGAAAACTGGTTTCTGAGAAAGAGTTCTTCTGCCTGATTGTAAGAACATATAGTAGAAATAAATTTTCCAATGCTTAAAGTTCTTTATTTATCTTTACTTCAATTTGATTTTCTTCCATCTATATTATTTCGTTTAAATGGGCCCAGTCATTCCAAATACCGATTTCCTCTAGGGAGAAAACATGTAATATAATTCAAATTAAAAAAAATTATACATATATAAACTCCGGATGGATAAGGTTATAAGAGTGAAAGGTTTTTATTTCTTAATGAACAAAATCAAAAGTTCAAAAAATATACGTAATTATAAACTAATGTAACTTAATAAAACGTTGTTGGAAAATGTTTTATTTAATTTATTTATTGGTTTTGCCTCTACCCGAAAGGGTCATGGGCAATTTATTTTTATTTTTATTCTATTATAAAATCTATATTTTATAATTCTATATTTTATTATAGAATTTCAATGAATTTCTCAACAATTTCCTCGGTACTCCGCAGTATTTCTTTCAATGAAGTGCTCATTTTTAATTTTCTTCTTGTCGGCTGATAATATTCCCATTTATGCGAGACCATGATCAGGGCACCACATTTGACACAAGTAGGGTGTTTTATTTAAATATTCTATTTTTAAAAATTTCTCCTGAGAAAAAAAACAAAGTTATTAAATCAGTGAAATAATTTTTATATATAGAGTAAATATTATTATTTAGCCATCCGTACATTTAATAGAGTTCCATGGATCTATGAAAAATGTATTAGCCCAGGATAAAAATTAAAGATACCACTTTAACATTCAATAATTTCATTTACGATTGGCTATAGTTGGTTTTAGTAACTTGGTTGCGAAGGCCATCCCACCTCGGATAAGCGGCAAAAGCGCCAGTGACCTTTTGTTTACATGCTGGTCACCATCTGCGGACGACTTTCTGAGTCCCAAGACAGAGGTGTCGGCTGAACCTCTGGATTTCCATTTCGTGGCATATTTCCGCTGATTTACTCCCCACCCCTAGAGGCCCCATAAAGCGAGCGTTAGATACGAGGCGAGGAGCGGCGACAGACAGACGGTCAAGAGACGACTACCGTTATCGAAGCGAACTTGAGCGCACCATTGACCATCTGGTGTCGTAACGATTACCGGAGTGGCCGGTGCCCTACCCTGATTCCGCTTCTTCGACGTGACCGACAACCTAATTATCCTAGGCCCTTAACAGTCTAACGCTTTCTGAGAACATCTCGTAGACCAGTTCACTTCCCTCCTCTTACGTCTTCTTACACCGGGCTTTCTCGATCCTATTTTATCCCAACGATGCTGCTCACTAGTCGAAATTCGGAAATGGAACGTTTAAAATAGTGTCCGGGTCATATAAAGAATACTGATAATACTGACTATTAGTCCTCATAGCCTTAAAGCCTGTATTTAGAATAAATTGTAATGGCAACCCTATTATTATTTATTTACGTATTTAAAAATTTATGCAGCACTTAAAAAGCTTAACCGAAAGGCTCATTTCAATGAGTGACCATATTTTATAGGTAGTTCGATATAAGTATAATAAGGCTATTGGCAAGTTAGAATTGCTTTAGGCATAATTACACTAGTTTTTAGTTAGATTTTTTATGGTATTATGAACGGAACTATCCATAAATCGCCTGAGCCTTAAACGCAGTCTACAGTAGAGGTTCCTAAACTAGGGCCCCAAAAAAAAAAAAAAATACTACAACTTAACATTTCCCCACTCTTGCCTCTTATTCAAACAACTTGTTTAATTTTAACATTTTATACTTGTAGTTAGCTATTTGTTAGCATAACTTGTTATAAACGCTACGACATAAACACTGTAGGGCTGGAAATTGGTTAACAGAGTTATGGAGCCCGCCTATTAAGTTTAACAACCCTTGGTCTACAGGATTTTAAGCTTATTTTTTTACAACTCTTTAAGTCTACAATATTTTCTCATGTCGAAATAACAACAATGAGGGTGCGTTGCGAGGAAACGGTAACACAAAGAATATGCCTACATATATTCTCCAAGGTCTTCACGAAGGATGACGTATTGCATCTATGCCGGTGGAAGAGGGCTCATGTCATCACCGATGTTGCCGTGTAACAAAATTTTTTTCCCATGCCCATCTTCATTTTTTTTTTTTGTGTCACGATTCCTTTCAAGATGTCCTGTACAATCGAAAATGTTTCGTAATAGTTGTCTGAGCCCTTAGGTACCAATTATAAATATTCAGCATGCCCTCAGATGATTGAAAACAAATTTAAATGAAATTTGATAGCCCATATTCAAAACCTTGAAAAAGTAAGGGCGTTCTTATAAATAACTTTTAACCTCTTGAAGAAATTATTACTCAATGTTGTCTACTGTAATAGCTCTTCCACGATCGGATATGGTAGAAGAGCTAACGAACGACGATGTATCAATGTCATACTTTATATCTATAAAGGATTTCCTTAATCATATGTCGTGCGATGAGTACTACAACTAGGTAACTAAAAAATTGTCGAAATGTGGGTAAGTGCAAAGAAAAATTCCCATTAGGTTAGGTCCATAACAAACTACAATTCCGTATCTGTTGTAGAAAATTTACAAGTGATATTTAGAGTTTTCAAAACTAGATATGTTGATGCTCAGAAAAAAGAACATCCTTTCTACTACTAGTAAAGTTCACTTGTTAATTCTTCAACATATCAGGATTGCAATATTGAAGCACAATTAGGCAACTAAACTCAGAAACACAGTTGATCAACCAAAAATCTTGGAAAAACTTTAATTTGAGTTTTACTCGAAGCGGCTGAATTGTAGTTGCCTAGTTGACTCCATATATCATATCCATGTTGACTCGACGATATAACTGCATAGAATTTAAATGGCGCAAGCTCTCAATGTCCTAATAGAAATTAGACTGATAAAAAAAGGTGAGGTGTTTAATAAAATATTCGGGGTATTTTTGGAATTAGTATGCACCTGGTTCGATGTGGTTTCATGAAATAAGCTAAATCGCCCTTACAGATAGGCATTATTTCTAAAATAATTTCATATACGTAATTCATTTCGAACAACATTTTTAAACATCGTGTTTCCAGAGTCTGCTATTTGCCAAACAGAGATGGAAAACCTAATTGTAGTGATCGCAATTAATTTAGTTTTGAAGGGAGAACAGAGGTGACAAATTCTTTAATATTGTCTTTCATTATCAATCATGGACTAGTTAAACATGAACTGCTATAATTTAACCAATCCGTTAATAATAATATAAGATTTCTTTTTAGTAATTTTTTCCCAAATACAGCACATACCATTTTTTTAAGCATTGTTTCGATGTGGCGACCTAAAAACGTTTATTTTTGTGTTTCAATGGACTGCACCGCCCAAACGGCCATTACGATTTTGATAAAACTATCTTTTACATCTCAAAGCCTTCGAATTTCTTTGAACGATACGATTCCCCGAAAATAAATATTATGCATAATTCAGAAATAAGGAATATTTAAAAAAATCTGGTGAGGTGCGCGCAACACACAACTTTCACTTACCAACCTACTTAGAAATCGACGTGTTTTGATAAATATGTAAACGCCATTCTCCAACATCACACATAGTTTAACATTTATATACCTATTTTTTTTTATTTTTTTTTTTTTTTGTATATTTCCATATCTAAGTTATAGAGAATTATAATTTGCCTTCCGAAACTTGAAAGTTCTCAGTACTTTTCGATTCAATATTGTTTATTTATTATTTTTTTTATTTTTTATAGGGCCTAAATAAACCTAGTTTTATCAACAGTCGAGTTTTTTTTTTTTTTATTGCTTGCTTGGTTGGAAGCTTGGTGACGACAGGTATGTGCAGTTTTCCGGTCGATTTATGAAAATGTACAAACTAGTACACATCTTTTGAATCGCCGCCATGATTTCATATGTTTCTTGAAAACCAACGTTTCAGCTTTCTTATTGTTCAATAGGCTCCATCGTTGTCTGGATTGTGCCTAGAACCAACCATTAGGCCTAACCAAAAAATATAGTCAAAATAAAACATTTATGATTTTTCTTTCTTCAATTATCATCTCAAATGAATTAATAATTGATGTGACGATCAAATTAAGAAATACAGGATAATATGAAGAAAGGATACTGGTATGTTATTATAGAATTGAAACTTCCAAATTTTATCTTTTATTTTTCACCAATCTGCAACGTATTTTTTAACCGTGCCAAGGAGCAATGCAAGAAAGCTTAATAACAACATGAGCATTCTTAGCATTTATAATCTCCCTTCCCACCGACAAACATTCAGTTTTTGGTCAAGTTTTTTTTAAAATTTTGATCCTTTATTGACCTCACACTATTTTTACAATATACGGTTCAACGTTTCGGCACTAAGCCATTTTCAAGAAGACCTAAAATTTAGAATTTCAATACTTTTGAACTTATCAAATTAAAATAAAAAACAATTAAGTGATGAAATATGTATTTACCCACCTGTGACCACAATTTTTCAAATAATAGTTTATATAGTAAATAATAATAATAATAATAATAATAATAATAATAATAATAATAATAATAATTTATAATAATAGTTTTTACAGTAAATTTCAACCTTTTATTATAATCATTTAAAGCATTATGAAGTTTTTCAACTTCATTGTTTTTTAAAATGCAAAAAATGTCATCAATATATTTAATCATAATTTTTACATTTATGCCGGATTTCCTTATTGCATTTTCAATTAATTCATTCATTATCAGTCCTGCCAGGCTTACTGATAAACCCTCGCCCATTGGTAAACCATATAATTGTCTGTAAATTTCATATTTAATTCCTGTAAATACATATTTTAATTCCTCCAATAAACATTTTTTTATTTTAGTTTGTAAAGAAATTTGCTCCCATTTTTGCTCTATTATTTTATATACATTTTTTAAGGGGATGTTGGTGAAGAGAGAGGTGACATCATAGCTGAAGATGATCATTATTTCATCTTCATCTATTTGAACCTCTTTCAATTTCTCTTCTTCTCAGTTTTCATTTTGACGAAATTGTTTTTAGTTTATTTTAAGGCAGCCAAACGGCCAAATAAAATTTCTTGTAGATCTAACCTTTTGATGAAGCTTCTGGGTGTATCTAAGCCAGAACTGCAAGCAGAGATGATGATGAAGGAATCTGGAGAGAAAGGGGGTGAAAGGACGGAAATAATAATAGGAAGCAAAAAAAGTAGCAGTTTGTGGTGCCGCGGAGTCTGCAGCCTCTCAATTTCCTTCGCTATCTTGTACATCTGCATTAATATTATAAAACTTTTAAATTATTCTAATTCTAAAATTAAGACAAAACTGAATTCAAAGTTTTCTTTCATAATTTTCCCGTAAAATATTATATTTGTGTTCCGAATTTCGATATTCAAGGAAATGAAGTCTTTACAACGTACACTACTCCTGAACCAAGTGGCTTTTAGATTTCCTAGAGAATGGGAGCAAGATTCATCTTACAGATTAAATGGATAATTTCGAATAAGATCGTACCGTATAAATATAATTCCCTCATGTGTTGACAAATGACGAATAAATTAAATTTATCTTCTATCTTAGATAACCATGAACAGAAAGTTTACAACGTATTTTATAGTAGTTTCTAGAGAAGTGGGTTCCTTTTAAACTGTTTGTCTTATTAAAATATAATTATACGTAGTTAAATTACACTTTACGCTCTTTAATTTTACGGTTAATAAAAATTAAGCACATTACAGTTTTAAACGGTTCTTAAATTTTCATAAGTAATTACCAAATATTTACGTGTTCAGTCAACTAACAATCATTATATGAAGATCCATCTTCGAGGTACTGTGCGACATCGTTCGACTTATGAATATCCACCTATCGAAGTTATCATTCGACTTATCGAAATGTAAATGGGAAAAATAAACCCAACATTGGAAGAAAAATCATCTTCATGTATTCTAAAGAAATCCATGTTGATTGCATTAGAAATACATTCACAAAAAGCGAATTTACCTAAGCTTGAAACTTTAGTACCAAAACCACAGTACTTCTTTTCTTTAATTGTTAGGGTAAATATTTATTCTTTTTAGGTTTACGATCTTTTCTTGTACTTTATGACGGTTGGAAGCGTGCTGCGCGGAATTCCGAATTCACTACAAACATTCTCCAGACTTCTTTCTCGTTTCTCATCTTAGCGCAATTATTACTATTAGACAGAATTTGCCACTTTCGCGGAGACACTTCTAACACACGCTCAACTGCATAGCCAACAAGTGACGGGTGAATGCAAAGGAAAAAGGTAAATATTGACAGAAAGTAGGAAATCAAAGTGTCCATGAAAATTACTGAAGTTACCATTTCGATTTATAGAGGTGATGACTTTCAAAAGTTCAACTTGTATTCAGTTGAAATTTACGTAAAATTATGTAACCACTTGCGGCCACAGATTCTGTTCGAAATATTTAAGGAATCGATTTATCGGAGTTCGATACATCGAGAGTTGACTGTACTAAATACCTAACGAATAATCCGTTATTTATTTATTCGTTTGTTCGAATATGGAATACAAACATTATTCGTGGTCTGAAATTCCAAACAAAGCAAAATTCGAATTATAATATCGAAACTGTTTCTTGGATGCATTAGGTATGTATTTCGTTACTACAATTATTACAATATTTTTATATTTTGTTTTATTAACATTATTTTTTTTTAAATCATTGATTCCGAAAGAAGCCTCTATTTATAACCCTCTCTATGATCTCTCAAGGTATAGCATCTTCCAAGAGGTCGATGGCCTGATATGGCCAAGGAAAACAAAAGTGAAGGTCTAGGTGATGTTAATGGGGGTATCATTTCCTGACATACCTTCACATGAATAAAACAATATTGACAAATAGATTTTTTGCTCTTTTTTTAGTAGAAATATTACAAAGGAATAACAGTACCGAATAGTTTCATGTACAGAATGTATTTTCGCAAAAATAATCAAGAGGGACTGTGGGGCGAGCCCATATACTCTTAAGGTGCCTTTACACCTTACGAACCCCACCTTCGAACAAGTTCTCCTTCGAACCTTGCCGTACCGACGTGAAGCGAACAGCCATTTATACTTCACGTGACGTTAAGCGAACCAATATGGCTGACGCACCCCAAGCAAGCTTATGATAAAGAAAAAATCTCCTTTATCAATATATTTTATATTATCTGTAAAATAAAAAAATAGGAGACGAATTACAACGTATCACAAATTACACTAGTATCACAAACAACTCCTGTCACTTAGAAAAACCCAAATCAAAAGTGACACTAGCGCTACCCCCGAACCCAGGCGAACAGATGAAGTACATAGAACAGCCGAACAGTCGACGTGAAGGCTTCACGAAGGTTGTTCGAGGGTGGTGTTCGAAGGTGAAGTTCGTAAGGTGTAAAGGCACCTTTATAAGACGTCGGGGGAAAAAATGAAAGGGAAATTTATCAGTTTTATAACAATTGTAATAAACTATTATTCAGGGCCGGGATAGCCGAGCGTGTAGGAGCGCGACCCGTTGTTGCACGCTCGAGCCGAACGGCGGCGGTTCGAATCCGCCCTGGGAGGGTTGACTTTTATTTCGTGGAGGCCCCACGGAATAAATCTCGACCCTTCCACCATGGTTAGAATAGGTTGGTTGCACCTGTAGAGTAACCCCCCGTATGCCACACATGGCCAGGTAGGGGTACCGAACAAAAAAAAAAAAAAAAAAAAAAAAAATCTGTTGCGTGCGCGCAACACACAACTTTCACTTACCAACTTACTTAGATTAGAAATTGACGTGTTTTGCTAATTATCATTTCCCAAAGTCACACATTTTTCTACATTCATATCTTATTTTTGTTAATCGTTAAAGCTGTTTTTGAGTAAATAAAAAAACCCGTGAAAATGATACAAAATTTATTAAGTAAAGTCCCCCCTCCCGTAGATCAATTTTGATGAAATTATTACAGTCATATCTCGGGCATATAAATACATTAAATACCAAGTTTGATCAAAATCGTTAAAACCGTTTTTGAGTAAATAAAAAAAACATGTGAAAATGGTACAAAATTTATTAAGTAAAGTCCCCCCTCCCGTAGATCAATTTTGATGAAATTTTTACAGTCACATCTCGGGCATATAAATACATTAAATACCAAGTTTGATCAAAATCGTTAAAACCGTTTTTGAGTAAATAAAAAAAACACGTCAAAATGATACAAAATTTATTAAGTAAAGTCCCCCCTCCCGTAGATCAATTTTGATGAAATTTTTACAGTCACATCTCGGGCATATAAATACATTAAATACCAAGTTTGATCAAAATCGTTAAAACCGTTTTTGAGTAAATAAAAAAAACACGTCAAAATGATACAAAATTTATTAAGTAAAGTCCCCCCTCCCGTAGATCAATTTTGATGAAATTTTTAAAGTCACATCTCGGGCATATAAATACATTAAATACCAAGTTTGATCAAAATCGTTTTTGAGTAAATAAAAAAAACACGTCAAAATGATACAAAATTTATTAAGTAAAGTCCCCCCTCCGGTTAATCAATTTTGATGAAATTTTTACAGTCATATGTCGGGCATATAAATCGATCAAATACTAAGTTTAATCAAAATCGTTAGAGCCGTTTTTGATAAAATCGAAAAAAACGTAAAAAGTTATTAAATAAAGTCCCCCCTCCCGTAGATCAATTTTGATGAAATTTTTACAGTCACATCTCGGGCATATAAATACATTAAATACCAAGTTTGATCAAAATCGTTAAAACCGTTTTTGAGTAAATAAAAAAAACACGTCAAAATGATACAAAATTTATTAAGTAAAGTCCCCCCTCCGGTTAATCAATTTTGATGAAATTTTTACAGTCATATGTCGGGCATATAAATCGATCAAATACTAAGTTTAATCAAAATCGTTAGAGCCGTTTTTGAGAAAATCGAAAAAAACGTAAAAAGTTATTAAATAAAGTACCCCCTCCCTTTGAGCAATTTTGATGAAATTTTTGCTGTCACATCGCGGGCATATACCTACACTAAATACCCAATTTCAGGTTCCCACGGTTTATAGTTTTTGAGCTAGTCTGTTCACATACACACACACACACACACACACACACACACAGACCATTTCGCGGGACTTGGTTATTTCGACTCAGGGGGTCCCAAAACGTGTATTTCCGTTGAAAACCGGAAGTCGAAAATTTTCACGATCGCAATACTTCCACTTACTGTATATTTCATATGTAGGTAAGTGAAAGTAAAAAAAAAAATCTGGTGCGTGCGCGCAACACACAACTTTCACTTACCAACTTACTTAGATTAGAAATTGACGTGTTTTGCTAAATATCATTTCCCAAAGTCACACATTTTTCTACATTCATATCTTATTTTTGTTAATCTTTAAAGCCGTTTTTGAGTAAATAAAAAAAAATGATACAAAATTTATTAAGTAAAGTCCCCCCTCCCGTAGATCAATTTTGATGAAATTTTTAAAGTCGTATCTCGGGCATATAAATACATTAAATACCAAGTTTGATCAAAATCGTTAAAACCGTTTTTGAGTAAATAAAAAAAACACGTGATAATGAGACAACAGTTATTAAGTAAAGTGCCCCCTCCGTTTAACCAATTTTGATAAAATTTCGGCTGTCGCACCACGGTCTTATACATACATCAAATACCAAGTTTGATCAAAATCGTTAAAACCGTTTTTGAGTAAATAAAAAAAACATGTGAAAATGATACAAAATTTATTAAGTAAACTCCCCCCTTCGGTTGATCAATTTTGATGAAATTTTTACAGTCATATTTCAGGCATATAAATAGATCAAATACTCAGTTTAATCAAAATCGTTAGAGCCGTTTTTGATAAAATCGAAAAAAACGTAAAAAGTTATTAAATAAAGTCCCCCCTCCCGTAGATCAATTTTGATGAAATTTTTACAGTCACATCTCGGGCATATAAATACATTAAATACCAAGTTTGATCAAAATCGTTAAAACCGTTTTTGAGTAAATAAAAAAAACACGTCAAAATGATACAAAATTTATTAAGTAAAGTCCCCCCTCCGGTTAATCAATTTTGATGAAATTTTTACAGCCATCTTTCATATGATTTCTCCTGTGGGGTTAGTCGGCTATCTTAAACTGGGGTTTGTTGGAGCAGTCACAAAAGTAAGATAAACATAAACAAAGGTGAAACTACCACTTGTCTTTAGTTCCAGCGAGGAGGAGGAGAGCAATATTTCCTATGTAGAAAGTGAAGACAGTCTAAACTTAAACGGAATTTTTAGGAACGATGAAAAAGAAAATGACTCTAAAGATCACCTTCAGCCGCAATCGAAGCTTATTGATGAACTAGCCACACCTGGCTACCATGAAAATGAAAGTAGTGCACCGCAGACTTTCTCATGATACGATTAAAGGGCCAAAGAATATTTATTCTACTTACGTTTTAGAAGATGTTTTGAATTCGTTTTGTTTTATCAAAAATTTGTTTACATTGTTCTATCGCAATGATACTTCTATGCCATTACATTTTTCTAATTTCTGCTGTATGAAATCTTATATAATATTGTTCAATTGAAATAAATATGGTTAAATGCTGCAATTTGTCATTCTATTTTCCCTTAATAGCTGTTAAAAACCGATCAAAATTAATATATCATTATAGTGCAGCTTTTAATAACAATAATATGTGCCAGGCAGTACTTGAATGAGATGGCCAAACAACACCACCTTCTAGGCCAACCTGCCCCACACGGAGGGTTAATTGGCATACTCTGGCTTGACGAATTCTTAGATTTTCTATTATCATAGTGTTAAATTTTATGTGTTGAAAAAAATACTTAAAGTACTCTAATACGTGGGGTTTACAGTGGTATCAGCCATATTGGGATTAAATTAACAGGAATGACTCAACAATCAAAAAAGTGAAAACTGTTGCCAGCCAACCCCGCTCTCCCCTATAATATATTAAAAGTAATATCGCCGGTCAGCAAGAATAGTGACACATGTCGAAATTTAAGTTTTTTTTAGATTTTCGAGCCAATATAAATTAATTCAAGTAAATTTCAAGCCAAGCCAACTGTCATAATTATATTAGCAAATCTGTTCACTTCCTGTTTATACATTAGCTTATTATTTATCAATAACTATTGGAACAATGATGCTTAAAATCTTTTCTTTGATAAATTTTAATGCTGATAATTTCGTCAGCATAATTTCGTAGGTATACTATTTTTGCTGATTGGCGATATATACTTTATAAAATAGGTGATAATGAAATTTCTAAGTGCTAAAACTACTCGGAAGTCAGAAACATGTGGCAAGGATAAGCAAATGTAAAGAAACAATTGCCACAAAAAGAACACAGGAAACTAAGGCTATCTCTGTTGCCAAGTATTAGAAATTTTAAATGCTGTAAGAAAGATATTACATTTCAAAAGTATAATGATCAAATGAAAAAAGAATAAAATCCATTGATTGGTTCGATAATCTTTAAATTATCTTCTTAAATTGGATTCCTAGGTCTTCTAAAACGATCATTTGTTTATTGGAAAAAGAAAGAGGCCAAGTATAAAATCCTTCATAATTTATGGGAATTTCGGGAATGGACCAGATTGATATGGGACAACATCCTGTCATTCTATCTTTTAGTCCGGGAGCTGAAGGCCAAAAAGGTGCCTGATTTGAGGAAACTTTTTTATCATATAGATTTTATGATTTGTCTTTATTTATGATCTCTTCATAAATAAAGTGGAACACTTTTGACAAGTTTGTCTACGAACAAATAGTCCGGGAGCTGAGGGCCAAAAAGGTGCCTGATTTTAAGAACATTTTTGATCATACAGGCTGAAAGTACTCATTGCATAAACAATAACTGTGAACGTCTGCCACCTCAGATCGGTTGCCAACAAATTTTATAGACGAACAAAATCGAAATTTTCGAACTTTTTTACTTTCACTTACCTATATATGAAAAATTTCGACTTCCGGTTTTCAACGAAAATACACGTTTTGGGACCCCCTGAGTCGAAATAACCAAGTCCCGCGAAATGGTCTCTGTGTGTGTGTGTGTGTGTGTGTGTGTGTGTGTGTGTGTGTGTGTGTGTGTGTGTGTGTGTGTGTGTGTGAACAGACTAGCTCAAAAACTATAAACCGTGGGAACCTGAAATTGGGTATTTAGTGTAGGTATATGCCCGCGATGTGACAGCAAAAATTTCATCAAAAATTAATAAGAATGAATAATATTTTTTATTATTATTATTTTTACTTTCACTTACCTATATATGAAATATATAGTAAGTGGAAGTATTGCGATCGTGAAAATTTTCGACTTCCGGTTTTCAACGGAAATACACGTTTTGGGGTCCCCTGAGTCAAAATAACCAAGTCCCGCGAAATGGTCTGTGTGTGTGTGTGTGTGTGTGTGTGTGTGTCTGTGTGTGTGTGTGTGTGTGAACAGACTAGCTCAAAAACTATAAGCCGTGCGAACCTGAAATTGGGTATTTAGAGTATGTATATGCCCGCGATGTGACAGCAAAAATTTCATCAAATTTGCTCAATGGGAGGGGGTACTTTATTTAATAACTTTTTAAGTTTTTTTCGATTTTCTCAAAAACGGCTGTAACGATTTTGATTAAACTGAGTATTTGATCTATTTATATGCCCGAGATATGACTGTAAAAATTTCATCAAAATTGATTAACCGGAGGGGGGACTTTACTTAATAAATTTTGTATCATTTTCACGTGTTTTTTTTATTTACTCAAAAACGTCTTTAACGATTTTGATCAAACTAGGTATATGATGTATGTATATGCCCGACATACGACTGTAAAAATTTCATCAAGATTGATCAACCGGAGGGGGGACTTTACTTAATAAATTTTGTACCAATTTCACGTGTACATATTTTTTATTTACTAAAAAACGGCTTTAACGATTTTGAAGAAACTGGGTATTTGATGTATGTATATACCATATATGTAAAAGCCAAAATTTCATCAAAATTGGTCCAACTGAGGGGGCACTTTATTTCATGACTTTTTTTCCAATTTTTACCTTTTTTTTCGATTATCTCAAAAACGGCTTTAACGATTTTTATCAAATTCGTCATGTTCAATGAAAAATTAGGTTTTCTTTAATATCAGGTAAGCTTTATCATTATTAAAATGTCCTGAGGGGGCTTTTTTTTTGGGGGGGGGGGCTTTTTTGTTTGTTTCTTTCTTTCTTATAAAGTACCTTTGTTTACATGGAGAAAATAACTGTCACCTCGTTACGCCTAAAAATAAGAAATAGCTAAATATGAGATATGATAAAAATAAAGAAAACATAAAGAGGAGAAAAAAAGAAAAATATTCAGTCAACTAATAAAACTCGATGAGCCCACGCTTGCGGAGTACGCCTTTAATGACAGACCATTGTTCATAATTAAAGCCGTTCTGTTCATTTGAGAAGAGGCAATTAACAAAACGCATTAATTTCTAATCTAAGTAAGTTGGTAAGTGAAAGTTGTGTGTTGCGAGCACGCACCAGATTTTTCAATTTTTCATTAGTAACTCGAAAACGATTTATCGCAGAAGAAATAGTGTACTTTCTAAAATAAAAGGGCATTAAATTTTGCGTTGACTGAGGTCCTCACAGTTAAAATCGGTTAAGTCTTTTCGCCAAAACCGATTGTCAATTTAGCAACTTTAGCGGAAAAATGAATTACGCTCATGTTCCAAAGCCTGCAATTAAAAGAGGGTTACTCCAAATAAAAATTTTTACCTATAATAGTTGTAGAATATCAAATCCTGTGTAAAACGATCTCATTAATTTTAAAATTAGCCCACTCCTGTGGAGACAAAGTAATTAAAATGTGAACGTATTTAGCGCCTTGTGGTGGTGGTTTTCGGGATTTTTTTTCAGTTTCTCGCATATAATTCGGCAAATACTGATCGCAAAGTATAGCTTTCTTCTTACTATAAGAGGCTAAACTATTAAAAATAGAATGATATATTTGAAGTTAAAATCGGTTTAGTGGTATAGCCGGGTTCGGTACATCACAAATCTGTAGTATGACGATTTTGGTGGAAACCGTGTTCCAACGCCTCTAACTCAAAAACATATGAGATCGTTTTACACAGGATTTGATATTCTAGAACTATTTTAGGTAACATTTTTTATTTGGAGTAATCCTCTTTAAATTGCAGGATTTGGAACATGAGCGTAATTCATTTTTTCGCTAAAGTTGCTAAATTGGCAATCGGTTTTGGCGATAAGATTTAACCGATTTTAACTGTGAAGACTGAAGAGGAAAATTAATGCCCTTTTATTTTAGAAAGAACACTTTAACTATTTTTTTTTTTTTTTTTTTTACTTGTTTTAACTTGCTTCCTTACTATAAGGAAAGTCGAATTCTATCTTTAAATGACGAAAAATTTTCCAAAGGGAGGGGCTGCAGCCCCCACAGCCCCCCCCCCCTGGATCCGCCATGGGTAACAAAGGTTTAGACCTTTAAAAATAGTTTTCTGTTCTTGCCCCAACCTGCCGCAACTCAAATTATTGAAAATTTAATACGCGAAGGATTGAACATAGAGTGGTGCAATTATTTTGAATTTATTTTATTGGCTGATAGGTTTGTAAGAGGAAAGATTGTATGCACTTTTTTCTTGTTTGTATATCATTTTGATGTATGAATATTTCCATTGAATAGGTAACTTAGTTGTCCTAAGGATACAGTTATATATTATCGTAAGAAACACTAGAGCTTTTCTGGAGCGCCTCGGCTGTTATTAATTCATAAACTGCGGCTTTTGTTTTAGGTAATTGTTTAATGTGTTGTGCGAATTGTGTAGGAGTAAATGAAAGAGGGGGTGGAGTCAATTGTAATGGTATGTCGAGAGTATTAAGTACTAAGTAATAGTGTTCTGTGTCTGTTAAGTCTGTGAGTGTTTTAACGACCGATGTACCATCTTCTTTCACACCTCTCGATGTTTTAACAACTTCTTATTATGCTTCCATCGTCATTCGATAGAATGTTAAGGTAAGCATCATCTTCCCTCATGCCTTAAAATGCCAACATACAGCAGTTTTCATATTTCACCATTATTGATATAAGCATGGGTTCAATCCAAATATACATTGAGTATTAAATCCAGACAGGTCCATTGAGTATTAAATTAATACACAGAATACATTTCTTTTTTTAAGGTAGGTTAATTATGTAAAAACAAGTCATCATTGCAACCGTTTTGTGAGTTACTGTATTACACTGACGGAGAGCAACCGTTTTGTGAGTCACTGTATTATAAGTCAATAAACTTTTCATTGTGTTATATTGTAAGAAATATTTTGAAATCCACTGTTATATGCCTAGGATTATTATACCCTACGCTGAAAAGCACTAAAAAGGGAAGCAAACGAAGAAGAAGAAGGTTATTTATACTTTAAATTAATAAAGCAAACTTAGGAAAGGAAATAAATATATGAGGGTTGATATTTTTATAGCCAACATGTTCTGAATCAACCTTATTTTCTGATTTAAACCAACCTATAAGTATATATTTCAAAGATGGTTAGTCTACTGAGAAAATTATAACAGCTCTGTTGGATCAAACTTAATTTCCATTCTTGATCAATGATCTTTTCTAGTCTTAAGCCTTGTAAAGGGTAAACGTCTTTATTATGAAACTATTTTATTTTTCAAAACAATACCCTTCCCAAAGCTAACAACCCAGCCTGAAGCCGAGGGGAAGGCGGGATATGGGACACCCTGCAGCAGGTCCCTGGCCCAAATATCTCGTGTAGATCGGATGTTTGCAGATGTTGGGCTGGAGATAAAGGCGGTGGCGGACGCGTAAAAACAGGAAGGGGACTCGTTATTGGAGATCAAGATAGCTGTGAGCGCTGGTAGAAATGTAGATTGAATTGCCGGTTAGTATAACGCCTTCCACAATGGAAGACCGGCTAGTGTAATTGCCGACTGCTCCTGCTGCAAATTGACTCCCACCTACTGCAAATTGCATGCAATTTACACTCCTGACCGAGATCCCATTGTGTGTCACTAACTATTGTATTACTAGATACATTACTTCTCCTTCCCTCTCCTGGCCCGCTGTTAGCTCGGTCATTATCACGCACTACTAATGCCTGTAATTTCTGAACAGTAAACTGACTCGGAAATTAGTAGCACGTCATTCCTTCTCATTACGGCCCGGACGGCAATAGCCTCTCGCTTGGGCTTATTCAGATTATCATTCACCTTTGAATTGAATTGGTGTGTAGACCTTTCGTTCTTCAGGATCAAAGTGTGAGTTTAACTACTTCTAAGTAAAAAAAATGTTATAATATCACCGACTTAGGCTACTTAGACCTTTTTCGGGATAACATTGCACCAACAAACTAAATATATTGCCTAAACTACATAAGTCAATTTATTTCAGTGTGTTGGGCCAACATATAACCAACCCAGCTGAGGGTATGTTCCCACAGGCTAATTAGGAAATTGATACCAAAAAAAAAAAAAAAATAGGTTTCAATTCGAAAATATTTATTTTTAAAGTGATGCACTAGGATTTATTTCTTCTATTTTTTACCGCAATCCTTCATAGTAAAAATTAAAAAATTTAGTAGTGAATTAAGCTTGATGCATTCAATAATTCATAATATCATTTCAGATATGGAATTCACATATTTTCATTAGGTACCAAAAAAAATTATAGTGATGCACTAGGATTTATTTCTTCTATTTTTTACCGCAATCCTTCATAGTAAAAATTAAAAAATTTAGTAGTGAATTAAGCTTGATGCATTCAATAATTCATAATATCATTTCAGATATGGAATTCACATATTTTCATTAGGTACCAAAAAAAATTATAGTGATGCACTAGGATTTATTTCTTCTATTTTTTACCGCAATCCTTCATAGTAAAAATTAAAAAATTGAGTAGTGAATTAAGCTTGATGCATTCAATAATTCATAATATCATTTCAGATATGCAATTCACATATTTTCATTAGGTACCAAAAAAAAAAAAAAAATTCTTAAATTCTAAAAGAGCTAAGAAGCCACTATAACACCTTACATAATATATATTTTGGATAAAAATGTTCCTAATTTTTTTTTTTAGTAAAAAAAAAAACATACTGCTCCGAAAAATTCATTTGTCTTCGTTTAAACATCCCTTTATTGCATCCTATAGTCGAGCCCGTTTAAACTTTTAGTGGGGACACTTCGGCCTCTTCTTCCGACCTAAGTAAGTATTAATAGCTTAATGGTCGACACATTTTATTGACCACTGATAGAGTTTACTATAAAATAAATGTTCTTTTTTTTTTCTTTTTTTCTTTTTTTTTTGTATTCACTAATAATTTAATAAAACACTAGCAAACGGAAACTTAATGGTTTTGATACATTTTATTGGCCACTGATAGAGGTTACTATAAAATAAATGTTCTTTTTTTTTTTTTTTTTTCTTGTATTCACTAATAATTTAATAAAACACTAGCAAACAGAAATAATTTATTTATACTACGTTACCTTTTTAGTTGTGATTTAATAAGTAATTAAGTAAATCTAGCACTATGAGTTTTTTGGAAATCAAACAAAACTCATATTCATCATATTCATTTCCTTTATGTTCCTATTAAAGTCGTCGCACAATGTATAATATGTGGATTTGAAATACTAGTCTCACTTAAATCAATAGCGAAATCACTGGTTAAACCGAAAGTACAAAGGCTGGATCAAAAGACAAGCACAGTAGATTTAGCAGAGATGTTCATTAACAAAGATGAACTGGCATTGCCAACTAATAGATTAGGTTGCCAAACCAGATAGAAGGCTAGATGCAAGCTCAGATCGTTTGTAGCCTGGAGCGAATATTTAGGAAAAAAATATAAAAAAATAATTGTCTGTCCTGAAAATTGATGTATGAATTGGTATTAAATTTAACAAATTAACAATAAACAAAATAAACTAAGATACATTTATAAATCTAAATAATGTTGCAGTTAAAAATAAATAAGTAATATGGCTATGGCCACAATTAATACAAAAAGTTTAGACATTTAAAACAAAAATTTGTTATAAAAACTATCCTTTTTGATGAAAATCTACAATCAAGTTTTTAACTTTTAATAATTCAGTGTTTAACGAATCAGTTAATTGCCTTTGAACATTTATTGTAGAAGTTTTATGGAAGGAGTCATGAAATTTGTTTTTTAACACTAGGAAGACGTGGATAAAGGTTTACTGTTTGAAAATTTGGAAAAATCGTTAGTTTCTCTTCCGTTATATTGTATAATGCAAGTATTGAAATACTACTCGAAATATTCTTTATGATTTGTTATAAAATGTATCCTAGCCTCATATTATGAACATAAAACAAAATTGACAACTCCTGACTGTTCTTCTACAACCTTTCATCAATGCAATTAAAATAACAATAAAAGCGGTTGAACGAGGGGGTAATTAGTTAGTATCTCGCTGGTTCTTTAACGCTGGCGGTATTCCTGCAATTTCCGGATTGTTTGCCGCTCGTTCTAAGAAATCAGTCTGCCAAGAAAGGCCTACCTTTTAGCCTCCCCACAATTATATTTAAAAGCTCTTTTATAAATTCCTCATGAAAGTGCCCCTATGACTACTTTTTTCCCCATTTATAGACTGCAAGAATTACCCACTCATTATAATAAGAGTCGGGTTAGCTACATCTAATAAAGTAAATAAATAAAAAAAATGTTATGTAACCAATAGTTTTAATCAATCAAAAAAAAAAAATTACTACCTTGATTCATCAATTCATATCAGTAATCCTATATTATTTGGTTATTTTAATTACCTTTCTAAATACTTGAATTTCATATATAATACTCATTTGATTCGTAGTATTAAAAAGCAAGTAAAAGATTTTTTCAAATAATGAGAGTGAGAGAAAAGATTGGGCCAGCATGGCACATGGCCGGCAGTAGAACCCGGGTTGCCAGCATTATTAGTGCGGAGCGTTACAAGCTATATTCGAAAAGGTTCTTTGATCTTGTCAAATTTTTTATGACCATTTCTTAACGGATCCATGCTTTTCCGAGTCATTTGATTCCAAGATAGAAAATGGTGTACCTCGATTTTTTTTTTTTTTTTTTATTCGGGCAAGTTCCCATGGAAACAAACCTGTTTAGTGTTTGTATGTTTTTCGAATAATCTCCTGAAATATGGTGGTTTGAAAAATAATTTCAGGGTGAAAAAAAAATGCAACAAGTGCAACATTAGTGAATATACAGCAAAATATTTTTTATTAGAATTTACAATCTAAAGTGGTATGGAAAGTTGTTTTATTTGAAAAGACATTTTATGTATTTCTACACGCAACCAATTATTTTAATTTTATTTTCATTGCAGTATTTACGATATGATGTATATATCCCTGAACCCTTAATGATTATCTTAATATTGATGATATTTATGTCTGTTGTATAGGTATAGGTGCGAAATATCATTTGAATTATGAGACCTATATCTTATCACGTTTGGTTTAAATTTTCTTCTATATAACTACGTTATATCTACCGCACCATGGAGATTCACGATTATCGATATGTTATATTGGCTGGAATATTGCTAGAAGCATTGGGATTCTACACAAACATATGCAAGGCAACTAATTTTCATTAAAAAAGGGATTGAATGATAAAGCATATATCGGAGTATTTATTTCTTATATTCTTTATTTATATTTTGTGTGTATATCAAAGGTGGAGAACCCTCACTTTTTTTTTATTAGTAGACGCATATGAATTAGGCATTGATATAGGAGGCCAAATTTAATTTAGATGGAGATATAGTAGACTGCAATTTTTTTTTTTTTTTTTTTTTTTATCTCACTGTCCTTTATTTATTTGTATAAATGTTCTTTCTCCCTCTCCATCTCTCTCCATCTCTCTCTCTCTCTCTCTCTCTCTCTCTCTCTCTCTCTCTCTCTCTCTCTCTCTCTCTCTCTCTCTCTCTCTCTCTCTCTCTCTCTCTTTCTCTCTCTCTCTCTCCCTCTCTCTCCCTCCGTATATATATGTATATCCTGGTGTCACGATGTTTGTCCGGGATAAAATCCGAACTACTCAACCGATTTTGATAAAATTTGGCTCCTTGTTTGCAGGAAAGTTTTATCTCAATTTTTGACCTAAATATTTCTTTTATTGCACAGTAGTTGTTTAATATACTACAAATGAGTAAAATTATTTCCCAGTTCTATAATCTTCCAACAGATGGCGGCTTTTTATTATAGGTTTTTTATTGACACAACACTTCATTTTAATATAAGCATACAGTTGCCAGATCCATTTTTTCTGGCTTGGATTAGGAAATTCCCTGTTTTTCCCATGGGCAATTAAGTGTCGCCTGTTCTACGTTTGGAGAAACCATCGGATCTATTTGTGTTAGCAAACATAGGTTAACCAAAAATATTGTGCACCTGATAGCATTTCCTAGTGGCTCAGTAGCATTATAGCAGAAAGAGAGAGTGAGTGAGAGAAAGAAGAGAATAATAGAAACTGAATGAGACTTTATAGTCTCTTCACGAGAAAAGAAAGCTTATTTTAGTGAGACCAACCCCAGAAAACGACTTGCATTAGCTGGGTGATATTATAACCTTTTTGGGAAAATGTGTTGTTTCTTGATGAATTTCAGTTGAAAATCTCGAACCTACTAAAGGCGATTTTAAAAATAAAAGGTTATGTGAGGATTTCGAGCAGTTACCTCATAGAAAGTGCAACTATAAGGGAATCCAGCATCAGCTCATTATCCTACAGCACATCGGATCCAAATCATAAAGAATTTGCATTTTGCGATTTATAATTCTTTCTCCGTGGATTCATTAAATTTTAAGGATAAAACATTTCTAAATGCTTCCTGAATACTAAGCTTTATTTTGGAAAAGAGAAACTGATGAATGAAAAATAAGTTAAAGTTGTAGGCCTCATATTCAGGATAATAATAATACGGTGTAGATATAAGTTACTGTGTTTGTTCTGCTCGCTAATGACTAACGCTAATAGTGCAAGCCAGATAGCATCTCCTATCTGATGATTTCGTCTTCCGTTCTTCCCAGAGCTTATTAGGCGATGAAAGCTCGCATATTTTTAATGTACGTTTTTACATATTTCCCCCATTACTTTTTCCATTCCCTTCCTCTAAATGAATCTTTTGAATTATACGTCTCGACTTCTTAATCGAAAAATTATTCAATACAAAATTGCTGTTAGTTAGCGGTAATTCCTGATGTACACTTGCGGTTGAGATACGCAAGATATCGTATTGCTTCGTTATACAAATAAATACGTTTATTTACGAAAGCATTTAAGTTCACAATAAAATAAGTAGGTAGATAATATTGATTGTTTTTTGAGAAATTTGATTTTATTAAACTTAAAAAAGAGAAGAAAAAATGTTAATCTCAGCTTCCTTATTAGCTGGTCAAATCATTTTTCAATATTTGAAGTAAAATAAAGTGAAAAACATAAATGAAACTAAACAGTTTTAATTAACCAAATACAGAAGAAAACAGTGTTTCGAAATAAAAATCAGGAACAATTAAATTTTAAAAAAATTCATCAAAAAGGAACTATGATGTGATTATAGGAAACGTAAATTTTGTTCTTTGTTTGATTTAAATTTTTTTCTTTTTTTCAAAATCATGAAGATTGCTCTTTTGATTCTCACATTAAAAGAATTTTAAGGTTTACATAGACCTCACCAAATGATGTGTTAAGACTGAAAAATTAGAAATGTGATGAATCAAGAAAATCAAAAAAAAAAAAAGTCTTCAATTATTTAATTTTGGTAAGATAATGTTTGTTTAATTTTTTCAATAATTCTATTTCACGCTTAAGGAACCTACAACTCAGTGTTTTCTATATGCCTCTTTTTGATTTATTGTTTGATTTTTTTTTAGAAAAATTATCAAGATTGCTCTTTCAATTCTTACATTAAAAGATTTTTAAGGTTTACATAGACCTCACAAAATTATGTGTTAAGACCGAAAAACGTAGAAATGTGATGAATCAAGAAAGGAAAAAAAAGTCTTAAAATATCTAATTTTAGTAAGATCATGTTTGTTTAATTTTTTCATTAGTTCTATTTTCACGTTTAGGAAACCTACAATTCAGTATTCTCTATATGCTTCTTTTTGAATTATATTTTACTAGCCATGAATTTTGAATTGTAATTTTATCGTTTAACTTAACAGTTCAAGTAGTATTCGCTGTCAGGAATACATACATATGTCGATTGGTTTTATTTTTTTTGAATTTTTAAATTCAATTTATTGAAATTGACAAGTTTATATTAAAATAAATCTAGTGAATGTGTTGGCTATGAAATAAAGGAAAATAATGACATAAAACGGCATGCGAAAGAAACTAGCCATTGGTAGTACTTAACAAGAATTTTTAAAATAAAAGGTCAAGAGGCCATCTTCTTTTCAGACACCTAGTAGGATTGTCAGTAATAGAGGAGGAAGCAAGATAGGAAAAATGGGAAGTGGGTTCGGGAGGTTCGGGAGATTACCGTGAGAGGTACCTACTGGTACCTAGATCGGGCCATATCGGAGATATAAGGAACGTAAAGTTTATTGTGGATGTTTTGATTGGTGACCAAAATAAGAAGAATTAGGGATATTCGATTGAAAGGACTTGATTCGAGAAGAATTTGATGGTTTGGTGGAACTCGATTCATGTCGCATGTTAAATTTTAAATACGGGATAACGACACCGAATAGTTAAAACTGAAATAAAAAATAAATAGTAAATCTACGTTCAGAAAAAAATAATTAAAATGACGTTAAAATGTTTACAGAGGAGATGAACTTTGATGATTGTTGCTTCTTACCTTTATATCCTCTTTTTACGTTATCAGTTAAAATGAGTTGATTGAAATATTAAACTTCCACCCAGATAAATAATATTTAAAGTATGTTGGTTTTTTGGGGGGTGGGGGGACCTATCAAAATCATATTTATAAATTTAGAGTTCTTATTTACACATTAAATAGATAAAAATAAATGAAGCTAATTATTAATTGTTATTTGTCTACTTATACAACATAATAGATGCCACTGTTTCATTAAGCTTTAAGACAAGTAGGTATTTTTTCTTCGAATCACCTTTAGTCATCCAAATGTTTTATTTATCAAAGAATTTCATTTAATTTTTTCTATATTTTTCACTCATTTTTTACCTGAAATTCAACCTCTCTTGTTGAGTTTATAATTATGTTTCTTGATTATTCAGAGGCAAGAAATTCTTGTTCGCAACTCTTCAGCCGATCGTCGGTCGCCCCAGACTTAAATGTTGGACGACAATATTTAAGCAGGATAGGACCACGGGGACTACGATCTGAAATACGATGGCTCTCGCGGATCTCGAGTGACAGGGAACAGTTACATAAGTTCGTTAGCCGTCCATGTAGAGGTACATTATACCCGCTTGGGGCATCTTAAAAATACCCATTTCTTTTTATAATCACTGTGGAAAACATAATGTTGCATTTGATGTTGTGATGCACTGCATAGCTTCAACTTTAGTTCTGTCGTTACTCGGATTAGGAGATATTTCCAAATTTAATTTTAATTTCTCCGACAGATTCTTCTCTATCCGGCAGGGGTCAGAGATTTCTTCAATCCGACCAATCTTAGCAGGAGTTCCGCAGGGATCAATACTGCCTCCATTACTTTACATCGGTATATACTCACGATATACCTACCAACTCTAAAATTTTGAATGCAACTTACGCTGAGGATACAGCAATTTGATCAATACATCATAACCCTAGAATTGCCTCATTGAATATACAGAACCACTTACTTCAATTACAAAAATGGTACTCACTCTGGAAAATGAAATTAAATTACGACAAATCACAACACATAACTTTCACACTCAGACGAGATACTTGCCCCCCCCCCCAGTTTTCATCGGCGACGACCAAATTCCACAGACAGAAACTGAACGTTACCTTGGACTTCTGTTCGACAGAATGATGACTTGGGGCCCACATGTCAAAATGAAAAAAAAAGACACTGAACATACGTTTAAAAATACTTTACTCATTTTTTCTAAATCTTCTACATTGAAAATTAGACAAAAACTGAATACATACAACTACTTACTTAAACCCATTTGGACATACGCCTCACAAATTTTCGACTCAGCTAAAAAAACGCACTTACAAAAATTACAAACTTTCCAATCAAAAATTTTGAGACTAATTACGGACGCTTCCAGATACATAAGTAACCAAACTCTACATACAGACTTACAACAACCGACTATCTAACAACACATGCCAACGCTTTATTCACGCTTTTTTGTTAAATTGGAAGGACATAACAACAGATTAATTAACCGCATGGCCACGGCTGACATGCCTGTTAGAAGGCGGCTAAAAAGAAGCTGGATGAGAGACCTCCTCACCTGAATTAGTGTCAAGCCCGGTAAGAGGTGCTGCTGAGCACCTTCCTTCCCCATGTCTTAATGCCTTACGTTTTAATGCGTTGCTGCAGACCACGAATTCGCTGATTGTCGCCGATCGCTAACAGGTGCGAATCAATGTATGAAGAGTAAAAAAATTTAATTTCAAAATACCGATATGCCTGAAAAAGTGTTTTTGATATAGATTAGAATAGACAATTTTAAACCTTTCACTTCCGCCAAGATTGGACGAATTGAAGAAATATCCGAGCCTATATAACTATATAGTGTAAGTTTAAGTAAGTGCGTCTTATGGAGTGTTAAGTGTAACTTCAACAGAGCATTAAAAAAACAGCCAATAATTAGTTAGTGTTTAAAATTAAACCTTAAACTCTATTCTTTTCAGCAGCGTAGTTAATTGTTCTATATCCTTTTAGTTGTTATCAGGCTCAAGGCGAAATAATTATAAGTCTGATTTAAGGACTTACCCCACCTTAACAGGGGAAGTCCATAAACCTAATCTAAAAACCATTATGGAGAATTTATTATTTATTAGGCTAAGTGCAAAACTAAAGAGCTCCAACCAATTATTTAGCCATTCGAGAAGGTATTTACAGAGGAGATGAAATTTGATAATTGTTAACTCCTTCACTTGTATATCCTCTATTTTAAGGGACTTTAAATAATTTTCTAAACTTAAATCAACAACTAAATATCAAATAACATTATATTGGATGTAGTAAAAGCACATAATAAGCAATAGGTGCAAATAATAAGAAAAAAAGTCTGTTAAATCGGGAAAACTGAAAAAGTTTATCAGCTTACATAGCATTCCTTATGCTTGTTCTATGACTGCAGCATTTTACAACCATTATGTTCTGAGCAATTCTAGCATTTCAAACTCTAATTTAGAATTTTTCAAACTAATATTTTTAGGTAAAATATATTAAGACTATAGACTACCTACCTGTATAAATAATATGGTGTTACAAAAATTATAATTACAGATATAATCATATTAAAAAACGTATGATTAATTTTTTTATGATTAATTTGTCGATAGCGATCATTCCATACAGGATATTCAGCATCAATGTCGCTAACAATGTTCTAATCGGTGTTTCACAGAAAAAGGGAATTAGCTGCGAATATCGACATGAAGTCGTCTTTAGATGCAGATAGGTATCTAGACGTTTTGGATTATGGCCGAAGTGCCAGGAATTTATAATGAGCACAGTTGCTCGCAATCTCTCCGCCATCTCGTTTATTACTCGTGCTGTAAACGCTGTGCCTAGGTAATCTGCCTAACTCTCTTCACGGCTGCATAAGCTATGTTCCGCTGCGCCGATGGCTATCTCCCTGAATATCATTACTTGTGGTACTGCAAACAGTAAATTCTAAACTTCACGTATTAATTCCTCTTGAGAAACATATCGATGTAAAGGCAGTCGAGGTATTTTTAGTGACGTCTCTACGTACTAGAAGTGTACATATCTATCTGGAATCGCATTGTTAATTTAAATATTTCAGAGTAGTTAGTGTAAATTTATGAGACATTACAAGCTTTCGTTTACTTATACTATATCTTATAATAGTAATTTTATATGCTAATTTTTCGCTCCGAATAAAATTATAGATGTTTTAGTAATGTAATAGTCAGTTTTAATTTAATTGTATGTATATTAATTTGTATGTAATTCCTTGAAAAATTGTAAAATTTATAAAAATAAAGTTTCTGTTGTCATGAGATAACCGACCAATTAATCATAAGATAAGGTGTTGACAATTGATTTTATAATATAATTTGTTTTGCAAATTCTATAAATAGAACTTCACTACGTCATTGAACCCGATGTGTGTATTTTTGTATTGTTTCAAGATTCAAACCTAAATTTTGCCAAACGGCTTCTAATAATTGTTGAACTCCACTAGGAAAATATTTTGGTAAGTAAAGGTTATTTTTATCGTGATTCCCTAGTTCTCTTCCTATCTTTAAATTGGATCTTCCCTCGTACCTGTTGATCCGCGTAAATGAGGTACAATTGTATTGTGAATCCATCATTATACGTCATATTGAGTGAATTAATTAATTTAATCATAAATTAATGTTAAAAAGAATTAACCTAAAAATGAGTAAAGGTTGTATCACGATTTCCTTAATTAATTAATTAATGAGAGTTGTAAGGTATTTTGAATTCGGAAGATAATTGAGATAACAAGAGAGAATCCGGTAAGAGGATCAAGAAAACCTGTACCAAATCCTCTGGACCTATTCTCGGGGAGTTTCTTCATTGACGGAATGGACGAACCGGAACGAAAGACCCTGAATGGGGCGGTACCATTGAGCCAGGCTTCTTGCCGATGAGGCGCCGGTGGCCGATGCAAATGTTCCAACCTACCTCAGTACATCGCACCTCAGCTAGCGGTACGACGCGCTCTCCTGGGTTCACGAGCTCTTAATTATCATTATTTTTAGCTCTACGCGTCTCTAGCCTTTTATTTTTTATTAGGATTATTATTATTTATTTTTTTATTGCATTTGAAACTTGTTAAGAAAGGGCAACGCGATTAGGCGTACAGTTAGCCAACGCCTCAGCGGCGCTCTTCGAATTATTCCGTCAAATAGACCATGTGGTTCAGTTCTACATACGCTCTAACGGTACGGTTAATTTAGAGCTGTTCTAAGCTCGTTGGTGTTGTAATGGATTAGATGCGGTTGGTATAGCGATCTAATTGAATTTTTTTAAACAGTATACCAAAGGTAAAATTCCATAGTATCACGGTCCAGATAACTATAAGGTTGCGAGGGATCACGTAAGGGATCACGCTTCCATTTAACTATGACATATATCCTAGACTACTTCGCTTTAGGGCTAGAGAAAACATTTTAGTCTCTAGGAGGAACACACATTTGTTTAATTAATTGGTAATTTTCATTCCATTCTTCAGAGATCTTTATTCTTCTACAAAGTTTCCCTCTCATAATTTCTGAGAACAATGTCCCCATCTTCAGAAATTTTAAACAGTATAAAGCGTATGTTTTACAAAAACTTAGGTAAAGTAATTATTTTATACAACGAAAAAGTTCTAAAGATGAGGAGATTGTTTCCGTACACACTATGTCTGGGAAGAATGCCTCCATCCTAAGAAATTTTGTATTGTATAAAATAATTATTTCACCTATAGTGACAAACGTTTTATACACTGTAAAAAATCTGAAGATGGGGATGAATGAAGACATTATGACAGAGAAAATCCTTTAAAGATTTCTGATTTAAGTGAAAATTGAGATCTTTTAAAGCTTATAAAATAGTTATTTATATACGAGTATATTAGCAAAAGTTTTTGTTCACCCTAATTTTTTTTTTTTAAACTATTTCCAACTTCATTGCTATATCTTCATTTATTTATATAGATTTTTAATTGCAGGCATACAGGCTAATTACTGAACATTTTTATAAATTTTAAGGGTAGTTAAAACTCTAGAGTAAGGTAATTGAAGGTGATAAGTTACATTAAGGTCAAGATTTAATTTTTTTTAAGTATTAAGAGGTATTCTTTTTCTTAGCGTCACAAAAAGTTAATATTTATAAAGGAATGAAATGTGCCAATGACGATGTACGCCAGCCTTGTAGTGAAAAGAAGTTATTTCGATTCTGCTTTCTTATATCAATCATTTCTATGATCTAATAACATCTAAAAATGATTTCGAGTAAACATGCTCATATAATTCATATTATAACTTAAATATTAATTATAAAGCTTCATTTTGAGAAATTTCGTTGAACAATCTCAAACCTGTAAAATACCATTTAAGATATTCATTCATTAAGTGCAGGTTGCTGAATTGTTTCATTTATCCGTTTATTAAATGGGGTTATGCGTTCCAAATATTCCTCTATTAATGAATATAGGATTCTATATATTCATTTTCTTCAAAACCTAATCCGTTTATTGCTTTATGATTATTAGCATGCGAATAATTAGTAACGGAAATGAGTTACGCATTTTCACATCGGGCATTAGCACACATATAAATTAGAAAATCTCGAGAGATACGAACGGAATCATTAACGTTTGGCTAATAAGCGTGTAATGGAGAATTGTTCCCGAAATAATGATTATTGTTTTCTTCTCGATGTGTTAATAACGGAAGATATTCCATGCATTTTTAATGGAGGTACAGCTATACTTTATGTATGAATAAAAAGGAACAGTTAGAAATATAAAACAATCTCAAAATACCAATGCGTTTTTTTAAGAGAGCAAGATTACCCGCTAAGTTAGCATTTCATTGGATCCCGTTTTTCTTCTTATTTTTTTCCCATAATTCAATTGAATAAGTGTCGGAAGATGCGTGAATATTCATTAAGTTCTGCACCCCTTTGCAATTTTTTTCTAGTTTTGGGAACACTGATCTAACTTCTGGTTCACCTTATGTACTTTGCACTCATTGGGTAATGAACATACAAAGTCATATTTTCTACACTACACAGTTGTGTATTGTAGCCAATGACAGAATGTTCCGGAAAGACAGACAGACAAAAAATAACCACAAATTCCTCATCAAAGTTCCAATAAAGATAGGTTCTATCTCATACTATCAGTACTAGTTTTTTATTTTATTTTTTTAATTGAAAATTTCTAATAGTTCTATTTTAACCAATAAATCAAAATAGATGGAAAATTTGTGCTGTTACCATTCAAAAGAGAATTATATCATGATTAAGACTTGTTAGAATGGCAACCAATGGTGAATGGTGATCTGAAAATTAAATTGTTATGATAACCAAAATACATACACATATAACCAATATTAAATATTAAATATAATTTCTCGGGTTAGTATTATCTGTGGCCGACCCCTTTAATAATATCATCTCTTTAGCTACCGATCTTAACATAACTTAGAACCAAGCGACTAATCTCCACCACTAAATTGTGTACAAAAACCTATTTGGAAAAACGTAGGAGAACTTTGGGGTTCCGGGAAATTGCCCACACAATCAAATTACAAACCACGCAATCCAAAATCTTTGGATATGTGGAATTTCCTTTGAAACTGAAAAATCACACTATACACTAAAAGAGCAATATAGCACAACTAAAATATAACAAAAACACGATTTACCAAACATAAATTGTCCAATACTAAATCAACCCAACCTATTCCTTCAATTGCTTTCCTTCCTCATGTAATACAGTTAGTCTAAACTAAAATTCATTCACAATAAAAGGATAAGCCTAGATTTCCGCTACTGCGCTAAATACAAAACTTTTAAGTAAAGAAATTGAAAAGTAATTGTAAAAACTTCATTTCAGGAGTATATAAATTACAGAATAATAAAATAAAAATGAATTATTCGAAAAGTGGATCGTTTTGGTTTATGATCACACAATCGATTAGTAAAAATTATTTTTTTTAAAAAGCTATATCTATCTACCAGTTCTAAACATTGTCAGGAAAAGATATAATTCAATAATTACTTAACAGGGTAAAAGGTTAGTAGTTACGTGTGAAGGCTATTTTAAGCAGCTTAACATTTTCTTGTTTTTAACCATTAGAGTTTACATTGCACTCATTTTCCACCTAAATATTACTTAATGTATTATTATATTAAAATAATGCACTCACCAGTAGTGATATTAATCCCGTGATCAACAAACAATCCCGCAGCTCCATATTCCGGAATGACCTGAAAACAAAACAATATTAATCAGCGCATTATTTGAAAAGAGTAAATACATATTTCATACTTATTCATAAGACAGTGCGATCTAGCCTATGAAAACGCAATTTAGTTCTAGCTTCATGCAAATACAATATTGTATTCATACTTCATCAGATAAAGAAACCATTACAAGTGTTTACACTCCGGAAGAGGGATGGGCGGATTGTAATTCGACCGACAGAAGAAACAAAAGCTGAGTATTCCACGATCTCAGCTCCGGTTGGAATCGGATACATAGCCAATGAGCCTGAGTCAGATCACGAAGTTGAGGGAAAATTGGAAATGGTCCCAGTGTTGGAGCTAACTATGGTGGCCTGGCGGCTCTATATAGGGCCTCTATGGGTCAAGCCTTTTAATAATTTACTCATGCCTCGCGGTTTTATAATATAGCTGATGTGTTGAGAGGCCGATCCCACCGCCGGATAAGACCTCACGACTTCATGCCCTCCTTGTCATGTCCGAGGGATAGGGTTACACTACCTTCATCTTTTCCGGCTGATTGCAAATAAAATTAAATCACCTATACATGTTTGCTTGTTTAAGTCCTTAAAAAGACCATTATTGATTCCCATGTCATAGTAATAACCATAAAATTATTATAACTAATAGTATACCTTTGTGAAAACTCTGATGTTTGACATTCTTAATTTTTCTATCTTTAAGGTAAAACGTGTTAAAGAGATATTTCTTTATCTGTAAATATAAACAAGAAAGTCTATAAACAACAAGAAATATAATCAAGAAAGTCTATTGAATCACAAATCTGTTGAAGCTATTTACATAATTAATAATGACTATGTTGAAGTAAAGCACCACCTATAAGATAGTCAATAATATTGAAGGTATCATTAATAGGCCTCAGTGCTGCTTAGTCTGCGATCTCTATCAATACGATGACTAGACATTTTACTATTAACTCTTGGTTTTGCGTTTAAAGTTAGCCATAGTTTGTGCAAGTTTTTATTTTTATTACTTTTTTTTTTTCCAGTAAGAAGCTATTGTGTCCCATAGAGATAATAATCCAGACCATTGCAGCACCTTCAATCGCTCTGAAGACTTAAATGTTATCTAAATTGGTAGGCAAGAAGTAATTTTTTCCCTCAGTTTGTCTACTATCAAGTTTAGTTTCAATAAATTAAAGCATCAACCAAATTTTTCATAGCTGTATGCTTTTTAGTCTGATTAAAATTGTCCTTTGACTTTCTACATCTCTGGTGGATCTCGGTGGAGGAAGGGAGAGTGGTAGAGCTATTCATTAAAGAGAAAATGAAATTAAATTCATTAAAAAAGAGACAAAAAGGCATTTTTTTTCTGCTTGTTTGATCCCTTTTTTGGCAAAAAGGTGATGTAGTCGAAGGCATTCCTGCTTGATATTATTTCCGAATCTGGTTAACGACATGAGGCATAACCAGAAATTCATCCGAAACCGAAGATGCTATTAAGATAGAGACGAAAATGATCAAGTTGGGAGAAAATTCCTGAAAGAGTAGTCAACTTTGACGCCGGTCGTTATCAATTCTACACTTCGTTTGACGCGCCGCCACTTTTCCGTAGTGAAGAACGAAACCGTTTGACAACCGTTCAAAGGTTCGAAGTAACCTGTTCGATTATTTTATTATTCTGCTCCACATATGACAATGGTAATAATGCTATACTATAAAATTATTATAGGACACATGTATCGCGAAGACATTTGATTCAAATACTTCCCCCTAATGAAGGTATTTTTCTTATATATCATTGAGACTCGATTAAAGGAAAAAATACCGAAATGAAGACCCCGAATCTGTTGGGAAGACAGTGTTCCGGAAGGCTAAGTTAGACAGGAGCAGGAGGCGGTAGCTGGTGAAGGATAGATCTTTGACTAAAAAAAAAAGACCTCATACAGATATACGAATAGGTAACAGCTTCAGTATGCTGTTATTCCAGTTGAAACATTTTTTAATTGAAATCTTTTAGAAGCGCTGTTGTTCGGTGCAACATAAATAAACACAGCACGAAATGTTCAGTTATAATATATAATTTACCATAATGTATTTATTTAATTTTTATTGTATGGTTGAATACTGGCTAAAGTTTTAGGACTTGGCAGGTTGGCATATTTTAATTTTAATTTTTTTTTTATACTCTTATATTTAAAAACTAGATTATAAAATTTTTTTCTCGAGAGTAAAATAAAGCTCAGGACCGAATTGAAGTTGCCGTAAGGAAAGTTGTGGGTTGCAGGTATCGCACCAGATTTTTTTTAAAAATTAGAATTAACTTATCATTTTAGTATCATTACAAAGATATCAATTGAGGCTTTCAGAACACAGTTAATCAGGGAATTGCTTTTTTTTTTTCTTTTTTTTTTTTTCTTTTTTTAAACTAAACATATTAGGAATAATAATAGCTATTACGGTGATTGTAGGAGTACGCTTGCAAAATAAAATACCATCCATCTTACTAACCAAATTTGATACACAAGAGAGTTATATATATTTTACTGATATAGTTATGGTGGAACTACTCCTATTTTACGAATTATGCAACTGTTAATTTCATTTTAAAATAGGTTTCAATAAAACTTCCACCAGATGTGTACTTTCACAGAGTGTGAAATGAAAAATGTAATGAAATAATAGGTATATGATACTAAAAACTTTTTTAATTGACAGAAAGTTATATTATATTAATTTATTTCAATATTCAATATTATATTAATCTATTTAATTTATTATATTAATTTATTTCAAAAAATAAATAAATTATCTTTCTGTCATATAAAAAAGTTTTTAGTATCATATATTATTAAATTACTTTTTTCATTTCACACTCTGTGAAAGTACACATCTGGTGGAAGTTTTATAATCAATATTTTAAATATCAATATTATCAATTATTTTGTTTTTTAAATAAATTTATTTCACAAATGTAAAAATCACTGTGAAGTTTCTCCCTGTTTTGTCATTTCCAAACATTCGTCTTCCTTAAACATAATAATCAGTAATTAAATTTTAAATTTAATTTTCTAAACTACAGCAAAGAATCATATAATTAATTATAGAGGTGAATAATAGAGAAATTGTTTTTCTTTAAGATAGGTTGATTGATAGTCAGGATTTTCAGATATCATTTTTTATTTTGGAAAGCCAACTTTTCGATCTCTACATGTGCGTCTTCATCAGGGCTTCAGAGTCCAGAGTAATACAGAGACTCAATTGAGACTTGAATGTATTTTACTACTCAAGTCTATCATTATTTTTTATTTTTTTATAGATAAATATTTTCTCTTTCATAGAAACATTAAAACATTATAAAAAATTAAATCCACTACGTAGGAAGAAGAAGAATAATAATAATAATTAAAAAAAAAACGTATAATATTCTGAGATAAAGGCATTGACGGATCCAGCCGATTGTAAAGGGGGGGGAGGGTTGCATCCCCACAGCCCTTCCCCAGGATGTACTAAGTAGCTTCTTTACCCTTATGTTCCTTTCCCACAACTAAAGTTCTAATTGTTCTGCATATTATTGTTCTTTAACTTTACTTCGTTACTTCAAGGAAAGTCAAATTCTATCTTTAAATGACGAAAAATTTTCCAAAGGGAGGGGCTGCAGCCCCCACAACCCCCCCCCCCCTCGATTCGCCAATGGATAAAGGAACAGTGGCCATGATGTAGACGATACATATGTAGCACGCCTAAATATCAGATATCCTTGGCTGTGCCATGCGTTATAAAAAGGTTGGGCTGTCTTGACCTCGGCTGTTGATTACTCAACTGAAACATAACATAAACATTAGTAAGATTTAAATTATTTGTTTGTTGTTTTTTAAAGAAAGCTACTCATTAATTTACTTAATAGAAAAACACCAACTCCGGAGACATTAGTAAATTGACATTGTAAATGTCAATTGAAATTGTAAATTGACAAAATCTAACAAGCTTGTACTAGTCGCTTGCTTGCACCTACTCAAAGGCACTAACCAGGTGCAAGAGCTAACTAGGAGCATGTGATAGATATAGACCGAGCCTTTGGCACACCCAGCCCTAAATCAGTGGGACAGTTGGATAGCGATCAGCGGACAGCACCTCTTTCCTCCTATCTCCACATCTACACTCGCGTACTTCTCCTGGCTCACACCTCTCGTAATCGTCTTTAGTCCATCAGGAATTATCGTTACAGTTTTTCATCATATCTTGTAAACTATATCTCCTCAATTATGTTTACTGTTAAACCAATCAACAATGTTTTTATTTTGTTTTACAATGATTGTTTATTTTCTTTAAAATTGCAAGACTTGCTCCGCTGTTATTAAGTTAAATTTAAATTCAGACCTCTTGGCGCCATATGAAGAGTCCACGGAAGAAAGGGGAAGAGTCAATTTTTTTCCGAATTTTAGTTATATATATATATATAATTGTTCGTCTAGTTGAGTAGAATATGTTGGTGAAAAGAAATAGTCAGAAAAAATGACAGTCGGTTGGTTACAAGGGATGGAAAGAACCACGTACTCGGAAGAAAGGGGAAATGTCCACGCGGAAAAACCTAGAATGGGGGAGAGTCATGATACCAATGGATTGTGTATTAATATCACCATTACATCAATAAAATAGGGAAGAAAGGGGAAGCGTCCATGACTATCCCCCTTTCATTTATGTTTAAATTGTTTTTTTTTACTAAAACATTTTTTTTTAGAGCGTGATTTTTTCGGGCAAATTTATTATTTTGACACGCAAAACAAAAAGGAAAAAACATATAAAAAAATTGAAGAAAAATGATAAAAGATACGTAAGTAATTAAAGATCCAAAACTAAAAACTCGATTTTCTCGGAAAGCACTCCAAATGACATCCCCCCTTTCTTCCGTGGACTCTTCATATATGATTTTTATTGCTCCCGCTAGATTGCGCGAATTTCCAGGTTTGCCAACCTAGAAATTTTGTATAAGCCTATTCTGTTGTTTGCTTCCGTACCTAGTGGGTCTCCCATCAGTCCGTGACTTAACACCACTGTTCTATATTTGGCGTCCGTGAGTTAACATACATGTACATGTTAATTGCAAGTGTCTCCAAGTGTATCATTCAAGTGTGCCCAAGTTTACATTTTATTTTCACCCGACTGTCTATGGTGGTTTCAACTTTCGAAATTGGTAGATGTCAGTCGTCAAATTTCATTATCTTAATTAATGTTCATAAATGCGTTTCAAGAGGGTACAAATTCACAGATTTCCACTTGGCAGTGCAGAAAAAAGAAAAGGAACCAGAAGATATCCAGACGAAAAGTAGTAATTGGATTTCTATTCTGTTTCTTCCTTCCGCTATTGCACCTAATACAGTCCACATTATTTAGAAAAAAAGTCCCCTACATTTACTTCAACTAATTCTTGAATTGCTTGTGATTTGAGTATTCTTTATGAAATGTATTACATTTTTAAAATGCACGTGTAATGTCAATAGAAAAAAAATCGTGATTCGCGTTCTTTTGAGACAATGCTGGAAAAATGTTTCAAGCGCAAAGGCCAATATTTGCCAAAGAAATGTTTGCCATTCCAGTAGAATCAATGTTCGATATGACTCACTTTGGATCATGAGGTTCGACAATAGGGATATGAGCCATGCATATAAATCCAGAGCAGATAGCCATCGGTCGCTGAAGATGATAATCTTCTTAAATGAGTGAACTAGCATCTACATACTTTTGATTTTTCTTTTTTGTTTTTAATCTGCGCCTTCGGTGTCATTTGGAGCTGGGGATTGGGTTTTCCAACCGGCCCAGGCGTGAGGGCGGTGGCTTAATGCCGAGTCCGGCACTCGGGAATCAAACCCATGAACTTCTGGTTAGATGCTAGACGCAGATTCCAACGCCCACAATCAAGGGCATTGATATTAGAGCTCTAAGGACTCATTCATCCTCTAAATATATACAAAAATGTAAAACTTGAAGATGGTATCGGAAATTGGATAATTTAAAAAATATATTTAAAGCATAAGCCGTGAGTATGGTGAAGTAAAAACTGTAAAACCGGAGTTTCGCTAAGAACTTCGCGGGCTTCTACCATTTTGACCCTGTTCTTAATGGTATGGCAATGTATGGCTCTAATCTTTAATGTATACAGAGTAGATATAGAAAAACATGTCGACGTACCTCAAAAAAGTGCTATAGCAGCAGGTTCTCGGTACATAAAAAACAACGCCGATACCGAATTACAGCGACCAATATTCCACCAAGATATACACATAATGAATATATTTTTCATAATAACCTAAACTGACATTATAAAAGACTCATGCAGTAAAATGGCTATTTAATAACTAAAAAGCCTTCTACAATAAGATTGTCGGGTGTTATGCAATGCTGATTGTTTACGATTTATGTAAAATTATACTTAAGTTATTATTTCAAACCACTTTGGGATATTGCGTGATATTCTATTGTTCATTTCACACTCTGTATTCTGTTATGATATTATGACGTCGATTGGAATCTGCATGGCCACCCATCCACACAGACGCTTCCTTTTTCGCGCCTCCACTAAAGTGCCGTCAAGAACCACCCCCGAGTGTAATATTCCGGAGGTTCAACCGTCGATGGGAGGATCAGGTCATGGGAATTTTACACGGGCCGTTCCCTGAATGACTCGTTCATCTCCTGGGGATAGACATCGCAGACGAGATTTATTTCGTTCCCTCTTCCCAACATCCATCTCCGGTTAGTCGGGCTCATTTTTAATATCTTGGGCCCAGGGGCCTTACCCTCGCCTAGCTCGTGGAATTTTAAGGAGCCAGGTAATTTTTCTTTTTGTTCGACACGCATGACAAAACCCCTCTTCTCTTTTAGCCATGCGTTAATATATATACGCACGCATTCGTTACACCGTTACCTCTTACCGGCCGCAACAACGGATTGCCTTCTCATAAAATTACTTAAGAAAATAACGGCTAGCCTGAAGATTCTATCCTTTCCAAAAATACTAGGTAATTCAAGGTTAAATAGTGAAAATCTGGGTGGTGAATTGTACAAAATTTCAAACAAATAAGTTCGTTTAATGGATGACCCGATTCTTAACGGAGGACCCATTTAGTGTTTTCATAAGAGAGTGGCGTATTTTATTAAAACCCTGTTTATAATATACGATTCCAAATGTAATAGGTATCTCTAAGACTTTGTGTTAAATTAAATTCATCTAAGGACGAAAAAGTCAAGTTTCAAATGAAGCCGTAAAGCTGATTGATGTAAAAGCTGGAATCCAATAAAAATCTTCAGCTTTCGGCAAACATTCTTGATAAGATTGGTAAAGAATGTTAAGGCTGTGAAAACGATAGACCAACATTGAAAAAATCACTCGTCGTTAATAAAATCCCTTAAACCACCATTGTTTTTTTTTTTTTTGAATAATGAAATAAAACATTTTAAATGATCATCGCTTTTTACTTTCACTTACCTATATATGAAATACATAGTAAGGGGAAGTATTGCGATCGTGAAAAATTTCGACTTCGGGTTTTCAACGGAAATACACGTTTTGGGGTCCCCAGAGTCCAAATAACCAAGTCCCGCGAAATGGTCTGAGTGTGTGTGAGTATGTGAAGAGACTAGCTCAAAAACTATAAACCGTGCGAACTTGAAATTAGGTATTTAGTGTGTGTATATGCCCGCGATGTGACAGCAAAAATTTTATCAAAATTGGTCAAAAGGAAGGGGCACTTTTACTTTTTACGTTTTTTTCGATTTTCTGAAATACGGCTCTAACGATTTTAATTAAACTGAGTATTCGATATATTAATATGCCCGAGATATGACTGTAAAAATTTCATTAAAATTGATCAACCTGAGGGGGGACTTTACCTAATAAATTTTGTATCATTTTCACGTGTTTTTTTTATTTACTCAAAAACTGCTTTAACGATTTTGATTAAACTCGGTATTTGGTGTATTTCTGTGCCCGCGATGTGACAGTCAAAATTTCATCAAAATTGATCAATTGGAGGGGACACTTTACTCAATAAATGTTGTCCATTTTTCACGTGTTTTTTTTATTTACTCGAAAACGGCTTTAACGAGTTTGATTAAACTCGGTATTTGGTATATGTATATGCTCGCGATGTGACAATCAAAATTTCATCAAAATTTCTCAACCGGAGGGAGGACTTTACTTAATAAATTTTGTAATATATTCACGTATTTTTTTTATTTACTCAAAATCGGTTTTAACGATTTTGATCAAACTGGTATTTGATGTATGTATATGCCAAAGATGTGACATTTCATCAAAATTGGTCAAACCGAGGGGACACTTTATTTCATAACTTTTTTTCCGATTTTTACCTTTTTTTTTCGATTATCTCAACAACGGCATTAAGGATTTTCATCAAACTCGTTATGTTTAATGAAAATTAAGTGTTTTTTAATATCAGGTAAGCTATATCATTATTGAAATGTTCTGAGGTGGCTTAAATGGGGTAGGCGCCCTTTTTGTTTGTTTTTTTTTTTTTCCTATAAAGTCCCTTTGTTTTTGTTTATATGGAGAAATTAACTGTCTCTCGTTACGCCTAAGAATAAGAAATGGGTAAATATGAGGTATGTTAAAATCAAGTAAACGTATAGAGGAGAAAAAAAGAAAAATATTCAGTTAACTCATGAAACACGTTGAGCCCACGCACGCTGCAAAGGCGTAGTACGCTTTTAATGACATACCATTGTACATAATTAAAGCCGTTCATTTCACTTAATGGAAATTATTTGTTTCATGGTAACTAAATGAAATTTTTAACAAGTGCATAGAGAATTATAAAATTAGATGACTTGGAGTATTATAGTATTATATAATAGTATAATAGAAGTTGCTTGATTGCCGAATTATCGCAAGAACTTTTATTTAATAATAAATAAAAAATAGTGTACTTTAGAGAGCAAATAAAAACATATATATAAGCAAAAAATTATACTTAATAATAGAAGAAATGAGTGTTTTTTATAGAGCAAATGAAAACAAAAAGAAGAATGTGTGACTTTGAGAAGTGGCAATTAACAAAACGCATTAATTTATAATCTAAGGAAGTTGGTAAGTGAAAATTGTGTGATGCGCGCACGCATCAGATTTTTATGTTTTCATATCGATTACCATTATTATGTGTGAGTGAAATGGCTTAAGGAAAAAGATGAAGTTTTTTGAGCAAGAGGTCAATATAGTACAAAACATGATTTTAAAAATCGCACCCTTCCTACCACTAGTAAAGAAACCTTAATTCATTTTATGAAAAAGTCTTGTGATTTCATATACTAATTTAATAGCAAATGAGAACAGAGTATTAATTTGTAACTCTAACGCATTTGTTTGGAGGAGAGTTGAATTTTCAATAAGGATCATGGAGTAAAATGATATAGACTATCAGATGAATAATTAAAATAATATTAACCGGGATCTTTTAAAAATATGAATTTTTACTAAGCTTTCCTCTTTATACAATCATAATGTTGTTGATTTTCATTTTATTATCAGATTTAATATTGCAATTATTTAGTGTCTCATATAAATATAATATACCGTATAATATCTTTCACAGTGAAAGTGTAATAAATCTTGTAACAGAGGAGATACTAATTGTACCCAGAGAAAAAAAAAAAAGGATAACTTTATTATTTGAAACTATTACATATCGCCAGAGGCAGTTACTGATATGGCCAAATGGAAATAAGAAATATTAAATAGAATAATAAAAAAAAAATCGAAGTTTAAATATATTGAATATTAGTCAAATTTTATTAACAGAAAAATATTATTCAGGAGACAAAGTTCCCCTCAATTCAAAATAGCATAAATGAATGTGTCGTCATAATATGTTAACAATTATTGTTTAATTTAACTAATACCCTCCACAAATAATTCCAGTAAGCAAAAGATTAGTCTAGAAAATAAAAAATCATATTAACCAAATTACTAAATCAAAGATAAAACACATGAACCACAGTTATTAGAAAAGGCAAGTGTGAATGTAACAGTGCAGGTCCTATGTAGACCATTTAATACTCTAGTACCTAATATTATCTCATATTGTATTTTAAACGTAATTTAGGGGAATATTGAATTTAAATATATATACCAACAATTAGAAATAATAGATCGTAAGATAATAAAATTCTGTACAGGAAAAAGAAAAGTTTGGACAAAATTTGTCCCAAAGGTTTCGGGGCCCTGACCTCCCGGGTGTGATGGCTTGCTTAAAGAAGTTCAACCGCGGAACTAGAGTTATCTTGTGCAATAAAATTAACGGGTGGTGTGTCAACCGCGAAAACGAGGACGGGTCTTATCTCTTATCTTGAAGAGGATCTCACTCTCGTCTATTTGGCTCTACGTGAAAGTTTGAAGGGTGCTTGATAACCGCAGGTGTATGAGAGCAGGTGCTTAGGGTTTCCTCGTGGGAGAAAACACCATGGGAAATAAAACATAAAACCCAAGGATTCTGCCAGTAAAATTCATTTTTTTATTCAGGCATTATCAAAAGAAGTTCAATTAGCAACAATTATTATTATTTTATAGTAAAAAGCACCAAAACAAAAAAGAATTTTTTTTAACGGTATGTAAATATTCCTCTAAAATATATTGAGATCTCGATATTGCATATTCGTCACAAATGGAGGTATTTTTTTAAGTAATGATATAGTATTTTGCATATCAATCATTAAAATAATCTGAGGTTAAATTAAAAAAAAGAAGAAAAAAAAGTTATTCTTCAATTTCTAACAGCCGTCAATGAAACTGACCAACTCAATAATATCAATCACACTTATGTGAACTGAAACTTTGGGGTTTTGATTCGTAGAAAATATACTCTTTTGTATTAATTTATAAGTTAATAATTAGTTTAAGATACTTAATTCATTTCAAGGATAATCATGATAACCGATTAACGTATATGTAATTCTTTATAGGCAGCACTTATGAAAAAGATAATAACATGCAGGTTTTAGTTTCAACTTAATAAAAAAAATACATAAAAGAAAAATAAATAAAAACCAAGACCATGATATCAAGTCCTAATGTACCACAACGTATAAAGAACGTATAAACACGGCTGTAACTTTTAAGTTTATTTGGACCTACGGTACTAGGTTCAATGATACCATCGAATTCCAATTCCCACAACCCGAATTCTTTCCTGTTATATCCTCATTATTTCGTCACATATAAAATTATCGGCAATGATCTTAATATGTTCTGGACCTGGCACAAATTGACATGCATCGTTTTAAAATAAATACCAAAGCCACAAAATGAAATATTTATGGTTTCTTCGATAAAATCAGTGACCTCCTCAAATTGATACCATACAGATGCTTACATCTATATAGGATATACAAGCAGTTTTAAATATTCTACTAACACATATCATTACGATTTACAAGTTGACAGATACCAACAATCGCGACAAAAATAAAGAAACTAAGTCAGAAAAATCATAATACTAATTTTCAAATTATTATTACTGTTATTATTATTTTATGCATTATATATATATATATATACTAGCAGACCCCACCACGCGTTGCTGTGGCTCAGTAGTTATATCCTAATATTTTTAAACAAATACAGTCAAACCAATATTCATTGACAAAGATGAAAACCTTTCAGCTAATCAAAATCCAACGTGATTGAGAATAGAGCATTACACCATTTAAAAGTATTAGGTAAGGAATATAGGAAAGTTTTTTAATTTTTTTATTTGTGTTATCGCCTCTACCATAAAGGGTCATTGGCGTATAATTGCGCTTTAAATCCATTTGTAGAGTTCTGTGCATTTAATGAACTTGAAAAGAGTGCTGACTCTTTCTTCGTTGTCTTTCATAATTTCCTTTAATGATTCAGAAAGACCAACTTTTCTCTGGTACTTTTCGAATCGTGGGCAGTCTATCAGTAAGTGTTGGTCTGAAAGAGGCACATTATCACATTTTTCACAAGTCGGGGCTTCTAGTCTTCTAAATAGAGAGCATTTAGAATGGCTGTCGCTTCCCCTGTTAATATCGTGTTCTACCTGGTAGATTAAAAACGAGCTGATTGTGTTTACGACTCACAGCTCTGCCAACAATATCGCCCTTTTTTGATGCATCGGTGTAAACTATCTCGAAATTGCTATATTTTTCCATTAATTTTAAAAAGGATGACTGAACTTCTACCGGTTAAGTTTTGGTAACCTCAGCCATTGATCTATTGATTATTGGCCTAACACTACTTCAACTTGGTATTGTTAGTTTAGCAACGGGTTTAATATTGCTCATGCCAATCTTGGTTCATGCGTCATATATGTCCATTTGACAAGCGTTTTTCTCAATTTCTTTGAGACCTCGATTTCCCGACCCTTCGGCAAATAAGTGTTCAGTAAGAGGGTGGTGTGGGAAGCTTTTAATTTAGCAATAAATCTCTTCTTAAGATGTTTTTACATAATACAATTAAGAATTTTTATTTATTCAAGTACTAATTTGTGCAAAATGTTTTGGGTTAACCTGTTTTTTTTTTTTTTACACAAACCAAAGATTTGATGGTTTCCACACAAGTGAGCGGGCGACATACCATTGCCCAGTGGAAAAACACGGATTTTCAAAGTCCAAGCCGCAAGTGGACATTCTTTGCCCTTGGGAGTTGTTTATGGTAACGGCAAAAGCCAAACGAATAGGAAATTGAAGCCTTTTTTAATTTTATTGAAAATTCTGACCGTGTCAGGGGAATACGTGGCAACAGGACGGTATCTCCTCTAAACCTTTCAGTCAAAAAATTGTTGCTTCAATAACATTTCCTATGATCCTTTTAATGACCAAACGTCATTGTCGTTGTCGTTGCACAATTGAGGTGGATTTAAGACGAAGAAGAATGATTGGTGAGCCAATCTTCAACTAGAGATTGTGTTGTGGCATTCCTGGTATATCCAGGGTATTCAAAAATTTAGTTGGGAAATTTACGGCTTCGTTTTCATTTAGAACATTGTCAATTAATTTTGGAAGTTTATTTCATCGACATCAACATTTTTTGATGCAATAATAGCACGAATACTCAGCCAACATAGTCCAAATAATTGTTCAAAATATCAGGAAAGACACTTTCTATTAGTTCATTTTTGGTCTCTACAACAGTAGAGAAATTTTCTGGTAATTTGATAAATTTTGAATTTCGATGCAGCTCTATTTTACCGTTTCCAATCTAGAGCAATTCTTTAGAAAATATATCTGCTGATGGATCATTTTCCAGTAGTACTCTCACATTTATGGTGGATAAATCTGAAACTTGCGGTTTATCCAAATAACAGTTATTCCTGTTCAATAGAGGTGTAATAATCGTTATATGTAAAATTTAAAAAATGCCGCGAAGATTTGTAATCTTTTCTTAATCAACAATAATTTAAAGATAAGTAAAAAAAAGTATTCTGGTGAAATTAACACCGAAATATCATTCCCAATAATAGCCTACTTTAAATTAAAGAAAGGATTAAAATCTTCGCTGACATTTTTTAAATTTTACATATAAAGATAATTACAACTCTGCAGAACAGGAAGAAACAGTCTCTAATCGATTGGGATTAAATTTTCTCAACTTTAAATTGTTGATAAAGGAGGAATTACAAATCTTCACTGACATTTTTTAAATTTTACATTTTAGAGCACGGGATAAAAAAAATAAAAAGGTTTGGTAAAATAAAAAAAAAACACTGTATTCATTAATAATATTCATTATTAAATTATCATTAAGCTTTATCATTATTAAAATGTTCTGAGAGGGCTTAAATGGGGAAGGGGCCTTTTTTGTTATCCTATAAAGTACCTTTGTTTTAGTTAATATTGAGAAATGAACTGTCTTTCATCACACCTAAAAATAAGAAATGGCTAAATATGATATATGAAGAAAATCAAGTAAACATATACAAGAGAAAAAAAGAAAAATAATCCGTCAACTCATAAAGCACCTTGAGCTCACGCATGCGCCGTACGCCTTTAATGACAAACCACTGCGTTATTATTAAAAATGTTCTGTTCATTTGAGAAGTGGCAATTAACAAAACGCATTAAGTTCTAATCTAAGTAAGTTGGTAAGTGAAAGTTGTGTGTTGCGCGCACGCACCAGATTTTTTATATACGCTTTTCCGGATTGACCGGCTCTCTCGCTTAACGGCAATATATCCGTTCCGACGAGGACGGATAAGCGGGAGTCTCCTGTAGTCATTGGCGGATCCGGGAGGGGGAGGGTGCTGTGGGGGCTGGAGCCCCTCCCTATTTTCGTCATTTAAAGATAGAATTTGACTTTCCTTAAAGTAAGAAAGCAAGTTAAAGAACAAAAACGTGCAGAACAGGTAGAATTATAGTTGTGGGAAGGTGAAAAAGCTGATCGGCAGATCCAAATGAAGAGGTGTGGGCCTGCAGCCTCCCCTTTACAATCGGCTGGATCCGTCCAAGACTGTAGTCCAAAACATTTATAAAATAAATGAAATCTATTTATGGTTATTCATAGTAACATAGTGATTCATTAGATCGAGGTAGAACAACTTTGGTTTTATCAATTAATCTTTTTTTTAGCGGGAATTTTAGAAAACTAAAGTATCGAAATAAGAAAAATGGATTTCAATTGTTTCTATGCGGGCTTTATGCCCATACAGGTTCCACGTATACGGGCCAGGCGTTTTAAATCTCTAAAACATGCAACTATTAAATCTCTGAACATGCAAAAAAAAAGTTCATTTCATAGTTATGTTAAAACTAGATGTAAAATCTGATACAAATCTTCGTGCGAAGTGCTTCGCACGGGTACAACTAGTATAATATATTTAAAAAAAAAAAAAAACTTCTTTTGCGAATTTTGAAAAACTCGCCTTTTGATTTATATATATATTTATGTACGTGTGTATGATATTCAAGCATTAGTCAGCGAGAAAACAATTGGTTTAAAAATTAAAGAATAGTAGCTTTTGATATTTTGTTAATATTGATAATGTATCATGTACTAAATCCTAGATTAATAAACGTAACGCCATTTCTAACAACATTCTGTTTGGTAATCAAGGATTTCAATATGCAACTTAGAAATATACTTTTTTTACTTTCACTTACCTATATATGAAATATATAGTAAGTGGAAGTATTGCGATCGTGAAAATTTTCGACTTCCGGTTTTCAACGGAAATACTCGTTTTGGGGTCCCCTGAGTAAAAATAACCAAGTCCCGCGAAATGGTCTGTGTGTGTGTGTGTGTGTATGTGAACAGACTAGCTCAAAAACTATAAACCGTGCGAACCTGAAATTGGGTATTTAGAGTATGTATAAGCCCGCGATGTGACAGCAAAAATTTCATCAAATTTGCTCAAAGGGAGGGGGTACTTTATTTAATAACTTTTTAAGTTTTTTTCGATTTTCTCAAAAACGGCTCTAACGATTTTGATTAAACTGAGTATTTGAACTATTTATATGCCTGATATATGACTTAAAAATTTCATCAAAATTGATCAACCGGATGGGGGACTTTACTTAATAAATTTTGTATCATTTTCACATGTTTTTTTTATTTACTCAAAAACGGTTTTAACGATTTTGATCAAACTGAGTATTTGATCTATTTATATGCCTGAAATATGACTGTAAAAATTTCATCGTAATTGATCAACCGGATGGGGGACTTTACTTAATAAATTTTGTATCATTTTCACATGTTTTTTTTATTTACTCAAAAACGTTTTTAACGATTTTGATCAAACTTGGTATTTGATGTATTTATATGCCAAATATGTGATAACCAACATTTCATCACAATTGATCAAACGGAGGGGGGACTTTACTTAATAAATTTTGTATCATTTTCACGTGTTTTTTTTATTTACTCAAAAACGGTTTTAACGATTTTGATCAAACTTGGTATTTTATGTATTTATATGCCCGAAATATGACTATAAAAATTTCATTAAAATTGATCTACGGGAGGGGGGACTTTACTTAATAAATTTTGTATCATTTTCACGGTTTTTTTTTTATTTACTCAAAAAAGGCTTTAACGATTAACAAAAATAAGATATGAATGTAGAAAAATGTGTGACTTTGGGAAATGATATTTAGCAAAACACGTCAATTTCTAATCTAAGTAAGTTGGTAAGTGAAAGTTGTGTGTTGCGCGCACGCACCAGATTTCTGAAAAAAATATGTACCGCTGAATCTTTATGAATTGAACATTTAATTAAATCTTCGACTACGTTTTATCAGTGACTTGCTCGTTTTATGGTGGACAAGAGGACTTCTTCCTGTGCATTTTTACAATTTTATGTAAATGTTTTTAGGTATCAATGAATTTGATGTTTGGATAAAGGTCAGTGTTAAGTCCATGTAAAAATGTTCCTGAAGCATTGAAGAAGAGGCAAGGCCAAAATAGCAGCCCAGTGACTTACTCGTCTCGGTGTATCAACTTGGAGTAATCTTAATCGATTCATCTCGAGCGTGACCTCCCCCTCGTTTGTTCTGGGAGCAAAGGGAACCTTTTCTAGCTGTTCCACTTTGCAAGGGTGTTAGCTTAGGAAGATTAGAACTGGGTTCCGGGAACAGCAGGGCGGACTCGCTGTCCGGAGGATGACGGACAGGAGGAAGCCTTATTGATGTCCCGCACTGGAGGCGGAGTCATTTCACGGCTGCTAATTTTCAATAGGACCTTATAGAGTCTCCAGCATATTTTGTTTGGTTTAGCTCGAACACTTTGTCATCACACAATAAGAAGAATCAGGGCAATACCTATGAGTAAACAATCTCTATAATTTAATTAATAGTATAATAGAAAACACATAGTATGCTAAATAAGGCCGAGTATCAGCAATTAAAATATAAAAGATTATTTTTACTTTCACTTACCTATATACGAGATATATAATAAGGGAAAGTATTGGGATCGTGAAAAATTCTGACTTCCGGTTTTCAACGGAAATACACGTTTAGGGGTCCCCTGAGCCCAAATAACCAAGTCCTGCGAAATGGTCAGTTTGTGAGAGTGCGCGCCCGTCTGTGTCTGTATGTATGTGTGTGTGAACAGACTAGCTCAAAAACGATAAACCCTACTAGCCTGATACTGGCTTTTTGTGTTATGAATATGCCCACTGTGTGACAGCAAAAAGTTCATCAAAATTGATTAAACAGAAGGGGTACTTTATTTCATAACTTTGGCCTCATTTTTTACGATTTTCTCAAAAACGGTTTTAACGATTTTGATTAAACTCTCCATGTTTAATGAGGTAGGTTTTATCATAATAGAAATTTCTGAGGGAAATCGCGAAGGAAAATATTTTATTTTACTTTAAAGTACCTATAATTTTGTGTATATGAAAAAATTAACTGTCTCATTATGTATAAAAATAAGAAATAGATAAGTATGAAAAAAATAATCGAATAAAAATGTCAAATTGCCGACAACTCATAAAACATATTGAATTGAACTCAAGCAAGCGCAGCACGTTCTTTCATGACAGACCATTGTTTTTAAGTAAAAGCGTTCTGCTCGTGCGAAGAGTTGTCAACGCGTTTTTGAAAATACATATTTAATGGAAATTATTTGTTTCCATTATTTATTTTGTAACTAAATTAAGTTTTCAACAACTAAGTAAATAGAGAATAATAAAATCAGACGTGATGGATAATCATTTTTACATTCCCGTATTATTACAAATAAAATCTTTTATTCAACAATAAAATTTTTGTGTTATGCAGACAGTAAATAGGTGATACTCAAATTATTTAAAGCAGTTTACGGTGTGAAAATCGTCAAATGGTAGTTTTAACAAAAAAAAATTAGGGTAGAAGGTTTCTCGACAAATTCTTATGTTTTTCGGTGTGCTAAATCTGAATCTGAAGTTTGCCAACAAAAGAAATGACGGCTTTACAGTGAAAATCGCAAAAGTCCCTAAAAATTTCGGACTTTATTCACAAAATCGCTTATAAGTTGAAAAATATGCATCCTAGAGAATTTCTCATAATTTACAAAATTAGAGTAGACAAAATTTTCTTCAAAATGCACTGGTCACTTTTAATTTATTGCCACTAGAGCGCGCTGAAAAAGAGCAACTTTTGGGCACTTAGGCAAAAACGATAGAAACTCAGCCCTAACTAGCCCCAGACGCTTTCTTATCGTATTTCCTCCATTAATAAGTGTTTTATTAATGTTCTATGGTAGTTACAAGATTACGTAGCCTTTGGAAAACATTGCCCACGGAGTGGTAGGAATTAAAAAAGGACCGATTAAGCCGTTTTATTTTTTATTTCAAAAATTAAATGAAATCAATATAATGAAAAGGAATGTGATAGCAATTAACTATTAATACATTTTTATTGTGACTTTTTCATTATTAATTTCAAAAATTAAATGAAATTGATATAATGAAAAGGAATGCAATAGCAATTAACTATTAATGCATTACAATTAGTTTCAATTCTTTATTCGAGCTTCCTTCTTTTTGGCCTGGATGGTGCAGCTTCGGTTGCTGAGCAGAAGGCCCCTTTTGATCGCTATTGGTCGGTAATTCCACTGGAAAAGGAATTGTACATATTATTGTACACAATACTTTCAGGTGTCTAATTGGAAAACTATTCAAAACCCAGTGAAATAGGGTGTATTACAAACATGCAGTTTACCTTCTGCTGAAGTCTCCGCTATCATAGTTGGTGATTCGACCTGGAATCGATGGAATCGTCAGGATTCTCGGACACCTCTAAAATATAAATCTTAAGAATGCATTAGAGGCTGAAGTAAGAATTGTAGGTGGTGACTCAACCGGAGGAGGGTCATCAGGGTCACCTTTATTGTCGGTGTCGCTTGAGTTGTCAAGGTTCAGACAGTTTCCCTCGCAGATCGTACAACGGCGGTCTATGTCGCCGACAATGTAACAGGAAAACTTTCTTTCAAACGACAAGAACAAGAGTAGATTCATAGAGCTCCTCAGGAGTAGACTGACAGAGGCAGGGATTGAATCACGTCAAGCCATTGAGGATGCTGATGCCCTGATGGGTCTATATTGCTCTAGGCTTTGTAACATCTGCGAGAGAAACTGTCTGAACGTTGACAACTAAAGCGACATCGACAATGAAGGTGACCCTGATGATCCTCCTCCGGTTGAGTCACCACCTACAATCCTGGATAAATCAGACCAAGGTAAATATCATGTTTGTACGCCACCTTATTCCAACCGGATTTACTTACTTCATCCTCTAATGTATTCGTACGATTTATATTTTAGAGGTGTCCGAGAATCCTGATGATTCCATCCCGGTCGAATCACCGGTAGCGTTAGCGGAGACTTCAGCAGAAGGTAAAGTTTTTTATACACCATATTTCACTGGGTTTTGAACAGTTTTCCAATTAGATACCTGATAGTATTGTGTACAATAATATGTACAATTCCTTTTTCAGTGGAGTTATCGACAAATAGCGATCAACCGGGGCCTTCTGCTCGGCAACCGGAGGCTGCTCCATCAAGGAGGAAGGACAAGGAAATTTTGTCTAATTTAATTTTGTCAATAATGAGAAATTCACTAGGATGCATATTTTTCAACTTATAAGCGATTTTGTGAAAAAAAGTCCGAAATTTTTAGGTTTTTTTTGCGATTTTCACTGTGGAGCCGTCATTTTTTTTGTTGGCCAACTTCAGATTCGGATTTAGCATACCGAAAAACATAAGAATCCGTCGAGAAACCTTCTACCCTAATTTTTTTTTTGAAGCAGGCACTTTTGAGGACCAATTGACTGGGCCAATTGATGGTAAACAATAATCTTTAATCTTTATAAATAAAGATGAAATTCTGTTTGTTTATTTGTTTGTTTGTTTGTTCTTTATAGAAATCCATACCGTATATCCTAAATTCTCCAAATTTGCTCAGTGGTTCTTTCATATCAGGTGCATAACTTAAGCCGATCCTCAGCAGATATTCTTTCTTGTAATAAAAATCGTTTTGATCTCGCTTTTCATTTGTTTTTACAAAATCGACCGTTAGAGTCGATAAAAGCCTCTCTTTACAGATTTAAAAAATCTGGTGCGTGCACGCAACACACAACTTTCACTTACCAACTTACTTAGATTAGAAATTAATGCGTTTTGTTAATTGCCACTTCTCAAATGAACAGAACAGCTTTAATTATAAAGCATTGGTTTGTCATTAAAGGCGTACGGCGCATGCGTGAGCTCAAGGTGTTTTATGAGTTGACGGAATATTTTTCTTTTTTTCTCCTGTATATGTTTACTTGATTTTCTTCATATATCATATTTAGCCATTTCTTATTTTTAGGCGTGATGAGAGACAGTTAATTTCTCAATATAACCTAAAACAAAGGTACTTTATAGAAAAACAAAAAAAGTCCCTTCCCCATTTAAGCCCCCTCAGAACATTTTAATAATGATAAAGCTTACCTGATATTAAAGAACAACTAATTTTCATTAAACAAAACGAATTTGATAAAAATCGTTAAAGCCGTTTTTGAGATAATCGAAAAAAGGTAAAAATTGGACAAAATTTATTAAGTAAAGTCCCCCCTCCTGTTGATCAATTTTGATGAAATTTTTGCAGTCATATCTCGGGCATATAAATACACCAAATACCAAGTTTGATCAAAATCGTTAAAACCGTTTTTGAGTAAATAAAAAAAACACGTGAAAATGATACAAAATTTATTAAGTAAAGTCCCCCCTCCGATTGATCAATTTTGATGAAATTTTTACAGTCATATCTCGGGCATATCAATAGTTCAAATACTCAGTTTAATCAAAATCGTTAGAGCCGTTTTTGAGAAAATCGAAAAAAACTTAAAAAGTTATTAAATAAAGTACCCCCTCCCTTTGAGCAAATTTGATGAAATTTTTGCTGTCACATCGCGGGCATATACATACTCTAAATACCCAATTTCAGGTTCGCACGGTTTATAGTTTTTGAGCTAATCTGTTCACACACAGACACACAGACACACAGACACACAGACACACACACACACAGACCATTTCGCGGGACTTGGTTATTTTGACTCAGGGGACCCCAAAACGTGTATTTCCGTTGAAAACCGGAAGTCGAAAATTTTCACGATCGCAATACTTCCACTTACTATATATTTCATATATAGGTAAGTGAAAGTAAAAATGAAATTCCCCGGGTGAAACCGGTTTATACAGCTAGTTTACAATATTATAATATTTTAGTTTACAAACTTTAGTCCCATAATAGAATTCTGGAAGCAATGTAAAGTGGTTCTAGAGGAACCGATCTCTGTTTACGGGACGGCATAAGAGACAAACATTTTAAAATTTTAAAAGTTTTAATTTATTATGAGCCGTAAATACTCCTTCTTCAACCGATTCAATTTCACGATGAAAAGTAATTCGCAGTAAAAAACAAGCAACAGTAAATAAAACTCAACTGTTGATGAAATTAGGATTTTTTAAGCTTATAATTTTTTTAAAAGATTTTCAATAATTAACCGAAAAGTACTGATAACTTCAAGTTCAGCAATACAAATTATAATACTTTGTTACGGATATGAACAAAAATAAGCAAATAAATGTGTGAAGTTGCTCAATGACGTTTATATATTTAAAAAAACATGTCGATTTCTAATCAAAGTGAAAATTGTGTGTTTTGCGCCTAGCACCAGAATTTTTATCAGACGTGCTAAATTCAGGTTATTCGTAAATGAGTCGTAGTTTAACATTCTTTTTGTCCTGTTAACTTCATTATAGTTAAAGACTTTTAGATATTCTCCCTTTTTTAGAGCTAGGTAATAAATTTTCAGAATATACCAACTTTATTTTATTTTCTTCCCCCTTATTGGCTATATTTTATTTTTCGTATTAATTTCAATGTGGAATGCCCGTGACAGTGGTACTTGAAATCTTCAAATTTCTAGCACTCATGCTTTGTATATGAGAAACACGTATTCCAGCTAGGCTACCTGGTCCTCTGAAAATATAAAAAATTAATGAACAACGTTAATAATTGTCAAGTTTCATTTCTGGTCAGAGACTTCATTATTTTTTCCGCATTGATTAACAATGCATTGTGCTGGACCATGCTTAAGACATTTATAAGGTTGATGAAGAAAGATATAAAAAATTAATTTTAACATGAAAACTTTAAAAAAAAATTAAAAGATCTTTAGAAAACAAACTGAGATAAAGGTGATTCTTAAATTCTCAATCTGTTTTCCGGACGTCTAGTGTGAAACACTTTTCTACTTTTTGTTGCCATCTCAGTATAGGCAATAAAATACCTAATAAGAATTTTTGAAATAGATGAACATATCGAAACGGTAAACGTTGTTGTTTCCAGGATCATTATTAGAAGTTAGGGATATTTAGTAAATCTTTGACCCCCTATTTTCCCTCTACACATCATGAACCTATAAAAATTGATGATATAAAACTGACGAATACTTTGTAGATGATAACGAACAGTTCATTTATAATCCCTTTCATAGTCCAAGGGCTTATTAGAACGTTCTCTGGATCAGTCCAACATATGATTAGTATACTTTACACTGAAAAGGAGTAGAAAATTGAAAGGTAAACGGCTCCCAAGAGGCGATGCGTATTGCAATTATGGATATAAACAAATATTTCCAATCAGGCGGTGGAGATACAGGAGCAGAGATAGGGAGCCATCATTGGGGACCGCTCAGCTATAATTACAGAAGGATTACAGGGTCCATGGACCAGCTGCGAGTCACTCAAGTCAGAATATTTTAAAGGGACTGCTTTGGTGGGGGTTGGGAAGAGTTGGGCATATTTATATTTATAAATGCGAATAAGAATTTATTTGTATTCTTATTCACAAATATTGTGATATAAATAAATTTCTATTCATATTCACATTAAAATTAAGATAGAAATAAATTCATATTCGTATTTATAAATATAAATATGCCCAACTCTGGGGTTGGAAGGTGTGGCGATATCAGCCACTAACCGACTACAAACTAGAAGTGATTTCTATACCACGGACGTCTTCTACCCCCTTCTTAATGGTGTTAGGTATAGAAAATTACCATTTCCAAAGAAAAAAAATCTGGTGCGATGCGCGCAACACGCTACTTACCAACTTACTTTGATTAGAAATTGACCTGTTTTGTTAAATATCATTTCTCAAAGTCACACAATTTTCCACATTCATTTACTTATTTTTGTTTGTATATGCCCATTAAAGTACACTAATTTTTTTTATTATTAAGTAAAAGTATTTACTTGTGATAATTTCGCAATGCAAGCATAATACTCCAAGTCCACTTATATAATTCTCTATGTAGATGTTGAAAACTTCATATAGTTACCATGAAACAAATAATTTCGATTAAATGAACAGAATATTTTTAATGATAAACAATCGTCTGTAATTTAAGGCTTACTGCGCATGCGAGGTCTTAACGTGTTTTACGAGTTGACGGAATATTTTTTTCCTGTATACGTTTATTCCATTTTTTCATAATTCGTATTTAGACTTTTCTTATTTTTAGGCGAAACGAGAGGCATATAATTTCTCCATTTAAACAAAAACAAAGGTACTTTATGTGAAAAAAACAAAAGGCCCCTTTCCCATTTAAGCCCCCTCAGAACATTTTAATAATGATAAAGCTTACCTGATATTAACGAATACTTGATTCTTATTAAACATGACGAGTTTAAACAAAATCGCTACAGCTATTTTTAAGAAAATCGAAAAGTAAAACGTAAAAATGGGAAAAAAAGTTATGAAATAAAGTGCCCCCACCGTTTGATCAATTTTGATGAATTTTTTGCTGTCATATCGCAGGCATATACATGCATCTCAGATTAATCGCACCATGAACATTTTACTATTCATGCGCCCTCTTTATATCTCCTCTTGCCTTATTTGCCACTATTTTATTATTTATGAATAAGTAGTAACTTAAGAGGTAGATCATGGAGTTTTGCTGTTTGAAATCGCAGTATCTGAATTTCTAAGATGGTTGCCTGATTCAGATCACCTATTTTGAAGAAGAAAAAAATTTAAATTTGTTTCACGCAACGCGTAATCTAGAATTACGCAAAAGTCGTCAATGTTATTTTAAATTATAATGATTATTTTAAATGATCCGGTTCGAGAACAATGGCACACACATATAAACATTAGTAGTTCTAATAAATAAATGTACATTGGATTTTGTGTTTTGATTATTCCTCTGGTATAGGAGCGAAAGCTTTGATCTAACATCTGAAACACTCTGTGAATATTACAAACATAGTTCCTGGAGATCAATTGATAAGGAGTCAACGAGAGTGGTTTCTTATTCCAGAAGAAACAAGGGTAGGGCTTATCGAGGGTCGGATCAGGATCTGCTCTTCATAACCTAAAAACGAATCGGCCCTTTAGGAATAACAATGACATGTTACTGGATAAAGCCAAATGTCCAAAGTAATTACTCATGTGTTCACCCAGAACAAAGGTATGAGCATCGCGTGAATATTTAGATGGTGAGGATACGGAAGAAAAAGAAATGGAAAAGTGGTATAAGTAATTATGCAGTTTTGATCCAGGATTATGAGATACGATGAATATAAAAAAAAGTTGAGAGAATGTCCTGAATAGATGGATATTTCTTTTGCTCGATATAGATTGCTATTTTCAGTGCTTAGTTAACAATAGGGAATTTGATTTTCGATGTCTTTTTTGAATAAAAATTAAGTTTCAAAGTATACTTTAAAAGCTTAGATGTGTACCTTAACAGATACCGTTAGATAGTTCAAGGAATTTGAAAGCACTGTTAACAATGGAAAAAATAAAAATCTGGTGCGTGCGCGCAACACACAACTTTCACTTACCAACTTACTTAGATTAGAAATTAATGCGTTTTGTTAATTGCCACTTCTCAAATGAACAGAACGGCTTCAATTATGAACAATAGTCATTAAAGGCGTACTCCGCGTTGGCTCAACGAGTTTTATGAGTTGACTGAATATTTTCCTTTTTTTCTCCTCTCTATGTTTTCTTTATTTTTATCATATCTCATATTTAGCCATTTCTTATTCTTAGGAGTAACGAGAGACAGTTAATTTCTCCATATAAACAAAAACAAAGGTACTTTATAGGAAACAAACAAACAATAAAGCCCCCCCCCCCAAAAAAAAGCCCCCTCAGAACATTTTAATAATGATAAAGCTAACTTGATATTAAAGAACACCTAATTTTCATTAATCAGCACGATTTGATAAAAATCGTTAAAGCCGTATTTGAGATCATCGAAAAAAAGGTAAAAACTGGAAACAAATTAAGAAATAAAGTGCCCGTTTAAAATCGTTAAAGTTAAATCATCAAAATCGTTAAAGTTAATTTATTTGAGTAAATAAAAAATATGTACACGTGAAATTGGTACAAAATTTATTAAGTAAAGTCCCCCCTCCTGTTGATCAATTTTGATGAAATTTTTACAGTCGTATCTCGGGCATATACATACATCAAATATCCAGTTTGATCAAATTCTTTAATGCCGTTTTTGAGTAAATAAAAAAAACACGTGAAAATTATATAAAATTTTTAAGTAAAGTCCCCCTTCCGGTTGATAAATTTTGATGAAATTTTTACAGTCATATCTCGGGCATATACATACATCAAATACCCAGTTTGATCAAATTCTTTAATGCCGTTTTTGGGTAAATAAAAAAAAACACGTGAAAATTATATAAAATTTTTAAGTAAAGTCCCCCCTCCGGTTGATAAATTTTGATGAAATTTTTACAGTCATATCTCGGGCATATACATACATCAAATACCCAGTTTGATCAAAATCGTTAAAGCCGTTTTTGAGTAAATAAAAAAAAACACGTGAAAATGATACAACATTTATTAAGTAAAGTCCCCCCTCCGGTTGATAAATTTTGATAAAATTTTTACAGTCATATCTCATGCATATTAATAGATCAAATACTCAGTTTAATCAAAATCGTTAGAGCCGTTTTTGAGAAAATCGAAAAAAACGTAAAAAGTTATTATATAAAGTGCCCCCTCCCTTTGAGCAATTTTGATAAAATTTTTGCTGTCACATCGCGTGCATACACCTACACTAAATACCCAATTTCAGATTCCCACGGCTTATAGTTTTTGAGCTAGTCTGTTCACACACACACACACAGACACACACACACACACACACACACAGACCATTTCGCGGGACTTGGTCATTTCGACTCAGGGGGTCCCAAAACGTGTATTTCCGTTGAAAACCGGAAGTCGAAATTTTTCACGATCGCAATACTTCCACTTACTATATATTTCATATATAGGTAAGTGAAAGTAAAAAAGAATTATTTTATGACATACAAAACAGGCAAATCATATTAGATCTCTTTATATACCTATACAGATATGATAGAAAATATAATAATGCTGCAAATTTTGTTTTTTACTACCGAAATCAAGGGAAAGCTTTTTAATAGAGCGGTTTAAATGGAGATTTTTTTGCGGACTCAGAATAAAGATTTGATTACCATATGTCGTTTAGGTATTCAAATATATTTTTGTTTTCATTTTAAGGCTCACTACAAATCAGCTCCTACCTTTCCAGGGCCTAGTTTAAACTGATTCCTTATAAACTTGACAAGAAAATTCTAAAGGTACTACAGCAGCGCTGTAAAATAATAGAAAAAGAAAAGAAAACATTGAAAACTGTAGCTTTCGAACATAACTTCAGAGTCGAATCTATGTGACGTTCGTGATACCTACTAGCATATCTAAGACGTTGTGTGTCCATAAACACAAAAACCTAACCTACTAGCATATTGACTCCATTTCACTTAAATTTTCAGAGATGGGCGAGTCGGTAACTTGATGGCCCCATTTTAATTTCATTAATGCCATCCATGCCCAATTAAACTTTTAAGAATCGAAAAACGTTGGAACGATTAAGCCCAAAGAGGGAGCTGGACAATTGTGCACCAGAGTTTTTGTCCCGCATCCATCTTATTCTGCTAAAAATTATAATCACTAATATTGTTAAAAATTTAACAGCTGAGAAAAAAGGTTTTGCATAAAACTTGTGGAATTGATGTCAACGTTTTTAAATTATAATCGTAGCTGTCTACACACTTTTATAATAATTTAAATTATACAAATAAATCAGTAAATAGTTTAAATATTTTTTCTTAAAAAGAAGTAGAAATGAAATAGAAACTATATATAAGTAAATAAGTAGTGTAGCGCCCCCTCTATTAGTGCTCTAAGATTACGTGGCGCGTAAATACCGTATATATAAATGATAGATATTTATTAAATTATCATCATATATCATATCATCATCATATATATATATATATATATATATATATATATATATATATATATATATATATATATGAATGTGAAACTTATTTATGATTTTTTACTGAGCACCAATTACAATGTTAAGTAAAAATACTTACAATAACCTAAGTAACAAGTTAACCTAAGCAACAATGTGTTTTAATATGTAAAATTTGTTTGATGTAGGTTCCTTAAAAAGCTTGTAAAATAACAAATAAATAACTTAATAACTGCTATTTCACTTCCCTCAAAGTTAGCGGTGTAGCTTTTTTTTTATTGTTGCATTTATCTCTGTCTGAATCTGACAATTTAGCGCAGTCTCATAATTTTTTTTAAAGTTCAATTAAAGTTAAAATATGAAATCTTGAGAAGTTGTTTCATAGCAAAATGTTAGCCATCTCATTTACATTAACATCCACAAAAAGAAGACTTATTACAACACTTTGCCGCACGCAAGCATTTTTTCCACCTAGAGCTGTGGATTCCTGTGTTCGCACACCGCAGGGCGTGTACTGTATATTTTACCGGGGAAAAGAAAAATGCGCAAGTGCGCTTGATCAGAGAATATCTGTCTCACAACCAATTCCGACGGTAATATTAGATGAGGTCACTTCCACAACGGTAATAACTCAAAATGACTAGGACGTTATTCGTTGCGTTTTGTTGAAGAAAAAGTTGAATTCTGTTTTATTCCATTATCTTAATCATTTAGATATGTTTATTGTTATTTCAATATAATATGAACTTTGATAATTTAGGAAAAGTATATCGTTAAAAAAATGAGAAAAAAATATTCAACTATTTATAATCATTTAATTATTTCAGGGAAACAATAGATTACTTTGGCTTGGGCCCATTGTGAAACCAAATCTTGTGAACTTAAGTACAAACTTTTGTGAACTTGGCAAGGGGCGAACAAACTGGTAGGCCAAATTAAAAGATAAAAGGGATCGTTTTGTAGAGGCACATTGAATCAATAAACGTTTTCAAACTGTTACTTCTAAACTAACGGCATTACTTGAATAATTCATTCATTTTTTTTTTTTAATTTCGATCTCCAAGTTTTAATATTCAATCAATAAATATTATTTGAGTTTATTCTTAAGCATTGAATGCTTTACTTTAATGTAACCACGGTATAAAAATTTAGCGTCATGTGGAAGAAACAACCAAGATTCCATATTTTGACTAAAAGGAGTTTTCAGCGCCATCTGAGGTTTCCGCGGAACATGAATTTTGAAAATATGATGCACAGCGGGAGAACCAGCTTTCACAAAGAATAACGTGCTCCTACCTATTGGCAAAGTTTCCAACTAAGAAAATTTACACTCACCGATATTAAGTTAACTACGATTTTTATTTCGAAATTTAATGGTAGGAAGGCTGCAAGGGGTGAAATAATTATGCTTGTCCCTCCTGGGGAAAAATTGTAGTTCCGGACCTAGTTAACTAACTAATCATTTAGCAAGTGGCGGCCCACAGTGATCGTAAAGATTCCTGACTCTACTTAATCTCAGCAAGGAGGGGTAAGAAAGAGAGAAAAGGCTAAAGAAAATAGGCTAGTAACTTTGAGTAATTAGAAGAAAAGCAAAAGACGCGCTAGAGGAGGCAGGGAACCGGACCCCATTGCCGCAGTTTTTAGATTCCGACGTCGGGATTCTGGGGACCGCTAGGGACAGCTTTTGCAAATACGGCACGCCAGTCGGCTCCAAACATTGCCTTTTTTTCTTCTCTTTTTATATATATTTCTCTCCCTTTTTTCTTCTTATTCCCTCTCGTCCTCCCGGGTACCATTCCCTTCCTTGGACCATGGGAAGGGAATCTTGTCCCGTCTTCTCCTCTTTACGCTTTCCTCCCCAAGCCTTCCTCAAGACAGGGGCACTTTAATGGTTCGGCATTGGCTTTCCACCTAAGCTTCGTGAAAAGAGTTGAGAAATATTTATAAATGTTTTTCGAGAAAACTATATATTTTTTTTTTTTTTTTTTTTTTTTTTGGCTTTAAGATTTTATCCAAATCCTATTCAGCCAGAAATATATAAATTTTTAGAGATAGCTTAGTTTAGAGATAATCTACATATTATTAAAGTCGTATTTTTGTTTTTTTTGATAAATTTTATTATCTGGTGGTAATCTTTGATATTCAACTCTTTTATTATGTTAGAGATACCGAGATCTGACGCCTCGATATATTTCCTCCTCTGAGCACTGAACCGCCTGCAGGACATCACCAAGTGCAAGGGATCCTCGACTTCGTGGCAAAATTCGCAGTTCGGCGACTCCCTTATTTTTATCAAGTTTAAAAATTTGTTTGTGTGTCCATGATTGATTCTGAATTTGATTAAGTTGGTAACTTCGCTTCTCTCTAGATTTTTAGATAATGGCGAACCATGGCTTTAGGGTAAGTTTAGGTTGGATTAAATAATGATCCTTCCCCTTACTTTGGGACTCCCAATCGTACAAGTTTTGCCATTCATTTAAAATCGTTGCCCTCAATGAGCGAAAAGAATCTATTTTGAGGACTTTAGCGCTAATCACCAATGCTTTGCTAGCGTCACGAGCAGTTTTATCTGCGGTCTCGTTTCCGTGTAGACCCACATGTCCTGGTACCCACTGGTATGAAAATGTGTCGTTTGATGAGACCATCAAATCTAGAATTTTAAATAATATGTAATTAGTAATAGGGGACATATGTGCATTTTTTGGGCATTGGCAGACAGAAGCTGAATCTGTTAGAATCACGATGTTCCTGTTTGTGTAGTGAATATTAGAATGTTCAGCAGCCTTGAAAACTGCTAGAAGCTCTGCATGGAAAATGCTGAATTTATTAGGGATAGAATATGACAAGTTAATATTTTTTTGCGGGTCGTAAATGGCTATTGAACATGTATTGGTGGTCTTAGAGGCATCAGTGTAAATTTTAATGTGGTTATCGTATCTGTCTGTTATTTCACTGAGGGTGTGAAGTTTTATTATGCATGGTGCTAAAGAATTTTTATTATTTAGGTTAGGCAATTTGTATGCGCTATGATACCGAATTAAGGATTTCGGAAGATGAGTGTAGAGATCTAGAGGACATAGATTATGTTAAATATATGTTGTAACTCGAGCCAGCAGTTTTTTGAATTTGGCAAAAATAATTTTCCCTCTCGAATATTATTTCCTATGGGGTTGGACCGGTCAGAGGCAGCTTTTATTAAGAATTTTTTTGTCAGCCACTTCCTACGCAGAGGTAGAGGAGTTTCTCCGGCTTCAGCTAACAGGGCGTTTATTGGAGTAGTTTTAAAAGCTCCGAGACATATCCGCAAGGCTGAGTTTTGGATTTTATTCAATTTTTGAATTAATGGAGATTTAGTTTCTTGATAGATTATGCATGCGTAATCGATAATTGACCGTATAATAGATTTATATAGTGTCATCATATTTAAAGGATGTGTACCCCAGGAAACTCCGGCCAGAGATTTTAAAATGTTTATATTTTTTAGGGTTTTATTGTATGTGTTAGTGATGTGTTCTCTAAAGTTTAATTTGCATTCCAGTGTTACTCCTAAAAATTTGATTTTGTTCACGGGTTCAATTGTGTAGTTATTTAAACTGATTTTGAAATCATCCATATTAATTTTCCTTTTTCGGGTGAAGGGGATAAGGCATGATTTTCTGGGATTAATTTTTAGATTGGTGGCACAACTATATCTTTTTATCAATTGCGTGATTTTCTTTGGAAGAGTTAATATATTATTACTGGATTCAATATTAATAAACATAAAGGTATTACATACCGCGAAAATCATAGATTTCAATATATTTAACCGCCCGACATGCTTTGAAATTTCACTAATGTAATCAGCGACCCTATATTGTAAATATTATAGTTAGTTACATGGCTATCAAAATTATTTACATTTACGAGTACCTATCTACCCTGGGTGCCGATTACTGGCTTCCTCCGACAGCCATTGCAGAGTTGTCAGTCCATTGTTTTAATTCCAGTTACACCTTCTACAAAGTCTGCAGATCCCATCTTTCATTACATTACTTATCCAATGCCTTTATTCTCTTCGCGCAACTTGACCTTGAACGTGGGAAAAAAGGATTCAAAATAGTGAATCGTTGCTATTTTGTTTCCCTGAACGCTGTATCTGCTGTTTCATACACAATAGTTTGACTCTTACTCCAGTTTTTCCCACTTATGTCTTTTCGATATTTGTAACTAATGAACTCAAGTACGTTAAATAGCACAACAGTTCAAATTATTCTCTTTGACTTACATAATTGATCTCTTAAGAAAGATTTAACAACCTATTCCTCACATTTTTGAGGTTGCATAAATGCTAAGTAGTATTTTCCAGCTTTACCTAAATGTTTTTTTTTTTTATTCGGTACCCCTATCTGGGTCCTGGGTGGCATTTGGGGGGGTTACTCTACAGGTGTAACCAACCTATTCTAACCAGGATGGGTAGGTCCATATTTATTCCGTGGGACCTACATTAAAAGCCAACCTTCCCAGGGCGGATTCGAACCGCCGCCGTTCGACTCGAGCATGCTATAGTGAGTAGGTGCTCCAACACCTAATATTGGTTTCCTGCATTACTATCTTTTAGGTTTACGATGTTAAAATTTTTACAGTTATTGCTGAGATTTGAATAGTCTTAGCCGAATCCCCTCCCCTTTTTAAGCTATCAATTGCCGTTGCGCTCTCTGGAATCTGTTGGGTGAGAAGGAAAGGAGCCGATTGACTCGAGGCACGCTTGAATAGAATTACCTTTGTAAATACCGCCTATGCTGCCTCAATCATGAATTATTTATCTATTAAACTCCTTGATCGAGTATAAATAAATATGTCTTTTCTTCCGCCATTGTTGCCGCAGAAATTTCCTGTATTTCATTTGAATACGTTCCCACCCTACTAACTCTGATGTGTGAATGGCGGCAATTTTCTCCCAGGATGAAGACGAATCGTCCAACATGTCAGAGACGTACCAGGCTGGAGGGTCTGGGCAATTTTCTTATTCCTTTCAAACATTTCATATTTTGGTTGTTTTTTTCTAATTTAATTATCTGATATTAAATAAAAGTAGATAACTTTTGCACCAAGACGAAGTCTTGTCACTCTCTTATGATGAATTGTTTGATATAATGCTGAATGATACCATAACATATTTGCAACTTAACGCATCAACGATTCACTCCTTTAACAGTTAATTAATGGTCATATAGTTTGTGCGTGTCAAATACTTTTCTGAATACTTTCGTTGAAAAGAATGCATTCTTTGAACAATAGAGCGCTTTATTTCGTTTATGTAGTTAAATAGTACATTGCAGATGATAAGTCTGTAGTTTAAAGATTATTTGGAGCATCTGTCAAGTATTCTAGATCAACCGTTTGTTGAGTTGTTTCCATTTCTAACTGGTCTGTATTTCCTATATAAGTCTTTTATCAAGATAAAGTTACAAATATTCGCACCATTAAAAAATTAATCCGGAGCTTTTTTTAAAAATAAATTACATGTATTAAAATAGTGTCAGTCAAGTTCGGTTGGAACGTGTCTTCGGAACGGAAAGCAAATATTACTTTTTTTTGGCTATCTGATTTTGAACTAGAACCATCATGATGGAAGACGTCCGAAGGACCCTTTTTGTCAAGTTCTTAAGCTGTATATCAGATATCTCTATCAGATTAAGAAATTTATCAATTTTTATCATATATATTTTTCATCAGTTTCTTAAAGTTTTATGTGACAACGTATCGCATTATTTTTTTCATAGTAGAATATTTTTTCACTCTTTCATCTTTTTTTAATTGCTTCCTTTTTTTTTCTTTGAAAATTATTGTTTAATCAAAGCTTCTTTTCATCGAAAGATGAAAGATAGATAAGATAGGATTATACTTAATAAGGCATTGTAAATAATTATTCAATTAGTGTTATTAAAACAATCATAGACCTGAGTCTTTCAATCCATGTTAACCGGTAAGGTTAGCCATCGTTACCTCTTTGTTCATTAATGCAATTAAAATTTGATTCTAACATTTAAAATTTGAAAATGTTGTTTATCAAAATCAACATTTAACAATTTTATGGTCATTTTAACAATTACCACCTAAAATGATTATGATTTCTTAGACACAGGCCTAATCATACTCACTCTGGAGCAATTCGAAGACGACATTGAAAAATCAGGATCTTTAGGAACCTTAGACAACCTGTATTTTACATGGAGCTTTTTTTTTTCTTTAATAATTGTTTAGAATCGCTCATTAGTTTATGCATCCCATTTAAATGCAATGTTTTTCTTTTGTAAATGGAGGAGTTGAAAAGTTGCCTCGAGTTGTGCTTTCTTTTCCTAATTACCTTCGTGGGGAAAAAAAATAGTAAAAAGAATGACATGGGCTAATTTTCTTTGATAACTTGACTTTTTCATTCTGAAGTCGTTAAAGATTTATTTCTAGACAGTTAAATGATTGTTAAAGGCTAGTTGAATTTTTGAACAAAAAGGGTAAATTTAAAAAAAAAAAAAAAAAAATTGTAATATTCTTCCACGGCAGAAATTTTCTATTTTCAGTATTTACATCGACGTTTCTACATTAGATTATTTTCAATTTCAAGCCAAATGAAGTAGGTAGACAGAAAATAAATAGAATTTTTGATTGAATGACTCGTTCAAGTTAATATCAAATATCCCCAAGAACTAAATAAAAGGAATGGGCTTTGAAAATTGTTAAAATATTTTATTTGTTTTTGTTTATGCAGCTATGAGCATTTTTATTTTATTTTATTTTTTTTAAAGTAAACCTTGCCTCTGTAATGACGAAATTGTTATTTTATACATTAATTTACAATGGAAATTCATACGTTCATAATATAAAATGAAATAATCGGTGTGAAATCCGTCCATAAAAATTTGAATGCATATGGCTAGTTTCGACATTCTATGTACAGTATGGTCAACGTGGCCTTTTCAAATTCCTTGATATGGGCAAACTAGTATTTAAATAAATCATTCAATAATAAAAAAAGTGAACTTAGAATGAAACCAAGATTACAATTCCATGGGTGTAATCATTATTTGATGTTAAAAATGAGTCTACTACATTCGTACAGATAATGGAAATATTTTCAAGGTAGAATTTTTAAATTATTTATTTTTATATTATATTATTATAATAAATTATTTATTTCTATATTTATTGATTTAAAAAACTTAAACAACCCTTAGAGCTCACTCCGAGGACTTCGAAGGCGGAGGCCAAGAGAAAATTTAAATTAATTACTACTCCTGCACACGAACGCTGTCGAAGCAGCCCACAAACTTTGCACATTGCACAGCAATTTTGCAGATTGCAAATTTTAAATCTTGTTTAATAAATAAGTAAATTTAAATTAATAAGTATTTAATAAATAAATAAATATTACAGATGTTCAAAAATTTATAACTCTGTCATGAATAAATAACGAAAATGGGTCATTATCTGAAAATGTGTAAATCCTACGTTCGTTCCATTTTCAACCATTAAAATGAGAGCTAGTTACTAGAAAAAATAGGAACTATTTCTCTCCTTTTGCTGTTCTATGGAGGCTATGTTTTAGCTCCAAACTAAATTTATAATTGGTTAAAAATAATTAAAAGTAATTGTTTTTTCACTCCCTCACCTTGTCCGACTCCCAGGCAAGCTACTTTGAAAATTCGTATTCTTTCAACAATTGAGTGTTTGATTAAATTGATCAATCGGTTTTCAGTTATTACTTCAAGATTCCATGAAAAAATTTGACTGCCGAACAGGGGCTGCGATGGCTTGCCTCCGCTGTCAGATTTATGTTATTACGGGAAATCTACGCTGTGGTCAATAGCTACTTCACTCCCTCATTCCAAAAAAAACTGGTGAGTATCCAAGCATTTTTTTCACTCAACTATTGTTTTTCGATGGAAAATGGTCATAGTTTTCGATTCTGCAGTCTTTTTCGACTTTAATCTACTTACAGTGATTAAAAAATAATATGGTAAAGACTTTGAAAACTTCACTCCCTCACTTTTTCCAAAAATTTCTTAAATGAGGGAGTGAATAACTCCATTCTTTTAATCCTGAAAAGAATTTAAGAATGCTTTTAAATGTAAAGTTGACGATTCCTAAGCTATGACCAAAAGTATCTAACTGTAACCTAACCTAACTGTAAAATCAAGCTTACTTTTGGCTATACGCGTTTAGAATTTCCTGTTTTTGAATTTGAAATTGTTTTTATTGTATTTTTAAGAGTTTATTTCTTTAAAATATACGCGTTTTTGCTTTCACTTCTCAAATTTTACTACTACCTCAACAATTTTTTCACTACCTCACTCACCCTCCACTCCCTCACTTTGAAATTGTTTTCATAATTTTTTTAAAAGAACAATTTAAGGTTCCCTTGTCTGGCTACTATATAAAAAGGGATACACCACTGATTACGTATGAATTTTTTCGTCCCGAAATTATAACATTTCAATAATGAAATTTTAGCAAGCGAAATCTACGCATCTTCAGATAATGACCCAAATATTCTATTTTCCCACAAGCAATATAGACCTCAGTAAGAACTCAATAGGCTTTTAGAGGAAACCGAAAAAAAAAAAAATACCTAACTGATGGATCAAAACTATAGATTAAATTTGTCAAAAGATTGTATAAATAAAATAAATAGATGACGTTGATCGAAAAGGGTGGGGAGAAGCTTATTTTTAATTGGAGTCGACAATTAATGATTAAAATCATAAACGTGGAATAAGTAACGATTATGGAATATCATGAACCGAATCTTTATGAGGGGAAATTCTTTTCTGGTGGTGTGAGTTGAGTTGAGGTGATGTTGCCACCACCATACTTTTCTCCTTATTTTTAAAAATATATAAAATATTAATAATAATAATATGAATTTTCCCTAAAAAAGCGGATTGATAAGATGGCCACTCCCCCAAGCATAAGGGAAGTAATACCGATATTACTATTATAATAATGTTCTATGTCTATGTTATATTAATGTCGGTTTAAAGACTGCATTATATCATTAATATCCTTTATTTATATATAATATTTTTTTTTACTTTCAATTACCTATATATGTAATATATAGTAAGTGGAAGTATTGCGATCGTGAAAAATTTCGACTTCCGGTTTTCAACGGAAATACACGTTTTGGGGTCCCCTGAGTCGAAATGACCAAGTCCCGCGAAATGGTCTGTGTGTGTGTGTGTGTGTGTGTATGTGAACAGACTAGCTCAAGAACTATAAACCGTGCGAACCTGAAATTGGGTATTTAGTGTAGGTAAATGCCCGCAATGTGACAGCAAAAATTTCATCAAAATTGCTCAAAGGGAGGGGGTACTTTATTTAATAACTTTTTAGGTTTTTTTCGATTTTCTCAAAAACGGCTCTAACGATTTTGATTAAACTGAGTATTTCATCTATTTATATGCCCAAGACATGACTGTAAAAATTTCATCAAAATTGATTAACCGGAGGGGGGACTTTACTTAATAAATTTTGTAACATTTTCACGTGTTTTTTTTATTTACTCTAAATCGGCTTTAACGATTTTGATCAAACTGGGTATTTGATGTCTTTATATGCCCTAGATATGACTGTAAAAATTTCATCAAAATTGATTAACCGGAGGGGGGACTTTACTTAATAAATTTTGTAACATTTTCCCGTGTTTTTTTGATTTTCTCAAAAACGGCTCTAACGATTAATAAAAATAAGATATGAATGTAGAAAAATGTGTGATTTTGGGAAATGATATCTAACAAAACACGTCAATTTCTTATCTAAGTAAGTTGGTAAGTGAAAGTTGTGTGTTGCGCGCACGCACCAGATTTTTCTTATTTCTTCTCAGATGTATTTATCCTTGTATGAATTTTGCTTATCAATTAAATATTTAATTTTCTATAAGATCCAAATGTTGTAGAAAATGCGTGTGTAAAGTACATTTTTCATTCTTAACTTATTTAAAAATTAATTTAGCTGCATTACCATCATCCATTTTCATTCTATTGCAATAAGAAAAAATTATTCTCCATCGAAAATATAAGAGCCGAAACTCGGTGCGTTACCTTGGCCGGCAGGGAGAAGACAAACATATTAAAGAAGAAGAAGCGAGGGGATAATAGAGCATTTGCCGGCGAGGAAGCAAATCAAATTAGTCCTATTGGTCCCTCATTAGCGACCGCCGGTTACCTGCCCTAGTAATGATCTCTTTAAGGGCATCGACCTCTTTCGGCAAATCTGTCAATTCCACATCTCCAACTAATAATTATCGCTTTAATTTTCGAACTTCCTACAGGCACTTTTTTCATTATCTTTTTTTAATAGCTACCCCGGCGTTTGGTAAAGAATTTCTAGTCTTCAAAAGATGCGTTAGTGTCGATAAATCACCACAAATGTTAATTTAATTAACAGCTGAAGTTGTAACTACTAACATTGATTAAAATATACTTGATTTTTATTGAGTAAGAATTCGTAGTATTGAAAATTCTTAGTAATGTAATATATTCTATAAAAGAGATAAGAATTTTTGGCTGGGAAATTTAATAATAATGAGGGGACTAATTTTCTTAGCTTGATTTCAGCTTTTAGTTTACTCGATTTAAATAATTTTAAATAACAAATCGATAATCCGAAAATTAATTTTTATTTAGCTGTGTATGATTATATATATGAGGAAGGATATATAACAAACGGAGTAGCTGGAGTGAATGCCTCATGTCCGAGTGTGAAAAAGGTATCTTGCAGTTATGTTACAATTATAGTTATAAAAAAAAAAACGATTTTTTTATTATATATCACATCTGCCGGCTTTATAGATGGATTTTATAGACCCTGGAAGTTCTTTCAGGTACAACAAGCCTTTTAAATTAATATTGATTACATATGTATTACATTGAAAAAGTCTGACGTCTGGTCGTATGAATGGTCTTAGTTATCTGAACCAGACACCGAAGACCGAGACACTACGATTTATGACCAAATATTGCTAATTTAGGGATTACATTTTCTGGAGGAAGATGTACTGAAATATTTAATATTATAAATATACTAGCTAGGGTGCCCGGCTTCGCTCCGGTAGTTGTGTGGTAGTTTTAATAAGAGAAAAACTTTAAAATTAAAGGAAATATAGAACAAAATTAGCACCTTCTTGAAACTTCGGCTTTAACTTGGTATCCATATTAAGATTCGAGAACGGCAAAGTCTGCCCAAATAAGGAACCCTATATACTTTATAGGGGGTTAAATGGTAAATGAACAATTAATTTTGCTGCAACTTTGTCGAGTTATTCATCGCTATTGATGGTTTCTGTGATTCTGAATCGTATAAACCCATTCCAAGCAGTCAGCAGATAATCAGTTATTCGATTATAGTTGAAAAATCTGATATTTCTTTTTCTTCTTCTTCTTAATTGGCGTCACGGTCCATTCAGATCCAAAGCCTCCTCCATTATTCTGCTCCATTCCACTTTGTCCATCGGTTTGGCACGCCATCGTCGTATTTTCAGCTGCTGAAGATCAGCCTCCACGTCATCCAGCCATCTTTTGCGAGGTCTACCTCGCTTTCTTGATCCTCCCGGATGACCATACAGCATTTGTCTAGGCAATCTCGACGAAGGCATCCTTTCCACATGTCCCAGCCAGCCCAACCTCCTTTTTTTTTTATTATTTTAACGATGTCTGGGTCCGGGAATAGTTCTTTTAATTCGGAGTTCTTCCTTACCCTGCACCCCTCCATATCTCTTATGGCCCCAAACATTTTTCTTAGAACTCTTCTTTCCCATGTTCTCAGTAACTTCTAACTCGCTCCAGTCAAGACCCAGGTTTCACAGCCGTATGTCACAACCGGTCTAATATAGTTTTGTGAAGCTGTATCTTTGCACTTCTGGGAAGATGTTTGAGTTGGAGGGCTTTAAAGATGGCATACAGACATTTGTTATCAGCAGCGATTCTAGCCTTTATGTCTTCCACTGTATCATTATTCCTCGTAATGATTCCTCCCAGGTACTTAAAGGACCTGCATGCTGGAAAGTTGTGGTCTCCTATTTTCACCTCCTTTTCCATCAAAGCACCATCTCTAGTGGTCATTAGGTACTTAGTTTTCCCTTCATTAATGACCAGGCCCAGTTCTTTTGCTGCTTTTCCCAGCTCCTCCAATGCTCCAGCTAATGCTGCCATTGATCTTGCAGAGATTACTACGTCATCGGCGTAGGCCATATGTTGGGTTAATCAGTTGCAGATGTTCCCTTCTGGCTTGGTTCTTATTTTTCTAATAGCGTGTTCTAATGCTAGGTTAAAAAGAACTGGGGAAAGAGGGTCTCCTTTACGTAGGCCACTTTTCACTTCAAACTCATTGCTGGTGTAAGGGTGAACTTTGACTCTGCATTTCGTGCCTGATTTTAGTTTTTTTGGCATACGCAATTCATTCAGTGCCACCAGCAGTTGTTTCCTATCGATGGTGTCATAGTCTGTTTAAAGTCTATGAACAAATGATGGAGAGTTAGGTTATATTCCTAAGACTTTTCCAGCATTTGCCTGAGAGAGAACAGATGATCGGTTGTGGATCTTCCTGGTCTAAATCCACTTTGATACTCGCCAATCATTCCTTCGGCCCATGTACTCACCCTTCAGCACCAGCCATTCTCTTGGCATTCTTTCATTCATCCATACATCCCATATAATGTGGTACAACTCTTCCCAGAGATCCTCTACACCATGCTTAAGGAGCTTACTGGGAAGGCCATCAATACCGGCAGCTTTATTATTTTTGAGCCCCATGATAATTTCTTTTCTATCCGGCGGTACATCAGCATCTTCTATTTCATCTCTGCCTCTATCTTCAAAAGGATATCTCACTAGAAAAAGAGCTATTTAATTCCTTTTGGTAGTATTGGGCCCATCTTTCCAGAATTTTTTCATCATCTGCTAACAGGTTTCCTTCTTCGTCCAGGAGATAGTTCGTATGAGATTTGAAACCAGACCTAATGCTTTTTATCCCTTTATGGAATTTTTTACTCTATTTCTTCTTGAATGCGTCACAGATTCCATCCTTTTGTTTTCAGCGGCTCTCTTTTTCTTTCTACAAAGGTGCTTTGCTTGCTAGTTTTACATATTCTTCATTTGTCTTTCTGGTCCTTCTCTGTAGCAATTTTTTCCTTGCTTCATCTCTCATATAAACTGCCGTTTTGCAATCCTCGTCGAACCAGTCCTTCCTTTTAGTCTTTACTGTGTCTGTGTTTTAGTCTGCAGCTTTTTTCAGAGTTTCCTTCAGAGAATCCCATCTCTTATCGATGCATGTTTTTTCTTCTGTTGCAGCTCCTCGGATGTGGTTCTGGATTTTCTCTCTTTACGCCTGCCTAGTATGGTCATATTTTAACTTCTCCACATCATATGTCTGTGTTGTCTTTTGGAGCTTTCTTTTCTGGGTTACGGCGAGTTTCTGCTTATATCTGCCAATAACCAGGTAGTGATCGCTACTGCAATCTGCTCCACGGTAACTTCGTACATCAGTAACGTGCAACGAATGCCTTTTATCTACGAGTATATGGTCTATTTGGTTGGCAGTCATTCCATCTGGTGATACCCAGGTTGCCTTATGTATTTCCTTGTGAGGAAATTTATTGCTCGCTATTCTAAGCCCTCTGGCCATAGCATAACCAATCAGTCTTATCCCATTATCATTAGACTCGTCATGCTTACTCTGTCTTCCGATTGTGGGGACGAAGGCTTCTTCTTTACCAATCTTAGCATTCATATCTCCCATAACTATCTAAACATCGTAACGAGGGAGCTTGTCATATGTTGATTCTAACAAGTCATAGAATGCGTCTTTCACTCCTTCGTCTTTTTCTTCGGTCGGGGCATGAACGCTCATTATAGAAATATTGAAGAATCGTCCTTTGAGTCTTACAGAGCATAGTCTTTCGCTGATTGTGTTATAACTGAGGCTGGTATGCCGTAGGTCTTTCCTTATCATAAAGCCCTTCCCTAAAGAGTTCTGCTTATTTCCACTGTTGATAAGGATGTACTTGCTTAATTCCACAATTTTGGTATCACCCCACCTAATGTCTTGAAGTGCTGCTACATCACTTCTGTATTTTTCCAACTGTGCTTGCAGGCATCTGCTTGCTCCGGCCTGGTACAGGCTGCGCACATTCCAGGAGGCAAGATTCAATCCAGCATTTTTATTTTTAATCAGTTTACGATTATCGCTTATGTGGTTCCTTTGGGTTAGCGTAGGTAGGGACCCCTCCCCCCCCGTATCCGATCGGGTCCTTCTGGGGATGTTAAAAAAATGTTAAATGTTCAAAAAAAAAATATTACATTTCGAGTTCAACTTTTTTTTTTTGAAGGCACTATTTTTTCACCATATTTCTTTTTATCCTGAACTATGAGGGATGATAAAATCTTATTGAAAAAATGCTGTAATTGGAGTTAGTCATTTTTCAACTGGAATGCCCATCATACATAGTAATCAAACCAACTTCTTTTTCATAACTACAATTAGAACACTTCAAACTTTTTATCTTCGATTTATATTTAGTCAATTTATCCCTTTTTTTTATGTCTGTTTTTATTCGCTCATTAAGAAATGTTCACCCATATTAGATTAAATTTTCTTAAGTATATATTATATATTCATTAAATGTAATGTGTTGATCAATTAGCCTTCTGATGAGAAAATTAAATTTTTAAGGAATCCAGTTGGTTTTCTAATAGATTGCAGAGATGTAAAATCATTATTTTATTTTGAAAGCAAAGGATAAACTAATTATTATCACTTTCTTTTTATTAATTTAAAAAGAACAGCTGAAAAAATATATAACCTTTACAAACTGAACTGAATGAATGAACAATGAACATTGAGTGAAACGCACCCTAGCGCTTCCTGGTAGCGCTTCCTGGGGCTAAATTTTTCATTCATAAACTCGTCTATCAATCTCAAATAGGCTAATTACATGGTGCGAGAGGCTTAAAATTCCAGTCCTTTTCTCTTCAATTTTGCACCCTTAAGAGAAAAACGGACACCTTCTTCTCCGTTAAGAGGTTAAACGGCTACACGACAACATAACTTACTTAATCGTACGTGGAGTCGTTTTTGAGCCTTAACGGCACGCTCATTGTACACTTTGCTTTATAATATATATTGATTATGTTATAATGTTATAGAATTTAAATTTCCATAAATTCGAACAAGATGCTAGGCGTTATCAGTGTCAGTTCAAGGTTACAAATTTGAGCCTTGAAGTTGGCCACCACTTATATTGAGCAGCTGTGCCGACTGATAATGGTACATCAAGTTTAATATGAAATGTGAATTCTTCGACTTGATCAACCAAATAGGTGGTATTTTCGGCCACATACCAACCCACCGCAGTCTTTCGTATTTGATGACTCTAACCACATCAGGACCATTCATCAGGTCATACAATTCCAGGTTTGTGCGCCTTCGCCATTCATTCCCGACTGGGATTCCTCCATAAATGCAGCGTAGGATACGCCTTTTTAATGTCTGTAACGATAATATCGGCGGTCGTCATCGTCCGATCTTCAGACCCATAAGTAAGGACAGGACATATTTAGTTCCTTGTAGGGAACCAGCTTTGTTGTTCTGGAAAAGAGGTTGCTTCTCAGCTGAGGCCTTAAGCCAAATAAACATCTATTAGCGGCAGTGATACGCCTCCTTATTTCAACAGTGTTATCGTTATCGGAGTTCACCTGTGTTCCCAGGTTGTGAACTCGTTCACCTTCTCAAATCTGAAATTGCCGACCACACTCTTTCCCCAGGATCTGCTCGCTGTCCAGTAACCTTGCTTTTTCTTTCATTCACAATTAACCCTAGGCTTCTTGAACTGTATTTTAGCTCAAGGAACGCTTCCTCTACAGCTCTTTTCGACCTGCCAACTATGTCAAGATTTGTACTGTTCGGTTCATAATTGTAGAGTTAGTCTGTGTATTTGAGCTTCTGACAGCCTTATCCAGGGCTAGATTAAATAAAAGGCATGCTAAAGCATCTCCTTGACTGACACCAACCGTGACCGGAAATTCCTCCGAGTACTCTGCCGGAATCTGCACTTGACTACTATCTCTATCCAATGTAGTCCGGCATAGTCTTATCAGTTTATTGGGCACGTATCATACGCATTTTTAAAATCATCATACAAGAGATGAAATATTATACATTATATTAAAGATAGTCATATAAGCAATTGCAATTGCATATTTTGTTCGCGTGCTTCTTTAAAATAGCGCACCAGATATGATTACGAATTATAGTACGCAGATCCAATTTGTCAAGTTTTATTTTGCATATTTGATGATGGCTGCATATTTTTTGCATATTTTGATAATCTAATAAATTATTAATTTATTAATGTAAAATTTTCGGACTTTTCGACCACCCGGGTCATTTTCACCCTATTTCTGTAAACAATACATTAAGAAATATAAAAGTAATATCCAACGTGGGAGCTAAGATTCCGAAATTCGATCGGGGTTATTCGGCGTAAATGAGTCTTCTTCTTCTTCGAAATAATGAATACTGGGATTCCCGACTTTCCACCTCGGTTTTTAGTAAATAAAAATATAAATCGCATCCCAGGCCATGTTCGAGAAGCTTATAAAAAAAAAAAAAAAAAAAAAAAAAAAACTGGAATATATAAATTAAATTTTAGACGGGGATAATTCAAATTGTTTTCAGCGACTTGGACAACGACCCAATAATTTTAGGCCCTTATATATTTGCTCCAACCACATCAGTTCATGTCGAAAGATCATTTTCGAATCATAAAAATATTTCAAACGATAGAAGGTTAGAATCCACAGAAATAAATTTAGAAATAAAAAAACCTGTACGACTACAACCATATGAAGGGTCCTGAATGCAGTAATGTGTAAGGAAGTACTGTATCTTGGTCAGCGGTCGTGCAAGGAGGTGATCACGGCCAAGATCATGCTCAACCGCCAGGTTTTTCCCCTTAAATTTCAAATAAGAGTACATTTAGGAATGCAGAGCAGAATGCATAAATTTAAAAATGCATTTAAAAATTTAGTATAAGAATACCCAAATTTAGTATAAGAGTACCCAACTTTATATATGCATTTAATAATTAATTTTATTGATTATTTTACTTGTTTTATATATATTTTTAATTTATTGGTGATTTAGTTATCTTTATTCATGTTATTCGTTCATTCTTCTAGTTATCTAATAAGTTTGAATTATTTTTACATTTTAGTTTTAAATGCGTTTAATTTTATTATGGGAAATACTTATACGTTTGATTAAGATTTTAAAAAAATTAAAATCATTTTGGTTTCCTTTCTGAACAGTCTCCTCCACTTCCTTTCCTATGACATATTTTATACACATTAGTATCTTTGAATATTGCAGTTGTTTAATAGCATACTTTTAGTTTTAATGCTGCATATTTTATAGTTTTTTACTGCATATTATATGGCATATTTTGCCATTTTATATGGCATATTAACCGATTTTACTGCATAAAAATCCGGGCTCAGAATATAATTCATATAATATATAGTTCATATTAAACAACTTACTATACTGTGGTAGAGAGAAAGTACTAAATTAATTTATCTACCAAAATGAAGAATACTCCTCTAGTGGATGGGACTGTAGGTAGAGGCTTGAGCAAAGAAGTTGGCAGAGATTAAAGTAGAAAAAGGTGACAATTTGATCTGATTTTGTCCGTATTTATGAAGCTTTTAATCCAATGAATAGATTGTAAATTTTATTATTTAACAAAGGAGTACCGATTCTAGAAATAGAATAAGGTTTGTATGCCTTAAATGTTGTCCAATAAGCAGCTTTAAACAAACACAAGAGAAGAAGTTTTTTCCTATTTCCGGAGTTCTGAACCAAAAATTCATTTAAATATCGATATGAAAAATATTGAGCCCGATGTGGAAGTAAACATGGAGGGAGAGGCTCACAACACACCCAGTCAATGGACTCCTCTTGATTGTTTTAGCCCGCAGTCATTTGTCAAAGTCACTGCTCGGTGATTAATAAAAATTTACTCTTGTCCGTTCCCTGTTTGAACAACATTGTAAGCCCCTGGCGGATGATTTTTCTCTCTTATGATACCTAATCTGTTTTAACCAGTATTTTCAACAGGATTTTTTTAAAGGTTATTAAAAGAGATAAAAAGGTGGTGAGATATCACCTACAAATCTTAAATATAAAAATACGAGGACCATATGTTTGCTACCTCATAAAAATCTCGGGTCACGATGTTTGTTGGGGGTAAAATCAGAAACTATTCGACCGATCTTAATAAAATTTGGCTCATTGTATGTAGTTTTGTCAAAATTAAAAGATAGGAAAAATTTTATCTCTATTATTTATAATAATATTTCTTTTATTGCACAATAATAGCTTTTAATTATTTGTAAATTCTATAACTTTCCAACAGATGGCGGTGCAAGTTGATTTATTGACACAAAACTTCATTTTCTTTCGATATTTAGAGTGGGTAAGCATTCAGTACCCAAACCTATTTTTTCCGAAATAGTCCAGCCTACTGAAAAGTCCAGTTTTAGAACTTTTTCGAGGTTATACTATAAATATGGATCGATATAAATGGTTTACATCGTATAAATTTATATCGATTTATTTTCACTTATTTATTTTACCCCAAGAAAGATTTACTGTTTGAGAAGTGCATTGCGCCCAATGTTATCAGGCACTCAATATAATTTTGTTTGTAACTAAGAAAGCCAATCATAATAAAAATTTAGTCTGGTGTTAAGAAATAAATCATCCTTTTTTTTTATTTTAAATTTAAACTATAAGGGTGGATCAATAAAAAACTATTTGAAAATTCTAGCAAACCGATTTTTCCTAGATTCATCGAAAACAGAAGATGCACGTTTTTGACAAAAAACAGTCTACAAATTTTAAAATGGTTAAGGACGCTTAGATTAGAGACTAAAGCTTGGTCAGTAGGCTAATATATCTGTGACAAGTTTTGGATATTCAAGGCAAGGTTATTGTTCAGGCAAGTTAGGTTTTAATAATAAAAACCTTTCGCTTCCCAGATGAAATAAATAACTGTAATACACGGATAAATAACTAAATTCAGCAATTTAATTTTAATTTTAGAAGGTAAAGTCCAATGTATAGAGAATGTCATTTAAAGTTTGAAGATTAAACACAATTTAATGTTCATACATTATTTTATTTATTTTTTTTTATTAATGCACAAATATTATTATGTCATTTTGTGTGATTTGCAATCTGCAAATTAGCAATAAGCAAATTTGTTGAATTCCTATTGGATGAATTGCTAACATACCATATACTAAGTTAGCATATCTCTCGGCCACCGCCTCAAAAGTCGTCGGGGTGGAATGTAAGGGTTTATGTTTGATGTTAGTGTCTGTGCTAAGGGGTTCATGTTAAATGTTAGTCTTTGGTGGAAGTTTTTGTAGTATTGTGTGGCTGTATCGATGACTGTTGGGATATTCAGGTCCTTGTGTAGTAAGTCATTTGTCACATAGTATGGTGCGTCTGCTATTTTCCTCAATACCTTGGACTGGAATGACTGAATTCTTTGGATGTTTGAGGGTTTTGCAGAACCCCATAGTTCTATCTCGTATGTCCATACTGGTCGTATTAGTACTTTGTAAATAGTAAGTTTGTTTGTTATTGATAATTTCGATCGTCTGTCGAGTAACCTAGATAACATTCCAAATCGTTTGTTAAGTTGTTTCCTTTTCAGTCCGATGTGGGTTCTCCATGTCAGTCTCTTATCTAGGTGGAGCCCCAAATATCTTACAGCTTGGGATTCAGGGATCGGTGTATCATTGAAGTATACTTGTGGGCATGAGCCATGGTTGAGGGTGAAGGTAATAAATTCACTTTTCATCCCATTCATTTTTACCTTCCACCTGGTAGCCCAACTAAATATATCGTCTAAGTGGTTTTGAAGGATGGAAGATGCTATATCGGGGTTTCTGTGTGATGTTAGTAGTGCGGTATCGTCAGCGAATGTAGCCAGTAGGGTGTGTTCGTTTTCGGTTAAGTCCGCTGTGAAAATATTGAAGAGCAGTGGTCCAAGTACACTACCTTGTGGAACTCCAGCTTTAACATCTTTTATACTAGATATTTCGTTGTCTATTTTAACAGTAAAGTGTCTGTCTGTCAGGTAAGAGAGTAGTATTAAATAGTAAGTCGGAGGAAGCAAAATTTTGAGCTTGGAAAGCAATCCTTCATGCCAAACCTTATCAAAAGCCTGACTGATATCAAGAAAAACACCAGGACAGTAATTTTTTGATTCTAATGCATTTGAAATGTAATCCACCAATCGGTGACATTGTTGTATAGTAGAATGATTTTTCCTAAAACCGAATTGATGATTTGGAATAGCTTTCAAAGTTTCAAGAGAATTAAGACGATATAGAAGAATTTTTTCAAACAATTTGGAAAATTTGTTTGTTTGTTTATTTGTTCTTTATAAGAATCCATACCGTTTGTCCTAAATTCTCCAAATTTCGCTCAGTGGTTCTTTGATACCAGGTGCGAACACCTGTCCATATTAAAATTGCGTAACTTCAGCCGATCTTCAGCTGATATTCTTTATTCTCCAAATTTCGCTAAGCGTTTCTTTCAGACCCGGTGCGAAAACCTGTTCATATTAAAATTGCATAACTTCAGCCGATCTTCAGCTGATATTCTTTATTGTTTTAAAAATCATAATGATCTCACTTTACAATGTTTTTTTTTTTTTTACGAAATCGACCGTTTCTTTAGAAAAATAAAATTCCACGTGATAAACCGGGATATGAATGAATGAATGAATGAATGATCTTTATTGCTTATAAAGATTACATCTTATAGCAATGAGTTGGAGTAACATTAAAGAAGTTATTTTTACAAAAACAAAAAAAAAAAAAAATAATTTCCTTCTTAATTTATAAAACATAAAACATTACTATACAAACATTATAAACATATATATATATATATATATATATATATATATATATACATACACATATACATATGTACATATATATACAATATACACATATATACACACCTATCTATATGGATATAGATCAAAATTACAATAATACATTTATTAATTTCAGGCTTGTAATAACAAAAAAGTAAATATTATTTATTTTTTCCAAGTCCAAGTTACACAATAACAGATCCATAGCTTCAATCGACAGTCCAGATAGATATTTCTTTATAAATTTATTTCTAATTAAATCTAATACAGGACAGCTTATTAGGAAGTGACATAAATCATTACTAGCCATTGCAGAGCACAAACTACATTCGTTATCAATATTGAATTTATAAATTTTCCGGTTAAGGTATATCCTGCTATACTTTTTTCCCGATAACCGCAATTGTGCCATCAACCTTAGTTTGTTTATTTGTAGCTTTGCACTTAAATAGTCTTCGCCTATGCCTAAAGAACTAATATTTTTATAAAATAAACTAAATCTAGATTCAATAACTGTCTGGACATCCTTTGATATTAAATTGTTTTTAAATGAAAACAGTAAATTATTGTAATTTTCCCTTGCTAACTTAGCATTTTGGCTGATCCAGATATTTTGTGCTCCTATACAAAATAGATAATCTCTTATTTCTTGTGCCCAATTAAACGGTAGCGAAAATTTATCGAGCAATTCTATTAATCGTAGATAACAAATTTTACAGAGTTCATCATTAGGCATTTCTAAAAGTTTAATCCACCAGTTTAACATCCTAACGAAAACATTGTATTGTATGTGAACCCGATTTGTTTCTAAACGTACGTAACAACTAGGGGTGTTAATAGGCAGATGTAATAATTTTTTAAAAAACATTAACTGCCCTCTTTCGATTATATGAGGGTGACTTGAGCCCCAAATTTCGGCCAGATAAAGTAACACACTTTGGGCAATTGAATCATATATTTTAGTTTTAGTATCCCAATTGTCCGATTTTGATTTTCTTAAAATATTTAAAACGGCGGAGTTTGCAGCTATACTTTTCGCTAACATTGCCTCGTTGGTTCTTCTAAAATTTAATGAAGACGATAATATTATTCCTAAATAAACAGTACTGTTACAAATTTTTATAATGCTATTATCGTATAAGAAATCTTTGACGCCGCTTAGCCTATTCCCCTTATGGAAAGGTATGATAACCGTTTTATCTGTATTTAAAATCAAGTGATTTTCCTGACAGTAGTTATATAATATCTTTAACTTGTATTGGGTATCTTGCCAAGATGTTGCTAAGATAACTAAATCGTCTGCGTACAGCAAACATAATAAATCTTTATCACGCTGTATGGGAATTCCTTGAACATTTCTTTCTCGGAAATAGTTATCTATATCGGCTATGAACAACGAAAACAAAAGGGGGCTTAAAATTTCACCCTGCAATACTCCTTCTGAGACAGGGATATCATTAGAAACTATTGATCCATCTGATATAACTAGTTTAGCAGAACTGTATAGATTTTTGATCAGTCTTAATACTTTGCCACCTATTCCTAGAAGATACAATTTATGCCATAATTTCATATGATTTATGGAATCGAAGGCTCTTTTAAAATCAACAAATATGCCGAAAATTTTCCTTTTTTTAAGCCTTAACGCGATATTTATGGTGGACGTTAATATAAATACACTATCTCTGCAGCCTTTTCCCTTTCTGAAACCTATCTGTTCTTCCGGTATTAACTTATTTTCCTCTACCCACCTAATTAATCTGTTATAAATTACGGACGTGAAGATTTTCGTAATATGATTGAATAAAGCTATTCCTCTGTAATTATTAGGATTACTTTTATCTCCTTTTTTATGCAATAATTTCATTTTAATTCTGGACCAAGAATTAGGTATATTTTCCTCTTTCCAAATCATATTGAAAATGTGTCTTAACCATTCTAAACATTCATTGTTAACATTTTTGTAACATTCATTGGGAATGAGATCCAAGCCCGGAGCTTTATTGTTTTTGAGGTTATTCAGAACGATTTTCAGTTCTTCTAGGGAAATCTCCGAATCTAGTTCAGGTATATAGTAATGATAAAAGTTAAAATCGAAGTTAATTTTAGGTGGAAGGATACAGCGGTAAAAATTTTCCCATTCAGCAATTGTAACTACATTACTATACGTTGTGCTTGTTTGAAATTTCTTTACGGCACTCCAAAATTCAGATGACGATTTTGTGTTTACTAGGACTTATTTAATGTGTTTAATAGGACGTGTTTAAGACGATATAGAAGAATTTTTTCAAACAATTTGGAAAATTTGTTTGTTTGTTTATTTGTTCTTTATAAGAATCCATACCGTTTGTCCTAAATTCTCCAAATTTCGCTCAGTGGTTCTTTGATACTAGGTGCGAACACCTGTCCATATTAAAATTGCGTAACTTCAGCCGATCTTCAGCTGATATTCTTTATTCTCCAAATTTCGCTAAGCGTTTCTTTCAGACCCGGTGCGAAAACCTGTTCATATTAAAATTGCATAACTTCAGCCGATCTTCAGCTGATATTCTTTATTGTTTTAAAAATCATAATGATCTCACTTTACAATGTTTTTTTTTTTACGAAATCGACCGTTTCTTTAGAAAAATGAAATTCCACGTGATAAACCGGGATATACAGCTATAATCTATGTGTATAATTTTGTTTGTTATTTATAGAAATCCATTTCGTTTGTCCTAAATTCTCCAAATTTCGCTCAGTGGTTCTTTTAGAACAGATGCGAACACCTGTCCATATTAAAATTGCATAACTTCAGCCGATCTCTGGGTATATTCTTTATTGTTATAATAATCGTTTTGATCTCGCTTTACATTGGTTTTTACAAAATCGACCGTTTGAGTCGATAAAAGTCTCAGTTTATAGATTTTATAGATTTAAAAATTGAAATTCTCCGGGTGAAACCGGGATATACAGCTAGTTTAAAATAAATTTGAAAATAATGAATTAAACAAAAAATAAACTAAAATGATTTAAAATAACATATGGGTTCCCTGAACAGTTATACAACTAAAATGGGTTTTTCTCTGAAAATTCAAGTGAATTACTACTATTCAATTAAAATAACTGATCCTGCACACAACTAAATTTAGGTAGCATGAACGAATTCATTAAAGGCAATGAACGAAAGAGATCTAGCTTACAAGTTGAAATCATATAGTCCCGTTCCCTCTTCGCAGGTATCAGACACAAATGCTAGTTCCGGGCGAATGGTTCGGCATATTTTTAGCTAAAACCGAAACCGCGGAAGAAACCAGATTTCTTGGCCGGAACCGAAACTTCGATCGGTCACTAATAAAAATTTAGTTTAGATATTTAAACTCATCTCCAAGTATATTACTGGTTCTCATGAACCTCAAGTACATTATTAGCCATTCCTCGACATATTTTGTTCACACTGATGTTTATTCAGGCAATCCAACACCATTAATACATATTAACTTTTGAATTAATTATTCAGCTGGGTTGGATTAGTTTCACGGGAAGTTAACTATTCAAATAAAAAACATGATGATCTCATGATAATGACGCCTTGTTTGGCCAACAATTTGGGTGGGCCATCAAACATTTCCGGATTCCACCCAGCGGATATGCTGAGAGAAATCCGCTAATTAAAATACAAAGCACGATATAAGACAGCAGTTCGGATTGGATGTGAACTGGTACTGAGGAACAATGGATATAGCCAATCAATAAAGATGCAGATGCTATGAGATATGAAGGGCCGTTGTCGAAGGGTCTTTGATCCTCCGAAGAGGGCCGTGTTGACGGGTCTAACAATGGCGGGACAGACCGCAAGGGGCCATCAATGAGTAGCCGCTTGATTGTTTTAGACCCGACCATTTGTCACTGTCACCACATCCTGATTAATCGATTCTAGCTCCTCTTATAATTTGTACTCCCAGTGTGTCACTACCGTACTCTGCCAATTCTTAACAAGAAACTCCTTCTCATCCGTAAGGTAGAAAATAAAGTTGAGTTCAGCATCAGCATAGCTATTGATCAATTCCTCCTCGAGGATGTTAAAACACCATAAATAAAAACATTAACGATATAACTACAGATTTTTCAGCAATAAAACTAATTATGGCCGAAAAAAATTATTTTATAGCAGTAGTCTGTAATGTTTTAATTATCGAAAATCTAAAGTAGCTGAAGAAAACATTGTGAAAAAAAGGGATGTTGGTTGGCGGAAGTTTAAGCTATTTAAAAAATGTATTAGGTTGAATGGATGCCAAGGTTTAATTTACAGACTTTTGTTCGGACTCACGGGTCATGTACATATTGGTCTCGTTGCCATCGAACCCTTGAGGTTACGATTATTATTATGCCATTACATTATTATTGTGAATATACTCGTAAGTTTTGGCGAGTGTTATTTTTCTTACCAGTTAAAAAAAAAAAAAAAAAAAAAAAAAAAAAAAAAAAAAAAAAAAAAAATGTAAGCAGGCCGATTGATTGAAGGAATGTACGGATGATACTTCATATTTCATTTAGGGTAACTCAACCTATAGTTGACAGGTTAAGAAAAAAATATTAGATTATTGACACTGTTTACTAAAATATTGATGTTAGGTTAATCTTTTTTATGAATTTAGTTAGGCCAATCCCTCTAGAAAACTGGAAATACAATATCCTATGGTCTACATTTACGGTTTTTTATAAAAAATGATTTCTTAGAACCTTCTAAAATGTGCCAATAGTTGACACATCAAAATGGAAAGGTTTGGAATGTTGACATTTATTGTGCCAATAATTGACAATTACATACATTATTTTTTGATTTCCCTAGAAGAATATTAGGTAATAAGGACTGCAATAAAAGTTAGTCATTTTTTTTAATAAGATATTCAAAATTAAACGAAACATATAAAATTTCCACAGTCTAATTAGTTTATTTAGTTTACACTTAATAGATAAAAAAAAATATTAAATTGAAAATGAGATCATCCAATTAAGAATAAAACAGTATAACACTATAACAAAAATCATAGTATGGTTTCTTCTACTTCAAGTGCTACAGCATTTTCAGGTATCTCCTGATTAACTGATTTTTTCTTAGGTTCTTTTTCCGTTCTTTCAACTCCAGGTACTCATTACTAACTTCCTCGAAAATAACGTAAAAATTAGGCAAAATTTTTTAAATAAAGTATCCCCTCTGTGTGGCCAATTTTGATAACAATTTTACTGCCGCATCACGGGCATATACACACACTAAATACCCATTTTCAGGTTCGCACAGTTTATAGTTTTTGAGCTAGTCTCTTCACACACTCATAGACACAGTCGAATTTTTTTACGACCGCACTACTTTCCCTTACTATTTATTTCATATATATGTAAGTGAAAGTAAAAAGTAAAAAAATCATGTCTGGCCTCTTCTTTCTAGTGCTTTGGAATGGGTCACCTTTACAGGGTATTAATTAACCGGAACAAAAAAAATATAGAGTAATGATATATCATATTATATTTTAATGGAAAAACAGAAATTAAGAAAAAAAATACAGATCCATTAAATCATCTACTCCTTTGATCAAAAAAGTAATATTATCCTCTATATCCCTTGGCCAGTAGCCCACTATACACTCCTTAATCCCTTCTAACTATTTCTATCAACTAACAACTGTTTACATTTTATCTATTTACATTACATTTACAACAACTATTTACAACATATATAATTTTTATAAGTGAAACCATTCAACTATTTAACTTTACGATATATCTTATTCCCTAATAAAATGAAATATTTAAAATTCCCGACTCTTACAACTGTTACTTAATTTAAAAAATGAGCAAAACAAGATTATGTGAAATAAAGCTGAGGCTATGCATGGTAGTCAACTATTAACACACACGATGTCAACTTTACAAACAGAATATTCCACTAGTTGACTCGTTTGAACGGATAGTTGACACCCCTGTCGAACATTGGTTAGGATGGAGCTAGATCAGTAATTCCACTACCGATATTAAACCCAGATATATTTCAAATCAAGCAAATTATTTTAAACTATCAGTTTCATCACAGTAAAAAACACCAATAGTTGACATCGATGTCAACTATAGTTAAATTAAGGGTTGATTTTTGTTTTAATAGTTGACACCCACATTTAAGCCCTAAAACATTTTATAAATAAATTGAAAAGGATATCAAATGATTCCCATGATCTTAATGAATAGCATGAAAGTAGTTAAACAATAATTTAACACAAATAAACGAACTAAAAAGCTTATTGAATGTGACTTATCACACTAATGAAACAGGGAAGCAGAAACCACTTGTTGAGGCAACTAGGAAATTCTCCATTATAACCTCTCACAAATCAGTTTCAGTTTTCATCACACTAATGCAGATGGTAGCACAGCTAACTAGTATAACTCGGGAAATTACCGCCATATTTTTAACCAAAACAATCTATCATGAATCTTATTATTCACACTTTTTGTACGAAATGTCAATATTGGAGCACTGTCAACTATTGGTACAGTTACCCTAGTCCTGCCACACTAAAACATCTAATTTGCTGCACGTTTCATTTATTCAAGTACTCCATTTTTTTTTCTTTTCTTTTTTTCTCTTATACATTAACTTACTCTGATTATTATAACTATCATGTCACTTTTCTAGCTTAGTCATTCAGTGAAATAGGTGGAAAAGTGAAAAAAGGTAAAAGGCTGACGTTTTAGATTCGAAAAATAGCTATAGATGTTTTAAAAGAAAGTAAATGAAACTTTTATATTTGAATATAAATCATGCAGATCCCTCGATGACGATAAAAATTTCACTTCCTAAAAAATGTAGAAATGAGATGACTTCTAGAGCTGGGTGAGACACCGTAAAAGTGGTGAAGACGCTCGAACTCGACGCGTATTCCAGCATGTCATCCCACTCACGAATCGTTCGATTTACACTTCTTCGACTTCTTTACACACACTTCGACGATTGCATTTATTGTTGTAGGATTTTGCATCATAATTGACCTGGTTATTTCGAAAAGGGGTCAACCCAATTTTTTTAATTTTCCAGAAGGGACGAAATACTATTTAATGTTCATTAATGAGTTGTTTAGTAAGTATAATCTTTTTATTAATTTATCTTGTGGAGTTGACCTGTTTCACAAAATAAATGCAGGGTTTCAATAAGATTTGAGATCTGCAGTGTCCGCCCAAATTAAAGGGTGGCAACAACCCTTTGTGGGTCTGCAAATTAATTTTGCTGCAAGTACTCAAGTGATGCGTCGGTATTAGTAGTTTCCCTCTGTCTGAATCACTGAAGATAAAATCAACGGTGCAAAACTTCGCTGATTATAGGTGAAAAATAAAAATAAGACTTACAAAATTATTATGAGATAGAGAGGTTGGTTTTTCATGTTAAACAAGGTTCATGCATGTATTTTAGTATAGTTTCAAGAATGTATAACTAAATATGATAAAATAATAAAATAATAAAAAAAAAAAATTAAAAGTTAACTAACAAATATAATATTTAAAGGATAGATTTGTATTTATAAAAACACTTCAAATTTTTATTTGAATTATAATGACAATCCATCTAAAAAGCCTGAAAGAGTAAGACAACGAAATAACCAACGATGTTCCAATGAATGGTAATTTTCGCCATGAATATATGAATGTGAATTCGACACAAAGAGAACATGCATCATTCACAAATGATTTTGCGGTAAAAGTGGATATGACACCTTTTTGAAATGACCGATTCAATTGTAAGTAAATCTTTCGGATTCGTGTTTAAGACTGACATTTCAATTGATTAGCTTAACAGCAGTTGTTAAAAGAAGATATTTTTCTTTTATAAGACTACGTTTAACGGACTAGGCAATAATGTCTGGAAGATATCCTCATGGGTACGAGACGGACCACCTCTCCAGTACTCTCGTTGGTTCCTATCACCCTATCCACCCACAAGACCACCGTGAGGGCCAATATTTCGTGACCCTCTCCCTATCCAGGGGGTACTGTTATCAGACTTCCTTATTAATCCCGCCCTAAGTCAGTCTTGGGTAATATAGAGCAGACCCGTTGTCCGCCTCTATCTTCGATCGTGATGGCCCGGCATCGCCCTTGGCCTCCTCCAGATCTTTACGATTATCCTAAATCAACGTTTGTTCACTGCCTCCTCCCCCTTCGGTTTCGGATCCCCCTAGGTTGCGTGACGTAATTAAATTCTCCCAACGAACCGCTCCAGAAAATTGATGGGATTTATGGCAAGGGCCTGTGATGCTCTCTGTAATCCCGAACGTGTCTGAAACCTCGAACGGATCGGAATTTATGACATGGCATGGAACCATGTCTTTTCTAACTAGGTAGAAAAAAGTTATGGACCTTGTTGGCTTGGTATATATTTATTTGTACAGTTCTTTGATTGCAACTCTACATAATTATACACGCTTTTGACTTCATAAAGAAAATAAAGTTTTAAATTCTTACTGCATAGATAGCATAAGAACACTGAGCTATATTTTAAATAGTATTCATGCATCATGAATAATTAAATGTAATTTATTTATATTGTTATGGTTATGTAAATGCTTAAAGGCGTATAACCTCGAGTCCTTGACCCGTGTTAAATCTCTAAAATAAGTTGTTTTTTTTCTTAAAAAAATCGACAAAACAATATAAGGCCGTTTAACCGGCCTAACCATGAGCAATGGAATCGAGTTTATCGAAATCATTATGATCCGCAAATATGTGTTTTAGATAGAAACGAAACGAATCTTCATATAAGCGAATTTGAATTCATTAGAATAGCAAAAAACGAGCTTACATCAATATCACATAGAGATTTTTACGTAATTCATACATTAAAAGAAAATCAAATAACAATTTAAAAACATAGTTCGACTGAAGCACGGTCACGTAAATGCTTTATTGCTTGTCCGACAGCATAACAGCAAAGTAAAGGCGAATGTTTAGAAAAATTAAAATATAATTATCTATTTGAGCTTTTAATACAATAAAAAGGTCTGCATATCTGGATAAACGAGGGTTGGATAAATGACGTTATAATAATATAATATTATTATATTATACTCTAATATACATAATAACTATTATATTTATATAATAATGATTATAATATTTATATATAATGACTATTATATTTAATTGTCAAAAGAACTAATATATGATTGAAAAACTACGCACGTAGTCATGATATTTTTAGGATCCTTTCAAGCTCTTAATGCTGACTCTTCCTAACCTCTGTCTGACTAAGATATAGGAAACCTCCTACTTCAAAAAATAAATAAGATCTTATTAGAATGCGGTAATATAAAAAAAAATCAAACAGAGACAAATTGTAATCACTAGCATCTTACGCTTATGTTTAATGTAATGTGAGTGCAAAGCCAATAGGAAAAAGAGTGGGGGGGGGGGGGAATCAATCCTGCCCCTATGACAAATGCCAATTAAATCGTAGAGTTAATTGGAGGGTAATTATTTATAATCAACAAGGTATGACCTTGCCAGGACATTTTTACACATCGATTCATCTGAGATAATTCTTTGCGGAATGCATTTCGTTCTATTTTAAATATCATAGCCAACTTCACAAATGTTAGTTGTGCTGGCCTCATATATTTTGTGAAACAATATTTAAGATTTGATCAGAACTCTTTATCGGGGTCACCTGTGGTGTAGTGGTTAGCAACCTACAATACTAAAGGTCGCGGGTTCGAGCCCCGTGGTGGCCTTAGGATTTTTTAATGAGAGTAAATAATACTTAGCTATGCCGTTCCTCAGATAGAACGTAAAATGGGCGTCCCGAGCCTGTACGATGTCAGGTACTCGTTAAAGGTCCCTATCCTAATTATACCTGGACAAGCAGAATTTAGGACTCCCACTGTAGCATCGTCCGATTAGTCCTAGTGGCATAAAGTGACGTTAAACGAACAAACGAGAACTCTTTACTCGCAGCCATCGTAATTGGCATTGGCACAAATTTTTACAAATAAGACATAATAAAAAAATGATCATCCTCTTTCTTAAAACATTTCTGGATACTATTGGAATTAATCTAACAGTCGTTTAGTGAAATTAAACAAAAATCGTATTAGCTGTTCCACAAAGACAGAATCAACACCGTATATAAAGTCAAAATAACTGGTCAAACCACCCTTCAAGACAATATTTGACATTCATGGTTACATCTCCGTCAGATGTGTATATTTTTGATGAACATAAGGATTTGAACGTTTGGAGAACTCAGGGGCCACTCAACCCTCTCTCCCCCCTCCCCCCCCCCCGGAATTGGTAATATAAAGAAAAACTTAAGGCCCATGATCTGAAAAATGGCTTGGATAATTACGGAGCAGTCATATTCGAACCCCCGGCCCTAGTCACTACTTGGCCTCCCCGAACTTTTTTCTCTATACGCCTCTGCGAGAACTTGGTGTTTGTATTTTTTTCATTTAGCGTCTTTTGGTTTTGATTTCCAGAGCTTTGGAAGTTTCAAATTTAATCCAGATGATGATCATTGCTGGATTTATCAAAATACTAAGTTTAATTTAATTTGTTGACTGGTTTGCTGTACTTTGACAAGGTCATACATTAACTTCGAATATTTTATCTGTAAACCCGAAGTGCTCTTCCAAGCAGTTTACAATATCAGTTGGAATGTTGGGGAAACTGTTGATGTAACTTGTGTGCATAAATAAGGAGGAATGGTAGGATGGAAGTAAGAATCCGCAGCCGGAATTCCTTGCATAGATGAGAGCCGCCTGCCCCACTCCAGCTGACCCCTTTCCTCTTCAGCCCATGGCAGTTCTTCAGTCCTCTTGTCTCAGCTATCTTCGTCTCCACGGCTATTCTTCGGGTCCAACTTTTAATTAATTTTTAAATAAATAAAAGCTGACTAAAAGGTTTCTTTTTTTCGAGGTGGTATATCTTTATTACAATTCTTGTGAGCTCCCATCAACCCTTTTTACTTACTTCAGTTATTCCACTGTATGAATATTTTTACTCTGATATTTTCATGGATATAATTAGCTCTCTAGCAATAATACTAATAAAGCAAATTCATTTCATTTTTTTCATCGGACAACGATGAAGTTTTCCGTACATAATGAGTTATCATTTAAGAAAAAACATGGTTTAAAATCGATAATTAATTTACCGAAAATCATATAATAATTTTTAATTATGTTTCAATTTAATAATCAAGTTCGATTTATACTTACAAAAATATATACATATCTGATATTTACAGAATTGATAATAAATAATGTTCACTCAATAGTGAACATACCGGTTTTTTTTTCTTAATCATCACCTGATACGGTAGGTGATACGGTATTAAGAAATAAAAAATTGGTATCACGTTTCTGAAAATACATTTTAATGTTATGTTTCGGCATTTCATTCATATTCATTATTTTTTATTTTTAGTTCAAGCTCAATGAAAATCAAAACTTCCAATAACTTCCTTTAAAATTATTAAAAATGTGAATTATTTTGTATTTTATTCCGTATTAGTTATTTTTTTTAACATATTTTAGCCTTGTGTATTAAGCATTTTATTAAAACTTTTCACTGAAGTGTTTTCAGTTGTTTCGCATGTTTTTCGAAAATGGCTCGCTCTGTTTGGTTTAAAGTTTAAGAAGGGCTACTTATATATTTGGCGGTTGCCATTACCCTGACACAGATAGCTTCTTTTTCATACTTCGTTACTGAATTCCTTATAAAAAAGAAATGATAGATAACCGGAACTTTGAAGCGTAAACTTGTGATTTCAACTATATTTCATTAATAAAACAAAAGAATATCTTCTTCCGAAAAGATCAATTCCAAAATATTTTAGTCATTGCAATTATTTCTATAAATTTATAAAAATATAAATAAAACAAAAATACGTATAGTCAAAATAACTATTATTTTCCACAAATAATGTTAATTAAAGAAAAAAAGGGTTAAAAATAAAACTCATTCCTTGAGGTAAGCAATAAGAAAGTGATCTGGTAGGTTGCAGTTAGACCATCTAATTAATGAGCCTTTCTTTGGATAGAATGACTGATTTCAATTTCAACATCTTTCAGGAAAACACTTATAAGTAACAAGTATTAATTAACTACTTATTTTAATATTTCTGCCATAATGTTTGAAAATCAAAAGGTACTAATTTTTCAAAGATCTTAAAAGTGCTTTCAAGAAAATGTTGATATTAGAGTTGGTCATTGTTTCTACTGAAGCAGTCATATGTAAACACCGAGAAAACTTAGGGAGAGGTGATATATTAAATAGGTGGGTATCAATTAAAAATATAACTTCCTTATAAATATAAGAATTTTCCTTGGATTTAAAAACGGATTGGGGTAGCATGTAGGAAATATAAGTTGTAACAGTATAAAATATCAAATAAAAAAAAATTAATAATAAGTACAACAAAAACATCCTAATAATGTTAATTTAATATCTGACAATTAAATTAATTGTCAGAATATTCATAACATTTAAACACCTATTTCTTGCTTGATAAATGATAAGTGATCTTGATCAGATAATTAATGAATTAGTGGAGTTAGCTCGGGTTCTGTACTTTGTAGGAAAGTTCGGTTTCTATGGCAGAAGACGATTTGGCAGAAAACCCGCACAAATGACTATTAGTATTTATTCTTAATTATTATTTGATTAAGAGTAACAACTTTTTAGAGACTGATAGTTCTTCAGGAGACTCTCCCGACCAAGGGGGGTTCCACGAATTTAACATCTGTTGGCTGCATCAGAATTGACGAATTTTAATAAAAAGGTAACTTTTTACAAGAAGATTCGAACCTGGTAACATGAGCATAGAAGTGTACGGAACTGCTAAAACGTTTTATAACATTAGTCCTCAAAATCGATCCTACCAATTGTTCAGAATATCGATGAATATCGAATTGAATATCGATAACGACATATTTGGAGGAATATCGATAGTTACTTGAAAGATTGATAAGGAAGAGGACGGAGTGTAAAGGTAAAGATAAAAGGGACGGCCTGGAGGAATTCGGTTGATGGGCCTGGACAACAACCTGTTCCCGGCCAGATCATCGCCGAGAATATATTTACCTAGCGCAGCTCCGGTTAATTACTTCTCTCTGAGTCAAAGAGGGTGGGGCCTGCATCCCCCGCCTCCGGCCCTCCCATCTCGCAGGATTAAAATAATTTAGAAAAATCTCAGCGTTTCCCCGGCTATCTTATTTTTATTATTCATTCCTTCATCCTATATGATAAAACTATAAACTAACTAACTCTGTTGGCCTGTAGGACCTTGGCCCCCTCGACAATCTTCCTCCATTCGGCTCGATCCTCTGCCGCGCTCCTCCATTCCACCACTCACATCAGTCGAAGATCTGCCTCCACATCTTCCTGCCATCGCAGTCTAGGTCTGCCTCTTTCTCTTTTACCATCCGGGCGTCCTTCCATTATTTGCTTCGGGGTTCTTCCTTGACCCCGTTGTAAGTGCCCCAACCATTTTATTCTACCTTTTTTGATACAGGAAACTAGGTGTGGATCCTTGTATAGGTCCCTAAGTTCCCTATTTGTCTTTATTCGAAACTTATTTGCATCTATCCTGGTTGGGCCATATATTTTTCTTTGGATCTTTCTCTCCCATGCGTTTAGAAGTCTCTCCCGCTGATAAAACTATCCTATATGATATATATAAAAGAAAACTAAAAAAAAGAAAGACGAAATGAAACTGTAATGTGAAATATTAAGACATGACATAACTTCAACGTGCAAAAAGAATAAAATTCCTCACCGTTTGAATGTGTATTTTATAAAATGTTTTAAAATTTAATAAAACATATTTTAAACTTTAACATTTTGAAATGCTATACGAATTTATAAATCTGAATTTTAGGCATTTTCAGGGTTTTAATCTCTTTTAAGGGATAACGTTTCTACGGGTCTATTCCCTTAAGGACTGGGATGACCTTAATACAGGGCTTTATTCAATAATCCTACAGTTAATAAAAGAAAACCCTTAAAATTTTCTAAATATTAATAAAACATATTTTAAACTTTAAGATTTTGAAATGCAATACAAATTTATAAATCTGAATTTTAGGCATTTTCAGGGTTTTAATCTCTTTTAAGGGATAACGTTTCTACGGGTCAATTCCCTTAAGGACTGGGATGGCCTTAATACAAGGCTTTATTCAATAATCCTACAGTAAAAGAAAACCCTTAAAATTTTCTAAATATTTATCATTGTTTTAGAAGGCCCAGTTAAAAAAATTCTTTTATTTCTACTCTCTTTGGAATTTTTAAAAAAACTCTTTACGTTGTAAATGTTTTTCCATATTTTGCAATTGGATTATTTCTCGGAAATCAATTAATGCAATTTTTTTTTTTTTTTCTCAAGCCCCTTTCGATTTTGTATTCTCGAGTTGAACTACACATTAAGGTGTCACTGCATTTTACACATTTTTTTTTTTTAATTTCAGTTTCTGTATAATTGTCGTTTATGGGGCTCACCTTTGATGTGTGTAGATCAAGTAAAAATTAAAATTTATAAATTAATCTTCAGTTGAATAATTTATTCTATTTATAATGAGGATACAATTTTTCATATTCATTCATTACTCAATGATATTAAAGAAATAAATTTAAATTAGAATGAATTATTATTATTTATTTTTTCGTTTTACTGTTCGACAGTAACGGTTTTTTTTTTTTTATCATTCCAGGCTAAAAATCTAGTTAAATTTATTCAAATTAGATTTTTAAAAACCCTAATTTTAATACCCAGTATTTTCTAACATGTTAGCCCAATCGACCAACTCGCCTCCCATCATACTACGGACTGATTTTTATATAGTTTAAAATAGTGAGAACTGGAGGATAGAAATTATTATCAGGATATTAGAACTGGACTAGTGAGTACAGTATTATTAAAATCATGAAGCGGGGAGAAGATTATCATTTTAACGATTTCGACCCCAAATACCTTTCTTTTGGTAAACATGACCCCAACGAGCTATAAATTTCTCCTATACAACGCAGCAATTTATTTCCTGTCAAATCAATAAAAACCCGGACTATGGAGGACAGGCTGGCGGATGATGGTTTAGGAATGGACCCAATGCCCGTTTGTTACTTTCACCAGATTCCTCGACTGAATGGCTCTTATCTTGCAGTGATAGTGGAAGGGTTCTACTAAATGGAGTTCTTTAACCGCTCCTCTCAAACTGCCCAAGGATTAATGGCATTCTTCAATATGGACGCTCTCCTACTTTTATGACCGTTTTATTGCCACTTAACGCGATTTCGGCAGGTTTTACAAGATAGGATACATTTTACAGGTGTATCTTAAATTGCAATCAAAAGCCAAAGATTGGTTCTCAAGGAGTTCCTTTTTGGTTTTTGTGGAACTGATCACATCGAAACTCAAGATTCTCAAAACATTTTATTTTATTTGAGTTTCATGTATTCATTTTTCGTAATTGTATAGGTTTTTTTTATCCACCGAATCTAGTGCGAAAAATTGTATAAATTACTTGATCGATTTAAAATAAAAACAATCAACACGAAAACCAATAAAAAAATGTTATAAACGTTTCTGCTTGATCCTAATTTATTGTACTTAAAAAAAAAAAGTTATTAAAACTTCAAGAAAAATCGAAAGATCAAAGCAAATAAATTGAGGAATCCATTGTTAATATTCGTAATAATGTCAGGGTTTTGAATCATCTAGAAGAACACCAAGTTCCCAATTACAAAAATCGTATACTTAACCTATTTTTTTTTTTTAATAGGATGGAATTAAGAAAGATTGAATCAATTAAGAAATCAAAAAATATCAAATCAGGAATTAAGTAAAATATTTGAAAGGTTGTGAAAATCTGAAATACAGCGAAAATATCTCAAAAACGCAGCCGACATAATGATTGAGGAGAAGATTCGACAACCATTGGATGGGCTGAGTCAAATAATTTATTATTTAAATATTTCTATTTATTTAATAGAGCTCTGTACGCAATTCATATAATATTATGTATGTGTTTTGACTTAAATTTTAGGTCTTCATGATGGCTATCGAAAACAAAGCTAAAAACAAACTAGCAGTTTTGAAGGTACGACTGATATAAGAAGCGATCGACTAGTGTCTTAGTCGTACCTTGTTCAGCAAAGAATACGGGTAATTTTGAGCCAATGGTCTGTCACTGGCAGTCGTTATTATTTTAGTTCTAATTGTTTGTTTATTATAATTTTACGAGGTGTTGTGGCATATTATTGAGAAAAAAAATCATAATATTAAATAGAAAATACTTTTTTATTTTGTTACACTCTGAGGCCAAACTAATGTCAACCAAAATGTAACTTTGGTCGTTGTAAATTTATTCTTTCAATCTCCATTTTATTTTGAAATATTTTTTCATTATTCAAATATTTCAATCATTCTCCTACATTTAACTTATTTTGGGCAGAACACAAATCATTATTATTTTCCAATAATACTAAGATACATAAGAGATTGTCGGTGAAGATTGTTACCCAGAACAAACCAGACATTATCTTTTTAACTATATACACATTTAAAATATTCCTTGCAAATTACCTACTGCTAACATCTTCTAATTAGACTTAGCTTCCGATATCGTGGTGCCAATCTAGCACATCCTACTTACTAGGTGAAACTAAGCTGGAACTAGATATTTATTTAAATCATTTCCACATTGAAAGAATAGCAAAAAATAAGCATCGTAAGTTAAGAGTTTTAGAAAGCGAACGAAGTGAGAGGAGACGAGTGGTGAGTGGTTGTAGCAGCTCACATTATACAGGCACTATGCGTTACTGCCCGGCCTTTCAGTCATAGTATTGCCAATACTAATTTCTGTTATTTTATTTTAAAAAGGTATGATCCATAATTAATGTTTGGAAATTTATGAATACTACTGGAGTAAGTAGCAAAGTAGAATATTTGCTAGTGTTTTAAGTCGTTATGAATCAATGATTAGGGCAGGTAGGTCAAGTTGGTCTAGTTCATTTTGGCACGTTTGCCTAAGGTTGGACACACCTTTGGAACGCGTGTTAAAATGTTTGGAATTGACAGCGAATTTGTTTTTATTTTTTTATTTCTAATCGTATTACTTAAAAAATAAAAAAAGTTCCATGTTCTGGTAAAGTATGATCAATAATTCTTGAGTTTTGATGTAGGAATAAAAATCCTGCCAACCAAAATCAAGTGGAAGAGGAAGTTAGTTATAAATACTTATTTTCATTATGTAACCATATAAATATAATAAAATATTATTATTATTTTTATTAAGTAATAACTGTTCTCCAATAGGACATCTTAATTTGCCGTGGGTATATGCAATATCCTGTTTTTATAGTGACCTTCAATATTAAATTTATAGATCTCCATGCTTTCAGAGGCTTTTATATTTCTTTTATTAAGAAAAGGAATTCATTTTTTATCATTAACATTATGTCAAAGTTTTATTATAAACAAAAATATTTTGATGGATTTTTTTTCCGCATATAATATTAATTTGTTAAATAATGACATTTATAGTCATCTCGCGGTATAACTTATCACGGAGTTTATTTAGTCAGCATTTATAAATAGACGGGCAGTAAAGATGGGTATTTATCTTCTATCTCCGATCTAAAGGCTTTAATATTTCATAGCTTTAACATTCATAAAAGGGTCCTGATTCAACCGTGAGCGGCTGTAAATAATATGATGAACGTCGATTATAAAACATAAATATCAGGCATAAATTAGAGGGGGAAATATTTTTCGATGCAGCTAATCGCTCACTGGAAGGATGTGGGACTGTTTTATCGACTTTTGGTATAATATCGCTCCTGTATCGGGGGACCTGAGCTAATAATGGCCACAGGGATATCAAAAGCGGAAAAAGAAAAAAAAGACACTTAAAAGAGTAATCTTTGAATATCAGGAGATTCTATTTGAAATATAGTCATGATTAAAACGGGTGGATGTACAGTGGTGGCCGGGAGTTTGATTTTATAAATTCTGAGGCGGTGAGATTTCTCTTGGGGTCGGTTAGGGTTGGCACAGCACACGAACCACCCTCCGGTTCATCAAGTAATACCACGGTCAGTAGCCCAGGGCAAAGCCGTCTTCTTCCAATTTGTATTCCACTCGGGATCTCGGCGTACTTCTAATGCCACAACTGTTTCTTCTTCCTTCCGGTTATATCGCGGATATTAAACTTATCAATAACGTGAAATGAGAGAGGATTAGTAATAAAATGAGGCATCATCCTTCATTTCATAATTAGCTTCATACAGGAAGTTCGACTTAGGGAACATCGACTTATTAAAGTTATATTTCAACTTATCTACACTGAAATAAGAAAAATGAACACAGCATTAGAATAAAAAACACCTGCGCATAAAAACATTATAAGCTAATTTAAAAAAAAATCTGGCTGGAATGTTATTCAAGGCTTCCGTGGTCTGAATCTATTATATACATTTGTTCTCCCGAGTTTGACCATGTAATGTTACACCACAGGGATCTACACTTAGTGGAACCTTGTTCCTTTTAGCTATAAATGGAATAATGTCAACAATTCGGGCTCCTGTAAAGTGTCTTATGCTCGCTAATGACATATTGATCACAATGAAAAGCTAGTCTGTCTCCTACATTCAGTAGAAATCGCAAGAAATGACGGATATAATTAAAGATTTGTCAAAGTCAAACGAATTCAAATTATCCTGTTCGAAATCAAACCAGTTAACGTTAGATGACTGTGTGGACCATGTCAAGATAATGCAATAATTAGAACGTGGAAGAACAAAGATAGCAAATTGGGAGAAATCAAACATAGCAGCAAAAAATGGAAAATGAGCTGCAGAACGTCGAGGAGGGAAAAGTGATGCTTAGCCGACTTAGAATAGGATATTGCCAGTTCGCCCATGCCATCCCTTAAGGGGCCTTGGCGCACTAACATGTCATTAATACAACAAATGTAAAACATCTGATAGTAGATTGTACTCTGTATTCAAACCACTGGAAGAAAATTACCCTCCTGAAATCACCCTAAAAGAGGCACTGAGGGATAATGAATAGAGGTGGAAGTCCTAGAAATCCCTTTTCATGTTCCATTAGTTCAACTTATTAACATAATTTCCTCATTTTAGCGATTTATTAAGGTGAAATTTAAGTTTAATGATTCAGGAGCACATATTCTGTTCGATTTATTTAAGAATTAGATTTATCTAAGTTTTACTGTAAATATATTTTTTTCATAGAGATACTTATATTCACAGTTTTCTAGTAGAATTAATCTATTCCTCATTTCTTTTAGTATTCATGGAAATGTTTTTGTTGTTATTTTATTCAAGGTTCCTAGTGGCGAACTTCCCAGGACTACTTTATTTAAAGAAATTTTCCAGTTCTCGAAGAGTTCTTGAAAGAAATTAAACTAAAACCCAATAAGAGGAACTACTAATATAAAAAAAAGTGCAGATGTAGCTATAAATTATTATTGTTTCGACGATGGTGACAAGAATCCCAAAAATACTGAAGTTGTTCAGTTCTGGTTAAAGAATATACTGGGATTCATTACTCAGATGAATCATATATCGTCATTGTATCGGTATCAGGACTATCCATTCCTCTGTAGTGATTTCCTACTTGAAATGTTGGTCTCTGAATAACTGGTCATGAACCGGAATGTTTCTGTAATTATTAATAGATTTATCATCCTTTTGAAAAATATATAAATATAATCAGATATAAATATGTTTATGTCAAGTCATCCCATCCCAAGATACACCACGCCCCAAGAATGAATTTGACTCTCCTCCTGACTGCCTCAAGAAATCTTTTTCCCTCCTCTACTTGAAAATGGTTTCATTGAAAGTATAATCCAATGTTAATCCTGTATAAATGTTACCTATAAATATTTCATGTCGCACATGCTATGCAATTTTCTAGTAAAGACACCTGCTATGTGCATTTAAATAAATTTTCTGAAAACTTCAAGAATATTATCAGGTATACCGAATGGTTTTAATGTAAACATGTAGAACTAAAAATGTAAGAAACAATATTGTGTATTTTCATTATACCGTAAATAATTTTTGTCCTAATTTTAACTTAAGATCATAATTAGGCCTATCTCTCATATGACAAGACACACATTAAAGTTCTAGAGCAATGCAGTGATTTCCTTACTGTTTTTTTTATTTTTTGCCGAAATGTTATATCAAACTAAATAGCACCTGTTGCCTTTTTAAATTAAACTTCCAAAACGGCTGACGATCGAGGACAGATAGGATGTTTTCATCGGTCCGTTTCAACAAGCACTCACCATTGATTGATGGTTGAGCTAAGTGATACTTGGGCAGCCGAGGAGTATGGTAATGCACTGCTTACATTACAAACATCCTTCGATCCATCATCTCGATCTATTGCTATAGCTCCACCGGCCATTCTATGGAAATGATGTGCTTCCTAACCGCCAACGAGCTTAATAGATATTGCCGCCTATTCACAATTATACCCCGTCACATCTGTTAATCGAATTTGGAAAAGGCCTGAGGTAAAATACATAGATACTTGATTTATAGCAGTATTTTTAATATTAATAATATTTTTTGACATTTAATTGTTTGAACGTCCATTTATTCGCCACAGAGAAACAACCCAGAGTACTTTACTCTCTCTAACCTCGGGCTGCAAACAAGCTGGTTTATATTTACGAGTCGATTGTCACGAGATGGGTGAACTGAGGACAGAAAAACAATGATAGTACCATAAGAAAGAAAAGTTCCCACAGATAGCAGGTCAATCACACACAGTGGTCTACGAGCAATCAAACGGTCCGGTATACAATCTGCAAATACGGCTGCGGTGTACCCACTTCCCGTTAGGAGCTTCCTGCTCCTCTTCATCCCTCTTTCCCCTGTGCGGGCGTCATCTTCGCGAGATCATCCAAGATACATATGGTCATGGAACAAAATTTAAAGTGAAATTGAGTTATAACCACTAACTAATTCATTAAATAATAATAACCCTGAAAACATCGTTTAGGCCACTATTCTATATCGTGTCAGAGACTTTATTTCTACCTCTTATCTGTTTTATAACTTTTGCAATTATGTTTGTTCAATGTAAAAGTAAAAAAAAATTAACGTGTACTTTCAATAGAATTTAGAAAAACAGCGGCCACAGTTCTTTTTTCAAGTCCTTTATATTGGTTGTTTTGTTTTAAAGAAGATATATTGACGTCAAAAACCGATTTTTAAACAGGTATTTTGTGCCTTCGGTTTTAATCGATTAGATTTTTTTATTTTTTTATTTGATGTTATTTAACGTCGCTTCGACTGCTCTGGCTATTAGCGACGACATCTTCTTAAATGTATGGCATTAATTTTGTTCTCTTGATGTATCTTAGGATTTTTTCTACACCAATGTTTGTTTTATAGGGATACGGCATTATGATGTTGAGGTCGCGGCGTTCCTTCGAGTATTTGTGACATAAGTCTGCATTGTCTAATCCTCTGCAATTTCTTTTTCCTAGAAAAAATAATTGCTTGTGATTTTCCTGCAGAAAATTTGAACCCTGTCTCTCTCCCCCATTGTTCTAATTGGGATATTGTTTCCTGCATTATTTTTCTTGTGAGGATTAGATCTTTCCCTTTGCAACAAAGTAATAAATCGTCGGCATAAAGAAATCCTTTTACGGGTAAGTTAATGCGTTTGCCTATGTCGTTTATAGAAATGAGGAACAGTGTTACACTTATGACTGAGCATTGCGGAACTCCATTTTCAAGTTCAACCTCGTCGGAGTAGACTTCATTTACCCTTACCTGCATAACCCTACTGTTTAAAAAAATTTTAATGAAAAGGAGCATATTTCCCCTTACACCACTTCGGTATAGGTTTTCAATGATTCTTGGTCGGTATACCATGTCGTACGCTTTCTGTATATCAAGACTGACAGCTATTAAACTCATGTTATCGGTGAATGCTGTTAGTATTTCGTTAGTATTAGATTTTTAAAATACAATAAACTAAAAATATCTGGCTGACAAAAAAAAAAAAAAAAAAAAAAAAAATCATAGAAAAATTCGAAGTTAAGTTAGAACGTCAGGATTAGAGAGGCAATGAACACAATAATATATTTACACGACATGGATTTCATGAATTCTAATAAATATTATAATCTAAAAAATCATACCTTCAGAAAATTTTACAATTGCATATTACATAACCTTCTTCCAACTCGTACAAACCTTAAATTTTAAATTTCACTGTATCCCTGATGAAAGCGCACATGATGTCCAAACATACGCTGAACGGTTTTTAGATTTCTTTTCCGGTTGGCGCATTAGGCCTAATGAGAACTTTGGCCGCGCAGTGTGGTCTTCTTTCAGACATTTGTGTTGCTTGCGGGAGCCCAGACAGCCTGGAGGGGGTAGCCCAAACCTCACGTTGCTGCAAGCCATGGTCACCATGGTGCAGCGGCGGACTGCCCATAGCTCTATAACAAATCCCATTGGGGCATATTTGACAGTGTCCTTCCCACTGATGGCGTCAGCTCTCTCGGGTTCAAGGGAAGTGACAAATTGGTCTAGGTCCAAGGACTATGGTAGCTCAGAGTCAGCAGGCCCCGAGGACCTATATTTCTTTCCCTGAAATATACCGTCTTTATACCAAACCTCCGGGCGGTGACTGACCTCCTGGAAAACCACACCACGATTCTCGATGAGATACACAGGTGTGAATGAACCTTCATCATTCCTACGCCCGGTCGATGTGAGTCACCTCCAGTAGGCTGACGGGCCTCACATACCCGGGGGTGGTGGCGGGCTTGGAATGCGTGGCGTTTATGGCGGGTGGTCACCCGAATGGAGCGGTCACCCATCCAAGTACAAAACACGCTCGACTTCGTTTAACTTTTATAACCTATTGCAAGCGCCTTTGTTCACTCGACCATCCCGGCCCCATTTTTGATTATTTTACCCGAATAAAATGTCCTCCCCCGGTCATTAATTTGCTTTTGTGTCATCTCCCATTAGGGTTATTTATGACATCACAAATAACCCTTACGGGGGATGATACAATTGTTGTTTTCCTAAAGAATTTTACATAAACAAGAATTGTATTTAGCTATTGACCAACCTGACGTATCTCGGCGTACATTTCGACAGACACCTAAATTTTTTGATACATATTGACAGAAAAATTAAAACATTAAGACTCAAAACGTATAGGCACAATAAACTACTAACTGCCAGTTCATCAATACGTTTAAAAATTTTAGTATAAACATCCATAACTCAGCCGGCGCTATTGTAGGGTGCACCACTATTCAAGAATAAAAGAAGATCAACTAGAAACAAGCTGCAATCCTTTCAAAACGGAATAGCAAGGAAAATAGTCAAAGGGTCTTATGCAACGAATGAGGACATCAGAGATTCAATTCAATTCAAGAAATATATAAAGTAGAAGTATATAAATTCAATTCATGAAGTATATAAATTACCAATAATTGGAGAATACATAACCAAGTCAGGATTCTTTTTTCCATAAATTACAACGGCTGTCAAATCCACTATTTAATAGCCTCAGCTCAGCGAATTTCCCAAGACGATGGCAAAAATTGTATTAATGTTAGGTTTAAGTATTAGACATTAAGGTTTAATCAAGAAAGAGGTGAACACCATCACCGGTAACCTAGCAAAACACTAAGTTCACAAAAATTACATTTTTTCAATATTCCTTAATATGGACATAACTGCAGTAAAAGGCTTATTATTCAAGGAAGAAATCAAGAAATTATCAAATCATACGGTACTATAAAAAAAAAAAAAAGATTTATAAAAGGTTTTGACCGTTTTTTTTTTCCTTGGCCAAAACAGACCGGTTGAAATTCAAGGAAAAAAACGGTTTAACAAAGATTGATTTTTTTTTTTTCTATAACCCATATCACTGGGAGGAGCCCTTATTCTAATAACATTGGTTTCGCAATTTTACTGTTGATCCGTCCGAAGGAAAGCATAGTCAAGGAATTTTTACTCCCTTTAGAAAATCCTACAGCAGCCTGAAGGAATTCGAACGCGCGCCCTTATTATTGTAATCTGCAACGAAATACTTATGCTAGCCACTCGCCACAGGTCAACCCGAGTATTTTCGTTCTTGCCATATTTTCCTACATCTCTCATACTATCAGAGCCGTGTGTTAGATGGAACTAATGTTAATTTTTGGTGACATTTTGCGAATAATAATATAATAATGCAAAAAAGCTTAAACCATCTCCAAAAATGAGTTCCCATTTTCGGTGAGGGAAACCCAGAAAGATTTAGTAATTATTTACACATACACAAAATACATAACAAACATGCTCAGATATACTTTAATAATGTGATGATGAGAGAGTTCCATTAGAATCAAAGAAGTTACCCCCGACTTCTGGAGGCAGATAACGTTGCCCGCGCTCGGTGCTCAGCCTGCATATCGCCGAGCAGGGGGCAGAGATCCCGAGCTAGCGGTCACCAGCTCGCAGCTCCCGTGACGGCGGTGGGCGTGTCGTTGCTCCCAATTAGTGTGGGTGGCGAGCGGAGCGCACGCTACACCTCCCGTGGCCTTGGCCTCCTCTACGCATGATGCTCCAGGGGGCAATAGACATGTCGCAATATTAATCCTTTCTGGTTAAATTGATCCTTATTGTCATAAAATTTAATCTTTTTCGAGGAATATCCAAAGAAAATAACACATTATCAGAGAACGATTAGTGGCGTGGCTGACTACGCTAATTGAGCGGAAACCTTAGTTTCATTTTAACGCGTAATCTTAGTTCCTTTTCCTTAGTTCCAAGTTAACGCGGTTTTCGACAATACTCATTGCGTAAATTGATAATTGATGATACTCATTTGATGCATGATTTAATGATCTTTAACTTTTTAAAAGATGAACTGTTTGCATATTTAAAGGCAAGAAAGTATTGTACTAAAAGATCTACTTGATTTCATAGTCAGTGCATGCAAACACGCTCACAATATAAGAAATGCTACTATTAAATTTATTTAAAATAAATAAACTTTTATTATAATTTAAAATATCTGCACTAATTCTGTCAAATGGTCAAAAAGTATTAATTTTTCCATACATTTCACAATATAAGAATTAGCAATAAAATAAATCATCTTCGACACCAAAAATATTCTTTACTTTCCACATATAAAGAATATAGTGGTTCTGTAGGACATCTCAACACTAGTAATGGAGTAAAATTAATCGTTTCTAATTGTACTACTATGACTATTAACCATCAAAGAAATGAACACATCACAAAACTATTAGTGGATGTACCAAAGCTAAAAGTTGATCAAAATTATATATATATTTTTTTTGGACTGCCGTCGGCATGCCTAATTCTATAAAATATGGCAGCACGGCTTTTCAATATACTATTTCATTCTCCCGGTTTTTATTTGTATTATTCTTAATTAATAATAAGCTTAAATAAAAATTGTTCATCTATCGTTGAAGAGTCTTTCATTTGGAATAAATAACTGGAGGATTGACAGAGGGAGCCTAACCTAAAAACTCGATAAAATCGGTAAAAATCGTTCTAAAAATCTTTTGAAAATTATATTGTTACCAATATTTTAAATAATACTAGCATTATATAACTATTTCAGTGCCAATATGTATGTTTGTAATGTATTATTATGCATGTTAAACGATAAACAGATAACATATTCTGTCTCTTCAATAAATGAAAAAAATAAATTGTTTTTAGTGACGTGTAATATTTTACTTTAAATATGCCTAGCAGTATACTTTAATAAGCAGTATAAAATTTGGATCACCAGTTATCATGATCTTGCTAACTTCCCTTCTACGAACCCAATAGCTTTCTTTTATTGTTAATTAACCGTAAATAAAAATTTAAATTATATCCGCCCACCCACAAACGGTTTTTTTCACTCAAAAATTTCTTCTGGATTATATATTGTTACAGAAAAATTTCATATTAATATTGAATGTTTTTCTGACAAGCTATTTATTTCAGATTTTGTATGTTTTTATTTATGTGAAAAACAGCATTGACAAATATTAATGGGCTCCAAGAGCCCCCGTCCCCTCCTTAGTAATAACAGGGTTGAATAAGTAAAATCTATCTTACCTCAGGGGAAAGACTGTCACTCTTACACCGGCAACGGAGCTGTAAAGAATAATTACAAATTACTTTACTAGAAATGGTGTTAGTTTGAAAATATTAATAGTAAATAAGCATAAAAATCATAAAAAATAAATAAAACAAAATAAACTGATGAAAAGAAAAACATTTCTAGAGTATTTTATATATTAATGTGATTTTGGGAAAATATATGTAATAGGTAACAACATTTAAAATTTATATTTATTCATCAACAATCAGCTATCCTCCACAACACATGATTTTGCTTGTTTACTATAGAACCTGTCATTGCAGCAGGGAATGTAGAGTACAACCTTGATTGTCGGGATTCTTGATTAACAGGATATTTTTGTTGGTTCTTCCTGTATTTATTTTTCATTGTTCCTTTGAATTTTATAACAAAATTTTAATATATAAACTATATATATATATAATATACGTGAAATGAATCGGCATCATTTCGGGAAAAAATTAAGAACTTCTGGAGTTGAAACTTAGAGAATCCATCTAATTTTCACAATCGATTTATATTTTGAGTTTCAAGATCTTATTTGAATGGCGTTCATAATTTGAACCGTTTAATGTCGAAAAAGGAAAGCGTACTATTTCATCTTTAGAGAAAAAATTAAAATTATAAATCGAGTTGTTGGTAATGACAAAGGTTTTAAAAGAATATGGAATCAGAGAACAAATTTTTGCTTAGGAAAAGAACATATTAATAGTAAGAAGAAACAAACCAAAATATCGTATTTGTTTCTTCCAGTGAAAATATTATCTGGACATTTGTTATTTCTTATAAGTTTTCAAGTAAAATTAACACATGTATTTTGTGTACTTTTCATGAAAGGATGGATTTTTCATGAATCCTGATTAACCATAAGTTAATGTAAACATTCTTGATTACCCGTTCACACCCCTTCTTATCATTACCAGGGATAATCGAAGTTCTCTATTTGGGTAGAACGAGAAGAATTTTATGATTGCGCCATTGAGGAGTTTAATAATTTTTCGTGATTCTTCAACTGTTTTCTGCGTGCCTCTTCCTGGGACTTGTTCTCTAAGAGCTCGATGTACGGCCCTGAGTAAGAACAACGGTGCTACACGGCTACAATAGCTGAACCAGGCAGAGATAGGACACGACCAGCGTGGAAGGCTATCTCTTCCTGAACAAGTGCGGCTATTTATGCGCAAGCTATATATATAGAACTTTGTATCCAGCATTGTACTTTGTACTCTATGCCGCCAAAGCACTTCCTAGTCTTTTGTCTAGTGTTTCCCTCTAGGGGGATGATTGCTGATTGGATAGCAGTATGATAAGGAGTTGGAACAATAAAACTCATTATTTTTATTTTACTAACTGATATAAAAGCTTTAATATATATGGATTTAAATTTAAATAATACATTTTTTGGCGTACCGAAAACCCTTAACATGTTGTTGGGATCAGTAATTTTTAACCATCTTTAGATTCTTGATCAAGGGTTGTGCAAAGCAGAGATCAATAGCTAAATTGTGTTTTTTAATCAATCATTTAACTAATCAAATTTTAAGTGCATACGTAAGTACCTAGGAAAATAAGTAAGAGCACACACATCCATTTTAATGGATGTACTTAATTAAAATTAGAGCGTGTACCATTTTGGAGGTAGGGGGTAACAGATGTAATTTCAAGCTGTTATTCGCTGTTCTGATAGTAACAAAGTGATAACAGAACTACTCAATCACATGCCTTTAATTAAACGATGGATCAACATAATATGATACGGCACTGTATGAGCGAAATAAAAATAATATAGTTGAATTGTAAATTTATATTAGTATGAGTAAAACGGTTATTGACTCTTGGTTCCGTTAATATTTTTTTTGGGCGGAAAATTATCAAGCATTCTAGGGACATTATTTTCAATTAAGTGTTAGACTTTTTTTTTTAAACCTCAGAATACCTTCTCCTTAAATTTATTGCCAGTATCTCAATACAAATATTCAAGAAATATGAAGGCATTTCGCTTCAGTGTTGGGTAGACTAACACAAAAAATTACTTTAGATTTCCGAAATTCTCGTTTATTTATCTGTTCTTATAATACCATGAACAAGAAACATGTTTTTTCTGTCACCGAAATTCCTTCTAAATAGTGTTTCCTTAGTGTGCTACTGGACTCAATAAGTTTTCAAAACTAATAATCAGTACTTTTTTTTTGTTTTTTTAATAGGTTACACTAATTCAAGAGGAACTGGTGACGGCCAATATTCCTTCTAACTTTTGTAATTGGTTTCATTGGTGATTGAAAACCAAACATTACTTTATGAAATTGTAATGCATAAAATTTTTACTGGGAGTGGTCATTAAAAATAATGTAACAATCTCTACTCCAATTAATAATAAATGAAAAAAATAAATTAAAATTCTATATACATTTCTTGTATTAAAATGACAGAAAAATTCCACAATTCAAAGGACGTAGATATAGATTGTATCTCTGAAATCTTAGGAGCAGTAATGTAAAATCCTTCACAAAACACAACACACTCCTTATCAGGACTTATAGAACAATAGACATAGTAAGCAAAGGACCTTTTTCATAGAATTAATATTATCTACATTAATGAATTCCTTTTATCCTCAGCCGACTTCCTCCCCCCATTAATCACTTCCTTGTTAAAGCGACCGCCAGAGGAAAATATTTCTGTTTCAGTTACTTTCTGTAGTCAGACTCTTAGAAAAGACCTCGAAGTGTTATCTTTTTTTCATTCTCATCCATGGGACATGGAATGAACATTTATAGTACTCCCATAATGTTTTCGTTGAATATTGAATAGATAAGAATTTGATATTTCTATAAGTCTGTAGTAAGTTTTTTACTTATAATTTCTTCCCTTTCTGTGATTTATTAACCTCCTACCATTAATTAAACGAAACTATGCTTTAGTAGCTTCCGTTGAGTAACCACAGGAAAGTACCCTCCATAATCCCTAATGATCCGAAGTAGCCGCCTTGCGTTGAAGCTGCCATTACAGAGCATTAGGTAAGGTCGCCAGGGGTTGACAAGTAGACCAGTAGTCCGATTAACTGTAACGTCCTTCCCCCACCACTAGTAGGCTGCGGATATTTTTAATTAACGCAGTGCCACCGCTGATAAACCAACTAATAACTGCTCTCTTCCATCTTTCCTCTACCCGTTTTCCTCTTTGGCTCTTAGTCTATGACGTCGGAAATAAGAATAAGAAGAAATAGAAATCTTAGTCTATAGTCTATGACGTCGGAAATCAGCATTCTAATCTCAGAAGATATTTGTCATGTTATCTCCCCCAAAAATGGGTGAGAATTTCTATTTTAAGCGGTCCTACAAATTCGCTGCAAAATTTTATAATGCTTATAAAGGATTCTATATTTTATAAGCATTCTATCCAGATCGTATTTAAAGTTTCTTTTTTTCCCTTCCTATGACTTCCGTAGCCTACAGCCTTCATCGGATTAATAAAATGTTTCTCGAATCATCACTAAAGCGATCATTAAGCCAATAATGAAGGAAAATTGGAAGATTTTTCGTGAAAATAATTTCTTTAAAATGCGATTTTTATTAAAACCAATCTTGCTTGGGCGAGTAAAAAACAATGATCTATTCTTCTTAATCAATACAACATTAGCAATATACGCAAAAGTATTGTGGTAGGACATTATTTCCTACTAAATCTTCAGTAGGCTGGAAATTTGTTTATTAGATTCATTTGTTTCTATAGATTTCATTAACTGTATATATTAGAATACGTTTCTTTATGATGCTTTTTCCATAGGTGATGTCCATACCTATTATATTAATGTATCTTAGCTAATAAGTTGTAAGTTCTGTCAGCTGTAAGAAAAATAAAATCTGCAGTTTAAATCATTGCGTTTACCTACAATACCATGTTATCCTGCAATGGAGGTTCCAGTTTTGTCGGTAATCTTCTAAGCACATTTACAAACGAACAATCCCCCTGCTCTGTTTAGTAACAATCTCCCTGAAGAGTAACGGTATCCAGTTGGCGGCAAGAGAGGCCAGGAGTGGCAGGAATAAAGAGAGGAGGAAAAAGTAGATGGCAATGGTCATGGAGGACAGCTCCGTTACAATGGAAATATCCCTGGACAATAGCCGACTAACAATCAGGTGAATGGGTCGGGTCGCTCCGTGGTCGAATACCAACTACGGCCTCAGCATTCACGTGCTCCTCCCTGGTCTTCTGGGTGGCTCTTTGAGTAGTAGTAGCGGCCAGGCAGATATATCGGCCTAGCATTCGAAGGATCGATACACTCATAATCGTAGGAAAAAACTATATTAACAACATTTATATAAACATCCTATTGCGTACTAGAGTATACTTGCTAAAGAATCATTTCAATGAAAGAACCTAGATTCGTTTCTACAAAATTTTTGGATTCTTTTTCTACCTTATGTTTTTCTAGGATCCCTCGGGGTTGTAAGATCACCCCAATCATTTAACAGGCATTACAGAAACAGCCAACCCCGCTTGTTATTAACCTTGCTTCCTCATCTATACTATTTGATAATCATGCTGGTCATCTGTAAAAATGGTCTTGAGATATTGTAGTTTGAAACTATTATTTAACGATAGTAGCTTTCTGCATGTATATGCCAATAGTCTAATTTTCTTACAAAATTTATTCATAGAAATATCGTATTAGTTAAAGATTTTTTTATATAAGCCTTGTAGGCCTAATACTAAAATTCTGGATTTACCAGTGAGATATGCATACAACGACCAGGCGAGTAAAGTTGAAGAGGAAAACAAAATATGAATTTTTTGTTAAATTTTTATTTCTAATTCTACATGGTTTTTAGGTATCATTATCAGGTTATTCTCTTATTTATTGTTTCTGTTGCATGTCTTTTAATTTTATTTTAATGCTATTATCAATATTGTACCTAATATCCCTATTCAAGATTTTATTTAAAAATTGCTAGGAGAATGCCTCTGTTAGTATTTGAAAAGCGAATGTCTGGCAAATGGGATAAAAGGGGAAAAAGAGGAAAGGAAAAACTGAAGTCAAGGGTTACATGCAAAAAATAATAATATAATGTTAATAAGCAAACACTAGAAATAGTCTTGACTCTATTTAAAGAAAATATGACAATTTTTGCATTATCACAATTATTGTATCAGTTCTGATCTTGCCAAAACCTGTTTTAAGATATTAAATAACCTTTAAAATGAATTCCTTCTTTTTATTAATTTTAGGACACATATGTTTCCAAATATGTTCGTGCTCAGACTTTTAGTAATTATTAATTTTAAGTTAAATTAGTCAATATATTATTATTTCTTTTAAACGAAATGTTTAGGTAATTTCTTTTACAATTTCACAATTTCACAATTTCTTTTACAAATTTCAGTTAAAGTTTATTACCTAAGGATTTTGCAGTGATAGGCGGAATGGTTGATGGCTGCTATAAATATGAGACTGGTTAGAAAAAGGAATATAAAAAAGTAAAAAATAATATTACATATCAATTTATACACATTCCGAATATATAAATTACTACCCACACTCGGAGAATGAGTAACGGAAATAAAACAGAATTTTAAGTAGTTTATTATAGGACCACAACACGCGTTTCAGAAGTAGTAACTAGTCATCATAATCAGTTCAAAAATAATGTCCATACATAAAGCTGATGTAATTATTAGGACCACGATTTTATTTATTTCCAATTTTTATTTTATTTTCTTCCACATTATTACTCACACTGAAGCTGTGATTTTATAATTCAAATGAAATATAATAGTTACAAGGGCGCTGAAATATCAAAAGGATTATAAATTTGAATTGATGTACAGATAAATTGTCAGCCCTGACCATACGGGCGTCATCGATTCAGAAGAAAACATAGGCAAATTTATTCGAAGAGTAATTTAAAATCTATCATCTCTGTGAGGAACACAAATTTTTATCTTCTTCCTGTCAGATAATTTTAATTAACCGCAGTTAATATGTGCGTAATAGATGGTCATTGATCTATATATAACTTACGCTTATAATTATTTCTCTGAAACAAACTCTGTATGGTTCTCCAAAAACTAGGCAATTAAAATGTTATAATTTCATTACATAATTACTTTGGACAAAGTCGTTTTCTGGAATGTTCAATATTATTTAGTTTTCCCTTTTTTCTATTAAATCGACAAATATTATATCGCATCATGGAAAAACAGAAAAAAAAAGTATTCTCAAGAAGGCCACCCGGAATTGAACATCCGGTTAAGTGAGGGTAACGGTGGTCGTTGTTAATCCATTGGATTCAACTAGAAAACTCAACTTTGTCATATCAACTTAGCCTACTCCTGAAATAAAAATAGTAAAGAAATGAGAGCCAAAGAACATCAGCTTCAACATTTGATAACTCATTTATCATGTACATCAGAAAAAATACTTGCTCCGTAAGATTCCGATGTCAAGCATTAAGAAAAGATAAAATTATAGGATATTTGAGAATAAGGTGAAAAAAATTAACATTAATTTATTTCCTAATATGGCTCAAAAGTTGCTTATTTTTAATCAAAACAAAAATTAAAAGAATAAAAAATAAAAAAAAGAAGAATCGGTAACACATTAATAAACTTAAAACAATGGCATACAAATTCAAACCATGACAAATGAGAATTGGGTATTGGGACTGGGAAAAAAGTGGTTGGTGGCTAAAAACCGCAATGCATTCTTGTATTTTCTTTCCATTCCGTTAAAAATGGCTTGAGAACTGGTAAAATTATTCTTGAGCGAACTCTATCCTACATGAGTCGTTATCTTAGCTCAGACTTTAGAAAGTGAAATCTGGGATCCCGGACTAGTAAAAGGAATGAGTAGCCGGTGTCTTATGATCAATTGATATTGTTTTTTTTTTAGGTTTTCCGAGATTGATGTTAACCTCCGATAAATACGCTCTGATATTTATTATATACAAAAATGGGTTCGGCCAAAAAATGTGTGAGCTACATCAGGTATGTAAGACACAAAATGAGCAGAATAACGTTAACATTACTATCACAAAATGTTTAGCGTAAGTGATATAAGAATGAAATTTCTCTCGGATCGCTCATGACAAACTAAAGGAGTTGACTAAAAGACTTGATAAGCATATGGAAAGTTGTTAGATAAACGTTTTTATTTACATTGTAGATGATTGACCGAATGATTGATTATTAAGGAAAGAAATGGTCTTGGAATCGGTCCAAAATGTTAAAATAAAAAAAAAAATATTACTTATTTACCGCCAACGTTGTCCAGCTACATAGTAGTTCATCATCAGCACTGAAGGAAGGGAGTTGTAAGAAGAAGGGCTTATTAGGCAGCAGTTGAGGTCTGAGCGGGCTTATTTTTGATCTAGTAAGTCTTATTTAAAGAGTGTAAAGCCGTAAGTGGTTTCACTTTTAAATGAAAGCAATAGCTCCTCACATCAATGAATTCCCCTTATTCAATTATCCATACTGCATGACAATAATATTATATGAACACAACGTAAAGAGTATTTAATTAAGCTAATATTGTATTCAGTGAAAAATAATTGAAGATAATTTATGATCAATTGAATTTAGAATCTTTGTATCAGAAAGATAAGACAGGCTTGAAGAAACGATGATTAAGTAACACGTAGCTCCATCAGGGCAGCCAATCATTTCTTTTTCTTTTTTTTCTCCCAATTTGGCCCCAAAATGTCCTAATCAAGCCGAAAACTGTTCTACACTAGTTCTCCCTTAGCACCTCTAAATTGGTTTATTATTACATCTCCCGAAAGATGACCTTGTCGAGGTGCCTTTTTCTTTTTCTGTGCCACTAACTAATGTGCTTTTTCCAGTCCTTGGTGTTGAATCCAAAAATAAACTCATCATTTGTTACTGTCTTCTCGGTCGGCTACTCCTTGTTATTTTTTTATTTTAGAAGAAACGACTTTTAGGTGTTTCTCACACCGGATCGGCGAGACCATTCCTCTTCTGTCATCTTGTTGCAATAAACAGACTGTGGCTTCATATCACTGATTTGAAGCAGGTTGAGTGATGATTTTTATTTTAAAGTTGTAGACTAACGCACTACATAATCACGATAAATCGTTAACTCACCCTGGTTTATTTTGGATCACATTTCACACAATGACATGAACATACCGACAGTAAAATCTTACATACAAGACAAATACTAAACATTTCACTTTTCGACACTGCATCAACCTGATTCCCTCATCAATTCTCTTTCCTACTCCCTATTTCTTCGTCGGCTGATACGTCAAGGGCCAAGATACATATAGCAACAGATTCAAACCATCAAGAAACTTAAAGCCGGAAACAAAAGGGACCACATTTGCTTGATGCGGCACTGCGCATGTTCAAATATACATGGGGGATAATAATAATAATGAATAAATAAATAAAGTTCTAGACTACAGATCATCACATAACTTACGTAAACAAAAGACTAATACATTGAGCCCTATTAAAACTGAATTGTACATGCGAAGGAGAATTTAAGATTCCGCAAAACTTAGAAAATTTTAACAACACTACATGGTTTGTTTCTAACAACTCTTCTAACAACACCTTACACAAATACATGGGCATCCCGGCAGTAAAATCGTACAATCACAACAAATACGCCACATTTTATAGTTCAACTCACACCACTCATATCCTCTTTTCTCTTTTCTTTTTTCCTCCCAGTTAACCGTTCACCGTAGCGGTATAGGCCGATAGACATTCAAGTATGAATTTACAATAGATTCGCTAGATGCTCTACCGCGACGTGTGTTATAAAATAATTGTCATCCCTTTAAGGTATTTAGGTTTCGATTACATAGGTACAAGAGGATTTTACTTTCTTTTCTATTAAGACTTGCCTGGTCTTTTTCTGACATCTTTATAGATTTAAAATTAAATTACCTTGAATTTAATCTGCAAACGTACGAGTTAATCTGAAGTATGAACATCGAACAGTTGGCTTAGTAGGAATGCGAACAGACTAAAATGGAGGATCCAAATTATTATGGCCAACAAAATCGTTGTTATCGCCCAGAAATCCGTGAGAGAGATACCGCTCAGAGATCTGTGAGATATAAAATCAGACATCTGATGGCTGACACTAAAAGACCCGTCGTTAAATTTATCGAGCCGGTAGTGTTCCCCTGTATTTTGGATCATCATTTGGTGCAACTAATCTGATGATCACAGGCGACCCCAGGCGTAATCATACTCTATTAGTATACCTTTTTGGGTGGCTATAAAAAAAATAGCTGTTGTTAGCTTTATCCGATTAGGTGACCTACTTCTTATTGTGAGATGAGAAAATGGGCAAGGATATGGCCTTATAATAATTTTAATTAATGGAAATGAGAAAAAACTCAAGAAGAGACATAAATTATATAAATTACAAAAATCTGTAAAGTCCAAAAAGAAAGTACATGTTATTGCTTCGACAATATATGCAGCATGATGCCTTGATGATCAAAACGAAAAACAGCCTAAGTCATATGTGTGCTGACAAAATGCAACCTACCACTCATTTAAATATAATCGTATGCCTTCAGTATCTACCTGTTTGGATGGCATGGTATGAAGTACCGTTTTCCAATATATTTTCTAATATGTTGCATCATTTTTGCACATATTTGATTCATGTTTTGTTTTTGTTTATTATACGATTGCTCACTCGCATTATAGAGACTCTGACCGTATTACTTTTGGTGTTTTCTGAATATATCTGTGATAAATTATCTTATGAAATTTGAGGGAAAAAACAACAAAATTAAACCCATTATATAAAAATAGTCCATACTTAATAGGATGTGGAATTATTAGGGTAGTTCGAAGAGTTGAAAAACAAAACCTACCCTGTTGCTAAGAAAGGTTTAAACTTCTAAAACAGTTCAGAATGATTCATACTAATAGGTGTTAAAGAGAAAAAACTCCTGATAACGGGAATATTATTACATCAAGGCAATTTATTTTGAAATCTGAGTTTGGTAGGAAGCAGCCTCGGAAAAAAAGATTTTTTTTTTTTTTTAGAATCATTTTGTAGGGATCGATTTGAAAATCGATTGGAGGAAATGTTCAAAAGAATAATCGTGTTGAAGGTATAGCTATTTCTTCAATTTTAAAAATAATAATTTACAAAGCTACCAAGTATTTCGTTCCAAATTAAATAACTGTAAAACATTATGAATTAAGGAATTCACGTTCATTCCAAACTATAATTATTTTTATTTATAATTCAGATCATGCCATGGCGAGGAAAAAAAATAGATTTTTATTTATGTTAAGTTTTACAAAGTTCTAGAACTTCACGGAACAGTTACACTCACGTATTAGTAGGAAATCACATATTTTGATCGTTCTAGGCCTTCCCAGCATGTTCCATAGCTGCTATGGAAGTCGATCTACTCCATATAGGGTCATTCCATATCAAGTGGTCCAAAGTGATTGCTCGATCATTTTAGAAAAAAATTTATTTAAAAAAAAATTTTTTATTGAAATAAAATTATAACACAAAAATATCAAACAATAAGAACTAAAATAATAACAATGTTACATAACAGTGAATCTAAATGACCCGTATTCCTATCTGTTAATGGTTAGACTTAGTCCACTAGTCATACTACTAGCCATTAATCCATCGCTTCTTATAGGGTCATTCCATATGAAATGGTCCAAAGTGGTTGCTCGATCATTTTAGAAAAAAATTATAATTTTACCACCAATTAGGTATGGACTCAGTAGTTCAAATCAATTTTTTTTAAATATTTAGGATCAACCGTTTCAAAATGGCAGCCATTTTTGTTTCACCTTTCAGGCCAATTTTTGAGTTTTTAAGCTCTCACAGAAAACTCATTTTCTCAAGACTGGTAAGTCATAGACTAATAATTCAAACACAATTGTTTTCCTTATAGTCTGTTCTATATTTCGTGTTCTCTTTATTATTTGAATATATTGCAGTACAATACTTGAAAAGTGCTCTTGAAAACTGCTTTAAATTCTCAAAACACTTTTTTTGAGGGTAACTTTTGGATATAAGGGCATGTACGCCAAAGCTGATTTTTAGAATGATAATAATCCTTACTAAGTAGCTTTCATAAGCACAACATGTAAAAGAATGAGATTTTTATCAACTAGCCCGCCAGAGATATTGGAGCCTGAAGTTAACAAATAATTAAAAAATGTGAAGTTTAAAAATTTATAAAAAAATGAGGTAAAGAATCTACGGGTTAAGAGCACTTTTGATGAAAGCTACTTAGTTAGGTTTATTATCATTCCAAAAATCAGCATTGGCGTACGTGCCCATATATCCAAAAGTTACCCTAAAAAAAGGTGTTTTGAGAATTTAAAGCAGTTTTTTTAATAGCACTTTTCAAGTATTGGACTTCAAAATATTCAAATGATAAAGAAAAAAAGAAATATAGAACAGACTTTAAGGAAAACAATTATGTTTGAATTATTAGTCTATAGCTTACCATTCATGAGAAAATGAGTTTTTCTTCATTGTTAAATAAGCACGAAAATGGCTATTTTCAAAAATTCGTAGCTACCAATGTACTCAAATATACAGGTTAAAATTTCTTGCAGTAGGTTTATGTTGCATGTAAGCATAACATGCTAAAAAAATAGGTTTTTATTAACTGGCCCACCAGAGATGTTAGAGCCTAAAGTTAACATAAAATGAAAAAATTTGAACTTTAAAAATTCATAAACAAATGAGGTAAAGAATATAGGGGTTAAGAGTACTTTTAATGAAAGCTACTTAGTAAGGTTTATGATCATTCCAATAATCAGCTTTGGCGTACATGCCCTTATATCCAAAAGTTACCCTCAAAAAAGGTGTTTTGAGAATTTAAAGCAGTTGTTTTCAAGAGCACTTTTCAAGTATTGTACTGCAATATATTCAAATAATAAAGAGAACAAGAAATATAGAACACACTTTAAGGAAAAGAATTGTGTTTGAATTATTAGTCTATAACTTACCAGTCTTGAGAAAATGAGTTTTCTGTGAGAGCTTAAAAACTCAAAAATTGGCCTGAAAGGTGAAACAAAAATGGCTGCCATTTTGAAACGGTTGATCCTAAATATTTAAAAAAAATTGATTTGAACTACTGAGTCCATACCTAATTGGTGGTAAAATTATAATTTTTTTCTAAAATGATCGAGCAACCACTTTGGACCATTTGATATGGAATGACCCTATAAGAAGTGATGGATTAATGGCTAGTAGTATGACTAGTGGACTAAGTCTAACCATGGACAGATAGGAATACGGGTCATTTAGATTCACTGTTATGTAACATTGTTATTATTTTAGTTCTTATTGTTTGATATTTTTGTGTTATAATTTTATTTCAATAATATTATATAAACCCTGATCATATGAATGATATGGATAATATGATGTAATATGCAAGTAAATGTAATACTTCAAATCCATTAATTTGAATCCATTGAATAAAGATTGAAATGAAAAAAAAATTGAACATTTGGCTTGGGTTCATATCAAACGCATCAGGGATTTAAAACGCATCCCGACATATTTTGAGCCGTTAACTTAATTATTAATTTCAGGGAGTTCGATTCTATGTGCATGGAGACAGAATACTATACTCACTAGCGATGACTAGTTAAGGTACACGCGTTATCATATCGACGACTACACATATTTATCGATATGTATTGAGTAGTAATTAATAATAGTAGTAATTAACAGTAGTAATTAATAATGTCTAATATATCAGTTAGCCAAACATATTTCATTCCGTATTTACCATGCAGAAAAAATTACGAATAACTGTTTTTACATAGAAAAGTAAAATGTATAAATGCAGCTATTAGTGATATGTAATTGCTGTGAATAAAACAATCGAATTAACATGGACTGGGAAGATTATGAGGTGGGCATTAAATGCAAGGGGAGGCCCCGGAGCATAAACTAATGAAGGGCAAGGAGACAGATATGATCTAGGAGGCCGCAGTACCCTTTGCCGATAGCGGTGGCCTCCTCTAGCATTTCCTAATGCACAGCCATTAGCCGGCTCATTCGAAGCAACTAACTCGGCCGCATTGCTTCTACCCGGCGGTCTGTCTACCCTCAGCTCTTATCGCAAAGCAACTACACGACTGACAACCGCTAGAGTGAATAGCCCCGTCCGTACGCGTTTCCTTGGCATGTGGACTTGTATCCATGACGGTTTTCGGCACCCTTGCCTTTTAAGCATAGATTACCCTTAATATGCATATTTATATATATGATTAGGCAGATACATGGACGGAAAGAACACGTCCTTGAAAAAAATGTCCATAAAAAAAAAAAAAAAAACAAGCTCGTAAAAGCAATATCCACCAGTAAAAGCTAGATCAACTTTGACCCATCAAACACATAGCAATCACAACAACTTCGTATAAAATGGATTTCCTTCGTGGTGTACTCCAAATTACTGAATATTTATATCACAGGGGAGCGCAATCAGATCCAGTATCGGTGCGTGAACCACTAACCGCAGGTTGAAGAAATAAAAATACTGAAATATTTTAATCCATAATTGGCGCTCTGCCCGGTTACTGTACTTAAGAACATCTCACCATAGGACTTAATTGAATAGGACTTTACTGAACCACCATATTCATTGGTGATATTATTTTTTTTTTAGCACTAAGTTATTTTGTATTGTTTTTCCTATATCCTTGCACTTGTGGTTCCTTGCTGTTCGTTTGTTATCCAACTATCGCAACCATCGAAACATTTTATTTTTACACGCAATTTGAGAGATTCAGTTAAAATAACCATGGGATTCTAATCTTCTATAATATATTTTTTCCTGCATCAGATAATTTCATCACTCTTTCTTCTCTCTCTTTTAATTAATTTGTTTTTCTTGTAGCGTATTGCGATTGCTGAATTTTCCTGACTACCTGTATTGTGATCATCGATATTTATATTGTTCAAACATCATTCAATCACTCCGACCGTTAATCATTTCCTTTGCTGGATTTAATTCTTCCATTTCTGGCCCCAGTCCATACAAATTATTCCCACTCCCTTGTATATATACTTTTTCCAAGAATTAATCTTGTTAACAGTAATTTGTTAAAAATCTAATATATGTATATATATATATACTCGTATATATGGATCAAAAGTACCATCGATGTAATAAAGGTACAAATTTTATAACAGATTATTGTTAGAACCTTTTTTTAATAAAGGCTGGTTATCCATGCTGATTGTTTACATTCACTAAAGCCAATATAGAGATACAATCTAATAATATATAATAATAAATGTACTTCTAATCAAGAAATATCAAGTTTTTAATTGGACTTCTGGTCTGTTACAATCCTCATCTATTTCGGCTTTCAGACACTATCAATTATAGCTCAAGAACAAATTAGACACACGCGTGACTAGAAAAAAAATAGTCACGGATAGTTACCAAGTGCTCAAATTAACGGATCCACTCTAATTCGCTAATTGGCAGTTCGTGGGATACGAATTTAAAAACGTGTTTTATTGCTTCGCTCCTGTTCTTTTTATGATGTTTTAGTTGTTAACTAAATGATTAGCATCTAACAGCTAGATTTGTCTTGAGTGATAAATATTAGCAGATTTAGTAATAGTTTAAGTTTTAAAAGTGTTACTTTTATTTTTTGTTAGGAATAAATAATAGTCATTCAAAACGTAACCTAAGTATTAAGTCGAAGGCTCGGTTAATCACTTTCAAAGAAAATTAATTAATTTTTTGCCTTATTAACCCGGGAAAAGTAGCGTTCGCCTTAGCGACCAAGAGACCGCACATTTCTGTTAAATACAGATAAACCCCAAATCCCACCTTCCGGGAGTTCTATCTCCACTTAGTAATAGAATAGATCCTGTAGGCAGAAGGTCGGTCGATTTAGGTAAGTCAATCATTTAATTTATTTTTCTTACGTAACGACGTCGGCAAGACGAAGCCCTACCTCATATGTAAGTTTGTGTCAGTCTTGGAAACGAAGTGGTATCTAATGTTCGTCTTGAAAGCTAATTCTATCTCTAGGTGGAATATTTATGGACAATTTTGACCTCGAGAAATATGTCAATTTCGTCGTATTTGTGGAAAGTTCATTTGTTGAGAGTATACGGTCCAGATTGTAAAACCAGGCTGGGACTTATATATTATCAACAATGAATGAGACAATTTATTAACTATAGGTCCAATGTAAATTTTCCTATTATTTGTAACTCATTGTTCCTGTTAAGTAGGTAGTGTAGTGTATTCTTATTAAAAAGCTTTCACAATTTATTTATTCTATTTACTGATTCATTATTTCTTTGACAATTATGCTTTTGTGACATTTTCTTTGTGTTTTTTTTTTTTTTTTTTTTTTTTTTTATGAAATAATCTTTCCAATAAATAAAACATTAAAAATAAAAGTGTTTTTGTGTATATTGAATCTTAACTTCTAGTAAGTAAATTATCCCATTCTTAGTTACTTATTGAAAAAAGGCATAACAAGTATAAATGTAAATAAGGTCTGTTTTAAAGTATTATAAATAGTGTATTTACATGATGATTAGGCATCCCTGAAACGATAACAAGGTCACTTCGTCTCATCGACGAACCTCTACCTAAATCAACCTCCGATTAGCGCTACCTTTCCCGGGTTAAATTGTTTGGTCTGCAATGAGATGAGAATAGGCACTCAGTCATCTCAATCTTGAGTAAGTGAACTCGCTACAGAAACCTTTTTCTCATAATAAAAATCTAAACGACCCCTTATGATGATGGCAGGCAGTGAGGTGGGACGGAGCCCTGAGGACAGCTACTTAGAACTGACAAAAGACGAACCGGGCCGAAGCCATTTTCACTTGGCCCGAGATGGCGAGCTTCTCATCATCCTCACTGGCTGATCTCAATCAATTTTTATGACTTGTTCTTAAATTGAATGATCTAGTATTAGAGCAGCCTGATTATAAAGGGATCCAGTGCTACACTAATAATAGAGGCAGTGGCACATACCGCCGCTTAGCATCTCTTGATCTTCCGGGCCTGGCCTTCTTCCTGCAAGGTAGCCAATAAGCGATTCCTTTTGAAGATCTGCGGTTTATTCCGATGGTTCGGAAAGCTATCACTATAGTGAAGTTATCTCTATACGGTTTGCACAGTTATATTTATTATATAAAATTAACATTAGAGAATGTGAAAGATAAAATTTAATCGTAGTTAGGACTTCATTTACTGGGGACTTACTTAAGCTATCTTGGTTTCTAAAATTCTAACAAAGTCTAGAAAACGTTTTGTTCCTGTATTCTAGCTCTATAGCTATCATCACTCCAAATATGTGGATAACATAATTGACCTATAATTTTAATGACACGAAAATATTAATTTGAACTGATAATTCGCTATTCAACATTAAATATATATATATATATATATATATATATATATATATATATATACATTTATATCTTATATATATATATATATATATATATATATATATATATATATATATAATTATGTTATATTTTTAGTCTAATGTTGAAAACTTCAATTTCCGTTAATGAGCGCAGTAATATATATTTATATAGTATATCGTTTTTCAGAAATTATATTACTCTGTACATTATGGAGAATAACAAAAATAAGTAAATAAATGTGGATAAAGCTGTTTCCTCTGAATTTTGTAAATTGCCGTCACAAAATTATCAAAACAAGCCGGTTTCTACTCCAACTAAATTTTGTTGGTATAAGTGCAAGTTGTGTGTTGAGCGCATCACGCCAGATTTTTTTTTTTTGAGCTCACCATTAACTATACACCCATATGTAAATAAGTTTCACTGTACATGTATCTTTCGTTCTCACAGAACAGAAAACTCCTTTTTTATTTTTTTAACCTTTGTCCAATTTTTAAGCCCCCAGGTTTAATATCTTTAAATCCAAACTTAATGTAGAACCATTGAAGCTGCTGCTCAGTAATTTCTAACTAAAGAATTCCTGATGTTAAATAACTCGTAAGTTTTTTAGTGGCTTAGGAATTTCAAGCACAGATGCAATAAAAAAAAAATTAATAAATATCACTGCCGTTTAAAAGCTTTTGGTTGAATATGTCAACAATGAAATGAGACTGAACATATTGTAGAACTGAAAAAAATTTGCGACTGAGTGATCCCCCACAACATTAAATTCGATTGTTACAACCTGCTGCTCACAGCGATAGATACCAATATCATATGAACAATTCTTTTTGAAAAACGTTTAATTTTTTATATAAAAATTATTGCAGGATATTAAAATTTTGCTTAAAAACTTTTGCTACTAACAAACTTGAACATGTGTGAGTGTCGAGTTTATCAAGAACAGTCAAGTCTTTTATATTTTAATAAACAAATTAAAAAAAAATTTATAAAAAAAAAAAATTAAACCGACTTCGAAACCTAGGAACCAGTAAAAATAAATGCAATGAAAAGTATGAAATAATTACCTTCTGATTTTTATGAATACACAGCAAAATTGAAAATGGTATAAAAAGTGGAGAAATGCAATTAGACGAATAATTTTATTTTTATTTGTACAAATGCACACTAATTGTTATTAAAAATTGTGAAATTAAAATATTAAATAATATGTTCGATACAACACAATCTTTTCGGAGGCGGCGAAATTATAAATGACACGTTACCGATACAATTCCATTAGTAGGCATTAAAATCAATAGATGAGAAGAGAGGATCTATTTTACGATTTTCATAATGTCTAGTGTTAAAAATTTTAAATTTTGCGCCGCCTCCGAAAAGATTGTGTTGTATTGAACATATTATTTAATAATTTATTTTCACAATTTTTAATAGCAATTAGTGTGTATTTGTACAAATAAAAATAAAATTATACGTCTTATTGCATTTCTCCACTTTTTATACCATTTTCAATTTTGCTGTGTATTCATAAAAATCAGAAGGTAATTATTTCATACTTTTAATTGCATTTATTTTTACTGGTTCCTAGGTTTCGAAGTCGGTTTAATTTTTTTTATAAAATGTTTTTTTATTTCATACTTTTTAGTTGGAGAAGATAACAAATGTAGAAAACCACAAGTTGGGTAAAACAAATTTCGAAATTTTGGAACTTGAAGAAGTCATAAATTCTGCTTTAAAACAGTTATCAATACTCAGTCTTTCTTGGAATTCCACGAATTTTGTGGTCTTATGTTTATGGTGTCCAACCGTCGACTAGATCTAAATTAAGAAGGTTTACTGTTATCGGTGAATATATATATCTATCTAATATATATACTAATATCGCAACAGAAAACGACACCGATATTATATTTTGCGGATATTAAATAGATTTATTGAAATCTACTGTTGAAAAATTAGTTAAGGTTATGTATACGTTGGTTCCAACAAGCACTTAAATCACGTCGATAACTAATAGACTAATCATGTTCTCCCCCCACTCTTTTGATTCTAAATTTGATTGGTTAGTTTTCCCACATGATTCATCCAGCATTAAAACAATATTGTGATTTGTTAGTTACCAATGAGTTTACTAGCTTGTTGGAGCATACCTTATGTTATATATGCCATATGTTTTTCCAATAAGTAAAAATTTTTAGTGATAATTAAATATTTATTTTCGTGTTTTTTCCCGATAACTTCTTAAATAAATTAAGAACCCAAAAAAGGTTTTAATGGCACCAACTTGGGAAAATACTCTACAAGATGCAAAAGGTTTCGTTCCAATTGGTCCATCCATCTCGGAGTAATCGGTGGACATACATAGAAAAAAAAAATCTGGTGCGTGCGCGCAACACACAACTTTCACTTACCAACTTACTTAGATTAGAAATTGACGTGTTTTGCTAATTATCATTTCCCATAGTCACACATTTTTCTACATTCATATCTTATTTTTGTTAATCGTTAAAGCCGTTTTTGAGTAAATAAAAAAACCCGTGAAAATGATACAAAATTTATTAAGTAAAGTCCCCCCTCCCGTAGATCAATTTTGATGAAATTTTTACAGTCATATCTCGGGCATATAAATACATCAAATACCAAGTTTGATCAAAATCGTTAAAACCGTTTTTGAGTAAATAAAAAAAACATGTGAAAATGGTACAAAATTTATTAAGTAAAGTCCCCCCTCCCGTAGTTCAATTTTGATGAAATTTTTACAGTCACATCTCGGGCATATAAATACATCAAATACCAAGTTTGATCAAAATCGTTAAAACCGTTTTTGAGTAAATAAAAAAAACACGTGAAAATGATACAAAATTTATTAAGTAAAGTCCCCCCTCCGGTTAATCAATTTTGATGAAATTTTTACAGTCATATTTCGGGCATATAAATCGATCAAATACTCAGTTTAATCAAAATCGTTAGAGCCGTTTTTGAGAAAATCGAAAAAAACGTAAAAAGTTATTAAATAAAGTACCCCCTCCCTTTGAGCAATTTTGATGAAATTTTTGCTGTCACATCGCGGGCATATACCTACACTAAATACCCAATTTCAGGTTCCCACGGTTTATAGTTTTTGAGCTAGTCTGTTCACATACACACACACACACACACACACACACAGACACACACACAGACCATTTCGCGGGACTTGTTATTTCGACTCAGGGGGTCCCAAAACGTGTATTTCCGTTGAAAACCGGAAGTCGAAAATTTTCACGATCGCAATACTTACACTTACTATATATTTCATATATAGTAAGTGAAAGTAAAAAGAAAAGTATCGAATTGAGTAACCTCCTCTTTCGTTCGAAGTCGGTTAAAAAAGTAAACAAAAATATTTTATTAGAAAAACTATATTAATATTTACATATAAAATATTCATGTATTATTATCGTTTATTTATTAATAATCAAATGTAATATGGCGAAAAGATACAGATAGCTCTCGGTATTGACGTGCGACACGACCCGGGAAGAAGTCACCAGAGAGGCCGGTGACCGATCACACACATAACCCCCCTCCACCCGGCATCCAGATTATATATTATTATTTTGGTCTCAAGGCTGAACCGATTTACATGTATCTTGTGGTTCGCGGACTTGTTCAGTTCCTTCATTAGGATCTGGCTAAGCCAAATCTGGGAGTCATCGGAGAAAGTGGAGATGGGACCTAAGCTGTCAGGCTGATCGATTGGAGCTTGCGGAGTCACTGACCGCCACCTTTGATTGTATTTCCGCCATTGTTAGCTATCTCGGTGATGGAGTATATTTTAGAAATATGATGGCTGAGTTTCTGCCCCCTCTTTTCTATCTATCTATGTATGTGTTTATGAAAACATTTTATCAGGTAATCAAGATGATAATTCATTTCCGAAAATCTATTGCTACATTTTTAATCGGATTTTTTTGATATATTCAAATTATTAAGTTGAAATTATTAAAAACATTATTGCGATACAGCCATGCCAATCCGATCCCGCCTTAGGACAACGTCAAGCCCCTGAATACTTCGCTGCAACGTGGCGATTTTGACCGGGTCTAGGTATCAGTGAAGAGAGAAGTTTGACTGAAGTGTGGTTGGGATATGCGCTTGGTACTTGAATTGGTTAGAGCACGTAACGGAGATGCGTAAACCGGGGTTCAAATCCCGGTCATGGCCAATTTTTCCTCTTCAGTTAACATTATTAAGAAAATAGTAATTATATATATAACAATACAACAAAATAAAAGAACTTTATAAGATATCAATAAGTTAAAAAGAAAATTTCTTTACGGTTTGAAAGGGGGAAAATGACATTATACAGAAACAAAAAAACATGATTAATTATTAAAATTATCATTATTTCTCATAATCAGCATAATCTATTTCATCCATAAACTCCATATCTTCGACCAAATGAAACACTAACCCTTTTTTACTAATGGGCCTATGGTGCCTAATTTCCTCAATAAATTAGCAAGTTACAGTTGAATATCAGGTGGTCTAAAGGTTGTTGTCTCTCACAAAGCATTTATCGTCTTCTGTTAGAATAAATCGGTATAAATAATTTCTTTCGAAGTGCCTGTGTAAATTGACTATTGATTGTGCGTATCTTTTGTAAGTTCTCTAATTTATTTTCATAACTCTTTCAGTGTCTACCATTAATTGCTGTATACCATTAGTCAAGCCATAGTCGGTACGCCATAAGGCATATTATAATTTTGAATTTAGTCTAAAAGGTTTTAAAGTATATTATTGGAAGTAACTCCTCCAATGCTACAGTTTTGGTCTCTGTGTCTGCTTCTTGGTTACCGAGCGATCAGTATATTATATCATCAGTATATATTATATCAGTATCCTTTAACCCACCTCAATTCAATGTTGATTTGTTATTGATTAAATTTAAGTAGACATTTCTATTTTGCCAGTAAATTGTTTGATATTGATTTTACGTTAGTGACTTGTAATATTTTATTTCTATTTATATGCAAGATCCCTTACTTAGATGACTGAAATAAGCTAAAGTTAATGAAAAAGTAGAACCAAAATCGGATATATAAATATATACTTATGTGTGTGTCGATATATTTTTTTATAATAATTATTATTATTCAATACATACTTAATTATTATTATTATTATTCAATACATTTAAACTTCTGCTCCTAATTTTTACATTCTAAATTTTGCCAAACGACTCACCTGGCTCAGGGTGAAACCATAATTATGATTAAAGCTGATTAATTAAAGTGTAATTATACTTTTCGATTAACACTTAATAACACGTCTAGTCATTCAAAGATAAATAATATTCAATATCCATGAATGATAATGTATTTTTAAAACCGGTTACAAATTATAATAAAAGATATCATGCCCTTCAAAACTGGCTAAAATAAAACAAGTTAATCGAATTTTGTTTTGACGGAAGAAGAATAATAATTTTTTTTTTTACGGAAAATTCGATTGGAATTAACCAGAAAAAATACATATGGAACAATGTAAAATATACATTAATTCTGCTAGTTTCTTGTTTCACAACTAGAATTCTTGGCCAACATCCAATTACTAACTAGACCTACTTTTCAAAGAGATTTTAATCTTTAAAATATTACAACTTTACGAGTAGATTCTAATAATAATAAAAAACTTTCAAAAATGATATAAATCAACCTATATGTTTCGATAAAAATGGAAAGATTTTATTCATAGGAAGACTACATACATGTTTTAATCTATTTTAATATTAATACCAATCTATGAAATAGCGTTCGTTTTTAAAAGTTAGCAACTTTGATTCACTAGATTTATCTTCGGGTTTCCAATGCTTTTGCATCTTGTTGGCTAGAATACTATTATCCTGTTTTCCAACAGATACATTCTACTTGTAATTTTTTTTTTAAGTACTATATATCTATTTTCTCACTCGATGCTCCACAATCCATTCATCTAATCCATGATTTCAACCTATTGATTAATACGCATATGAATATATCCCTTAAAATTTTCTAAAACCAACGAAAGGGAACAATGTTCATTAGATTCTTTTCCTAAACACAGTCATTCTATGGTTGAATTTGAAGCAAATGATGCAAATCAACACCGAATTCTTTTTTTCTATTCAACACTCATCAGCAAAGCCGACCGCAGGCTGGAAACTAACTACCTTAATAAATTAAATCCCGTTCTGATATTTTCAAATTGGATGTGGTTGTATTTAATAAAGGCCCATCTTAATTGTTTTAGAAGAGGGAACAGTTCAATCAAAAGTTATGACGAAACGAATGAAGCGTGAGATGCTGGCTGGCCTACACATATAATATATCTTAATCTAGAATCAAGATAGATTTTTCGGGAAGGGGGCGATTCATAAATCTATCTTGCCCTGGGGCCATTATGTCATCCCGAGATGATTTTCTATATTTAATAACTGCCATTATCCTAATGCTGGATGAAATGAGGCAGACCTTCTCTCAGATAGTGCTTCTATTTCGTAATATTTCTTCGGGGCAAATCTTCCTCTTTCTCTTGGTCTGCCCGCAACGGTCAAAACTGCATTAGATCTCTAACCACTTTTATCCCTTTATACCACATTCATCTCCAGCTCACCCCCCACCCCCCAAAAAAATGTTATATAAAAAAACGAATAATTCTCTGTAAAACCATGTTTGAAACAACCATTTTTCAACTGATCTGCATAAAGGATATTATAAATGAATAGAGTACGAAGCCATATTTCAAAGTAATAAATGACGTGAATCATAAAACATACATAAGTTGACTCGTCTCGAAGGACTTGATATAATAAATGAATAGACGGATAAATACGAATTGAGGTAGAAATCTATCTACAGCAAATTTTAAAATATCACTAAACATTAACTCAGCTATTTGGAAAAAATATTTATATCTCCAAGCTTCTCGTACCTACACCATTTGAGGTCCTGATATTGAAGTTTCTTAAAAAAAAAAAAAAAAATGATTACAAAATCAAATATAAAAATGAATTCGTTTTCACAAATTTAAAAATAAATTTTATTTGTTGTTGTATATTAACAAAAATAAAAAATATAATATTTGTTAACAGTAAAATCGAGGAAGCATCCCATTTGTAATATCACCCGTTTTGTACATAAGACGAGAAAACTAACAGGGATTTTCTTATAAATATATCTATAATACGAATCGACCCCAGCGGCACGATTTCCCAACTTGTTTTTTCAAGAGGAAAAATAAAATAAAAATAAGTGGCCATCATACTCTCGGAGAAATGGACCATAAAATCAAACGGCCCTAATTAAGAATTTGCTAATCACATCCGGCTTACATTGTCTTCACTGAGGACCTCAGCTTCATTCCCAGGTCCTTTTTTAAATACGGGCGATGCTTTTATTTTTTATTATTGCTAAGAAAAATTACTTTTGTAAAAAATATACTTACAAGATTCAGAAAGGAATCAGTACCCAACAGCTAACCTAAAAAAGAAAAAAAATAAATTAATAATTCAAATTTATGAATTTTAATGAACTCATTCATTTAAATAATAAAGGAATAAATATTTTTTTCACATTTTTTATATTAAAAAGCTTATACGGCGACGTACGTATCGCCGGCTATCTTTAATGAATTGCTCAATGAGATTCTATTTTTTTTTATAAAAAATAAACAAAACTAGACCTTATATATGTGTTTCAAGTTCCTTTAGGAAGATCAACAATATGATATTCAAATAATCGAGTTGTGAGATATCAAATCCTCCTTATTTTGTATATGTTTATTTGAAAAACAAGTCAAATGTTTACATTTTTCAATCTACGCTTCTTAAGTCAATACAACGCAGAAAAAATAGGCGATAAAAATAAAATGAGAAAAACAAAACATAAATATTTAACAATATTCGCAACTTATTTTCCCAAATACTAAAAATCTGTATCCCACACTTAACTAATAATATACAAAAAATATTAACGATGAAACTTGGTCAGGAACTTAACAATTAACAATTGTTTTCCAAATTCCCTTGGTGAAACCGGGATATACACCTAGTTATAAATAATTTAAAAATAAAACTATAGTTATTATGTTGTTCAATAAATAAAATGTTGTAATTTATTTATTTTACAAAATCTCAAGGTGAGTCTAAACTTTTGACTGGTACTGTATATATATGTGCGATACTTCAAGAGAACAATAAAACAAAACATGAAACTAACTGCAAACAAATAAAGAAAATGAACACCAAAGTATTAGCACAACATATTTTTTTTTAAAAAAAACCTAACTTTTTATGTTACATATAAAAAAAAGGTAGAGAAAAAATAGTAAAAATATAAAAACTATACAGACCATAAATATTACAAAAAACATTAAGATGCAAAAATAAGAGATAATGTATATAGAATTATTTATATAATATTTGTTTTATTTTAATATTTATTTATATTTATATTTATTAATCATTTATTACTTTTGTATGTTAATTACTTATATGGTGCAGTTTTTATTGAGGTTAAAATAAAACCCTGAAGAAGGAAATAATTCCAAAACGTAAGTAAAAGGAAATGCTAAGATTTGACTTGTTTTTTAATAAAAAAAAAAATAAAATAAGGAGGAGTTAATATCACACCACTCAATTATTTGAAAACTATACCTCTTTTGTAGATCCCCGGAAGAAAATGGGGCTCTGTCTTTGTTTTTTGAATAATAATATATAGTTAGTCCAATCAATCAAAAATATATACCAATTGGTTGGGAAGTGGTCGGCAGCAATGAGACTAATAAATAAAACAATCATCTTGACAAGTCGTTAATAAAAATGCAGACAGGTCTACATATGGCAACATCTACAAGCAACAGGAAAACCCAACTGCCAGTGTAGCTTACGAAAAAAAATAACCTAAATAGAAAACAACCAGGAAATAAGTGAAGACCTCACTAAAAAGATTTTTTGAAAGGACATAGAGGAAATAAAGACCATTTTGGATCTAGTCAAAATAATGATCAGTCTTTTGTAAGATTGTTTGTAAAACCATTTATTTATTTTCTAATCATTGCCTTATGCACATCCTGATTGTGTAAATATGTCCTAACTAGTGTGAAGCACCTTTTCTTGAAAACGGTTTTGAAGATGAAAAATTGAAAAGTTTTTTTGGAACTATAACGCATTTCCCCAAAATATATTAAAATCTATTTATCCTGTAGTGGTCCTCTGAATTTACTTGCATCAACAATTTGAAACCTCCTTTTTTTTGTTACTTTATTTAAGCCCTAGTAATAATTTACGAGCCTAAAGTAAGATTCGTAACATCTTCGAAAAATTCTCTTTTATTTAATGTAAGAATTATGATTATTTGTCACTAGACAAATACTGCAACACTATATTGTAACGTTAAACAAAAACAAAAGAAAAACATATGGTTTAAAAGTCCCAAACCTGTTGTTGGGACGAACTAACAGTCGGAACAAACTGTCATAGCACGTGTTTGTGACCATGATGTTCACAGTCCACTCCGGGCTAGAACATTCCACGCCAGTCCTTTTACGACTATATATAAGGAGCGAGTGACTGGACAGTTAGTCATTGTCTTGGTTGTGAAGCTCAAGCCATATGATTATTTTTGTGTTACAAAGTGATAATTTTTGTAACCTGTTCTAATATTTTTGTTGTTACAATTCGTGTGGCAACGAAAATTGTTATTCTTCTTTGAATAAATATTGTTTTACCGACAAAAGTGTTACAATATCAAAAAATTACCCACCGGCAATTATAAAATTTCTTCATTTATTATGAATAACATATCTCTAACTAGCTCATTTATTTCATTTCACTATTTTAGAAATTCTGTAAAGAGTTTTGTTTGTTTGTTTAACGTCCATTTTTATGCTACTAAGGCTAATCGGACGATGCTACAGTGGAAGTCCTAAATTTTGCCTATCCAGGTATAATTAGGATAGGGATCTTTAACGAGTACCTGACATCGTACAGGCTCGGGACCTCCATTTTACGTAATATCCGAGGGACGGCATAGCTAAGGATTTTTTTACTCCCATTAAAAAATCCTAGGGCCACCGCTGGAATTGAACCCGCGATCTTTAGTATTGTAGGTTGCCATGCTAACCACAACACCACAGGTGACCCCTTCTGTAAAGAGTTTTAAATTTTATTAAAGCATTTAATGTATTTTAATAGTACACATTTATTCTAGCACTCAAAATTTATTTTGTTTCCACTAATTTTAGGTCTCGTAAGCTGGAAATATGAGCATTTCATTTTCAGGCTTTAAGTAGATACTAGTTTTTTTAATGATATTAATATTTCTATTCTTATTTTCTATTAATTAATATTCTTCATTTCAAGATTTTCAATGAAATATTCGTTTTATGATTATATTTTTAGTATTTCGATTTATCTAGCTGCCATATTGTTTATTCATTACCAGTCGCTGCAACAGGAACATGGAGTCAAATGAATCTTGGTTTGTTTATCCGAGATGTTGAGCTGATAAAACCGAAGAGCACCCGGACGGACAGCCTTGTCGCAGAGCTAAGCACATAAACAGACAGACACGAGGTTTATTTAAAATTCAAATATGTCCTATACACCCACGCCATCTCGGGGACTACCAAATATTTGCCCAACCGATGACATGCAATTAGCTGATTCAACATTCCTCAGCTTGTAGCCTTTACACAGCTTCAAATACAGGTTTGAACCTTCGGGCTCCTTGTTTTGTTTTTTGTTTCTTTTTTTCAACTAGTGTTATTTAAAAACAATCTCCTTGATTCTTAAGAGCGTATCATTCTTTCTGCATCATTATTCAAGAGCTTTACTGAACTTATTAAAAAGCTTGAAGAGGAGCATAAATTTAATTGATGAAATATAACAATCTAGAAACAAAATTTAAATAAGAAAAAAAAAATTGTTCTCATTTTGTCCCAGGAATGCGTTTAAGGATCATTAAAATTAATATTTTTTTCAGTGCAGTATTATGAGTGTTTTGTTAAATATTTTTTTTAATTAATGTATAAATTTCTGAATCACTTTTTGAAAAATTACAATGATGGTTTATTTTTTTTAATGTGTGCTTCAATATCATAAGTGTTTCAATGTCATGAAATATATATATATATATATATATATATATATATATATATATATATATATATATTCTTAAATAAATTAAGAACATCTTCTTATGCCTAATCTTGAATTTTTTATAATATAATATAATTTATTTATTGAAATTTACAACTGTATTTACAATACAGTAAGTAAATTTGATATAAGCACATAATTGGCATGAAAAGATGTGTGGAGAAACTACCCAGCGGTAGCAATCTTGAATTTAATAATAATAATTTATAAAATTGCGACTGATTTACTTTTTTCACTTTTTAAGGGAATTATTTTATTAGTTTACCAATACTATATTTCTGACATAGAAACACCAAAAGTTTCTAACCTTGGGGCGAAATGGGTTAATGTCGAATCAAAATTTCAATTTAATGCATTCTTTAAACCATATTTAAAAAAGGAGTTACTAACTGTACTAAAAACGTTTTTAGAACTTCAGGTCTCTAAAAATATTCGACCGATAATTGCTAGATTTATATCTTACTTTTTAAAAATTATATGCTTTTTAATGTGCAATGTTAACAGAACTGGGTACCTGTTCAAGTTTAATGAAGTATAAATTTATTAATTTTTTATCCGTATTTATATGATGAAAGTAATAGTAAAACATCACAACAGGAAAAGACATTATTCACCTTTAATTTATCAGAATATTCAATACAGCAACATGTAATACATAAGCGAAAATGATTGTTGAGCAAGAAAAAAAATTATTTTCATTTCTGAAATCGGCTAAATAAAAGAATCAGGGGCTGAATCTTGAAAAGGAAAAGAATTTGAAGGGAGGAGGTTTTTGCAACCCTTGGAAAAGCAGATCATGACCGCTCTGAAAAAATAATCTTTAACCTGTTGTTTTATATGAATTTAAATTTGAATTATGTTCACATTCTTCTTCCTCGTGTTTTATTAATTTGCTTCATTTATAGTTGTTATAAATTATGGCTGTAATGTTTTAAAAATCCCAAAAAGTGCAGACAGCCCAGGTCCATGCGTAAGAATCGCCCATTTTCTCCAAGTATAGCTATACAGATTAGATAAATACTGATTGTATGAATCGTACCTATACCCCTTAAAATACAGAATAAATCAAGAATAAATACTCAGATTGTTTTTAAAGATTATTTTGTAAAAGTATAGTTTAAATTAATGATGAAAATCTATAGAACATTTCATTATTTAGTATTATAACTTCCCACTGTCTAGCCATCTTGTTCACACATCATTGTAAGAATATATCTTCGAAATTCATTATCTATTGGATTAGAGGCATGTTTTCGCTAGAAACTGATACAGTTATTGCGATTTCGTTTGGAAGAAAGGATATTCCGTGGCAGCAAACTCTTATCTAGTAATTTTCGGAGATTAGCTGGATTACATAAGGGATAGAAGGAACTCTAATTACATACCAAAATAAACAACCCGAAGGAAGATGTTAGCTGGTACACTACATGCTTTTTACCCAGAGTTTTTTTTTTTTTTCTAAGCGAGGAATGCGTTTATTATTGAAACGTGGAGAAGGCATATGGTAGGCTGTGAACCATTACCCCGTAGTTAAAGTGAGACCTTTTTTATATCGTTTTTGTTCTTGTACCTGCATGAATAGTAACCTCTGGACTAAGATGGATTCGGAGAAAGGTTTTAAGAAAAGCAGTACCTAGCCTGCCTGATATAGGTATTATAGAAGCGAAGGGTAAATAACCTATTTTAATATTGGTGTAGATAATTATTGTAAGCACTTTATCATAGATCTTTTATTTTACTGGTTAGCTCAAAGAATTTATGACATACATTGATAAAATTCTATTAATATAACGGATAACTTCGGTGAACAGTAATGAGCCTGCGTGTGTAAAAATAAAAAAATAAAATGTGAGAACGAACCAGATTGTTAATGATACGTCTAAAATAATAGGTAGGCATTTACTAACTGTCCGGGACGAATTTTATTATTACCATTTCCACTGGAGTGGTTTCTTCATTCACATTTCTCATATTAAGGTTTCGTAAGCGACCATTAATGATTTCGGTTTTCGATTCGAAATGCACCTCCGTCAGACGAAAACAATAATAGACCTTCCAGCCAGACCTGTTAGCTATAATATATTCAAGTCTCGGAGGGGTATAGAGAGAGATGGACCGACGAAGTAGATATAGAAAGAGAGAGAGAGAGAAAGAGGGAGCGTGAGAGAGACAGAGATAGGAGAGAAGAGAGATAAAAAGGATCCGAAGAGAAGATAGGATGGTACACTTTTTATATCTACAAATAACACTAAGGTAATCTCTGACCTCCAGATTCAAAGAATAAATATTAGGTCACAATTTTTACTCCTATACTTTTTGGATGTTTCAAAATGAAAAGAATAATCTTTGAATATTTCATTACAAAACAAACGGTGTAGGCCCGTTTGATCGTATTCTTGCATATGTTCAATCATTTTTTACAGCCTTAGAACTGAGAACCCGCACCTACCCTTTTATTTTTGGATTTTCCAATTTTTATCGATAATAGCGAGCTTCTACCCTTCGAACTAAGACGCTCAAAGGTATTAAATTTTTAATAATTGCGATTTTATTTTATTTTATTCCCGTTCAAGATATCTCCGATAAGATAACTGAAGTTTCTAAACCATTGAATAAATCCACTAAATATATATCAAACACTCACACTTGCCACAGAGCATCGGCAAACACATGTCGACAGACTCAGATCAGACTAACTAGAAACTGCTACTTAACCCAGCTGAATTAAGACAACTGGTGAGCCCCATCACCAGAGACAGATTTGCGACTGACACCTAACACATTAAACTTACACATAACACTCTTAAAATGCATCCTGTGCAGTAAAAGAGTTTTTCTATAAGAACATAGAAGTTCCTCATGTCCGCCTCCAATCAACAAAACGAACTGGCTAAGAAGGAAAAAAAATAAAATAAATTAACGAAATAATCTGAATTCATTTACAAGTGAATGAAGGTTATATCAGTACAATTTCTTCTTCTGATTACAATGGATATCTAATTGCTTTTAAAACTCAAATTTTGATAGATTGAGTAGTTATCAAAAGCTAATCATATAAATAATTTCGATTTTCTTAATGTAATTTTAAATATAATGAACATGTGGTTACATAATGATTTGCGTTAGTAGAGGAGGCCTTGGGTCCCGGGAGCCGGTACCCTTCTGTCTGGGCCGCTCAAGGTCCGGGTACACCCTTCCTCGCCGGTCAACGGTTGCTCCAGCCTTCTTTATTTTTTATTATTCTTTTTAACGCTTTCGTCATTTTCTATTTTGTCCTTTTATACGAATCAAACAGCGAATAATAACAGCCCAGCGTATTTTTTTATTTTTTTTTTGTATGGACAAACCAGTCGAGTTGTAAAATGGATATCGTTTTCTGCGTATATTAATTTTGTTCATGTTAATAAATATTGCTAATGGCATTTTTATTTTATTTATTCTTTATTGCTTATCTCCCCATTACATTATAAGCATTATAATAGTTAAACACCTTCAGGTTCTACTCCGGAAATACTTATTTATTGTTGGCTATGAGCCCTTAAATTTATAGCCAACTATCATATTAAAAAAAAATAAAATGTATTAAGAGGTTCCACTAGTGATGAAAGCGTTGAAATCTCCAGAAATCCCGAGCTAGTCTTATGTACAAGATGATTCATGATGGATGGAGGGACTACCCAAAATAAGTGCAACAGCTCGAATATTAGTAAAAAATATAAATATTTTTGGAAGCGGAGTAAAATTCAAGGGCTCCCGTAGGATTTTGTCGTGGGAAGGGGGGGGGGGGGGAGGAGAGACTTGTATGATTTTTATGCCCGGTGGTTGGTCGAGGTATTCTGACTAAGAACAACTATGTTCATTTCTATTATTTTAATGATGCAGCGCCCTACATTTTCTAATTTCGCCAAGTTTATTTTTTATTAACAAAGAATAACAGATTACATTATATCGCATAATATTTATGGTGGACTTAGGTATATTAAAGGCTGAGGAAGATAAGGAAACAATAATTGACTTTATTAAGGCTGGGAAGCTGCTCTGTTTACAAGTAGGTAGGTACCTTTAATTCTTTTGTTCAGTAAGGCCCCGTGAGGAGAGTGACGTCAGCGGGCCATTCACCAGGGCCATTGAGCGAGCAGAGATTACATCTGAGATATAGGGAACGACCCCCGCGGCTATCCTCGCCCGTACGCCCTCCCCGGCATAAAAGTTTATGTAGACCATCCGCTGAAGAGCCAGCCCAGCCGTTAACCAACTGACTGCGGATCTTGGCCAATAGTGTCGGGTCATCGGCCGTCCCGTCTTCGAGAGTGAAGATACTAGTCGAGTGCTACCTCCAGCTGGCTTCTGGGAATTAACGAAAGTGGTGTCCTCCTTCATAATCGGAAAGTAAATTAACAATGTCTTTGTTTCAACTATTCACAATCCATTTCAACAGAGATGTCGGAACTGACTTTATAATTAACAGGATATAATTGGTCTAACTTGATTATTTCCGATACGAATGAATAAACCTAAATAAAAATAGTATTCATATATATTTAAAATAAAATATAGTAATTTATAATAAATCAATTAAATATAATAAACTAATAGTGGTGAATTTTTTTCAATTTACCATAAGGTTTTAAGAAAAAAAAAAAAAAGTGAATTTCAGAAGGAAATTTTCTTTGTTAATTTCAACGGAAATACAAATAAGCTAAAAGGTGATACGCCAGACACACCCCCAGGACATTAGCAGATCCAAGGAAGGGCGCGGGGGGCGCCCCCCCCCACCGAGAGGTGAGGACACTAATAAACTATTATTATTTCTACGGAAGTGGGCTGAATGAAGTGGGCTGAATGAAGTCCTCAAATTTAAAATGGATTGGATTTCCCCCTCCTCCCTTGACTACCACGACTAGTTAGATCTCGCGAACTTAAATTTTCAAACCGTAATTAATACGGCTTTTTTTTCGTGACTAATTACCTCTCGCGTAGGTAATTAGTCCAAAAATCTTTATTAGGTAAGACTATAGATTAGGGAGGGGAGGAGGGTTTTCTCCGACCCCACCAGGAACCACCACTATCGCCAATTCGTCGCCTTCGCGCTCTAGTTAGGTCTCGCACACGTAAATTTTCATCAACTAATTACTATGGCTTTTTTCTTTCCTAGTTACCTCTCGCAAAGGTCAATATTCCAGAAAAGTCAATATCAACTATTATTATGTGGTGAAGTGGTAGGGGAGTGGGGGGTGGGGCTTCCCCCTCCCTCCCTTGACTACCGCGACCAACTCTGTCAATGCGAGCTCTAGTTAGTTCTCGCGAACTTAAATGTTCAAACCGTAATTAATACGGCTTTTTTTTCGTGACTAATTACCTCTGGCATATGTAATTAGTCAAAGAATCTTTATTAGGTAAGACTATAGATTAGGGAGGGGGGGAGGGTTTTCTCCGATCCCACCAGGATCCACCACTATCGCTAACTCGTCGCCCTCGCGCTCTAGTTAGCTCTCGCACACGTAAATTTTCGTAAACTAATTACTATGGTTTTTTTCTTTCTTAGCTAATTACCTCTCGCAAAGGTAAATATTCAAAAAGTCTTTATTATGTGGTGTAGTGGTGTGGGGTGGGGCTTTCCTCCTCCCCTGACTACCGCGACCAGCTTGTAGATATACTGACTGACCAAAACATAATTCCTGACCATCAATTCGGTTTTCGTACTTCACACTCAACAACACTATATTTTAGATTTTTTTTCACCTGGTTATCGTGTTATGATTAGTATAGTGAAAAAGGTTATGTTTATTTGAATTTTCTTTTTGTAAATTCATGATGTTTAATTAAGTTATTTTTTCCGTTTTGTTTTAAAAAAGAACTTTTGGACTTCTCAGTTAGCTATAGGATACCAAGGAGAGAAGCTGTGTCGTGTACGCTCCTGAGGAATAAGAAGTTATCTTCAACAGATAACATAGTTTTAGTTATTTCATTCTAGTTTAATTTCTTGCTTGTCTTTTTTTGTTTTTCGTTTCCTCTTTAAGGTTTATCATTTCTTTTTCACTTTTTCATTTCTTTATTCACATTTTATTTTGTTAAAACTAGATAATTTATGCAATATTAAAAGTCTTTTACTGCTTTACAACCACTCGCTCTAAGATAAAAAAAAAAATTCTTTTTAAAGAAATGAATTTATATAAAATAAATAAAGCAAATATCAGTAAGTCTTATTTATAAATACAGACTTAGTGAGAAGTATTAAAAAAAAATTTGTTTTTTTTTTTCTCATATTTATGCAATGATTAAAGAATGTCAAAGAAACTAAATAGAACAACTACATAGTATAAATATCGGACTTTGGGACACTTTCATGTGAAAATCGGCTATTTAAAGGGGAATACCCGGCATCCCCGGGGACCGATGCCGCACCTAACGTGTTAATCAATGCATGGGCGTACCCAGGATCAAATCTAGGGGGGGGCAAGCTATGGTCAGGTTGTAACACCTTACCGCGGAAAAGGTGAATGAAACCAAAATTATATATAATTATAGCAGTGCTTTATTAACTAAGTTATTACAATTATTTACTTGAAAAAAATGTATTCTATTATTGCTTCCAATCTTAAAAGCCTAAAAAATTGTTGCTTCCAGCCTTCCAGGGGGAAGGCCCCCCCCTGCCCCCCCGCTGGGTACGCCCATGAATCAATGTACTTGAATCGTAATCTTGCTCAATAAAGCTACCGGTTACTGTACACATTTCTGGCATGTCATAATTTCCTCTATCGTCATCTCATGTGTTAATTGTTAGCATTTGGTCGACAGATGAAAATCCAAACGAATGAAAGAAAAAAAAATGAGCGAATAGAATAAAGTATAATTAAGCATAACCTAGATGATGCTTTAATTAATATAAATTATTGCCAAATTTATCTCTATCTTTGTAACATTAAATAAAAAAGGTTTTAGTAATTTTCTGAATTCTGAATAGAAACATTTAAAAATTACAAACAATGCAGTAGGGAAACTGTATAAGTCAATTCATTAATAATATTGCAATCAGATTTGTTGTAGCTTGCAATTCATTTCCAGAGTATGGATATTAAGAATAGCCCTATACAATAAATTTTTTTAATAATCTCATTCCGCAATTTATAATAAATCGGTGTCAATCATTCAACGAATCCCTTAATAAACTTAGGCATTATTCCTTTGTTAGAATCATTTTATCAGGGGGCTGAGGAAAAACCCATGATCTATCGAGAAATACCACTTTGCTTTGTTTCACCTTCGTCTCTATTTTTTTATTTATTTAATATTATTTTTTTTTTTTTTTGTAAAGGAAATGACTATTTTCTCATAGAAAATTTTATCTAATTTATGATGGTGATGCTAGAACTTTATTATTGTGAAAATGGGAAATACATTTTTATTCTATAAAAAATACGCCCTTTAATAAAACACAAAAATGGACTTTACTGCTTTTCTGTTGAGAATCAGATTATCTAATGAACCTATTTGTTATAAATTGTGTCTAGAATCACCTACCACAGTTTCTTCATTGATCCTTGAATCACCATGCATTTATTTATTTAGCTTATTAGATTAATGATTATTGTCTCATAGACAAACGAAAGTTTCATAAATATTTTTATAACATCCCTTTCCTATATCAATCGTAAGCAGAAACAATAAATGGGCAAGATGGTACAGTTCTCGGTTGACTAACAAGACTGGCGGCCTTATTTGACAGTTAAAGACAGAATTTGCATCGGAATTTCTCTTCCAAAGATAGGCTCCATGACCGGTCTTTGGACACGGTCAACATGAATTCCTTATTTTAGGCTATTTTAATATGCACTAATATGCAAACTGTTATTGCCATATATTTTTATCTGTCCAAATAAAGCTTGTGCTACTAGCCATAAAGATTCGGATGTCATTTTTGATGCATTTAATTTTTTTTTTTTTTTTTGTAGAAAAGGGATATTGCAGAATTTATCCGATAAATATATTGCTCCAATACGAATATCATTTCTATATCATAAGAACACTTCGTGATGAAAATATTATTTTAGAATGTTAAAAGCTATCAACTGAACCTTGACCAAAAAGACATTAATCGTGGAAGGGATGCTACGATAGTCTGTTCGTGAATCTAACGATCTGAGAAAAGACACGTTGAATGAATTAATCATAGTAGAATAAAAGTCATATTCAGATCTCTAGTTTGATGATATTCGAGATATTGATAATTTTTTTTCTGGGACTTGTTTGAAACTACAGCAATGAGTAAACTAATTGTAAATCAAGAAAAGAAATCAATTGAAAAGAATTTCTTTTATGTTTTGTAAAAAAATGTATAAATTTATAAATATTATCATTTGAAATATAATAAAACATATTAATAATGTGTACAGTGTTAATTTTATCGTTGTTATGGATAAAAAGAACAAGACAATAGTTAAAAAAATACATAAATATAAAACCAAAGCAAATATTCAAAACTATTATATGCACGCATCAGATCGCTCAAACCCTCAACAGTTTAACCCACTAGACTTATCAGCTACAAAATCCCTTCTCTCGAAATTCCGAATTATTTTATAAAAATTGAGTCTTTAAAGGCAGCGATGTGGTAAAACTTACTTTCTACGTTCAACGATTTCACTTCAGAGAAATGTGAAGAATGCATTCTGTTAATATAATACATATATACAGGTGTGATAATGGGTGTTCCTTTGTGGCGCAAAAACCACTAGCTAATAGAATCAATCAGAGGTGAATTAAGTCGCGCGCGAGTGTCTCGTGCTGTGAAAATTTAATAAAAGAAAATTATTTATTTATTTGAGGAAAATGTATAAGATTTTATTATAGTTGTTTTTCCATTCCAGCAATTTACTTAATCTTTAAAGTCCATCTCCTTGTGTTGCAATGTTATTTCCTAACTTTCTATTATTACAACCGTTTCACCATACTTCAATATTGACCGTGTAAGGTCGGTTTAACAGACATGTTTTTTACCAACTATGAAATATGGCCATTATAAGTTCTTTCAAAATGAACTTTAGCTTACATAGTAAAAAGGATTTAGATGGTAAATTATAATAAATGATAAATTTAATAGTTTTTATATCACTTCATATAAATTATTTCACAAAGTCTTTTTTTTTTTGTCGGTACGCCATAACTTCCTTAATACTTGATCAAATTTCATAATGCCAATTCCTTAACCACTACGCCGGAAAAATATACAAATCACTCATTTCGCCTTCGATTACGTGTTATAAGCGCAAAACCGCGGTTTTGGTGATAGAGGTTTGGTAGTAGATGTTTCTAAATGGTGTCAATCTTTTCTGGTTTTCAAGGAGAACATTTTCGGACATATACATTTTTCCGTTAAACCCCTTCGTTCGCGAGTTGTAAGGTGCAATACTGCAATACTCAGCGAAAATAGTCCCAGGGCTTTTTCGAAGGTGTCATTTTTTTATTCAATTTGTCAAGACGAACATTTTTGGTTCTATACACTTTTCCGATTGTAGCTGTCGTTTGCGAATCACTAGCAAAAACATGCGATTTCAGTCAATAGAAACTTATTTTTTACTCGCTTTCCGCGAAACCGATATGTGCATTTAAGTATGTGGCGTTTTCCAGGGTGAGCTATTTCAGTTACATCTATGTCTGCATAAAAACAAACCTACCAACAAACAATAACAGATGGCCCTATCGTAACTTCAAACATGCTGTTCAAAGAGGTCGTGTAAACACGTAAATTTTATGTAAATACCTTAAACTTATGTCTCAAAAAATAAATAATCTAGAATTTAAACACATTTATTCTTTACTTCAACCCTCGCCTATGCCCATGGTGCACTAAATACGCACTATACGCTACTAAATATGTGGTGTGTACTTAAATTAAGTGGGATTTAAGCAGATTAGAGTTCGAATGATTCGCACGGGTCAGCTAGTTTTTTTTAATTAGCATATAAGCAGAGTTGGGCATATTTATATTTATAAATACGAATATGAATTTATTTTTATCTTAATTTTAATGTGAATATGAATATAAATTTATTTATATCACAATATTTGTGAATATGAATATAAATAAATTCGTATTTAAAAGTGTGAATATAAATAAATTCATATTCACAGGTGTGAATACGAATTTATTCATATATATAAATTTTTCTGTAAATAAAAAAAAATTCACAGGAAAAATTGTGAATATTCACAAAAAAATGTGAATATTTATATCTCAGCTGTGAATTCGGCCGTATTTACAAATAGAGATGTGAATATGGAAAAATTCACAAATTGAGATGTGAATTTCTACTAAATTCATAATTTCCCAATAAATATATAAAATTATTTTCAGATTTCTCCATATTGGTACACATTATTGAGTTAACCCTTTTTATGGAAATCACATCAGATATTACCTGATATCGATTACTAGGTTTTTTGGGGTGCTGATTATGAAAAAAATATCGATTTTGAGATTCCGCCGTCAGGTATCGATTTATTACAACCTACGCGATATAATCGATCTTGGTGTCGGCTGTAGGGTTATCTGAGGTGCCGATTATGAAAAAAATATCGATTTTGAGATTCCGCCGTCAGGTATCGATTTATTACAACCTACGCGATATAATCGATCTTGGTGTCGGCTATAGGGTTATCTGAGGTGCTGATTATGAAAATGATATCGATTTTGAGATTCCGCCGTCAGGTATCGATTTATTACAACTTGCGCGATATAATCGATCTTGGTGTCGGCTATAGGGTTACCCGAGGTGCTGATTACGGAAATGATATCGATTTTAAGATTCCGCCGTCAGGTATCGATTTATTACAATTTGGGTGATATAATCGATCTTGGTGTCGGCTATAGGGTTACCGGAGGTGGTGAATATGAAAATGATATCGATTTTGAGATTCCGCCGTCAGGTATCGATTTATTACAACTTGCGCGATATAATCGATCTTGGTGTCGGCTATAGGGTTTCCCGAGGTGCTGATTATGAAAATGATATCAATTTTGAGATTCCGCCGTCAGGTATCGATTTATTACAACTTGCGCGATATAATCGATCTTGGTGTCGGCTATTGGGTTACCCGAAGTGCTGATTATGAAAATGATATCGATTTTGAGATTTCACCGCAAGGTATCGATTTTTTGATTCCGATGTCAAGTCAACATAAGCGATATAATCCATATTCGATCGGCTTCTAGGTTATTGTTGGTGCGATTATGAAAATCGTAACAATTTCTTACAACCTTCATTCATTCATTAAAACCATATAAAGTATACTGGGATTCGCAGTTAGGTTTTCGATTTATTACAAGTAACGTAATATCAGGTTATGTTGTAAGGTAGGTATATTTTTAATTTTAAATACGAATATGAATTTAATCATACTCGATTTATTACAACTTGCGCGATATAATCGATCTTGGTGTCGGCTATAGGGTTACCCGAAGTGCTGATTATGAAAATGATATCGATTTTGAGATTTCACCGCAAGGTATCGATTTTTTGATTCCGATGTCAAGTCAACATAAGCGATATAATCCATATTCGATCGGCTTCTAGGTTATTGTTGGTGCGATTATGAAAATCGTAACAATTTCTTACAACCTTCATTCATTCATTAAAACCATATAAAGTATACTGGGATTCGCAGTTAGGTTTTCGATTTATTACAAGTAACGTAATATCAAATTATGTTGTAAGGTAGGTATATTTTTAATTTTAAATACGAATATGAATTTAATCATACTCTGATTTTTATGTCGATAAAACAAATTTATTTATAAGTTATAACTTATTTTAATTAAAAATACAAATCTTTTCACCAATTCTCCTATATTATTATATAATATAGGAATATCATTATTAATGTTTTTATAATTCAAACCAATCAGCAGAAAAACAAAATATAGAGAACTTGAAATAAATAATAAAATAATTTACACAACAAATAATATAAGAATTTTTGTCTTCTTTAGTTTGCATTATTAATAAAGATATTTGATAATACAGAGATTGAAATACTAGGATACTATTGCGCTAAAGCGCGATATGAAAAGAATTAAGCATGCTGAAAAAATGTTTTTTCTTCATGCTGTTGAAGACTAATGGTATTTGAGAACAGAGAGAAGTTTATACAGGGTGTTTCGGAATTGCACGGCACTATTTTAGGTACGTGTTCTCTAACACAAAATAAACAAAAAAGTTCATATTAACATATATCTCAAACTCATTTATTAAACAGATATCAAAGGTTAAAGATTTATTATTTATTTACTGCATTAAGACTGACTGTACAACGTTTAACGTGTTTAATACTAAATAAAAGGTTTTAATCACCTGATAAACAAATGAACGATAAGCAATGACAGTAGTTGCTCATCTGTTTGTCTAGTTCTGTGTGTTTTAGTGTGAGTGAATCTTGTGACACAGTTCAATTTATGATTATCATGGGAGATACCACAAATTTATGCACTTTTGATGAACAAACAGACATGCTTTTAACTTATGGCGAGGTACATACAAACGGTGCTGCTGCTGTTCGAAGATATCGTGAAAAATTTCCTAACCGAAGAATACCAAATCGCAAAACGTTTGAGGCCATTGAAAGACGTCTTATGGATAATGGTACGCTAAAACCTATACGAGTGAACGCCGGTCGACAACGATTTCGACGAACTGCAAACGTAGAAGAAGAAATACTCGATGCTGTTCAGTTATCTCCTACTACTAGTACCAGAAGATTGTCACGTCGTTTCGATGTTTCCTCTACCAGCGTATGGCGAACTTTACGCGAACAACAATTATATCCATTTCACGTATCAAGTAGGCAAGATTTGTTACCACAAGATTATAACAAGCGCAGAAATTTCTCCCAGTGGTTAATTCGACAATGCACACGAGATCCTAACTTCCTGAACTGCATTTTGGTTACTGATGAATCTTGCTTTACAAGAAACGGGATTCTTAATTTTCGAAATACCCATACTTGGGCCGAAGAAAACCCTCATACGACTGCTGTTGGACATTACCAACATACATTCTCTTTAAATGTCTGGTGTTCTTTTTGCCCTTCTTTTTGCCACCTAGGCTGTCAGGTATATCTTACTTGCATTTTTTGCAAAATAATCTGCATGATATTCTAGAAGATATTCCGCTAGGCATTAGGCAAAGGCTGTGGTTTATGCATGACGGTGCTCCAGCTCACTTTTCTCATAGTGTCACTGATTATTTAAATGCAACTTATGGAGACCGATGGGTTGGTCGAAACGGACCTGTTAAATGGCCACCACGATCTCCGGATTTAACGCCATTAGATTATTTTGTGTGGGGCTGGATAAAGTCTATGGTTTATTCTGCGGCAGTTGACACGCAAGAAGAGCTAAGAAATCGGATCGTGGAAGCCGCAGTAACTATCAACCACCATCCTGATGCTATACGAAGAGCCAGAGAAGCATGGATTCGTCGTGCTGAATGTTGCATTCAACAAAACGGAGGCGCCTTTGAACATTTACTCTAAATGTTGTAATAATAATAAATAAATAGTAATAATAAATCTTTAACCTTTGATATCTGTTTAATAAATGAGTTTGAGATACATGTTAATATGAACTTTTTTGTTTATTTTGTGTTAGAGAACACGTACCTAAAATAGTGCCGTGCAATTCCGAAACACCCTGTATATGTATGTATATACACATCTTTATATGTTGTATATTATCTGCGTACACTTTTGTAGAATTTCGACTCTTGCCCGTCTGCAAAATATAGCTGCATAGTTTCATTTGCTTTCATATTAAAATTGCTTGGGGGTGTGATTATCAAAAATAAATGTGAATTTTGGCATATTTAAGATCAAATTTAAGAATATTTACACTTAAAGTAACTCTTTCCGAAGGTACCGATTTAACGAGTTGTCCAAAAAATAAAGTGTTTTTTTAATTATCCATCTGTAAATGTATTGTTGTTCTTTTTTATTTCTTTTTTTTTTTTTTTTTTTTGAGAGAGAGAGAGAGAGAGGATAGTCTGTAACTCTCTTACAATGCTCTTTTTTATTCTTTTTTACACCACATTTGCGTTTTGGAGTAAACTAAACTTATTTACTTACATACATGTCCGCAGTGAGAGAGGCAGGCGGCGGCAGCTGTCTCTCTCTAGATAATATGAGGAACGAAATCTATAAATTAAACAAATTCTTATTCATTTACTATATTTATTATTATAACAAAACACTTTTTAATTTTCAAATATCAATAATTTTTATATAAGCTTATATAAAATTAAAATTACTTTTTAATTATATGTAAATATTTTCATATGAAATTAATTTACCATCCTGCCCCCCAGACAAAACTTTTATCAGTCTGAACCACTCTAGATGAATTTATGCTGACACTGTTGTTATAAATGAAATCTAACCTTTAATTAGTTCAGGTTTGTGACAATGAAATGAAGCGATAAGCAAGTTGTAATAAATCGATACCTGACGGCGGAATCTTAAAATCGATATCATTTCCGTAATCAGCACCTCGGGTAACCCTATAGCCGACACCAAGATCGATTATATCGCGCAAGTTGTAATAAATCGATACCTGACGGCGGAATCTCAAAATCGATATCATTTTCATAATCAGCACCTCAGATAACCCTATAGCCGACACCAAGATCGATTATATCGCGTAGGTTGTAATAAATCGATACCTGACGGCGGAATCTCAAAATCGATATTTTTTTCATAATCGGCACCTCAGATAACCCTACAGCCGACACCAAGATCGATTATATCGCGTAGGTTGTAATAAATCGATACCTGACGGCGGAATCTCAAAATCGATATTTTTTTCATAATCAGCACCCCAAAAAACCTAGTAATCGATATCAGGTAATATCTGATGTGATTTCCATAAAAAGGGTTAACTCAATAATGTGTACCAATATGGAGAAATCTGAAAATAATTTTATATATTTATTGGGAAATTATGAATTTAGTAGAAATTCACATCTCAATTTGTGAATTTTTCCATATTCACATCTCTATTTGTAAATACGGCCGAATTCACAGCTGAGATATAAATATTCACATTTTTTTGTGAATATTCACAATTTTTCCTGTGAATTTTTTTTTATTTACAGAAAAATTTATATATATGAATAAATTCGTATTCACACCTGTGAATATGAATTTATTTATATTCACACTTTTAAATACGAATTTATTTATATTCATATTCACAAATATTGTGATATAAATAAATTTATATTCATATTCACATTAAAATTAAGATAAAAATAAATTCATATTCGTATTTATAAATATAAATATGCCCAACTCTGCATATAAGTTTAATTATTTAATGGAAATTACGGAACAAAAAACATGTGATAAAAAAAAAAAAAAAAAAAAAAAATAGGCCGTAACTGATAATCATTGCCTGTTTCCGTAATTTCTATATCATGTTGCAGCGAAGAAAGAAATTTTGAGCAAAAATAATGGACAAAAAAACGATTTTAAAAAAATTTTCCAGAGTAATATTTTCTACTTAGGAAAAGTAGGTTTGGTCGCTATTTGGCTAAACATGGACGTTCTGTAAAAGTTTCAAATTTATCAAATCGCTACTTTGCGGGTTTTGAAATAAAAACATATGGTATAAATAAAACCATGGTGAATTAAGCGCCAAACAAATTTATTAAATTTTCAAAAATTACTTATTGCTATTTTTGAATCATGCATCCTTATAATTAAATAAAGTAAGAGACACATTAAAATATGTTGTTAAAAAGCGATAGAAGTAAACATAACCCTATTTCACAAAATTCAACTTTGATTTCAGTTTTCTCAAAATATGGTGTTTGACGCTTAGTTCAGTTTGGCATTAAACCGACCATTTAAGATTGTGAGACAAATTAATGAGCTTTAATAAAACTACAACTTTAAAAAAAAATATATATATATATAAGGCTAGATATTTTATTACGCAAGAAATTAATTTTTATAGCCACTATCTAATAAAAATAAAAAATTTACTAGTTGAATCCTTGCATAATTCGTTCCCACTAATAGCTATCGAAGTGTCATAACGGATTTTTATAACCTCAGGCCATAGACTGAAAGCATAAGCATAAGAGTGAAGCTGTGTTAAGTTCCCCGAAATTATTATTAAGATGCTCGAATACGAGTTATAAACGAGCCTGATAGCCGGTTAACCCTTGATAAAAGTTATCCTAACCATAACTTTTAAATTAGCTGATTCATTATGCATAAACAGGGGACCTCGCCAGCTAACTTATGCCTCATGTCCGGGCTTCTTTTGTCGGCCCGCTGCCAGGGTCTGGCTAAAAGAAAAAATAGATTAAAAGGAAGAAAAGCATAAACAAAAATAAAAAAACTCTCTGATTAATTCACTTACCTTATCTTTCTATTTAAGTCTCTCTATACTCCCTTTGGTGTATATAATCTCTTCTATTTTTTTTTTTATTGTTTTTTAAATGTATTTTCTTTTTTACGTTCCCTTAAGGATACTGTTTGACTTGTTATAATTGACCGCCGACTTATACAAATCTGATTTTTACTTGGCGCAGAAAGCTTTATCAATTATTTTTGTGTTGTAGCGTAAAGTGACCTCAGTCATCCATACCATTAATATCAGTAATATCCATACATAATAATATCCAGTTTCGACACTTCTAAATACACAAGGCCAGATGAGAAGGTAGGTACCCACCCTCCTTCCAAACTAATTTTTTTTCCATGTCGATATATTATGAATTCATCAATCCAAAATTGAATCATTCTCAGTCTATCCCGAGGTAATAATTCGCATGTGCTACTAAATAAAACATTTGTTCATTGTTGATTGGTTTAACGTGACTCTAACTGAAATTGTCTGCAAAAATGATTTTTCATTGCTTTTGAACCATCTCTAAAATTTGTTATATTTTATCATATAAACATAAATATATATAAAGTTATAACTTCACTTCCATTTCTATCAATTTCATTTTTACCAAGTTTCAGCTATGGATTATTCAACTTTATAGCAGCATATTTCATTAAAATAAATCAAAGATAAAATCGTGCGTTTAAGAAATTTATTTGATGTGTGAAAATAAGGCCGAATAGTAATTGTAAATTAATTATTTATTAGCAAACTTGATATTTGATCAGTAGAAACTCGATTATTGGTGGTAATATCTTGGAGGAAGAGTTCTAAGAGTTCTATTATTCTAAGGTTCAGAATAATCATATATCAGAAAAACAATGTCTACTTGATATATAAAAAATATTGATAAAAACTTTAATTTAAAAAAAATGAAGAGAATTAAATCTTATTTATCAAAAGAACAAAAATAATCCTGTGGTTAGGTTTTTCCCGTCATTTTATTTATAACCTCTCGTCTCAACAACAGTTGTCATTTTCTATGGCATTTTAATTAACAATTGTAATCAATATCAACAACATGATTTAAAATCTCAACTTTTTTTTCCTCCACAGATAAAACTACGCTTGAGTTTTGTTGAAAGAATAATTATTTAACAGGATGTAAAAGATTAGGGGAAGGTTTTTAAGTATTGTTTTACAATTTAAACATTAGACGGGGGAGCCTTCTTAAAAAAGTTTTTTAACTGCGGATGTTCTATATTACATTTCAGAAATGATGCTGATTCTTTTAATTTTTCATCAACCTTCCGGTGCTTTTAGAGTTTATTATAATATTTAAAAACAACACTGAAAAATTGAAGAGGAAATAACTCCAGAAAAAACTCTCCGTATGAACAAGGAACTGGGGCTAATCAATGGTCCACTGGACTTAAAAGGAAAGAAACAGAAATTTTTCATTTTATTTAAACAAGTATTAAAAAAACAAAAACTAAAAAAAAAAAAAACATTAAAATAAAATTCATTTGTAACTTCCAGAATAATTATTCCATTTTCATTATCTTTTTTTGGTTAAAATTTCAGGGAACGAATAAGTTTTCAGTCTTTTCTTTACATGATTGACAAAAAATAGTTTTTGAGCGATATGTAAATAATAATTTTTTTTTTATGCTTAACTGGTTTTTCCAGATTTCTTATGGGATGGACTATTTTTTGGCTTTGAAGAAGGAGGCAATCTTCAAAAAGAAGGGTCAGTTGAGTTTTATGAAATACAGACCAGAAAATAAGGCTTACCGTAAAGAAATAATCTTTAGAAATTGAATGGAATGACCAAAGGTAACTAATGCTCAGTCGAGAACTGACCGCCAGCGAAGATGCTTACATTGTATTATAATCTTCCGACATTCTCCACAGGCTATTGAAAAATTCTTGCACATAGGAAATAAGCGATGCCGGCTGTGGAAGGAATCCAGGGAGAATCGGCGGGGTCAAGGAGCAACTACTTCCCGGACAAACTGCATTGTTTGCTGAGAGGGACAGAGAGATAACGAGGACCGGAGATAATGGCTCTGAGGCACAATCTCCCATCGACAGCATGATTGAGGATATCCACAGCCGCGTAAGTACCAGCTCTGTCCCAATCGCCTTACTCTTTATTCATTCCCACCAAGTTGTTGCCTCCAAATTAGTTTAACATTCATAAAGAGTACCAATTATAGTACATAATACCATATAGTATATATTAAATGCACTGTAATAATAAATAAATAAAGTGCTAATAGCAAGAAAACGAAAACGTTAATTTATAAATAAATATTAAAAACCAAAATGGAGGGAGACCTACGGACACGATACCAACATCTTAAGATTTTGACGATAATCAGCATAGATTATAGATATGCAATAGATTGCACCAATGTGCTATTTTTTTCTTAATTTTATAAATATCTAAGATATATTTTTCCATAATACCTGAATTCGTCCTCTACCAAAATACTCGGAAATCGAAACTTTTGGTCCAGCCACAAGGTTAATAAAAGAATATTTATTTTGAAAATTATTCAATATACAGGGTGTTTCGGAATTGCACGGCACTATTTTAGGTACGTGTTCTCTAACACAAAATAAACAAAAAAGTTCATATTAACATATATCTCAAACTCATTTATTAAACAGATATCAAAGGTTAAAGATTTATTATTTATTTACTGCATTAAGACTGACTGTACAACGTTTAACATGTTTAATACTAAATAAAAGGTTTTAATCACCTGATAAATAAATGAACGATAAGCAATGACAGTAGTTGCTCATCTGTTTGTCTAGTTCTGTGTGTTTTAGTGTGAGTGAATCTTGTGACACATTTCAATTTATGATTATCATGGGAGATACCACAAATTTATTCACTTTTGATGAACAAACAGACATGCTTTTAACTTATGGCGAGGTACATACAAACGGTGCTGTTGCTGTTCGAAGATATCGTGAAAAATTTCCTAACCGAAGAATACCAAATCGTAAAACGTTTGAGGCCATTGAAAGACGTCTTAGGGATAATGGTACGCTAAAACCTATACGAGTGAACGCCGGTCGACAACGATTTCGACGAACTGCAAACGTAGAAGAAGAAATACTCGATGCTGTTCAGTTATCTCCTACTACTAGTACCAGAAGATTGTCACGTCGTTTCGATGTTTCCTCTACCAGCGTATGGCGAACTTTACGCGAACAACAATTATATCCATTTCACGTATCAAGTAGGCAAGATTTGTTACCACAAGATTATAACAAGCGCAGAAATTTCTCCCAGTGGTTAATTTGACAATGCACACGAGATCCTAACTTCCTGAACTGCATTTTGGTTACTGATGAATCTTGCTTTACAAGAAACGGGATTCTTAATTTTCGAAATACCCATACTTGGGCCGAAGAAAACCCTCATACGACTGCTGTTGGACATTACCAACATACATTCTCTTTAAATGTCTGGTGTGGTCTTCTAAGCGACAAAATCATCGGCCCCTTCTTTTTGCCACCTAGGCTGTCAGGTATATCTTACTTGCATTTTTTGCAAAATAATCTGCATGATATTCTGGAAGATATTCCGCTAGGCATTAGGCAAAGGCTGTGGTTTATGCATGACGGTGCTCCAGCTCACTTTTCTCATAGTGTCACTGATTATTCAAATGCAACTTATGGAGACCGATGGGTTGGTCGAAACGGACCTGTTAAATGGCCACCATGATCTCCGGATTTAACGCCATTAGATTATTTTGTGTGGGGCTGGATGAAGTCTATGGTTTATTCTGCGGCAGTTGACACGCAAGAAGAGCTAAGAAATCGGATCGTGGAAGCCGCAGTAACTATCAACCACCATCCTGATGCTATACGAAGAGCCAGAGAAGCATGGATTCGTCGTGCTGAATGTTGCATTCAACAAAACGGAGGCGCCTTTGAACATTTACTCTAAATGTTGTAATAATAATAAATAAATAGTAATAATAAATCTTTAACCTTTGATATCTGTTTAATAAATGAGTTTGAGATACATGTTAATATGAACTTTTTTGTTTATTTTGTGTTAGAGAACACGTACCTAAAATAGTGCCGTGCAATTCCGAAACACCCTGTATAATCCTTTAAGTTTCCAGAACGTTTGCGTTTATTTTATAAATCAGTGAACTTATATTTGCCTGATTCCATCCTCCAAAAATACAAATATCTTATTATTTTATTTCTTCTGTTGCATCTATAGACCCTGTTGATCATTAGCCTTCTAAGCAGACTTATCCACCTATGCCCAACTAGGGTTTCTTCTTTCCAAATTGTTCCATTTAGCATTACAACGTCTTGATTATCTCTATGCATCTGTTTTTTGGCCTACCTCGAGTTCTCTTGCCTACACCTGGGACATTCATTGTCGTGAAGAGGCTTTCAGATGGATAGGATATTGAGAATCATGTCCTGCCCATCCTTCATATTACCAGACCATGACTCCAGTTTCTCTCGCCAGGTCTTTGTTGAAACATCAGATATAAATATACCAATAATATGATATCGAGGGTCTCAAACCTCACAACGATACGACCCTCAGATTCGTAACATCCCTCAAGTCGCTATTGCCGTTCTCTTCTTTCCAAAACTATTAGTGAAATTGATTACCAAACTCGCGCAATGCTTATGAAACGATGTTTAGAAATGATTTATACAAATTTCTAATATACCTACATTACCAACAAAATTTATATTCCTTGGGGATGCAGAATACAGTCCATTCTACTTCTTATGTAATATTGATTTTGAATATAATCATATACAGTTTCAATATGTGGAATTTTAGAGATTCAGTACATAGTAATGTTTAATAGTGTGCGATTGTGAAATCTGGTGATTTGAAATGTTAATAGTATTTGACCAATGATTCCTAAAATCTGGGAGAAACTAAAACTGCTGCATTGAGTAGTGGATTTTCATTCAATATCTATGATCCGTAAGTAGTTTCATTCATTATCATCAGTGTAAGATAGTAGTGAAAAATTATAAATTTTTCGTTATATATTTAATAAAATTATCAAATATCTTTAAATAATCAAGTTTACGAATAGAGATCATTCTTCGAAGAGTATTATTGAAAATGTGGGCACACCCAAATTTCGGTAACCTCAGAAGGAATTGGCAGAGTAAGCCGGCCTGTCATTATCTGTTATAAATCAACCTGAGGAGGTAATCACTGATAAAGTAATAGGTACTGTTACTTTTGTCACAGGATTTTTTCGAATGTAACTACGGGAATAATCTTTTTCAATTAACACGAGTATAATGCAATAAAGTTTCGGAAAAAGACAAATCAAGTGTCTTTAGCATTAAAGACACTACTTAAAGAGAATTAAGTATCTATTAAAATTATAATTATTTCCTCATTTAGCATCCATTAATTTTTACGGGATGTCATTAATTTTAATTTCTGTAAAACCTAGTTAAATATAATATCTTTAACGGTCATCGTTAATATTGATTTTAGTCAATGAGTGAGCGAATATGAGAATATTTCTTTTTAGTTTTTTAAGACCAAAACACTTCCTATTATTCTACAGCAACGTTAATTAATATTTACTTTTAAAATACCATATTATATTTGCTACCTTACGTAGCAATTATTGCCTAGCATTTAATTTGGTTCTGAATCAAGATTAAATTAGATATACTTTTCATGGTATAATTAACATTTTTTATTCAATCCTCTATGTTCAACCGTTTTGTGAATTAGCCTAGCTATTGTTATTCATTGTTAATCACAATTTTTTATATGTTGAATAACTATTCGTAGATACCTACATGATGTAACGAAATCGATCCTTCATTTGTTTGTTTATTTGTTTAACGTCACTTTATGCCACTAAGGCTAATTGGAAGATGCTACAGTGGGAGTCCTAAATTTTGCCTATCCAGGTATAATTAGGATAGGGATCTTTAACGAGTACCTGACATTGTACAGGCTCGGAACCTCCATTTTACGTCCTATCCGAGGTACGGCATGGCTATGGAGTTTTTACTACCGTCAAAAAATCCTAGGACAACCGCTGGGCGCGAACCTGCAACTTTTAGTATTGTAGGTTGCCATGCTAACCACTATACCACAGGTGAACCCGATCCTTCATTTATTCTTCTTTGATTAAATATAAAAATCATCATTATTCATAAATAGACTATTTAAACTCGTTTATTTTAATGATAGCAACCTAATGTTTACAGATAACAGAGCGACTGTCGTCGTTGGATTTACATATGTTTTGTTTATCTTTCCACATATCTTTGAAAAGTTTTTGTGACCTAAAAGAGAATGGGTAACAAGTGACGAAAAGAAAGAGGAAGATGACAGGGGATCTCCTGCTTTCAGAAGAACCAGACCCAACCGAAATCCGACGCCTGACCCAGAGATGAGTCCCAAAGCTCCTTTTTATACCCCACAACGGCCATAACTTCAGAGGACCGGTTCTCTCCCCTCCTTGGCTATCGCCTCTTGTCTTGTCTTATCACATGTCCTCTGGCTGGTCACCACGGAGGACCGTTTTGGTAGGGTAGAGCGCCCAAGCCGGCGAAGACAACCTAGCTCTAAGGAGTTAACAGAATGAGCTCCCATTGTCGAAAGGAAACCCCTCATCGGAAATAAAATTGAAGATCAATTGCAAAAAGGAATTCATTTTAGAAAACCTTATTTTCAGACCATATTTCATAAGAATAATTAACCATACATCCAATCCTTAATCCACATATTTTTTATTAGATTTAGGTTGATTTTTCTTTCTTTCATGTTTATTATGTGATGAAAGCTTTCATTCCAAAATCATAAAATTCCCCACATGTTTAAGTGAACCTTCCACTTCAGAGTAATCTTTATGGAAAACTGCTGAACGAACAAGGATAAAAACCAAACTTGTTGGTTTAGGGATTGGAAACCCCATTTAGTTCCTGAAAAACTCTCTCGAATTCTAAAACGATCAATTTTTTAACAAAAGGTATTTTCATCATATAAGGAATATTGAAGCCCTATCATTATAAGAATTGTGTGAAACCACTTAAAAACGAATTCAAGTAGGAAACATCGTCTAAAAATAGTCCAACTCTACTAGCTCGTAGCGTCAGTTTAGAACTAGGAAAGGAGGAAGAAATCCGAATGCCTGTGCCTGAGGCAGACTTAAAGTTTTCTCCATTCAAAGAATTTCAAAACGCAAATCTGTCATATTCATATAAAGAAGAATTAATGCAATTTCAGACTCTGCGTTCCCAAGAGACGGCATTGAGATAAACAAAATCAGATATACCTCCAGAAGAACTCTACGATGCATTTAGGGATAATGATTTATATTACATTTTGAAATTTTACCGTTTACAAAAATTAATTCACAAGGGTATGATAGCAATAAATAAAGAAAAACCAGTTTATAATCAGGAATGTAAAACACTACAACTCTAGGTATAAGAATAATTTTTGCGATTCAAGACACAAACTGTAAACATGATGGTTGTAAAACCGATAAAGCTCTACTTAGTCAGATTTTTAAAAACAAACTAAATCTTTAGTTTTATAACTACTGCGTTTTTTTTTCTGAGTAATTTTCATTATCAAAACCTTTAAAGGTTTTAATAACACAGAAAGAATTTAAACACAGAAGTTAATTTAAACACAGAAAGAATGGTAATATCACATTAACAAACATTTGGAAGAAGTCATAAATTCAAAAATTAAAATAATACCAGCTCCAAAAAACTCAGATTAAAAGCAAACTCGACAGCTTCCTGAATATGAGTACTCTAAAATACCTGTATGAAATTAGTATTATACATTGAAACTGGTTGTGAAAATTCCTCGTATTACCCACCGTTTTTTCCTTATCAAAATAATTATCAATATAATTTTCGATGGCATATTTGGTCGTAAGTCATTATACTTTATTGATTGATAGGGACATGTTTTTCCTTGGGAAATCTGGATTCTAATAGTTCTTCCGCTGTGCATAATGTTTTCAAAATCGATATTTAGCGAAGAATAATGGTTTTTAACGGTGACGTTTGGTGTGTTGTTACTTCGTGTCACTAAACATCAGATGCCGCTGAAAACTCTTTTCGAAAAAATGCGGGCACACCGGTTTTCCTATTTATCTTTTATGTGGGTAGGAAGTTTAAATTATTTCACCACAGTTTCATTTGTCAATTTTATGATGATGTAATTTTCAGTTTTTAAATTCTAACGCAATTAATTCATTTTCTTCACGAAAAATAGCTAAAAATTTCTTCTATTCCTTCAGAAAAACATGGAGAAGCGGGTCTTAAAGGACCTTAAAGGAGACTGCTCCCTCCTAATTAGGAAACCACGAGTCGTTTTACCACCATCGGAGGCTGATGATGACTGTTCTAATTACCCTGCAAAAGCACTCTGTCACAGCTAGTTCGCACCACTGCTGCCGAATATTGCGGCTACTTCTAATCTTACTTTGATAGCCCTACTCGCTCCTTTGTAATTTTCCTCTTAGTTTCTGGACCTAATGATTATTATCGACAGAGGTGTCTAATTTTCAATCGTTCATCAAGAGCTTGTTTTTTTTGTTTTTTTTTGATTTTTTTTAAATCAGAAAAATCAAATAAAATGAAACCTAGGTTTCTTCAGTAATAACTAGGATTTAAACTTAATTTATATACTACTTTTGCAGCACTTGGAATGCAATTTCGGTCATCACCTGCAGGAATAAATTATATCCACGCATAAAGTATTAATAATAACAAATAATTTTTGGACGATGCTATTTTTAGAAAAACGCTGCTGCCTTTTAGGAGTCTTATAGTTGAAGGGAAATTAATATAAAATTATAAGAAAACTTCTTTCGTTAATAAAATAACTATACTGATATAAGTGATTAAATAGGTAGGATTTAAATGTGGGGAGGGTATTAGAGTGAGACGGATGATGGAAGGAATAGAATTCCAGAGGGATGACGAGCGAATTATAAAAATCTGTCGATCCTAATGATTATGCAAAATAATTCACAAATTTAAATACCGTCAAACATTGACACCTAGCCAACCTCCTTGGAGAAGTCCATTAATTCCTACTATATCCGACATTAATAATCCACGATGATTAGGAAACAGCCCTACCCCAATTCTGTTGTATTTTGGATCCTAACCAGTCCAGAGCCTTCAGATTTCGAATAGTAGATAATCCTTGAATTATACAGCCAGTGTCCCCCAGGCTGGCGGCTTCCTTAGGGTTTTATTGGTGTCTTATTTACGACGCCTAACCGGTCCCTGGTGAACTGTTTACATCCGATTCTGGATGTCCGGCCTACGCTCTCTTCTGACCAAGGGTGGTCTTGTTTCTGGGCCCCTTCTCAGAAATCGAAATGGGCACCCCATCGTTTTATGGCACGATTAAACTGGAAATAGGAGACACCTAAGCAGTGAACAGAGAAATATAACTAGCAGCTCATCTTCCGTGACTTGGATAAGTTTCAAATCGTGACCGAAGATCTCTCATCCTATTCCTTGCCGGAACTATTTTTTATTGCTATGTGAACCGTGATCTTTCCTGATCACTTCAGGATTCAATAGATATTTATGAGATTGTTATTTATTCAATTCTAAAGTGCCCGAGGATAAGTAACCCTTTTACATCGGTTAGTTTTATTTTTATTAACCAAAACTCTTTTTTATTGAATTAAATTTAACTATGGATTTAAATAGGGAGCGGGGTAGCTCATTGAGCTGCTGTGCTCAAGGTACTGAGTTCGAATCTCGCTTGCAGGGTATCTTCATTATTTTCTTTCACAGATCGTCTCGATGGCCGAGACACCCTTCCAGGGCAAACGCAGATTCTATGAAATGGGTACCCTTCATTGAAAAATTAAGGGGATAAACCTGGCGGTTGAGCATTATCACGGTCAAATCAACTCCTCCACGGCCGCTGACCAAGAAACAGTACTTTCTTACTTTGTACTGAACCCAAGCCAAGTGGTATAACTACAGGCAGCTTAATGAAAGATTTTCACATTGTTATTGACGTCGAAAACTAATGAGAAGTGATCATCACGGTATTTAAATCCACATTGGAAAATTTAATTCCATAAAAGATGGACATGGTATTACCACCGGTGTACACATAGATATAAATATATATATATGTGTGTGTGTGTGTGTGTGTGTGTGTGTGTGTGTTTGTGTTTGTGTGTAAAGATATTATTATAATTCCTTTATGACCATATAAAACGTATAAGTAGGATAACATATGTAAGAGGAAAAAAAAAGGCTAGGAGGTAACGGCTATAATACATGAGCCGACCTCACAGGTGCTCGTGGGAACAGTGTTGGATTCGGGTCACCGTTACTGCCTAACCTACTCTCCCTTTCCTAAGCCTCTTCACCGCTGTCTGCCACATCCTATCCTTTGTCTGATAACTAATAAGATAATTAATGGATAATTGCTATGTGGTCCTACAGAGATTTTTTTGGAAATTTTCTATGAACAACATTAACTACATGTACCTACCTATATTTGACACCTCCTTTAACGCCCTTATCGTACAAATACTAGTGATATTAATATCCGTTGGCCTAAAAGAAAGTACTTATAATTGATTCGGGATCTACAGTATTTAAACATTATTCATAATACTACAATACCTTGCATTATTACATCTAAACTCTCCAAGATTGATTCCGTTTTTATGTACCTTTTTTTTTTGTTCAGTATGCCAATCTGACCATGTGAGGCATAGGTTTTCCTACATATTGACCAACCTTTTCCTACCATGGTAGGCAGGCCGAGATTTTGTCTATGGGTCCGCCAAACAATAAAGGCCGCGGTTAGGCTCGAGAATGCTTAAAAGCTTCGTGCTTTACTCGGTTCGCAGTCCCGCACCTTTACTATACTATGTCTTCCCTACCATTCCAAGAGTCGCGTGTTACTCTTTAATGTCCAGATTTAAGGATTGATTCATAATGCAAGAACCTGCCAAAATCTCTAATTTAGGTTTGGCTTTCATTATCTCTCTTTTTATATTTTATGACAAATTTAGTCTGGCATAGGCCTGTTATAAATATAGTATGTAACACGGTTGACAATGATCTCTTTTAATTTTTTGAGCAACATCTCGTATGAAAAGAGTTAATAAAAGTATACAAAGTTAAGCGCAAACAAATTAAAAACATTATTTTCTATTTTTGGACTTAACACACTTTAGCTGCAAGCACAGATATAAAAATTACTATACCTATTATTTTAATATATAAGCTCTTCAAAATGTAAGAAAAATAAATATGGAACAAAAGTAGAACACTCCATCTACGTTAAAGGCGAACCCTGAGGAAATGAAATTCGGAATGTAGGTGCAGCGGATACATTCCTATTTAAATAGAGGGAAACACTTCCTGCGTCTGAATGAAATATCGCTCTTTAACTATTTTACTGTAAACTGAAAGAGGGTAGTTGAAGGAATAGGTAAATGTGATCGGTTAAAATCAAGATAAAGCTAATAGATAAAGTGAAAGCAGAACAGACGACAGCTGACACTACAACCAGTCACTGAACCCACTGACTCAAGCTGTTTCCTGGGTTCTGTTATCCGAAGGCATCGTAGCTCAACGGAATGAGAAAGAACAACTGTACTAATTGACCAGACTAAGCAGTACCTTATGGGTAAGCAGGCCTGGACTTCGGGGTCGTCGGCCGGAAGACAGACACTCGGAAGCGGTAAAGAAGAAGAGGATAAGGAGTAGACGAAGAGGAGGAGATAGCAATTAGGCCGATGTAGTGGCCCCCGAAAACAGGTTGAGCGACTCCTCAAATATTCCTGCTGGCCTCTCGTCCATTTACATAATCGCTGGGGTCCCCGATCCCCCTTACCGTATCCTCAGCTTTCTGGAATCTTTCCACCTCATACAATTCTCTTTTCATTAGCAACAGAATTACTTTTTCTAATGCTACTTTTTTTATTTTATTTTTTTTTCCTTTATTTTTTGTCTGAGCAGTTCGTGTTCTCACCTGTTTTACTGCCAATTATAGCAGAAATTTAAACCGCCCATTTTAAGCATTAGCATAAGTAAACTGACATACATAATTTGGAATGGAACGAAACCTTGATTTAATAGAGCTACAAATTTTATTTCCTAATATACATCATTGCCTTTTACTGAAGACATCATTAGACAATCAACTAATAGAAACAAGATTTGGCCCAAAAAAAGATTATTATGCCACAGATGATTCGAAACTTTAATCTTCAAATAAGATGAACAATTACCTACACCTAAACAGTTTGTAATTTAACTATGTATGACTGAAAAAGAAAATGTTCAATTTTATGGTAACCAGAGTTATCGTTAAAGTTCCTGGAGACCTTAACGGTGGTAAATAAAAGTATGCATATTGAGTGCAAAACCTCTCAGCTGCGATTCGAAAGGAAGATCCTCAGGAGGATATATGGCCCAGTCCTAGTGAATGGATAATGGAGGCGGCGGCCCAACAACGAACTGAAACTACTTTATAAGGACAATTTATAAAGTTGGCGAGACTGAGGTGGGCCGGAGATTTGATTAGGATGAGAGAGGACGAAATACCAGCCATAGCTTTGAGAGAGAAGATCTTTAGGGTCAGAGTTGGGCACTATCCGAGTAAAAAAGTACTAGTTTCGGATACTAGATACTTAGTTACAGATACTTTTGTACTCGGATACTGTACTCGAATCCCTCCAAAATTTTCAAATGTATCCGAGTACTTCTCGTATCTGTCAGATTCGGATACAGTGACTACTCGTATCTGTCCGGACAGATACCCGAGTATCTGTGAGTACTTCGGTATTTAGTTATTTTTTTCCGGATACTATTTCGGATATTTCTACTTCTGGGGCTGGGTTGTTTACAATTCCATTATTATTCTAATATTCTATTAAAATTCTAAACAAATTATTAGTATTAAGCCGTCAACATTTTATCGCTTCGAAATAAGGGTGCAATATCCAAAGCGTTAATTTTGACAAAAAGTAATAATTTAAAAAAAATATATAGGAATATTCCATTGTGAAAATTATTTACTTTTTTTATCTTTTCGGATTTTTAAAATTGTAAACTACTGTGATGATAATAGTGGCTTATAATTGGAAAATACTACCGATTTTAAAATTCGATGCTGGTGGGGGGGACATTTTATTAACTTTCCGTTTTCTTCGAGATGAGTCTTTATGGTAACGGCAGATTTTGAAAATAGTAACATTTTTAAAATTTGGTTGGGGAGGGCGTTATTACGATTTTTTTTTTTAACTTCTGATTAATTTGTTATGAGTGTCAGTCTCTATTTTTACGTGTTCGTAGATTTTGAAAAAGTATTAATTTTTAAATTCAATCTTGGTGGTGGTGGCGGTCGGGGGGGAGGGGGAGGGGTATTCCTCATTCCACAACTTTAAATTCACGGAATATTTTGAAATGTGGGAATGTTCTTCATGTTTACCTAAGCATATTATATCATGACCAGGTAACCATTAACATTAATATTTATTTTAAAGTTCGAGTGGGGAGGGGCCTATAATATTGAAAACGGTAACATTTTCGAACGGGTGTCCATTACTATGTTATGGACGGTATTTTTGAAAAAAATGTTCATTTTGTTTTTTAATAGGGGTGGAGAGGGGGGGAGGGCGCACTATAAACAAGTTAGATTTTCGGAGTTCTTTCACACAGAAGTCCAATATTATGTATATAAAAAATGAAAAAAAGTATGTAAAAAAGAAGTGATATAATAATATAGAGCTACATCGATAGTAGCGGATACCTATGAAATCAAAACTAGGATTTGAGGACGCGGAAGATGTTAGAGTAAGTATATGAAATTATCCCTTTATCTAGGTCATAGATTACAGTATCATTTTCCCCTGATGGATAAATATGGATTTTGAGAGGAGTCGTTTATCATGATTAGGTACAGTAGCTAATACGGAGGGGTTCTCAAAATGAAAATAATGGTTATAGTACAGGAGCCAGATGCAACAAATCTCACCCATAGAACATACACCTAAAAATTTCAGCATTTTTAGAAACCACAGAGTCAAGTGCGAAACCGACAGTCTGGCAGCGATAAAATTCTTACTAATGCCTTAAAAATTAATTTGAATAATTAATTTTTTTCATAAAAATTCACCCATAAAACATACGGATGAAATATGGCTTAATCGTTAGGTTTTTATTTCTGTAGAAAGGGAAAATCCTCTGGCAGCGATAAAACTCTTACTAGTACCTACCAGACGCGCGCGAGAATCACAAAAACTCACCCATAAAACATACGATTCATTCTTGTGCCAACTTATTCAAAAAGGTTCCTAAACACGAAATTCGGTCGTCTGGCTGGTTAAAAATTCTTACTAATACCCGCCAGACGCGTTTATAAGTTAAAAAATCGTTCCGATCCAGGTGAACGTTTGCCTTATTTTTCCATTTAATTTTTATTTATGAGCATTTCTAAATGTTCTAAGAAATCATTTTTAGGGGCTTAACATTCACATTTAGCAAAAATAATTATTACTATCGATGCTAATTATTTATATCAGACTTAAAAAGCATACTACCAAGCATTATTTCTTGGGACGAAGAGGACTTATTGTCCAGTCCATGTATTTTTGTTGCTCCAAAATAACTTCCTGTATGATCATTGATTAGTGTGAAAACATAAATGTAATGTTTTAAGCAAATTCTTTGTAGTATTGAAGTCACCTTTTAAAAGTTATTTTTTTATTGATTCGCCAGATTTTTCTAGAATTTTCGTTTAAAATGTTTAATTAATTATAAGTACTTCTTTGAGTAGATTTAATGTACAAATTTTCATTCTGTCATAAAAAGAAATATTGTTCTAAAAATATTAAAAAACAAAAACAAACTATTTTATTATGAAATGTGAAAAACCGGAATCATATAAATAATGCCCAGGTCTGCTTGTGTGTACTCTCAGTTTTATCTAATTATTGAGTCCAGATATGAACAATTTGTATACTGTACCATCTATTGTATATTGCTAGTTTTACAATTCCTTATCTTAAGTTTACACCTGATCGTTGTGTACCCTTTCACTTCAAAAGGGTTGGGTTTCCCCGCAGTAAACCCTTTGAAGTAGGCAAATTAACCTGTCCTACCTCTACCCTTATAATTTTACCCTAGTCTCTGCAACACTCTTTACTCAGAAATGAAAACAGGAGTTTTTTTATCATTGAAATATTCATTTTTAATTTCACTATCTTTTACATGATTATCTTTGTAAAGTACCCATGTCAATGCTAACACACCATCAGTTTGATGAGGTTTCTATTATTTTGTTACTTCTTGTTGTTACCAGCCTATGCGACAATGACAAAGATTCCTTAGTCATTTTTAAGTTAAAAAGATAAAAAGTTGAATAAATTATTAAAATGTAAGATAGTATAAATGTTTTTCCATATAATTTAATTGATTTGTAAAAAAATTGAAATAGTTTGTGAATTGCATTTTATTATCTCAAATAAACTGTTCCTGATTCTTTTTGATTTATAGCGTCTCCATTTTAGATAGGAATGTTTCAATTCATATCTACTCTTATTGCGTGTTTCTTTATATTTTGATTATAATAAAACGTACTATAATAAAATTTATGTGCAACTAATATAGACCCTCACAACGAAATAATCAGAAGTTAAAAAAAATTGCGTAGTAGCCCCGCACCAAATTTTAAAATTGTAAATATTTTCGAAATCTGCTCCCCCAATATCTTAAACGCTCATCCCGAAGAAATCCTCCCTCGCTGCATCGAATTTTAAAATTGATTCCATTCACCAAATCCATACCCGTATGAGCCCTCATTTAGTGTATATTAACAAAAATATAAATTCTATTCGTATTAATTTTATAAGTTACAATTTTCTCTTAAAGGTGGACCCCCCGCAATATAGTAATTTTAAAATTATTTCTATTTTCAAAAGTTAAGCCATCCTAAACATAATTATGCTTCTTTATTGAGAAGAAATAGAAAAAAAAAATTTCCGTTTGAATATTATTAATTTTAAATAATTACAATTTTAAAAGTATGATTATTTTTAAAATTTTCGATAGGATCCTTATTTCGAAAACATAAAATGTTGACAGCCTAATAATAATAAAAAAGTTTAATAACAACATTTTAAAAATTCCTAACCTCAGAAGTAGAAGTATCCGTAAAACATTAATACTTTTTCAAAATCTACGAACGCGTAAACATAGATATAGACAGACAATCATAACAAATTAATCAGAAGTTAAAAAAAAAATCGTAGAAACGCTCTCCCCAACCTTATTTTAAAAATGTTACTATTTTCAAAATCTGCCGTTACCATAAAGACTCTTCTCGAAGAAAACGGAAAGTTAATAAAATGTCCCCCCCCCCCCCCACCAGCATTGAATTTTAAAATCGGTAGTATTTTCCAATTATAAGCCACTATTATCATCACAGTAGTTTACAATTTTAAAAATCTGAAAAAATAAAAAAAGAAAATAATTTTATATTCCTATCGTTTTTTTTTTTTTAAATTATTACTTTTTGTCAAAATTAACGCTTTCGATATTGCACCCTTATTTCGAAGCGATAAAATGTTGACGGCTTAATACTAATAATTTGTTTATAATTTTAATAGAATATTAGAATAATAATGGAATTGTAAACAACCCAGCCCCAGAAGTAGAAATATCCGTACTCACAGATACTCGGGTATCTGTCCTGACAGATACGAGTAGTCACTGTATCCGAAGCTGACAGATACGAGAAGTACTCGGATCCTTCGGAATCCGTCCGTACGGATACGGATACTATCTGTATCTGCTCTCATGAGTACTTTCCACAGCTACAGTATCCGATATCTGTATCTGCAGATACAATTTGCCCATCTCTGTTTAGGGTGAGAAGAGCAGGCCGGCCACGACTTCGTTGGGAGGACTGCGTAGCTTCGGACGCCCGAACCGAATGATAGCAACTGGAAAGTAGCAGCACTGGACAGAGATCACTGGCGGTCGATGTTGGAGCAGTTGACTTCAAGGGTCGTAGCGCCAAATAATAATAACATTGAGTGCAAAGAACAAAGTTTGACTATTCCAACAATATTTTACCGTTGCAGTTAAATTTTTTATTATTATTTATCCATAATATTGTAATAATATATAACATTAAGTTACCAATCACATTTAGGTTAGATACCTTCTTGCAGATAAAAAACAAATGTTTAGTTTGCTCTCATTTTTTCCAGGAAAACTAGTGATTTTTCAGAAATATTATATTATATATATATATATATATATATATATATATATATATATATATATATATATATATATATATACATATATATATATATATATTTTTTTTTTTTATTTTATTTTTTTTTTTATTTATTTTTTTTTTTTTTGGCTCTGTGTTTATTCATATCTGCCACAACAAATTTGGGCCGGATATGAGATTCAGTTTTTATTTTCTCCTTCTTATTATTATTATTGTTGTTTACCCATATTTCGATTTGATGTCCAAGGACAAACTGAACTTTAGTGTCTAGCACCTCTATCTTCTTAATGTTTAATATCAGTTGGCTCACTTTTGTTGGAAGCGGTACCTTGTTACAAATCTGGGTTTCGATGAGCCTTTTTCTTCCTCATTCGTATAATTTACTGACTTAATGAAATTGCATGTTTCTCTCATTCTACCAAACTATCTGATTTTGTGTTATTAAATTCTATTATATTGTGGTTGTTGGTTAGTTGCTCACTAAAATTACAATCAGAGATAGAAATTTCTGAAGTAGAATTTCAGTTCAGAAAATTCTGAAGAGATAGAAATTTCGTTTTTTCGTTCCATCCTGGCTATTAAATAATATTAACAGCTCAAATTAATGTATAATATAAATCTTGATGATTATGATAATGGTTAGGGTACTAGTTTAAAAAGAAACCATTCTATAGACTAAAAAGGGTCACTTCTTCAAACTAGTTCGCTGCTAAGGTTTCAGTCATATAATATAAAGATACTAACTTGTTATTTTTTTTGTATACCACCCTATCTATTTTTGTGGCCCCTACGAAATCAATTAGCAAAACGTGATTTGATCCTATTGATTTTAGGAAATGGAATAGATACTATCATTACGATGGAGAAAAATACTAAATGTTACACAATTATACTATTATTAAAATGAGGTGTTACACCGGTTTATTTATTCCGTATTATCTCATAATACCTAATAAAATTAATTAACAATAAGAAGGTTACTAATGATTCTAGTTTTTGAGCTTACAATAAAACCTAGCCTCCTCGTTCATATTAGACATAATTTGTCTTTCATAAATTAATGTTTGCCAATTTCCATTGAGCGCCTTCTCCTGTTAATAAGAGAATCCTCATGAGGGGTATTAAAAATATCCAATAATAACCATAACTAAAAAAAATTATAGGTATAATACTTGTGTGTGTATATATAAATATACATGAATCTACTTTGTGAAATAAAATTCAAGAACCTAACAATAAACGCTTTTATAAAATTTGCCGTTAGAAAAAAGGGACCTAAGAATGTTTCTTTATGGCCTTTGAGAGAAGGTTTTTCTATTAGATTGTTTGAAAAGAAGTGTTACTGTTTTGAAAAATAAGGAATCCCTAGAGCATGTAAAAAATTATCGTACATCACAACAAGGAAGGTAATCCATTATTTTTTTTTTTACATTGTTTGTTAATAGGAGCTGGATATATGGAGCAAAGCCGAAAGGGTGATAAATTGTGATAAAAAGCCACTAGATCGCACGATATAATTTATGCTAGAAATCAGAGATATCCTTTCGGCCGGCCGGCATATTTTAAAAATGTAAAATAGAAAAAGTAAAAAAAAAAAAAAAAATGCCAACACTGTAGGTCAGTCATCCTGTCAGTATTAAATCTGGAACGGGCGGTATATCAGGGACCAAGATCTTTGTAGTATATTAAAAGATTAACATGATTGGTTTTGCGGGGAGCTGTCTCCTTGGCAGGCAAAATAAAGGTTACTGGTCTTTTAATGAGAACATTTGCGTGATTTAGAGTTCGGCTGACGATTTCGAACCTATATCACAGTCAACAGTCGGATCACCAGTAGGTACAGTCAATAGTCCGAGTTCGATCTCCTTTTAAATAATAAATTAAACATTGTTATTTAATGAGTAAAACTATCATTCAGCTCTCCTTTTCCAGTTATCAAATGAGTAATTACCAAAAATCATTAATTATAAAAATAATTAATGATGGATGAAATAATCTAATAAATAAATGAGAAGACTGGTATTCGATTATAACATACATCATTTGTTTTTCTTTTTTTTTCTTTTTTAGAATAATATTTCATTGTTTTGATACGTGGTTGAAAATAACCTTGTACAAAAGATTCGATTGTTTTATAAAAGTAATCATTTTGGTTTTCTTCAAGATATTAAAATATTAATATTTTTATATATTTTATTTTTTGATTATTAAAATCAAAATATTAAATATTCATATGTTAATATAATTATAAAATATTTGTAGGACACTGAATATTTAATATTTAATTGGACTGACTGAATATTTTAAAATATAGTGTTTTTACTTTTAACATTTTAATTACTAACGATACTTCCAAAACTCTTTTAAATTAATTTAGGTAAATAAGGTTTTGATATAGATTCAATTATCGCATCTCATTTCAGCAGGAAAAATTTGTTTGTTTTGTTTGTTTCTTTTACGTCACTTTATGCCACTAAAGCTAATCGGACGATGCTACAGTGGGAGTCCTAAATTTTGCCTATCCAGGTATGATTAGGATAGGGATCTTTAACGAGTACCTGACATCGTACAGGCTCGGGAACTCCATTTTACGTCCAGTCCGAGGGACGGCATAGCCAAGGATTTTTTACTCACTTTAAAAAAGCAGGAAAATTTAAGAACTATTCCAGTTTTCTATTAAGAAGAGTTTTTACGTTAATAAAAAATAAATTTTCTTCCATTACAGTTTAATCTTTTTTAATCACCCATTTGAACAAAATAGGTAATAAAATGGAAATGTTTATCATATTTAATAATATTTTTCTTTTTTCTATAGTCATTGCAAATTACCATTGTTAGAAAAAGTTAAACAATATGTTGCAGGATTGCAACAAATTGATTTCAAGTTGTTAGTAGGTATAATGCGGAAACTTATAATTTTCTAGAAATACCACATTATTTTCTAAAAATTATATATATTGAATTTTACAACTTTATTTAAACTAAAGCAAAATCAATTATAATATTGGCATGTAGAGCAATCACCCTTTAGTAATATCAAAAAAATGAATCTAAATTAAACGGGACCTTCTTGACTTTTCTTTTCTTCACACGCCACTGCGGAAATTATGAACAACTGATAATCAAATAATGAGTCATTTTTTACTAGGCATTTTGTGTAAATTTAGCTACTTCGCGATCCAAATGGAGTTATTAGGTAAAACTTAAAAGAAAATATCAATCAGCAGAGTGGGGTGTGTTCAATAGCATTCTTCACGGTATTGTCACGATCAGAGCGAAAGCACGAAGACACCGCACGCAATCACACTCATCGATTTCTTCCTCTTTTTTTTATTTACCTATTTATTTTTTTTATTTTTATTTCTGAACACATTTTTAAAGGCATGAAGTCTATAGACGTGACGGAACGGATCGTAAGACTCCTGAAAACGATACTTTCTCCATACTATTGTGTATATTCCATCTCTTCTACAATAGATGTACCCTCATATTCCGTTACAATGTAAAGAAAGAAAAATAGCATGCATGAAAGAACGAGATGTCAAACGTAAATTCAGTTATTTTTAATGATAAGACTTTCCATTAGCAAACGGTTCCATTAGCAAACGGTTCAGTTTTAAATTTGATGGAGATCAATCATGCAAAAATCTGCTGTTTGAATGGATTTGTACCCCACTCATAACATGAGTTTTTCATTTTCAACCATTGCCAAAAAGTTATCAGACTGACCAAATAGTAACAGTGATGATAATAAACATTAAAAAAAAAAAAAACGTAAAACTCTTTATTAATAACTGTAATACATATCTAATCATATTTTACAGCCGATACTATGTTTTATTATTTTTTATTTTAGACAATTTATTATAGCAATGAGTAAAATAAAAATAAAGAGATAAAGAAAGTAACGAGAATACTTACTATAAGAAAAATAAAAATACGGGAAAGTACGTAAATCATATTTTATTTGGTTTTCATACATAATTATACATTTCTTTTCTCTTGAAGTTTAAGAAGTAAATACTAATTAATTTTTTTAAAAGCTTATTGCCCTAATTCACTAAATACAACTTCAAAACACTTCACTTCAATCTTGCCTCCTTCTTCATAAAAAATTAAACCTTTAATGCCAGATAAATACAAAGTTACATTTTTTATAATTATACTCCTTTTTATTTAATAATTGTTGGCGTAATATTTTTTTATTATACCACGATAATAGTAGCTAGAACGTTTCCTTTTTTTAGACCATTTTTTCTAGTATTTAGGCTATTTGAAATTAAATACGTGCGAGACAATGAAAACTTCTAAATGCATGAATAAAAAAATACATATGTTAAATCCTTTACAATAGAAGGAATAGAATATTTATATTATGTACCTACCTAAACAAATGCTGGGTTCACCTATTTGGCGGGTCTCAGAATTCATGGGTAAGTCACGAAATGCAGGTCAGTCGGCAAGGTGCCAAGGAATTCTAATAGGATTCTATACAATGGCCGTAATAGTTCGGTTTGGGGATCCGCATACTTTCCTACCCGCCCGTTCAACTCCCCGACGACAAAGGCATACCGTCATGCCCGGGCTGATTTCGTTAGGGCTTTCAATATTCCTCAATTAACTGGTTCACTGGTCCATGGTTCTATTATCGAAGTAACAATTTCGGTAACTAGGTCATTATGCCAATTTCGATTTATTTTTTCTTAGATAGCAGCTATTAGGCATAATAAGAAATAAAGAAACATAAATAAAGTAATAACCATAATTATGGGTCAAAATAATAAAAAGACTAAAAGAGTAAGAACCCAATTAGTTGGTAATTGATTGTTGTAAGTTCCTTTCCTCGCTTTTCTTCAAGTAGGTATGTCTGTAGATGACTAATTATTTTCCTATCTGTGATTGCTGACATTTTTCCTTCATGCCTATGGTATGATACCTTTTTTCATAAGTTTTTATTGGGCACCAAATTGAATTACTTTGAGACGTTATACAGTAGGTAGATATATCTATCTATAAAATTACGAAATGTTATTCCTAACATTCTCATATTTCCAACGATATTTTATACACAAGTACCAATTTTGCTACTGATAATCGTCTCTACTACTATGGGGATACAGTTCTTTTTTTTCTTTTATTTTATAACAAAATTCTTTCATTAATTCATACTAAGGCATTTCGGCTCTAACACATGAAGAGACCGTTAATTATTAAAAAAAACTAATTCAAATTAACTTTGAAGAATATTAATGAAAATTCTGCATTTAAGCCCTGTCAGTCTTTTTCATTAAAATTAATAAAAATTGTAATTGTTTGGAATCAAATCTTAAACATTATTATTTTTTTTTTTTTTAAAAAGATACCTAAAGTAAAGACAATGGCACTTTTTATGTGTAGTGTACTCTTCTAATATTTTATATGGTGGAATTTTTTTTAACTGAACAAAATAACAATAACGTGACGTTTTTAAAAATAGTGAGACGACGTGTAGCATCATGAGGTCCTGTGAAATATTGGATTAGACACGGAAAAATGCTCTCACTTACTGATCTAAAGCCGCCTCCAATTCATAACGTTAAAAACAAAACAAAAAAAAAAAGAAACATTTACACAAGAGAAACATTTAAGGAATTGCTATAAAACAGTTTTATGTGTTCTTTTTTTTTATTACAAGTAAGTTTATCAATTTATGCTTTATCGTATGCTGTTTATTGATAGTTAAACAGCACAGAAAAAAATGTTCTATTTTAATGCTAAATAGAAATATTTACCTAGTTATAAGTTAAACTATTTAGGTGAACTTAATAATTATAAATTAACAAATAAGATCAGGGTGAATTGACATTATCTATATCCACTGAACTTGGCTAGAACTGTTTTTATAGGCACCCAAATAATAGGCACATATGTTCTATGAAAAGAGCTGAAATTCCAAAAAAAAACGGGGGGTTTTATTTAGGGAAAAGTGTTTCTAGTGAACTGTTCGTAAAAACTCTTCTTATTTGTTATCAAGTGTGTCTGTAAGCAAGAGTTTGTTTCTATGGTTTTCTTTTTTAATCTATAAAAATTTAATTTCTTTTCAAATTAAAATACTGGTATTTATGAATTTTGATTGTATTTAAAGCAAATAAACAGACTGTTCTTACGTTTCGTGTAGAAAACTCTTTCGAATAGTTTATATATCAAAAGGTTTTGTTCTATATATATTAAAAAAAAAAAAAAAAAAATACAATCTGGCACTGTTTTATTTTCTTTTTAATTCCTATAATAATTAAAAAAAAAGTTTCTGGTGTGGTGAACCACCTGGTTGAGTTCTGAGTATAAAAAAGTGTATTTATTTCTTCAACGTCTTCCTAAGATTCCTAAGCTACAAGTCATAATTTACAATGTTCTGTAACTTCCATGACAGCAAGTTGGCTCCTTCTGTGGGAAACCAAGACGACGCTGACTGGGTTCCGGTGACACCGCTGGCTGAATGCTCGCAACGCTTCCCGGTTTGTCTTCGTCATCCAACGGTAACATTCTGTAACACCTTGGAAAAGGAGACTTCTAGAGTTTTTTTTTTTTTTTTTTTATCACAATTTTCTAAGCTTTCCTTAAGTAGATATAAAAATCTCTTTGGAAATAAAATGCAATTTGACCATTATATAATACACGTTCTAAACGCTAAAATTCCATTGTAGTTCCAGTGTATTTTTTCAATTCTATTACTCTAACAAATAGGTTTCTGAAAATATCATTCAAGGTCGGGAATTGATATATTTTATTCATTTTTGAATTTTGACTTTATATTTATTAATGTGTATATAAGGTCTTCTAAGATATCCGAAATTGTTGAGAGTCTCCAGACTTCCCATCTCTACTCAAGATTTTTTTTCGAAACAGTCTCTTCGTCAATACATCACCACTCTGTATGCAATAGCAAAACTTCAGTCCGGTCTTCACGAACACCTTCTTTCCTCAATCTCCAATCTTTTCGTATCTGCTTGTTGTAGGCAGTAAATATTTCTAAGTATTCGAATAGAATCTTTCTTTAATTATTTCCAGGAAGCTATTACTCAATGTTCAGCTTCATCCCTGAAGGGTCTTTTTAGATACCTGTGGGCCAATGCTATGCTAATAGGTCTCAGCGAAAGCCTTCGTGGACTTGATAATACGGTTTTCTGACTTCTCGGGATCAGAAATACTTATACCAGGTATAAGGAAAGGGTCCACTTACACTGCGCTCTAGATCCCATCTAGTTTAGATACCCAGAACACACATAATAGGGCTTAACTGCAACTAATTAATCTTTATTATTCTATTGATTGTTCTTTTCCAACCAAAAACCTCAAATGTTAACTCGTTATCAGAAAGTGTTTCTCACATTCCTAAACAAATATACAATTAAAACTCCTATGACTGGACACATAACCCTGCACAATCCCATGCTTATTGACTACTTCTGCCTATTAGCGGGTTGATTTATGTTGCGGCGGTGAGAAGAAGGATATCAGGATGAGGGGCGAGGAAGATAAACAATAAAGGAAGAAGGCAACATAGGGGAAGAGGACGGCCGGGGTTCTCAGAGGTTTCTGCTGAGTCAGTGCCTCTTAGGCCGCCTCCTCATCAGCCTCCCCGCGATAATAACGGCCACTTTGTCCTGGCCCAGATCCGCTGCCGTCATCTGTCTGCCAGCCTAGGGCACTGTCCTTCCCAACCCTCCCTTCCGCCCTACAGGACGTCTTTTCCTATCACTTATTAAGTGTACAGGTGGGATTTTAAGTCACTTGACGCAAATTGTGAGCGCCTTACAAAACATTATAAATCAACGTATAGGCTTAGTAAACCTTATTAAAAATAAGTATTAATAGTAAAAAGGGTAGACATCTTATTTCTTATCGATAACTGAATGTGAAACTGAAAAAAATTACTTATTTTAAGCGATAACGTCCCACCATGGGCAAAGTTAAAATTAAAGTGTACAAAATTATAGTATGGTTTATTTAAATGTTTTTTTGTCGATATGCTTGTTTATACACTAGGACCTCCATTATCTGGGCCTCTATTAACCGGGGTTCCGAGGAGCCATTCTTTTTTTTTTTTTTTTTAATATGCTGTTTTTAATTTTTATGGCATTTATTTTGTATGTATAATATTTATTTAAATAAATGAATACGTTAATGTTTTAACGATTACACAATGATTAATTATCTATTGTCCTTAGAAATTATGAAATAAATTAATAAACGGCAAGCTGGTATCGTTTGATTAGATGTTCCCGGTAACTATTACTCCACTTCATATACTAAGAACGATATTGTTTTCAAGTCTTTCTAGGAAACTCCTTACCCTGGCCTGTTTGAATACAAAACAAAATATTCTCAGATGTGACCGTTTCTCCATTTAAAAACGAACTAATAAAATGTCGCAAAAAAGACAACCAGTTGTTTTGACGCTTGAACAGAAATTACCCATTATAAACCGAGTAGAAAAAGTTGAACGTGTTAAAACATTGTCCGCTGAATTAGGAATCGGCTAGCAAACTGCTCGTGACATTTCGAAGAAGAAAAAAGACATTTCCGACTTCGTATCGTGTCCTCCCCGTTCGTTTGTGTGTATCCTGTCCAGCCCAAACATCGTGTCCTCGGAAAAGATGAAGCTGTCTATCAGTGGTTCATGCAAAAACGCGCTGAAGGAGTTCATTTCTTACTTTTGTTGGTTTGTTGTTTGTTGATAAACGTGATTTTCTGCAGTTTTTTTGTTTAATTAATCTTTTTTTCTATCACATTAGGTCAATAAAATGTAATTCGATTATCCGTGGACCCCCCTACCCATTATTACCCCGGATAAAGGGGGTTCTACTGTATAATGCTGCATCAAAATTTTCATGCAAGAATTTTTATAAGTTATAAGAGAAATCTTATATTAATATGCAACTCACACTACAATATTAATATAAATAATAAAATATAAATACATAATATAGTAATATATAACATAAAATATAAATATTGTGATCTTCATTCAGAATATTGGAATCCTTGGATTGAAATATTTGAATATAGTTCTAAAAAAGATTTTTACTCAAATAAGACCTGAAAATGATTATAAGAGAAATAATTAATTCATTGCTTCTCAGACGAGTAGATTTATAACACCGAATACTTACATAAATATTATCAATCATAATATTAATTTCAAGTTAATGAAATACAAATACTTGTAAGATAATAAAAATTTACTTATGCCCTAATAAGCACAGATATGCAAAAAATGAAGTGTATAGCAATCAGACTACTTGTTATAATATAAAAATTAGTAAACAATATTAAATTAAACCTAATTAAAATCCGGAGGGCAGAAAAATAAATATCTCTCCTTGACTTGTATAGCTCAGTTTGTATAGTGTATAGTATGCTAAGTTTTAGAACAAACTTCTTAAAATCATTTTTAAATTATATCATTTAAGGTGAAATGGTAATAATGATATTTTTTATTATATTTTGAAGAGTTCCCCTTTGAACAATGTTCATACGAGTTAACACATTGAGTGCGGGTCTGAATGAGGGAAAATTTCCCCAGCGACGGAAGTACAAATTTTATCACAAACCATCCAAAAATGTATGGTTTTCGTTATACACTAGTTTTTTTTTTTTTTTAAATTGTTTTGCAAATAGTTATTAATAATTTTAGGAACAACTGCCCTGGGCAGTGGTCCGTCGCTCACGAAAGATTGGATAGGCAAACCTGCATAACATATGTGTTTTTACTCCTCACGCCTTATTAATACTGTGGGACATATTTAAACTCTCTCTCTCTCTCTCTCTCTATATATATATATATATATATGTGTGTGTGTGTATATATGTATATATTTAATATTTTATTTGTTATAAATAAATTCAATTAATGAAATGAGATTTGTAAGTATACTTGCAATGGGAAAATAAGCTAGGATTAATAACAGACCAAACTACACTGTACATAATACAGGAACAATTTTATTAAATAATACACTTTTGATGTACATATACAGCCATTTTGATTACAAAAAAACAAATACATGTTTTACTTTAAGAGGAAAAAAAAAAACTATAATAACAAATCTAAATAATAAATTATCTAAATAATAAAAGATAATTTTTTTCATACCCGCTATTACTTTTTCTTTATCTTCTTTCGATTCTAATGCACTACTTTTATTTCTCGTTCTGGGAGGTCCTAAAAATATATTCATATGAATATAAAATTCACAAAGTTTTTATCAAGTTTTATGGATACTAATATATGTTTACTCACCATGTAATGCTTCAACTTTATCCTCAGTAGAGTCCAATGCAATTTGTTTTTTCTTTTTGGAAGGGCCTAAAAATATATTAGCAAAAATATAGAAATCTCAACATTTAATTTAATATAAAATGTAATATAACATATAAAATACATACCATCGTTTTTCGAACCCTGACGCTCACTTGAGGCTGAATCTAGTTCCCTCTTTTTATCCATTTCTAAAATTTTCTGTAATCATTTTTAAAATTGACATTTTAAAACAATAATATGTTAAAATATGAATATCAATGATATACTGTGGAGAATAAACTTACCTTAGTAAAAAAAACGTAAGATCGTCGATAGATTCTACAAAAATCCACTTATTTAGAGACGGAAAACACACTTATAAAGCTCACACCTTCCTCGAAAGACTGACGTGAACTAATACACTTTTCTCTGGAAGCTGAACCCTTTGCTACCTGCTTAAAACCTTACGGTATAGGCCCTGCCCAGGGCAGTGGTCCGTCGCTTGGGCATTACCCGGACTACTGCCCTGGGCAGTACTCCGCACTCAATGTGTTAATATATTTTTTCAAATTTGGTTCAACGATGTTTCGTCTATTCTGAAAAGTATTGATTGGACAGTTAAAAGAATCCACCAGAAAACTTGAGCTATTATTTCTATATAACTTCAATAGCCAAAAATTTGGGTTAACAGTGTGTTCTGGTGATCATAAAAGAATCTTTTTTTAAAACGCCTTTACCATATTTTATGCGTTGTTATGTTGATCTCTTCTAATCTATGAAACTGGGAAAATGTGTTTCCTGATAATAAAAAAAAATACTGTTCATATTTTCTTTTATAACGGAGACCCTATAATAAAATAAAAACCCTATAAAATTTCTCAATGAAGCATAAACATTACTTTGGCTGGACTTAACAAATTAATTAAATAAAAAACCTTTTTATTACTACTGCTGTTTCCCAACAAACGTATCTACTCGTGGTAAGATATGAAAAAATATACTTCCCACGCCCTTAGCTCCAGGTTAACATTATTAGGGGTCTCGAACGGTCGGAAAGATAGACCCTCCGTCATTAAGGTAACATAAAAAAAAGGTCCAGAAAAGTAGGCCCGCTAAAGTATTCTAGAAGAGAGCCACGTTTATTTTATGTATCTGAAACAAAGTTACTCTACAAACTACTGCAACCACAACCCTGGTCCTATTAACAACAATTGCTCATCTTTTACGCGTTCAACTTAAAGCAGGAATGCTCAACAAGATCTGGGTAACTGTAGAATGATATTGAATAACTAGAACTTAATATCTTAATAATGTTACTCTAAAGTTGGACGCTTAACTATGAATAACTGCATTTTAATATAATCTTTTTATTGAAATAGCTATTGTAGTAGATGGATAAGTAATATTGATTTCTTCTATAGATTGGCCTGTTAATTAACGCTGAAGAATGGGGAAGAGAAGGAAAAGAGAACGGGAGAAAAGTGAGTGCTGCCTTTGTTATCTGGCCAAGGTTTCGATTGCGAGAGCTTGGAGAAATTTCCATGAGTTTCAAGAATGAAAATTTTATAAATTCACCACTGAATCAGTAATTACTCAATTTATAAGATTTGAATTTCAATAAATCTATTGGTGTACTTAAAGCAAAAACTGGTGCAAACATATTTTTGTCTTCTATATTGGTGTTTCAGTCGAAAGACCGTGCGGATGCAACACCTTATCTCCTATCTGTTACGATTTACACCACCAATAAGAATAAACGAAATATCACATCATCGGCGAATAAAATTATATAATACGTTACTGCAATGTCAAGGTACGCCTTGTGACTCACCACATTCTCGACATCAATGTTAATGAATGTAAGGTAACTTTTAGGCAAAACCAGATTAGTTCTGGACTCGATGATTTATTCAAAGCCTCAAATATTTTTATCAGGGACATGTTGAAAGTCCATTTTTTTTTTCAAGTCTTTCGATTATACTTTGATTTAGCATAAAATCGTGAAAGACTATGCAGCCTAGTTACTGATTTTTAAAGAAGGCTAAGATATAATATGATACATATATGCTATATTAATAAGCAATAAAATAAGAAACAATTTAATTCATTTTTTAAATAAGCTATAAGTTATATTTTATAAATTTTGGATGTAATTATACATCTCAGTTATAGTAAATTTCAGTCATAGTTATGTAATATTTGTTTTTTCGAAGTTTCCTGTATTAAATAAATATCTTCATTTCGCATCTATCTGAAACTGCCCTCGGCTCTGATATGCACAAAGAATTAAACTAAATAATCTTGTAAAATACTGAAGCTAAAAAAATCCGCTGAGAAGCTGACTCCCACCTTGGGTCGATGCTTTCTCTCTCTGCCGAGTATGTTGAAAAGTTATCCTTGGCGAGATAAATCAGCATACATGAACATTGCGCGCAACACCGAGGTTTCCCATTCCTCATGAATATGTGCCTCCTAACTGTTTCCAATATCCATGGGCCACTTTAACAAATGCTTGGATGAAGTCTCCAATGTCATTGCAGGGAGGAATTTTCGACATTGTGCTGATGTGGGAGGTGATATTGTTACTACCGTGAAATTTACGTTACCTGGATCATTTTAAACCTCGTTATCATCCCCCGTGTGAAAGGAGAAATTTTTCCTAAATTTTAGTATGGTTTAAAATTGTATGTTTGTATATAAAAGTATTACGAAACGTGTAATTCATGATACTTTTAATAATGCCTTGATTATTTTGTGTATGTCCGTTGATGTTATAACTTTATATCTGTTCTGTAGTCTTGGTAGGTCTTTGACCTCTAAAATTATACTAGTAAACTTTTTGTTGTTCTTGGAGATGCACTCCAACCCCATCCGGCGCAGACATGCCTCGAAATCGTCAAGCATATACATACCTTCCTTCCGGCAATTGATGTTCCAGCCTAGTTGGTATAAAAAGGCAGGTCTCCTCTTTCCTCTTGGCCATACTAAAGTATTCTTGCCATTTTAATCGACAATCTATCTTGACCGATTATTCATTTCTGACTGATTCCTATGTAATTCAGAGAGTTTTTAATTTCAACAACTTAACTTTTCAGATTTCTCTAATGATATTCCAATAAACTGGGCTTGATGGTATAGATTTGCGATAACCTACTGCATGTACTGTCACTTTACTCTTATTTTTTCATAAATGCTAATAATTAACTTTGACATTGGTTCCTAAAATAATACTTGAAAATCTAACCAAAAACAATAAGGGTTATTTTGCATTTCATTGGTTACGAATATCATGTATTTAGTCTTGTTACATAATTATTGAAGTATAGCTTCAATAACCTCTTCTTTTATGTTATGGTATTTGTGACAGTAATGAACTGTAGGACTAGGTAATTGAGCCTTTGTTGCGTCCAGTCCATCTAGTTGACTGAATTTTTCGGCATTAGGTTTGATTTTGAACACCACTGACAGAGTGTAGGAAGGAAGTGGTAGCTTAATATTAAAATTCATGCATGAAGTTAGAATGATAAATTCCGAAGCGGAGTTAGAAGTTGTCAACCGACTAGCTGGAAGTCTTAATAACAAGTATAGAGCTCCTAACGTCAAGCTGTCATCGGATCAGAGTCTCGAAGTGCAATATTGGCACTCCATGATAATAAAACTAAAAGATAGCTGACAGGTGCTAGCTTTTTTTTTTTTTTTTTTTTTTTATACGAAGTGATTGACAGAGGTTGGATAGCCTGTAGGTTCCCAGCCACTGCCGCAGTCAGCGAAGCCTGTTCCATCAGCCTGAGAGAAAGGTCAGTAACAGAATACCAAAGAGTAGCCGAGGTGCGACAAAGGTTACTAACAAAGAAGGTACGTTACACTGACAGTTTCCTTCGTTACTAGCTTCAATATCAACGTTAGCCATCTTATTTTAACACATAAAATTTAATTTAAATATCTTTAAAAAAAATTATCTGGTAATATCAGCTAATATTCATATCTGCTAAAAATAATGAGACCTAAAGAAAACTTATGATGTTCAAACAATGTTTAGCGTACTTATTTACTACACCTGGCAATTGTGGAGTAATTTAAATAAAATTAAGATGGTTGTGGATAAAATGTTACATTTATAGATGAATTGAAAAACATCTTCCTATTATGGCCAAAACTATAAGGCACTTATGAAAACCCTAAGATAACCTATAGAAAACTCTAAAATATTAATTATTTACAGACCTGTATCATTTCGGCATGTAAATAGCTAACATCAACAATTTTCAGATTGTAAAAATGGAATATCAGAGCAAAAACATCGGGGGATGGCGATAGTAAATTACTAGTTAGGAAGATAATTAGAAGGAGAAGTATCAGAAGCCAACGAATGGACCACTAATGCGGTTACCATCTTTCATCTCGGAGCGAAATCAAAAGGTCAGAGTCAAGCTGAATGCATTAAGCCCCAAAGATTTATGGCAATTGTTAAATCAGGATAACTATCATCCGAAGAATACTCGCTTCAGGAGCTCCTTTTCGATTTTCCGCAGGATCATAGATTCATGAATGAATTATGCAGGACTTCTTTGGGGAGATTGATATCGGAAGGCCCTATAATTGTATCATTATTCCGTTTCGGGAATCCCAATAAGCCCATTGATGTGGCGAAAGAGAGAACCCTTGAGAGAAATTCACTTAAACCTGTTAATTCTATAGATTTATGCCCAGCAAAAAATTTACGTAGCCGTTCACAAATGAATTCAGAGGAAAAAAAATCAAAACACAACCACGGATTTGGCTACCAAAACAATGTATTAAGACACCGATTATGAGTAGTAATTCGTTATACATTATTATATAATATATTCAACCAACATAAAATCAATGGAGAACAGGTAGCAATTTCTGTGTAAAACCCTGATCCTTCATTTTAGATTTTATTGATGTCAATCTGTTCGAATTAGACTATGAAATTGTTGTTTCCCTCATTTATCATCACACCATCAAACCATACTTTCAACCATTTTGGACAAAAAAAATCCTTTGATATTTGCCATAAAAATTCATTTTTATCATTTATAGAAACTTAATATATTGCACATTATATCGAAAATCCACGCTAATGAGTACTATACTTCTTTGTAGTTTTTTAAATACGCAATTACAAATGATTGAATTCCAGGAGAACATAACTAAAAGATAAGATTTTGTTTAACAGCTAAACAATCTGATAACAGTTTGTCATTTACACTTTCTTTTTTCTTCTTGCTTCTAGGAGCAGAGACTAAGGTCGTCATAGCAGAGCTCTTAGAGACAGAACGGGTGTTGAGATTCAGCGCTCACATTATCTAAAAGTGCTATATATCACTTGGTGGAAGGATAATAAGGCACGACCACGACCACATGCACTTGGGGTGCATTAACGGGTGGTTCATATAGCGCATCCTCTCCCGCGATGTCGTGATCCAACCAGGCCGCTTATCGGGAGGTGTTAATATGTTCTTAGGAGTCGGGAAATGTGGCATCCCTCTCCTGCTGGAAAATTATAGCGTTTGAGAGCAATTTTTTTTAAAAGCGACTTGAGTCGGTTTATTTTATTTTTTATCTTCTGTTGAAATTTTATCATTATTTCGCAAATTTCCTTCAGTAGTATAGTTTTCTCATTTTATTTTTTTTTTTTTTGGGGGGGGCTAATAAATTGACTCACGAGTGCCATGTTAACACTAAAGCCATTATTATTATATTAAAATGTCACCTAATAAAACGTCTGAAGGATATTACTTGTAATGTAATATTGATTGAGGGATTCATGATGTAGCATTGTAAATTATGTGATTTCAACTGCACATTATTTTTGGAAATGGTGTTTTTAAAAGTTCCTCCGAGCTCCATATGTCAGTTAATTCACTTGGTTTTACCATCCAACGTCTAGTAAATATAGGTCCTCTCAAAGCCCACTAATATTTTCTGTTCAGATTATAAACATTTTTTTTTTTTAATTTTAAAGTTCCACAAAATTAAACTATTCCAGTTATCATATTTTTTTCTGTTCAAGAAGTTGTTTGCTTACTGTAATTGATGGCTTATCCAAAGCCATTAAACTTTAGGGCATAAAAAATACTTTAATCCCTAATAATGTAAAGCCCCTCCAATGCAAAACCCCTACTCAAAGCATCCTCGCTCGTCCCAAACCCCGGGCGGCGCTGAAGGAGACAGAGACGACGAGCTTGAAAACGGGTCCATTACAGGTCAATTAAGCCGGCGGTGGTCGCGGGGAGCCTATTAAGGAAATATGTGGGGAGGGGTTACCGTTAGCTCCCCACCGCTTACCCCATAGCTTACCGGTCATTGTTGGTCACTCCATGTCTTCTCTCTGTCGCATCCTATTGTAACACTTAGTCGGCCTGGGATATCTGCATGCAGTCACCAAGAATGGGTTCAGGGGTGGTCATCTGAATAGCACTAGCAGTGAAGAGCAGGCTCTTTGAGCTTTCCTCAGTCCCTGATCTCAATTGGTACTCATGAAAAGTCAACTTCTTTATAAGTGCTCATTATTTTCAACAACTTGATATATAATGCAAACATTAGATGTATGACTAACGATTCTCGGAAGAAGATGAACGATTCACATTTTTTCAGAGTAATATGTCTCAGCATAAAATATACAAAATCAATCGTTCCTAAACAATGTGGGTTTTCCCTGAAGTTACTTAACAATAATAATGGTATCAACCTTTTTGTACACTTTCTACAGATTGATAAGGAGGGAACAATCAGAAAACTATCAACTTTCAAGCTTCGAACAAAGATATTCCAATACTTACAAAAATAATAGAACTGAATTCAAAGTAAATATCTTCAAAATGAACAAATACTTAAAAGCAAATATATCCTAATTCACATCCAAATTAGACGTCTGGAGGTCCCGAATTCTAAAGTGCATGCCTAAACAATCGACATTGTTCACTCTTAATAATAAAAAATTAAAAAACATCTACAGAAGTGACTTTGAACCATACAAAGTATTTGACCAACACGGTACAGATGCAAAGTTATTATGCCGCAGTAAAAACCACGGCATCGGATAAACATTTTTTACGGATCATCTAACTCGTAGAATTATCAAAGCTGATACGAAAATCACTCTTCAAAGAAAATAATACCCAGTTAGTAATTGAAACAGCACTTTGCTGTCCCGTGGGGTTTAACACAGCCGCATTGGTCTCGGCATTTCATGGCGTGAAACCAGAAGAGGGGAACCGCCGGTCGCGTGGCTGGCTGGAGGACGCGGGGCAGGGCAGCGCCAAAAGACCTCGCCTTCCGTTCATGAGCTAATTACGGATTCAAATTTATCGCTGGAGGTCAAAATCTTGCATATTTAAAAAAATAAATAATGAAAAACAGAAATTCAATTATGAAGTAGAATAAGTAAATTCATTTATGAACATTTTTAGAAAATTCATGTTCCTTTTATCACCTTAAAGAAGGTCTCTCACATTCAGCTTCTTTTTAGTCTCCTTCAAATGGAGGCTGTGGCTTTGTCAGTAATCACTTGAAATATGATGAATAAAAAACCTTTTGTATTGAAGTTTAATAAAACCTAACATCCTGTATCATCAACAGGAGCATTCTCAATTAGAGTCATTTGAAATTTACGTCACTGAATGAGATGTAGTTAAGAAGTAAGAAATTATCTGCATAAAAAAATCTTTTCAGTAGTAATGTGGAGAAGTCGTCAATAATCTCACACCTCGATGATGCTACCTTCGTAAATATACCAGTCAAATTCTTTATAAAAATCTTGTAAGCTCATTTTACCGAAAACATCTATTTAACCCAAATATAAATATTTTAATTTTTCAAACGGTACTCCCTTTTATCTAAACGTCTTCTCAACATTGTTTATGAGCGTTTACATCTCACAAGGAAAAAGTAAAGAAATCCTTTTTTTTTCTAGTTAATAGAAAAACGGATTTTTTTTTTCTTGCTCCGATGAGAATGGAGCATGCCTTCAATTGTTCTAACGACCATTTTCCCAAGGCTACGCACATAGATTTTTTTCTAATATTCCCAGGATAATTGAAAATTGATATGGTTTATTCATTGCCATCCTAAGAGAAGAATTTCTCTCACCAATTTGTTTTTCTTCCATAAAGATTAGGCCTCTTAATGATGTTATACTTGGTAGCATCTTTAGCGTTTCTTAAAATCGCAATGAAAAGAATAATTGCATTGACATTGTTTTAATTCCGGATGCGCTGATAAATTCGAAGGTTTATTCCAACCATCTTCATTATAGTTCCATGCCCGTTGGATTCCGAATCACAATAAACTGATAACAATTTCAAGTGTCTTATTTTTAACAATCCTTGTAGATGAAGGTTTAGTCACCGACAGCTAGCAATGAAATGCTTGCCTCATTTATGATTGCCTAGTATCTATGTAGGTGGTTTCTTAAGACACAATATACCCCTAGACAATGATCGCGGCATTATAGGATCGTAGTTTTAAAATCAGGAAATAAAAATGAATTATTGCTACGTAATAAGCAAAAAAAAATAAATAAGACAATATTTTTAATATCTTCTTACTTGAAAGCAAGATAATTGAAATTAACGAGACTGTTAAGTTCTGGATGGATTGTGTTGGCAAGTCTTTGAAACAACCGAGAATTCCTCCATAGCTTGCACGAGATCACGTGCGAAGCCGAGCACCAGGCAGATCAGCAAAATAAACAGAGATAACCGCAGAGCTACATGCAGTAGGTAATCAGAGAACCGATACTGAGCGTAGCTGAATGTGGTAAAACATTACCTATAAGGTTATAGATAACCATATTCCTAAGCACATGATTGAGGAATGTCCTGCATACAGAGGAGTACTGTCTAGAAATCTGTAGTCGGTGTGCCAACGGATGTGAAGGTGAGGTGGCACTGGTGGACGAAGAAAATACTGTCAAAAAGCTCTTGAAAAATCTAACAGAGTATATCTATACTCTATACTCTATACTCTGAAGATTTATTATCCTTTAATAAAATAGTAATAATTTTCACCCAGTAATATAGGCGTTGATGACCGCACTACGGTTTTACACCTCTAAATAAAACCAACCAACCAACCATATTCCTAATAATGCCTAAAAGTAAATAGATTGCTGATAACTTTATTGGGCCTATTTTATCAACTAAATTCCTATTTATTGAATAAAATTTGTTTTTTTAAAGTGATGCTAACAAAGGAGGAATCATCTTTCCTGAATGAAGATGGTTAAGAGATTTATATGAACCTAAGCGCTTCCAATAAGTTTTGCCAATTAATGAATAACTAATCTATAGATTATATATGTAATAATTCATTAATGATTTATATTTTTAAAAACTCTCTTTGGTCTGTTGTATTTTATTATATCGTCTGTTGAATTATTCGTATCATCTGTCTGCTCCCTCCACCCACTAATAGTGTTCAACGTTTGTCATTTTAATAATTATTAAAAAGTTATTATTAATTAGCAACTTTATGAGAAAAATAAATTATATTTCTTTTGAATTTAATGGGAATCGGAATATTCGAGAAAACAATATTTTACCTTGAAAAAACATTATTTGTACGAAACCTTTACATACATAATGAATTCTAGTATATAGTTAAAATAGTTCATGCTAGGGAATGAAAACACTTAAAATACAATTTGCCTTAGTTAAATATGCCATAATCTCCATATCATCTGAAAAACTAAATGCTAATTTAATTGACCTTACTCAGATTGCGGCTTACATGCCTTACGACCTCACCGCAGGAAGCAATTGGCGCTCCAATAACTGACCGGATATGAAACCTCATAATAGCTCTCAATAACAATTGATGATATTGATAGATCAATGAATAAAAGAAACATTCATATTATTGCTGAAAATTTGTAGTGTAGTGCCTAGTAATTTATATTATTTATTTGTATTTACTTTAGTTTATTTATAGCATAGTTTTATTTATTTATTATTTATATTTTATATTGTTTATAGTTTAAAGTATTAAGACAAAATAATGTTGAGTGCAATAAGATATTTTTGATTTTTAGAGGGAAAAGCACTTGGTGATTTGTTTTTCTTGTAATTTTTTCAACCCATTCTTCGTTAAATGAAAATAATTATTTGGTGTATTTTCATATTTTACTATTTAATTATTTTAATCATTACAGATACTAACGATACCCATTAAAGTGAAAGAAGAAAAAAAAACAATGGATCAAGGTTCTGTATGAAACATGTAATTTTTATTATTATTTTTTTTTTTTATAATTTTATATTTCCGTTGAGAAATCTACATAAACCTCACTCTGCAACTATGTGAGTAATAGACGCAATTTCCAACTCGAATCGGTTGATTATAAATCTTGGATGATATTTGGTAAATGAATTTAAACTGGTTTTAAATCCTCTGCAAATATATTAATTATTAACCAGATACTGAGTACGTTTTACGGCATCCGAAAATGAATTGAGTAATTATTTAAGGAGGGGGCTGTAACTCAAACGGGACTTATCTGAACATCAACCGCGGCGGCGTGCAATTTTTGGGAATAGACCGCTTTCTAGTAAATTGTATGGAATTTCCAGAAGTAGCTCTGGATCTTCGTGATCAGCTATGGCCATGGATACATATGATTTTCGGAGTACAATCGATCCAAGTTAGATTGAACACTCACTGATTTATACTTTGGGGCAACCTGGGTTGGAATTGGAAGGAGGTAAATTCAAGATTATAACAACCTTTTATTAAGTAAAATTAGTGTCGGGAAACATTTAAACATTCTTACCTTAAAAAAAAAAAAAAAAAAGAATAATTACTCAGTATAAAAAATTACATTTATACTATTTTTACTTTCACTTACCTATATCTGAAATATATAGTAAGTGGAAGTATTGCGATCGTGAAAAATTTCGACTTCCGGTTTTCAATGGAAATACACGTTTTGGGGTCCCCTGAGTCGAAATAACCAAGTCCCGCGAAATGGTCTGTGTGTGTGTGTGTGAACAGACTAGCTCAAAAACTATTAACGGTGCGAACCTGATATTGGGTATTTAGTGTATGTGGTATATGCCCGCGATGTGACAGCAAAAATTTCTTCAAAATTGGTCAAAGGGCGGGGGGTACTTTATTTAATAACTTTTTACGTTTTTTGAGATTTTCTCAAATACGGCTTTAGCGATTTTGATTAAACTTAGTATATGAGGTATTGTATTGATGTGCCCGCGATATGACTGTAAAAATTTCATCAAAATTGATCAACCGGAGGGGGGACTTTACTTAGTAAATTTTGTATCATTTTCATGTGTTTTTTTTATTTACTCAAAAACGGTTTTAAAGATTTTGATCAAACTGGGTATTTGACATTTGTATATGCCAAAGATGTGACAGCCAACATTTCATCAAAATTGGTCAAACGGAGGGGGCACTTTATTTCATAACTTTTTTCCACGTTATACCTTTTTTTCGATTATCTCAAAAACGACTTTAATGATTTTGATAAAATTCGTCATGTTTGATGGAAATTAGGTGTTCAATAATGTCAGGTAAGTTTTATTAGTATTAAAATTTTCTGAGGGGGCTTAAATGGGGAAGGGGCTTTTTTTGTTTTCCTATAAAATACCTTTGTTTTAGTTTGTATTGAGAAATTAACTGTCTCTCATCACGCCTAAAAATGGCTTAAATGGGGAAGGGGCTTTTTGTGTTTTCCTATAAAATACCTTTGTTTTAGTTTATATTGAGAAATTAACTGTCTCTCATCACGCCTAAAAATAAGAAATCGCTAAATATGATATATGAAAAAATCAAGTAAACAAAAACAGGAGAAAAAAAGAAAAATATTCCGTCAACTCATAAAACACCTTGAGCTCACGCATGCGGCGTACGCCTTTAATGACAAACCAATGCGTTATAATTAAAGATGTTCTGTTAATTTAATGAAAATTATTTGTTTCTTGGGAACTAAATGAAATATTCAACAAGTACATAGAGAATTATAAAGCAGACGACTTGGATGGAGTATTATGCTTGCATTGCCGAATTATCACAAGTAAAAACTTTTATTTAATAATAAAAGAAATTAGTGTTGTTTTTTTTTTGTTTTTTTTGAGCAAATGAAAACAAAAATAAGAAATGAATGTGGAAAAATGTATAACTTTGAGAAGTGGCAATTAACAAAACGCATTAATTTCTTATATAAGTAAGTTGGTAAGTGAAAGTTGTGTGTTGCGCGCACGCACCAGATTTTTTTACTTGTGGTCATACAATAGTATAACAAAAAAACACATATTCGATTTCGATGATATAAAAATTATTGGTATGGGGAAAAAATAAAATATATAACAGGTAGGTATATATTGGATCATATATTTAACTAGAAAAGTAGGTGAAGAAGAGAATTTTAAAATAGTCACTTATGCTTATATAATCAACAAACTAAATATCAAAAATAAATTAAAAATGAGAAGCATAGGGGTTAATTAAAAGATTAAGTTTGGACAGAGACGTATTATTATGTGTAAAAGTTTCCTACAGTAGAGTGAACATTAGGTGTTATTAAAAATATTTCAACTTAAAAAAAAATTGTGATTTAAAACTTTATTCTACTAATTATTATGACTTATAGAAATTAATAAAGATTTTTAAGTATAAGAATAGTAAACATAAAAAATGTAACTAGCCTATGATACAAGGCGATATCATAGATTAGATACTTAAATTAAAATAAGGTAGGTAAACAGTGACAGAAAATTATTACGTATTATACGCATATTTTTTTTTATTTTAATACTAATGTATTTCATTAAGATGGAAGAAACTTCGATACATTGGGATTTAAAAAAAAAATGTTAAAGAATAGTTTCTAAAAAAAAAAATACAAAATAATAATTAATTTTTTTTCTTAACTTCTAAAAAAATATTTATCAAATACTCTTATAAGTTATAATTTACAACTCGCTATCTCCTATTGTAAATAACTATGGTTAGGTGGCTTAATTCGAAAGCTTTTAAAGTATAACGCTAACTTTGACTTTAAAAATTTGGCAATAAATAAAAAATTAAAAAAATGGTTTGTTTGATGAGAGATCTAATGTTCATTTGTATCCAAAAGCACGTTTAATCTACGTTAACGTTCTCGAAGAATCCGCGTACGTTAAGATGAATGAAGTATGGTTTTTGGAAAGGAGGAAGGAAAAGGCATGTTGGGCAGGTAGGTATAGTGACCGATTTCGAAACTAAGCAAACAGTGATTAGGGAGCCTGGAAGGACGGGAGCCGCTGGGGGCGAGGGCATTAAGGGCGCTGCCTCTTCCCCGGGTCACGCTTCTCCCATCCTCCTCTTTATTGCTCTCTGCTTTAACGCCTCTTCCTCTATCCTTCTTCCTCATCTTCTTGTAATCAGAGAGCGCCTCCGCGTCTGCTCTCTTTGACTGATCGCTCGGAAGAAGTGGGTACGAGGGATCCTCACCTCGACTCTCATACGGCGATTAGCACCTATAAAAAACAGCTATTCTCTTAATTTACACTACACGCGAATAACAATGTATAACTACTTATATTTTTTTTAATTTTTGATATGCAAAAGTTTGTATAACAGAATCTGTCTAAAAATAATATTTTATCATATCGCACGTCGGCAAAAAGATGGTTGCAACTCAAAAAACTGTTCTGGGATGATCACATGTGAATTTTCGACTGAATTCTCAATTTTACTTCAAACAGCCACTAGGGAAAATAGTATTTGATCAAAAATAGTTTACCATTTGGGCAGTTGGTTTAACCGAAATCAAAATCAACCGTCTAATTGCTTTAAAATGATCATCTCCTCTAAAAATAATATGATATTATGCATCTTACGCGAACGTAATGTTTAATAATATTGTAACTATACTCTGGCATTGTAGGGTTTGTAATTCTGATTACAACTGTATGCCTAATTCAAATTTGATATATTTTGAGTTGTAACCATCTTCTTGCCGAGGTGCGTTAGATAATAATAATAAAAATAAAAGCAAAAAGAGTGGAGAATTTTTAATATTTGGGCTCTTAAATTGAATGAAACTTCCGAAAAATAAAAATAAAGAGAAGGATAAGTACGACCGGTAAAGCTTTCGGCACGCCCATCTCGATCGAGCATTGCTCTATGGTGCGGTGGATATCAAAAGCGTCACACCAAAAGACCAAATGAAAACCAACGATAACCAGTTATTTTAAATTTGGTAATTTCGAATCCCAGGTGCCCTTTATTTTTTCACAACTCGGTATTCATCCCCCGCCCTCAACCCTGACCTGTAAACACCCCTACAGCCTTAGAGGCTGAGATTTTATGGTATAGGTTTTATTAACCTATAATAATTTACAAATATATGTAGCATTTTACTGAAAGACGGCTTCAGGAAACGTCCAGACAGGACATAAGAAGGTAGTGAGGTTGGATCGGATACCCTTATCGGAAAGAAATTCCCATTAGATAATTATTTGCATTTGCATTAATAAACCGCTGCATCGATAAAATACTTGTGTAAAATACTTTGGAGAAATTGTAATCGTTAATGATCATTATTTTGTCACAAATGAAATCATCAATTTAGACTAAAATGTTCCATATGGTGATTTGGCCCGATCTAGACAACAGTATATTCAAAATGAACTCCCGAACACACTTCCTTTATTTATTCCTGACGATCCTCCTAGGCGGGTAGAAAGATGGCCTTTTGACCTTTTATGTTAGAAATATTCTAAACAATATCATACTGATCATAATTAATACTGTCATTATTAATTTAATGTAATTTATTTTTTACAGTAATTATAATACGCATTATACTGAAGGCGCGAGGTCAGTTTTATTTTTAGGTACTGATACAAACATATTTAGTGATTTTTTCACATATATTTAAAAATAAAGTTCCTACCAGCTACACTACATGTCCATATATCAGACATACTTAAAATTCAACGTGGCTAGAACAAGGGGCATTGATGACACAAAATAACCTCTGTTAGTTTAGAAGCTTATCAATAAAATCTTAAAAATATATAACACAGAGCTCAGATGTTACTCAGGCATATAAGTGATGATAATAAAAAGGAGTATTAATGTCGAAGGAAATTTAAGAGGGCCGTTTATCTTAACCCGAACTTTCCAACTTTTCGTTCCGAAACTTGATTTTTACTTTCAATTACCTTTCAATTAGGTGTTATTTAATATCAGGTAAGCGTTACCATTATTAAAATATTCTGGGGGGATTATAGAGCAAATGAAAACGAAAATAAGAAATGAATGTGGAAAAATGTGTAACTTTGAGAAGTGGCATTAAGAAAACGCATTAATTTCTTAGCTGAGTAAGTTGTTAAGTGAAAGTTGTGTGTTGCGCGCACGCACCAGATTTTTTTTTTAGATCTTTTTAGATCAGGAAACCATCTTGAAATACCTAACAGTGAGACACTTTTGTTCTCTAAATAAATGAACTAAGATAGAAAAGAATAAAACGTATCTATATAAACATACATTTACTAATCAATAGAAAAATATGTTACTTTAATAGTTGAAGTTTCTATATTATTAATTGAGGCGTTTGGTTTCAAAACCAGGTACATCCATTTTCAACAATTTTTCAAGATTGATCAAAAAAGGATCAATTGGAACTGCTTTTGATAAGAAATGGAATTTTTTAGTATTGATTTTCGAAGGATCTAGACGTTTTTTAAACAAACGCATCTAACAATTTTTTTTTAACATGAAAAACTTGAAAACAATGAAGAAAAAATTGTTTTAAAAAAATGGATGTAACCGGTTTTGAAACCAAACGCCTCAATTATCTTAGTCAAAATACTATAAATCTAAAATTTGTAAGCATTGTTTTTCTAACAAACTCATCACCTAATATCTTCGTTTTTAATATTATAGATGCTTTTATTTTATACATATAGGTTTCAATCGGCTTCTTCACTTGCTAAAAGTGTTAAAGAGTTGATACGGCGATAGTTATCTTAAATTCACAATATAATAAAAGACATCTGACGAAGAGAATGTAAGAAGATACATCAGGGGTCCCTACCATTCATCTTGAAGCCTGCCCATTAATGGAATATTCAAAGGGTAGGCTGAGGAGACAGAAAAAGTCCCGTTGCCTTCCTCAGCGCTTCCACCATCTTCCCTCTACTCAAATATATTTTTATATAAGAGGAGCGATTTCCGAGTTCCCTTCGACATTGCCTTCTGAATCAAGGAAGTCAATGCTGGGTTCCGAAATATGATAGAAGGAAAATATAATTCCGCCATTGATAGATATCAGGACATTTTTTTTTAATATGACAATTCTAATAAAAAGCATTTATTTTTTTATTTTTATTAAAACCTACCGAAATGACTGTTGGTCATAATTTTTTTTTCCAGTACCCAAAAATATATGGGCGTCATGTTAATTAAATCATTAGTGTGGTGGTAATTAATTAAACAAAGCTTCTCACGCCATAAGATAAAATCAACAAAGCTATAGTTAAGTCATAACTTCTGCAGAAGGATATTATTTACCAAGACAATTTATAATATATATAATCATTTTACGTTGAAACATGAATAGAATTAAATAAGTCGAAGGAATTATAATGGTAATGAAATGAAGTTATAGAATGTAAAAAATATAAGGATATTAAAGAATAATAAATTATTTATTTTATATATGAATATACAATTCGAACTTTTAATTTAACTAAATTTCATTAAAAACAAAATCCTTTAACTACCGTTATATACCTATTTATCATACGCCATGATTGAGTGGGTACTCACGATCCATTTTTTTCTAATATTTACTTTAAGGTACAATAAGTCTTATCTTTTTTTTAAACATTCCAAATTTCATAAAATATGTTTTGGCCAGCTTTTCAAGTCCAATACCCCTGTGTGCGCTGCAACCAGCTTACATACTCGTACAATTTCTAATCACAGTAACTAATAACTTACCAGAGCTCCTCTAATAAAGAATATTTTATTATCACTTATTTGAAAATAAGTTTTATTCCCGAACTTTTGAAAAATGTAGCAACGTGTAAATTTATTAGGAATTTATTTTACACCCCGCGGGATCCCAATGAAAACTATAAACACTATGTTTATGCGCTACGTTATTAATCAGTAAAATAGTTTCTATCCCTTTTTATATTAAAATAATAACCTTACAAACGCCACTTCTCGAAAGCCACAAATACCGGTTGTATAATTTTATGGACAAATAAAATTCTATATTGCACGCTATAAGAGGACTGTATAGCCGTGGCTGGGTAATGCTAGTTTTATGACAAAGCCGCTCTGACACTTGCTACAACTCAAACAGCCCTTTACAGCTGTTTATTGTGGAATAATGGCTCCGCTCATTCTTCGTCATTCATCTCTTAACGAAGAATTCTCATCTACTACCTAAAGAATGTTGAAAGAGTAAAACAACCGCTAGTTTTGAGAATGAAACTTTATATGAATTCACGTTCCTTGCAAGTACGTTAATGATGGTTGTCTTATTTATTTCTACCGCTCAAGATTTTTTAGTTACAAATACGGACAGCCTTGAGGAACGAAGTTGAGAATATCAAAACTCTACTATCTTGAAATAATGATATTTCCAATTCCTTTAAAAAAAGAGAGCACGTTCCATTCCTCTGACTAACAATCTGGCCAATAGCCTACAGTAATGTTACAGATTGACTTCTGGGCCCTTGCTGAAATTTCCTCCGATTTTATCAATACTTAAATACTCTTTATATTATCCATGAAACTGAATGCCGATCATCTTTTTTTATCGCCGCTCTTAATAATGCCAGGTCTGAATTGATCCTGCATGACATGAGAGGTGGATGGGTTAGTATACCGATCCCGCACCCAGCACCGCCCCCTGCTAGACCGTTCTTTTGGCAAGACGAATAATTAAAAAAACGCTTAACATAGAACATGATAAGAAATAAAATCGAAAGTGATTTTTCTAATGTCACTTACCTTTCACAATTTCGTTTGCATAAAAATTAATACTTCATGATAGGGGTTAATAAGCCATAATAACTATATATCTGACCAAATAATCACATAACAAACATCCTCATCAATTGGTCATGTGCAAACAAAATACTCAGCTGGTTAAATGGACGAAAAAAACTTAAAAGACAGACAGACATATTTGGCAGAATCTTAGCTAGCGGAAGCGAAGAATCTTATCCGCGCAACGATTGGAGCTCTAATCCAAGAAACCGCAACTAATGTTCCCGAGTAATAAATGGATCGTAAACGGCCTCAGCCCCAAAGGAAATTCACAACGAGGGTATCCATGGATTATCTGAATCTGATAACTTCATTATCATAATGCTTAAACCTCCTCCACCTCACGCTTATTTGCATGACACTGGGATACTTTTCTACTTAACTTTTCGTTTTAAGATATAAGAGTGGGTAGTTATCGCTGGCCATTGTGCTGGAAAAAAAAATCTTCTGATTATTTAACAAAACAATACATAATGATGCTTCTTCCAGGACTGTACCTCTAATATTTCATTAATGGGCTGTACTTCTATAATGAGATATTTTGATTTGAGAGCTATAGTACTTTATTTTCAGAGAAGGCTCAAATTAATAATGATGAAGTTATACCTAAATTGTTCGGAAAAACGGAGAAAGACTAGTGTTTTATATTTATATTATATTTGCTTTAAATTTAGGTGTTTTATATAATTTTGGAATTATTTTTTCATATTTGGCAGTAGTTCTCAAAAATTGGAACACGCAAAATTTATTTATTTAAAAATGGACTGAATCGTATGCGGGGAATCATAAAAAAAGTTTATTATTTTTGCATTGAGCACATTGTCACAATAAGAATCAGCTTTTAACGTGTAGCATAAATATGAATTACCAGTAAAAGTAAAAGTCTTATGAAAATTTACTATTATTTTCATAATATGGGAGGGGGGGGGGCTTTGATTATAGTTAAACCATACAGGGAGAAATAATTATTATTTAATATACAGTATTCTAAAATAATGGGAACGATAGTTAAACGTTTTATTTTTGCCATGTGTTTTCCTCTTCCGAACAGTCCATGTCCGTCACAACATAAAAAATATAGCATATATATTGTTTCCTAATATCTGTAACGTTTTAAAAAAAAATCAGAAAAAAGAATTTAATGGCCCTGTGAGAAGACGATAACGAGGTTATTCCTCCTAAAACTATAAATACATATTCAAACGGCGGCATACACGAAGTACGAAATCAATTAGGATTTTTGGAAGCGGCGAGGAAGAAAATGCGGGCTGCAAGCGGCTAATTACATAATTATTGACTCTATTTAGGAGCCCCTGGAATGAATATAATGAATAATGTATTCTAACGGGCCCGCCTTCCTCATAAAATTAAAAAATACCATTAAGGAGTTTTGATTTTGTGCTTGCCGGGGTCCACCGCATCATAATTGTCTCATTTCACGGCTCCCAAGTATGTCGAAACATTGTCAATTAAACAAAATAAGTTGAGTGGTACATTGTAATCGGTCGTTTCGTATTTCAGGAGCAAGGCAACAAAATAACAAACAAGTAGGTCATTTGATTTTAGGGTTTAATTTCGTCTGTAAAGATCTGGTTGAGGGCATTTTCTTTTTATTATTTTGATTTAAACTAATGGATTGTGAGAAGGCAATACATGAGCAGACTCGAGAAACTAGTCAGGTTTTCACTAATACTTCTAAATTATATTAAAAGGTCACGAGGCCCTCTTCTTGTCAGACGATCCGGAGGTTATGATAAACAGAGGATAAAGTTTATTATAAAAGGAAATGGTTCTAATCTAGATCGTTCCGAATCGGCGATCTAATGAACACGAAGCTATGGATGGATGATTTTATTCAGTTCAATTCTGTTTTTTGGACTGCATTTGCCTAATATGTATATGTCTTCTTAAAATTGATTTGAGCGTTTTCTAGTAGCCTGGAGTGCATTAAGAAAATAGCTAACGAAATTTCATTTGTTAGCTAATGATTTCATATTGGAATCATTTATCGACAGAGGCACTTAGGAAAATAAATTATTTTCAAAATAAATTATACATTCGTAAAAAATTTAAATTATGGTTAGAACAACAGCGTAACTAAATATTAATTATGTATTCAATTATTATTATTCGGGTAAACTACTAAACCACGTAACTCCCTTTTTTTCCTCACTCTTTTCTATAGTGTTTAGCTAAAAATATAAACTAAAATTGAATTTTTATATTATTCCTAATAAGGTCGTTTTTGAGTAATGTTTAGACAACCATAGCAGGAATATCGTTTCAAACTGAATCAAAGTGAATCAAAGTAATAATAAAATATTTTAATCATTACACTAAAACCTGTATAAAATCACAATTATTGTCAGATGTAATAATTTATCGAAACGGTGAACGACTTTTGGCATCAATGATATAGGGCTGGTAGATCGGGATACAATTGTTTCAGGGGGTAAATGAGGCCAGTCTTTCATTCAGTTTGTAGTTTTATTTGATAACTAGAAACAATTATGACTAGCGTTTTTATGTAGAGGATTTTAACTTGAAATATTACGTAGTTAAGTCATCATAAACTATTATTGCGTAGCACAATTTACAGAGCATTACTTTAATGAAAATAGGGGCAACTTGGGTCTATTGAATTAATCTTTTAAGGCATTTGGATAGATTTAAGAACAAAAAATAATCATCGACCTTTCCAGCCAATGGAAATGAACAAATTTACTGATATTCTGTGCATGTTATTCAAAAATATCAAATAACAAACAGATGATCTTCGTTGTTGTTTTGGTTCAATATTATTATCCCTACCTAACATCAGATACATATATATACATGAACGTTTTGTTGGTTAAACAACCCAACTACATAACTCCAACTTATGATTTACTATTTTTTCCCCCCTTTTCACCTATGCTTAGCAGTCATATAAAAGGGAGAATCATCACTTTTCTGTAAAATTTAGTATTTGGTGGTTACGAGTTTTGGTATTTACGGACGATATATAATTAATTACAATAACCATTTTCGTTTACAATAACCTACAAACAAAAATATTTAAAGTTAATAGATATAAATATATAACTAATAAAGTATACGTTACTCATTTCTTTTTCAAATCCAAACTGAATGACACCAAGATATTGGAAAAAAAGTTAGCTTAAATTTTATTATAATTATTAACAGTATTGGAAATAAAACAATTGAATCAAACAAAACAGAAGATCAGCCTTAAACTAAAATTCCAAGAATCAGGTTAAATTCTCCCTTCTTGATACAATTAACAAAAATAAAGTAAGCACATAAGAATTCTTAAACATAGGGTTCCTCAAGAAATTCTTCCCAGTTGGGAAGTATCACTACGATAAACGGAGCTCTAAAAATTCTTAAAATTTTAAACGATGAAGAAACATGTCCTTAGAGCACATTAACATTTTTATTACAGGTTTTTAGTTGGACCGAGGATCTCTGTGATCTTTACGATTCGGTCAATAGCTCCCGTTCTAAAAAAACACTTTTCTTTCGTATTGTTGGTAAAAATTGAAATTTACAAGCAGACTTTATATAATTATTTAGATATTCGAATCGGATGTGACACCGTTTAGTTTAAATTGAACGACCGTAGTATTTATATTCAAATTCCATATTTGCTATCAATAAAATTAAGTAACAATCAATGGAAATGTGTGCGTTTAATTGTATAAGTAAACATAATTTATTCTATTCCCTTTACGTTTTAAAAATAAAAGCATTCAAACATTTCATAACTTTAATATCCACATTTTTTTTTTTTATACGAATAAACAGTTAAGTTGCTTTACCTAGGTCTACTCCATTAATTATTATTATTCGTCTTAGTAATATTAATAATTAACAGTAATTTTCACTTTATTGTAACAAATAATTAATATTATTAACATTTCCACCGAGTGAATATTTAAATAATAATAAATTTTTTACCTATTCTTTTCCTTTTTTTATCAGACCTAAAATTTATTTTCACCTTATCTCTTTACAACCTATAATAGGAAATCGTCACCAGACTTTGAAAATATATAGGAGATTTGTATATATTTTTTATTTAAATACTTTTTTAATAGATTCAAATCTAATTATAATATTGAAGAGGATTAAGCTTGCAGAATAGATTAATTTTATCAGCGTATGATGGTATTAAGAAATTATTATGAAATCAGGATATTATTAATTTGTTAGTCCATATTGTAGACTATAGTCAAATTTTAAAATGGCACAAAGTCATATTTTTTGTGATAGTTATTTTTAAATAAACTTGAAAATATGTTGAGGATCAGTCAGATTAAAAAATAATCATAAAATAAACAGGTTTGTTTTCATCATTCCAATGTTGCCTTGTGCATTAAAAAATAAAAGTTGTAAACAAGACTTATTTCTTTACGTTTATTTCAAGCCAAACTGGGCAAAATATCAACCAACTGTAAACGAAATTTTGAGTTTTAGTCAATTAGTTCTAAAAGACAAACATAATTTATTTTTTACATTAAAAGATTTTTTTGAAATCTTTAATTTAAATTAAGTGTGTGGACTTGATAAGATTTCAGCAAAATATTGTCAAGCCAATTTCAAATACCATAGAAAATAATTTTAATTATTTCACAGTTAATTTTTCCTAGTTTATATATTCGGACTTAAATTACTCTGAAACTCAAATTTTAATCTGTTAAATCATAATTTCGGGGTGGCCTTTTTATTTTGCAGCCCCGAAAAATACATAAGTAAACAAATATTTGTATTGAATATCAATTTACATTGTAAATTGATATTCAATACAAATATTGTATTATACAATAATTGTAGGGGTATTTTTACTTTTTTGAAAAAAAAAAAAAAAAGAATCATTGAATATTCTGGTACTTGTTTTAGCTTTTGTGTTAGAAATATATTTATATGGTTCGTGAGATATGATCAATCAAATACTATATTTCCTGAAACAATAAATTTTTTTTTTGTGGCACAGTTATGAAAAAAAAAGGAAAAAATGTTATGCCATAAAAGTCCTAGCAGGTATCAGTCAATGAAATTAGCTTACATAACAGCGTAATAAGGCAGGCCTTACAGCGACTATTATCAAAATCGGTTCATAGATAGCATGACTCTATAACCACCTCGTTTCGGCATTGATAATTGCCAGTTTTTCTATTCAGCCGGGGGGAGGGGGTTTAACACGGACTGGTAGGTCAGAGAGCCGAAACCGGCCAATTAATCCCAGCTACTGAGATCTTTTGGGCCTCGTTCGTCCTGAATCTTCTAGAAATTTTCTTTTGAATCGTGGAAAAACATTGTAAAAGCGCGTATAGAAAACACTTCCGGGTTCTTAACAGGATAGAGGATGTAGGTTCATTCTAGATTTTTCTACGGCCGGATGTGATTTCTGGGACGTCTCTTAGTTATGTCATGGAATCAAAATCACAAGGAGATACTATTTTGTATTACAAAATAAATAAATATTATAAAATAGAAATTCGTTCCTAGGATAAAAACTATAGTTTAGGCTTATTACCAAAAATTCGAATCAGCCGGAATCTTTCAGTAACATACATTACCAAAAAGATCTTAACACCGTTGGTGCAACAGACGTATTATCCGCACTTGGTGGGGTAACATGAATATCTAAGAGATCAGCATACTAATATCAATTCATATGTACTCGTTGAAATCAAAAAGAATTTTACATATAGGTATGCTTCACTTAAAACCTAAATTTACTATATTTTCTTTTTGTACAGCTCTTTAACTACACTTCTTTACTTCAGCTCTTTAAACACCTATTTGCCTATAACCACCATGTTTTTATAAATATTTTTTCCATGAGATAGATATGGTTGGGATTTTTCAAAACGTAAGTTCTGACAGAATCCATCATAATAGGATTGAAAATATATCATTTACGTAAATATTTTGGCTCTATATGCAGTTCTAAACAGTGTACGGATAATTTATCATTAATTAACAATTAATCATGAATTTTCAATTTTGGATTTTATGCATTTTTTTTTTTTTAAAAATCCTAGGTGTAGAAATATATGTTTTGAATTATAACGATCTGTCACATTATTTGAATGAATTTTAAATACAAACAACAGTTGGCATTGGATTTAAGATATAAGTAAATTGAAATAAAATGTAGAACAGTTTTAATAAATAAGATTTATATTTGATTCACTTAAAAAATGAGCATATGATGTTTGTTTTAATTACTTTTTTTAAGACGCCTATTCAGCTAAGCTCACTAAACTATGACTGGAGAAAAGTAGATGATATATTGTAAATATGCTATTACCCTTACTGAAGACAGTCCGTTATGAGATCCTCGTTGGGACACAAGCTGCTCTCAGAGAGTGATCGCGACGGAGCACATTGCCGACACACCGACACGCGCGGAGCCAACGACGGAGCTGGACTGGGTACAGGTGCGGCGCACTGGAGGGGGTAGGCCATCGACACCAGCCCCCCATCTTGGAATCCTCAATAATGATTTCGGTCTGAGGCTCTATGTCTGCCTCTCCCGCTTCTAATGAGCATCTCTTATCTTAAGCTCCTGTCCTCGCCCGTGCGCTACCGGGGTGTCGAGGATCCAAGGGGTTCAGGAGTCCAATCTCATGGCTACGGATTTCTGTAGGTGGCCACTTCTCGTTACTTGCGAGGATCCAGCCCCAATTTTCTTCTAATCTGTTACCATTAACAAACCAGGAGCTTAAATTGGGTGGATAAGTTCTGGGAGACAGAAAATACAAGTCCCATTTGTTCAATACTTTTTTCAATATTGATCTTTTTAAATTATTTATTTATGTAACGCCACTCATATGCTGATATCGCTAATTAGACGATGCTGCAATGGGAGTTAAATGTTTTTACTGTTCAGGTATAATTAGGACATTGTCGGATTCAGGGGCTGTGGGGCTCCACCCACCCCCCCATTGGGACTGCAGCCCCCTCCTTTACAACCAGCTGGATCCGTGCATGATTCGGATTATGGATCTTAAACGAATACCTCACAGCGCAGAGGCTCTGGATCGCCATTTTATGTCCCGCCCGCAGGAAGGATTTTTTATTCTCTTTAGAAACAGGACCATCTGCCTCTTTTCAACTTAATAAAAGTCAATACATTTTTTCGCGAAATTTAGTTAAATCGGAATTAAGAAATCTTATAATCTTCTCCCATATCATCATTGAAATAATAAAAAATACAATAAAAACAATATTTTACTTTATCGAGTAAATACGTGATGCTCAAATTATTTAAAGCATTTAAGGTGTGAAAAATATGGTATAACATAATCTTTAATTACATAATTATATTTTAGTTTAGAAACTTTGGTTCCATAATAAATTTCTGAAAGCAATATAAAGTGATTTTAGAGGAACAGTAATCGTCCTTGATTTCCAGAAAGGCACAAGAGACAAACTTTACTACGAGTCGTAAATACACCTATCGATTCACCTTAACGATATATTTACAAAAACCAAATCGCTGTAAAAAAGAAACAACCAAGCAGTAAAAAAAAAACTCGACTGTTGATGAAATTAGGTCCCTTAAAAAAAGAAATAATCAATAATGAATCGAAAAGTACTGAGAACTTTCAAGTTTTACATTATAAATTATGGAGATATTCAAATATAAATGTGGAAATATTTTGTAAAGACGTCGATTTCTAATCTAAGTAAGTTCCTAAGTAAAAGTTGTGTGTTGCGCTCATCGCACCAGATTTTTTAAGTATCTTTACGGGTACTCCTAGTTCATCCGATTTAATTGCAGTTTTTCACCGAGATGTTTAAAAGTTTGACAAATAATTTACATTATAGTGTGGCAGATAACTTCACGGAATTTCACGGAGAAGAATGTATGGATTTATTTGTGAGGCCCATTTAAAACCACACAATTTATATTATAAATCAATATTTGAGACAAAATAGGTCCTTATGTTTGGGCCACCATTTTGTATAATGAAGCCTTTTGTATAATACAGCCTTTTGTACTTGAAGCCTCCTCTTCGTCCTAACAAGACAGACATCATAATAACTCTCACTTCAAAGAAAATTAAATAAAATAATCGTTGAGCATAATAACTAAACAACCCTTATTCTAAGATATCAATACTCTGCCAGTAATTTCTAAAATAGTGTAACGTTAAATCGTTAAATAAAAAAACATATAGTTTAAAATCCCAGACCTTCTGTTGGAACGAACAAGCTATTGGAGCGAACCGTCAGATCTTCTGTTTGGGACTAGATTGTTCGAGTTCAAGGCCTGGAACCTTCGAGGCTGGTCTTCTTACGACTATATATAAGGAGCGAGTGACTGGACCAGTTAGTCTTTGTCTTGACTGTGAAGCTCAAGCCATACGATTTGAGTTACTAAGTTTATAATTTTTGTAACCTGCTTTAATATTTGTATTTTATCATACGTGTGGCATTGACTATTGTTATATTTTCGTTTAATTAATAATGTTAACCCACAGAAGTGTTACAATAGTCTTCAAATAATTTCTAAATATTATGTTGATGGATCGCCAGCCAACGTTTTCCTTACTTACACACTTACCTGTACAACAGGACTATAAGCCCCAAAACCATAAAAAGCTTACTTATAGAAAACAAAAAACTGATAAAAACTGAACAAAAAAAAGAAACGTCACTTCGTATCACAAACAAGTCCTTATGACCATTCGATTTAATTTGTGACGGAATGACTGTAGGTTATAGTTAGCAGCGGGTTAAAGTCTGGAAACTGAAATGGCGATTTTCGTAGACTCAGCAAAGGTAGAAATACCACGCGTTTATTTGCGGTTGGCACAAATAAATTTCTTTTTGAGAGAGAACTAATTACTTTAGATTGTCATGGCAGATAAGGATCAAATTCTTATTTATTTTTTTTTTTTGTAGGAATGTTAAAGACAACATCCAATTCAGAACGATCATCACTTTTATGAACCAATCTCCCCCACCCAGTTCTAGGAGCTCCATCAATATTTCCTTCTAAGGTTATTTTTATTATGTGTCTTCCTACAATATGTCAGCAGAACCTTATCGCCAAATACGACTACTCATTAAACGATAGCGGCCGAGGGAATAAAAATACGAATTCTGTTCTTCAAAACCTAAACAACAAACATTCCTAATACACTTTTGCACTCTATCAATAATAATGTAAATACAAGTTCAGAAAATAAATGGTCCCGATGCCTTTCCCGATTTAGTTGATAGGAATCAATCGTTTTTTCCAATCGTCTAAAGCAAAATAAATCAATCATAAGCTACTACGATTTTATAACAGCCATTAGAGAAATATGCATTCACCTGATTAATGGAGTCAGTCGACAACCCTGGTAGGTTTTCTCAGCCATTTCGGTGAAACACAACATAATTGTTGTATCATCTCATAGCCATAATTATCTTTGTTTTATTACACTAATTAGCGAATTCCAAAGGCTTAGAATGATGGTCGGTTAACGGTTTAGGTCTATAATCACTTATCCTGGCATTTTTATTCATCTATTGTTTGTTTTTATAAATGTTGGGCTTTTAATATTAAAATAAACATAAACCTAAATACATCGCGATTATTTATTATATTTTTTTATGTCAAGAAATCATAGAAAACTCTTTATTATAAATAGCCTCTTTCTTTTTTTTTAGATCCCTCTAAAACAGAAAAATATTTAATCGACCGATATATGAATGAACTCCTTGAAACGTGCACTTTTTACGTGTTTACTTTATCCTAACATTTGTATTTACAGGTTGCCATTCTTATTTTTGGAAAAGTCTGTATCCTGTAGTACTACGGTTTATAATTCCTATAAATTGCTTCCCTAAAGAATCCCGATTTTTCAGGCACAATTGATATTATTTGGTAATATTTTTATTTAATACCTTGAGAAAATCGTAGGTTTTAGATGGACCCGAGCATTGTTTCAAATGAAAAATTATACATATAAAAAAAAATATACTTCTTTTTATTTTACGGAGTAACAAGTCAAATATAAAATAGGTTGACCTAAATACATTTTCTTACTGACAAACTATATAGGATATAAATTTTATAATTTAAATAAATAAAGTAGATTTCTTTAAGTCTCCTTATGCTACCTGAATAGGTTTCCCGCTTTTTTAAGGCGGGTGGGGGTTACCAGAAACGGGATATATCAAATTACTATATTGAAAATGTATCAATGTATATTGGATTCTTTTCCTGAGGTGACGTGTTTACCAATTCTATTTTGTTATAAGAAACCTGTGGCATGGGGTGAATGAAAATAAAGAAACAAATCTAAATTGAACTCCATATTTAATTTTGTTGACTAAGAATGTAAATCATTAATACCTCCTTCTAATAAATCTTATAAAGATATTTTACTAACACAACTTAGTTGCTGACTGGCAAGCTAACATAATTTAATGAATGCATACCACGCAATACTACAATTAGTACTGTATATTAAACTTATCTGGTGTACTCTCTCTCTTGATCATTGTAAGTCTCTGGTATGATCAGTCTCTGCCATCTCTGACGGTAAAACTTACCACTGGGTTACTTTACATATTATCATATTAAATTATTAATCTAATTGAATTGTCCTATCATGGCAGCATCCCATAATACAATAGTAATGTTATATATGGAAAAGAAATACTAAACTTAAACGTTTTAAAATAATACATCAAATTCAATTTACAATTACAATTAGATTAGAAAAAAGATTTGGCATACAGGATAGTCAAAATATCTACATCAAAATTTACATTAATGCTGACGAAACTTATGTATTTGTTATTTTGAATAACTTAAAAGAACAAACAACCTGCAAAAATACAACTATGAAGGCCCTTGTGTAAGTAATATTCAATGAAGTACCGTAATACTATGGTTTCTCGGTCTGCAGTCATACTAACAGATGATTTGACCATGATCACGCTCAACCACCAGGTTTTATCCTCTTAAATTTTTCAATTAAGAGTAACCACTTCATAGAGGCTGGGTTTGCCTCAGGAGGACCTCTCTGCCACAACAGATAATTGAATAAACTGTCATATGTTGCTCCGAAGAAAAGTTGTATATTTTAATAATTACATATTAGTTCTTTCTCACGTAACACTTGATTTAGCTATAAAATAATCTTGTGAGACCGTCTCTAGGATCGAGGGATACATATATTAACGATCCAAATGTGAAGTTATCAATTTTAAGCCTGCCATACATGCCCAGGCCTGTCAGTTGGAACTGAACAGTACACGGCGGACTGACCTTTAAAACTGTGCAAACATGTTATAATACTATGTACCTACATTACAGTATAATGTAGACTGTACAGGTTTGTCGGTTGGCCTGTCGTGCTTTGTACAGTTCCAACTATTAACGTGTAAGTCCGGTTTTACATATAAATTCTCACACCAAATGTTAGAGCAATTAGGAAGTGTACATCACTCTTATCAGCTCATATACCTGAGGACTTGCATGCAATTTTTGTTGCATTGCAACACTAGATTACATCTGAATGACAAGGTATCTCCTTTGAAATCTTCCAATGAAAGTCATATGTTATTCTTTATTTATTTAATTAAAAATGGTTTCTGATTAATCTATAAATGATTTTAGTTTACCCTATATAGGTGCGCCTACTAAGAAAATCGCACACATCAGTTTATATTAATATCTATAACCGGTCAATGAATGATCTGTGCAATCTTTTTTCGAAGTCACCATGATTTATTCCACCATATATCACTTATCCTGCGTTACTCGGGAACACACAGGTGTATTAGAGGTGCAGAAATCTTCAGCTTCTTTTTTCCTTTCAAGATGAAGGATCAGGTTGCAGAACAGTAACCGATTCTACACGGTATCCTTGGTGGAGACAAAAAGGGCGATGTAGCCAGGAGGGTGTTCAGTTTCCTCGAGTCACAATGCATTAGCATATGAGAGCCTACCCTAGCCGTTATTATTACACTCCAGGGACCGACATTCCTCTATGTCCCTAGGCCCTTCCGAAAGAACTCTTAGCACTTGCTTCCTTTAATATCGTTCATTACAGTATTCTAAAGTTATGTGTCCTTCGAGTTGACTGAGAACTACCGAGGATGTGTTAACAATTAATGTAAGATCAATTTAAGATTGTAAAAAATGCTGAATTTGTCTGTTTTTAATTTATATTGTATCTTCGGAATAGTTTTGCAAGATTTTAATATTGTCTGATGAGCCTCTTGAAGAGATATAATGCAGGTATTATAACTAGAAATTAAAAATTGTAAGTCATTATAATGGTGGTATATACCGTCGCAGTTCCAATTTAATAATAACATATGTTTCCATTGAAATAAATATTAAAAAGATAAACTGTATTAGGTTAATTATGGTTATCACTGAGAGAGGTATTTTTAATATGATTCTGCAAACCTTTTATAACTTTTGTGAATCTACTTTTTAGGCTTTTTGAAGTAAGTGTTCCGTATAATTCTGAAAGCATTATGATAATGGCCGCAAAATCATTGCTTATTTCTAGGGCTGCCGATACTGGGTCTTTTGTGATAACAACTGTTTCTAAGAAGGTGTGCAGTTGAAAGAATGGCAGAGGGTAGTTTTTATCTTTTGATTCTATAATCTCATTTATCGGGGATACCGCTTCGGCCAAGGTTTTCTTTTCGGCATGGATCTCGGCATTAGGTATTACTGTTTCTTTGTTTACATTTACATCACCGTCTTTTGTAGTAGGTTTCGATTCGGAATTTGTTTGGATACTTTTTTATTAGTATCTGGTAACGATATATCCCCCGTTTTCCCTAATTCGTTCTTAAAATGATTTTCTAAATTTGAGGTTGTATTATTAATGCAACTTTTATCAATTGTACCGTTATCAGTGGTTAAAATAACCTTACTTTGTGTTGATAATTGTTTTTAATTGATTGTGTCACTTAAGGAAGAAAATTCTAAAGGCCCAAGAGGACTGGCAGGTCTAGGTTGTAAAGTGAAATGCCCTTCCTTTTTAAACCTATAACAGGCACCGGTATCTTCACTAAAGAACACACGAAATGACCCCTCATCGCTTTTAACCACTAATGTTTCAGGGAGATGTTGGCTACTTTCAGGTGTAATATAGATTTGTCTCCTCCAGCTAAGGATATAGGAAAAAATCGATTTTTGTACACCGACAGAAAAGAACTGAACTGGTGACACAGGTGTAACCTTAACTTGTTTCAAGGCTTCTTCTATAGCGCTATGAGAAATGCTTGGTTCAACATTGTATATTAAAATCCTTTTAGCAGGATTGATTAGCCTTCGTATTGGAACAATATTATCCCCTATTTTCAAGGAAGAATTAGAATCGATTAACTTATCTACAAGTTCTTTAGAAGTGAGGTGGATGCGGATGCGATTATTAAATATTCTCGTATGTCGCCGTATGTCTCTGGGTGCATTATTTTCGGGTCTTTTTTACTTTGCCCACACCAGTTATTTTTTTATTTAATAATTCGGGTTATTTAATAACATATGTGAAGGTCACCTGTGGTATAGTGGTTAGCATGGCAACCTACAATACTAAAGGTCGCGAGTTCGCGTCCCACGGTGGCCCTAGGATTTTTTAATGGAAGTAAAAAACCCTTAGCCATGCCGTCCCTCGGATAGGACGTAAAATGGAGGTCCCGAGCCTGTACGATGCCAGGTACTCGTTAAAGATCCCTTTCCTAATTATACCTGTATAGGCAAAATTTAGGACTCCCCCTGTAGGGTCGTCCGATTAGCATAAATGAACGTTAAACAAACAAAAAAACAATAACATATGTTTATTTTAAATGTATTTAACATGTATTTGAAATGTAAAAAAATGATAGTTTAATATACAATTCGTCGAATTATACATTTAGGGGGCCAATATGCTTTTAATGATTTTAAAATACAATCAAATATATCCTCGTTCTTGTATCTTCTTCTGTAAACTAACTCACTTGAAATTGGTTACAGGGCGTATAAATTAATGTGTCTTTTTCTACAATAAACACGTGTTATTAAATAACGGTATGATAAATCACTTATAGTATAAAAAAATAACTGGTGTGGGTAAAGTAAAAAAGACCCATAATTTCTGCTAATTTTTGCAAATATTCGACCAATATCACCCCATCTATACTATTGAAAACTATATTCTGGTCTCGTTTTGGGAATTTTTCTTGTTTTTGTGAGGTTATCTTGGCAAAAGTCTTACCTTCACTTACTGAGGAGCTTGGAATCTGTCCATTTCTTGGTTCAGGGTGTTAATGGGCTTCAAAATTATTGGAATTCGTATCTTTTCTGGAAAATATCTACTAATTTCTAGAAAAAGAACTAATAAAAACAGAACAACTTTAGGGTTATGTTTTCACAATAACCTCCAGCTGATCTCTCACGTCTTGGAATGATAATAAATAGATTCAAATGAACTATCATAACGTCACCCTCTGAAAATGGGGTCCCGAAGGTTAGGCTAAGTACCTGTAACAACACATCGAATCCCTCTTGCCTTTAAAAACCTTTAAAACGCCTTAATTCATATTTTAACACAACCTAATATATTATCGGGGTTATGAGATCTAAGTTACAACGGAGTTAACTCACGTATCAGAAGGTACCCCAATAAAAATATAAATATAATGATATACGAAAATATTTATTTCTCAATTAACACATAAGAATGTAAATATAAATATATTGTCTTTGAGTTTTATAAAAAACGTTCGTACGTACCAGAGTTCTCTTTTCGGCTCGCCCACTTGCAGTTGTCGTAGTGCGTTCGTCACCGTTTTTATTTTTCGAGCTTAAGTCCGAAGTGCTTTTCTAGCCTTTTTAATTAAACTCAATTATATTCAATAATGATTAAAATCATATGTCATTTTTTAATCATTATTCTCTACAATAATAATAGGGCGTTATACACTAGCCTTTATCTGCATCCTTGATGACTGGTGACATCTGATGGTGGTTTTTTATACTAAATATAATTTCATACTTGATCGCCAAATTATATTTAACCTTTTGACATGGAAAACATGTTAAGAAATAAGGAAGCCCTTTTTCTAGACACCTATTAAAATTTTATAAATACATTTTATGGAAAACTAGGGTAAGGATTAGTTTTTCTATAAATCTGTTCATATCATTAAACAGTGACAGTTATCCTGAACACAATTTCTTTCAATGCGGCTCTATGTTTAAATTAATTAATTTTGGATGATTTTGAAGACCAGTGAATTCAATAACAATCTGTTCAATAGTTCGAAGTCTGTCTTTCTATTCTAAGTGAATAATGAGGTTTGAACAAGAAAAGACCCTGCACTGGAGACGGACGTGAAATATCGATAAGAGAAAAAGAAACGGGCGAGAGAGTGAAGAAGCGGTTTGGGGCGTTGTCCTCCGCAGAGGTTCCCAGAAGACTTGACGGAATGTTTGATGCAATATTTATAGGCCTCTCTGTTCAGCTTCCTTCTAGCCACGTCTCAATAGCTAGCGATTTCCTATTCTTACTTGCCTTTCATTTTCTTCATCACTTAAAAATATACATAAATATTTAATACATTAAAAAATATAATAATCAGACAATCGAAAAAAAAAAACACTGTGAGGAACTATGTAATGCTGCTAAGTTCATCGTATTTAAAACTATTGTCATTAAACTATTATCATTGGTCATAGAAATCAGTCATTTTTACTTCCACTTACCTATATATGAAATATATAGTAAGTGGAAGTATTGCGATCGTGAAAAATTTCGACTTCCGGTTTTCAACGGAAATACACGTTTTGGGGTCCCCTGAGTCCAATTAACCAAGTCCCGCGAAATGGTCTGTGTGTGTGTGTGTGTGTGTGTCTGTGTGTGTGTGTGTGTGTGTGAACAGACTAGCTCAAAAACTATAAACCGTGCGAACCTGAGATTGGGTATTTAGTGTATGTATATGCCCGCGATGTGACAGCAAAAATTTCATCAAAATTGCTGAAAGGGAGGGAGTACTTTATTTAATAACATTTTAAGTATTTTCTATTATCTCAAAAACGGCTCTAACGATTTTGATTAAACTGAGTATTTGATCTATTTACATGCCCGAGATATGACTGTAAAAATTTCATCAAAATTGTTCAACCCGAGGGGGGACTTTACTTAAAAAATTTTGTATCATTTTCACGTGTTTTTTTTTTATTTACTCAAAAACGGCTTCCACGATTTTGATCAAACTGGGTATTTGATGTATGTATATGCCAAAGATGTGATAGCCAACATTTCATCAAAATTGATCAACCGGAGGGGGGACTTTACTTAATAAATTTTGTATCAATTCCACGTGTTTTTTTAATTACTCAAAAACGGCTTTCACGATTTTTATCAATCTGGGTATTTATGTATATATATGCCAAATACGTGATAGCCAACATTTCATTAAGATTGATTAACCGAAGGGGACACTTTATTTCATAACTTTTTTTCTAATTTTTAGATTATCTCAAAAACGGCTTTAACGATTTTCTTCATATTCGTCATGTTTAATGAAAATTGAGTGTTATTTAATATCAGGTAAGCGTTATCATTATTAAAATGTTCTGAGGGGTTTATAGAGCAAATGAAAACCAACATAAGAAATGAATGTGGAAAATGTGTAACTTTGAGAAGTGGCATTAACAAAACGCATTAATTTCTTATCTAAGTAAGTTGGTAAGTGAAAGTTGTGTGTTGCGCGCACGCACCAGATTTTTTATATATAATATAAGGCATAGCAGCTCTCTTAAACTTAAGTTAATCTAACAAGCAAATTTAAAATGAACTATGACTTAGAAAAAATGTATTACAACAATTCGATTAAATATTTTTACTTTTACTTATCTATATATGAAATAATGATGAAATAATGAATAATATATGATGAAATTCCGGTTTACAACGGAAATAGGTACACAGTTTGGGGTCCCCTGAGCCCAAATAACCAAGTCCCGCAAAATGGTCTCCCTGTGTGCTGGGTTTTTTTTGTGTGTGTGTTTGTGTATGTATCTGTGTGTGTGTGTGTGTGTGTGTATGTATGTGTGTGAACTGAAAACCTCGAAAACAATACATCGCACGAACCTGAAATTGGGTAATTGATGTATGGTTATTTCTGGGAAATGGCAGCCAAAATTTCATCAAAATTGATCCAACAGAAAGATGGGGCACATTATTTCATAAACATTGTCTCATTTTTAAGTTTTTTTTTTTTTAGATTTTCTCAAAGACGTCTCTAACGATCAAACTTTAAGTCATGTTTAAAGAGAATCAAGTATTCTTTAATATTAGGTAGGTTTCATCATCATTAAAATGTTCTGATGGGGCTTAAATGGAGAAAAAATGTTTTCCTATAAAGTATCTTTGATTTTGTTTATCTGGAGAAATTAACTGTTTCCCATTATGCGCATTAATAAGAAATTGCTAAATATGAACTTTTAAAGAATTTGATAAACATACACAGCAGAAAAAAGAAAAAAAAATCTCCAATTTCCGTTAATGAGTGCAATAATATATATGCATGGTATATTGTTTGAAAGCTGTGAACAGACAAAATAATGTTTAGCCTATACAGTCGTGAAGGTCTATATGCAAGAACAATTTGGTATTAATACACTTTAACAGAAAAAAATATTAGGTATGTTCCAAAAAGCACTTGAAAGACGTTAAAAACTCGTACGCATGCGTATTACGCCTTTACTAACAGTCCATGAATCTTTATTCGCATGAGATTTAGCCCTTGAATTATGAGGAGTTTTAGCAATACTTATATCAATTTTAATTATTTTATTGCCTTTATTTATTAATAAAAGAAAATTCCAAGGTAATGCATTTTATCCCCTAAGAAGAAGATTATTTTGAGTAATAGTTACAATTATTATTTTATTATTAATTAACATGAATTGGAGCACGGCCAGCAGAAGAGCCTTATATTTTTACAGGACAAGTATTAACAGTGATATATTTTTTATATTTTATTATTAATCCAAAAACAATATATATATATATATATATATTCGGTTTGCGCATTAGGCCTAATGAGACCTCTGGCTGCGCAGTGTGGTCTTCTTACAGATATTTCTGTTGCTTGCGGGAGCACAGACAGCCTGGAGGGGGTAGCCCAACCTCACGTTGCTGCAAGCCATGGTCACCATGGTGCAGCGGCAGACTGCCCATAGCTCCATAACCAATCCCATTGGGGCCAATTTGGCAGTGTCCTTCCCACCGATGGCGTCAGCTCTCTCGAGTTCAAGGACAGTGACAAAGTGGTCTAGGTCCAAGGATTATGGTAGCCCAGAGTCAGCAGGCCCCGAGGACCTATATTTCCTCCCCTGAAGCATACCGTCCTTGTACCAAACCTCCGGGCAGTTACTGATATCCTGGAAAAACACACCACGATTCCACGTGGCGTTCATTGGCGGGTGGTCACCCGAATGGAGCGGTCACCCATCAAGTACTAACCACGGTCGACGTTGCTTAACTTTGATTACCTATTGCAAGCGCCTTTGTCCACTCGGCCATCCCGGCCCCAAATATACAAATATATATATATATTGTCACGTGGAAAACCTAAGATGTCCATTGAACCTAGGAGACCCTGAGAGAGAGGGGGGGAACTCCTAGAAGAGGCTGGCCCAGGAGAGAGTGGGGCAGTGTGGGGGAGTCTGAGTGAGTCAGTCTGAGAGGAGCAGTGAAAGACAGTCAGGCAGTCTGGGAGAGTCTGAGTCAGACAGTCAGAGAGGGGCAGTCTGGAGCGGAGTCTGGGTCTGAGATGGGCTGTCGAAGTCTGGGACAGGCAGAGCTAGCCTGGGGCATAGTGGGATTCGAAGTAGTAAAGTAGCTGTTTGATTTGAAAATTATAAAGTTTAATTTATCCAGGGATGGTCTAAGAAAAAATAAATGTTGTGAAACAAAATTATATTTCTAACTAAACAAAAAAAAATTCCTTCTGATGGGCAAAAAAAATAAAATGAAACTTCTTATAACTGATAAAAATGATAAATAAATGAATAAAAAATTTTCTTGGCTTGTAATGAAGATAGGAAAGGAAAATAAAAATTAAACTTGATTTCCTCACTTTACTTGATTCTGTAGTAGGCCTATGGCGACTGCTACCTTTTTCATATCATTCTGCGTGACATCACAGGGGTAGTTCCAAAAAGTAGTTCCATGGTCTGGATAGTGCTGCCCCCTGCGTGGCATGGGCTTGAATTGATGCAATAAATATTTATTACCTGCGGCCTACTATAAACAGAGATAGCCAGAGGATTAGGCCGCAGGCAAAGCGCTCAGCTGTGTTGACTTAGAGCTCGTCGTGAGTAATGTCGTATTTCAGTCACATTAGATTTTTACTTTTTAAATTAAAAATTACTTTTGCCTAAATTATTAAATAATAAATGAAAATAAAAATTTTGGGCCTGAACAGTAGCCCCAAGTAATTTATGAGTCATGGTACCCTCCCTTGTGTAGTTGGGACTTTTAAGATTATTGTAAATAATAAATAGTTTATAAATGGCGTCGGACGAGGAGAATACTAATTCGGAACGCGGGTCTAGGCCTGTAAGAGTCAAAGTTCCGGTCCCTACTTTTAGCGGCCGTATTGGAGAGGACCCTAAAGATTTTTTCAACATTTTGAAAGGGCGGCGTAGGCGAACGGTTGGGACTCCGAGGCGCTTTTTAAGTTACTCCCCTGAATACCCAAATTGTAATTTGTAAGTAAAAGTCTTAGAGGGTATTATTGATTAAATTTTTAGTAGCAGAACAATGGAATTTATTTTTTTTTTGTTTTTTATTAAGTCAAGAAATAATTGTAAAGGAATTTCACTGCATATTGTAGAGGTTGTTATGGTTCTTAAGGGGAAAATTAAATTAAATGAGAAGGCCGGCATCCCACACCCCTTTGAGGTTGAAAGAGAGTAAAGTACTTGAAGAGGGTAGTAAAGTACTTAAGAGCATAGTAAAGTGCTTGAAGAGAGTAGTAAAGTACTTAGAGAGTAAAGTTTTTAAATTTGTTGTGGAATCCTAGGAGTCAAACGTAGAAGGCTTAAGTATGCAACAAGTTTCTCAGAGTCAAACTGAGGTAATATTTGGGGATGATGCTAGTCAAAAGCACGGTATATCAGAGAATGAACGATAAAGGGGTGAGAGGATGATTGTCGTGATGATGAACGAGGACGCTGGTATTCAGGGGAGGGGGGAGTTGTCATGTGGAAAACCTAAGATGTCCATTGAACCTAGGAGACCCTGAGAGAGAGGGGGGACTCCTAAAAGAGGCTGGCCCAGGAGAGAGTGGGGCAGTCTGGGGGAGACACAGTCAGGCAGTCTGAGAGGAGCAGTGAGAGACAGTCAGGCAGTCTGGGAGAGTCTGAGTCAGGCAGTCTGAGAGGGGCAGTCTGGAGCGGAGGCTGGATCTGAGATGGGCTGTCGAAGTCTGGGACAGGCAGAGCTAGCCTGGGGCATAGTGGGATTCGAAGTAGTAAAGTAGCCCCAAGTAATTTATGAGTCATGGTACCCCCCCCCCTTGTGTAGTTGGGACGTAGTTGCCTAATTACCTCACAACCCTTGCCCAAAGATCCCTGTGTCACATTGGACTGGTGGATTTTAAGAATAGGGGTGACAATATATATATATATATATATATATATATTAAGCAATCTATTTACCAGTCGTAAGAATCCTTGCAATAATTGATAATTAATTTTCGAAAAAGAACAAATATGCCAGTAAGGATAGCTACCAATTGCAGGTATTAATACAGGTTTTGGGCGTGATTAAACGGTAGGAAATGGTATAAAATTTAAAACTGTCTTTAGTAATTCGAATCCGCCCTAGGTGTGTTAAATTTTATTTCTTGGCGGACCTACGGAATAAATGTCGACTTACCCATCAGGGTTAGAACAGGTTGTTTCAACGTGCATGCATACATATCCCGTATGCCGCACAGGTTAAAACCGTATGCACACATATGTGTGGATACCGAACGACAAAAAAGTAGCTACATTGCCGTTAATTAATAAGAATAAGACGATACATACATATAAAAATATTTTTTTATAATTGGGTAGCGAAAACAGAATCTACGCATAGATACCGAACCACTATTTTTCCCGCAAGAATAATTAAAGGTAATTATTACTTTCACTTACCTATATATGAAATATATAGTAAGTGGAAGTATTGCGATCGTGAAAATTTTCGACTTCCGGTTTTCAACGGAAATACACGTTTTGGGACCCCCTGAGTCGAAATAACCAAGTCCCGCGAAATGGTCTGTGTGTGTGTGTGTGTGTGTGTGTGTGTGTGTGTATGTGAACAGACTAGCTCAAAAACTATAAACCGTGGGAACCTGAAATTGGGTATTTAGTGTAGGTATATGCCCGCGATGTGACAGCAAAAATTTCATCAAAATTGCTCATAGGGAGGGGGTACTTTATTTAATAACTTTTTACGTTTTTTTCGATTTTCTCAAAAACGGCTCTAACGATTTTGATTAAACTGAGTATTTGATCGATTTATATGCCCGAAATATGACTGTAAAAATTTCATCAAAATTGATTAACCGGAGGGGGGACTTTACTTAATAAATTTTGTATCATTTTCACGTGTTTTTTTTTATTTACTCAAAAACGGTTTTAACGATTTTGATCAAACTTGGTATTTGATGTATTTATATGCCCGAGATGTGACTGTAAAAATTTCATCAAAATTGATCTACGGGAGGAGGGACTTTACTTAATAAATTTTGTACCTTTTTCTCATGTTTTTTTTTATTTACTCAAAAACGGTTTTAACGATTTTGATCAAACTTGGTATTTGATGTATTTATATGCCCGAGATATGACTGTAAAAATTTCATCAAAATTGATCTACGGGAGGGGGGACTTTACTTAATAAATTTTGTATAATTTTCACGGGTTTTTTTTTTATTTACTCAAAAACGGCTTTAACGGTTAACAAAAATAAGATATGAATGTAGAAAAATGTGTGACTTTGGGAAATGACATATTTAGCAAAACACGTCAATTTCTAATCTAAGTAAGTTGGTAAGTGAAAGTTGTGTGTTGCGCGCACGCACCAGATTTTTTTCTTAAACCTTATAAAGAAATATATTAAAAAAACAATGTCTGCAAACGACATTTTTGTGTTATAGAATAGAAATTAGTACTTATAAACATGAGCGAGGAAAGCTAAATTATTTCCAAGATTCATTATCATGCGGGAATAAGATAAGCATTCTGCTGAGATTTACATAAGAAACTGTGAAAGGGCTACAAAGTTGCCCAGAAAACAGATGAATATTATAAGTCGTTTATGATCCGTTTAAACGATCAACTGGCAAACCTATTCATGTCTCTATCAGTTAAATGGCTGGTGCATTTACATGTATCCATAAATGCAAATCATCTAGTTTCTCCACGTACTCTCGGGGAACCGCTTCGAGGCGTTGTAATTGTGTCAGCTTCTCTCATATCGTACTCTATTTCTATCCTCCTATATATATTTATTTCTGAGGAGATTACATATATATGAACCTTCTGAGCATATCTTCATAATTAAAATTGAATTTGAATATGCAATATTATTACTTCCTCAAAAACATATTAATATTTTGCATTACCATTTATAGTTTTTGAATATCCACTTTATTCAGTCTATCCATCTAGGCGCGCAAATTTATTTTAAGTGATTGTTGGGTTTTCAATAATAAATAACCAATTTAATAAATTGAATGATAACTCAAGACTTTGTGTTTTTTATTACGAGCAAAAGTGTGTTTAAATTAGTAAATACGATATGAATAGAAACATAAATATAAATAATTGTAATCGAAAATCTAATTAGAATGACAAGATGACAAGACCCTTGCGAAAAGGTGTAAAACACTAGTACTGATACATTATGAAATAATGATTCACATGCCATCGTTTCAGTTTTGGTAAAACCTTTATTCCTTTCACTTACCAATATATGAAATATATAGTAAGGGAAAGTATTGCAATCGTGAAAAATGTCGACTTCCGGTTTTCAACGGAAATACGCGTTTTGGGTTCCCCTGAGTCCAAATAACCAAGTCTCGCGAAATGGTGTGTGTGTGTGTGTGTGTGTGTGTGTGTGTGTATGTTTGTCTGTCTGTATGTGTGTGAACAGAGTAGCTCAAAAACTAAATCCTACGAACTTGAAATTGGGTATTTGGTGTATGTATATGCCCGCGATGTGACAGCAAGAATTTCATCGAAATTGGACAAACGGATGGGGCACTTTATTCAATGAATTTTGTGTAACTTTTACGTTTTTTTCCATTTTCTCAAAAGATTTTGATTAAACTCGGTATTTGATGTTTGTATATGCCCGCGATCTGACAGTCAAAATTTCATCCAAATTGATTAATTGGTGGGGGCACTTTACTTAATAAATTTTGTCTCTCGTGTCGCCTAAAAATAAGAAATGGCTAAATATGAAATATGAAAAAAATCAAGTAAATGTATACTGTAGAAAAAAAGAAAAAATTCATAAAACACATTGAGCACACCCATGTGCAGTACGCCTTTAATGGAAATTATTTGTTATATGGTAACTAAATGAAGTTTTTTAACAACTAAATAGAGAATTATAAAATCAGACGACTTGGAGCAATATGCTTGCTTTGCCGAATGATCACAAATAAAAACTTTTATTTATTAATAATAAATTTTAGTGTACTTTATAGAGTAAGTAAACGAATGTGGAAAAATGTATGACTTTGAGGAATGGCATTTACAAAACACCTCAATTTCTAATCTAAGTAAGTTGGTAAGTGAAAGTTGTGTGTTGCGCGGATCGCACCAGATTTTTACTATAGTATATAGATTCTGTGAAAGATGGATACCATTGACTACTTCAACTCTTTATATCCGCAAAGAGCAGCATAAGTTTACTCTTCATTGACACCAACGTCCGTCAAGACGTGAGGAAGAGTTTAATAAGCCCAAAAATCAGATCGAAATTAGCAAAACTTCACAGTCTGGCCTACCTAGCTTTAAGAAGAGCACAGAGAGCCGTGGTATATTTTCTCTTCTGGTTGCTAACTCGGACATGAAACAGCTAGTGGGTTACGGTACAGCAGGGGAATGAGAGCGCAGTTAATTATTAAGATTGGGCAGGCCGTCCTTATGCTAGCTGCTCCTGGATCCACACCGGCTCTCGAGGATTCGTTCTCATGTGCGAGTCTCTTATCCGAGAACGAAAATAACAGACAACTAATAAGAAATCGGATTCTAATTGAGGTAATCGATTCCCACACACGATAGAGTTAAAATTAAACATATAAATTTTTCACAGCACTAAAGTTCCAGTTGCAGACGAACTTGACTAGAAAATATCAATACGATTTTGAATAAACTAAGCATCAATTTTAAAGCTGTTAATGGGTCTTGTAAAACTCCAATAATGCGTTCTCTAATTAGATTTCTTCTTCACACATTTCAAATTTTAAACAACATAGGGTTGATAATAAAACTTTTTTGTATTAAATAAAGCCGTTTTTTTATTTATTAAAATTTCTTAAAACAAATAATTTTCATTAAATGAACAGAACGGCTTTAATTATAAACAATGGTCTGTCATTAAAGGCGTACTCCGCATGCGAGAGCTCAACGTGTTTTTGAGTTGACGGAATATTTTTATTTTTTTCTCCTGTATATGTTCACTTGATTTTTTTCATATTTCAAATTTAGGTCTTTCTTATTTTTAGGCGAAACGAGAGACAGATAATTTCTCCATATAAACACATACAAAGGTACTTTATATGAAAACAAAAAAGCCATTTTAGCCCCCTCAGAAAATTTTAATAATGATAAAGCTCACCTGATATTAAAAGAAGACTTCATTTTGATTAAAGATGGCGAATTTAATCAAAATCATTAAAGCCGTTTTTGAGATAATCGAAAAAAAGGTAAAAATTGGAAAAAAAGTTATGAAATAAAGTTCCCCTGTGTTGGACTAATTTTGATGAAATTTTGGCTGTCCCTTAGTGAGCATTTACATACACCAAATATCCAGTCTGATCAAAATCATTACAGCCGTTTTTGAGTAAATAAAAATAAACACGTGAAAGTGAGACAAAATTTATTAAGTAAAATGCCCCCTCCAATTGACCAATTTTGAGGAAATTTTGATTGTCACATCGAGCTCATATACATACACCAATATCCAGTCTGATCTGGGTATGGGTAGTACGAAACATTATATCATGCTTAAGTGCAATGACAAACAGAAAATAGGCACAAAATAAAAATAATATATAAGTACAAACAATTAAATTAAGTTTTACAAAGGAAGATATGGCTGGCAGAAGAGCTCATAAGCTGATGGGAACCCAAAAACGAATGTTTCTGTTGAAAACGTGAACTAAAAATGATTAATAATTTCAAGATCACAATAATATATCAGGGTGTCCAAAAAGAGTATTCGGGGTTTGAAAGTTGAATAAAATATCAAATATAGAATATTAAGCATAATAGAATATTAAACATAATATTTAATTAATATTATGTTTACGTTTTATTTAAAAACAATGGAAATTTTTTAGAAAAAACAATAGTCTAGGTGTCCACCATAACGCTGCTGGCACTCCTCGAATCTCAAACGCAGATTTCTAAAAACGCGTTGACACATTGTTCCTGAGATTGCCGTCATTTCTATTCTGATATTTTGCTTCAATTGCGTTAAATTCGTCGGTTTCTTTTCGTATACCCTACTTTTCAGGTATCCCCACAGAAAGAAGTCAAGAGGAATGATATCGGGACTCCTGGGAGGCCAGCTAATGGTGCCTTTACGAGAAATCACTTTGTTTTGGAATAATTCGTTTACCGCAGCAATTGATAAGTCTGAAGTATGGCAAGTGGCCCTATGGTCTTGCTGAAACCATGTTCTAGAATTATATCCTTTAAACTCTTGAAGTTCTTGGGCCAAAAAGCCTCTTATCATTTCACAGTAACGCTCACTATGTACAGTACTATTTACACTATTTACTGCGTTTGGGATTCGAGGTGTGCCAGCAGCGTTATGGTGCGTTATGGACACCTAGACAATATTGTTTTTTCTAAATAAATTTTCAGTTCATTGTGTTTAAATAAAACGTAAACATCCTGCTTGATATTCTATATTTGAGATTTTATTCAACTTTCAAACACCGAATACTCTTTTTGGACACCCTATATATATATATACATATACATATAAGTTAAGGTCTGGAGTACGGCAGTATTAGGCTTAATACCATCTAAGATATGTAAACACCTCCAGATAGTATATAAGGAGGAACTGAGGATAAATAAAGTCAGTATATATTTGGAATCTGTGTAAGTTATTTCGCCACCTCATTTGTTCTTTTTTTTTATTCTTTTTACGTGCTCGAATATAAGTGGTGCCGAAACCCGGGAATGAGTTAGCAGTGTGACGGGAAGCCGAGTGCCGATTTCTTCTCGATCTGTTATTGTTGTCTCAGAGCGGCCATTTTCTTTTTTTTCGCGTCCTTCTGAATACGGAAATCTTTCAGTATGGCGGAGAGTGTATTAAAACCAGCAGTGTTGAAAATACCGCAGGTATCGGAGGAACTACCCCCACTACCAGAGGAATCACTGGCATCGGCCCATGCAACGACTTTAGAATGGCTGAAAGTGTGGACAGCGACAGCGCAGGAACTTCGTAGGGCGATTTCAGATCTAGAGAGATTCGGAGGCGAAATTGGTGAGCTGAACCACTTCCTCAAGGGAGGGGATCGGCTGATGGCCCGTATCGAAGCGAAACGGGCGGAGAGTCTGCTAGACCCAGGAGATGCGGAGGCACTAAGGGCCGCCCTCGTATGCAGAGTCAAACGGAGAGTACTCAACCTCATCCAGGCGGATGAAGAAACCCCGTGGGCTACCGTGAAGGAGAGACTCAAGAAGGCGTATGGAGGGGGTCGGTGGACCCCAGAAGAGGATATGTTCCAGATGTTCAGAGAGACGAGGAAGCCCTACCAGTCGAACGGCCAGTATGCTGGCGTATTACTGGCCAGATACAACAAACTCACGGAGAAAATGCGAGAAACTATGAGCGCTGTAGAAGTAGAAGCCAGGATGGAGTTCCTATCAACCATTTGGAAGGTCCAGCTCGCTAAAGAAGCGGGACGGAAAGAAGGACTGCCCAGGGATAAGACCTTCCTCGAATGCGCGCAGGAGATGGTGGATGCATGCGCGAGGGAAGAAGAAGCTCGCAGTTGCGAAGTGGATGAACCCGGTTGGACAAGGACTTCTTATAGGCGATCAAGAGCTGTGACGTCGAACTGGAGACAGAAAGAGACGGCAGGTGTAAATAAAGAAAGACCATCAGGAGGTGAGAGAAGATCAGGACAACCCAGACCGCGAAACTTCAACAGAAAGGAAGAGAGAAAATGCCATGGGTGTGGCAAACAGGGACATCTGGTGGCGCAGTGCCCCCGGACACGATGCTTCGAGTGCGGAACAGAAGGGCACATAGCTAGACAGTGTCCGTATCTATACCGGAGAGGAGAAACTCGACCGGAACCTATGGAGGTCAACACCCAGAGGGTTCGGAGGAGCATCAGCCCATCCAGAGAGAGTGCATCCTCGGAAGAAGCAACGGAGACCTCAGGAACGTCGGGGAGCGAAGACGAAGAACCCGACGGCTTCAGAAACGAGAGAGCCCGTCGATCCAGTGGACAACGGCGAGAGGCAGCGGGGAGGAAGAAACGGTTGGGAGCCTGAGGAGAGTGCCCGCAGGGAGGCGACCGAGCAATAACATGTAACAACATCAAGAAGGACGCATGCTGGTTGCCGATCATTAAAGTGAAAAGTGGAGTTAAGTGTCTGGTGGATACCGGGAGCTCCAGCACCATCATAGCCAGAGCGACGCTGGAAAAGCTGTTTGGCGGAGAGGCGACACCGATAAAGGTATGTGACTGTAAATTAATCACCCTGGGGGGCCCATGTAGCGTAGAGGGGGAAGCGATGATTAGATTAAAGGGTTGGACAGGAAAAAAGGGGAATCTGAGGGTCCACGTGGTAAAGAACATGCCCCGGGAGTACCAGATAATAGCGGGCTGTACGGAAAGTAGGCGCGCTTGTTGAAAATAAGCTTGGGAAGTGGGAAGTCACAGTTGGAAAGAAAGTATACAAGTGTAAAAAGGCCACAGTGAGTAAAAGGGGTAGAATAGGGGCGCTTAATAGGGTCGAAGACTGGAGGGATTCCTTAACCGGAGAATTCGAGGATATCTTTTTCAAAGAGGGAGAGTCATTAGGGGTGACAGGTAGGACGGTTCACGAGATCCCACTTAAGCAGGAGAGAGTGATGTATGTAAAAGAGCGAAGGTACCCACAAGCTCTCAGGCAGCACATTAGGGACGAAATAGAGAATCTGAAACGCCAGGGCATCATCGTGAATAGCACATTGCCTTATAATAGTCCATTGTGGGCGGTAAGGAAGAAAAGCGCGCCTGGGGAGGAAAAGTACCGGGTAGTTATTGATTACCGTAAATTAAACGAGAATACGGTTGAGGAGAGATATCCGATCCCCAGATTTGAAGACATATTAGACCGGTTGAGCGGGGCAACTATATTTCGTTCACTAGACCTTAAGGCAGGATACCATCAAATTAGAATGAGCCCCAACGACCAACACAAAACCGCGTTCACGTTCGAGAGGGGGCATTACGAATTCACAAGAATGCCGTTTGGGCTGAAGAATGCCCCAATGACGTTCCAGCGTCTGATGGACGAGTTTTTACGGGGAATAGACGAGAGGGTATGCCAGGTCTATATGGACGATCTGCTCGTGTTTAGTAAAACGGAAGAGGAACACGTCGAACACCTGCGGCGCGTATTCAAGAGAGTGCAGCAGTTCGGACTCAAGTTATCAAAGGAGAAGTCCAGACTGGGACAAGAGTCAATAAAATTTTTGGGCCACACCATTTCGAGAGAAGGGGTCAAACCTGATGCGGATAAAGTGGAGGCAATCACCAGGATGGCGGTACCGAGGGACGTGAGAGGGATCCGGAGACTCTTAGGGACGTTGAACTATTACAGGAGGTTCGTACCCGAAATGGCAAAGCAGTTGGTGCCGCTTAACAACCTTTTAAAGAAGGGAGCTAGGATAGTCGTGACACCGACCATGGAGGATAACATTAGGAAGTGCCTAGCGAGACTACAGGAGGAGCCAGTGTTAGCTTTTCCCGACTTCACTAAGCAGTTTACGGTCACCACCGACGCGAGCGAATATGCGCTTGGGGCCGTGTTATCCCAGGAAGGAGACAAAGGGGACCGTCCAGTAGCTTACGCCAGCAGACGCCTGACAGACGCAGAAACAAGATATAGTGCTTTGGAAAGGGAATTGCTGGGGATAGTGTGGGCGGTGGATCACTTTCGGCCGTACATTTTTGGAAGGAAGTTTCGGGTACACACCGATCATAGGCCCCTACAATGGGTCGGGAAGCTGAAGGAATCATCAGCCAGGGTCGCGAGATGGAAGGAGCTGTTGAGCCAGTATAATATGGAAATCGTCTACAAGCCCGGTAAGGAAAATGTCGTCGCGGACTGGCTGTCAAGAGCCATCATGGTTAATGCTATAGAGGAGGAAGGAGGTGAAACTTCACGGGACATTAGGCAGTTCCTTAGTGAATGGACACCGGAAGGGGAAGAGGAACCGGTAGACGAGGAGACGGAGGAGGGAGAAGACTCACCGGAGACAGAGAGGGGCGTAGAGATGGAGGAACTCGAGGAGATTATAAACGACAAGCGCAATCAAATAATCTGGAAGACGAGAACTTCGGGACTCATGAAAATTGACTATAGGAAATGTGGGAGGAACAAAATAACTACTATTTGGTCACAACCGGGGGTGAGGGAAGACCAAATTTGCAGAGCGTTAAAGGACGCGTCAGAACCAGGGAGGACACATTATCTATACGTGGGGAACGCTACTATATGGGAGAAGGTGAGGAGGATATGGAGAAATGAACGGATTGGGATGGATAGGACCTTCATCCGATGCAAGTTTCTGGTGGAAACCCTGACGGACGTTGAGCAGCAGAGAGAAGTTACCCTGGCCTACCATCAGGGGAAAACCAACCATCGCGGGATTAACGAAACACTCCAGGCACTGCGGAGGAAATACTTCTGGCTGGAGATGAAGGAGATGATTAAGGAGGTAATAAGTTCCTGCGAAATCTGTCTACGTACGAAATATGATAGACACCCACCGCAGGGTATACAAGAGGAATCTCCTACCGGGAATGCTCCATTGGCCAATCTGCAGATCGACACCTTTACATGGAGGGGATTCAAATGGATAACAATCATCGACGAGTTCAGTAAACTGGCGATGGTCCACCTAGTGCAGGATAGGTCAGCGGAGGCTGTTGTCGGGGCCCTTCGCACTTGGGCGCAATGTTACGGGGTGCCGGAGAGGATCGCATCCGACGGGGGTAGGGAATTTCAAAACGAGGCCATAAGGGAAGAAACGAAGAGATTGGACATTAGATGGCATTACAACACTCCGGGGCATCCCAAGAGCAGGGGAGGGATTGAGCGTCTTCACAGTACCTTAAGCGACCACCTACGCGTATACCAGGGGGAATATGGTTTAGAGCCCGATATTGCTATGCAAAAGGCGGTTATGGCCTATAACCACTCCATACATTCCGTTACGGGATTCTCACCTCTCGAGATAGTATTCGGATTGCACGCTCGGCGACGGGATTATGAGGGAACCATAGGGAATGTCGAATTGGCTAGGGAGGTTACTAACAATAAGTTAGGGGTGGAGAAAACCTGGGCTAAGGTGAAAGAGAAGATAGAGAAGGAAAAACACCGAAGGGTCGAAAAAGTAAACGCGAAAGTCAGGGACCGGTCGGGGGAGCTGCGGATAGGCACTATCGTATACCGGAGGATAGGGACTAACAGGGGGAAGGAGCTATTGCGGTACGATGGGCCGTTCAGGGTGATTGTCATTAGGGAACATAATATAGTCACTATTGAGAGTATAAGAGACCCCAAGAAGAGAAGAACGGTCCATATTGAGCAATTGAAACTTCCAGTTTCAGTCTCAGCTGAGGACAGATGAACAGATGTTTTAATTTTGGTTCTATTTAGTTTATGTTTATGTTGCGTTCAGTTTAGGAAGTTCCGTTTAGTTGTATTTCTTTTAGGTTGTGATGTGTTTTTATGTTAAGTTAAGTGTGATTTCTTCTTTTTGTTTTGTTTTGATCGTTATGAAGAGACAAGTGTGAATAAGGTTATAAATGATTTCTTTTATTTATCTATTTTTTTTTTCTTTTGTATTCTTAGTTGGTAAGAGATGTGTGAGGTATGAAGACTAAGGCTGCCGGCGAAGATCTTAACTTGTGAAAATTACATTTTGGTATAACTTGGGAGTTTACGGGAATTGTCCGTAAACTGGCGGGGGGGAGTTAAGGTCTGGAGTACGGCAGTATTAGGCTTAATACCATCTAAGATATGTAAACACCTCCAGATAGTATATAAGGAGGAACTGAGGATAAATAAAGTCAGTATATATTTGGAATCTGTGTAAGTTATTTCGCCACCTCATTTGTTCTTTTTTTTTATTCTTTTTACGTGCTCGAATATAAGTTATACATATATATACACAGGTAAGTGAAATGTATAAATAATATATCAGTAAAGTCTGTTCTCTTTTTTCACCACATACTTTGTAGTGTTTAATGCAATGCGAGAACACCGATATGCTGTTTTATTGACCTTGTTTTTGAATCTCGGTGGTTTCAATTTCGTCAGTTGTGATTTGTTCAATTACTATGTTCTTTAATTATATGTTGAATAAACATATTCAAATATATAATGAATCACAGCGGATGTAGTAGAAGATCGTATTATACACAAACCAGATTGATTGAAAAACAAAAGAAGTCCTTACAATGTAAGACGGAAGTAGAAGGAAAGTGCGTTAAAGAAGCGTAAGAGAAAGACGAATGCGGGATATATATTGTAACACTTATGTGGGTTAAAGAATATTTATTAACAGAAATATACAGTTATCAGTGCCAACGAATTAATAAAACTTAAATATATGAGCAGGTTACAAAATTGATAAAATTATAACACACAATCATATGACTTGAGCTTCACAGTCAAGACATAGACTTCAACTAGCTCGGTCAGTCACTGCTTCTTATATATAATCGTATATAGTCAGGCCTGGAATATTCCAGAACAATGTGGGCAGTTCTACGCCATCACAGAATGATCTAGACACAAACAGTTCGTTCCAACCGCTTATTTTGTTCCAACAAACGGTCTGGAAATTGAAATCATATTCATATAAAATATATATATATATATATATATATATATATATATATATATATATATATATATATATAAAATCTGGGAATTGTTTTTTTATTTCTTTTTTATTTTTATTTGCTTATCGATTTAACGCTACAATATTTATAATATGTATAATTATTTGAACACCAATGTTATGTGTTACTTTAATCATATTCGAACCCTTATTATGTCCGAAAAAAGTTTTTAAGAGATAAAAATGTTTATGATCTTGGCTATTATTTACCAAACCAAAGTCAGTTGATTAGGCAAAGAATATTCGATTCCGAATTTACGATCGCAAATCCTGATGTTTCCTACGATTGTAGTAACCGTCAAAAGGGTAATTTATATGGCGGTATCATTGCTAAATAGCAATTCCGAAACTGGTCCTGGAAGGCGAACAATGGAGACATTAAGAGGCCTTTGATGGGCCAACTGCGAACACGGAGAAAGAAAAATAAGAACTGACATGGCTAACGGTACGGGATAAGGAGAGGCAAATCAAGTGATTGTGTCAATCGGGCAGCGCTGTAATAAGCTATCGTTATAGCTCAATCATAGAGGAATCGTTTCTCTGAAACAGCGTATCAATACCTGTCACCATAGCTTATTCCTCTCTGGCGGTTGGTTTTCAAGAGAGATCTCCAAGAGGATCAAGTATATTTTTTCCTTTTGCAATTCTTCAGATAGAAATTATTCGCCTCATAAATTTTAATCTGAATTTATTACAATGTTTGAAGAAATACAATGAATTATCTACCTCAGCTAAAAATATTTAACAGAAATTATTTTATGATCCTATTATTAATAAATTGTTTAACTTTAGCCCATGGGAATATCATAGAGGAGTAGTAAATATTACTAACTTACGAAAATGGTAATATAATGTGATAATTAGTAATGGTAAAAATTTTAAAGCGAGGAGCGATAGATAAATTAGTTACTTTTTCTCTTAACCTACCCCAAACGTCCATTATTAAAAATTATAAACAGAAGCGTAAGTAAAAAGTAAATAAGGCTATATAAATCTTTTATCTTTATTTGAATAGAGATAATCAATCATAAGTTTTATAATTTTTAAATTAAACACTAATAAAGAATTTCTTTTCTCTGCAACCTATTGTCTTTTCTGAGGTATGCGCTAAAAGTCAAGCCATACTAAGATGGTAACATTCAGGTATAATGAAAAATAATAACTTATGATAAAGATAGGATTTTAGCAATATATTGGGTCACTGTCCCATCTTTCTCTCCAAATAATATAACACACCTGGAACGAACTGGTAAATATCTAGAGCATGAAGTACAAGTACAGTAATTTTAGTATTTTGTTTACAGCCTGTCTTCCTTTTGTCCAAGTTATCCTTTTGTCAAATATTAGTCCTAGGTATTTTTGTACTTCAGGAGTGTTTCTGAGGAAATTTTATATATACATATTAACAGGACACTTACATCGTCGGATTAGGAACGGTAAGTTTTATTATGTTTCATGGTTTAATTTCATTTTCCGAAGTGAGTAATATTGTTCAAAATATATAAAGTAGTTTTAAATTTAATGAAGCCAGTATGGCGTCATGGTATTTCATGAAAATTGTTTCGGGGTATGTAGGAATGTCACGTATGTATAGGATGTATAGTAAAGGAGCGAGAATTGACCCTTGCTGAACTTCTGAAAGACGAGATAGATATCTGAAATGTATGAGTTCTTAGACTTACAAAGTGTTATAAACCATCCTATTGCCCATAGAGGAAAGATCAAATCCTGGTCATATAATTGTTTGAAGTTACAGCATCTTGCCCTCTTGACATAATTCCCCTCAAAAGAGGAAGCGCAAGATAAACCAGATGCTATTTGAAGCGGAAATAATGAAAGGGAGGAAGAGAGATTAGAGAGGAAATGGTCCTCCTAGAGAGCAGTAATAAAGGATAAGGCGATAATTAGACATGTAAAGCTGCTCCCTGGCCTGAAAAGCCAATTAACGACTCAGAAGAAACATCAAATAGTCTGGTCTAGTCTAGTTCTCCCAAGGGACGCTCTTCCAAACATTAAAACAACAGCGAATAGTTAATCAAATTAATAACAAGGTATAATAGCTATGATGATATGAGCGCGTTACATTGTTGCTTGGATGTAGCCAGTCACAAACATCTGTAGTTGATGCGTCGTTAAACAAAATTGCTCTCGAAGGTTGGAATCTGTTCGATCCTCCAAACTAATGCCGGCTGGCCAATATCTGCCTCAATTATCTCTGATTCCGGAAACCATTGTTTATTTTGATTAGTAGTAAAATTTAATTCGTCATTTACTTACTAAGTACAATATGGTACTGTAGGCGTGTCCATCTTCCCCCATAGCCCCCCTTCTTTCCCAAGAAAATTTATTCCTTCTTCTTCTTAAAAGTAGGAATATTGAATGGAGATTTAATAAGATAGTTGTTTATTAAGTAAATCTAAGGTTTGACCTCGTTTTTCCGTTTATTATTGTAATATTTCATAACTCTGTCAAAGTGTCCCCCTCCAAAAAAAAAATATTCAGGGTTCAAGTTGTTGCCATGCAATCCCCTGAAAGACACTCCTTTTAGCTTAGTATTATAACTTAAGTTATGATAAGAATACGTTGGTTTGAAAAGGCAAATCCAAAAACTTCAATGTCTTAAATGTTTTAGAAGTATAAAATATGCACAGTAAATGAGCCTTGGCTTCATACACATAAATATGCTTAACATTGTTAACCAAACGTTGGCCAGTGTTGGGGCTATCGAAAATTAGATGATTTTAAATATTTGTTGGTATACATTAAATTAGTTAATAGTCTGATCAAAGAACAGAATACAAACAATTAGTCCATGCTCCAATCCAATTAACTCCTGAACTCTTGGCTAATGAATCCTTGATATTATAAACTACAAATTTTTCATTCGAAAATTTATTCGTCGCTTGTACCTTAATTCTTCAGATATCTTGTTATAATTTTATATTTTTTTAATAACGCAAACGGTCCCTCTTGTTTGTGTTATTTGCAATCTAAAAATTACCATTGAGCAAATGCATGATTTTCCAGATTTATACAGACTGGATAAATTGCTAACAAAGCCAATTTAGCAAATCTCTCGGCCCCGCCTCAAAAGTCGCCGGCGCACAGTGGAGTATTTACCATCAAATCATGACCAAAAGTCCTAAAAATAAATTGTACTTCAGAATATCACAGTACGCATTTCCTGGTAGGCTAGGAATATTTAAATCGAGATATATTTATTTCGTTCATTGTTACCCACTTCCTGCCAGAAGGAACAATTCTGAATCTAGAGTTGAGGTCGCTGCATGTACACAGTTGCTTTTCCCGAGTTGTAAGGTGCTTAAAGATGTTATGATTTCTGAGGAATCCATTTAACAAGTGATCTAAACTTTGTCTATACAGTTTCGAAAGGTATGTAAGTATTTCTCGGTGATAACTAGTTTTGAGCAAGTTTTAATATCATAACGTTTAACTTATAGTTCTTTTGATTACAATTTTTTAAACGAAAAAAACTAGACTTGTTTAAAAGAATAAAATAGATTATGTTGTATTGTCGAGCAGATATTTTTGCATTAATGTAAACTTGAATCCTTCTACTTGCCATATCTTAAAAAAAACTTTTTTCAATAAATGTATGAAAATAACTCTTAAAGTAATTTTTTTTTATAACCGAATCGGTGTTTAACGTGTAATAAATAATTTCAAACTCTTTTAAGACGTGTAATGGAAAGAATATATAAATATAGTGTAATTGATTAAAGAAACATTTTAGATTATAAACATTTAACACGTTAGGTGCGGCATCGGTCTCCGGGGTCCGAATTCTTACATTCCCATCTTAACAGCCGATTATCACATGAAAATGTCCGAAAGGACGAACACCTCAAAGACTCAATTTAGTCGATTTTTAATCAGATTATTGCGTTTTGGTGCAGCAATAGTTGCTAACAGATGAAATTCTGTTGTTTTTTAGAATCGGTCTCCGGGTTCCGATACAGGCCATCAGTAATAAAACATGACTACTGTACGGTATCACACTTCCGCGTCCGATAATATTGCAAAGAATACCTTTATGGTTATCTTTAATACTTCTTATTAAGTCTGTAATTATAAATAAAACACTTATATTTGCTTTATTTATTTTATATAAATTCATTTCTTTAAAAAGATTTTTTTTTTTTTTATCATAGAGTAAGTGGTTGAAAAGCAGTAAAAGATTCCTCAAAATTGTTTTAACATTGCGAAAATTATCAACATGAATGGTAATTCAAAATTCTAGCAGTTTAATTTTCAATAAAGTTTGGCGTAAATCCTGTATCGGACCCCGGGGGCATGTCCTGCGCCTGTTATGTCTAGGTCTAATCCTTACGAAGAGATAATGCCCTTGAGAAGCTCATTTAATTCACTTTTCAGTAAAATAATAACACTTTCGTCAGAGCATTCCCATCGGACCCCGACGCCCGATATCGTCTATGGCTCATCCCAGCAGTCGGACCCCCGGAACCCATACCGTCCAATTCAGGATACCCCTATAATACGCCGCCGCACATAACGTGTTAAATCCTTGTAATTCTAATCATGAAATCATTGTCTAAAAAACGATTTTCTGAGTATTTTAGCTATGCACATAACTTGTGACTTACCAAAGTTGTTTACCCTTTCAGGTAACTTTGTAATGGTGCTATAAGAAGCTTAAATTTAAAATCAACCGCACGAAGATTTCATTCAGGAACTGAAACTGGAAACTATTAGAATAGTCTAGAGGCTTATCAAGAAGTCGGCCGCACGTGGAAAACGCGCATAAATAGACGACCACAATTAAAATTTATTACACAAATAATGTATTTAGTATTTTCAATAGCTAGATATTAAATTGCAATATAACTTTCAAATGTCTTATGTCTTAAAAATTGTCCCGACGTTTTTCAAATTCCCTGATTTTTCCAGAAATTCCCCTAATATTTGTCAAAACTTGAAATTTTTTATATTTTAATAGCTTGATATATTTTTAGATTGTTAATAAAAAAATTTAGGTATTCCACAGTTACAAAAAAACAGGTAAATAGTATTGGCCAGGATTTCATGGCCAATACTCCACTGGCGTGAAATGTAGGGGTTTGTGTTAGATGTGTCTGTGATAAAGGGTTCATTTTGTAAGTTGGTCTTTTGTGGGAGTTTTTATAGTATTGTGTGGCCGTACCGAAGGCTGTTGGGATATTCTGCAGTATATCCATAATGGTCATTACAGTTCTTTTTAGATGGTAAGTTTGTTAGTTAATGATAATTTTGAGCATTCTTTAAGTAACCTAGATAGAAATCCAAATCGTTTGTTGAGTTGTTTTCTTTTTAGTTCGATGTGGGTTCCCCATTTCAGTCTCTTGCATGTGGCAGTTGAAAATATCACACTTCTCAGGATTCGGTGATCTGAAAGTCATTGTAATAAACTTGAGGACATGAACCGTAATGGAGGGTGAAGGTATTTTTACTTTCCACCTGGTTGTCCAACTAAATATTTCATGTAAGTAATTTCGTTGCATTAATTCGAGTATGCAGTGATGCCAGTGAGTATAGCTGGTAAAGTCTGTTCATGGGTAAAGCATTCCAAATGTAGCCACTGATGACTAAAGATGTAATGACACGATATATCAATCAGTAAGTTGTATTTCTTATCAGTATCTTGTTTTTAAACTGTGGATGGTGGGACTTTAAGTGAGTAGATCAAGAATTTGGCGATTTTTTTTTTGTCGTCACCGATAAGTCGGATAAAGCCACATCAATTCGGTGTAAGAGCTAGAAACATGAGAGGAATACCCGCAGATAAATCTTACGAAACAATTCATAAGATTGTTTAGTCTCATCTCTTACTCAGCGAAAAGCCCTCCGAACACTAAGCAATCGTAATCGAAGTTTTGGAAAACAAGTGAGGATACTAGCAGCTTCGGGTATTTGATGGGATAGAGTTTGAAAATCTAAGAAATTTTTTTAGTTGTTCGAAGAGAGATGCTGATCGAAGATAAAACCTAGATTTTTTGCTGTCGAGTGAAAATGAATGGTTTGATTACTGAAGTAAAGTAGTGGATAATAGAAGAGAAAATTAATTGAGTTGCTTTGAACCGTTAATTATATAGTTTTTTCAACATTCAAACTAAGCTCATTCTTTACTGCTCATCGGTTGATGTTATCAACATCCTCTGGCATTAAATTTTTATTTATTTCACGTCACGTTATGCTACTATGGCTTATTGGATGATGCTATACTGCAGGTCCTAAATTTTGCCCATCCAGATATAAATAGCATAGGAATCTTTAACGAGTATCTGACAACGCAAAGGCTCGGGAACTACATTTTACGTACTATCCGAAGGACTGCATGGCTAAGGATTTTTTACGCTCATTAAAAAATTCTAGAACCACCTGGTGGACTACGAACCCGAGACCTTGAAGTTTAGACATTTTTTATGCTCATAGGTGACCCTTTTGCATATTTGGAATCGCCTTAAAGAATTCGGTAGGATGAAAAGATTTATATCTAACTTAAAAAGTAAAAAAAAAACTTATATAACATCCATTTATATAATATATCAGGCGGTAATGGCAACATAATAATATATGTTAACATAATTGCCAAGTATTCAATCCACACCAGTGAAAAATCATTAGCTACTGATTAAGATAATCAGGATCCCCAGTTAAGGTGTATAGTTTGGATACTGCTGAGTTGACTATGCCAAACTCCATTAAATTTACAGCCGCTCCATTAAATCTTTGTTTCGAAAAATTCGACAAAACAAAAATTTCTGAATTTATATTAAAGAGTAACAGGTATTGGGTTGAAAGCGATACAATAACTTAGTGAACAATGAATGAATATATATTATAAAGCAAAGTGTACAAGGTGCGTGCCGATAAGGATCAAAAACGACTCCACGTACGATCAAGAAATTTCTGTCGTCGTGTACCCCTATGGCCCCTAACGGTGAAGAAGATTTCCGTTTTTTATATTTAGGGTGTAAAATTGAAGAGAAAAGGGCGAGAATTTTAAGCCTCTCGCACTATGTAATTAGCCTATCTTTTCGGGTTAGTGAATGAAAAATTTAGTTCGAGCTGCAGACTACCAGGAAGCGCTAGGGTGCGTTTCACTCAATGTTTTTTGTCCATTCATTCAGTTTATAATGGTTATATATTTTATCAGCTGTTCTTTTTAAATCACTAAAAAATTAAGCGAAAATAATTAGTTTCTCCTTTGAGTTTCAAAATAAAATAATGATTTTACATCTCTGCAATCAATTAGAAAACCAACTGGATTCCTTAAATTAATTTTTACATAAGAAGGCTAATTGATCAATACATTACATTTAATCAATATATAATATATAAGTAAATTTAATGCAATATGAGCGACTATTTCTTAGTAGCACAGTGAGCGTATAAAAAACAAGACAAAAAAAAGATATAATGACTGAATATAAATCGAAAATAAAAGTTTGAAGTGCTCTTATTGTAGTTTTGAAAAAGAAGTTGGTATGATTACTATGTATGATGAGCCCTCCAGTTGACAAAATGACGAACTCCAATTTCAGCATTTATTTAATTTTATTATCCCCCATAGTTCAGGATAAAAAGAAATATGGTAAAAAAATTGTGCCTTAATCAATCGATTATTGTTTTGACTTTGTAATAGTAGTAAGAATCGAGATCTGCAAAATTAAGGGAGGTTGAAATGGATGAAAGGTCTTAAAAAAAAAAGTTACTTTGAATCTTCGAAAGTTTTTATACTTCTGGATCCAATAGGACCATTTACATGACATTACATTCAACAGATCGAAAGTTGTAACAGATTATAGCTGAAAAACCATACCTTTCTAACACAATGATTATTACGCACATATCGCACGTCGGCAAGATAGTAAAAACTCGAAAAAATTATTTTTTTTTTTTTTTTGGATAATCACATGTGAAATTTCAAGTGATTTCTCATTGTTGTTATGTACCTACAGACAGCGACTAGGGAAAATAGTCTATCATTGCGGCGTTTAGTACCAGTGGAACTAACTGTAACTCAAAAGTAGCCCTATACTTGCGTTAACACGATCATATAGGGATATGGTAAATCGCGCCTGAAGCTAAAGAAATTATTAATAATATTGTGAATATTATGACATTGCAGGTTTTATCATTCTGATTCAAGCGGTATTTATAACTCAAAATTGATATTTTTAGAGTTGTAACAATCCGACATGCGATATACAGATATATATGAGTATAAGTCGATTAATCATAAATAAGTTAATTGCGGATATCTCTGTAAATGTGGGTCTGATATCTACGTAACTATTATTTCAAAAATCTTGAGCTAAATATGAGTAAAATGTTATAAGATAATCACTAAACCTACAAGAAAGTTAACAAATATTAGGAATCAATGGACAGGTTTTAATTTGTTAAAAACTTCATATATACATCATTCAATCAATAAATACTATCATAGATAAATGATCAATTTGAAGTTAATAGCCAGATTGTCTGTCCAGGGATTTTTAGAGTAATCTTTTGAATGATTTTTTTAATTAATATTGTTGCGAAAGGTAAAATGCAGTTATGTACAGTGGTATAAAGTTTTCACATCACGAAATCGAATGGAAAATTCACACGGCATTGCGGTCTGTAGATTGAAATTTATCACAGACTATAACTGCAGCATTAGGGGGGGGGGGGTCGACCACCCCAGTAGTCGGGGCCTAAGATGTACTCGAAATATAATTTTTTTAACTGAGATATCAGATTTTAACTATAATCTAATAACTTATTATATGTTGACTGCATGGAATGGGGTTATAGGATTAGAATCACAGAAACCATCAAAAACGATGCATCACTCGACAAAGTTGCAGCCAAATTAATTTTTCATTTACCATTTTCAGCCCCCATAAAGTATATAGGGTTCCGTATTTGGGCGGACTCTGCAGATCTCGAATCTTAATATTAATACCAAGTTAAAACCGAAGTTTCACGAATGTGCTAATTTTGTTCTATATTTTCTTTAATTTTAAAGTTTTTCTGTTATTAAAACTACAACCGAACTACCGGAGCGAAGCCGGGCACCACAGCTAGTATGCACATAAATGGAAAGGCTAATCGAAAAAAGAGCAATTGGAAATGGAGTAAATCCATGCAATGGAATCAATAGTAAGTGCCTACTTAAAGATTTAATAATATTATTAAGATAATTGGCCATGACAGATGGCATTGGAGATGGTTCGAGTTACTAAATTATTTATTAGAAACGTATTCATTTCATTACCAGGCATGTCCCAAACATTTTTTCTTATTTTCTAAACTAAATTCAAGCTCAGCAAAAATTAATAATTTAGTAATTACAGCTTTTTCTACTCCCGTCCCTCAATTGTCGCTTGAAATATCTTGTATCTGATGATCAAAGCTAGTTCATTCGGTGTCATTTTTTTAGCATTTTCCGAATTATATATATGAATAAGAAAAAAAATTCCGTACACTATGGGCTGTTTAAGGATAAAACACTGATGTGGAAAAAGACAAATAAACAAGCGATTTCATTCAAGAACTGACAAAACTTTTGAGTCATCCTCTGTATTATAAAACAAAACATCTTGAAATCGAGAATGAATAGAGAAAAAAAGTAAAGCAAATAAATTAACAAACAAAGAAATAAAAAAAAAGTTAATGAATAAGCACTTCTAAATATCCAATATATAGCAATAATACATACCTCTAACATAATAGATTTGTTTAGTGATCTAGTAATATTTTTTTCAAGCTGTGGAGGATAACTTACTTAAAATAATTTATGAAATATAGTTTAAGTGAAAAAATCATACGATTTTGTCTTTTACGATGTTCAAGACTTTTTGTAAGAACAGTTACATAACAGTTTTAATAAATGTTCAGGATCTTACGATAATCTTCTACGCCATTCTAGAATGTACTCTTTCGGATTAAATAAAAGAAGCAATGGCATACGGGCTTAGTCATGCTCTTTACATCGAAGCATTTGAATAGTTTTGTGTCTCTAATAGTTAGTTTTTGTACCGTTGTTAATAATTTAAGCTTTAATTTTTTTTCTGACGTTGTCCATTATAGTTTTTCCTAAATAAAAATTATTTAAACACACAATTGTGTTATTTATTTTTTATCTTTACGTTAAATTTAGCAAATAGTTTTTATTTATTCTCGGACGTCTATCAGTATAATAGATGTGAACAAGTTCCTTGTAAACGGGGATTGAAGATTAGATCCTCGAGAGATACCCTCTGTTTTAACCTGCCGTGGCCAATCCTGAGGATCCCCACTACGCCGATCGTGAGAGCTGGAGGAGCGTCCCCTAATGCATTAGCTCTGTCTAAAGAGTGATGGGACACTCTCTCACACTCTGTTTTGGCGATTTAAGTTCCTTTGCCTTATCCCATTCGCCGTCCTCTGTACCCTAGCACTTTCCGCCGCTTTCGATGTCCAGCATGTCTCCGCCGCACAGTGGTCCAAAAAAGCTGAAAATGGGAAAAACCTAATATCTCTAATATTAACTTTGTTAGCGGCATGGAACCTCCCGTCTATTGATTTTTTGAGGTGCCGAATCTAATGAAACCAAAATCAGTGCAATGGGACCACCAGATCAAGTCCAAATTTGAGGTCAAAAAGTCAAAAATATAAAAATTCAAGTTTGGTATAGTCTTATATGTTTTTTGAGGTGCCGAATCTAATGAAATCAATATCAACGAATTCAGAGCATCAGATCAAGTTAAAATTTTATGTGGAAAATAAAAATGAAAAAAATTGTATAGATATTTTTTTTATTTAAAATTTGTATGTACAATAATACAAACAGGATATAATTATTTAATCTTGTTTAAGTAAATTGTATGCTTCATCGGTTAGCTCTTTTATCTTTTTACACTTGTATGCTGGTCTTAAATCCGTAATGTATGGGATTCTGGTTACAAATAGTTGGTGGAAAACATCTTCATTTATTGCGACTTGAGATATCTTCATGGAATGATGTTTCCTGTACTGCTTATATTTTTTTTCCTACTCTACATGAGTCTCTTCTGACAGGGAACCGATAAAAAGAGCTGCGTACTCAATCATGTCTGTTCCATGGAAAAGAATTTTGTGGACGATCGATGGGAGATAGGACCAGGGGTACCGAGGTACTGCCATCTCAGCCGTTTCCGCTGCATATTTGCGAAATGCTGCAGAATCAATCGGGTACAGAGAGCAAGTTCACATCTAGTAATGCTTTTAATCTCATAATTAATTCTTCATTTATCCCCGGAATATTCGCGGTTAGTGAAGGATTTTTAAAAAACTTGCAACAATTACAGCATCAAAGTGAAATAAATGTACCGCCTCAATTTTCAGGGGCGAGAGCTCAAGTGCAAAGGACCACCATACACTATAAAGAAACTGTGCAACTTCAAACAACCTATTTGAAGTTGTAGTTAATTTGATTATTTAAAATACAAAAGAAAATACTTTTTTTTATTTTAGTATTTTTGAATTAAAATTAAAATAATTTTATTTTAGTATTTTAGAAATAAAATGAAAATAACGTGTGATTTATTTTATTTTAATTGTAAGTCAGTCCCCCTCCCTTAGAGACCTATAGAGGATTTTTCTTAATTAATAGTTCCTCCCCAAGGTCACCCGCCTTCGCCACTCACACCGTAACGCAATGTTTAAATCCTTATAAATCCCAAAGTTGGCCGAAGTTGGCGGTGAAAATTTTACCACAGTTCCTCTACTACCTACAGTTACATATTAAACCATTGCGACCGTGACGCAACGTAACGCAAGCGTTTTATAAACCAACAAAGTCAAAAAATCATACTTATTTCAGCAACGATTTCGAAAATTAATTTCTTCTCTCACTATTGATATTATTTTTAAATGTTTATTCCATAACAGTGCACATATAGATGACACACTCCTGATGTATTGGGGAATATTTTATTGTTAATCTTATACAGAGTAGAAAAAAATCTGGTGCGTGCGCGCAACACACAACTTTCACTTACCAACTTACTTAGATTAGAAATTAATGCGTTTTTTAATTGCCACTTCTCAAATGAACAGAACAGCTTTAATTATGAACAATGTCATTAAAGGGGTACTCCGCATGCGTGGGCTCCACGAGTTTTATGAGTTGACCGAATATTTTTCTTTTTTTCTCCTCTTTATATTTTCTTTATTTTTATCATATCTCATATTGAGCCATTTCTTATTATTAGGCGTAATAAGAGACAGTCAATTTTTCCATATAAACAAAAACAAGTGTACTTTACAGGAAAACAAAAAAGACCCATTCCCCATTTAAGCCCCCTCAGAACATTTTAATAACAATAAAGCTTACCTGATATTAAAGAACACCTTATTTTTATTAAACATGGCGAATTTGATCAAAATCATAAAAGCCGTTTTTGAGATAGACGAAAGAAAGGTATAAATTGGAAAACAAGTTATGAAATAAAGTGCCCCCTCCGGTTGATCGATTTTGATGAAATGTTGGCTATCACATCTTTGACATATACATACATCAAATACCCAGTTTGATCAAAATCGTTAAAACCGTTTTTGAGTAAATAAAAAAAACACGTGAAAATGATATAAGATTTATCAAGTAAAGTCCCCCCTCCGGTTGATCAATTTTGATGAAATTTTTACAGTCATATCTCGGGCATACAGGTACATCAAATACCCAGTTTGATCAAAATCGTTAAAACCGTTTTTGAGTAAATACAAAAAACACGTGAAAATGATATAAGATTTATCAAGTAAAGTCCCCCCTCCGGTTGATTAATTTTGATGAAATTTTTACAGTCATATTTCGGGCATACAGGTACATCAAATACCCAGTTTGATCAAAATTGTTAAATCCGTTTTTGAGTAAATAAAAAAAAACACGTGAAAATGATACAAAATTTATTAAGTAAAGTCCCCCTTCCGGTTAATCAATTTTGATGAAATTTTTACAGTCATATTTCGGGCATATAAATAGATCAAATACTCAGTTTAATCAAAATCGTTAGAGCCGTTTTTGAGAAAATCGAAAAAAACGTAAAAAGTTATTAAATAAAGTACCCCCTCCCGTTGAGCAATTTTGATGAAATTTTTGCTGTCACATCGCGGGCATATAGTTACACCAAATACCCAATTTCAGGTTCGCACGTATTATAGTTTTTGAGCTAGTCTGTTCACACACACACACACACACACACAGACACACACACAGACACACACACACACAGACCATTTCGCGGGACTTGGTTATTTTGACTCAGGGGACCCCAAAACGTGTATTTCCGTTGAAAACCGGAAGTCGAAAATTTTCACGATCGCAATACTTCCACTTACTATATATTTCATATATAGGTAAGTGAAAGTAAAAATTTTCACGATCGCAATACTTCCACTTACTATATATTTCATATATAGGTAAGTGAAAGTAAAAAAATTTACGTTGGTAGAAAAGTACGATTTTTTCAATCATTAAAAAGTTCAATTTTACTGGTACACACACATTTTAATTTTGAACTAGTTAAAAAAATATATTCTTTCCATTGTTCTACAAGTATCTAAGTATTCGAAAACCAGGAAAAAATTAGGTTTGGGCTACGTTCATTTATGAGGTTTTTTCCCAGGTTGGACCACTGTGCGCCGTCCGTCCTCCTCAAATATAAATATAAAGCTGCTTACAGTTTCACAACTATGGTTACCAAATCCTTATTGGATCCCCAGAAAAGGAGAGGCGTAGACCCATTTTCGTAAGAGTTTAGTAAGTAAGGATTTAAACAAAATTACAAACTACGCTTTCCGTTTTCAAAATATTTCATTAATCCCCAAAATATGTCGAATGAAATGAAAAATTTAATAATGTGTTCATGAGGTGCTTTTCCGGAGCAACCTTTCTTTTTATATTCTGTTTTTGGGATATGATAAAAATAAAAAATGGCGCTACCGACAAAAGCCAGAAGTTATTCTAGCGATTCTGAGGAAAAGCACCTTTACACTTTCAGAAAGACGTGAAAAGAAGAAACACTATGACTTTTTCTTTCTTTATTGCCAAATTCATCGTTACTTTCATCCGTAAGACAGCTGATTTATTACTCTGTCATAAAATATTTAAAAATAGTTGAAATTATATTTTTTTAACTGTTATCCCAAAATAAAGTTTCTTTGAAATAGGTATTCCCACGGACGTATGCTCCCCTGCGGATTATGATATCATTATTTAAATAATTATAATATTATTTAAGTAAAGCAGATCTAAATTGCGCAAAATATTTTTTATTTAGATACTTTTTTATAAATATTACGTATTAATTTTTATATGAGTTTAATTAAAAGTCTTAGTAATATGAGTTGGAAGACCTGCCATGTCTAGCTAACCGTTGTACAGGATAGAACTTTGTCTTTTCTTCTTGGCCGCCCCCAAGTTTAGTTCTTCAGTGAATGCCCTCCCATATATTGGCATATAGTTCCCCTTTTATTTAAGTAACGTTAATTAGTAACTCTATTGACTATTTATTATTTTAGTTCAAGTTCAACAGCATTATTTCTTACTACAGCCCGATTCATGAATCCATTCATTAAGCAATTTACCAGGACTCGTGTGGTTTGTATTCAAAACAACTCCATTAAATTCCTTTTCAACCCCTTTATATTTTCTTGTTGGAATACACCTTAGCTGAATCAGCAAGGTTAGGATCGAGGTTCGTGTCCACTTAACTACCATTTGTGCTCATCGGAGTTCCAGATTCATTTTAAATTACAAACATTTTATTTTCTATTAATCGTGGTTTATATTCACGTAGCGTAACAATTTGCCTTACTGATCATTATGCCCATGTTCATTAAATTTTAAATATGAATTATTTCGTGTGGCCATAATTTTTATTGTTTTTATATGTTTGTGAATGAGTTTGTTTATTTATTTCCTGTAATCCATCCATTATTCATTTCATACCAAATCAGGGAGAAAAAGATATATTATATCTTTATATTTTTTTTCTTTTATTTCATTTCATCTACCTCTCTCTTAATAGTTAATAGTTATAGTCTATTAAGACAAAATTGAGCATTACTCTGTCAACTTATCCTTACAATGCATTTGGTCTTTCATTTTCGCCAACATATTTTTTATTCTATATGTTCCTCATCAGGAAATCGTAATTTTTTTTTTTTTTTTTTTTTTTTTTTGTAATCTAACAAAAATAATAGAGTTACTCAAGAAATGTATAAATAATATGTTTTTTTAAAAACACAATTAACTGGTACTTCATTATCACTGATTCCTACCTGTGACAAAAGATGTTGGACGAAATATGTTACAGTTGACAACTCGAATAAAGGTGAGATGGGCAGCCCGGTCGACTGCTAATCAGCCCCCAGACGAACCGCACTCCTACCATTCCAGCGTAGGAGAGGGAGGCTGCAAGAAGAAGGAATCCGCCGTTTTTGCCAATGGCCGCCTCTCATTGTCGGCTGAATGCGGTTATTCCGCTCTGTTCCTGGAAGCGAGGATGTGGCGGCAAACTCTCCGGGAAGGGCTAAGCCTCATTAATAAGCTCATCACTGCCAGCCTAGTTCCTTCGGCTGTCCTCTGCTGTCTGCAGTTCAGCACTACTGGGATCAGATGATCTGTCAGTACGAAATGTTAAGAAAGTTAGTTAGAGCTAAATCGTCTAGATTATAATATTAATAGATATTAAGGATAATTTAGTCATGCCCTCTCGAACAAACATAATTCCAAGATACTAATTTAAAATTTTAAAAATTGAGTAAAGTTACGTCAATTCCGGCCATTAAAATTTGGCGCTTCGACCTTTAACGTTTTGAATGCACAATGATCCCTAATTAATCCATTTCTAAAGCTGTTGCTTATCACTTTTTATTTTGAACGATTATTTTTTTTTTTTACTTTCACTTACCTATATATGAAATATATAGTAAGTGGAAGTATTGCGATCGTGAAAAATTTCGACTTCCGGTTTTCAACGGAAATACACGTTTTGGGACCCCCTGAGTCAAAATAACCAAGTCCCGCGAAATGGTCTGTGTGTGTGTGTGTCTGTGTGTGTGTGTGTGTGTGTGAACAGACTAGCTCGAAAACTATAAACCGTGGAAACCTGAAATTGGGTATTTAGTGTAGGTATATGCCCGCGATGTGACAGCAAAAATTTCATCAAAATTGCTCAAAGGGAGGGGGTACTTTATTTAATAACTTTTTAAGTTTTTTTCGATTTTCTCAAAAACGGCTCTAACGATTTTGATTAAACTGAGTATTTCATCTATTTATATGCCCGAGATATGACTGTATAAATTTCATCAAAATTGATCAACCGGAGGGGGGACTTTACTTAATAAATTTTGTATAATTTTCACGTGTTTTTTTTCAGTTACTCAAAAACGGTTTTAACGATTTTGATCAAACTTGGTATTTGATGTATTTATATGCCAAAGATGTGATAACCAACATTTCATCAAAATTGATCAACCGGAGGGGGGACTTTACTTAATACATTTTGTATCATTTTCACGTGTTTTTTTTATTTACTCAAAAACGGTTTTAACGATTTTGATCAAACTTGGTATTTGATGTATTTATATGCCCGAGATATAACTGTAAAAATTCCATCAAAATTGATCTACGGGAGGGGGACTTTACTTAATAAATTTTGTATCATTTTCACGGGTTTTTTTTTATTTACTCAAAAACGGCTATAACGATTAACAAAAATAAGATATGAATGTAGAAAAATGTGTGACTTTGGGAAATGATATTTAGCAAAACACGTCAATTTCTAATCTAAGTAAGTTGGTAAGTGAAAGTTGTGTGTTGCGCGCACGCACCAGATTTTTTTTTATTGAAATTTAGAACTGTATTATTTAAATATACAACTGTATTTAAATTAAAATTTCTCTAATTAAGTTGATCTATTAGAAGTATGAAATTAAATCATCTTAAGGGTTTTGTATTTTCTAAGGGTTATTGGGTAGGATCAGTAGAGCTTCCTCACCGCTTAATTTGTTCCCATTAGTTCAATACTTTATATATGTTTTATCGTTTGGGAATAAAATCTGTGTGCGAAGCGATTTTTGAATCGCACCCTTGACGAAGAATGTTATTTGCTGATTCAATACTTTACCATCTACGATAACAACATTATCCGTTAATATCTCATCAAATCGAGTTATCTTCAGTACATTTCGCGGCGAATATATGGATTCGACATTGTTTTTTGACACACATATGTGTGTGTTGAAAAAGCAAAATAAAAGAATAGATTATGCTATTATATTATCAATAACTCAGATTATGGTAAATTCATAAATAGAGTAAAGAATGAATCTAAATCATCTGATATGATTCGAAAAATGGGAAAGACAACAAAACGTAAAAATAAAAAAAAAAAAAAACCAGCAGCTAAGCTAAATCATCACTCCGCTTTTTTTTCTCCAAAAAATTATTTTCCTGGAATCCTTTCCCATCCTCCTTCACATTTATCAATTTAAAAAATCCCTGAAATAAACAACCGACCCATCATCAGAACAAACACCATCGCCCTGGGGGGTGTCCAATAAAATACCGCTTTTAGTGTGAATTCCCGTCACGACTTGTACACAACTTCTTCCCAAGGCCTGACATTACTCCCCCCTGCCGTTGTTTTCGTCCTAAGTAGACTATCAGCGAGCATCGCATGGCCCTAAGTCCTATAATTATCCGAGAACAAATAGGTACTCTCCTAAGTAGACCACCATTGTTCAGTACTATTTGAACACGAGCTCTATAAATTTGTTAAGGATGACTTACAATTACTATATTGAATTTTGAACATATTTATGAACCTATTCTGTGGTACAAGTTTCATCCATACATTTTGTATCAAATCGTTAAATTGAGATTAAATCTAATTTAAATGGACACTATTCTTGAATTCTGATAATCATTCTTCGCTTTATTCTTGATGCTCATGTTCTCCTCAACAACGACGTGTATCTAAGCTATAAATTGTACATCTTTAACTGCGAAAGCCTAAATTGTATAAAATATTTGAATGTTCGATTATAGAGGAAAGAGGGGCCAACTGAAAACTAAGTACAAATGATATGGCTGTAACCATGGGCACAAGCAGAAGATAATGCCCCTAAAGATGACAACTGTGTAGAAATGCCCAACAAATACATATATAAAAATGACAGCTTATTTTCTTTTTTATGTCATCCCTTCTTTCTTTTTTTAGGTTTGTTTCATCTTTTCTTAATAATGGAAATGATAAGAAAATCCTTCCTAAATATTTTATTTATTTTTTTTTTATCAAGTTCAACTCAATCATATTAATTTCTTTTTAAAAAGCAAACAAATCAAAACTGGTATAAAAAGAAATACATTTAAATCCTTTTTATATAATTAATGTTGTGTGTTACTAATTTCCGCAAGATAAAAATTCATGGGTTTCCTAAAGTTTTGAATCATTAAAAAAAAAAATAATAAAATTAAAAACAAAAAGGCTCCTTAACATTCAAGAAAAATAATAGAGTACAGTCTCGTCCTAACTTAATTGCTCTTTTCGTAGCAATTCGAAAATAACCAGGAGAGAGAGAGATTCATTTTTTATCTTCGAAAATAAAATTATTTATTTTATCCAGAATAAAGAGATGGCAAATTGCAGAGCTTTTTTTTTTTTTTTTAACTTGAGTAAAAACTATTTCCTTAGTTTCTTGTAGACCTTTTTTCATATTTTTCTTATTATTTCCACACAGGTCAAGAAAATAATTAAAAACAATTCTGTTATAAGTTATTATTATCATTTATACGATTGGGGCTCTGTTATGCCCTAATCCTCTTGTTTAAGTCTTAATTAAGTTTTATCTATGCTTTAATAGCTAAAACAGATGAAGTACGAAATATTCAAATTAAAAACGATTGAAGCAATAATTGGAATCGGTAAGCATTTTTGAGTTCTTCCTATTTTCAATGTAGAGAAACCTAGCCCTTCAATAGAAGTGGGAAAACAAAGCAGTCTGAGATTATTCAGGGTGATTTTATCTCATTTCATTAAAAATAGGAAGAGTGGCTACCAATACACTGCTTTTAGAAAATAATAATTCTACAGAAATCTAAGACATTGAAACGGATCTAATTTATTTTAAATTATATTGTTAGGAAATAATTAGGATATGGAGGTATGGTGCCTATGTTCGAGTCTGTGACAGACAAAAAAAAAAAATAAGCCGTGAATTCACTCTTGAATCTGGTGTCTGTCAAGAGACACGCCGAACCTCTATAATTATACCCTTCTAAAGGTTAAAGCGAAACAAAAGTTGTAGTTGGTATGAACATTGTCATTGAATAAATGTCCATTCTGATAAATTCTAGTGGCAAAATTGAGAACATTTTTACTGTTCTTTCTTTTCAATTTTTCATTGTATATTAAGTAATAGCTGGACCCGTGCGAAGCCTTTTGCACGAAGATTTATTCTCCTTCTCGGTTTAAGATAACTATGAAATAAACTTTTTTTGTTGCCAGTTCACCCCCCCCCCTTACGTGGTACGGAGAATTTATTTTTCCATTATAGCGGCGTTAACGAAGGACACCATTTTCTGACGTTTTTCTCCTCAAAACAGTTTCCTGTAATGTTCCTGGTATGATTAAATCACTATGAAAATAGCATAGTCCCTGGAAACCAATCTTTCTACGTTCTGATTTTAACTAAACCTACTTTATGACACACATAATTTAAAGATTTAATGTATTACTGAACAAACGCATAATTAAACAGGTTAAATTTCAATAAAGCAAACCATTAATATTTTGATGTGAAAGGAGATACAGACAATTTCTCCCTCATTTGTAGAAAAATATAAAGGCTCATAAGTATCTCTACTATTTACACGCCTTGTTTTGGTTTTTCAATAACAGTTCATAGGGTGTTTTTTCACAGGGTCTTTTTTAATACTCGTGGAGGAGATGGTCACGACTCATGACGTTCGTATCGCAATTTATAAAATCCAATTTGATCCGCCTCGATCCGTTGATTCACTACGTTTAGATCGATTTTTTTTTTTTACCAAAAAACGGATACTGAGAATGCGATTCGCAAAAGCTCTGCGAAATTCTGAATCCAACGATTCTACATTCATAGCATTTGATCACGACAGGACCTTATATTTCATGAAAAACCGATTTGGGGCTTTGAATAATATATGTTGGATAATTATTCATTTTATTTTATTTTTCTTGTATAAATAGAAGTGGTGAAGAAATAATCCGGCTTGAACGTAAAACTTTTGAGATTCTCTGATGACAACAACCGATGAGATCGAGAGCTTTGTCAACCCAGCTGGGTTGTCATGAGCTTTGTCAACTGGGTCCGGCGAGTGGAAGAGGGCGAGTAGCGAACCGACATAAAGTACCCGATGAGTGGTGGCTCGAATTGAGATAATACCGAATAAGTAGAAGGGAGAGAAATGGATAGGAGTCACGACCGCACTGAATCATCTTCTGGTCAAAAATCCTGAGCAAACAGGGCAGCCGTCGGGGAGAATTCCATCTCAAATTACAGGCCGCAGCCCCTAGTGGGCCAATTTATACAGAAATTTATACACTCGTTTGGGGGGGGGGGGGAGGGTCAGTCCAAAGTATTTTGCAATGTAAATACATCGCTCCTCTGTAGAATGACCATCGGAAAATTTGCCATAGTTGCTCTACTATCGGAAGCATGCCTAGTTTTTCTCCTCTAGTGAAGCATCTATGAAGGTTACCGAGATCCTAGATTTCTTGATTTTTTTCTCATAAATATCCTTTTTTTCAAATTTTCGTTTTCTTAATCGGTATGAGTAAATTAATCCATGTTATTAAGTGTGTAGTAACAATAATTTTATTTTTTACCTTGTTTTATTTTTATTTGTTGCAGTTTAGACAATGGTGTAAGAATCGTTTGCCTTCTGTACGATTGTGTTGATGTTTATAATTTTACTATTAACAGTTTTATGAGTCTTACTACCTAATTTTTGTTAAGTTTTGAGGTTCAAGAAGCATAATTGAGAACATGATGGATAAGTCAATTGAAAAAAATCTTAACTATGGATAATTATTGAAAATGATGAAATTTATTAAATAAATTGAAAATAAGATCAAATATTAAACAATAAAAAGAGAAACAAAACAGAAGCTAATAACTATAGGTTTATACAAGGCCAGGAAGGAACTATCTACAATAAAATAGTACTTCATATCTGTTTATTTTATTATTTGGATCATTTTTATATTCCTGTATAACGAAACACATCATACAATTCACGATTTTTCATCATTTTTAAGTCAACTGTTGAGAAGAACTTAAGAAACCTCCAGAAAAACCTATCCTTCATTTTTATTTCAATAACATGATGGTAAAACAAGTGATTATTATTACTTTTATACTATATATATATATATATATATATATATATATATATATATATAGAGAGAGAGAGAGAGAGAGAGAGAGAGGGAGGGAGAGAGAGATTGATTGATTGATTGATTCTTTATTGTCTTAGGGCCTTTGGCCCTTTCTTACAGACAAATATATGCATATGGTTACAGCAATGAATGAAACATAATACATTTAATAAGATAAAGTAAAGTGTAACATCAAGATGAGACCTTATAGATAGATAATAAACATAAAAATAAAGACAAATATCATTTTCACTGCCTTTCTTCGTTTATTTTTCTATTTTGCTTTATATTTATATTTATGAGGGTAAAGTAAAAACATACCTACCTCTAAGGAAAAATTAATATATAAGAAATTAAAAAAAAAAAAAAAAAAAAAAAAAAAATTAAAAAAAAAAATATAATGATAGTGATATTATCAATGTAGGATGAATGCAAATGGAAAAGGGGTTGAAGGAAGGGGATTGGGTAATTGGAGATGGATGGGAGATGTTAAGGTGCACTCGACTGGCCCGCGTCCAAGAATCGTCGGAGACAAGCCTTGCGGAAGAAAGACGCCGATCTCACCTCTACTGGAAGCTTGTTGAGCTCTCTCGCTGCCGCAACGTGGAATGCATTCCTCATGATCTCCGTCCTGCATGCCGGTATCCTGAATCTGCCCTGAAGCCTCTCGCTACTTACTGTTTCGAAACGATTGTGCAGGTCTTCGGGGGTTCCAGAATCAAGGATTCTTCTTGCTACGGACATCAGGTTGAGCCTCCTATATTCCTTAGCTCGCAACCAGAATAACTCTTTTATGTACGGACTAATGAGTTCATCTCTTTTAATACAGAAGATAAACCGTATAGCCGCGTTGAGCGCTCTCTGAATTCTGGCATCTTCCGATTTGGGAATATCTATCTAGACTGAGTCGCAGTACCAGACAATGGTACCAGTATCAGAGCTGAGACTATCTTCTTTTTCGCTTCGGCTGATAAGAATCGTTTCCATCTTGTGAGAGAGTGCAGGACTCCGTGAACACGACCCACAACGAGGCTAGCCTGGTCTCTCCATGTCAAGGAGCAGTTCACCACCATACCAAGATATTTTATCTTTTCAGATCTGGTTATGATCTGGTCAACTATCATCAGCTGAGGCAGCGAAGCATTCTTTTCGGCCTTTACAATAAGCTTAGGGCTACCTACCAGCATCCAGTCAGATTTTCCACAATTGAGGCGAAGTCTGTTAGTTGAGGCCCACCTGTGAAGATCCCTGATATCTTCATTGATTTGTTCCATGGTTGCATTTACATCCTCCGGTAGACTAGATGCCCAAATCACCACATCGTCTGCAAACATGTGGATCTTGGAGTACTTGATAGCCCTAACTATATCATTGATATAACTTAGGAAAAGCAGTGGAACAAGAACAGATCCCTGCGGAACGGCTGCACTGCTCTCCAGCCATTCAGAATGGCTGTTAGGAATTCTTATCTGCTGCTTTCGTCCCTTGAGATATGAACTAAGCCACTGGAGCACCTGCTCCCCTACACCAAAGCTTCCGAGTTTACTTAGTAATAGTTCATGATCGACAGAGTCGAAAGCCCTTTCGAAATCAAGAGAGACGAATATTGTTACCATACGTTTATCCATGGCTACTCGTATATCGGTCAAAACAGTATGTAACGCTGTGCACGTGCTTCGCCCTTGTCTAAAGCCTGACTGGTGCGGAGACAGAAGGCCATTGCTTTCAAAGAATTCTCTCAAATCCCTCTCTACTATCCTCTCTAGAATCTTCGACAACACGGGTAGGAGAGCAATAGGCCGGTATTCAGAAAGAGTCTTGGGCTTTGGTTTCTGATGATGGTGCGCTTCCACGCTTCAGGGAAACTACATTGTCGCAGGGACGCATTTAGGATATCTACCAGGACATGGGTGGCTCCCAACCTCTCAATCATAGTCTTAGTCAGTCCATCTTCCCCCGCTGCACCCGTCCTCATTCGTCTTAGACTCCAAACCAAATCATCTTCGGTGATCTCATCAAAGATAAGGTCATCAACCTTCTAATTAGTCGGCATTGGTTCAGTTATCGCTCTTCCAGGGCCAAGAGGATGAGAAACGAAAAAGCGATTTAATTCGTCTAAGTTGCAAGTAATATTAACGTTATTTCCACTCACGTCAATGACTCTATGCTTTTTCAGCTCTTTCCAAACCTCGCAGTGCGAACATCTATCGAGACTGCTAGTTATGCATCTTCTTTTAGCATCGCGTTTAGCCGTCTTTACTTTATTTCTGTAAAGCCTGTATTGTATAGAATCCTCTTCAGATCCGCTTCTTATGGACATCCAGAAGAAAAAGTCTCTTTTCGCCATTAGGGACCGGATACTTTCAGACATCCAAGGAGAGGGCTTAGTTTTTCGTCGTCGATAAGTCCGCACTGGTGCATGTTTATCATAAGGTTCTGCCACCTTCCTACTGAACAATTCAACCTTATCGTTGACGTCAACACTATCAAATACATCTGACCAGTCAATCGTCTGAATATCATTTTTAAAAGCTTCCAGATCTATCTTCTTTAGGTTTCTGCTTTGTCCAGGAGAAATATTGAGTAATGAAAGGCCTTTCTTGTATAAGGCAAAGATGAAATCGTGGGTCGAGATTCCCGGAACATGGACCTGTCCATGACGCCTAACTTTTGAAGGATCCGATACAACAATATAATATGACTCCAGGTCTCGGAGTATATGTAAGTTTAACCCTCGAAATACGGAAACCATTTGGTTGGAGTTGAATGAACGAGCTGAAGGATCCGTATTGAGATCTCCAAGCAGTATAATATTACAGTATCGGCTTCTGTGACGTAATAGGACGTCCTCAACTTCAGAAAAGTAGCCACTTTTTGGAGGGCGGTATACCACACTGACACAAATACTCCCACCAGGTGTTCGAACCTCAAGAATTCGGGGTGATTCGGGATGATTTTCGATGTAAGCAGAAGCCTCAAGCTCAACAACAGGGTAGTCATTCCTTACATAAACTGCCACACCTCCTCTTGGTTTTCCGATTCTATCATTCCGGTATAGCATGTATCCGTCAACACCTACGCTGTTCGAAGAGAGGGACGGTACTAGCCAAGATTCACTCACAGCCAACACATCAAGCTCAACCTCCTGAAAGAGCAGCCCACCTCATCGATATGCGCCATCAGAGACTCAGATATTAAACAACTACAAAGCGTCGATTCACTTAAGCAAAAGAGAAAGAGAGGTCAAAATAAAAATAAAAAAATAAAAAAATCCTATATACAAATTAAATATATTCAAACTATATAGCTACCAAAAAAAAAAAACTTTCTTTGCATGAATGAAATATCTACATTGTCATATTACCATTGTGAAAATCCTCTCATTAGCCATTTTACCAGAAATAACGAAGCAGTATAATAGTAAGATACAAAGAAAAGAAAAAAAAAATATATATATATACATATATATATATATATATATATATATATATATATATATATATATATATATAGAGAGAGAGAGAGAGAGAGAGATAAATATATTCAAACAAAATATATAGCCACCAACAAAATTTTTCGGCATGAATGAAATATTTGAAGATAGGAAAGTATCACAGCCACTTGATACATTCCAAATGTTGATGTAAAAAAAATAATTTCTGCAAAATCAAACGTAGGAATCGGAACTGAACATATTTTACTACCTAATCTGGATTAAATATCTTAGTTAAAACATACACTGTACAGGAAGAGTATCGTATTCCTTATCCTAATAATTTAGAATTAAACATCGACTTGAGCAAATATATATGTGAACAAGAAATACAAAAAGATAACTGAACACTTTTAAAAAATGTCATACATTCGTTCTCTCCTTCGCAGAGACCTAGAAAGTGCTCTTAAGTTTTTGAAGCGCTGTGATAAGGGTTTAATGGGACTAAGCGACGACCACTGAATGGATATAGGTGTAGTTAACAAAATAAAACAATATCACAATTAGAAATAAGAAATAGATTAACATACCAAGTATTATAATACTTGGTACTATACTGCCTACACTATTATACGGTAGTGAAAGTTGGACTCCATTAGAAAAACACCTTAGTCGATTGACAGCTATTATTACTACTGAATGAAAATGAAGTCATTGAGTAAATATGACCGCTAATAATAATAAAAGAATATCGGGAAACTACACATTGATAGCAGGGTCATTCCATTTAAAATATCCTAAAAGAATTGTTTCGAAGCTGTGCCCATAGGGAAACGACCAAGAGGTCGACCAAGAAGGCAGTGGATACACCACATTAGGACAATTGGCCAAAAGCGAAACAAGCCACCAAATGCAATGAAGGCTATGGCACGAGACCGAGAGGCTTGGCATGCATGGACCGAGGCACCTCCACGCTGAAAGGCACTACGGAGGAAGAAGAAGAAGAAGTATTATAATAGCATTAAATATACCAAGTACAATATCTAGACACAATTTGGATGTCCCCACCCACGTTAAGCTACAATTTTCCGGTTTCAGATTTAACGAATCCGTCAAACCGTTTCAGCAAAAAAGAAGTTACTAGAATTTCAGTACTTAATGGAATCAGAAATTCGTAAAGCAGCATTGGAATCGGAAGTCGACTTGCCTTGATGTTCTCTAGTCTTTTTCATCATCATGTTGGCTGGCGAACCTATAGTGGTTGCTGCAAAGAGAGACTTTAGAATCTATCTTGGGATTTTCCGGTTGTATCCAAAACATAATTGTTGCTGATTGATTCTATTTCACTTTTTCCTTTTTTTTTTTTTGTTTTTTTTTCATCAATCTATTAAAAGTTTCCTATATTGATTTACAAAATACACTGCTTCAAATAAAAGAAGTTTATGTATAACATCATATACTTGCTTTGTATAAAACAATGTTTTATGTTTAGATTTGATTAAGATATTTGAATCACAGATGTAATAATTAAAAACCAGGACTTTCTATCTTCGGCCGTTAAGCCGGGATCAGTTTGCATCGACCGGAAGAGGCACCCCGCCAGATCCCAGATGACCATCGCCTTCCCTTAGAACCTAAGACGACGAAGACCATTGAAAATGAAGAAGACGTGGAAGATGTGATATAAGAGAACCCATTGACGAGGTGGGTCTGGGTCAGTTTTGAAAAGAGGAGGAAGGGGTCCGGTAAGAGTGGATTCCAGTTTGTCGGGCGGGCGGGGCCGCATTCCTCAGGGGCCCTCAATGGGCCTTATCTCTTGGCCCGTTACCTCTCCTGTCTTAGCTCGCTTCCTTCGCTCGTGTTCTCTAGCCCACGGCAGCTCCTGTCTACAATTAGAAATAATAAAAAGTCCTGGGTGGCTCCCCGAAGACAACTTGACAATGCTATGTAGATCACACATATGATCGTGCAGGTTTATACCGTTCTCTCAAATTTGCGTATAGATAACCAACAAACATCATCAAATTAAATGCATACGAAATACATACCTGCAAGACACAAGAAAAACCAATAATAAAAAATCAATCCCCATTCCTTATATACACTACCTCATAACTGCCAGAATTAAAATATTTAATGAATATCTTTTATATTATACCCCTAATCATTCTGTGATGGTCCAAGTTAGCCTACAAAATCCTAAACAGCAGCTCAGAAATTACAATTTGGGTACATAAAATATTTAAATTAATTTTTAAGGAGATCAACTTAAAGAGAAACGCTAGTAATCTCGTTGTGAACAAGCATGCCATATGAAGGTAGCAATTACATAGGTAAAATGTTAATAATAAGACTAGATATTATAAACATAGCTTTGTTTACATTCTATTTATGAAGATAGTCCACTAATAAAGTAGAAAATGTATATAATTATGGTGAAAACTGAAGTTTCAAATTAAAATAAAATAACCACTTTATGAAAGAGCAGTATGATAATTTTCGTAAGACCCAGAAGCTGTTTCTTTTATTATTCAAATAAAAATTTAAAAATCTGCTGCGGTAACGCATCACACAACTTTCACTTACAACCTCCCTTTCTTTAACTAAAAAGATATTTTTGTTTTCGTTTATTCTATTAGAAAGTTTGTACTGTCGTTAATACATTGGTATTTTTGGTACACCAGAAATGAAATTTGTGCATATAATTACTCTTAGATCACCATACTTTCCGGGGATTCGTTTGAATTTTTTATATAGATATATTTTTAGGGGATTATAATCAACAATCGTTAGAGCCGTTTTTGAAAAGTCGCTAAGATGAAAACTCAAATTTGTCTAAATCTTTGCTGTCACATCGCGGGCATATCTCAAATACCTAATTTTAGTTTCGTACTAAAAATTGATCTGGGCTAGGCTGTTCCCACCCACGCATAGGGCACTAAAACGTGTTTTCCCTTTGAAAAAAGGAAATTGACAATTTTCATGATAGCAATAATTTTCCTTACAATATATATTTCATATATAAGTAAGTGAAAATAGTAATAAGGGTAAAGTAATAATACTAAACTTTATCTAGTAACAATGCACATGGTTGAAACATTCAATAATGTTAGATACGGTTATAAGAAGTTTAAAGTCCGTTAAAGTGTAAAACAAGGGGACTTCTTTTCATCAGTCATTTTTAAATTCATATAGCACAGGACATGTCATTATAATGATAAGACGTACAAAAAAAGGTTTGAATCGAACTGGCAATATATTGCATTGTGCTCGAGTATGTTGATTATGCTCTGGTATGTAAAAAATAAACCAATGAAACTCAATACATTGCTAAGAGACGGATAAGAATTTAGATTCGAAATAAATATGGGTGATTCTAACATTAAAAAGGGGACAAGCTAGACTGCCACAACTATAGAGGCATTGCATTGCTAAGTACAATATACAAGGTGTTGGCAATCTTACTTATGAAGCGAGTAGCAAAGATAGCAGAAGATGTCCTTGGAGAGTATCAGTGCGGATTCCGCCCAGGCCGATCCACAATAGACCACATATTCTGCATGAGAATCATGCTTGAAAAGTGCTACGAGTGGAATGTCGGGCAACATCACCTCTTTATAGACTATAGACAGGCTTATGACAGTATAGATAGAAATATACTGTATGAAAAATTAAAAGTGTTGGGATGCCCCATGAAGCTCATCAGGCTTATCAGGATGACCCTGCAGGGCAGCAAGGGAATCGTAAAAATTCAAGGAGGAGTGTCAAAGGAATTCCACATACAAAAAGGTGTTAAACAGGGAGACCCTCTTTCCCCAGTATTATTTAATATGTTGTTGGAAACAGTCATGAGATCGATCCGCACAAAAACTGGAGGATGCATATTTGATAGAATGACCCAGCATCTAGCATTTGCGGACGACGTTGTTATAACAGGCAGAACTGTTAATGCACTGCTGGGAGCATTTGAAGAGAGCGTAGAAGCTGCAAGGAAAACTGGGCTGGCCATAAACATGGAAAAAACGAAATATCTGGTGACCGCCAATGGGGAAGCTGAGAGTAGGTACATTGAAGGGGCTGGATATCGCTTCGAGAGGGTACCCAAGTTTAAGTATCTGGGAACGGTCATAACAGAAGATAATAAAATGCTAGAAGAAATCAGAGAAAGAGTAACAGCTGGAAACAGATGCTACTGGTCGCTGATGAAAATCTTCCGTAGTCAAGACATACCCAGAGATCTGAAAGTAAGAGTCTACAGGACGATTTTGCAGCCATTAGTAACGTACGGTAGCGAATCCTGGACGCTTACTTTAAGTGGGGAAAGAATACTTAATATATGGGAAAGAAAAATCCTCCGAAAAATCTACGGCCCGACTAAAGAAGGAAATCTCTGGAGAATGAAGACGAACGAAGAGTTGAAGAAATTGTACGAGGGACCAGACATAGTTGCCACCATAAAGAAGAGAAGGATAAGATGGCTAGGCCACGTACAGAGGATGAGCAATGAACGCCTTCCAAAAATGATAATGGAAGGGAACCCAGGTGGAAGAAGGGAGAGAGGTAGGCCGAGACTGCGTTGGCTGCAGGACGTAGAAGATGACCTTCGGACTCTCGGCGTTGTGGAATGGAAAAGGGCTGCAGAGGACAGGTCTGAGTGGAGAAGAATAGTGGAGGAGGCCAAGGTCCTGCAAGGACCATAGCGCCATTAGATGATGATGATGATGATGATGATTCTAACATTTTGGTGGAATTTGGCTCTTGATTTTTTTGGAATTTCAAAGTCATCTTTTCTTATGTCTCTGGTTGCAGATGGCATGGTCACTTACTCCTTACCAATGATGTCAAGAGTGCACACACTTATATTCATAGCAAGGGCGTACCCAGGATCAAAACTAGGGGGGGGCAAGCTATGGTCGTTCAGGTAATAACATCTTACCGCGGAAAAGGTGAATGAAACCTAAATTATGTATAATTATAGCAGTGCTTTATCAACTAAGTTATTACAATTATTTGCTTGAAAAAAATGTATTCTATCATTGCTTCCAGTCTTAAGAGCCTAAAAAATTATTGCATCCAGCCTTCCAGGGGGGGCAGCTGCCCCCCCCCCCTGCCCCCTGCTGGGTACGCCCATGATTCATAGTTTTCGAGATAATCATTTTTAAAGAAAGTAATGTTCTAGAGAGTTACAAAATGTAACATGTGACATTGTTATATTAATTTAAATCTTTTAAAAAAGAATTCTCTAAATTTTAAAGTCTCGTTTCGTCTAAAGTCAGTCTCGTTCTTGTATAGGTATAAAGAGTTCGATCCATACCATCAAAATAGTTAACAGTTGACTATTGAAACATAAAAGACGTTCTAAAATGTGAACCATAAAAACGACTCATTTAGATGGGTAGATGAAGCGGTTCTCTGGTTCTTATAAACAGTACTAATATTCAGGTACTTCAACACAAAAGTGAAATCCAAAAATAGATAATATAGTAGGATCTCTTCCAATTCTTTCCCGCCTCCTCTTAGCTGCCTCCTTTCTCTTAGCTTTTATTTCTTCTTATTTTTATATATATTTTTTTTATATTATAAGTCAATTTTTTTCGATGCTATTTTTCTGCTATGAGCAACTGCGTTATTTAAAATTTATTTGGCGGCAACAAAGGGGAGGGGCTTTAAGATATGTATACTTAATCGCAAATTAACTTTCTGATCTGAAAATGATTAGTAATCAACATAACCAACTTACAAATTTAATCACAAGTTTCTCCCTGACCAACATTGGTCACTCCCTAGCTAAAACAAAATCAGTATCAGGCTAGGGAGTGACAGGTCAGGGAGGGATAAATCAGGCATTTATCATCATTTTTGGCAAAACTAGTACAAAATTTACTAAAAAGAGGTTATGACTGTGAAGAGATTCAAAAGGTGTATAAAACTGTGATAAAAAAAGTTTATACATATATTGTTTACTATCATCATGTTGATGAGGTTATAGGGAGTGACTCACTATTAAATTATTGTTTAGCTTTATACTTTACTCCACGACCTGAAAGCAACTGAAGTAAATTTAGGAAAAATGATATGATTCGATGTATAGTCGGGTTCTTTACAAAGTTACCGCATATGTTCTCAGCACGAAATTTCCTTTTCTGAAGTATTGGTGGGTATATAAAAAACAAACTAGGGAGTGATCTCAAAACTTTGTGACAAAGGGAAGAACTGTTGTGGTACTTTGTCTGTACCGTTTGGAGTCCTGGCTCAATTTTATTTTGCATCCTGGAAGTTTGCTGATAAGATTGATGCCTGATTCTTTAGAATTATTGTGACGAAAAGGTTATAATTATTATTCAAAGTACAATGACCTCTACTTTGTGACAGGCTAGGGAGTGACAAAAAGACCATTGTTATTGATTTCAGTGAATGTTAAGCTGTCTTTAGGCGCTTGAAAATTAAATAGCAGAGTTCATTACCAATGAGGTTTTAAATAGATAAAAAATAAAACATCTTTCAGGTGGTTGTCCATTCATCACGTTGTGACACAAATCCACCTTAATTTTAGAATCACCCATAGGAAAGATACAGATAAGCTATCAGTTATACATGTTGTTAAAGGAGGTTATAAGTTTAAGCCCGAAGAGATAAAGGTTGACCGGATACTTTAGGCAGCCGATGACACCCGATGATGGGAATTGTAGGATCCAGAGGAGGGGAATCTGCGGGGGCTGCAGGCCCACCTTCCCAATTTTTTCTGTCATTTAAAGATAGAATTTAACTTTAATAAAAGTAAGAAGGTAACTTAAAGAACAAATAATATGCATGACAAGCAGAATTTTTATTTTAGAAAAGGATCATATAGGTAAAAAAGCTGATTGGCAGATCAATTGCTGTGGGGGTCGCAGCCCCCTTTACAACCAGCTGGATCCGCCAAAGATGACGGGTGGCGGAGTGGCCGAGTAGGCAAACGCGTTAGAAAATACGCGTTCCCCTTGACAACCGACAGATGATTAGAAACCCGAAGATAGCCAGTTCAAAAACCGGAGCCAGGGGACATTTAATAATACTGGGCATTAATCCCGCACACTCTCCCGTGACCCGGGAAACCACGTATAGCCAGAACGGCGAGGAAGGGGGAACACCCTATGACGAATGCCATTATACCCAGTAAACATAATTGAGGTGGTAGGAAACAAATAATGTTTTACTGTGATTACTAGTAAACATTTGTAAATGAAATAGAATTGAGCCTGGGTAGACAAAGATGTTTGAATCTTGATAAAACTGATCTTGTATCTGAGAGTTGGATTAGGATGGCGGTAGGTTGATAGAGGTTTAGAAATCGATGGCATCGCCATTATTTTATTATTGAGTTAGTTCTAAAACAGCATTACTGTTGATATATAGATATAAATATCGATAGAAAATGTTGGTTTTAAAATTCAATGCATCGATACTTCGATGTGTCGGTTTCGATATCCTTACCCAACTCTAAAACTTGACCGCCATATTACTTTTTGATGTGAGTTGGTTGCTTTAACCTCAGCCAGCGTAAGTCCATTGATAACTTATCATTGACATTTCTCCGTTATCACATCTATTATCTGATGTTACGCTTATTTTCTCAATCTAGAACAATATTCACCTAAATGGGATAGTAAATGAGAACTTTGATTTGAAGAAATTAATATTATCTCAGAAATTAAACTTTGTCCCTCACAACTATTTGATTTTGAAAATCCTATGTAAAGAAGACATTTAATCAATAATTTAAAATTATTAGATTTGTAATATTTGAAAAAAAAGGAGTTGTCATAAAGTTACATTACACTTTTTAACCTACTGCCTATTTTACCTTTATTCAAATCTTTCCTTGTTATGTGATAATGATTGTCATAATTAATGCGTTTTTTTATTTGTAATTTATTTATTTTAGTCACAATGAGACAAATTCATAATTCATGTTCTACAACTTTTCTGCATAAAATTTAATTTTATTGATTTTAGATCCAAATAAAACACTTTCCAACTGTTATTTAATTTCTAACTAGAAGCTATTTTGAATTCATTAAAATATATTAATTTCATTAATATGCATTTATTAATAATTAAAATGAACATTTTATTTCATTTATTACTTATATAATAAACAAAATTGGTAAATATGCTATTCTTATCACTAAAAGAAATATAATTTTTAATTTGTTGATTTCAAAGTTTGTTGTCCAAATATTATTCCCAGTTTTACTTTTTCACTCACGCACCTTATTTTTCCCTAAATTTATTATTTAAGTCTTACAGTATTAGTTTTCTATATGTCAATTTCTTATATCTCTAAATTTACAATTTAAATTATATATTGATTTCAAACTGTCAATTCATTGTTGTTATTTCTTATTCAATAATTTATTTTTCATTTATACTGTTAAAAAAAATTAATGAAAGAAAAAATTAATTAATTAATTAAAGTTCATATAATTTTAACTGAAGTTCTGTTGTTGATTTCATTAATCACTAGTTTAATATGACCATTAATTTTTATAATAAGAAATATATTTATTTCTTTTTAAAACAAATGATTAAATACAAAGATTCAACTATAGAACTTAATATTCTATAGGTTTAGTTGCATAAACTGTAATGGAGCAATCACCAGGACAATTCCCCCCCGCCCCCAATTTTTTCCAAAAAAAATAGGAAATTGTCCTGATGATTGCTCCATTACAGTTGATGCAACTAAACCTAAAGAATAATTACAATATTCCAGGAGGTTAAGGAACCAATTATACATTGGAAATAATTAATATAGAACTTAAATTAAAATTATTTTTGTTCAAATTCACTGATTAATAAATTTGAAACTAATATTTCTATCCTTTTCAGAACATGGACATAATTTGTAAACTTCCATTCGAAATCAACGAGAAAATATTTTTTTACCTTGATGATATTGCATTATGGAGATGTATGACCTTCAACAAATATTGGCGCATGGTTGCTAATCAAAATAGACTATGGGAAGATCACTGCAAAGCCATAGCTATTGAGATTGATGAAGAATTGAAACCGAGTTGGTATTTTTATGATTTTTAACTTTTGAAATATGAACTTGTATGTTTTAATCAAACAAAGAATGAAATTATTATTTTACTAAATAGTTTAGGGAAATTAATTGTGCATAAAATTAATCGGTAAAGACTTAATTACGGTTATTTAAAATGGTAAAAACCATTAATTTATATTTGTTAAGTTATTATTAAAACATTTGGTATCCAAAATATATATTAATATAAAATCAAGAGCAGAAATGGAAAGTGTCCAATGCTACCGTATTATTCATTGAATTTCATTTTTATAATATTAAAGCTATTATTCGCTTGGTTTACTTGGTACTAATTGGAAAAATTCTCTCATGTCTATCTCGCCCTTTTCCTGAAAGGTGAATAGCCAAATAATTACCAAAATTTTTATGTGACCTGTAAATATTTCTTGTGGGGATGAAAATAAAAATCTGGTGCGTGCGCGCAACACACAACTTTCACTTACCAACTTACTTAGATTAGAAATTAATGCGTTGTTGTGGTCCCCTTCGTTAGACCAATTTTGATGAAATTTTAGCTATCACATCTTTGGCATATAAATACGTCAAATACCCAGTTTGATCAAAATAGTTAAAGCCGTTTTTGAATAAAAAAAAAAAAACACGTGAAAATGATACAAAATTTATTAAGTAAAGTGCCCCCTCCGGTTGGTCAATTTTGGTGAAATGTTGGCTATCACATCTTTGGCTTATGCATACATCAAATACCCAGTTTGATCAAAATCGTGAAAGCCTTCTTTGAGTAAATAAAAAAAATACTTGAAAATGTTACAAAATTTATTAAGTAAAGTCCCCCCTCCGGTTAATCAATTTTGATGAAATGTTGGCTATCACATCTTTGGCATATCCATACATCAAATACCCAGTTTGATCAAAATCTTTAAAGCCGTTTTTGAGTAAATAAAAAAAACACGTGAAAATGATACAAAATTTATTAAGTAAAGTCCCCCCTCCGGTTGGTCAATTTTGGTGAAATGTTGGCTATCACATCTATGGCTTATGCATAAATCTAATACCCAGTTTGATCAAAATCGTTAAAGCCTTTTTTGAGTAAATAAAAAAAACACGTGAAAATGTTACAAAATTTATTAAGTAAAGTCCCCCCTCCGGTTAATCAATTTTGATGAAGTTTTTACAGTCATATCTCGGGCATATACATAGATCAAATACTCAGTTTAATCAAAATCGTTAGAGCCGTTTTTGAGAAAATCAAAAAAAACCTAAAAAGTTATTAAGTAAATTACCCCCTCCCTTTAAGTAATTTTGATGAAATTTATGCTGTCACATCACAGGCATATACTTACACTAAATACACAATTTCAGGATCGCACGGTTTATAGTTTTTGAGCTAGTCTGTTCACACACACACACACAGACACACAGACACACAGACACACATACACACAGACCATTTCGCGGGACTTGGTCATTTCGACTCAGGGGACCCCAAAACGTGTATTTCCGTTGAAAACCGGAAGTCGAAATTTTTCACGATCGCAATACTTCCACTTACTATATATTTCATATACAGGTAAGTGAAAGTAAAAAGGAATAGGAGGACAGTCAGATGGTTGAGGCTCATTGTGGAGGCCAACACCCACCCATAATTGTACCACCTATAATTAATCGTTATCTATATATATTTATAATATAGATACAGGCTTATAAAAATAAAAACATGAATATATTTTATGTTGTTTGCCCAGTAACAGTTATTTTACTCATAAACATTTCCCTCATTATTTAACTATTATTTATATTATTCATATAAAATTGATAAGAAATATTTCGTATTGTAGCTAGCTTATTCTCATATAAGTTATTGTTTTTTGTTTTGTTTTTCAACAAAGAAGAAACATAAGTTATTAAACTGCTGTTTTTATGTGAAAAGAATTTTTTTTTTTGTTTCATTCAAAGTTTCATTCAAATTCACCCTGATGTTCCTAACCACCCTGTTTTATGGTGATTTGTAGGCATACTCTAATAAATCTATAGGTCTTGATCCTTCCAGTACTTCTTACGTGTACCAGCATACTGCGAGTAGAGTTAGTAATTAAACAGTAGTAAAAATGATGAACACATGACAAACTCCCTCTCATCATTTTATGACAAACAACCTAAACTGTTAGGAATGATTGATTTTATAATTATTTTTGTAGGTTCAGATGGTTTTGATTTATGTACTGCTGCTCATGAATGGATGAGTGCAAAGAAGAGAGCTTATAGTTGGAAAAAAGACCACACAAAAAATTTTCTGCTCAAAAGTTCACCTATAGCATTTCACAGGAATAGGCTATTGTTTGTTAATGATATTATAACAGTTGACCTTTATAGTATCAATTTAGATGGCCTAAAATACTTGAACAAAATTGAGTTACCCCAAATCTCATACCACACAGTTAGCGTATTGATTTCTGGAGATATGAATGCACAGTTTATTGCAGTCAATACCTTGGAAGTTGTCATGATATACAGTGGACATGATAATTTGACATTTCATATGGCCCTTGGTATAAAAAATGATAGAATCATTGATGTTTCTAGTGATGTACACAGCTATTTGAAATTCAGAAAGGATGCTACTAAGGATTATTATTTTGAACCTATATGCCTCTGTGGGAATACTCTCTTAGTACTTTTACTTGGTATTTGTTTACAAATGGGGCCAGTGTTCATGATTAATTTAAAGAAAAAGGAAATTATTAAAGTTGATTTACCTTTTCCATATGCCTGTGCTGTTCCTTCAAAAAAATATGTTTATTTTGGGACAGCAAAAGAAGTCGTAATATTTGACACAAAAGGGAAAATTTCATTTAAAAGTGATCACTTCAACCTCATTGATAATAATGATAATTTTGTTGCCGAACTTTGGCAAAATGAGATTAATGTATATGCACTTTCATCAAAGAAATTTACCAGAAAAATAAAAGAAATAGGAAAAGTAAGTCATGTGTTAGCTCCTTCATATCCTGATTTTGTATTTTTACTTGAAAATGCAAAGCCAAAGATTATAGCTTACAGTTTAAAAAGTGGTGAAAAAATGTGGGAAAGGGAACTTAAAATTTATCACCCAAGAGATATATCATTACGTTTTATATCAGGTTTGATAATGGCTTATTGCATCTTGCCAGATGAAATTAATCGAAGGGTTCTTGGTGTTTTTGATGCAATATCTGGCGTTGAGCATGATATTGACGAGGTTGAAAGATATAATTTTTTTATGTTGAAAACCATCAAAGGAAGGATGTTTATTCAGTTCCCAAATTAATGGATTCGATTCAACTTATAAGTGTTTCATCGATGTCTAAATGTTTAGTGTTGCTTGGTATGAATTTCTACCATGTCATTGCTCAATAACTTTATGAGCTATCTCGTGATGTTTGAGGTGAGCCTATATCTTAGGAAATCATATTTCCTTATTACCTATGTGTATAGATATACTAAATCTTTGTGATTTCATTGAAGAGTTCTTTAATTATTTTGGGATCTGTTATTGTCTCCCCCCCCCTCCAAAAAAAAACCGCCATTATTCTTTATGAATCTAGATGGTTGAATTATATAAGACTGAGTAATGCGTGATCTGGAACAGGTCTATTATAAAGTGACTCAAAACTTTGTTAGATCGGTCAGTTACAGAATTTTATTTATTCAAATAATCTTATCAAATTAATGCTCATAGTAATTATTTACATTTATATATAAATATTATAAAATATTTTTAGTATAAGCTGTACATATACAATTATGTTTCCAATCAAATAGAAATTGCTATGTCTATTTTTATTTTAAATTTAAATATTAGGTTGAAAAAATAAGATAGAGATTATGAAATGTTTAATATAAGTTATTGGTTTATTGGTTCCTAATTTTTTCATAACTAATTTAATAATATTGCACCGAATAATTTATAAAAATATAACAAACTATTTATTATTTCCTATTTAGTAATACTATTACTAAGAGCAGTAATAACTTCATAACCAATATTAGATTATCTTAAAATATGCTTTGAAGCCTCAGGTTATCAGGAACAGTGGCTTAATTTATGATTAATTAAAATTACATATATGGACTTTAGATGGCAAGAGGTCTAAGTCTTTTAAAGTTAGATCAGGAGACTTCTAGAATTCTAAGGTTACATTTTTAAAAGATCAAGTTTGTTGCAAAATCTGGTAGTAAAACTGCCACTCTTTTGAATGGTAAAGAGATCAAATTGGATCTAATGACTGTAGTAAGTTTAAATAAATAGTTATATTAAAAACCAGTGTGTCAAACTTTGTTGAAATTGCATTAATCAGTAAAAAATTAATAATTCTTCTCACCCCACCCAAAACCTATCCATGATAACATTTATGTGGAATTAACCTTCTTATAGTGCAATAACAGCCAAGAACGGCATGTGCTTCAAATTTCAACAAAATCAGATAGAGTGATAAAAAGTTAATAATTACCACCTTCCCCTTACTTCCTTTTTCTGATATTTTAATACTCATTCTGCATGGAAACAGATCCAAAAGATCAAAGATCATAAAAAATTGATCTAGCCATTCTTGATTTATAAATAGTGTAATTATATCCACAATAGATTAAAAAATGCCTAAAATTAAAAACAGTGAAAAAATTAAAACTAATATTGAAAGTCTAAGACCTGGTTGAGATTTTAAAATAAAGTAAAACAATTGAAGGGGTAGGGGCAAAATAGTGCCAAGCAGCATTTTTAACAAAAATAAACTGTAGCTGCAGTCTGCTGTATATTACGTAATCCTATATGTCTATGATGGAAATGCCACCTAAATATGACTATATAGAGCACTCTATAGTCACATATAGGTGGCATTTCCATCATAGACATATAGTCCTACGTAATATACAGCAGACTGCAGCTACAGTTTATTTTTGTTAAAAATGTTGCTTGGCACTGTTTTGCCCCCACCCCTTCAATTAATCATTAAAATTTATTTATTACTAGCTTTATATGCCGGTTTCACCTGGGGAATTTGATTTTTTATATCTGTAAAATCTATAAAATAAGACTTTTTATCGACTCAAACGGTCAATTTCGTTATAAACCAATGTAAAGCGAGATCAGAACAACTTTTATAACAATTTTATAACAATAAAGAATATAATCAGAGATAGGCTGAAGTTATGCAATTTTAATATGGACAGGTGTTCGCACCTGGTATGAAAGAACCACTGAGCAAAATTTGGAGAATTTAGGACAAACGTTATGGATTTCTATAAAGAACAAACAAACAAACAAACAGAATTTCATCTTTATTTAAATATATAGATTAAATATAAAATTTAATACTTTTCACTGTGATTTACTCAAAATGTTAATTAGACTTCTTTTCTTCTAAAATCCACATTTATATTTTCAAATAAATAAATAAAAATTTATATTTTCCAATCAATAAATTAGGAATTCATAACAGACTGTGATGACAGCTATATATATAGGGACTGAATTTATTTTTGGTCTAAATAAAAATGTAATATTTTTTTTTTTAATAATACATACATGACTTTAAATGAAAGTTAAACTTAATTTTTAACTTTTATTTAATTTTTTATTTATGGCTGACATTTGCTTGAAAGTGAGAAGACTTAAAGACTAAGTGATTATATTTATATGTATTTAGTACAAATAAGTATAGCTTTTTAACCAATTTTTCTGATCATTTATAATTCTTGTTTAAAAGTTCAATTTTTTTTTCTCTTTAATAGCTCAGGGCAACTTAAACTATTAGGGCCTATTCGCACTATCAGTTTCGCTCCCGGTCCGATCTCCTAAAGTCTTATCATATTTATTTATTATATAATTTTACACCGTTCACAATTGAAGCCATTAATAATCGAAGTCGTTTGGATTTGGATTTTAATTAATAATTAACTTTCAGTTATTAAGGTATTTATTTATTCATCAATTTCACAGTCAAAAAAGGTTCAACTTTTCATTTGTAGAAATAGCTGTTAGGTACTTGTACCTTTCTTGATGAAGAAGATAATATTATCAAAACATATGATAAGAAGAATATATTGCAACACTATGATAATTATTAATAATAATACTCATTTCTATCAACGTTCAATTTGAAACTTGAATAAAAATGCAATATATTATGAAAAATTCCAGATCATTAACAAAAATATTTTAAAGCAAAAAATAATTAAAATATGAATCAGGAAAAGAAGAGAACACTATCGGGAAATGCTGCAACGAGTTCAATCTCCCTCAAATAAAATTTCATCAAGACCGATCTGGATGGAGCGAGACCAGACGGATAGTGTGAATGGGGAGGATCAAGATCGAACCGGGAGCGGAGCGAGAATGGAGCAGGAGTGGAGCGATACCGGACCTGTAACAATATTGTGATTACCCTCTTTCTATTCCTCTTTAGAATATTTTGCCAGTGAGATCGAACCGAGAGCGGACCGGTAGTGTGAATGGGTGAGATCGAGAGCGGAACGGGAGCGTTATAATTCCCCCCCCCCCCCCCCAAAAGAATTGACATATTCAATCCCTGCTATTAAAAGATTATAAAATAAGAATGAATAGAATTTTAAAATTTAAAACAACATTTAAAACTTATTAGCCCTTTCAGTGCAGGCATTTTCAAAAATAATTATTTTTTTACTTTTTAATATAATACTTTTTAATATATAAAATTTGAGCATTTGGAAGAAGGGTTTTAAGGAGTTTTTACTTAATTACTTTATATTCAGTATTAATAAAATAAAATTAGATAAAATTCTACTGTTAATTAACATTGAAAGTTTACTAGTTTGTTAAATTGTTAAAGTTTGTTAAATATACCTAAAATGCCAACATCATGGAATGAACAGGGTTTCTATAAGCCATATCCTAAACTTCCTGTGACTTTTATTGAAATGGTATTTTTTTAAATATTTTATTAATTTAATGAAGGAAAGTTATACTTTTTGTTATATACACCGTTAAACTCGCTCTTTACTTTGAATTTGAATGTTCAATCTGAAAACAAGTGATATACTTAGAGAAAATTTGACAATTTTTTCAATGTGAATAAAATTCATTCAATTTATCCTCATTCTTTACAAGGTAGTAATTTACCTTTTTGAAATACTTTCTTCTAACATTATATAAAATTAGGCGGTATGCACTGTCCGCCTAATGACTGACCAACTTGTTCAAACGAAATATTAAATGTTCAATAAAACTTTTGTATATCATAGAGACATGCAGAAATACAGTCCAAAAATTGCCAAAGATAAAATACATAAAAATTAGATTGACAAAGGTTTAGCAGTCACACAAAAAAAATAAATAAATAAACAAAAAAAAATCTTAAAGGAGAGACAGAAGCAGCATATCTCATTTTAGTGATATATGTTATTTACAACCTTGTAAAACCAAGGCAGCTGAGTTAACATATACTACCAATGTGTTTGATTATATTTTTATTTTAAGTAAAGATCCGAGCATACATTTTTGATAAAGATATACTGATAACATAAATATGCATTAAAAACATTCATGAACCATCCAAATCTTTTTGGTTTGAATGACCAACATTGTTTATGTATGGTATACAATTAATTATGAGAAGAAAACACATATTTAAAAAGTTAAGAAATAAATCCCTAGCTGTGCAGTGCTGATCAGAATGTGTTATCATTACTTATTACTTTAATTCTGCTAATTTAATTACAAGTTTTTTATCACAAAAAATTATTATTTTAAAATAATAATAAGTCAAGGTTCCTGAAAAAAATAATCCTCTGTATAGTTATTTTTGTCTTTAGAAAGTCTGATACTTGGGGGGGGGGGGGGGTTATTATGTTTAATATTTATTCATTCAATGTGATCATTTTCTAAAAAAAAAAAAAAATCAATTCTATTTTTAAACAAATAAATTTATTAACTCTGGCAGAAATATAGCTTCTTCATGTATCTAATAAATAAATAAAAAAATTATTATGATTTTAGTTAGTAATTGAATCAGTCATTGGAGAAACAGAAATTCAAATTTTTCTCTAAGAGATTCCTTAACTTCCATTTTTTTCTGACACATATCCCTTATTAAAACTTAGAATTAGAAATATAATTCTGTTAAATCACATGTCCCAGCATGCAAGGAGCCCAAAAATAAATTTTAAAAAAATTGACTGTTTTGCACACGCCAGGTTTCTCAAATGACTGAATCAATCAGCAGCTCTGCTCATAACAATATGGCAGACCAACACAAAACTTCATGAGCTATTTTTCAATAAGTGAAACCTAAAGCCCCCTCCTATAACCTATAAATGTTAGGCTAGGTAACAAAATAAGTATAATCAATTTTTTTAAAATATATATGAATTCCAAGGTATAATGTACATATTTTCCATCTAAATGTGTTAAGTATTTCAAAAGTTAATTTAACCTAGATTTCATTTGTTGTTTGTCTTACTGTACTTTAAGCTAACTGTATGTGTGGAGGGGGAAGAGTTCCCCTTTTTAGCGGCCTATTTTCATTTTTCTGCTGCCTTTTCCCTTTAAAGAAATATAATATAAATTTATCAAACATAATATTTTGTGATGACATAACTACTGACCTTTCCTTATAATATTTTATTACCAAATGTGCTTCCTAATCTGCTTTAAGGAGAAAAAGTATTCATTATTTTATTTAAGAATATTATTGTTTTTTATTACTATTACTAATGAGATGTGGTCCCCTCCAAGATCCTCTCCCACTTTGTATATAAATTGTGGATGCTCATTTTTAAATTTAGTGTGATTTTTTTTAAATCCATTTTTTTTTTAATTTTAAATTGTAATTATTGGTTTGTCAATTACATAACATTAAATATATATTTTGTGTATTGTTATAATTTGTTAGTTTTAAGAAAACTTGGTAATTACTTGTTAATTATTTATCATCCATTTTCGAAATGGATCTATTGTATTAAATATGTTACCTTATTAGGACTAAAAATCTAATTTAATAAAAACATATTATATTTTAGTATATGTACAGCAAATTAAGGAAAACATACAAATAATATGCGTAACAATTAGGATAAAAGCTAGATGATCATAAAACCAAATTTGTGGTTTGGTGATTTAAAATTCTTATCAATATTTTGATCAGTCAAAACTGAGTTGTAAACAAAAGATATTTTAAAATTATAACAATATTTTTCATATGGTAACATTTATTCCCAAAAGCAGAGGGCTCAATTTTTTAGTCTGGAGTGATCAGTTGATGATGACTAAAAATCTAATTTTTTAAACTTGAATCATTAATTTAATTTTTAAATTTAATTGTGAATTGATGTATTGAATTGATGTAAGTAGAATAGTTTTAAATGTGAAGAATGGTTTACCTCTACCAACATAACATTTTTGATCTCTATCTTGATGTTGATACTTCTCAAATCAGTGTGCAAGTTGATCTATATCTCAACTATAAATTCATTGTGTACAACTGTTAGCAAACCCCCAAACCTGTTGTTGTAAATCAATGTATCTAAATAAATCTTTTCCTTAAAATAAAAATTGTTTCTGATTCATTGATTATAAATAATTAAAAGGAAACCCTTGTTCCACTTCTATCCATACCAGTTGTTATTCTTGCTTTCACTTTACATATTATCTGTGTTGTAACTCAATATGTTGGGGTTGCTAAGTAAAAAATTGCTTATTATTTGAGGAAGAAATACTCTGGAAGAAATAATTTTTATTCAATTATCCAATTAAAAGAAATAATCAAATGATCTTTCAATAAACTTTTTAATTGTTTGGATTTTTAGTCAGAATAGAACTCAATATTTTTTTAATGATTTTTGCACCCTTAAATTTAATATGAGATCCTTATATTAATTAATATATTAATTATATTAATTAATATTATATTAATTTACTGTTTTTTTATTTAGCTATAGATCTTTTTAGGAGAGACTTACCAATAAAATACGTATACTTTAATAGCTTTATCCCGAGTTTCTTTGAGTATTATTTTTTAACATTAGCATTCTTTATTAAGCACCAATTTGAATCTGGGCTCGGCAGGTTGAAATTTATCGTTTAATGGATCCATGGACCGAATTAATCCTTGACCTTTCCTCTCAGGTTAGAACATGTAAGTTATAGTTGTGAAAACTAGCTGTTAAAAGTAGCATCAGTTGTAAGAAGTGGAAACAATTTTAATATTTATTTTTATTAGAATAATCCAATATTCAGATTTCAATCCCATATCACATATCATACCTAGACCCTATTATTAAAATTTATAATATGATAGGGCCAGTTAATATCATGGGTACCCTATCTATGTCTGATTGGTTCAATGAGAAATTTAGATAATTTTTTTTTTTTTTCAATCTCTGAACTTATTTAGGATGAAAGATTAGTCATTTTTCATCTTGTCAGTTAAATTTCATAAGACAGTATTAGTTTTGGACGGTTCGGATTCTCTTTATTGATAGTATTGTATTATTCACTAATGCTCAAATCTCGTGATGCGTCATAGCAAATATAAGATGTTAATGTTTCAATTACATTTTTAAAGTAGACAAGAAAAGAAAGATGGTAAAAAAAAAAATATAAATTAAATTAGAATGTTTTTCATAACGAGCTTATTTTTCAACTTAATATAATAAATTTCCTCGACATTTTTGGTAATTGTAAGAGTGTTTCCTAATGTTTTCAATACCTATAGCACTAGGCATAGAGAAAATATTTAATTTTTTTTTTTTTTCGCGGCTAGATGCACTGAGGCCACCATGGGTCTATTGTGCGCCTAAATTTGGCCTGAGTTCTAAATTGTTATTTTTAGACTTTCAGTCAATTTTAATATGCTTTTTGGATTGACTAAATCATTTGAACCTGAATCAAGAATGATTTCCCTACCGAAGAGCCTTAAACTTAGACGAGCGAATCTATCGCACCAACAGATGATGTGATTAGCTGTTTCATTCTTTTTGCCACAGAATCTACAGGTAGGTGACTCTGCTAGCTTGAGTTTGTACAAATGTTTGTTAAGTTTACAGCGTCCCATATAGATCACTGTTATTTTTTTGAGTGCTTTTCTGTCATAGTTTAGTAGCATATTGCTTCTTTTAACAGAGTAGCCTTCTAGAAAGAGTTTGGAGTGATGATGGGTTTATACATAAATATTTAAATTTTGCTAACTGTTTTGATATGTGTGTCAAATAAAAATTATTAGTACCCAGGGTTTTTCTTTCTTTATTTTTTTTTAATATATAGTTAAACATAAAATATATAAACAAATAAAATAAATATACATAAGTATATAAATGAATATAACTTTTATTTCTTTGTCTCTGGTCATTCCATATCAAATCAACAAGGGTCTGAACCCTTAGGTCATAGTCATTTTAATATTTATTTTTTTTTATTTGTCGCATGCATCAATGAAAAGAAAATTAAGAAATTTCAGGTATTTCGGACTTACGATTTTTTATATATAAATTTTTTGAAATAATAGAATAAAAATCAAAAAGGTGCATTTTTGAAATATTTTTTGGAATATATCTCAAAAAAATTTTAATCTAGAAGGATGAAATATGTGTCATATTTTTCAGTATCTGTGCTCAGTGTTTTTATATACTAAATGACCACATCATACTTTTATAAAAATGTAGTTTATTCTAGGAATATTGAGAAAAAGGTGTGCTAAATTTCAAAGTGGGGAACTATAATGGATTCTGATATTAACATTTAATGGGTGCATTTTTACAATATTTTTTGGGCTAAATCTGAAAAACCGTTTTTGCTAGAAAGCTGGAATAGGTGTCCTCTTGTTCAGTTTTCTATGCTCTTTCTTTTGATACAGGACAAAACCATACTCTAAAAATATAATATCTTTAAAAATAAAAATAAAATCTTCTATTTTAAATTTTGACTAAAATACCCATGTGGCTGAAGGTGTACTAAATTTCCAAGTGGAGAAACAATGAGCTCATCAGATGTCAATATTTTTTATATTGGGAACCCATTGTTCCCCCACTTTGAAATTAAGTACACCTTCAGCTAAAAAATGCTAGAATAAAATATATTTGTAATAAATATTGTTTGACTAATGGTCTCATCACATAAAAAAAAAATAAAAACTGAATAAAAAAATATTAGGATATCAAAAAGCTTTATTCACACACAATTAATCTAGGAGAAGCCTGTGATGGAAATAGTCAGGAAGAAGAGTTATCCTGAAAAATAAGATAAATTATTGCCATAAGTTAAAGGTTAAACCAAGCTCTCTGTTAAAAAGAGGCTACTGGTAATTTGATTTATCAATAAACATAAGCTATAAATTTTTTATGAAAACATATTTTTAAAAAATCTGGTGCAATGCGTGCAACACACACCTTTCACTTACTTAGATTAGAAATTGGCGTTTTGATAAATATGTAAAGTCCATTCCTCAACTTCACACATTTTTCCACATTTATTTACTTACTTTTGCTTGTCCGCATAAGTTATTGAGTATTATATTATTATTTATTATATATTATATATATATATATATATATATATATATATATATATATATATATATATATAGTTATTGAGTATTATATGGAATATGTATTATTGAGTATTATAATTTATATTGTAAAACTAGAAAGTTCATAGTACTTTTTGATTCATTATTGTTTATTTCTTTATTTAAGGGGCCTAAAAAAATCCTAATCCTAATGTTTGCTTGTTTTCTACTGCGAGTTGCTTTTTGTAAATATATCGTGAAGGTGAAATGATAGAAGTGTATATAGGGCTCATAGTAAATTATAACATAATTTTAAAATGTTTGTCTTTTACACCTTTTACAGTTCCTATAAAACCACTATATATTGCATTCAGAAATCTTGTATGGAACTAAAGTTTCTAAACTAAAATTTAATTAACTAAAGATTATCTTGTAACATATTTTTTTTACACAGTAAACTGCTTTAAATAATTTGAGCATCAAGTATTTACTCTCTAAAGTACACTAAATTTTGTTATTTTTAAATAAAAGTTTTATTTTTTATTTTTATTTGTGATAATACAGGAATCTAATCATAATACTCTATCGCGTCTGATTTTATAATTCTCTATTTAGTTATAGATTATAACTTCTATTTATTCTATAACTTCTAATTAGATATGCTCCCCATCAGAGCATTTCAATGATGATGAAACCTACTAATATTAATGAATACTTGATTCTCATTAAACATGACGAGTTTGATCAAAATTGATTGAGCCATTTTTGACAAAATAAAAAAACAACGTAAAAATGGGAAAAAAAGTTATGAAATTAAGTTCCCCTCCGTCAGATCAATTTTGATGAATTTTTCACTGCATTATCGCGTGCTTATTCATACATCAAATACCTAGTTTCTGGTTCGTACAGTTTATAGTTTTTGAGCTAGTCTCAAACGCACACAGCCTATTTCGCAGGACTTGGTTATTTGGACTTGGGGACCCCAAAACGTGTGTTCCTATTGACAACCGGAAGTTTAAATTTTTCACTACCACAATACTTTCCCTTGCTGTATAATATTTATATAGGTAAGTGAATGTAAACATATAATAATATAATAGGATCGCCCATTCCTAAAATTTTAGCAGCTCAACCTCCTTCACTGACTTTTAGATTTATTCTAAAAATGAGCTTTCTCCACTAGATGCATATTTAGGAGAAATATCCAAATATATATATTTAATTACTTATTTATTCATTCTTTAGCATTCCTTGTTTGTTTTGTTTCAAAATACATCTGTGCTTTCAGCGTAAAGAGCATTAAATCCAAACAAAAAAATATATTTTTTATTTGTTTGCACATAACTTAGCAGACTTTTAACATTTTGAAGACAAGACTTTCATGAATAAATATAAATATTAAAATCTTTTCTAGCCCTGGATAAAGGCTAAGTGAACTAAAAAAACTGATTTTATAAATACACACACATATGTATATGTGTGTGGGTGCTTGCAATGTAAAGTGTGTTTAAACGTTTACACCAACCTTTTCTTATCTCTGTATTTTTTTATTTTTTTTTTTAAATATGAGAATTATAACAATTAGTTACCCCTTTACAGTAATACATGCTAATGTGCATATGTAACCTATTCATATGCACATACGTACATATTCACATGCAGGTATTGCTTACAAGCTATAAATATTTATCAATCTATATTATAATAAAAGCAATGATGACACAATGGAAGCAGTTTTTGTATGTAAAGTATATTTGTTTGTAAATGACAGCAGATTTTTAATACACTTATTAGTTTATTTAGCAATTTACACAGTGAGCAACCTCTTAAAGGTGCAAACAAATTAAAAGTATTATATTTTAATTTGTACTTATAACATGCTTTACGCTGCATCCACAGATATAATAAGTTTTTTTTTAATCCTTACCTGCCCATATATATATAACAAAAGCTCCATATAAGGCTGGATGAAATTTAGTTTATATAAACTTTGTAAAGTTTTGATTTATTTTTCGTAAAGTTCTAAAATTAATCGACAAAATATGATGCTACAACCTTTCCTAATTTAATAATTAACAGTTCAACTTCTCCAGTAGCTAGAGATTGAGAGCGACCAATGTCCAACCTCGAATATTCTTATTGGAGGATGTTTCATCTGGTGTCGGTATTCTTGCCCTGAGTGAAATGGATGCCTCCAACAGTTCAGGGATTGACTCTGGCTTGGCATCGAAAATACCCAACCTATTCAACTCATTCATATAAAGGATACTTGGGTAGATTGGGAAATTCACCTCCCACTATACCTTCTATGTAGGCAAGCCGTCTTTATAGTTCATTTTTTTCTTGTTGAGTTTTTAATCAGTGAATTTAATAACTTTTTTTATTGCAGCCTTATGCACCACAGGTTTATTGTTTGTCTCGGGCCCGAGTCTTAATTAAAACATTATTTAAAGAGTATCAGTGAATTTTAGAAGGCTTGTTGGGCGGACTAGATTATTTATGGCTGGATCAGGTATGTTCTCCTGTCCAAAGATTCTAAATCACGATTGAGCAAATCGATGGCATCAACATATGATATGATAAGCTGCCTCACTCTCATTGCCACAGAATCTGCAAAGAGCTGGTTTAGCTAGCTTGAGTTTGTACATAAGACTTTTGAGTTCACAGTGACCCTGTTACTTTTTCAAGTACATTTCTTTCAAGATTTAGTAGTGTGTTGCTTTTTTTGAGGGAGTAGCCATCTATGAAAATCTTGGAGTGATATTATATCATCACTCCAGTATTGTTTTTTCCTTAAGCCACAATATTCTCTGATTCTCCTTTTGGCATAGCTAAGCTAATTCCAAATATGGGTTAAGGGTTTATGGCTATGTTAGCTGAACATTTCCTAGCAAGTTCATCTGCTTTTTCGTTCCCTGGTAAGCCAGAATGTCCTGGCACCCATTCTAGGTTTACCCAATTATTTTCTACTATGTTTTTTAGCGTTGTAACTTAGATTTGGTTTTATGGTTTTTAATTTTGAAGATCGTTATCCTCCTTGCCTATTAACCTTTCAGCCAGCAGCTCCGAAGCACACTGGCAAAACGTAAGTACCTAGTTGGAAGACAGAAGCATATTATCCCACTGAGATTGAAGTAAGCTCTTTGGGTTTGTCTTTCCTGCTAAATCCCGAACCAGATCCTGTATGTGACTCATCTGTGTAGCAATTGATTCCATTGTATGGTTTACATGGCTTCATTTTTTGATTTTGGTTTGATATTTGGTTCTAGGAATTCTCAAACTTACAGATTCGAATGCATAGAAAGCATCCTTTCCTTTTAGATTTTATTGAATATATACCAGTGACTTCCCAGAGTGTTCGCTCTGGAGGAATTGTTTCGCTTCGCAATCCTACAAGAGGATTTCATGGCTTGGGCCTCTATCTGCAGTGGTTTAAATAAATTTAGCATCATTTCCATCACAGCTCTGGAGTGGTTCTCATAGTGGTATAAAGGAAGACATGATGTACTAACAAAAACAACTTTAAAAAATAATTTATAAAAGTGGTTGACATTTGGAATTTAGTAGCCTTACTTTAAGCTGTGAGAATTGTATGCATTTAGAGTAATAAGGAAATCAAAATTTTCAGTTAAGAAGAGAAAAAAAATCTTAGCTTCTCAAACTTTGCCAATAGTTTCCCATGATGTATCTTTTATTTTTATACACTGCTCTTTAAAATTACCATTAATCAAATATATAAAAGTTTTACTCAGTAAATTTTAAATTAAAAAAAAGAAAGAAGCTAAATAAATATATAATTAGTGGGGAACCCAATTTATATTTGTAGCTTCTATTCATCCCTAAATTTTATGATGAAAGTGTTTACGATTCTGATAGAATGTGGTCAAATAAATAACTAAAATTAATTTTATTTTATAACCCTTTGTGTTTTAATATTTTTCTATGCAGCTAATGCTTGTGACGGTGGATAGAACAGCCCAGATGATCACAAGTGTTGCATCAGTCACAAAATCGAGATGGTTAAGTGGCATAAAGTAAACAAGAAGACAAAGACATTTTATTAGTAACAGAACCAAAACTTTAATAGTAATTATATTACTACAACCATTACAGAGGCATCAGTCCACCACATAAGAAGCAAACACCAATTTTAATTAAACACTATTTCCAAAATACAGTCAAACACCAACATAAACAGTGAAAGGTTGGAGAACCACCAATAATAAAAAGTATGAAAATTTTGTATGATAGTTTATTTTTTATAAAAAAAAATATTTTTAAATATATCTATATTTTACAACTTATTTAAATGTACATCTTTTATATTGTGCAGCACAAACAACAAGAAAGTGATGTATGAGACGGTGAATGACAGAAAAGCTACCCAAAAGTAGCACACCAATTTTCGGAACACAAATGGCGTTATATTTAATTTATTAACCCTAAAGTTTCTTTAACATATATACATATGCAATGAGAAAATAACAATAATTTATTAATATTGTAACTGTTTACTCAAAGGAACTCTAATTAAACAGACATTAAACTGTGCTGTTACAAATCAAGATACTAATAATGAGCTGTCAAGCTAATAAAAAATAGTAGACTCCCATAATAATCATTCATGGAAGTGAAGCGATGCCTATTATGCAGTACTTTGTGAATTAAAACAATGATTCATCTAAGAATAATTAAAATCATTTTTAAAAATAGAATATACAAGAGACGATATGATTGTTTTTGACAGGTCAAGATTAGATAAAGAACTGCATATTTAATCAAAATAAATATTACATATTGTAATAACTATTTCTCTAATGAATCCTTCAACCAGAAAGTTGTTAGTGGAAGTAATAGATATGTATAATTAAGAGAAAGGCATGAACAGAAAAAAAAATCCTGATGATCAGGTAAAACAACATAAGTAAATGTTGAACATTTTTTTAAAAGGCTAAGTTTTCTAAAATTTGTGAGACTATACTTTACTTCTTAGCACTATCAAGCAGAAGTAGTCCAAAGATCAATGAAGTTATCAACTTCACTCTTTTGTGTTATTTTATTTTAGAACTGTTTTAATTATTTTTTCATATTGTTTCTATATGTTCTAATGGGATCGATCAGCAATGCATGTAGAGTCTACTATTTTTTTATATGGAAGGGAATGGTAGTATAATAAATGTTGAAAAATAAATAAATATAAAGTTAAGATATAGTAACTTTGAAATTAAAACTATAACAACATATTGGTAAATATTTATAAATATATTAACAACAATGTATTTAAAAATACATTAAATAATGGTAACTAAAGAGATTTTATATTTAGAATTTTATATGAGCGAATAAATTATTTGTCTTTATTTATTCTAATTTGTTTTTTAAGTACTTAACAATGTTTTTCATACGATATATAATCTTCTTATTTGGTCTCAGAGATTATATTTTCAGGAATGTAAGTGGGGTATTTATAAAAGAGTTCCGATTTCACTAGATTATATGATTGTCAATTTTCTTCTTTCTGCAATTTCGTTCCTGATATTCCAATCTGGAAACAAAAATGCAAATACCAAAAGAAAAAAATTATTTAATATTAGGAAAAGAATTAAAGCAATTTCTACCAAGTGAATCCATCACCAACAAAAAAAATTACTCCCCAATCATGATAAACATCTAAAATGAAACATGTGTATGGTAATTATATATAAGTTTTATGATATATGATATGAATTTCATACAGGTCTATATTGGATTTGTACTTTAAACACTAAAATCTTGGAGGAAAACACCAAATTATTTGTATGTGAGTGTGTTTTTATTGTAATACAGAAGTAGACCTGGCGAGTCAAGTAAGAAATGAACAAAATCTTATTACTCTTAATTCATGGAGAGTTTCAGAAAGCTATCTATAAAAAATGCATGGTTTATTGAGCAGCATATATCAGTATTAAAATGTTTTAATACAATGAAGTTACATATTAATTTCAAAAGTACACAAGTTTCAAAATACTATTAGTTTTATAAAGTTATTGGATAATCAGACAATAAAAGAAACATAATCAGTGCATGAATTAATAATAAAAAACTACTTTAAACAAAATTCTGAAAATATTACAAAGATACAAAAATGTTAGTGATGTTTAAGAAAAACCTCCACCTTCGTAGGTATTTATTAATTCCGAAATTAGTTTAAATAAGAATGAATTACTAAGGAGTTAGTGAAACAATGAATAATATTTTGTAAGCAATTCATTCCCCCTCCTTTCAAACTGATGACTTTGATTTGGTTGATTCTTAAATATAGAAATAGTTTTCCTCCAATGTGTTGGTAGTTTCCCACACTAATTTATCCTCATTCAAAACTATAAGCAGGAATAAACATTGATCAGGAGCATGAATTGAAAAATTCGAAAATAAAAGTGCTGGGGGGTGGGGTCATGACCCCCTCAAATTTGGTACCTAAATCCGCCCCTGATGGCCACTTTTTTGCCACCAGCTTGGCTATTGTCTATTACCACACTCATTTTAAGAATTCTAATGATATTTAAAGAGGCTGAATCAATTACCCGAATCGAATATTTTCAGCAATCCTATTTGAGGATTGCCATATGATTGCAAGCAAACAAATGGAGCCAGTGAGATTCTTAACAGCAAATAAATCTTTTAAGAGTAAAAATAATAATTATCTATATAAACTAATATTTTTTTTAAACAGTTCACCTTTACCCTAATTTTTTTTTAACACTTCAGACTTTAAGTTATACTTCAAAACTAAAATGAGTCCTGAAATAAGAATACCATATCTTAAGTCTAATTTAATACAGTGCTGTAAATTAGTAATTGGCACAACTATAAAATGTAAAGCAATGAAATAACAGTGAAGAATAATGGGCAACAACCAGCAGCCGTGTGATGAACGGAACTCGTTCCAACTTGTTGCTAGAGCAATGGTTCATTTATTTTGTGACGGCCCTCTGGATAACGAATAACGAATAATGATCTTCCGACTTGGGCTTCAATATCATAACAAAAAGCAACTTGCCCTTTCTGCACTTTTTCCATATGTAAGGCAAGGGTAGATGCAGAAATATCTTCAGGGAAACTTTTGTTTTTAAATCCCATTATTCAAGAAGGATCTAAGTGGAATAAGAATACAGATAACATTGTATATCACTATCAAATGTTTAAATACATTCTGTTTTCCATTTAAGGACATAATATGTATATTACTTTTTATATAGAAACTGTAATGGTATCTTTGAGTCCACACCTCTGAGGGAGGCCTCCCCCTTACCCCTTCACTGGATCCGCTAGATTCAGCATGTTGAATTTGCGAACACTGTTTGAAGATTAAAGTAGTCTTCAATTGATTTTAACTGATTCTTCCATTTCATTGAAGACTCAACTATGATCGCAAAATGCCCGCATTTAAGTCGCATCAGACTTTAAAGATGTAAGAAGGTGTGTACATTTATAATACTGAAATACAGAAGTGGTTCCAGAAAAAATATTTGATAAAGGGGAGAGGATTGATCCCCAATGTCACCCTCCATGGTGAAGTAGTTATTAATTCAAAACCTGATGATGCAGAAGCTGTTATATAATCAATAATTTTATTTCTATAAGAAGTTCTTAAATGAATTGAGCAATATCGATTTTAATTTCATTTTGTTCTAACATCAAAGGGTGTTTTTAAAAATACCCTTAATTGGCTGAATCAAAGCTAATAAGATAACAGCCAATTCATTGAGAACCAATAAAGAAACTATAGGATAAATATTTACGTCTTATAAATTCCTATCAGATGAAAGGTCATTTAGAGCTAGACTATGTGTCAGAAAATTGTAATAATGAAATCATTCAGTTTGCAACAAACGATTAGATATGCTATCTAATAAGATAGCATATCTAATCAACATAATATCAAGGGAAGTGTGCACTAGAGTAGCAGATAATGGGATCCAGCCCAATCCAATATTGTCATTTATAGATTATCACAATATGCACAAGCTGCATTGTTTATGAGAAATACACTCATTTCAGAAGCCAGCCTAGAAACAGGATCACAGCAAAGGTTCATCTTTCATTAATGCTGAGCACTTACAAATTATCGGAAAAGTGATTATCACAAGTTTTTACAGAAACTGAGCTAGAATTTTTTCCCTCTAAATCACTCATAATGTGGAGAGGTGTATCATAACTAACACGATTTTAAAGGCATTTGTAATCAGTAGGATAAAAAATATAGAGGTGTTCCTCTATGTTCTATTTTTACAAATTGATTTTTTATAAATATTTACATTCTAGCATTGTAAAAGAACTGATGAAAAACAGTTTAAATTATTAATTTACAAAATCAGTAATATTACTTTATAGCACAAACACATACATGACTCATAACATCAGTATTTTGACTATCACTTCCACAGTTTAAGTTATAGTACAAAGCATAGGATGAATAGGTAGATAAATAAATCAATAATTTTTCTTTAGATAAATACAAATTAATCAATGCTTATAAGAAATTATAAACAATCTCCAGAGCCTTATATTTGGTAACATGTATTTGATTCTCAACAACTCAAGTATTTTTTCTAACATTCCAGTTAGGTCTAGGTAAACAAGCTGAGTACTTATGGAATCGACCAACCAAGCAAGACAGAATGAACCAACCAAGGATCAGCACATCAGTTAATCAGGGGTGGTCCCTAGGGGGGGGGGGGGAGGGGAGGATATAGACCCATCCCTAAATTTAAAATAAAATGTTCAATGGAATAAATTTACTCATCTAATTCTCACAAATTTATAATCTTATTATTTTTGTAAGCCAATATGTGTGCTGTTTTTATTAGGATTATGTATGTTTTTTTAACAACCAATTCCCCTCCCCCCCCCAAAAAAAAAACTCTCAGACCACCACTGCAGTTAATTAAAGTAGCCAGAAATTATAACTAACTTCAGCATAGCCAATATATGTCAACTATCATACTATGATTAAACCATAAATAAATAATGATGGCTTTGTCATGTAGAAGAGATATGGAGCTCCATCAACCAATGATGGTAAACATTGGAAATCTTAAGACTAATGAGATAAGTTAAAATTATTTCTAGAAGAGGAGCATCTTTATTTTAATTTGCTCCGCTAGTATGGCTTTTAACATTTTTATAATATAATTTACTCCATTAATTTAACATTCAAGATAAATATGGCTAATGCACTTTGTTTTAATGTTAAAATTACTTTAAATTAATTCCTAAGTATAGGTAATTTGTCCAACATATTTATTAATGATAAATCACTTCAGTCTAATATCTGCTGTACTTAACCAAAACATTAACATCTTATAAATAATCACTTTTTACTTAATAATTAATTCTGCAAACATATATCTAGATGATTATTTACTATTCCACTAACAAGTAATAAAAACTGAATTTATATACAATTTACAGAGGGTAAAAAATTATATTATATTATAAAATATTGTATTATTCACTTTTTTTTTTTTTACAGTTGGTATTCCTTTATCTATTCATTTAAATGGTGTTAAATGATAATGTTAACTATATGTAGGGATTCAGATTATAACATTTTTAAAAAATGTTGAGATCCATTCCATTCCATTTTAAGAGAAATCGATTAAAATTATTTCATAAGGTAAATAATAATTCCATCGTATGATGTGATATTTCTATAACGATTAATAAGAGCTTTTGATCGAATATTAAATCATATTAGTTTTTTCAATAAAATATTAAATAATATTATTTGAAGTTAGAAATTAAGTTGAAAAGCAACAAAATATTTCTTTTTGGTTGAGAAAAAAAGAAGTTGTTAATAAAAAACTTCAGCAAAAAACCTGTAGACTCAGCTTGATTATATACAAATATATTTAATTATAAAATATCAATAATGTCAGATATTTATCACATTTACTTTTACTTGGAAAATATATTTATACAACAAACTCATTTTATATTATAAATTCATTTGTATCAAGCAGTGTTTGTTTATATGTTGTGCGATGATGGGTATATTCATCAATTATCAACAAAGATATACTATAATATAATTGAAAATAAATGACAAAAAAAAAAAGTTCCACTTGTTTAAAAAAGCCTACATAAACCATAACTATTTCTTACTATATTATAATCGGACTAGATATTAAATATTCACGATCTCTTAGAAACAATTCATATTCAAAAAATTGCAAGCAGACAATTAGGAGGAAAAGATAAAAAGTGATAATAAGTATCCAGAAATGCTAGACCAAATTTCAGAGTCCAAGATCTTAATCTCGAACACACACTCCAGCAAGGATAACATTAGTGACCTGTAGATAACCCTATCCCCATCCTCTCAATCAGCCCTGTTTTGAATAAATAGGTTATTGAACCCTCAAAACATTTTAATACAATGTAATCTTCAATTAGGCATAGAAATGGCATTTGAAACCATTGGATTAACTTTTGAAAATCTTGTAGTGCACCTTATTGACCTTAGTACTTTCTTATTTAATTCACGTCTGTAAAATAAAATAACAGATAAGAATAAAAGAAATGTTTTTTAAAAATGAAGTAATAGTATATTGGATTATTTCTAAGTAAACCTTAAAATAGTTAACAATTTCACATTAAAAAACATAATATGCTAAACTTTTTTTATTTTAATTCCTTCTTAATTAGAATTTCAACCAAATCAAAGTCAACTAAACATGTTATACTGATTACTTGACAGGCCCTTTAAATCATCCTTAACCAACAGAGTCACTATCTATCCATAGTAGTAATTATATATCTATGTGGGTACATAGTTTAGAACTAAAGCACTTAAATATCCAAACAACCCACTCTTTCCGATCAAAAGTAATGAATAACAAGTGGAAATACCACATTATGTAAAAAATTACTCACCATGACTTTTAACGGGAACCATTTAACAAAAACCCTTAATATCTAAACTAATCCTTATATCCTACACAATACTATCGAGGTGGTGGCCAAGATACTTAAACGCCTAACTATCACCAGGATCAGTGTGCATACATTTCTTACTATAAATATATTTTGCTGATAGAAGAAAATCAAAAATTAGTAAAATATATTATTTATTCAATAATAATTTGTAAATCTGGCTTTTAGAATTCTTTGACATAAAAATGTTAAAAACCAACCTATTGCCTTTATTGGCAAATATTTATCCATGAATAATTTGAAACTATAATTAGAAAAAAAACCATTTACTGAAAATATAATTATTGTTTAGCATAAAAAATTGATGGAAATGCCTTAATTTTCCTGACATGGGTACCTATCACTATGATGAAAATGTTTTGTAGTAGACAATGATTTTGAATCATAACAGTAGGTTTTTGCTCCTGTCCCTAAATTTGCAAGATTCCGTGACTGCCAGTGTTTTTTTGTTTTTGTTTTTTTTCATAAAATTACCTGAGAATTCCCTGATCTTTTGAGACTACCTCCCTGCTTTTAACATTTTTTAATCTGTCACTTCTCAATTTGTACCACACCCATGTTCAAAATAAAATAATATAACATTAAAATAAAATCACAGAAAAATTTAAACAATTAATTAATAAGTTACATTAGTTTAAATCAGAAACCCTGATAATCTCAATCACCCTCCTCATTAAACAATATTTCTATGACTGATACGTTTTTTATTTTCAGATTTTAGAAGAGTGAATCACATTATACTAATTAACTGTACTGCAACAACATTATAGCATATTGTTTAAATTATGGAATGTAAAAAAATTTCCAGATGAAAATGACCATTTATAAAAATATTTTAGTAAAAGTAAAAGATACAAAAAAACCCATGATGCAAATATATTTTACATCATGTTTAATCTGACACTTAAACAAAACCTAAATAGATTTTTTAATTGACTTTATGATAGTTTACTCATTATAACTTCTTTGAATATCTTATAGCTGAAATAATTTTAGTATTTGATTTATTCTTTTATATAGATAAATCTAACATAATAACTAGAAAATGTTAAAGGCTAAAGATAGGGTTTATTTATAAAAACTACGACTGATACACTGTTAAACAGTGTTCTTTTTATATCAATGATTACAATTACCAAACTTGAAATTAAAAAAAAAAAAAGTATTTCTGTATTTTTTATAGATAATCTTTAAAAAAAATTATTATAATATAATTTCTTAATATAAAAATTTAGATAAATACAGAGTAATAACAATGAATGAATGGAGAGAGAAAAACAAAACAAAGCAATTAATAACAAAGATAAAATTATTCCAAAGGCAAACATCCTTTAGCTTCAGTCTCTGCGCGATATTTATAGCTAGATAATAAAATAGAGCAGATAAGTTATATCATCCTGATAGAGAGGTCGAACACTATCATCATGGAATAAATATTTTACAGTGTAAAAATGTCTCAAGTCTTATAAGAGTAAATTTAATTATATTTTAATCATTCATATAAATCAAACCTAGATTTAGTCTGATTCAATAATCTTTTTATTTTATTAATTTATTACTTCCAGCAGTTTGAGCTCTTAATAATTCTTATCACAAAAACATTCAAATTCAAATTAATACCATAAATGAAATAAAAATATTTACTCCTGCATCAGTTTAATTAAATTAATGAAATTAAAGTTTATGACGGTAAAAAACTAATGACACTCCTGCTTCCAGTGTGCACGCACTAAAAGGAGTTAGCTTCCTTGATTAAGTGTTTGTACTAATATCCTTAATTTTTTTATTCTTCTTAAATGTTTATAAATATATAAACATACATATACAGTCGACTCCGTTTAATTGGGCCATCGGATAATTGGGACCACCGTTTAATTGAGCCCTTTTTAATACAACGGAATCAAATATAGGTAAATATCACCGCTTTAATGGGACAAAACATCGGCTTATTGGGCCAAAAAAAAAACAATGAGACCCGGTGTCGATCGAATAACCTAAGTAACTGAGACCACGCCTGTTTCTCAACCAGAAGCAAGAAACCGCATCAACAAGGTCAGTCTTTTTTTTTTTCACAAAAAGGAAATGAAGAAAGTCCTTACACATCCTAACAAAGTGCGCTAATTATGTTGGTCGTAGTTTACAATGAGTGTGATAATGCACAATTGATTCTTAGCTGTTAAAAAAATTGAAGTAAAAACATGTTCTGATCCATTTCTTATGACGTCTTTATCAGTATAATTTATATTGTACACAAAAAGTTATTTTAATTTGTTTCATATTGTACATTTGTATATTTGTTTTTACTTTCACTTACCTATATATGAAATATATATAAGTGGAAGTATTGCGATCGTGAAAAATTTCGACTTCCGGTTTTCAACGGAAATACACGTTTTGGGGTCCCCTGAGTCGAAATGACCAAATCCCGCGAAATGTTCTGTGTGTGTGTGTGTGTGTGTGTGTGTGTGTGTGTGTGTGTGTGTGTGTGTGTGTGTGTGTGTGTGTGTGTGTGTGTGTGAACAGACTAGCTCAAAAACTATAAACCGTGCGATCCTGAAATTGGGTATTTAGTGTAGGTATATGCCCGCGATGTGACAGCATAAATTTCATCAAAATTACTTAAAGGGAGGGGGTACTTTACTTAGTAACTTTTTAGGTTTTTTTCGATTTTCTCAAAAACGGCTCTAACGATTTTGAATCAACTGAGTATTTGATGTATTAATATGCCCGAGATATGACTGTAAAAATTTCATCAAAATTTATTTACCGGAGGGGGGACTTTACTTAATAAATGTTGTAACATTTTCACGCGTTTTTTTTTATTTACTCTAAATCGGCTTTAACGATTTTGATCAAACTGGGTATTTAATGTATGTATATGCCCGAGATATGACTGTTAAAATTTCATCAAAATTGATTAACCGGAGGGGGGACTTTACTCAATAAATTTTGTATCATTTTCACGGGTTTTTTTATTTACTCAAAAACGGCCTTAACGATTAACAAAAATAAGATATAAATGTAGAAAAATGTGTGACTTTGGGAAATGATACTTAGCAAAACACGTCAATTTCTAATCTAAGTAAGTTGGTAAGTGAAAGTTGTGTGTTGCGCGCACGCACCAGATTTTTTAAGACCTGACTGAGCCTCTACCGCATCAGCTAGAACCCTCCCTCCCCCACCTATGCTCATTAGCTAAGAATAATCTACTTGCCACTATAAGATCTGCTTTTCCAATAGTTTCAGCAGTTCCTTAATATCTACCACCTTATTTTTATTGAATTATAATACTGGATTGTGATTAATTATTTGGTTGAATTTAACTTGAGAACTAATTTGTTCAACAGATAACTGATAATCTTATTTGAAAAAGAATAAGAGCCCAACAACTTAAAATGTATGTTTAAGTTAAATATATTACCAACTATTAATTTACAGCACTATTTAATAATAATATGATCTATTAAGAGGTACATACAAAATCAAAGTATCTATATATCAAAGTAAACAACAACAAAAATTACCTGTGCTTAATTATTCTTTCTACTATCGTTTCTGTTGTTGTTGAATTCCCTGAATCTAAAAGTTTAAATATACCCTTTCTTTTAGGTAATTCATAAGGGTCTGAACCATCAGTATCATCCGATATTGGTGTTTTAGATCCATGACACACAAGTGAAACATTGAAATGAGCCATCAGTTCCTCAGTAACAGCATACGGTGCACCAATCACAACTTCATTGACATACTAAATGTTGCATTAGAAAATAACCCATACCTATGAAATTAAATACTTAAAATTTATTAAAATGCTTACTCGACAAGCCAGAACGGACAAAACTCTCTCATGAAGATTCATAATAGGATAATTGGAGCCTTTGTACCTAAAAATAAAAAAAAAAAATATTAACGTGACTACAAATTCAAAGTAGTCCTATGGTTTGCTTTTTTATGACAACTATTATAGAATACGGATGCAATGCAACAAACAAAAATAGGAGAATTTAAGAACAGAAAAAAACATTTTTACTAAAAAAAAATACAAGTAGCAACATATAATACATAAAAAGGCATACATATATAAATTATAGTAACATAAAATACAAGCAGTAACGTCAACAAGAAAATCTAGTGACATCATAAAATCAATTTAATTCTAAATATAACCCCCAAAATGGTCCTTTTCAGTGGAGATCAGGCCTTACTCTGAAGGGGGCCTTACTGAATGTGACCCAAGCCACTTCCATAAGTTCTACCAATAAAGAAACTTGAATAGTTAAAAATTGAATACTGATGATAAATAATATTTGAAGTAAATAATAATAAATTGTTCCTTCCCCTTTTTTATATTCTGTTGTTCCACCTCTTGGATAGAACAACTTCTAAACACAAACATACTCAATTTTTTTTATGTTAATCATATGATGCTATGCTTGTGCCTATGCCAGGCAACAAACATAATAGTGAACCTTCAGGGGTAATAAAATATGATTTAAACATGGAATAGAGAAGCAAGAGGATTCATAATTATTTTCAAAAATTGACAAAGTAAGATGTTTAAATGAACTGTACATTTTTTAATTTTTTTTTTATTTTAGGAGTTTTGGGATTTTAGTTACTGCCTGATATTCAGCAACTGTAAGTTTGAGGTTATGACTAATTTATATTTACAATATATATTATATATAGAATAGAATGAACCTGTTGACAGTAGGATCTGTGTGGAGACCTACAATTAGGAAATCTCCCTGCTCTTTGGCCTTTTTCAAAAAATCAAGATGCCCTGTATGGAAAAGGTCAAAAGCTCCAGCAACATACACCACCACGTCACCTTTCTGGAAAAAAAAATATATAAAATAAAATTAGCCTTATGAATAAAAAGAATTTAGAGCCTGCTAGTTCTATAAAATTTCCAATCAACAGCAATATGTTATAACAGTTGGACCTTGCGAGAAATTCGCATTCCATATTGATCCATGACATAGCCCTAATTTGAGATCAAGTACAAACACCATAGTACAAAGAGAAAAAAGGGGAGAGGATGGAAATCTTCAAAATGATACCTCAATCATCGAATATGGATAAGAATCGAGAGAGTTATGGCATACAGACAATAAAAATACCTTTTAGAAATAATGTATAGAAGATATTTCATTTTTTTTAAATAAGTTTGAAACTGAACAGGGAATCATCCAGAATCCGACTTCCAGGATTCATCATGAATATTGCTAGAAATCCATTGGCTGGTGTGGTATTTATGCAGAATTAAAATTTTAGGGATAATAAAAGTATACTATTTAAGTGCAACTATTCTTATATGTTTATAAGATGCTTCAATCGCCAATTGTTTTTAATTGAATAATTATTGAATTTATTCTTAGTGTATTTCATTATGATAGCTAGAAAAAAGAAGCAATGTTCATAGTAAAAAACTAAAATAAATTAGGGTTTTTTAATGAAGGAGTCCTTCCGTGTTTGTAGTTGTTTATTATTTTTTTCCCAACGTTTCGAGCTATTGGCTCATCCTCTGGGGTTATCTACACTACATACAATACATTAATCTTTTACACTTAATTATGATATCCATGTATGTTTTACAATTTTTTTATATTGGTATTACAATTACCTTATCTTTAGTTACTTCATTTTCACATTAGCCATTTGTCAACTTCTATATTTTTTTAACAGTATATGAATAATTTTGTCTAATTACATTTTATGGCCTACTTCACTGTCTTTTGATTTCATTGTCACAAATAAATAAAATAAATTAGATACACGAGAAACAGCAGAAGTCTCAATATTATAAGGCAACACCGAATCATTATGAAGCAACTGATTCAGTAGATATTGTATCTTTCAAGAAACACAGGACAGATATTAACTAGAACAAAACAAAATCATTGCAAAAATTAAAGTTTACCTGTGGTTCCATTCCTTCCGAAAACTGAATAATTTTTCGGGATGTGGGTAGAAACTGAGAACATGCAGTAAAAGGTACTGTCGCAGTATGATCAAGGCCAAGGGAAGTTGACTGCCTTCTCTCAACTTCATATTCCCTTTCTCCTCGACGAAAGTGCTCTCTTGTCAAGAGGAGCATTCTTCCAACTATATCTGTAGTTGAAACACCCCTAGTACGTTCTACTTCTCTGAGTTCAACATAAAACAAAAACAAAAAAGTAAGATAATAATAACCTAAAATGACTAGTAAGAAAAATTAATGGTAATTCACAAAAGTTTTGTGACAAAAAATGAAAGAATATTAAATACATACGTATTACAATAAGGATAGGTATTATTTTAATTTTTATAATAACATGAATTTATATTAAATTATAATCAATTTAATATTCCCAAAAGAAAGTATTTACAAGGTGATGAGAAAAATGCAATTTCTCATCTTTTTTTCCTATCAAAATCTTTTTATCAAGTTCTCAAAGCACTTGATCACCTTTCGATGCTTTTTTCAACTTAAAAGCCTCAATAAATTATGAAATTTGGTACAAATTTCTGGGTTTAACTGGGATAATTTTTTTTTTTTTTTTAAATCTGTAATATTTTGATGTAGATTAAGTCTGTTTTGAAACAAACTAACTCAAATGCTCTTTAAAATGTTTCACAAATTTATAATATTCATCTAAGAAGACAACTATTATTTACCAATGATTATTAGATAAAGTATTTTTATGTTAAATGAATTTTCCAGTAAGTTAAAAAATTTTAACCTAATTAATCATAATTAAAAGGATTAAAAATATTTAAAAAAAAGAGTAACCCAGTGACTAGTGATCTTATACATATATCTGTTATCATTCTCTACTTTTGAAATTTTAATATTAACTTTAATACACATATGACCTAGGTTTTTTAATAATTTATCAAACCTATCCAAGTATTGTGGGTCATGGGTCAGTGGCGGATCCAGGGGACGGGCGCAGGGGACAGGGGATATTTTTTATGGTTTTATGTCACTTTATTATTATTAACTATGAAATAAAATCTATTTATTTTTTTAATTTAATTAAATTTGTAAAATAAATACAATAGAAAATATAATTGGTACATTAATCTAAATAGAAACAATTATAATACCACTTGGAATTTAATTTATTTAGTTTTATGTCACTTTATTATTATTAACTATGAAATAAAATCTATTTATTTTTTTAATTTAATTTAATTTGTAAAATAAATACAATAGAAAATATAATTGGTACATTAATCTAAATAGAAACAATTATAATACCACTTGGAATTTAAAAACCTATAAATAGTAAAGTGGTATTTGGACAAAATTCATTCAGAAGACAAAAAGTATGGTAAAATTAATTTTTAGGGCTTAGAAAACTTAGAGCTCTGAGACAAAAAGAATTTCAAAATTAAATTTCAAGCGTTCAAAAATCAAATTCATGATTCCTGTTATAAAAGAAAATTTGACAGAAAACAAGCATTTTGATTTGGAACTTCTAAATTATAATTATATTAATAACATCCATTATTTAAAAGGAAATTAGAAAGCAAGAGAACTCTTATAAGAGATATTTTCTGTATGAAAATTTATCAGCAAATTTTAAAAGATACTATAATTTATCACAGAAATATTCAAATCTAATAAAAGTACAGTAAATATATCTATAGAAAAAAGTTAATATTTATAATAATCGGATATTCACATAAAATGAAGAAAAGACATTTATAACCAGATTGATAAGTAAGGTATATTATCATCAAAAATTTATTTTTAACAATAAATAATTAGTTTGAGAATTCATTGATAAGTATGTCAAAAAAAAGAAAAAAAAAAAAAAAAAAAAAAAAAAAAAAAAAAAAAAAAAAAGCCTAGTAAAAAAAGGTTCCACAACTATCATTTTCTTTGATTTTAAAAAGATTTGCCATAACAGAAAGTGTATGGTACATGGGTGACATTTTTTTTTTTAGATAATACCAACCTATCCATTAATGACAATATTGATAAAAAAAAATCAGATAAGATTATGTTTGCGTCACATATGGTCTGACTGAGCCGAAACTAATTGGAGTGGAACCAAAAGAAGAAAAAATTTATTGCATAAATCTTTATGGGTATATCTAATAATATTTGTTTCAATAGGTTTTTTATTAAAACTTACTTATATCTTCCAGCAGCCTTGACTAAATGATAGCTATCGACACCATCAGCAGTAAGTGTGATATCATCTGGAAAAAAAGTAAAATAATTAATATGTCGGTACATTAAACCAAAAAAATTATTAACTATGTCCAGAGTTATCTGTCATATAAAATGCATTACTAACAATTGAACTTCACAACTTAGAGATGCCATTTTTGTTAACTAGTTTTAGACCAATATAGTAAATTTAAATAAAAACCTGAGGACATAAATAATCTTTATAAAATTTATAATTTAAAAAAAAAAGTAGGCTAAGGTGCAGGCTGTTAAAAGAAAGAAAAATATGGAGATCAAAGAGAAGGAAAGAATCAGAACAAACATTAAAAATTTTATATCATCAAAAGGAAACAAGATGCTTTATAGAAATTAATTCAAGATGAAACATTGAATGAAATAAGATAAATTCTCCAGAAACTATTAAAGATATTCTAACATCATATAATCAGACTAAATCATCAAAATAATTGAATTCTAACCAGTAGAGCATACCATAAGTCATCTCTTAGACTCTATATCTTTAAAAGTAAAATGCATTCAAAACTGAAGTCTTTCAAAGCTGATTATGGCCAAGCCAACCCTTACTGTTTTCAACAAAGGAAATAATTTTAAATCAAATTAATTCATTAATTGTAAAGTTTAGTAATGTATGAGACTTTAAAATTAGTTATGACTTATCCAGTGTTGAACTGTCATTGTTTTATTTACTAAGAGTAGAATATACCCTAGGTTTTAATACAACATGATTTTAGTTGAAATTAACAAGCAATGAAAGGTTTCAGAATCTTTAGCATAAATGCAAGCATATATTGTTTTCACGAAATTCAAGAAAATTGTTTATTAATTATATTTAAAAATAAATACATTAATTTAGCATAAAAAATATTAAAACAAAGCCTAAATTTGAAATTTAAATGTTCCAAATTATTGAACATCTATGATATTCAAAACTAGACAGTTTTGGCTTTCATCAACACACATAAAATAAGTAAACATACCTCCATGGACACAAAAATCACAGTCATATTTGTCGAGAGTTTCTAACGTAGTTATATAAGGCACATTTTTTACAACTTCATCTACCCACTTGATTCCTTTGACCATTTTGTACCTAAAACAATAGTATCTTGATTAATATATAGAATCTAATTAATAGGAGTCAATTAAAGAACACCATATCTACATACATACATACCTTTCTTCCTGAGTAAAGACAGGAGGACCTTTATGCTTAGCAATTTCTTCATCAGAATGTATACCCACAATAAGTACATCACCTAGAGCTTTAGCTTGCCTAAGTGAATTAGCATGACCAAAGTGAACCATGTCATAACTCAAAAAACATAACAAATTAGGATACATTTCATTATAACTAATAAAATTGTATTTAAATTTTTTAACGTACCATCCATCACACCAAACTCTAACTGGTTTTTTTTTGTTCTCAGACATATTAAGGCTTCAATATTAACAGGAATAAATAATTAAACAAATATATACACACACTCCCACTGCAGACTTAGACGTCTCCTGAGAGACTAACGAGTTCAAACAAATGTCACACTCCCTGTCATACCACTATCAGTGATACCATATCAATGAAGTCCTATTAGTAGAATTAAGTATCTTGTTTATTACATAACTTTAAGAAGATTTCAAGTTATGCTATCGTCCCTATCTCTATTTTAAAACTTGATTCATTAAACTGATAAGAACCACGCTAAAATGTGATTTTAAATAATTGAATTACATTGAACTTTAAATTAATTTTTTTCTCGACAATTACCAATATATAAAGTAGCTAAATATTAAAATTTAATCATAATAATCTAATCAATAACCAAAATAGAAAAAATAATAAATTGATTCATTGGCAAAATTGAGTTCTTATCAATCAGCAGCTGATCTTGGATAACATCTGTGAAGGTTTCATGTTTTATGCCCCATTTGAAATTATTTGGTAACAAGTATTTTTCTCTTTGAACATGTTCAAAACCATTCGTAAAGTGCCTCTGTGGCAGATTAAAAAAATAAATTTTAGTGTGTCCACACAATGCCGAGAATCATTTAAAGTTCAAGATTTGAATGATTTCAATGAGCGTGTGAAAAACAGCAAGAAACCTGTTATAGTGGATTTCTTCGCTACGTGGGTTCTCTTCAATTTTTAAACATATAAATATCATGAAACACAATACAAATATAATAAATTACTATTGAGAGTCAATGTGTTGAAATTTTTCAGATGGTGCAACCCATGTAAGGCTCTTACTCCTAGAATAGAGAATGTAATTGCAGAGAAAAATGGAGAAGTAGTCCTGGCCAAAGTTGATATCGATGAAAATTCAGAACTTGCTCTTGATTATGATGTAAGTTTAATTTTATATCTACTTTAATATTTTACTTATATTGATTGACATTTATTACAAAATATATACTTTTTTCAGGTGGGTTCAGTCCCCGTGCTTATTGCTATTAGAAATGGAAAAGTTGAAGAGCGACTTGTTGGACTACAAGATACGGATAAGTTAAGACAGTTTGTTGACAAATTTGCTAGCCAAAAGTAGAATGGGTAGTTAAAATTTTATTGATGTAATATGAGAATGGATCGTACCCCAGTTAGATTTCTCATATGAATTAATGATGATATCCTCATAACTGCTTGTTTTATAGTTCAATAAGTTTATTTTTTTACAGTGTTTGAGCTGTTGAGAAACTGATATGATTTTTACTGGTAATACATGTATTAACTAAATTATACACATCATTAAAAATGTTTGTATAATCAAATATATTCTGTGATCAAACGTTTTTCTTTTATAACTTATTAATCATTTACTTCCATTACTGAATCATTTATTAGAGCGACATTAAATTTGATTTCCTAAAATCTATAAAATATAAACTAATTCAATAACAATTAGTACCTGAGAGCCAGACTGTCTCTAAGCCCTTTCTCATTGGCTGTTTCAATCAAATTTATTCAATTAACTATAGACTTTGGACTATCTGGCTTTTAGGTATCACTAACACTGGACATAAAACAGTTTGGCCTTTGTAAATCTCATAAACCGTTACAGAATCGATTATTCTCGGTACTCGAAATCAATAAAAATGGACTTAAGAGAGTCAGCCATGGAACTCTTAGGTACTGAATTATTCATCGAAGAACTTTTATATTTAAGTGTTATGCATTGAAAATTATCTTAATAATTTTAAATTTTTTTTATAAAGGATTAAAAGGGCCTTGGCCGGAGTTTGAACCCCGATTTCCGCATCAAAAGTATGATGTGCTGCAAATTTCGCGAACAAGCACATATTTCAGACATGTCAATCCAATCTCTTTGCAGACCCCCTTTACCACCGATCTTGCAAATAATACATGGAAATGGACTATTCTTCCATTAGTAAGGTATCCTGACCATCATCTATTATCAAAAATATTTTTTCAATTATTTATCTTGTGTTGGCTACTTGAAAATTGTTTATAATTTTTAAATATTTGTTTTTATGAAAAAAAAGATTGGCCTTGACTCGGATATGAACCTAGATATCCTTATCTTTAGTAGATAGCACTGCTACTTGCACCACCAAGCACGGGCGTCACCGCCGGGGATGGATACATCCCCCAAATATTTTGGAAGGGGGCAACTACTTACACTCTAAATGTGACATAAATTGGCAAGTTTTATAAATACCTTTAAAATACATCGTTGGATGAGGAATTAAATGTTCCAACAGTTGTTTTTAGGTGTTGTTATTTCAATTTTTAGCCTCTCGAATTTTGAACTATCCATGAAAATATTGATTCGTCTCCTCCAATAAGTTGGTGTTGGTGACGCCAATGCCACCAAGCACAGATCCTGGCCAATTAAGAGGAAAGTGACTGGTATCAGATCAAAAGTGGTTTGGGAGAAACAGCTCTAAGGTTGGATCGCATAGATATGAATAAGAATATAAATTATACAGAAAATAAACTATGATATGGAGCGTTAGAGAAACCTCTTGTGGACTTTTATTTTTAAAGGAACACTTTAATCATAAACAAATAAACTGATTTGGATTGTTTTAGTCTCAACATTAACATATTTTTATGTTAAAATATGTTAATTGTGAATAACTGGTATTTCAAGCCTGAACAAGAGAAAAATTATTCCTTTTTTTTTTTTTTTTTCTTGACTCTTTTATCCTTCAAATTATTTTTATCATAAACTTGTAAATCAAAAATTCTACAGACCATCCTTGACAAATTAATAAATGTTTTGAAACAATTGGATCACAAGAAAAGTGTTCCCTAAGATGGAATAATGCTACTCTTCAGAAGAAACGATTTTGTGAAAAGGTCTATATTTGAATATGTAATATAAACTTTTTAGAAGCAATTAAACTAGAATTGATCACAACAGAAAGTCAAGCATACTACCATTCATAGTCTTAGAAGTATAGTTGTGAAATTCAGACAACAGATTTAAGTTATTATTGGCAAATTAAAAGAGTACAACTATTTTAAATAAAGTGTAAAATATGAGTTGTAAAATATATGGATATTTCGCTAAAACAATCGAAGAATAAAATAAAAATTATTGAAAAACTTTCCAGGTATTGGAGGAGATTGTCAACTATAGCTACATATAGGCTAAATAATTATTGTATATTGACTATGGAAGGCTCAATTAATGTTTCAAATAGAACTTAGTTGTTTGAAAATAATTTTTTTTTTTAATATAATACTCCATACATATAGTAAATTAATACAAATTTCACTGGTAGCTTCTCTCTGATAGTTTCTCATATTTTCTAGAGGAGGGCAGTAGCCTCCCCTGCGGACAGCTATGTGTCCCTTTGTGTATAGCCATAAGAGGAACAGTGTGGAATATTCGAGGTCAGCGTAGATGGTACTTGAACATCGTAGTCACAAACATGTGCTATGACAGTTTTTTTCCAACATCAAGTCCGGAACTATTCCAAACCATTTGTTTTTTTGTTTTGTTTCACATTACAATAAGTATTTATTTTTTATGATTATTTTAACCTTTTCTAAGAAAAAAGTTTAAAGAATTCGTATTACAAAATTTTACAAAGAAAATCTACTGGCACATCAATCTCTGCACTGAGGTTAAATTTAAGTTCAAGACGGACAATTCAAATTGGGCACAGTACTAATTTATAAAAATTAAAAAAGGGGAGAAAAACAAAACATTTTTTTTTTTCTTTTAGTTTATACCTCATTTTTCATTTCTTTTTTTTATTATGTTCTAATTCAAAACATTTTAATCTCATTGTTTTTAAATATCCATAATTTATTTTATTTTATGTTTTGTTTAATGTCCTTTTATGCTACTAAGGCTAAACAGAAGATAATACAGTATGAGTCCTAAATTTTACCTATCCAGGTGTAAGGATAGGGATCTTCAATGAATAACTGACATCATACAGGCTCGGGACATCCATTTTAGGCCCCATCCGAAGAATGGCATAAGCAAGGATTATTTACTCCTAATGGAGGTAGATGGTTGACCGTAGAAGTTTATGTGATGGAATTCGTTGGGGATGCAGTCAATTATTTTACTATTCAATTATTTACTCTATCTTACTATTCGATTATTTACTGCATTACATTCGATTATTTACTCCATTTAAAAAACCCTAGGGCCACCCAGCGGGATACAAATCACAGGTGACCCCTTTTTATTTTATGTTACTATATTTAATTTTTAAGTTGATACACATAATATTTAATGTTTTTTTTTTATATTTCCTCTTATTGGTTATTATCTGTTTTCTCATTTAGCCCCAATGAGTAACTGAAATTTGAGTCAAAACATCAGCACTGTTCCATGGGTATGTATTATTTCTTCTGACAGCACCCCCTAACCATTTCTAATAATAAAAAAAAAATTAATTGGGATGTCTGATCTATGGATAATTAATAATGATAACATAGAGATAAAAATCTTAGAATTGAATTAAAAAAAAAAAAAAACCATACTGAAACCATAAAATAGTAATTGTATAATTATAATTTATACATAAAAAAAGAAGAAGGAAAACCTATAAATATGTAGGTAGCTAAATAGGTAAATTTTCAGGTATCAGTTCTTTTATTAGAGGCAAGAGCGATCAAATTAAATTTCATATAATCCTGAAAATTATTAACAACTGAAAGACAACAAATATTCCTGATTATTTCCACTATCACACTTTTCACTGGTGAATTCAGATTAACTTTGTGATTCAAATTTCTGTCCTTAACAAGGAGAACAAGCTCTTCAATCACTTCCATCCGATCCAAATTACTATTACTCCTCTTACTGGAAATTAAAAAATATTGATGTAATGAGTTGATTTATCATAAAATTCTAAATAAACAATATATTGACTAATTTATGAAAAACAGCTTATCAGCTTAGCTTCAGACAATGAAATTATAAATAAATAATAAAAAATTATCAGATCACTATAATTAATTACATTTTACTTACGTTAAAACTATGCTAAAAGAAACAGGGTCACATTTGAAGTGTCTTTCAAAAATATTACAAGCTGCTTTCTTGATGTCCTCCATGAATGCCTTTAATGTACAAAAAAAGTTTATTAGAACCTGTCAAGAATATTATATGATAAATAATGGATTGATGTTGGTTAGGAAAGTTGGGTTTATCCTATTAAGTAAAGACAATTATAATGATCTTTTAATGACAAGAAATTCTGTTACTAGCGAATAGCCTAGCGTAAAGAAAATCCAAGTAAACTTTATAAGAAATTTAATATGTGTCTGTCTGCAACTCAGGTAAAATAGGTCCTTGGTAACCTCATCACTGTCTATAGTAAAGAACTTGTTAAATAATTATTCCTTTCTTCCAGTTTGTTTTAATAGTGGTTAAATAAATATTGAATGACAATGCTTGTGAGATAATGGTATCATTGAATTCTTAGAGAAATTTCCATTTGATGATCCATAGAAAATGGGTAAATAGATTACTTTAGTTTATGCGTTCCATTTAGACATTTTAGTGCTTTTCAACAGAGAATCAAATGGAAAATTTCATTAAGAAACGATTATTTCACAATTTTTAAGTAAATGCTTTTCTACTTGGCAGGGCAAAATAAGCATTAAAATATTATCTTTTAACAATAATACATAATACACTATAATTTCACACATCACCTTTACAATATGAGAAATCTTGGAACTATACTAGAGAAAAGGTAGAATTTGTGAGAGAAAAGTGAAATAAAAAACATTTTATAAAAAAAATTAAACCGACTTCGAAAACTAGGAGCCAGTAAATATAAATGCACTGAAAAGTATGAAATAATTACCTTCTGATTTTTATGAATAAGCGGTAAAATTGAAAATGGTATGAAAAACGGAAAAATGCATTAAAACGGATAATTTTAATTTGATTAGTACGAATACATACTAACTGTTAATGAAAATTGTAACATTAAAATATTAAATAGCATGTTCAATACATCAAAATCTTTAGAGAATTTTAAGATTTTCCTAATTTTTAGTGTTAACATTTTTAAATTTTGCGCCGCCTCCGAAAAGATTGTGATGTATTGAACATGGTATTTAATATTTTAATTTAATAATTCTTATTAACAGTTAGTATGCATTCGTACTAAATCGTCGGTTTAATTTTTTTTATAAAATGTTTTTTATTTCATACTTTTTAGTGGCGGAAGATAACTTCTAATATATGGCGGAAGGAAGCAATGCGTTAATTTATAAAAAAAATTCGATATGATTTTTTTTTTAATACAGATTTTAAATGCATTTTGAACTGATTTCGGGTTTTCGAAGTTGTTTTTTTTTTATTTATGTTTTTTTTTATTCGGTAACCCTCTTTAGACACCACAAGTGAGTTTGGTTTATTATTTGTTCTTCATGGTTTTTTATCTATGGTGGGAAGCACGAGATCTATTCCGTGGGTCCCTCACGAAATAAAAGACAGCCCAGGAAGCCCTATACCACATTCCTCTATCCCGGGTCTTTATATTAAAATTATATCAATTTTAATCAACTTTGTTTTATAATAGTCACATTTTCAATTTTTATGAATATGCACAGAAAATTGAAAATCGATTGCGGTACGTACACACCTTTCAACACCCTGTCTAGTTTGATTTTTCGTAAAGACCAATGTTCCATCGGAAAGACACATAAAACTTTTTTTCCAAAATGACAATCTTTTTCCTTTGCGGAATATTTTCTTCGGTACTTGTTAATTACATACACCTGTGTTCCGAGAAGTGTTCAGTTTTGCTACATGAATCCGGCAACTTCAAGATGTCGTAGGTATGCCACTAAACAGTTGAGATTTTGGCCGTTTTATCGGGAAATATATTACACAACATATACGCTTGTTATTTCGGTATCTGAGAATATGACTGCCCTGAAATAGAAACAATTCTTGATAAATGACTATCTTTAAGATTTTCGTTTCTAGACTCTCTTTCCGAGTGCCACCAGCTATGGACGTTATCGTAACTTAAAGAAAAAAAATGAGACAATTAACCATCATAGATGGATATATCCATAATATTTTACTTTATTTTCAAACCAAATTTAACACGTTAGGAGCGACGGCGTATTTTAGGGGTAACCTGAATTGGACGGTATCGGTCTGGGGGGTCCGACTGCTGGGATGAGCCACAGACGATATCGTGGGTCGGGGTCCGATGGGAATGCTCTGACGAAAGAGTTATGTTTTTAATGAAAAGTGAATTAAATGAGCCTCTCAAGGGCATTATCTCTTGGTAAGGATTAGACCTAGACATAACAGGTGCAGGACATGCCCCCGGGGTCCGATACAGGATTTACGTCATACTTTATTGAAAACAGCATTAAACTGCTGGAATTTCGAATTACCATCCATATTGATAATTTTTCCAATGACAAAACAATTTTTAGGAGTCTTTTACTGCTTTACAACCACTTACTCTATGATATAAAAAAATTCTTTTTAAAGAAATGAATTTATATAAAATAACTAAAGCAAATATCAGTGTTTTATTTATAATTACAGAATTAGTAAGAAATATTAAAGATAACCATAAAGGTATTCTTTACAATATTATCAGACACGGAAGTGCAATGCCGTCCATTGGTCTTGTTTTATTACTGATGGCCTGTATCGGACCCCAGAGTCTGATTCTAAAAAACAACAGAATTTCATCTGTTAGCAACTTTTGCTACACTAAAATGCAAAAATCGACAAAATTTAGTCTTTGAGGTGTTCGGCCTTTCGGACATTTTCATATGATAATCGGCTGTTAAGATGGGAATGTAAGACATCGGACCCCGTGGACAGAGGCCGCACCTAACGTGTTAAGCTTAGTTAATAGTTTTTTGTTATCTCAAAATCCATAATTTGGCACTTACAGCGTTTTTCATCTAAACATCTCAATAGTTGCAGAAACATAATTAAAAACCGATAATAGTAATCTGGATTACATAACAAAAGTGTCACTCCAGAATGAAGAATCCGCACAAGATTTTATGATTACATTGTATATTAATATCCGACAGGGATCTAGTGTATCCGGAAGCAGAGAGAGGTGTCTGAATCCTTTCTTAAGGCCTCTTAATCAACTGAAAATGAGCTTTACTAGGAAGTATTGAATTCCTTCTTAATGTGCATAGCGAATGGAAGTTGGAAATGAAAATCTAATTTAAAACAATAATGGCTACGATTTTACGAATCTTTTTTAAAAAGGGTTATTAATGCTCGGCCTTTCTTTTAATTCTATGAATTTTGTGGTTTTATGATTATGCTGTCCATTCGTCGTTTAGACATGCATTTAGTATTTTTTACTGTTATCAGTGTTTAATGTGCTTTAATCTTCTAAAATTTACAAAACAAATCTTTTAAGCTACCCAAAAAAATGTTCTTGAGTTTTATTTCTTGGCAAAATTTTCCAGGAACAGGGTCGAAACAATAACTTTGCCGGAACCATAAAGAAGTGTTTCATTTTTCAGAAAAAGACATTCGATATTCCACTGATATTATATGTCTTTATTACAATCTATTTTTGAAAATTTATTTAAGGTTATGGATAAGGTTTGTTCCAACAAACACTTAAACCACATCAATAACTAACACACTGCTTCCAGCGGTGGCCCTAGGATTTTTTAATGGGAGTGAAAAATCCTTAGCTATGCCGTCCCTCGGATAGGGCGTAAAATGGAGGTCCCGAGCCTGTACGATGTCAGGTACTCGTAAAAGATCCCTATCCTAATTATACCTGGATAGGCAAAATTTAGGACTCCCACTGTAGCATCGTCCGATTAGCCTAAGCAGCATAAAAATGGACGTTAAACAAACAAACAAACTAACACACTGCTCATGTTCTCCCCCACTCTTTTAATTCTGAATTTGATTGGTTGGTTTTCCCAACCGATTCATCGACCATTAAAACATTATTGAGCATTGCTTAAAATCAAGCAATCATATTTAGAATAAAAAAAGCGGGGATAGTACATGATCAGTTTGTTAGTTATCAACGTATTATAATAGTTTGTTGGAACATACCTTATGATCTATATGCCATATGTTTTTCAAATAAGTAAATATTTTGAGCGATAATTAAATAATTATTTTTATGTTTTTTCCCAATAACTTCTTTAATAAATTAAGAACCCAAAAAAGGTTATAATGGGACCACATTGGGAAAATACTCTACAAGATGCAAAAGGTTTCCTTCCAATTGGTCCACCCATCTCGGAGTAATCGGTGGACATACATAGAAAAAAAAAAAAAAAAAAAAGGCACATACGTATCGAATTGAGTAACCTCCTCTTTCGAAGTCGGTTAAAAAATCAGGAACACTGATATTTTTAATTGGATAAATGTTTAAAGAATATCATCACTACCTTGCATGTTATTTCCACAGGTAGCATCCGAATTAGGTTTTTACTCTTAGATACTTTTGTACTTTCAATATCTCTGGCAATTTTTTCTACTATTTCAACAACATTATCAACCTGCAAAAGAATTCAAATTTATTTGATCTGTTTGTAAATAGATTATAAAAATATGTAATCAAAATTCAGGATCTTCAGGGATTAAGAATTTAACACAATGTACAAGTAGGCATTCTATAAAGTATTCAAATACTATGATCGAATGGATTTTGGTGCTAATATTGCTGTGACTTCTAGGGATGGCCAATATGGCGCTGTTTAGTGACACCTTAATCTCAACTGAGAAGTATTTTATTTATTTTTTTTTTTTTGGGTTAACTTATCTCAGAGGAGCAAGCAGGAGTCAAAAGCTGATCAAACGCCTATTTAACTGAAAAGGACTCAATGAGAGATACCCTAAATTATGGTCACATAACATTCAAAAATAGGCCACTTCCAGAAGTAATAGAGCGATAGCTTTGCCTCTCAGCAGTCTTAAAATTTTTAACTTAAGAATATCTATATCTTATCAATATATAATATGAAACAAAAAAGTTATATTATTAAACATATTATTGCATTGGGAGTTTACTAACCAAAAGAAACATAAATCATTGAATAAAACAAAAAAACCATTGAATGGTAAAACTTAATGAGGTATAAAAACAGCTGTGTGCCTACTGGGCATGGCCTATTTGGGGCCAATTAATATAACCACAATCCCAACTGAAAAGGATCCATAGGTCTTTTCATCTTTTCTGAGTTAGTGAAGCGATCAAAAGTAAAAGGCTACGTTCTAATAAAGCTACTCAAAGCAGTTTTCAACTGAAAAAGAAGCAATGGGAGATCACTGCAATAAACTCTCAAAATAAGCCACTCAGAAGTGTGATAGCATCAAGAGGTACCCTTAATCATCTTCAGAAAGTATTAACTAATGTAGGTGATGCATCCTTTACTAATATATCCCACTCTTTTAGCAAATCGATATTCTTATCCAAAGTTATCATAATATAAAATGCTAATACAAACTTTTATTTAATAACTTAATTTACTAAAGCATGATTAATTTAATCAATATGTTAGCAATGTTTTTTTTAATGATTATAACTTACAGTGGTTCCAATAAAAATACAATTGTTAATTCCAGTATCAATAACTCTGAATTTTTTCTCCTCTTTCTTTTGCTCTTTTTCATAATTCAATTCCTTCTTTAGGGCTTTTTCAATATCTTCATTGTCTTCAATGTCATCAGAATTCTACAGAAGTAAAATATTTTTAGAAAATAGGTATTTTAGAAAACCAAACTCAGTTAATTAATCAAAGTTACATTAGTTTCAGGATTTATTTTAGAATCATATTCATCCAAAATATTTAAAGCTTCTGATATGCAACCTTTCATGTTGCCATTGCATGTGCATATAAACCCTTTCAAACCAGGCATCAAATCATTTTTTCTTTTCTTCGAGGGATTGGCGCTTAAAAAATAGTTTTTTCGTTTTGTTCTTTTACTATTCATTTTGTTAACTCTAGGATAGACTGCGTGAACTGTTTTGGTTTTATAACCTCCACTAGTCGATCGAGGTTATTTTTGGGTTAAAATGGCATAGACGTATTTGCGCTATAGAATCTAGAGGTTGAAGCTAAATTTGAGCTACCAAGTACAGAACCTTTCAAAAATGAAAAAAAAAAAAAAATTTCCCAATATTATAGAAGAAAATTTATTCAACAAAATAAGTGGAAGGCTGCTTTTTTCACTAGGAAATAAGCCGAACTCGACTTTTCAGGGTAAATTTCTCTTTCTTCGAGGAATTTCACTGCAATATAAACTCCACCCAAGAATAACCATTGAATATAAGTCAAAATAATTCCAATTTGTACAATATAGTTGCCTAAATCATAACTATAGAGTGGTATTTAATGCATTTGAGATTTTTTCATCACCTATTGGTCATAAATATTCACAAATCATGTTACACTAAACTTTCTAAAAGAAATGAAAGCATACTAAGTCATTTTTATTTCAATTTTAGAGGTTTATTGATTGCATTTATATTCACATTCTGTTTTGTGGTACCTGTTCTACCCTTATTTTTAATTTATTTTTATTTTATATGATAAACAGAGTCAATCGACTCCATAATGTCAAATATAATTGTATAAGTATTTAATTAAGTATAAGTATAAGTGTTGACTTGATTGAGTAGTATAAGTATTGAAATGAGACCCGGGTTCGACTCCCGTCGAGCCCAATCTTTTCTCTTCTAAAATAAAATATTTAAAATTAAAATAAGGTGGTTACCCGCGAAAAATGATTAAATCAATGTAAAAAATAAGTTATCTAAAGATAATACATTATCAAATTATGTTATGTATGTAATAATGTAGGCAAATTAAGTGTGAAATAGTGAAAAGTGAGAAATAAATAAAATAAACTTAAATTTTGATCTATTTTATCCTCTTATCCCACTATATATCTATTTTAATATTCGTGTGCGCAATCGACTATAGGGTGCGCTAGTAGTTTTGCAAAATGTCGGAAGGAACGGGGATAGACATAGTTAATGAGATAGAGATAACTGGTAATTTTAGTTCTGGTAAATGCAAACACATCATTGTAACTTTACTATATGTTTTTCGGTTAGTAATAACATTAATTACCTATTCATACAATCATTGTTATGGCAGCTGTCACTTTCACGACAGCTTAGTTTCTTTGTCATATTTATTTATTTATTTGTCAAAACTTTTAGGCATCGCATTGAAAACTTGGAACAATTAAGCACAAGGGATATACAAAAACTTTTCATAATACAAAAATGGGGAAAATTAAAAAAGAAAAACAAATCTATGACACTATGGTCCCAATGTTATTTGCATAAAACTAGCATTTTGGAATAATAAAATGTCAAATACTCATATTTACCTGGATAAATTTTGACACCTTCTTTAAAATGAAGACTACATTTCGTCATATGTTTCGAAACAGGCTTATCTATTCTTAACAAGGGCGTACCCAGGATCAAAAATAGGGGGGGGGGGGGCAAGCTAAAAACTAGGGGGGGGGCAAGCTATGGTCGTTCAGGTTGTAACACCTTACCGCGGGAAAGGTGAATGAAACCAAAATTATGAATAATTATAGCAGTGCTTTATCAACTAAGTTATTACAATTATTTGCTTGAAAAAAATGTATTCTATTATTGCTTCCAGTCTTAAAAGCCTAAAAAATTATTGCTTCCAGCCTTCCAGGGGGGGGGCTGCCCCCCCTGCCCCCCGCCGGGTACGCCCATGATTCTTAATTTTACAATCCACTCTTTAAGAAGCTTTTTATTTTTTGGAAATAAATGGAATGACACGTCTTTTGATTTTCTAATTGAACACTGAGGGACCGAGCAATACCTATTAGACATTTTTCAAATAATTTTTGCTCAATCGGGTTTTAATTATGGAAAAATAAATTAAAAACACCAAAAAACCCTATGAATCCCAGGTAATGGCCCGGCTTCTATCCACGTTTCTTTTTAGTTCCTGTAAAGAAGCAGCACCGTCGTTTGCGCCCGCCTATATAGTGGGATAAGAGAAAGGTGTTTTAAAATTATATGCTACCTCTTTGGTGTAACTTACAAACCATGGGGTTAACAAATAAAAAAGAAATAATTGTACAATCGTTTATTTGGAAGATAATAAATAATAAACATAACAGAAATGATTAATAACAATTAACTACTTGTTATTGCTTTTTACTGAAAGGGGAAAATAATAGGTAATCGATATTTTGTAAAATAGAAGGTAAAGGTACTGAAGAGCTGAAGGTACTAGCTTTCGACTCCCGCTCGCTGCGCTCGCTCTTCAGAGATAAATAAACCCCCAAAAGGGTCCATATCAGTGGAGATCGGTCCTTACTTTGAAGGGTGCCTTAGTGAACGGCGCATAAGCCGCACTTCAGTACTTGTACCAAATAAAATGTTGCTTCGCATGCGACTATAATAAAACTATGGATAGGTCTATCGATAATTAATTAAATAGTTTATAATTATAAATTAACTAGCTGGGGTGCCCGGCTTCGCTCCGGTAGTTGTGTGGTAGCTTTAATACCAGAAAAACTTTAAAATTAAAGGAAATAGGGAACAAAATTAGAACCTTCTTGAAAATTCGGTTTTAACTTGGTATTAATATTCGGCAGACTTGAGATTTGCAGAGTGAGCCCAAATAAGGAACCCTGTATAATTTACAGGGGGTTAAAAATGGTAAATGAACAATTAATTTTGCTGCAACTTTGTCGAGTTATGCATCGTTTTTGATGGTTTCTGTGATTCTGAATCCTATAAGCCCATTCCAAGTAGTCAGCAGATAATAAATTATTAGATTATAGTTGAAAAATCTCGTATCTCAGTTAAAAAAATTATATTTCAAGTAAAGCTTAAGCTCCGACTACTATGATGGTCCTATTTGATTCAGAAGTACCGAAGATTCATAGAAATTTTTTTTAAGACCTTGCTTCCATTTCAACCTCCCTTAGGATATCCCCCCGTAATTTGAACGGTTTCTGCAGATCTCGACTCTTACTACCATTACAAAGTGAAAACCAAAATTTCTTGAAGGCACAATTTTTTCATCATATTTCTTTTTATCTTGAACTATGATGGACGATAAAATCTTGAATGCTGTTATTGGAGTTAGTCGTTTTGTCAACTGGAATGCTCATCATACATAGTAATCAAACCAACTATAAATACAATAAGAACACATCAAACTTTTTATTTTCGATTTATATTCAGTCAATTCATCTCTTTTTTTATGTCTGATTTTATTCGCTCACGGTACTACTAAGAAATCTTCACTCATATTGCATTAAATTACATATAGATTGAATGTAATGTGCTGATCATATATTAGCCTTCTTATGAGAAAACTAATTCTTTACGGAATCCAGTTTGTTTTCTAATTGATTGCAGAGATGTAAAATCATTATTTTATTTTGAAAGCAAAGGAGAAACTAATTATTTTCGCTTAATTTTTTAGTAATTTAAAATGAACAGCTGATCAAATATATAACCTCTACAATTTGAACTGGATGAATGAACAATAAACGTTGAGTGAAACGAACCCTAGCGCTTCCTGGTAGTCTGGAGCTCGAACTAAATTTTTCATTCATAAACTTGTATGTCATTCTCAGAGACGCTAATTAAATGGTGCGAGAGGCATAAAATTCCAGTCCTTTTCTCTTCAATTTCACACCCTTAAGAGAAAAACGGAAACCTTCTTCTCCGTTAGGGGGCATACAGTTACACGCTGACATAAATTTCTTAATCGTATGTGGAGTCGTTTCTGAGCCTTTTCGGCACGCACATTGTACACTTTGCTTTATAATATATATTGATTATTTAAAAAATAACCAAATAACAACAAAAAAAAAAACAGTAGTTTTAAGGATGATTTGCTATTTGGAGAAGGGGGGCTAGGCCGCACTGGGAATCGATATAGTTTTATAGTCGTCTAATCATTCATATATCATACATATACATGCAGATCAAGGGCGGATCCAAGTGGGGGGGGGGGGGCACAGGGGTCATGACCCCCTAAATATTTTGGCTTTTCAATTTTTTTTTTATAATTAGCAAATAATGCTAGTAGGTGGTTAATATGTCCTAACATAACACTTTTGGTTGTTTAGAACGCAGTCCTTCTTAATACAAGGTAATACTCTCATTAAAACGGTGCTGTCAGCTACATGATTATGAGATTGAGGGGTCATGAACCCCCCCCTCCTAAGTTCGTGATGAATCCGCTCCTGATACAGGTATCATTACTCAAACGTATCAACTGCTTCTTTAGTTTGTCATTAAACTCTAGTATTTTTCTTATACTTTGAAAAACGAGTACAGTCACTCCTATAAAAGTGGTAATAAAGATAATACTGACGAATTCAGACCAATATCCTAAAATCTCATCCATCGGCAAAATTTTAAAAACAAATCAATGACTTAATAACACCATAGTTTTAAAATATTATAATCAATGAGCAGTATGTATATACTAAAAGTATATCTTCCGTTAAAAACTTACCATTATTTAAAATGATTCCTTAAAAGCGTTTGATAGGAAACATGAGATTGCTGTACTGATTTCCGAAGGTCTTGGAAAAAGTAAATTTAACATTATTTATTGTCAAGTTAAAAGCGATCGGTATTTAAGAATTTTCCTAAATCCGAGGATCGCATATTTCATTCGCATAGGTCTCCGAGGATGGCATATTTCAAAGCGAATAGCGGAACATGAAATTAAAAAGCGGCACGCCTAGTCACTTTACTTGTGGTCCTGTAATTTTAGACTATCGATAGGCTATCGATAGTCTCGATAGTTTCTCAACCCTACTCAGTAGCCTCGAGAAGATGGAGAGCTCACATCTATTCACTGCCATGTCCCCAGTTTTCTTGATAGCCCGGGTTTCCGGAATTTTCCCATTTAGTAATAACTTCAACATTTCTATTTTCTGGGTCCTCTTCCCAATCGCATTATTTGGTCTCGTCACAGCAAACGCTTACTTTTTTTATTTCTATGCTGAAGAGTTCGATGGTTTCGCTGGCGAAATGTATTTCGGACTTTGTTTCTCACTCTATATTTCAGTTGCGGCTTTGGTAGCATTAAGTTTCACTATGAGTAGCCGCTATAAAAAAATTATTACAACAGTGTTAGACATTGAAAATTTTCTCGCCCAATTGGATGTGCAGGTTCTTATTATTTCTCACATCCTTTCCTTTTTTCTCATCGATAAAGTTAATAAGTTAATATGAACATTTATTTGTTTAAATGAATTTATTTGTTTAAATGGAAAAAATATTAATTGAATAAAACGAAATAATGTGATAATAATCCTTAATAGATGTAGACATTCTAGATCCCTGTCGGCCTCATGGCGAACTCTCTCTCTCTCTCTCTCTCTCTCTCTATATATATATATATATATATATATATATATATATATATATATATATATCAGTGTGATAAAATTTGTTTGATTTTTTTAATTGTACTCATGTATATTGTGAATGAGGCTTAATTAATCTACTATTAGAGCCTTAATATCAATGCCCTTAAGTGTGGCAAATATTATCATTTATTTCAATACTTATGAACACAGAATATTTAAGTGGCAATAAATTAAAGAATCTTTTTGAATATTATACTTTAGGTAGGCTAAGATGAAATATAATTCATTTTCTTTCAGTTCAAATATTGCACAAATACTATAATTTTGGATATAGCCCTGAGAGCAGTCACCATATTCTTAACATCCATCGCCAATTACAACCAATATAGTGATGATAATTTACAACTCTATTTGAGGGCTATTGGTTTTTACCTGACGCATTGGTGTGTTAATTGTGTCGAAATGCAGATAGTGGCGTTGTGCAGTTATTTGTGTTGCCTCATAAAGTCTACGGCATCTTCACTCCCTTCTCCTGATTTCGAAGGATTCCTAGAAGTTTCGACCTCATTCGTCGATATATCAGAGATGATACATGAACTATTTTCAAAACCGACCTTCGTCATTTTCGGAAACATATTCATATGTACCACTCTGGATTTGTATTTCTTGATAGTCGTTCTTCCAGAAATTGAGTCTAGGTCCATAAAATGGTTTTCTTTGGGGCGTTGTTTCGCTCGTTGTTACCAACTCTGGAGGCTGGTTTCAGCCGTAAGCTCGATGTCAGATGAGGTAATAAACGTTTTGTCTGATTCTTAAATCATATAATGCACTTGATGTAATTATATGACAAAAGAAAAAATAAATAAATAAAAATAATCATAATATTATTTTTATACAATGCAACGACTTATAACAACCGTATCAATACCTACATAAGAAACTACGGATAGTAAATAAATTTATTTATAAAAATTGAATAAAAGATAAAAGAATAATTATTTGAGGGCTAATTTGATCAATTTTATTATCCTTTGGAATCAATGTCTTCAAAGACTCTGGCGGGCACAAATATACGAAAAGGTCCTGTCAGTGGTGGATTTAGGAATTTTCTGTTTTCCTGGTAGCTTCGGGTTATCCGTTTATGAATGTTAACGACTGATACCCTTGCTGCCCATTAGAAGTAGCCTTGACATTCTTTAATACAATTTTTGTGTTTTATAAAATAAAATTTAAAAAATATAAATAAAAAAAAAGCTTATGAGTAAGGTATAAGAATGTACTTCTTATCCTCTAAAATAAAATTACATTGGCAGATACAGACTATTTGCCTTTAAGCTATCCCCCCAAGGTAAATGTAACTTAATAATATTTCAAAATAATTTCTGAACGTATTCCAACCTGGGTAATTTCATAGTTTGTTAATAAACCGAGTTTTTTTGCAAGGAAAATTGTTTTAAGGGTCATCCATGTTGTTCGTTCTGTCTAATCGTCCATTCATTTTGGTATTTCTTATAACTTTTCGATACACATCCATTCATTTTTCATTTTGTTTTTTTAATTTGGTCAGTTATTAAGACCATTACTTCTATGTATTAATGGTTTTGGCAAACGTTGATATGTCCAATGTTAGTACAAAAATAGGATTTGTCTTCGGTTTGCTCATTATCATATTGTACACTTTAAGGGTGCCTTGAACTAAATCTAGTATCCGAACAAATCCTAAATATGACCAAATATTAGTTTTTAATGATATTTCAAAACTTTTAACACTGCCTTCTGTAATCATTTAATCTTCTGACATATCAGCATTTGTCGAAACAATAAAGAATTAGGCTATTATTATAAACCCTGTACTGAAATGAAAAAAAGTTTCTTTTATATAGTTCATTCCAAATTAAATATTACTTATTTACTTTACCTTCACAGCTTGGCTAGCAGTTTGAAGACTCCCAATGATTATGCATCCAATATGGGTGGGGATCTCCAAACGTAATTAGAATCTAGGCAATAATATTTAATGGGTTCAACCATTTTATTCTTCAATGTTTTCAGGCAATGAGATTGGACTCGAAATTGTACACCATTGCTATAGAAGATCCGACCAATCAAATATCTAAAAAGGTATAGCTACCTCTCTTAAAGCTTGTTGAAAATATTAACAAAATTAATGGAAGTGAAGCTTATTACTTCGTTCATACAAACTCCAATATTAAACTATTTATTATTGTTATTTTAGAAAAAACTTATTCTCTATTTCTCAATGAAGCAACGAATGGAGATGACTGCTTATGGCTTCTTCCCTATCAACTATGCTCTGATTCATTCGGTAAAGAGAGATGTAAATTTTAAATAAATTTAGATAATATGTTTGACATTTTTATTTAACTAAAAAAATTGATTATATTTAGGTTGTAGCGGCTGTTACAAACTACCTGGTAATTTTGGTTCAATTTGGCAACACTCCATCATGAGGTGCTTCAAATTCGCATTACTTTAAAAATCAAAAGGACTGGAAAATGTGTTTTATGATAATCAGTATCATTATTGTGGTTAGTTTTGAGTGAATTCTTATTTAAGAATTTTATTCACAAATAGCTTAACCTAAATGGCCCCATATATATTTTTTGTAATATATACATGAATTTTAAACATTGAGGATTTTTTAAAAATATTATATTTATTTATATTTGCGAAATTCATTTCATAGATTTTAGTCCCATGGGCAATTTGAAACATGTCTTATTCTAAAATAAACAAAACTAAGACAATAAATTTAAAATATTAGAACCTATGGAAAACTGGTTTATTTAAAATCTGGACACACTCCTACAAATTATCAATTCGTAATATAGTCGTATAACCATGAGCGTACCCAGCGGGGGGCAGCTGCCCCCCCCCCCTGGAAGGCTGGATACAATAATTTTTTAAGGCGGGAAGCAGTAATAGAATAATTATTTTCAAGCAAAACACTGTAATAACTTAGTTGGTAAAGCAGTGCTATAATTACACATAATTTTGGTTTCATTCACCTTTTCCGCTGTAAGATGTTACAACCTGAACGACCAAAGCTTGCCCCCCCCCCCTAGTTTTGATCCTGGGTACGCCCGTGCCTATAACATAATACAGCTCTATGCCCCTCGAAAACAATGGCTAAAAATGTTAAAGTGTTTATCTTACGTTGCGTCTATGTAAAAAAGTAAAAATATTGTGAAATGTCTCTCATCCACGACTTTTTCAATATAATTTGTTCTTTTATTTACATTATATTCGTTGTATATACTATAAAATATATAATATATAATGTTTATCTTCAAATAGCATTTCCTTTAATTTCTTTTTAAATCACTCTTCGGGGGTGGAAAAATGTAATTAGCGCCATTTTTGATCAGCTTATAACCAGTCCTATACTCTGCCTTGCCAACATCACACTATCGATTTATGTTAAAAATAGTCATGGTCAACTATTTTTCTGGAAGCCCCAGAAGTGAGAGGTATTTACATCACCATAGGTATGTATAGGTAATTATTAATGACCTTAAAAAAAAAAAAAATAAAGAAAAAACCTTATTAACTTTTAGTGCATTTGTTTATGTATGAAATATAATGCCTTCAGTATGTTTCTAAATCGACTTTTTTATTGATAGCCAACAATTATCGCAGATAGATGTGGCACGTACCCGGATAAGCCCGTTATAGTAGTTCATTCTTCTTCTTCTTTGATAGCACTACAACTTATGAAGAGTCAGGGCCTCTCACAGTCGGAGCCGCCAGTATTCTCTGTTTTGTGCAGCTGCTCTCCAATTTCTAATTCCGAGCATTATTTGGGCATCTACCGCCACACAATCTATCCAGCGCAGGCGAGGTCTATCAATCTTTCTTCGTCCAAAGGTTTTTTCCTCCAAGAGCATTTTTGGGACCTCGTTATTGCTTAATCGAGCAATGTGCCCAGCCCATCTCAAGCGACCAACCTTTATTAATTTAACCACATCAGGCTCGTTATACAAGCTACATTTTTTCTTAATCTCCATACGCCGCTGTTACACACAGGTCACATATTCCTTCTCAGTATTCTCTTTTCAAATCTCAATAGAGATGATTCCATAGCCTTCTCATGATCCAACACTCGGATGAATATGTGAGAACTGGCCTGATTAGTGTTTTGTATATTTGTAGCTTAGTGGCCCTAGTATAGTAGTTCATTGGTTGAACAAAATTGTCAAGATTTGATATAATGTATCGTCTGTTTCTATTATAAGATGAGTAGCATCAAACAATTGTATCGGTTACTTTGCTGTAAATAAAAGTAATGGGATAATTGTTTCTATAAAAAACCTAATATAAAGGTTCGAGGCAAAAAAACTATTTGCTCAACGCGTAGAGTGTTTTCTTAGTAATCATATTATGTTTGATCAAGAGTTTATTTGTCTTTAGTCAATCGTTCGCTGGAAAAAAATTACCTAAATTACTAAATAACTTAGATCAGTATCTCTTTGGATCGAAAACCATTTGCAAAGTCACGTGACCTAATTTTATCACGTGGTAACAATTTCGTAACAACTTGAGAGTCCATTTTATCGCTAATGTTAAATTAAGATTACAACTTGTTAACCAAGAAAGCTTTTTATTATATTTATTTATTTTTTTTCGTAAGGCTGATTAAATAATGAATGAAGAATGTATATCAAGGGTACAGGGAAAAGACATGTAAACTATTAATATCATTTATTTTATTTAAAAGCTTCCACTGTACGCTTTGCTTTCCTTTGTTATATCCAATTAATAAATCTTTCCAAAAGATCCACGGATTTCTACCCTTAATTGCTATATAATTAATAAGCATATAACAAATTGGTGTGTGTGACTACATGGCAAGACAAGACGTGGCATGATTTCATTAGCATTAAATGTGGGGTATTCCTAATCAGCAGGTTATTTGAGGTACGAATTTGTCATTATTTGATCCATGTCCCAGAGCACCGTATAGTAGAAGCATTGCGACGAACGAAGTAAACGGTTTTGCCATGTTACAAAACAACGGCAAGTATGGATTCGTTCCTTGCGACATAGATGTTTTTTCTCTTTATACCGACCCTTTAATGCATTATTACACCCTGAAAAACATGTTTTTTTTTTCCTGGTTTCATTTACCATTACAAAGATCTGCTTATTCTTAATCCAATGACGATCAAACCCATTTAGCACACCAAGCCAATCTGGTAATCATAAATATTTTATTTCCTCCACTTTTTTGATAAAATGTTTAGTGATATTTTTTTGATGAAAACCGCTTCCTTTTTAACCGATATACTAATAAAAAAATTAAAAACTATTAAAAATTGAGGGCCGATCTTCCAAGCTAGCGGTAAAATGTCCCTAAATTAACTTACTTAATATTATTACTGTGTGGGGTTACTATTTACAGAATTGCTATGGGGGACTAGGTAAAAATATATACAAATAAGAATGTATAGGAAGTACCAATAAAAAACACAAAAAAACAGATTATGTACATATATTTTTTTTAATAGATAAAGAAATAAAATTATTATGGCTTTTGGGGTAATAAATGATTTTTTCTCCAAAGAGCTTTCCTTTCTTCGGTGTTGCTCCGAATTTGGAATTGGATGATTATAAAAAGGTAACTGGCTATTGTTGCTAAAATCTGAAAAAATAAAAAGTGAAAATTGTATCTCGGCATCAAATAATTTATATAATTTATAAATAAGTAACGCTTTACCGAACGGAAAAGAGAATGATCCAACCCAAAAAATCCATGAGCTGAAAAACCAAGAGATATTCTTTGTTCTAAGAAAGATGTTATCGACTCCTGGAAAAAAAAATATAAGTCCTGTTAATTATATGAAACCAGATAGAAATAATGCACTAAAATGGTATGTAGTCCGGAGAGGATATTATGTTATCTTTACAATATTCTTGCAATTTTTTATATACCAAATATGAAGGCTGAAGTAACAGATAAGCTATTTCCGACAGAAGTAAATGTATCCCATACTTACTTTCATAAGAACATAATCATAAAAAACGCATTGCCTATAAGCTCTCTAAATCTTATCTAAATATGAGCAGAATGGAGGAATGATTCCGATAATCAAAAACCTTGTTTTTTTATTTAACGTCACTTCATGCTACAAAGGCTAAATCAGACGATGCTAAAGTGGGAGTCCTAAATTAGGCCCATCCAGGTACTAATAGGATAGGGATCTTTAACTATGGTCCACAGGTGACCCCAATCAAAAACCTTGATTACCGTTTGTTTGTTTGTTAAACGTCACTTTATGCCACTAAGGCTAATCGGACGATGCTACAATGGGAGTCCTAAATTTTGCCTATCCAGGTATAATTAGGATAGGGATCTTTAACGAGTAGGGGAGAGTTGGATAAAGTGGGGTATCGGGTAAAGTGGGGTGCCGATCTGATCGCGGTTTCTTTTGGCGCTACTTATCAACTTAATGGTATATTTGTTTCCTTTGGTTGTGGTGTTAGTTTAGCAAGGGGTTCTGTAGCGAAAAGTTGTTCTGTTAGAATTTGAGAGTTAAATATATATTTTGAGTGCATTTTCTCTCATTTTAGTACTAACTTCAAAATGGGATAACTCAACCACATATTCTTTGATTGCTAGGTTTATTATTTCATTGGATTGGTCATTCTATTCATATATTTTACCGTTTGTTTAAAAGTTTCTATTAATATTTAATACCGTTTTACAATTTTTATTTTCATTAAACATCCTGTCGGCTAAAGTGGGGACGTTAAGGGTTGGGTATAGTGGGGACGTCCCCACTTTAGCCGATCATGACTTATTTTACCTAACTTTTACATTTACTAAATCATTTACCCCATTGTTGTTACGCTGTATGCCTAATATGTTTCCCTATTTCATTTTAATAATGTCAGTGCTTGGAAATAGAAATACAATAACCGCCTACAAGTCGGATCATGCCACATCTTCCATTTCCAATAGTAAAACGCACGATTCTCACTATCCATCATTCCATCACATTTTCTAGTTTTACCTTTCGTCAAATTGCAAGTTACTTATTTTCGAAGAAAATTAAATGATGGAAAACTTAGGACAGTAGCCATTTTAACTTGTTCAGCATGAAAACAAAAAATCGAAAAAAAAAAAAGAAGGACGTTAAAGAAAGAAAATTACCTGAAAAAATAAATCTACAGAAAAAATCATCACGAAAAGCCGTTAGAAATCAATGAAAACTCGTTAGCAAATGTACAATGAAAAAAAAAAGTCAAGAAGAGAAAAATAAAGAAAAAGGGCTAAGAAAATCATTTAAAGAAAATGATTTTTGCTCAGTGTGCTTGTGTGCACTGTGCATATGTTGCAATGTAGGATTTCACAAAAAGTGTTCTGAGCTGTGCCAATTCAAACTTGACGGTGTTCTTTGCCAGCCCTGCAGAACTTATAAGTATCACAAAGTTCCCTGAGTTATGTTTTAAAATATATTTAGTTGTTAGCAATTAATTATCTTTTGACCAATTATATTAAAATCAATAATTTTGGTCATTGTGGTAATAATTATAGTTCAGATAAGGAGATATCCCATTTCGTTTGTAATAAACGACTTAACAATTTTTTATTAATCCTATGCTGAAGTATTTTTATAATAGCAGGTTCTATACAAATTTTCCAACATTTTAATACATAAATGTATGCTTTATATATTACTCATAGTAATTATAAAGCATTTTTATGCAATTCAAAAAGGATAGCCCACTTTACCCGAAGGTGCGGGTAAAGTGGGGATATTTTTTATTTTGTATTTTTATTAATTACAGCCGAACCGTTCCAATTTAATCCAAAACATAAAGGTAAGTAGTGGAAGTTTAAAAATTATAATTCGTACTGGATTTTTAGTGAAAAATGAAGGATTCACAAGAAGACAAAAAAAATGTCCCCACTTTACCCTACTCTCCTCTACCTACCATCGTACAAACTCGGGATCTCCATTTTACGTCCTATACATTACAGGGACGGCATAGCTAAGGATTTTTTACTCCCATTAAAAAATCCTAGGGCCGCCTCGGGACGCGAAACCGCGACCTTTAGTATTGTAGGTTGCCATGCTAACCACTACATCACAGGTGACCCCAGAAAAAAGACCACTTTGATTACCGTTAAATACCTCCAATATAAGAGCCAATATGGCACTGTAACAAAATAAGCCGAAGGCGTCTGGTCTTTCTGGATAGTATTGCCTAGTGCTGGGTGGAATTTTATACTCGCAATTTTTCACAGGAATTTTATTTTTCAACTTATGAGAATAATTTGGTAAGTTTTTATTAAGAGGTATCAGTCAAGGGGAATAAGTTATTTTTTATGTTGATGTCTCTTGATTGATAAATCGAAATAAAGTCGAAGATTTCCCTTAACCGTTTTAACATTCTCAATAAAGAGAACCTGCTATAAAAATGTGTGATGCGCGCGACACTAATCTAACCAACCTACTTTGAGTAGAAATCGATGTGTTTCTTTAAATATGGAATAGACACCAATGAATTTCAAAGAAAATAGATTTTTCCTCATATATTTGCTTATTTTTATATGTTGTTCCCTATAAAGTATACAGAATTATGATTATTGCAAAATTTGATAGTCATCCTTATTCCATCACTACTCTTTTTTTTTCTTCTTTTTTTTCTTGAAAAATCGTAAAGGGAATCATTGAACATTTTAGAGATCTCCATTTTTTGTTATGAAACACATAAACACTAGCACATACGCACCAAATGGCTGTTCGGGAATTGGGGGGGGGGTCACAGAAGTCATAACCCCTCCCTCAAATATCATGATTATTTATATTTTTTTGAATTTTTAAAGAAACACTGCGATTATATAGCTACTAGTCAATCCTAAACGTAGGGGGAGAGCGGGGTTGGTTGGCATAGGGGGTAGGTTGGTCTTTGGCTTAAAATTTCCGTCACACCTGTTGAGAAGGCGCCACAATCTTACCATGTGACCCGCTCGACCTCGGGAGTCTTGTCCTGAGGTTTCAGTCTGATGCCAACAGTGTAGAGAATTGTGTGCTTCATTGATTGATTTTACAACATTTAAGTAAATTTTTATATTTTCAGTAAATTTGGTTTTAAAGCATGGCAAAACATTTGACTCCGATTCTGTTCTCATAGCCCCAAACTCCTTTGAAAAACTTAACCTTTCAACTAACCAGTTTCTTGTATGGTTATTCTCCCCTATCCTGGCAGCCATCTTTCGTATGATTTCTCCAGTGGGGTTAGTTGGCTATCTTCAACTGGGGTTTGTTGGCGCTGTAGCAAGTAACAAAAGTAAGGTAAACATAAACAAAGGTGAAACTACCACTTGTCTTTAGTTCTAGCGAGGAGGAGGAGAGCAATATTTCCTATGCAAAAAGTGACGACAGTCTAAACTTAAACGGAATCTTTAGGAACAACGAAAAAGATAATGACATTAAAGATCGTCTTCAGCCGCAGTCGAAGCTTATTGATGAACCAGCCATACTTGGCTATCATGAAAATGAAACTAGTGCACCGCAGATACTTTCTCATGATACGATTGAAGGGCCAGAGAATATTTATCCTACCTAAAGTTTTTGAAGATGTGTTAAATTCGTTTTGTTTTATGATAAATTTGTTTACATTGTTCTAACGCAATGATGCTTCTAAGCCATTACATTCTGCTGTTTGAAATGTTATGTAATTTTGTTCAATTGAAATAAATACAGTCGTATGGTAAAATGCAGCCAATTGTCATTCTATTTTCCCTTAATAGCTGTTAAAAACCGATCAAAATTATTATATCATTATAGTGCAGCTTCTAATAACAATAATATGTGTCTGGCAGTAATTGAATGAGATGGCCAAACAACACCACCTTCTAGGCCAACTAGCACCACACGGGGGGGGGGGGGGTTAATTGGCATACTCTGGCTTTACGAATTCCTAAATTTTCTATGATCATAGTGTTAAATATTATGTGTTGAAAAAATACTTTATGTACTCTAATACTTGGAGTTTACAGTGGTATCAGCCCTATTGGAATTATATTAACAGGAACTCAACAATCAAAAAAGTGTAAACTGTTGCCAACCAAACCCGCTCACCCCTAATATTTTGGTTGTTTACATCGCAATCCTTCTTGATACAAGCAAATAATCTCATAAAAAATTCGAACACAAAAGTGCTGACAGGTAAAAGGCAACACGTGATTATGAGACAGAGGGTAGTGCCCTCTCCCTTAATATTGGTGCTAAATCCGCCCCTGCATACACAGACCATTCTACATTTTTGGTAGCAAGTACATACATTGATGAAACTACAGTAGCCTCTAGTAGAACGTAGAGTTATATAAAATATATCTTTAGAAGAGGCGATGGTGACGGTTCCTCCTGTCTGTTTTCAATTTTAATACGAAAACGTATAAAAAGCTGACAACACATTAAAATAATATGAATGATTATAAAATGATTTCATTAAATGGAAATGATTAACAATTAAAAGGAGGTATTTTGACTAAGCTTCTACTTACGTTCTGGATTATGTGACCAGAGTCGTCATTAATGCATAAAGTGTAAAAATCTCCATTGACTAGTTTAACCTGTAACGATAGTTTGTTAGAAAATCAATACACTCAACAATTTCTTACCAATTAATTGGAAGATCTAGAAAATTATCTGATGGGTTAATATAAATTTGATTTTTTAATTATTATGATTTTTTTTTGTTTTGTAACACCGTACGAACAATTTTTTGGCCACGGAGTTCCAATCACAGAGAATAGATCCCAGGGAAATAATCGAGCTCATTCATAGTGTAAGTCGACACACTTATAATATGAGTCTTTCTGCTGACAGGTAGACTTACTCCAAGTACAAAATTTTTCAGGAAAGCACTTCTAACAATATTCCTCTTTGGGAAATTCTTACATTTTATGTTGTAATTGTGTGGCAGAAATATTAATGGGCGGTGGGGGGGGGGGGGGGGTGAAATGGGAAGGGGGCTCTGTCGAAAAATTTTACTGCAATTAGGTCAAGTAATGCTTCATTTTGGATAGTCTCTGTACGAGTGGAACAATTCCCATGACGATATATTCAACGGATCGAAATTTATAAAAGGTTATAGGTGAAAAAATACAAGTTGCAGCTGAATGATATCCCAGCTAATGAAATCATTATATAAGTGGTGTTCGGATTTTCATGTTAAATGAGGGTCTAATAAATATAAGTGTATTTAAGTATTATTTCAAAAATCTGTTGCTAAGTAGGATTAATGTAAAATAAAATAATTACAAAACTTGCAATAAAGTTAACAAACATTACGAGTTAAGTGGCGTATGTACATTTTATAAAAACTTCAGATATGCCTGTCTATACATGTTTCAGTACGATGTACGAAAAGGATTTTAGATATGATTAATATGAATTTAATAACCAGGATTATTAGCCCCTTGTTTTGTAATGTAAGCTTCAAAATGCAGCATTTTGTTCTAATCATTGTTAATTTGCCTGTACCATTATATTTCAAAATTTATTCTGTTAAAGGTCTGGCCACACATTTCCGCCCAGTAGCAATAATATAGGTTATGTTCAGAATATTTTTAATTTAACTTACATATTACCTTTAGTTATGCCTAAAGTGGCCTGTGTCTGACATGTGTGACCTGACCTTTAGGCATAACTAAAGGTAATATGTAGGTTAAATTAAAAATATTCTGAACATAATCTATATTATTGCTACGGAGCGGATCCGGTGCGGACATGTGTGGCCAGACCCTAATCCAACTATTACACTTCTCTCTGAGCTAAGCCATTATACCCCAGCTAGTACATTATAAAATTGAGTTCTATAAATCAGAAGCTCATCACAATATATTTTTGAATTAATTGTGGGCTGTTTATAACCTTTCTTAATTTATATTTTGCGGCAGATCTGAAGATGTTAAAATAGTGAAACTTTTTAAATAAATGCTGATATAGGTTAAATTTATGATTTTTAACTTCCAAATCCATTGAACTCCAGAAAGCGCTTATCCAAGTTACTATTTAATTTATTATTACTTATTTATCCATGATATCAGCATGTATTAGGAAATTAATTAGTAATGAGTAAGCAGAGTGAATATTAAAAATGAACTATGGAGAACCTTTTCTGCTATAATCCAAGCAGAGTGAATGACGCACCATATCACGTATATTTCATTCGCTGCACCTATAAGGGCCGAATACGACTCAAGAATAGAATTTTTACTTTTGAACAAGTTAAAAAACACACAAGCCGAATGGTACATGCTAGCTGTGGCACCGAACAATTTGGATGCGACTATAACGAGTAATGGCCATGAAAAAATCTGCTTCAACCTACTGCAAAGATTGATCAATTTTCTGTAAACCTGGAGAAACTCCTCGAATTGAGCACACTCTACGAATTCTCTCTTCCCTAGACAACGTAGAGACAAAGATATATTCGACAATCTGTCGCCGATCATCAAAAGTGGGATAATGAATTGTGCCAAGAACAAATAAATGAGAACATCACTAAGGTAGAACACTGGAAAAAGTTTCGCGACCTTCACCATAGGGAACACAGATAGGTCGGTTAGCAAGTTGGCCAACACCAAGCAGAAACCTATGAGCATCCAACTTATATGATTACTGGCAGGCTGCGAAAACGGCAATGAGTATAGACACTTTAGCACCGGCCCGAGCGGGTGGTTCCTCCGAAGGTTTAGAAGGATCAAGTTGCTGGCCAAGAAATTGTTGCCGACGATACCAAGAACGGATACAAACGTGGAAATCCTCTCATGTTTAACCCGATCCTCAAAACAGAACAGTATTGAAATAGCAACGATGACCGTTATGACTAATACATCAGCTACTGCTTTCCACCAGGGCAAGGAATTCTCCAAGCAGTAGGGTTTGCCGAGCCACCTAAGACCTCGAAAACCGTAAAAGAGTGACTTGTCAGAAACCATTGGGCACCACCACAACTGGGTCATTAAGGCAGTATAGAAGAGCAGATCAATTGAAATAACAATACAACGAAAACACCATTACGATTTAATTAATTATCAAATATTCAGCCCCTCAAGTTGTATTAAAATCAATAATAAGTCTTTATGGAATATGTCAATAAACAGAAATGACTTATAGCTGTGTGGGGGGATTGTTAAGTTTAAAAGGTTTTAGGGACAGACCATAGGTGCAATTGTAAATAGGTTAAAAATATATAATTTTATTTTTACTAGCGCATTATTTTTACTACCTCGCGCGGGTCTCATTACCCCGTATGGGGAGCGTCCCTGCGGATGTGGGGATGGTCGGTGGAAATTCCTAGGTAGTTCCACCCGGCTAAGTCCGTAGGACTCGCTGACCAACAATGAGAGGGGCCCCCCAGGCTTGCTGGAGGGTGTGACGTAGGTTTGAACGCCCTACTCACATATTTTTTAGTTCACCCAAACACCACAAACAGTCATGGATTCTCCTAAGGTTAAACGCTCATTATCCGGAGGTAAACTAGTCCCCCGTTTGGGTCTCCGGGTGGGGACTGCTTTAGGGGAATCATGGCGAAAGTTGAAACTAAGAGATTTAGTATTAGGGACGTGGAACGTCAGAAGTTTGAATACAGCGGGTGGGTTAAAATCGGTTTCGCATGAGGTTGAGAGGTACGGTATAGATATCGTGGCGCTGCAAGAGGTACGCTGGCCGGGGGAGGGCTCTTTAAGAGAAGGTAAGTACACTATTTGGTACGGCGGGGGCGAAAATTATAGAAAATTAATTAGGCACTGGGTTTCTGATTAGGAATAGGTTGATATCCGCTTTCAGGGACGTTCAATTTATCGGGGACAGGATATCGGTAGCTGTATTTCAGGGGCGGTGGTTTAAAATCGCGTTAATAAACATACATTCTCCGACCGAAGACAGCGATGACGAAGTTAAGTCGCAATTTTACGATAAAGTAGAGTGGGTTTTTGATAAATTACCGCGACATTACATGAAGATAGTTTTAGGAGACGCTAACGCAAAGGAGGGCAGGGAAGAAATATATTATCCGACAATTGGAAAAGAAAGTTTGCACGAAATTAGTAATGATAACGGAATCCGATTGATTAACTTTGCTACTTCTAAAAATTTAATAGTCAAAAGTACAACTTTTAAACATAAAGATATCCACAAATATACCTGTACATCACCGGATTCACAAACAAGAAATCATATCGATCACGTTTTGGTGCAGCATAGGTGGCAAAATAGTGTTATTAATGTTAGGTCGTACCGAGGGGCGGAATGCGGGTCGGATCACGAACTAGTAGTCGCTAAAGTTCGGCAAAGACTTTCAATAAAAAAAAGGTTAGAAACCGGATCTCGTACCGAATATTTTAATCTGGAAAAACTTAAAATTCCGGCGATTAGAAAACAATTTGAAATTGAACTCAAGAATAGATTTGATGTATTAGAACCATCGACAGAGAATGGTGAAGACATTGATCAATTGTGGGAAGGGATTAGGGATAATATTAAAGAGGTCAGTAATTTGTGTCTGGGCAAAAGGGAAAATAATAAGAATAAACAATGGTTCGATGAAGACTGTTTAAACTCGTGTGAGAAAAGAAAAGCCGCCAAACTCAAAGTTTTAAATAATCCTAGCGAAGACAATCGTGCCTACTTTCGAGGCATAAGGAACGAAACGACTAAATTGCTTAAAAATAAAAAAAGAGAATATCTCAAAAACAAAATAATAGAAATAGAAAATAATGGAATCCAAAATAACGTTAGAGATATGTATAAAGGCATAAATTTATCACGTAAACGTCTAGGACCAGTTACGACGACTGGTATAAGGGATAATAATAATAACATCATAGCGGATCCGGTAGACATAGTAAGTAAGTTCAAAGAGCACTTTGATAGTATTTTAAATCCAGAAAATAACCGTCTATCACCACTTTTGGAATTTCAAAGTGCTGAACCGTTATTAGAAGAACCGAGTATAGGGGAAGTCTAAATAGCTATCGGAAAATTAAAATCCTATAAAGCAGCGGGGACGGATAATATTCCTAGCGAACTAATCAAATCATGTGGGGAAGCTGGGATTTCAAAAATACATCTTTTGATTAAAAAGATCTGGGAGTATGAGAAAGTACCCGAAGAATGGAAAGAGTCTATACTTATACCGATTCACAAGAAGGGGTCGCGGACAGACACTAATAACTACCGTGGGATCTCACTTCTTCCGGTCTGCTATAAAGTATTTACGTCAATCCTGACTAGCCGAATAACCGAATACGCCGAGGAAATTATCGGAGATTATCAATGTGGTTTCAGACGGAACCGATCAACCGTACATCAAATATTCTCCCTCCGTCAAATATTAGAGAAAAAATTAGAATACAATGGTATTGTTCATCAACTGTATGTCGACTTTAAAAAGGCTTATGATTCAATAGACCGCAATAAACTGTATAACATCCTGACTGAACTAGGAATACCGAAGAAGTTAGTAAACTTAGTAAAAATGTGTATGACCGAAACGTTCAATAAAATAAGAATCGGTCGTTATTTTTCTGAGAAGTTCGAAGTTCACTCTGGTTTGAAACAGGGGGATTCGCTATCCCCTGTTTTATTTAATTTAGCTCTAGAATATGTCATTAGGGAGGTGATAAATACCGGAAAGGGTTTGAATCTGGGGGGAAATATATCCGTCCTCGGTTACGCTGATGATTTGGTTTTGCTTGGCGACGACGTGGAAACGATAGAACTAAATACAAAAGCATTGATGGAAGTCGGAAAAGAAGTAGGGTTAGAAATAAATACGGAAAAAAACAAAATATATGGTTAGTTGTAGAAACGGTGACAATTTTGGCGATATTGAAGTAGAAGAGGAAATATTCGAAGCCGTTGAAAAATTTAGATATTTAGGATCTACTGTAACTAGAAAAAACGAAATCGAAGAGGAAATTAAGGCTAGATTAAAGGCGGGAAATGCTTGTTGTTTCTCGGTTGCAAAATTACTTGGGTCACGCCTTTTATCCCGAAATTTAAAAATTAGGATTTACAAAACTATAATTTTTCCGACTGTTCTTTACGGTTGTGAAACATGGCCGCTTACAGTAAGGGATGAGAAACGCCTTATGGTGTTTGAAAATAAAGTGCTGCGTAGAATATTCGGGCCGAAGAAAGATGAGTCAAAAGGAGAATTTAGACGGCTACACAATGCGGAATTGCGTGAGCTTTACCCGGCAAATGTAATCGAGTCTATAACTGCGCGTCGGCTAAAGTGGGCATGCAAAATGACGAGTCTTAGTAGTGAACGAATTCCTAAAAGATTGATAAACGCTTTGCCGACTGGAAAACGGCCGAGGGGTACGCCTAGGCGAAGGTGGGAACATTCGGTGAAAGCAGATCTTGTGAATCTGGGATTGGACGGTGGTAGGTGGATGGAGGTATGTAGGGACCGATTGGTGGTGTCGGCGTCGGGCCTTCGGGTCCGTTAAGCCTTATTGTATTGTATTGTACTAGCGCATATTGTAACGAAAGGGATCAATAACTAAATTTCTTGAAAGGATCGTAAGAGTGTGGATATAATGCGCATCATAGTCCGAGGGTGAAGAGCACCCCTGATGCTTATTTATAGAATATCTTCAATAAAATTACTTTGAAGGGGAATGCGTTATCATTAAAAAAAAAAAAATGATCTTAACCATTCGGCTCCGATCTAACAAAGAGGCTAACGATTTTTCGATATCTTCCAATTCCTGAAATTTGAAGTTACAATGGAGACCAACAGATAAATTAAAATTCCCTGTTGGTCTTCATTGTATACATTAAAGGCACAAGTGTGTACGTACTGGATTAACAGATTTTTATTTTATTTTTTATATAATTTTTCCCTCGACATGAAGAATAATTCACTTATAAAATTTAGGTTACCGTATTTGATGAGGTTGAGAATTCTTTATAGATAATTGTGTAGGCGAAAATGTACTGTCACCAAGGTCCACACCTTAAGCAGCAAGGGTGGATCCAGGGGAGGGGGGCACAGGGGTCATGACCCCCTCGAAATATTTTGACTTTTCAATTGTTTGGTATTTTTAAGCGAATAATGCAATAGGTAGTTACTATGCCCTAAACATAACACTTTTGGTTGTTTAGATTAAGTCCTTCTTAATACAAGGTAATCATCTCATTAAAAAACTGTGCTGTCAGCCACGTGATTATGAGACAAGATGGTCATGACCCCCCAAATTTCATGCTGGATCCGCACCTGGTAAGTAGGAAGGGTAATCCTGATTTGCATGAACCCTAATCGATATTTTACTGAAACTGAACTCGTATATGAATGTTTGCAGTTTATTTTGAAAACAACCGGTGTTGTCAACGCCTTTTATAGTTATTCTATAGAACTAAACTGTAATTCGCTTTAAAGACCATAGATTTTACTTGTTGCATTTATTGTATCAAAAATATTGGTGAAGGAAGTGGTGTTTTAAAATTAAACTTGATCAAAATAATAATATGCTCTATTGCTATCTTTTGAAGTTCATTTTTGAGTTTCGCTTTCTAATACTGTTTACGGTCGTAGGCACTCTTTTAGAAGAAGTAGAAATATTTATAAGAATAAAGATAAGCAACAATAAATTGCAATGTTCAACTCAAGTAATGAGTACCATTGTGATTCGGCAAACATCAATTCATTTTTCTAGTTAAAGAATTTTTTGATAAAAACCTATTTCTTGGGCTTGAATGTGATATTCATTTCCTAATCAGACATAACATCAGAATTTTAAGTGAATACCAAACCATAGTTAAAATCATTTCATGTTTTATCTTTTATTTTCACTTATAAATATTTTAATAATAATAATAATATAATAATAAGAAGTCTTTATTTATGAAATAGCACAATTACAAAATCAAAATAAGTTTAAGCTGAAGACAATCCTCATGGTAATCACCGTCTGAGGGAGTCAAGCAATAGCTTTAATTAAAAAATACTAATAACAAAAAATAAATAAATTATGAATAATAATAATAATAAAATAAAATATCTTTCTCTCTTTTTACAGATTAATATTTTTCAATGATTTAATATCTAAATAACTATTTTACTACATCTTAAAAATAATAAATAAATTAACTGTTTTCCATTAATAATTAAATTCTTTTATTAGTTCGTACCTGTAATACCAGGCCTCTCTACAATAGCCAAAAAGACTATTCCAGTTTTTGCCGTTCAAATAAACTTCAAACTCTACCTCACTGAGTATAGTTTTGTTAAAATATTGTATTCTGATTTCGCTAAGAATAGGGCAAATTGCAATAAAATGAAAAATGTCTTCGTCCTTCTTAAGGTTACATAGCGAACACCATTTATTTGAGGCAGAAAAGGTATATTTGTTTAAATATAATAGTTCTCCCCTTACTTTGAATATCCAGCTGATCACTACTGAGTCGAGTTTAGCATCACTAAGCAAGGTCGGCAAAGGTTCTAGCTGTTTATACATAGTATGGTGTATGCTTTTTTGAGCTGCTAATCTATATTCCCTTATCAAACCTATTTTTATATTATCAACAATCTCCTCTACATTAAATTCAGAGTTCTCGAAAGTGTCTAATAAAATATTAAAACGATTACACAGAAGTTCCCAATGTTTGAAAAAAAAAATTTTTCTTTTTATTATTTCCTTGGCTAATATATTAGGATATCTGTTGTTAGGCATCGAAAGACATTTCTGAATATATTTCAAGTGCAATTTCACCGTATAAAGGAAGGTCGGAAGTAAATTTGTTTCTAAATATAAGAAGTAGTTAGGAGTATTTCGAGGAAGTTTAAATACTTTTTTAATGAAAAATTTTAATAGCAATTCAACCTGCTTATACCAGTGACCACCCCTGCATTGCGCTCCATAACAAACAACGGCTCTGCTCACTGCATTATAAACATTTAATTTTACCTGAAAAGGAACGGACCTGTTTAGAATTAGTTGATTAAAACTGTTTAATGCGGCTTTTGCTTTTGGGATTCGTTCTTTAAAATGTTTATCTAAGGAAAGATTTGGCGAAACTGTAATACCTAAGTATTTATAGTTAATAACCGTTTCCATTTTTTCATTATTTAGAAAAAGTGTTTCATTTTTGGATATTCTGCCGCCGTTTCTAAAAACCATTATCTTCGATTTTGTCAAATTAATTTTTAAATTCCATTTCAGACAATATTTATAAAGAGAATTTATCATGGTTTGCAATGCAGGCTTATCCGTTGCAAGGAGGACCAAATCGTCCGCATAAGCTAATAACTTAAAAACGGTGTTATTTATTTGCACTCCCCCATCAATATAACTTTCTAAGTCATTAATGAAGAGAGAGAATAAAAGTGGGCTCAATAGACATCCCTGCTTTACGCCCATAGTCGTTTCAAATTCTTCAGACAGGCCATTGCCACACCACACCGAAGCACTAGTCGATAAATACAAATTCTTTAATACTTGAATAATTTTAGATGAAACTCCTAATTCCATTAATTTGTATATCAAAGCATGGCGGTCAATGCGATCAAACGCCGCGGATAGATCAACAAAAAAGACATAGACCTTTCCCCTTTTCTTGCTCAATTTTATTTTAACCAAGCTGAATAAATTCATAATATTATCCACCGTTGAATAAGATTTTCTAAATCCCGCTTGGAACTCTCTAAGTATCATATTTTTATTTACCCATTCCGTAAGCCTTAATAGTAGTATGCCTGTAAATATTTTACTTATGGTATTACAAAAGGAGATTCCCCGATAATTACTTACATTTTCTTTACTACCCTTTTTAAATAATGGAAAAATAATCGAGGTTTTAAGGGATTTAGGCAATCGACCCTCATTAAGAAAGCTATTAAATATAGCCAAGATTTCGGTTTTGAAACTTAAATGACTGTTTTTTAAATATTCGTAAGGTATTCTGTCCGGCCCCGGTGCCTTGTTATTCTTTGCTTTTTGAAATACTTTTTCTAACTCTAACATTTCAAAAGGCTTATCGAGGATATCATTAGTTATATAGGGCTCAGCGTAACTGATTCTCACTGCATTTAAGGGAGGATTTAAAATATTGTTGAAATAATGGAGCCATTCGCTCGGCTCTATACTTTTATCATACAGGAAATGTTGTGATTTAAATGAACGAACTAGAGACCATAATGCTTTCGTGTCTTTCACAGTTTTTAATTCGTTTATAGTATTCTGATAATATTCTCTCTTTTTAATATTAAACATATTTTTATAATTTTTGTTATTTTTTAAATATAAAATTTTAATGAACTCTGAATTTGTCTTTCGGAAAATTTTTAGCAAATCAAATGTTTTCGAACGTAAATGGGCGCACTCCTGATCAAACCATTTCTGTTTTTTATTCCAAGATTTATTAATTTTTTTATTTATGCGATTGTGGTCCTTTTCAAAATCAATTATCATACTCATAAGTTGCTCTAATTTCTATGTAGGGCTACTAGATAATTTAGAATTACATAGTTTGGTTTCTAAATATTTGCAATAAACGATTTTCTTTTCTGATTTCCAGTTCAATTTTGGTAGTAACGGGATCGGGACATCTGAGTTTCTAGGCATATCTATGGCACATTTGATACAGATCGGCATGTGGTCCGAATAATTTACTGGTATAACTTCAAAATCCCTAACGTAACTGATTAACTCGGCCGATATTGCGCATAAATCTATTACAGATGAACCTCGATTACTTATAAATGTGTATTCTCCCAAAATATCCCCCTTCGTTCGGCCATTTAATATTATTAGGTTAAAGTCCTCCAGGAAAGTTAACATGGTTTCTCCATTCGTATTACTTACACAGTCCTTTGAATTTCTATGAAGAAAAATGGTTTTTGTGTCGCTTTGCTGATATTTGGAAATCGTCTGTAAGTTAGAGACTCTACTATTGAAATCTCCGATTAAGATGAATTTTGAGTTTGAAAAATTTTCAACCACCTTATAAAGCTCTAGAAAATCATCATCCCATTTATTGCAGTTCAAATATACAGGAACGATGTAATAAGAAAAATAATTAAGATTTACTTCGATCACGTCATAATGAAGCAGCGATTTGAAGTTTATATTGTTGGCTTTCAGCAACTTTTTGTGTATCCCAAAAATACATCCCTCACTCGGTCTACCAAATACATTTGTTTTGGTTGCTGGAATCCATTTAACATGATATTCTATAAATCGCTCTTGAAAAATTAAAAAGTGTTTTTCTTCAATTAAAAAGGTTTCATAGAGTAAGAATATATCGTACTTTCTCAAAAATTCACAAAAATTCAAATTATACATTTTGTTTTTTAACCCGCAAACGTTATACGATACAATATTTAAAAAATCATCAGACAGTTTACCTTTAGATTTATTTTCTTGAGGTCCCTGATTCCGTGCGCTGACGAAAAAAGTCTTTAATATTTCCCGAAGCTGGTTGGGGCTGTAACCCTTTCCTCGCGCGATTCCTCTTCTTTACAGTGGCCGCTATCCCGGACGAATCACTATCCTCACCTCCGCGAGCTCCTTCCACTGGGCCGACCTCTTCTATCTCCTCTTCTTCCTCCGATTTAGAATTTTGAGATGAAGTAATCAGTACGGAGTGGTGGTGAAATTTTCCATCTATAATAAGTCCGTTTCTTCTAATTTTGCAGTTTTCCTTTCGCCCTATGGCTTAAAGCGATTTTTCGAAGCTCGGAGCTTAATATTTGCGTTTCTTTGTCTTTATCTTCCGACATAAACATACCACTTCCTTTTAAATTTTTGGAATTTCTCAAAATTTCAATTTTCTTGATAAAAGAAACAAAAGAAATTAAAACTGGCCTCGGTTTAGTGCCGATTTTTCCTATTCGCTTAACGAAATTTAGTTCACTTTTTCGGGTTTTTATAATTAACACATTATTACACAAATCTAAGATATTATTTTGTAGTTTTTCGTAGTTTTCTTCTTCGGACTCATCCATTCCAAATAAAATTACATTATTTCGTCTCTGAATTGAGTTTATTATCTTTTGCTGATTTAGTATGGCCTTTTTAAGCTCAGTGTTTTCTCTTTTTAAATCCTGATATTTATTCAACTGATCTTCTACAAATGCTTTGATATTTATTTCTTTTTTAATTATATCTTCTACGTCTTTTTTAATTTCCATCCTAAATTCTTCTTTAAATTTAGTTAAGAAATTAATAAATTCTTCTTTATCGAAAGACATTTTTCTGAGGATAAAACAAATATAATAATTATATCAATAATTTGTATGTAACCTGTGGGTTGTTTATTGAAGGCAGCTGGCTAAGGTTAGGTGGGGGCTGGCTTGTCTCTTCTTGTCCACTAGTTAACCTGGGTACTTCCACTGGAATCACTTAAACTATTTTATTTCTTAAGACGAAACTACAGCACCAATGGTCTCTAAATTTTGCCAACTTATTCACTAACACTTACACTTCATTTAAGCAAAATTGTATAGGATATTGTTCACTTTAAAAAGTTAAATGAGAAAGTTACACAGACACGATGTTGCTCTCTCAACGGCTAATGCCAAACTCTTATAAATATTTTAGTAAATAATTGTCCCTTGTTATCCCTTATATGAAAGGATGTCATAATCAAGAGAAAAAAAATATTAGATTTCCCAAAACGAAAATTTCAATTTCTAATAAAATCAGTAATAATATATAGGTATAATATATCGTTTGAAAGCATGGTATCTAAGAAATAATAATATTAAGTTTATTATATGGTGGAAGGTCGCTGAAGAAAATTTTAGAGTATGAAGAAAATAATAATTTCTACTTTCAGATTATTTAACAGAAACTATTGGTTTCCATGGTACTAATCGCAACTGTCTTAAAACTAACTCAAACTTAACAAACTTTTTAAAATTATTTTACAATGAAAAACTAAGGGGGCTGTTTAGAAAGAAGACGAGAGAGAACATTGTGCGATAAGGCGAAGTATTTAAACAATATTCCAATTCAACAAACTAACACAGTTCATTACTTAGGACTCACCTTCGACAGAAGGATGACCTGGGGGCCACACATAGACTTAAGCATTCCTAGACAGCATTCGGAAATCATACAAGAAATTTCATGACTAACTTTATGGATATGCCAACAGACTTATACAAGACCTGGTCACAACACACATGCCAAAAACACCCGAAGAAGGCTGAAAAGGAGCTGGCTAAAGGATCTCCTGGAGTAACCTGTCATACAGGTTTAAGTTAGGAGTAGTTGCCAATGGGTATCAACCTCCCTCATGCCTGACATGCCCACTGTCTCTATTGTTAGCACATCTGCTTATTGTCGCAGGCTGAGCGACAGGTGTAGATTAAAATAGTTAAACAAAAAAAAAAGGCGAAGAGCGTGTTGTTCAAAATGTTGTTAATCGGAAAAAACATATGACGATTCTTAATGAATCAGAGGTGTGTTCCAACAAGCGCTTAAAACATGATCTCAACTCTCGCATGAGCAGTACACATTTACTACTGCTCATTGCAGTACTGTGCATGCGAAAAGAGTCGACAATGTTTTTTAAGACCTTGTTAGAAGATAAGTAAACTATTGATTTAAAGAACGCACTAATACCTGTCTCTAAATAAATGTCCCTACTTGAGAAGAATGAAATATTGCTGTCGTTTTCTGAAAAATAGGAAGGTACTAAAAATAGAAAATTTAGATCCAATTTATCATCGGTGTTGTTATGAATTCTTTCTATCTATCCTTACTTACGACGTATCCTCCGAAAACACGAGCATTCAGTCTAAAACTCATAAATATTTCTGTAATCTCTTAAAAAAATATTCATAAACAAATTCAAAGGAACCCCTGGAAAGTTTTGAGTGCAATAGTTAATGGGGTCAATTTCATTTTTTATTCACCAATCTATGAATTACTGACCCCACTTTCCAATAAAAAAAAAACAATTTTATTGAAAAATAAAGTTCAGTATCCCCTCCCTTGGGGATTGATGGGGTTGATGGGTGGGGCAAAGGGAAAGCTGAAGCGTTAGACGAGTGCGGGAGTCTTACTCACTTCATGAGGGAGCACTAAACTATAGTTCCCTACTCACTGTTTAGTGCTCTCCTGCTGACCCGATCCCCATCAACGCCTACTGTCACCTCCACGTGGTACCCCCCGGGGAGTTATTCATAACTCGCGAACGACAGAGGCGGGGTTCACCTAGGTGGCTTAACAGAGCCACTAGGTGAATCTCTCTGGAAAGTCACAAAGAATAAGGTGAAGCGTAACCCGCTTCACACAAAACCTGGCCAGTCTGGACTAAAAAAAAGCACTGTGTACCACAGCAAATACACAGACAAGATAACAACCAACACGAGCCTGTGAAGCGGCATGGATGGGGATGGCAAGGCTGTGGATTCCATCCTACATGTGCCGTGGAGCACCCCGCCTGGCAAGCACACGTATTGGTGCCCATGTATCGGAGCATGGGAGGTCCGAGGCAGCTGTAGTAGGGCCCATGAATGCTGAAAAGCGGGTTGAGACTTTCCCCGTGAAGGAAGCATATATTCCGGCTCCTGGACGGAACTCCGGGACTCTCAACGTTGATAGCGAGGAGATGGGGGTATACCACGGCGGATAGCCATACGTGGAGTGGGACTGAAACAATGACACAAAGACAAAAGAAACCATTTTATCTAGATGAAAATCCTAACTTACCCGACGAGGACTCAAACCAGTCGGGACTTAATATCTCAGACATATACCCAGCCACCCTGGACGAAGCCTCAGTTGAACCTATACTGGAAGCACTGACGGACGAAGTACAGGGACTGAGAGTAGAGATTAACAGACTAGGAGGGCTGGAGGAGCATGCAGCTCGTGTAGCTGCTGCTTCACAGGCTCCGTTGACTAAAAAGACGGAAACCGAACATAGCCTTGCACGTCAAAGAGTGGACCAGTCGGAGGCCTCGGCCACGACGGGGTCCACCAAGAACGTAAAAAGGCGCAACAGGAGGAAGCCGATAGCCCAACTCCTGACCAATACACCAGCTGATTTGGGGTTGACCCAAGGAGGGTTGGCGGAGGATGCAAGGGCCAAACCAGGCCCGGCAGACAAAGCTGACCTGACCAAGGGAAGTGCCCCAAAGCTGGGCCAACATACTGACAAGGGGGAACCCTCCCAAAGGCGCCATGCCAAGGATGCAAGGGCCCGGCAAACAAAGCCGCGGCGCCCAAGGGTGGACCCCCACGCTACTACTATAGACGAGGACAGGGAACAGGAGGGCAGCCAACCAGGCCAGCAGGCTACACTGCGAGGCCTCAGAGGCAGCCCACTGGACCATATCCTACTGGTAAAAGACCTAGATCTTCTCCGGGAACCTCAGCACCTGTGGCTAAGAAACCCAGAGAAATCACAGGACAAACGAATTACGCCCTTGCAAGAGGGCAGCACGAATTGCAGCAAGAGGGCAGTTGGTTGCGGTGGTCCCTGTGGACTACCTGCACACTCACCTGACCCGGGAGCAGGGCGAGGAGCGGCAAGATAGCATCACCGAGAAGGTAGATGAGATCGATGAGGACGACGATCAGCCACTCTTTAACGGAGCAAGTCTCAATAGAGGAGGCTGCATCGTCTCTTGCCTAAATGACCACACTGTACAGTGGCTAAAGAAAATTATCCCAAGTGTTAAGATGAAGGAGGACGTGCTCCTCCGAGTCTGTGACACGAAGGACCTTATGAAAGTAGTAAAGATTGGGGCTTTCATCCCAGGAAAAGCCCCATCTGATGAAACGATTCCTTAAAAGAATAAGGGTGCAAAATAAGGCAGTAACAGATATAAAAACATGTAGACTACACTACATAAAAGAGTCGGAGAAGGGCTTCTTCGTCATCTTCAAAATCTCAGAGCCCAGCCTGGAATGTCTCAAAACCAGGGACATGAAGGTTGGCTGTGGGATAAAGCTGATCTCCTTCAGACATCTAAAAGGATTATATAGAGATCAACTCCCAATCAGTGATGCTGAAGAAGAGGAGGCAAAAATGGAAGCAACTGAGGAGGCAGCCGATACGATGGAATGCCACTCAGACACAGTAACGGTGAAAAAGAAGGTGAAATTAAAGAGGAGGCCAAAGCTGAATCTAAAAAGGAATCTACAGCATCAACAGCATCACTGGAGGTAAAAGGTAAAACCATAGAGGCAACCCCTAGGGAGGCGACGGGAGGAGGAGCTATACCTAAAGTCCTGGCGAAAGCCAGGTTGGGGGGGGGGGGGTAGCTCTGCCACCGCTGCCACCAGAAATTTTTGCTCAGAGGTGAGCGATATTCCAGAGGTAAGCCGTGTCAAAAAAATACTAAATAAGACTGAACCAGTAAACTTAGGTACGCTAAAGGTAGAAGGGGTATCCTAGGCAAGGGTAAGAAATGGAAATCCTTGCAGCCATGGCAAAAATACAGTTTCCAAACTGCGAAATAAATAATACCATAATCAACAACTCCACATACTCTACACCAAAGAATGAAGAAATAATGTGGAGGGAAGCAAAGCAAATTGTAACCAGCAGTGCTTTGGAATGGGCTGTCAATAATATGAAGCCGTACAAATCTGCTGGTGCTGATGGTATATTTCCTGCACTGATACAGAAAGGAATAAACATCATAAGACCACACCTCTTAAAACTTCTAAGAGGCAGCTTAGCACTAGGATATAGACCGACTGAATGGAGAATATCCAAGGTAAGGTATATACCAAAACCAGGCAAGGAATCATATGATGATCCCAAAGCATTCAGACCCATATGTCTGTCATCATTCCTAATGAAGACGTTAGAGAAGATAACTGATAGACACGTGAGGAAACAAATATCGGAAACAAATCCGATACATGAAAAACAATATGCATACCAAGCAGGTAAATCCTGCGAGGTAGCATTGCATAACTTGGTGTCTAGGATTGAAAAATCTCTCTAGGATTGAAAAAACTTGAAACCAAAAAGAAATTACAATTGGCACCTTTGTTGATATCGAAGGAGTATTTGACAAAACACCATATAACGTCATAAAGAAAATGGGTTAAACATTAACCCAAAAAAAATAAACATATGTATCTTTACACAAAGGAAAAAGATAAACATAAAACTACCCAAACTAAATGAATAGCAGCTTATACCCTCTAAAGAAGTAAAGCATTGTGGATAAAACCCAAGGTAGGATGCCCACAAGGAGGTGTGATCTCGCCATTACTGTGGTGCCTAGTAGTGGACTCTCTACTAGTGAAATTAAAGGACTCAGGCTTCTATACACAGGGGTACGCAGATGACCTTGCAATACTCATTGAAGGAAAACAAAAATTTTACAAAACTGGTGTAAAGAAAATGGGTTAAACATTAACCCAAAAAAAATAAACATATGTATCTTTACACAAAGGAAAAAGATAAACATAAAACTACCCAAACTAAATGAATAGCAGCTTATACCCTCTAAAGAAGTAAAGCATCTGGGTGCAACACTGGATCATAAACTCAACTGGGCCAAACACGTTGAAACAACGACTAACAAAGCCCTGAAATGCCTATGGACCTGCAAAAGAGGCAGGAAATGGGGATTAAAACCAAAAATGGTTGTACCTAACTGCAATCAGACCAATGATTCTATATTATTATATGTTATATAATGTTATAGACGATTGAATTGTTGTTCAATCTCTATGGCATATATAACCATGTGATTGTTTTTCACTTGAATTATATTCAGTAATAAATATTCTTTCAAGCCGTTAACTTAATTAACCTTATATCTAGTACTTTAACATGGCGCAGTCTTAAAGCTGGGCAATAGTCAGAGAAATTGATAGGGAATCTGGAGATGGAATCATTAGTACCGCCTCCGAGAGAACTGAGCTGGAGCGAGGACCCGGCTGGAGAATGGGTCTCCTTCAGAGAGAGGTTCCTGACTTACTTCGAGGCGATAGGAGCTGAGGACCTCTATTCCGAGAAGAGGAGGTACGCCATATTCAAGATGATACTAGGTGAGAGAGGACTCCATATACTTAGTAGTTTACCTGGGAACTGTAGTACTGTGAATGAAGCAATCAAGGCCCTAGATACATATTTCTTACCTCAAAAAAATTTAAATTTTGAGAGGTACAGGTTTTTTATCTGTAGTCAGTCAGAGTCTGAATCTATTGATGATTATTTGACTAGGTTAAGGTCCCAGGCTAAGAAATGTGAGTTTCAGGGACTTTCAGATGGCTTAATCTTGGCTAGACTCATATCAGGTTTATTGGATGAGTCCCTACGGACCATGTTACTACAGGATAAGGATATTAGTTTAGATGAAGCTGTAGCAAAATGTAAATCTGTTATAGCTTCTCGGGAAAGGAACAAAGAGATAACTGGGAAGGAGGTATTATATGTAAAGCCAAAGACTCCAACAGTTGAGACAAAGGGTAAGACAGCTGTTAAGGTTAGCATAGAGGACTGCAGATTTTGTGGCCTTTCCCACCTGGCTGGGAGGTGTCCTGCATTCGGCAAGTTATGTAGCCGGTGTAGGAAAAAGAATCACTTTGCTAGGAAATGCAACCAATCAGAAATTAATGCGGTCGATCATGAAGGCCAGGTTAGTGATAGTGATGATCTACCTCTTCGCCAGGTATTCTCAATGGGAGATACCATAGAAAGTGAGTGGAAAGTTAATTTAAAGGTGGAAGGCAAGAGCGTTACTTTTAAGATAGATACCGGAGCTCAGGTAAACATCATTCCCCATAAGATAGCTTCTCGGCTAGGTGTCACCTGTAGGAAGTCTATCAAAAGGTTGTCTACGTATTCAGGTGGTAAGCTGAACGTGATAGGGACTTGTAAACTCAGTTGCTCCTACAAAGGTTCTATCAAGCGTCTTGAGTTTGAGGTTGTTGATACGCCCTTTTCCATAGCTCTTCTCGGGTTGAACTCTTCGGTAGCACTGGGTCTCATAGCCAGGGTAGACGAGATCACTAAGGAAAATTTAGCCAGCTTATACCCTACGCTCTTCAGTGGGTTTGGGAAGCTGTCCGGCAAGTGTCACATTACGATAGATCCTAGTGCCACGCCGGTGGTGCACCCCCCAAGACGTATCCCCTTTGCGGTTCAGGATAAGGTGAAGCGAGAGTTGGAGCGCATGGAAAAGGAGGGTGTTATAGAACCCGTGTCTGAGCCCACCGACTGGGTTAGTCCTCTAGTGATCGCGTACAAGCCGAACGGGGATGTTAGGCTCTGTATAGACCCCAAAGATTTAAATAAGGCCATTAAGAGGGAGCATTATCAACTGCCCACTGTAGACGAGATCGCTAGTGACTTGCATGGTGCTAGGTACTTTTCCTCATTGGATGCTACCGCAGGCTTCTGGCACATGGAGCTGGATGAGGAGAGTTCTAAGTTATGTACGTTCATCACGCCTTGGGGACGATTCAAATTTTTAGGGTTGCCTTTTGGGATTTCATGTGCTCCAGAAAAGTTTCACAAGCGGTACAAGGAGGCTTTTGCGGGCTTAGATGGAGTAAAAACTTTCATAGATGATTTATTGGTGTTTGGGCATACCAGGGAAGAACATGATAGAAACTTGGAAAACGTGCTGAAAAGGGCTGAGTCCGAGGGCATTAGGTTTAATTTAGAAAAATGTAAAATAGGATTGACTGAAATAACCTATTTGGGGCAAAAGTTTTGTGCAGAAGGAATTAGTCCAGATACTAGGAAAGTCGAAGCGATAGTAGAGATGCCAAGGCCGGCGAATAGAAAAGATTTGGAGAGGTTTTTGGGTTTGGTAAATTATATGGGAAAATTTATTAAGGATTTGGCGACCCTCACCCAACCTCTGAGGTTGTTGCTACAGAAGGAGGTGGCCTGGCATTGGGAAGACTTTCAGGAGCAGGCATGGAATCGGTTGAAGTCGGCCTTAACAACAGCACCAGTATTAGCATACTATGATCCCCGTCTGCCTATTACGATTTCGGTTGATGCTTCGCAGACAGGCTTAGGAGCGGTCCTGTTTCAAAATGGCCATCCGGTGGCTTATGCATCAAAGTCTTTAACCGGAACTGAACAGCGGTACGCTAACATTGAGAAGGAGTTATATGCGGTGGTATTTGGATGCGAGCGGTTCCACATGTATTCTTATGGTAGGCCGTTTGTCGTGGAGAGCGATCATAAACCTCTAGAAGCTATCTTCCAGAAACCACTTTATAGTTGTCCGCCAAGACTTCAAAGGATGATCCTGCGCCTCCAGCGATACTCCGTCTCGATACGATACGTTCCCGGCAAGAAGATGACCGTTAGCGATACGTTGTCCAGAGCTCCTCTGAAGAACCAACATGACATGGACTACTTCTCAAAGGAATTAGAATCCTACGTTTTAGCTATAGTGAAGAACCTTCCGGTATGCGATAGAACATTGGCTAGAATCAAAGAGGAAACCAAGAACGATGAGGAACTTCAGGACCTGATGGTTTGGCTAGCTGAAGGATGTCCAGAAAATATTTTTAATTCATTCGTAGAAAAATATAAGTTTTTGAGGGATGAATTATCAGTACACGAAGGGTTGGTTTTTAAAGGTCAACAAATCGTAATTCCTCGGTCCTTGCGCAAAGAAATGCTGGGCAAGATCCATTATGCACATCAGGGTCGGGATAAGTGTCTTCAAAGAGCTCGGGAAGCGTTGTATTGGCCAGGTATGCAGAATGATATTTGTTTATTAATAGGGAAATGCAATGTTTGTTTGAAATATAGAAATTCAAAACCGAAAGAACCAATGGTATTAATGGAGTTACCGGAGGGACCTTGGCAGAAAGTAGCTATCGACATTTTCACGTGGAAAGGGTTAGATTGGTTGATCATTGTGGATTACTTCTCCAAGTTTTGTGAATATTCTAGATTGCCCAACATTACAAGCCGGACAATAATATCTGAGGTGAAGAAGGTATTTGCTAGACATGGAATCCCCTTTGAAGTGATTGCAGATCAAGGGACACAATTTTCATCAAGCCAGTTTTTAGAGTTTGCCAAGTCCTGGGGTTTCAAGAGGACTTTGGTGAGCCCCAAGTACCAGCAGGCCAATGGACAAGCAGAACGGTTCGTACAAACTATCAAGAAAAGCCTCAAGAAGTGCCTGGAAAGCGAGAACGATCCATACTTGTGCCTGTTGGAGCTCAACAATACTCCTAGCACAGATCTCCCTGCCCCTGCGGAGCTACTTATGAGCAGGAAGCTGAGGGGAATTATTCCTAGAACTCAAGAACAGCTTAAGCCTCAAACCAAGGACCTTGAGGAAACGAAAGCGGTGCTGAGAATGCGACAACAAGTCAGCAAGAAGTATTATGACCGGGGAAGCAGGAAGGTAGAAGGGTTCTGTCCTGGTGAGCAGGTGGTGTTCCAGAAGTCTCCGGGCTCAAGTTGGACTCCAGGAACAGTCAAGAAAGAACTGGATCGGCCCCGATCCTATCGGCTGATGACTGAGGATGGAGGTGAGGTAGAGAGGAACCAGCGACATATCCTGCCAGCTGGGAGAGAAGAAAAGGGAGATGAAGAGGACGAGGCGCGAGGAGCTAGGGAAGGCGAAGGAAGAGCAGAAGATGGAAGGATCTACAGGACCAGAAGCGGCAGAGCCGTCCACCCTCCGGCCAGGCTCAATCTTTGAGGAGGGAGATGTTATATAATGTTATAGACGATTGAATTGTTGTTCAATCTCTATGGCATATATAACCATGTGATTGTTTTTCACTTGAATTATATTCAGTAATAAATATTCTTTCTAGCCGTTAACTTAATTAACCTTATATCTAGTACTTTAACAAATAAACATATGTATCTTTACACAAAGGAAAAAGATAAACATAAAACTACCCAAACTAAATGAATAGCAGCTTATACCCTCTAAAGAAGTAAAGCATCTGGGTGCAACACTGGATCATAAACTCAACTGGGCCAAACACGTTGAAACAACGACTAACAAAGCCCTGAAATGCCTATGGACCTGCAAAAGAGGCAGGAAATGGGGATTAAAACCAAAAATGGTTGTACCTAACTGCAATCAGACCAATGATTCTATATTCAGCTCTGCTTTGGTGGCACAAAGCAGGTAGCAGAAAAAATAAAATCCTGCTTACCAAATTACAAAGGCTAGCATGCCTCATGATAACAGGAGCAATGAAAAGTACTCCAACGGCTGCAATGGAAGTGATGCTAAACTTAACACCACTGCATATAGAAGTGGAGGCTCAAGCAATGAAATCCTTTTACAGGATAGCTAAACAAAACAAATCCCTTGGAACAAACTCTAGGAAGGGACACTGGGAGATATACGGGAAGATCGAAAACGATCAAGTGCTGTCAATGCACTCTGATCTACAAAGTCGTGAATTCCTGGATATTAATCATCAAGCTATAATAAGCAAGTTGAAACCACATAAAAAATATAAAGGAATCAACTGCTACACGGATGGCTCGCTAACCAAGACAGGATCTGGTGCGGGAATCTGGAGATATGACAAACCCAACAAAGGTACATCAATTTCACTGGGGAAATATACTACAGTCTTTCAATCTGAAGTATTAGCAATCTACCAGTGCGCTTCAGAGCTGCTGGCTGAGAAAATAACAAATAGAAATATAACTATTTTCACTGACAGCCAAGCAGCCATTGGAGCAATTAAAAATCATCCAGTCAAATCAAAGATTGTCAAAGCTTGTAATACTGCACTCAACAAATTAGCTGAAAGCAACAAAGTTAGAGTGGAATGGGTGCCTGGACATTCTGGAATCCAGGGCAATGAAAAAACCTGATGACCTAGCAAGAAAAGGCTCAGCCAAAAGACCCATAACCCCTGAACCAATAATTGGCATAAGCTTAAGCTATGCCAAAAGAAGGATAGGGGAAATCTATGGTGCAATTAAAAAACGGAATTGGAATGACAAGACACAGTATCACTCCAAATTCTTCTTAAAAGGCTACTCTGTCAAAAAAAGTGACATTCTACTGAACTTGGACAGGAAAGCACTCAAAAGAATTACAGCGATCTATACAGCTCACTGTAAACGATCTTGATGTCCGAAAAAAATTAGTTCAAAGCATTTTCAATGTCCAAACTCGATTTCTCATATCAGTTTATACCTCTTTGGAATACCTAGTGCTGCTTCTTGGCGAAAAATTATCAGAAATATCAAGTAAACAAATTTTTTGTTTTGGTATCCCTAACAAAATCGGTGTCCACAATTGTGGACATGGTGACTGAAAGGGTTAACCCTTGGACACCGATGGACACATAACAGGGTTAACCCGTGGACACCGATTTTGTTAGGGATACCAAAACAAAAAATTTGTTTACTTGATATTTCTGATAATTTTTCGCCAAGAAGCAGCACTAGGTATTCCAAAGAGGTATAAACTGATATGAGAAATCGAGTTTGGACATTGAAAATGCTTTGAACTAATTTTTTTCGGACATCAAGATCGGTGTCCACAATTTTGGACCCCGAAAATTGGTGCAAACATATGCACAGGCTCAAACTCGCAGACACACCTATCTGCAGATTCTGTGGCAAGGAGGATGAGACAGCTTATCACATTATAAGCTGGTGTGAACGACTTGTTAGGCTAAGATTCAGCATCTTTGGCGAGGTAAACCTACCTGACCCAATTACTAATGAACTGGTCAACCCAACAAGTTTGCTCAAATTTACTGATGCTCTAAATATAGTAATTTAGAACTCAGACAAGTTAGGCGCACAATAGACCCAGGAGGTCGCAGTGCAAAGGGCCACGAAAAAAAAAAAAAAAAAAAAAAATCCCCTCCCTGGTAGCACTTAAGTATGCTATTTTAAAAAAATTGTCTATTTTTAGTCAAAAAAGAAGGGTGGTAACTGAAAGTTGTGTGATGAGCATCAGACCAGAATTTTTAATATTCTGAAGTATTTTTAAAACCTATCTGATGAAACCTAATTTTATATGTGGACGTGCCAACGTTGGAAATATTATTAAGATTTCAAAATCTGTTTGATGAGACCTAGTTTAATGAGTAGAGGTACCAGTATTGGAAAGATTCCTAAGGTCTATCATTACGACTATATTAATTGAACATACAAAATTTGTTTTCCTTCATTTGTGTAAATAAAATAATGCTTCAATTTATTTTAAAAATCGATTCCACATTTGACAGCAGTATATGTGTTACTAAGAGTGATATTCAATCCGGTACTCATTTCACAATCATTCCTTGCCTTCTTACGGACCTCACAGTCTAGTAGAATGTGTTAGATAAGAATTACCTTTAAAAAGTAAGAGTGGAATCTACAGTTTGTTATTGACCAATGGAAATCTACAATTTGCAATTTAATAAATAGTTTAAACTATTTATTGTTTTTCTTGACTGCAATTTACACCTTTATGCATTAACAAATACTTTTAATAATAAATAAAAAAAGGTTGTGAAAGGTATAAAATTATTAGAGACATTTCAAATCTATCAAACTTTATTTTAAATATTTGCATTATAAAACTTGATAGGGCACAAAAAAAACAAAAAAACAAAAACACAAGATATGAAATAACTGAATGTTTAAAATTATAAAAAGTATTTATAAATAAAGAAACCTAGTACCTTTTCTTTTTGATTTTAATATACAACTTATACTTATTTAATATAATATATAGAACTTAGTAATCTAATTAAGTACAACTTTAAAGTTAATACTTTAAATATTTAGATTTACTAATAAATGCAACAATGTACGATATTTAAGCCTATTTAACTAACCATAAACTTTTTCCTTAGTTTCCAATCTATAAGAAAAAGATGCATTCATTATATAATAAAAATCAAGAACTCTAATAAGTCTAATCACAGTTAATTAGGCCTGTAAATTTTAAGATGTATTGCAAACTATTGTATACTATACAGCGTATCTGTTCAAAAATATATATAGCTATATCTAATATAGTTTCAATAATTAATAAATAAATTTCATTATATAAGTCATAAAATTTGTTCATTTAGTTTAACAAGGAAAAATATTTATTAACTGGGTAGTTATAATACTAATAATCTAATACTGCTACATATAATTATCAAATTACGCTAATGACCAACTTTACAAACACTATCTTCCTAATAACATCTAAAAGGCGCAAAATGGCTACAGGTGTTCTAATTCAGGACTAAGATAAAACTTCAGTATTAATTCATAAACCACTATTTTTTTAAACAGGTATATATTAAAAAACATATAGTTTTCGGAAAAGAAAGATTTCAACATAGATATATTTCAATTGAAATGATAATAATAAACGAATGAATAAAACAACAAGAATCAGGTAATTTTTGTGTTGATGAAATAAAGTATAGTTTCAAGACCTAAAATAGAGAATAATATGGAAAATGGCAAGAAAGAATTGTTTATGCTAAAATTAACTTACTTATTAACTTAGTACTAAAGGTATGAAATAATGGAATGTGGTAATATTGATTGATTTTTAAATAAACAACTGAGGGTTCAAGAGATAAATATCATGAAATTGTGTCATATCGTCGTCGCTATGCACTTTAGTTGCACATTCGTTACTTTAGCATGATGACGATAATATCATATGATATGATTATTAACATATGGCACTCTAGGAAGAATATGGATATTAGTTCAAAAGCAATGAGCTTTTTAGATAATTCAGTCATTAGAACAAAGAGACAAATTTAAAGAAAATTAGTGATTCCTGGTGATTATTGTTGGGCAAGCCAAAAAAATCATTAAACTTGATTCTCAAAAGTTTTATTTTGAGAAAATAAATAAGAGTTAAATAAAAGAAATATCAGTATTTTTCCCAGCGTGCGACATGTTCAATAATGATGCAGAACCAAATTCCTAAAGTTGTCAAGTATGAAAAAATCTGCCTTACAGCATATAAATTTGGTATAAATAAATTTTTCTCAGAATTAAAAAAATGTTACTTATGACCTTCATTTATCATCAACTTGACCCCCTGTATTTAAACTTGATATGAGAACCAAAACAATGAATTAAAGTGATAAAATAATTATTTACTAAATTTGATACCACAAATAAATTATTTTGTTAAGTTTAAGTATAACAATAAATATTATGAAAGTACCCATAACTAGTTTGTTTTTTTACATGCAAAACAAATTATATATACATAAATAAACATTTTTAACACCAACACCGATTTATACTACTACTATACAAACAAATAAAAATGAGTATCACAAAGCAGTGAAAAGTAATACACTTTTTCTAAACATACACCATTGTAAGTCTAAAATTTAGGAAAAGAATTTGCTTCAACCAATCTATAAATAAATTAAAGGTGGTGTTTCTACATACACAATCAGTGGAAGACAGTTAATTGCTGAAACTTACAACATTGGTGTTACAGAGCAATATAAACTAAGGAAATAAAAGAGAAAAAAAAAAAGTGACGACAGAGTAATAATTAAAAAAAAAAAAAATTCAGTCTTAAATTTACATTTTACATAATTGTTCATCCTAAACCCAAAAACTGATAACCATAGAGAATAATTCTTTTTTGAAAAAATCACAGTTTCACAACCACTTTTAAAGGTATTAAGAAAATACTGTATAATATAATAATAAATGATTTTCAAAATCAATAACAAATTTTATATTAACAAGTATATATCTTAATAATACACTTAGTGTATATACTCCACTACTTTCACATAAATCTTAGAACTTACTTATATAACAAAAGATAAATTTTTATCTAAGACTGGAATGCTTGGCAAGGAATAAGTTTTTTAAGGATCAAACAGTAATAACAATAATCCTTAATAAATTAAATTTTCTACCTAATAATAAGGTTATTTGTTTTATAACAAAGTTAATTTCTGTTTATCACAGTCATTCTTATAACAAAAAATAATATTATGGAAATGCACTAGCTAAGTACAAACAAATCATAATTCAACTATCATAAATAAACATATAAATTACAATCATTCTTCATTTTGTTTAATGTATTGTTCATTAAATTGACTTCATATTTTCTTTTGAACAAATTATAAATATTTAAGCAATGTTATCAATAATTATGAACTTCGGGAATAGATATATTAACATCAGGAATTAAAAATATTAAAAATAATAAAAAGATGAATTAAATTTGAAAATTAAGTAAAAGAAAATATGAAACTGTATATGAGAAATACTCAACATAAATAATAATTAGAATTATGGCAACAACAACTCTTAGAAAAGGTGGCAATGATAATCCTCACAGTTGTTAAAGGATAACGCCAATAGTCCTATATCAGTCAATTTGATTAACCTGATAGAGGAAAAACTTTTAAAACCAAACAAAATGGATTATTCAGGCAGGAATTCATAGAGAAAGTAGAGAGGGGTGGGGGAGTAAAAATATGAAAATACCTAACAGTAATAAAATCCCTACAAAAGGTTAAGTCTAATGAACAGTCTTTCACGATTTAATTTAGTAACTATAAAATTTCTTTCTTAATAAATATCCTAATTTAATACCAAACTTCATAATATAATGTCGGAAAAAACCTTCAAACAAAAGCTTTTTAAAACCGAAATTCTGTCCACTTTATATAAACAAATTTACAGTTTCAATTTATTATGTATATCAAACTTCTACAAAATAAAATAGTGACAAAATCGAAGGAGATTAAAAATCCATGACAGGTTAAGAACATAAATTTTAAACTAAGATGAACTTAGAATAAATGAAATTTACTTTTCAGAACAACTTTGAAAGTATTTTAATAGTAATAATTTTTAGATTGTAGATTTGATCTAATTTTTTGCCAAATAACGATAAAATTAAGATTTCTATACATCCTGTTCATTTTTAATGAACATTAACTACGATAGGTGGAGTTTTACTGAATCATTAAAAATAATATAACCTGGAATGCACTGCTAAAAAATAAGTTTGATATTGTAGTAAAAATAATTAACATTGTAATAATATCAAATAGGGCTTAAGTTATATATTTTGTAGAACATCAGAAAAAAATATTAAGTAACGGGAATGTATACAAATAAATAAACGTCAACTCAGTACAAATGTGATGATTTAAGATAAACATAAGAACTGACAAAATACCATGACATCCCAACATTAATTTTTAAAGATGTTATGGTACTATTTATCAGAAATAAAACATTACAAAGTTTTTAATTCAAACATGGTTTTGATAACAGAAACATTTTTGAATCAGTACATGTTTGTATCAAGTTGCTAATAAGTAGATAATATGTGGTAAATGGTATCAGGAAATGATTTCATTGATATATCTACTTTTTCTGAAAAAAAAAAAAGTAACTATAACTTTTATTTAGGTAAACCAATAAAACATGGCTGTAGTAATTCAAACAGACATGTGTTATTTCTTTCCAAGACTTATGGATATTTGGGACATTTTAATGAATGTTTATTAGAGATTAAGGCAATTTAAAGTTTTCTTTTTGAACAGATATTTCTTTTTTGAACTTAAACAGATATAAGTAAAAAGCAACCAAGAGAACTATTTAAAATGTTAGGTAGATACAACCTCCAAGAGTAGATGGTCCCATAAATATTGAAACAATCAGGTACAATAACCTCACTCATTGGTAGTATATTGAGAAGATACCATTATTTTTAAATACTATTTAGGCACACACAATGTGTTCAATGCCTCAGAAAAATGGTAATACTGCTTACATTAAAGTGTACCAATTTCTTCTACTCAACACTCTTCTTTCTTTTTTTTAATTTTAAAATAATTATTATTAATAAATAATGGCAAACAAAATAAAAAATAAAAAAATAAACTCTTACAAAAGAGTGCAGCACTTACGAGTCTTACCATCTTCAATGAAATTTTCACTAGCCTCCCCAGAAAACCTCTTCACCTGCAATATCAAAAATTAAAATAACTATGTGATAAGCTTTTGCAAGATTTTAATTCTAGTTTTATCTAGAGCTTTAATCTACTACGGCTATTCTGCAAATCCTCACGTATATAAATGACAAAAACCCTGCTATTTATTTTAAAAAGTGAGACTAAGTACAATGTGATCTAATTTCACCTACAAAAATCTGTTGCGATACACGCACCAACCAACTTTCGCTTACCAACTCACTTAGGAGTAGAAATTGGCAAGTTTGGATAAATGTCTAAATCCCATTTAGCAACATCACAGGAAACAGTTTTTTCCATATGTCACGTGGAAAACCATGGCTGAAAAGCTAAACAGGTCATTGCACCTAGGAAACACTGAGAGAGAGGGGAAACTCCTAGAAGAGGCTCGCTTAGGGAAACTCCTAGGCAAGGAGTCAGGGGAGTCTGAGACGGATAGGGTTGTGTGGAAGCAGGAGAATTTCGGATGGGCGGTAACCGCTTTGTTCATGGAGGAGATCCGGGAGGGACAAGAGGATCAGCTGAACCAACTCATAGAGCTGATGAAAAGAGGGACGGGAGCTGCCCAAAGTATTTTGAGCTTGCAAAGTTGGCTTCCAAGGTAAAGATATTAAAAAAATTTTTTTTGTAAAAATAAAATTTAGCTATATGAGGAAACACTTGTAGAAAGAATCCCAGCTATAGAGTAAGTAAGAGAGAAACTAGAGGTTTTGTAATTTTAAGATGCGGGGGCTACTCGAAGTATTTTAAGCTCATCAATGGTTGAGGATTTAGGAGAAGGAAATTAAAAGAGGTTGAGTTTTTGATTGTTAAGTTCCAAGAGGAGCTGATGGAAAAAATTTGCTCGTTTATGAAGTTCTTTCTACAATGTTTCAACTAGATAATTAATTAATTACTGATCATTTTATTAATGTGAATTATCTTTGTGTACAGAGTATTTTAGGTTTAGATTTGGTTTTGGAAAAATATATGTCAAAAATTAACTTAAAAGAGAGGTCTTAGTCAATGAAAACTTTCAGGTCAGAAGAAAAATTTCATCTTGATCCCTTGATCATAATCATAAGGGTTAAAAGGAATAGAGACAGACAAAGACGGGTAGGAAATGTAATGGAAATGCCAGGTAGTATGTATAAAAGGGTTTTATGATTGTTAAATGAAAAAATCTGGTGCGTGCGCGCAACACACAACTTTCACTTACCAACTTACTTAGATTAGTAATTGACGTGTTTTTAATTGCCATTTCTCAGAGTCACATATTTTTCCACATTCATTTCTTTTTTTTGTTTTTATTTGCGCTCTAAAGTACACTATTTTTTTTTTATTATTAATTTTACTTGTGATAACTCAGCAAAGCAAGCATAATACTCCAAGTTGTCAGATTTTATAATTCTCTATGAAATTTTGAAAATGAATCTTATTTTTAGGCGAAATGAGAGACAGTAAATTTCTCCATATACATAAAATCAATAGTACTTCCTTCCCAATTTAAGCCCCCTCAGAACATTTAAATAATGATAAATCTCACCGGATATTAAAGAAGACTTGATTTTGATTAAACATGATGATTTTAATCAAAATCATTAAAGCCATTTTTGAGATATTCGAAAAAAGGTGAAAATGGGAAAAAAAGTTATGAAACAAAGAGCCCACTGGGTTTGACCAATTTTCATGAAATTTTGGCTTTTATACATTGTGAACATATACATACACCAAATATCCAGTCTGATTAAAATCATTACAGCCGTTGTTGAGTAAATAAAAAAAAAAACACGTGAACATAAGAACAAGTTTATTAAATAAAGTACCCCCTTCGTTTGACCAATTTTGATGAAATTTTTGCTGTCGCATCGCGGGCATATTCATACTCCAAATACCCAATTTGAGGTTCGTACGAGTTATAGTTTTTGAGCTAGTCTGTTCACAGACACACACGCACACACACAGACCATTTCGCGGGACTTGGTTATTTGGACTCAGGGGACCCCAAAACGTGTATTTCCGTTGAAAACCGGAAGTCAAAATTTTTCACGATCGCAATACTTTCCTTGCTATATATTTCATATATAGGTAAGTGAAAGAAAAAAAAATAGTAGAGGTGAGAGATAGTCAATTGTTCTTCAAGTACGATAGGTTAAATGATGGTCAGGATTTTCATTGTATCATTGTAAACTGAAAATCCTGACCATCATTTAACCTATCGTAAAAAAAATAAATAAAGAGAAAATATGCATATACACTATAAAAATAATAAATGTTATATTTCATCGCATTAAATCATTGAATATGTATTTATTTTTTGGCTAGGAGTACAAAAATAAATTGAAGGTTAATGAACGGGAAAATGCTGAATTTGCGTCTGTCAGGAAACAATAGCACCGCGGAGCAACGAGCTAGCAGGTTCTCTGGAAAGATGAAAACAAAAATGCGCGCAAGAAGTTAATTGTCAGCAAAACACAACTGAGGATTCTGCAACATTGAGGAACCATCCGATTCGGTAGCAAGTCTTGGTGACGGTTCGGTCATTGCGTTCATTCCCTCTTTGAGTATTAATGGACTTACAAGGGGAGGGCACAGCTATGGGGTCGTCGATCGGGCCCATTTTTTTTCTGGTGATTCTACATCGAAAAATAGTCGACACGTGTCCGAGCGTTCCGTCCAATGGGCCTTAGGTGCTGAGAAATAAAATAAAATACCTTGAAAATCCTTTATTTTTTATCTTGAGTTTGGAAAATGATATCGCCATGATTCTTTCACTAATTCATTTATTTTGGAGAGTAGATTAAAGGAAAAATACAATCGTTAAAGAATTATTCATATTTCTTCAATTTAATTTAAAAAAAGCTTAAAGTTTACAAGTAAACTAGCTTTATAAATTTTTTCACATAAAAAAGAATAGCTGAATTGAGTTCAGCACCTCAAGAAACCCTGATGTCTTAAATATCATCCAAAACAAAAAATATTAAAAATTTCCTGTCAGGAGCAGCTTAAAAATGTTTCAGCAAAATTGTATGTGTAGTTTCAAATTCTGCATCTCGTGTTGAGCTGATCCGATATTTACGTTCTTGAGCTCGTTGCATAACTGCATAGCTGAACACGTAAAAATATCTCGATTAGGTAAAAATGTGTAACTCTAGAGACTTTATTTACCCTATAAATTTGATAAGAATCGGTAGAATTTTCTCCGAAATATGGTCGGATTTTTGGATGTTTAACGAAATTGTAAGGGTCTAGCCTTAGCGAAACTTTTAATGCAATTTTTAATTTTTTTTTTTTTTTAATCTTCCCAAAATTTACTTATAGGTTTTTTTGATTGTCCTCAAAACGAATCTGAAAACTGTTATGAAACAAAAACAGTTTTGCACAAATTGATTTTTTAATGTCAGATTTTGGGAAGATTAAAAAAAAAAAAATAATTAAAAATTGCATTAAAAGTTTCGCTAAGGCTAGACCCTTACAATTTCGTTAAACATCCAAAAATCCGACCATATTTCGGAGAAAATTCTACCGATTCTCATCAAATTTATAGGGTAAATAAAGGCTCTAGAGTTACACATTTTTACCTAATCGAGATATTTTTACGTGTTCAGGAATCAACATAATATAAAGAAAAGTTTGAATTTAATTTTTATTTTGAGGACCATTTTTTACAAGAGCTTCCCGAGATAATGCAATAGTTATCTATATGGTTAGAAAAAGGAAGCTTTCTTCTATGCAACGAGCTCAAGAACGTAAATATCGGATCAGCTCAACACGAGATGCAGAATTTGAAACTACACATACAATTTTGCTGAAACATTTTTAAGCTGCTCCTGACAGGAAATTTTTAATATTTTTTGTTTTGGATGATATTTAAGACATCAGGGTTTCTTGAGGTGCTGAACTCAATTCAGCTATTCTTTTTTATGTGAAAAAATTTATAAAGTTAGTTTACTTGAAAACTTTAAGCTTTTTTTAAATTAAATAGAAGAAATATGAATAATTCTTTAACAATTGTATTTTTCCTTTAATCTACTCTCTAAAATAAATGAATTAGTGAAAGAATCATGGCGATATCATTTTCCAAACTCAAGATAAAAAATAAAGGTTTTTCAAGGTATTTTATTTTATTTCTCAGCACCTATGGCCTATTGGACGGAACGCTCGGACACGTGTCGACTATTTTTCGATGTAGAATCACCAGAAAAAAAATGGGCCCGATCGACGACCCCATAGCTGTGCCCTCCCCTTGTTAGCCAAAAAATGATCGAAGCCAAAGATTTTAATTACTATCATGGTTTTCTGGAAGAAAACAAAAAGCGGTTAGGTTTAGGAATCTAGTAAACTTAATTAATTTCAAAGGTTTATCTATGCTAGCAAATTTCAGTGGGGATATTTGAAATAACGCGTTTACTCCTGGCAATATTTACTAAATTCGAGTCATTACTGATTCCACCAATGACTACATTTCTAATCTAAATTTTCCGATCTGTCACATTGTTTAAACGAAATCTCGAATCTCATAGTACCTCACATAAATTTGAGCCCGGTGACGGAGGAAAAAAAAAATCCTCTAATTTTAATCAATAATGTGGCACCAGTGTTTAGTATCTTCTCCTTTCCGATGTTCATTATTATTTAATTACGTAATCTTGTGTTGATAGGCAAATCGAATGTGAAACCGCTAAATGGGCTTATTTTGGGGATAATAGTTCATCACTTTGATTTGATTATTGGGATTGTATTAATGATGGCGTGTATAATTCTGATTTTTTTTATTTGATCAAGAAGATGGTTAAAAGAATTTTATTGTGAAGGCCTATAGTCACGGATATGGAAGCAGGACTAACAGCTACCCAGTTCCAAGAAGAAAGACACTATAGAGTAAGAGAAGCAACTGTCCTAGCCCAGTCAGCGATAAAAGTAGATGAATGGGTGAGATGCCTTAAGCAACAGTAGACTAGTATTTTTATTGTTTTTATTTTCTTTAGTTTAATGACTTATAGTTTTCTGATTCCTTAGTAGAGGATTTTAGAAATCTGTAGAATATATAATTAAAGTCTTAGAGTGTATAATTGATTAAGTTTGGATTAATTAATGATTGAAGATTAAATTTAATTTTTTTTATTTTTTATTTATTAAGTCCAGGAATATTTTAAAGGAATTCACTGCAAGTGTTATACAGGGTTTTATTTTTCATAAGCGAAAATTAAATTAAATTAGACAGCCGGCATCCCACACCCCTTTGAGGTTCAAAGAGGAGTTAAATACTTGAAGAGTGTAGTCAAGTACCTAAAGAGGAAGTAAAGTACTCAGAAGTAAATTTATTGTGGAATCCTATGAGTCAAACATAGAAGGCTAAAGTATGCAACAAGATTCCCAGAGTCAAACTGAGGTAAGATTTGGGAATGTGCAAGTCAAAAGCACGGTAAATAAGAGTATGAACGATAAAAGGGTGAGCCGATGATTGTCGAATTTAAAACAGAAAATGATGCAGTGAGGTTCCTCGATTCAAGGTTTTATTGGTTCTCACTTTTTGTTGGTTTTGAATTTTTGTTTTGTCTTTGAGGTAATTTTGTTTGTAAATGTTATGATTAAGTAGATTATGATAAAAAATTCGAGTTTTCTGCCACTTGGTTTGTTTTTATGTTTTATGCAGGTCCCAACATTACAAACAAATGAACGATTTAAGAAGAGAGGTGACACAAAGTTATTTACTTTTTTTTTGTTACTCTCTATAAGTCATACATAGTCATAATAATTTAATTAACCTGTATTAAGACGATATGAAAGCTTTAGTGAGTTACCATGTAAAAAAATAATTTCTGTAAAATAATATAATATAAAAAATTATTCATCTTTCAAGCATATATACATTTTATGACTTTATAAACTAAATATAATTCTTTCTAAAATCCTCTGCACTCAAAGATACATTAGGCATATATATTACTCCACTATTTAATCGACATTGAAATTTTTATCTCAAAATAGATATATTTGGGAAAAATATATATATTTTTTCCAGTAGTACTTATTCCCTAAGCGCTGAAAGGACCTTGGCTTCTTCAACAATTTTCCAGATAAATATTATTCAGTAAAAAAATCATATTTTCTCCATATAAATATTGACATGAGTTTACTTAATTTTAGACTTTAAAATGACATTAATTAATAGTGTTCATATCCGCAATAACTATCTTCATGAAATTTTGAGCCACAAACACCAGTTTTTGACTATCATAAAACTATCAGAGATAAGTGCAATAGAATTTTTTTTTATATCTGCAGGCACCTAAAATGGAAATAACCTAATTGTGTATACAGCTGACAGTTTGATGATAGTCGAAATTAATGTTGGAGGAGTTCTAATAAGGATCTACTACAACAAGATAATTAGTTCAGGGTGTTATCACAGAACAAAAGAGAAAAGCACAATGAACTACAACATATTTTTGACGGACATAAAAACAAAACTAATTTTATTAAATTTGAACTTAAATTACAAAAAAGAAAAGAAAATATAATAAACTATAAACTTCTTCAATTAACAAGCAAGATGAATAGAATATTTTGGTTAAAAAATTGAACTGCTAAATGATTAGTTTGAATTACCTGATTGAAGCCCTGTGGGGCATCAACTTCAGATATAGTAGCTTGAGAAACAACTGATGATATGTCAGGACTGGTTCTATTCTGCGCTCTCTGTTTTTTCAATTCTGCCAGAGTGCCAGCATTTATTGTAACGGACACATGTATGTTAATTTTACCGTTACTTTCAGTGGTATAGCTAGCTTCAGTGGGCACCTCAACTACACAAACAAAATGCTAAGGACTTACTAACAGGTGCATGAATGGACAACACACAGCAAAGCATGTACAAGGTACTGGAGACATGAATTTCACAGGGGTAAAAGATATTATTACTATCTTACCTACAGGAGAGGATGATTTAGACTCAGATGATTGTATAATATTTGAGTCCTTCCCATCAGGTTCCTTCCTTCCACTCGAGTCTCCTTCGTTTATGGCGACTATGCTGTCAGCACTATCCATATTTGTATCAACAACCTTGGTACCAAGATCAGGGATATCAATTGTGGGCAAAACCTTAAAAACATGATATTATACAAATATATGTCTACTTTAAAAACAAAAAAATCGACATTATATAATAATTTCATGAGCTAACTTAATAATATACAAAAAGAATCTGGTTCGATGCGCGCAAACATACAACTTTCACTTACCAACCTACTTAGATTAGAAATCAACATGTTTTGATAAATATGTAAATGCCATTCAGCAACTTCACATTTGTCCACATTTATTTACTTATTTTTGTTTGTCTCCATAAGTTATAAGAGTATTATAATTTGTATTGCAAAACTTTAAAGTTCTCAGTACTTTTCGATTCATTATAATTTATTTCTGTTTTTAAGGGGTCTTAAAAAAATCACTTATTTATTCTCTAAAGTACAAATTTTTTATTGTTAAATTAAAGTTTTTATTTTTATTTGTGATAATACAGGAATGCAAGCATAATACTCCATCATGTCTTATTTTATAAATTTCTATTTAGTTGTTGAAAAATTCATTTAGTTAGGATGGAAACAAATAATTTCCATTAATTATGTATGTTCCAAAACATGTTGACAACTCTTTACCATAAACAGAACGCCTTTATTAATAAAAAATGGTCTGTCAGTAAAGGCGTAAGGTGTATGTGTCAGTTCAACATGTTTCAAGAGTTGTCGGAGCATTTTTCTTTCTTCTCCTGTATATTTTAAACAATTTTTTTTTAATATTTCATATTTAGTCATTTCTTATTTTTAGGCATAATGAGAGACAGTTAATTTCTCCCTAAAAAACCAAATCAATAGTACCTTATGGGAAAACATTTTTTTCTTCCACCACTAAAGCCACCTCAGAACATTTCTATGATGATGATGATACCTGATATTAAAGTACACTTGCTTCTCATTAAACATGACGATTTTAATCAAAATCGTTAAAAAAGTTTTTGAGAAAATCGAAAAAACGTACAAATGAGACACACACACACACAGACTTGGTTATTCGGGCTCAAGGGACCCCCAAAACGTTTATTTATGTTGAAAACCGGAAGTCAAAATTTTTCATGATCGCAATACTTTTCCTTACTATTTATATTATATATAGGTAAGCGAAAGTAAAAATTAAGTCTGATTTAATAAACTGGGTAAATCAAAATTTGTTCCTAATTACTTTAGCACCCACAATTGAAACTATGGTGAGTTACGAACTTACTCCAGTAAAAATGAAATAATTTATATTTATTCTTAGCTACCATACCATTAAATCCTCACAGCCTAAAATCCGCAAAACCTACTGACAACACCAGGTCCATCTAAGATTTTGTTGTCTAATACAAGCTTATTAAATAAAATTGTATGATACAGCTTTATTTAGTTTTAAATTTTTAAAAACTTTGTAAATTGGTACAAAAAAAATTACTAACAACAAAACAATTTCAAACTATATTCAGAAAGGGGGGATAGCAAAGCAAATGTATGATTTTTAAACTAGTTTTTAAAGTGTTATATCAAGGAGTATGATTTTTATGATACAGCATATATGATGATTTTTATATCTATATTTTTAAAAAAATTAACTTTCAGTGATTTTCATGCAGATGTTAATTATTTCTTGCACTTTTTTTATACATTTTTCTTGTTTGAATGTGACCTAATTAGCAATTAATTACTTTCAATCAGTTTTTAGATAAAATTATAAAAATGTTTTTTAAAAACCATTAAAAATAATAAAGATACTTTATTTTAAATTTATCATAATGATAATCAAGTAAATTTAGGGAAGAAATAATGATTAAGATTAATTATACATTTATATTCAAAATTAATAAATACCACCTGGTCAAGTTGCTGCTGCATAGCTTTATTCATAAAAGTGAACTACTACTAATTTTTGTTGCCTTTGTGGAGGAAGTAATATCTATAAATAGAATAAGGTGTTTAGATAAACTTAACGACATACACAATCATTGTTTGCATTGGTAACAGCAATAACCATTTAATGACTCCTGGGGTGATTCAAGAAAGAAAATGAAAACATTTTATTCCTAGTTCTCATAAAATCCTCAATAAAAATATTTATCAATAATTTTAATTTTCAGAGCTGGTAAAATCAGTTATATTTTCTAGATTTAAGTAATCATGATTTGAGTATAAGTGAAATAAGATTATTCTAGTCTATATTTGAGGGAGGGGGTTAAAATTGTTTTAATAAACATTAACTTGAGTAAACTTCAATTTATTCCAAGTAATTAAATAATGAATTAAACATTTAGTGACCACTGTTCCCAATTGGTAACATTGACTAAAACAAATTGTTTACCAACTTTTCGAGGCTTCAATTTTTTGTTGAATCTTTTTATAACAACATAAAGTATTTAAATATCCTAAAATATGTTTTCCTATTTTATAATGTGAGCCCAATTGAGTGCAAAAATATTTGAAGCGGTTCGATTTTTGAAAGATTTGAGATATTGTTTTTGTTTTTTTTTAATTTGTAATATAAGACCAGGAATTTTTACTTTCACTTACCTATATATGAAATATATAGTAAGTGGAAGTATTGCCATCGTGAAAAAATTCGACTTCCGGTTTTCAACGGAAATACACGTTTTGGGGTCCCCTGAATCGAAATGACCAAGTCCCGCGAAATGGTCTGTGTGTGTGTGTGTGAACAGACTAGCTCAAAAACTATAGACCGTGCGATCCTGAAATTGGGTATTTAGTGTAGGTATATGCCCGCGATGTGACAGCATAAATTTCATCAAAATTACTTAAAGGGAGGGGGTACTTTACTTAGTAACTTTTTAGGTTTTTTTCGATTTTTCTCAAAAACGGCTCTAACGATTTTAATTAAACTGAGTATTTCATCTATTTATATGCCCAAGATATGACTGTAAAAATTTCATCAAAATTGATTAACCGGAGGGGGGACTTTACTTAATAAATTTTGTATCATTTTCACGGGTTTTTTTATTTACTCAAAAACGGCTTTAACGATTAACAAAAATAAGATATGGATGTAGAAAAATGTGTGACATTGGGAAATTATATTTAACAAAACATGTCTATTTCTTATCTAAGTAAGTTGGTAAGTGAAAGTTGTGTGTTGCGCGCACGCACCAGATTTTTTTTATATTACCACAAATGCATTATTGAAGATATAAAATTCTATATAAAGTTGATTAGGTGATGTGTGATTGATTGTGAAAATTTAAGGTTCCCTTTCCAAAATAATGGACTTTTATAGGTGACTAACTAGTCGATTCCTAGAAACGACATATTAAGCTTTTTATATGTTTTGGTGAATTTCGCTTTTAGTTTCAGTATCTTTTCAAAGTTTGAAGGATACAGACAGCAAAGTGCTCTAGCATTATAATATTTTTTTTTAAATTTATTTGTTTGTTTTTTTTTGGTTTCACTTATACTTTTTTCATTATGATAGGTTAAATGATTATCAGGATTTTCAGTTAAAACTTTTTTATTTTGGAAAGCCAACGTTTCAATCCAACTTCTGGATCTTCATCAGGGCTAAAAGAAAACAAATATATGAGTATCTATGCTAAAGGATGACAATAAATGAATACTTGTCATCCTCTAGCATAGATACTCATATATTTGTTTCCTTTAGCCCTGATGAAGATCCACAAGTTGGATCGAAACGTTGGCTTTCCAAAATAAGAAAGTTTTAACTGAAAATCCTGATAATCATTTAACCTATCGTAGTAAAGAATAACAGTTGATTTTTTAATTTTGTTTGTTTATGAGTAGCAGTTTTGGGTATCAAATATATACATCTCTCACCTCTACAATTTTTTCATTATGTTTTAAACAGACATTTTTTATCTACAGTGGAAGAAGCCATAGAAAATATATGCATTATTTAGTAAAAAGGGAAGAATTTTCTGTTACTTATGATGAAAAGATATTGAAATCTGTTAATTACCTCCAGAGGAAAATGATCATTTAAAAGATTAATAAAATTTGGAAGCAGTTATTCCAAATGATGTCTGCAGACATTACATTAGGTTATTCAGTTTATAGTTTAGTAACAACTCATAATAAACAAATATTGACCAATTTTATTTGTTAACACAAATGAAAAAAGTAAAGTGAAATAACAGGAACTGCATCCAAAAAGGTTGATATATAATAATAATAATAATAAAAACTGACTTGGTGATGTACGAGCCTAAATCTAGCTTCTTGGGCAGCGTCCCGTTTGGCAGTAAGCCCTCGCTCCCTGACACTGGTCCTTCTGACAGAACAAGCTCGGGAATTATTACTCTGGGTTCTTCTAACTCTCCTTCGCTCCAGCTTTTTTGACTCCTGCTCTGTTCTCAACTCAACAATTCTTTCTCTCAAGTCTGGGTCTTCACAAATATCTAAAACCAAATTAATAAAATATTATGTTTATTTGATTTGAAATAAGTTATAAATAATTAACACAACAAATCATCACTTGTTCTGACAGAGCTCAATCCACATTTTGTCAAACTGCGATCATCAAGTTTCAATTCATATTTTCAGTCTTCATATACAATGGAATTCTGATTTATTTATGGTTTAATATTGACAAGGATCAAGCAGATACTGAAACTGTCCTTGTTTGTTTATAGTATAGCAGTTTAGGGTATCAACAGTTTTTTGTGACTCAAAACAAAAAAGAAATTTGGATTAGGTTCTGTCTGGACTTAAGTGAGTAACAATTAAGATAGGTATAGACATACCAGCTGGTGTTTCATCGTGTTTAGTCCTTGCATTGAGATCAGCTCCATTTTGTACCAACAATTCAAGAACTTCCAACTGGTCAGAATAGCAAAACAAGAATTATAAAAAATTATTCTATTGACAAAAATAAATGAAGACAGAAAACATAACTCACATGGCCCCAGCATGCAGCAGCATGAACAGGCTGCCAGTCATCAACATCTTTGACATCAGTTGAAACATGGTGATCGAGAAGAAACTCAACTACTCTAAGGTAACCATTTGCAGCAGCTATGTGCAACTACAAAATAATGTCTACTTGAAAAGTCTGAACTTTTTAGATCAGATTAATTCTGAAAGTTTCATGCAAAAGTCATTTATGAGTGATATAAAATTTGTTGTGAAAAAATTTAGAAAAAATTTGGAAATTATGGAGGAAAATTCTTGTTATGAATTAAAAACCTAACAAACATGTAAGGTATGGTTCATGCTCTACTTCTTTTCTCAACCCAGACTCAAAGTATATTCATATCTTCCTATTTCTAATTTTCCCCTTAGACTGTATCATAGATTGTATTTATTTTTTGGGTAATCCATTCTTCTTAATATATTATATTTTATTACCATATATATTATTAATTTTATTAATATGGTAATATATTATATAATTAGATTGATACTAAAAGTTTTTATATATCGAATCTCAACAAATAAGCGAATGGGGAGGAGACACAGAGTGAAAAGTATTAAAATGATAGATGCAACCATAATGCAATTTTTCGTCAATAATGAGAAGTCAACCTAAGTATAAACTATTGATCTTCATTCAAGAAAAATGAACCTGCAAGAGCCACATATAATTGATTTTAAAATTAACAGTAGATAAAAAAACTGATAGACATAATTTTCCAACATTAAACATGTTAATGGGCTTAAACAGCCTTGATTACAAAGGGAATTTGCAAGCTGCTAATATACTCACCCAGATTAACCATGCTCACAAGATTATAATCTACCTGTGAGTAACAAAGTTGAAATCCAGACTACTTTACTCTCTACTCACAAGTGTGGTGGATTGCCAAATAGTAAACTAGTGTATGTCATCACGGTTGTTAGTGAATGAGCTGGGAGAAACTAGCAGCTTTCTGATTTAAATCTCAACAAAGTGACAACTTTGCTCAAAGGCTAGTGAGCGATTGGAAGGTTTTGAATGTTATTATCACTTTCCCACTACCTTAAAACGGGGTGACTTTGTGACAAGCCTATTTTTCTAGAGTTTTTGAATTTCCCTCCTTAAAAAGAATCAGGTTAGGCAATTCAGTGTACTTGTCAGTTGGTGAGTAATATGCTGCAGTCTACTGGCCACATATGGACCTCTATAACTTCTTTCATTCCATTTACCATGGTGCTTTATTTCAAGGTTTCAACTAAATGATAACAATCAAACATATATGAAAGAAGTTATATGTGGCCAGTAGGTTGCAGCACATATTACTGACTACCTGAAAGGTACACTGAATTGCCTAACCTGATTCTTTTTAAGGAGGGAAATTCAAAAACTGTAGAAAAATAGGCTTGTCACAAAGTCACCCCATTAGTCACAATGTCACCCCGTTTTACAGTAGCAGCTGGAAACAGACTAAAATCATTGAGGCTTTAATAACCTTTCAAATAAACCATTTTCTACAATAATACTCGCATAAACATAAAATATATTTCTTAGGGCAAACTACTTTTGAGCAATTTACCTCAATATAAAAGTTAGTCAAGTAAGCAAATTTTGAAACAAAAGTAGAACAAACTATTGGAATAGAATAATTAGGATAGTTAAGAAATAATGCTTACAGGAGTGGCACCCTGTTCATCGAGAATCATTTCAAGGTCACCCCCACGAGCTGCTTCATCTGCTAAATCGGCAAGCATTAAGTTTTCAGTCTCTGCTCTAGTCTCATCAATTAAAGCCTGCGTTACACCAGATCTAGCCATTTCACCTTCGATTTCTTCTAATGATGCTTCATCTTCACAAATGTCATAGGCCATGTTTCCATCAGCATTTACTGCTAGTAAATCAGCACCGCTAATAAACAAAAAACCTCAAATATTATAGAGTAACAAAATACAGATGCAATAATAATTTTAAAGATTGTTTAGAAAGAATAGTTTAAAGATGAGATGAGTAGAGGTAATTAATTTTTTTTAATAATCCTAATACTAATTCTAGCTTTACTTAACAATATTAACCTCAAAATTAACCAAAGCAATAAAAATGAACTAACTTTGCTATCAGATGTTTGACAAGATGTAAGTGACCACAAGTAGCAGCAGCATGAAGTGGTGTCCAACGTTCACTGTCTTCAGCATTCACATTAGCCCCAAATTCAAGCAACAGTTTCATCATTTCCTCATTGTCATCTATGCAGCACTAGGGATGAATAATGAATAAAAAAGAATATAATAATAAATAAAGATAAAAATAGCTTAAAACCACTTCTACCAGTGAAATACACCTCAATAGCAAGTTAAAATTTAAAACTATTCAGTTTAAATATTTAATAAATATTACCTAACAAATAAAACTCATTATATAATCAAATTAACCTGGTGTAATGCTGTCAAGCCATCTTCATTTGTTGAGTCTGGACTTACTCCCCTCATTAGTAACTTTCGAACTGGGAATAAAAAAAAAATCTGTTAGTTTCTCAAGGACTATAGCTGAGAAATAAAGTTCGTAACATGAATAATTTTTTTGATTCCAGTTTTAGGGAACTCATTAATTAAATTCTTGTCTAAAAAAACTAATTGATAGAAATTGCTTCAAATAAAATTAGAAAGCCTTAAAACCCATGCAAAAAACCTTTGTTACAGATCATGAGGAAAGATCTGATGGTTTTGCTCCTGTACCAAAACTAAATAAAAAATAAGTACATAGAAAAAAATCTGGTTTATGCGCGTAACAATTAACTTTCACTTACCAACTTACTTAGATTAGAAATTGACGTGCTTCATTAAATGCCATTTCTCAAAGTCACACATTTATCCACATTCATTTACTTATATTTGTTTGTATTTGCTCTTTAAAGTAAACTATTTTTTTTTTTATTGTTAAATAAACATTTTTACTTGTGATGATTCGGCAAGGCAATGCAGCACCAAGTCGTCTGATTTTATAATTCTCTTTGCAGTTGTTAAAAACTTCATTGAGTTACCATGAAACAAATAATTTCCATTAAATGAACAGAACGGCTTTAATTATGAACAATGGTCTGTCATTAAAGGCGCACTGACCATTGTACTCTCCTGTATATGTTAACTTGATTTTTTTCATATTTCATATTTAGCCATTTCTTATTTTTCAGCGTAACGAGAGACAGTTAATTTCTTCATATAAACAAAAACAAAGGTACTTTATAGGAAAACAAAAAAGGCCCCTTCCCCATTTAAGCCCCCTCAGAACATTTTAATAATGATAAAGCTTACCTGATATTAAATAAAAACTAATTTTCATTAAACATGCGAATTTGATAAAAATCTTTAAAGCCGTTTTTGAGATAATCGATCAAAAAGGTAAAAATTGGAAAAAAATTATGAAATAAAGTGCCCCCTCCGTTTGACTAATTTTGATGAAATGTTGGCTATCACATCTTTAGCATATACATACATCAAATACCCAGGTTAAAGCCGTGTATGAGTAAATAAAAAACACACGTGGAAACAAAATTGCGGGCAAATACATACACCAAATACCCAATTTCAGCTTCGCATGGTTTATAGTTTTCAAGCTAGTCTGTTTAGACAAACACACACACACACCATTTCGCGGGACTTGGTTATTTGGACTCAGGGGACCTCAAAAGGTGTATTTCCGATGAAAACCGGAAATTGAAATTTTTCACGATCACAATACTTTCCCTCACTATATATTTCATGTATAGGTAAGTGGAAGTAAAAAATTGATTATTTACTGTTATAATAAAACTGGAAAATTTGATTTAGGAATTTGTATGAATGTTGCAAAAAAAATATATTTGTACAAAACTATTAAATAAAGTAAAATATGTTCAATGATGTTTATGCTTATTTATACGAATTCACAAAATGAAGAATTCTATTGAATTAAGAAGCTTAATTAACAAAGCCTATCACTTCAATGAGAATAGAATTATTTGTTTCATTACGTCTCAAATTTAAAGAAGCAGATATAAATACAACACATACATCAGACCTAGGTAAAAAGTATTTTAATTAATATTTTAAAATACATTATTTAAAATATTAAGTACAGTCGACTCCGTTTAATTGGGCCATCGGATAATTGGGACCACCGCTTAATTGAGCCATTTTTAATAAAACGGAATCAAATATAGGTAAAATATCACCGCTTTATTGGGACAAAACATCTGCTAATTGGGCCAAAACTTTCTGGAACTTCATGTAAAAACTATGAGAACAGGTGTCATTCGAATAACCTAAGTATCTGAGACCATACCTGTTTCTCAACCAGAAGCAAGAAACAACAACAAAAAGGTTAGTCGCTTTTTCTTTCACAAAAAGGAAATGAAGAAAGTCTTTAGGCGTCCTGTGTGCTAATTATGTTGGTGTTAGTTTACAATGAGTGTAACAATGCACATTTGATTCTTACCTGTTAAAAAAATTGACTAAAACCATGCTAATAAATATAAAAGATAACCATGTTCTGATTCATTTCTTGTTTCGTCTTTATCAGTATAAATTATATTGTACACAAATAGTTATTTTAATTTGTTTCATCTTGTATATTTCTTACATTAAAACACCTATTTAGTAAAAATACATTTTAGGAGTTAAATTAATTGTATTATTTTGACCCCATCATTAAATTGACCCTATTAACTGAGTTTTCCCCCAAATATGTCTAATGTATGACATTAACTATCATAGATGTACTGTAGTCCAGTGATTAGGCGTATTTTATTTGCATTTACACGTGGATTCATGGTCTCCAACTTTATTGGGTCCTCCAACTTATCGGGACAAAACAAATTTTCCCTTTATGTCCCAATAAAACGGAGTCAATTGAAATGTATTTTAATTAAAATCATTTAAAATATTTTCCAGCAAAAATATTGTAAATACAAAATAAAATAAGTATTTTGTATTTTAAGTAAATTTTTAATTGAGTATTTAGACAGTAAATTTTGTATTTAAAAAAAGAAAAAGCAAAATGAAAATACAGAATACTTGAGATGAGAGATCCCGGTTCGTCAAAAGAAACTATTTTGAACACTTTAATGCTTGAAATTAGTCTAAAATTATGACGATAGATACATGTGCGAAATATGATGACCTATAGATACATGTACAAAGAAGTAGGAAGTTTAGAAAGTACCAAATAGTTTGGCAGTGTATACACAGCATAAGTTATGTGATTTAAATTTGCAGGCTGAGTCGCGGATTATAAAAGATAAAACTGTCAAGCTTACAGATTTTGATTTAGGGTCTGGCCACACATGTACGCACCGTAGCAATAATACAGGTTATGTTCAGAATATTTTTAATTTAATTTACATATTACCTTTAGTTATGCCTAAAGTGGCCTGTGTCTGACATGTGTGGCTTGAGCTTTAGGCATAACTAAAGGTAATATGTAAGTTAAATTAAAAATATTCTGAACATAACCTGTATTATTGCTACGGTGCGGACATGTGTGGCCAGACCTTTATTGGTATAAATTAAAAAACGTTAATTTAGTATTTTAGTAGTATTTAAATAAGATAAAAGCAATCCATTTTGTACATATTTTTAATATTGAATTGAAAACCTTTTATTTAATTATTTTTAATAATTTCCAGGTCTGATTTACATTATCATATTAATATTCAATCACTATACTCATTAAGAAGAAAGATAAAAAATTATGAGGTACTTTTCATAAACTGGTCACAATAAAAGTAAAAAAAGAAAAGACTAATAAATAAATGAGAAAAACAATTTCAGGCCTTCAAATAGTCTATATAATTATGAAATAAATAGTTATCGCCAAAAACAATTATCAAGACACTTCAAAATAATATTTAAAAGCGTTTTCAAGAAAAGGATGAAAAGAGTTTAATGGCATTGTTTCTTTAAACTAATATAACAAAAATACTCAGCATTTTAAACTACTATTGTTACATTGAGGCCAACTGCCATTGTCATGATAAATAAGGATATTTGGATTTTAAAGCAGGCATTCCAGTTTTTGTTATGGCTTTTATTTACTGCCACATCATGACCACAAAAGAAAATATTTTTAGATAAAAAATATTCACTCAATTCAGTTTGTAAAAAGCAAATATTAATCTTAAATACAACAAAAACTACTACATCAGGAGCTATACAAATTCAAAGTTATGACAAGCACAAAAACATTTTTAATAACATATTCAAAAACAAGCTTAGAGCGCAAAGAAATCATATCAATAAAAAAAGTAAAATATCTTTATAATCAGTAATATAGATTTAATGAAAATTGATGATTTGTATTACATGATGTATATAATAGAACTATTTTTAAATTTTGTACTTTAACTATTATTTATATTTAACTGAATAAATATAGTAATGAACAAATATAATTACAATGATTAATAGACATAATACCTTCAGCGATATCATTTCTAGAAGCAGCCTCAAGAAGAATCACATTATCACTAAATCTGATCCCTGGTTTGGAGCTCTTTTGTTCTCTTGGCCTTTTTCTTAACCATTCCCTTTCTCGTTGAGCCCAGTTCTTCAGCTGCACAGCCCGCCTTCTCCTAGCGAGCTGCAGCCGTTCAGCTGTACTCATGTGCTCCACATGGCACATCTCTGACACCAACTCCACATGCTCCATCTCTTTCATTAGAGATGTGCCAACTAGGAAAAAGAAAAAAAACATTAATCATCTTATAAACAAAAAAATTACCTTATCTTTACCAGAATGAATAAGTATCTAAACAAAATAATAAGTAGACCAATATATTGCCTTCCTTCCTTCTTATTGGGCAAATTAAAAGTAAAAAATAGAAGGGAGATATCACTAGATCTAATAAAATGCTAAATCCACTTAAACAAAATCCAATTATGGGCTGCTTTCCTGAATAGGCAGATTTTTTAGAACAACTTAATCACTTACTTCTAACTACTTATCACCAATTGTTACTGATCTTTCAAAACATTAAAAAAGTAACATCGTAAAATAATAAGCGAACATTTTCAAATGATTGCTTATTAAATAGAACAGACAAGATTTAATTAACACTAATTAAACTATTTAAATATCCTCAATGATTACCCCCATTAATATATATATATATATATATATATATATATATATATATATATATAAACATTTTTTTGTACAAGTATACTAATAAGATAACAGGTAATCAAATTATTTTACCATAAATAATAATGATCCATAACGATTTAATAAGAAATAAATAATCATATTAAGATTATTTCTCCATTCCTGACAGATCATTATTTTAATAGCATGAAAGCCCAAGCTTCACTGATTGTCAAAGGTTTGTTAATAGATATGAATCAAAATTAGGTATAAAAAAAAGAAGGCAAAAAAAAAATAATATATTAATTTTTTTTTTAATAATCAAGATAATAAAAACTTATATACTTGAAATATTTAATTCAATACAAGAAAAATATGAGAAGCCTATTTCCAAACATGCAAGTGATAATATTATACTACTCCTAGGAGTAAGAAAATAATGATACCTACCTCTTATGTATAAATATATTAATTAAATTATATAAAGAATAAATTATTTTTACAGATAAAAGGAAATCTGAAAAAATAATATGAATAGCTTTAAATATTGATATACCCAATCCTAACAAAACTACAAAATGGAAAAAGCTATAATAATGTTCGATTAACTTCAAAGAAATTAAAAAGCAAATCTTCATTAAATATTTTCAATTTCAATCGAATAATAAATTAAATTTAAATACCGGCATGTTGAGCTAACAAAAATATTTATTTTTTTAAAGAAAATGTTTGAATATTCACTAAAATGAATAAAATATGACTGGAGGGTTAGCACTTGAACATTGGGGTGAAAGAACAGAAGACAATGGCATTAATAAGGCCTGAGAATTTTGTTGGATTTATTCTCAGAGTTCTATAGATCTAAAGAGACTCTCCTGTGCAACTGGACAACCAAGAAGTAATGAGAAAAACCAAAATTATAAGTAAATAATCAATGCAAATGGAATTAAAATATATAATCCTACCTGTTGATGTCTTCCAGATATGTTTTTTTTACCTTCATAAGTAAGTCAATAATATTGATGTAGGGATGTTTTTATGATCGTTTGATAATGATAAGCCCTCCATTTTAAAATATTATACACTAGTACATGGCTAAACTATTTAAAACTATACTAAACTTAAAACTAACTTAGCAAGTTGACAGTAAATAGGAGGTAACCGTCAACCGCCATATTCACTTTCAGACGTCAAGGGAAAGTTTTGTTTTCTCGTGAGAAGGTTTTAAGTTGGGTTATTTCAACCCGCCTAATTCAAATTTAAAATCCAACAGTTCTTGATTGGCCGTAGTTGTTTACAATCATTAAAAAAATATTCATAAAATAAGAAAATAAATATGGAAGAAAAGGAAAATATCCGACAAATATATATATATATATATATATATATATAATAATTAGAAGGTGAGAATTCATTCCAATTAGTCTTGTTACAAAGCATTATTATTAATCAAGAAGATTGTACAGGAGTCGATCGACAACTGCGAAAATTGGATGTATTGCTATGGTTGATGATGATGAGGCTCTTTTTGATCTACCTTGGTGTTTACCATTTAATCTTCTTCTAAGTATCCGTCACAGTACGAATATCCGGATTTTCAAGTGGCAGGCAAAGAATATTTACCCAAGGAAGTTGAAGAACTAGTGCATCATTTTTCTGATGTTTCTCAGTGTTACGTTAGCAATTAACATGTAATCGATATAAACTGCTCACAAATTGAAGAGGACCACTAATAAAAAGTTAGGTAACTCTCTTTTTTAAACATACTTCTGGTAATTTTTTTGTATATTCGTGCTTGCAGTACCTCACTTATAGATTGTTAATGGTTTTTGTTCAACAAAAATAAATACACCAAACAAAATTCAAGAAAAATTTATTTTTTTAAATTAAATAAAAAATCGTACAAAATAAACATTTAAATTTTTACAAAGATTGGTTTTCATTTCAATAAAACCTTTTTCAGTAGGGTGTTGGACCCCCTCTACTTTGAATTAATGCTTCACATCGGCGATTCATACTCCTTATTAAGCTCAATATGTAATCCTGAGGTAAATTAGCCCATTCCTCAATTAAGGCAGCGCAAGTTCATCCAAGTTATCTGGACAAGGTGAAAACATGTGTAATTGCCGTTGGAGTTTGTCCCAAACATATTCAATTGGATTCATGTCTGGTGAACAAGCAGGCCAGTTCATGCGCGTTATTTCTTGTTCAGCAGAACAACGTTGAATCATTCTTGCCCTATGAGGACGGGCATTATCATCATCAAGAATGAAGTTCTCACCCGTTTCTTGGGATAAAGGGACAATTACAGGTCTGATGACATTGTTCAGGTAGGTTTGTGCGGCTACATATTCATTTCTAAACAGTACAAGCTGAGTTTTTCGATTACCCATTATCCATCCCCACACCATTATTGAGCCTCCTCCATAAGAGCGAACTGGTTCAGTCATACCTGGGCTAAATCGCTGGTTTGTCTCTAGCCACACTCTAAAACGTCGATTTCGATTCGTCAGTAAATAAACAATGGTTCCAGTCCTCTTCAGTCCAATCAACATGTTCACGAGCCCCTAAGAGTCATGCTTCCTTTTGTTGTCTGGTTAAATAAACCCTCCTCGCCGGTCTTCTTGCCCTCAAACCAAATTCATGTAGGCAATTTCTAACCGTCTGAGTTGAAATGCGGACTCCCGTTGCTTGTTGAAAAGAACTTAGCAGCTACCGAGCTGTTGAACCTCGTTGCCTGGTGGTTTGGATTTTGAGATATCGGTCTTGCTGAAGGGTGATTTTTCGAACTCGGCCTCCCCCATGTGTGTACTGAGCAGTACCTATTGCCTGGTATCGAGACCATGCTCGTCCAATGACTGTGTGAGAACACTGAAGCCTACGACCGACATCACGTTGAGAATGACCTAACTCTAAAAGTGCTAATGCCCTATCGAGTTCTTCAGCTTTAAATCGTCGTAAAGACATTGTTAAACACTGTCTATTGAACTGGTTGGAGTAATACTGACGATAAAAGGGAATTAATGATTACAAAACACAAGTGGAAACTAGCAAACATGACCTTATGGACCAAGTCCAATAAGCAGCTCACCTCTAAGTAGTGATACTAAGACTTTGATTTTGTTTTTATCTTTCTCAACACCATGAAAGGGCTGATAAAATAGTTTTTTTAAGATGGAGGAAAACCTCAAATCAATCAAGTTAACTAAATTATAAAATATCTTTATTTTCATAAGTGGTCCACTTCATTTTGTGAGCAGTTTATTATCAATCAATGTATAATTCGATTATATCAATATAAGTCAGTATCTTGCAAGCAAGCAGCTGTGTATTGTTTATGTCCTACCTTCTCCTATTTAATCTAATTAATTAGTAGCAAATTAAACATCACGAAACATGGTGTCAGGTGTTTAATACGGGTAAGAAATTGGTTGAAATCTTACGGGTAAGAAATTGGTGGAAATCTTACGTCTTAACCGTTAGAAGTTAAAAAAAAAAGAAAAAAAGAAAAGAAAAGAAGAAACATTATCAACAAATTATTTAACAGCTGGTTTTGCGATAGAAGCATTGCAAATTCGTGAGTTGTTTTTTTCTTTTTTTTCTTCTTCATTATATCGTTTAGAGACAATATCACTGGACTCTGGTCGTGTCTATTTTCTGAATGTAAGTTCCATTTGTTTACATTTCAACATAGCTCGAGGTGAGTACAGCCTTTACCTTCTGTTATATATAAAACAAAATTGATTGAAAATGTCAAATCCACACATTCCATTGCCCGACAAGATGACTTTAAAAGATAATTCCACAGATAATTGGAAATATTTTAAGTCTGAGTGGAAATTTTACTCTACAGCGTCTGGTCTCAAAGATAAGACTGCAGATGTGCAATTGGCTACGTTTATGGTGCTCTTGGGTCGAGATACATGGCAGGTGTTGGAAAATATGAAGTTACCAGCAGATAAGAAGGACACGGTCGCTAAAGTTATTGAAGAATTAAATAAATTTTTCATTCCACAAACTAATGTGATTTATGAGCGATATGTATTCGGCTCAGCTGTACGGGAAGCTTCAGAGTCCATAGACAGCTACGCAGCTAGGTTACGCAAGCTGAGCACTGACTGTGATTATAAAACTTTTGAGTCAGAGATGATACGAGACAGACTTGTGTTGGGCATACGTGATGACGCTACTAAAAAGCAATTAATCAGCGATGCAAAGCTCACATTCGAAACTGCCATTAACATTTGCAAAGCCAACGAACTAGCAGACAAGCAGATGAAATCCATAAGAGGAGCTGAAGCAACAGACGATGTTAATCGAATTGACTTTCAGCGGACTAGAAGAGCTCACCGGAAAGACAAAAAGCCGATCCCATACAAATACTGTGGCAGAATACACGCGCATGATAGACTGTCGTGTCCAGCATACAACAAGAGTTGTGATATATGCAAGATGCCAAATCACTTTGCGTCTGTGTGTCAGAACAAAATGCAGAAGAAAAGCTCTTCACAGAAAAGAAACAAAGTACACCCTAGATACCATCGACGGACAGATGTGAAGCATCTGGATGAAGAGACCGAATCTGACGGCTCTTTCTCGGACCAAAGCAATCAAGCATTTGCCATAGAAGAAATCCGGCAATTCGGAAGCACTAAGCAAAAAACTATTTGGACTGCTGTTTTAGACTTCGTAGTCGGGATGCCAGACGCAACTCGCAAGGTCAAGTGCCAACTAGACAGCGGATCTGGTGTAGATCCGATCGAAGAGAGCAACTTAAGAGCTATTTATGGAGGCCTTATGCCCCAGCTCGAACCTCCCTCGACAAAATTAAGAAGTTATGGTGGTGCAATCCTGAAGCCAATGGGCGAAATAAGCGTGACCGTCAAGAAGAAAAGACAAAAGCACTCCCTGCGGTTTGTGGTTGTACACGACTTTGACCATCCTGGGCCAAAGATGCCACTACTCTCATCCGTCACCACTGAGGAACTAGGCTTTGTCGAGCTCCAGAATGGAGCCAAAGCCGAATTGGTCGATGCTGCCAAGCTAGTAGAGGCAAGCCAAGCTGAGAACATCCTGGCCAAATATGATGATGTTTTCAGTGGAGTAGGTTGTTTGCAAGGCGAATGTGAACTAAATATTGACCCTAACTCCCCACCAGTGAAACAAGCACCTCGCCGCATTCCTGTCCCGCTAAGGAATGAGCTCAAGCTTAAGCTAGCTGAAATGGAACAGAAGGGGATTATCAAGAAGGAAACCGGTCCCAGTGACTGGATCAGCAATCTAGTGCTAGTTAAGACTCCTAAGAAGCTACGGATCTGTTTAGACCCTAGGAATTTAAATCAAGCATTAAAACGAACAGAGTATGAGATACCCACGATTGAAAGCATAGTCCCTGAACTAAATAATTCACGATTTTTCTCTGTTTTAGACACAAAGGACGGATTCTGGAACCTCAAACTGGAGGAACAAAGTTCAAAACTGACCACTTTTTTGACTCCATTTGGCAGGTACAGATGGCTCCATCTTCCATTCGGCTTAAAAGTGTCGACTGACATCTACCAATGTCGACTTCATGAAATCTTTGCCGGTATTACAGATGTTGTGATTGTTCAGGATGATATTTTGGTTTTAGGGCGAGGAGCAACAGACGAAGAAGCTTCTGCTAATCACGACAAGGCACTTGAACGACTTCTAGCCACAGCCAGAGATGCTAATCTGAAATTTAACAAAAGCAAGGTCTGCCTCAAGAAGCGCCAAGTCAAATAAATGGGCCACATTATCACGAAAGACGGTCTCAGAGCTGACCCAGACAAGGTCAGAGCTATAAAGGAGATGCCTTACCATATAGACGTAGGGGAGCTCAAAAGCTTTATTGGTCTGGCAACGTACATGGCCAAATTCGTACCAAATTTGTCCTCAATTTGTAAGCCACTCCACGATCTTACGAAAAAAAATCAGTTGTGGACATGGACTAACGAGCACAAGCAAGCAATTGAAGAAGTATTTCAATGCGACCAAATCAATCCGGAACTCGAGTCAATCAAGATGGCAGACAGCATCAATGAACATGGTGCCTGAAAGCCTTCGCCGCATCCGAGAAGAGACCTGCATAGACAACACTCTCTGCATTCTTCTATCGGTGATTAAGTCAGGTTGGCCTGAGAGCAAAGAGAAGTTGCCAGCATGTCTACACGAATTTTGGAATTATAAGCATGAGCTAATGGTCCAAGATGGTGTGATTTAAAAGGGAAGCCAAGTAGTTGTGCCAAAGAACCTACGCGCCGAGTTCATTACAAAAATACATTTGTGTCATTTAGGCCAGAACGCAACGCTCAGAAGAGCACGCGACACACTATTTTGGCCATTTATGAACAGCGAAATTAAGGACGTCATCAAAGGTTGTCAGACATGTCAAGAACTAGGTGCTGCACAACCCAAGCAAGCCATGACTTCACATCGTATTCCATCGCTTCCGTGGAAGAGAGTCAAGAGATCTGGACACATTTGAATTTAATTCAAAACAATATGTTGTGATGGTCAACTCCTACTCCGACTATTTCGAAGTTGAGCAAGTACCAGACACCAAAGCTGAAACTATCATTGCCTTTTGTAAACGGAACTTTGCACGACACGGGATTCCGTTAGTTCTGGTAACTGACAATGCGACATCACTCATCGGAAAACAGTTTGCAGCCTTTTCCAGGCAATGGGAATTTTGTCATTCGACATCTGCGCCATATAACAGCCGAGGAAATGGGAAAGCGGAGGCAAGTGTCAAAATAGCAAAACATTTACTAAAAAAATGTTTTCGTGACAACACAGATTTCCAGGCAGCCCTTCTTGAATGGAGGAACACTCCTTCAGAACACATGGGTTCCAGCCCTGTCCAGCGTCTGATGTCGATAAGAACTCGGAGTAGAGTGCCGGCTGCGCGGCAACTTCTTATTCCCGAAGTCATGAGGGATGTACAAGAAAAGATTGAAAACAAAAGAAAAAGGTCTAAGTTCCACCACGACCAAAGAGCTAAGGTGCTACCAGAACTTAAAATTGGACAAGACGTATACGTAAAATCTCAAGGCGCTGAAAAGGGTTGGAAGCTTGGACATGTGGTAGATCAGCAAGGATCTTCATACGACGTCTCTGTCAACTCCAAGCTCTACAGACGAGATCGCAGTTGGTTGAAAACTGCACACCAACCCAGATCGCCGCCTCCAGAGAAGCGCATCTCGATACGACCATCAATATCAAGGTCGCCATCACCTCAGTTAGGAACATCGAGGAAGTCGCCGATGGGTCCAAAATCAACACCCCCAAGATCAGTTGGACCTGAAAATTCCACAGCTGCATCGCCAAACCAGAAAAAAACAAAACAAAACGACAGCAGTCAGCCCGATGGCAGAGAGGAGCAAAACAAATGCACCTTATGTTACTTCATTCGGTAGAACAGTTAAACCAACTCGACGCTTCACTCTCACCAGATCCACCACTCCTCCAAGTGAAGAGAGCAATTAACTCATTTCAACAAGAAATTTCTAATTCTATTATTTTGATGATTTTATTATAATTTTATACGTATTCTAAATGTTCTATTGTTTCATATTATTCATTTGAATTCATTTCATACAAGAAATTTATAATTCTATTATTTTGATTATTATTATTTTTTTGTATTCTAAATATTCTATTGTTTGAATTCTTTATAAATCTTGTAAAAAAAAAAATAAAAAGAGAGAGAATTGTTACGTTAGCAATTAACATGTAATCGATAAATTATCAATCAATGTATAATTCGATTATATCAATATAAGTCAGTATCTTGCAAGCAAGCAGCTGTGTATTGTTTATGTCCTACCTTCTCCTATTTAATCTAATTAATTAGTAGCAAATTAAACATCACGAAACACTCAGGATGAATCGCACAATTAAGGGCACAAAGACTGTAAATCATTAGGCCGGGCGCCGAGCCAGTAGCTTTCCATGCTAGGAAGGCACCTTTCCCAATGAGACCTATGGTAGAGCAAGAATTGAAAAGATTAAAGAAGGAAAGCATAATGGAGAGCGTGGATCCAGTAAAAGCTCCCATTGAGTGGTGTACTCCAACGGTGAATGTCCTGAAAACTAGCGGTGGTGTTAGACTTTGTGGGGACTTTCGTGTAACAGTCAGCAAGATTATAATACCAGAACAACACCTCATTCAACAGGAAGGCGTGATGTGTACCAACAAATGGAATTTGACCAAGGGAGTAGGAAGTAATTAGTTATAGCTTCCCACATGGGATTTTATAGCTACAAGCTAAACAAAATTTCAGATTTTTCGAATATCAGTAAATTACTTCGGACATCGGGTACATGAAATGGGAGCTCATACCGAAGAGGATGAGCAACAGTGAACAGCATCTAAAACGTAAAAGAATTAAGTTCATTTTTAGGCGCACTTAACTTTTATGAGCGCTTAATTCCAAAGCTCCGTGTTATTTGTTCCCCACTTCATAGACTGATCCGAACAAAGATACGATAGAGAAAAGTGAATGTTGAATGAATGTGAATGAAGATAAGGTCTTACTTTCCGGCATAGTATACATTGATACCATAGATTCTGATAAGGCAATCATATTATCATATTTTGCATCGGAATAAGTATTAGGAGCGGCATTAATGCACGAAATGGCAGACACATCTTAGATGCCGTTGAATACGCTTTGCGGAAACAATAGGAGATTGAATTTTCTATAGTTTTATTATCCTTCAAAATCATATATGTCTATATATTTTCATTACATTTTTTGGACTAAAATAAATATAGCTATTTGTGTGTTATGTATAGATAGTTATTTTTATCTAAGATACGGCTGGCTACGGCCTGGAATCGAACCCTGGTTATACATATGCATATGCTTTCCTTTTTAGATAAAAATTTACATCGTTTTTACAACGATGTCGCATCCCTACTTCCAAGCTGGCCATTTCTCGATTGTGCAAGAAAAGCTCCTTCCCATCGACGTTGGCAACTTTTTGCCAACATCTTAGGTCTAGTTCAACATCCTATTAGTTCATTATGCCCATGCCGATAATTATGTCTTATTCTATGTCAGCCACTAGAACCGAGTATGATGTATCTTCAGCGCCTTTACCTTGGCAGCATTTCTTGAAGCGGTCCTCAGTGACACCTGGTGAGAGAGAGCCCTTTCCGCCCATGACTTTTGAGCAGACGATACTCATCGACGATTCTCTCTTGCTCCGGCCCAACATAACGCACCTCTTACCGTTGATGCTATCCACATAAATACTGTTGGCTATATGTCCAAAGAGGCTATCACCACAAGAGGAGATTTTTGACTGTGTCGAGACGACGTTCACCCATTTTAGTTTCCATGGTGGTCCGGTGTATATGTGCAGTAGCATCCAGCTTGTTGTCTAGGATGACTAGGATTAAGGAGGTACTCCTTAGTTGTCCAAGCTCTGTACAGCCCCGACACTACAGCCTTTTCCGATACTCTTGAGCCTTCTCAGTTTTTTCCAGGTTGATTTGATATACTGATTCCTTCTCTCCCTCGTTGCTGTTGGTATTGTTCATGACCCGGACAAGTGCATGGCCACGAAAAGCCTTGATAGCCGCTTTATGCTCCAATGCTGTAGATATGGCATCCACCGGCAATTTGGTATAAGTAAGGCGCATTGCTCTTTGAAGCTCCAAGTCCAGCAGGCCTAAGGTTGGGTAAGCCAGCCTTACCATCCTCGCTACTTCCGTCTCGAACTCCTAGATTGTCTTCTGTTGCTTCCAGCTCTTCAGCTGTGAATAGTATACACGTTCGAGGTGGGCGTGGCCAATGCGTATCTTCAGCCGGCTTAATAACGTGATAAAATAATAGGGGTCATCGGCGCTGTGGATCTCATCAACAGCGTTGCCTCTGAGGACCAGCGTAAGGGCAACTGCCCTCTTCTCTAGGAGACCACCCATTAGTGCTAGCTGCGACGTTGTACTGCTTACGGTAATTCGGCCGGTACGACTGACCATCAAAAGTTGGTGGTTTTATCCTGGCTTGACTCTCAGAGACTAGGGGTTCAAATCCTTCCTCAAACTGTTGGGATAGCTGCTCATTGAGGACCGTTTGGACCCCTTATTCCAAAGTTCTTTTTAGTCTTTCAACCTCTTCCTACAGCTCAAGGGCCTTTGCTTCTTTTTGAGCCAACCTCTCATTAACACCATTCTTCTGCCCCGACGATTCACCAGAGTAATTGATATGAATAACAATCTCAGCTGAAAAACTTGACTTTAGGCTCGTTACCTTTTGATAAGCTCAGCAGACCGACTGGCCTATTTGCAGATTATCTCAGCCGACAAGTTGGAATTAATGTTAGTTATCTTATTATTAAGCTCAACCGACTGGCTTGCCAACTTGTCATTTATCTCAGCACACTGGCTAGTCAATTTGTAATTTATTTCACCAGACGGTTAGTCAATCTGTCAATTATCTCAGCCGATTGGCTGGTATACCTGCAATTCATTTCAGAAGACAAATTATTTAACGTATAATTGAAAAAAGCTATCGTTAAACTCTACCATCTCAGTATCTACGCCCTGCTTCAAGTGGGATTCACGTAAGCGGGGTCAACAAGGACGCTTTCGTGCCAGTAGAATCTAAATCGAGCTCTTCTAATTCCCTCCTCAGTTCCGATACTAAAAGCTTAACATAGTAAATAATTCATCACATTCTCCCCCCTATTCATTTCAGAACATAGTTCTTCAAATAACCTGGAAGTCGATGAGTTCTTGAGGATCTCTTTAACTCGGGCTCATTACTTAGTTGAGGAATGCCTGGAGAAGTTGGTAAATTAACTATCTCCAAATCATTATCGATAAGCGTCCTTTCGTCTAAAGAAGGAGCTACGTTGCCAGATTCCAATTCTGTGGCCATAGGTGTTCTTGAATGTGATTCCTTCCGTCCGGTAATATTATTTTTGATCATCTCTTGGCATTTTGGACCATCTCTTGGCATGGAAGTTTGGCAGTCATCTCTTGTTGCTGAACTTTCTCTTTGACTTTCGCTTCTTAGACCTTCGATTCCGACTCCTATTGGAGCTAAATGCCTTAGGTTGACAGTTGTTTTGTTCTTCTTGCACTAGAGGGTCATATTTGCTTTGCCTAAATTGATTTTTCATTACCACTTTACCCGGTGTTGTTAACCATGTAGGAAGAGATACTCCTGAGCTAGATCTCCTTTTATGAAAGAACATCCGTTCATGTGGTGTTGAATTGGTAGCAGTGCAAAGTAATGAGCGGATAGAGTGTAATGCCTCAGGTAATACCTTCTCCCACTGAGATATCATCAGTCCTTTTGATTTTGAAGCCAGAGATACGGATTTCCAAATTATACCGTTGTAGCGCTCCACTTGACCGTTCCCATATGGATTTTATACTCCTTAGTGGTACGACTTGTGGCTACTCCATTTGAATGAAGAAATGACTGAAGTTCCTTTGAAATGAATGAAGTACCTCTGTCCGAATGAATAAACGAAGGGTAGCCAAATAGAGTGAAAATCTAATTTAATGCATTAATAACAGTTGTTGATGATAAGTCAGTGCAAGGTATGGCAAAGGGGAACCTCGAAAATTCGTCGACTGCTGTTAACAGGTACTTTCGGGAAGTGTTCGATGGTAGGGGACCTTTGAAGTCAATACTGAGAAGTTCGAACGTAGGAGCGGTAGCTTTGATGAGGTTACTCTGGTTAGAGTAGAAGCGGGGCTTGATCTCAGCACACGTTTTACACGAAGAAGTGACTTTCCGGATTTCATCAATGGAGTAAGGGAGATTTTGAATTTTGACCCAGTGAGCCATTCTGGTGATACCTGGATGGCAAAGGAAAGTGTGATATTGAACCAAGCGGTCAAGAGTGTAAGAAGAAGCAATTCTGGACAACGCGTCGGCAGCAACATTTTCTATACCAGGTCGATACAATAAATCATAGTTATATGGGGATAGTTCCAATCTCCATCTTGTGAACTTTTCATTTTTAATCTTTCCTGGATGTCTCAGGTTAAACATGTAGGAAATAGATTTTTGATCTGTTTTCAGCTGAAATTTTCGTCCAATTAAGTAATGTCCACTTCCGAAGTGACTCGATTATAACATATGCTTCTTTTTCTACAGCTGAATGATGTTGTTCACCCTTGGACAAGGTCCTGGAAAAGAAAGCAACGGGACGTTTGTTTTGAGTCAGGATAGCTGCAATCGCGACATCTGATGCATCAGTTTCTACACAGAAAGGGATATCGTCCTCTACATTTGCCACAAAGGAGTTAACGAAACAGGATCTTATAATGTTGAAGTCTTCCACCAATTCAGGTTCCATTGGGAATTTCTTGCAATTCACTAATTTGTGTATTTTTTCCGATAAAAAAGGCACCCATTTTGAATAGTAGGAGAACATACCTAGTGCACGCTGTAAAGAAACTTTATTTACTGGAATTGGGAATTTAATCAAAGGCTCTAGCCGGTCAGGGTCAGGTTTTAATGTGTTACCTTCAATATGATAACCCAAAATTTTAATGGATTTCAAGTTGAAACGGGATTTCTCTTGGTTGATAGTAAGATTGTAATCCTTGCATACATTCAAACATTTGTTCAGATTGGCGTCATGTTCAGCTTGGTCTTTGCCACTGACAGTTACATCATCCAAATATATGTTCACACCTTGTAAGTCTTCTTTTGCTTTGATATCGTCCATTACCCTCTGGAATGCAGCAACACCATTGGTCACACCCATAGGAATTCGTTTGAACTGCCAGAGTTTCCCAGCGGCCTCGAAAGCAGTGTAAAGTTTTTCTTCATTCTTTATCGGTATTTGATAATATGCACTTTTGAGGTCTAGAATACTGTGGACATTGTATTTTGCTACCTTTGAAGCTATTTTCCCTATTGAGGGGACAGGATAGGCATCTAACAAAGTAAATCTGTTTATGGTTTTTGAATAATCAACGACCATTCGTTTCCGATGTGTTCCGTTGATGACTAGAGCTTGAGCTCTCCATGGAGAATTACTAGCTTCAATCACTCCATCTGCAAGCAAACTTTTTATGAGATTAAGAAGGAATCTTTCATCTTCATCGGAATGACGCTTTGATTTTATAGCTATAGGTCGACAGTCAGGCGTTAAATGCTCGAAGAGCGAAGCAGGGCGGACTTTAGCGCATGTCAAACCGCTGCTTATTTGTAATTTAGGTTTATTTCCACCAAAAGTTATAGATAAACTTGAATGTAGCTTTAGGATATCATGTCCCAAAATGATATCAGCACAACAGTCTTTTAGGACATATAGTATTACATTATTATATTTATTGTCTGAAATTTGTAAATCAACGGGGTAAAAAGATTTTATTGTCATAGCTAGTGATGACGAAGCCATGGCAACTTCTGAACTAGTAGGGTATTGATTTAGATTGTATTTGGCTACAAATGCATCGCTGATGTAGCGGCATAACCGTTCGACTGCGATTTTCGAAATCGATCGAGCAGCCAGTAATCGATCATTTGAATTGTGGCTCGAATGGTCAGTGCCTGCTCTGCCTTGTTGCTGCTCGGTAATTTTTTAGGTTATCCCAATATATACCCAATATACCCAATTACCAACTACTCGCATGGATGTTGATACTTGGTGAGGTATACCGGCTAACACTGCTCGTAAATACTAGTATTAGAAAAAAGGCTGTTATCACTATTATCTTTATTGCTGTTTTGGAAGAAGGTTATGATAACCAAGAAACTATTTTTGTGCTGCATTTAATTGGACAACTTTTACGTAGTTATCAAGTCATTGTTAACGTGAGTTTTTTTTTTTCTTTTCCTTTGGTTGTGTTCTTATCTAATCCTTGTAAATAAAGAAGAAATTTATTTTACAAAAATAATTTATTTTATATAATTAATAATTAATTTATTAATAATTAATTAATAAATAATTAATTTTCCCTTTTTGAACACGCTTTAGTTTGTTAAGAGCCTTCTAATTTTCTTATCAAAACATCTTAACAACTGGTGACCCCGACGTGATCACTGACTCTACGGCACAACAGTCTTCACAGCAGATGGAGCAAATTTCAGCGTTTAACGGTCCAGCAGGTAGGCTTTCCGGGTTCTACAAGACTAACCCAGCGTTATGGTTTAGGCAAGCCGATGCGATATTCACAACTTCTCGTGTTTCTTCGCCTCAAATTAAATTTCAGTGCGTCATAGGAGTACTCGAACTTGACGTACTTACTCAAGTCGAGGATCTTCTAGATTCAACTGACCCTGATCCCTATACTAAGGTTAAAGATCGCCTAGTTTCGCTCTATGGTGAATCAGAGACCAGAAGAATTCGAAAACTGTTGGAGGAAACGCAGCTAGGTAATCAGCGACCCTCACAACTGTATCGACAGATGTTGCAGCTGTCAGGTACCAAGGTAAGTGCAGAAGTAGTACGCACGTTATGGCTGAGGAACTTACCTCCTCGCGTTCAGCAGATTCTCGCTGTTTCTTCGCAGAAAGAGGACTCCGATGCCTTGACAGCTATGGCTGATAGGATATTAGAAGTTGAAGCACCAACGGAGATAATGCCCGTACAACATAATCCATCACCGAGCCTATCTTTAGATTCTTTGCATGAAGAAATTCGTAGACTTCGAAAGGAAGTAGCAGAGCTGAAACAGCAGCGGACCGGAGGAAGAAGCACCGAGCGACGGAACTCCAGAGGAACTTCAACATCTAGATCTTCGTCAGGGGGAAGAAATCTATGTTACTACCATCGCAGGTTCAAGGTTAAGGCAAAGAAATGCGTCAAGCCTTGCGACTGGGAGCCGGCGGAAAACTAAATGTGGTGACGGATGAAGCGGCTGCCGTCACTACTCAACCTCAACGCCGCCTTTTCATGGAAGATAAGCGGTCAAGGTTACAGTTCCTCATCGATACCGGCGCCTCGATATCTCTGTTACCGAGGAATCCCAAAGTTCATCGGATGCCTGCAGAATACAAACTGATTGCAGCTAACAACTCTCCGATTTCAATTTACGGTGAAAAGAAACTTCAACTGGACTTGGGACTTCGCCGCATATTCACGTGGACGTTCCTTGTAGCTGATGTAGAACGAGCAATAATCGGAGCTGATTTCCTGTTTTATTATAACCTAATGGTGGATCTTCGTCGTAAGCGTTTAGTCGACCAACATACTGGACTTACCAGCCTAGGAAGGGTTTCATCCGTTTCAGCACCCTCAATCTCTACTATTCCTAGTGATTGCCCGTATGCTCACCTGCTCAAGGATTTTCCTAACCTAACACGGCCATCCCCTATTAAAGGAGTATCTCGCTCACGTGTAGAACATCACATAGAGACGACAGGCCGTCCCGTTACCAGCAAATCAAGAAGATTACTTCCAGAAAAGCTAAAGGCTGTGAAGAAAGAGTTCGAGCTCATGCTAGAAGAAGGAATAATTCGACCTTCCAAGAGCCCCTGGTCAAGCCCGATACACGTAGTTACCAAGAAGGACGGAGGAATACGTGTGTGTGGCGATTACCGCAGACTTAATGCGCAAACAGTACCGGACAAGTACCCCGTTCCGAACATCCTCGATTTTACTTCTCATCTCGAGGGATGCAGCTATTTTTCAACCTTAGACGTTATACGGGCTTATCATCAAATTCCAATGGCAGAAAAGGACGTGGAGAAGACTGCTGTGACAACACCCTTCGGACTCTACGAGTACCTGCGGATGACATTTGGACTTCGCAATGCCGCTCAAACGTTTCAACGTTTTGTTGACGACGTTCTCCGTGGCCTTCCATTTGTCTTTCCGTACATCGACGATCTTATCGTGGCATCCAGAAGCAAAGAAGAGCACGATAAGCATCTGAAGGAAGTTTTCACCCGGTTCAACGCTGCAGGTCTCTCTCTAAATGTTTCCAAATGTGTATTTGGACGTTCAGAAGTTGAATTCCTTGGGTACCACGTGGACTGCAATGGAATAAGACCTCTCCCATCTAAAGTTCAAGCTATTATTGACTATCATCGCCCAGAAACTATCTCACAGCTTCGAAATTTCTTGGGCATGTTAAATTTTTACAGGAGATGTCTCCCTAATGCTGGAACTATTCAAGCTCCACTTAATGCCTTGACACACAATGCTAAGCGTAATGACAAAACCCCAATTCATTGGGATGAAGAAACAATTGCAGCTTTCGAGAAGAGTAAGAAGAGCTTAGCGGACGCGGCTATTCTCGCTCATCCATCAGCCAAAGGTTCTCTTTCCTTAGTTTGTGATGCCTCGGATCGTGGAATTGGTGCAGCTCTGCAGCAGAAGAAAGAAGATGGATCCTGGCAACCTATCGGTTTGTTTTCTAGGGCACTCACCGAGACTCAGAAAAACTACTCGACGTATGACCGGGAGTTATTAGCCATTTATGAAGCGGTCAAATACTTCCGGCCACTCTTGGAGGGATTGCACTTCCGCATCGTCACGGATCATAAACCTCTGACCCATGCATTTAGTCAAAAGCAGGATACAGCTGATCCTCGACGAATTCGCCAACTTCACTACATCAGTCAGTTTTCTACTGATATAGCTCACCTACCTGGTCAGGAAAATGAAGTTGCTGACTCTCTATCCCGTATCGAGCAAATCGAACTAACTGAAGATCTCGGCGGACTGGCAGAAGCGCAGAAGCAGGATCAGAGCGTAGAAGAACTCAGGAAGAACCCACGTCTGCAGATGAAGCTGATCGAATTACCCGGAACCAAACAGACTCTTCTTTGTGAGATGTCAACCAACAGGGCAAGGCCTTATCTACCACAGCCGTTTCGACGTTCCGCATTCGACCGATTGCACAACCTAAACCACCCAGGTGTGAAATCATCAAGGAAGATCATCTCTTAGCGCTATTTCTGGCCAGGGATGAACATCGACATCGGTAAGTGGGCTAAAACTTGTATTGCGTGCCAGAGAAGCAAAATTCACAAGCACACCATCTCTCCTCTAGGAACTTTCAATCCAGCTTACTGGTTTCAGCACGTGCACCTAGATATTGTAGGACCTCTTTTACCATCGGACGGGATGAGGTATCTACTTACTATGGTGGATCGAGCTACAAGATGGCCCGAGGCTATACCCATTAGTGACATCAGTGCAACCACTATCTCGCAGACGTTTTATGCCTCATGGGTCGCCCGTTTCGGAACACCTCAGCGAATCACCACCGATCAAGGACGACAGTTTGAAGCAGAGCTTTTTCAACGGCTGAACGCTCTCTTAGGGATTAAAAAGATCAGGACGACAGCCTACCATCCCCAAAGCAACGGTTGCGTCGAGAGGTGGCATCGCTGTTTAAAGGCAGCACTTACGACTCATCTGGCCTCTACTCGCTGGACGCAAGTTCTACCTACAGTCCTCCTTGGCCTACGTTCGACCTTCCGTGAGGACATGGAAGCCAGCGTAGCTGAGGCAGTTTATGGACAGGCGTTACGGTTGCCTGGCGATTTTTTTGACGCACCTACGAAGGAGGCAGAGCCCATTGTCGCCCTACAACAACTTAAAGAAGACCTCTCACGCTTAACACCTGCTAGCTCTCGGGAGATTCACCACCGCCGCACATTTCAGCATAAAGACCTTAGCACTTGTTCTCATGTCTTCTTGAGGGAAGATGTTGTCAAGAAGCCATTAACGCCGCCTTATTCCGGCCCGCATAAGGTCTTACGTCGTTTATCGTGGAGATAAACTTTTTACTATCTTAATGAGAGATAGTGAACTCACCATCTCAATCGACCGCATTAAGCCGGCATATCTCCTGGCTGAAGACGAACCTCGCAAGGTAGATCCTACCAGCTATCAACTACCATCCACACCCTTACCAAGATCGGTCACATTTGAAACATCGGCCAAAGAACCAGCAACTGCAGAAGACGAACCACCTACACCGCAAGGAAAAACTCAAGTCAAGACCCGCTCGGGAAGACTAGTAAAGAAGAAGCAGCCCTTCTGTTGTGACTCCGTCATCCCGGGGGGGAGTGATGTAGCGGCATAACCGTTCGACTGCGATTTTCGAAATCGATCGAGCAGCCAGTAATCGATCATTTGAATTGTGGCTCGAATGGTCAGTGCCTGCTCTGCCTTGTTGCTGCTCGGTAATTTTTCAGGTTATCCCAATATATACCCAATATACCCAATTACCAACTACTCGCATGGATGTTGATACTTGGTGAGGTATACCGGCTGACACTGCTCGTAAATACTAGTATTAGAAAAAAGGCTGTTATCACTATTATCTTTATTGCTGTTTTGGAAGAAGGTTATGATAACCAAGAAACTATTTTTGTGCTGCATTTTATTGGACAACTTTTACGTAGTTATCAAGTCATTGTTAACGTGAGTTTTTTTTTTCTTTTCCTTTGGTTGTGTTCTTATCTAATCCTTGTAAATAAAGAAGAAATTTATTTTACGAAAATAATTTATTTATTTAATTTTCCCTTTTTGAACACGCTTTAGTTTGTTAAGAGCCTTCTAATTTTCTTATCAAAACATCTTAAACTGATATAACTAGCTGTGCTTCCCGTATCTATGAGGCCGTCCGCTGGAAAACCATTTACTTTAATTCTAGTGATCGATTTTGAAAGACCGGATGGAGATGCAGCTAATATTTCATCAGAAAGTGGTTTTGGTTTGCTGATTCTAGAATTGACAGGAAGAAAAGCAATAGTTGCAAAATTATTTTCATCAAGGGAGTGACTCATTGCACATTGCATGGACAAAGCGGGCGTTCGATCACTACGCTTAGAAGACCTACAGACTTTAGTGTTGGGTTTTTGGGTAAGAAGAACCAGAGATAAAAGAAAAATAAAACAACCTGTTTTTATTACAATAAAAGACAATTAAAAAAAAAATAATGTTCCTCTTCTCCTCCTCCAGTGATCCCAATTTCCTGCAATCAAGACAGGTGCGAACTGATCAAATCTGAAGGGAAACCCAACACTGTTGAGAACTGTAACCAAATGAATTGTGAGAGAGAAGCCTGGGGAGGTGGACCTTAACCTAGGGTTACAGAAACTGGCACTCACCTGATATTTAGCCGGAAGCTGGTTACCGCACCCCTGAAGACCACCGGGAAACAGCCGAAGACCTGCTCTCTGCCTTTTACTGCACCCCTGAAGTTTACTTGAAAACAGCTGAAGATGCTGGGTCCTTCGCTGAGAGGTGCAAGTTGACGCGGGTGATCCGGCTAACAGTGGTCTGTGCTCGGCTAACTGCCAGCTCTGCAGGGTTCCCCAACTCAGCTCACAATTTGGCATGTAAATTACAGAGACAATTAATATTTGGAAATGAAATGAGTCTTTAGCTGAAGTACAATACAAGACTGCTAAATGAAAATAGAAAATTGCTAGATTATAACTAATTATAGCTAAATTACAAAGAGTAGCTGGCCAGCTAATTAAAGACATGTATACAAAAATACCAAAGGAAACATTTTTAAATAATATAATTACGATACAAAGCTTCAGTGAAGGCTGGTGTAACAAAAGTGCTGGGATGCGAAGAGAGGTCGCCTGCAGGCTGGCAGCAGATGCAAAGTAGAGACAGTTGAAAAGAAGTTCTCCTCCGCGAAAGAACCACAGCCAGTTCATCTGTTTTGGTCTTGGTTGCCCAAAGAAGTTTCTCCCCTCGGAAGAAAGCGGTGTGAAGTTAGCCAAGATGGCGGTGGGTCGAGACAGAGTGACCGTAAGGAAGACGTTAAAGATCTGGCTTCAGCAAAGGGCAGACGCAAAAGACGAAGGGCAAATGCTGCCCGCGGTTTATATAGGGCCAAGGTATTACGCGCTTGAATCGCGTGGCAGACTGCGAAAGCTTCAGGAAACTTAAAATATACAATCTTTAAAATGACGGAAAATGACTATTATAAGCATGTTAAAAATAAAAGCTGGTAATTAGAAGTGCTTTTAGATTTTATTGAACATAATTAGACAGGTAAAAGTGCTCAAAGCGAGAAAAACAAAAAATAGAGAAAAAACTTAGCGACTGCTCTGAGCTTTTTAACGTGAATACGTAACCTGTCGCAAGGATAACCATCAATAGTGAAAAATGCTCAAATTCCCACAAATAAACCGGGTTACAGTGAAAAAACTATTGAAACATGATCTAGACAGTGTAAAAAGATGACACAAGTGTTTTTATAAGAAAAACATCACGGGAACATAAAATTGGCAAACCACGTTGTAAGCACATGTTTTAATTTAGTAAATTAGAAGGCTCTGGGAGTTTTAACCATTTGTAATTGCTGAATTAACGGAAGTTAACGTGTTTAAATATAAAAAGCAAAGCCAAAATCATCTAGAAAGGCAAAAAACAAACTCAAAAGTTCACTTAGAATGTTTAAAAGGTTTAATCGTTTTGAAAGGAATGATTAGCTGAAAATTAGTATGTTTAAATAAGAAACATAAAATCATAGTCTTCTATAAACATAAAACCAAATTTTTTAGAACAAAAAAAATTCTTAAGTTTGATAAAAACTTAACATTTAGAATAATGTCCCTTTTTTTTGCAAAGTCTACATTTTGCGTCTCGTGCTGGACAAGAAGCACGTGGATGCCTACCAAATCCACAAAAGAAACATTTTGAAGATGTAACAGATTGGGAATTAGTTTTTGTGACATCAGCTGTGGGCGATGCCTCACATGACGCGAGTTGATACTGACTGGATGCATAACATTCAGAACAAGATTGGGCGGATTCCAATGAGCGAGCTTTAGAAAATGCTTCATCTAATGTTAAAGTTACGTTTTCTAAAAGTCTTTGGTGAATACTGTTTGATATCAAACCATTTATAAATGCATCACGAATATATTGTCCAGTGTTGATTTTTGAAATTACAAACAACACGAAGAAGACGTAGAGATTGTAAAAATTGATCAATATTTTCTGCTGGCTGCTGACGGCGAGTCATTAATTGATGCCTTGCGAAAATTTAATTTTTAGGTTTTATACAGAGTGAATCTAACGTTTCAATAGCGGAATTATAGGACGTACATTCGCTAATTAATTCATATATAGTGTGGCTTACATGATTATATAAAAGCAATAATTTATCAGCATCACTTGCCTTGATTGATGTTGTGAAAACTTCAAAAGACGTTTTCCAATGACTCCATTGTGATGAACTTTTCCCAGTTGTATGATCTGCTTCGAACCTTTCGGGTTTAAAATATTTGTCCATTTCGTTTTAAATGAATTAGAATTATGAATCTAATAAATTGTAATGAATATAACCTTTATAATCTCATAACAAACGCTTTATTAGATACATAATGACACTAGAGATTCAATTTAATTTGAATTGAACATGTGGAATAATAATTTAACTAAACTATATATAGTATATAAATAGGAAATAATTTGTAGTGGCATAACTGTTCATCGACTGCGATTTTCGAGATCGATCTGGAAGCCAATAATCGATCAAGGGAATTGTGGCTCGAACGGACATTGCCTGCTCTGCCTTGATACCAGCAGCTTGGTTATAAATTTTTTCAGGTCCAAGATACCAATTACCAACTACTTGCATGGATGTTGATAATTGGTGAGGTATACCGGCTAACACTGTTCGTAAATACTAGTATTAGAAATAGGCTGTTATCACTATTATCTTCATTGCTGTTTTTGGAAGAAGGTTATCATAACCAAGAAATAATTTTTGTGCTGTATATAATTGGACCAACTTTTACGAAGTTCATCAAGTCATTGTTAACGTGAGTTTTTTTTCCTTTTCCTTTTGTTGTGTTCTCATTTAATCCTTGTAAATAAAGAAGAAATTTATTTTACGAAAATAATTTATTTATTTAATTTCCCTTTTTGAACACGCTTTAGTTTGTTAAGAACCTTCTAATTTCCTTGCCAAAATGTCTTAACAAATTCATCACACCTTCAAAGATTAACTTCATAGTCCTTGAAACGTAGGGGCATCCGTGTTTCTCTCGTTGAACGTCGGACATGGTCGGCAGCCTCATCATTTGCAGGAGTCAGAGAATCATTTTCTGCTGGTAGAGGTTCTGGTGACTGAAGGTTTTGATCTGGAGTAGAAGTTCGGGAGTTTTCGTGTTCAGCTTCTTCCAAACTTCTGTCAGGAATGTCATTTAGGTTAGGCCAAGAGGTGCTAGGTGTTTCAGAGACACCGTCATTTCCCGTCCGTCATTCAGTTGAACCCTGGCATACTGTGGATTAGCATCTACGAGTTGTACCTCTTCCACTAGCGGTTCATACTTGCTAGAGCGGGTATGATTTTTCATCAGTACCATGGATGATGGAACTAGCCAAGAAGGCAGAGAGTTGGTAGATCTCCGGTGGTATTTAAACATCCTCTCATGAGGTGTTTCGTTAGTAGCTGTGCAAAGCAGATCGTATAGAATGGAGAGGATCGGGGAGTACTGATTCCCAATCAGATTCACCCCGGTTATGCTGCTTAAGTGCTAGGGAAACACTCCTCCAAATCGTTCCACTCTCCCGTTCAATCTGTCCATTGCGTGTAGGATTGTATGGTGAAGACAGTGATGTAGCTACCCCTCGACTATGTAAAAAATCCTGGAATTCCCGAAATGTAAACGAAGTCCCTCTGTCTGTATGAATGTAAGCAGGAGTTCCGAAAATCGAAAATAAGTCTACGAGGCAGTCTATTACGGTAGAGGAGTGTAATAACAAAACTTTTTACTGGTGTAAGGCTTTAATTAGTTAAAGAAATTCATATCTTTTACAATGAATAGAAAAGTAAATAATCGAGCATTTTAAACACATGTTAAAATACAGAACACTGAATATTAAAATCATATTATGAAATTCTTCCCCCCTTTATTCTAAAACATAATCCTTCAAGTATGAAGGCAGCCGCGTGGTCCTTGTCGACTTTCGTAGAGATGTGATGTCTTCTCTTGACGTGATATTATCTGCTACTACTATAGATCTACTATAGATTCTAGAGTATTTGTTTGAATTAGAGGATCTTCAGAATAATTCTGCTCAGGTTGGTCTGTTGATGTCGGTCCCTCTTCAGGTTCCTGTGTTTGATTTAGGGCCGGATCTCCTTCCGTTCGAACATGTTCTCCAGCTGGGGCTAGATGTCGAAGATTAACTGTTGTCTCTCAGCCATCAGGAAGTTGAACTAAGGCATAGTCAGGATTGGCATCCAGCAAAGTAACTTCTTCAACAAGAGGTTCATACTTGCTCTGTCGTACAGGTTTTTTCATCAGCACCTTCCCAGGAGTCGTTAGCCAAGAAGGTAGAGATACGCCAGATTCCAATGTTCTTTTGAAATTAAACATTTTCTCATGCGGCGTAGTGTTCGTTGCAGTACAGAGAAGCGAGCGTAGAGTGTTCAAAGCATCAGGTAGTACTCTTTCCCATTGAGAAATCCCTAACCCTTTTGTCCGAAGGGCCAAAGTTATAGTCTTCCAGATGATACCATTATAACGCTCGACCTGTCCGTTTCCACAAGGGTTATATGGTGTCGTTCTACTCGTTGCAATTCCTTTTGAGTGACGATAAGACTGTAGTTCCTCAGACATAAACGATGAGCCTCGGTCCGTGTGAATATATGAGGGGCATCCGAACATACTGAAAACATGGTTTAATGCTTGAATAACGGAACCAGAAGATATATTAGAACAAGGAATAGCAAATGGATATCTAGAGTATTCATCCACAACAGTCAGGATATATTTGTTTCGAGATTCTGACGGCCATGGTCCTTTAAAATCCAAACTAAGTCTTTCAAATGGTGATGTAGCCTTAATGAGATTACTGAATGAGATTTATGAAATCGAGGTTTAATTTTAGCACATACTCTGCATGCTTGGGTTATGTTCCTAACTTCTTCAATTGAATAAAGAAGGTTCTGGCTTTTAATCCAGTGCGCCATTCTTGTAATTCCAGGGTGACAAAAATATTGTGAAACGTGACCAGTTTGTCGGGTCTGTTTGCGAAGACCACCTCCAGTTACTTTGTGGCGCAACATCCAGTTACTTGATGACGCAACATCCAGTTACTTGATGACGCAACTTCCAGTTACTTTTAGTAAACAGTTACTTCTTTTAAACACTTATTTTGGCACTAGTAGAGGAGCGGAGGTGAATATAGAATACCATTTTTATTTGAAGTTACCATAAATAACTGAAGCATTTTGGATCATTGTGGATTCAGGTGTAGCAAACTTTCAAGTGTTGTTAATATGTTTTCGTGGTTTTATGTTATAAAAAACTGAGTTTAGATGGCAAATTTTCAGTTAACAAAAAAAAACAGCTGTTTTAGGTTAATATGGACCAAGCGGATAATATGGAATAGTTGTGAAGGAAAATATGGAATACCTCTTTCCATGTGGGATAATATGAAATATGATAGTATTTTTAAAGAAAATCACGAATAATTGCAAGAAAAACATTTTATTTTGAAATTATAGAAATAAAGTAGATAACCAAATAATTGAAATAATTAATCAAATACAATCTATATAGAGATCTTAGTGACAGTAATCGCAAATGTAATCGCATGTTTCCGCCCCAGTACAATCTAGGTGTGCCCACAATTTACACGAGCTACATTGAATCCACATCTCCTTTTTTGAGTCCTCAGAAAATTTTCCATCACAAAAGTATTGTCATTTTGTGGTGTGGTTAGTGGTAAGAAGTCCATCTCGGAGGATACATCAGAATGGTAGGAATCCGCATCAGAGCTAGTATCACCTTCTGGCAGAGTTTCTGAGCTTTTCTTCTTGCTTGTGTTGTTGTTCTTCTTCTTTCCTCCTTGAGCTTCTCTAGTTCCCTCTGCGGCCTTCCTCTTCAAACTCAGTTTTAAATTTTTCTCTTCTTTCTTACCAATTTCTTTCTCCAGTTGAGTCTTATAAGGTGAACTTGTCAATAAAGCTGAAGTCCCACGTTTTCGTCCTCTATTCGAGGTTTGTTTTTTGCTTGGAGGAGGTGATATTACAGATAGTGGAATGATTGTAGGGGTTGAAGCAGAAAGACCCACTTTCGAATCCAAAGTTTTTGAGCAACATGGTTGGAGGGAAATGTCGCGTGGACTTGTAACAAAGGATGGATCATTTTCACCTCGACCTTCCTCCTGTGTATTGTTTCCAGCAGTGTCGGTAAGTGTGAGCGAAGCAGGAAGGAAATCTTCTTCGGAGAAAACATTCCTGTTCATGGGGTAAATTCCAGTAGCTCTGAAGCCGTTGACGGCATTATCTCCCCGCTGAACCTTGAGGTAAGCGTTACCAAACGGTTTCATGATGTCAAACACACTTAGAGGATGTGAGCTATGCGTCATTCCCATGTCATGTGTCATTCCCAGTTGGGAATTCGAATTAGTTAGTAGTTTTATTCCCATGGACTGATTGTTACCAACAGGTGGTCCAGTTTAGTTTACTCTCCAAGATGGCGATTCGGGCAATATGGGATACCCAACACTATGTAGGGTAATATGGAATAGTTGGTATCCCATATTGCCCGAATCGCCATCTTGGAGAGTAAACTAACCTGGACCACCTGTTGATAACAATCAGTCCATGGGAATAAAACTACTAACTAACTCGAATCCCCAACTGGGAATGACACTAGCTTTTAACCTGATTTTGGTGTTTTTTAAGTACATAACAGAATTCGGAATACTTACCTCTAAAAAAAGTCAAAATCTTCAAAACCAAACAACTTGAGTAACACAGAAACTTATTTTTCCACTGACACCATATGAACTACTGTTCTTCTCAGAGGGCTAGTGAAGACTTTTGACGTGCTTCCGCTAGATTGCAGCACTGAACAAGTGAAATATCAAGGTATTCCATTTTACCCGACTATCCCATATTCCCCTCCGTTGCTCTACTGAAGTGCGGCTTATGCGCTATTCAAATTAAGGCCCGTTCAAACTAAGGCGCCCTTCAAAGAAAGGCCCGATCTCCACTGAAAAGGACCCTTTTGGGAGTTTATGTATCTCTGAAGAGCGAGCGGGAGTCGAAAGGTAGAATTTATTAAAGCCAATCAAGGCACTTTTTAACTGAAATAAAGGGGGTGAGAGTTCGATAACATGACGTCACATAACCTCTCAAAACAGGCCACGCACATCAATTAGAATTTTACTAGTTTCTAAAAATGTCCCTTTTCTTAGAGCTACGGATTCCCTGCAGCTTCTTTTGTAGCACACCCATCTTTCATTTTTTCCTGAAAATGATAATTTCATTTCGTATCCATTAGAACACACCCTTGTTCTATGTAAAATATCATTTTCTTGCTAAAACTGAATTGCCTTGTTGTCAGAAATTTCTTTAACTAACTTCAACAGACCCATTTTTATTATCACTGAAATTACAATATTATCACTGAAATTAAAAATTAAGGTTATCAGTGTTTATAACCAGTACAGATTGTTGAAAGTAATTCTTTACTAAAAGTAACTGAATGTTGCGTCACAAAGTAACTGGAGGTGGTCTTCGCAAACAGACCCATATAGAATGGGTTAAACTGCATACCCGCGAAAGTGTATCGGCGGCCACGTTTTCTTTTCCCGGTCTGTAGATGTCGTAATTATAAGCGGAAAGTTCCTACCTCCACCGGACTAACTTCTCATTTCTTATCTTGGTGTTGAAAACGAACGCGACCGATTTTTGATCCGTAAGCAAAGTGAACCTTTTTCGTAATAAAAAATGACGCCATTTTCGCAAGGCTTCGACAATAGCGCAGGCTTCCTTCTCAACTGATGACTGATGCTGTTCAGATTTGGATAGGGTTCTAGAAAAAAATGCGATGGGTCTTTTATTTTGCGTGAGAATGGCTGCAATCGCATAATCAGATGCGTGAGTTTCGATGCTAAATGGCATATCTACTTCTACGTTCACAACAAATGCGTTAGTAACACACGTCATTAATTTTTCGAAGTCTTCGATTCAATCAGGACCGAGAGGGAATATCTTGCAAGAATTCAACTGATGTATTTTTTCAGAGATACGAGGAATCCAATTTTGAATAATAAGAGAACTGTTGGGTGAAACGAATTTAGGAATCAATAGAACAGAACACATTTATTAATTCACATGGAAATTACAGAGCACAATAAAGCAAGCATGCAGTACATTTATAACAGATGCATAATATCAGATGATACAAAAAACTTCTAGATTATATACAATGCAAATTGGTACAACATAATAATAAAATACATAAATATAATTATCAATACATAATAAAACTTAAATACAAGAATATTCCATAATTATACGCATCAGTATTATCAATTCCTATCAAGAACATTCCAATTGCACGTTTTAAGGATTTATTTATATCTGGAATGGGTAAATTCATTAACGGTTTTAACCTATCAGGATCTGGTTTCAGTGTATTGTTTTTGATAAAATAACCTAACAATTTTATGGACTTCTTGTTATATGTGGCTACACTGTTCGAGATGGGAGGTTATATAAAAAATAAAATAAAAAAGTCATATGTTAGTTAATGTTATGAATTGGTATGTACTTCATCTCGTGTGAGAGGTTAATAAAAAAGTTTGTATTAATCAATACAGTTTTTTTAATGTTTGTTGTTACAATACTAAAACATGGTGTCAGGTTTTTGTCGAACTCACACGTTCTTTATTGTTCATACAATGGTGCTGTAATCATTGTTTATTAAACAGCTTTTCAGAGCATTTTTGTTATGTTGCAATCCATCATGGAGGGAGAATTGTTAAAGAAGAAAAAGTCTGTTTTAAGGGGAAGATTAACACGGATGTAAACTTTCGTGTCATCTCCTGGTTTTGAGATTGCTTCACTATCAGAATTGAAAGAGAGAAGTACTGACTCAGGTAAGATTTTTAATGAATTTAATGAATTATTAATCCATATGCTTGATCATATCAAAGATGATTATATTGAAAACTTTGAGAAAGATTATTTCCATGTTAAAAGTGCTCTGGAGGAAAAAATTTCACTAGCGTCTTCAGTAGTTGTTAATAAGAAGCCTTCCGATTTCACTATTAAATGTGAGGTTGCACCTATCAAAATTCCAGTTTTCAAAGGGGACATATCGTTGTGGAACTCGTTTTATGAATTATTTAGATCCGTCGTTCATGAGAACCAGTCCTTAGACGATGTACCTCGTTTTCAACTTCTCAAGTCATCGCTGGAGGGAGAACCGTTGGATAGGTTATCTGGACTAGACATAAACTCTGAAAATTATGCAGTAGCTCTTGATCGGCTAATTAATGTTTATCAAAAGAATAAATATGTCGTGTATAAACATTTAGAGAGGGTCATAGATCATCCAAGTGTAGAATCTAGCCAAGATATAAAAAATTTGATTAATACTACTAGGTCGGTTCTCAATGCCATAAAAAGTTTTGGTATTAACACTGAAGGCTGGAATGCCTTTTATTGTAAAAATTTTACAATTTTTACTGTTGCGTAAACTGGATAAAGGGTCAAAGCATTTGTGGGAATTGCATGACAGCTCTACTGAATTTTTGCCTATAGAGGAATTGTTGGTGTTTTTAGAGAAGCAGACCCATATCCGGCGTGATGAACATACAGAGGTCCCTGGTTCTATAGAGGTACATCAAGTTCATAGAGAACAAAATGCTAAAAAAAATTCATCTACATTCCTTCAAAAATGCTCTCGGTGTGCAACCTACCACAAATTTTGTAACTGCCCTGCTTGGGGGAAAACTTGTTCTAGATGTAAAGGAAAGAACCATTTTGCTGCAGCTTGTAGAGTTGATGAACTATATTCTGAAAATGTTGTTGAGCTTGAATCGCAAAACGAAGTTGGAATTGTCGAAAAGTTCTCCATTAATGAAGTAGGGTCTAGAAATAACTGTTGGCTTCAGGATGTGTGTATAGGTGGTTCTTCTGTAACTTTTAAAATCGATACAGGAGCAGATATAAGTGTTATTCCTAATGACTTGGCTACTAAGTTGAGAGCGCCTATTTCTAAGCCTGCTTGTTCCGCAGTCACATACACAGGAGAAAAAATACCATTAGTAGGCTCGACTGCGTTAAAATGTTCTATTGGGGATGTTAGACATTTTATTAAATTTGCTGTGGTAAATATGAATAAAATTCCGTTATTGGGTTTGCATGATTGTGTTAGGTTCAACATTATTAAAAGAGTCGACACCATAGGTGAGCAGTTGCAAATAGTAAAGTCGACTCGAGACGTTTTTGAGGGTCTAGGGAAATTCCCATTTGTCCACTCTATTAAGTTAGACAGTTCATTTCAACATTTTATAGAAAATACCAGAAGAGTTCCGTATGCTTTGCACGATCGCTTGAAATTAAAGTTAAAAGAAATGGAAGAAAAAGGGATCATTCAGAAAGTTACTTATCCAACAATGGTAGTTAACCCAGTGGTTGTAGTAGAAAAGAAGAATGGTGATCTCAGGGTCTGTTTGGATTTGAGAAAACTTAATAAATCAGTTATGCGTGAACATTTTGTTATCCCGACTGTCGATGACATTGCCCAAACATTGCAAGGTAAGTCTGTATTCACCGTGTTGGACCTGAAGGATGGCTATTTCCATATTGAACTCGATAGTGCATCAGCTGATCTTAGCACTTTTGCTACTGTTTTTGGGAGACACAAATTTCATCGGATGCCGTTCGGATTAAAGTCGGCGCCAGAAATTTTTCAGCGACAGGTATCCAGGCTGTTCGGGGATATTCCTGGGGTTTGTATATATTTTGACGATTTGTTGGTGTCGGGAGCTTCAGAGGAAGAACATGACCAAGCACTGCAACAAGTAATAGAGAGGGCTCGGAAATATAATGTTCGATTTAATAGCTCAAAGATACAGTATAAACAGAAATCTGTCAAGTATCTAGGACAGATTTTTTCCAGTGAAGGAATTGCTATTGACGATAAGTATGTGGAGGCTATTAGAGATTTACCGGAACCGAAAAACAAGGGAGACATTTTAAGAGTTCTTGGTGTCATTAAATATGTATCTAAGTTTATTCCAAATTTGTCAGAGAGATCAGCTCCATTAAGGAACTTAACTAAAAACGATAGTTGTTGGAAGTGGGATAATGAGGAGAAACAGTCCTTTCAAGCTCTTAAGGAGGCCATTCTTAGAGCCCCAATTTTAGCATACTTCGATGAAAGGAAATTGACTGAAATGCATGTAGACGCATCAAATAGTGGACTGGGAGCATGTCTATTTCAAGAGGAACGCCCTGTTGCATTTGCGTCCAGATCTCTCACGGCTGCGGAACAGAAGTACGCTATCATCGACAAAGAACTTTGGTGCAACGAAATTTCATCAGTTTTTGTATGGGAATAAAGTTGTTGTGAAAACAGATCACAAACCACTAGTGGAATTTTTAACAAAGATATCAGCAGCCTAAGTCCCCGTTTACAACGTATTCGACTAAAATTGCTTAATTATGAGTTTCAGGTACATTATATTCCTGGTCGTGAAATGCTTGTTCCTGACGCACTTTCTAGGTTACAGCTGAAAACGTGTGAGCCAGCCAGTGATATTGAATTTGTAGTTCATGTTTTTATGAAGTCATTACCGATTTCAATCAGGCAGAAGGAAAGGATTTTGAAGGCCATGGAAAATGATCAGGTTATGGTAAAGCTAAAGAAATACATTCAAACTGGATGGCCGAGGAAACCTCAAGGGGAATTAGCACTCTATCCTCGCGATGAATTAACTGTGTGCGAAGACCTTGTGGTATGGCAGAATAGGATTGTCGTGCCAGCCAGTTTAAGGCAAGAAATGCTATCGATTTTGCACACCAGTCACGCTGGTATAGAAAAATCTAGAGAAAGGGCGAAACAAACTATAATATGGCCCCAAATAAATAAGGATATTGAACATTTCATTAAAAATTGTTCTAGTTGTCAGAGGTTCGCAAGAAAAAATATTAAGGAGCCCTTGAAGAGCCATCCATTGCCCATAAGGCCGTGGCAGAAGGTGTTCGTGGACATCATGACATATGAGTCAAAGGATTATTTGGTTTTAGTTGATTCATATTCTAACTGGATTGAAGTTGTGGGTATGAAATCGAAATCGGCACATGAAGTAATCCAAAATTTAAAATCTATCTTCTCCAAGTTCGGCATTCCGGAGGTAATGGTCTGTGACAATGTACCATTTGCTTCGACAGAATTACAAGTCTTCGCTGATGATTACTGCTTCGATATTGTCACTCGAAGCCCCAATCATCCGCAGTCTAACTCGTTCGCAGAAAAGGTGTAGGGATCGTTAAGAGCATCCTGAAGAAGACCACAGATGGGAAGGAAGATTTATATCTAGCTCTCCTTGAGTATAGGAATACTCCGCTGAAGCATTTGCAGTTGTCCCCAGCTCAGTTGTTGATGAATCGAGTGTGCCGCACTAAGCTACCGTCCATGGAAGATACGTTGATGCCTCAAGTGAATACTGACGTACCTGCTAAGCTAGAAAAGAAGCAATCAATTGCTAAGAGCTATTATGATCGGAGCGCTAAGGAGCTCGAGGAATTGAGACCTGGGGATCGTGTATCTATTCAATATACAAAAGAGGACAAGTGGCATCGAGGGAGAATTCTTCAAAAACACGGAACACCACGATTATACATAGTAGAGGACCTCGATACCGGCAAAGTAGTCAGGCGGAATAGAGTTCATCTTCGCCCAGAGTCGTTCAATGAAGATGGGGCTAAATCATCAATGAACTTGGTCCCACTAGCGTCAAGACCTCAACGGTCCAGGAGGGTGCCAGTTAGACTAAAATATTGAAAAGAGGAAAGATGTTATATGTGGCTACACTGTTCGAGATGGGAGGTTATATAAAAAATAAAATTAAAAAAGTCATATGTTAGTTAATGTTATGAATTGGTAATAATAAAAATAAAACTTAAATACAAGAATATTCCATAATTATACGCATCAGTATTATCAATTCCTATCAAGAACATTCCAATTGCACGTTTTAAGGATTTATTTATATCTGGAATGGGTAAATTCATTAACGGTTTTAACCTATCAGGATCTGGTTTCAGTGTATTGTTTTTGATAAAATAACCTAACAATTTTATGGACTTCTTGTTATATGTGGCTACACTGTTCGAGATGGGAGGTTATATAAAAAATAAAATAAAAAAAGTCATATGTTAGTTAATGTTATGAATTGGTATGTACTTCATCTCGTGTGAGAGGTTAATAAAAAAGTTTGTATTAATCAATACAGTTTTTTTAATGTTTGTTGTTACAATACTAAAACACTTCTGACGAAATTTTGATTTTTCTTCATTTATAGAGAGGTTATATAACTTAGCAGCTTCCATGAACCTTTCTAAATTTTTATCTTGCTCCTCTTCATTCTCTCCCCCAACGGTCACATCGTCCAAATATGCTTTTGTTCCCCGCAACTTGTGCTTATCAATAATCTCATCCATTTTTCGCTGAAAACAAGCTACACCATTTGTCACACCGAATGGTATTCTGCAGAATTGATAAAGTCTACCGGCTGCCTCAGATGCGGTATATTGTTTATCTTCTTTTCGAATCGGGATTTGGTGATAGGCACTTCGAAGATCAATAGTACTGAACACCTTATACTTAGCTAAGACCGAAACTATTTTCTCAATCGATGGTAATGGATATGCGTCTAGCATAGTATATTTATTTATTGTTTGGGAATAATCGATTACCATACGCCTTTTCATTTTGTTGTTGACAACTAGGACCTGTGCTCGCCAAGGAGAATTGCTTTTCTCGATAATCCCGTCAGAGAGTAATTTAGTGATTTCTGATTTAATGAATGTTTCGTCTTCCCGAGAATGTCTTCTTGACTTTATAGAAACGAGTTTACAGTTCGGAGATAAGTATTCGAATAATAAGGCAGGTGTGACGTTAGCCCAAGTCACGGAACAAACTTAAGGAGATGGCTTCTCTCCTCCGAAGGTTATGGATAAATTAGAATGTCGACTTAAAACATCATGCCCAATTATAATATCAGCACATGAATTGGTTAGTACGTTTATCTTTATCCTATCGTAAATTGTACCGAGAATATTGAGTTTCACAATGCAGTACGATCTGATAGATGTTGAAAAGAATGATGATGCCATTGAAACTTAGCCATGAGTCAGGTAGGTTTTTAATTTATGTTTTCGAACAAAATCAGAGTTAAGAAAACTTTCGGAGCTTCCGGTATCGATCAAGGCATCGGCAGAAATGCTGTCGTTCAATGTGAGTTTGACCGTGGACTTTGCGAGACTCTTAACGGAAGAAGCACAGATAGATACAATTGTTGATCTTTTGGTTTTTGCTGACCTACAGCTGACTTTAGCGTAGTGCCCACGCTTGCTGCAGCTCCTGCACTCCGCGTCTCGTGCCGGACACTGATTTCTGGAATGTTTGTTTTGCCCGCAGAAATAACATTTTTGGCTTACCGCAGCAACTACGTTATTCGATGAAGGGGAGTCTGGGATGGGCTGAGATACCGATGAAGCGAGGTGAGATACCGAAGACTGATACGTTTCAGAATATAGACTCGCCGACTCGAGTGACCTCGCCTTTGAGAAGGCCTCTTCCAGATCGAGAGAAACCAGTTCCAGCAAACGCTGCCTGATACAGTTCGAAGTTAGACCGCTGATAAAAGCATCGCGAATGTATTCATTCCGAGTAATCTCCGCTGAAGCACTTTTAAAGTTGCTGTCCTTTGCCAAAAGATGCAACGCCTGTAGATATTGGTCTACATTTTCATCAGAACGTTGCCTACGCGTAGCGAGACAGTGCCTAGCAAATATCTCATTTTATAGAGAGAATCGAGTTTCTGAATAGCCTCGTTATATGTCTGACATTCATTAATCAACTGATAAACATAGTGACTTACGTGATTGTGGAATAGTGCTAACTTGTCCACTTCGACCGCAGTTTCCACTTTGGCCGCTTTGTCTGCAAGAATACTGTCTAAGAAAGCTTCAAAGATTCGTTTCCAATGTAACCATTGGGAAGTAGCCGTGCTTGAATTAAGTTCAACTTCAAACTTGTCTGGTTTTAGATACCGTTCCATTATTTCAATAGACAGAATGAATGCTAAGAAACTAAATGAAAAGATTTACTTTTAGCTAATTAAATTATAATAACAAAACCTTTTACTGGAGTAAGGCTTTCATTAGCTAAAGAAATTCACATCTTTTACAATGAATAGAAAAGTAAATAATTGAACATTTTAAACACATGTTAAAGAATACTGAATATTAAAATCATATTATGACAAGGAGTTCGTGTTGGGGCAAGGATAGGCAAAAGGGAATCTGGAAAACTCATCAATGATCGTCAGCAGATATTTATTCCTGGATTTAGATGGGAGTGGTCCTTTGAAATCCATGCTAATTCTTTCAAAAGGATGTGTTTCCTTGATCGAATTTCCTTCATTTAATCTGAAAAACTTCGGTTTAATAGCGTTACATGTTGGACGAGAAGCTGTCATTTTACGAATTTCTTCCATTGAATATGGTAAGTTGTGAGTTCGTATCCAGTGTACCATCCGGGTCACACCAGGATGGCATAAGTTACAATGAAGCGTGTAAACTTTGTTAGGCAGAATGGTATAGCACGTTCTAGAGAACGCGTCAGCTTCTTGGTTTTTGACTTCCCGGCCTGTATATAATGTAGAAATTATAGCAGGACATCTCGCGGCGCCATCTCTGTATTTTTTCATTTTTTATTTTATTTTCATGATGCATTCCAAACATAAACGAAACAGAGCCTTAGTCAGTAATTATCTTAAAATAGCGTCCCAATAGGAAATGTCTCCATTTCTTCAAGGAGCTTCTTTTTCTATAGCCGAGTGTTTTCGCTCGCTATCAGTGATTTTTTGGGAAAAGAAAGCCACGGGACGGCCAGACTGAGATAGCACAGCTGATATTGAAAAATCTGAGGCGTCTGTTTCAACTACAAAATGTTCTTTATCATCGTGCTCACCATCGATCTTGATATCTCATTCTTGAGAAGCTCGAATTCGGCTATGACGTCTGGTGTTAGGGGGAATGATTTAGAATTTAGTAAATTCCTAACCTTGTCTGAATAATTAGGTTTCCACCTAGAGTAATGAGCGAATAAGCCAATCGTTCTCTGTAGTTCTTCTGCCGAATTAGGAGGAGGCAGACTAAGAAGAGGTTTGAGACGATCCGGATTAGGCGAAATAGTTTTGTTTTCGATTTTATAGCCCAGGAGTTTGATCGATGTTTGAGAATATTTACTTTTTTCTTGATTTATTGTAAAACCGTATTTTTCTACAGCATCCATGAAACGTTTGAGATTTTTGTCATGTTCTTCTTTGTTCTCCCCACAAATAGTGACATCATCCAAATACGCGTAAGTATTTTCTAGATTCTATTTAGAAATAACATCGTCTATAACACGCTGGAAGGGGACCCCATCTGTGAGGCCGAATGCTAAACGTCGAAATTGATAAAGGCGACCGCAAGCCTCAAATGCAGTATAAGGCCGGTCCTTCTCTCGTAGGGGTACCTGATGGTAAGCACTTTTAAAGTCATTTGGGCTAAACCAGGAATTTTGGGATATCCTAGCGACTGTTTGCTCAATATCTGGCAGAGGATATGCATCCAAAAGTGTGTAACAGTTGATCGTTTGCGAGTAATCGATCATCATGCGATTTTTATGGTTATCGTAGGTAACCTTGGGCTCTCCAAGGGGATCTGCTCTCTTCAATAATTCCATCAGCGAGCAATTTTTCGACTTCATTTTTCATGAATTCGTAATTTTCGACTGAATGTTTTCTAGATTTCACTGAAATTGGTTTAACATCCCCAGTAAGGAATTCAAAGAGTCGATATTTTAAGAGTCGATATACTAGGGAGAGTCGATATTTGCGGGTGCTAGATAGATAACAGACTGTGAGGGGTGATTTTGACCCACCAAAAGCAAACTTTAGTTCAGAGTGTAATTTAAGTAAATCATGTCCAATAATGACATTGGTGCATAAATCAGGGAGTACACTGAGTTTGACATTTGTGTAACTGTGCCCAAGGAGTTCCAAATTGGCCAAACAATAGCTAGAAATCGTTGAATTAAGAGAGGTTGATGCCATCAGAACTGATCCAGTGGTAGGATATGTTTTGAATTTGCAAGAATCCACGAATTTCTGGGAGATAAAAGTTTCTGAGCTCCCCGTGTCAATTAAGGCGTGAGTGGGTACCTAATTTACATGCATTAGAACAATGACTCTATTAAGAATTGACGAAGAGGCCGCAATGAGAGCAGCTGAGTTAGTTGGGGTCAGCGATTTAGTCCGAGATCTGCAGACCGATGCCTAATGTCCAATTTTTGAGCATTTGTTGCACTTAGCATCGATTGCGGGGCACTGTTGTCGGGAGCGCCCACAAAAGAATTATTTTTGATTTGAGCGTATGACTGCCACGCTCTGTGACGATTCTTGGGAAGGGACTATCTGTTCTAAAGGAACCGAATTAAGATTGGCATCTAAAAATGAATAGGAAGCCGACTGGTTTTTAGCCGACTATAATGCACGGGTTTTCTCAACAGCCTCATCGAGAGAAAGAGAATTAAATTCTAGTAACCTAAGAGGAATGTGTTGAGAACTGATACCTCTGATAAATGAATCACGGAGGTAGGTTTTGCGATGAGTCAGTCTCTACATCTACTGCTGTAAATTCACAGTTTTTGCTCAGCAGCTGTAATTCCTGATGATACTGGTCAATAGTTTCCTCAGGAGCCTGTTTCTGAGTGGCCAGCTTATGCCTAGCAAATATTTCATTACTGGGTTTTACATAAGTTGTATTTAATAACTCTATTGCCTCAGCGTATGTAGATTTGTCAGCAATAAGTTGATAGACTACTGGAGAGAGATGAATAATGAGGAGTTTTAACTTACCTGCATCTTCAATATCAGCGAACGTAGAAGTTAAGTTTTCCAATGTTTTCAACCAATACTTCCATTCTTGTGTGGCTGTTGGCGAATGTGCGTCGACATCAAACTTCTCCGGTTTCAAGAATCGATCTATTGTTGATATTGAATTAAGACAAATAAATTGTAATGAAAACCTTTTAGCGAAAATAAGGCTTTATTTGTCTTAATTCAAGATACAAATCTAAATTTTTTTTTTTTAGAAATATATAAACATATGATTTTAATAAACCACAATCGGCATATATGTATTCAGTTTTGGAAAACATTTCAATTGATATAAAATCTCAGATAAGAGATTTGAAATGCTTGTTCTCTTATCATATTCTTTAAGCTCCGTATTCAGGTAGTATACCAGTATGCCAGTACTGTACTTACAGAGGCGGATTTGGCACGAAATTTGGGGGGGGGTCATAACTCCCAGTCTCGTAATCACGCGGCTGTCAGTACAATCACATTCGGATTAGATTATTACTATGTTTTAAGGAGGACTACAATTTAAACAACCAAAATTTTATGTTTAGGGCATGGTAACTACCTAATTCGCACTCGCAATCGACTATAGGGTGCGCTAGTAGTTTAGCAAAATGTCGGAAGGAATGGGATAAATATAGTTGGTATGATAGATATAATTGGTAATTTCAAAAGACCATTAATTGAAGGGCAAGCTATCCTTCGTGCAAACCACATATTTATACGAGAAATAGTATCTAGAAGTAAAAAAGTAGTTATTTTACAAGCCTTGTGCCTTCAAACAAGCGATCTTAAAAGACTGCCCCATCAAAGTAAAGTGGAAATTAAATTTATTAATAACAATAAGCAATTTTCTTTTAATTATATCTGTAAAGCTGGTATTTCTGATAAATACAAACTCATCATTGCAACTGTAAGTTTTTCGGTTAGTAATAACATTAATCACCTATTCATAAAATCATTGTTATGACAGCTTAGTTCCTTTGTCATATTATTTACTTATTGGTTAATATTTTCAGGCATCGCATTGAAAACTTGGAATAATTAAGCAAATGGATGTAAGACTAAAATGGGGAAAATTAAAAAAAAATAAATCAAATCTATGATACTATGGTCCCAATCAGCCAATAATAAATCGTCAAATGCTAAACATATAAATATAGTCACCTGTCACCTGGATAAAAATAGTCACCTTCTTAAAATGAAGACTACATACCGTCATATGTTTCGAAACTGGCTTATCTATTCTTAATTTTACAATCCACTCTTTAAGTAGCTTTTTATTTTTTGGAACCAAATGGAATGGCACATCTTTTGATTTTCGCGAAGAACACTGAGAGACCAAGCAATACCTATTAGACATTTTTCAAACGATTTTATGCTGCCTCGGGCTTTAATTATGGACAAATAAATTAAAAACTCCCAAAAAAACCTAAGAATCTTTGGTACTGGTCCGGCTTCTTTCCCCATTCCTCTAGTTCCAGTCAAGAAGCAGCACCATCACTAGCCACCGTGCATTACATTAATCGTTTAAAAATACAAAAAAATTGAAAAGGCAAAATATTTGAGGGGGGTCATGACCCCGTGCCCCCCCTCTCTGGATACGCCCATGTCTTCTTATCTGTTAATCATTTGTATGCCTTTAACAAATTTAAGTAATGTACTTTGAATGTCAGGAAATAAAGTTAAACAAATATACAGTAGAAGTGATTTTAATAGGAATAATACATTTTTTTTTTTTTTTTTTTTGGCATTGGAATTATCCATAGGTCATTCATAAAATGAATCTGGATGATTACTATGATGAGTAATCCATATTCTAAATATACTTATTTATTGACCATAAATACTTTGTTATGCTTACAATTTCTTTTTGTTTGGTCATAATAAGTAACTTTTTATATTTAATATCATCCTCATGTTGGCTTATAAAATTTAGGAATTGATTCCTTGTATTACTATAAGCAGGAGAAAAATACATAAATAAGTATAAAATAATTTGCTGTTTACATCACTTTTATTTCAATAATAATATAATAAAGCTGTTAACATCCATAAATTATTTTACTGGTTTTAAATGAAATGCAAATAATGTTTAAACCAATTTCTTTCCTGGTTTAGATATATCTGATAATGAAGGAGGTTCATCATTTTCTATTGTCCATAATGATCCATTTTCTCCTTTCTGTAGGATTTGAATCAGTCCTTTACCTAAATTATCAGCGCTACAAAAATGAAATTATAAATAAATTATTTAATACTAATTTAATCATTATTGTGGATAACCAACTTATTTTTCATTTTCAAATATTTTATTTTTGAAGAGAAAAGATTGGGCTCAGCCGGGAGTCAAACCCAGGTCTCCCGCGTGACATGCGCGGTATGATATCATCGGGGGAGAGGTATCAGTAAAGAGGAAGGACTGGCTCCGCTTGGAGTCGAGCTCGGTGGTGCAGTGGTTAGCATACCGCGCGTGTCATGCTGGCTGAGCCCAATCTTTTCTCTTAAAAAATAAAATATTTAAATATAAATAAATTAGAGAAACATTAAGCTGTAACAATTCAGGCTAAATAAATTTGTAATTGTCAGACCTTTGGACGGGATAGACACTGAAATGCTTTTTAAATGTTTCCAGTAGTTCAGGGAAGCTTTCAAAATAATCAGCTGCATTATCAGTCAAAGGAGTTTTAGTCATCCCGGGATTGATAGAAATCACTTTGACTCCTGACTTACGGTAGAAGAGGTCGTGCTGAAACAGTTCAGAAGGTATGATATTTAACTTTATTTTAGCTATTTAGTTGTTTCTTTTATTGATAAATCTTAGCAACAATCATAGTGCTTGGCAGACAATAGTTCCTTTTTTTGGATATCCTTTCATTAATATTTTTGTTTCTTTAAATAAATATCACACAAGAATAAAATATTTTATTCAACATATAATTTGAAATGTTTTTACTTGTATGTAGACATTTAAGAAAATATTTCATTACAATATGGTATGTACTGTAACACTGACATGGATTTGAATAATGTTATTGATATAAAATTACGTCAGAAAGTGAAACAAACAATGAGAACTCAAATTATTATTTGAGAGTTATTATTAGTTATTAATCTCTCTACTTTGAATGAATGGCCTATTTCAACACTATCGAACATTCCAGATTACGTCTCGAATGTTCTGAACCTATCAAAACATCAGCTTTGATTCCTTCCGTCCTATTTGATAAACTATTTCTAAACAACTCATGCAACAAAAAGATAGAAACTAAGCTGAAAAATAAAGAATCTACAAAAAGAATAATTGTTTAATTATTAATAAAAACATAAATTACTATGCTGGTAAAATTGAACAAGTAAGGATACAATTCAGGGGAAATTCAAACTAAATTTTAAATGATTGTAATTGATGACGATTTTAGTGAACAATTATATTACAAATACGAAATTGAGGAATTACATAAAAATAAGATCACAAAAATAAATTCAATCAGTAAAATATTAGGATGTAGAGGTGCAACCAGCCAGTTATAATGGTGAGGGGTGGATGCAGGCTCAAAGGAATAGTGGATAAAGCCATCACAACCCTTCCTCTGGTTCTTCCAATCATCTTTCACCAGCGCTAACATCCTACATTGCATATTATTTGTTCTTTACGTTACATCCTTAGTTTTAGTAAAGTTAAATTCTATCTTTAAATGGCGAATAATTAGTCAAACGGGGACAATCCATGAATCCATGTAAGGGGACCAAAAATAATTCTGCTTGTCTTTTCATATTGTAATGTGAAAATAAATTATGATTTTGTCTGTTACATTGAAAAGAGTTCCACAATTTTTATAGTGATTTTCGTCAGATTCTATTATATTATAGTAATTTTAATACTCTGACAACTGTACTTCCTTTCCAGTTATATTATTTGTTCAAGGTTATAATCAATCTATTGACATTTCAGGGCACCCACCATCCTCCCATACCGCTAATTAGTTAAGCCTAAACAAATGATGCGGTGACAATGATTGTGCCAGTTTGTTTTAGTGTTGGATGAATCAGATTATTCAATGATTTTTTTTTTTTTTTTTTTTTTTTTTTTTTTTTTTTTTTTTTTTACCTAGTCCATCTATAAACCTTGAGCCAATAATGCATTTAATGAAACAAAAGTGACATCTTCGACTCTACATTTCTTTATTATCAATATTTTTTATTTACTTATTTTTTATTTTTTGTTTTTAATTAATAAAAATGTCCAATACAAAAATAGCCTTGTTTGAACAAAGCAAAATTTAACGAGACCACTTTTTCAATCTCATCAAATCATTCCAATTTATTAAAAATTTACTAAGATATGTATATAATTCCATAAATTATTATTTTTGCCTTTTTATAAGTTCTTATCAATGGTTATTATGATAATAGAAACATATATATACTTACACCACAGGACCTGGAAAATTGATTCACAGCTGCTTTTGTTGCTGAATATACTGGAATGGTTGGAAATGGTTCAAAAGCTGTAATAGAGGCTATATTCACAATTACACCTCCTCGCCCTCCCTTCTCTTTGCTCATGTATTGAAATCCTAATCTGGTTCCACTTATTACGGCATTCTGTATCAAATATTGTCAAGATTAACTTAAACCCATTAAATTAAAAATTTATATAAAACTTTCATATCATAAATTATGATGGAACAAAACCATCATTTGTTCTATATAGTAAAGGTGATACCCTGAACTGCTGCAACTGTCGAAACATCTCACTATTCCCTTGTGCATACAAGATCCTCTCTACTCTCATGTACTGAAGGTTGCTAACTTATAATGAAAAGGAAATCGGAACATACCAAACTGGATTCTGAAAAGGAAGATCAGCTTTAGACCAAATCTTTACCCTCCGAGAAGACTACAGAAACACCAATGTACACACATAGATTTCAGCAAGCCTACAACTCCCTAAATCGTTAGGAAATATATAGCCATGTTGAAAATGAAGATTCCTCCTAAGCTTGTCAGACTTGTGAAGATAACCATGGAGAACAAAACAATATGTGCTAGTCAAATTTTGTTATGATCCTTTTATTAACCTCAACTTTTACAATTTTTTTGTTCGACGTTTCGGCACTCACACCATTATCCAAATGGACATCTAAAAATAGAATGTTAATATATTTCAACATTACAATTTAAATTTAAAAAATTAAATAATGAAACATTTACACCCACGTGTGATTTATTATTTAATTTAAATTGTAATGTTGAAATATATCAATATTCTATTTTTAGATGTTCATCTTGATAATGGCGTGAGTGCCGAAACGTTGAACAAAAAATTGTAAAAGTTGAGATTAATAAAGGATCATAACAAAACTTGACTAGTATCTGCCTAGTCTCAAATCAATAAAGAATTATCATAAAAATATGTGCTATGTTAGAGTTGGTGGAGACTTATCTGGAGGGTTCACTACAGAGGCTGGTGTAAGGCAGGGTGGGACATGGACTGGCCTGCCTTGTCTTTAATTTGGTATAAGAAAAGGCTGTAGGGAATGAAGAAATACAGGTTACGGGAATAGTGTTGAATAGATCTGTTCAGCTTCTTGAGTATGCCGACGATTTAGAACTTATGGGTAGGATGTGGAGAGATGTAGTATCAGCATTAGAAGTCTTGGAGGTACTGGCTGCAAGAATGGGAAGAATATGAAAACAAAATACATGGATGCAGGAACAGTAGAAATTGGCACACATAAATTTCAAAAACCCGCGAGGTAAAGAATCTACACAACACTGATGTTCCAGTCATCACTTTGGCACAGATGATAAATTGTCACTTTTTAGGTTCAAGAGGAAATCTCTACAAAGAGTATTCGGGACCAGTGTGTGTAAACGAAATTTGGATGGGAAAAACAAATAACAAGCTCAAAAATGTTTATAAAGAAGAAGAAATAGTCAAAGTCGTTAAACTAGGCAGACTAAGATGGGCTGATCATATAATAAGAATGGTTTCTGAGGAAGTCCTGTGTAAAATACTTAGTGAAAAGTTATATTTTACCAGGAGATTTGGTCATCTAAAGCAGGGATAGGAATATTTGCTACTGAAGCAAGGAGTCTGTCAGCTCAGAACTATATAAAATGAAATTTTTTTACTTACTAAATTAATGTCAACTGTCAATCTGAACGGTTTTCTCCATTCCTCAGCAATGCCAGCATTGTTTATCAAAATATCCAAACCTCCAAACTGACTGACAGTACGTTTGAAACATTCTGGAACCAAATTATGCATAGATATTTTATTCAAGTTGAATAAATTGCTCTTTATCCCTCTCTGAGCATTAAATTAATTCTGAAATAATAAATAGTATTCTCATCCAGAGTGCAGCGATTTGAATATACAGTGGGTATCGTTTATAACGACATCGGTTATAACGACGTACCGCTTATAACGACGGAAATCTTAAGTCCCTAGTCCCTAAGGTCATAGTTTAACGAATTTTTATCCGGCTATTACGACCACGGCTATTGCGACTGATCGGCTTTAGCGACCCATTTTGAGTCCCCCGGGGAACAAAAAGATCGGTTATAACGTCCGGCTTCCGGGAAGAAGTCTTCTATCCGGCTTGCGCGATATTTCTTCCGAGGACAGGAAGACACATCTATCACCTTTTCTAGGAAATTCCTTCCACTGATTGTTTGTGTTTTATTCCCTCAAACGAATTCGAATCAGTTGCGACCTAGTTTTTAACCGACTTCGAACGAAAGAGGAGGTTACTCAATTCGATATGTATGTGACTTTTTTTTTGTGCTTTTTTTTTTTTCTCTTTTTTTTTCTATGTATGTTCACCGATTACCCAGAGATGGGTGGACCAATTGGAACAAAACCTTTTGCATCTTGTAGAGTATTTTCCCAAGGTGGTCCCATTTAAACCTTTTTGGGGTTCCTAACTTATTTAAGAAGTTATCGGGAAAAAACATGAAAATAATTTTCACATTATTATCGCTCAAATTGTTTACTTATTGGAAAAAACATATGGCATATGTAACATAAGGTATGCTCCAACAAGCTATTAAAACTAATTGATAACTAACAAATCCCAATATTGTATTACTGCTGGATGAATCAAATGGGATAACCAACCAATCAAATTCAGAATCAAAAGAGTGGGGGGAAGAACATGAGCAGTCTGTTAGTTATCGATGTGTTTTACGTGCTTGTTGGAAAAAACTTTAACATAACCTTAACTAATTTTTCAACATTAGATTTAAATGAAGATATAAATATCAGCAGAATATAATATCGCTGTCGTTTTCTGTAGTGATATTAGCATAAATATTAGATAGATATATATTCACCGATAACAGTAAACCTTCTTAATTTAGATCTAATCGTCGGTTGGACACCATTATCATAAGACAACAAAATTTGTGGAATTCCAAGAAAGACTGAGTATCGTTTTAAAGCAGAATTTAAGACTTCTTCAAGTTCCCGAAGGATCGTTTAAATTTAAAATCGAAGGTATTATTGATTTAAATTAGATTTTGATGTCTATCTTTTATTGACTATGCACATTAAAAAATAATACAATAATTCCTGGAAAAGCTCATTTTCAGTTGACTTAACAAAGGATTCAGATACCTCAGTCTTCTTCCGGATACACTCGGTCACTATTGAATATCTTGCCGGAGGTCTTGTGCCGATTCTTTATGGGTGACACTTCTGTTATGTTATCCGGATTACTATTATCGGTTTTTAAATTTGTTTCTACAACTATCGAGGCTTTTGCTGGTGTTCATCCATCAATAAAAAATAAAAAATAAAACTTGATAACTACCCGAAAACAACATCATTGTATGAAAGCCCCCTCAGCAAAAATTTGGCAGACATGGAAATGATTGTTAAAAATGATGATAAATGCTACGCTACTAGAATTGAAGCAACAGTGTTTAGCAATTTATTTTCTGAATAATGTTTTATTACGAAGGATATAATTCATAGTACTTCGGTAATAAATTTAGTCAAAAATTCATCGAAAGGAATTACGAACATAATTGACTCAACCTTTGGAATTGAGTCTAATACGGAGAATAATAATATCCTTCGTAATAATAAATTAACCATATCTGAGTCCCAAACCCTGTTGTTTCTATCCTAGCGGGGCAGTCTTTTTGATATCGATAAATTTTATGTTTGCCCCTGTTTTGCTGGGACTTCTATCCAATGATGTTTAATCTACTTTTCCAACGATCGATTTAAATAAAGCAATATTAACGGTCCCTGCCGGAGTAGTGTATAATATCGCCATAGTTTTCAGAAGGATATTCAAGCAATAAAAATTTAAAAATTACTTTCAAATTTACTATAGGTCATATTACCATCCTCATCGATTCTCCATTAACAGTATCATGTCTAAAACCGGCCAAAATCTCGACTGTTCAGTGACGTATCTACTTCATTTTGAAATGGCCGGATTTATGTATATTTAACTCAACACATCTCGGAACACTGATGCTGTACGTAAATGACAAGTACTGACGACATTTAGCAAAGGAAAAATATTGTCATTGTGGAAAAACGTTTAATGTGTTCCCTTCCCAATTGAACGTTGATCTTTTTTTAAAAAAAAAATCCATTTATAATCATAAAACGTAGTGCGCTGAAAGTTGTATAATATACGCACCGCTTTCCCAATTTTCTGTGTGTATTCATAAAATTGAAAACGTGACTGTTTATACAATTATTGTATAATAAAAGGCCTGGAAAAAATATGGGTATACAAGCATGGATGTATTAGCATGGATTATTATTAAATATTATTAAATAAGGTGTTAAAAATAGTCTAAGATAATACATCTAGTATGCTGTGTATTAGCAACCCAATGTAGTTGGGCAGCATCCCTTTTATAATGAATAAAGTGTTTCCTCTCTCTCTCTGGGCATTGACATATTAACTGAGTATTAACTGACAGCTATAATGATTCATATTCCAGTCAACGTAGTCCCTCTGGAAAAGTTTCTCTGGCATAAAAATCATGATTATTTTATTTTTTATTATTTTTAATAATCTATTTTATAATTAGGGTTTCATAATCAAACCCTCTACTGCTATAATTGGTGACATTTTCATTCGGAATAACTTCTTTTGAGTTGAGCGTTATTCATTTTTCTATTGAAAAAGTAAAACTTGCTTAAGTGCGATGATCGATTTTGGGTAAACGATCGATTTTCACTTACGAGTAAAGCCACAGAAATGTTTCCCGATAGATTTTTTGTTGTAAAACTTCGTTTTTCCTTGCTATATACCGTTTTTCCCAGTGACATACAAGTTTAAAAAAAAAATTATATGAACTTTAGCAATCGATACATTTTTCATGTACTTTAAGGGACTATGGAAGAATATTTACTAGAATTAACTAATTAGGCAGCTTAGCCAAATTATATGTTATATATATAAATAAATGGCAGAGAGTCGATGATTTGTACTAAAAAAGTAATTTTATGGCGCAAAAAAAAGCTCGTAGCAGGAATTATTTCATGTATTTTTATTTTTCATGTATTTCAATGTTCTTACTTCCACATATATATGAACTATGTAGTAAGGGAAAGTAATTTGATCCTGGAAAATGTCGACTTTCGGTTTTCTACGGAAATACACATTTTGGTTTCTCCAAAGCTATCGAAACCTTTTTTTTTTTTTTTTTTATTTAAATTGAATTAAGATTCAGACCCTTTAATTAATGAACGGGTAATATTCCTATATTAAATATTCACCTTCGAAATTGTCATCCTTGGTCACATCACATTGTAAAAATATAACTTTTCCATGGTAGGTTCTAGAAAGTTCTTGCACTGTTTGCTCTCCTACATCTTTGCTCAGGTCACAGACTGAGACCTGGAAAAAGATTTACATTAATAATTTCGAATTACATAAACTAAAATATAATTGTTTTATTAATCTCTTAAACCCACAAACCCTTTCACGCATAAAATCCGGCAATCCTTGTCTAATAGAACTAACAAATCAATAGATTTCATATAAATTTTTCGATTTTCTCAAAAACGGCTCTAACGAATTGGATTAAACTGAGTATTTGATGTATGAATATTCCCGAGATATGACTGCAAAAATTTCATCAAAATTGATCAACCGGAGAGGGCACTTTACTTAATTGTGTATCATTTTCACGTGTTTTTTTTTTATTTAGTCAAAAACGGCTTTAACTATTTTGATCCAACTGGGTATTTGATGTATGTATATGCCAAAGATGTGACAGCCAACATTTCATCAAAATTGGTCAAACGGAGGGGGCACTTTTTTCCAATTTTTACCTGTTTTTCGATTATCTCAAAAACTGCTTTAATGATTTAGATCAAATTCGTCATGCTTAATGAAAATTAGGTTTTCTTTAATATCAGGTAAGCTTTATCATTATTAAAATGTTCTGAGGGGGCCTAAATGGGGAAGGGGCCATTTTTGTTTTCCTATAAAGTACCTTTTTTTTTGTTTATATGGAGAAATTAACTGTCTCTCGTTAGGCCTAAAAATAAGCAATGGCTAAATCTGAAATATGAAAAAAAAATTTATAGAGCAAATAAAAATAAAAATAAGAAATAAATGTGGAAAAATGTGTGACTTTGAGAAGTGGCAATTAACAAAAAACATTAATTTCTAATCTAAGTAAGTTGGTAAGTGAAAGTTGTGAGTTGCGCGCACGAACCAGATTTTTTGTTTAACAATTAAATAATAAATAATTAATTAAGTTAAGTAAAGTCGAATTCGGAAAAAAATAATCAATGAAACCTTCTCTTTATCTTTCTTCATTTATTCAAACTTATTTATTGGTTTCGATTTTAATCATACAAAAACATACCTACTTTGTTGAAATGTGTAATTTTATTTTATTTGCGATCGTGAAAAAATTTGACTTCCGGTGTTCAACGGGAATACACGGTTTGGGGTCCACTGAGTTCAAATAACCAAGTCCCGCGAAATGGTCTGTGTGTGAACAGACTAGCTCAAAAACTATAAACCGTACGAACCTGAAATTAAGTATTTAGTATAAGTATATGCCCGCGACGTGACAGCAAAATTTCATCAAAATTCGTCAAACAGGGGGGATGGGGACTTTATTTCATAACTTTGTATGTTTTTTTTTCGATTTTCTCAAAAACGGCTCTAACGGCTTTTGATAAACTGGGTATTTGATGTACGTATAAGTCCGTGATATGACAGAAAAAAATTTCATCGAAATTGATCAAACGGAGGGGGAACTTTATTTCATAACTTTTTTCCCCATTTTTATGTTTTTTTTCTCGATTTTCTCAACAATAGCTTTAACGATTTTGATTAAACTCCTCATGTTAAATGAGAATCAAGTACTCTTTAATATCAGGTAACCTTTTTGTTTTCCTATCGAAGAGCTTTGTTTTTGGTTTATACAGAGAAATTATTTCTCGTTTCGTCTAAAAATAAGAATTGGCTAAATATGAAATATGAAAAAATCAAGTTGACATATACAGGAGAAAAAAAGAAAAATATTCCGTCAACTCATTAACCGCATTGAGCCCACGCATGCGGAGTACGCCTTTAATGACACTATGCTTATAATTAAAGATGTTCTGTTCATTTAATGGAAATTATTTGTTTTATGGTAATTATGTGAAGTTTTCAACTACTATATAGAGAATTATAAAATCAGACGACTTCGAGTATTATGCTTGCATTGCCGATATCATAAGTAAAACCTTTTATTTAATAATAAAAAAAAAATTAGTGTACTTTAAAGAGCAAATAATAACAAAATTATATAAATAAATGTGTGGCTTTGAGAAATGGCATTTAACAAAACACATCTAATCAAAGTAAGTTGGTAAATAAAAGCTGTGTGTTATGCGCATCGCACCAGATTTTCTTATTTTTATTGAAATGTTTGATCTCTTTATGATATTAATGTAAGTAATTCCTCGTTTTTGTTGTTGTTTATTTAACGTCACTTTATGCCACTAAGGCTAATCGGACGATGCTACAGAGGGATTCCTAAATTTTGCCTTTCCAGGTATAATTAGGATAGGGATCTTTAACGAGTGTCTGACAAGGTACAGGTTCGGGACCTCCATTTTACGTCATATCCCAGGAACGGCATAGCCAAGAATTTGTATACTCCCATTAAAAAATCCTAGGGCCATCTCGGGACGCGAACCCGCGACCTTTAGTATTGTAACCACTACACCACAGGTGACCCCTTCTCAGTTTTGTTTGTAATATTTTAATCAATTTAACTAACCTTCTCATTAACTCAATCGAAACTTAACAAGTTGATGATTTTGACGTTTAATAGTTGTTAGTTTTATTAGAATGTAAATTGTAATAACCTCATCGATGAAATGCTTAAGAGTTATAATTAATTCTGAGTGTCATGGCCGCTACTAATAATGTAACCTCACTTAGCTCTGTGATTATTCCTTTACAACAGCAGTATTAGAGTTCGTTTTGCAGCAAAAGTTTGCATAAAGTGGTTTTTATTGCTGGTGAACAATTTCATGTTACTCTTTGTGAGGTGAGTGAGAGCAAACAACAGTTACAGTGATAAATAGTGCTCGCGGGACCACCACGTGGCTAGCAGCTGGCTTGCTTGCTTGCTACAGGCCTCAAGCTAACATTGCGCAGGACTAGTTCTTATCTGATCTCCCGTATCGCAGTGGGCTAGGCGCTAGGAGCCTAGTTCCCGCTGATTCATATCGTCAGCAGTTCAATTCCAGACTTCCATACAGCAATATAGAATCTCAAACAACTCAAACTTCCATAACAACCAGCAACCAGTTTGCAGCCCTCAATAACTCGACAACTGATGTTCCACGCCCACATGTTTTCAAGGAACCAGAGCCACCCCCAATTTTTGTAGGCCACGTTCACGACTTCATGGCGTTTGCAAATGAAATATCGCAATTAATTGGACAAACCAATTTCAAATGTTTTTCCCGGCTCAAAGACATCAAAATAAACACTAGCAATAAAGAGCATTATAAAAAACTGGTAGAATACCTAAAAGTGAAAAAATACGACTTTCATTGTTACCAGCTCAAGGAAGAAAAGCCATATCGAGTGGTCTTGAGAGGACTTCATTTCACCACCCCGACTACTGCTATAAAAAATGATATAGAGGAACTGGGATTTAGCGTCAGAAACGTCTCCAGTGTTCTCCACCCAATCGAAAAATATCCACTGCCTTTATTTTTCGTAGACATCGAGCCAGCAACCAACAACTCTGAAATTTTCAGAATTAATCGACTTGTTTATTCCACCATACGTTTTGAAGAGCCCAGACAAAGGCCTGAAATAGTGCAGTGCACAAAATGCCAAAACCTCGGCCATACAAAGTCTTATTGCCATCATCAGGACAGATGTGTAAAATGTGCCGGTCCGCATGCTTCCAATTTATGTCAGAAGCCTCGTGACACACCAGCAAAATGTGCATTATGTGGAGAACCACATCCTGCAAATTATAAAGGTTGTATTATTTATAAAAAGATGCTAAAGCAAAAATCGATGTATGCAGCAGCACAAGCACAAATCAATACAGCCACTACAGATCAAACAACTGGACCATCCACGAGTGATGACCAACTTACGCAGTCAACAAGAGCAGAAAATACTCAGCTTATACCTTCTAACTCTAGAAACACTTACTCGGATGCAATCAAAAGTCAAAATGAGGCGCCTCAAGATCCTTTACCTCAGTCTAACTCTTTCCATAGACAATCTCAGTCATCCCATTCTCAGCCTAAGACAGTCAAGGAAATCCCACCCAAAAAGGTGGGATTTTTGAAGGTGAAACTCCCACCACAGAATCCATCAAAAATCAAACCTAAACATCCAAATATTTCCCAATCTTCCTCCCAACTCCTTTCAGATCCTGAAAGTCAAATAACATTAGAAAATCATCATGAATCTCTTAAGAGAACCACTCCCATAACCCATCCGTCTGGCCAACATATCTCCTTCTATCCCTATCCTAACCAAACTCCATCAGATATAACGTCAATCCTTTCAACCTTTCTCCGCGATTTACAAGAAACAATCAAACCTTTAATATCACTCCTTACTAGAATCCTATCAGATATCCCGTTAAATATTCCGAGATGAACAAGAAATCCCTAAATATCCTTCTGTGGAACGCCAATGGCTTACAAAATCATAGAGACGAACTTGACATTTTTCTACATAACAATATCATAGATATTGCTCTTGTAAATGAAACCCATTTCACGACGCATTCTCACTTTTATATACGTGACTACATTACGTACAGATCTGATCACCCAGACAATACATCCCACGCTGACTCCTGCATCCTTATCCACAAATCCTTACCACACTCCCTTATCCCTTCCACTCCAATTGACATCATTCAATCAACCTCTGTCACCTTATCCTCTCCTCCGTTTAACACAACGTTATCAGCTGTATATTGCCCTCCTGGTAGCTCACTCTCCTATAATCACCTCGATTCCCTATTTCGTTCCTTTGGCCCACGCTTCATTGCTGGTGGAGATTACAACGCCAAAGATCAACAGTGGGGTTGTCGAACATCCAACACCCGTGGCAGGATTCTTTCTCGAGTCTCATCCTGCAATAACTACTCCATTCTTTCTCCTAAGAATCCTACCTATTGGCCCACATCCCTCAAAAAACGTCCTGATATCCTTGATATATTCATTGCTTCCCAGATACCTTCCTTCCAATGCACAATCAAAGCCTTAGATGACCTCTCATCAGATCATAGTCCGGTTCTGCTTGTCATGCATTCATATCCTGTTCCTAAACCTTCTTTTCCTGCACTGATTACTGGACCAGTTAACTGGGACGACTTCCGATTTGATCTGGAAAACAAACTGGATTTGAAAATCCCGTTAAAAACCAAACAGCAAATCGACGAAGCTATCAATGACTTTACTTCATCAATAGGAACCACTATCAAAGACAACACAACGCATCACAAAAAACAAAATTTCCGTAAAACCAACTTACCACATCATATCCGAATCTTATTAGTAGAAAAACGAAGAGCAAGATCAAAGTGGCACAGAACCAGATATCCATCAGACAAAACTCATTACAATAGATTGACAAACAAACTGAAAATAGAAATCCGACAATTAAAAATTCAAAACTTTCAGAATATGACAGAAAACCTGACCACTTCCGACAAATCATTATGGATCACAACTAAAAAGCTTTTAAATTACAAATTCTTTAATCATCCTCTCCTTTCGGAAACTCAGACCTGGTCTAGATCTGACGAAGAGAAATCCCAGTTATTTGGTGAACACCTTTTCAAAACCTTCACTCCTCATCCTGATATAATTAACCCAATCCTTCATGAACATGTGAAAGTAGAACTAAACATTCCACTCCAAATGTCCCTTCCTCCTAAAGCCTTCCATCCTTCTGAAATAATAGATATTATCCAGAAATTACCCGCAAAAAAAGCTCCTGGACATGATCTCATCACTTCACGAATCCTAAAACAGCTCCCAAGAAAAGCTATCCTACTCCTCACCTATATATACAACGCTACCCTCCGCACCACTTACTTTCCCGACCCTTAGAAATTATCGATAATAAAAATGATTCCTAAACCTCAAAAACCTCCTGAGTATCCATCTTCCTATCGTCCTATCTCCTTATTACCAATAATGGGGAAAATCCTGGGAAAAACTACTCCTAAAACGTCTCTACCCGATCCTAAATCCTGTGATTCCTGACCATCAGTTAGGATTTCGGAAATCCCACTCCACTATTCAACAGTGTCATCGTGTGGTAGATGTCATATCCTCCACATTGGAGCGCGGTATGTATTGCACGGGAGTCTTTCTCGATGTGGAGCAAGCCTTCGATCGAGTCTGGCACCCGGGATTGCTTTACAAACTCCGTCAAATCCTCCCTTCTACGTACTTCCTTTTAATCCGTTCTTACCTCACCGATAGAACCTTCAAAGTAAACCACAATTTTGCCTATTCCTCTCTCTTTCTTCAATCAGCCGGTGTTCCTCAAGGCAGTATCCTAGGTCCCATCCTTTACACGGTATATACAGCTGATATCCCAACCCATCCTAGTACCATCCTCACCACTTATGCTGATGACACATGCGTGTTATCTGTGAATAATGACCCATCTGCTGCATCCCAGGCTTTACAATCACACCTCACATCCCTTGAAGAATGGTGTCAAAATTGGAGAATAAAGATAAATCCCAACAAATCCCATCAAATCACCTTTACCCTACGTCGTAAACCCACTACATCCTGTCCTACAGTATCCTTCAATAATATCCAACTTACACCCGTCGAACAGATCCGATACCTAGGACTCCACATAGACAAACGTCTCACGTGGAATCCTCACACAAGACTGAAAAGACAAGAAACTGCCCGCAGATTCCGACTACTACAACATTTACTAGACAAACGCTCCAAACTTCCAGTTTACTACAAAAGACTAATCTACATGACAATAATAAGACCTATCTGGACTTATGGTGTCGAACTTTGGGGTTCCACCAAACCATCCAATTCCTCTCGCATTCAATCCCTACAATCCAAAATCCTTCGTAAAATCCTGAATGCTCCTTACTTCGTCCCAAATAAAATTATCCATGAAGACCTTAATATTCCTTATGTCACCGATTTGGCCCGATCCAGATACCAAACCTTCCATAGTAAACTCCCTTCACATCCTAACCCTCTTGTCTCCAACCTCGCTTCCTCCTCTATCCCAGATAATCCTCCGAGGCGTCTGAAAAGAAGATGGCCTAGAGATCTTCTAAACTAAACAATAATTGAGTGCTACCGCTGGGTAGTTTCTCCACGCACCTTTCCATGCCAATTATGTACTTAAATCAAATTTACTTATTGTATTGTTATAATACAGTTGTAAATTTCAATAAATAAATTATATAAAAAAAAAAAAAAAAAAAAAAAGAGTTATAATTACTTTTTTGAAGAAATTTTTCATATTAATGTAAATAAATCCTCCAAGTGCAAAATGTACTGTTTCGATTAATTAGGATTTTTGAACAATTTACTATATTATTTTTTATTGTTTTTTTGTTCGGCACCCCTACCTGGCCATGTGTGGCATACGGGGGATTACTCTACAGGTGTAGCCAACCTATTTTAACCATGGTGGATAGGTCGAGATTTATTGCCTGGGGCCTCCACGAAATAAAAGTCAACCCTCCCAGGGCGGATTTGAACCGCCGCCGCACAGTGCTTGACGGGCGGAAAAACCTATTTTTTGAAGATATTGGAATTTTTTTTCTTTTCATTATTATTTAATTCCATGAATTTTTTCGGAGATATTCCGATTTTTATACTTTTTATGACCCTTTCAAAATCGAACATTGAAAAAGTTTTTTTTCAACAAAAAATTTATTACAAAATAACGATTTTTACAACTCGCATTTTTGTTTCTTGGTGCGATTTTCCTCCATAATCATGATAAGCTATCCCAAATATTACACTACCATAAAAATGATGCTGTTTTTCTTATGTTTTAACCCAGAAATAAACTCCCGAACAAATGCAATAAAAATAAGACACAAATCTTTTTGGTAATCCATATTTTTTAAGCGCAGTTTTAAAATCCACTTTTTAAAAAAGAATATACCTCCAAGTAAATATTAAAACAGATTCTAGCTGCGTCCACCAGCGTCTGTTTATGTGATTTTTTTTTTTTTTTTTTTTTTGAGTTAACTTTGCTATTTCATGCAGTTTATTCGCTATGGAGCTCGTGCTTTGAATTAGGTTATTACTGACTGTTAAATAAAACATCATGCCTTTCTTACTAGGTCTGTAGAATCATTCATAAAGTCAGTCTGAATCGTTATTAGGCCGATGATAGATCAACTTTTTCACCTATCGTTATTTTAGTATATTTTTGGAAAATATTCGATAACTTGGTAGAAATAAATCGATTTCGGATGAAAATTTTCATGTCTCGTTTTAACAGAAAGAGACAAGAAGCTCAGAGAAATCAAAATAGATTTATTTAAAAAAAATGAAGAATGGCTTCCAGTAATTAACCCCACGTTCACATCAACCAACTTATTGTGATTTAAAACCTGCTAAATCAAAACAATAGCTACTGAGACGCCATCTGTTGGTCAGAACCAAAAACTAACGTATTATTTTCTCAAAAACGTAATTGCTAAAGAATGTTCCTGTATATTTGATCATTTAAGTGAAATTAGTGGATTGTATAATCATTAAAGTAATAGATTAAACCCAGAAGATGTCTTGCCCCTTCTCTGTAGGGGTATGAACTATAGATAGTTCCGACTATCGATATTTTCGAAACTATCGAGTAAAATTATCGATAGTGGACGAAAAATTGATATCTGATATACTAGCGACAGGAGAAAATCCTGGCTGGTCCTGTTTATCGTAAAATTAATTCAAAACTTCAAATGAAATAAGAGTAAAGATTTCATGTGTTTATTTTGCGATAAAGATTTTTATTGTCATTGGTCATGATGAGATATTGTCAAGGTGTGATTATGATATAAATGATTGTAATCAATTATTAAAGCTATTGCGGTTCCTTTTAATATAAAATTACTCAAAAATAGTAGTTTGTTAATACTAAAGAAAAACAGTAGTCTTTAGGATGATTCGATATTTGGATGGGGGGGGGGGGGGGCTAGGCCGCCCTGGAATCGATATATTTAAGCATGAAAACGTCAACTTAGTTTCTAATCATTCATAATATAAATAGTGTAAGTAGCTAAAGATCACATTTTAAAAGTGCTATTTGAAAAACTTGAATTCTCTATGGATACTGACGGTAAACCACTCAACCTATTACGTGAATACAGATATCATTTAATCTTACTCAAGGTTATCAACTGCTTGTTTAATTTTTGATTGAACTCTAGTATTTTTCATATAATTTGGTAAACCAGTACAGTCATTCCATTAGCTTCAATTTTAAAGCTGGTAATAAAGAATAAATTGACTAATGCAGACCAATTTCATAAATATCATCCATCCCCAAAACTTTTTAAAAATAATTCAGTGATGTAATAATAATGTTATACTTTAAAAATATTATTATTAATAAGTATTATATATTCACTAAAAATATATATTCCTTTAAAAACTTTCTCTCCTTTAAAATGATTCATTAAAAGCGTATGATAGGAAACATATATAAGTAGCTGTACAGATTTCCGAAGGCCTTGGAGTTGTTTACATTCATTTGTATACATACACAAATTTGTTTACGTACATACGATAAAAATAAAACTATATAGAGAAGTTTGTAAAACGATTTATAGCTTCTGAGATTAATGAATAAGACCTTCAATATGAAAGCAGAAAATGGTACATTTATAAGATAATATATATTCTGTTATTCACGAGACTTTCTCATATTATTTATTACAATTGATTTGTCTCAATTTTTACTAACCAGAGCGCCCTCTGCTAAAAGGTGTTGGACGAAAGACTTCCCGATTCCGCTAGCTCCACCAGTAACCAGTGCAACCTTTCCTTGCTGGGACATGTTGACTACAACTGCGGTTGCCGGCCAGCAGAGGGGATATATATAGTCAACCTTATCTCAATCCATTCCATCATAGTTTCCCATTCATAGTCTCCCATCCATTCCATCATAGTTTCCCATTCATAGTCTCCCATCCATTCCATCATAATTTAAAACTAATTAAAACAATAAAGATAGATAAAAAGTTCTGTTTGTTCGTTGATATGTAGAAATTATTCATAATACAATTTAGGAAGTATATACGTAATACAAATTAATAGCTCACAACAATTAATGAATTAACAGTTATAGGATGTGTATACATATATATATATATATATATATATATATATATATATATATATATATATATATATATATGTCGAATTAACGTCTGGAAAATATTTAGGGATGCTCTTTACATAGCACTGATTGAACTCCAATGCAAGGTAATACAAAAGCAGGGTGCATTTATTAAAAAAAAAAAAATAAAAAAAAAATCGGAAGACGGGAAAGAAATGTGCTGAGGGTTCGTTTAAATATATTTTTTCTTGAGTTTTTTTTTATTTATTTTATTTTTAAATAATTTATCTTTTGAAGAAAAAAGATTTGGCTCCGCCGGGAGTCGAACCCGGGTCTCTCGATAACCACTGCACCACAGAAGGACATGTCACGCGGAAGACCAGGGTTCGACTCCCGGCGGAGCCAAATCTTTTCTCTTTAAAAAATAAATTATTTCAAAATAATTTAAAACAGGTGGTCATCCACAAATTAAGATTAGGTTAATAAAAAATCATTTATTTTATTTATTTTTTATTTATTTATTTTTTTGCTGACTAAAATCCTAAGCCATCTATCAGCCATTAAACAAATTTTTATGACCATCCAGTTTTTTTCTCGTTTACTACTTAAATAAAGATGCTTTTGAAATAAATTATAGACCATCGGAAACGTTTCAACGACCTCTATATGTATAAAGCAACGAGAAAATATAGATGCAATTAGTTTTCGGGTAGAGACAGACGGGACAATAACTGCTGATGTTTATGGCCATCCAGTTTTTTCTCGTTTACTACTTAAATACTGCTGCTTTTCGACAAAACGATAGGCCGTTGGAAACGCGCTAACGAATACTTTAAGTAATAAGCAGCGAAAAAGTTTAGATACAATTACTTTCCAATTCCGGAGAGGCGGGCTAATGACATCAGAATTCGACAGGCTTTCTAGTTTTTTCTCGTTTACTACTTAAATAAAGCAGATTTTTGAGAAAATGATAGACCGTTCGAAACGTTTCAATGAGCTTTAGAAGTAGGAAGCAACGAAAACATTTAGATACAATTAATCTCCGAGTACACTCGAGCTGGACAAAAACACCCGATATTGTATTGTATGACCATCCATTTTTTTCTGTTCAATACTTAAATACAGACATTTCTTTAAACAACGATAGACCGTCAGAAACGTATCTACTTGCTCTAAAAGATGAAAGCAATGAAAAAAAATCGATACAATTACCTTTTAAGTAGCTACGGGCGGGACAATGACACGGGTTGAATGCCGCTCCCGCCGCAGCACCTACGTTGTTATCCTGACGGTTCCACAGTGACTGAAAACATTTGGCGGCAAAAAGAGTTGTAACCCGAGATGTAATCCTACTTTTAGCCAGAAGCCGCAGGCATCTGTAAAGGTTAAAACTGACAAAACACGAAAATACTACGTAGCGTGGAAAAACCCAAACACCGGGGACAAGTCTTTTACCTCCTCTGTGTACTATTCAATCATTTTTAAAAATATCGCATACCTCACATTCTAATCTTGAGATGTTTCGAACAACACCACAGTTATAAAAAATTCAAAAAGCATCAATGGTCAATTCGTAGACGAACGTAAAGTTTGGAAACTGGAGTTGTGACATGACGAGGGAAGGAGATTTCCACTGGTCATATCAAAATTCAACCTTTAATTTTTAATGTTATATGAGTAAAACCCAACGGGGTCGACAGGGCAAGTCACAGAGCCTAATTATAGGTTGTTTTAATGAACAAAAATGGTGAGGGGGCTTCAGAATCCATCGGGGACAGCGATTTGCCCTTTCTGGGAAAATGACCCATATATATATATTAATACGCCAGACAGCATAATATTGAGTTAATCCTAGTACTAGAGATAAACAGACCAGTAATGTATATACGAGTATAGAGGATTATGTGAACAATAAAGTTAGTCTATTATTGATATTCGTGCGTGTTCTTTCTACTTCTTTCCTTCTTTTTTTTTTGAGTTTCGCTGCCGCGAGTAAATAACTGGTGCCGAAACCCGGGAACCCGAATTTTATTTACGTAAACAAAAAATTTTTTTTTGTTTTTTTTTTTGTCTTCGGGTGTGCCCTTTTGTGGTGTTCTCTGAGTTTATCAGCACAGGATATCTGTGAGAAATGTCGGAAGGAATTTTACGGCCAGCAGTACTGACTGTACCAGCAGAACTTAACATTCCGAATGTACCAGCAGAAATTCCACCGCTGCTGGTGGAGTCGTTAGCGTCAGCGCAACTACGCTGGAATGGCTTAAGGTGTGGACGGCGACTTCGCAAGACCTAAGGAAAGCCATATCAGATCTGGAGAGGTTTGATGGAAGCATCGGAGAACTAAATCACTTTCTGAAGGAAGGAGACAGGATTATGGCTAGAATACAAGCGAAGGAGGCAGAGAGTCTAATAGATTCAGGGGACGTAAGAGCATTAAAAGCTGCATTGGTGTGTCGAGTCAAGAGAAGTATTCTGAATTTATAACAGGCAGACGAAGAGACACCGTGGCCCATCGTGAAAGACAGGCTGAAGAAAGCATTTGGCGGTGGCCGATGGACTCCTGAAAAAGATATCTTCCAGATGTTCAGGTAGAAGAAACAGCCACATCAGTCGAGCGGACAATACGCGGGAGTTCTTTTAGCCCACTACAATAAGATAAAAGGAAAGATGCGAGGGACATTGAGCGCGGCGGAGGTGGAGGCCAGGATGACCTTCCTGTCTTTGATTCTCAAAGTGCAGCTCGCGAAAGAGACCGGAAGAACAGAGGGCTAACCAAGAGACAAGACGTTCATAGAATGCGCTCTAAAGATTTAAAGGATCTAAAGACAATGATAACTCGAGCGGAAGATTGGAAGGAGACATTGAAGAGAGAGTATGCTGACGTTTTCTTCACGGTCCACGAAATCCTGTTGAAACAGTATAGAGTAACGTACGTAAAAGAGAGGCGATACCCACAGGCGCTCCGACAGCATATAAGAGAAGAGCTGGAGAATCTGAAAAGACAAGGGATAATAGTGGATAGTACGTCCCCATATAATAGTCCCCTCTGGGCGGTGAAGAAAAAGTCCCCTGAAGGAGAAGATCAAGAGAAATACAGGGTGGTGATAGACTTCAGGAAACTAAATGAAAATACGGAGGAGGAGAAATACTCAGTACCGCGATTCGAGGATAAACTGGATAGAGTAAGCGGGGCTGCGGTTTTCACCACATTAGACCTGAAGGCGGGGTACCACCAAATAAAGGTGCACCCGAGAGACCAGCACAAAACGGCTTTCATGTTTGAGAGAGGACACTATGAGTTCACTCGGATGCCGTTCGGTCTAAAAAATGCGCCCTTAACCTTCCAGCGATTGATGGACGAATTTCTACGGGGAATATGGGAATCCTACTGCCAAATATACATGGACGACTTACTAGTTTTCAGTAAAAATGTGGCTCAACATGTGACACATTTCAGAAGCGTTTTCGAGCGACTGAGACAATTCGGACTGAAACTGTCAATGGAAAAATCAATCCTTGTGCAAACACAGATAAATTTTTTAGGCCACACTATATCGGAAAACGGGGTTAAACCGTACATTCGCAAGGTAGAGGCAATACAAAAAATGGCTATTCCGAAGGACGTCAAGGGAATAAGGAGGTTGCTAGGAACATTAAACTACTACAGGCGGTTTGTCCCCGAAATGGCAGAGTACATGGTACCCCTCAATAATCTTCTGAAGAAGGGTCAGAGAGTAGTGGTCACCCCGGGTATGGAAGACAGTATAAGAAAATGTATGTCGCGGCTACAGGAGAAACCAGTGTTGGCATTTCCAGATTTCGCGAAGCAGTTTACTATCACGACGGATGTGAGCGAGTACGCGCTGGGGGCGGTACTATCGCAAGAGGGTGAAGGTGGTGATAGGCCCGTAGCATATGCTAGCAGGCGGCTAACGGATTAATGCAATAGAAGAAGAGAGAGAGAAGAACACTCCGGGGGCGTAAGATAATTCTTACGAGACTGGACACCAGAGGGCGAAGGCGAGCAGAGAGTGTGGGAATCAGAGGGTGACGGAGAGTCACATGGGGAGGAAAGCTCAGGGGATGACAGGCCCGCGAATATGGAATTTACAGACGATATAATAAACAGCAAGGAGCGACAGATCATCTGGAAAACCAGGACGTCGGGACTCATGAAAGTGGACTACGCAAAGTATGAGAAATGCAATATCACTACCGTGTTGTCACAACCGGGAGTCAACGAGGATCAGATTTGCAGGGCTCTAAATGACGCCTCCAAACCAGGAAAAATTCATTACTTGTACGTGGGGAATGCCTCAATTTGGGAAAAGATTGACAGACTCTGGAGGTCTGAGAAGATCGAAATAGATCGGGTCTTCATCTGGTGTTAGCGTATGGTAGAGACCGTAAGGGAAGCAGACCAACAGAAGGAGATTACCCTCGCTTACCACCAGCGTAAAACGAATCATCGCGGGATTTGCGAGACGCTGCAGGCGCTTAAAAGGAGGTACTTCTGGTGGGGGATGAGGAAAACAATAGATGGTTTCATTAAAGCATGTTGTGTGTGCCAAACTACGAAGTATGATCGTCACCCTCCGAAAGTATCCCAAGAAGAAACACCTACACCTGGCGTACCCCTAGCAGACTTACAGATTGACACATTCACGTGGAAGGGTTATAAATGGGTCACGGTGATTGATTTGTTTAGTAAAGTGGCTATGGCGCATCCAATCCGAGAACGGTCGGCAGAAGCAGTGATCGGGACGCTGCCTGGTTCCAATTCTAAGGAGTTCCGGACAGAATATCGTCAGACGGTGGGAGAGAATTTGATAACGCAGATATCAGGGCAGAGATGATAGTGAACGATGTTATATGGCATTTAAATACTCCCGGACATCCCAAAAGCAGAGGGGGGATAGAACGACTCCACAGTACACTGGGTGACCATTTGAGAGTGTACCATGTAGATAAGGGCCTTGAACCAGAAATCGCAATGCCAAAAGCAATAGCGGTCTATAACCACTCGATTCACTCAGCAACGGGATATTCGCCATTCGAGGTATTGTTCGGGTTAAGGGAGCGAAAAAGGGACTCTGGGAACACAGTAGTAGATGAGGAGTTGTCTCGAATACTAGTATATAATAAGTTGGAAATCGCTAAGATCTGGGAGAAAACGCGCCGGAGCATAGAGAGGGAAAAAAGTAGGAGAGTGGCGCGGGAGAATATCAAGGTGCGGGATAGGACCGATGAGGTAAAAATATATATGGTAGATAGTTTACCGGAAGGTAGTGTCCAACAGGGGAAAGGAATTAGTTCGATATGAAGGACCATTCAGAGTAATTGTCATTCGTGAGCACAATGTTGTTATTATCCAAAGCATCAAGGATCCTAGAAAGCGTAGGACAGTGCACTTAGAGCAACTAAAGCTTCCAGGTGGGAAGCCCGAACCAATACCTTAGTGCTGGAGTATCCTCGTCTCATCCAGGGAGGAACCTAATCCTCTTCCTATTATATCCCGGGTATGTTTCTACAATTTCAAGTTTTATCTAGTGAGTTTTGTTTCCATTGTATTGTATTCAGATCATTAGATTGTAGTAAGGAGATGTTTTTATTTTTATTTATTTGTACTTATTTTTACTTCTATTGTATATATTTGTTTTTGGTGTTATATAGTCGAGTATATCGTTATAGGTATTACATAGTGATATGTATGACGAAGACTAAGATATACTTTTTTTGTTTTTCTGTTTTTTGTTTGTTTTTGTTTTTCTCCCCTCTAGCATAAGTTTAAGAAGGATGTTCGTAAACGGGCAGGGGGGTGTTAATATGCCAGACAGCATAATATTGAGTTAATCCTAGTACTAGAGATAAACAGACCAGTAATGTATATATAGAGGATTATGTGATCAATAAAGTTAGTCTATTCTTGACATTCGTGCGTGTTCTTTCTACTCCTTCTTTCCTTTTTTTTTTTTTGAGTTTCGCTGCCGCGAGTAAATAACTTTATATATATATATATATATATATACCGTAGAAATGTTAATTCATTAATTGTTATGAGCTATTAAATTGTATTTATGTTGTATTTATATGTAATGTATGTGTGTAATGTGTAATGTAATGTATGTAATGTAATATACTCCCTAAATTGTATTATGAATAATTTATACATATCAACGAACATACAGAAATTTTTATCTATCTTTTTTATTTTGATTGGTTTTAAATCTGTAAATAATTAACTGTCTGTAACCCAACTACTACTATGAGAGCATTATTATTTCATTTCAAGATAACCAGTTTATGTCAATATAAGTGAGATTTAGATAATGTGCGATCAGCGACTAATTAATTATTATTTATATCCTTTATTTATCAGATTTATATGATGAATAAAAAAAAAGGTTATATCATTTTCTCTGTCAATTAAATATTTACAGTTACTTAGGCTCGATTATACATTCGAAATATTATCCTACACCCGCTGTAATTATATCATGTATGTGATTTGAACGACGTCGCTGAGGACTGGATGGATTATAAAACCAACTTTATTGCAAAATAAACACGCCCGAGTCACTGGCCGTTTTAGGTCCGTTTTCTATGAACCTAGTTGATATATTTTGAAATTAGGCCAGTCATTTTTAAAGAAGAATAAATGCTCCAGGTGTTTTATTTTTGGGCGTTTTTCGTTAATGATGACCGTTTAATTACAAATTAACTTGGAATTTTACCTTTTACGCGAGTTACTTCCAAAAAATTGATTTAAAGGTATTTTATGCTGTCTAGACTAAATTATTTTAGTAAGCTTGTTTATTTATTCTGAATCTAGAACTATCTAGCTTTAATAAAAGACCAGTTATGGCGAAATTAAGCATAATGGTGAATGTCAGTAATCAAAAAACGAACTAAAATCAAGTCCGTCATTCTGCCATGTTTGAAAGCCATTTGGGTTAGTGCGGCCACTTTTTTTTCCGGGAACATTGACTTTTTCTTAATCTTTTATCACAAGGAACACAAGAAAATGCAATTTATAGGGATGTGGGGTGGGGTGCACGGTAGGGGGGTCTAGATCACAGTGTAATACGAAAAGAGTCGAAAACGTGTTTCAAGAGCTTGTTGGAACATGCATAAACTATTGATTTAAAGAACGCACTAATACATGTGCCTGCCTGAGATGAATAAAGTATCACCATCGTTTTCTGAAAAGTACTCAAAATAGAAAATTTAGTCCCAATTTATAATTGGGCTTTGTTATGAACTCTTTCTATCGATCCATACTTACGATGTATCGTCGAAAAACATGATCGTTCAGTCTAAAACTCGATTAATATTTCTATAACCTCTTAAAAAAATATTCATATGAACAAATTCAAACGAACCCCTGGAAAGTTTGGAGTGCTCGAATAAGTGGGGTCAATTTCGTTCTTGGTACAGCATTCTATAGATTACCGACCCACTTTCCAATAAAACAATTGTCATTGAAAAATAAAGTTTATTGTTACCCCACTTAAGTATGCGATTTTCAAAAAATTGTCTATTTTTGCCAAGAAAGAATGGTCGTAAGTGTAAGTTGTGTGATGCGCGCTCCGCGCCAGATATTTAATTTAATTTTTGTTAATTTTAAAAAAATTTCTTGCTTGCAGCTCCCTGCTCCTTCGTTGAGTATGCTCCTGCCTCAGAACCTAGCGATAATGCTGGTGGTTATTATGTCTCATGTTGCATTCAGAATTATTGGTCTACGAGGCCTTTGGACCCTGATATGAATTAAGAAACAAACGCCATATTTTGTTTTTCTTATACTTTCATTTACCTAGAAGGCTTTATAACGGCCTATAAATTATCGCCTACCTTACCTACATCTATACCTCGGAAGGTATCCAATCAGTTTTCGTGAAATTACACCCACCGAGATATCAATCTATCTACTTTCATAAACATGCAAAATTGTTTATTTTTAATCGCCTTGTTTTGCATATAGAACTATTTTATTAATTTCGTAGTGAAGGAATGCGTAGAAAAGCAGTTAATGCTAAAAATATATAAAGTTTTTTTTTTTTTATACTTTCACCTACCTGTGCAGTAAATATATAGTAAGCGAAACTATTGCGATTTATTTATTAAATAAATTTTGATCAAACTGGGAATTTGATTTATATGCCCGCGATGTGATAGCCAAAATTTCATATCTCATATTATCACTGATGAAAATAAAAACTACAATTCAACAATAAAAAAAATTATTTTACTTTAGAAAGTAAATACGTAATGCTCAAATGATTTAAAGCATTTAAGTTGAGAAAATTTGATATAAGATAATCTGTAATTATGTAATTGTATTTGAGCTTAGAAACTCCATCAGGAAATCAATAATAATTTTTTTCTTGCCTGGTTTACTAATCAGAACTAGCTTTGATTTTTTCCAAATATCTGGAAAAATTCCTCACCCGAAACATGTTTCGTAAATATTGTACATGGTTTGTGGAAAAGTTTCATATAATTTTTACTTTCACTTACATATATATGAAATATATAGTAAGTGGAAGTATTGCGATCGTGAAAATTTTCGACTTCCGGTTTTCAACGGAAATACACGTTTTGGGATCCCCTGAGTCCAAATAACCAAGTCCCGCGAAATGGTCTGTGTGTATGTGTGTGTCTGTGTGTCTGTGTGTCTGTGTGTGTGTGTGTGTGTGTGAACAGACTAGCTCAAAAACTATAAACCGTGCGAACCTGAAATTTGGTATTTAGAGTATGTATAAGCCCGCGATGTGACAGCAAAAATTTCATCAAATTTGCTCACAGGGAGGGGGTACTTTATTTAATGACTTTTTAAGTTTTTTTCGATTTTCTCAAAAACGGCTCTAACGATTTTGATTAAACTGAGTATTTGATCTATTTATATGCCTGAAATATGACTGTAAAAATTTCATCAAAATTGATCAACCGGAGGGGGGACTTTACTTAATAAATTTTGTATCATTTTCACATGTTTTTTTTATTTACTCAAAAACAGTTTTAACGATTTTGATCAAACTTGGTATTTGATGTATTTATATGCCAAAGATGTGATAACCAACATTTCATCACAATTGATCAACCGGAGGGGGGACTTTACTTAATAAATTTTGTATCATTTTCACGTGTTTTTTTTTTTTACTCAAAAACGGTTTTAACGATTTTGATCAAACTTGGTATTTGATGTATTTATATGCCCGAGATATGACTGTAAAAATTTCATCAAAATTGATCTACGGGAGGGGGGACTTTACTTAATAAATTTTGTATCATTATCACGGTACGGATAGGGTTTTTTTATTTACTCAAAAACGGCTTTAACGATTAACAAAAATAAGATATGAATCTAGAAAAATGTGTGACTTTGGGAAATGATATTTAGCAAAACACGTCAATTTCTAATCTAAGTATGTTGGTAAGTGAAAGTTGTGTGTTGCGCGCGCGCACCAGATTTTTTTATGTATTGAGGAGGTAATGCCGTCAATGCCTGGAGCTTTGTTATCATTGAGGTTATTGATTACATCTGATAATTCTAACTCATTCAGAGGGATGTCGTCGTCAGTATCGGGTAAAATCTCCACAGACTGTCGCATGATAGCATGTTCTACTGAATCAGTGGTTAGGTCATCTTGTCTAATTATTGTGTTCAAAATATAGGAATAAGTTTCTTCTAAGGATTTAGTATATGACCCGTCTGGCTTCTTTAAGGTATTTTAATTAAGTTGCTCTGGCATTTTTCTGGCAGCATATTTATAAGGCCATTTCCATGGATTCCTAGTAGGAATAGTATCACAATATTCCTTCCACGATTCCATTTTACTTGCCCTAATAGATTTCAAATATTCCCGTTTGAGTGTTAAGTATTCAAGGCGCTTAGTGGCTCTTGTGACATCGTTCGATTTTGTTTTCTGGTACATCCTGCGGGCTTTGTTGGTTGATTTCCGCAGAGCTTCCAGCTTATCATTCCACCAAGGGTTTAGTTTCTGGGTCGGAGTTAGTTTGGAAATGTTACTATTGATAATTTTAAATGATCTATTGCACGTTTTGGTCAATAGCCGGAAAAATATTTGGATGAACACGTCAAAGGCCATATTATTTATTTTTAAATTTAATAGATAATCTAAATTTTCGGTTTCCTGAATTTTAAATCCTTTACAGAATATACTTTTTAAATTATCAACGAATTTTTCCCAATCTGCGTTTTTGGTTCTATATAGTTTCCAATGGTTTCTGATAATAACGGAAGAATTTAAATCCAAAGAAAATTGAATAGTGCAATGATCTGAGAAATTTTCATTATCTAGTATGCGCCAATTGTTGACTTTATTAAGAGCATGCATATTTGTAAAGGTTTTAAGTCAATATTACTTTGGCCTCGAGAACTGAAAAATGTAGGTAAGCCAGAATCTATATTACAAATATTGAAATCGTTGTTTATGATGAAATTTTCAAGTGACCTACCACGATTATTTGTCATGCAATCATACCACAATCTGGATCGACAGTTAGTATCCGCACCAACGACGATACATCGATCTGGAAATGCATTGATAATGCGTTTAAGGTTATCAGTGTCCTCAATAACATCACGATTGATATCAAAGTAGGCTGAGATAAAAATATACGGAACCTTTCCAATCATAACCTGTACTACTGTAACATCTGGATTAGAGAAATCACTGAGCAAGATAGCATCTATATGTTTACTATTTACAATGATAAGAGATCGACAATTGGAAAGGTTAACAGAAAATTCTCTATATGCTGAATATGAGCGAATCTTACTTCCTAAATAAGGTTCCTGTATTAAAGCAATATGTATATTATGTTTGTGTATATATTCTAGTAGTAGTATTTTTGATTTGTATGAATGTTGCGTGTTTTGTTGTAGCATGTTTAAGTGTCTTGGAGCTGAGTTTACTGCCATTGTGGTAATTGTAATGTAGTTGTGCTGTCATAATTTGTGTTGCGGATTAGACGGTGAATAGCATTAATGTATGAAGGACACAACTTACTTGTGGCTGAATGCTTAACATCAACGGGGAATTGTGCCTTGCAATGTTTATTATAATTTGTGCAATTTACACATTTAGTTTCTTCCGTCCTGGGGCAGTCCTTCGTGTAATGTTCTCCGCAGCAGATGGCGCACGTAAGCTGGCTCTTGCAGTGCTTCTCGGCGTGATTGAACTTGGAGCACTTTCTGCACTGCTGAACTGATAGGTAGTCCTCTGCAGCACAAATTCTGTAGAATAACTTTAGTTTCACGCTCAGAAGAGGAGCTCTCATTCTCGGGTCCACTTCTAGCAGCGCATATCTTGGTCTCCCAGGGGTTTTTCCTCCAAAGATGGTAAGGAGGCCTAGGCTTTCTTCAGTTAGCCCAAGCTCATCGTTTTGTCTAATGAGTGTTTTTATGAGGTTATCTTTGTCGGCCTCTTCTGGTAACCTTTTGATGATAATTTTGGGGTTTCGCTTTTTAGGTAGGGTTGTTGTTAAAGAGCTGTCTTCCTTCAGTTTCTCTTCGATTTTCTTTATGTCCCGCCGATCGGTTGTTTCGACCAATATTTTACCTTCTTTGAGGTTTTTGATATTCTTTATACCTAACCTCAATTCGGTCGGGTTTATTTTGGCTTTAAAGTCTTTTTTTGTATCTTCAGAAGATACGTTGTTGTCTTTTGATGTAATAATAAGAATTTCAGATTTACGAGTTATAGAAACTGGTAGCCCACTTACTTTTTTATTCTTTCATTCCGGCAAAGTCCAGAGACGAAGACGATTGAGGGAAAATAGACGCATCCTGTTCCATATCATGTTGAAGGTCTTCTAAAAGATCAACAACTTCTTTAACGAAACATTCGCGATCTTTTTTCGACCTAGAACCTTCTATTTGCTTGATTTTTTCTATAGCTTTTTTTAAGCGTTGCAATCTTGTCGCCATCATATGATCTTAATGATCATAAATTATAAATAAAAAACGGTTAAAAATTATAAATAAAAAAAGGTTATAAATTAAAAATAGAAACCATAAAAAACTCGACTATTGATGAAATTAGGATTTTTCCCCTTTGAAACAGAAATAAATAATAATGAATCGAAAATTACACAAGACTCTCAAGTTTTGCAATATAATAATAACAAGGAATAGAATACCTTATGGAGAATAACAAACAAAAATAAGTAAATAGATTTGGATAAAACTATTTTCTATGAATTTTCTAAATTGTGTTTACATTATTATTAAAACATGTCGGTTTCTACTCCATGATGATTGTAAAGTGAAGGTTGTGTGTTGCACGCATCGGACAAGATTTTTTTCTTTTGGTCCCATACTTGCCATCGCACTAAGTGAAACTACTGTCTAGAGATAAGCTTAATAGAACGCTAATTGAAAACGTTTTCAATGCAACGTGCGAGAAGGATGGAATTTTAACAAATTCTAGTCACACTCGTTTATATTATGAACCTTACTTCGCCCAAAAATCTAATCAATCCACGTGGGCTCTATCTTTATTTATAGATGCAGGAAATTATCGTAATAGCTAATGAACCACTGCTATACTTTGGGTTTCATACCCCTCTTCTCTTCTTAAAATGTTACAATCTCAATGACCATGATTTGCATCCCTCTAGGAAGATGTCTCGCCTTCCTCAAGTTTTGATCCAAAGCTAGAGTGAAACTAAAAAAAAAAAAAAAAATCGAAATCGGTGGAGTCATCGATAACAAAGGTCTTTTTAGACGTTGAGTATCGGTTCCTCAAACTTCCTAAGATGAAAAAAATATGTGCCTTACATCTTCGGGAAATTGGGGAGTGACCACTCTTAGCCAGAACCATTATGTTGTTTAGAAGAACCATAAGGAACTTACCTATGAGTCCATTAGTGTTCTGTATTATACATTTATACATATATGGCTTCTCTTACTTCCAACATTTCACTTGATATAGAATCTCATATAAGCGATTAGAAATGCTTGATCTTTTATAATGTTCTTTAAGCTCTGTATTCAGGTTTACTGCCAGTACTCTACTTATCTGTTTATCAATTGTATGCATTTAACAAATTTAAGTAATGTACTTTGAATTTCAGAAAGTAAAGCTTAGCTCATATATTGTAGAAATGATTCTAATAGGATTACTACATAAATAAGTATAAAATTATGTGCTGTTTACATCACTTTTATTTCAATATAAAAGCTACTAATATCCATAAATTATTTTACTGATTTTAAATGAAAATCGAATAATATTTAAACCAATTTCTTCCCTGGTTTAGAAATAACTGATAATGCAGGAGGTTCATCATTTTCTATTGTCCATAGTGATCCATTCTCTCCTTTCTGTAGTACTTGAATCAGTCCTTTACCCAAATTATCAGCGCTACAAAAATGAAATTTTAAATGAATTAGAGAAACATTTAGTTTTAAGAATTCAGGTTAAAAAAAATTATCATTAACAGACCTTTGGATAGGATAGGCACGGTACATTTTTTTAAATTCTTCCAGTAGGTCAGGAAAGTCTTCAAACCAATTTTTAATCCAATCTGCTGGATTAGTCGTCAGTGGAGTGTTAGTCAACCCGGGATTGATAGAAATCACTTTGACTCCTGTCTTACGGTAGAACATGTCTTCCTGAAACAGTTCAGGGGGATGACATACAGATTTATTTTAGCTATTTAGGGTTTCTTGTTGTACTTAACACAAAATACTTTTTTTTTCTCAATTTTCTTTCATTACCATTTTTAAAATTTTATTAACGGATTGTTAATAAATATCTCCATAAGAATAAAAATTGTTATTCATCTTACAATTTAAAAAAAAAATGAAAATATGCTTTTACTGGTATTTAGTCATTTAAGAAAAAATATCATTACGATAAATATTTTATTGAATAATTTTTACTAGAAGAGAAAATATTGGTCATGGCTGAGAATCGAACCCGGGTCTCTGCATCACCATTGCAGCACTCTTATCATTGAGCAAACTATGAGGCCTATTCCAGCAATGTCAACTATTTCTCGTAAACGATCAAACACGCCAGGATCATGCAGCAATCTAACTGGGGGTTGACAATTTTTGTTAATATATTTTTTTTATTATATTTATTTATTGGCTAATAAGACAGCGTAGCCATGGAGTCTGGCCCAATCAATATTAGTAGAGTTAGTTAACAGGTTAGAATAAAATTAAAGCAAAACACAAAATTAAACAAATAAACCAATAAGCGCAGTATAAGAAGAAGATAAGAGAGATAGTCTAATATAAAATAAAATTACTGCCTAACATAATCAGGATTAAACTAAATTTAACTATAGATCAACAAACAAAATAAACTGAAAAACTGAATTTTTTTTTATAGCTACCACCATTTATATAAAATGAAATATTATCCAAATTCTTTTAAATATAAATTTCTTTTAGTTACAATGATGCAATGCACGTTGCCATTTAAAAGGGTACCAAAATATGCACATTATTTATTTGTATGAAATTAATTAAATTTCGGTAGCCTTTGATATTGTTAAATATTATCTTATATCTATTGTTAGTTTGGTTAAATGGAAACTTACAATTACTAGAATTATTTTGATGGTCCAAAAGCCTTTGTGAGTGTTGATAGTAATTAAGTCAGGAGTCACTTTCTGGAGGTTGTACGCTGAGTGAACTAGATCTTGGCCTGAATTCGAACTCCTTTAATCTTTCGCCCGTTTTTCTTTTTTTTCTGTGACTGATTAATTTTTTCGTCTTCTTGATAAATTATAGGTGAATTTTCTAGCATGTTTTCTGCCTCGTTCAGGCGGTATAGACTTCATCTAACTTTGAAAAATCCTCTTCTATACGAGGCGTTTTTGTCCAGAACTTTTAATTTATTAATGCAATTGAAAAATTTTCTGCCTTCTTCCCTATCTTCCGGTGACTTGTCATGGCTCACTCTGTAATTATTTCTAGCTAATTCGCCTCTTCTTTTCATAATTTCCTGTTTAAATCTATTATTATTAAGGGATACCAAGACAGGTCTTGGTTCCCGACCTTTACCAACTCTAAAACAGTTATTTATGGTATATGGTGGTAATTCTACATTAACTTCATGGCACATATTAATTACTTATGTAGAGACTTCCTCGTTTTCTGTATAGGGCAGATTAAAAATTAAAAAGTTGTTTTTTCTTCTTTCTCTCTTCATGGACTTTTTTTCTTTTTCTAATAAACTTATTTTTCTATCCTGTTCCGAATTTTTCTTCTTGAGGTCTGAAATTTCAGTCATTAAAGAGTTCAGGATTACTGTTCTTTTGTTTAGCGAGTTTTTGGATTCTTCGTTATTACGGTTAATAACCTCCAACAAATCTTCGTTAGTGACTGACATTGTAATTAAAAATAGAAATTAAAAATTGATGGAAATATATTGACGATAATGGTAAATACAGCTGATAATAGTAAATACAGCTGGTAGTAAATATGATAATAGTAAATACAGCTGATAGATGATAGCTCAGACCGTGAAGTATTTAGGAAAGTAGCGGTGGGGATTGACGAGAAAAAGCTTGTCGATACTAAGAGATAACAACTTAGGGTCTGGCCACACATGTCCGCACCGGATCCGCACCGTAGCAATAATACAGGTTATGTTCAGAATATTTTTAATTTAACTTACATATTACCTTTAGTTATGCCTAAAGTGGCCTGTGTGTGACATGTGTGGCTTGAACTTTAGGCATAACTAAAGGTAATATGAAATTTAAATTAAAAATATTCTGAACATAACCTGTATTATTGCTACGGTGCGGATCCGGTGCGGACATGTGTGGCCAGACCTTTACTGTGAAATACTTTCCAATATCTCTTCGTATCTCCTTCAATTCTTGACGTATTTCTATAAAAACTTGAATAAGTACTCTTTAATACGAACTACTCTAGCATATCAAAAATCACTTTTGTTGGCTCAATATAACTTTTCAGACACAAGATAAGCACAGAGCTGATGTTACACGGTACACGGCCAAAGCCAGACTCCCGGGGTTGACAAATTTCCAAATGATCTATTTTAACTTTTCAACTGTTTTGTGTATCATAAAGAGAATGATCTCACCCGAATCATAATCCTATTTAATATCAAAAATGATACATAGCTTCCACTCTAATTAATTTTTTAAACCTACCCCTTTACTCTTTTTTTCCTGATCTATTTTATCTAGTTAATAGCTAGGAGAAACGTTAAGAGATGTATACTTACACCACAAGACCTGGAAAATTGATTCACTGCTGCTTTTGTTGCTGAATATACTGGAAGAGATGGAAAAGGTTCAAAAGCTGTAATAGAGGCGACATTCACAATTACACCTCCACTTCTTCCATTCTCTTTGCTCATATATTGAAATCCTAACCTGGTTCCACTTATCACGGCATTCTGTATCAAATATTGTAAAACTTAATATAAATATAAGGCACTTAAAAGTTAATACAGACTAAATTAAACAATGTTTCAGTAAGAGAGTTATTCTGTTGAATCTGCACCAAAGCTTCTTTCAATTGAATTTATGATTACATTCTATGAATGTTAATGATTCGTTTTGAATTTGAGATTCAGGCAATATAATTAAAGCCCATCATACAATATAATATTTTAATATTCATAATATATCAGATCATAACTTATATATCATTATAATTTGATTCTTAAAAATATGTAATTACACTTTTACCTTCACTTACCTATATATGAAATATATAGTAAGGGAAAGTATTGCGATCGTGAAAAATTTTGACTTCCGGTTTTCAACGGATATACACGTTTTGGGGTTACCTGAGTTCAAATAATCAATCCCCGTGAAATATGTGTGATGAACAGACTATCTCAAAAAATATAAACCGTGCGAACTTGAAATTGGGTATTTAGTGTGTGTATATGCCCGCAATGTGACAGCAAAGATTTCATCAAAATTGGTCAAACGGAGGGGGCACTTTCATAAATTTTGTCTCATTTTTACGTTTTTTTAGATTTTCTCAAAAAAGGTCCTAACGATTTTGATCAAACTCGTCATGTTTAATGAGAATCAAGTATTCTTTAACATCAGGTAAGTTTTATCATCATAGAAATGTTCTGAAGGGGCTTGAATGGCGAAGGAAAATTGTTTGTTTTTCCTTGGAGAAATTAACTGTCTCTCATTATAGCTAAAAATAAAAAATGGCTTAATATGAAAAACATCTATATATAACTACAGGAGAAAACAAGCAAAATATTCCAACAACTCTGTTTTATAATTGTAATTTCTCTGTTTTCTAAATATTCTAACTTTTTATGAGTGAAAGTGTTGTCATGGCGTTGTTCATTGGAAAGAGTGTCAAAGTGTTCTGGAATTTAATGGAAATTATTTGTTTCCATGGTAACTAAATGAAGTTTTCAACAACTAAATAGAAAATTATAAAATTAAACGATGGAGACAAAAAAAAAAAGTAGTAAATATATATGGAACTTGTGATGTTGAACACGTCGTCTAATCTAATTAGGTTGGTTTGTTGCGGGCAACGCACCTGAATCAATCATATTACTATATTGCATAATGAAATAAGGATTCTTGTGTTAACAAAAAGAAAAATAGGTTTTTATATTTTCATTCTTTAAATAAGATCTCATTATTCAACTCGACAATGCATTACTAATCAGAATTATTACACCACAACGGACACACAAGGACTTCCTTATTTTTAAAGGGCAAGGTTAATTTTTCTTTATGATAAAAAAAAGGCACATGAAAGGGTTAATTTCAACTCTGTAAACTAATAATTGTGGTTCATGGTCCTAAAGTATTAGGATGTTACTACTTTTTGTGGAGAGGATTCCCTGATTTTAAGGAAAATAAAACCAGATACTAAGTATTGCTCCAATAAGAGAAGAAAATGTCATTAATAGAATAACTGCAATACATTAGACATGTTTGAGTGGAACTTACTAACAGATCTACCAGGTTTAAGCTTGTTCTGAAGAATTTCGCAGAAGTAGTTTAACTTCGAAGTTTTGATTGATATTAATTCTTAGTTTTTTCTTTAAAAAAAAAAATCTTAACTTCAATATATGTATTCTAAATTATTTAAACTTTGATTCTTAGAAATCATAATCGCTTTGATATAAACACTTTTTTCTTCAATTCCTAAACAACCATTTGGAGAAAATCATATTTGTACTTACTAAATTTATGTCAACAGTCAATCTGAACGGTTTGGTCCATTCCTTAGCAATTCCGGCATTGTTTATTACAATATCCAAACTTCCAAACCGATTGGCAGTATGTTTGAAACATTCTGAAAAACAAATCATATATTTTTATTCATGTCCAATAAATTGCTCGTTTATCCCCTACTGAAAATAAATTTATTCTGAAATAAGGATATTCTTCTTAATGTTTCCTTAATGCATACACAATAAACCTTTACAGGATGTTTCGATATTACCAATTATTCCACCATGATTTTTACTTTCACTTACCAATATGTATGAAATATATATAGTAAGGGAAAGTATTGCGAACGTTTTGGGGTCCCCAGAGTCTGTGTGTGTGTGCGCGCCCGTAGGGGGGCACTTTATACTAACGTCTATTTTTCTATTTGTGATTTGTCAAAAACGGCACTAAAGATTTCGATTAAACTTTTCATATTTAACCCTAATGAAGCATTCTATAATATGAATTAGGTTTTATCGTCAAAGAATAGGTCTTACAGGGCTTAAATGGGTAAGGAAAAAATCTTCCTTTAATTAAGTTTATTTCGAGAAAATAATAGTCCCTTGTCATCCCTAGTTACAAGAAGTGGCTAAATATAAAATAAGAAAAAAATTAATAATCAAATGAATGAGAAAAAAAATATGATTCCGGTAATATTAGTAGTAATATATATATATATAATAAATCGTTGGAAAGCTTAAAATTTAAAACATAATAATATTAAGCTTATTATATGTTGGAAGGACGCTGAAACGAAATATTAGAGTATCAAGAAAATAATAATATCTACTTTCAGATTAGTTTACAGAAATTATTGGTTTCCATGATAATAATCGCAGCTGTCTTACAACTAACTCAAAACTTAAAAAATTGCAAACAACCTGTTTAATTTCATACCAATCCAATTTGACCCTGAGGGAGTGCTGTGATGTGGGAAATGCAGCCCAGAACCGCAACACTTCGGCTAATTTTTTGTTATTTAAAGACAAAATTTATTAACTAAAAGTAAGGAAGTAAGGTAAAGAACAAATCATATGCAGAGCAAGTTTCAAGTCAATTGGGGGAAAGGAACATGAAGGTAAAAGTGCTCATTGGCGGATCCAGGGAGGGGTTGTGGGGGCTGTAGCCCTCCTTATAACCTACTGGATCTGTCCATCCCTACAATCAGTTATAAAAGCAAAGCATAATGCAATGCAATACCTATAGAGTAAAAAAGGTTTCGAACTGTTTTTATTTATTTATATTTTATTAACATTTAGATACATCATGTTATGATTGGACACACACTATTTCTATGTTCTATATTCACCTTCTAAATGCTCATCCTTGGTCACATCACATTGTAAAAACATAACTTTTTCATGGTAGGTTTTGGAAAGTTCTTCCACTGTTTGCTCTCCTAAATCTTTGTTTACGTCACAGAAGGAGACCTGGAAGAAGTTCAAATTAATAATTTTGAATTATATTTATTAATACAGACCATAAATGAAATTCTATGATATTATAAAACGTTTTTGTGGAAGAAAGAAAGCACATTGCAAACAATTCTTTTTATAATAACAGTGAAATTTATTTTTACAAAATGACATTCCTTGTAAGGGAAGAGGCCGCCCATCAGCGGGATTGGGACCTTCAGATTCCATACTTCCTTATAGCCTACCGCTCTGCAGTTAACGAATCCTCTGGACAGCTACCTACGAATGTTCTCTTAGGTAGAGAGATGAGTTTACCTTGTGACCTCATTTTTGGCAGCAAACCTGGTGTGGATGTATCTGGGCAAGACTGCGTATCTGGACTTCAGAAGAGAATAGAATACTCACACGAGCTAGCTCGCAAGATCCTTCGCCTCGCTAGCGACCGGATGTAGAGACACTAAGAACGTAGGGTCGGTCATGGCGGGTACAAAGAAGAACTCGTTTGGCTCTACAACCAACGAAGAAAGCGAGGATTCTGCCCAAAGTTGCAAAAGAACTGGGAGGGACCCTACGTGATAAAGAAGCGCAACAACGATGTGATCTAGAGGGTTTTCAAGTAATCCAAGGGAAAGCCTATGATCGTCCATTAAAATCGCTTAGCGCCAAATGCGGGAACCACGACGAAGAAAACCAGTGTTTTTGTGTTCAATAATTTGAGTGGCATAGTAAATTATTATTTTCGTATAATAAAAGTAGATTAACCCACAATAACCCACAACACATATGTACCTAATAATATTTTTGTATATTAATCCTATCAGCGTCAGTCGAATTTTCAGATCTAACTGTGATGAATTTACTGTTTACTTTCATTTACCTATATACCTTGGCGTATGTCCCCGATGTGAAAGCTAAAATTGCATTAGAATTGGTCGATCTTTATTTCTTGACTTATTTCACATTTTTTTTTTTTTTTTTTTTTTTTTTGGATGTGTCATCTGTTAACTGGATCGTCATGGATGGTCTCATTGGAATTACAAAACTTATCAAAAATGAGACATGACTCGACAGATATGCAGCAAAATTAATTTTTTAGTAATGCTTTTCAATCTATCAGGGATAAAGGGTAGATTATTTGGGCGGACTATCCAAGTCCGAAATTTCACCAAGTTTGTTCCAATCCTGGTTAATTTTTGTCTATTTTTTCTTTAATATTATAATTTAAAGTTTTTCTGTTCTTAAAACTATCACTTAATTCCCCAAGCGAAGCCAAGTACCCTAGCTAGTAATATAATAAATTTGGAAACAAAATATTTTCATTATCATTTTAACATAAACTAATTTATAATTCGGAAATCTTTCTGAAAATGAATTTACTTTTTCATCCAATAATACTGACATTTTTACTGAGTTCATGTTTTTCGCTTTATAACGTATTAAAAAAACATTTTATAAAAAAATATTAAACCGACTTCGAAACCTAGGAACCAGTAAAAATAAATTCACTGAAAAGTATGAAATAATTACCTTCTGATTTTTATGAATACACAGCAAAATTGAAAATGGTATAAAAAGTGGGAAAATGCAAAAAGGCGAATAATTTTATTTTGATTTCTACAAATACACACTATATGTTAATAAAAATTATTAAATTTAAATATTAAATCCTATGTTCAATACAACACAATCTTATCGGAGGCGGCGCAAAATAGAAATGACATGTTACTGATACAATTCCATTAGTAGGCACTGAAATCAATAGATGGGAAGAGAAGATCCATTTAGAAGATTTTCATAATGTCTAGTGTAAAAAAATTTAAATTTTGCGCCACCTCCGAAAAGATTGTGTTGTATTGAACATAGTATTTAATATTTAAATTTAATAATTTGGTACTTTTCTGTTATAGTCACGCCCAGAGAAAATGTTTTTAATTTAGTTAGTACATTGCTTTAAATAAATAAAGCACATGTTTTCTGAATAAAACACTTTACATGAAATTTAAATAAAATATTTATTTTCATTTTAGTATAAACATTGAAAAAGAATTATATTATATTATATAAAATTAAATTATATAACATTATGCTGTTGAAAAAATCTGACCGCAGTTTCCTCATTCAAAATATTCCTAAAAATATTTTTTAAATTGCACTGATACTCAACCATATTTGACGTGATTAATTGTCTAGTCAAAACAAATGATTCAGCACGGAATTGTTTTCTCCTGACAGATTGTTTTTTCATTTTTTTTGGAAATGTTTTCTCAGGCCAGTAAACGAACAGTTGTGAAATTAATTAGTTCTTAGTTACCTCCCTAGCAACACTGGCGGTAACCCTGCTTCTCCTTAAAGCAATGTACTAACTAAATTAAAAACATTTTCTCTGGGCGTGACTATAATAGAAAAGTACCAATAATTTTTATTAACAATTAGTGTGTATTTGTACAAATCAAAATAAAATTATTCGTCTTATTGCACTTTTCCACTTTTTATACCATTTTCAATTTTGCTGTGTATTCATAAAAACCAGAAGGTAATTATTTCATACTTTTCAGTGAATTTATTTTTACTGGTTCCTAGGTTTCGAAGTCGGTTTAATATATTTTTATAAAATGTTTTTTATTTCACAATTTTTAGTTGGAGAAGATAACAAATGTAGAAAACCGTACGTTGGTTTAAAAATTTCGTAGGTAATTGGTCGTTGGTATAATAAACGTTGGTTTAAAAATTTCGAAATCTTTTTACGCTCTACCACGTTTGTCTTTCCCAGGCCTATTATTATACCATAATTGTATAAACAATCACCTTTTCAATTTTATGAATACACACAGAAAAGTGGAAAAGCAGTGCGTGTATTATACAACTTTCAACGCACTACGTTTTATGATTATAAATGGATTTTTTTTTAAAAAAAAAGATCAACGTTCAATTGGGAAGGGAACACATTAAACGTTTTTCCACAATGACAATATTTTTCCTTTGCTAAATGTCGTCAGTACTTGTCATTTACGTACAGCATAAGTGTTCCGAGATGTGTTGAGTTAAATATACATAAATCCGGCCAATTCAAGATGAAGTAGATACGTCACTGAACAGTCGAGATTTTGGCCGGTTTTAGACATGATACTGTTAATGGAGAATCGATGAGGATGGTAATATGACCTATAGTAAATTTGAAAGTAATTTTTAAATTTTTATTGCTTGAATATCCTTCTGAAAACTATGGCGATATTATACACTACTCCGGTAGGGACCGTTAATATTGCTTTATTTAAATCGATCGTTGGAAAAGTAGATTAAACATCATTGGATAGAAGTCCCAGCAAAACAGGGGCAACCATAAAATTTATCGATATCAAAAAGACTGCCCCGCTAGGATAGAAGCAACAGGGTTTGGGACTCAGGTATGGTTCATTTATTATTACGAAGGATATTATTATTCTCCGTATTAGACTACTGACTTAATTCCAAAGATTGAGTCAATTATTTTCGTAATTCCTTTCGATGAATTTTTGACTAAATTTATTACCGAAGTACTATGAATTATATCCTTCGTAATAAAACATTATTCAGAAAATAAATTGCTAATTTATTGCTTCAATTCTAGTGGCGTATCATAGCATTTATCATCATTTTTAACAATCATTTCCATGACTGCCAAATTTTTGCTGAGGGGGCTTTCATACAATGAGGTTGTTTTCGGGTAGTTATCAAGTTTTATTTTGTAGTTTTTATTGATGGATGAACACCAGCAAAAGCCTCGATAGTTGTAGAAACAAATTTAAAAACCGATAATAGTAATCCGGATAACATAACAGAAGTGTCACCCATAAAGAATCGGCACAAGACCTCCGGCAAGATATTCAACAGTGACCGAGTGTATCCGGAAGAAGACAGAGGTATCTGAATCCTTTGTTAAGTCAACTGAAAATGATCTTTTCCTGGAATTATTGTATTATTTTTTAATGTGCATAGTCAATAAAAGATAGACATCAAAATCTAATTTAAATCAATAATATCTTCGATTTTAAATTTAAACGATCCTTCGGGAACCTGAAGAAGCCTTAAATTCTGCTTTAAAACGATACTCAGTCTTTCTTGGAATTCCACGAATTTTATTGTCTTATGATAATGGTGTCCAACCGTCGATTAGATCTAAATTAAGAAGGTTTACTGTTATCGGTGAATATATATCTATCTAATATTTATGCTAATATCACTACAGAAAACGAAAGCGATATTATATTCTGCTCGTATTTATATCTTCATTTAAATCTAATGTTGAAAAATTAGTTAAGGTTATGTTAAAGTTTGTTCCAACAAGCACGTAAAACACATCGATAACTAACAGACTGCTCATGTTCTTCCCCCCACTCTTTTGATTCTGAATTTGATTGGTTGGTTATCCCATTTGATTCATCCAGCAGTAATACAATATTGGGATTTGTTAGTTATCAATTAGTTTTAATAGCTTGTTGGAGCATACCTTATGTTATATATGCCATATGTTTTTCCAATAAGTAAACAATTTGAGCGAGAATAATGTGAAAATTATTTTCATTTTTTTTCCCGATAACTTCTTAAATAAATTAGGAACCCCAAAAAGGTTTAAATGGGACCACCTTGGGAAAATACTCTACAAGATGCAAAAGGTTTTGTTCCAATTGGTCCACCCATCTCTGAGTAATCGGTGAACATACATAGAAAAAAAAATCTTATTTATTTGTTGTTGTTATTTATTGTAATTTTGATATCAACCAGTTCTCACCTCTGATGGTCATTGGCCAAGAGTATGTGCCATGTATGTATATGTATTGTAAAGTTTGAAAATAAAAGCACTTTAAATAATAAAATACATAGAAAAAAAAAAAAAAGTAACCTCCTCTTTCGTTCGAAGTCGGTTAAAAATAACATAATACTTATTAAATATGAATGATTCTTAATATTATCCTGTGTTTAAACTAAACTCATTGATCCTTGAAATGTTTTTATTGTTATTATGAATGATAACCATCTAATTAGCCTCGGAAGCCAATTAGACACTTTGTGACTAATGTTTAAATGAATAAATATCATAGAGTTATGAATTTTTAAACACACTTATCTGTGGATCATAGGAAAATAAGTCGGGGGAAGTTAAACATTTATCAACCTCTCACTAAAATTTATCAAGGGAGGAAAATTTAAATAAACATCGTCCGTCCAAAGCAATATTGGACTAACTCAAAGTCAAATTTTTAAATCTATTTATTTTAACTCACATTGTTTTTTTATTTTTATTTACGAATTAGGTATCTTCCGATTGTCCTCTACTAACCGTGCAAAACTCAATATAGACCGCGGTAGTGATGGTTCCTCAAACTGTTTAACAAACCGACTTACTTTTCCCTCCGTAGCGGACGGAGGGAAATGAAGGAAACCCAATTGGATCTCAAATTTAATGCGGTAGGAATTCTTTCGATGTGCTGTGCTAAGAACTCGAATAAATCTGCTATTATATATATATATATATATATTTATTTATTTATATATATATATAAGGTAAAATGAAATTAGAAATGTTTGTAAAACAATTTCTAGCTATTGAAATTAATTATTTAGACGTTCCATTTTAAAGCAGGTAATAAATGGTTGATTATTTATAATATAATATGCATTCTGTTACGCACAAGTATTCTTGCGTTCTCATATTATTTATTACAATTGATTTGTCTCAATTTTTACTAACCAGAGCGCCCTCTGCTAAAAGGTGTTGGACGAAAGACTTCCCGATTCCGCTAGCTCCACCAGTAACCAGTGCAACCTTTCCTTGCTGTGACATGTTGACTACAACTGAGGTTGCCGGCCAGCAGAGGGGATATATATATATATACAGTCTGCATTACCTCCCTCCATTCCAAATTTTCGGATATCAATAATACTTAAATATTCAAAACGTTTTATTTAAAGCGATGTAGCTCATTCCATAAGGACTATTACACCTTAGCTTATGTTAGAGTCAATTATGTGGTCAGAAAATTCAATTTTTGTTAGATCGATTTGTGTCGCCAGATACCTAACGCCAGTAGTGCACCGTTGCACACAGGGGTATTTGGCCCTAAAAGTTGGCCAAAACCCATTTTTTGAAATTTGTAATTTCTGGTAAATAATGACTGGAAGTTCAAGTAGAGGACCTGTTGGATCATGTAAGATGATTTTTATCTCTTCCAGGCCCTTAATCCTGCGGCTATTCTAATTCAAATCTGACTCAATCCTTTAAATGGTCTGTGCTCATAAATATTGGTCTACAAAATATATTAATTTTCTTTGTTCTTACTGAAGTATCGGCATTATCAAATGATGGATAGTTTGAGGCCAGGTTTGTACTTGTTATCCAGATAGTTATAATTTTTTTGTATTCAATACTAGTATCAATATTTTTTTGTTTTTTGGTAGGTATATTTTAGAGGTAAAAATTAAATTTGAAGGTTAAAAAGTTATACTTCTGGGCAACGAAATATTTTTTATGATAATGTATAATTATCGTAGATTATGTTTCTTGAAAAAAATTCTGCGAATAGCTGCGATTCGGAGACTTATAATTTTTTATTACTAAAATGGCAGACTTATAATTTTTTATTACTAAAATGGCAATTTCATTAAATAATAAAAAAAATTCAATTTTGTTATATTTTCATTTATTTGTACTTTAGGATCTTCTGGAAGAGTAACTGTAACCTGGATGGAATTATTTGACATATTTTTAAAGTCAAAACATTAGCTTTTAAAAAAAAAAGGAATTTTTGGTTTCTTTTCTCATTGGGAAATATTGTAATAACCTAGAGCATGTGAAAGAGCTAAAACAAAATTATCCATTTTGAGGCATGATTTCCAAGTGAGATAGAATGCTTCTTCAAGGAAAAGAAATGTTTTTGATACAGCATCAAGAAATGGCTAAATGGGACGATATCAATCAAAAGCTCAAGATCTGGTGGACGCTCTGAAAAATCATTTGTTACTTTAAAATTTAAAACGGATACGGAGAAACTTCATCAATGGTATGCTATGACACCATCTGTTCACAAAATTTTAAGTCCTCTGCTTCATATTGGTCTTTTATCAGAGGAAGCAGCAGAAACCCGAAATAACCATTTCCGGATTTATAGAGAACATAAGATCAGAAAATTTTCCCGGACACAGTGCAATCTGGATGTAATTAATAGATTAATATTGACATCAGATCCAGTTATCACAGGTATGAGAAGTTCAAAAAAAAAGGTACCAGGTTTTGTAAGGAAACTTTAGAAATGTTGTCTCCCCCAACCAACTTAACCGATAGTGGTGATTCCGTAAGTTCATTAAGTGACGAGGAAAGTGAATAATGAATAATTATATTTAATATGAATTTTTAAGAAAGGTTGGTGCGTTTCTTCCTGGGATATAAGTTGTGTTTCGAAGAGGTATTGAACAATTCTTAATGAATTAGGAAAACACATTTTTTTCTTTATCACCATAACTTTTTATATTCACCTATTTTACACTATTTTCATTTTTTTAAAATAATAGTAATTGATAAATGATAATAAATCTTTCATTAGTTACAAGCATATTTCCTGGGTGCAATGCATAAAGATAAAATAATATGAACATAAATTGTAAACCCATTGATGCCTATTTCACTGTCGGTGGAGTTATGTAAAAATTTATTTTATGAAAATTTTCTCCTTAGAGTATTTTTTTAACTGCTAAAAAAACATTTTTAATGTCTATTACAAATATAGAAGCCATTTTGAGGACTTTTGAATTAATAAAATGGAAGGAAATAGTTTTGGCCAGCTTTTCGGGTCAAATACCCCTGTGTGCGTTGTTAAATGAGATATGGACCCTTTATTTGGGTTGGGGAATGGACTTATTTTGAGCGTAGTTGTTATCCCGAAGCCCTGTATACTACCCTTCGTCAGGATAAAGAAAACCCAAACCTATAGCATAAAGGGCTTCACAACATGGAAAAAAACTCGGGGGGGGGGGGGGGGAGTACAACAAACCATGGTCATTCAGGTTGTATCATTTGCCTATGAAAAATGTAGGAGAAAAAATGAAGGAAACAAAAATTAAAGGAAAATTATATTAAAAGTTAAATGAAATTTTATTGTGTTTTAATTATAAAATTAAGTTGTTTTCAAATTAAATTCCATTAGTTTTAAAGCTTTATTTATTTTAGTTCTTGAGAGAGCGCTGATGAGCCTCCCCCATCCCGCCTCTACTTTTCTGTTGCTTCGTGTCACTACCATTTCGTTCTTTTCTGTCAAAATTATTGTTTAAAGTGATTCCAATATTTAATCAGAATAATATAAAAAGTTTTGTTCCATCAAACAACTGTTGCATAACATGTCATTGAAGATGTGATATACATTTCGTTCGTTTGTAAGAAGACTGCCACAATCTAAAAAAAAAATACAATTTCTTTTTGTGTACAAATTTTGAATTTTGAATTCCACTGTTACCTTGCTAAATAGCTTCCCAGCATGTTAGTAAAATGGTTAGTGACGATTTTATTGACCGTCATATCCAATCCGCTAAAAAAAAAAAAGGGAGTAAAAATTATGTTTTTTTTTTCATTGTATGATTGGGAACTCATATTGTTAACAAATTAATTAACATTGTGGGAAAGTTCTTCTTTTGTTCTCATTAGAGAGCCAAGGAGAGATGTTAAGGAAAACCATTTTAAAATAGTGCTTGAAAAAGTGTGAAAAACAAATGAAACTGTTTAGGAAGTTTTATTTCAAAAATAAAATTAATTAATAAAGATGAAAAATTCATTTCTCGTCGTGAAATTCTAACTCATTAAAAAAACTGAAAACAGCAAGAAAGTTTGCTAAAACATTTTGTTCCCAAGTTCCTCTTCACTCTTTAGGTAAACGAAAGTGACAAATTAACTCCGTCAAACTTCCAACATTTACGTTTTCATTTGCCGTACCTAATTGAAATAATTCATTCACAGAAACTAATAAAAAAATGGGGAAATAATCTAGATTCGATAGGTAAAAAATAACTAGCTCAATGCTTTATTAATACAGTGAAACTGAGGCGAGACCATAAGGTAACAAATGAAGACTATAAGAATCAGGGGGTCACCTGTGGTGTAGTGGTTAGCATGGAAACTTACTATACTAAAGGTCGCGGGTTCGCGTCCCGAGGTGCCCTTTTTTAATGGGACTAAAAAATTCTTGTCTATGCCGTCCCTTGGATATGACGTAAAATGGAGGTCCCGAGCCTGTACGATGTCAGGCACTCGTTAAAGATTCCTATCCTAATTATACCTGGATAGGCAAAATTTAGGACTCCCACTGTAGCATCGGCCGATTAGTGACGTTAAAACATAAGAATCAGTGATATCAAAAATTCATGTATATAACAATAGGCTGCGCCATTGGGTGATTTGAACGTATTGCAGCCAATTATTAGGAACTGTATTTGTTTCTTCTCTATTTTCCATTTAGCCCATTCTTATTACTAAGCATAATGAGAGCCTGTTAATCCATAAAAACAAATCAAAATTAATTTAGTTGGAAAAATTATTCCTTCGCAATTGAAGCCATGTCAGGAAACTTCTATAATGATAAAACCTAGTGATATAAAAGAATATGGGGGGTAAAATGCTGCACCAAGCAAAGTTTGGGAAGGGTTGGCAAACCCCCTGTCTCATACTCACGTGTTGCCTTTTGCCTAATAGAAATATCGTTTTCAAATTTATTTATGAGAACATTTCCTTTTATTAGGAAGGACTTCGATCTAAACAACTTAAAGTGTCACATTTAGGGTTTATAACCTATGTTATTGCATTATTCCCTAAAAATACAAAAAAAAAAAATATATCAAGAGTCATAATTTTTGAGGGGAGTCTTGACCTATATGATCCCCCTTTTCGATCAGTTCATCGATTTATATTGAAATCATATATTTATATTACGAATTTTTCAGCTCGTCGAATGTTTCTTTCTATTGATACAATACTTATTGATGTAGGTATATATGTTTACGATTTGATTGGGTTAGGAAAGTATAACTTTTTAAAAAATACATCGACAATTATTTTAAGTCATTAAAAGGCTATTTTTCAAGATTGGCCATCCTTCGGAAAGGACTTGAAAATAGAGCCCAACCCTCTACGGTGACAGGTACTCCTTTAAAATCCCGATCGTTTTTACCTGGATGGGTCAACATTTAGGGCTTCCACTATAGAATCCTCCAATTAGACATAGCAGCATTAAATGACGTTAATAAGCAAACAAACAATCATTAAATCATATTTATTGTTTTACTAAAAACATATTTGAAGAAACATTGATTATTAGATTATGTTTTTTGTTAAAATTACTCTTTATCATTATGTACTCACTATTTATAACTCTTAACTATTTCTATTGACTTTCCATCATATTAACACTCCATCTCATATTCTGTGAGCATCGAGCATAGATACAGTTTGTTTCTGCGGGAAAGTAACCTTTACTATATGTACGGAAAATCCGAAGTGGTATCTGGGTGTCGGGTAGGGCGTGATCGAAAAATCTTATTATTTTCTGAAGCCGGTCGCCATATTGGAGCACCTAAGCCGATGTGGCATCGGGTGGTGTCGGGGGGTGAAAGAAGAGGGAAGAATAGAAGCATTACAATTTTTTTCCCTATATTTTTAGAGAAATAAAAAAAAAGTATGTATAGGAGAAAAAAGTATCATTATTTTATGTTCTATACAAGTATTATATATAATGTTTATGTACCTATATATTTTTGACATGTTATATTTTTTCTTATTCGTTTGAAATTTTTATTTATTTATTGAAGAGCAAGCAAGCATATTTCAATACATTCAAGCATAATGAATTCATAAACATTCAGTCAAGATACCTTGAATTATTACCAAATGTAAGTTAATCATTAAGCATGCTAACATTTTGCACTCATTTCTGTAATATTTTTTATTTCTGTAGTACTCATTTAGAAATATTTTAAATAAAAATAAAATGCAATATGTGAGTGATAAATATTAAAATTGAAGACAAAGAAAAAACGATTGCCAGTTTTTATAGCATTTACATACAACGGAACAATGGAAGAGCTTAGTGGATAACACTTCTCATGTAACGAAAAAGTGAAATCGAGAAAATTAGTTGTTACATAGTTTTAAAGTTGTCACATAGTTTAATTTTGAACGGAAAGACAAATTTTTGGGCCTCTTTAGTCCAAATAACCATGTTTCGCGAAATTGACTGTATGTGAACAGATTAACTGAAAAATGATATCTCATACTGGGGACTTACTTGATTTTAAATATTAACTATCGAAAGGCTTTTCGAAATTGAGTTAGCGATTCAAATTTGTCTTTACGGCAGTAAGAATTACAGAGTGAACACCTTTTAGATTCTCTTTTCTTTAACCACGGCCTGAACGACATATTCAAAGTTCACCCCTAAGCTCTAAAAAAACTCTGAAAAACTCAAATCACTAACGAATGTTGCTTAATCATAATAATCATTCACCAACAATTTGTATATTTAAAACAGATCTGAAGAACCTGCTAGATTAACTGCTTGATATTGGTAATGAAACACTTTTTTTGATAACAGCACAGCTAGCCGATGACACTATAGAGGCAATACATTCAACCGCCCATTAAAAACACAAAAATTTGACTGAGCTAATGCGGGACAGTGGTTAAACCACTACATCCTTTTATCTATATATAACTCTGAGTGCCAGCTTTGCAAGCCTGTGGGGTTACATTATCATATCACGGTTTCCAAGTTCGAGTAGCTGTGACAGGCTTCGTTGTAGCACAAGAGAGGTGGATGAGATGGTACACAGTGCGGATTTAACACAAAATGTGGGGGTCATGATCCGCCGGTCTTACAGTCACGTGTTGTCTTTTGCCCATCAACAATTTTGTTTTCAAATATATTTAATGGAGTTCTTTCTTGCAGCAGGAGGGATAGCAATCTAAAGTTTTACGTCTATGATTCAGCAGCTGTGGTAAACATGAGGCAATTGCATTATTCCTTTAAAAACATAAAATATATATATAAACAGCAAACATATTTGGGGAGCTCTGGATCTGCCAATCAGTTTTTTTACCTTCATGTTCCTTTCCCACTACTAAAATTCTACTTATTATGCCTACTATTTGTTCTTTTAGTTTAGTAAAATTCTATGTTTTAATGAACACAAATTTTCTAAAGGGGGCTGCAGCCCCCACGGCCCTTTCCCTAGATCTGCCAATTGGTACACAAGTTATCAATAAAATGCTAATAATTTGCTGCAAAACGTTCAAATCACACAGTGGCTCAGCCATGTATATATCTATATGCATGTATATATATGCAGCCATGTATATATATCTCACAAACATGAATTTCTGATATCACTGATTCCGATGTGTTTATCCATGTTTTTTTACTTACGTTACCTAATTTATTTCCCCATTTTTTAGTTTCTGTGAAAGAACTATTTCAACTATGGCAAATGAAAACGTAAACGTTAAAAGTTTGACGGAGTTACTTTGTCACTTTTGTTTACCTAAAGAGTAAAAGGGGAATTTGGGAACAAAATGTTTTAGCAAACCTTTTTTTTCTGGTAGATAGTTGACCGTAGATGTATTGAAGAGGAAGTGGTTGGGGGTGCAGTCAAAATAAATTGCACTAATATACGACAATTACATTTTTTTTTTTTTTTTTTTTGGGGCCAAAGTTACGACCGAAATTTTAGTTTAGATAGATAGATAGATAGATAGATAGATAATCATGTTTTATTATATAGTAAAGCTATACAAAGTAATATATTACAATAAAAACACACTATGACAATGGTTAATACCGTCTGCAAGGAGTTGCCTCTGTAAACATCTTAGGTTAGAATTAAATAATAAAAGAATAAAACAAACTTAAAAAACTCTAAATAAAAAATAAAGGCCTTCAATAAACATAAAAAAGATACTTAATACTATTTACATATCTGTTAGTCTATTATGAATCTAAATTTTAATTAAAATTAAATTCTACAATTAAAAATTTTCTGTACCTTAAAACACCTTTCATAAATCCATATAGCCTGTGCCAATCCTTCCCATTTTAGTTTATCATAAGGGCTCTTTGACTGGTGAAACGTTGGCAAAAATAAAATATGTAAATCTCACATATTAGTGCTACTTATTTTAACCGCACCAACCATTTCCTCTTCAATCGTCTTTGACTATATTACTAAAATGTGGGGAACTTATTTAATGGGGTAACAGTGGATTTCAAAACAGGTGTTAAAATGGCCAATAACAAAGTAACCCTAAACAACGGGTAACAAAAAAAGAAATTATATTAATTTTCCAATCCTATACCTGCGCAAAATTAGGAAAACATAGATTTAAATCTAAAATATGTAGTTATGATTTACTGAAATAATTTGTATTAATTTTGCTATTACTAAAAGATATAAAGAGAACAAAAAAAAAACCTGTATTAAATTAACACTGTTTAAGTAATGATCCCTAAAAGTGAGACTTTTGGTGGTTTAGACCGCATTCCTTTCTAATACAAGGAACTAACCTCATAAATAAATTAAACAACTATATTGTATCAAGGCTTAAATGGCGAAGGAAAAAATTCTTCATATATTTTTGATTTGTTTATATGGAGAAACAGTCTCTGATTACGCTTATAAATAAGAAAGAGATAAGTTTAAAATATGAAAGAAATATGTTCTTCCGCAAATTGAAGATATCAATTTCCATTAATGAATGCAGAAATGTTCTGCATTTATTCAATGCAAATCAATTTAATTTTCAATGCAAATCAGTTTAATTTGCAAATTAATTTAACGCTCGTTTGGAAGAAGAGTGCCACAACTCTCAAATCACATTATCTTTCTTTGAGAAAATTCCATATTTTTTAATCTAATATTTACCGTTGGAGAGCAGTCAAGGCATTGAGTGCCATAGACTTGAGAGGTAGCAAAAACGGTCAGAACATATCGCACGCCAGCAACAAGATTGTTACAACTCAAAATGTTTTTTTGGATACTAGGGAAAATAGTCTTTGATCACAAAGAGCATTGAGGTAGGTAGTATACCACTGCTACTCAATATAACTCACAAGTAGCCCTCTACCTTCGTTAACACCATCATCCCCCAAAAAAAGAAGAATATGGTACTTGCGTCTTACGCAAACGGAAATATCAATACTATTGTGACGGACGGTTTGCATAAGTCAAAATTGAAATATTTTGAGTTGTAACCATCTTCTTGCCGAGGTGCGACATGCTTTTTCTGTAAAATTTTAGGTTATTGGATTGTTGCAGTCTTCTTTGAAACGAGCTATATACTTGCGTAAAAAAATATTGTTGGAAAGCTAATAATTTTAGAAAGAATAATTTTTAATCTAACGTGGAAGAATGTTTTGATTAATTAAAGGAATTAATTAATTCATTCTTTCATTCATTAATTAATTAAAGGAAATTATTTGTTTCCTTTTTCTTCTTTATCTTCAGCCCTTAGTGCTATAATGTACGACTGATCTGCTTTATTGGATATGAAACGTCTGGAGAAGTTCAGGATGCCCAAAAATCGACGAAGCTGGCCTTTGTTTTGCTATGTCACGGAAACTCAGTTTAACTTCGATAGTTTATGTTTTATGCCTTGAGTTTTATGAGGAATCTCAGAAATTCAATATCCGCCTTTCAAAATTCTGATTTGTTGATGATGTTATCGTTAGACTATGCTCTCTGAGTTTACGAAAGACTTCCTCTATGTGGGTGGGGGGTTCGTCCTCATTAGTGGATGAGACCAGAATGTCGTCCAGGTATACGAAGTACATGAAGTAAAGCTAAAATGCTGTCCATGGACCACTGGAAGGTCTGTGCATCATTTTACAGTCCGAAACATATAATCAGGACTTAAAAAAGATGTGTCATTCCGGTCATTCTCGTGATGTCCTCTTCAGCTACAGGCACTTGATAGTAAGCCCTAATTAAGCATACTTAAGCAGGTCTTTCCGCAGAGATTGGTGTTGAGGTCCAATGTGTTTGGCTCGCATTACCTATCAGAGAGAGTCGGAGCAGTTAAGGGGGGTTACACTAGCGGGGTAACCAACCTGTTCTATCCATGGTTTATTCCGTGGGTCCCTCATGAAATAAAAGTCAACCAACCCAGGGCGGATGCTATCCGGCGCGGCTCGAGAATGTTGAAGCGGATCATTATTTTTTTAGCTATCGATTTATATAAAGAATTATTGACCTTCAATATCTGAGAAGAAAACAATATCGGCGTCATTTTCTGAAAATACTCATGAGCTCAAAATTTGTTTTAGCTCCAAATTATAGTAGGCCGTCATTATGAATCCCTTCGATCGATCCCTGTTTAGGTACCCGTAGAAAACTCGATTGTTAAATTTGCAATCCCCTAATATCCGCAACTATATTGCAGTTGGCTATGAATTGAAGGCGATGATTATCAAAATATTGATTTTAATAAACGATATGAGGGGTAAACATTAGGTTATTGCAAGTATTAATTACGAAAATGATATCGATTTTACGAATACTTTTTCATTTGTACATTGATTACAAATTATCTGGTAAAACGATATTGTTGTCGATTAGTAGGTTATTGAGGATGTTGATTATGTAAATAACATCGATTTTCAGGTTATTCAATTAGTATCGGTATATTATAACTTATATCATATAAAAATATTGGGGTCGATCATTAAGTTATTGGGATGTGGATTATCAAAACAAATTTCGAAGAAATTGGAAAAAAAAATATTTTATCGCAAAATTATTGAATGGATCTGCAGCGAATTACTAAATCCTAAAAAATGGTTCCTCACGAGGTGGTGCTAGTCTTACGAGGAGGTTATAACCTCTCGACTTTCTTCCGCAAAAACATACTACAAAATATGTTTTTAGGAAAGAGTTTTTCAGCTCTTCTGGATATTTTCTATGAACGAATGCGGATGATTTAACGAAATAAAGAAACATTATAAGGGCGGACATGGGTGTCCGCAGGGGGAGGGGGGCAGGGGAAGTCAGCAGCCCCCCTAGAAAATATGAGAGACAAAAGCTACACCCACCCATTTCATTCATTTACTGTATTTATAAAGTATAACATAAAAACATATTTCAATTTTCAAATACTAATAAGTTTAATATTTCCCTGTTCATAAGCACTTTACCAGCCTGCCCCTCTTGACGAAAATTTTACCTCCCTGACCCTCTAGACAAAATCCTGAGGACGCTCTTGCGGGAGGAAATCATTGAGAGCAGTGGTGATCCAGGGGAGGGGCGCAGGGGCGCGCTCACTTGGAGGACACCAATCAATTATTACTATTTCTGTACAAAAAGGGTTATCTTTAATACTTTTTTAAACTCCTTAAATGAAAAATGGATTGTATAAATATTTAATAGAAATTTAATATTTAAATGCGCGCTAATATTTTAAATTAGGTCCTTTATGACGCAAAAATGTTCAATCGTTCATCGGATCAAATCGTTTGCCTGATATCACTAAGCAGTCCTAAATTATGGACGATATACGGATGTGAAAAAAGACTACTTCAAGGCATCTTTTTCAGAAGGTTTTATTTTTTATTTAATTCTTTTTTTCAGGAGCTTTTCGTTTTTCCTAAAGTCATATATTAGTTATATAACACCAATAATTATAGAATATTATACCAAGGCCTTTAATGATTTTTATTTTTCTCATTACGATTTTTAATTTAACCTAGATTGAAACTGCCTTTTACATGAACGTTAATGACACCGTGGGTTAAATTTTACCCCATATTTTGAAAACTGTAAAAAAAATAAAACAATTTTCCCTACTGATTTTTGCAACAATGATGTCTTAGAATAGGAAAATAAAAAAAAACTAATCCAAATAATGATTAGAGTGTAAATTATTTATTAAAATATCTTAAAAACTAGAAACTCAACAGTGCTTAGTTCTCTGAAAGAATATTGTATAATATATGACTAGACCATTAAATATTTTAAGAAAAATAAACTAGAATTATCAAATAGCCATAGATAAGGAACTTTAGAAAAATATTATGATTAGTCCAAATTTGACTCATTGGTATTTAATTCACTTCAGGTGGTTATTGTGTTCAGAGTCACTGAATCGCTTAGTGTATGCCATTTTTTTCAGTAAAACATTGTAAAATGAAAGTTCAAAAACGTTTTAACGTTATAAATGTTAGAAGAGCGTGTGACAGAGGTATGTGGATTTACTAGGTGGTTTCCTTCAAAATATGTGCAATAACAAGTTTAGTTTTAATAACAAAAAATGACATATTATATTTAATAATGAAACATCGAAACTGGCTCCATAAAATGGTATTAGAGGTAGTTAGCCGAAAAATAAGAGATACAATATACAATAAATAATATTCCTGAGGATGGAAGAAATTCCGAAACCGTAGCACAGTGGGACAGATGACGAATCTAGGTGGGAATAATTCTGAAAGCGACTTATATTATTTTAATTTTTCTTTAAAATTGATCAACCGGAGGGGGGACTTTACTTAATAAATTTTGTATCATTTTCACGTGTTTTTTTTATTTACTCAAAAACGGTTTTAACCATTTTGATCAAACTGGGTATTTCATGTCTGTATATGCCCAAGATTTGATAGCCAACATTTCATCAAAATTGATCAAAAGAAGGAGGCACTTTAGTTTAATTTTTTTTTCCAATCTTTACCTTTTTTTCGATGATCTCAAAAACGGCTTTAATGATTTTTATCAAATTCGTCATGTTTAATGAAAGTTAGGTGTTCTTTAATATCAGGTAAGCTTTATCATTATTTAAATGTTCTGAGGGGACTTAAATGGGGTAGGAGCCTTTTTTATTTGTTCGTTTTTTTGTTTTTTATAAAGTACCTTTGTTTTTGTTTATATGGAGAAATTAACTGTCTCTCGTTACGCCTAAAAATAAGAAATGGCTAAATATGGGATATGATAAAAATAAAGAAAACATGTAGAGGAGAAAAAAAGAATGCGGAGTACGCCTTTAAAGACAGACCATTGTTCATAATTAAAGCCGTTCTGTTCATTTGAGAAGTAGCAATTAACAAAACGCATTAATTTCTAATCTAAGTAAGATGGTAAGTGAAAGTTGTGTGTTGCGAGCACGCACCAGATTTCTGTTGATTCTACATCGAAAAATAGTCGACACGTGTCCGAGCGTTCCGTCCAATGGGCCTTAGGTGCTGAGTAATAAAATAAAATACCTTGAAAATCCTTTATTTTTTATCTTGAGTTTGGAAAATTATATCGCCATGATTCTTTCACTAATTCATTTATTTTAGAGATTAGATTAAAGGAAAAATATAATCGTTAAAGAATTATTCATATTTCTTCAATTTAATTTAAAAAAAGCTTCAAATTTTCAAGTAAACTAGCTTTATAATTTTTTTCACATAAAAAACAATAGCAGAATTGAGTTCAGCACCTCAAGAAACCCTGATGTCATAAATATCATCCAAAACAGCTCAGTTCTTGAGCTCGTTGCATAGAAGAAAGCTTCCTTTTTCTAACCATATAAATAACTATTGTATTATTTCGGGAAGCTCTTGTAAAAAATGGTCCTCAAAATAAAAATTAAATTCAAACTTTTCTTTATATTATGTTGATTCCTCGATCTCGATTAGGTAAAAATGTGTAACTCTAGAGCCTTTATTTACCCTATGAATTTGATGAGAATCGGTAGAATTTTCTCCGAAATACGGTCGGATTTTTGGATGTTTAACGAAATTATAAGGGTCTAGCCTTAGCGAAACTTATAATGCAATTTTTAATATTTTTTTTTTTTTTTTTATTAATCTTCCCAAAATTTACTTATAGGTGTTTTTGATTGTCCTCAAAACGAATCTGAAAACTGTTATGAAACAAATGAGCCGAGTAACAACCAAAAACAATACTAATAATTTTAAAAAAAAATCCAAGAATGAATGAAAATGAAAAGTTAGTCGATCACTTTGAGAGAGAGGTTTGTAAGAGTTTTCAATAACAAATAACAATTAGGAATGATTCACATCGTATCAGTTTTAAAATCCCCCACCTACCCTAACCAGTAAGTAAACAAAGAGTATATGCGGACGAGTACAAAGTACGTTTTTCTATTTTAGTTCGCACTTGTTTCATTATACCACCTTCACATTGGAAGTATATCCATAAGAAAAAAGTACTACTTGTTGATGGCGAGGGCATAGAAAAAACACATTGCATATAGATCATTGAGAAAAAGTAGTTTTAAATTTTAGTTCGTTTGAAGTTCAAAATCATTTTTTATTTTTTGTAAGGCGAACGTGAAACAATCGGGATGAACCCATTTTCTCCTAGCCGACCAAGAAAAACAAAATAGGCTCCGTAAAATGAATTTACTAGAACTAATTACTTTTTAGAGTTATGTTGATGGAATATTCTGGCAAAATGCTGACATTAAAAAAATCATTTTGTGCAAAACTGTTTTTGTTTCATAACAGTTTTCAGATTCGTTTTGAGGACAATCAAAAACACCTATAAGTAAATTTTGGGAAGATTAATAAAAAAAAAAAAAAAAAAATTAAAAATTGCATTAAAAGTTTCGCTAAGGCTAGAACCCTTACAATTTCGTTAAACATCCAAAAATCCGACCATATTTCGGAGAAAATTCTACCGATTCTCATCAAATTCATAGGGTAAATAAAGGCTCTAGAGTTACACATTTTTACCTAATCGAGATATTTTTACGTGTTCAGGAATCAACATAATATAAAGAAAAGTTTGAATTTAATTTTTATTTTGAGGACCATTTTTTACAAGAGCTTCCCGAGATAATACAATAGTTATATATATGGTTAGAAAAAGGAAGCTTTCTTCTATGCAACGAGCTCAAGAACGTAAAACTCGGATCAGCTCAACACGAGATGCAGAATTTGAAACTAACACATAAAATTTTGCTGAAACATTTTTAAGCTGCTCCTGACAGGAAAAATTTTTTATTTTTTGTTTTGGATGATATTTATGACATCAGGGTTTCTTGAGGTGCTGAACTCAATTCTGCTATTGTTTTTTATGTGAAAAAAATTATAAAGCTAGTTTACTTGAAAATTTGAAGCTTTTTTTAAATTAAATTGAAGAAATATGAATAATTCTTTAACGATTATATTTTTCCTTTAATCTAATCTCTAAAATAAATGAATTAGTGAAAGAATCATGGCGATATCATTTTCCAAACTCAAGATAAAAAATAAAGGATTTTCAAGGTATTTTATTTTATTTCTCAGCACCTAAGGCCCATTGGAGGAACGCTCGGACACGTGTCTACTATTTTTCGATGTAGAATCACCAGAAAAAAAATCTGGTGCGTGCGAGCAACACACAACTTTCACTTACCAACTTACATAGATTAGAAATTGACGTGTTTTGCTAAATATCATTTCCCAAAGCCACACATTTTTCTACATTCATATCTTATTTTTGTTAATCGTTAAAGCCGTTTTTGAGTAAATAAAAGAACCCGTGAAAATGATACAAAATTTATTAAGTAAAGTCCCCCCTTCGGTTGATCAATTTTGATGAAATGTTAGCTATCACATATTTGGCATATACATACATCAAATACCCAGTTTCTTAATCTCTAAAGCCGTTTTTGAGTAAATAAAGAAAACACGTGAAAATGTTACAAAATTTATTAAGTAAAGTCCCCCCTCCGGTTAATCAATTTTGATGAAATTTTTACAGTCATGTCTCGGGCATATTTATACATCAAATACTCAGTTTAATCAAAATCGTTAGAGCCGTTTTTGAGAAAATCGAAAAAACCCTAAAAAGTTATTAAGTAAAGTACCCCCTCCCTTTAAGTAATTTTGATGAAATTTATGCTGTCACATCGCGGGCATATACCTACACTAGATACCCAATTTCAGGATCGCACGGTTTATAGTTTTTGAGCTAGTCTGTTCACACACACACACACAGACACACACACACACAGACACACACACAGACCATTTTGCGGGACTTGGTTATTTGGACTCAGGGGACCCCAAAACGTGTATTTCCGTTGAAAACCGGAAGTCGAAATTTTTCACGATCGCAATACTTCCACTTACTATATATTTCATATATAGGTAAGTGAAAGTAAAAATGGGCCCGATCGACGACCCCATAGCTGTGCCCTCCCCTTGTTAGTATCGCGACGGATTTGCCATGTTAAATCTTTTTTTATTCTATTGGAATTTGTTTCAAGGGATTATGGTTTTTTAATGACTCAAGTTGACTGTTGAATTCATGAAACCGGCATGATTTTTTTCATTTTCATCTATTCTTTGTTCATAAAAAAAAAAAAAAAATCTTACGAAAAAAATTTGGCTATTTGCTTTTAATTCTTGTGCTTATGGCTGACAAATCTCGTTTTACTATACCCTCACAGATTTTCGTTAAATCGGAGATTTCCGTTAAATTATACTGAAACCGGTCTAATATATTTACCAAATTTTCATTTGCACCTCCGTATTGCCTCCAATTAGAAAAATATAGGCTCTCAACAATGAGATATTTACATCTTTAAAAAAACCGTACACCTTTATTAGCAATTCACAATGAATAATTTATTTCTATATAGTGTGGAATATATCCTGTGAAAATATCTGGGTGTAGATTTTCAGAATCCCATTTTTTATATTAATACAATATAGCTTACCGACTATTGACAATAAAGGAAGGTATTCTGTACTATATTCACATAACAGAACTTATATAAACTTATATAACTTGTATAAACTTGATTTAATTTAATTATGTCCACCGAGATTGGCTAATCGTCCCACTCTGCGTCGGTTAGAAGATTAAAAGTTTCTACTCATTTGTTGATTATAATTTTATAGTTCTTTCTAACAACTTGAATATATATAAATAATTCTTATATATTTTATATTAGGATCAATGCATGACCTTTAGGTTCTGAACCTTTAGGTCTTGGCTTAAATTACTTCTTCGGTTATTTGTAGCATGCATCAATGCGAAGAAAAATTCGAAATTTCAGATTTTGAAGCAATAAAAAAAAAAAAAAATCGGTGCATTTTTTAAACAGTTTTTGGTTTATATCTCGAATTATATTTGAGCTGAAACAGGTAGTATGTTTTTCAGTATTCTATGCTGTTTCTTTTGATATACTACCTAATATAATATTGAAATATATAGGGTAAACCGTACAGTTATTGGCACACTTAAGACTAAATTTCAGTGATGACATTAAAAAAAATACTTTTTATGAAGGGATCTAATTGAAACTTCCTATAACTCCTCTTTATCTATCCTTATAAAGACTCAAAAGGTTTTTTTGGGTCAAAAGTTCAATAGTTTTACAATATGGCAATATTTATTGTTAAAAGTTCCAAATCTAGTTATTGGCACCCTGTGGATTTAATTGTGAAATCTTCCCTATGGTTAGTTTGTTAAAGTCTTACTTCATAGATGACTTAGAAGACCCTTCAAACATTAGACTCATAGACTCGTATATCTTGTAATTAAATTAGGCTTATTTACCTATTTCTTCAAGTTAAAGTTGGGGTGCCAATAACTGTACTGAGTGCCAATAACTGTATGGTTTACCGTATCTTTAACGAAAAAAAAAAAATCCTAAAATCTATTTGAGCTAGAAAGCTGAAACAGATAGTGTATTTTTAAGTATTCGAGACATATCCTAAAAATATAATGGTACTGGTTGAATAGCCTCCCCGCACTACTAGCGCTCCTAGCGGCACTATTATTAACTACTATCAAAATGTCAGGTTATAAAGAAACAACATAACAGAAATGCAGGACTGAAAAATAGAAGGAAAAGAGGAAAAATAAATGCAGTTCATTTTATAAATATGCTTATAATTTTAGAAATATGTATAATTTTTAAAACTATATAATATATATATATACATTACAACTTAAAATTAACTTAAATTTACAACTAATTAACTAAAAGTAACTTAAATTTACAACTAATTAACTAAAAGTAACTTAAAATTAACATAAAATTTACAACTAATTAACTAAAAGTAACTTAAAATTAACAACAATCTTAATCTTCCCCCTTCAGTCAGCTTCGCCACATAAATTCAGCCAAATATGTTTCTAGGTAGTTACGATCAGTCCCTCTCCTTTTTTTATTTCCCCATTTGGCTGATCCCCACAATCGTTCTATTGTCTGAGTATGTTGGAGAGAGTTGGGATCAACAAAATTATATTTATGATTCACTACATAATGTTGGAATCCTTCCTTCCATATGTTTCTATAGGCCTTCCAGCCATCACTAACTACTACAGAACCAGGCCTGATATATTCTTTCATAGCACCTATCAGCGTCTCTTCAGACCTGTCTTTCACAGGGACCATAAAACATTCTTTTGTCTCCCTGCAAATTCCACCGAAGACCCACTGTTGTGGAAGTACTCTTCCAGCATTATTTTTTCTTCTGGAATATAAAGTCTCATCTATTTCAACAAACATCCCATCACCACCTATTGCTTTTGATTCTTTCCTTAATGCCCACACACATATTTCTCGCAATAAATAACTGTAGTCCACAAAAGAGTTTTTCTTCATCTTTAATTGGTTCATACAAAATTTTTCTGAAGTGAGCTCTTGTGCCCAACAATAGATACAATGCACTATTATATATAGAGGTATTCTAGTTCCCTCTAACCAGGTCCCTTTTCTTATACCTTTTTCAGAGTTGCAAGTTCTAATTCGGCACCGCCATCGAATATTATTATTATTAAACTGTAATTTCAGGTCATGATTATTGTCGCACAACATTCCACCTGGAATAATACCAAAGTTTTGAAAGAACTCCACTGCTTCTTTATCATTAGATACCTTTCTAAATATTTTTTGTAAGTTATATTCATCCATTTTGACAAAAATCTGACTAAAAATTAAAAACTAACTAAATAACTATAAGCAACTTAAAATTAACTTAAATTTACAACTAATTAACTAAAAGTAACTTAAAATTAACTTAAATTTACAACTAATTAACTAAAAGTAACTTAAAATTAACATAAAATTTACAACTAATTAACTAAAAGTAACTTAAAATTAACAACAATCTTAAAAATTAACAACTATCTTAAAAATTAACAACAATCTTAAAAATTAACAACAATGAACAGGAAATGAAAAATCTGGTGCGTGCGCGCAACACACAACTTTCACTTACCAACTTATTTAGATTAGAAATTGACGTGTTTTGTTAATTGCCACTTCACTTTCCTTCATTTCACTTCACTTTCCACTTCACTCCACATTCATTTCTTATTTTTTCCTTTTATGAGTAATTGAAAACACATGTGAAAATGATACAAAATTTATTAAGTAAAGTACCCCCTCCATTTGATCTATGTTGATGAAATTTTTACAGCCATATTTCGGGCATATTAATACATCAAATTCCCAGTTTGATCAAAATAGTTAAAGCCGTTTTTGAATAAAAAAAAAAACACGTGAAAATGAGACAACATGTAAGGGAAAGTGGGGAACAGTGAGACACTTTTTTTTTATTTTTCCATTTATGAACATATTATGTAATTTTTCTATATTTAAACATACCCAAAGTGTAAAGTGAAGTTTTAACAATCATGCTAAATTGAAACTTAATGAGCATTTTCCAATTTTTATAAGTTAGCTCAAAAAATATAAACCTCTGTTAAGTGTCTCAGTGTTACCCAGTACTGGGGTACATTGAGACGGCACATGGGTATCAGTGAGACAGATGTAATAAAACGTAATATTGTAAATAAAAACAAACTAAAACTAGAAATTAACTATATTTATTGATGTTTCTTTGTTGAAAAATTAGCACAGGTAGAGCCCGCCACAGAAGAGATGAGCTGTGGGAGAGAGAGGGAAGAGGTTGCGCAGTATCTTGAAGCTCCCCCACTACTCTCCACTTCCCTTCTCACGGCTCTCATTTCTAGACTAGGTAACGCTGGATTTTGAGTTATCTGAGAGGGGATGTGAAGGAGTGGGTCATGGTGGGGGAAGCTGGTTGCGCGAACCCCCCACCCCTCACAGCTCATCTCTTCTGTGGCGGACTCTACAAAATGTTGTAAAATGACAATTTTATTACTAAACATTTATGAATTTACAAAAGAATAAAACTTGAAACCCAAAATAACTCATCAAAATAGAAATATTTTTATAACATAACAAGGGCGTACCCAGGATCAAAACTAGGGGGGGAGCAAGCTATGGTCGTTCAGGTTGTAACACCTTACCGCGGAAAAGGTGAATGAAACCAAAATTATGTATAATTATAGCAGTGCTTTATCAACTAAGTTATTACAATTATTTTCTCGAAAAAAATGTATTCTATTATTGCTTCCGGTCTTAAAAGCCTAAAAAAGTATTGCTTCCAGCCTTCCAGGGGGGGGGGGGGGCAGTTGCAGTAGACAGTGTCTCACTGTTACCCAAACCAACTTGTCTCACTGTTACCCAAGGGGCCGTTTTGTAAATTCATCTGATTACCACTCAGCCTACGAAGTAATCTGACCAATTCACATTCAAAACTGATCCACAAATAGTGTGTAAAAAATGTGATACAATTTGTATGCTAATTGTCAATCCGTAATCAGCAGTAAATCCAAAAAATTGAATGAGTAAATAAAAAGTTTACCTACCTTTATCACAGTATAAATGAAAAACAAAAACAACTCAGTTCTGTAGTAGCTGTAAACACACTGGAGAAGGTCATAGTAGAACATTCTACCACCAGACATCACAACTTCTCAACTATTCAAATAGAACTTTTAACACATTTGTCTCACTGTTCCTCATGTCTCACTGTTACCCACTCTCCCTTATTCAGTAAAGTGCCCCCTCCAATTGATCAATTTTGGTGAAATGTTGGCTTTCACATCTTTGGCTTACGCATACATCAAATACCCAGTTTGATCAAAATCGTGAAAGCCTTCTTTGAGTAAATAAAAAAAACACTTGAAAATGTTACAAAATTTATTTAGTAAAGTCCCCCCTCCGGTTAATCAATTTTGATGAAATGTTGGCTATCACATCTTTGGCATATACATACATCAAATACCCAGTTTGATCAAAATCTTTAAAGCCGTTTTTGAGTAAATAAAAAAAACATGTGAAAATGATACAAAGTTTATTAGGTAAAGTCCCCCCTCCGGTTGGTCAATTTTGGTGAAATGTTGGCTATCACATCTTTGGCTTATGCATACATCAAATACCCAGTTTGATCAAAATCGTTAAAGCCTTTATTGAGTAAATAAAAAAAACACGTGAAAATATTACAAAATTTATTAAGTAAAGTCCCCCCCCTCCGGTTAATCAATTTTGATGAATTTTTTACAGTCATATCTCTGGCATATAAATAGATCAAATACTCAGTTTAATCAAAATCGTTAGAGCCGTTTTTGAGAAAATCGAAAAAACCTAAAAAGTTATTAAGTAAAGTACCCCCTCCCTTTAAGTAATTTTGATGAAATTTATGCTGTCACATCGCGGGCATATACTTACACTAAATACCCAATTTCAGGATCGCACGGTTTATAGTTTTTGAGCTAGTCTGTTCACACACACACACAGACACACAGACACACACACAGACCATTTCGCGGGACTTGGTCATTTCGACTCAGGGGACCCCAAAACGTGTATTTCCGTTGAAAACCGGAAGTCCAAATTTTTCACGATCGCAATTCTTCCACTTACTATATATTTCATATATAGGTAAGTGAAAGTAAAAACACCAAATGACGCCAACAGAACGACCAAATGACAAGATAAGAATATAGCACAATTGAACCTCCCGACTAAGTATAATGTTTTGCCGCTAGGAGCGCTTGTAGTGCGGGGAGGCTATTCAACCAGTACCAATATAATATATCTCAAAAAAGTTTATTTTTTGAATTTTGAAAAAACACCCTTTTTGATTAAAAAACTATATATATAAATATGTTGTTTTAGATTTGTTTAGCTAAATTTCAAAGTGGGAAAACAATGGGTTCTCAAAATAAAAAATATTGACGTATAATATGTGCATTTTAAAAATATTTTTTGGGCTAGGTGTTAGAAACTATTTAAGACAGAAAGCTGGGTCAACAGGCATTGTACACTTGATAAAATTGCTTCATGGGCATATACCTACTTCAAATACAGTTTTGTAGGAATTGAAAGTAATTTTTATAGCTATAGTTTTTGTACTAGTTGTTTACATACTCTAATACACACACTCACACTCACACACACACACACACACACACATTTACACACATACACACACAATCTCCTTTAAAAACCGGAAGGCCTGAACGCCTTAAAAACCATCTCTAACTCATATCTGCATATTTTTGAATTGGTTCCTTTCTGCTTAATTCTGTATTTGTTGATTTATATCTTCTTTTAACAGGATACAGGTTTATTTTATTTCTTACTTGAAATAATTAAAAACATATATTTAAAGAAACACAGTGTTATTGTGTATTTATTTTAAATATTTATTCATTAAAGCTAAATAGGCGAAAATAATAATTTATTCGATACCAATATCAAACCTTAATAAAAGTGAAAATTGTTTACACTTCCAAGAAAGATTATATTTAATCATTTGAACATTGTTATTGTAGTGCATCAATGGGAAGTTTTTCTACTATACATTGATCATTTCATAATAATAATAATATTATAATTAAAGCTCGGAATTCCGTGCAGTAAAAATTTGAAAACGTGCAATAAAAACTTGAAAACGTGCGAAACCGTGCAGTAAAAACTTAAAAACGTGCAAAACCGTGCAATAAAAAATTTAAATCGAGCAAAAACAAGCAAAAAAAATTATTGCTTGAAAATCATGCATTAAATTATTTATCTGAACAATATATAGCTACTTTTGAAACAAATAAGTAGCGGAGAGTAAATTGCAGTAAAAACTTTTATTTTTAAAATATTGGTTTTAATATAGATTTTGGTAAAATAATGATTTTTTTATTAGTAAAGAAAAATTAATGGAGTTCATTAAAAATGTAACTACATTTCATTATTTTTTTAATTAAAGTTTATAACTAAATACATTTCTAATTTTTTTTCCGTAAAACAGTGCCTCCTGTCACTTAAACTTTCTTTCAATTAAGAAAAAAATATCCCAACTATCGATAGAGGAAAATATTTAAAGCGACTCAGCAACTAGGGATCTCCTTCAATTCAACAGTGACTGAATTTCCGTTCAAGCAATCATTACAATATTTTAATAGTTTGTATCCAAGATTTTTTAAAAAATTATTTCGAAATTTTTGGTAAATGATAATTCCTTTTTCGCTCTTGATTCTTTCCAATGTTTTTCCAACGTCCTCAACTATTTTTATTTGGTCATATTGAGAAAGATTTTTCTCCTCTAGTTATGTAATAGCAACCGGCAAAGCTGCTAAATTCGATCTAATAAATACCAAATCAGATTGAATGGTTGGATTCATCAAAATGGTTTTTAACTTGATAATTGATAGCACTTTTTCTTCCAATTCTATATTTGAAAATATTTCCGGGAAAATAAACAACAAAAAATCAGAAAATAAAATATTTACTTTCAATAGTAACAAGATGTGGAATAAAGAGTAAAACACTCGCTTGTGAGCTATAATTATATTGGAAATAGGGAGATCTTATAAAGGAAAGATGCTACTCAAATTATGGAATCACTAGATGCAATATCCGGTGCGCAGGCTTATTTTTAAATCACTTTGATGACACGCACTACCCATGGTACCGTTCTATGGTTAAAAAAAAATTAGGTACTTACTTGTGCTGCAGTGGGCATCAATTTCACTCACATCCAATATTTTTATCATAAAATTTGCAAAACACTACACTACCATCCCTTTTGAGTCAGGATATTTTTCAATCCATCCCACAATTTTCGAAGACACCCCTCCAATGTTTGGCATTTTAAGTAACAATATACTCGACAGAAGCTAGATTGATAGTGACAGAACGATGAGAATTGAGAACCAAAATGTAAACATCCAGGAACTACTGAACCCCCTCAGTTCTTGGAAATTGGAGGTTTGTGTTTGTTTACATCTCCCAAGTTACCTTTATTTTTTTCTTACGTTACCTTTCCGTTATTTTTTTATTCCTATTCCTAATTCCCATTTATTTTTCCACTAATTTTTTTATGTATATTTAAGAAAAGTAAAATTTGTTATAATTTTTTTTCTTCAAATTATAAAATGATGCAATTTCTTGCAATGAAACTTCAAAACGTGCAATTTCGTGCAGTAAACCCCAAAACGTGCAATTTCGTGCACTAAACCCCAAAACGTGCAATTTCGTGCAGTATAAAACTTCGTTAAAACATCCCATTAGGCTTGATTCGGATAAGTAACTTGAATTCGCGTTATTCTGACTTACCAATAAAAAGATGCAATTGCACGGGAATCCGAGCTCTAATTATAATACACTCACATCACATACACTAGATCATAGGTAGTCGAAGTATTTTTTTTTTTTCTTTTTGGTATACTTAATTTATGTAAATATAAAAATAAATGTAGGAAAATATAAAAGTAAAATAAAAACAATAAATAACTTGAATGAAGGGGTGAGGTAGCTGAAGAGTGCATTAAGAGTAGCAATATGAACAAGCCATTTATTTATTTTCTTTCTTCTCATAATTTTTATCCACAAAATAAAATTAAAAACAAAACAGATTATTTTGTGCGAATATATAATTTTTAAAATCATATACCTAATCTAGTTTATTGAAAAGTCACTTTGGAATATCACCTAGAGTTGTAAGCAACGAACATTCCTCCTTATTACAACTGGTTTTATCAATGAGTACTGTCGTTTTAGGTCTCATTTCATGATTAACGATACCCTCCTTCATCAACACATGAAAGAGTAATATTTCACTCCAGTCTACGTCACCTATAAATTTTACTGTTAACATCTCTGTATAATTACATTTCCATCCGTTTCCTTCGAAGACACGTCCACTCGCAATGAAGAAGTTAGCTTGGTCGGCGATGTCGCGGACAATTTCTACACATGACTGGACATCCCTGCAGTCATGGTCAACATAACCAACGAGTACTTTGTCCTTGACTGTTGGTACGATACCGTACTTGCGATACCGTACCGTACTGTCTTCCTGACAAACTGGCATATCCATCATGGTTCTATCATAATACCACGTTTCTGGCAATGTAACACCAACATCATGAATGATTTCCTCCTCTTTTCCCCAGTAATCAATCACGAATTTGATCATGGCTGTAAAAGCTATTAGAAAAACTAATGTTCCAAATATGATTAGAGTTTTCTTCTTTGAATTGACGCTACTGAAAACATAACAAATAAATAATAATATAAAATCCAAAGTTTAAACAATTCTTAATAAATAAAAAGTTTAGAGTAGTTTAATAATAATCTAAGTAATATAATATACCATAATTTGTCTTTATAATTTATTTTTTAGTTTATTCATTATTCCTTTAAAAAATATCTAGTTTGAAACATCCATATCAAATACATAAGTGTGGTACATATAAGTTTATAAAATATGCCCTACATATTATTGTTGATTTTTTGTTACACTAAAATGAAAATTTTATTTGCAATAGTTTAAGACCATCAATGAAAAATTATAACAAATTGCTATATCAAATTTTATCAAGTTGATAAAAATTATATCAAGTCCACCGGTTATCTGCTTGTGTAGGAAGTGTGGCTGATCTCCGAACTAAGGGCAGAATCCATACAATTCTTATTTATTTCCAATCAAGTGGGCAAAAAACAAAGTAATTTGTCAATGATTTTGATTGGCTAAAAATATGCGTACCAAACTGTTCCACATAGTTGGTCACCTGAAGAATATAATTCTATGAATTCAAATAGATCTGAAACTTATTATCTGCATTAACTGGAGGTCACAGGCTAACTGAATGACTAAATTAAAATGAGTAAGGACTGTCCTCTGGGATGGTATTTGGTTTTAGAGCTATTAATCATAAGTCCTAACTTTTAAGTAGCATTCTCAAGGCCAAGAAAGACATCCTCTACTGCAGCTCTTGATTTCTCAACAATGTTGAGGTCATTAGCATAGCTCAAAATTTGTAGCCCAAAGGATTATATTCATTCCATTGGTCTGGATCTTTGATTTCCTGATAGCTTTTTCCAAATCAATGTTTAAAAGCAGATAAACAATGGGATCCTCTAGCTAAACAATGTTATCTGGGATGAAACATTCAGATAGATCCCCTTAACCCTAGAATGACACCATGGGGGGTGTATGCACTCCAATCAAAAGGTAAAGTGTATCGATTCATTTCCTGTAGTTTAAAAAACTCCAAAGGCCTTATATAAATCTTAAATATACCCTCCCTAACCTTACTGGGACTTAAAAATCTTAAGTTGGGCCTTCTGACATGAAGAATCAACATAGAAAAGACCTTGAGGTGTCTCACACCACATATTGTTGTCAGCGTCATTCTTTTAAACAAAAGAACAAACCTTAGGTTCCTTTGTCATAAACCTGCAAAGGCTTTTTAAGTAGTCTTTTGAATTTTTAAGTCGATAAGAATATTTTTGGTTTCAACAAAAATAAAACTTAAGTATCTTATTCAACAAAAAAAAAAACAGGAAATGGTGCTGTTACTTTCACTACAGCGTCATTATTTCTGAAAAAGGAAAGCCTGAGATTATGACATACAATAAAACCACAGGAGATACTGACATGTGCCACCAGGAATGTGATTCTTCTATAACTGTTAAAAAATCAAATAGTTGGCAATTTGGGCTTTATTCTTTGGTATGTTAGTCCTTATCATCATTTAAGAAGGACTTTGTAAATACTCATACACAAATACCATCTTAAAAACATGGTGCATGCGCGCAACACACAACATTCACTTACCAACATACTTAGATTAGAAATTATTGCGTTTTGTTAATTGCCACTTCTGAAATGAACAGAACGGCTTAAATTATGAACAATGGTCTGTCACTAAAGGCGTACTCCGCATGCGTGGGCTCAACAAGTTTTATGAGTTGACTGAATATTTTTCTTTTTTTCTCCTCTTTATGTTTTCTTTATTTTTATCATATCTCATATTTAGCCATTTCTTATTTTTAAGCGTAATGAGAGACAGTTAATTTCTCCATATAAACAAAAACAAAGGGACTTTATAGAAAACAAAAAAACAAACAAATAGGCCCCTACCCCCCAAAAAAAGCCCCCTCAGAATATTTTAATAATGATAAAGCTTACCTGATATTAAAGAACACCTAATTTTCATTAAACATGACGAATTTGATAAAAATCGTTAAAGCCGTTTTGTGATCATCGAAAAAAAGGTAAAAATTGGAAAAAAATTATGAAATAAAGTGCACCCTCCGTTTGATCAATTTTGATGAAATGTTGGCTATCGCATCTTTGGCATATACATAAATCAAAGACCCAGTTTGATTACCAATTTCAAATACCAAATACCAATTTGACACACAGACCATTTCGAGGGACTTGGTTATTTCGACTCAGGGGACCTATATCATTGTATATATATCATTGTATATATACAGACACACACACACACACACACACACACACACACACACACACACACACACACACACACACACACACACACACACACACACACACACACACACACACACACACACACACACACACACACACACACACACACACACACACACACACACACACACACACACACACACACAAACACACACACACACTGACACACACACACACACACACACACACACACACACACACACACACACACACACACACACACACACTATTTTGCGGGACTTGGTCATTTGGACTAAGGGGACCCCAAAACGTGTATTTCCGTTGAAAACCGTAAGTCAAAATTTTTCATGATCGCAATACTTCCACTTACTATATATTTCATATATAGGTAAGTGAAAATAAAAATATAGAAGATACTCTTTATTCAAATGGGACAAGGATAGAAAATCCAAAACAGTTTGCTTTAACACTTAGTAGAACTGCCAGAGGCCGATGTACACTGATCATTGTTTTGTGGAGTGCATCAATTGTGACTGAGTGCAGCTCTACAATTTGTATATATTCTAGTAGGTGATTTTTTTTTACATCGACAGAATACTAAGGTTTAAAAAACATAGTCATTACATCTTTTACAAATATGATTTGTTACAGTTGTTGTTATTACTTTTTAATAATACTTTTCACCAGTCTTACAAATATAATTTTGTATAGTATTTTTATTAATATATATTTTTTAACTGTGTAACATACTTATTTGATTGTTTTTGCTATTCATTACAATTACTTTTTTATTTTGCTTCTTTGCTTTATATTCATTACCTACACTCTAAAATATTAAACCTGCATATAATATTTATTATCATGAAAAATAAATTAGAAGAGAAGTTTAAAATGGACTTTGGGTGTCAGACAAACCAGGATGTCAATAGAGTGAAAATATTCAAGGAACATTCTAGGGTTACTTTTATTAGGTGGATATTAGCAGATATAATTAAATCTTATACAAATATATTTTTTACAGGATTTCTTTAGGCTACAATACTTTAATAAGTGAAATTGTAATCCACAAATAGTATATTTGGAAGTGGTTTTCTCTTCCATGATCTAAAATAAAATAACCTTTTATCAATATATATAAAATTAGAAATGACCTTCCTTCAATTTAATATTAAGATTTAATATATCGGAATTTAAAATAATTTAATTATTTATTGAGGGTAACCACATTATTTTAATTTTATATTATTTTTTAATTTTGAAGAGAAAAGATTGGGCATGCCCGGGAGCCCCGGGTTTGACTCCTGGCCGAGCCCAATGTTTAAACTTAAAACATTTAAAAATAATATAGGAATTTAATTAATATAAACATTCCTTTTATGTCAATGGGATAATTACCCGACTTCGAAAGAGGAGGTTACTCAATTCGATACGTATGTGCCTTTTTTTTTTTTTTTTTTTCTACATATGTCCACCGATTACTCCGAGATGGGTGGACCAATTGGAACGAAACCTTTTGCATCTTGTAGAGTATTTTTCCAATGTGGTCCCATTAAAACCTTTTTTGGGTTCTTAATTTATTAAAGAAGTTATTGGGAAAAAACATGAAAATAATTATTTAATTATCGCTCAAAATATTTACTTCTTTGAAAAACATATGGCATATATATCATAAGGTATGCTCCAACAAACTATTAAAACACGTTGATAAATAACAAACTGATCAAGTACTATCCCCGCTTTTTTTATTCTAAATTTGATTGGTGGATTTCAAGCAATGCTCAATAATGTTTTAATGGTCGATGAATTGGTTGGGAAAACAAACCAATCAAATTCAGAATTAAAAGAGTGGGGGAGAACATGTGAAGTATGTTAGTTATTGTCGTGGTTTAAGTGCTTGTTGGAACAAACCTTATACATAACCTTAAATAAATTTTCAACAATAGATTTTAATAAAGATATATAATATCAGTGGAATATCGCTGTCGTTTTCTGAAAAATGAAACACTTCTTTATGGTTCAGGCAAAGTTATTGTTGTTTCGACCCTGTTCCTGGAACATTTTGCCAAGAAATTAAACTCAAGAACATTTTTTTGGGTTGCTTAAAAGATTTTGTTTTTAGATTTAAGAAGATTAAAGCGCATTAATCATCGATAACAATAAAAAATCCTAAATGAATGTCTAAACGACGGATGGACAGCATAATCATAAAACCACAAAATTCATAGAATTTAAAGAAAGGCCGAGCATTAATAGCCCTTTTTAAAAGAGATTCGTAAAATCGTAGCCATTATTGTTTTAAATTAGATTTTGATTTCCGACTACCACTCGCTATGAACATTAAAAAGGAATTCAATGCTTTATGGAAAAGCTCTTTTTCAGTTGATTTAGAGGCCTTAACAAAGGATTCAGGCACCTCTGTCAGCTTCCGGATACACTGGATCACTGGATATTAATATACAATGTAATCATAAAATCTTGTGCGGATTCTTCACTCTGGAGTGACACTTTTGTTATGTTATCCAGATTACTATTATCGGTTTTTAATTATGTTTCTGCATCTATTGAGGTGCTTAAAAGAAAATGGCTGTAAGTGCCAAATTATTGATTTTGAGATGACAAATAACTATTAACTAAGCTTAAATTTGGTTTGAAAATTAAGAAAAATATTATGGATATGACCATAATATGGACTTATTATTATTCCAGTCATGAAATAAATACGTTCCGCTAAAAAATTTTAATATTATTTTCTTCCATCTCCAATTCCATCTATGATGGTGAATTGTCTAATTTTTTTTCTTTAAGTTACGATAACGTCCCTAGGGTGGCACTCAATAAGAGAGTCTAGAGACGAAAATCTTAAAGATAGTCATTTGTCAAGAATTGTTTCCATTTGGAGGCAGTCATATTCTCAGATACCGAAATAACAAACGTATATGTTGTTTATTATATTTACCCATAAAACTGGTCGAAAAACGACTTCGAAAACCCGAAATCAGTTCAAAATGCACTTAAAATCTGTATAAAAAAAAAAGCATACAGAATTTGTTTTAGAAATCAACGCATAGCTTCCTTCCGCCTTATATTAGAAATTATCGTCCGCCACTAAAAAGTATGAAATAAAAAACATTTTATAAAAAAAAATTAAACCGACTTTGAAAACTAGGAACCAGTAAAAATAAATGCACTGAAAAGTATGAAATAATTACCTTCTGATTTTTATGAATACGCAGCAAAATTGAAAATCTTATGAAAAGCGGGAAAATGCATTAAAACGGATAATCTTATTTTGATTAGTACGAATACATACAAACTGTTAATAAAAATTATTAAATTAAAATATTAAATACCATGTTCAATACTTAACAATCTTTTCGTAGGCGGCGCAAAATTTAAAATTTTCAACTCTAAAAATTAGGAAAACCTTAAAATTCTCTATAGATTTTCTATTTTGCGCCGCCTCCGAAAAGATTGTTAAGTATTGAACATGGTATTTAATATTTTAATTTAATAATTTTTATTAACAGTTTGTATGTATACGTTCTAATCAAAATAAGATTATCCGTTTTAATGCATTTTCCCGCTTTTCATAAGATTTTCAATTTTGCTGCGTATTCATAAAAATCAGAAGGTAATTATTTCATACTTTTCAGTGCATTTATTTTTAACTGGTTCCTAGTTTTCGAAGTCGGTTTAATTTTTTTTTATAAAATGTTTTTTATTGAATTATTTCATTTTATCATTTAAATAACAGCTTACTTAAAAAAAAAAAAAAAAATAGCCCATTTATAATTAGTGAATTCAGCAATCTCTAAAAATTAGTGCCACTACAATCCATGAAGGGTAAGGAAGTAGTTTCTTGGTCAGGGTCCTGCAAGGAGGCAACACGTTAATATCTAAACGTGTAATAAAATATTTTTATGACTACTTACTTTATATATGATATGTCAAAAAACTAAATAATATTATTTTAATCATGAAGCTAATTTTTATTTATTTAATCTAATATCAAAATTAATATATATATTATATATATATATATATATATATATACACACACACACACATACATACTTAATTCAAAAAAATAAAATCAGTCATCAGATTTTACTTACATTTCTTCTTGGAATTTATAATATGTTGGTGCAGACATGATTTCTTAATATACTGTATCACTATTCTTGTCATTTTGTGATAAACCTATATCATTTAAATAGGTTATGTGGGTCATAGATTACAAGAATCAAATCAGTTCCTTATTTATATTTCAATACATGGGCATCTGCCGTGGGGGGGGGGGCAAAGGAGGGTAGCTGCTTCTGTAGAAAATATGAGAAACAAAACTAAAAGTTAAATAAATTTACTATATTTATTAGGTATTATATAAGCAAATGTTTTAAATTTTTAAATATCAATTAGCTTTAATAATAATAATAATAATGATGAAGGCTAAATGAACTGAAGGTTCCATGGACTTAACTCCCTTCCTGCACACCTCTACCCACCATTGGCGGATCCAGGGGGGGGGGGGGCTGTGGGGGCTGTAGCCCCTCCCTTTGGAAAAATTTTCGTCATATAAAGATAGAATTTGACTTTCTTTAAAGTAAGGAAGCAAGTTAAAGAACAAATAATGTGCAGAACAAGTAGAATTTTAGTTGTGGGAAAGGGACATGATAAAGGTAAAAAAGCTGATAAGCAGATCCAAATGAAGGGCTGTGGGGCTGCAGCCCCCCCCCCCTTTAGGACTGCAGCCCCCCCTTTACGATCGGCTGGATCCGCCCATGCTACCCACCGCCATCCAGACCCAACATCCACAGATCTACCTTCACATAATCCTCTCACCCCTCCACTCCGACGTTTCCCAGTCGGCCCCTTGCTTATTAGGGCGGATTCACACTATCGGTCCGCTTCCGCTCCGGTCCCGGTTCGATCTCGGTCTGGCAAAATATTCTAAAGAGAAATAGAAAGAGAGTATTCCACTATCGGGACCGCTCCAGTCTCGCTCCGCTCCCGGTCCGATCTCACTGGCAAAATATTCTATAGAGGAATAGAAAGAGGGTAATCACAATATTGGTACAGGAGACCGGCCGTTTCCCGCTCCAGTCTCGCTCCGCACCCGGTCCGGTCTCGATCTACCCCATTCACACTATCGGTCAGGTCTCGCTCCGCTCCCGCTCCATCCAGATTGGTCTTGATGAAATTTTATTTGAGGGAGATTTAACTCGCTGCAGCAATCACCAGCAGTGTTTTCTTGTTTTCCTGATTCATATTTTAATTATTTTTTGCTTTAATATATTTTTTTGTTAATGATCTAACATTTTTCATAATATATTGCATTTTTATTCAAGTTTGAAATTGAACGTTATTTTATAGTAGCAATGAGTATGTAGTCAATAAATCGGTGACCGTTTTTTACATTAATCCATTGCAAAATATATCTCAAACATAAATTGAATTTTTCTCGTGGACAAACCGCTTCCCAACAAGATTTCGTGTTTTATTTTCTTTTTGGTGATATTTTTTTAAAAATCATTTCAAACGTATTCGAATACATTCGAAAAAAATTTAAATTATTTCTTCACCATTAATTAAATCAATTTATAATTATTATTAATAATTATCATAGTGTTGCAATATATCCTTCTTATTATATGTTTTGGTAATATTATTTTCTTCATCAAGAAAAGTACCCTTAACAGCTATTTCTAATAACGAAAAGTTGAACTTTTTTTGGCCGTAAAATTTATGAATAAATAAAAATTTTAATAACTCAAAGTTAATTATTATTTAAAATCCAAATACAGACGACTACGATTATTATTGGCTTCAACGTGAACGGTGTAAAATTATATAATATGAATATAATAGTGTGAATGGGGTAGAGCGAGAGCGGACCGGAAGCGGAGCTGGAGCGAACCGATAGTGTGAATAGGTCCTTAATCTTTTAGGGATTCGCTCATAACCGAGTTTCGCAATTTTACATGTCCATTTTATATTCGTCGCGCTGCAATCACCTCTATTGTACTATAGATCTCTCTATCAAGACACTGTACACTATTACATGTACCAGTTACAGTTCACTCATATTCCCTCCCGAATTCAAACACTTTCCGGTACATGTCACCTCCCCAATGGCATATTCCAGTGTTGCATTAAATAAAACCATGGGCGGATCCAGCCGATCGTAATGGGGGGGGGGGCTGCAGCCCCATAGCCCTTCATTTGTATCTGCTAATCACCTTTTTTACCTTCAGTTTCCTTTCCCACAACTAAAATTCTACTTGTTCTGCTTACTCTTTGTTCTTTAACTTGCTTCCTTACATTAAGGAAAATCAAATTCTATCTTTAAATGACGAAAATTTTTCCAAAGTCTGGGGCTGCAGCCCCCACAACCCCCTCCCCCCTGGATCCACCTGATGAAAAAGAATCACCTTGTTTCAAACCAGAGCCAACCTCGAACTTCTCAGAAAAATAACTATCGATTTTTATTTTATAAAACGTTTCGGTCATTATTGTTTACTAACTTTTTTGTCATTCCCTGCTCCACAAGAATATTATACAACTTTTAACGGTTAATCATTTGCCTTTTAGAAATCGATGAAAAACTGATGTACTGTACCGTTATATTCTAATTTTTTCTCCAATTGTTGACGGATGGAGAATATTTGGTTTATAGGTGAACGGTTCCATCTGAAACCACATTGATAGACTCCCAAGATTCCCTCGACGTATTAAGGGATTCGACTAGTCAGGATTAACGAAAATATTTTATAACAAATCGGAAGGAGTATGATTCTGCAATATTTATTGCTGTCCGTCTTTGATCCCTTTTTGTGAATTGGAATAAGAATAGATTCTTTTCACTCTTGGGATATTTTTCCCGTTCCCAGAACTTTTTAATCAAAAGATGTAGTATAGAAATTCCAGCTTTTCCGTATGTAGTTCACTGGGAATATTATATCTTCCCGCTGCTTTATTTAATTTTTTAATGGCTCTTTTAACTTACTTTTTACTTGGTTATACTATTAACGGTTCACTGCTCTGATATTTCTAACGAAAAGATAAATTATTATATTCAGTACTTAAAATATTATTGAAATAATCCTTGAACCAACTTAATATGTCTACCGAATCTGCTAAGATATTGTTATTTTCATCCCTAATTCTAGTCATAACCGGTCCCGACCATTTACGGATTCTGTTGAAGCTTTCGTACCTAGTTCTAACGTTATTTTCGATTTGCTACTTTTAATTGCTATTGTGACATGCCCTATCCATAGCATTGGATTTTAGGCGGCTACCGAGGCTTCTAGTGGCCATGCACGTGTCCGGACCACGAATAACACCGACGGCGACAGGGTGAACAACAGAGACTTGGAGGGTGTGATCTCACGGGTGTTGAAGGCTTTGGACTCGAGGGAAAAGAGAACACTCCGGTGTAGAAACTGTGGGGAGCCGGCAATACCTAGAAAACCTGATTTTAAAAGATCTAGAATCCCAGAAAGGGAGACCAGTACGTTACTGGAAGTGTGGGGAGATCGGACACATCAGGAGTTCCTGCAAAGAAAAGGTCGCTCCTAACACAGGAAAAATAAGACGCGTCGACTCCTGGAGGATGAAAGCGTCCCGGGACTAACATGAAGATCCTATTCCCAATGATGGTAACCTTCATGGGACACAGAAGGGTAGATGGCACCGACAATGGCAGAAGGTATACGATGCTGATTTACACTGGTGTTACGAAGACTATCTTTCCTTCTAGTGTGCTGATAAGAGTGTGCCTGCCCTCCAAATTTAGGACTGCAGCAAGAGAAGAAGCCAAGGTATTCGGGAAAACCGAGGAAAAAAGATACAGTTAGCGTGCAGCTGCGTCTCGCGTTCGGTTATAGTGGTTATAGTCTGGAGAGGATGTAATCCTCGCCGTGGACCTTATGAACACGTACGGTTTTCAGCTAGATCTTAAACGAAGAGTTTTCAAAATCAGTGGAGAGGAGCTGTTCTTCCGTAGTCGGAAACGGGCCGGGTTGGGACTAGATAGTGGAACTTCCTGCGAGGCGTAATAACTCAACTACCGTTAGGAAAGACACTACGGTTGGGACTTCAGGGCCAATTTCCTCGATGGTTCGGCAGGCGACTGCGAAGAACGAGCGAACATCCAAGAAGCGGGAAAGAGTTTTGGAAGACATTGATCCTTCACTGCCGACTATCGAGTAGATAGTCGATGTCTCTATATGGAGAATCGATATCTCCGTATCGATATTAATGAGATACCTTGCAAGCGATCGGATGAGGAGTCCAAAGGGAAGCCGAGCGAATCTAGTTGGACACAAAGAAGGAGAACTTGTTTGGCTCTACAACCCAAGAAGAAGGCGGGGATTCTTCCAAATGTTGCAGAAGAACTGGGAGGGCCCGTAAGGATAAAGAAGCGTATCAACGATTTGATCTACAGGGTCTTCAAGTATCCCAAAGGGAAGTCTATGATCGTCCATTATAATCGCTTAGTACTATATGAAGGGAAACACGATGAAGAAGAACAGACTTGCAGCGGATTACGGGAGAGACCGTCCGTCGCTAGAGGTTATGCTATTTTGCCACCTATGTTGAACCAAGATGTGATTAGTGACGATTTGATTAGGGGTTTGTGAATCCGGCCGTCCAAGAATATCTATATATATCTTTATGTTTAATCGTAGTATTTTTGATAAATAAGTTAGCCGAGATGGCAAAATTCATTACTCGTATTCCATTGTCATTGCTACATTCAAGTACACTTTCTTTACCGATCCTAGGATAATATACATACTTCTTCCCTCCCTACCTTTATGTTTGCGTCTCCCATAATAATTTTCATGTAGCTTCACGTTAATTTATCATAAACCGATTCTAGTTTTTCATTAGATACGCATTGAACTTCCTCGCCACTATCTTCGGTGGGTGCGAGTTTGTTTATCCACGCGAAATTAAACCACCGCCCCTGAAATATAGCCATCGTTAACCTATCTCCGTAAAATTGAATGTTTCTCAACGCGGAAAGTAACCTATTTCTTATCAGAAATCTTATGTCTTTTCGTGGTTTTCGGGGTTTCGCGGGTCAGGGGAGAGGGTGGGGGTTGATGCTGAATATAATTAAATTTTCCTCTGGCTCCAGGTTTTGAACTTGCTATCTTTGGGTTTCCAATCGGTATTCGCGACTAACTTTAACTCACCCACGTCCCTATACTTGAATCTATATTTTTCAATTTGCGCCATGAATCCCCTAAAGTAGTCCCCACCCAGAGACCCGAACGGGATGATACCGGATAATGATCGTTTTACTTGAGGGAGGTCCATGGTTATTCGTGATGTTTGGGTGAGCTAAAAATATGTGTGTAGGGTGTTCAAACCTACGGCACACCTTCCAGCAAGCCGGGGGGTGGGGGCGCTCTCATTGTCGATCAGCGAGTCCTACAGACTTAGACCCGGTGCACATGAGCTGCAAAGCCAAGCGTAATGAGAAATATATTGGGAGTATAGGGACAATACACATGGGCTGCAAGTGACGACCGGATGTTACGAATCAGAAAGATAGGCTCAGGAGCTTTCTACTCGTATCGGGCGGCTTTTCGACGCTTCAGCGGCCCACAGAATCATTGTTTCCAATGGGGTAGTGCACATGAGGCTATTTCATAGCGAGGCTTTGATCCCTATTTACATATCATGCATCCCAACTGTCATTTTACCTAATATAATCAATTCAAATAAAATGTTGATAAATTAGGAACCATCACATTGGTTATTTACTTGTAATGGCATGTATTAGGTTTGTTTATTTGTTTCTTTAACGTCACTTTATGCCACTAAGGCTAATCGGACGATGTTACAGTGGAAGTCCTAAATTTTGCCTATCGAGGTATAATTAGAATAGGGGTCTTTAACGAGTACCTGACATCTTACAGGCTCGGGACCTCCTTTTTACGTCCTATCCGAGGGACGGCATGGCTAAGGACTTTTTCTTCCATTAAAAAATCCTAGTGCCACCGCTGGGCGCGAACCTGCGACCTTTAGTATACCTATGCGACCTTTAGTAGTCCTTTATTGTAGGTTGCCATTCTAACCACTGTACCACAGGTGACCCCACAGTGTGAGTCCTAAATTTTGCCTATCCATTTCTTAGTTTAGCATGTATTAGATCTAATTACTAAAAAAACTAAAGATACTAAATAAGGCATCAGAGGTCCTGGAGATACAATGAATTATTATTCAAAAATAATAATTTTACTGATTTTTAATGAGTATTATTAAATTGAAATTCACCATAAACTTTTTTATTACAATTTATTTTCTTTTTTACTTTCACTTACCTATATATGAAATATATAGTAAGTGGAAGTATTGCGATCGTGAAAAATTTCGACTTCCGGTTTTTAACGGAAATACACGTATTGGGGTCCCCTGAGTCCAAATGACCAAGTCTCGCGAAATGGTCTGTGTGTGTGTGTGTCTGTGCGTGTGTGTGTGTGTGTGTGTGTGTGTGTGTGTGTGTGTGTGTGTGTGTGTGTGTGTGTGTGTGTGTGTGTGGGTGCGTGCGTGCGTGCGTGCGTGCGTGCGTGCGTGCGTGCGTGCGTGCGTGCGTGTGTGTGTGTGTGTGTGTGTGTGTGAACAGACTAGATCAAAAACTATAAGCCGTGCGAATCTGAAATTGGGTATTTAGAGTATGTATATTCCCGTGATGTGACAGCGAAAATTTCATCAAAATTGCTCAAAGGGAAGGGGTACTTTATTTAATAACTTTTTAAGTTTTTTCGATTTTCTCAAAAACGGCTCTAACGGTTTTGATTAAACTGAGTATTTGATCTATTTATATGCCCGAGATATGACTGTATAAATTTCATTAAAATTGATAAACCGGAGGGGGGACTTTACTTGATAAATTTGGTATAATTTTCACGTGTTTTTTTAGTCACTCAAAAACGGTTTAAACGATTTTGATCAAACTGGGTATTTGATGTATGTGTGTGCCAAAGATGCGATAGCCAACATTTCATCGAAATTGGTTTAACGGAGGGGGCACTTTATTTCATAACTTTTTAACCAATTTTTACCTTTTTTTCGATTATCTCAAAAACAGCTTTAACGATTTTCATCAAATTCGTGGTGTTTAATGAAAATTAGGTGTTCTTTAATATCAGGTAAGCTTTATCATTATTAAAATGTTCTGAGGGGGCTTAAATGGGGAAGGGGCCTTTTTTGTTTTCCTATAAAGTACCTTTGTATTTGTTTATATGGAGAAATTATCTGTCTCTCGTTTTGCCTAAAAATAAGAAATGGCTAAATATGAGATATGATAAAAATCAAGGAAACATATAGAGGAGAAAAATATTCAGTCAACTCATAAAACTCGTTGAGCGCAAGCGGAGTACGCCTTTAATGACAGACCATTGCTTATTTATTAAAGCCGTTCTGTTCATTTGAGAAGTGGCAATTAACAAAACGCATTAATTTCTAATCTAAGTAAGTTTGTAAGTGAAAGTTGTGTGTTGCGCGCACGCACCAGATTTTTTTATTATATAAATTAGTCAATGCTATACTTTTTACGTTTTTTTCGATTTTTTCAAAAACGGCTTTCACGATTTTGATCAAACTGGGTATTTGATGTATGTATATGCCAAAGATGTGATAGCCAACATTTCATCAAAATTGATCAACCGGAGGGTGTACTTTACTTTATAAATTTTGTATCATTTTCACGTGTTTTTTTATTTACTCAAAACGGCTTTAACGATTTTTATTAAACTGGGTATTTGATGTATGTATATGCCCACGACGTAACAGCAAAAATTTCATCAAAATTGGTCAAACGGAGGGGGTACTTTAGAACAGATCAAACGATTTTGAACAAATTCGTCATGTTTAATGAAAATTATGCTTTCTTTAATATCAGGTATGCTTTATCTTTATTAAAATGTTCTGAGGTGCCTTTAATGGGGAAGGGGCCTTTTTTGTTTTCCTATAAAGTACCTTTGTTTTTGTTTATATGGAGAAATTAACAGGCTTTCGTTACGCCTAAAAATAAGAAATGTCTAAATATGTGATATGAAAAAAATCAAGTAAACCTATAGAGGAGAAAAAAAAGAAAAATATTCAGTCAACTCATAAAACACGTTGAGCCCACGCATTCGGAGTAGGTACACGCTTTGTTCATAATTAAAGTCGTCATGTTCATTTAATGGAAATTATTTGTTTCATGGTAACTTAATTAAGTTTCCAACAACTACTTAGAGAATTATAAAATGAGACGACTTGGAGTATTATGCTTGCATTGCCGAAGTATCACAAGTAAAAACTTTTATTTAATACTAGCTTTGGGGCCCGGCTTCGCTCAGGGAGTTGTGGAATAGGTAGATGAAACAATAACTTTAAAATTTAATAGTACAGAAAAATAGACCAAAATTAATCATGATTAAAACAAAATTTGTACCATCCTGAAACTTAAGCTTACTATTCGTGGTAAGTTTCGAAACCTCAGAGTCCGCCCATATATGGTTTGGTTATAAGAGACCCCATTAATGCGGTTCTCTCAATGCGTTTTCTTCCCTTTTCTAGGTTAAGAAAAATTTTTTTGGCAGCAAATATGTCCTGGTATTTACCATTTTTTATGGTTTCTATGTTCTGATTCCATTGAGACCATTCTCATGACGGTACCGCATCCTTATCAAGTTGTGTAACTTCTCCATTTTCGAATTCGGTTGAAAATTTACGAACAGAACTATTAAACAGAAATATTATCTGAACACTTTATTTTCGGTATATATTCCATTAGGTTATATCTTTTAATCATATTATATATAGGTTATCTATTTTATTCAGTGTTAATTTTTATTCGCTCACTACACTAATAAGCAATTTTTCTTTTATTGTAAATTTACTCTTATATTATATATTGATTAAAGACAATGTTTCGACCAATTCTTTCCTCTTCTGTAAAACTTAATTCGCTTAGGAATCCAGTTGGTTTTGTTTATTTTTAATTTCACTTCATTGCAAAGATGTAATGACCTCATTGAAAAATAAAAAGGAAAAAATAATTATTTATACATAATCTCGTGTAATTTAAAGAAAACAGCTGAAGCTAAAACCATAAGAAACCGAACTAATAAACGATAACCTTATGAATTGAGCTTAGCTAGCGCTTCTGGCTTCCAAATGTCGAACTAAATTTTTTCATTCGTTAATTCACATGGGCTTATTAGAGGGGCTAATTACGTGTAGCGAGAGGCTTAAAATTACAGCCCTTGTCCCTTCAACATTACACACTTAAAATGAAAACTGAAACCTTCTTCATCGTTAGGGGCAATAGGGCAATATGACAACGTAACATTCTTGACAGTACGTGTAGTCGTTTTTGAGCCTTTTCGGCACGCACATTGTACACTTTGCTTTATAATATATATTGATTAAAAAAAATTATTTTTAAATAATTTATTTTTTGAAGAGAAAAGATTTGGCCCCGCCGGGAGTCGAACCCGGGTCTCCCGCGTTACATGCGCGGATGCTAACCACTATACAGAGCAAATCCTTCCTCTTCACTGATACCTACTTCCCCTATCTCACAAATTTTTTGCGAGTAGTAGCGGGAGGTGGACAAATTTTTTCCAATTTATGATATTTATTGACATACGTCAATTTTTAAATTATTTTACATTAATCTAATCTTAATTTGTGGGTGACCACCATTTTAAATTATTTAAAAATAATTTAAAATGGTGGTCACCCACAAATTAAGATTGGATGAATGTAAAAAAAATTATTGTTTTTTATAGACAAAATAAAAACAAAAATAAGAAATGAATGTGGAAAAATGTGTGACTTTGAGAAGTGGCAATTAACAAAACAGTGAGTTGTAAGTGAAAGTTGTGTGTTGCACGCAAACACCAGATTTTTTAACTATCTAATGTCTAAAAAAAAATATAACCTCCATCAATTAAGTTCTGGTTGTTTTATATTGTTTAGAATATAGTAAAAATGAAAGACTGATAGAAAATCGTGGTTTCCCATGCCATAATTATGTTTAAAAGAAAAAAGTTCTCTCTGATTGAAATGAATTACGGACTAAAACTTTAGATCAGAGTTGGGCAAATTGTAATCACAATAATGATTCATGAATATGAATAATTGGTAATCATAAAACAAATGAAAAATGAATAACCATTATTCATAATCAGTACGGAGTATTTTTAATGATTATTGAGTGTTTATGGTATTCTTTTGAAATGAATAATAAATAACTAAATACCAGTTATTCATTATTCATTTCAAATGAATACCATAAACACTCAATAATCATTAAAAATACTCCGTAATGATTATGAATAATGGTTATTCATTTTTCATTTGTTTTATGATTACCAATTATTCATATTCGTGAATCATTATTGTGATTACAATTTGCCCAACTCTGCTTTAGATAACAGCACCCCCCCCCCCCTCTTCAACTTATTTGATCCCTACATCATACTTTAGATATATAATGTTTATGATTTAGCTATCGTAAAACATTTATTATGCTAATATAATAAGGCTGAAGTAATATTAAAAATTCTTAGTTAGTTAGTATATTTTAGAAAGATTTAATAATGAACTTTATTGAAGTTAACTTAAAAAATATCCAAATGACATATGTTTTATTTACTGTTTTTTTAAGAAGTACAAGGATTATATTATTTAATATAGAATAATTAATTACCAAGACTCTTGGAAAATGTATATTTATTTATTTAACACTATTAGAATAACTGTTACTCATAAAGGTGCCTTTACACCTTACGAACTTTACCTTCGAACACCACCCTCGAACAACCTTCGTGAAGCCTTCACGTCGACTGTTCGGGTGTCCTAGGTACTTCATCTGTTCGCCTGGGTTCGGGGGTAGCGCTAGTGTCTCTTTTGATTTGGGTTTTTCCTAAGTGACAGGAGTTTTTTGTGATACTAGTGTAATTTGTGAAACGTTGTAAATCGTCTCCTATTTTTTTATTTTTCAGATAATATAAAATATATTGATAATGGAGATTTTTTCTTTATCATAAGCTAGCTTTGGGTGCGTCAGCCATATTGGTTCGCTTAACCTCACGTGAAGTATAAATGGCTGTTCGCTTCACGTCGGTACGGCAAGGTTCGAAGGAGAACATGTTCGAAGGTGAGGTTCGTAAGGTGTAAAGGCACCTTAAGAGCCTGCCTATTCAGGTTGTGTTTCAGTGAACATTGTTTACCGGCCATGTTTCTGGTTTGAAAAGGCTAAATTTTCTGATTATATGGTTATAAAACTTTTCTTTCGTTAATAATAGTTGTTCATGAAGTCCTTCTGTATTTTTTCCATATAACTGAAGTATTCTGTGTTTAGTATCATGACCTATTTTCAATATTGATTGCGTAGTAAATTCTAAAATACAAGAATCTTTTAAAATGGAAGGAGGTGCTCGAGCTTTAATTTTAAGGACTTTATCCAGTGATGAATATGATACAATAGATCAAGCTCTTAGAGAAAAGATTGAAACTGTATTGAATGAACATATAGAAGACTACATAACAGCTAAAGCTTTGTTTGAAAGTACTAGAGGTTCTCAACGTAAGTATTATAATTTTATTTTTTGCTTTATCTGTCTACTCATTCCTGCCACTCTTATGATCCACCACCTTTGATTAACCTAATTAATAATTATTCCTTGAATTGATGTTTTAGTTTGTTTTATGTCTGTGTGCATATTTTTCCCTTCTTATACATTCTCACTGCATTACCAGATTGAGATGCTTTATTTATCTCCTAGACCTTTTCATTTGTGTGAATAAAACTTGTTGAATGTTCTTGCTGAACTTGTGTCTATTGTTTGAACATTAACTATTAGATGTCCCAATATAAATTTATGATTCTCCTTTGAGTTCCATGTTTTTGTTTGCTAATCCTTGCATTCCTGTAAAATATTAATTCATAAAAGTCAAGTAGGTTTCTTGCCATTCATTACCAGGATTTAATGGAATCCTTAGCTATGCTGTTCCTGAGATGGAACGTAAAATGGAGGTCCCGAGCCTGTACGATGTCAGGTACTCTTTTAAGATCCCTGTCCTGTAGCATCGTCCGATTAGCCTTAGTAGCATAAAGGGACGTTAAACAAACAGGATTTAATGGGTTGATTTATGGAATCATGAATAGATTCTCTGTTATATAATTAAACAAGCAATGAATTTTTAATCAATTTTGACAATCGTTAAATTATATTTTTGGATTTCAGAAGATAAGATTAAAGAATTACAAGAGAAGCTCAAAACAGCCTTGCAAGAAAAAGATGATTACAAGATAAAATTAGATGCTTTACTCAAACAATATGAGGAAACTAGCCAGCGTTTATCTAGTGCAAATTTGCAACTCAATAAATTACGAGAAGATGTTCAGAGGTAATAGTTATTTTCTTTTAAGCTAAGCAGCTATCTCTTAATAGAGTTTTTAAAAAATGAAAACTTAGCTCTGTTTATATGATTAATCCTAGAACTGTAAAATAACTTATGGTAAGACAATATTAGTGTCCTGTCTGGAATATAAGGCTTCAGATCACTTTAAACAAAATTTGCAAGATACTTGAATGTCTTTCAGTAGGTTAAAATCTTCTCTGTAGGTTTCAAACAAAACAATCTTATGAAGCAATACTCTTTTTGTGCATTGTCAAAACAGATGTACGTAGGATAGGGATGACAATCTTTGAGATTTTACTAACTGATGTACAAGAAGTTATAAAAGACATATTTAGAAACAATTATTCCATGCAGCTCTTCCATACATGAAATTGAAAGATTTTATTCCATTATTTCTGGAATTCCGATCATTCAATTTATTTATCTTCATTGATGCATTATCAAGCAACCTTTTGGTACTGACATACACATTTCAAATATAGTAATTTTTAAAAAAAAAACTTTTGACTTAATTCCTAGCTTTATAATAATTGTTCTCAATAATTCATTAAGTCTCAATATTGGTAATAATCATTTATGATAATCATAACAGTGGTATATAAAAAGAATTTTTATTGTTTGGAAGTAGAATAGCCCTTACTTATAACCTTAACCTCGCCCATTTTTAAAATTAATCTTATCACTTTGTAAAATAAATATTATTATTTTTTAAATTCTAAGCTTTCCAATGATATTTTGTGGAATTCTACAAGAAGCCAGTGGATATGATTTTTGGGCATGACAAATAGGGAAAAGGAAATGTAACATTTTATACATTTTTGTTCATTTTAGAAATTTTAGACTGTCCAAAATTTTAAGGTATTTGATAATGGACAGACTGTCCAAAATATCATACATAAGATAATAAAAATACGATAATAGGAATATAGTTGGATGAATTGTATTTTATTTAATTATATTTATTTATCTCCTTCAGTTTTATTTTATCTACAATATTAATTTTTGGGAAATATAGATGTCAAAAAGAAATTGAGGAATTGCGACGGGAGAGAGATGTTGCTGTTGATGAAAGACAAGTTACCTCAAATACTCTTGAAAGGAGGGAAGCAGAAATTGAAAGATTGAGTGGAGATGTCACTACGCTAACTTCCCAATTGCGAGCTGCTATTCAAGCTAAATGTGAGGCTATTGCAGAGGCTGATGAAGCACGTGCAAAACAAATGGAAATTGATTTCAAGTATTTATTTTCATGTTTTAAATTTTGTTGTATATTTACATAGCATAAATTTACTTATATTACTATTTCATTTTTATAGAGAGAAGAGGTTTGAAGCAGAAGTGAGTTTGCTGAGAAAACAGGTGTCAGACCTGACCTCAGATTTGGCGAAGGCCAATGAAGATATGTCTCGTCAGAGACGTGAAAGCACCACCCAACTTATTACTCTTCAAACCAAAGTTGCTGAAAAAGAGGAAGAGGTTAATTAATAGTTTTTCTTATATTAAAATATTTATTTTCTCATTCTTTATTTATTAATATCTAAGAAAATAGTAACGCTAATGTTGCACCATCAACAATAACCGTGTTATAATTACTTGAATTGTATTAGTAAGAGTCAATTTTATTATCTCTATTTTAATTAAATACTGGCCTAAAAAAAAAATTTAATAGTTATGAGCTAATTTTTTTTTTTATATTACCTCATTTATGTATAATAGTGGCCAACTTTATTATAAGTAGATGTTATTCAATATAATGAGCATGATTTCTCTGGTACTGTTTACTCCTAACCTTTAAATACTGAACTACCTCTTTGACCTTAGTCATATTTCTAAATGAAGGATGTTTAGTGGTTTAGCTCATTGCCCATTATTTCAACTATTTTATTTTTATCACTTTTATTGCTACAATAAAATTTTACCTCAAGTTTCTGTAGAACATACAGAGCTTCCAAATGAGGCCACTCGGGTATGCCACATTTTGAAATCAATTAAAATCCAAATTAAGAGTTACAAACAAAAGTTGTACTGAAGTCTCTGTTACAAGATGAAGGCAAAGCCGATTGACATGCTGAATTCTTTTTCCTGGTTATATTACTTTACTTATACTACATTACATTATTTATTACATTATATGGTATCGTTTTCTTTTCAGTTAAGGATTGAAAAAGAGCACAATGCAAATCTTAAAAAAGGGAACAGAGAACTTGGTGAAAGAATTGATGAATTAACTAATAAACTTAAAGAACAGGCTGAAAAAGAAGATAGGATAGTTGAAAACTTCCAACAAGAAATTAGAGCCCAGACCAAACTTGCTGATGTTTATAAAGGTATTTTCTTTGTCAGTTATTAAGTGTAACTCTTAGTATTACTATTTACTTATTCATATTATTAGGGTTTTTTATTTTATTATTATTGAAAACTATTACTATTCACTTATGAATGTTAATAAGGTAAGTTTTATATTGTTTTATTCTGTCTTTAGAAAGGTTACAAGATTCTGAAAGTCGTGCTGGAGAGTTGAGCACTGCTGTTAGGGAACTGCAGAAGCTTCTTAGTGAAGCTTCATCTCAATATGGTGAACTAGAAACAAAACTGAAAGTAATGGAAGTGGAACACAAGGAGGCCATGGAAGCTAAGCAAGAGACTCTTGTAGCCCTAAAAGAGGAACTCGCACATGCCAATATTCTCTTGGAAGCAGTTAAGCAAGGTATTTCAATAATTTTAGATATTGTTTAATTAAGTAATTTACTGCAAAGAATAGTAATAGGCAAATTTTACTTTCACTTACCTATACATAAACTATATAGTAAGGGAAAGAATTGCGACATCATGAAAAATTTCGACTTCCGGATTTCAATAGAAATACACATTTTGGGGCTCCTGGAGTCCAAATAACCAAGTACCGCAAAATGTGTGAACAGACTAGCTAAAAAAATATAAAGCCTAAGAAACTGATACTTAGTATTTGAGGTATGTATATGCCCATAATGTTACAGCAAAGATTTACTCTAAATCGAGTAAACGGAGGGAGCACTTTATCCCAGCGTCTATTTTTCTCTTTACAATTTCTCAAGAACGCACTAACGATTTCGATTAAACTTATCATGTTTATTCCTACTGCGGTATTTCTTAATATGAAGTAGGTTTTATTGTCATAAAAATGTTTGACGGGGCTTAAATGGCAAAGGAAAAATTTTTGTTTTCCTCTAAAGTAACTAAATATTAAGTTTTTAACAACTAAATAGAGAATTATGAAATCAGACACAGTTGAGTATTATGCTAGCATTCCCATAGTATCCTTAATAAAAATGTTATCAAACAATACAATTTTTTCAATTTTTAACATTAAAAAGTGTACTTTAGAGAGTATGTATGTACTCAAATTATTAGGTGAAGATCATTAGGTGTGAAAAAGATATGTTACCAGATAATCTGTTATTAATTACTTTTTAGTCCACAAACTTTAGTTCCAGAATAGATTTCTGAATGCAATATAAAGTCATTTTATAGGAACATTAATCTCGGTTTCTGGAAAAGGATATGAGAAAAACATGTTAAAATTAAGTTTCAATTTACTGTGAGCCGTTAATACGCCTTCTATCAGTTCACCTTCACGATATATTTACAAAAGCAAGCAATAAAAAAAACTCTACTGTTGATGAAATTCGGATTTTTAGGCCCCTTAAAAAAAGAAATAAACAATAATGAATTGTACTTAGAACTTTCGAGCTTTCCGATACAAATGATAATCCTCTATAACTTATGGAGACATGCAAAAATAAGTAAATAAATGTGGACAAATGTGACAAGTTGTTGAATGGCGTTTACATATCTATCAAAACACGTCAATTTCTAATCTAAGTAGGTTGTTAAGTGGAAGTTGTGTGTTGCACGCATTGCACCAGATTTTTTTATTTCTTCTTAGCATAAATTAGTACATTATAATTTCTTTGCCTTATATATAAATGATATATGTATGAGTGTCTGTTTTCTTACCTTAGTATTATTTCAACTATTCTGTCTGTTAAAAAATAAAAGAAAAAAATAAATCAATTAACCACTACAACCCAAGGAGTTTAGGCTTATGGTTTCAGTTATTAGCTTGTAATTTAACCACTGCAAACCAGGGAGCTTAGGGTTATGAGTTCAGTTGTTAGGCTAAAGTATCTATAAGGAGGTGATTTGAATTAAATCAATCATCAGGTTCCCCTTTCTCTTAATTAGTTTTTCAATCAAGAGTTCCCAATAGGATTAGGAGTGTCCTCCCTAAAGATTGATCCCTGCTTTAACCAAAAGTTACCCTGCCTCAGTCATTGTTCTAGGCTCCAGGGACTTGAGAGGGTTGAATACTATGGTGGTTACCCCACCCCATCAGAGCATAAACACGCTCTCCTAGTAGTGATGTAAAACTATTGATAGTTATAAACTTAGATAGTTGGAAAAACTTTGTTTTTTTTAAAGGGAAAAGTAATAGCATCTGCCTCTAAGCATCTATGTGCTATATAATTCATCTAAATGCAAAATAAAATGTTACTGAGCAATTTTATATAGTTTTCTTACTTAAAGTGCGTATCTACATAGTGTAGGTCTAAAGTATAGTCTACACACTCGAGGATTGCGTTTTGAATGTTGTCACATCTTGTAACTTACAAATCAACTTTGTCAACAAATGAGGATTCCGGGCACGTTGTTACTTAAAAAGGGTTGGAATTACCTTCCTTTAAATTCATTTTCCTGCACTTTTTGATGGTTTTGATTTTTATCGAACTTTGTTTTAAAAAAAATTACCTCTGGCTATAATGGAACCCATCTTTCATTGACAGAAAAGTTTATCTTATTCTCTAATTAACAGAAAAGAAAAAAATACAATCAAAAAAGGCATTACAGCTCCTATCATTTCAAATAAATAATTCAACTAATCTACTATAACTGAGTTTTATTTCGTTTTGACAAACTGAATGACTATACAACTTTTTGGTTTTGTAATGTGAATTACATTACACCCGTCAAAATGCATCTCCAATTGTGGGGCGAGTCATGTATGGACATCAAAAATGTTTGCAATCGTGATGGAATCCTTATGAGTATAGGAGTGGGAGACCGCCAGTTTCAGATGAGACAGTTTCGAAGGTGATTTAACTGTGATGATGAACTCAAGTATAAGGTTCAATGATTCCTCAAGGATTTGGTGGGCGAGCTGTTAAGTTCCATCATAAAAAAATAGAGTACAAATTCCAGACTACAACATGTATGCTTCAATGGTTAATTGAAACTAGTTTTAATTGAAATCTTCTGATAGAAATTATTATTGAGGGATAGGTTGGGTAGGAACTGGAATTTTTGGACTTCCTTCAATGTTTTGTAAATAATTTTTTTTGTAGAGGAAAAAAGAAATGTGCTTTACAGAATGACAGTATCTGTCTCTGCTCTATCATTATCTGTTTTCTGTATCTATTAAAAGTTCTTACATATTTTTTCTCCAATATATAAGCTTATTATATTGTTTTTATTTAAAACATTTTCTAGATTTAATTATTCAAAATTAATTTATTCAAAGAAATAGTTGATTAAGATAACTGATATTAACATTACAAGTTTATATTTCTATATTAAAGATATTCAATTAAGCTCACTATTTTATGTATTTTTCTTTTGACTTTTGGGCTGATGAAAAGTGAATAGTTATTTAATGTTTACTCCAGCTGTTTTATTGACCCGCTTTTGTTCCTCAGTATTATTTGTTGTAAACTCAGTTTTTATTGTACCTATGGTTTTCTTAATTTGTTTTTTCTGCTGATTTTATTACAGGTCATTATAACTTTTAATTTATATTTTTTTCCAGAATCATCTGAAGCTGCAGTTAGTCGTTTGTCACCAATGGCGGCTTCTGCCTCGAAATTAATGAAATCTGGGCTTACTCTGACACAGCTTTACACCAAGTATGCAGAAGTCACTCAAGAACTTCTGGTTGAACGTCAAGAGAAGAATAGGCTAAAAGAATATACTGATAGAATAATTAAGGTAATTATATAAATTATTTCTCATTACATTCTTATGATTGCATGAATTTATAATGTTTCCTGTCTAATTATATTTCATACTATTTATTAAAAAAAAATTATGTTCCAATTCAACTTATAGGCAATTCAGTGTTAAAAAAAAATATTTCAGATGATATTTTAATGTCAAGCAGGTTGCTTTTGTTTCTCTTGATTTTGAGGTTTTGTTTGTAATAGATTTTCATTGATGGAAATTGTAAAGAAGAATATCAGCTTATCATATCTTAAACTAATATAAACAGAACACTGCCCATTGGATTTGAGGATAAGTGAACATCATCAATAAAAAGCTTCTTGATTGATTCCTTTAAAGGCCTACTAGGTATTGAGATGTGTTAGTACAATAAAAACTTGAATGAGTTCAATCTGTCCAGTTAAGAAAGAATCAGTATAAAGTATTTTGTTAGGATATGATGGAGGAAACCTGGAGAAAAGTAATTAAGACAGAGGAAAAATTTGAAATGTTTAGATCTAACAAGTAACATACTATGTTATAATATGTTAATAAATAATAAACTATGTTTCGTTGAACTCAATGGAAAATTTCATTCCTCATTGTTAAATATACTGTCTAGCATGGAGATATAGGAGGTTAATTCCTTGTATTTTTTTTCTTTCACAATATGAGGTTGTACGAATCATGGAAATAATTAGCAAGGACTATACATTTTTTTTCCTTAAGAAATACTAACCATAACTTATTGAAGTTTCATAGGAAAAATCATCTTAATTTCATTTTGTTTATTCTAAAATTTATCGAATATCTGCTAAAATTTGATATATTAAAATTTTGACTTGCAGTGTGCATATATTCAAAGTTCATAATTTTCTTATAATTTCTCAAATATTATAGATTATAAAATATTAAATATAAAAAGTTGTAGTATTTATGTAAAAGTATAACCTATTGCTTAATGTTTATAGAAATGTAATGTAACAAACTTCTTTTGCCCTATTATGTGAGAAAATAGAATCTATTACACCCTTTGGCAGGTGTTCGTAAATATATAGTTTACTGTTACAAATATTTTGATAATCAGTAAATTTTTATTTTCTCTTAACTATGTATTAAATATATAGTAAGAGAAAGTACTGCGATCGAGCAAAATTTTGACTTCTGGTTTTCAATGGAAATATACGTTTTGGTGTCCCCCAAGTCCAAATAACCTAGTCCTGCAAAATGGTATGCTGTGTTGTGTTGTGTGTTTGTTGGTGTGTGCGTAGGTTGGTCTGTCTGCCAGAACAACTAATCCCCTTGTTGGTTTCTTTTTACTTGAAGTTTCAATTATTTATAAAAAATTGTAGTGTTATTTGTTTACAATTATTGAACTGCTGCTTGTAAATGTTTTTAGGAAATAGAAGAAAGAGCTCCAATCTTGCAAAAACAGCGGGAAGATTACAACTATGCTATTACCACTATGGAAAGCCTTACTATAAAAGTTGATGAGCTCGAGAATGAATTGGCCAAACTTGCTAGATCAAGAGAAGAAGCGCAGCAGACTGCTGAGTTCCAGCTCAGGGAGAATAGAAGGTTAAATGGATGTTGTGCTGATCTCAGTCGTCAGGTATTTGAAATTCTTACAAAATATTTTACATTTGATGTTAAATTTAAAATGACTTATTGCCTTTAAGGAAATTTTAAATATTTTTTTACAGGTGTGCTATTTATTGAGGGAACTTGAAGCTGCGAGGGGCAATATGATTCCTTTACATGATATCCCTGATAATCTTGCTGCTGATGTTAAGACTTCAGCTGAGGTATATAACATTATATGTAAAATATGTAATTTTATTTATAGTAAAATGTTAGGATTGCTTAGTTTCAACATTTACCATAATTGCTTTTTTCAGGTCATTTCAAAACATTTAGTTACTTTCCGAGACATTGAAGAGTTGCAATTAACCAATTTGAAGCTTCGTGCTGCATTAAGAGAGATGAGTGCAGAGAAAGAAGAAGTTGAAATCGAAAGAGAAAGTGTTACTGTTAAATCATTGAGGGTATGCTATCAATTTGTCTTGTCTGAACAGGATAAGTGCCTGGGCATATCAGAACATCTTAAGGCTGAATGCTCAGGCTATTGTTATAGCTTATAATTCCCTCCTCAGAATCAATGCCATCTTTCCTCTATTCCTAAACAATAACTCCATTGACTTCAGTTCCTTTGTTAAAAATGTGGGTACCATATTTAACCAAATCTTGCCATGAAAACCCCACATCACCCAAATTTCTTGACGGATAATAAGTATCCTTAAATTATTGTGCCTTTCCCGACATTTTCTTGTATCCTAACTTATTTTTCCCCCACTAGACTATTGCAGTGTGGTTTACTGTGGCCTGTCATACTTGAGGAAAGATATGGAAGAGGATCTCCCAACTACTATCCACCATACTCCTTTTCAGTCCTCATTTAAGTTCCACCTTTTTCGATATCTTATTTCTCAAGCAGATCCTATTTAAGCTTGAAAGTTCAACGCAAGGACTAATATCCTGATTGTACCAGTTTAATCTTTTCTATGAGTTTATAATTACAGGTTACTATAATGGCTATACCCTTTTATTTTTTTCTTCCATTTTCTTTATCTCTTTAATTTTTTTTCAGAAGAATATACCTTTTTTTTTTTTGTTTAGATACCTTTAATTTTTACTAGCCTATATGATGGCTAGATATATATAATTATATTGGCCCAGTGGGCAAATGTGTTAGGAAATGCCCCTGACAACTGACATATGATCGGGAACCCGAAGATAGCCAGTTCGAAATCCAGAGCCAGAGGAAATTAATTAATACTTGGCATAAATCCCCCATCCTCTCCCCTGTCCCGGTAAACTCGTATACCCTAAACGTCGAGGAAGGGGAGGGTAAAAATAAAATGTATTAATTTATTTTTTATGAAATATATTTCTTTAACATTATATTTTCTTTATTTGTTCTTAGTATGGTTTTTATTTACATTTCTTGGTGTAATATTTCATTTACATTCTCGCATTCTGTGAAAAAGTACAAATTTAAATGCTGGGATGAAAAATAAAATTATTTTGAAATTAAATGAGCTGTGAGTATAGGTTGTGAAATGGGGGTTGGTTTATCGTTAAGTAGTCAAGGGGCATCCCCTAGTATATTAATAAAAAATTATTTGTCATTTTATAGAAAAAAAAACATAGGTATATTAAACTTTTATTACGTATCTTACTCCAATATCAATGTTGATTTACTGAAGACCACCTTCTATATGCCCTTAATATTATTAAATACTTTTTTATAATTTAAGGGTGAAATAAGTCGAGCTCAGAGCAAGATAGATGAACTGAATGAAAGAGAAAATATCTTGCAAAAGGAAATAGAAATATTGAAAAGCCAAAGGGATGTTTATGCTCGCCTCTACAAGCAGCATGTGAAAACTGTTGGATCAAATGGTGACCAAGAGGTATGTTACAAATACCTAAAGTTGCATTTATTACTATTTTATTAAAATAAAATACCTAACATTTTATTCTGGTTAAGAAAGTTAACAAAATAATTAAATTTAAATTTAATAAAAAATTAAAAATATTTTTGTTCAGGTTGATATGGATACTGGTCCTTTAGATGCTGATCAAAATGTAATATCTTCAATAAAATCTGATAGATCAACATCACCAGCTAAACCCCTAACATCTGTTAAGAAACAGGTACAAATTGTATATGTGTATAACAAAAAACAATAATTTACATGTTATTGTAATTTTCTATCTTTTTTTTTTTTTAAGGCTTCTGATAGTGAGATTAATACTGTACGGGCAATACTAGAAGAATTAAAAAAAGAACATGCTCGTTACAGAGAAGAGAGAAAAGAAAATGAAAAACTTATGGCTGAAACTATTGATAAACTTAGAACAGATCTTAGTGAAAGCATGGGTAAACGAAGTGAGTTGGCCTCAAGGGCTGAACACTATCAGGAGGTGGGTCTACTTTTCATTTTTTGAATTATCTTAAAGTATAGGTTTGTGATTTGGTTTTAGATTGACATACATAGTAAGGTCCAAAAGTTTCCTGTCCAGGATGGGAAGAAAGGCGAAAGAATAAACTGACCTTGTTTTTTAATATATTCTACTCTAAGTTCAACATACTTTTCTGCTCTAAGTTCAACACAATACAAGACTGTATACCATGAAATACCTAATTTATTATCTATACTATGACAAAAATAATTTTCTTTATTGTTATAAAAATGTTTTTCCTCCACTGCTTGAAGCTTTTCATCAGTGTTAAATTGCCTCCCAGGAGTGTCAGATTTTAACTTGGAGAAAAAGTAGAAGTCGCTAGGGGCCAAATCTGGGCTTTAGATTGGGTAAGAGATTTTTCGGAATCCTGATTCCTTCATAGCAGCCTTGGAAACCAATGCTCTGTGCACAGGAGCGTTATCGTGAAGGATCTGGACACCTCTGCTTTAACTTTCCCCGCCTGTTCTATTTAATGGCGTCTGAAAATCGGTGAAGTAGGGCTGCAATATACTCTTCATTCATTGTGGTATTCCTTTCTTTAACACAACAATCAGTAGTATTCCTTTGCTAACTAACTAACTGGTGCTACAGTCCCTGGTGGAACCTGGGGCTTCTTAACAACTCTTCTCCACTCTTCTCTATCCATCACCACTGTTCTCCATCTCCTAATACCTGTCCGACAAAAGTCTTTCTCCACATCATTCAACCATCTTAGGCACATCCTTCCTCTCAATCTCCTTCCTCCAGGATTACCTTACACGATTCTTCTTAGCCAACCCTTCCCCCTTTCTTTCTGCATGTCCCAGCCTCCTTAATCTTCCTTTTTTAATGTGGTTCACGAAAGCAGGTTCTCCGTTAAGAATTTGCAGTTCTGAATTGGAGTGTATTTTTCAGGTATTATTTTCAAATTTAGGGCCATATATTCTTCCCATTTTAAGGAAGCATTTATATTTCTCTTTGAGAGGACCAATGTTTCACTGCCCTAACGCACAATGGGTCTTAAAACAGTTTCATAGAGTGTCAGTTTTGCTTTTCGTGACAAATTCGCTCACTGTAGGAGCTTACTCTAGGGAAACGGGCATCTATTACCTGCCGCTATTCTTCCCTTAATATCATTGGTTGGATCGCTTTTCTTTGTCACTTGGGCTGCCTTCATTTCCATATGCCTTCAGTTCATGTTTTGGATTGGATTTGGTAGCTCAAGATACATTAGTATTCCTTTACAGTCCCAAAAAAATTGTGACCATTACTTTTTTTGTTGATTTGCATTTAAAGGAGGTGCTTCTTTTGGTCCTCTCCATTTTATGAACTCCCTTTTGCTGAGTGGTTGAAATAATGTAGAGAACATAGTTTCATTCCCAGTTATAATTTAGTCCAAAAAATGTTTTGTTTTGGTATTATACTCTTGTAAAAAAAGTCTCATAATATAAAAATTCATTGCAGCAGTGATCTCGTTCCTCTTTTTGAGGAGCTGAAAGAATTTTTGAAACCCATATGCAAATGCTCTTTAATGATCCTCAGAACACTTGTTTTTGAAAGCACCAACCTTGCTGCCATTTCCTTGGTTTTAAGTTGTCTGTCAGACAGCAATCCAGATTTAACAATTAGGATTGTTTAAAAAGTGACATCTTCCATTGGACGACTGGGACATGGGTCATTTTCTAGACATTCTCTCCTTGTACCCATTCTTACACTGTGGAATACGAGGAACTGCATGTAAACCCCCCCTAGCACTCTTTAATTTCTGCAGGAGTAAGACCCTCTTATAAAAGAATTTAATAAACACAAGGTACTCGAGCTTGAACATTGTAAGAATGGGGAGATTCCTTCAAGGCTGGACACTGACAACAGGACTGAGGCATGAGCCTGCATAGGCGAGCAGGTCCCGGCATGCTTAAAGGGTGGAAAGTAGGACAGGATGGAAACTTACGGACCTGTCTACGTGTGATATAAAATAGATAAGAATATTTTTAATAACATACCTTTATACTTCTCTAGTGTGACATTTCAGAAACTGTTTTCCAAAACCATTCATTTCACTTTTGAAATGTTATAATATGTTGTCATATAATGTATATGTTCTATATACATTTTTATTTGCTGTTATATTTCCATTATTTATTTCATTTAAACTAGCTATCCAATTTTATTTTTATTCAAAATCATTTTGATGTGTCTCCTATAATAATAATGATAGTATTATATTAAAGATATTTTTTCAATCTGTATAAAATTTTTGCTTTAATTATTTGCCAAATAAAATCTTCATTTTATTAATTCATAAAATAAAATAAAATCTTCATTTTATAAATTCATAAAATTTCATTGACAATAATTGATCATTTTATTTTATTTTAGATCTCAAAAACTTTGCAAAGTCGTGTTCAGAAGTTGAATGAAGAAAATGCTGCTTTGGAAAAACGATGCAATACCTACCTTGCTTCAATATCAAAACATGAATTGACTATTCATCAACTTCGAAATGTAAGCATAATACTCCTTACAGGATTTTTTTTCTTCATTTTTTATTTAGTTTAATCTAATTTAAATCTTTTCTATTTTTCCCTCCAAGGCGGCTTTTAAAGCAACGCTTGCTATTATAACATTATATGCTATAATACACATAATTATTTCTCATAAAGTTGGTTTTATTATTAGGAAGCTATGGATGCTATGAATAATGTGACAATTGCGGAACAGAAGATCAATAATCTGCAACAAGAAATTCAAATGCTAAAAGATAGTGAGAGGCGTCTTTTAAGAGAACGAGATTCTGAAAGAAAAATAAAACATGGCCAGGTAAATGATATTGAATTTGATAACCTGTATATTTGTATTTACGGATGAAATATTAGATGATATTATTGTTTGTTTTTTATTAAATCATTTTTATAATGTTTTTTACTTCTTATTTCTGTTTTAGGAGCTGTTGATGTCTAATTTGGAAGCACTGAAGGCTAAATTTGAATGTTCTGAAGCTGAATCAAAAATGAGGCTTGAGTCGAGATTGGAAGAAGCTCATTTAGAATGTTCTGCCCTCCGTAGAAGATTACAGGTAAAATTAGATAGAATAGTTTTTGAAAAATATTTTAAACATCTTCCCTTTAAAGGTCACTAAAGTTTTTTCAAATATAGAAGGCTTGTTGGCCCGATATCCATATTTATCGCAAAATTTATTACATAGACCTAAATTTGTTGCATTCATTAAGAAAGAATGGCTAGGGACATATTAAGCATATTTAAATAAATGACTTCTTTATGTTAATAGTAATTCTATAGCACTTGATTTACAAGAAAATACTAAAGTCAAATGGAAAGAGGGTTATTATTCTCAAAAGCTTTGGTGTCGTAGCAGGTACATTTTTTAACTAAACTATTATGTTGAACCTAAAAAAGCCAAGAAGAGTTTCTGCACAGATATGCCAGTCTACCAAAAAGTTATGCCTGCTTCCTGGAAGTTTTTTTGTGTGATCTGTGTTTGTTACTAGGTATAATAATAGAATAATTGCAAATAGTTTCAGATGCAACAGTTGAAGTAAAGACATTATGTATATAGTATATACTAAACTGTTATAAATGATTAAGAAGCTATATATGTATATACATTATTTTTTTTTTACTATAATTTATTAACCTTCAGAAGTACAGATGCAAGATTCAAATAGATATTAAGATTGTATTTTCCATTCAAAATTAAAAATAATTTTATTATCTTCAATAGTTTTTATTTTATTATCTTCAATAGTTTTTATTTTATTAATTTTATTATCTTCAACAGTTTTATCTTAATCTGTAACCTTTCTGAGTTAGGATGTAACTATACTCTAGTATGTTATACACGTATATAGTATAATATCAGGTAAGTTTTATCATCTTTAAAATGTTCTGAGGGGATCATTAATGAGGAAGGGGACATTTTTGTTTTCCTTTAAAGTACCTTTGTTTTTGTGTATATGTAGAAATTAACTGTCTCTCTTTATGCCCAAAAATAAAAAATGGCTAAATATGAAAAAAAAATTGAGTAAACATACGTGGTTTGTCCGGAAAGTAATGAGAATGAATTTTTTTCCAGTCCTTACTGGCCTCAAGGAGGCGTGGTGTTGGAGGAGTGGGGAGAGGGAGATGCCAGGTAGTGATTCTGACCCTTGCCAGTCTCATCCCAGCTTCTAGGGAAAGTGCCTGTCAATAAACGTGCGGTCATGTTTTGACACCTCGTCACGAGACAAAATGCAGAGTTCTCTGGAGCAACGTTATGCAATAAAATTTTGCGTCAAACTCGATAAATCTGGTTCAGAAACGGTTGAAATGCTTAGGACTGCTTATAAGGAAAATGCTCTTTCACAGGCACAAATTTACCGATGGTATAAGGCGTTTAAGGACGGAAGAGACATTGTTGAAGATGAGCAACGACCTGGACGTCCTTCAACATCAAGGACAGATGACAATGTCGTCCGGGTCAAAGCTGTTCTTGACAAAGATCGACGTTTAAACGTGAGACTCATTGCATTGGATCCTCCACCACGACAACGCCCCCTGTCACACGGCTTTGGCAGTTCGTGAATTTTTGGCAGAAAAAAATATTTCAACGCTTCCACAACCACCCTACAGCCCCGACCTAGCTCCCTGTGACTTTTTTCTATTCCCCAAGCTAAAATCACACCTAAAGGGGACTCATTTTGGTAGTGTTGCAAACATCCAACAGGCCGTGACGAGGGTACTAGTCAGCCTTACGGAAGATGATTTCCAGCACTGCTATGACGAGTGGAAAAATCGTTGGAACCGGTGTATTATTTCTCAAGGCTGCTATTTTGAAGGTGACAACATTAAATTGTAAATTTTTTGAATAAAAGTATTTTTTTTTTAATCATTCTCATTACTTTCCGGACAAACCACGTATATAGGAGAAAAAAATAAAAAAATTCCGACAACTCATAAAAGATGTTGAGCCCAAGCATGCACATGTACCCCTTTAATGACAGGCCATTGTTTACAATTAAAGAAGTTCTGTTCTCGAAAAAGAATTTGGAAAAAGAATCTAAGAAAGATTTTTCAACGTGCTTTGATACATTCATATGGGATTTGAGGAATGGCGTTAACATATTTATCACAACATTTATTTATCAAAACAAGTCAATTTCTAATCTAAGTAAGTTGGTAAGTGAAAGTTGTGTGTTGCGCCATTGCACCAGAGGGTTTTTTTTGTTACCTTTGTGTGGCATACGCGGGGGGGGGGGGGGGGGGGGGGTACTCTAGAGGTGTAACCAACCTATTTTAACCATGCTGGGTAGGTCAAGATTTATTCTGTGGGAAAGTATTGAGATTGTTAAAAATTTTGACTTCCCCTTTTCATCAGAATTACAGGTTTTCGTGTCCCCTGAGTCCGAATAACCAAGTCCCAGATGACTGTCTTCATATCTTTGGTGTCTACCAACAAGGCCACTGTTCATTGACAATGTTGTCCACATATGCACTGCTGGCTTTATGTCCCAAAGAGGATACCACCACAGTGGAAGGTTCTTGAAGAATCTGTCGGGACAACGTTGCCTTCCAGGAGTCGACCCTTGGAAACTATGTCTTAGTTTCCCCGGGGGTTCTGCTGCATCTGGAGCGACCTGTTTCTTGCGGGCACTCCTCACATGTCCGAGCTCCCCACAGCTCCAGCATAGTACTGGTCTCCTTTTTTGAGACTCTAGAGCTTTCACGAGTTTTAATACAACTTCTTTCAGGTTGTTATTATTCACCTAATCTTTTTGTCCATTGGGTTGAAGTATTGTACAATCTAATAGAATCTTATATTTGGTCAACTATCTATGGGCTTACCAAGAAAGGCCCAGAACATTCCAAATATGTGATCATGTACTTACATAAGATACATGACTTTAACCGTTCCAAGGAATTATAGAACTTGTACAATCTAATAGAAATAAAGATCTGACTTGGTATCTCCTCATAATATTGTATTCTTCTAGAATTATTGTATTCTTGTATTTATTACAATGTCCTCTCTACCTGCTTGTCATTGATATACATCCAGCTGGAGTATAGACACACTTTAAATTTAATGCCTGCCGCAGAAGCTGCCAGATAAATTACTTATGTCATTGACTGATTACTAATAATTATATAACAGCAATATTTTGCTCCTTGAATAAATTTATTTTGATTCTATATGATATCTTTAATGTTTGTCTATCTTTAATCTTTCCTTTTATAGGAAGAACAAGACAGGCTAGGAAGGCGAGCTGAACTAGCTGAAGAACAGGCAAAAACTGCTAAGATACGTTTGGAAGAAGTCAAAGCAGAAAGTGCCAGATTACAAAAAGAGTTGGATGATGCAAGGGAGGAAGTGAAAGAGAGAGAGGCTAGGCTGGAATCGATGTCTACCGAGCTAACTTCTGCTATTACAAAGAGTCAACCAATTCTTGACAGAGGTTGGTTTTATTGTCTATAGCACTAGCAAAATGTTATTACAGGCTTAGATAGAAATTCTTTTATATTTATAAAATAAGTTATTTACTAATTATACATTACACAATTACCATGAAAAATCCAGAATGAAATCCAATGAAGGTCATGTCAAAAACACAATAATAAAAAGTCTGATATGAATTGTTTTCCTCTTATCTTCAATATAAATATTTCTTGAAAGAAACTACATTATCAAATGATTTAACTGGTTTACTCTCCACACAATAGTGTTGCTGTGGTGGCTAATGGTCTACCCACCAGCCCTCATTGAAACTCACTAAGTTGTAAACATTCAGGAATGCCACGTGAGCACAGATGAAATCTAATTTGGCATTCATGAATGCCATTCGCATGGAAAGTTTTAAGTTTGTGCAAATATAATAATCAAGGTGTGTAACCTGTGGGAATTTTTAATTTTTACCCGATAATGTAGGATTAATACTATTTTATTACTTTTAAATTAAATTAAAAAAAATGATTGTCAATTGTCGATCCACTTTTGTAATAACTTTTAAACATTGAAACACAGAGTAGAATTGTGACCGTATAGTGAAGTAATATACAGGTCGCTCACCGTTAAGTAGGGATGGGTATCGATAGCCAAAAAATCGCTGAAAATATCGAAAGAAAGATCTGTGGTTAAAAACATTTATTTTCTAATAGGGAAAAAAAAGTTCAAAATTGAAAAAATCAAGTACATATGTTCAATAAACGTAGATTTACAACTAAAAATAACAAAAAAGGCCTACAAAAGTCTGAACCTCCTTATCTGTCTGCAGATTATAATATACAAATTAATATGAGATAACTTTGTTATGTTTTGTAGTACCTCTCATTAATTTTTGTGTAAAAATTGGGGGGGGGGGGGGGGGATGTTATAATGGAACTGTAGGGCGATTTTAGAAACCAGTACTGCTCAACATCCTGTGATAATGACTTTTTTTTTTAGAAAATCGAATCAAAGAACTTGAAGCAGCTGTAAGGGAAAGAGAAGCAGATGTAGCCGGTCTGAATGAACAGTTGGCAGTTGCCAAGAGGACTATCAATGATCTCTCTGAAGTTTCACAGAGTATTGAAAAACAATTGGCTGAAGTTACCGAGCAATATGAAGAGTACAAGAAGGAATCTGAAACTAGGTATCTCTTCTATCTATACCATCAAAGAGTCTCCGTTTTAATTTTAAAAAACTGTTTACATGTTTTTTTTTGTAATTTTAGCATTGCTGAATTGAAAAAGTCTGAAACAGAATTGAAGACGCTGGTTAGCCAATTAGAAATGAAACTCAAAACTTCTAGTGCTGCTGAGGCAGAAATGCGGGCAGAGCGTGAAGCTGAACTAGCATCTTTGAGATCACGCTGTGACAACTTGAGCAAATCTTTGGAGGAAGCAAAAGCCCGTGTAGCTCAGGCAGAAGCTACTGCAAGTTCTGCTGAAGCAACCGCAAAAGAACAAGCCGAAAGGGTAGCCTCTGAAGCTACTCATGCTTCTCAGCTCATTCAGGTATGATCATTTGCTATCTTGGCTGTAAGGCACCTTGATATCTTTTATAAACTTTCAACTTGCATTGAAACTTAAAAACTTGCTGATTAAAAAAAAAAAAGGTTTGCATTATAGAAGGTTAACAATCCTTGAAAGAGTAGTATGTTAAATTATGTTGGTAAACTCTCAGGCAATTTGGGAAAACCCTTTACATTAGTAAACTTTTTCCTTTTTCATCACCCGAACTTGTGAGACACAGCATGTAGATGAAGTATGACTTTTGGGCTATTAAGTCTGAATAGGACAATTTGATTATTCTTTTGATTTGAACAGTCATTGTTTCAGCTTCTCTGTGATTAAAATAAAACAAATACCACTTTATGGTACATAGCAGTTATAATGTGTTGATGATATAAAAATATCCATTTGGTATTCAAGGTTAATTACAGTTATATATTTGTTTCATATCTTTTGATGAAAATCGCCTCTGTTCTATTGATTGAATCCTCCCCCTTAATCTATTTTTATCAACTGCCTGTTAATTATTATTTTAATTGTCTGTTTAGGAACTTGAAACAGTGAAAAATGAACTCTCCGGAGCTAAAGCAAAAATTTTAACTGTCGAAGCTGAAAAAGAAAGAGCAGTTTCAGCAGCTAACTTGGAATTGAGCTCATATATAGAGAAACAATCAAAGATGGAACAGCAAATTAAAGAATTGGAAGAAAAAACTATAGAACTTAACAAAGTTAATGATTTACTACATGATCAGCTTCAGGAATTGGGTTTGAAAGTTTCTGTTATGGATACTTCATTATCGGTAAATGCTGTTGTTATTTATTTTTATTGCTTAATATATTTTACCGATTCATATATCTTGACACCTCTGATATTTTTCAGACCAGTCTTGATTCATCTTCAGCTGGAAATGAATCGTTGGTAAGTGATTCATTCCGTGAATCTGACAAGTTCCTCGAAGTCATGAGGCATTTGAGAAAAGAAAAAATGTCAGCACTTTCTCAGGCAGATACTCTTAGGGGTGATAAGCTTCGTTTGGAGGCTGAGGTATTTTGTTTTGTTTTTTAATCTTAATGTAGGGTTTCATGCGAATAATGTGTTTTTCTGTTCATTGCTTTTCTCTCAACTTTTTTTCTTGGCCCATGTAACAGTATGATATATTTTATGTTGTCCAGTTTAATTGTCCAAATCTGTATATCTACATATTTACTAAAAACCATTACAAACTGAGTTAATGAATTATACCCTAGTGCTTTATGTGAGTCTGACCCTTGAACTTAATTTATCATCGCCGGATAGAGAAATTTCCAGCCTTTATATCTTCGATATCTTGCCCCTCAGATAAAAATGGGATATATGGCTACAAAACCATATAACTTTCTAAATTAAATCTTGACTCCTTTATGAGTTATAGTTGCGTGCACATTGCTCACTTTTTTTTTATAATGTCCCTTATTTTAATTGAAAATTTTATTTATAAGTTCATAATTGATTAAAAAAACATTTGAATTCTTTAAACTGTACCAAATGCTTACAGGTTGAAGTTCTTCGAAGGCAGCTGGATGAATCGAAAAAATTACTTGAAGAAGAGCGAAGCTCTAGTGATACACCTTCCATTACAGCTGAAAGACATGCTCAGTTACTGTCTAAGGTAATGATAAAAAATTTTAAAATAAGGAAGAAAATGTTGATATATTTTTGGCTTTCTCGGTTTATTTATGTGGTTTAATTTTCTTTCTTAATGCAGAGCATTTGTCCATTCATATTTTAGGTGGAAACATTGAATCAGTTGACCGAAAATAATCGAGTATTAAATGAGGAACGAGATAGGTTGATGGAAAGACTGAAGATAGCCGAGGCTGAGGTTACTCGCCTTGAAAAAGAAGTTGTGGAGCCTGCGAAGAGAGAAGCTGCTGAGAGTAGTGCACTTGCTGAGCGATACTCGACAGAAGCAGCTGCTCTTAGGGCTGAATCTCAAAGGTGAGATATGACTAGGAAATGTAATGGTGAGATATGATTATGAAATCTTAGTACCTGCAAAGATTATCTTGCATATGAGGAGGTGAGGTGCAAAACTTGTTCGTTCCATTTTTTGAGGAAATTGAGATGGTAGTGGATTCTAAAAGATATTTTAATGCTCTTTCAATATATCTTATCGGATTGAAACAAAACTTGTTATTTCGTATGGATTTTTGCTTTACAAAATAGTGGTTTGTTGCAGAACTGATTTGTTCCTTAGCCCATTGCGTTTCAAAACTGGTTCGTTACTCTTTGTGAAGCAAAACTCTTTGGTTCCTATAATAACTTCTCACTTTGCACCCATCCTATTCGTTCACTTCAGCAGTTTCTGTTACTCTCTCTGAACAAAAGATCGAAAGCTTCATAAACTCGCGTGTTTTATTTCAGTTTATACTCGATTCTTCGTACCTAGCTATATTCATAATTGATTTTCCAATGGCTCAAACAAGCTGAAAGACGTTGATAATCTGCTGAAAAAGCATTTTGGTGACGAGTGGAGGGCCAAAAGTGAGTATTTCACATTTCATTGAAGTATTGCACACGAGTTCACAATATATCTGCCACAGACGAGGAAAACAACGAACAACAGGATGATGAAGTCGCTATTATTGAAGAAAACGATGGCCTTAGTCTTTGTGTAACATTTTTGTAGTCAGATGTTTTATATCAGTACGCTGATATTTTTGAAAAATTCATCAAAAAAATTTTTTTTGGTCAAATGTTTTTTTCTCCTCATATTATTATCCTTATTGGAAGATCAACTTATGCTATGTGAATCAAAACTCGTTCGTTCCAATGTGGTGTACAGCAAAATTCTTTCTTTTAACATCTTGTTGCAAAACGTTCTCATTTCAAACTTTGTTACTTTTTTTTTGTTACTTTTAAATCAGGAAATTTTTTCATTCCAAGCTCACTTCCACAGGGTAGCTGTACCTTTTGAAGGCAAAAAAAAAATTTTTATCTGGCCACTGTACAAGACGTGGTAAGTTTTTTGAGTTTCCTGAAAAACCTGTCCATGTCGAACGAACGAGTTTTGCATCTCACCTTTTCATTTGTATTGAAATTGATTCTGATCATTTCAATACCTATTTAAGTATATCAAATTACCTTACGGTTTCAGTATAAAAAAAAATTACTGCTCCAAATAACAACACAGTAACTTTGAGTCAATATTAAAGTAAGTTACTTATTGAATTCATCCCTAGTTGGCTGTTAAAAATCCAATTCGTATTGTTACTCATGAGCTCAATATGCTTGTAATTCATGTGTTGACAATTTTCTCGTGCATGTTATGTACCAGAAATGAGAATAATAGTTTTTATGAATTTTTTGTGATACTTTTTCTGTAAATAATGAAAAATAGTATGAAATATATCCTATATTTTTACCTTTTAAATATTTAATACATGAAATTCATATTTTTGATAAATTAAACTCTAGTTTTGCTAAGGACTGCCTGCCAAAACTAAAGATAATTTAATTTCCTATTCATAAATCACTATAATTGGAAACATTGCCTAGTTATATTGGATAATATATAATAAATTAACCATTCTTTTATATAGCTATGATGTAAGGAAATCAAACAATAATAAAAACAAATTGCAGTTTTGATAACATTAGAAACTTTCAAATCATTCTTCCAGGTGGCAGGAACGTGCCAATCAATTAATTGAGAGAACAAATAAGAATCCAGATGAAATTAAGAGGCTAACATTGGAGAAAGAAAATCTTACTCGACAACTCGGTACAGAGCGGGAACAGGCTAAAGCAGTCAAATTGAAACTCGAGGAACAAGTGAGTTCTATTTTTTGAAGTATTAATACAAGCTCATTTTCCTTTCCACTACTGCCTAATTACTATTATTATTTTGTTCACATACAAATCACATAGTTAGATCCTAATATATTGCTAACGTATCTTTTAGATCCCTCTATGGTTACTTTATTTGTTGAAATCAAATACAATGCTTTTCTTTTAAAACATACTATCACTAATTGATACTTGACTGTGGTCGGTTGATGTAAAGAAGCCTCTTATTAACAGTGGATCCCTCAATCCCTCCTCAGAAAATTTTATCCCGAATGGCATGAATACTTGTGATGAATTTATCTACCCATTGCTTCTCATGTTGTAAGATGTATGTTAGTGCAAATATAAAGAGGAAGTTAGAGTTGGCAAATGCTCTGAAATTTATATTAAATTTGGTTTCCTTTTTTTGTTTAAATAGCAAAATTCTCAAAAGTGTTTATAACTTCAAAAAATGTTGTGCTAGCCCTTTTTTTTTCTTTTTTTTTCTGATTTTCATCATTTTTTATGATGTCTTTAGTTGTTCTGCCGGACATATTTTTTCAGAAAGCCTTTGACAAAGGTTCTTTGAGAATTTTGCTGAGGTGCAGATCCAGACTCTTCCCTTTGCTCAGTGTAGATAGTTACAAATATCCAGGATTCTATTCGTAGGCTGTAATTTTTTATATTTTTGATTGCGATCGATTTTGCTACCTGGACATATAAACTTTGAAACATTAGTCACCTTCGGCTTAATCTCTGTGACTTAGTGTGACACATAATATTTTTTTTTGTTATTTTGATCAACCCTTCCTCTAGCTCTGATGGTATCGCTGATGTAGGTCTTTAAAAATTAGGTATTTGATCTTTTACTAATAAGACATAAGACCTATCATCTTCATGGTCTGTATATTTATAAATGTAATTACTTTCAAAGACTAGCATTATGCATTTTTTACAATAGTTTATTGTACTTATGGGAACTTGAGTCACAGCTGAAATTATTGCTTCAGAATAATAAAAATTATAGTATTTTTTGTTTATATACTATTTCATTACATAGGTAACAGAACTTCAAAATGAAAAAGAAGAACTGAAAAATAGCCAAGAGAAAGCTATTGAGAGTTTAAAGAAGGAACTATCAACATCAAAAGAAGAAATGAACAAAACATCAGAGGAATTAGCCAAACTAAAGTCAGAACTGACAGCTCAAAGTGAATCTTTGAATGACATCCGCAATAAAGAACGCCAGGTTAGTGAAATATAATTTAGGTATTTACATTCATCTTACATGGGGAGTCCATGGACATAGGCAGAGATGGGCAAATTGTATGTGCAGATACAGATATCGGATACTGTAACTGTGAAAAGTACTCATGAGATCAGATACAGATAATATCCGTATCCGTACGGACGGATTCCAAAGGATCCGAGTACTTCTCGTATCCGTCAGCTTCGGATACAGTGACTACTCGTATCTGTCAGCACGGATACCCGAGTATCTGTGAGTTAGTTATTTTTTTACGGATACTATTTCGGATATTTCTACTTCTGGGGCTGGGATTGTTTGTAATTCTATTATTATTCTAATAAAATTTTAATATTCTATTAAAATTATTAGTATTAAGCCATCAACATTGTATCGTTTCGAAATAAGGGTGCAATATCCAAAGCGTTAATTTTGACAAAAAGTAATAATTTAAAAAAAAAAAACGATAGGAATATTCCATTGTGAAAATTATATTCTTTTTTTATTTTTTCGGATTTTTAAAATTGTAAACTACTGTGATGATAATAGTGGATTATAATTGGAAAATACTACCGATTTTAAAATTCGATGCTGGGGGGGGGGGGACATTTTATTAACTTTCCGTTTTCTTCGAGAAGAGTCTTTATGGTAACGGGGGAGCAGATTTTGAAAATAGTAACATTTTTAAAATTTGGTTGAGGAGGGGGTACGATTTTTTTTATAACTTCTGATTAATTTGTTATGAGTGTCTGTCTATATCTATGTTTACGCGTTCGTAGATTTTGAAAAAGTATTAATGTTTTACTGATACTTCTACTTCTGAGGCTAGGAATATTTAATTAAAATATTGTTATTAAACTTTTTTATTATTATTAGGGTGTCAACATTTTATTTTTTCGAAATAAGGATCCTATCGAAAATTTTAAAAATAATCATAATTTTAAAATTGTAATTATTTAAAATTAATAATATTCCCAAACGGACTTTTTTTTTCTTTCTATTTCTTCACAATAAAGAAGCATAATTATGTTTAGGCTGGCCTAACTTTTGAAAATAGAAATAATTTTAAAATTATTATATTGTGGGGGGGTCCATCTTTAAGAGGAAATTGTAACTTATAAAATTAATACGAATAGAATTTATATATTTGTAAATATACACTAAATGAGGGCTCATACGGGTATGGATTTGGTGAATGGTATCAATTTTAAAATTCGATGCAGCGAGGGAGGATTTCTTCGGAATGAGCGTTTAAGATAATGGGGAGCAGATTTCGAAAATATTTACAATTTTAAAATTTGGTGCGGGGTTACTACGCAATTTTTTTTAAATTCTGATTATTTCGTTGTGAGGGTCTATATTAGTTACACATAAATTTTATTATAGTACGTTTTATTATAATCAAAATATAATGAAACACACAATAAGAGTAAATATGAATTAAAACATTCCTATATAAAATGGAGACACTATAAATCAAAAAGAATCAGGAACAGTTTATTTGAGATAATAAAATGCAATTCACAAACTATTTCAATTTTTTTAAAAATAAATTAAATTATATGGAAAAACATTTATTCTATCTTACATTTTAATAATTTATTCAACTTCTTATCTTTTTAACTTAGGAAACTTTTTAACTTAAAAATGACTTAGGAATCTTTGTCATTGTCGCATAGGCTGGTAACAACAAGAAGTAACAAAATAATGGAAACCAAATCAAACTTATGGTGTGTTAGCATGACATGGGTACTTTATAAAGATAATCATATAAAAGATAGTGAAATTAAAAATGAATATTTCAATGATAAAAAAACTCCTGTTTTCATTTTTGAGTAGAGTATTGCAGAGTCTAGGACAAAATTATGAGGGTACAGGTAGGAGAGGTTAATTTGCCGACTTCAAAGGGTTTACTGCGGGGAAACCCAACCCTTTTGAAGTGAAAGGGTACACAACGACCAGGTGTAAAATTAAGATAAGGAATTGTAAAACTAGCAATATACAATAGATGGTACAATATACAAATTGTTCATATCTGGACTCAATAATAATATTTTTTTCAAAAACAACGTCCCCGATAACATAATATTGGACCTCTGTGTGAAATAACTCCGAAAATCTAACTTCTTTATAGTGCGCCCCCCTCCTCTCGACCCCTATTAAAAAACAAAATAATTTTTTTTTTCAAAAACAACGTCCCCGGTAACATAATATTGGACTTCTGTGTGAAAGAACTCCGAAAATCTAACTTCTTTATAGTGCGCCCCCCACCCCTCTCCACCCCTATTAAAATACAAAATGAATATTGTTTTCAAAAATACCGTCCATAACATAGTTATGGACACCAGTTTAAAAGAAATTCGAAAATGTTACCATTTTCAATATTATAGGCTTCCCCCCCCCCCCCCACTCGAACTTTAAAATAAATATTAATGTTAATGGATACCTGGTCATGATATAATATGCTTAGGTAAACATGAAGAAGTGGTTTAATTTGACTTGGAAATGCTATCAAAAGCTTATAATCAATCTCTCTTACAAAACAATAGACTTTCTTTTATGTATTCAGAAAACTTAAATTGGAAAGCTCTTTATTTACTACAGGTTATTCAAGTAATAATGAATGATATTTATAAACATATGGTATCTTTCATATATCTCATATAACACCTCTTCACTTAATTAGGTTTCCATCGCGAAGAATTACTGTTTTTGTTTTTCTTTCGTAATTGGTCAGCATGTTTCTTCATGGTTCTTCCACCTATATTTACTAACCAAGTGTTACGGCCTATTTGCTTCTCAATTACTCCTGTAGTCCAAGATGAGGGGTTTTTCCCAAAACTCCTAGCCAGAACCTCTTCCCCTGTACTAAATTTTTTAAATACAGTTCTGTCCTTCTCCACCTTCTCTCTTGAATTGTATGGACGTAGTATATCCAATTTGTTCCGTAATTTCCTTCCTAAAATTTTTTCGGCCGGGGTTGTTTTGGTTGCTGGGTGTATCGTAGTCCTGTAGTTCAACAAAAATTTTTGAATTTGTTCCGATAACTTTCCCCCTCTCATAGCATCGCGAATCTTATATATAGCTCTCTTGAATGTACCCACATAACGCTCGACTTGTCCGTTCGATTGAGGATGATAGGTAGGTGTTGTGATATGCTGTACTCCCCACTTCCGACAAAAATCCGCAAATTCCTTTGACGTGAATGTGGTTGCATTGTCTGAAACTAATTTTATGGGCGGGCCATATCTGTAAAATAGTTGATTTAATGCCACAACAGTATTAGTCGTAGTGATCCTCGACATCGAAATTATTTCTATCCATTTAGAACAAGAGTCGACCACTAATAAGAACATTTTATCTTGAAAAGGGCCGGCGAAATCAACGTGAATTCGAGCCCACGCTTCGCTTTCTTCAGGCCAAGAATTCAAATACCTTTCTTGTGGTTCTGTTCGCGCATAGGTATTGCAAGAAGTGCAATTATATACCAGTTCTTCAATGTCTTTACCAAGACCTGGCCATCAAACAGCTTCCCTTGCCCGTGATTTCATGCGTACAATACCATCGTGAACCTCATGAAGACATTGTAACACGTATCTCCGAAACTTGTGCGGGATTACTACCCGAATACCAAACATCACGCATCCTTCGTGAAATGATAAGGCGTTCTTTATCTTAAAATATTCCTTAACTGCAGGATCACCTTCTTTATTCAAATCTGGCCACCCAGAAACAATCCACTGTGAAACTAATTTTAGTACTGAGTCGTTATGAGTTTCTTCCGCAATTTCTGAAAATGTTACCGGCATTGAATTTAATGAATCGTTGTTAATAGCCGCAATAATTACGTTCTGGAACCTTTCTTCATCCTTATCGAATTGTACATCTTGAGTTACTGTCAGACGACTTAGTCCATCAACTTTTCCAAAATTTTTCGTAGGCACGTATTCAACAGTAAATGTATAGCATGAAAGTAAAAGTGCCCAACGTTGAATTCTTGCAGACGTCATCGTGGGAATCCCTTTTTTAGAGCCAAATATTGTGACAAGTGGTCTGTGGTCTGTTTGAAGAATAAAGTTCCTTGCCAGTAGGTATTGTCGGAATTTTTTTACAGCATAAATAATAGCCAGGGCTTCGCGTTCAATTTGTGAATATTTAACTTCAGCCGACGTCAGTGTTTTGGATGCATATGCGATGGGACGCTCAGATCCATCCGAATACCGATGCGATAGGCTACAACCTATTCCGACCGAAGAAGCATCAGCTGCTAAAACTAATGGCAAGTTTGGATCGTAGTGAGCTAATACCTGAGTAGATTTTAGGAATTTTTTAAAAGTTTCGAAAGCAGCATCGCAGTCCTGAGTCCAATTCCAAGGAACTCCTTTGCGGCGTAAACGATTTAGAGGGTTGCAGATTTCAGCAAAGTGTGGAATAAATTTGGAATAGTATGTTATCATTCCAATATACGATTCCAATTTTTTCAAATCGGTAGGTTTTGGCATATCTATAACAGCTTGAACTTTATCCTCCCCAGTGCGGATACCATCAACTGAAATATTGAACCCCAAATAATTTACAGACGCTAAGAAAAACTGACACTTTGCCCGATTCAGCCTGAATCCAAATTCTTTTACACGTTGCAGTACATTTTGTAAATTTCGAAAATGCTCCTCATCGTTTTTACCGGTAACGATTATATCATCTAAAAAAAATCCTACGCCTTTGATTCCACTGAGCATTGTATGCATAACCTTTTGAAAAATAGCTGGAGCTGGAGCGACCCCAAAACATAACCGTTTATATCTGAAAAGTCCTCTAATTGTATTAATCACCAATAATTTTTGAGAATCTTCATCGATTGGAATCGATAAATACGCATCAGTGATATCTAAAACTGTAAATTTTTGCCCTCCGTTTAACTTAGAAAATAGTTCTTCTGCGGCCGGTAAGGGAAAAGTTTGTAATTCTAACGCTTGATTAAGTCCTGTTGAGAAATCTGCACATAACCTAATTTTCCCACCAGGTTTCCTAACAATGACACATGGTGCCGCCCATTGACTGTATTCGATAGGTTCAATTATATTACTTTTTAAAAGCCGATCTATCTCATCATTGACCTTTTCAATTAGTGCATACGGCACGGGCCTAGCTTTTTTAAAAACAGGCTTGCTGTTGGGTTTAAGAAATAAATGCGCCACCGCCTTAGAACTGGGTTCGTTTTTTGTTTCAAAAACGCAAGAATATTGTTCCAACATTTTATTTAATTCAAAATTACTACTTTTATTTACATTGGAAACACATGATTTTTTAAGATTTGATCTTTTCCACCATTCGCTAATGGGAACGGTATCCAACTGCAACTCCGTTAACCAATCTCTACCTAGTAGATCGTTAACTTCATAACCTTTTACTACAAAAACGGTTAAGTTTTTCTTCATTAAAGGTGTCTTGACTTGAACTTCACCTTTTCCTAATATTTCGATCACATGACCAGTATATGAGCAAAATTTATGTTCCGAAGTGCAAAGCTTGAATTCATTAAGATATTTCCAAGATTTTTCTGAAATCACAGTAACTGCACTTCCCGTATCCAGTTGGAACTTAAAATCCTTTCCATTTACGACTAATTCGACAAATATTGGAGAAACCAAATCGTATTTATTCGAAACATTCAAAAGATCTATCGTTTCTATACATGTTGAATCATCTTTACATTCCACAATTTGTATTTTACCTTTACATACTTTTTTAATGTGCCCTTTTCGACCACATTTATGGCATATAAGTTCTTTGAAACGACAGGTTTTCCGTAAATGTGGCCCCCCGCACGAATAACATTTGTAATTATCACGTTTTGTTCTTGGAACGACATTTGAAATTTCTTCAACTTCGGGAGATACCCTCAGAACCGAAAACAAAGTTTTTGAATGTTCAACGACCGTCGCAAAATCGTCGTAATCTTTCTCTAACAAGGCTGAACGAATATGAAAATCATCGATCCCCATGACAAACGCCGTGATAAGAGCATCTTGGAAAAAATCAGATGGAAATTCACATTTAAGTGCCTTTTCTTTTACTTTTAGAGCAAATTCTGAAAGGGAATGGCCGGACTGTTTTTGACTGAAGAATTGGACTCGTTCAGACACCTTTATTGGTTTTGAACATAGATTTGTCTTTAACTTTTTGAACAATTCTTCGTACGAAAACGAATTTAAAGAATCCGGTGCACATAATGTTATCAACATTTTTAACGTATTAAGCCGCAATCCACTTATGAACAATCCGCGTTTCCTTTCCTCTGATGTTATACGATTTAACTTTAATTGGTTAGTAAACATGACATACCAGACTTCGATGTCATCGCAAGCCACATCCAACTTATCGCAAGACCATTCTCTCTTGCAAAATTGGTCTTCTTCATTTCCTTTGACATCGCTTTCCTTTGGTTTAACCATCCTCGTCGCCACTTTTATGTATTCAGAAAACTTAAATTGGAAAGCTCTTTATTTACTACAGGTTATTCAAGTAATAATGAATGATATTTATAAACATATGGTATCTTTCATATATCTCATATAACACTTTCATTTGAAAGATATCCATATATTGAAGTTTAAATTTTTGGAGAGGTAACCGCAACACATCCTTTTAAATTTTTAATAGATTTTTTTTCAAAATCTACGACTGCATTAATATATGATCGAACATCATAAAAAAAAAAAAAAAATGAGAAGTTACAGATCTCTCAAAAGTAGCAAGTCCTGCTCCCCCCTACATAAACAAAAAATAAGACGCCATTATCATAAAACGAGTCCCACATTTCAAAATAATCCGTGAATTTAAAGTTGTGGAATGAGGAATACCTAGAATTACAAACAATCCCAGCCCCAGAAGTAGAAGTATCCGAAATAGTATCCGTAAAAAAATAACTAAATACCGAAGTACTCACAGATACTCGGGTATCCGTGCTGACAGATACGAGTAGTCACTGTATCCGTAGATGACGGATACGAGAAGTACTCGGATACATTTGAAAATTTTGGAGGGATTCGAGTACAGTATCCGAGTAAAAAAGTATCTGTAACTTGTATCTTGTATCCGAAACTAGTACTTTTTTACTCGGATAGTGCCCAACTCTGGACATAGGAACAATGATTTCAATGAATGAAACTTTTTTTGTGATACTAGGTTGAAAAATATGTCCAAGGTTTTTTACCAATGGGACCTACAAGATGAGGAAAAAAAATTTATCATTTCATCAATTAATCAATATGTTCTGAAATAATTAAAATTTATAATAAATCACTACATTCAAAAGATTCTTGAAGTAAAGAAGGGGAAACAAATTTGAAAGCCCTTATATTCAATTTTTTATAGATATCAAAAAATACTAAGTTGTATTCTGGTTTTTTTTTTTTTTTCTCCTCCAAATTTAATTTTATAACATTCGTTAGAACACCAATAGACCACTTCTGCAACCTTCTCAATAATTCTATATTTACATGATTATATAAGGAATCAGAAAAATCCTTTAAATGTTTCTATTTCTTATCTGTTTTTGGTATTTTACTTTGTAGATTATAAAGCTCTACCTAAATCTCTATCGTTTCGATTGGCTATCAGGTTAATACTACAGACAAATTTTTCTCTAGCTTTCCTAGCTCAAAATTTAGCTTCCCCATCTTATTATTTGATACTACTTACTTGAACGACAATTTACTTTAAAAGTTGGTAACAAAATTTCTAGCTTAAGACGTATAAGGAGTTCTTATTATGTAATCCATTATGTAATAATGTAGTTCTTACTTCTGAAAGGCAAAGTAGCATACTTGAAACATTCCTCTTCAACATTAACCCAGCTGACTTACCTGAGAACTATTAGCCTTAAGTAGCAATATTTGTTGATGACTGTACTTCTTATCTCACATAACCCTTCTACAACTTTTTCTTTCCTCCAGGAGGATCTAGATGATATTTTTAGTTAGGCAACCTAATGCTAGGTAAAAATGAATAGGATAAACATTAATCATGGTTCAGGTGTACTTTAGTAACACTTCAATTTAACATGATCCCCTCAAGACCTTCTCACAGATATCCTACTGCACCCTGAATAAATCCCGAAATCAGAGAGTTGATGAGGAGAAGAGAAACTCCAGAAGATGTTTCCGATGCACTTGTTCCGCTGAAGATTACTCCCTTTTCAAGTCTATACGTAACCTTGAATCTTCCCTACGACGTGCCAAGCACAGTTTTTTCCATAATTCCTAATCAAAAGGAATTGATTCCAAGTCCGGATGGAAAATCCTTAAAAAACTATCAGTAGTCAAATTCAAATCCTGAACTTTTTACCCCATCAGCCCAGACAAAATAAATTCCTTATTTTCCAACTCTCCATCTATTCCTCACCTCTGTTCAACATTGACTTCCTGAATATTTCACCTGAAGACTACTCCTCTGTCCTTATATCCAGAACCAATGACTACGGCCCTGGCCGAATTCCTGTAAAGATTATTGAACTCAGTCTTCCTTCCCTGTTCTTTTACATATCTATAACTTTTTCCTGCAAAATTCTGATTTCGCAGAAGCCTGAAAATATCATTTTCTATTATTCCACATAATCTTCTCTGTAAATTATCTTCAATCCTCCATAGACAAACTTAAAATCACCATCCTAATTCTCTTTGATATCTGATTTCACGAAATCCTATTAACTAAACACCAAAACCATTCTATATCAAACTGCATCTTAAAGTGGTTCCGCTCCTTCCTCATCCCTTTTACTAACACGAGGTGTCCCACAGGGGTCCTCACTCTCACCAACTCTCTTCTTGGTAGCTATTAAAGATTCCCTGATTCCATTAACTAAATTTTCCTATACTTCTATCTTACTGAGATGCTAGAGGCAATCCAAAAATTACAAGAAGATAGCATCAATGTCTAGGCAGGGAATATAAAAAAAGACTGAGCCGAGAAAAAACCAAGGCAGTCCTGATTGGCTCCAAACTTACTCTTCTTAATCCCATCCTAAATACCTTTTACTATACCTCAAAAGACAACCTATACATTTCCACTCCTATGGCAGAAACCTCAGAGTGATCTTTGAGCAGCACTTGGGGAGTAACCATATTTCTGAAATCACCAGAAAATCCATTGTTATCCTTATACAGTTCCTAAGATCACATGATTGCATGCATGACCTCAAAAATCTGTAAGCTCCTAGTTTTCTTTCATATTTCCCCTATATAAATGTATGTATGTATTTAGGTATGTATATGTATGTATGATATACTAAATGTTCATTTTTATTATATAGTGGTTTTTATCTTGTTTTTTGTTTTCTCTTCTTATTTTATTTTATTTTTTTAATGGTGGTTTATTTTTTATTCATACAAGTGTCATAATTACTTAACAATTAATTGTTGTCTTTTAGATAAGGCTGATTGCTAAAAGATATAAACAGCAGTACACTGATACTTTGAAAGTTATGGAAGATGAAAGGAAAGTTAAAGTTGAAGCAGGCCCTTCAGTATCCCAAGAGACTGAAGATAAAATAAAACAACTCACAGAACAGGTACTTTACTAAATAATTAAAACCAAAGCAATTATATAAATTTTGTGATAGACTTATGAAATTCACTTCTCTTTATTCTCCGTCTGACCCATTATGTTCGCTCATGGATTAATTTTTACTACTATTGTATCTATTAGATGATTATTTTTAATTTCTTAGTTTTAAGGCTAAGAATGTTATATGGGTTTATGAATGTTTTGTGGGTATCGTGAGTCTTATATGGGTCATTCTCTCATTATGTAAGACATTGATGTTTCATTTCACTCCGATTGAAATTTAACTTTTTGTGTATATATTTTGCATGAATTTCATCAGAGTATGTATGCTTCTAATCACTTACACCAAAAATCACAAAAATTCTTGTTTTAAGCGGAAGGCATTATTTAATAAGATATGAGGGTCTCAACTTGAAAACCGAGAGACCCTGGTGTTAAAGGCTACTGATTATTTGTTAAGCAACTAGAGGGGCTGCCTACCATCAAAAGTGTATTATAGAACCTTGAAATGAAAAATTATGTGTTATAAAATGAACTGGCTACTATAATTCCAAATTATGAAATTCATGTCAAGTTATACGTGGACTAATGTTTGGGAACTTTATATTTAAATTTGGTGAGAAAAGGGGGGAATGTTTTGAATAAAAATGACTTGTAAGAAAGATGAGTGTATCTATATTCCATGGTAAAAATTCATATTTTAATGCCACGTAGATGCCAAAATCTCCCAGGGACTTAATTTTGTACATAATGAGAGAATCACTCTTGTAATATATAGCTTACTTCTAGCATTGTTTTCCTGTTTTCATTTATTTGTTAGATAAGATATTCCATCTAACCTTTATGGTTTATATATTTTAGATCTCAAAATTTCAATTTTGAATTTTATATCAATTTGTTGTTGTCTAAATTTTATTTTTGAAGATGTTTTATTTTATTATTGTCCAGGTTACCAACCACGAGAGTGAAATTGAAAATCTCAAGAGAGAAAATGAGGCAATGAAAGTCAATTATAACGAGCGAGATGAAAGAGCAAAACAAATTCTTAAAAATGCTAGAGCCAAAATTTTACATCTCACTGAAGATAAGAAAAAACTTGAAGAAATTTTATCAAAAGGTTATTGTTTTTACTTCTAATATTACATTGGTTAAAAGTGATACCAGGCAGGAATCAATATCTTTGCCTTTTTATCAATTTATGTTAATAGGTGGAGAAGGAGGTGACTTAAGGCAAATTATAGCTCAACTTGAAAAAGACAAGGAAGAGGAAGTTGCAGAAAAAGAAAGGCTCCAGCGAGAGCTTGAAGTGATGAACCAGAGGTTAGCGATCATGCAAAGGCAGTTGGACAAGCAACAGGTACATGTTTTTTTTTTTGCTGTAATAACTGAGATATCAGCCTCAATCTGTCCACAATTTTAAGCTATTCTCTTAAGGCCGTTTAACAAGGTTAGGCGTTTGGAACCAAACTTGCTTCAGTTTTTAACCCCTGAGGGCAACTACCATGGACTGTTTCCACGGTTCAGTTTTTTGAGAAATTTGGGTTGGGTCAAAAAATCACAAAACTTTAAATAAACCATTTATTTTGCCAGTACAGTAGTCTCCGTTTTATTGGACCATAAAGGGAAAATTTGTTTTGTCCCAATTAGGCGGAGGACCCTATAGCGGAGATTATGAGTCCAGTCCACATGTAAATGAAAAGAAAAAATGCCTTAATGCGCCTAGTCACTGGGATTCCGTACATGTTTGGTAATCGATGCCATGAATTGGACATATTTTTGGGGAAACCAAGATAATGGGTGCTTTTAGGCTATTTATTCTCTTTAATTAATTTAATGATGGGATCAAAAAATACAATTAATTAAATTATTAAAATGTATGTTTATTAACTAGGTGAGTCATAATATGACAAATTATATGAAATGTACAAATATACAAAATGACACAAATTAAAATAGCTATTTATGTATATAATAAAATATACTTAATAAGACAAAATTTTGAAATAAGAAAATGTTTATATGTTGATTTTAACAGGAAAGAATCAAGTGTGCATTGTCACACTTTAGTTGTAGATTTATGAGCCACTTTTTTAGGGTCTAAAGGACTTTCCTCATTTCAAAAAGCTTCTTAACTTTTCGATGCAATTTCTTGCTTCTGGTAGAGAATAGGCTTCTTCAGATTCTTGGGTCATTTATGAGCCACTTTTTTAGGGTCTAAAGGACTTTCCTCATTTCAAAAAGCTTCTTAACTTTTCTTGCTTCTGGTAGAGAATAGGCTTCTTCAGATTCTTGGGTCATTCGATTGACATCGTTCTTACTATACTTTTTACATTCTGTTTCTTGTAAAAGTTGAAGTTCCAGAAAGTTTTGGCCCAATTAGCCGATGTTTTTTCCCAATAAAGTGGTGATGTTTTACCTATATTTGATTCCGTTTTTATTAAAAATGGCTCAACTAAGTGGTGGTCCCAATTATCCGATGACCCAATTAAAAGGAGTCGATTGTAGTTTAACTGCCAACCTTATATTATTCATGGAATCTTGCTTGATTGTTTTTCAGGGTACTAAACCATCTGCAAATACTTCTGAAAAAGGAACAAGTGACCCTCCTACTGCTAATATCAAGCCCATGTCTGGTCAATCTACATCTGGTGTGAAACAACCACAAGTAAGACAATTCACAGCTCTTTTAACCATTATTAATCATTGGAATAAATTTCATGAATGTTGTCTTTGTTGGTGACATTAAAAGAAGAATAATTGTTTATCAACTAATATTAAAAAAAAATAGAGTTAAATTGTTAATAATGGCATTGTAAAATTGGTTCAGATAGACAAATGTGAAATTTAATTAATACAAACATTATGCACTAGCGGCTGTCCAGCTGGTTTGGTTGGGACAGTGCATTGGCAAGTTTCAAGATTGTGTAAAGTATATTAAAACTTCTGTGCACAAAAAGGGTGGCGTAAACAAGCCAATCAGATATAAAAATCCCATGGGGGGGGGGGGATAATGATAGACTCTAATAATCACCCGCATCATTCCCAAAGGAGGGATATCAGTATACATCTGCATCAACTGAGATGTTTAATCATTATGATATTTAATCCAGCGATGAAAAGACTAACAATTAATTTTAAATTTACAGTTTTGTTTCTTTCATCAACCTATGTTGCCACTTTAACAAATAACCACAAAGTCACATTGATGCTTAAACTATAAATTCACATCCTGTACCAATTGTTAGAATGATTTTCCATTTTAGTTTGTATAAATTCAATAACTTTTTGTAGGCTCAACATGCTGCTACTGTTACTCCATGGAGGGAAACTCCCTTCGCCAGTATTAGACCCATGTCACCTCAGACCAGGACTGTTGTAGTACTTCCGAGCCAGACCACCTCTACATCAAATCAGCCGTAAGAATTGTTTTTTAAAGGATATTATGTTTGTATTATTTTCTATTTTGGGGGGCCGGGATGGCCGAGTGGACAAAGACAGTTGCAATAGGTAATCGAAGTTAAGCAACGTCGAGCGTGTTTAGTACTTGGATGGGTGACCGCCCCAGTAGGGTGACCACCCGCCGATGAAAGCCACGAAGTCCAAACTACCCCCTCCCACCGGGCGTGATGAGGCCCGTCAGTCTACTGGAGACGTCTCATTACAGGTCCTCCAAGGTCAACGGGGGTTATGTGTTGGGTCAATCACCCGACTGTGTAAAAATCCAACCGATTACGAAACCAAAAAGAGATAGAGGCGGCTAAAGATCTAGAAGGTCTGTGAGCCAACCGAAAAAAAAAAAAAGAAAAAAAAAAAAGAAAAAAAAAAAAAAAAAATTATTTTCTATTTTAGTAAAATTCGTTTTTGTAATTGATTATTTAAATGGCCATTCATGTTTAAAGTATTGTAGTTCTGGTATGTAAAGAATAATTTTGAGATAAGGATGGTTTATTAGTATTACTTAATAATAATTGAATCCTAATATAATTTAGTGAATGATATTATTCTTTTAGTTTATTTTTAAAAACTCCAAAAATTGGAAAAAGCTCTTCTTTAAAGACAGACGTCTCATTATAAGTTTGTAATAAACATCATTAAGTGATGATCAGTGTGAAATTGTTTTATAAGTTGAGTTAGCCCTTGGTATTGTTGCGGTTTAATAAATATAAAAATTGGTGATTTTTATTTATTGATAGAATTACTTACCAAATAAATCTTGTTTAATTTTCATCCTTGTTAGTCCTATGTTATTTGAAGTGATATTTATATATTTCAGAGTGTTGGTGGCTCCACAGCAGCAAGTTGTCCATACGAGTAGCACATGTGAGGGACTTTCATCCTCTCCAACATCATCTCATACCGATTACATGCCTGCTACAAGTTCTGCTGTCCATAACATCCATCCGGCAACTGTTATCCTCGGACAGGTTAGTTGATTTCCTGTTCTTACTGCTCCTATTAGATTAAGTTATACAAAATGGTATAAATGAAAATAACTGTTACTTAAATTTTTATACAACTTGCAAAATGTCTATCTAAGTCCATTAAATGTTTTTATGTTTACATTGTTATGCAGCATATGGAAGCAGAAACTGCTAGTGAAGACAGCCCTAGTCAGCATTCTGTCCAACCCACACAGAATACTGTATCTATAGCTTTAGTTCTTCCTCAGCCTACTACACAACAACAGGTAAAATATTCAATTAAAATCCTTAGTATAGTGTATTGTAGAGTCAAGAAAGTATGAGAAATATTCTGTTCCATCTCTATTAACTATCTAAAATTGAAAAAGCATTGTTTTCTCCTCACATTTAAACTGTAAAAATGTAATTGGAACATTTTAATCAATATCTGATTATTAGAAGGAAAAGTGGTTGCAATAATTTATTTTATTTTTATTTTTTTTGTTCACCCTCTATGCAATACATGTATTGTAGGGTGAACCCGAGAATGGAGAAAGTGCAGGTGTTGTTTCTGCTTCATATCAGGAACAAGTCTCCGAACTGTCGGTTTCTGGATCAAGCCACTTGTCAACTCCAATTGTTGCTACCTATTACAGGCAGGTTGGTAACAATCCTTCCTGCCATATTAACTAATCCTGGATATTAAATACGCAACTGGTTTTTTTTATTGGCTTAATTTCTTCAGAAACTGACAGCTAACTGATAGTATTAAATGATTATAAGGCCCACTTTATGGTGGAAGGAGGGTTAATTAAATGGTTAAGGGACTCAAGTGGTTTATTTTCAATATGTTACTTGTTCACCTTGAATACCATTTTTAAAATGTATTGTAGGGGGACGCTGGGAGTGGAGAGACTGCAGGAGTTGTTTCTGCCTCAGGTCAGGAACAAGTCTCGGAACAGTCTGTTTCTGGATCGAGCCACAAGCAAGCACCAATCGTAGCCACTTATTACAGGCAGGTTGGTAATCCTTCCTGCCATTATAGTATATACTGGCTATGTTTTTTACTATTATTTTATTTAGGGTTCATGATTGCATTAGGTGATATAACCATTACATTGTAGGTTTTATTTAAAAACTTCCCATCATTCGTGAAACTCTGTAGTATCTCACTGGTAAATAAGTTTTTCCATTTTATTTATTTTTTTATTCTGTAGTAAAAATATTCTAAAACTGAAACGTAATACTTCTGGAACAAGAACCATTGGGGATATCCAAAGACAATACTCGGAAAGAGTTGAAAATCTTCTATGTAAATAGTTTTATTACTATTTGACTGGTGCCAAGTAACTACTACAAATTATTGTGGCAATAATGTAAATTTGGTTTAAAACTTTGCAATAGGCAGAACTTTTTTCTAGGAGTGAATGCATTTTCTTACAATTATATCTCCAAATAACATCACACAACCCTATATAACTTGAAAGAGCATTTAATTAACTTTCAAATGATAGGGGTTCAAAGGGTTCAATAAAAATTAAAATATTTCTTTCTTTTTTCTTTTTATTGAAAAAATAATACATTGTGTCGCAAACAAGGGCATTTACTAAGGACTCATATAAACGTTTACAGAAATAAAATAATTTCAACAAAACAGAATTTTTTTTTCTTTCTTGCAAAAAAATTCAAAAGAAAAATCAATGTGATGACCAGATGACTATAGACAAACTGATGAGTAATGACCTCCTATGAGTAAATGTGCATTATTATGATTAATGTTTTATAATGCTTAGTTACAATAAAATGAAGTGACCATTCATCACAAAGGTGCCTTAACCTCCGCCATCAAGAAATTTAATTGCTTTATTTTTATTAAAAATTGTGCCAGTAGAAGTAGAATCATTAAATTTTTGGTTTGCTAACGATTACACTCGATTAGTCTAGACTCTAGACCAATCTCCTATGTTAGGCTCTTGTCTCTTTCCATGATTCCCTTAGAGTAATCTTACCATTGTCCCTTTACATATTTCGTTTGCAGTATAGTTTAACCACATTGATCTGAATTATAATTATAATATTCTCCTTTTTTATCTTGCCAATTACAACTGACAATATTTTTTATCATTATCATACTCTCCAATATACTATCACGTACCTCATATATAAGCTGTTATTCTTATGTTCCCTATTATAGGATGTGAAATCCATCCTTTTTATCAGCTTGAAATTTTTGTGCTAACTTCTATTTATTTTTCTCCAAAACTTTGGGCAGTCTAGATTCATCTCTCTTCAGTCCAGCAGCCTTTCCTGAAACCTCCTACGTATTAAAATATTAGGAATTCTTACCAACCACTTTAACATTTAGTTTGTTTTAGCTTAAAGAAAAGTAAAACTTTCATTATTTTATGATACAAAAAATTTATATTTATTTGTATTTATGAGCATATTTAGTAGTAATAAATTTATTATTTTTCTGATTTCAAAAAAAGTGTGATGGGATAGATAGGCTTGATGGGTCTGAGAAAAATCATTGAGTTTAAACCATAATTCCAAACATTAAAGAAGAAAGGAATAGTTTGTGGTAAATATACCTACATAAAATTTTGCTTACAGTCCCAAGTTGAAGAATCAGGGTTATCTGTGGCAAGTAGCGGGCAAGGAGGTGTTGGCAGCGGAAGCAGCAGTAGCCAGCAGGCAGCTAGTAGCACGACAAGCACCAGGCAGGGTAGCCAAGGAAGCAGCAAAAGACCTGCCCCCGCCAGCGATGAGCAGAACAAGCACAGTGCCCCAGCCAAGAGGACGAGGTTGACCCCTGCTGCTCCCAGTGCGCCCCCTGCAGCCACCACCGAGGGTGAAATGCTTCTCAGGTATTTGTCTTTCAATGTATTATTCTAAACTATCAAAGGTAATTCATTCATGTTTGGGCAAAAGGGGTTGTCATAAAAAAAAATGTTTTGTATCGTCTTCTTAAAATTCATAATTGACTATAATTTATTCTGTTGAAAGAATATAGTTTCATTTATTATTCTGGAATAAAAAAATACAATCAAAAAGAATTTATAATGATTTTCAATAGCTTGGAAAATCGTTTAAGCTTCACTTTCGATGACTTAACCCCTTTTGCTCAAACACCAGTGAATTAGTATTTAAAAGTTTAAAAAAAAAAAAAACATTAAAACTTTGCATCAGTTGTTGGTGGCATTATATTTGGTAAAATAGAACACTCAATTATTTAATTTTATCTATTAAGAGGTTTATATTTTTCTTTCTGTCTTATCTGTGCTTATTGCGATTCAGATCTTAATGTGCCCTGTGTCTCTAATCTATAATTAAATGTTGAACTCATTATCAATTACTAAATAATAGTTGTCACTATGATGTTGCAGATCTGATGGACTGGAAGTTGAATATCAAGTTCCAACTAGCAGCCAGAGAGATCAGGAAGATGACATTCTGGTAATAAGTGATGAGGATGATGACATGCCAGACGATGGGGTGAGGATAAACATCATTTTGTGACTCATTAAAATGGTTAATTTTTACGTTTTTCACAATCCTGTCTTCAGAAAAGTTAATAAAAATCATTTAATTTAAGAAATGTCTGCTCATTGAATTGGTTGTAATGGATATTGTTAGTTTTGTTTTCTGTCAAATTATTTAACTTGATGATTTTTAATCTTTATTTAAATACGGTGATTTTTATTCCACCATTATGCTGAGCTCCTTCTTGTGAACATTTTCCAGTATAAAGATTTTGGACATTCCTTATTAAAGATTAATCTTGAATGCTTGTTAGATTCATTAACATTTTGTAAATTGGTTTAAAAATTCGACATTTAACTATCAACACTGTCATTCTATGATTTAAGACTTTATTTGTATTTAGTTAAAACATATTAAATGTAAATTTATATTGGTTTTAAGTTAAAATTTAATTAATAGTAATATTGATTCAAAATAAAGTTTGATTATAATAAAAGTAAATCGCTTCATTTTATGTCACCACTACAGTTATGTCTATAAAAAAAAGCTCTAAAATTGCTTCACATTTTATAAATTTACTGTATGTGGAGGGAGAAATTTAAAAAGTGAAGCATTTTTTGAACCTTTTTTTTTTTTATATGGACATGATTGTAGTGAACTGTATTTTAAAGAAACAAAAAAAAAAAAACAGGGTATCTAGCGTGTGGGGATATATGGGACTTTGTCAGTGGGAATTTCCAAATGCTGACTAAACATGTGGGAATTTTCGCCCAGCCATTTTCTTATTTTTCGGAATTATCCAGCCAATTGGATCAATAAAAATCTGGTGCGTGCGCGCAACACACAACTTTCACTTACCAACTTACTTAGATTAGAAATTGACGTGTTTTGCTAAATATCATTTCCCAAAGTCACACATTTTTCTGCATTCATATCTTATTTTTGTTGATCGTTAAAGCCGTTTTTGAGTAAATTAAAAAAAACCGTGAAAATTATACAAAATTTATTAAGTAAAGTCCCCCCTCCCGTAGATCAATTTTGATGAAATTTTTACAGTCATATCTCGGGCATATAAATACATCAAATACCAAGTTTGATCAAAATCGTTAAAACCGTTTTTGAGTAAATAAAAAAAACACGTGAAAATGATACAAAATTTATTAAGTAAAGTCCCCCCTCCGGTTGATCAATTGTGATGAAATGTTGGTTATCACATCTTTGGCATATAAATACATCAAATACCAAGTTTGATAAAAATCGTTAAAACCGTTTTTGAGTAAATAAAAAAAACATGTGAAAGTGATACAAAATTTATTAAGTAAAGTCCCCCCTCCGGTTGATCAATTTTGATGAAATTTTTACAATCATATTTCAGGCATATAAATAGATCAAATACTCAGTTTAATCAAAATCGTTAGAGCCGTTTTTGAGAAAATCGAAAAAAAATTAAAAAGTTATTAAATAAAGTACCCCCTCCCTTTGAGCAAATTTGATGAAATTTTTGCTGTCACATCGCGGGCTTATACATACTCTAAATACCCAATTTCAGGTTCGCACGGTTTATAGTTTTTGAGCTAGTCTGTTCACACACACACACACACACACACACACACAGACACACTCACACACACAGACCATTTCGCGGGACTTGGTTATTTTGACTCAGGGGACCCCAAAACGTGTATTTCCGTTGAAAACCGGAAGTCGAAAATTTTCACGATCGCAATACTTCCACTTACTATATATTTCATATATAGGTAAGTGAAAGTAAAAAATACTACCATCATTCGATCCCTTTTAAGGATTTGAAGTATGATAGTGACCACATTGAGACTTAATGTAGTAGCCGCTTTCTACTAGTTGGAATATAGGTTTCAATAGCTAGAACATCCATGTTTGCCACCGATGATTGTTTATTTTTTACAAGAAGGCAGATGACTATGTGATTGCTGTTTTTTATTTGATAGATAAAGGTAAGTGCTTGAAATTCACAGTTTCAAGCTGTGGAATTGCAAGTTTTTTTCATAAAACTTTTTAAAATCTCGATATTCCTAAAATTCTAAAAGTTTTAAGCCTAATATCTGTTGGGCAAGGAAATAAAAATTTGAAATTTGGCTCAGATGTAATACTTGGTTTGAGGATTGATTGAAAATTGGTGTGGTATGCCCATCACGCACAAATCAAGAAATCAAATATACATTAAGATTATCTAAATGTTTATCTAAATTATCGGCCGTGGTCGAATCTTTTATCTTCTAATTAACTATTTTAAAAAATATCTAAATTTAATTAAAAAAGCATCAGTTCAATTGGTGAGGACTTACTTACACTTACTCTTAAAAATAAATTTTTCACACATTAAGCATCTCTTAATGTTAAAGAAAGATAACATTTTGAAAAAAAAAAAATTGAAGTGGAACAACTTTCACTTACCAATCTTCTCTCTGTGAATATTTATATTTTGACATAAACATTTTGGTTATTCTATTGAAAAGTACAACAGTCAATATTTCAAAAAGAATGAAGTTGGCTCCATGTACTCATAGACTCTATTCCGGGGGTTTCGTTTTGGAAATTTAATGATTTTAAAAATTGGTTAAAAGTTTAAAACTTAATATGTCTGTTGGGCATGAAAATAAAAACTTAATTTTGCCTAGGATTTAGTCCTTGTTTAGAATATTGAACTGTCAAAATTTCATTTTTTGGACTCTACTAATTGAAAGGATTATGAAGGGCCCACCTTTTCCATCTTTGCTGTTTAATGTAAGCAGCAAGTGGCTGGTATAACAGATTTAGGGTCCTATCCTGTACTAGTAAGTGAAAGGTGATAACTGGTCCTTACATCCCAGTTTGACTGGTCCCTAAGGGAAGAGATACCATATTCCCTCAATTAGCAGAGGGAGGCATCAAGTTGGAATGTAATTTGAAAAAAGGTTTTTGTGGAAAAAATTTGTTATGTATTTAGCCAGGTTAGAACATTGGTATAAAATTTAGAGTGTCCAAGTTTTTTTTATTTATTTTGTTTTTTTATACTATTACTAGCAGACCCGGCCACGCGTTGCTGTGGCTCAGTAATTATATCCTAATATTTTTAAACAAATACAGTGATACCAATATTCATTGATTAAGATGAAAACCTTTCAGCTAATCAAAATCCAACGTGATTGAGAATAGAGCATTCATTACACCATTTAAAAGTATTTGGTAAAGAATATAGGAAAGTTAAAGTTTTTATTTTTACTTTCACTTACATATATATGTAATATATAGTAAGTGGAAGTATTGCGATCGTGAAAAATTTCGACTTCCGGTTTTCAACGGAAATACACGTTTTTGGGTCCCCTGAGTCGAAATGACCAAGTCCCGCGAAATGGTCTGTGTGTGTGTGTGTGTGTGTGTGTGTGTGTGTCTGTGTGTGTGTGTGTGAACAGACTAGCTCAAAAACTATAAACCGTGCGATCATGAAATTGGGTATTTAGTGTAGGTATATGCCCGCGATGTGACAGCATAAATTTCATCAAAATTACTTAAAGGGAGGGGGTACTTTACTTAATAACTTTTTAGGTTTTTTTCGATTTTCTCAAAAACGGCTCTAACGATTTTGATTAAACTGAGTATTTGATCTATTTATATGCCCGAGATATGACTGTAAAAATTTCATCAAAATTGATCAACCGGAGGGGGGACTTTACTTAATAAATTTTGTATCATTTTCACGTGTTTTTTTTATTTACTCAAAAACGGCTTTAAAGATTTTGATCATACTGGGTATTTGATATATTTATATGCCCGAGATATGATTGTTAAAATTTCATCAAAATTCATTAACCGGAGGGGGCACTTTACTTAATAAATTTTGTATCATTTTCTCGTGTTTTTTTATTTACTCAAAAACGGCTTTAACGATTAACAAAAATAAGATATGAATGTAGAAAAATGTGTGAATTTGGGAAATGATATTATCAAAACACGTCAATTTCTAATCTAAGTAAGTTGGTAAGTGAAAGTTGTGTGTTGCGCACACGCACCAGATTTTTTACATCTCATATTTCAATGTAGTTTGATTAAAAAGGAGCTGATTGTGTTTACGACTCACAGAGCTGCCAACATTTTTCCACTAATTTTAAAAAGGATGACTGAAGTAAGGTTTGGTAACCTCAGCCATTGATCTATTGATTATTGGCCTAACACTACTTCAACTTGGTATTGTTAGTTTAACAACGGGTTTAATTTTGCTCAGGGTCATGCCAATCTTGGTTAACGCGTCATATATGTCCTTTTGATAGGCGTTTTTCTCAATTTCTTTGAGACCTCGATTTCCCAACCCTTCGGCTAATAAGTGTTCGGTAGGAGGGTGGTGTGTTGAAGCTTTTAATTTAGCAATATATTTGAGTGATAAGAAATCTCTTCTTAAAGAAGTTTTTACATAATACAATTAAGAATTTTTATTTATTCAAGTACTAATTTGTTCAAATGTTTTGGGTTAACCTGTTTTTTTTTTTTTTTTTTTTAACACGAACCAAAGATTTTATGGTTTCCACACACGTGAGCAGGCGATACCCATTTCCCAAGTGAGTTATGCCATTGCCCAAGGGAAAAACACGGATTTTCAAAGTCCAAGTGGACATTGTTCACCCTTGGGATTTGTTTATGGTCATGGCAAAAGCCAAACGAATAGGATATTGAAGCCTTTTAAATTTTATTGAAAATTCTGACGGTTCCAGGGGAATAGGTGGCAACAGGGCGATATCTCCTTTAAACCTTTCAGGCAACATTTCTGCTTCAATAACATTTCCTGCGATCCTTTTTAATGACCAAACGTGTACCGTTGCACAATTGAGGTGGATTTAAGTTACGAAGAAGAATGATCGGTGAGCCAATCTTCAACTGGAGATTGTTTGGGTGTATATCCAGGGAATTAAAAAATTCAGATGGGAAATTAACGGCTTCGTTTACATCTAGAACATTGTCAATTGATTTTGGAAGTTTATTTCATCGAAATCAACATTTTTTTCTGCCAAAATAGCACGACTACCCAGCCAATTATAGCCCAAGTAATTGTTCGAAATATCAGGAAAGACACTTTATATTTCGTAGACAGTTCATTTTTCGTCTCTACAACAGTTCAGAAATTTTCTGGTAATTTGATAAATTTTGAATTTCGATGCAGCTCTATTTCACCGTAGAGCAATTGTTTAAAAAATATATCTGCCGATGGATTATTTTGCAGAAGTACTCTCATATTTATGGCGGATAAATCTGAAACTTGAAGTTACCCAAATAACAATTATTCCTGTTCAGTAGAGGTGTAATAATCATTAAATGTAAAATTTAAAAAATGCCGCAATTTGTAATCCTTTCTTAATCAACAATCATTTAAAGATAAGTAAAAAATTGTATCATTCCCAATAATAGCCTACTTTAAATTAAAGAAAGGATTAAAATCTTCGCTAACATTTGTTAAATTTTACATTTAAAGATAATTACAACTCTGCTGAACAGGAAGTAACATCCTCTATTCGATTGGGATTAAATTTTCTCAAGTTTAAATTATTGTTGATAAAGGAGGAATTACAAATCTTCACTGACATTTTTTAAATTTTACATTTTAGATCTCGGGATAAAAATGATAAAAAGGTTTGGTAAAATAAAAAAAACACTGTATTTAAATAATAATAACAAAACGAATAATGAAAATAAAGAAACTTCTGTTAAATAAATCAACTGAAAATATAATATTAAAGTCTTAATTATGCAGTTCTTTAATCATGCAAATCACAAAGTAACCCACAACACCTAATCAAAACACACTCAGGGAGTTTTTATGACTGTTACCCGCAGTGTAGCCACTGTAGTCTCACTAATTTTCACTAATTTTTGGCAACACTGACTCCCCAAGTAAGGTTTCTATTAGGTTACGCCTATGACAGTAGGTGCTGTTACAACATTTATAGAGTATTATTTCAAATAATAGCCTAATTTAAATTATTAAAATGTATTTATTTTACTAAAAGTTGAAATCAGGGTGGGCCACAGCAAAGTGTTTCAGCGGTTAGCTTGTAATTTAATTTAAATACAAATAAAAAAAGAAAAGGAAAAAGTACCTACACTTTTGAGAATTTATTGTAACCTTTTCTTGATTTATTTATTCTTTAATGAAAATTAACAATAAATACAAAGATTTGTATTACCATTTGTCTGTGGAAAATAATAATATAGGAACAAATAACTGCACTCACATAACGCAATACAAAATTATAATAATGATAACCTGTATTACAATAGCATGCTTATAAACAAAAACATTATGAAATCGACATATGACGCCATGTTAATAAATCGAAACACGACCTACTGTATTTGCAATAATTCGCTATATAAGAATTATTTTGATCACTAATCAAGTTAAAAACTATCCGGTCCGGTAAGTTGGCCAAAACTATATACATTGAGCCAAATTTCATTAAAATCGGTTGAGTAGTTTCTGAGAAATAGAGAGACAAACATCGGGACACGAGATTTTTATATATATAAGGATATTTAAAAATAAATTATTATTAAAGGGAAAACCGTACAAATTAACAAAATAATGCTGCAAAGTTGATGAGGTCAATAAACTGGTATTTATTATGTGATAGATTGAATCATCTTATTTTCTTTCTTTTTTTCTATTCATATTCTCTTCCATTTTTTCTTAAAAAAAAAACAAAAAACTACCGATCCTTTTGTTCTGCATTCGCTCCATTGGAGTTGCGGGTTTATCTGGTGCTGCACTGCTGCCCTCTCACCGGTGTCATGTAACAAGCGGCACACGTCATACTGTCACCTAAGAGCCCGGACCTAGTGCTGCAGCTAGGTGTGCCCATTTCTTTCAATTTTTTTTCTCTCATCTTCCTCACCTAATTATGGAGTAGAAGAAAGAAGTTGCCCCAGGTGGATGCCTGGGGCGGGGAACGAAGCATGTTGTCAGGCCTGACAATTATCATCAAAATGTAAGCATGTGCAAATTTAATTTCTCGGCATGATCGCCCACCTCCAACTTTATTCATCGTGCGCATCGTCTCCACGATCGACTATGTCATCCGTAAAACCCAGCAATGCCATAAAATACTTCTTCCAAATTTCTACTAATTTGTGTAACTGCTAACCTGTTTTGTATCCGTTTCATTAATGTCTGTTCCACTTTAAAATTATAAATTTAAAAAAATAGAGGTTTCTTTTTTTGTTCATTTCTTCATTTAATTCATACAGTTCATTTATATTTATATTCAGAGTTTCAACCAGCCACAGATTTTGAGCCCTAACAGTCTGCTGGGGGCCAAAGTCGAACACCTTTTCTTACTATTGTGAAGATTGTTGGAAAAAGAAATATTTCTTTATTTAACCAAATTACTCTTAATTTACATTAGGGATGAGATAATTTATTTAAATCCTCCATAGTTTTATAAATTAGATTGTTTTTAAAAATAAAAATATTCAACTAAGATCAAATTTAAAATTATTTTTTTCTTCTTTCCTAAGCCTCCGGTTTTCCAACGAAAAATATCCAAGAAAAGAATAAATAATAGAGAAACTAAATATGGTCGAAGATTGGATCAAAAAGTAAATAATAATATTAAGGTGTAAGTACTAAATTAGAAAAATGTTTAAATTGTAACATTTAATGTTATTTTACATTTCTTCTGATCTAGTTCAAGAAATAGAATATTTTAATTTTAAAATATCTCTTAAGGTTTTGGAATTTTAATTTTGTTTCTATATATGTGTTCCAAATTTATTTTATGTAAATGATTGCACTGAATGGGAAACTAAAATACCTATTTAAGGTTGGCATGTGCACAGCAAGTTTTCTATTAAAATTAGCTTCTCAGAAGTTCCGCTTTGTTGTAATTATTTTACACATTTTTTTATGATTTTCTCAAACTCAGATCGTAACAATTTTGGTTAAACTCACTTTGTTGATTTAAAATAAAGTATTCTTTACTATCAGGTTGGTTTTATCTCCATTGAAATAACTATGACTTGGAGCGTCTAACATACTGTTTTACCGAAGCACTAATATCATATTTTGAAATGGCTTCCTCTATTATAGGTTTAATTTTTCTATATTATATTTAATTTTTTTTGTAGGTATTTTTGTTGAATAAATGTCTACTTCTCATATTTATATTCAATATTCAAACCATGTTATATTCAAACACAAATGCTATAAAAAACATCTAAAACCCATAGTTTTGGAAATCTTTTCTGTCTTCAGCACTTGTTCTACTGTTAAAAACATCTCGTTTATAACATAAAGTGAAGTGGTAAGGGATTCTAAGAGAAGAAATGTTTCTCCAAAGTCCCAATTACCAGATATCGTCAAAATCGTACTTCATTATTTACATAGTACTTCTGTACTTACTTATAACATTTATAATTTTCCTGCTCCTATATATATATATATATATATATATATTATTATATATTATATATATATATATATATATTATTATATATTATATATATATATATATATATATATATATATAGGAGCAGGAAAATTATAAATGTTATAAGTAAGTACAGAAGTACTATGTAAATAATGAAGTACGATTTTGACGATATCTGGTAATTGGGACTTTGGAGAAACATTTCTTCTTTTAGAATCCCTTACCACTTCTCTGCCCAGCTTCTCACTGCTATACTCGTATGCTACTACCTTTCCTACTAGCCACTAAAACTGGTGGTTGATAGGCATTGCAAGAAAAAAATGGATGTTTTGAAAATCAAAATCACTTATTTCACATCTAGTAAATATACAAGTGAATCACATTTTTTGTAATAGCACAAAAGAATTAATGAAAATTCAATAAACAATTCAGATATGGAATGGGATCAATGGTAAAAATAATTTTTTTTTTTTTTTAAAGCCCTGTTAGTAATATGATTTGTAGAATACTATTTAGCTATCTGGTCGTTGAAGGTTTTTTTCATTGAATTTTCTCAATCTAGTATTGAGAATTTTCTAAATAGTATTGTTTTATTTTCAGGGTATTGAGGATGGACAGGAGTTCGAAGAGGAGGTTGAGGAGGAAGGAAGATACTCTCTTGAAGGATATGGTCGAGATGCGCAGGTAAATTAATTACTTCTATAATATAGTAATTAATGGGGTGGCGGGATGGCTGAGTGGGCAAATGCATTAGAAATACGTGTTGCCAAGGACAACCGGACATAAGATTAAGAACCAGAAAATAGCAAGTTCGTAACCCGGAGCCAGTGGAAATTTAATAATACTCGGCATTAATTCCCCACCCTCTCCCCTGGCCCTGGAAACCCCGTATAGCCTAAATGACGAGAAAGGGTAGGACCCGAAAAAAAAAAAATAGAAATTAATGTTAATAAAATCTCTCTCTCTCCCTCCTCCCTCCCTCCCCATCTGACAAAAGGTCCCTTTAAATTTTCGAACGGGACAGTGTGCGCTTGATCAATTTCCTCTTTCAAATCCCTCCTCTTCCAATTCCTATTCGATTCCCTAAACGATTCATCAGCAGAGACATATCTGAGCACTATCGAAGTATCTTTTGTTTTTTTTTGTTTTTTTTACCTCTTGTTTTGTTTTTCTTTTTTTACCTCAAAGAATATTTGGTTTATTTTTTTCCCCCATTTATTTTTGTTTTTAGTTATTATTTATCAACCTTTTGTATTTATTTTTCTTGGCATAGGAGATTGCGGGCTATGAAGAGGGCGAGGGCCCAGACATCGACGAAGGAAGCACCACTGACCAAGACAACAATGAGGTTGACATAATAGGTTGGTGGAAATTCAGATGAAATATTATTTGTAATAAAAATGTTGTCAGTTTTGTTTTTCTTTTTAATTTTTGATTCTTATTTTGTTAAAACTGCATATGGAGGGCACAGAACAAAAAAAAAAAAAAAAAGAAGAGAAAGATTTTGGAGGTGTTATTTTTTTAAATCATCCAACTTTTCACTGAGCTCTTAAATTCAATTTAATGATTATAAAGAAAAAAGTTCTTTTTTTTTTTCTGTTTAAGCTATATTGTAGCAGAAAATCTCATTATTTTATAAGGTAAAGTTTTATAGTTTACAACTTAAATGCTTAATCCTAGTCCTAATGTTTTATAAAAATAGAAATATTACAGCTAATAGGATATACTCAAGTTCATATCACAAGCAAAATAATGTATTTCAAAATTGTTTTTAACATTTAGCAGCTTGAAAAAATAAGGATAAATAAAATTAATGAGCTATCAATTTATTCATAAAATTATTTTCATTTTATATCATAATAAATTTGAGTTTCTACTGTTTTTTATAACCTACATACTTATTTCAATATTACCTTAGATAGGTAATCATCCAGCTTATTTAACCATAATAAAGTTACTCATACTGCTTGCTTGCTATTTTTTTATTTTTCTGAGAGCTTAGTTACATCTTTTTTTTTTCTTTCTGATTTTTCAAATTCTGTATTTTATTTATTCATTGTTCAAATATACCACAATAAAGTACCTATTGTATTTCAGATACGTAGGTTTTTATCTGGATAAGAGACTAATGTTGAGAACCACATTAAGTTAATTCGAACAAAATGAATCAGACGAAGACGATATGAACTTTTAGCTAAGTTACTTGAAAGATGTTCAAAATTATCTTTAACCTACACACTAACTTTTTATAAAGTTCTTTTAAAGCAATATGAACTTATGGTATAAAACTGTGGGGTTCTAAAAAAAAAAACAGTCCTTTTGGTCGAAAGTGTTACGGAGAATAGTTGTCTCATCATATTATGTCAGGAATGATATAATGCTGACTTATATCATAATTTAGAATTACTTGACTTTGTTATTGCCATTTCATTAGGATTGGCCTGAGCAGAGCCTTAGTTGATAGGTGATGCAGAGTAATGTGATGATATGTATTAATTAATGTGATTATGTTTTCAATAAATAATTATTTACATTTGATATTTCCGAGATTATATTTATGTTTCTTCTATGTTAAAAAATGATAAATCATATACCAGGTCTGCAAGTTTAAAATGTCGTTTATTTCTTAAAATATATACACAGTAATTTAAAAAAAAAGTATAATATATTTTATTCAAAGTACTGGCCCTCGCTTTCTACACATTTTGTCCATCTCTCGGGCAATTTATGGATACCATTCCAAAAGAATGCTTCATCTTTATTTGAAATCCATTCATCGAGCCATTTTCTTACATCCTCCAAATTGTTAAAGTGTTGCTCAGCCAATGAGTGTCCCATCGATGAGAAGAGATGATAATCAGAAGGCGCCAGGTCAGGTGAATACGGCGGGTGGGGTAGGAGTTCCCAACCAAGCGAAGAAATCGTTTCCTTAGTCAATCTGGCTGAATGTGCAGGAGCGTTATCATGCTGAAGAATGACTTTGGCGTGCCTGTGAGCCCATTCTGGGCGTTTTTCGATCAATGCGTGACTCAAATTGATCATTTGTTGTCGGTAGCGGTCGGTATTGACTGTTTCGCCGGGTTTCGTCTAATAAAGATTGCAATTCGACGTCCTCAAACTTTTTTGGTCGATTTTCTCGTTTTTTATCAGTAACATCAAAATCACCACGTTTGAAACTTTGAAACCAACGTTCACATGTCTTGACGGTTGGAGCAAGATCGCCATAAGTCTCAACAAGAATTCGATGACATTCAGATGCCTTTTTCTTTTGATTGAATAAGAAAATCATGACATGCCGCAAATGCTCTTTATTTGGCTTAAAATTAGACATTTTTAACACCAAAGAAAGGTATGATACGTCCACGTAAACGACTTAAAAACAACTGACTTTTGTAAACAAATGACTAACAAACAAAATAGCGTTTAGAGGTAAGCAAATCCTTCAATAGGCTAAGAGCGCATTCTATTGGAATTAAAACGACATTTTAAACTTGCAGACCTGGTACATACTTCAATGTAAAAAAAAACTTTGATTAAAAACTAAAATTAATTACAATGTCAAAATCTGTAAAAATTACTGTTCTAATATTTAAAGTTTTAGACTATAAGGCAAAGGCTAATGATCTTTGTTTGACTTATTTTCCAATTTTTATAGTTCTCAGATGCTTTTTATTTTGGATTTATATTTTATAATATCAGAACATAGCTGAAATTCAGAATTTCACCTTCTAAATTGGCTTGAAAAAATAACATTTCACTTTGTATTTGATTGAACCTAAGAAAGTAACTAATACGTTGAAAGTTCTAGTCTATATTTCATATCAATACATGTATTTATATTATAACCCTTTGTAGTGAATTTTACTGTTTGTGATACATACATTTATAAATACTTTTTGCGCAATAACAATCTCTAATTTTTATTCAATAATTTGGCTGCTTCTTTTTATCATTAATTTTTTTTATGATTTTTTAATAGATTTTACTTTATTTATTTTTTGTATGTTTTAAATTTAGATGATTCAAGTGAAGTTCCTAATCGATGTGAATCAAGCCGAAGCAATGTGAACGAAACAGTTGCCTCTGGAGGAGAAGCTACTAGTTCTCTAAGCAGTGTTTCAAGTAACCAGTCATACCATAGGAGGCCAACAGCTGTTCCTATATTGAACAGGCATCAAATGCTTATAGTGAGCCTTTTTGTTAATTCTTTTCTTTCCCCATTTTCCTTTATCCCAAAAAAATCTTTACATAATTGTTTTTAGTTTATTGCCATTAGTCGTTAAATATGTTTCTATTGCAGCAATGATTATTTATTTTTGTTTCCATTTTTATCTATGGAGATTTATTCTTATGGTTTACTTTCCCCTAATATTAAATAGGGAATATATTTAAAATAAATGTAATGGTTATCATTTCAATAATTACTATAATTTTTGTTGGTTAGATCATTAACATAATGGATATTACAGGGTTATGAGGATGGAGGAGATGATTCAATTGTGCCCAGTACTCCAACACTCTTTGTCCCTCGCAGGAATGATGGATTTAGTGAGGCAGTCAGCTCCCCACAAGTACCTTCAGGACGATTCACTTTCGCCCAAGAACCTACCCCTCCCCTCCGTCCTACTGGTGAGGATCATTAATTAAAACCTTAAAAATTTTCAGTTTTTAAGTCAATCTGAAAAAATATTTTAACTTATTATATTAGTATCAATTTATTATATGTTATTCTTTAAACTGTGCTGTTAAATATATATTTAAGTTGCCTGCTTGTTTTTCTTTATTAATTTTTCAGGGAATTTTTAATGAAAATGCAGGAATTTTATTTTGCCATTTTACTAAAATATTTTTAAATTAATAAAAACTTCTGCTAACAGTTGATACTAATACGAATAGAATGTAAGACTGTGACCATACTGTCATGTAATAGGAACCTTAGAACGATTTTAACTTTTAGAATCCCCCAACAACCCCTGTTATCGTACTACCCAGCTGCTCAGTAGTACTATTTAATACCACCTACACATACAAGCCGGTATGTGATGCTTGAGATATATTGGTGGTTCCTGAAAAAAATTTCAGGGACAGGGACTTGGTCAGTACAAAAAAACAAAAAAACAAGAAGAAAATCTACATAATAAGAAAACAGCACACTTTTTCTCTACAATAAGAATAAATTCAATAAGAATTTCTTATGCAAAACTTATCTCAGTAAATTTGTAGAAATTAGATGTAAACTGACAGTTTGCTGGGTAGCTTCTTGTTCTGCCAATGTCAAAAAAAAAAAGTCCTTTTCTCTTTGTAATGCAATGTAGAAATCAGTGTGGATGTTGGATTATAAGGGAATTCCAGAAGCTAGTAGTTCTAGACATGCAGTTTTTTTTAAAATTAAACTTCCTTGAGATTGATATTTCATATATTTTCTGATTATTTATTTTTTCTTAGTCGTGGCTGGAGTAACACTAGCAGCTTCTGAGGGTATGGATGACACTAGAATGGACCTTAGTACTCTGGAGGAAGGTACAGGTCGAAGTGTACCTTCGACTCCTTCTCATGTTTCTCCTCAGGGTCAGTATTAAGTTTTTTCATCTCAATGCAGTGTTTATAGTTCTAAAAAAATATTGCTAATACTCTTATAATTCATGATTGAAATAATCGGCCCCATGAAATAACATACAGAAAAAAACATTAATATCGCTTACAACGGACATCGGTTATAGTGAACAGATCGGTTAGAGCCAACATTTTCTTGGAACAGTAGCAGTTTAAATGTCGCTTACAGCGTACATTTCAAGACTAAGTTCTACGAAATGAAGAAAAAAAGTTTTGTTTACTTTACATCAATACACTCGGTCGTGTCTCAATTCCGTTCTCTCTTGTCTTTATACACGGAAACATGCCATGACAACAGTATATGTACGATTGAGGAACAGTTTGGGATAGTTTGCCGAGTTGATTCCGCGAGTACGATTGCCCGTGAATTAAAAACATCTCGTTCAACTAGATATGAAACTCCAGTAATTGTCAAAGAATCTTTCTCGGTTGTCTCCACTTCAATCGAAATTTTTTTTTGCCGAACTACGAGGAAGGTGACAGGCAAGAATGACAGATTTTTTTATTTAACTTACTTATTTATATGTAATTTTGGATTTGATAATATGTATTTTCACCCTTTTTTCATTATATACTTATTTTTTAATTTAATTTAATTTTTTATAAAATTTTAAATGTCTATATTTTTAGAATACCAAGATTTTGACATTTTGCATTATGAGTATTGTTTATTTAGTACCTTATTATGTACTTTAATTGTTATTAGTTATTATGTACTTAAATTGACGTAAGATTAATTATGAACTTAAATTACGTAAGATGAAAATAAGTATCGATAATGCTCAATATTTAACAGACCCAAAATTAAGACGAAGTGACTATAGGGACCAGTTTAACACCGTTTACAGCGAACTGTTCGTTATAACCGATAATACCGCTTAAAGAGAACATCGGCTAAAACGTACAAAAACCTCCAGTCCCTTGAAGTTCGTTGTAAACGATTTTGACTGTACCTGATATTGATATGGTGGGCCTTATTGTTTTCTTGCTATCCAAAAGAACTTCTTTTTTTTTTTTCCTTTTTTTTCTAGCAAATATTGAATCTTTGAAATAATATGTAAAATAAGTAAAGCTCTTAATGAGTTAATCCTTACTTAAAAGGTTTGAAGTTAACTTATATGAATTGTAGAACTAAGCATTGACTCCTATAATTATTTTTTCTTGTTTTCATTCTCGGAATTAAATGGTGAATCATATCCTTAAAGCCTTGCTAATGAGTGCTGCCTGCATCCTAGCACTGGAATTGTTGAGCAACACTTAGTTACAGAAACATTTCTTCTTATTTCATTTTTAATAAACTTATTCAGTTTTTCTTTTCAATAGAATCTTTTTGGCCTTTAATTTTATGTATATATTGTTTTCTTTTTACACAGAAGCAGGTGGTGAAGAGATTGGTCAAAGTAGTGGACAAGAATCTGGCGGTAATGGAAGTATAGAAGGAGGTGAACCAGAGTCCGACCAGCAACCACCAGCGGATGATAACCCAGATGGTATGTGACCTCCATTTGTTTACAACAAATGTTACAAGCTACTTGAATTTCGGAAGAAACTGAATGACCTAATTTTAGTTAAATATTTGGACAATGTGAATTCTCATACTCATGTACCTGAAATACCAAGGGGAGAGTGTTGTGTAATACTTGTGATTAATTATTATTAGTTATTGCTCAATTTATACTTAAGAATCGCATTGTTTTGTCAAAAATTTAATCTTAATTTTTCTTTTATGATTTGTACTAAAGTTGTAATATTTTGATGGAAAGTATGTAGAGAAATATAAAAACAATGTTATATGACCTTTTAAATTATATTTTATGCCTCTTATTGTTATTTATCAATCAAAATAATTATTGATTTACCTTATCTAATAAAATTTATAAAAATATTAAATACTTAATAAATAAAATTTAATAGATCTCAAAATTCACATGCTCCTCTTTGATTCTTTCCTCAATTTAACTGCTACTCTGTGTCTCATAGCATAGACTAATGGCTCTGCAATATAGTTGTTGATTTATAATGTCTTTTTCGTGGTTGTAAGAATATTAAAGTCGAGTTTAAAATATATATTTATAGTCAATAATATTCTATATACTTTTTAATAAAACCATTTTTTTTTTATTTCAAATGCAAATATATTCATAATAGGTTATTGATGTTCATTATATTAAATTAGGTTTTTTAAATTGCGTTACATTTTCAGAAAGTGAAACACTATTATTTCTTGTACATTAAAATTACAAAATGTTAAAGGTGTGAGCAGTGAAGGAGAAAAGGCTGGTGGTAGCCGAGTGAGCCAAGATGAAGAGGAGGGTCGGGAGGCAGAAGCCAGTCCAGCTCGGAGAGCTGCTGGTAGTCGCCGCTCACCTCGCAGCAACCGAGCACGCAGCAGGGTAACCCCCATCGTTTGGGAGCCTTCTGTATCAATGATGGCAGCTAGGGGTCAGTATTGTCCGTTTGACTCGGTCTATGGTAATGGCAAATTACTTAATTTTTATAGTTGTTTGTTCAATGGCACACATTCGTCAACTGCACCAGAAGGTAGCACTAGATAGTTAATGTAGTTAATGGTTGGACTTAGTTAAAATTTACTTGTAGTATGTATTCTTTTTTTTCTTTTTTGTTACCCATTCTCTATTTATATTAAATGAAAATCAGAATTAATTCCAAAACCTTTAAGCATGATCTAGATACATTTGAAAACAAGAAAAAAAAAGTGGACTATTGAATGTTGGTATAGAGCCACTAATACCTTTCCTACAAAAGCTGATATTCCTGCTACTCTGATGTCTCGTTTATTTTACAATAAATATACTGTTACAAATATATGACCTAAGGACATTTAAAAATCATATGTTTGGTGACTAGTTCATTAAAAGGAATGAATTTTTTTAATATACTACTACTCAAGTATCACTTCTTGATAGACGGACATAGAATTCATTATCACACCCTAGAAAGAATTCTCAAAATTGCGAAGTGTGTAGAAGTGACAAAACTGTTTAGTTTTGCTCTGATCTCAGTTAAAAAGGACCTGATGGTAGTTTGGTTACTCATTTTGAGCGAACAGAGTTAAAATTCATGATCCAATTAACTTAAAAAGACTTCGGATTTGGTAAAAGCTGTAAATGAAGGGGGAGTGCAGTTTGTCAAAAGGCGGTTCCACCAGGATGGGGCTATTCCAAAATTATGCTAGTTGGGACTGCGTTCGCACTGTCACGGATAAATGACAATCATCAATATGCTATGTCCCTGATTTAATTAAATTATAATATGGGTTAGTAATGAGGTCTGTTAAGGTCGTTAAGGTCCGTGGATCTTAATTATCTTTAATAATTGGGACATGCAAAAAATAGACAGAATTACGCAGTAGAAGAATATTATAATTGGTGAATAATATATACATATATACATATAGACAAATATATCTAATTACTATTAAAATACGAGCCTGGGCAAAGGAGTGGGGGGCCGACAGCAATACGTCTAACTTGGAGGAAATTCTGCTAGAGACTCTCCTCTATGAGTGGGGCCTTCTCAGAGCAAGGGCGATAAGGAGGCTTTAAGGTACAAGGTTTGGCCCTATGTTATTACTTAGGATATTTATACAAACTCAAATATATTCAATTATCTATTTGGGCACCTTATTAAACTAATTATAATCATTATCATTTATATCCACATACACAATATTTCTATAATAGCCCTCACATAATATAATATAATAACAATTAATATACATCATATTTATATAATAAATGGCCTAATAATTATATGTGTGGATCACCACAAATATTAAATCACTATGGATGACATATTGATACGTGACATGGCATGTCATCAAGTTGTATTGATAAGTCGGTCACGACAATAATGAGGCGTGTCTACCATTTTCTGTCACGGCAGTGACCAGTGATGGGCAAAACTGTAATTGAGTAGCAATCCTAAATTCAATCGTTATGGTTAACATATCGATAATTATGATTAATAACATTTTAATATTAACAGATATGACATTAACATAGCATTGAGATCTTAACATTACCTGGCAGGTAATGAATTTAAGTAAGGAAAGTAAAAATTTAGTAGTAGTATGAATTTAAGTAAGGAAAGTAAAAATTTAGTAGTAGTATGAATTTAAGTAAGGAAAGTAAAAATTTAGTAGCTTATTTAAGTAGCTCTGTTATTCCAATCTGAAACACGGGCATAGTTAGGCGCACAATAGACCCAAGGAGGTCGCGGTGCATCAAGTCGCGGAAAAAAAAAAAAAAAAAAAAAAAAAAAAAAAATAGCTCTGTTACTTAACTGTTCTTAATTCATCTAGACAGATTTTTGCAAGTTAGGGGTTATGAATAGTAGGCGTAGCTGGAGGTTTATTATGGTGACAATAGTAGTCACCTTAACCATTTCTGTAAATCATTGTCATGGAAGATACCTGAGTGTTTTAGTAATTATAAATTAGACCTGCTTTAGTATTCTCAAGCTGAAGAGTAGTGTTTTAAATCCGATGTGGGTGGGTTGGACTTTTTTGTGGCGGACTCACGGAAGAAATCCCGACCTTCCCATCATGGTTTGATTTCCAGCTGTTGCCAATCTTTTCTCTTCAAATAATATTATATATAAATAATTTTTATTTTTAATATTATTATATTAATTTAACCATCATTGTGGGTAACCACCTATTTTTTAAATTAATTTAAATAATTTATTTTGAAGAGAAAAGATTGAAGATGAACGTCAAGAGATGCCCAAAATTGAACAAAAATTTTCCTTCTCCCGTAAATACTCGCAAAACTTGCGAGATCGTGGGAGAGGTATCAGTGAAGAGGAAGGATTTGGCACTGTTTGGAAGCGACTCCGTGGTGTAATGGTTAGCATACTGCGCATGTCACACGGAAGACCCGGGTTCGATTTCCGGCGGAGCCAAATCTTTTCTCTTCAAAAATAAATTATTTAAAATAATTTAAAAAATAGGTTGTTATCGACAATGATGGTTAAATTAATATTTAAATATTAGATTTAAGTTTTATTTCTGTCCTAACTTCATAGCAATCTGTATGACTTGGTTTAATAATTTATTCTAGATCATTACAGAAAATCATTAATACTCTAGGTTGTAAAAATCTATTGTATTATATATTGTTATGGAAAATATGGTATGTTAATAAAACGTGGGTGATTAAATCATTGGATCGGAACAAGACAAACTAGGTTTTATAGATTTTTGGATGAACATAATAGAAGTTCTGTCGTAACTATACTACGATTTCTGTTTAAACCCCTGCTTAATTGTCGGGAAAAAAAAAAAAAAAAGAAGCTTGTAAAAGAAGCACTTCATTAGTAGAGATTCTTATGACGTACACAAATAAATTATTAGGCTTTATCTTTTTATACAAACAAGAGAGACAGAGACAACATTCTTTCACAACGAGAAACTTATTTATTTGCTTTATTGAAATTCAACCTATCATATTACTTGATTGATTTGATTTTGAATTGAATTTTGTATGTCATTAGATAGTTGATATCAAAATTTAGAATAATTAATGTCCAGGAATTATGCTATATTCTACATGGTGGTTTAAGTGACAAATTTAATAGTATCATGAAGATTCAGGGGAAACTGTTTTAAGGGGAAGAATGTTAGAAAATGAAGTCCTCCCATCTACTGTAAACCTCTGCTGTAGAAAAATAAATTCCCCGTAAGGCAAGGGGTAACCGCGAACAAGCAAAAGTTTATTTTAATATTTATATTAAGCTAAGAAGTAAAAATCTGTGTTTAAATCTGATACAAATTTTGTGAGAAATGCATCGTACCTGTCCAGTAAGTATAAATAGTGACCAGATTGGTCACTAGCACCTGATAGCTAGTAGTATAATTGAAGATCAGATAGGTTTGAATGTCAAAAGATATGTATAACGTATAAATAAATAAAACTTAAATTGCTGTCAATTAAAACTGAATTTATTACTCTTTTATATTTATAATTGGTTTAAAAATTTAGGAAGTGGAGCACCTCCAATGAGACCAGCACGAGGTGGACAGCCTGGACGGAGCGGTGGCTTCCGAGGTGGGAGGCCTCGCCGAGGTTCCAGGCCAGGCTACCATCCTGTCAACCAACCATTCCAGCCCAACAGGTTCTAGCTCACATCTGAGGTTCGCCAAGCTAGTGCAGAGGAGGGCTTCGATGCTGAAGGACCCTAATACAGCTTGCTTGTTTACCCTTTATTATAATTTAACAGATAAACCTAGTAAACAAACAGAAACACTGATCAAAGACTATAAAATCAGTTGAAATTTTTCTGCTTATAATCTATTGATAACTTGTGGAATATCAAATATTCTGTTATGACTGATTTGCAGAAAATAGTTATTATGTATATTTGTATTTATTTATTAATAAGTTTCTGTATATCATTCGTCATGAAGAAAAATAATTAAAACTTTTAATTTACTGATTTGTTTTAAAAAAGAACATTGCTATTATTTGTAAATTGGATGAGGAATGCATTTGTTATATAAATAAATTGTAATATATGTATTGTTAATGCATGAATTTTAATCTTTTATAGTTATTAGAATTAAGACTTTTTTTAGTTAGCCTTTGAAAGAGCAATCACATTTGTATCCTTCGATTTTTTTTAATAATATTATTGTAAAAAACAAATGACCGAGTATTTATATATGATGTGTATCAAAATGAATGCCTTAATAAATAAAATGTCATTTTTATTACTTTTGATGTTTTACTTTATAAAGATTATTTATGATTTAGTATCATATTTTCTGTTAAAAAAAATCCTTGGAGAAGGGGTGCTCACTGTTCGAAGCTTTGTCAATCATCAAAAGCTTTGGAGCCAAACAGCACTCTAATGATTAAAGAAGCCAAGATCTCACGTATATAAAATTGTCCATGATGTCACGTTTTCCCTCACTTTGACCGTGAGTGTGACAAAATGTGATTTGGAAAAGTATGTGATTTAAAATGTGAGTGTAAAAAGTTATTTAAATATCTAATAAATGTTTATATGGAAAAACAGTAAAATTTTAAACCATTGCCAGTTTAACGTATATTATAGGTTGTGACCGAAAAAAAAAAGGTTTTAAGGATTTTTTCAAAATAATCTTGATTTTTTTTCTTGCCTTTTTAGAAGTTTATTCTATTTTTGAGAAATACCTACATGAACTTTAGAAATAAGTGTTCTTTATTATGAGAATTTGCTAATAAAAGTTTGTATAAAGAGTAACTTTTTTGTGGGGATGCACGTCAAAATTGTAGCATCCATTTTTGGCTGCAAAATTAAGTTAGATAACAAGTGAAGATATCGGCATAGAACTTCTCCAAATCTAGGTTGTTTAAACATGAAATTTCAACCCTCTAACTGCATTAGAAGTAGTAGGTGTAAAAATCTGTTATTTCCTTATATTTAAGAACACAGCTGTTGTAAACCTTTGATCAAAATCACATTTTTCGGCCTAAAAAACAACCCAGCATTCCAAATTTCAGCGCATTTTCCTGTAGGGTGCCCCTGGAAGTCCTGAAATGTGGCTGGGATAAAATATATATAGGGCAATTCCATGTCAAATCAACACAAAAATATGTCATTTTGAACCTCACAATTTCAGATTTTCTTGAATTTGGTATATGTGTACTACTTGTACCTACTAGAACAATTGTGAAATATTACTGAGGTATGTCTACCCGCTTTTTAATTATTGGTCTCTAAAGCCCTCAAAAATAGGTCCAGAAACAGAAAAAATCATGATTAAAAATAGCTGTCGATGATTTCCAAATTTGACTAGGACTATGAGATTGGTGTTGCTTAACAGTGCATTCCATGCTGTTTCATATGATATACAACAATGTACAGGCTGTTACTAAAGAAATTTTCTTAAAACTAAAGGTAAAATTTTAATTTCAATTATCTCAAAAAGGGCATATCTTAAAATTTTTATATTTAAAAAAAAAATAGGCAGTATTATATCCATTCATACCACAAAGTATAAAAGTGGGATCAAAATTTCTTCATAACTAAAAAAATTGAAAACTAGTATATGTGTATAAATGTAAAAATAGATGTAGGTGTTTTCCAAATTGGAATAGGACTATGAGATTGGTGTCTTTTAACAGCACATTCCATGCCATTTCGTATGATACACAGCAATTTATAGGCTGATTCTAAAGAAATTTTCTTAAATCCAAATGTAAAATTTTAATTTCAATTATCTCAAAAAGGGCATATTTTAAAATTTTTATATTTTGTAAAAAAAATAGGCAGTATTATATCCATTCATACCACCAAATATAAAATTGGGATCAAACTTTCTTCATTACTAAAAAATTTGAAAACTAGTATTAAAATTTCATAAATCTAGCATTTTATGATTAGAAATAGCTGCAGATGTTTTCCAAATTGGACTAGGACTATGAGATTGGTGTCTTTTAACAGCGCATTCCATGCCATTTCATATTATATACAAAAATGTATAGGTATAGGGAGTATGACCTATTTAAAAAAAAAAAAATACAAAGAAATCTAAAAAAAATCCCCTTTTACAGAAAATTGACATTACATTTTTAAACTTGGTTTTAAGAAAATTTCTTTAGCACCAACCTATACATTTTTGTATATAATATGAAATGGCATGGAATGCGCTGTTAAACTACACCAATCTCATAGTCCTAGTCAAATTTGGAAAACATCTACATCTATTTTTAATAATAAAAAGCTAGATTTATTGAATTGTATCGTTAGTTTTCAATTTTTTTAGTAATGAAGAAATTTTCATCCCACTTTTATATTTTGTTGTATGAATAGATATACTACTACCTATTTTTTACAAAAAATATAAAAAATTTAAAAGATGCCCTTTTTGAGAAAATTGAATTTAAAATTTTAAACTTGTATTTAAAAAAAATTCTCTTGAACCAGCCAATAAATTGATGTGTATCATACAAAATGGCACGGAACGTGATGTTAAAAGATACCAATCTCATAGTCCTAGTCAAATTTGGAAAACGTCTGCAGCTATTTTTACTTTCACTTACCTATATATGAAATATATAGTAAGGGGAAGTATTGCGATCGTGAAAAATTTCTACTTCCGGTTTTCAATGGAAATACACGTTTTGGGGTCCCCTGAGTCCAAATGACAAATAAACCGTGCGAACCTGAAATGGGTAGGTATTTAGTGCATGTATATGCCCGCGATGTGACAGCAAAAATTTCATCAAAATTGGTCAAAGGGAAGGGGTACTTTATTTAATAAATTTTTACGATTTTTCCATTTTTCTCAAAAACGGCTCTAACAATTTTGATTAAACTAAGTATTTGATGTATTAATATGCCCGAGATATGACTGTAAAAATTTCATCAAAATTGATCAACCGAAGGGGGGGGACTTAACTTAATAAATTTTGTATTATTTTCAAGTGTTTTTTTTTATTTACTCAAAAACGGCTTTAACGATTTTGATCAAACTGGGTATTTGATGTATGTATATGCCAAAGATGTGATAGCCAACATTTCATCAAAATCGATCAATCGGAGGGGGGACTTTACTTAATAAATGTTGTATCATTTCCATGTATTTTTTTTATTTACTCAAAAACGGCTTCAACGATTTTGATCAAACTGGGTATTTGATGTAAGTATATGCCAAAGATGTGGTAGCCAACATTTCATCAAAATTGGTCAAACGGAGGGGGCACTTTATTTTTATTTCATACCTTTTTCAAATTTTTACGTTTTTTTCGTTTATTTCAAAATCGGCTTTAACGATTTTCATCAAATTCGGCATACTTAATGAAAATTAGGTATTCTTTAATATCAGGTAAGCTTTATCATTATTAAAATGTTCTGAAGGGGCTTAAATGGGGTAGGGCTCATTTTTGTTTGACTGATTTTTTCTTTCCTATAAAGTGCCTTTGTTTTTGTTTATATGGAGAAATTAACTGTTTCTCGTTAGGCATAAAAATAAGAAATGACTAAGTATGAGATATGATAAAAATCAAGTAAACATATAGAAGAGAAAAGAAGAAAAATATTCAGCTCACGCATGTGTAGTCAGCCTTTAACGACAGACCATTGCTCATTATTAAAGCCGTTTTGTTCATTTAATGGAAATTATTTGTTTCATGGTAACTAAATGAAACAACATCAACAAGTACATAGAGAATTATAAAATCAGACGAATTTGTGCCTATCAATGGTGTGAGCGTTAAGGGAGGGAATAACCGCTAAAAAAGAAAAGGACTAGGATTATGAAAAATAGGAAGGAAGAAGAAAGAAAGAAAATGGAATGAAATGGAGAAGAAGAGAAAAGGTGAAATAAAAAAAAAAATAATAATTAAATAACTAAGAAAAAAAAAATGTAAAATATATAGATGGAAAAAGAAGAAAAAAAAAAAAAAAAATGAAAAATAGGGAAAGGAAAAAAAAATACTATAATATTATAATTATAAAATAAAATTTAACGATGTATTTTAACTTTATGTATTCATATATTTTAGATACTGATTGGTATGCTGTGTCATATAGCAACCCAATGTATTTGGGCAGCATTGCTTGTTTTGTTTTTTGAAATATACCATTTCTCTCTCCTGCACTGCCGAATTATCACAAGAAAAACTTTTATTTAATAATAAAAGAAATTATTGTTTTTTATAGAGCAAATAAAAACAAAAATAAGAAATGAATGTTGAAATATGTTTAACTTTGAGAAGTGGCAATTAACAAAACGCATTAATTTCTAATTTAAGTAAGTTGGTAAGTGAAAGTTGTGTGTTGCGCGTACGCACCAGATTTTTAATCATAAAATGCTTTATTTATGAAATTTTATCACTACTTTTTAATTTTTTTAGTAATGAAGAAATTTTCATCCCACTTTTATATTTTGTTGCATGAATAGATATAATACTACCTTTTTTTCAAAAAAATATAAAATTTTAAAAAAATGCCCTTTTCGAGAAAATTGAAATTAAAATTTTGCCTTTAGTTTTAAGAAAATTTCTTTAGTACCAACATATACATTGTTGCATATCATATGAAACGGCATGGAATGCGCTGTCAAACGACACCAATCTCATAGTCCTAGTCGAATTTGGAAATCATCTACAGCTAATTTTAATCATGATTTTTCTGTTTCTGGACCTATTTTTGAGGGCTTTAGAGACCAATAATTCAAAAACGGATAGACATATCTCAGTAATATTTCACAATTGTTCTAGTAGATACAAGTAGTACACATATACCAAATTTCAAGAAAATCTGAAATGGTGAGGCTCAAGCCTGTGTTGAATTGACATGGAATTACCCTATATTGAACATCCCCAAAAAGTTTATAACCTTATTCTTGGGGTTCTAAGATGAAACTAAATGTTTTGGAAATTCATCTCTCTCTGTGTCTTTCGATACTATTGCCTTCATTTCTAGGAAAATAGAAAAGCTAAGTTTGTTTTTATCCATTACCTAATTTCGAATTTTGCTTTATTCTGAAACAATCCAAATTAATTTCTGTTCATGTTTATACCTAAATGTAATCAGTATTCCTGTATCAGAATGAATAATTTGCTTTTTTTTATTTAATTTATTTTTTTTTATTTTTTTTTTTAGTTTAAATAATTTTATATTAATTTAATCATTATTGTGGGTAACCACCTTGTTTTAAATTATTTTAAATAATTTATTTTTTGAAGAGAAAAGATTTGGCTCCGCCAGGAGTCGAACCCGGGTCTTCCGTGTGACATGCGCGGTATGCTAACCACTGCACCATAGAGCTCGCTTCCAAGCGGTGCCAAATCATCGTCTTTACTGACACCTTTCCCTTAAGCCATCGTTCAATCGGAAGACCCGGGTTCGACTCCTGGCGGAGCCAAATCTTTTCTCTTCAAAAAATAAATTATTTAAATAAGTATTTTCAGTATAATTATTTGATGTGGTTACAGTTGACCATGATTACTTAGCCTCCCCATTATGAATGCAGCCCTTAAGGCAAATTATCATTTTGTTTTCCCCTTCAATTCTTAATATCACCTACATCAATTTAATTATTAATATTTGTTACTGATGATTTTGTAATATGCTTGTATATTCTATTTTTACTAAATAATGTTAGTTTAGTTGAACACAATACATCTTTAAAATTTCATATTACTTTTTTTATGCATAATTATTCTGTTCTTTAGATTTTAAAAGCGAGGTTCAAGAATTCATTATTACTTCGATATTATTATCCAAAAAAATTAAATAAATCTATCCAATTATTTTAGGCAAACTTCTTAAATATTTATAGTATTAAGATGTGTATGTTGTTATCTTTTTTTGTTTTGTTTTTTACTTGCTAGTAAGCGTAAAACCCATTGTAGCAGATGTGGGCCCTTTAACATGTTTACTTTCTGGCATATGCCTATCCACCTGCTATAGTTATCAGCTATGATAGCACAATGCATCTTACTTATCAGCTGAAATTTGACAGATGCTACTTAGAAATGTTCAAATTCTCTGCTCTAATTTAAAAAAAGATAATTTCATGACTGCAAACTCAAAATATAGATGCAGGATTAAATTTATATATCAATTGAAAATTAATAATTAATTCACTTTATTATCATGATTTTATAAGATCTTGCCAGCATCTATAAATGGTATTAGGTTCTTGTTGTAAATAGTACTATAGGAAATAAAATTAGTTTTGGATTCTGTTTTACGATCTAGATAACTAATCCATTAGAGACAAAGAAGGGTTGGTTATTGAATGTTGGCAATCTTGAAGCAGTACTTCACAACTAATTTAAATACTATTGCACCCGCGGTGGCCCTAGGATTTTTTAATGGGAGTAAAAATCCTTAGCCATGCCGTCCCTTGGATAGGACGTAAAATAGAGGTCCCGAGCCTGTACGATGTCAGGTACTCGTTAAAGATCCCTATCCTAATTATACCTGGATAGGCAAAATTTAGGACTCCCACTGTAGCATCATCCGATTAGCCTTAGTAGTATGAAAGGACGTTAAACAAACAAACAAATACTATTGCGTTGGAAATATTCAGGTTTTTAGAAACACTTATTGGGAGGTATCTTGAAAAACTAATCTAATATGTTATGTTAAATAGCGAATAAGTTATTATTTAAAATAAGTGCTTATTTGGAGTTTCTTGGACAAGGAAAAAGGTGTATCAAATCAGGTGATAGTTTCTCAAAAAAAAATAGAAAAAGCATCTTGTAATAAATAGGAAGCCAACGTTTCCATTCTACTGAAAGATGTAAATCTGTTATAAATTAAGTATATACTCCTAAACCTAAAATAAAGTGACCTAAGGTAATCCCCACCGGGGGATGATTATCATTATGTCAAGGTATTAAAATGGAAGGGATGACACGATTTTCGGACGGGTAATCATTACATGCGCCTCTAATGTTGATAAATATTTGTCATCCTAGAATATAATTTGTCCTAGTTGATGCTAATTTTAAATTCGGTGGAAGACAATTTAAGGACGCCCGGACCAACCAATATTTCGATTGGGAAATATGTTAAACTTTATATTATACCTAGGTTTTGTCCGTTTTTAGAATGGAACGAATTATAAATTAACAGAAGTTATTGCTTCACAATTTTACCAATACCTTTGGTAGAAATTGCTGTCAAAAAAGTTTTAAAATTAAAAGTTAAAAAGCTCAATAAGATTAGAAAAAAAAACTAAACTTAAACTTCCTGCTTTTCCGGTTCTGAATCGTACCATGGTCCTATACTTTTCGAAACTCACAAAACGGGTCTTAACTAACATCAGTCTGTTTTTTAACAGCTTCAAAAGCTTTTCAACGGATTACTGAATATAAGTGATTTTGTGGAGTTTCTTGGACAAGGGAAAAGGTGTATCACATCAGGTAATAGTTTCTCTAAGAAAAATATAGAAAAAGTAAAAGCATCTTCAAATATAGATGCATTAATGATTAAATAATCATTAATGTATTTTTGAAAAAGCTTCTGAAAAGGGCGTCTGCAGGCTTTCGTCTAGGGGGAGCTAGTAGGTAAAATTTTCTGCTAGTGGGGGCAGGCTGGTAAAAGTTTTATGACTGGGGGGGGGGGGTATTTTTCTATGTAAGGCTCAATTAATTGTTCAAATAAAACTTATTGGTGTTTGAATGTTTTTATTTTTATATATAATATTTAAATAAATATAGTAAATGAATACGAAGTTATTTAATGTGGAGCCTTTGTCTCTCATATGTTCTGGGGGGGGGGGGGGGGAGAGTAGTCCTTTTAGTAGGAGTAGTCGCAGTGATTGTATATTTTGTATTTATTCAAAATTCTTTGATAGTCTTTAAAATGACCTCTTTTAAGTAACCTGACGCCGATGGACAAGCCGGAAAATTGGCAAATATACTTAGGTATGTGAGGTAACGATTTGCTGGGCTATAGTGAGACTGGTAATTGAGACCATAAAACCAAATTTAAGGTATTTTTAAAAACTTCAATGCTCAGTAAAACAGATTACATCAAATTTAATTGCACTCCATCATAACAAAAGAATACCTCGTAGGACATAAAAAAAATTATGTTATGGAGATAAACGCTAAATTAACGTTTAGCTATATCTGTATAATTTTGATGGGGAAATTTCTCTCAATGGTAGTGTTAATTAGTTGAAGCCAGATTGTGTAATAAGGGGTCAGTTGAGCGAATAGTAATCGAGGAGGCACTTCACACGAAGGCAGATCAGGCGGCAAATGACTGGGCGCTGGCTTCCGCTCAGGAAGTCCCGCCCATCCGGCCTTTAACCGCCTTGTTTTCTATTCATCTGCCAAATCTATGCCAATCCCAGTTCTATGTTTAGTTCGGAAATGTAAAAAAAATAATCACTTAAATAATGATTCATTTAGTAGCAGAAAGAATATTCCCAACCATTCACAGATTTCTTATTAGAAGAGCCCGGATTTTTATGTAGTACCTATAAAACGCCAAAATGTCATATCATATATAGTAAAAAAATGTGCTTATGTGCATAAAAAATGTCCTTGTATATTATATATGTATTATACAGAAAAAAATCTTTAAATTTGCTATTCAACAATTTGTATATTTAAAAATACTATCTTATGTGTATAAAATATTTCATAAAAAAGAAATTGGATGAGTAAATTTTAGAAATGAAACTAAAATGTTTCTTTTATTTTGTTGAATCTTTAGTTATTTTGAAATGTGATCAGTCAACAAATTTAAAATTAAAATAGTTCAAACTTACTATTTAAAAAGTAAAATACAAGAAAAATTTAATAATCATATCCACAAAAAATATAACTTTCCACATCAAGAGATGCGATTGGAGAAAATTTATTCGCGTCTAAAATGATCGAATAATCCCCATTTTTTTTTAATTTTCCATGATAGTGGAATGAAATGGCATAGGAAAAATAGTGATTTAAGCTGTCTTACTTGATTTAATAATTTAATAACTGCCATCAAACGAAAAATTTGCTCTCTGAATTAATTTCTAGTTTAATTGACAAAAAAACTAACATGGGTATTTAAAAATGTTAGATCATTGCTTGATGTTGGATTGTTAATTATTTTATAAACCCGTAACCCGTAAGCAACTAAAGAGGAGATTGGCTTCATTCAATTTCTACTCCTCCAACTCTTACCTTACACCCCTATCCGCTCAATATAATTGGAATGTTACTAACAAAATTCTCAAAACCCATCACATTTCCCCAACTTTCCTGCTGGATGACGGCTCTTGGGCCGTTTTTGATGAGAAAAAAAATCCGAGTAGTTTAAATATCACCTCTCTTCTGACATCAAACGCATGCAATCCTTCTAGATCCAAAAATCCTCCCCAAAACAGTCAATGCTCCTTTCTTTGTAACCAACAAAACCCTACACCATGACCTTAATATCCCATTCATTCAACTACTAATCCCTGAGCAAATCTTCAAATATCACATTAGCCTTACCAGTTATCGTAATCCTACTGCTAGATTCTTATCGAGCTCTACTCATCCCTATAACCTTTCTCGAATGTTAAAGCGGTAGTGGCCACGCGATCTTTTGCAATATTTATATATCGCAGTTCTGTTAATGACTAGATTCTTTGCTGAAGACAGGTAGTAGCGCTTGTGACTATAGCGCCATTGCTCAACCTTCACTGGCTCTAATACCATTAAGATAAATGTGTTAATTTAAAATGTAACATTACAAAATCAACCCATAGCTGAATTAGAAAATATATATGTGTGTTGAAATTTAATCATTTTTATTCTCAAATAATTATTTTATAATTTTTAAACAATTTTATTTGGAGAGGATTTGGGTTCGATTTCCGGCTGTGTTCGAATCTTTTCTCTTCTAATAAAATTGTTTATATGTTTTCCATTCGGGCTAGAATATGTTGTAATCAGTCCTAAAAGTAAACTATGAAATTACTTAGTTCAGTATAAATTGTCTTAACCCTGAATGTATTAGATAGTTCGATAAGAGAGAGAGAAACGCTTTATTTCAATAATAATAAGCAATGCTGCCCAAATACATTGGGTTGCTTCATTACACAGCGTACCAATCAATACTCAAATACATGTATCCTACTTATAACTAAAATACATTGTTACATTTTATTTTATAATTATAATATCATAATATTTTTTCTCTTTTATATCTTTTATAATTATGTTTTTATGTTTATTTTATTCCCATTTATTTTATATTATTTTATTCTTCTTCTTTCTTATTTTTCATAAGCTCACTCATTTTCTCTTCCTTCCCTCTCTTAACGCTCACATTACAAATAGGCACACATACAGACTGCTAGAAAAAAAAACCACACAAAAAGAGATATACCAATGAATACTTATATGAATAAAAACCTGATTCTTATTATGTAGGTTTAGGACCGGTTTATAAAAACTTTCAGTAACTTTGTTGATATTAAAATTACTCATTAGGCCTACATTTAAAACTAATCTACAATTAACTGAAGTCAAACAAATAAAAAAAGAGATGGAGAATGAGGCGATTAGATTTTGTGTATTTCGCGGACAGACTTTTAATGAATATATATTTATATAATTATATAAATGAATATAATGAATATATTTTGACCAAAAATTCAACTTCAGAGGAAGGGCTGATGATGGTGGCTATCAGCTCCCGAAAAGATGATGGTAGAGAGAGAAGTGTGAGCCGAGCCCATTTACATTGATTAGCTCACGGGTGGTCCGATTCTTCACGGTCCCAGCTCTTCGTAATGGATAGCTCATTCTCATCGGCTCCTATGTCGAAGGATGGGAGTCAGGATATGGCTACTGCCTCCTCTAGGGCTGAATGTTAGCACGGGATGGTTCATTACATTAAATGATCGTTGACATCGGGCAACCAAGCTTGTGAAGAAGCTGTCTATGTACAAATCAAATCATAATCAGTTAAGAGAAAAATCTTAGTTGAAATGTCACTTTGGACAATGCTTTTATACTTTTAAATTATTTTTACTATATTATAATATAATATATATAATTTAAATAAAAAAAAACTTGTATTAAAAAGGATGGTTTATAGATTAAACAGAAAAAAATGGAATATTGATTCGTATTTTATTTTTCAATTACAATTGTCACAGTGTTCCATCGAAAATTTTAGAGCTTAATGAACTCTTTTCTTATTACTAAATAAACAGGTTTTAAGCAAGTCTAGAAATAATGTCTGCACTTGTTTTACCACCTGTCAACAAAGGTTACTTTAGTGAAGAACTCTACCCTTCCATTAAGCGGGCACTCGCTCCCCATCCACGTCACAGCTGCTTTAATTACCCTCCTGGAGCACGGCAGTAGAAGCCGAGGACAAAGGATCGCATGGGTGTTTTGATAACAAGCCGTTGTAGCAGAGGCCGTAAAAGGGAACGACTAACTGGAGGATGGCCCGGGTCGGACGAAATAAAAGACTTACCGACAAAGGGCGGACCCATAAAACATAGGCTGTGGTGGACCGTCACACCCACTAATGCAGGTGTTCCTCAACATCCCTCTCGTCTTCTCTATTATATAGATTTTTAACTTTGTAAGTGAACAATAAAATGGTTTGATATTATTATTAGTATGAATAGGTGCTAATGCAATAATGAAAAATATTAAATGTGGTAGGCAGTGATGAACGAGCGTGCTGAAGGGGCCATTGTACAACCAAGTTACAACCTTCCATATGTCGAGCCCAAACACGTGGACAGGTCGTAACAACATAAATTTGCAAAAAGAAAAGGAAGCAATTACACAGTCTTATTCATTGGTATGTTTTTTCCAAAAGAATCTATCGCCCGAAAGGTTTGTAAAAGTTAATTCGAAGACTAGAGAGTAGTAGTAGAGAGTTCTTTAGTTATTGATTTAATTTTCACATTTTATTTTCCACAAATCTGATGAGCTTCGATACTTTTCAATAAATCACTATTGCTATTATTTTTGATCACAGCTCATAATTTTTTGTTGCTGCTATTTTGTGATATTGAAGGGACGAAAAACAAAAAACAAAAATTAAGCACTAATGAAAAATAAAATAACACACAACCTTTCTCAAAATATTAACCTTGAGGGACAGAGTCGAAATTGATGTTGGTTTGGATGTTATACACCTTAGCCATTCACGGACCAACCAAGTTGTCTAACACTGAAACCATGCCCACAATTATCCACTTGGTTTTGTTTTAATAAGGCAAAGTTGTACAAAAATACTCAACGTGTATGGGTCCCTTGAGACGCTCAATTAAGCAATAGACGTGAGACTTGGTACGTACTTGGATTGGTTACCGCCAACTGGCGACCTACAATAAGGCCAACATTCTCTTCCCCACCCGTTGAATTTAGGTGAACGATCAGCCTAGATGAGGCGACATACCTAAATCACACGAGGGATTCTTGACGCTGTTCTTGGCAAAGGCGATGAAGCTTTCCAAGATGTCAGTGAAGGCACTCTGAGCAGCCATAAGTCATGGATCTAGACCGATTTGCTTTCAAATCCGAATTAGTTACATGAAACGGATGTAGTGCTGTAGGTAGCTCGCCGCTACACTAGATTAGTAATATTCTTTTTGCCACGCAATATTCGTCTCTAGAAAGACTATGTCACGCGGCCAAAGATTTTACACGTAGCCAAATCAAAATAATTATAAGCAATAAAACTTATGTAGATCAAGTTTATAACCTAAATCAGAGAAACTTCAACCCAACTTGATGTTAATAACTAGGCTGAAAACTTTTGGTCAATTTCTCACTACCTTTGCTTTGCATTTCGCGCGACTAAAATATTCTGGTTAGTAATGGGTTAGCAGAATATTGATTTGTCAATATCAAGCTACACTTTGCAGAGCTTCATAACACTAACATCTATTACTAACGTTAAACATACGATCTTCTCCAACGATTCACATGGAAAAATTATGTTTTAGGTTTATTAACATGCCATTTATAAGATAATATTGATCTATAAGTACTGAATAGATAAAATGTTATCCATTCAGTTTCTAATTGACATTGACATCGAGCTAAGAAATGACGAACCTTCTTGCTTCTTCCAATTAACTGACACTGATAAGAAGGAAAATTACCGAGTCAGTAAAGTTTAAGATTCACCAGAAGAGTCTCATCAAGAGTCAGAACTGTACAGGATTTTTTTTTTAACGCCTTTGTCCTCTTAAATAGCCGTTATTAGCATACGTTAGGAACTGTTATTATTGTATAGGCTACAATTTTCGCTAATAGATTATTCAAATTCAGAATGCTAAGAATTCACTTAATGGCTCTGTCTAATGGAAAGGTGAATTTCCAAAATGGAGTCAGATATATTTGGATTGGAAGACAGATTGGGAAAATTCGCTAAGTAGTTTTTCGATTTTTTGTTTTTTTTCTCTATTTCAGGGTTGTTTTATTTTTTCTTAAACCTTGCTAAACGTTTTTAAGAAATCCTGCAGATATTAATTGGTTTAATTGGTGAGTGGAAGAAAAGATAAAACTTTCTATTAGCGGCTTGAGCGAGGTACATAATTTATCCCGAGTAATCATGAATTCCGTTTAATTAGTAACACCCATAATGGGCTAACGTAGATCTTGGTTGTCTCATAGATTGATGGAAATTTATGTATGTTTGAAATTTATGACGTTTCTATGTTAGTAATTTAAAAATGCTGATTGATTATCTCATTCGAATCAATCAGCGTGTTTTTCTTTGTATTTCCCAGTCAAAACTTGAAGGTGTATGTTTAAAGTATATTTATAAGCCCTTTATTCACTTGCCTAGTGACTTGTTAATAGTTTCAAGTAAAGACTCGTTCCGATAGTTTCGAAACCAATCTGAAAGTAAGAATACTTCAAAAATTGACTAATTACCAGGCTGTACGGATCTTAATATTGAAATTTTTTTTTCAAAATTCATTAAAATTTGGATATGTCCACTATTAATAAATGTTTCATTAATCTGATGCTATAGTATTTTGTAATTGTACATATGACTTTTATGTTTTTTACTCTGTATTTAACTCGACCTGACTTATATTCTAACATCAAATTTGCTGATTGTCACTGATGCGAATAAAATATGAAGAGAATAAAATAGCCTATTTTAGTAGATACAATTTTATAGTATCCCTAATGATTTAATTATTAATATATAGTGATTATTGAACTCATTAAAATGTTATTGATAATGGAAAATATTAAAGATTATAATGGTGCTAGATTACCATGACTCAAAAAAATAAAAGATTTTGAATGTTAAGAAAATCCATTCCAAAATTTCTGTTATTTACAGAGTGGTGGACGTTTCGGACATTTGTACACATTATTCGCCCTAAATATACAGTGCATTAATGAATAATCTGACAGGAATTAAAAAAAAAACTAATTTGATTAATTTTTGAAAATTAAAACAATCTATATAAATAAAGATGAAATTCTGTTTGTTTGTTTATTTGTACGTTATAGAAATTCATACCGTTTGTCATAAATTCTCCAAATTTCGCTCAGTGGTTCTTTCATGCCAGGTGCGAACACCTGTCCATATTAAAATTGCACAACTTCAACCGATATTCAGCTGATATTCTTTATTGTTATAAAAATCGTTTTGATCTCGCTTTACTATTTTTATAAAATCGACCGTTTCAGTCGATAAAAGTCTCACTTTATAAATTTTATAGATTTAAAAAATGAAATTCTCCGGGTGAAACCGGTATATACAGCTAGTTATATATAATGAAACGATTTTTCATTTTATTTTTATCTAAAAACCACTGCAACTGGTCTAAAAAATGGAAAACCGACATATTTTAAAATATAATATAATTTTAAGATATTTATTAATATTTATTTGATTAGTATGATTTATATATACATATATAAATGAAAAAGTATATTTTTTTACATAAAAATAAATGCTAAAGTAAAACATTTAAAAATATGTTGTTCAAAATCTAATACTAGTATTAGATTGTGGTATTAGTATTATGATTGTGGTATCTTAAACTGAATTATTTGTTCTTCTAAACGTAAATAACTGCCTCATGTTCTTGACTCAGTGGCGGATCCAGAAATTTTCTGAGGGAGGGGCGCACTTTTTTTTTTTTTTACATTTCATGAATAATGAAGGCCCTAATTTAAAATACATATTAGTACATACTGACGTTATAAATAACTGTACATGTTTAAATACAATTCATTTTCAATTAGTGGACTTGAAAAATGACTAAATATAGCTCATTTCTTATAGAAATAGTAATTCTTTGTGAGTGTCCTCACCTCATTGGGGGGAGGGCGCCCCTCCCCTGGATCCGCTACTGTCTTGACTAGAGTATAGTTGATCACTATATTGATTTAAATAAGGAAACATTAACTTTTCTTATCCGAGATAAACTTAAAATCTCCGTTTTCTTTTTTCAGAAAAATACTAATGCTCTCAAAATTTGAAAATTAATCTCCAATTTATTATCGGTAATATATGAACTCCTTTTATCGATTCCTCGAAAAACTCCATAGTTCAGAAAAAAAACCCTTTTGTTATTTCCATAATCTCCTAAAAAAAAATATTTATTATACAAAATTCAAACAGATTCCCGGCAAGTGCGTATTCATTGAATAAGTGAAGCTAGCTTATTCTTGTTACACCACTGTATGATGTACTAACGATCTTACCTAAATTCCAATAGAATAAACAACTATTTAATTGTCATTGAGGAAAAGTGTTTTGTGTTCCCTTTCTGGTAGCTTTTAATTATGTACACCATATTCAATGATGCGCGCACCACACTAGATTTTTTATTTTACTTGAGTATGTTATAAGCTAATCCGTAATATAAATCTTATGTAATTATTATTTATCAGGTTCATTGTTCATCTGATAACTTGCATAATTTTAAAAATGCGTAAGAATTTTTTTAAATGTTGAATCTTTTTTTAATTTTGTTATTGGACGAATATGATATAAATTGTTGAGAATCAAACATATAAATCAGGCGAAAAATGTAATGTAACATTGTCCATTTATATATCATAGTTACTAAATATATTAAATTCCACCGAAAGCATCGAAAAGATGAAAGCCCAGAGTCACCTAGTGTGTTTAGTCACAGGGACTGTCAACAAACTGATAGGAGTCATGGCAGGGCGACCCTGGATTTAGGTCCGTGACGAAGGAGAGAGGATAAAAAAAAGAACACAGACACATGAAGGTACACAGTGTAGAAGTGAGCTGAGTGTGTGTGTGTGAACGAGTTCCCAAGCTCCCACCTGTGCATGTGTGGGCGTCGTTTTTATAGGCGCATTCCTCCAATCCGTCTAACACCTGAGAATGCGAGAGGTAATCCTCATCCCTTCTCCTCGCTGCGGCCTCGGCTTTATTTAAAAAGATAGTTGCTATGTCTTCGCTTCTTCCTCTGTCTTCATCTTCTTAACGGTTATTTATTTGTTTGTCCAGGCTTTATCTTTTTCGGAATCAGTGAGTTACTCGTCTCTTCTGGGTGAATCACCTCATCAGAATATCCATATTGCAGGCATAATCCCGGTCAATATATCCTCTTATTAAGAAAGTATATTCTGTTTTAATAAGACAACGGTAAAACATAGGAACAAGTGAAATCTATATTAAAATTTAAAAAAAAAGAAACATGTAAATTTAGAATGGACTAGTATAGCCTTGCAAGAAATAACTCGTTAAATATTTAAATACAATATAAATACATAAATACAAATATTAAAGGCGTTTATGAACATACATAAACGAAAAATCGGTCTGTATCACTCCTTTTAAATTTTGTTATTATAACTTAAATTGAATCATTCAACTACATTATTGATCACAGCAAGAGTTAGTTTCATTATTAAATTAATCGAGAATAATCCATGACCTCTTTCTCTTATATCTTGTTGAAAAAAAATGTATCAGCGTAGAAGGCGCCAGGGTCATGCATGACCCGCTCAATTATTTTGGGTATTTATATATTTTTTTTTTTATTAAAGTGCTACTAAACCATTGGTTGTTCAGATCGGTTGGTTAGATGGAAACATTCGAAAACAAAAGTGCTGTCAGCGTGATTATGAAGCATGGGTCGTGACGCCCTCACACTTGATGTCATATCTGCCACCGTATAACGTGTCACATCTCAGTATTCAGAGCAATATCGAACCATTTACCCACCATTTTCTTGAAAACGGTTGACTTTTGGGGTTTAAAAATGCTAAACTGGTACAGTACCCACGAGAGTAACCGTAACTTCCAAGAATATATAATAGAGTTTTTCCAAAAGTCAACTTTTGTATCGTCCTAATTTTAAAGCCTTCAATTTTAAAGAAAAAGTTGTTTTAATTGAAAATTGAAGAGTAAAACTGAATACAATGAAAAGAAAATACCTATTTTTCGTATTATAACTACGATAGCATGATTCCTAGTTTAGCTAAAATAGGTGATGTATCTTTATTCATACACTTAGGGGTGGCATAGACCCTTAAGAAAAGAACCCTTGTCTAATGTATTGCATTTTGTTTTTGCTTCCCTTCGCCACAGTTTTTCCTTCACGACCAACCCCGAGCAGTTGAATATCACTTCTAGTTAACGTCAGAAATTAATCGGAACCGCTATAAGAACATAATTTTTTAAACACTATTTCAAATTTATAGTTGCTTATAGTATGCCTTATTGTCCCAAGATTATAAGTTGAATATCATCGACAAGTCGAAACTTAAACATTTTAATATCTCAAAGAAAAAAAAATTAAGATCTCACAAATACTTATTTGCTAATTTAATTCTCACCATTAGGTATCTACTTGTTTAACTTCGTATTACTTTCAATTAGCTGTAAATGATATATATCGTAAGGGAGAGTGTTGCGATCTTAAAAAATTTCGACTTCCCTTTTCAACGGAAATACATGTTTTGGGGTCCTTCGTGTCAAATTAACCTAGTACCGCGAAATGGTGTGAACAGACTAGCTCAAAAACTATGAAGCCTACGAAACTGAAACTTGGTATTTGAGGTATGTATATGCCCATGATGTGACAGCGAAGATTTCATCTAAATCGAGTAAACTGAGGGGGCACTTTATCCCAACGTCTATTTTTCGATTTCTCAAAAACAGCACTAACGATTTCGGTTAAACTTATAATGTTTATTCCTAATGCAGCATTTTTACTTTCACTTACCTATATATAAAATACATAGTAAACGAAAGTATTGAGATCATGAAAATTTTCGACTTCCGGTTTTCAACAGAAATACACATTTTGGGGGTCTCCTTAGACCAAATAACCAAGTCCCGCGAAATGGTCTGTGTTTGTGAACAGACTATCTCAAAAACGATAAAACGTACGAAGCTGAAATTGGGTATTTGGAGTATTTATATGCCCGCAATGCGCCAGCAGAAATTTCATCCAAATTGGTCAAACGGAATGCGTATTTAGTTTATGAATTTTGTCTAAGTTTTAAGTTTTTTTATTCGATTTTCTCAAAAACGGGTCTAGCGATTAAATTGATTAAACTCTGAATTTGAAGTATGTATATGTCCGCGATGTGACAGTAAAAATTTCATCAAAATTAATCAATTGGAGGGGGCACTTTACTTAATAAATTTTGTCTCATTTTCGGGTGTTTTTTTTATATACCCAAAAACGGATGTAACGATGTTGATCAAACTGGGTATTTGATGTGTGTTTATGCCCGCGATGTGACAGACAAAATTTCATATTCCTTGTTATCACTAATGAAAATAAAAACTTTTATTTAACCTAAAGAAAATTTGTTTTACTATAGAGAGTAAATACGTGATGCTCAAATTATTTAAAGGATTTACGGTGTGAAAACATACGGAATAAGATAATCTTTAATTAATTATATTTTAGTTTAGTAACTTTAATTCCATAATAAATTTCTGAAGGCAATATAAAGTGATTTTAGAGGAACAGTAATCGTTCTCGATTTCCAGAAAGGCATAACAGACAAACTTTACTACGAGTCGCAAATACACCTCCTATCTATTCACCTTCATGATGTGTTTACAAAAAGCAAATCGCTGTAAAAAGCAAGCAAGCAGTAAAAAACCTCGACTTTTGATGAAATTAGTTCCCTTAAAGAAAAAAATAAGCAATAATGTATCGAAAAGTACTGAGAACATTGAAGTTTTGCATTACAGATGTGTTATAACCGATGGAGATAATCAAATATAAGCATATAAATGTGGAAAAGTGTGTAGTTTGCATATTATCGAAACAAGTCGATTTCTAATCTAAGTAAATTCGTAAGTGATAGTTGTTTGTTGCGCGCATCGCACAAACAACTAACGATTTTGATTAAACTGGATATTTAATGCATTAACTTACCCGGGATATGACTGCAAAAATTTCATCAAAATTGATCAACCGAAGGGGGTACTCCACTTAATAAATTTTGTCTCACTTTCGCGTGTTTATTTTACTTACTCAAAAACAGCTTTAACGATTTTGATCAAACATGGTATTTAGTGTATGTGTGTTCTCATGATGTGACAGTAAAAAATTCATTAACAATGATCAATTGGAGGGGGCACTTTACTTAATAAATTTTGTATCATTTTCACCTGTTTTTTTTATTTACTCCAAAATGGCTTTAATTATTTTGATCAAACTGAGTATTTAATGTATGTATATGCCCGCGATGTGACAGCAAAAATTTCATCTAAATTTGTCAAACGGAGGGGGTAGTTTATTTAGTGAATTTTGTCTAATTTTTACGTTTTTTTCAATTTTCTCCAGAACGGATGAAACGAATTTGATTAAACTCGGTATTTGATGTATTTATATGCCCGCGGTGTGACATTCAAAATTTCATCAAAATTAATCAATTAGAGGGGGCACTTTAATTAATAATTTTTTTCTCATTTCTACGTTCGTTTTTCCCGATTACGGCTCTAACGATTTATGGCTAAATATGAAAAAAGAAAAAAATCAAGTAAACATATAGAGGAAAAAAAGAAAGAAAAATATTCCGTCAACTCATAAAACACGTTGAGCCCACGCATGCGGAGTACGCCTTTAATGATAGACCATTGTTCATAATTAAAGCAGTTCTGTACATTTAATGGAAATTATTTGTTTCATGGTAACTAAATGAAGTTTTCAACAACTTCATAAAGAATTATAAAATCAGACGACTTGGAGTATTATGCTTGCATTGTCGAAGTATTAAAAGTAAAAACTTTTATTAAATAATAAAAAAAAAAATAGTGTTTTCAAAGAGAAAATAAATACAAAAATAAGAAATGGATGTGGAAAAATGTGTGACTTTGTGAAGTGGCAACTAACAAAACACGTCAATTTCAAATCTAAGTAAGTTGGTAAGTGAAAGTTGTGTGTTGCGCGCACGCACCAGATTTTTTAATATGAAGTACGTTTTATCGTCATTGAGAAGGTCTGAAAGAAACTAATAAGAATTACGAAAATAAAGAAACTAAGGTTTCCATCCTACTAATCGCAACTGTCTTAAAACTAAATCAAAGCTTAAACAATAAAAATCTGGTGCGATGCGCGCAACACACAGCTTTCACTTAAGAGCCCATATATATATATATATATATATATATATATATATATATATATATATATATATATATATATATATATATATATATATATAAGGGCATAAATTTACATCAAATACCCAGTTTGATCAAAATCGTTAAAGCCGTTTTTGAGAAAATCGGAAAAAACGTAAAAATTAGACAAAATTCTTCAAGTAAAGTACACCCTACGTGTGAACAATTTTGATGAAATTTTTGCTGTCACATCGCGGGCATATTCATTCACTAAATACTTAATTTCAGGTTCGTGCAGCTTATAGTTTTTGACCACACAGACCATTTCGCGGGACTTGGTCATTTGGACTCAAGGGACCCCAAAACGTGTATTTCCGTTGAAAACCGGAAGTCGAAATTTTTCACAATCTCAATACTTTCCCTTTTTATATATTTCATATGTATATATACCTATAGGTAAGTGGAAGTAAAAAAAAAAACTTTTTATTTTCGTTTTACAATGAAAAACAAAGAGAACTGTTTAGAGAGAAGACAATAGAGCATTATGAACTGCGTGGTCCTCAAAATGTGATCGATCGAAAAAAAAAATATGGCGATTCCTAATGAATCAAAGATATGTTCCAACAAGCACTTAAAACACGATGGCAACCTTGTGCGATGGTTGCTCAGTACATCTTTACTAACTACTCATTGTTAACAAGGAAAGGCGTACTGCGCATGCGAAAAGAGTCTACAACGTGTTTCAAGAGCTTGTTGGATCATTCTTAAACTATTTTAAGAATTTAATGAAAGTATTAATAAATGTACCTGTCGGAGTAGAATAAAATATATCCGTCGTTTTCTGGAAAATACTAAAATAAAATACATATCGGTCATTGTAATGAATTCTTTATATCGATCCTGTATGTTTGTTTGTTTAACGTCCATTTATGCCACTAAGGCCCGGTGCACACAGACGACACTTTTCTGCGATCCGGACTATAAGCCAGGTCAGGGGTACCTGGAGTACAATGGACCGACCGGATTTACCATTATACTCCAGGTACCCCTGACCTGGCTTATAGTCCGGATCGCAGAGAAGTGTCATCCGTGTGCATCGGGCCTAAGGCTAATCGGACGATGCTACATTGGGAGCCCTAAATTTTGCCTATCCAGGTATAATTAGGATAGGGATCTTTAACGAGTACCTGACATCGCACAGGCTCGAGACCTCCATTTTACGTCCTATCCGAGGGACGGCATAGCCAAGGATTTTTTACACGCTTTAAAAAATCCTAAGGCTACTACGGGACGCGAACCCGTGACTTTAGTATTGTAGGTTACCATGCTAACCACTACACCACAGGTGAACCCTATATCGATCCTTATTTACGATGTATCTTCGAAAAACATGATGATTCAGTCTAAAACTCGATTAATATTTCTATAATCTCTTGAAAATATATTCATATGAACTAAATCAAATGAACCCCAGAAAAATTTGGAGTGCACGAGTAAATGAGGCTAATTTCATTTTAGGTACACCCCTCAATGAATCACTGGTCCCACTTTCCAATAAAAAAAAGAAAAAAATTTTCATTGAAAAATAAAGTTTAGTGTTCCCTCTCTGGTAGCACTAAGGTATTCCATTTTCAAAGAATTGTCAATTTTTGTGAACAAAGAAGTGTGGTAAGTGTGTTTTATTCATTGAATGGATTGTTTATAATATTTTTGTTTATATGTAAATCTGTAATTAAAATTTGAAAAGGAAAAAGAGTTTGTGATCTCTCTTTTCAGGTATAAAGTAATTGAGGGTTTTAGACGCAGATGGTGCTGTCATATAAATGTATATTTGTTTTTCCTACGATTTTACTATTATATTAAGTGTAGTAGTATACAGAGAAAATATTAAATATGTTTTTTGGGTCAGTATCTATACTACCTCCTCCAATCTTATCATTAATGCTTGTCTTAGAAATTTGAATAAAGGAATTATTTTCGTTAATAATAATAATTAAAAATAAAACTACACTTCTGATAATATACATTGTTTTGGTAAGCTTCCGTGATAGAAATAGTTGTTGAGATTTATTATAAGAGCTGCCACCATTATTTTCCAAAGGCCTTGTTCTTTTTCTTCCTGGACGATGTGACCACTTTTTAGGCGGCTGGTAGTTGCCTTCCCGAGGAACAGTATAGATAATTTACCGACCTTGCGGCTTTGAAGACACGTCCTTCCGCGCCGTGATCTAGTGCCTTATTCTTTAGAAGGCCCTCCTCCACCTTTGTTCCTCCGCCGCCCGGTAGGTTCTTTGTTTTTCTTTTTCTAGACCAGAAGTCGGCTCGAAGAGTGCTTGTATAACACCGTTCAAGAGTTACCTAGTTAGCAGTCTTTTTTCCTTAATCTCGCGATGAGGTTGGTGTCCTTGTGACAAACGAATATAAAGTTGACAAGAAGGAACATAATCAAAACATTTTCTGTGACTTAATCTATATGTTTTCCCTACTCCTTTGGATCTCCTTTAGATGAGAAGACCGATTTACATGCATTATCTATTTTTCATCGTATAGATAAGTACCCTTCCGATTCATATAATTGGCATTTATTTATTGCATTATGGAGTACATAGGCAGTTTATCATCTACGTCAGTTTATCAATAATAGTCATTGTCCCGAGATAATAATTGACTTTACCAACTTTTCAGTCATTCATGTAATAATTCCATAGTTAGAAATCTTACCTCGAAAAACCAAGTCAATTATATGCACTTTGAAATACCAGCACTAACAAAAGTATTAATAGTTTATTTATTTAGAACATGTTATTTTTACTTTTAAAGAATAGCGCGATTATTGATTTACAAAAAGAATAAGAACTTCGTTAAATCTTTACACATAAATACTATTATCCTAGAAAATTTGCAGGATTAAAACGTTAAATTATTACGCTATTTTTTTCTTTCGGGGAGATCTATCCCTGGGACCGCCCCTGCTAACAGTCCTTTCCTGCTTTTTATATGTCGAACACTATTATGTTATGCCCACTGAACTATTTCGTTTACCCAAGTTCTCTCCTTATCGTGAGATATGAAGTTACTGTGTCGTTTAGTAAACGACATATTGTTGTGACTGTGATCCCAGGGGGATAAGATCTTTCCCCCACAAAATCTACTACAAAAAGATAACCCGGACTTGGAATAAGTCCCGAGGAGGGGGAGGAGAGACATTACCGGCGCGGGAGATAAAAGAGAGAGGCCGCCAAAATAAGTTCCCGCCGAAGGACTCCCGCCGGCGCCGCTGAGTCTGCGCCACACCTGCGCCTCAACACAGGTGCCTTGTTAGCCTCAAATCAGGTCCGGCGTAATTTATGTATTGTAGCTCTCCTGGGCCTTACCGCTCTCCGCTCCCAGCCTGTATTCAAAATAGAATATTAATCAATACTTTAGTCATCTGTCTTATACTCGCAGGAATTTTATTTATTTACGATTTTCTTTTTTTTGCCTTAAAGGCAGCCTCATACGGAAACCACAATATTTTATAGTTTGCCTCCACAGGGTTCCTTGTCCTGGACATCTGTTTAACATGTTAGGATCCCATGTCGTGGATAACATAAATTATCCCCATATACATGTAAAATATCTTATTACAAGCGTTTCGGATATGTAAATGTGTTATGTCATAAAGTAGATATAGAAAACTCAATAAAGCCCTTAGGCTCTTCTTAGGCTCTCTCTTCATTGACCCTTAACTTAGCATCAATCAATGCTTTGCTGGTGTTATTTCGTCTTTGTTAAAACCCGAGTTTTAATAGTGTTTTACCCAAAACAATATATATGTTTACTATGTAGTAATTAGTTATCGTTAGATAATTAATTTATAATTTTTAAATTATTTTATTAGAAGATAAAAGATTCGACCACGGCCGGGAATCGAACCCAGGTCCTCTGCATCTACGTCACAGCGCTCTCACCACTGAGCTAACCGTGAGTCCGTTCCGATCTTGATCAAATCTGGGTTCGATTCCCGGCCGTGGTCGAATCTTTTATTTTCTAATAAAATAATTTAAAAATTTATATATGTTTATATTTATATATGATCAATTTCATGGCTGTAAAACAAAGCTTTTGAAAAAACTAATGAAGATAAAAGATATTATTATTTAAACAAAAGAAGGTGTCCAAATTTAGGTTTAATCTCTCAGGTTAAGAGTAACGACGGTAAATCACTGGAAGGCATTTTTAGCCTTTGAATTAGGATTTGAGGGAAAGGTTCTATAATCATAATTGAGTTTTTATTGAGAGGTCCCATAATAGGAGCTACCACGCTCAATCCCAAAAAGTTGTACAGTGATATATACAATAGTTCCAATAGCTGCAAAGGGCTGGACTCCCCTTAAACATAGATGACAAAGCAGTGTGGATTTCATGATTTCTGTCCTAGCCACAACACTGGTATTGAAAGCCAGTGGAAAATGAGTGAGAGTACCATCAGCACTATGAGGCCGTAGTCTAAAAACAAATGTTTTGATGTTGTGTCTCGAATGAGAACATTGGCGGATCCATGGGGAAGACTGTGGGGGCTGCAGCCCTCTCCCCCTTTTGGAAATATTTTTAGTATTTCAAGATAGAATTTAACTCTACTAGAAGTAATGAAGTAAGGTAAGGAAGAAGCAATATGCAGAACAAGTAGAATTTTATAGGATAGGACGTAAAATGGAGGTATCGAGCCTGTACGATGTCATGTGCTCGTTAAAGATCCCTATCCTAATTATACCAGGATAGGCAAAATGACGTTAAACAAACACTCTTAATTTCATAAATTTCGCTTTCCATTTACCCTGAGCCGAAATAACTAATCTATAGCCGAAATAACTTAACCGGCAATACCTATTCAAAAGCTTAAAACAATATCAAGGCAAACGCCACAACAATATATTTTTTTTTAATAAAGCGTTGGAAATGTAGTCCACCAAACAATGATATTGCTGATCCGGCGCAATGATTTTTCTCAGCATCCAAAATAATGATTATTATCACTAAAGTATAATCATCTATATCAATCTTTACCAACAAACTTTTTAAGAGATTAAAATATTTGTAATTAGTTCTAATATTTTCGCAAAAAAAGAGAATTACAGTTTTTTTCAACTCATTTATTTATATTATATGATTCTTCAATAACATCGTAAATAACATGAGGCAAAAGAAAATATTGGTCTATGCATCTGAACAGTAATAATTTTCCGTAGATGACTGTAATTCTTTCTGTTTCATAATCCTTATGAATAAAATGGAAAGATGTAATGATGGAATGAAATATAAAATGGTATTTTTTATAGATATTATTAAGCTGAAGAAGATTTGGATGATAGATCTTCTTGGATTATAGCTTTCTGTTACAATTTCATTGGTATAGGGGTGTCACTGAGCTCAGTCTGTTTTCATTCATCAATGGTATAGTTCGGATGGCATTTGTAAGAACTATGAAGGATTGGGTTTTATATAATCTAATTGATGGAGTTATAGCAGTAATTTTAATCTGCAGGTGAAGTAACAAACTACGATTATCCAAGACCAACAATTTCGTAGTTGGTGGATATTAACCACATGTCCCCGAAGTTAAAATTAGTATCGAAATTCTAGTCCACATCCACTTATCTTCTCGATATTTGTCCATTAAGCAAGAAATTATTGTAATTATTATATTGTATATTTTAATTGTATAGTATATCTTAAGAGGTGGTGTTATATTTTAATAAATAATAAAACAACCTTTCAGTTTGCGAACAAGCAATTTAATGAATATTTTATAAAACAATTCAAATAATCATATGCCATTTATCAACACATGATCGTTACCTCGATCTAACAGGTGGGAGTGGTGGGACGGCCGAGAGGGCCAACGCATTAAAAAATACGCGTTGCCCCTGACAATATATGATTAGGAACTCGAAGAAGAGACAGTTCAAAACCCATCCCCGTGGCCCGGGAAACCTCTAAAAGGCGAGGAAGGGTTGTGTTATATCAGTTTCATGGGTTAAAATTGTTCCATGAATATTAGGAAAATGTTAAATTACTGATCGTTTTTTTAAATACAAATTTTATTTTGTTATTGTTATCGGTTAATTTTGTCGGTTATACTGAATGGATTGAAAAAAATCTATTGACATCCTCCCAATGACTGGAGAAGGCCAATAAGTCAGATCCTGGAAATATGAATGGGTTGCTGGAAGCGGGCGTTTTTATGCTCCGCTGGCGACAAATTGCTTGTACTTAGTCAGGCAATCGTGTAATGGCCCCCCTTTGTTAACTACCTCTTTTTTTTTAATACTTGTTTTTTGTCTCACGCCTCATATATGTATTTTTTTTTTTTTTTTTATGTCCAAGCAATTAAATGAGCCTCTAAGCTTTTGTATTATGGAATTTAAAATTACTTTGAATTTCGATGATAGGTAGGGAAATTGAAAAATACTAGTTAAATATGTTCAAGTGTGTGTACAATTAAATCACTTTATTCATGTAATGAAGTATCCAAATGCTTGCTACTCTTATCAGATGTGTCTGATGAAACAGGAATTTATAAAGTTGATTCCATCACTTGCTACAAGTTGTCAACTCAATTTACGATTAAAAAGTATAATTAGGTGTTTCTTAGCCAGGAATGTCTGTCCTGAATTTTCTTTATTTAATAAACCCACATTTTCGATCCATACATGTGGGATTTTATCAGGGCTTGTTAAATCTCGGTGACGCATAGTGGGAAAATTTTGTCATTTAGCGGCCAAAAATCTATAACTCCTGACTGAATGACGTTAATCGAATAATTCTTTAATTTAAATACTTTCTTTTCATAATTTACATACTCAGCGTGGATGAAATTAAAACGCATTATTATCTAATAATTTTACAGCCATTCTTCTTATTTATAAAATATGTTTGGTGCAATAATATAAAAACTAAAGCTCAATAGGGAAAAAAATTGAATTTATTTTAAGCAAAATCTATGCTCATCTCTCTGATATTATTTTTTTTTTCTTTAGAGCTTAATCTTTTATATTGTTGCACCAAACATATTTTATAAATAAGAAGAATGACTGTAAAATTATTGGATAAAAAGGGGTTTTGATTTCTTCTACATTGACTATGTAATTTATGAAAAGAAAGTATTTAAATTGATATAACTTCTATTATTGGCAATAGTTGGTTCTGATTTTTTCCATACTGGTAGAGGGTGAAGGGTGCTAAAAAACCATAATAGAATTAGATCGATCAAATGCGATCGATCGGCGATATATCGATTTTAAGATTTAAATAACTGTATTTGAACATTCATTATATTTTCGGCCTCGAATTAGTCTAAATCATAAAACATAGTTATCGTTGAATTATATAACAATATTTTATTCCGTTGAAATTCCTAAAAAATCGGGTATTTTTAATTTATGTTTTTGGATTTTTTCTAATTTAGACAACAATTATTTTAAAATCTTTCAAAAGGAGCAGATGCCTGAGAAAGACATGTATATAAGCAGAAAGCTCAATAGATAATAATCCTGACTCATTTCAATTCCTATGTACAACCCTGTACCCAATAAACTATTTTATTTAAATTTAAGTGAATAAAGAATTCATTTAAAAATTAATTTGAAATACTTTGAGCGATGGTATTTTTATTTTTTTTATTCTTTCTAATAAAGGGGGTCCCATGCTCTTCAATGAAAAAATAATTATTCGATTATCGTCATTTAGTCAGGAGTTATAGATTTTTGGCCGCTAAACGACAAAATTTTCCCACTGTGTATCACGTCACACAGACCCATAGGTCGAACCTTGGTTATTTCAATAAAGGAAATTCCTGACTATTTATCACCATAGAATGGTTTTTAAGAAAACATCGACAATATCCGCCCCTAAAAACTATGTAGATCCTATGATTATGCTCTAGACAGCACGAATAGTAATGAGTAGGCACTTTAACGAAAAAACAGTGGCCCTATCTGAGTTACGGTAGGCATTTTCTGTGCATTGTAATTTAGTATTAGTAGCGGTTACAAACCTTTATTAAACTAGTGGCTACAAGTGTTCATACAGGAGAACATTATAAATAATGCATACCTACCGTGAACCTAGAGAGCCATAATTCACCTGTACAGTTATAGATCCGATACCCGATAAGTTGAGCTCCCTTTTGATAGATGATGGACTATCAATGGTAGATAGAGTTCGAAGATAGTGAGGTAAGTAAGTGGGATAGAAATGTGTAACTGGCCCGCGATACTGGGGGAAGATACCCGAGAATTAAGAGGTCTTGGCTAACGGAACCGAGCCGAGATGGTCGAAAGGCTTACAGTTATCCACAACCTGCTTATACACGACTCCTCTAACGGTTGTCAAAGCACAATTTGGAGTCGGCACGATCCACCGTGTAACGAAGCGTTTAGCACGGTCCCTCCCTACTATAGCAGGCCGGGCTTTAGTGTCGTGTCCAATGGAGCTGCTCATTGAGGAGCCATCCATTTGGACTGTCCTACAGGATGGAATCAATAATCATAATCCACGTAATTAATAGTAATTCAATTAATTGTTATGTATTCCGGTGTTCGATTAAAAAAAATATATTTCCGACGAGATTATTATTCTTTCTTCCCTATCATTATTCTGACATTACAGGGAATATTGGTTGAGGATGCGTCCTCACAAGAAATCACACCGGTAGAAACTCTGCTTGCCAAAAATTAGACATTCGTCGGGGATACATTAGCATTCCAGTTGGTGGGAATCGAAAATAAAACATTAAAAGTTGTTTATGGTGGGTGCTAGATAACCACGACGCTTAAGGTACGAAAAAGCCACCCAATAATCTAGGCAAGTATATGAAATCAATGTGACTATAGATACTGATGTTATACTGAAACACTTCATTCCTAAAAAAAACAAAGACAGTTTGGAGAGTGGGAAAAGGATTGGACAAGACTACATTTAAAAAAAAATTGAGATAAACGAATTCTAATCGTCGAAATTAGATCACATGCTACAGTAAGCCAAGGAAGGGGGAGGTTGTGCGGTGCTGACAGAGGATTGGACACTGCCACTTCATACAAGGGTATCTATTAAGAGGCCCACCTGCGATGAATGCGACGTCAAACAGTCTTATAAAAATTCACTAATAAAATGCGCCGAATACGAAAAAACTGGCTTATCAGAAACATTAAAAGATATCTTTGAAAAAAATGAATAAAACTTTCCCCTTTGTAAGAATTCCTAAAAAAAAAAGAATACTACAGCAGAATATAAATCATCATTTGACGCAAATGAACCTTTGAGGCAAAGGCGAAACAAAAAAGAAAAACAGTGCACAATCTTTGTTTATTATGCATAGATATAGATAATATATATCACTTATCAATTTAGTAAGTATTTGATCCTCAAGGCGATTAGATTTTTAAGGGAAATATTTCGTTAAAGTGTCGCATTTTCGTAATTGCTGTGAAATAGTTACTGGACAAGTGAACACATAAGAAATTATATCCTAAACTAATGCTTCCCGCCCTGTTACTCCATTTCTTTGATGAATGAACTATATTTTCTAAAGATACTGAAGTATCTAGTATCGCAACCATGGCAGAATGCTCTCTGTTTCCAATCAACATGATCGTAACAAGACACTGTATTTTTCAAATAACAAACACATATTCTAGGAAAATAACTGCTAAAAGGTTCCTATACGTAAATCAAGTAAAATTGCCAATTTTTATTTTTTTTAAATTTCTTGTTTTCTAGGATTTGTTTTCCGATTGTTTGCTACGATCACTGGAATGTTTGGATTGTTAAATTAAGTGATATTGAAATCACACTATAAATCAAATCTGGTTTAAAACACACCGTAAAAGTAAATTATATAGAGAAATAGCCTATTGATATTTACCACCTATGGCTTAAAAAAAAAAAAAAAAAAAAAAAAAAAGGAAATGGATGGTCCCCCTCGCAAAGGGAAAACTATGCCTTTCGATTTCTAATAAAATCAACCAAAAGGTCAGGAAGAGGATATCGGTAGATCAGTAAACGTGTTGACAGACGATGCTCAAAGGGGGTCACAATTTAGAAACGTGATATCCTTTAAGAGATTGCGTTAGAATAAATCGGGACCCCGCTGCCCTCCAGGTACACTCGGACCACCCATGCGCGGCTCCCATCGTAGTCCTCGCATCAATTATCCGTAATTATATAGTACATCGAATATTAACTGATTGATGGCAGAGTAAGTAACTTCTTATGATACTTTCTAAACCTCTTTCGAATGCTTAATTAATTTTATAAGCAGTGAGGAACTTAATACCAAAGGATATTGAGATCATAAGTACATTACTGTCGGGGTTCAGAATTAAAAGATTAAATTAAAAGAAAGCCTTTTTTAGGAAGATACTAGTAGTATATGGAGGTTTTAAAATAATTAACGATTAAAATTTGGACAAATTACTCGGTAGTTGTAACCGACAGTGGTTATTGCCTAAATTCGTTTTAGTTTCTAATGTTGAGATAAAGATGCAAATATATATAAATAAATACTTATTGCGTGTATGTATATATCGCATAATTATTTTTATTTTATTTTTAACTTAATAGGCTATTTTCATTGGTCTCAAGGCTAGAAGATTTTTTTTTTATTTATTACCTATGTCTTATTCTCAAGTGATTCATTCCTAGAATAAAGTTGTTTTTCCTGCTCTATTCTATTCTACACACACGTGTCTTCTGTTTTTTTCTTATGAAAATGTTTCGTGGAATTTATACAGGAATATGTACTCAAATAATATCGGTGGTTGCTGGTAGAAAGTTATATTATGTAAAAAGCATGCTGTGTCCAAAATCTTAGATTTTATAAAATTTTATGGTAAAACGTTGAGCTTTTGTAAAATTAGTTTTTCTTAATTTATTTAGCCCCATACGGATAAGAATTATTCGTTGTTTTTATTTATTCATCTATGTTTCTTTTACAGTGTGTTAAAAGTCTGGAAATTAATGTGCAAACAAATAGAAAAAATATTTTTTGTTTGCACCTAAAGCACCTTACCCTGCAAGTACAGATATAGTAGGATAATTAATTAATCAGTAACAATTATATTTAACTCAATTATATATTATAATTCAATTATAATTGTATCTTAATGAAGGAGGGATGAAATTCACTCGTGATTAAAAATATCTTCCTAAAAATTTTTGACTCTTGAAAGCAATGACATTAATGACAATACATTTGTTTAAAGAAGTGAAACAAATTTCATTTGAATTTCCAATTCCAGGAGAGATAGATTTTAATGAGATATCAAAATTCAAATGAATGAGGTAAGGGAAGTAAAAACAATTCACGGAGAGGTGACGATTCGTAATTTCGGTCGGTAAATTCCTACTTGGGCTTAAACAAAAGCGCTGAAAAGAAAAGTCGGAAGATCGCTGCAGGAAAAATTTTGCAAAATGAATTTTTTGAAGATATTGCCATTTGATACTAAGAACAGTTTAACCAAAAAATTATGCCTATGAATTAAACTGTGACATGGTCGTTATTAAGTATGATGTAAATCGTTTAGTAAACATTATGCGATGATAAACCTTCTTGGCTATATTGGATGGTTTGCATAAATCAGTGGCGTAAATTTTATTTCCTTGGGTATGCCAGTGCTGATAGCCCTTATACTTTGAATGTATTAGGAAGAATTAGTCTTGGTACTTACTGTGTGATTTTTCACAAAGATACACTACAATATTTATTAATATATCTTTAAAAATATTTATTACCTTCTTTTATTTAATTTATTTAAAAAATAAATCTAAAGGCCTCAAGTTCTATCTCAAATAATATCCAAAAATAACATGTATACTGTCGGATTGCAAGGATAGGGACACAAGTTTAAATAGCTAAATTTAAAATTTATCAAAATAAAGATTTAAATATTCGTGGTTGCAATATTTATTTGAAGATAGGAAACTTGAAACAGGTAGTTAGGGGTATTGCTAATTAAGACTTTCCTTGCTTAAAATTGACTGTTTCAGTTGTACATTGGCAAATAAGTCGAAAAAAATACTTTTTTTTTTTTTTTTTTAATTTTGAGTCGTTACCACTCTTATCGACCGGTGACATGAATATATATGAGTTTCACTAACAATGATTGAAATACTGCTTTTTTTTTTTTTTTTTTTGTCAATCTTCCGATATGTAGGTTATCTTTATATTTATCGATTTTTTTTATTTTTTTAAGAACCCTTAATATTCGAATCTTTGGGTCTATTTTAGTTCCAATAAACTCTTACAAAACACATGCAGTTAAACGGATCACTTACATACGCGAGAACAAATGGACAGTGAACGGCGAGGTAGATTGGAGTTCAGAGGTCAGTCGTTTGTTGAAGGCTATCCTTTATGCGTGCCCTTCGCGTGTCCTCATCGACCTGAACTGTACCTTTCTATCCGAAGGTCTTTATTAACCGCTTGGGTAGCTTGCAGAAGATGGGATCATTTCATCAGACTAAACGTTGTTTAATCTAACGAACCATCATCCACTCGAAACTACTTCTAAAGACAATTTCTGTACCTATACTTCCCACTAATTAGAAAAACTACTGCTTAAGTTCAAACTCTAAAAATTATTTTCATAAGATCGAAGGGCACAGGGATGGTATAAGAAAAGATAATATTTTAGCAGCCCAAAAAAAGGAAAATCATGCGAAGGCTTTAGAAATGCAACTTACTACTGGAGGCCACGCAATGACACATTATTTTTAGAGCGATCCAGTTGTTCTAGGTAGATTATTTTGAATCTTAGTGGACATTTACTTAACTTTTAAGTTTCAAATGGCCTAAAGATCTTTGGGCTCTTGCGGGGCTCTATCAGTTTAATTAATATTACTACTTAATCCGCCACAAAATATGAAGAAGAAGAAATGTGCAGAGTTATGAAAAGACGTTAAGACCCTACATTCGAACGTATTTAACATTAATATATAGACAAAAATTAATAGTAAGTTAGCTTGATATCTCTAAAGGTTGAATGTCTACCAAAAGATCGGTAAGAAACATGATCTTCTCAAATATTAAAAAAAAATTAAAGATTCAATGCATTTTAGTAGGAAGATCAGCTAGTACTTTTTAATAATATTTTTTAATCTCTCATAAAATAGTAATTGAAATTTCAGGAGATATTTTGAAAAATTAAAACATAATGAACGATTTGAACTACTATCCATGTCATTTAACAGACGCTCCAAATAATCCCTAACTACCAAACTTATTACATCATTTATAGAAGTTCTTCTGAAATCACATGGATAAGTATATGGAACACTTTGAAAACATTCAAATATTCCGAAAATTCAGTCCTTTCAATCGATAATGTTTAGTCAAAATGGCGTCAGTGCACAAAATCAAATTTCGGATGACCAAAAGAAACCTTGCAGAATTAAAACCGTTTCAACTGAGATGATAATATTACTCCTTTTTAACTGATACCGGTAGATCTATGTTCCAAAATGACTAAAAGCAAACAAGAGGAAATCACAAAAAATGTCGATCAGGCCCTTTTAACAAAAAAAAACACAAACGAATCATATATAAAAGATAATTTAATAAAAAGGAAATAAAATAATTTTATTTTCATCGTTCATATTTTAATTATTTATTGCTTACTTATTGTTAGATTCTGAGATAAGATAATTCCTATACTTGTTCGGAATATACAGAAATTTATTTACTAAATATGTAGGTATTCTTATGTTCATTAGTTCATTCTTGTCAAGCCTTTGTGCGCCAAATTGCACCAAGCGGAATATCTTCTGAATAGGGCTAACTATTAAGGATTAAGGAATGAAATGTTTTTTCGGACTTTGGGTGACGGTTTAACTTAGCTGACACACTTATATCCGGTGATGATTCTATTAATGGTCGGGTAGGAGTGTTGGACCCTGATTGAGACCACCCTATTCGTCAGAACCAAAGATTTCTTGGAGAAGGGTGTTGGTGTGCCTAGATTTCGGTATGTTGTAGTTACACGGTCGGGAGATGAAAAGGATTCCGGCCATTGTGTCCGCGGCGGACGTGACATCCTTCGGCGTCAAAGGAATCCACTGTGACCAATCCATCACGGCGCGCAATTACAGGCTGGCCAACCCTTCACCTCCTATTATTTCTTCAGCTTGGGCATTTTAATTTCGGGGTAATTTTATTTTGCTATATAACTGTTTCTTCTTAGAATAACTTAACTTACTCCAGTTTCCATTATTTGTAAAAAATTTACTGGTCCATTGAAGTTGAAAGAAATAATTACGAATAAAATTGCCAATGGAAGTATAATATAATTAATGAAATAAATAACAATAATTAAAAAAAAAAAATATATTGCAAATATTCTCTTTTCCAAACCCCGATTGAGTAAAAGTCTATAAAATAATTAAGTCGAACATTAGGTTCGGATTTATGACTAGACGTGTTTTTCTCCTATATTTTATCATAGGTTTTCGGCAAAAATACTTTAGCAACATGCTAATCAACTTCTTTGTTCTCTCCCACAGAATATGGATCATTTTCATCAATATGAGCAATCATTATAGTTCCTGGGCTGTTCTTGGTTCCAGAACTGAACATCTACGTTAAAAATACACATACCTGAGCTTTTGAAAATTATTTTTTCATGTTCCAATTTACATATTTATAGGGCGTTTCAAACACGGCATTGTCGACATTATTGAATTTCCAAAGTTCTGGAACAAGCAAATCATTATATTGTTTGTATCTCGTCTACTTAAACTTGTTCGTTTTTTTTTTGTTTTTTTTTTACATATATTTTATTGAATGATATTATCTCTTACCCATTTGACTTTAGAGTGTTTTCTCAATAGAAAGTTTTCTTAGCCATGAGAATGTCTTTCCTGAATGTTTCTTAGACCATGTAATATTAGAAAATAAAAAAAAAATCATAAACATTATTCACAATCAGAGAAGATATTATGTTAGAAAAACATGTAAGAAAAAAAAATCATTACAACGAAGGTTCACAAATTGTAAGCTATTGGGGTCTCGAAAAAAATTTTCTTTATTGACCTTTATACAGTCATAGTCACAGTTCTAAAAGCTGACGTTTCGCTCCTGTTTGAGCATTTTCAAAGCACATTCATGAACTATTCACAAGTGAACCTTCCTTCATCATTATAGCGGTCTTTTAATTTTCTTCTATTTGAAGATTAATACTTAATCATTAAAACGAAATTTAAATATGAATAATAATATTTTAAAAAGAATATTATGAGAATTTCATGACCCAAATGAGTTAAATTTTTCCATATACAAACTTGAGTCCTACCTAACTTGGTATTGTAGGTAAAATTTTGATCCAGCTGTGACCCAACAATAATACATTTTTTTATGCCATGAAGGTAAACTTTGTGTTTTCGACACAATAGGAACGCCAACAGGTGTTGGAGGATCTAAGAGCTAGCGGTGCCTCTGTTCGTGGGAAAATCTAAATGACAACTATGACCATCTACCAATCCTGTATAGTAACTGTAATAGGTATATTTAGTTTAAATTAGTGTTTACGGTTTAGGATTTATGGTGCTCACGAGTTCATTACCCCCCCCCCCCACAATATTTTGACTATTTATATTTTTATAGGAATATATCATAAAGGGTGTATAAATGAAGCTAAATACCTACTAAACCCTAAATTTAACAAAGCTTTTGCTTTGTGTTTGCACAATTTACTTCCTGATGCAAGTAAATTATCTGATAAGCCTATCCGGCATTCCTGGAGGACTCTACTAGGTGCTTACTGATGTAAAATATATAAAAGGGTTGCATATTATTTAAGTTCACTTATAATAATAGGTTAAAATTGCGAAACTTCGAAGTGAACGAATTCCCTATAGATTAATGAATGCGGTGCCGAATCGTAAACGTCCGAGGAGTAGGCCGAGACGGAGGAGGGAGTATAGCGTTAATGTGGATCTTCCGACCTTGTGTCTGGATGACGGTAGTTGGATGGAGGTATACAAGGAGCGATCGTTTATACAGTTTGAAAATAATTTTCAAAAGCTCAGGTATGTGTATTTTTAATGTAGATGTTCAGTTCTGGAACCAAGAACAGCCCAGGAACTATAATGATTGCTCATATTTATGAAAATGATCCATATTCTGTGGGAGAGAACAAAGAAGTTGATTCGGGTTCGTTAAGCCTTCATTATAATTATTTTTATTATAATTATTATAGGAGATTATTATTATTATTATTATATAAGTTATTTGTAAAAGATTGGTTATCTTATATGACTTATTAAGGCCTGTTCACACGGTAACGATAACAATGGAACGAAACGTTGCTTCGCTGTTTGACCACCAGGGGCGATTGCAATGGACGAAATATGAATCCATCTTGGGATGATTATTAACCGGCTATGATTATTATTCTCATTAACCGGCTTAGAAGTGAACTATAGTTTTTCATCCCAAGAATGATAAAAACATTTAATGTTAATCAGGTCTAGATCGTCCATTGTATTCGCTCCTGGCGGTCAAATAGGTTCCAAAACTATTACCATGTAAACAGGCCTTGAGGATAGAAATGAATTTTCGCTCGGAAGAATATTTTGAACACTCCGATTACTAAAATAATTTGTTCGATGGCATAGTTCTTCATAATAATTTCTAGATGAAGGTTAAGTTGTCGTAAAAAGTAAGCGTAAAACCTATTTCAATTATTTAATTGATCAGAAATTTATTTGATAAAAAATGGCAGGTGTAAATATAATGAGTACTGTGCAATATTACTGATTCTTTGAATTTTATAGATGAACATTATTATCGTCGTCGTGTTTAATATATTATATTGCAATGATTAATTTTAATCTCGCTCTATATATCAATAATTAATTCATTATTGATTGTATTCATTTCATAATTATAAATAGTTAAACACTAGCAGACCCCTGCGAAGCATTCGCACTCTAACCTACTAATTTAATTAAAGTAGGTATACATCGAATATTTAGTATCGTACAGTGCGTATTTAGTGCATCATAGGCATAGGTGAGGGTTGAAGTAAAGAATAGATGTGTCTAAATTGTAGATTATTTATTATCTGAAACTCCAACGTTCCTTTCCTTTGTTATCAGGTTAGAAGATGGAATACTTAAGTACACATATCGGTTTCGCGGAAAGCGAGTGCGCTGTTTCTATTTACTGATATTGCATGTTTTTGCTTGTAACTCGCAAACGACCGCGACAATCGGAAAAGTGTATAGAACCAAAAATGTTCGCCTCGACAAACTGAAAAAAATTACACCGTCGAAAAAGCCGTAGCCGTAATGTAGCGAAATTTTCGCTGAGAATTGCAGTTGTTCGCTTACAACTCGCAAACGAAGGCGTTAATCGAAAAATTTATGTGAAAGAAAAATGTTCTCTTTGAAAAGATTGACACAATTCAGAAAGCTCTACGACCATTTTCTCGTAAAAACCGCGGTTTTGCGCTTATAATTCGCAATCGAAGGCGAGATGAGTTACTTGTTTTCCCGCTGTAGCGGTTAATGAAAGCCTTCAAATGATGCCTTATTCATGAAATTTGATGAAGTATTAAGGAAGTTATGGCGTACCGTCAAAAAAAAAAGGCCTTGAGAAATAAATATACTTGAAACTTGGAACTATTTTTAGCTGAGAAAGTAGTAAACTGTTATACCTTACCAACTGGGAAGTTCATATTATTGCTCTAAACAATCTTTGTTGAACTTTCCTTGAAGTATGTTAATAATTTTTATTTTTAATCAAATCTTTTATTTTTGACATGCTTTTTAAAGCAAAAAATTTGAAATGAAATTTTGATAATGACTTGAAAAAATAATAATTATATATGATAAAAGAATTTATTTAACACATCTCTGATTTTAAAACCAACAATAAAAACATTATATGAATTACATGAATTATAAGTATGGTTCCTTTAGCTTATGAATTATTTAATAAAGTACTTAGTTACTTATAGAAATTTAAGCACAAAAAAATTAAATAACAATTGGAAATATTAAGAAGAGGTTTAAGCTATACCATTCTTATCCATGCTCTTTTTAATTTATAATAAGATCGTAGTTGTCTCAATACTTGGCGCTCATGTTTAATGGAGACCCAATACCGGGAGATTTGAATGTTGGGGTAGGAACGTAGTCCGCATTGCATACCAGGTCACGCGCAGAGGTGTGGCCGGAAATATTTGCATGAAATTTTATCTGATAACTTTGTAAAGCAAATTAATTTTTTTTTTTCTTGTTTTAGCTGTTTAATAAGATATCAGTCCATTAAGAGTGAACATGTCTTGTGGCAAATTGAGAAAAGTCTGCCAAAAAAACCGATTAATTGTGCTAATCAATTGGAGAGATGTATTATCCATTGTAAAAATTGTTTAGCAAATGCACGTTTCTCTTGTCTAACTTGTTTATTATACATTATTAAATGTTTATTGATACAAATATTACAAAAACTGTATAATCCCACTTAGCAGATTAAACAAAGAAGAAGACAACACACTTTATTTTCCATTTGTATCGATAAATGTACAGCTATTTTTTAGCTGAATAAATTTATAATTGTATTCTCAAAGGTTTGTAGCAGTAAACCCTGGAGAATAAAAATAATGAATAACTTGATTAATATAAGAATCTTACTTATAAAATGAGGCATCTACTTTCTAAAATACTATAACGTTATAGTATTGCTAAATTAAATATTTAATAGCAAGTTTCAACTCTTCTGCAAACCACAAAGCTATATAGAAGAAATTTCATAATTTCTAACATTTCAGAAATTTACTAATAGTAAAACTTTGAGATTTAAATTTATTTTTTAAACTTGTAAACTTGGTTACATATTTCACTTTAGGTTTAGAATTTTGATTTATTCTACTTTGAAAGTGGATGCCTCACATTCACCAAACTTTTGGTAATTTTTTTTTATTAGAAATATATAAATTTATACTTAAAAATTAAATATCTTTATCTTTTTACTGCCTTCATCCTATTTCATTAAAACTATTACACTACCTATTACATATTAAGAAAAATTATCAAATGCTTCCTTATTTTATCATCTCAATTTTCTATAATGTTTCCAACATTACCATAACCAAGTAATGATTAGATATAGAACCAATGTTTTTTATTTTTTATTTTAATGGAAGTTGGGACTTTTATTTATAATGAAAATAAAAATTTGTTTTCTTATCTACGATAGGTTAAATGATAATCAGGATTTTCAGTTTGAAATTTTTTTTTTTATTATCGAAAGCCAACGTTTCGATCCAACTTGTGGATCTTCATCAGGGCTAAAAGAAAATAAATATATGAGTATCTATGATAGAGAATGACAATAAATGAATATTTTACAGAACTTACAATAATATAAAAGATGGTAAGCATTATACATGAATATTTAAATAAGCAGAGACATAGATACTCATATATTTGTTTTCTTTTAGCCCTGATGAAGATCCACAAGTTGGATCAAAACGTTGGCTTTCGATAATAAAAAAAATCTGGTGCGTGCGCGCAACACACAACTTTCACTTACCAACTTACTTAGATTAGAAATTAATGCGTTTTGTTAATTGCCACTTCTCAAATGAACAGAACGGCATTAATTATGAACAATGGTCTGTCATTAAAGGCGTACTTCGCATGCGTGGGCTCGAGTTTTATGAGTTGACTGAATATTTTTCTCTTTTTTCTCCTCTTTATGTTTTCTTTATTTTTATCATATCTCATATTTAGCCATTTCTTATTTTTAGGCGTAACGAGAGACAGTTAATTTCTCCATATAAACAAAAACAAAGGTACTTTCTAGGTAACAAACATACAAAAAAGGCCCAACCCCCCCAAAAAAAATAGTCCCCTCAGAACATTTTAATAATGATAAAGCTTACCTGATATTAAAGAACACCTAATTTTCATTAAACATGACGAATTTGATAAAAATCGTTAAAGCCGTTTTTGAGATCATCAAAAAAAGGTAAAAATTGGGAAAAAAAATATGAAATAAAGTGCCCGCTCCGTTTGACCAATTTTGATGAAATCTTCGCTATCACATCTTTGGCATATACATACGTCAAATACCCAGTTTGATCAAAATCGTTAAAGCCGTTTTGGAGAAAATAAAAAAAACACGTGAAAATAATAGAAAATTTATTAAGTAAAGTCCCCCCTCCGGTTGATCAATTTTGATGTAATGTTGGCTATCGCATCTTTGGCATATACATACATCAAATACCCAGTTTGATCCAAATCGTTAAAACCGCTTTTGAGTAAATAAAAAAAACAAGTGAAAATGATACAAACTTTATTAAGTAAAGTCCCCTCTCCGGTTAATCAATTTTGATGAAATTTTTACAGTCATATCTCGGGCATATAAATAGATCAAATACTCAGTTTAATCAAAATCGTTAGAGCCATTTTTGAGAAAATCGGAAATACGTAAAAAGTTATTAAATAAAGTACCCCCTCCCTTTGAGCAATTTTGATGAAATTTTTGCTGTCGCGCATATACCTACACTAAATACCCAATTTCAGGTTCCCACGGTTTATAGTTTTTGAGCTAGTCTGTTCACACACACACACACACACACACACACACACACACACACACACACACACACACACACACACACACACACACACACACACACACACACACACACACACACACACACACACACACACACACACACACACACACACACACACACACACACACACACACACACACACACACACACACACACACACAACCATTTCGCGGGACTTGGTTAAGACCCCAAAACGTGTATTTCCGTTGAAAACCGGAAGTCGAAATTTTTCACGATCGCAATACTTCCACTTACTATATATTTCATATATAGGTAAGTGAAAGTAAAAATTTTTCAAACTGAAAATCCTGATTATCATTTAACCTATCGTAAAGATTAACAGTTGACTATCTCTCACCTCTACAGTTTTCTTATCTACATATTTTTACAACTTAATTATGTGATTTACATATTTTACTTTCTTGTCATAATATCTATAAATCAATTTTAGATGATTTTAAAAGTTATAACAACAAGGAAAATATTAGTAAATAATAATTATAAAAATAATTAGTAATAAGCTCAAACCTTAATGCTTTTACAAATCTTGTAACATTGGGATTTGTATAATAAAACAGTTATTGTTATTAAAGAAGTAATATTTAATACACTATTTATTAATGTTAATAATTAGTGATTATTTGTAATACAAAAATGATATGAAATTACATTAATTCTATATATTTAATTTCTTTATTTCAAGAAGTTTGTTGCAAGTTATATATATTATTAGGCATAATATATTTTATTGGGCAAGTTCATTTAATTTTCCCATATTATTTGACATAAACGTTTACCGACCTCGTGGATTTATGACAATACTGATAAAATAAACTATTTATTGGATATTTCTTGTAGTCATTGGCTCAAGCATTTGTTTATACCTTGATTATAAATAGTAATTCTTATTGTTACAATTTTTCCTTCTATTGTAATTACATCCCTTAGAGAGGTTATTAATTATCATTATCATTAATTTTACAAGCTCCATACCCTAAGGCATATAAGTAAATAATATTAACTTCATAAATGTTTCTTTTAAATACAGATGGTACGATCATATGAAAATATTAGTTGGTACTAAAATAGTACTTGTAATTAAAGCTTGTTAAAATAAAATTTCCTTCTATCTAATAGTAAGTTTTATATATTTTACAATATGTGTCTAAATGATTTTGCATATTTCTTTTTCTTTTCTTAATCCCTATTCAAATTTCAACCTATAAATTATACTCCAAACCAGTTTCATGTAATTCTGGAACGCCAAGGAAACCTCTCATTCGTAATTAACTGTTAACGCATCGTTGACGTCGCTAAGATGGGAGTGCAATACAAATAAATAATCAGTCGATATATATTTGAGTGATGTCACACTACCAGGGGCACCTTGAACCGTGGAATGAATCAGAAGAAGGCTGTGGGAAGGCGTCGCACCGTCGTGGAATGTATACCTGTATACCGGTGGCGCCAGGGAACACCTGAGACAGTCCGTTCCTAAAGCCATAGACCTCGAGGTTCCAGGTCACTTTTCTCTATGCACTGATTGTATTTTTAGTTTTGAATAGTTGGAAGTGACTTCTACTAGCTTTGTGAATATTTATGCCAATTTTCATATTCCTCTTAAGTGCTTTTAGCTCTGTTTGTGCCTATTTGTTACCGGACGGGAGCGTACCCTCGGCCACCTAGAAGAGCATGGGAAAATCTCGGCCTTCTAGTCCGCTCGCCCGCTACCAGGCAGCGCTCCTACGGGATCTAAATGCCTGATTCAGTTTATTAAGTTGTAGACGTGAATGCGAAGCTTGGATAATGTACTATGACTTAGAATTATGGGGATCTTTTGCTATTTTTATTTCGGCTTTCATACTAATGTCTTGGTAGACATATGTATATCTTCTACTACTAATTGTGCGACTGCATGTTTTTTCTACATCCATTAGTGTTATGAATTCACATTAGTAAATATAAAATTTATAAACCTAATCTTCTTAATTTATTTTCTGCAGTTATAGTCTCAAAGTGCAAATAGAAACTATAATTTACATTCCATTCATTTTATATTGCTATTTAACAGTATTGTCTCCATCACCAGATCCTTTCTTACAATTGGTAGAGAGGGCAATAGATATGCAGATTGATGTAGTATGAAAAAGTTGTAGTTAGGATCGAACCCTCTGAAAGTCGACTACTTTTTAATTTATGTTAATTGTAATTAAAAAAATAATCGGTACTGAAATATAGTTTCTCTTTAATTGAGTAAAACATAATACACTAGTGTGAACCCAAAAATCGGCACCGCAATGGCATGATATGCTAGTAATATAATGAATACTAAATAGAATTTTATCTAAAATCTGTTATGAGTATTTATTGATGCATGCCTTGTAAAAGTATATATATACCGAGGAAATTTAATGCATAACAAAATTAAGGATAAAAAAATAAAAACAAGTATAACTAAGTATATCATTAAATAAAATTATCACCAAAATATTCAGAGCACATTCAAAATTCATAGTAAAAAAAAGACACCATATAGGTATGTAGAGAAAGTTTGTCTATCAAAAGAAGGTATTTTAACACATAACTTAATTATTTATAAATGTAATTTTCTTCCTGTTTTAATGATATATTTATGCATTTGTTATTTATTTTCTATTATTTGATAGATCATAATTTTTCTATGGGGATAGTATTTATTTTCTACTATTTAATAGATCATAATTTTTCTACGGGTATAGTATTCTATACTTTTAATTTTTGTCTCTTTTTTTTACCTATATTTTTATTTCATATTTATCTATTCAGACACCATTGGTGCGAGAATGCTATCTCTGGTTTGCATTTATTTATGCCATTTTAAATTTTTCCGTTATAAATTGAGTGGTTAAGTAATTATGGCGTGTTAATGGAGAAGGCTTTAAGAGCCAAATAATAGATTTTGAGACAAAAAAAGCAAACCATTATCTGAGCCCCTATTTATTTATAAAATTAAGAAAAATGCCCAATCATGAAATGAATACTTTTCAGCTAAATCATTTCAATAAGTTTGTTCTATCTCCAATCCCATCTCTGTTGGCTAATTATCTCATTTATTCTTAAAGTATCGGTACCGACAACTTGTCGGCGACAAGCATCTTTACCTTATGTCCAATTGTATCGAGTATTGGTACATTATGAGAAGTATCGTATCGAAAAATGTATCAGTATTTAAGTGGTACCACGTTTGTCTAGATACCACTGATTCCATTACATAGGTGATGAAACTTACATAATTTTCTAATTACCTTTTCTTTTTTTTAAATCTTTGACTTTTTAAAACATTCATGAAATTATTATATATTTTTGTTTGTTTATTTGACGTCACTTTATACCGCTAAGGCTAATCGGATGGTGCTGCAGTAGGAGTCGGAAATGTAGCTTATCCAGGTATTATTAGATAGAGTTCTTTAACGAGTATGTTACATGGTACTGGCTCGGGACCTCCTTTTAGGTCCCATCCGAGGGACGGCATAGCCAAGGATTTTTATCCCTTCAGAAAATCCTAGGGCCATCGTGGGATGCGAACCCGCCACCTTTAGTATTGCAGTAGTACACTGCCATGCCAGGCACTATTTGACCCTTATACAAATTATTAATAAATAGGAATCTGTGAATACAATTGGAAAGTAAAAATTATGTGGAGGAACCTTAATTAAGTTTTCATATCTGAAAACTTAATTAAGGTTCCTCCAATTATCATTGGTTGAAAACCTTTGAAACATACCTATAACAGAAAAAATGACATTTTTAGCATAGATTTGAATGAAAAATAAAACATAAGAATTTAAAATAAGTAAATTTTAATTTTTAAAATTATTACTTCTCCTAGCAGGATCTTTCTTTAACGGGAATCCCATTGCAGATACGTCGAAAGCTACTTCTTTGAAAACAGAATGAGCTCATAGTGGCGGGATGGCCCGACTCTTAACCTTCAGACATTATCTCCTCACACGCCTATTATTTATCTTGATCCTAAACAGGTATAGCTTTTTGTCAACCTGTGAACCAACTCCTCGACAATACCTATATCCTATACCTATATTATTGATACATATCCCACAAAATATCACTGTTTCTCGATTCAGTATGTTCAACGATGTTTTAAAAACTCATTTTAATTCACAACATACAAGATATCATGAACATTGCACGTAGGTAAATCAAAATATCGTTCAAGTTGTAGGTTTGGGTTTCAAGATTAATATTTATCATGTCGATGGAGCGATCAAGATAAAAAAAAGTAAATGATTAAAAATCATTTTGACTTTAAAACAGTTCTATTTGTATTACAACTGCATTATCTGTTGCAAATGTCTTAGACCTTATGAAGCAAGTGTTATTTTTAAATAGCCTCTGTTTCTTGGCTTCTTAACACCTCATGTTCTTTTCATCGACTTCTATCAGTTATTAGAAATTTGAATTTCCTTCAAGATAAAAGTACCTATGAAAGAATTAATTTTATGATTGCCTTCCTTCCCTCATGTCTTAATGCCATACGTTTTAATGCGTTGCTGCGGACCACGAATTCGCTGATTGTCGCCGATCGCTGACAGGTGCGAATCAATGTATGAAGAGAAAAAAAAAAATTATGTGATTAAAATAAATATTTTTTCTGGTATCTACTTATTAGTGTTGAAAATAGTCTTATAGTTGTTAACTGCCATATCGCGGAAAACAGTTTAAAAGTTTATGGAACAGAGCATAATAATGAACGTATCATAAGAAAACGGGGCAAATCTAAAAATTATTTAAAATAAGTAACTATTGTTACTTATTAAAAATAATAAACAGCTCCATTATTTCAACTCTGTAATGGCAATGGTTATTCCAAAATAATGTTAAACATGTTTAGTCAGATTATAAAGGTCATGCATTTTTAAATTTTTCGTAAAAGAATATGTGTACTTTGCAATTGAGATGTGGTAGAAAAAAATAATAAATCAAAACGCTCAATCTAATTATTAAGGTTTGTTCCAGACTAATTTCGCAGAAATTAAAAGCGTCAGCGTTCTTACCTCACTCTGCATAAAGGCCTGACGTCCCGCTGTCTGGTTATATATTTCCCGCCAGTGTCTTATTTTACTTATAAAACCAATTCAAAAACTATTTTTGTATGGAATGAAGAACCATGGAGATTTTCAAACAAATTCTGAAATCAAGGAAAATGAAGTTGTTAGAGGCTAGTGTATCCACCCCCATCGAAGGGTGATCTTGCGTTCTTGTGATTTCCACTTCTCAAGAAAGTACTGACCATAACAATAAAAAATAGATTTATTTATATTTAGTTTGTTTATGTCGAAGTAGTTACGCTACGTCAATATTTGGATCGGAATGATACGAAAATATGATCGATTGGAAAGTTGAAAACCGCTTCTGCCTTATCTAGTTGATCATCCTTGTTTTCTGAACATACAGAACAACTTTGTTTCTGTATTTGAGCATTAGGTTTGGACTAAACCTTTCTAGTAAATTAGCCACGGAGATACTGATTTGTACTAATTTAAACTTATGTGTAAGCTTTTTCCCATCCTTATGGAATCTCGAAATAAAGATAGGATAGATAATAAATATAGTAATGCAAGCATAGAAACTGAGCTTTTTCTGACAAAATATTTTCATCTTCCCAAAACAAAAATATTTTCATCTTCCCAAAACAAAAATATTTTCATTTCACAAAGTAAGTTTTGCAACACTTATTTCCATCTGGTCTCGAACCAGAAACAGAAAAAAAAAACCTCTGTCCGTTTTTGATAAGGAGAACGACAAATGGATCCATTCCTATAACGATGATGAAAATATTTTTCCTAAGTCTGTACTAAACAATTAATGATTCATTTAGAAAAGTTATTACAGAGAGTTGGAGAATCCTCGCTTAAACAAAATTAGTATTTAATACTACCTATGCAGTATTTAATATTAGCAACGTTTACTCGTCTAGGCAATCCTTCTCAGTTCTTTTGAGGAGTAATTTTTTAACCATTGTATTCGGGGACACTTTCCTTTGAAATATCTGATGAGGTTCAGTTGTGGGGTCGTTCAAAAATTCAAAAATAAAATTAAAACTATCGCTATGTTACTTGAGGAGTGGTCTGTTTCAGGAGGTTATGTATAATACAGGTAACTCCCGTCGCATCCTTATCAGTTAAAAAGTAAAAAATGGTTTGATCAGCTTATTAGATCCTAGCTTTCGACTCCCGGTAATAATATATGACTTTTAAGATAGTTTCCTGATAGGATAGTTATATTCCTTCTGTGTTTAAGTTTAGTCATCATAATAAAATTAAAAACACAGTTGTCATAAAACTTAATATTTATTTTTTCTTAAAATCTGGATAAGTGAATCATTTTTTCACTGGACCCTAAGTTATGTTGCATTGTAATACATTTTGCAACCCTAATGCTTACATTGCAAAGTTTTCTTCGTGTTGTAGTGATTTCGTTCGTGATTCGTACAATGAATACATTAGTAAGTTGGCGTATAATATCTTAGATTCTTTATCAAGCTCACTGGACTAAGTAATTCAAATGTGTCAAATTATTTCAACACTTTCATGAGATTTGGAAGTCCGGTTAAATTATGTTGTTATGATATGTTATTTTATGATCTACACCACAATCATAGTAGTTAATGCTTTTTGTTAATTGGTGTTTTCACACCATGTGCGCTATGTCATGTGCAAATAATGATTAAACATTGTTTTACCTTGAAAGTTATTTAATTGACTTATTCTATAATTCTTTTTTCTATGTTCAATAACTCCATACATCAATTATTTAATTTATGATATGCTTGAAGTAGTTCAATGTCATTGAAATCCAATATATTTGCAAGGCATGTTAGGTTCTTTGGGAGTGAAAAATTGGTCAGATCCAGAGCATATTGTATTACTGCTCAACGTCATAGGATAAGTTTATACCTGAAATATGTCTTTAATGGTATGAAGCTTGGGTGCGCTATTTTATTTATATACGTCGTTCGGTGTGTGTGGACTCCGTTAGAGATTTGGACTTCAGAGAATAATCATTTTCGGAAGACATGTTTCTCAATGAGATTAAGGATCATTAACTTCATTTAAAATTTACCGTATTCAAAACATCATTATTTCTTAGTACGGATTTTCAAAGTCGATTAAATTCCTCTTGCGTCGTCACTGAGAATTAATGATAAAGTATAATACTATCTGGTAACAGAAGTTTTACAATTTTTTTTAGTGATCTCACATTAAATGTGATACTGCTCTGAAGACATGCCTTTGGGTTTGTATAACAAATACCTCGGACTGGGTTTGTAAATATAATTTTAAGAACATATCACAATATTTCCTCTCAACAATATAAAGTTTCCTGTTCTTATGAAATAAAATAAGTTGAAGAAACAATTAATTACAGTTTTATATTTATGAATAAGATAAATTGAAGTGCAATTTATATATTGATGATGAAACTGAACATGTATAACATGTAGCCATTTTTGTATTTAATAAATTATTTAATTATATCCTTGTGGATTATTCAGCAGCTGATTAATATTGCATCAGCAGTGGCTGGCTAAGCTACCTGGTTCTGTCGCCTCGTCAATGCCTATTAAATCATGCAGTCCTATGAAGGAGGCATTGGCCTTCCTCTTTCCTTCTTCCTTTCATGGAACTCCTGGGGTTTGACTGGAATCTGTTAACAACTGAGTACTTGGAACTTCGGAATATTATTTTCTATAACCGTTAAGAGAAACTTGCAACGGCTCCTGTTGAGACAGTTATCTACTGTAGGCAAGATAGTTTAATAAGTCCAGCTGTAAAGGTGATTACAACAAAAAGGACTTTAGATTTAAGTTCAGAAGAGCATATTTCAAAATTTTTTTTTTTTTACTTTTTCAATATTAGCGTTATGACAAAGGTGTTTAAAGAAATCATGTTTAGATGAGTATTGTGCAGAACCGAAAGCTTTGTTCTTTAAAATGAAATAAAAATATTATGGTTTAAAAGGGCAAAGTGCATATTCATTAGGACAATTGAAGTTTTGCCTTGCTTCACTTTTAAGCTTCTCTCGGTTACAATTTTCAAACGTTAAGTAAAATTAGGTCCTGAAAAAAAAAAAAAAAGAAATGTTCTTTATAAAAATTATGTATCAATCACGACTATTATTTGATATTTATTAGAAATTATACCCAGGTTCGTCATTTACTAGATTTGTCAAAATACTTTTTTTTTAAATTAATTTAAGATTTATCCTGCACAATTCAAATGAGTTATTTTTTCGTGCGCAGTCTTAATGAAGGTTGGCATTGCTTCACTTTTACGTTTCTTTTAGTTACAATTTCCAAACGGTGAGTAATAAACAATTTCCAAACCTGACAAAAAAAAGAAGAAAAAAAAATGAAAATATTCTGTATAAGAATTATGTATTAGTCACAGTTATTATTTGATATTTATTAGAAATAATATACAGATTCGTCATTTAATTTATTGTGTTCCAACACGTGGGCATGAAGATTTTCTTAGTAAGGAGCTTATGTGCTTTAATTTAGTGACATTTAATTAAATTTTCTATTTGTTGAGCCACTCTTCAATATAAAAAATTGGTTTTGCAAATACTGTCAGCGAAAGTTAAGATATTTATGCATCTGTGCTCAGACATATGAGAAGTATACGGAATAGATGAGAGGGCTTTAGACGTTACCTTGGGGCGCACCACTAAGGTGAGGAAAGTAGGAAAAAGATGAGCCATCGGAAACACTGAAAATATTATTATAAAATATTATATTCTCTGATATAAAAAGTAAAAATTTCACCATTTCGCTGATTCAGGAATCATCAAGTAAGACAACCTGAATCAGTGTGCGCTAAGAAAATGTAAGATATAGCTCATCAGGATTAACAAACGACAGCACACAGATTTAACATCATTCCGCATCTTCCAAACAGACAATGAACATATAGCCATATCGAAAAAATTTCAAATCTTTTAATGATTCTATAAACTTAATCGAGGCCTAAGTCAACTTTTAATTAAAATAACATTCAACGTTCAATATAAACACAATTATATAATTTTCATACGTTTTATGCATACATATTTTAGAAACATCATAAATTTTTATTTACTCATTGAATTTAACAAGCATGTTATCATCAGTGTGATAAGAATAGTAAGTAGTTTTTTGCACATTAAAAAAAATTTCATCACGGGACCATTTTGATTATAATGGCACAAACTAACTGTTGACACGATTAAATCCGGCAATCATCGTGCTAGACGTCCATTGTTTTCCTCGACGTCATTACCAGCTAATCAGCAAGGAGTTATAATGTTTTTTATGGCATTATTTTTTTGTCCCCCTCCCTCATTCTCTGAAGGCAGACAAAACCATTAATGGTTTGTCACTTGTTGGCACAGAAATACAATGGGTGGCCCCTCCCATTTAGTGCCCATGATAAAAAACAAATGACGGGTGGAGACCCACCACTTAAGCAGCTTAGCTGATGGGTTTTTATCAGGGCATGATTCTACAGAACTTGGGTAGGCTTTGACCTTCTCTGGTTTTATTTTATTTTAATTTCTAATAATATCAAATGTAAAACATACTAACTATTATGTACTAATAAATAGTATAGTATAAATAGTAGTAATAATAAAATTATTGGCTAGTCTAGCAGCTTGTTTATTCTTTAATTAGATCGGGAAATCTACACAGTATATTCAATGTGATATTTTGAGTCTCCAACACACTCCAATAGTCATTAGTCACACGCATATCATTATACAAACGAATTGGGAGAGTTGTGATACAATTAAAGGTATTTTCAGCCTTCCTGTAGGGTCATCAGAGAGGTAGTGGCTAGCATAACAGTCTACAATACTAAAGGTGGCGGTTCGCATCCCGTGCGGATCGCGTTGGCCCTATCATTTTTAAAGGCGGTAAAAATCCTTTGCTATGCCGTCCCCCGGAATGGGACGTAAAATGAAGCTCTCGAGCCTGTGCGATGAACATTACTCGTTAGAGATCCCCATCCTAATTATACCTGGATAGGCAAAATTTAGGACTCCCACGGTAGCATCGTCAACTAAACTAACATGAAGACCGAGACATATACTCGTGCATAGGTGGTACCGAAAAATACAGGTAGTGGTAAAGAGTCCCAAAGAGTTCGAAATTACAGCTTCTGTTGCTGTTTTTGCCAATACCGAGTTTTTCCTTAAAATCACTTCCGGTATGTATGGATGGATTCGCTGTCTCCTAACACAACGCACTAAATATGAGGGATTGCTCTCTTTGAATATGACTCTACTCGTATGTATTTCATAGATGCAAGATTATGAGTTTTTTAATGTATATTGAGAATGAGTTTATATTTTTTCTTAATCGAATGAAATTCTTTATAAAAATATTTAATCTGTTTAGTAAATAGGTACATGTTCACACGAAATAGTAATATCCAAAATAATTTAAGCAGAAGAACTATAATATTTAAATAATTTATAAATAACTGAGATAGAAATTAAAAACCTACATAATTATTAAAAACCTACACTTATTTAAACCTGTATGGACATATTTCTAACAAATATACGGTGCAGCTGAAAATCCCCACTTAAATAAAATTCAAAGATTCTTGAGAAAACTGTTACGACTACATAACCAACCCAACCCCATGGTATGTGACGTGACTGACCAGACCCTACATACTTAAATCCAACAATTAACTGTAGATCAGCATAAAACGAGCCTTTCATACTAAGATACACGGACTTACAATCGTTTGATATCTAATAAGGGACATGGCTACGGCTGAAATCCCTATGAATACAAGGAGTAGACTTAAAATGTGTTGGATGAGATCTCCTTACTTAACAGTCGTAGTGATTGGATCAATCAAGGGGAAGAAGTACTACTACGTTCCATTCCAAGCCTTACTTGCTATTTATTTTCTCTTACAAAATTACCAGGATATTTGCTGTTGAAAGCAAAAAAATAAATAAATATACAATGGTAATTCTAGGGGTCCTAGAATATTCTAAAATAAAAAATGGTGGTATAAGTACTAATAGCCTCCATGAAACAATTGAACAAATGTCAAAACGAAATGTTGATTTTTTTTTTTTAAGTTTCATTATTTAACGGTTTAGTTAATGGTTGATTATGATGATGGTAAACTTATTTCATTTAAAGATTAACAAAAGCTTACATAAGTTTATATAAGATCGCTCCCGCCAATCTGAGGTTGAAATATTTATAAGGAATGGCATCCAAATTGATTTCTAGAATATTAAATAAATAAAATGACATAAATTACAAATTTAACGCCAGTATAAATATGTAATGAGCGCCTAGTTATTCCTCATGCCCTGAGTTGTTACCTTGCTGGAACCCTGACCCAGTGTTGTCACCTCAAACAGGTTTGTCTTTGTACTATCAAGGTGGCCATGTAAGGACATATAATTCTTTATGGCCGCTGTCAGTCAGGGTCGTTTGTTTAACATGTGTGTGAGCTCCCGGGGGCTTCGGGACCAAGTGTGCTTGATGGAGTACGCGTACCTTAAATGGTAGCAGTCGATAATCGTCCCGGTTATATCCTATCTAAGTATGCTCATCCTACGGCGCAAATGAACATAATTAAGTGCTGCATTTCCGAAGACAGATCAGTGATAGTAAAAAATAAATATAATTTATGACGTTTAATCGACTCTAAGTTTGTCATTGATTAAAATTAATTAAAAATTGGCAATCCTTATTTTTTTTCGTGGAGAAACTGGTAAATAAGAAAACGAAAGGGCATATATGTTTAAGGCATTGAGAATCTATCGCCTAGATGCACAAATACGACGAAAGGCAATACAAATATGCCCTTAATGAAAAATATACTTCATAATAAACCCCAGATCCATAAGAACCCCCATGCTTCTATCTTTGCTTCCTTTTCAATTCCTGATAATCTTACGAGGCGTTTCAAACAAACAAAGATGGTCACTTCATTTTCTATTTCGTTCATGTCATTATTTATGTTTATTGTACAATTGAACCTTTCCCTTCCTTGAGCAGGATTTGTTCAATTTTTTTTTCATCAATTATTACTGCTCAATTGGGCCTTACTGCCGCACATTATCTACAAATCCGTATTAAAATTCAAACAAGATAAATAGCTTAGGAAGAAGTCTCCCCAACACTATGTAAGGACCAAAACAAAAACAGAATGCCAACCTATGCTTAAAGAACGAACTTTGTATCGAGAGTAGTCTGGAGACGAGATTCTAGGAATATTCATAACAGAACAAACCATCAGTGGAACGGGAAGACAGGTCCCAATTACCATTCTAAAAGTAGGACAAAAGGACACATCTGGAATCGGACCTGAAAACACCTGTGTTGATAAACCAAACAAAATTATGGGAGATTAAAATGCTGGGCGCGGACTAATTGGTCGAGCTGTGAAGAAGGAATAGGTACAGAGGAGCCCTGGAAGATATTACGTACCGTTAGATCGGGGTAGGTGTAATAGCTGTCCCGAACCTTCATCAGGCTAATTTGTCCCGGTGAGGATTTCCACTTATTCGGGAGCACTCATTCCTCTTCATATGATAATGTCCTTCCGAGGACATATGGTCTCAGCTTCTTTTGGATTCTTCTAACGATCTCTTTCTTCTTCGACTTTTACAGAGTTTTCACCGAGAATATTTATTTGGTGAATTATAATTTATAGGACTGGTATCTTAACAACGTGTCTCTGTTGGACGAAATACGTTACTTAAGTTTAGGTAAAAAAAATAGTTCTCGAACTTGGCCTTGTTCACCTCCTTACCTGGAGTGCCATTCCTGCCTTCGAAAATAGTACAGTGTTAAAAATGTTCTCTATTGTCATTGGATTTGTTTATATGGATAGCAGAGCTCTTCTGAGAAAGCAGGAAGTACTACTTCCTTTGGTAGTACGTCCCAACGAATAATATCTGCATTCGATACAAAGCCACTCAGTTTTTTTTCTTTTTTTTTGGCTATTGTTCAAAATAATAACAGTTAATGAACATTTATCTGCATTTTTTTACAAAGAAAAAAATAAATAAAATAGAAAAGTGAGTGATTTTCTTATATGGACTATAATACGACAGTTTAAATAAGTCAACCAAAATTACCTTTTATTTACTGGTTTAGATACTTAATGTTTTACATACATTACATGTATGGTTCACATAGAAGTTTATATTAACAAACCAGTGCATTGCTATTTTTGAATAATCGTAAATAGAAAATAGACGTAGAGATAAAGTAATCCCTACGTTTGCTCGATTTAGAAGAAACCTTTGCTGTCACATCGCGGGCATATGCATATCTAATTTCAGTTTCGTGCGATGAATAGTTTCTGAGCTAGTCTGTTCATGCACACCATATCGCAGGACTTTTTTTATTTGGACTCAGGGGACCCCAAAACATTTATATCCGTTTAAAAGCGGAAAGTAAAAATGATATACAAGACAAAAAAATAAACATCCGATTTACACAAGAACCTTTCATTTATTAGGAAAAATATGAAAATGTTATGACATGATATGATGAATAACATGTTATATATGAATAGCATCTGGGGTCTATTAGTCCACAATTGCTAAAGCAGTTAAGGGCCTTGTGAATTACATAGCTGTCCATTGCTTAAAGAATTTTTTTCATTCTAAATTGTGTTTTTTTAAATTTTATTTGTCATAACTTTTCTTGAGTCTTTCTATCCGCAAAATGTTTCTTCCCTGTTTGCGTTAAAAAACGTTTGCTTCAGAAGCCTTGAGTTGTTATTCGCCTTTTCGGTTATTTGTTATTTTTGGTTTATTTTGAATAACAAATTTTTTATTTATTATTTATCTGAGGACAGTCCTCTAAAGAAGGCTTTTAGGAGCGACCAGAGGTCCAGACCATCGTCCCACGCTGCATTGTTACATCCTGCACATGGACACTTCACCTTCGCCCAGCTGTGCGACTTAGCCTAGTTTCGCACCCAAATCTGGCGCCATCTCTCCAGAACAATACCAGGGACAGACGCCGTGACAACTGACAAATGGGCAGGTACCATCTCCCGGCGCCACCTGTAATTGAAGGTACCTCAGGTGTGCTCGCCGGTGGCCGCTCCTTGCCGGGTCCTAATGAAACGTCTTCGGCTCTAGGTCCTGTCATTAGGACCCTCGTCCATTAGTGTCCCCGAGGATCGATCTGCAACATGTGGCGGGCGGAAGAGCTCCAAGCGCCAAGAGTCATCTTCTTGTCCGAGGTGGATACGTCCGGGACAGATTCGATGGCACATAATGGATATTTATCTAGGCATGCTTTCAAACGGTGTGCAATTTGGAGCACAAGAGCAGGTTTTCATGTCCCAAGGGATGTGCTAAAAAAAAAAAAATGGATTGACAGCTGCTTACCTGAGCTAGAAATTAGTGCGATAGTATTAGATACATATTTTCGCTGATAGTTATATTAATAACAACCTCAAATGTATAACAAGTTATTTAATTTTGACGCGAAGTGCGACTTTAACGAACGGCGACTTACCCACCATAAGCTTCATCTCAAGTCACCAATAATCTTTAAAATAATAGGTATTTTTCTGTAGAAAGCATTATTATTATAATGTTTAAGAATACCGAATCTCACATTATCCTATATTCATATTATCTTTGCATCTGTGCGAAATTTTCACATTTGATGTGAATGCTTTTTCCCGCATAAACACTCAATTTTAAGCATTAGAAACATTGTACATTTATAAAACCATATCAATATATTATATAATCAATTTAATAAAGATGGGATATTTATCTAACATAAAATTCGAAAATTTAGAAATATACTATCTTAGATTACGATTAAATAGTTTGTCATATGTACAATATATGATACTTATATGTGTTATACTTAGTTTAACGGGCTTAATGTGGGAAGAATTATAACTTTAACTTATCATATAATTCATGATTCGTTGATAAGCAATATGTTTGCAATGCAAACTTTGCATAATACAGAATATTTTCAAAGACAGTTGCTCAATGACCAGCGAATACCAATATTGTATTTTCCGGCGACAGTCCTCGCGATTTCAGTAGGAGTTAAAGGGAATAAAACGCGCTTTCGTCGCCGCAGGGATTGTTGAGCCGTAACAAATCGCCATATCTGTCTATGTTGAGACGATGATGGAGGGAATTAGCATATGTAATTGTGAGAGTGGCAGCTCGGCCCGCGGTCATCAGGCAAAGACTAATGGCAATTCATCTAATCGCTCCAGAATTTGCATATGGAGGGCTACCGTGTGTGGTCCCGGTATCTGCGGCCTGCCTTCAGCATTGCGACATGCGTCATTCTCTACATCAACAACGAGCTCCGGGGCTTCTTCGATTGTAGCTTCAGGTTGGATCAGATTGTTCCAAGATTTCCTTTAACCATAAACTTTTTTTTTCCTTCAGAAAATCAGGAAACAGTGTTGAGGCCCGGAGGTCTGAAGCAACCCGATATCGGTGATACATTACCGGTACCTGTTTCCAGGTCTTCCAATCGATAGGATACATCGGGAACTTTCTGGTTGTTTGTTGAAATGCTGAACAAATGTTTAATTAGGTTTTGTTCGTTTGTTTTAACGTCACTTTGTGCCACTAAGGCTAATCAGACGAAGCTACAGTGGGAGTCCTAAATTTTTCCTATCGAGGTGTAATTAGGATAGGGATCTTTAACGAATACTTGGCATCGTACAGGCTTGGGATCTCCATTTTACGTCCTATCCGAGGGACGGCATAGACAAGGATTTTTTACTCCCATTAAAAAATCCTAGGGCCACCTCGGGACGCGAACCCGCGACCTTTAGTATAGTATGTTCCTATGCTAACCACTACTCCACAGGAGACCTCCGTTTAATTAGGAACTTAGTTAACAACATCCCCAAACTTAGATTCATGCATCCTTCATCAGTTGTGCCTTATATTCTATTAAGTTCGCTTATTCGTCATTTTGAACATCTAAAAATATTTTTCAAAACGGCACATAAAAACGACTTGATTAAGCAAAGTTCAATAATAAGGCTTTATCTGTGGAACATTTCTTTGCACTTAAGCCACTTAACGATTCTATTTTTATATTAAAAGTTATTGTAAAACTATATAATATATCATGTAAAATATTTTTATCTACATATTTTCAAAAATCAACAAATTAGGACGAAACAAAACTTGTTCCTGGTTGTAATTCATATATAAGATCATTTATCATTTGTTTTCTGGCTTGGAGGAGCTTTATCCTCGTTTTTGCTTCTCACTATAGAAAAGTGGATCAAGATTGCAAGTTCGGTTTACCAGGAAGCTGGTAACTTGGGAAACTATGGTAATAATAATAATAATAATAAATTCTTTATATTAATCTAATCTTAATTTGTGGGTGACCACCTTTTTTTCAATTTACTTTTTAAGGAGACTAGATGGCTATGAAGTGATGATATAGGCGGGATTTAAAGGTGGAGAGGGTATTGAAATTACGGATGAAAGGAGGAATAGAATTCCATAGGGATGAGGACCTAATAATGAAAGATCTATCAAAAGCTGACGTTCGGTGGGCCGGTGTCTATAGATCTGAAGGCCTAGAGCGGGTATTGCGGGAATGGACATAGGATTTGAATTGAAGAAGTTCAGAGATATATGAGGGACGACGGGAACAAATAACTTGGAAAAGGAAAGAGGCTAGGAAATAGGAAGGGTATAGCCACTTTAACTTTTCGTAATAAGGCGATATGGAGACGTCTCATGGGATCCCAAATATAAATCGTATGAAACAATTTATTAAACGTTTTAGTTTTGCTTCGAGATCCCCTGAGATACCCCCATACCCTGTGCAAAAATAGTCGAAGTGGGGAAATATCAATGAGGTGACCAGAAGTCTGCGTGTTTCAAAAGGGAACAGGTTACGGAGATGGTTCAGTTGCTTTGGGGGGGTTGAAATAGTGCGACGGGAGATATTGGAGATATGTTTTTTCCAGGAAAGAGTTTGGTCAAAGGTTACACCAAGGTTTTTGACAGTTGGAAAGAATTTGTTGGGATTGTTATTTAGGAACAGGGGTGGGATGTTGGGGGCGGTTTTGAGGAGGTGATTGGAGCCTATTAAGATTGCCTTTGTTTTCTCAGCGTTTAGCTTCAACTTGTTAGCTTCTGTCAGAGACTTTTCGTAGCTGGCAACAACTCGGAAGGTGGGAAAGACAGGTAAATCTGGAAATCGTCAGCGTAGATATGGTATTGGGAGTGAGGAATCAGAAGTGGAAGGATGTTAATATAATTAGCAAACAGAGTGGAGGATAGAGAGGATCATTGGGGGACACCACAGGAGAGGAGAAGTGTTTCGGATGGAGGTTGATCAGGATCGACTACATACTGTGAGCGGTCCTATTTTCCCGGAAAATGGTAGACCTATTTTCCCTGAGAATAAGGCCTATGTCCTTGCTCGCATAACGATTTTTTTTCATGCAATAGTTATCAGTTCTGTTTATTTACTATTAGCAGAAAAGATAGAAACAGATAGATGTCAACCCTGCAAATATTTAATGTATATTATAAATAATATTTCATATTAAATCATTTATTAAATGTAAGTTACATATCAATAGCATGTCATCAGCATATATGTGACTTTTCTAGTACAATAAAGTACTTATTTCTTGGTTACTAAAAATAGGTTGGGTGTACTGATTGGTAAGGAATAAATAAAAGAAGCTTTTTCCTGACAAACAAGGTTTTTTCATTTTAGTTCGTTCGCTTCATATCCTCTTGACGAGACGTCTTACCTGGACCTAGCCCAGTCGCCGAGGCCACAGTAGCCAACAGAAGACAAGGAAGACCTGTGTTGACAAGAACAGGGAAGGACACTTAAGATAAGGGTACCCTGAGTAGCCAACAGATCAAGAGATAGGGGATTCAAAAGACTCAGATAAAGTTTCCTCTTACCTGACTGATAGCCGCAACTTTTTGGCTAATGCTGGCCAGATGTTCCATCCTCCAGCAGGTAATTGAAAGCAGGTGACACAGCTCCTCGAGGATTTATTAAATCGGAAACTTAACGTGACAGCTTAAACGTCGCCATTAGAGATAGATTGTAGCAGTGTTTGAACTGTCATGCTCCGATAAGTATTCAAATTATCTCATGGAGCAGCGGCACCTCCGGAGGCGAAGGCATATAATCTTGATCAAAAGGCCGAGTAATTTCCCTGATGGATTTAATCGACCGATGCTAATAATTTCTGATTTGATGGAGTTTGCTAATCCTCACATCCCAGTCAGCAATTCATCAGGATATGATAAATTGGACTGAAGCAAAATAATTGCAAAGAGTATCATTATATCACTCTAAAAACTTCTCTTGGATATTTCATGTTTAATATTATTTATTAAAGCTTTTTATTGGTCGGTAGACCATATTTTCCATTTTTTATTTTTAATATATATATCAAATCTAACGATTGAGCTGCAATTATAAAGAAAAAAAAATACATGTAAGAAATGGGAAGATGTTATAAAGAAAATAAAAACAATTTCATCATAATACAAAAGCTATCCAATTTATGATTGTGTAAATGCGGTTCCTTGATTCTCTACATATGGGGTAGTCGATTTTTTCGCATAAAGGCATTGAACATAGATTTCAATGACTGATCTAATCCATCAGTAATATAATATTGTTCTTGTAGGCTTACATATAATAGTATTATATGTAACATCACATACATTAGATTATGCTTACATATAATATTTTTTACATGATACCGAAATATATGCAAACCAAATTAATAAATTGATCTTCAAATAGCATAAATATTTATAAATAACTAGCTGTATATACCGGTTTCACCCTGAGAATTTCATTTTTTTAAATTTATAAAGTGAGACTTTTATCGACTCAAACAGCGGATTTCGCAAAAATCAAAGTAAAGTGAGATCAAAACGATTTTTATAACAATAAAGAATACTCCCAGAGATTGGCTGAAGTCATGCAATTTAAAATGTACAGGCGTTCGCACCTGGTATCAAAGAACCACTGAGCGAAATTTGGAGAATTTCGGACAAGTGGTTTGGATTTCTAAAAAGAACAAACAAACAGAATTTCATCTTTATTTATATAGATTAAATTATCGGATCCACGTTACTTATGAAATTAAGAGGTAGACATATTAAAAGGAGAATATAAAACAGATATTTTTCCAAACATATAATATGAGAAGATTTCATAATAAAATAAAAAAGAAAAAATATTAAAAAAATATGTGTGTTATTAAATATCTCTCTAAACATATGTCTTCGTTTCACTTAAAAAAAAATATTGAAAAGATTTTTTCAATTTTTTTTTAAAGTGAAACGACGACATATGTTTAGAGAGAAGCGAAGTCCGAGCTGCCCAAAATGTTTATCGACCGGAAAAAGACGTATGGCAATTCATAAACTTTAATAGATGAAATTAATTTTAATTACTATTAATGAGTATGTAATTAGTTTTATAATATTCTGCTATTGATTTAAATAAAGAAATGTTCATGACCCTGAGAAGAATACTATACCGCTGACGTTTTCTGAAAAATACTGAAACGCTCAAAATGTGAAAATCAAGCTGAAATCTCTTATCAGCCGTTATTTTGAGTCCCTTCCATAAATCCCTACTTACCATGTCTCGATTGTTATTTTATAATCACATAAAACTATATAAAATAACAACCAAAATAAACAATAAAATAACTATAAATAATAACACATAAAAATATATATATTTTTACATAAAAGAACAAAATAATCTACACCAATAAGGAAGTAGATAACCTTCCGATAGAATAAAAAAAATTAAGGAAAACAGTTTTGGGTGCCCTTTCTGATGGCAATTACGTTATTTAAAAATTAAATATATTTTTATTCAAAGAAGGGTGTAGTGAGTGAAAATTGTGTGATGAGCGTACCGCACCAGATTTTTTATGTACATATTCAACCTATGTGAACAATTGGTTAAGTCGAATTCAGCCCAAAATGGGTTAAGTGGCTAAAAAGAAGAATGAAGGCGGTTTCTTCTCACTGAATAAGGGTGTAAGTCAGGCGTTGTAATTTGCGTAAATTCTGTTATAAACGGTCGGTGAACAATTAGCCAACTCAAATCTCTCATTTTTGAAAGATCTATTCAGGTGGTTCGATGGACGTTAGACAATAATTTTGTATTTTTAACAAAATTTGAAGTGTTATATAAAAATGGTAACTTCATTTTATACAAACACCCTTCAAACATTAAAAGCCGTGCCCTGAAAATTAAGGAAATTTGGCATAGTCACTGAGATGACAGAAATATACATATTAAAATTCATGAATAAATAAGTACACTGTACTTTATTCCATTACTTCATAGAATTCATGATAATTGTTGGACTAGGTATATTGTTGGCAGGACACAACAAACCTTGCCATGATGGTCACTAGGTGTTTTGCCTTTACCTTCCCAAAAACCCTTTGTCAGGTGAGGTCCTGAATAAACTTCACTAACGAGGACATTTTTGGATATTGTACCTGACATCTGTTTTGGGACTGCTTTCTGTAGACACTGTTTGCTATGCCAGCTGCACTCTCTGTATTGTCAGCTCCACCTGTGTGGTTTCATTTTATAAATTGACAAGTGAATTGTTGATTGTAGTTCAAAAATGTTAACATTAATTAAGGAGCACGTGTTTCAAATAATATGTCTTTCAATACATCTTATAACTACGATTACTCATCTTTCCCCGAAATTCCCTTTGATATGATACAATCACCAAACTCCTTCGCTCAGTCCTGGAAAGGAAATATGATAGCATTTAATACTGTAGAATTCTACCGTACTAGATATATATATGGTGTAACGATGAATATAGATAGGATTACAGATCTAAAACAAAATCCATAAGTATACTGTGAAATTAAAATAGATGTTAGGGCATTACTGCAATTTTTTTCAGATTGAAGGAGTTTATTTTTATTTTCAACAAGTCGAGTCGGAAATATAATAGTTTTCTATAGAAATAAGCTAACAAATTAGTTTATGAATAGGGAAAAAAAGATTTTGAGACCAAAGCAAACGGTTATGGTTACGCTGAAGAGCAAAAAAGGACAAAAAGAAGACCAAGCCCCCCAAATTGATACAAAAACAGTTTGTGCCTATATTGCCTTGCCTCTAACCCTGCGAGCGATTAGGCACGAACCGTGAGACAGGTAAGACATAGGGCCCAAGCGGTGAATAGCAGCTTGTTGCTTTTTGTGGCCAACCGTCGAGGACAGGTTTCGAAGGCTTAACAGCAATATTTTTATTTGTTTACCGCCATTTTATGGCCATTTCATCACATAAAGGTATCCAATACGAATATATATGTTGTTTTTTCCCCCCGACTACATATTAACAGATATAACTCCTTGTTTTTTCCCGATATTTTTTTATGCCTATAGTAAATCATAAAAAAATAATAAGATAGAGAATCAGAGCCAGAGAAAAACGAAAAATTCATTTTGAAAACTCCATTATTTGCAGATTAGCTCGTCTTTACTTAAAACAGAAACAATCGCTTTCTCTTAGATTTTATATCTGACCGCTCTAGAAGCTACTAAATTACAATCACGGGAATTGAAATCTGTATACCGAAAGGGAATCGAGGATGAAATGTACAAAGAAATGTCAAACTTACTGATTAATACCATTTTTTAAATAATTTGAAATCTTCTCCAACATCGTGCCTGACACGATTTTCTCAGACCGACTATTTTTCGTGATTTTATTGTATAAGATACTGTATTTTATAGTTTCACAAAAATAGTTGATTATAGTACTAATACTTCATTACAATTTAAATTATTTTGGTCTTCATACTTAGAATAATAAGCAATGAAACATTTCTTCGTCAGAGTATTTAACATATATCTAAACAGGAGGTAAAGGAGACTATATCTATTTTCTTTAGCATTAAACTTTAGTACATGGTCTTTGATATACCTAGATAAATACTTCCAATTACTTACCTATGCCAAGTCCTGTCTCTATCGGCAAAGAAGAATAAATCTTAATAGCTCCAATTTTCGAATAATAAGCTTTTTTGACCACTCTTCACTTAAGGGTTACAGCTTAAATTTTCTACAACATTCATAGCGCTTTGAATAGAATAATAACGTAGAAGCGGTTTTGAAACCAGAAATGAAAGAACCAACTCATTACCTCACAAGATCAATGAACCCCAGTCGTTACATACCTGCATAGTTATGTCTCATGGAAATATTGAATTGCTCAATGACTTCTGAAACCGAAAAAATAAAAAAACGGAAACGAAAAAATCATAAGCAAGATCCAATCAGGAATGAACAAGGTGTCGGAAATTATCGCCCTGTAAGGTGGAGAATTAACATTTGATCAAACTGACATATCGAAAAATATAAATGCGGCTTGTACCCTTGTATTTATTTTACTTTTTCTTTTCCAGGGGATCTCAACTCCGGCCCAAGTAATAATTAATTCGCTCTAGAGGCATTGGGTAAAACTCCACTTAACAATAATGGCGGCCATCAAAGGCAATCAACCACAGCCTCTATAATCTACAATAAACATACAGGAAATTTACTGCTGTTTTCACAACTCTATTAGCTCGATTTGGAAACTGTTAAAAATTGTCTGTTATTTGCTATAATTATTAACGGTTCCAGTAATGGATGCTGTAAACACATATATAAAAAATAATATATATGACTTATCTCATATGTACCGTGTACTTTGTAATCAAATATCAACAATTTTGATACAACAAAAAAAGATTATGAAGAATATACGTTGAATATATATTATAAAGGTTGCATTAAGTAGCGTAACATAAAGAGTTGGATTACACTGTAATTTTCTTAGGATTTTTCCAACCCAATCTTACTTAATTTTTTCCCACAAAATGCACTGTAAAAATACTGATCGCAAAATGTCTATAACTGAGGCAGTAAAAGTAAAAACACCTAAAATAAAAATATGCATAGATTGCAAAATAATATAGTTAACTAAAACATCATCCAATGTTTGTCTACATTTATCTTTCGGACTCCCACAGTTTATGTAACACTTTACTTCAAAAAATGTTACACGTGAAAAAAAATTACAAAGATTGCAGCTATTAATTCGAAACAGTTATTAAAAAAATAGAGAGAAAGAGATAGAGAGTGTGAAGTTGACATGTAAATCTTAGGAAAGTAGTTATTAAAAAAAAAAAGAATTATATTGATAATAATGAGTGAATGTGTACAACTATGCAGTTAATTAGTTATTTAAAAAGGAATAAATAATTAACGCAAAAAGGATATACAAACAGTAAATGGTTTTCCCAGAGGGTCACGTATCTAATAGAGATGTGATATCGAAGGCAAAACATCGATGTCGATTAAACATCGATGTTCAAGAACGTCAATGTTTTTCGACATCGATGTTTTTTTATTAAGTATATTCTTTAAACATTAACATATTAGGGCCCAAACGTATTTAAATCGATGTTTAACTATAAAACATATTGTTTTCAATAACTAATGTATAAAAACATCGATGTTTTCGACATTGATGGTTTTTTTTTCCCATATTCATTTATTAAAGATTAATCGTTTAGGACTCAAATATATGCATACATCGATGTCGCTTCCGTAGTATGTACAGAGAATGGTATTTACGGTATATTTTAAAAGATTTTGCTAGCAACTGCGTTAAATAAGTAATTCAAACGATACTATTTAATTACTTAAAAATCGATGTTAACACCGACACACAACCATCGATGTTCACAAAACATCGGCTATATAACATCGATGCTTTGAGCAAAAAGTCGATATCGCAGAAACATTCCCTAGTATTCAAATACTATACAAGACCGACGTTTAACTTTATTGATGGGACAGGAACCGCCGTTTTCAATATGGCCTTGATGTAAGACAATCTACCAGATCATAACATTGTTTGTTATTTCGACATGGAGAAATACGTAATCCTACTTACAATGATGAGTATTATGACGTAAAAGCCAAGTAGGAGTGGATGGATATTTTTAAGGAACCATAGAATTATTGTTAGTATTGTAGTATTATAGCGAGTCGTTGACCGATGGAAAAAATTTTGTACGTCGGTTGAAGATGGTGCCTATTTTATTCAGGCACAGTATGTATGGCACAATATAAATAAAGTTATAATTTGTAATACATCCAGAACTAGAAAAGTCCCGAATAATAGATAACAACGAGAGGTGAAGATATGTCACTTTTGGCTTTGGCATATTTCGGGAGGTTATGTGACCGTATATATAAAAGCGAACTCCCATCGCGTCCTTTTCAATTAAAAGGGGTTTGATTAGGTTTATCAGATCCTAGGTTATGACTTTCGCATGCTATGTTCGCTCTTCAGAGATAAATCTACCCCTAAACGGCTATTTCTCATATAAGATCGGCTCTACACTAAACGGCGCCATATTTGCTGTGTCCATTAGTAGTTACCATAGCGATAGAAGTTACCGATGAAGAACTGATAACAATAAGATGTCAAGAATGCGTTGTTATATAAAAGATAACAATACTGATCAAGATAAGCGGCTGGAGTTCCTAGGAAAGCTCCATGATTATCTAGGAATACTTTACATTTGATTAAATACTATTAAAAGTAATGAAGGTGGAGTGATTTTTTTTTGTTTTGTTACTTTCTTGTTTAAGGTCGCGGGATGCGAACCCTCAACCTTTAGTGTAGAATGTTGCTAAGCTAGCCACTGCACTGCAGGTGAATCCTATATTTTTTTGGTTAAAGTAGAAATTATTATAAATCATTGTTACATATGGAATAAAAATGAAAAAGGAACAGTTGTTGACTACTTTTTACTGACAATATACACGGAGCGAATGACAGAAGTTGACTTCTGTTCGAGATCAAAGTTGGCTATTGAGATAAGTAGGAACAACTTTTTGATAGCTAAGAACTGCCAATAAGAGCAATTAGTAAGCCTTATATGCGGGAGGCTTATAATGACCCTGCATTCCAGGGCCTTCTGCTGCGGTGAGAGGTACTCCCGCGGGCCTCTGAAGAGCGGGGACACGAGGGGGCGGCCCTCGGGACTGAAGGGATGAGCAAAGGAGGGCTCTGCCCCCCCGGGCTTCGGCCCCCTCCCAACAGGTGCCGGCCTTCCCATGTTTGGTAAATAGAGCGGCCTGCTCGCGCCATATAAGTCCCGGTCCACCTGTCCTCTCCTCCGATACAGTATGTCCTCAGTCGAATTAGTTACAGTACTTACTGATTCACTAGAAGGCTATTACTGTCGGCTTGTTAGCAAATTAGTTGAAATTTATTCCAATATAAACGTCTATTTCGAGTCCTTCGGGTGGAACCTACGGTAATTAGTAAGGTTCTTTAAGCCCCATTAAAAGGCCGGTAAATCAAACTTATTACCCCTAATCACAGCTTATTCCTCCGACTTGGAAAGAGAAAGGCGCTCATCTCGTTATTCTTAATCGGCATCTTTTCTGTTTATTTAGAACACCTTTATATAGAAGCCATTACCGACGACTTTCCAAAGATTTATAGTAAGCATTTCATATGTTCTAAGGCGTGGCTTATTGCACAGAATTCATGAAATCTTAACCCGATCTGCTTTTCTAATTTAAAAATGTAGTATGTTTCCAAGAATTGCGAAAAGAAGCGGAAGCTATCAAATACAACAACCTTATTGAGTAATGGTAATACAAATTACATCAAGAAAGAGCCGAGATGATACAGTGTAAAAGAGATAATCTTTAAGGTGAAAGTCAACAGAAGTTAAAATATCTTGACTGCAAAATACTTAAGAACAAAACAAGATTAATAGTCTGGAATACCAATGGCATTGCCCTCAATGTACTCAACAATATTACTTACTTGGTAATTGTTGTCATTACATTACTTAAAATATTTTTATATCTTTAAGTATTTGTTTTGTTTTGGACCTTATCAACTAGGCCTTTAGTGTCGTTTTAAATAATTTATTGAGTTTTTCTTCCTTTTTTTTTCCCGCGGTGTATTTTTGTGAATAAGGCAACCTACGTCAGTCGTGTGTGACCAATTTAATTCTCATAATAACTAGGTATCTCCCCTCTTCTACAATTCCTTATTAATTTAACCATTATTTCTTATTAGGAATGTCGATGCTTCAATTCGCAATTCATTTTATCGATGATGTTGACTCTGTCCGACAGATATGTTACTAATGTCGTATTTAATTAATTAAATGCATGGTAACCGGCTCTATTCACCCATTTATACGAACATTGTCTGTGACTTTGAGTAAATCTCTTTTGTTTCATTGCAAATTTTCTTCTATGAATAATCGATTCAATGAAATAAAACGCTTGATATAATACTTACACTCTTTTTGACTTACACTCAACTCTTGCTTTTCAAAACAATTATTGAATTTTTTTTTTTCTGTCCTTTTTTATTTTCGTTTCTGACCTACACGATATCATACTACAATCAATAAATGAACTCAGATTCCCGAGACTTATATTGTTTAAGGCAATTATGTCGGTCATTAGTTTTCAACTCTTCGGTATCATAACGACGTTGTGTCAAAGTATCTCAAATGAAATATGTATATTTATTTTGTATCAACGAATATATATAAAAACAATTGAATTAAAAAGTTATCCGATTTTCCAAATTACTTTAATGGATCATGAAACAAAGGGGAATCAGTTCGAAATTCTGTTCTTTTCTTTATTGCTCTGTTGGTATCTTATGATGTCGACTTCTAATTTGCTTTTTTACGGCGGTTGATTTTATTTCAATTATTACCAATTTAAATACTTACAGGTGAACAGCAAGACTGTGTTTGAGCCCTCTTCTCTGTTCTATCATAAAATCTGATTCCTGTCCAACCCTTCACCATCATCTATTGTTACCCTGTCTATACATTTACTTTTCCTTCCTCAAAAGAAAATCCAAATATCTGATCCATTGTTATTTAAAAATATCTTTCTCCTAAGGGATATTACTTATTATGGTGATTGCCCCCCCCCCCCTCTCCGCCAAATTAAAAAAAGTACTTCAGTAGAATAATTTTATGCATTTAGTATTTTTTTTAGCAAGACAGCAGCATTTATATTCGAATCCGCCGTATGCCAATATATAAACTAAAATTCGAAATTCGATATGATGAAAGTTTTCAAGCCTGGTTTTGAATCATGTAAGGAGACTCTGATATTTTTAAACGGCGCTGAGAATGTTCCATTTGTCTAATATTATTTTAAGTGAAAGATGATTGGTTTTCGCAATTAATGGTATAATCTACTTCAATTCTCATGTCGAAGGCATGGGTGTCCGCAGAGGAGGGGGACGGGGGGGAGGGCAGCTGCTTAAATTCTTATTCATTTACTATATGAATTAAGTATTACATATAAGACATACTTTAATTTTCGACTATCGGATATAATAAAAGAATTTTACCAACCTGCTTCCCTTAGACAAAATTTTTACGAAGCTCACCCTAATAAGAAGAAATCCTGCGGAGGCTCTAGCTTGAAGGTTTCGTTTTTAATATCATTGAATATTATTACACACTGTCTCAGTAAAAGATATGGTAATATTTTTGATTGAGCATATTCTTACCTACTCCTATTAAATTGTATTTTTTATATTTCATTTCGGTCGAAAATAATAATAATAATACTCTTAAGGTACCAAGCTTTGTGTTAGCAAAACATTTGATGGTAATCGTTACTAGGTTTAATATAAAACCAATGCATTAAATTTCTACTAATTACTTTTATATTGAAGACACCCAAATAATGGAATAGCATTTTTATTTAGGTTTTTAATTTTTCCTACTGTCCAAATACAAAAAACTGTTATATATTTCTTATTATTGTCTTTAAATCTTTAAATAAAAAAAAATTGTAATTCTTTAAATAAAAAAATAAAAACTGTTTAATAATAAAAATGGAATAGCAGCTAACATATGGTTGGTATTTCTATTCGAATACCGATCCTTTCGGATGATGTAAATTCAAGATACCTGAATTCCTGAATGTTGACGAAAGTGATATATGTCACATATATATCACCTGGAGATAACCGGTTTAGTTGGCAAATATATTTTAATTTTGTCACCGTTTAAAACCGCACGTCATACATTGTACATTGACAAGAATGTTTTTATTTAAAGAATTATTTATAATTAATAATTTCAATTATTTTAACATTGAAGTAATGAAGAAGTTTTCTATTTCGATTTTATATATGGAGTCTGATTACTATATTTAGTATTCCATGAGAAGGTTGCTTCAAAACCCATTTTATACTGAAAAAAAATGGACAAAAAGTTATGAAATATACATGATGCAATATACATACATCAAATACCCAGTTGGATCAAAATCGTTAAAGCCTTTTTTTTGAGAAAATCGAGAAAAACGTAAAAAATAGACAAAATTCTTTAAATAAAGTACACCCTCCGTTTGACCAATTTCGAACACACACACACCATTAGGCAATACTTTCCTTTACTATTTATTTCATATGTAGGTAAGTTTGATTATAAACTATAAATAAACTAAATATAATAAAAAAAAATAACAATGTAGGTAATTGAAAGTAATATGAGGAACATTTAAAATCAATGAGAGTGTGAGTCCGGTCTAACTTTTAAAATTTTATTTACATTAAATTACATAAATAAAGACTTTAATCGTAAAAAAGATGAAAAGAAAAATGAGATGATGAAAATTAGTCGAACTCACACTACTTTTTTAAATTTCCTTCCCGCTGGATTATCTCGAGAACGGGATGTCTCACTTAGAAAATGCGTAAGAGAATTTTTTAGGAGAATTTTACCAGAAATATTTCTTTTAAGACACTCAGGATAATATGTCTTCAATTAATAAACAGTTTTGTGTAAAAACGTAAAGAAAATAAGAATTCAGTTGCGAAACGGGGGCTCCGCGCCTCCTTGTGGGGTGTAAACATTTTTTTTTCTTAATTCTACATATTTTATGAGTACTATTCCAAATTTTCAAAGCCTCATAAAATATAAATTTTGTCACATGCATTTGAATTATAAAAGTTTTTCATAAACCTTATTCTTATTTGTAGGTTAAAGTTACTTGTTTTGATTTGTGAGAAAAATATGTTTTCAAACATATGGTATTTGTGGGTTCGGATGAATATTTATCAAAGGACAAAATGCTTGGTAGAAATAAGCCCTTCGCAAGCTCATTAATCAAACGAAGTTAAACAGAGACCATCTGCCGAGCAATCTGTCTTCAAGTCTGCAACCTCATGATTTTTAAATCCTGCTCCACTAGCATCGAATGAAACGTCTTCGGGGATCCGTGTCCTTGTAGAATTGTTAGTAGAACTGCAAATGTTCACTATAGATTTTATCTTGCTGCAAATGAAGGTAGATTTTTTCGATAGACATGGCAAAAACACCAACCGGTTCAGAAGATTTAGTGAGACACTCTGATAGGTACATTTCTGCAGCAGCTGTTATATCAAATAATAATATTTATAAATATCAATATTTCAACTACTGACAACTACAGAAGCCGAAGTTTACAAAATTTACTAATTTACTTATTGTAACCTTTTCATATTACATTCAAGTTGAGACATATTACAATGGAAAAAATATTTGATCTTTTTTTCAAGATATATACATTTGTAGAGTAGATTTTTTTTGTACCGCTCTTTGATAGACAACTAATTTTTATGAATAATTTTCCAAATAACTAAAGAGGGAATTCTGACTGAAGTTTATAATTGATATGTCCCAATTTGTAGGCCCTAACACAATGACATGAATCCTTGAATTACTGATCGAAGGCTTTGGTGGAAAAATGTGTTAACTTAATTCTAACAAATCTAGAATGTAATGAATTTACACATTCTTAAAATAATCAAACTCATAAACCTAGAGATTTTGCTCTAATCAAAGGTTTATATCAATCATTTAAATATCAGGTTAGACATTATTATTTTCTTAATGGAAATATGAGTCCTAGTCCTAGGAAATGTTTATCATAAAACATTGATAAAGGGAAATTTTTTATTGTTCAATAAACGGTTAACACTTCCTTCAACCGAGGCTTCAGTGACTTTAATCGTGATTTCTTCTAGTTATGCACCTTGGTGAAGTTGCTGCTGAAGACAATGAACGACCTTTGATAAATTATTGGATGAAAAAAAAAGCAAATAAGGACAATCCAAAATAAAATGAAAACACTTTTTTTTTTTTATTTATTTATTATCTCACCAAGTCAATAGTTAAATTTTAATTTTTTGTGACATGAATAGCTACAATTTTGTAAATAAAAAATTCGATAAATATTAATAGCTAAACATTTTGTGTGAAATATTAGTTTTTTATTTTACAGTGGATTACTTGTCATTAGTAAAATTTATGATAAATTTAATTATTATGTTATAAATTTTATTGTACTTCCAACTTGTTTAGGTACATAGCTAAGTAAATATTCTTGTGAAATTTACATTGTTATATATAAGAAGAGACTTTTATTGCTTCTTTTTGGTATGATAAAAGATTTACAACTGCGCTAACAATGCCATATTTTCGTACTTAGTTTATTTTTTGTTCGAGTTCTGCCAACACTTTCCCAACCCGCAGTTGGCAAGCCCCTCATTATTGGCACGTCAACTAACAATTGTCCTCCACAACGGACGCATTCCAAAACGTGTTAGAGGTAATTTAGAGTAAGTCCAGGTGCCTGGAAGATGTATTCAAGAAATTCCGGAGTCCTCCTAGTTGTAGGAAAAGTTAATCCTCTCACCTGATGCAGTCACACGTCCCTGCCCGGACCCAGGTGGACCCCCGCAATACAGGTAACCTCTGATACGGATGTCCATCGCCAACGTCTTGACAGTCAGGGCAACAATGGCTTCGGGGAGATATAATAAATTTTCTTGACGTTTTCACGCCTCGGCAAATCGTCTTTAGAGAGGGGAAAGCCAGGTGAGGAATGGATGACTGTGATTTTACATAGATATGAATACTGATAAGCTATCTCATTATCTAATCATATACATCCCATGTATATTATGTACCTATTTTGTTTTGTATTTTGTATTCAACGGAATCAATAGTCGAAAATTATAAAAGTGGATAAATAAATAAGAAAATAAAAAGTGAAATAAGAAAAGGTCCAGGAATTTGTTAACAGTAGCCAACCAATCCACCATTAATATTTCAACTCCATAAATATTTTAGGAATTTTTTTACCGCTAAGAAGTTTTCACTACTAATATTATTTTTTTTAAATTTTCACCACTAATATTCTAAATTATTATGTAACTTGATCAGGGCAAAGAGAAGAGCGCGTAAAATATGGCAGACTGACAGACGCCCCTCAGACAGACAAATATTTAACAGACTGAACAATCAACTAAAAAGAGAAATTCAAAAATTCAACAGAACAAACTATGACGCTTACATTACTGGCCTCTCGACTGACGATGGAAGCTTGTGGAACCATACCAAAAAGTTGTTAAGGCATCGAGAGGTGTCAGGACCCCTTCGAAGAGATGATGGTTCTTGGGCTGTGTCGGACAAGGAAAAATCTGAGCTCTTTGCCAACCACCTTTCTTCTGTATTTCAACCATTTACTGACTTTACAAACACAGATCATGACACACATGTTCTTAACATCCTTGACATTCCACTCCATCTAACACTACCACCTCCTTCATTCACTCCTTCTCAGGTCGCAACACAAATCAAACAGTTACCAAAAAGAAAAGCCCCTGGTTATGACTTAATTACAGCCCAAGCTCTCCAGCAAATGCCTAGAAAAGCTTTAGTGTTTCTAACAACAATTTACAACTTTATACAAGGAACATCGAAATTCCCGCTACAATGGAAATACTCAATTGTTAGAATGATCCACAAGCCGAATAAAGACATATACAGCCCATCATCATATAGACCAATCAGCCTCCTTCCTATATGCTCAAAAGTATTTGAAAAATTGATGTACAGAAGACTTGTTGAGATTTTGACTGAACAAAAGTTAATACCTGATCATCAATTCGGTTTTCGCACATTCCATTTAACAACACAACAACTACACAGAGTTACTGACTACATTGCTGAAGCACTAGAGCAAAAACTATATGCATCTGGTGTATTTTTGGATGTAGCTCAGGCGTTCGACAAGGTCTGGCACCAGGGTCTTCTCTTTAAACTCAAGACCGTATTACCACACACTTACTACCTCATCCTTCAATCATATCTTTTCGACAGATTTTTCTCAGTTCTTCAAGGGTCGGAGATCTCCTCAATTCGTCCAGTCTTGGCGGGTGTACCTCAAGGTTCAATACTGGCTCCTCTTCTCTACATTATATACACTCATGACATACCGGAAAGTATTGACGCACTGACCGCTACAAATGCTGATGATACGGCGATTCTCACTAAACACAAGGATCCTACACATACCTCACAAATTTTACAACAACATTTACATATAATAAACGACTGGTGTAAACTATGGAAGAATCGACTTAATCATGACAAATCCAAACACATAACGTTCACTCTTCGAAAAAAGACCTGCCCTCCAATTTATATAAAAAATTTCTAAATTTCACAAACTGACACCGTACACTACCCCGGTCTTACCTTTGACAGAAGGATGACCTGGGGCCCGCACGTTAAGACCCTTAACAACCGACTCAACCAACTCTACTCACTTTTTTCTAAAACTACAAAACTGGGACTAAGACAAAAATTAAATACATATTTAAAATACATATGTCCATATAAAACCAATATGGACATACTCTTCGCAGATATACGGAACAGCTAAAAAGACCCACTTACACCGACTTCAAACCTTTCAATCAAGACTCATAGTTAAAGCACCATGGTACGTCACTAACAAAACACTACATATTGACTTACAAATAGAAACAGTAGACCAACATATAAAGACACTTTATAAACGTTTTCACACCCACTTACAAGGCCACTTCAACCGACTGATTAGAGACATGGCAACAGGTGATATACCAATAAATAGGAGATTAAAAAGGCGTTGGATGAGGGATCTCCTTTCTTTAACAAACCAGATTAACTGACACCAGCCAGGGAAGAGATACCGCTGGGTACCATCCTTCCCCATGCCTAACATGCCCTTATTTAAAGTTAGTGTAGCTCTCAAATTTGCTGATTGTCAAAGTTGTTGACAGGCGCAAATGAAGTTATGAAGACAAAAAAAAAAAAAAAGATATGTAATTTAAAATTGAGTGACCAATAAATCAATAACCAAAATCATATTTTTCATTCTTTCTTTTTTTTTTAACAATTTATATTTAACTAACGTAAAACGGAGTGACATTGTGACTAATGGGATGACTTTGTGACAAGCCTATTTTTCTTTAGTTTTTGAATTTCCCTACTTAAAAAGAATCAGGTTAGGCAATTCAGTGTACCTTTCAGGTAGTCAGTAATGTGCTGCAACCTACTGGCCACATATAACTTTTTTCATTCCATTTACCATGGTGCTTTATTTCATTTATGTTTGATTGTTATCATTTAGTTGAAACCTTGAAATAAAGCACCATGGTAAATGGAATGAAAGAAGTTATATGTGGCCAGTAGGTTGCAGCACATTACTGACTACCTGAAAGGTACACTGAATTGCCTAACCTGATTCTTTTTAAGGAGGGAAATTCAAAAACTGTAGAAAAATAGGCTTGTCACAAAGTCACCCCATTAGTCACAATGTCACCTCATTTTACGGTATTGGATTTAGATGTTGTTAAAGTTTTATGATGTTAACGTTTCGATGTCATAGGCTTTAAACATCCTAGACTAATATCTATTATAAGCTCCTTCTTGGTAAGGATATTTATAATTAATTTATATTATTGAAAAATTTTAAATACAAATAATAAATAATATTAAAATATTAATATTTTAATTTATAATATTTCTTGCGTCAACGTTGACACCCATTTCTTAAAACCCACCTGTTAATCATGGATTAGTTATAAACGGTTTATTTTTTATTAGAAATAGTTTTTGTGTTGTTTATGGCAAAATAAAAAAAAAACATACTCATTAATTCATATTTTTTATATATTATTGTTTGTTGGTAAGTTTCCGATCTCAAAGTTGGAATTGGTGAGATTAATTCTAGGTATGAACATTCACAAACACAGAATTTATAATCTTGGGATTCATTTTGAAGGTTAATGCATTTTATTTAAACATAAATAATATTATACATAATTTTTGGTTGGTCCGTATTTAACAAATTTAAGTCCGTGTGTTCAGAACTTTCTTCGGTTATGAACTTATATAGTAGACTTCCGTTGGGCCTGAGGGCTCATTTACTGTTTCACTTTTTGAATTTGAAAGATCCCAATATTAACTTTAATTTTTTTACGTAGTCTCACTGAAAGTCGCAATGGAGTTGTCTTAATAAATAAGGTTAACAAACAAGCTATTTCATTCATTTATTCTATTTTTAGTCACGACCGTGTTTCACAAAACGTACCTTTATCCATCACTTTAGAACAGAAATAATGGATTCATTGATCTTTCATCGAATCGCTCCATTCCAGAGATGGTTGGAGGGTATTATCTCAGGAGGATCCGGTACCGTTGCTATTGCGAAGATGGAACTCTCCTTGAGACAGATCGGCGGCGGTGTTGAGCAATATAAGTCTTGGGATTCCTCCCTCGCCAAAGCCGTTAGCTTGAGGAAGCCCAACAAGACCTTTCTCTAGTTCCGCAGTCTTCCTTGCGTTTTCTTCTTCTCTCCCTCACTGGAACAATACTCATTCCTGCATCCTAAACAGCTCCCTTCTGCAGACGATTGTGTATTGAATTCCAAGTTAAATTACGTTGATTGCTGGCATATGGTTATTCATTATAAATTACAGCGAATTTGAGGCATGATATTATTTATCAAATAGTATCAACATAGGGAGCTGTCGAATTTCAATATATGTTTAATTCAAGATGATTTACTGATTAAAAAAATAAGTTTAGAAAAAACTTAAAAACGATTCTTCCCTAATGATATGTTATGTAGGGATAGAAAAAGAAGGTGGACACTGATGACCATCGATACTGTGCGTCCTTTTACACCAAAACCTAACCTAACCTACAAGGATAGATTTAAACTATTCACTTTTACTTGATTTATCGACATTTTTAGGCGCTGACAAACGAAGATTAAATAATATTCACTCATTAAAGTTTATAAAATATCATAAATCTTTCATTCGACATGTCGAATGAAAAAATAACGGATGATAATAACCTTGATAATAATTAATAATTAAAAAAAAAATCTGGTGTGATGCGCGCAACTCACAACTTTCACTTACCCACCCACTTAGTTGGCGCGTTTTCTTAAATGCCATTTCTCAAAGTCACATATTTTTCCACATTCATTTACTTATTTTTGTTTGTATTTGCTCTTTAAAGTACTCTATTTTTTTATTATTAAATAAAAGTTTTTACTTGTGATAGTTCGGCAATGCAAGCATAATAATCCAAGTCGCCTGATTTTATAATTCTCTATGTAGTTGTTGAAAACTTCATTTAGTTACCGTTAAACAAATAATTTCCATTAAATAAACAGAACATCTTTAATTATAAAGAACTGGTCTGTCATTAAAGGCCTACTGCGTATGGGTGAGCTCAACGCATTTTATGAGTTGTCTGAATATTTTTCTTTTTTTCTCCTGTATATGTTTACTTGATTTTTTTCATATTTCATATTTAGCCCTTTCTTATTTTTAGGCGACACGAGAGACAGATACTTTCTCAATATAAACAAAAACAAAGGTACTTTATAGGAAAACAAAAAAGTCCAAAAATAGGTAAGTGAAAGTAAATAAAATCAACAGAGCTGGTAAGAAAGAATCGATGACTTAGACAGACTAGCAGATGGCAATTCACATAACATACCAACAACAGAAATATTGATGTCTCAAAACTCGCACTGATACAAAAATGAAATCTGCACAAGCACAGCATTATCCTTTGTTGCATTATTCGATCTATCCCATAAATTCGAATTCCTTCTACTACAATCGCCTGTCCATTTCTCCCATACCCGGCCATTTCCATAAGATTTATGTACTCCGGCTCTTAAGACTGCAGCATTCGAAATATCTTTCCTTATCCGATCATCAGCTCTTCGGGGATTCCATTCATAACTCCATCTATAACTCCTACATCCTAATGACGTTTAAACCCACATATTTACATTTACCGATCATTGCAGTTTCAAAGACTATGTTGACTCTTTCGTTTCAGCAATGTCATCTAATAGAAGTAGAACTTCCTTAAGTGACTCAAACGATTGTAGTTAATCAAACGAAATGAATAATACTAAATGGGAATTCACTAGTATTTGAGTGAGGAAAAGATGGAATCATGACTATTTTTTGGGATGACAAAATGGCTGATGGAACTTCCGTCCGTAGTGACGTTGAATTTTTTTTTTTTTTTTTTTTTTTTTTTTTTTTTTTTAGTGTTATTAAATCATAAATTATTATTATGGATCCTTGATACAAATATGTTTCCTCCTTTGCAATATGAATAGTAATGAATATTCTGCGGTAAATATGCAGGAAGTTTATGTTACAAGTTCTCCTTGTAACAAGCGTGCAATTATGATTGGATGTAATATGCAGTTTTGTGCAGCAGCTGTGCTGAATGACCTCTCGTTTAATTCTCGGCTTAGCATAGATTAATATTCCAAATTGGTATTGCCTGCAGGTTCATTATGAGATCAAATCTTTTTCGTTGTTATTTTTATTTTTTTAATAGCTGCTTCCTGCATAATTATCTTTAGCAAGCCTGATCGAATGTTACAACAATGTTTACAGTGTTATCCTGCATACAATATTACAATTTAATACTGCTCAAGTGTAATACTGAAATAAAGCTGCGTCTCAATAAGCGATCTAATATGTTTCAGCTAAATATAACTCATTAATAATTGAAATTATTTATATAGCAGCATGCATTCTTTAACATTTCCCTAACAAAAAAATTATCTTTTAAACTTGCAGCTTTCGATTCAATATATACATAATTATTATTAATTTATACAGCTATGGTTTTTATATTAATGGAAGACTTTGTGAAACATTATAAATTAATATTTAAAACATTAAAATATAAAAGCCTCAATGTCTGCATAAACAAATATAAAATATATATTTGAAAAATATTAAAGTCAAATGGTTAAACATAAGTTCATATAAATTGGATATGGAATTTATGTTGTGTGATATATTCTTTTGTTGTTATTTTTTTTAAAGTTCACGAGTAGAGTATTTGTTTTTCATTGTCTTTCAATAATAAATTCTTTTTAATTAATCCTCTTTGTATTATGAGCAATCTAGTAAAATGTCAGGGGCTTTTCCAGGGGTGGAGTAAAGAGAAATATCCCCCACCCCGAAAATACTAACAAATCTTCTGGTATAATAATGTCTATATATGAGAATGAATAAAAGTTTGCCTTTTTCTTCTTTTTCTTTATATCGACTGAAATTATTCTGTGACGACCACTCTAAAAGATGTTCTATAACCTGGAGAACATGGTTACATTTCTGGTATGTGTGTGCTTTCAGATCTCTGAGAAGGTAAGCATTTGAGGATTCACAAGGTCCAATTCAGAACTGATTTGTGACAATATAATTTCTCTCCTTCTCGAAACTCCTGAGCTTGTGTCAACAAATTCTTCTTCGAATGGCACGATCAATCGTATAATGCGATTTGTTTTAATATTTTTACATTTTCTGCTTCTACCTATCTAGATTTTATTGTCCCTGATGCCTCTGTGGGATGGAACCTAAATAATATTACTCCTTTCGTTCTTAATCCCAGCTCCCACCATAGGTTCGATTATCATAAGGCTTTCTTAGCATGAGATTGTTTGCACAGTGTAAAAGCACATTTACGATTCGTCATTCGACCTTGTGATCGACGTGACAATGAGATCCTGAATAGTTCATAAGACTCGTTGGCTACAGAAAAACTGGTGAAGCGGCTCAAGTTGTTCGCTCCCCTACCTTGTTGAAGCTTGATGTACCGGCCAAAGGATAAGTTGTTGTGAACGGAGGGGAAGCACGCGTCCAAGATCCCTCAGTTGGGGGATATTTAAATTCATCAACAGTTGAGTGGTAGGCGCCTCCTTTTTGGTTCATCAAGTACATAAGATATAAGGCATTCAATCAACAATCATAGATTCATATTAGAATCTAATCCTGTGTGATGGAGTAGATCTTGCTGAATTTGTAAGATGAAATTCATTGAGACGGGGAAGGCAAAAAAGAGGAAAACCAAACCGATAAGCAAAGATACATTTTCCCCTTTATTGCGATATGATAACAAAGAAGTACATAACGTATATACACTCAGCAATACGAAAAGATAAAAGCGGATATAACATACACTGACTGGTTTAGAAAATACAATTATACAGTTAAATAAGAGCCTTGGATTACTTTTAAATAACATATTTATTAACTACTGAAAGTTTCCCACATGCTTTTGATCCGCCAATTCTATCACAGAATAATAAAAAAAAAATCGAAATCTTTGAGTAAGTAGTTGTCAGATGGAACAAATATTTTTCTAGATTCGGTTGCTCTCGACAAATAACAAAGGCAAACTAAATATAAAGGTAGGGAACTTTGCTTTATGATCAAAACATCTTTTTAAATCAAATATAGCTAGCTATGAATCCTTCAATTTTGAATGTTATTTCTTGTGGTTGTCAGAGGAACCATACGTTCAGATTCATGTCTTATTTCACTGAAATAATGTATCGAAAATAAAACGACTAATGCTGACAAATGGGGTGATGCTGGGAGGATCCAGTCACTTCCACTGGGTTGTATTCGATATAAGGATCGTTTGTCAGGTCGTCTTCTATATCAAACACGGTGGAAGAAGCTGTGTACTTCTCTGGACGTGATTTCAATTCGTTTTTCATTAATAATTTTCTTAATATTGCGTATTTATAAGCTTACTTAAATACAATAAAAAATCTGGTGCGTGCGCGCAACACACAACTTTCACTTACCAACTTACTTAGATTAGATATTGATGCGTTTTGTTAATTGCCACTTCTCAATTGAACAGAACGGCTTTAATTAAGAACAATGGTCTGTCCTTAAAGGCGTACTCCGCATGCGTGGGCTCAACGAGTTTTATGAGTTGACTGAATATTTTTCTTTTTTTCTCCTCTTTAAGTTTTCTTTATCTTTATCATATCTCATATTTAGCCATTTATTACTTTTAGGTGTAACGAGAGACAGTTAATTTCTCCATATAAACATAAACAAAGGTACTTTATAGGAAACAAACAAAAAAGGCCCCAACCTTTCGCACGGTTTATAGTTTTTGAGCTAGTCTGTACACACACACAGACCATTTCGCGGGACTTGGTTAATTGGACTCAGGGGACCCCAAAACGTGTATTTCCGTTAAAACCAGAAGTCGAAATTTTTCACGATCGCAATACTTCCACTTACTATATATTTCATATATAGGTAAGTAAAAGTAAAATAAAAAATAAAAAAAATCACACACACACACACACACATACACACACACACACACACACACACACACACACACACACACACACACACACACACACACACACACACACACACACACACACATACACTCACACACACACACACACACACACATATATATATATATATATATATATAGAGAGAGAGAGAGAGAGAGAGGGTGAGGGAGAGAGAGAGACCGAATTTCAAAAGTTTTTGAAAGCCTTGTTACACAGAATTTATTATTTAGAAATTATATAAATTTAAAAAAGAAATATACCATGCCGGTCAAATGTTTTTTTTAATAACTAATAGTTCCATACACATATTGAAGTATACAACTTAAATTAAACATCACATCAAACAACTCGATAGATGATTAATTATGTGATTAGTATAAGCATCTAATTGAAACTTGTGTTCCACAATGTAGGTCGAACACCTTTTAAGAATGACCCATAGATATCAGTCAGATTTTTGAGAAAGGAGCAGAAGGTAATAACCCTGGGAAGAAGCGCGTGTTTTGTTTTCTTTATTGAGTAGATCCGGACTCGTTATAATCCAGTTGCACACATAAAAATAAATAAATAAAGAATGTTTGCATAATGCGAGGGATATAAAGATGTAGATAGGGGGAGGGGCGTACGGATTCCCGCCGAAAGCTGGTTTTGGCGCGGGCGGGAGACCGGTCGGGCGGACTTATTCCCACGGTGCAGGCTAATTGCTCTCAGGTGTCCCTAACCTTTGAGAGGCCCTGCGAGCTCCCTCTAATACCCGCCTTCTCATCTCCTGGTCAGCAATCTCTGCGCAATCTGTTGCGCAACGAGACCATTTCATATCTGTCTGTTTGCGCGGCCACGATTCCTCTCTTTCTTAGTGCGCAATCAATCTTCTTATGAGAGGTTTCCGTTCGAAGTTCAAACAAACCCCGGGCGCTGTAATTTACATGTATTATCATAGGAGATATCCCCTCTTATCTCATCGGTAGGGAAAGGACTGTTTACACTTAATGCGGGTTTATAGGCGAACTCCAGAGAATTATAGGTGGGCTGAAAGATCTTGAAGAGCTGTAACTATTGAGTGCGCATGGTACTTTATAGGCGATGAGATGTAATGATATATTATGCGCCACCCATCGCAAAGGATGATAGCTCATAGCTGGGTTACCGATTTGAGCCTTAAAGAACTGAAATAACAAATCTCAGGAAATTATAAGGAATATCAGAGCAATTTGTTATCTTATTTATTAAGTATTCTGTTTGAATTTAATTGTTTTAAATAGCCGATCTCCTAAAAATAAATAATTATTGCTGATTCCTATATGTTGAAACGATGTTCAACAACGTAGGTTGATATTTTGGAAGAAAAGGATAAGCTTTTACATTGGCACATTGGGTTCAAAACGAGTGATCATGAACGAAACCTCAAGATACAAATTAAGAAAGTGTACCTGCATAATGTAACACTTATGTGGGTTAAAGAATATTTATTAAAAGAAATATACAGTTATCACAATGCCAACGAATTAATAAAACTTAAATATATGAGCAGGTTACAAAATTGATAACGTTATAACACAGTCATATGACTTGAGCTTCACAGTCAAGACACAGACTTCAACGAACTCGTTCAGTCACTGCTCCTTATATATAATCGTAAATAGTCAGGCCTAGATTGTTCTAGAACAATGTGGGCAGTTCTACGCCTTTCTGAACTAGGCGCAAAATATCTAGACCCCATCAGTTCGTTCCAACCGCATATTTTGTTCCAAAAAACGGTCCGGGAGTTTACGCCATATTTTTTTTTTTTTTGCTTATCGATTTATCGTTACAATAAATTTGAAATGTGTATCGTGTTTGCAAAATAATTTAAAGAGTGGTGTTTGAGAAGTTATTCAGTTTTGAGAAGCTTTCAGCGTGGTTTTGAAGTAGGGAAACAATAATTGTTTTGAAGAGCTTGGCATTTGATAAGAGCAGCTGTAATTTGTTTTGGTTATATTAGGAATTTTTCACCTTTACATTAACTAGGTTTAACATTTAGGGCCTATATATTGTTATGTTGCCCGTATCGATGACTCAGAAATCTCGAAGAAGACAGAGAGAACCATGGAACAAGACGACCAAGACTGATATGGCAGCATTACGCGCAAGCGGGTTGGAATGCAGAACGATAATAGTAATAATAATAATATAAAAATAGTATAACATATGGGGGTCAACCAGAAATGGCCGTGGCATAGTCGATTTAGTAGAATGTCAAGAAAAAAACTTGAATATTTTTCAGATCAATCCCCGGCAGAGTTTCATATTTTGGTTTTTTTATACATGCAAGACTAATGAGTTGGCTGACTCGAACTTTTATAAACGCGGATGCTATAATTATTGATAATTATTATATAATTATTGAACTTAACTGTTCATTGGTAGCACTTCCATGATTATTTTAATTTTGAGGACACCGCACACAGGGGTTTTTGGCCCTAAAAGTTGGCCAAAACCCATTTTTTGAAATTTGAAATTTCTGGTAAATAATGACTGGAAGTTCATGCATGCGGACCTGTTGGATCATGCAAGATGAATTTTATCTCTTCCAGGCCCTTTATCCGGCGGCTATTCTAATTCAAATCTGACCTTATCCTTTAACTCGTCTGTGCTTATAAGTATTGGTCTACAAAATATATTGATTTTCTTTGTTCTTACTGAAGCATCGGCATTATCATATAATGGATAGTTCAAGGCAAGGTTTGTACTTGTTATCCAGATAGTTATAATTTTTTTGTATTCAATACTAATATCAATATCTTTTTGTTTTTTGGTAGGTATATTTTAGAGCTAAAAATTAAATTTGAAGGTTAAAAAGTTATACTTCCGGCCATTTCTGGGCAACGAAATATTTTTTATGATAATGTATAATTATCGTAAATTATGTTTCTTGAAAAAAATTCTGCGAATAACTGCGATTGGGAGAATTATAATTTTTTATTACTAAAATGTCAATTTCATTAAATAATAAAAAAAATTCAATTTTGTTATATTTTCATTTATTTGTATTTTAGGATCTTCTGGAAGAATAACTGTAACCTAAATGGAATTATTTGACATATTTTTAAATTTAAAACATTAGCTTTTAAAAAAAAGAAGGAATTTTTGGTGTCTTTTCTCATTGAGAAATATTTTAATAACCTAGAGCATATGAAAGAGCTAAAACGAAATTATCCATTTTGAGGCATGATTTCCAAGTGAGATAGAATGCTTCTTCAAGGAAAAGAAATGTTTTTGAAACAGCAGCAAGAAATGGCTAAGTGGGACGATATTTAAAAGCTCAAGATCTGGTGGACGCTCTGAAAAATCATTTGTTACTTTAAAATTTACAACGGATACGGAGAAACTTTATCCATACAATGGTATGCTATGTGACACTATCTCTTCACAAAAGTTTAAGAGATGGTTTTGAAGTGATAAAAAGCCCTCTGCTTCATATTGCTCTTATATATGAGGAAGCAGCAGAAACCCGAAAAAACCATTTCCGGGTTTATAGAGAAAATAAGACCAGAAAATTTTCCCGGACACAGTGCAATCTGGATGTAATTAATAGATTAATATTGACATCAGATCCAGTTATCACAGGTATGAGAAGTTCAAGAAAAAAGGTATCAGGTTTTGTAAGGAAACTTTAGAAATGTTGTCTCCCCCAACCAACTCAACCGATAGTGGTGATTCCGAAACTTCATTAAGTGACGAGGAAAGTGAAAAATGAATAATTAAATTTAATATGCATTTTTAAGAAAGGTTGGTGTGTTTCTTCCTGGGATATAAGTTGTGTTTCGAAGATATACAAACACATTTTTTTTTCTTTATCACCATAACTTTTTATATTCACCTATTTTAGTTCAATTAAATTCACTAATAGATAAATGATAATAAATCTTTAATTAGTTACAAGCATATTTCATGGGTGCAAGGCATAAATAGAAAATAATATGAACATAAATTGTAAACCCATGGATGCCTATTTCACCGTCGGCGGATTTATGTAAAAATTTATTTTATGAAAATTTTCGCCTTAGAGTATTTTTTAACTGCTAAAAAACATTTTTAATGTCTATTACAAATATATAAGCCATTTTGAGGACTTTTGAATTAATAAAATGGAAGGAAATAGTTTTGGCCAGCTTTTCGGCTCAAATACCCCTGTGTGCACCGTCTCTTAAGCCCTTGGGGGATTGTCTGTATTATTTCGGAATGAAAGGCAAATTAGAAGATTCGTTCTAAATACAAGTTAGGTTTCCACACCAAATTTGGGGCGGGATTAAAAATGGAATATTGAGGTATTTATGGATAATTTTGTTTATGTAATATTAAAGAGAATTTTTGTTGGGAGAGAGCAATATGGCTTAGTGAAGATAACACGGAGTTCGAGGTGAAATAATTTAAAAAAAGGTACGTTTGAATATAATAATCACAAACTGTTATTATTATAAAAGTGTAAGTAGACAATAATACATAATAAGATACAGACAATAAATGATTCTTGAGTCTTGAGGGTAGGCTAATTGGGTCCGCGACGTCGACTAAGTTAAGTTAAGGTGTGGTAATAGAAAAGGGTTATCTGTAATAGAAAAAATAAATAAATAAAAAAATAGAATAAGAGTTTCTACTGTGTATTTTGGATTTACAGTTGGGTAAGAAAATAATTTAGTAGTATTTTAGAGCCCCAAAGCTCAATCTATCTATGTATATGAGCTTTATATAAATCGTAAGTCAAATGAAGATTGTTTTAACTGAAAATCGCTTCTTTCTTTTTTTTTTAAATATTTATTTCAATATTTTTTTCCAATTTTGCTCTGTAAGACCGCAATAATGATGATTCTCGAAGGTTTAACAAGTGTATTAAACATTCATGAATCACCAGCTTAAATCTTATTACACTCGGTCTTGTTTAACGATGAAATTAAAAATAAAATATTTTGCAAGTGAATGGTAACTTTTTTTGGTAATATTATAATAATATCATTAGTTAATATAGCAATAGATTTCGTAAATACATATGTGTTGTAAAATTGATACTTCAGATACTTTTTTTCTTACCTTGAGTACAGACCCCCGGATGACAAACCCTTTCTCCATTAAGGATGTTACATATTTATCAGATTGTGATCTGAAAACCCTGGAAGGAACAACCCTAGGAAGTTGAGCGTGGGAGGAGAAGGCAGGCTAAGATTAAGTATTATATAGAGGCAGATTATTGTTATTAGTGAAGGAGCTGTGTGTGGCCACAGGTGTCGGGCGAACCCACGCCTCGGAGTCGTGACCCCCGCTTACCGATATATTATCTATAGCGGTACCTTATCCATAGAGCTACCTCTGTCAGGTCCTAGGGCACACAGTTGGAGCCCATGCTTCCACCGAGATAAATAAAGGAACTATGGCCATATGTACGCTATGACGGCCTTGTATTGTTACCATTGACGTCCCCATATTTTGACCGCTTTAGGACTGATTGGTATGGTTTTCTATTCAACCATCAGGCACAAGGGAATTCACAATTGGGGACCCGGAATGCCAAATTTACATTCTGTTTGAGGACAAATTCATAAGATTTAGTATATTAATATTTCTTTCTCTCTTGTTTTATCTAGTGGCATATATCATAGTAGCATTCCCCGTCGCGCTTTGCCCGCGAGACTTTAGAATCAATTCTGTGATCATTATTTTGGTATTGATTTAATATAATATGTTAACTGATGTTCAGGAGATTTAGTTAATCGGAGCTTCCCGTGGGTGGAATGTTGGAGGGGGGAGCTGCCGGCTGTGACACGCAATGGAAAGAGTTCACTAAAACCGCCGAAACAAAAAATTGCTTACTCGTCGTGAACGCTTCATTTTTCGGCTTTGAAACATGGTTTTCGATGCCCCGTAGGCCTTTCGAGTTAAACTCGTCGTATAAAGATCTTTAAAATGAGTCCAAATTAAATAGTGCAAAAATAGTTGTCCGTTAGAGTTAAACGACAATTTCGCCATTTAAACCCCTTAGGGGTTACAAGTTTGAAATTAATTTCTTAGTGGTAACCTACATCGCGTTTAAAATCTAAATTCCGAACTTCAAGTTTCTATCATTAGTAGTTTTTGCTCTGCGTTGATTCTGTCAGTCAGGACCATGGGCGGATCCAGCCGATCGTAAAAGAGAGGGCAGCAGTCCTAAAGGGCTGCAGACCTAAAGGGGGGGGCTGCAGCCCCACAGCCCTTCATTTGGATCTGCTAATCAGCTTTTTTACCTTTATGTTCCTTTCCCACTACTAAAATTCTACGTGTTCTGCACATTATTTGTTCTTTAACTTGCTTCCTTACATTAAGGAAAGCCAAATTCTACCTTTAAATGACGAAAGTTTTTCCAAAGGGAGGGATTGCAGCCCCCCCCTCCCCCGGATCCGCCAATGGTCAGGACAAAGCCTCTTATATATATAGAGATGATAGAGATCGAAATAAACACGCACCATCCCCAATAATGGGAATCACAGTGTGCATAATTTGATTACCACTAATATCTAAATAATTAGTAGCCATATTTATGTGAATGTCTATTTTATTAATATGGTCTATTTAATACATCAAATAAAAAGCATATGGTTTAAAATGTCAAAAATAGATTTCCGTTAGAGTTAAACGACAATTTCGCCATTTAAGCCCCTTAGGGGTTACATTTTTGAAATTCCTTTCTTAGTGGTTACCTACATCGCGTTTAAAATCTAAATTCCGAACTTTTAGTTTCTATCATTAGTAGTTTTTGCTCTGCGTTGATTCTGTCAGTCAGGACAAAGCCTCTTATATATATAGAGATAACATCTAAATCGCTATAATGAATAGTAACTTAGCATTGTTTTTTGAGCTAAGAAAAATATATAATACTATACTTCAACAAATCTTGAGGAGTAAAATAGTCTATTTTCCCCATAATCCAAACCTCCACTTTGTTTGTTAATGGTACAAAAAAAAAAAAAAAAAAAAAAAACTAAAATTATATCCCGTAGAGTTGGTGGGTTTGGTCTTATACGAGTTCTTTGCCCCCTTAACAAAATACTAAATTTTATCAAAACAGCCCTCGAATTTCATTTTTTCTTTTTGGCATATTAACGCTTAATGGCTGCAAACGCAACTAATTCTCACTCCAGTAAGTAAAATGATCAACTCCAACCATCATAAAAAAAAAAATTGTTTTTACTGTCACTTTAGAAGCATAATCGGATATATGGATGTTCATGTCCTATGAAAATTCTCATATATAACTTGATATTCCATTCCTTTCCCACCATTATCTTCATATTGTCATTTGCATTATTATTTTTTGCCATTTCTTTTAATTTATTAATCTTTTTTTTTTTTGGATCTCAACTAAATTTCTCTCCATTGAATTCTTGTTACTTTAAGAACTCTCAGCGCAATGTTTAATTTATAGCGCTCGAGTAGAAATATTTAGTGTCTATAAAATATAATAATGGGTGAACTATAAATTTGAGCTTTTAATGCATTGTCAGTATAATTAATTGGAGGGTGGGGGTCAAAGATGAAATCACACATTGTATAAATATACGGTTTTGATCACGTCGTCTAATGCTTAGGAATAGTCTGTTTATCTATTTCATAAATTTTAAAGGGCATTAATAATCGTTACAGTAATAGGCCTAAATTATGTCAGAGGGCTTCTCCATAAAATCGTAATTTAAAGAAAAAAATTAGTTATTATTTCAATGAATTATGCTAAACTGAAAATAAATTCTAAAATGGCTTATAATAAAACGTTATTCAGTTGTATTGTAATAGAGCCAGACCCCCAGTAAGTACAGTCACCAGTAAGTATAGTAAATCGGACGCAACCATCCGATCACCGAGATCTCCGGCGATCGATATACTGGGTGTCCTAGACCTATTGTAAAAAACAATCGGGTAATACTGCATGCTAAACTGGGTATAATGGTGCAGAAACGAGTTTCCTATCTCAATATGTTCAGGAGATAGAATTTTTTTGTTTTTATTTTTAAAATCTTACTTTTTTCTAAAAAATGGCAGTTTTCTCTACTTCGGTTTAAAGTAGAAACAAGAAAAATGATATTTTCTTAATCAGCATTAAATTTTCGAAAAGATGAGTTAGGTTTGGTTATTTTAAATCCACTTTCAGTGGGACTATTAATGCGCTAACCATAAAACATTTATTAAAACTTATATTTTTAATAGTTTTTAAAAATTTCTCACTCCCCACTGGAGCACCCTAGAAGCTGTCAAATTTCCTAAACACTGCGGAATTTAGTTAGCTTTTTAGTGATGTAACCCATGATACAATTTCACTTCACCTTTTGAGTCTAAAAGAAGTTTTTCTGATGAAAAACACGCTAGAGATGTCACTGCTGGGGCAATGAGGAAGCGCGCTAGAGTCTGCATCCAAAGTAATGGATGCCGAATTTCCCATGAGTTAGAGTTAGTTTTACTTTTTTAAGACTAGAAAGAACAATCTATGAATTCTAAATAATATAAAAAGGGTATTAATATTCTAAAATTAAAAAAAAAAAAACTCCTCAGTTTATATTTAAAACTAAGGTCTAGCGCGCTTCCTCATTTGTATAAGATTTAAAATAACCAAACCTAACTCATCTTTTAGAAAATTTGATGCTGATTAAGAAAATATCATTGTTTTTGTTTCCACGTTAAACCGATGTAGAGAAAACTGCTATTTTTTAGAAAAAGTAAGATTTTAAAAATAAAAACAAAAAAATTCTATCTCCTGAACAGATTGAGATAGGAAACTCGTTTCTGCGCCATTATACACCGTTTAGCATGCAGTATTACCCAATTTTTTTTTTTACACAACGTCTGGGACATCCAGTATAATAAAGCATTGACATAAAATGCAGATATACGAAACTAATGGCTTAAGTGATTTGACTAGGGGTCGAGAAAGATCCTGTTACATTCTGAAGAACGGGAAATGCCACAGCGGGAGCACCTGACTCGGATTGGGTTTATTAAACTATTTTTTGTTAACTCTTTCGGGGCCATTAAAGCGGCAGAAAATGCAAATGTAACCGAGCCCATAAGCGCTAGGTTCTGAAGAAGAAAAAAAATCGGGGTTACCTGGTGTCGGCGGCTAACCTTTTTTCTTTTTTTTTTCTTGAATAACCCCATCTGCAAGGTGCGCAGGTGGCCCCGTAAACTGGAGAAATCTGTTATTCATACCGTGATATAAAAGGAATATCGGGGTCAGGAGCGATCTATGGCCTGCTAAATGCTCCTCAACTCGATTTGGTAGTCTTCTCTCCCTCCTGACTTTAAGGAATTTAAGGACACAGAAACAGCCAAGCACCTCGTCAATATCTGTGACATTTCATTTGTATAATTTTGCTTGGAGATATTGTCTAGTTCAACCATTCAGAAATCAAATTGAAAATAGAAGTATTTATAAAGCAATCTGCCATTAAAGAATGAAAAAATGAATAAGATTAATTTAATCAATTGATTGGACTAATTTGATGGTATTATACACTTATGTGGGTTAACCAATTATTATTCAAAGAAAATAACCATATTCAAAGCCACTAAAATCATGAGAACACAAATATTGAAAAAAACTATTAAGAAGGTTACATAAATTATCACTTCGTAACTCAGAGATCATCGTATGACTTGCGCTTCAGCACAAGACTAACTGTGCAGTCACTCCTTATATATAGTCGTAAGTAGAATGGTCTAAAACCTCTGAAACGGCGTAGTTGGTACTCGAACATCATAGTCACAAACATGTGCAATAACAGTTTGTTCCAACTGTTAGATCGTTCCAGTAAAAGGTCTGGGACTTTTAAACCATATGTTTCTTTTTTTTTAAAGTTATTATATAATATTAATGTGTAATGATTATTTTCCAAACACTGTTCAGCAAATAATGTTATGTACTGAAATAATAATACAAATATCTAATTTTCAACTAGGTAACATAAAATAATATAAGTAATGCGCTTGTCCAGTTACTGTCGTATTATCACTTTTTAATCTCTCTCATTGCTAATTTTAACTCCAGGTCAATATTTGAATCCTACATTTCACTAAGTCATAAATCCCATGTCAATCACTCGGTTTACCTTTATGATTATATTTGTGATTGTGATTAAATTTACAACTGAATTACCGAAGAATAAATTAAGTAAATGTGGTGTCTTATAATAAAAAATGTCGGGAAGAACCATAAACAGATACTACCTGTCGGTAGCACTTAAGGCAAGCCCCCTTAACCCTTCCCCAGGGACTGCGCATAATCTCTTTTACCTTCATGTTCCTTTCCCGCAGCAACATTCTCCTTGTTTTGCATATTATTTTTTCTTTACTTCACTTTAAATTTTGTCTTTAAATAACAAAAATATCCCAATGGCTACAGCCCCCACAGCCCTCACCTGGATCGTCCAATCGTACCAATATGAATTCTAAATCAGAATATACGAAGGCCAGATCTCAGAAGATTTTTAGGAATAAAGGAGGAAGAAAAGTTGGAAGGAGTGTGTGTTCGGATCGATGTGGAGTTTACTATTTACTATTTAAGTGGATAATTTTTAATGAGTACTGTTGGACATGAGATTTTAGGTTTCGGCTAAATATATATTTCAAACATTCTTACTTTGTGATGTATTCTACAAACAGTTTTTTTTTATTTAAGACAAATTTATCTTTAAGATTATATTTGTACTATAATTTAATTACGGGAAATAATTCCCGATAAAAAATAAAACTCTATGAATTTAAAATTCTTGTACTCCAAATTAAATTTCCTCTAGAAATAATATTTAAATAAAAAAAATATAAGAAAACTGTTTTTTTCTGAAAGGTGTTTACATTTTTATAGAAGCATGCAGGTTATAACTTTCAATGCCGCACCCTCCCATGCCTGATCCTTTCAAAAGATCTCTAATTCCTGCTGAAAATTAGTGACAGATTGTTATTTTCTCAATTTAACATATTTAAGAGTAACAATGTGTTAATGTGTAGGTACCTACTGTATGTGCTTCGGTCCTGGTTAGGTGCGTCCCTAGGCCAGTTACTACCCTACAGTACCTAAATAATAATCAGCTACCAGAAATTAGTATAGATTATAGAAGGCCCGATAATGAGGGTTTCGGTAACCGGGCGAAACGGTAACTCTCATCATATTTCACTTTTTTTATAGAGGTAATGGGAAGGAGGCTACCGAGCTACCTGTTGCCGAAAGGAGATGGAAGGTTCCTCAACGAAAAAAAGGTATATATGAATATTTCTGTGCCGTGGGGGCTAGTTCGAAAATTGCCCTGTTTTACATTTAACGAGAGAGGGCTTATGGAATCACCTTGCGCTACCCTTCTTCTGTGATTGATACCAGCAGGTGTCAGAGATAAAAAGTTCTAAAAAAAAATCGAAGAAAAAAAAAGAGGTTCGGCGAAACTGTTTAGTAACAAGAGGGGGAGGTTGAGACCAGTGAGTGGCTTTCGAAGATTGGATTGTTCCTCCTCGAAGAAATCAACCGTTCCTCCGTATACCGAACTAATAATCATGTTATTCCAGTGTTCCTTAATTCATTCATGAGTCATGCATGTAATAAATATATGAGGAAAACAAATAAAAAAGGACCATTATTATAAATTAAGCTGAATAATAAAATTCTTTAAAAAAAAAAAGACAAGTTTATAAAATTGAGTTGTACGAGGACATAAACGTAAACGACATTAACACAGATTAGCTTCAACTCACTTCTCACCAGGGAAGTCGAAAAGGATTAATTAGCGTGAATAATTAATACACCATTCCACACTCCACTAACACAGGTTCGGGGGTACAAAATGATTTTGTTTTGAAAGTTATTATTTTTTTCTTCTTTTTTGTTGAGATTTGTGATACATATATTTTTTTTTAATTAGATCGCTTCTGTTCTGATGCTAGTCGGTTGTGCTCTACTGGTTAGTTTGTTTACAAGCCTTAATATTTCTGAAATCAATAAAATACAAAATAGAATAAGTACAAAAAACCCATTGAATAATATTCTACTATTTACTCACTTATTCAATAGCTATAACCTACAAATGTTCTGTAATATAATATTCTCTAAAAAAATATTTTTAGCTTCCAAATTACATATATTACAGTCATATAAAGCATAGAAAGTTAGAACTGATTAAGTTCATTGTCATTGTCGCTTCTTTTTATTTACTTTGTTTAGTTAAAATTAATGTTTCTAAGTAAGTTTTTCTCATATAAGATTTGAACTAAAGTTGGAATTCCTACCAAGTTTACTTCCGCCACCATCCCACTCAGCGGTACTTCTCCTTCGATGTCACGCTGAAGTGATGGGGTCAGTAGCAGGAGGCGGCAACGACCTATTAACTAATGCAATGATAGCCGGGCTGGGAGGCAGATTCCGGAGCACCCACGGGGACCGCTTTGGGAGATGCAAATCCAAACTCGAATGCAAATAGTTGCCAATTATCGACTACTGAATCAATAGCCGAGTTGACTAATGCCGGTATCACTGCCTCTTCAATAGCTTCAATTATATCCCTGAAAGCTTCCTTCCCTCATTATAATTTTTAATGAGCCTAATTTGGGTCTGATTCACAGTCAACACTTCAGAAACAATGGTGAAAAATCAAAATAATTAATTTTTATTGAATTACAATTATTATTAAAATGTTGGGCTAGAACCAATCGACAAATTATCCTTTTTTAATTTAATTTATAAATCAGCTATATCACGCAATAAAGATGTATTATATGATGTAAATCTGATAGATCTATCAATATATACACGTATCGCAATCCAACCAGAGGATTTTATTCAAGTATAATAAAGATTTGGACAACGAAAAAGTGTAGGTACTGGATATTATCACTGAATCTAATACCAACTGAGTCTATGAATGTTCCAATAATAAAAATCTTGTTTGTTATAACTTCTGTAACAAATAGTTTAGTCGTGCGGAATGGTATACTTGATACGCCGGCTTATGGTCAAGCGATTTGTTTTATCAACAAAGTACTAATTAAAAAGTGTCATCCTATAGTACTTGTTTACATTTACTTACAGTGTAGCAGATATTTAAAATTTTTATCCTAAAGCCGATAAAATCTTGCTTTAAGCCACTAGGCAGATTTAAGGCATCGTAAACAGTTCAATGTGGATGTAGGTGAAAAGAGAAGGGAAGTTTTTATATGTTTTGCTTTTAAAATATTAAATGATAATTTACGGCTTTCGAATGCATAATCTGCACATTTAACAGTTTACAATTACTTGAGTAATATTGAAAGAAGAAAGAAGAAAGAAAGAAATTAATTTTTATTCCCGGACATTCAGTCCCTTTTTTTTTTATTGAACAACAAAACATTGTAAGATCCAGAGCCATTTGTCTAGCTAGTTTAAAAAAAAAAAAAAAAAAAAAGTGCAAAAAGATGTGTAGACAAAAATAATATAAGTAAACCTCAGAAAACAAAATTGTGTGATACAATAATGATGAATGTATAAAAAAGATGGTTTTGTATTGTGAGACTAAGAAAAATTAAGATACAATTTACACCAAAAAATAAATATAATAAAAGCAACAGAGTTAAACAAAGGTAAATAACTAAATGAAAATTATTTATGTTAAAGTATGGCTAATGTATGTTCAATGCATGTGTGTAGGTACATATGATACACAAGGATTAACTAAATAATATGGCGTTAAATGAAATTTTTTTTGTAGTAGCCTATTTTTAGTGTCCTCGAGTCTATTTTATTACTGAAATATATGTAGATTTGTGGTAGGACAAATAGTTGGATATAAGGAAGCTCTAGGTCTTTAAGGTGGTTTTTTTTTTTTTTTTTTTTTTTTTTTTTTTTGGATAACGTACACATATTTTGACTAAAGCAAATAATAATATGTAATCAACAATTGCAGTAACTGAATAAGTGACATCACTGAAAATCAGCCGATTCAAAATAACATAAAGATAATTTCGTCTTAATGGAGAAATAATCCTCCAATTGAAAAGTAATTGGAAAAATATTAATGTATATCTGAAAATGAAAACGCTTGTATATAGGATTTATATTTTATTCTGAATCGTAAAATTACGCCTAGAAACACTTGTTGACATTTAATAAAGCCAAGTACAAGGAGCTAACTTTTCATCTGATTGACAGTATGTATGTGAACTTTAGAACTGGAAATAATATCTATTGAATACAAATGTCGAGAAAATTCAAGTATAAAATCACACTCCGTATTTCCAGTTTATGTACACACTTGTAACGAATTAAGAAGTGCTAAACATTTCAAATATCTTAAAACATAGTTTCTCTTTTCGAATCTAAAAGCCATTTGTCAACAGAAAAACGATTCCCAACCCGAAGTAGCGTGTGTTGTATATAGCTTATTTATAAATTTTCCTAAAAGCGGGCTCGGATAAAGTGACGCTAATTCAATAAATTTATTTTGTAATATATCATGAATTATTCATGGGCCGCATTAGTAGGTACATTTATTGAAGCAACAGGTGCTCAATTTACCTGAAACATTTAAATCATCATAGTTGCATCTTTCAAGAACTAATGCTGCCAATAACTTGGACAGGCGAGGAAGGAAGTCATTCTGCCTCTTCGTTTAATTCAACATTCCGAATTTGGTCGCGCGCCTAATGCAAGGAAGCCTTATACGCCAAAATTTTCACCTCTAAAAACGATTTATGTACTACATATTTCGGATCTGCATAATCTCCCTCTTTTGGGAGCCCAAAGTCTCATGAGATGCAAATTCAAATCCTCCCTCATTAACATGTCCATCGTTAAGTAAGGTAAGGTTGCTTATCTTAAGAGGCATTACGTTCTTCCATGTGTAAAATTTCTTGAGATATTCTTACACCTGTGAACATTTGATAAATTTCCCGATTAGGGTTGCATTTCTGTCTTGTTTCCATTTGCATCGAAGCGGTATCATACACCAACTGCATAGTGTGTCAGGGTGCCAGGCTGTGGTCTAGCAGGGAGATTTCCCTCCTGCCTTGTCTTCCTGATCGCGGTTGAAAGAGGATAACCCGGGTTGTGGATCCGCGGAGATGGTCGGACGGAGCACCTGTTGGTATCGTGTGACTGGGAGCTGATCTTGCTGCTAACAATACGATATCCGTGGTAACTTCCTTTATAGTGTCGTTATTATTATTTTTTTCTGGCCGCTTTAGGCCTATCAATGAGAAAATTTTAAAGTATATATTTTTGCTTCAATATATTTTATTGATGTTTACTACTTTTCAATATATTACTTTGATGTCCCAACCTTTTAAAATTTCATCTCAGTAATTCCATGTAAATCAGGTTTGTATTTATAAAAAAATGAAATAAAATTGAATTAGAATTCACTGTGTTGAATCAATGAAAGAAGAGTCCCTTATGCTTTAGAAGCACCTGTGCAAGTACTGGTGTACAGGAAAAAAGAAAAAAAACAACAACGTTGTTATCAGATTTCTAGATGCACAAGTTTCACTAAAAGATAGCGCATAAAACTGACAGTATTGAAGCTTGATTTGATAAAATTCAAGATCGGCAGTTATAATTAAAATGTAACACCTTCTCGTTACAAAGCATCTTTCTTCAGTACCTTTTGTTTATTTATTACTTGTGAGTAATTTGATGTAAATTGTTTCTATATTTAAAAATATACTAATATAGACTTAATTAATTATAGTAATAAGAGAAACAACGTTGATATATAACTTTATATACATATAAAGGGTTTGTTATTGGTAGTTAATGCAAAATGAATAGATTTTTGAGGTAGTTTTATTAATTTTTCTATAAATATATTTAATATTGATTTTATTTTTGATACGTAGAAATAGCTCTATTGAATAGCCCATGTTTAAATAATCAGAGACTTGTTTTATTTTCTTTAAAAAGAATTCTTTCCCTCATCCTTTTACGTGAACACTATTGTTCAACTGTTAAGCAAGCTTTTTCTCTTTCAAGATTACAGAAGTATTACAACTTATTTATAATATCCGTAACATTTTCATAACATTTACCCCGTTGTTTCATCCTTCGTGGTATTATATAGTTATTTAACCATTTTTAATTCGTCTATGGGCTTTGAGATTTCATTCCAGAATAATAATAAGTTCCTTTAATTCTTAATTAGAATTTGGTGACATTTAATAAAATTGCTACAAAATAATAATAATGGTTAAATCCATATACCTATTATTCACTAAAGATTTCAACAACCCAAAATCGCATCAAGAAAAAATATATAGAATGAAACATAATTAAGAAAAAAACACTAGGAATATCGTGAAAGATAGAGGACAGCTGATAAGGATAACAAAACTAACACAATATGCAAATCAGTTTTTTTGGACATTTCATTTTTCTGAAACTCTCAGTGATACAGAACGAAACCGAAAATTTTAAAAATATATTATTTGATCGAAGGATAACATATTAAGAAAAGATGAAAAATTGTAAACCAAAGATTAGAACTTCTTTCAAAACATTCAAAACTAAAACAAACATTCAAACTAAAACTAAGACAGAAATTGAGCACCTACACGTACTTATTAAAACCTATTTGGACCTATGCATCACAGATACGTGGGACAGCAAAAAAGGCACATATTAACAAACTACAAATATTTCAGGCAAAAACATTCAGAACAATCACTAAAGGGCCAAGGTATGTTAGCAACATTACTTTACACACCCACCTACACATGCCGACTGTCAACGAAACACATACGAACCCACTACAAAAGATTCCATGACAAATTACAAGGACACTCTAACTCACTCATTATTGACATGGCCAAAACAGTCATGCCAGGTAACGCTCGAAGAAGTCTTAGTAAGAGGAGCTGGATGAGAGACTTCCCCGTCTAGTGATCAGTCCTAGTAACATTCGAGCCAGGAGGAGTGCCGCTGGCTAATGCTCCCCCTCATGCCTCTCATGCCATTGTTGTAAATTTAATGTCAGTAAATTCACTGATTGTTATAATTATATTAACAGGTATGAATAAAAGATTAAAAGTTAAAAAAAAAATAATTATATTATGGTAGTATCCATACTGTGTACATATCCTCAAAAATCTTTCTCAGAAAGCGGTTCCTCTCATTCTGTTTTGGAACTTAATGATTAAAAGAAATATGTTTAAATGTTTTAGAGATCTGGTAATACGCAGGGTATTTATAGAGTTTATATCGTTGCTAACATATTGGTCCTGATAAGTTCTTTTAAGGTGCCTTTACACTGTACGAACCTCAATCTCCAACAGGTAATCCTCCGACTCGTACCAACGTACCACGAACAGCTATTTACACTGAAACGTGAAGTCGAGCGAACAATGATGCCTGACCGCACCCATGTACCTTTATACAATAACTTTCATTACAAAGAAGGCTGATTTGGAACTAGCGACTGTTCTGACTTTTGCTTTAACTTATTATGAATAAAAGGAACGTCAGAAAAATGCTGAAAGAATGTCTAGAAGCTTCTCTTAACTAACACAAAAGCGACACTAGTGCTATCCCCGAACACACGACAGGCTGTTAGAGGGTGAAGTTCGTACAGTGTAAGGCACCTTCATGCAACACCTGTGTTAAATCTAAAATAACCATTTTAAATAAAATTATTAAATAAAGTCATCAATACTACGTGTTAATCATGAAGAAAGAAGCCATCAAGCGAGAACTGTCCTAACCCTTCCCCCGATCGTAGGAGGTACGATATGACGGGACCGGAGGGTACGGTATCCGAAGAGAGGCACATTAACTAAGTGGGCTAGGTGTGGGCACAGGTGCTCAGCCCTTCCTCTTTTTGTGGCCTCACATCTTTTTTTAAAGCTGACTACGAAGGAATGTAGCCTATGGTACTATTAGTACGCGCCTTTCTGAACCATATGGTTGTTAAAACACCATCAACGGCCAGTGGTTGTTTGATTATCTTGATCAATTCCGTTTGTCTTTAGAAAAATTATCTAAAAAGTCGAATCTTGCCCCAACTTCAACAGAAATACTAACGTTTTTAAATATTTTTTTTCAGCTAGATTCAAAATATACTGTTAAAAATACTAAACCCTACATATTCTTACTATCTTTGCACTCAGGCTCATTTGTTGTCAATATGTAATGGTTTACTCACATTGTAATACCATCATTCATTGACTAAAACACTAATTAAAGAGAACAATGTGGGAGGTCCATTCCCAGTCTTTGACTTAATTATAAGACAAGTGAGTATATGTTAATAAAAAGCTGTTCATTAGAAAAAAATATAAAAAGTTGGTTGGGGTTAGGGTGCTCGATTTAATCGATGTTTTACAAAGCTTCTGAACATTCCAAATTACGTGGACTTAATAGTCATCTGACCTCAAAAGGGGGTTGGATAGAAACAGAAGGTTATCAGAAGCCTAAAATTGAGGACTAAAAATTTCTTTATTTGTTTTTCCAAAAATTAGGTATTGACAACAAGTCCAACAAATACAATAGGCTTGCAGTAGTAGGTTCAATATTTTATTCTTCTAGAAAAATTCGTTTGAATAAAAAAAAAATAGATATATATATTTTCCATAATCCATTTTTTCCTTTTTTACAACTCTAGGAGGTGCCTGTTAAAATTATAATATTCTGATTCGAGAAAAACTTAAAGGTGACAGCAAAATCATTTTAATATCGTATTTTTTAAAAGAGGTCAGATGTATTCTAAATTCTTTTCTTAAAAAATTATTTCGTTAATTTTTGTACGATGAAAATTTCCAAAATTAACGACTTTTACCTATTCATTTAATTTTCATTGAAAGAAAAATTAATTTCTTTTTTATTTCAATATTTCAAATATAATCAATAAAAGGCTTTAGGAACCAAAGGGTTCGTTATCAATAACACTACTTAATATACTTGTTGCCTACAAAACCTGTCCTGAAGTCATTACTATAATATGGTAATGATTTTTTTTTTTTTTTTTTTTTTTTTTTTTTTTTTTTTTTTTTTTTTTTTTTATAATTTTCAAGTCGTATATATACGACTTGAAATATATTTTTCATATATATACATATATATACACATATATGTGTATGTCACATGAAAAATATATTTTATTTTTTTAATTGAGAATAAAATAATAGCCTGATTATGCACTTGGACGGTAAAATCTGTAGTTCCGACGAAATCCAATAGAGTGCAGGGGTTGGAATACTATCATAGACGGTTACTATAAACAATTGTATTTCAAAAGTAAAAATAATTATACAAACCAGTGGTGCTAACAACAAAAAAATCGTAGGGGGCCAAGTATTAATGATCCAGTGGGGGAGGGGGGGGTCTGATCTATCATTACTATTACCATCCATGACGTCACCTATCAAACTGAGGCGATGTTTGCAGGGTTCTGGTGCTGCTAAAATGACATCCTAATAACATTATTAGCCATTTTAACTGGTTTGAATTATTAATTATTAATGTTCGGTGTAAGCATCGATTAGCATAGAAAACGGTACATTACTAATTCGTTTGATACTATGGTTTTGTTCTTGCCCCCACCCCTTTCTATACCCTGATATATACGTAGAATAATTTTGTTATTTTATATGTATATTAATTCTGCAATGGAAAAACTGAGTTGGTCTGATCCAACAATATAGTTAATTTTTTTTTTTAGGTATACATATATCATATTTGAAAGAAAATAAAATTCATAAAATTGTGAATATGAATAAGTAATATTATAATATGTTGTCATTAATTATGATAACAGCAAAAGCTAAAAATAATTTGGATTGAAAGTTTCATCAATCACAACGTCTTAAAAAATATTACAAAATACTAGTATACGAAAAAATATAGCTGAATCCTTTCAACAATGCCATATTTCAAAAACCGGTCGGGTGTTTAGTTATGATTTCTTAATGTGCTGTAAGAGTAGTACTGAAAGAAGGGCGTATTTCTTAGATCGCCAAATTTTGAACTTAATCCAACCATCATCTATAATTTTTTAACATGAAAGCCATTAGGCAAAAAGAACTTTAAAAAAAAATCCATGCTTCTGATTCTTCTTCAAGACAATTTTTTATTTTATGAATGTATTTTTTAAAAAACAGTTATAACTCTACTTAAATCCCTGTCGATTTTATTATTAATGATTGTGCCTGTGACATTATTTCATATAAAATCGAACTCGAATAATAAAAGGTAACTCGAGGGATCAATACCCACAACAAAAATCGCACCCAACACTCCTCCATCCCCGGTCCCCTTAACCACAACTCCACAAGATCAGCTCTGATATAATCCTCCCACCTTTGTTTCGGCCAACCTCTCGGAATTACAATCGGTAAATCCGATTGGACCGAAAACCTTCTAGGTATTCGTTCGCAATTAACTCGCATCTTTGCATGCCCATTAACGACGCATGGCTATAACTTTATTAACGAGGTAAAGTTCACGAAATTCGGCATTGAGTAACCGTCTAACTTTTCCGGTTGATTGATCCTTCTTCAGTCCAAATATTCTACGCAGCATTTTAGTTTCGAATACCATAAGGCCTATTTCATCCTTTAATTTAACCGGCTTTATTCACACAACGTTTAAATAAAGGTTTGAATTTCGGACTTGGTCAATCTTTTCTCTTTATACCTTCCACCTACATAATCCTTCCTCCCCTGTTGAGTCGAACAATAATCCGGAATCTCATACATACCTCGGAATGATTTTGATGATTAACAGTATGTTTTCTGTATTGCTTGTAGAACGTTTGTAGCCCTGAAGATGCCTGAATAGGCGTCATTTTAGCTTGTACCTGCATGATTAGGTGAGTTTTTGAAATAATTACGATTTTATTCCAGCCCGGCTTCTTAAAGCATCATTTTTATTAATATTCAAATTGTAATCCATTTCTAAAGAAAAAATGGATAAATAAAAGTAGTGCTGATAAGATTCGATTTTATACTTTTTTAACGAAATCAGTTAACCTCATAATGAATTATTATTTAATAAATATCAATTTCGACAAATAAAAACAACTTTACAACCTATTTAATTACCTATTTGGAATATCTATACTTGTCTATGATTAAGTATAGATACAAACCTTTGTTTATCTCCTGTCTTATTACTTGAAAGGAACCTCATTTTTGGAATAAGTTGGTAAGCTAAAAAATGTTCTCCTAAGTTATATGTTTCGATTGTTAAATTAAAATACATCTCCTATATAAACAATAATAAAGGACCTAATAACCATCTGTTGTTATGAGAAGATTACCGCTAGGCCATCTGTCCGCTTATTTATCGATATTTTATTAACAAGACAACTGCCAGAAATCAATGCCGGAGCAACGATTTAGATTATTTTAAAGAAATTTTACGAGCTATGCTTCTGACAGATCACAAGCCCGACGTACAAGCAAACATCTGTGTCGTAGGACTAGAGTAATGACAAATGTGGCTCGGCTTTACAAGCCCACACATACAGTTCAATAAACTACTAGGTGTAATATTTTTTTTTTTTTACTGCTAGAGATTTATAGTCTATTGAAACAAACATAGTGAAACCAGTTCGGTCACATTAAAGAATCGTCTAGCTATAATGTGACTATCAACGACTTCATTACAATACAACCCCATCTTATCACATTCCCAAACCAATGTTTTATTTAACGCCTCTCTGATTCATCTAGAACATTAAACCTTCCTATTTTCTACTAATATATTGTTCTGGAAAAAAATTCTTATTTCATATGAATATAAATCATTATGCTATATATAAACTATATCACTATTAGAATACTAATGGTGATGTGATCTCAGTACCACGGAGGTAAAGGACACCATACCTCATTTTTATATTTCTTCAGGACAGCAAGTTTCCATAACATAGAGCTATTCAAATTTTTTTCTCCTCATTGACAGTATAGGCAGCTTAATGAGTGTTTTTTCACATTATTATAGCCATTGATAAGTAATTAACGTAACGGACAAACTTCGCAAACATTTCATCACTTCCTATACGACTGCCCTATTTTTGAAAACAAAAGATACAGCCTAATAAGAAGCATCGTTTTAAAAGGAGACAGCTGACCGTTAAATGAAAAGGGCATTTATAAGAATTATAAAAAAGAATTGAAAAAATTTATTAATGAAATCGATTTTGAACTTCCTCAAGAAGACCAAGAGGATCGAAAGTCGGACATTTTGATGTTTTGTTTTTATTTTCATTTAGTTTATTTTATGTTATTTTATTTTATTTTTTCCTGATATACTTTATTTAAAGTTCTATGTTATAGTTTAGTATATAGTTTTGTGTTACAGCTCATGTTAGAAATATCATCTCTGAATTGCGTATTTCGTATTTTCTTGTTTTTGTATTCCTTAAACACCCAATTAATTCTGTAGCTGTATAATTTATTTGTATAATTGTAAAATCTAATGTATTGATACATGTATTATGCCTAGTGCATGTAGCATTTACACATTAACAAATATACAGCTCTTATACAGGGATACTGTATGAGTGAAAGAAAGAAAAAAAAAAGTAATTCGAAATATTTATTTTAATTATTGAGCCTATGATGTTAAATTTCATTCAGTAAGAATATAGTCCTGTACTTCACTTTTCCGCGGGATACAGATATAAAAACCTGTTTTATAGTAAAAACATTGTATAAAAATGATATTTGGTTATTTTAATATTACTCATTATAATTAAATTTATGGATATATCGAGCACCATAAAAAAAACAAAATATTCAGTCAACTCATAAAACACGTTGAGCCCACACATGCGGAGTATGCCTTTAATGACAGGCCATTGTTTTAACAGAATTAAAGCCGTTCTGTTTATTTAATGGAAATTATTTGTTTCATGGAAATTAAATGAAATTTTCAACAAGTATCTACATAGAGAATTATAACATCAGACGACTTGGAGTATTATGCTTGCATTGCCGAATTATCACGAGAAAAAACTTTTATTTAATAATAAAAGAAATTTGTGTTTTTTGTAGAGCAAATGAAAACAAAATTAAGAAATGAATGTGGAAAAATGTGTAACTTTGAGAAGTGGCAATTAACAAAACACATTAATTTCTAATCTAAGCAAGTTGGTAAGTGAAAGTTTGGTAAGTGTGATGCCCGCACGCACCAGATTTTTTTTTTTAGATAAGTTAAGACAAGTTATTGTGAAGTTAGAGAAACAGACTCCGAGAACTATTGTTGTTTGAATACTCTTTTGACTTTATAGGTATTATTTATTTTTTTTCTGTTTGTTTGTTCAAAGGTGAGACTGTATTAAAACATAATAAATAAAATAACGCAAACGTTAGATATGGCATAATGAGGTGGCATAATGTGGTGTAGCGATACCACCTAGGCTCTATTTGTTTAATTTTTTAATATACCAAAAAGGATCATCAGATATTGAGGAGAGAGCAGGGCTCCATATTGGGTGGAGTATTAGAATTAGTGAAAGTACAAAGAAAAAAATAAATAAAAAGGAAAAGTACAACGGTGGCAAATTATATAAACTTTTTTTTTATTTATTTATTTATTGAAATTTACAACTGTATTTACATACAATACATCTAGTAAATGAGATAGAAAAAAATGGAAAATGGCAGGAATAAGCATTAAGAGAAGCTACCCTTGTAGCACTCAAAATACACTTAACATAGAAGGTCCCGAGGCCATCTTCATTTCAGATGCCTAGGAGGATTGTCTGGAATAGAGGAGGAAGCGAGGTTGGAAACAAGAGGGTTCGGATGATTTGGGAGTTTATTGTAAAAGGGTTGGTATCTGGATTGGCCCAAATCGGCGATGACTAAGGATTTTACGAAGGATTTTGGATTCTGGAGGAATTTGATGGTTTCGTGGAGCCCCAAAGCTCGATTCCATAAGTCCATATAGGTCTTATTAATTATATAAACTAACGATATTTAATGACAGGATGGGTGATCATGCTAACGCATTGCACTAGACTATATTTATATAAAACCCTCTAAACATCGTAGCACCGAGGAATAATAATAATTATATTATGATTGAAATGAGTTGACATTTTGGCCATCATAGAGTTGAGGTAGTTTATTTTTACATTGAACGGTAATCCTTTCTCTTTAATGGTTTTGCGCTAATTACTTATCTGCTCGACTACAGATTAAGTTCACGATTTTAAATTTTCAAAGAAAATTCTGAAGTACTCATTTATTGAACAAAATAATAAACCATTTCATAATAAAATTGAAATTTCAGCTTTCAATATTTTCCTTAGATTATTATAATAATAAATCAGTATGATCAATTACTAAACCGTACAGCTTTACAAGGACTGAGCTATAGGGATTTCCTGTTTTCTCCTGGTCATGGCCTTAGCTAGAAAGTCAGAAGGCAAAGCACTTGTCACAGCCAACTATACGTACCGTAATTACAGATATTTTGTAAGTCGTTAATTTTAATATAAATGAGTTTTCAATGACTGAAAGGCGATAACTCAATAACTATCCAGGACCCCAAGTGTGACCAGGGCAATCGAAGCGACTTAATTCGTCCATTATTCATAACTGTTGGGCTCCACGGGGGAGGGTTTGAGAACTGACTGAGTAGAACTGATTGATTTAAGGATGGCGCCAGGTATCCTGCCTCTTACCTATGCTACAGGTATTCCTCTTGTTACCTGGAGCTTATGGCTCCCGGGAAATATACGGTCCCCCGCCATTATAGCCACTTGTCACTACAATAAAATCTTTTGTCACATTACACCTTAAGTCAACTAAGGTATTTTTCCACATAAAAATACTGTTTATGAGTAGCAATAAAAACATTAACTTAAATTTTGTAAGAGTTGTTTGCTTTCCCAAACTTTGGTGAAAGTCATAGCCAGGTATCAAACTTGAAGTGTCATCACTATATATTATTATCACCTAGAACTAACTATTTATGTAGTTTGACACATAGCCATATTCATCTCGGTTAATAAATTAATAAAAGAGGACGATAATGTGAATGTTAGAATGTGATTTTATTTCACAAATAATCTCTTAGCAGAAAGAAAACGCTGCAGGAATACTTTTATTTGTTTCTCTATATGGAATTAAACTAATTTAAAAATTAAGGAGTTCGTGTTATACAGAACGCTCCACAACGGTTATCTGTAACATTTCATTTAGAGTAGAATTTGTTTTCCGGTGCGTTAGAACTTCAGTATAATTCATATTTTTTATTTATTTATTTAATAAATGGTAAAATTTGCCAATTTTCGATAATAGATTTAGTCGAAATGATTAAACCGATTTCAACTTCAATTATGTTTTTCTATGCGGAATTTGCTATATTTTTTTCTTTTCATTGTAAATACAATTTTCTCTCTGTTGAATATTTTTCGAGTTATATATAACATTAGTTTTGTTTCTCTTCCCCAAGCGAATACAACCCAAAGCGGGATATATTCTTTGGGATATTTTACTAGTTATTACAGGAAGGTTAATGATTTATAACTGGCGAGTTTCAGCCTTTTTCACTTTCATTTACCTATGTATGAAATATTAATTAAGGAAAAGTATTGCGATCGTGAAACATTTCGACTTCAACTTCAACGGAAAAACAAGTTTTTTTTTTTACTGTTCGTGTTAGTGCTATTTTAAAACTTATTTGACTGTACTGCAGTACTGGATCAATCAAAAACAAAAATAGGTTGAAATCGAGGATCCATTCAATTCTTTTGACTTTCTTTGGTACTTGGACATGATGTTTGTTTCATAGGTATGAATTAGAATCGAATGGAACATAATTGAGAAATGTGTAGGATGGTATTATATTGAATGACAGTGGACACTTTTAATGAGGAGTTAACGTATTCATTCCATTTTACTATAATTTTTCCACTGACCGAATATATAATAACATTAAAATAAACAGAAATTTTGGCTCATCCTTATATATATATATAAAAATCTAATGCCCCGATGTTTGTCTTTCTATAACTCAGAAACTGCTCAACCGATTTTAATGAAATTTGGATCAATGTTTATAGTTTTGGCCAACTTAAGAGATAGGATAGTTTTTATCTCGATTATTGGCCTAAATATTTCTTTTTTTGCAAATTAAATGCTTATTATACTACAACTGAGTGTGGTTATTTCAATTTTATTTTATTCTATTATTATTGGTTATTAAGTTCTATAAATTTCAAACAGATGGCGGTGTAACTTGATTTATCGACACAACAATTAATTTTCTTTAGATATTTAGGTGGGTAAAATCCATTAGCCAAATCAATTTTTTTCCGGTAAGATGTAAACAATAAAACCTTTAACCCTTCTGAATTCTTTACCAAACAATTTTAAATTAGGCGTAAAGTTATAATTTTAAATCCCTTTGGTTTTTAGATTAGCTGAAGCGTTTTCATCTTTATGAGTGAATTTTGATTAAAAAGAATAGGTATTAATTCAACGCATTATAGCTACTTAGCCACAGCAACGCGTGGTCGGGCCTGCTCGTAAAAACTATATTTTTATTTTATTTCTCAAAGTCGTTTCTTAGTAAAAATAATCGGATTATTCACATCGTCCTTAGTTATTTTTTGAATAAAATTATTGAGGCATCACTTTGATGATGTTATTCTCCAATGCCGAAAAATAAGTAATTATTAATAGAAGAAACATATATATGCGCAATCCTCAAAAAAAACAAACAATGCATAGTCAGTGGTGCCAGTTAAATTGAAACGCTCCTTCATTCCTACTAAAAAAAAAAAAAAAAAAAAAAAAATGATTTATGATTAGATGATAACAAGTTTATTTTATGCTTCTATAATATATTGCGTTAATTTACTAGGGCCGCAGGAAATTAAAGCATGGCTTAGAGGAAAAGTCAGCTCAGATTGGGAAGGCATGTGGAAGTCCTAGTCGTCCAGTAATAAGCTAAGAGCCATCAAGAACACCACCAAGAAATGGAGCACTTCCTGTCGCAAGAATAGAAGAGAAGATGTGGTCTCTGACCAGCACGAGGATAGAACACACCAACATAACGCACGCTTACCCTATAATTAAGGATCCGCCACCTATGTGCCGAAGATGTAAAACCCAACTCACGGTGAAGCATATCGTAGAGCATTGCCCAGTCTGCGCTACTTATTTTTCTTCCAAGAATCCAATAAGAAGATTGAAACAGTCCTTTGGAAAGGCGAAAATTGCAGAGAAGGTCATTTCCATTCTAAAAGAGAACAACTTATTAATAAAATTTAATTCTTATGTATACATCATCTATATGTATGTGTGTATATGTATATATATATATATGTATGTGAGTGTATATGTTTATAATCTAATGTAATAAAGTTTAACTATTACAATAATGAAGTATATTAAAGTGTTACTATTACATACGTAATACAGTTAAGTTAGTTTTATCAGAAATAATAAATAAATAAAAAAAGAGGGAGAGAGAAAGTGAAAGAAAATTTTAAACAAATAAAATTAAAAAAAAAGTTTTATTATAAAAATTAATAAAAACAATGAAAAATGAGAAAGAAAAATAAAGATGCACTAACCATTATATATTAGTAGTAATTAAGAATGTAATTTAGGGCGTAAGAACCTTGGCAGTTGATCGCCACATAACATGATCCTAATCCTATTGCTTTAATATATTGTGATATCACAATACTCTTTGGGCACTGACTAAGATTAGTTTACAGGTGCTGACTGCTCTAGAAAATAATCTTTATCAATTAGGTATATTTTTTAAAATATTTTACGTAATAAATATATTGGGTTTGCAGTGTTAACCTAACGACGTCGTCTAGATGATGCTAGCCAATCCCTAGCAGCTAATACGCGGATTAAGCGGCGGCCAGATGTGTTAGAAAGTCGGGCGGTACACCCACCACCTTAGCGGTCAATGATGGCCCTCAGAGCACCTGTTGGGGCAGGAGCTGGTCCCCTGGGCTGCTGGGGCCGCGGGGCTACTCTTTGGATCCGCCTGCCCGCCCCGAACCTCGCCTTTCAGCTCTATTATTGTTTCCCTTCGAGATAAGGACAGAGGCCGGAGCAGATGAGTCATTGAGCCTCCGAGGCAGCCTTATACGTGTGGACCATCTGCTGCACGGGAAGGCCGCCTGGGGACGGGGCCCGGGGCCCGCACTGTCGTGGGGCACCCGGGCAGTGTCCCCTGCGAGGAAGGAGGGTGCAGAGGGTGATCCGCCACCCTGGGCCCCGCCACCGCCCCGGCCATCTGTGGCCTCTATAACGGGAGTACTGTCAGCCGCTTCACTCAGGGCCGTCACGTAAAAAGAAAAAAAGGAAACGAACTGATGTATTCATTCCGTTCTCTTCCAGTGATTTATTCCACTCACTTCGAATCTCTTATTATGTCCTTGTAGGGTTTGATAGGATTCATGAACAAATATCTAATCCTAGCCATTGTTTACTTCTTTTAAAAATGTTTCCAACAGATGTTTCTTTTATGTTCTTTTTAATTGAAAATTTTTTTCCTGAAAATTTCATAAAGGTCCAAACCTGTCTATATTATTTTTATTCATACAGACACTTATAGCATCAATAACCAAAACTATTAAAATTAGATATTAGCAGCACCTAAACTCAACTCACCGCATATTCGTACCCTTTGAAGAGAAAAGTGCGGAACAAAATTGAAATAAATATTCAACCGATGAAAATAAAATAATGACTCAAAAAATATAACTTGTTCATCTGTACTAATAATATAATATTTCATTCTTCCCTGTGCCCCAAAACTGTTCGACATTTTAAGATAAAAATACCTAATATTCTTTTAGTACCAGTTCAAAATTTGTGTACATCCATTTATCTTTTGTCCAACGACAACCTTGAATGTATTGGAGCAAAATTAGATAATCTACGAATATCATTTTGAAGTTTTTTTTTCCACGAATTTGCCTCAAATGTTTTTTTTACTGTGTCCGAACAAGATAGTTTTTAGACCGATGATGATTCCTTAAACATTTCAACAATTGGATGAACCACGCAACGGATATCAAGGAAAGGGAAGAGACTTTTATTGGATCTTCTGATATATCGCTTTTCATGAGAAAGTATAATTAATTATCCAAATGAGCATTATATAAAAAGCATTTCATCCCTCAGAAATATCCTAGGGAAGCATACCTTACCTTTAAAGACCTGTACGTGCGCTCCTAATCCGACATATATTGCACTTCTATCAATATAAATCAAATGATTAACCATTTGAAAGTGATGATACCAATTGAAAGAGTGCTTAATTTTCTGTCATTAGGTCGAATATTTTTCTTTTATGGCGTGATAAGAAATTTATTTAGTTTCGAGTCAGTCTGCTGTCGAACATAAATTTTTCGAACATAAATGAATTCCAATTTTTTTTACGCTTTATCACTTAGTATTCTACTAAACAAGAAAAATGGATAGTCCGAGTAGCAACAAAGTTAGATAAGACTTAAGAACATTTTATGATAATGTGATCCAAATATTTCAACAATTTTTGATTCACCCCATAGAAAAGGAGCACCAGAGAATATGTCACTTTGATTTTTCGGATTTTGATTTCTTATGATTTTTCCAATTGAAAGGTGTAATTCTTATAAAATTTTGATAGTAGAAAAATAAAATTTATATTTTATTAAACATAGATCGCTCAATTTAAACATTAAACACCAAAAGGAAACAAAAATAAATATATTCTTTTTTTAACAAAAGCTTTCGTTCACAAACAGGAAGTATGGTCGAATGATATGCTACTTTTTGTTGAAGCTTCTGTTGAATACTTTTAAACACCTGTGCTCTATGATAGGTGGAATGGTGGAAATTAATCAAAAATCAAAAGAGCAAGGACGTTACAGGATACACGTTAATATGCGGTATTCAGAATATTTATCCTTGTAATTTTATGCCTTGTATTCTTCATTTTTTTAAAAAAGGGCTTACCGGTTTTAGTGTGCAAGGTTACACCAAGGAGCAGGAACTATTACGAACAATTCGTCACTCACATTCACAACATTAGGCTGTTGTTAAATTATTTGCTTCTAAGAGTTTAGAAAAACTGCTGGCCTCAGACTTAAAATGTCAACGTTGTAGAAATTAATATCATTATTATTTTTTTTGGACACTGTTTGTAGCTTATGGAGGCTCCAAATATTTATTTCATTCTTAATTAATAAACAAATTTTGGGAGCTAATATCCTTTTAGTGTGAATATTGTTTTGAATTACGATAAAACGCGGTGATTATATATTTTATTTTCAAAATCATATACAAGATTAAACATAGAAACATTTAAATAGGACAAACATTTAAGCACAAAGGCCTCGGTTTAAAATCAAGTAACCATAGATTAGTTAGCTTGGTAAAATTGTGAATCAAACCAGTACGTGGTATTTTATCAATTGAAGGAAGAACTAAGAATATCGTTTTTTCATTAAATTACTAAAGTATGAAACAAGACGTTTTCGTAAAAACAACTTAGTGAACGTTAATCATCAATCAAAAGACCTGTTTTTTTTTATTCTAAATAAATTTTGTTAAATAATTTATTTTTGAAGAGAAAAGATTTGGCTCCGCCGGGAATCGAACCCGAGTCTTCCGCGTGACTTGCGCGTTATGCTAACCATTGCACCACGAAGTCGCTTTCAAACGGTGCCAAATCCTTCCTCTTCACTGACACCTATCCCAGGATCTCGCAAGTTTTGCGAGTATTTACGGGAGATGGACAACGGTGGATTTGGCACCGTTTGGAAGCGACTCCGTGGTGCAATGGTTAGCATACCGCGCATGTCACGCGAAAGACCTGGGTTCGATTCCCGGCGGAACCAAATCTTTTCTTTTCAAAAATAAATTATTTAAAAAAATAATTTAAAAAATAGATTGTTACCCACAATAATGGTTAAATTAATATTAAATAAATTTTGAATATTATTCAGTTGGTTGTTTACTACTTTATATACTTTTTATCTGAATTAAAACTACAAGCGGCGCAATGTACCTATAGCTTATTTTTATAAGCCGTTAAAACGTGTTAAATAAACTGAAAAACCTCACCTGGATATTTGTAAAATGTTAAAGAAATCGCTTTATATATTTTTTTATTTCTAGGAATGGCGCTTATAGACTGTGAAAGTGGAAATGGGTTGGAAACTAGCGTAGACATAGAATAATGAACAGTTGTTATGGACCGGAGAAGAAGGGGAACAAAGAAATCTGCAGACTCAGAGCAGAATACTGTGACGGCGAAGACACACAGGTGCCGCGGGGAGTGCAGGTGTGGGCTAGACTCCGCGGCGTCCCCCGGCATTCCCCAATAGATCGTCATCTACTTTCTGTCGATCGCCTGCCATGCCGTTCGGGAGGGTATGCAGGATCGTAGAGGGCGCTGGCCTCTTCGGTATTTTATCGTCTGATGTTCCCTGAGATCGAGATTTTTTTTCTGGAAATTAACCAATATAAGAAATATGCAAGAATATGTTTCGATAAAAAAAATTATTATTTAGATTAAGGGTGAGAAACATTTTTTAGATATCTTCTGTCTGCGAAGAAAAAATAAAACAGCATTTCCTAAGATTAAACGTGTTAACCGAATGATTCTGGACAGACTCCGTGGAGCGAACTTCAGAATCAACCTATCAGCTTCAATATGGTTTTGATATTTTGTGTAATTTCATGAAATCTTGGTACCTACTTCGACAATTATCCCTGAATGATATACCTGGATAGGCAAAATTCAGGACTCCTAAATCGTCCGATTAGCCTTAGTAGCATAAAGGGGCGTTAAACAAACAAACAGCAAACAACAAATGGGGACAGGGTCTATTCAATACAAGTCAAGCCGAATCCGCATGATAATGAATGTGTTTGGTTCAACAAATTTACTCACTCAGTGTCATAGAGGGACATTTCGATTATTTCACTTTTTAGGTTATCCCGTTTATTACTTGTATATTATTAATATTCATCAGCATGCAACCTTAAAATAAATTTCATATAGTAATAGATTGAATAGTACATCTGAAAAAAGGAAACAAATAGAATTTTTTTAGTATAAATAAAGTTGAAAACTGTTCTGTTTTTTATGGATGTCCCACAATTGCACTGAGTGCCCGTATTCAATGCACATAATCGATTTATATCCAGAATTCCCTTTAGTTAAAGTTAGTTAGTAAAGTGAATATTCGACTATTATTGTAGGAATGTCGTTTATCCATGAATATCCGGTTACTATTAATGTAATAATAGATAAAAAAATATATATTTTTTAAAACCAGCCTACAAGAACAAAATTAAAAATGAACACATCATTAAAAGAAGTGCTATGGAATACCGAAGATAAAGTTGAAAAAGTAATGAATTTTTTGAAGCTTACTAGATTTTACAATCTAATTTAAAAAGAAAAAAAAATGCAAATGACCCCTTCGGGTAGAGGCAAATCAAAACAAATAAATAACAAGTAATAAAAATATGTATATTTAAAATTATGTGTAGAAGGGCTTTTCAAACCACCTACCACTCCGAAATCGCGTGATACAAAATGATAATTGGAATGATAGCATCGCAGCGACTGAAATAGTCATGTAAAGATTTGCTGTTGATAACAAACGAATTATTAATATAATAATGAGCGCTGAAGCTATGGATATATTTCTGGGGATAGGCCGACACGTAGATGGAAAGATGCAAGTTTTATTACTTATTGGTGGATTAAGGTTTTCATCGAATATTAATTCGAGATTTTGATGAGATATTTTGAAATATAAAGCTGATGAATATTCGAACGTTCAAAATATTCCGTCCTTCAGTGAAAAGTGATACGAAAAATAGAAAAATATTATACGTACATGTGGATTTAAATATCTCTAAAGATTTTAGAAACAACTAAAGGAAATTTCACTAACTTTCACCAAAGACCCACATATAACAACCCACTGAAAGAAAATTTGTAAAAAAACCATACAGCCCACTCCGTCGATCAGAAAAAACAGACAGTTATTAATTAATCCTGTTATGGAAAGCTGTCGAAGGAACCCATACAATTACATACATTGCAATTTGCAGATTACAGATCGCTCATTTTTTTTAATAAAGAAAAACTATCATCGGTTATCATATGGTCGGTGTAAAGCCGAAGTGAACTAAACGCCAAACATTATATTTTGAGAAAACTGAAGTTGAATTTTCTGAAAGAGGGTTGTATTGGCTTCCATCGCTTTTGTAATACAATGTATTTCACTTTGTCTTCTATATTTTTCGAATATAAATAAGCATGATTAAGATAAGTAACAATAGGCAATTCAAAAAAAAAAAAAAAAATATTAAATTGGTTAGGTGCTTAGTTCACTATCGATTAATACCGAATATATAATGGTTAACTTTATTTTTTGGTCTCCCCTTCCTTGCCTTTTTAGCTCTACGGTGTTTTCCTGGCCAGCGGAGAGGGTGGGGCATTAATACTACAAATCTATAAAGCATTTTTGATTTTGAGTCATCTGCATTAGTCATAATTCCTGTTTGGAATTTGTCCAGTGAGGCGAATCTTCCTCCATTTCCACGTAACCTGGCTTTTACTTAGGGCTTTAAGATATAATATATAATAATAATAATAATAATAATAATAATAATTATAACATAATAACAATAATTATCGGAAATATATATTATTAGATATCGATCTTCTTCAGACGCACCGCTCTAAACGTCATTTTTCATGACTGTAAACGTTTCCCGTCCTGGTAGAATATTTATATTTCATCTATACTTAACGGAATTTTGTAACTTATAAACTAAACATTCAGCAATAAAACATAGCCTCAGTCATTTCGCTCAAAAGACGAAGTGGAATGAAGATTCATCTATATTTCGCTGTTCTGGTGGTAAAAAAAAAGATTATTGAAAAAATACATAAAAAACTGCTTTATTTGTTTATTATTAAGAAATATCTATATAAAGATTTACTTTTGGTTTGTTAAGTCTTCTTGTGTCTGCAAGTACTTTCATATGCGAAATAGGATTTGTTAACAAATCTTGGTGCAAAAAAAAAAAATAAATAAATAAAAAAAATAATTAAATAAAATTAGTGCTTTCATATTACCTTTTTTAACCTTTTGTAGTAGGTAACGTCTTTTATAATTCTGTACCACCGTGTTTGATATCGATGAATGAGCAGATGATATTGAAAAACAAATGAATTGTTGAATATTTTCACTGAAAAATTCTTTAATTAATTTAGAAAATAAAATTAATTGCCCAATTATATAACTCAAATTGTATTTTCAATCTTCCAGTTAGTTCAAAATAAAGGGAAATGCCTGGAATTCCCAAACCTGGCCATTAACTCTCCTCCAATTTATTTTCTGTCCGATCCTGGAAAAGATATTTTCTGTTCTTGCACCTCCTGATATGTAAGGAATTCTCAGATGGTTAGGTATTTGAGTGCGCCTGTGTGGATAAAATTATAGCTTCAACACACAATATCGTAAACTCGGAAGAAAGGGTTTCAAAATCCTTTATAAAAGAATTTAAGAAATTTCCACTCACCTAATGGCATGCGATACCTCCTGGAGTTATCTCCTTTTCGTCGGAAGTATTTTCAAGCTATGCAGGGAAAATGGTATAACTTGTAACCCATGTCATCACTTATCACTCCAAACCCTAATTAGTCATTATTTTTTTATTTTACTTCAATTCTTTAATTTTATTGATAAATTAGACATAGATACTTACAGAATGAAAATCACTTATGGATAGAAATATTGATACACTACAAAAACAAATGAAAAATTACTAAATTTCAAAAATTCCTTATCTCGCAGCCATGCGCAATAAAAACATCTGCGTATCTTTACCCTTTAGGCTTCATTTTAGATTAACATTTTTAAACTTATATCTCATCCCATACGTGAAAAAAACATTTAATTTTAAAAAAAATTGTTGGTACAGGGATGCACGGTACACAAGTGGTACATAGTAACACCCAAATTTTATCAACTAAAATATTTGAATAATATAGTCACTTTATAATTAAAGACTGCTTAATTTTTCGCTGATGACTCATTGTTTCTTATGTCGCATTTAACCTCAGTGACCTGTAGCGTAGGAACTCATCAAACCAGGATGTTCCGAAATATCTATTTGGAAAGAATCATAATCCATTAATTGATATATAATCAAATAAATGACTTTCTCAATGTTTATTCAAAAACCTAACTTCCAGATTATATTATGACTATATAAGGATGAAGGAAAATCCGAAAGGACGGATGAAATGATTTAGAAGACTGGTTTTTCGAATAATTATTTAAAAAAGAAATTTGATTAATATAATTATTTTTTAAACTGTTCATAATGACCAATGGGGCGCCTAGAAAACAGCCAAGACTTATCAAGGCGTTTTATGTACATACAGCGCACATATTCTAAATAGATTAGTCTTCAATAGCACTTATTTTTGGGGTAAAATCTTTAAACTCATACTGAATTATTCAAAAAATACATTACTGACATATTAATAGCTAAAATAATTAACAATTAGTTTAACTTCATCGAAAATAATGCATAGCGACTTTCTGTTATCATTTTCAGTTAGCTCACCATTTTACTTGTAGGAATGTATTACCTCCCCCTCCTCCGATTTTTCTTCACAAAATTGTTTTTTCAAAGCCTGAAAATGGTATTTTTTTTTTTTATGGAAATAAAAATTAATTAAGCGGTTAATTAGGTTGTCAAATAATAACTAATTATGTTAGAATACTATTGAGAAATCTTATTTACCTCTCTTCGATTAGTAATTTACGGTATTCGCTCCTGCCAGAATAGGCTGCATAAGATACCCAACTATAACAATACTTAATACTAATGTCTACACATTTACAAAAATATAGGACACTTATCAATTGAAGACTGGTCATCAAGCCGTGGACGCAACCTACATTATAAAGCAAAACTGTATCAACTCCACCGAAACATTTTAACTGTACTTATGTACCACTAATGCACTTGACTAAGACATAATCAAAAAAATCCGGACTGCACAGAGGTGAAAAAAAAAGTAAGTCTTTCTTTGAGAGACGTGATGACGTTGTATATATATATGTGTGTGTGTGTGTGTGTGTGTGTGTGTGTGTGTGTGTGTGTGTGTGTGTGTGTGTGTGTGTGTGTGTGTGTGTGTGTGAGTGTGTGTGTGTGTGTATGTGTGTGGGTGTGTGTGTGTGTGTGTGTGTGTGTGTGTGTGTGTGTATGTATGTATAGGGTTCATGGTGGCTAAAATCCCTCCGTCTACAGTATGATAAAAACGGCTTTGAATAGAATAAAAAATTATATGCAGCATGTAGTTAATGCTTTTAAAGAGATTTTGGATATATTAGGATCAATAAAAATAAACTGATCAGCGTGTATTCGAATAATTCAGATAGCGTCAGAACTCCTTCTTCTTCTTCTAACGAACTTTTGAAACAGTATTTTTAAATCGTTAGAAGTGCAGGGAAAAACGGGATATTCTGTAATTTGGGAGTAGATATTGAAAAATGAAATACCCCCTATCCGGTAATAGTGTACTTTCTTATGTTTGACTAATAAAGATACAGTTATTAGATTAGATTCATAATGAGGAAGCAGGATAATTGATATCTTATGGTATTTCTATAGCATTTCAAATAACGGAAATATCAAATTGAAATCATAATAGCCTATGATTAGTTATTAATTTATCTCCCTACTTCTTGAGACTATCCAATTATTAACTGTGGATAAGGGCGACCAATTAAGTCTCAACACTATTTTTCTTTAGAGCTTTATTTATGCAAACGTTTCGGCCATTTCGGCCATCTTCAGTGCTGTAAGGCAACATATTACAAATTATTTATTAAATTAACATATTTGCAAACAATTTTCTATTATTCTGATAACAATTCATCTAAAACACAATAACAATTAAATTTTTTCATAACTTACTACTAAATCAACAATGAAATTAATAATAAATTAATAAATTATTAACAATTACCTAAATTTGATTGATAAAAAAATTGACTTCTAAAAATCCACCATCAGTGGTTTGTCAGTTAATAATTAAAATAAATAGGTATCTGTTACCCTTGTCCAACTAACTACCTGTTTAATATTTTCATTGTTCAAAGTTCAGGGAGGATTAAGGGATAATGGACTCCACACTGCAAACCATACATTTTTATGTTTGAAAAAAAAAAAAAAAAAAAAAAATTTCTTACTTTTACTTACATACATACATAGACACACACATACCCACATACACACATTACATTCTTTCAGAATCGTGTCCTATTTTCCTTTTTCTCCCCTTTCTCTCTTTCCCTTTCTTATTTGTTAATTTTTTTTCTAGTATTTCTCCATATAACTGGTTAATGTTTCTCGAGTCTGTTTTGAAATTTATGGCATTTTTTATATTTTCAGAATATAAAAAAAACTGCTGGAGGCAATACACATTTCTGAAAATATAAAAAATGCCATAAATTTCAAAACAGACTCGAGAAACATTAACCAGTTATATGGAGAAATACTAGAAAAAATTAACAAATAAGAAAGGGAAAGAGAGAAAGGGGAGAAAAAGGAAAATAGGACACGATTCTGAAAGAATGTAATGTGTGTATGTGGGTGTGTGTGTGTCTATGTATGTATGTAAGTAAAAGTAAAAAAATTTTATGTTAAATAATCATTAATCCGACTGAATTAAAACATCATATGTTAAAATTTAGTCACTTATTACTCTTAAATAATTAATTAACAAGTTTATATAATTTTATTTGAAGATAAAAGATTGACCACTTCGAAACCAGGTCCTGTGGATCTCCGTCGCAGCGCTCCTACTACTAAGCACACCTCGGGATCAATCCCTGCGGTGTCGATCTTTTCACTTAAGCGACCCCACAATCCAGGTCTCGCCACATTGCTGCGTACTATAACCGGGGGGCTGAACAAATGTCCAGATGACAGAATGTCTGATTTTCTATTTTTCATGCAATTTTCTTTCATTTAATAATTTATTCATCGAAATTAATCGCTCCTGTTTGCTAGAAAAGGGATCTACTATAGTAACGTATTATACGGTATTATACACTCCTGATCAAAATTAACGCACCACCATAGAATTTAACTATAAATCCCATTTTACGTAAAAAAATTGCATCTATTGATGTTTATTCATTTGTTTATGATCCAACGATTGTTTACAAACAGTGATTGTTGCTTTTAATCCCGTTTGAAATGGTATTTATTAAATCCATGATTTTACTCTATTGTTTGATTCCTCAGTTTAGTCAGTTTTAATGCAGTTGCTTTCAAGTGAACGCTTCCTTTTGCACAAGTTTTGAATTGATTCTGTTCAAATTTCGTTTCATGGCCCGTACTAGACATTTATCTGAGCATGAAGCTGCCAGGGCCTTAACTCTTCTCTCTGAAGGATACAGCCAGCGTGAAGTTACCAGGAGACTTGATTTTCACCATAGAACTATTGGGAGTGCCCTCCAGCGATTTCAAAAGACCGGCACTCATGCACGAAGGCATGGACAAGGGCGTCAGAAAGCCACAACCGAGAGAGGTGATAGATTTTTACGCCTATAGGCTCTCAGAAGAAGGCCAAGTTCTCAACTTGGCAATCTTATTCAAAGTGTCAGACGAGTAATCATTTCGGCCCCCACTGTCTTTGATTTGAGCGGTAGAAGGTTTGCCTCGGTAGCTCTTCTAACCAGGGAGCACCGAGTAGCAAGACTACAATTCGCCAGAGAACAGCTTACCAGGTGGGTAAATATGAAAACGGAATTCGCCAATGATAGCAGTTAGCAGTCAATATAATCTTCTAACTAATCCGTCAGTGGTGTTATCTGCTTTTGCCTACATGTAATAAGGAGATCCAATTGATACCAACATCAGTTTCATTCTATAACCGTGTTTTTAGTGGCGTTGAACATGTCGACTTTTGTGCCAACAAATCAAGATTTGCGGACAGCATTTATTTTCCGTTTCCTTCTGAAAAAAATTGGAGCATGATCACATAGGATGCTTGTTGAAGCTTACGGGGAGCATGCCCTAGGCAAATCTCAATGTTTCGATTGGTTCAAAAAATTTAAAGATGGATTTCGATAAAAGAAACAAAGACCGTGGAAAACCACAAAAAAAAAAAAAAAAAATTGAAAACGCTGATTCGGAAGCGTTTGTTGGACAATTATTACATGTGACACCGTCTCCATTTGTTTGAAAGACATGGAAAAGATCCAGAAGGTCGGAAAATGGGTACCTCACCAACTGGATGACAGGCAGCAGGAAGCTCGAAAAACCTCATGGCAAATGCTGCCGCCAGGTACAGAAAAAAAGTCATTTCTTCATCAAATTGTGACTGGTGATTGGCTGAAAAGTGAATTTACTTCGAAAATCCTAAGCGTAAAACATCCTGGGTAACTCCTGGTGGACCATCGGCATCGCTTGGTGAGGAAGAAAATGCTCTGTGTCTGGTGTGATCAGATGGGTGTTACCTACTATGAGCTGCTGAAACCTGGGGAAACTGTTAATACGGAACGCTACCTACAACAGATGATAAATTTGAATAAAGATTTGCGCCAAGAAGTCCCAAATATCAAGAAAGGACACACAAAGTGATCTTGCTCCATGACAATGCCCCATCACATTCGGCTAAACGGACCGAGGAAACGATCCAAGTGTTTGGTTGGTAAATTCTTCCACATGCGGCTTATTCACCAGATTTGGCCCCATCCGATTACCACCTATTTGCATCGATGGGACACGCACTAGCTGAGCAGCGCTTCACTTCTTATGAAAATGTACGAAATTGGTTAAGTGATTGGTTTGACTCAGAAGAGGAAGCATTATTTTGGCGGGGAATCCACAAATTGCCTGAATGATGGGAAAAATGCATAGATAGCGAAGGACAGTACTTCGAATAAAAAAGTATGTATCATTTTTACACAATCAACTCTTATATTTGCTATTTGAAAAATTCCGGTTTCATATTTACACACTTGGTAATTGGAATTTCGACGATTGCAGGAGGGTTTTGTTTACTGACAAAGTCAGAAACGCTCTAACATCTTCTAATGGGCGTCTTCGCACATGGAGACAGCAATGAGAAAGGTTCGCCCAATGCAACATTATCCCTCGACTTTCTTGGGGCTCAATAATGGACTGGGGTGGTATCACGATGGAGGCTCGCACAGAGTTAGTGATTATTCGAGGAAGATTCTTGAATACAGCAAGGTATGAAAAGATAACCATAAAACCATGTTGTGCCTTTCGGTAGAAATTTTAGAGTAGGATTTTTATTTATGCAGAATAAAGCAAGACCAAACCGGGAAAAATCAGTAGAACAATTCTTAAATGATGAGGACATTGAAGCGATTGATAAGTCCTGACCTCAACCACATTGAGCATGTCTGGGACCAACTCAAAAGAAACATTAGAAGCCATCCTTCTAATCCAACCAGCTCCTACCATCCTGTTACAGTTGGAACAAGCTGCACTGGAAGAGTGGGGGAATATTCCTCAAGACAAAATTACCAATTTCATCAAAAGCATGAGGAGACGTCTGGAAGCAGTAATCAAGGCCAGAGGAGGCAACACAAAGTACTGATAAAACTGTAATGTTAAGAAACAGATTTTACACTTTTATTGTACGTTTTCTAAAACAGTTGTTTTATTGTTCATTTATAAAAAATATTTTTTCAATAAAGAAAAACATTTTTTTTAATGTTTGATTATTTATTCCCGTTCTTCCTAAAAGGAAAGAAATGCTCAGCATTCATAATGACTTCAAAAAATAGAATTATCGGTAAAATATTGAAGTGGTGCGTTAATTTTGATCAGGAGTTTATTATAATTATCAATACTACTGTATTGAAAATAGATATCTTTGTGAGCTATTGCGAAGGTGGGAGTACATCATATGTCAATAATGATTCACACTTATCATCATCAAATCATTCATGTATCCATTATATCCATTATTAGTAAACTCGTAATGTTTATAATGAGACAAATGGTTCTCATTGATTACTTAACACGTGACACTAACTCCATTAGCTCGAAGATATAATTCCCGTCCATCCTGTATATGATACATTATACAGGTGGCCTCTGTTATATATTTATTGCATCGCTGCCTACTTCCCGTTCGTAGGAAGAAGAAAGAGCGAGAAATAGGGCGGACTGACTGATCTTGTCAAACCAGTCTAAATCACCGTTCCCTTATTTGATGGAGTCGCATTAGGATGTGACTGCTTTACCAGGTGTCGACTGAAGAGCGATTATTTAATTATTGTTAATTGAAATTATAATTGCAATTTGCGGCAATGTTTTAATTGAATATACGGGAAATCTTAGCAGTCCTTTTATGGGACTCTTATTATTTTCTTATATTAATACAGACAGGATGGCTCGTGTATCGAATGCGGACATCTGGTGCTGACTTTCTCAAACGTCCTGACTTTAAACGTCCCGAGTAATTATTTATAATTTTATATAGAGTGATGTGATGTCTTCTGGTAAGAAAAGTAGTTTAATGAATTATTTTCCTTAGTAAAATCATTTGTAGCTTAAAACGACAGTTAATATATTTGTTTAAACTATGTTCCCTCCTTCTTTTTACAAATGTATTCTTTAAATTATGAATACATTAAAAATTGATGATTCTGTCAAAAAAATTGAACATGAAAAATTAGCTGTTTATAGACATCCAAGCAAAGAAAATCTGTTCCAACTAATTTAGAGTTTCCTTTTATCCGAGTTTCAAGGAAGAACTTTAAATATTACGGCCATAACCTCATCTCGCTGTCACATCATGAGTACATATTTGCACTACCGTAAATACTACCTACTGTTTGTCGAATTTTTTCACGATACCAATATATTTCCATTACTATATATTTTATATATAGGTAAATGAAAGTAAAAAAGACATTTGCAGTTTTTTATTAAATTTATGACACTTGGAGAACTTGGAATGGGTCTCACTTATTAAGGAAACAAATAATAATATATAACAGATAATTGAATAAGTAGGGACCGAAAAAGTGGCATACTGATCAGTAATTAAATATCTGATTTTGTAATTTTAATGTAACATATAAAACAGAACTATTCATATTTTTGTGTACGCAATATAATAATGAGGGGGTAGCAGTTACTGATGATATTAAGGTAACCATATCATTCTTACAGTTATATTGAAATATCAACCTATCCGCATATGAAACATCGATAATCAGCAAATGAATCTAATATCCACCGAAACTAATACTTGTATCTGATAACCCCCATTTATTACCTTTTTTTACTTTCACTTACCCATATATGAAATATATAGTCAGGGAAAGTATTGCGATCGTGAAAAATTTTGAATTCCAGTTTTCAACGGAAATACATGTTCTGGGGTCCCCTGAGTCCAAATAACCAAGTCCGCGAAATGGTCCGTGTGTGAACAGACTACCTCAAAAACTATAAACCGTCCGTACCTGAAATTGGTTATTTTGTGTATGCATATACCCACGATATGACAGCAAAAATTCCATCAAAATTAGTCAAACGGATGGAGTACTTTATTTCTTAACTTTTTACGTTTTTTTCGATTTTCTCAATAACGGCTCTAAAGATTTTGATAAAACTGGGTATATGAAGTAGGTATAAGCCCACGATGTGACATCCAAAATTTCATCAAAATGTTTCGAACGTAGGGGGCACTTTATTTCATAACTTTTTATCCAACTTTCACGTTTTTTCGATTTCTCAAAAACGGCTTTAATGATTTTGATCAAATAGATAGATAGATAGATAGATAGATAAATCGCTTTATTTATAGAAGTTTCAAGTAGAGTATCAAAAGAAGTTTTACATTTTGAAAAAATTTACAATAAGCTTTCATTGGCATGGTAAATCACCGTCTGCCATGAGCTGTCTCAATAGAATTAATCTTACTAATTACTATCTTACTTCATTAGAAAAATAAAGAAATGGAAATTCTTTAAAAATTAAAAATCATTAATCAAATCATATAAAAATCAATTTCCTTTTTATAACTATGTACAGAGAAAAAATAACAACAAAAAGACAAGAACAAGAATAATGAAAAACAAAAACAATAAAATAAGATAGAATTATTCACCTTAAATCATACCTAACGAATAAAAATAATTTACATTTACATTTTTATGAATTAAACTGTTGTATCAAATACGTTCGGTATTTATAAGCAGCTGTGTGAAACATAAAGAGACCATTCCAGTCCTCCCTATTCAATAATCCTATAATTTCATTCTTACTCAGTTCTTTTCTCTTTAAAAACCTCCACCTAAACTCTCGAAGAACAGGACAGACACCAATATAATGATTAAGATCCTCAATAGCCTTCATATTACAAAGAGTACACAGTCTTTGTTCTTCGCTCCTTCCCACGTTATTATTGAGGTCAACTATCAACTTATTGAGGTATATCAACTGTCCCCGCAGTTTGAAAACTACTTTAATAAAATTCATTTTATCACCATCCGACATATAGTGTCTTTCCCCCAAGTCCACGTGTAATTCCCTGTAGAGCCCATGAAAATTTGAAATTCTAGCCTTTTCCATCAGTTCAAGCTTATGATTAAGCTCTAATTCTTTTATAACTTGGGAAATCAAAAGATTATCATTGTACTGCAGTGAAATACCTAATTTTTCAAGAAGAAATGTGTTCTCCTGGTGCCAAAATAACTTCTTTCTAATTATTTCTGCAGCTAAAATTTTTGGATATCTAGTTTCTGGTAAAGTTAGAACTTTTTGTAAATATTTTAGGTGAGATTCAACTGTATAAAAGAAAATAGGGTGAATATTGGTCTCCAGATACAAAATGTAATTTGGGGAATTATTCGGAAGGGAGAACAACTTTTTTATGAAAAATCTGTTTAATTTTTCTACTTCTTCATAACTCTGATAGCCCCAGACTTGATATACGTAGCAAAGATTTTGATCAAATTCGTCATGCTTAATGAAAATCAAGACTTCTGTAATCATTATTAAAATGTTCTGAGGGGGCTTAAATGGGGAAGGAGCCTTTTTTGTTTTCCTATTAAGTACCTTTGTTTTTGTTTATATGGAGAAATTAACTAAATTTACGCCTAAAAATAAGAAATGGCTAAAAATGAAATATGAAAAAAATCAAGTAAACAAATAGAGGAGAAAAAAAGAAAAATATTCCGTCAACTCTAAAATACGTTGAGCCCACGCATGCGAAGCACACCTTTAATGACAGACCATTGTTTATAATTAAAGCTGTTCTGTTTATTTAATGGAAATTATTTGTTTCATGGTAACTAAGTGAAGTTTTCAACAGCTTCATAGAGAATTATAAAATCTGACGACTTGGAGTATTACGCTTGCATTGCCGAATTATCGCAAGTAAAAACTTTTATTCAATAATAAAAATAAAAAATAGTGTACTTTAGAGAGCGAATACAAACAAAAATAAGTAAATGAATGTGGAAAAATGGGTGACTCTGAGATATGGCATTTAACAAAAAACGTCAATTTCTTATCTCCTAAGTTAGTAAGAGAAAGTTGTGTGTTGCGCGCATGGTACCAGATTTTTAATTTATTTAATTTAATTTTTTTTTATAAATTTTTTCCTTTAAAATTATTAATTTTGCAACCTTATACGGTTTTCATTATGTGTATGTGTTTTATTGCATGTAAAGCTCACTCCTATCGACAATGTCATATCTCAAAAATCCACTATTGTTACTTATGAGTATATACTTGCAATTTCGCCTGTACTTCAACTCCAAGCAACAGCTATTAATTTATTAAGGAAGCCGTCATAAATCATTCCAACGCTATATACAGCATAGTAAAAAGTTCAATCTATTCTCAACACATATTATTCTGCTTTTAAACATTACATTCGATCTCCTGAAAAATCTTCAAATCAGACTTGTTGAAAGCCAGAAGTTATTTTCTTTTTTACATATATATTTTATATATGTCAAAATTATATTTATATTATATATCAAAATTAATTGTAAAATGTAATTGAATTAAACATGTAAATTGACTAACAAGGCCTAAATTTTTTAGCTAGTAATCAAAAGGTTAGATGAATAAAAAAAAATATGTTTAATCATATTTGCATATTATTACTTGCATTATATTTGTATTAGTGAGTTTTATTTTATTAATATATTGAAAGCACGCCTGATTTATTTAAAAAAAAAAAAAAAAAAATTACATGCAAGGGCATATTACTGCATATTCAGTTAATTGCAATAAATGTGCTTGTAACTATGCATATGACCGTAAAACGGTCGTTAAAACGACCTCCTTTCTTTATCAAGAAATAAGTCCAGCGTTGAATGTTTTCCGACATTTTTTATTCATTAAAGGCAATATAACACTTGTTGATCAGAACAAATCCAATGATTTTTTTGTTTTTTCCGAGGGCAAATTAGAATTTAATGGAATGATCGAAATAAGCAGGTGTTATCGTCACGTTTTGATTCCAACATTATCAGCTACAGCTCTATAATCATCACCTAAGGTAAAACAAATGTAACAGAGTTGTCTCGGAGGTAGTTGATTTCAAACCGGTTTGGGCCTGTCGATAATTTCAACTTGTGATGAAATTTACTAATTAATACACCTTGAGTGATACTTCATTAAAAAAAAAAATAAAAAAAAAAAGGAATCAAGAGACCAGAATTTGCTGATTCCGTATAAAGATAAAAGGGATTGTTATATTTAAGCGTATTTAGTAGACAGCTGTTAATTTTATGAATAATGATAGCCTTATTTGCTTTGACAGTAAAGCATATGGAAGAGAAACTTAATCAAGATTAACTCTATCATAATTAAAAATCATTAGTCAATTTTATAAACTTACATAGACACAACGAAGACAGAAAATTTTTTCGAAGATCCGCAGGATTTCGTTTAAGGGGGGACTGGCATGTAAAATTCTTATGGCTGCGAAGGTAATTTCACTATGTAAGCCATAATTAATAAGATAAAACTTCTTGATAAAACCTACTATTATTATTAATACAACTTATTATTGAAAATATATTTTAAGTTTATTTTTAAATTATTAAATTAAATTAAATTTTTAATTTTTTTAATTTTAATAAAATTAAAAAAAAATATATACTAATTAATAAGTATATTAAATGAATACGAATTTATGTAATTTGTTTTTTATCATATTTTCTTAGGGGGGGGGGGGGGCTTCCCTTCCCTGACCATCCGCCTGCGGTCGCCCATTATTACAGTATCAATTATTTAGTAATGTTCTAAAATTACATTTATTCCTAAGATTTTTTTTTTGTATGACTAAAACTATTGGGACAATGTAGTTCAGCTTTAGTGATTAGGGAAAAGCATCTGATTCTTCCCATTTCAACATCTAATAATCTCTCTTTTCTGATATTAAGACAGATTCTGTCATAAGTTGAAATAAAATCTACCTATATACTCGCAAATATAATGATAACATTTTCAGATTGGTGATTAGCACTTTCAGATAGTGATTTGCACCCTTTCTATCGACCACACATGTCTATTTTTACATTCTTAAATCTGTCATATTTATGGGTTGGATAAGTTTTTTTACTTCTCAGCCATTTCTCACTATATACCTATGATTTGTTTTGCATATTACAAGATCATATCAGCAATGAATGATAACGGAGGCATGATTCTAAATAGTTTAGAACCTCAAGACGTTTCAAGGTATTTGAAAAGATAAGATAACGTCTACTTTGCCTACATTCGTATACATTATTGTCTCAGGTCATGAAATGTAATATGACCTGAGACAAAAACGAAAATCGTTCACAAAGATCCCTTCTTCGTTTCTATCCAACCATAATACGAGATGCTCCTATATCATCAGAATTAATTGAGGAATGAATTTATGACGACAATGGTTGGTATTGTCGAAACACTCCTGGAACGTTATTGGATAATCAAGAGATTATACTCATATCATACAATCATATTATATATAATAATCATATATACATTTGAAAGAAGTAAAATGTGGAACAGAAGCTTTACAGATTTCTCAAAAAAGGATTGTCACAGACTTATTCTGTCTAATCCGCAATAACTGCATTTCGGTTCTAAGTAGCGGTATAACTGAAATCCACCACAAAAAAAAAAAAAAGGTACATCTTACCATTTATATAAAGTTTCTTCTTGTTGCTTACATGAATGAATGATTTTGCTGAAACACAAACAAAGGTCCTCCGTTAGTAGCCGAACCCTTCCAAACTCCCCCCTAGTGGCCCGGAAGAGGTGACACTGATTGAACCGAATGGAGAACCAGTAGCCGACTTCCCGTCCCACGGCGGCCGCTCTCCCGTGACTTCATGAATATGCCGCCCGTTTTCAGGACTTGTGCACCGCTGCCTGTCCTGTAGGCCATTCATATTCAAACTAGATCTGAATTACTTCTACGATAACTAACAAATGCCCCCCTGTTCCATATGCAAAGCCTCCATAATAACTCCCGTGCTGAGACTTGTTGAACAAGTACCCTCAAATGATCCTCTCCACATCGCGCTGCATAATGCAGATCTTTGAAGTAACGAAGCCGCGTGCCGACCTGAGGAGCCTTTCTTCCGTCCGGAATTCGAGAGGTTGTCAAGGGAATGTATACTTTTTGATGCACGGGATTTCTATCATTTTCTACTATTCATGAATTTAATTCGGTGATTTAAATAACTAAAAAACACATTCAGTGGTATAGATGGAAATATTATACAACATAATTTTATTTATACAATTGTTTACAGTCCTTAGTGTGATTTGGGAATGCTGTTGCTCATAGAGATGGTGTTACCTGATCCGAGTGGTTCACTTAAACCATTCCTCTGGTCAAGGTATAAAAAAATAAAATAAAAAACAAAAGGCTCTGGTATGAATATGACTATAATTAAAATTAAAGGTTATTCTTGGAATAAGCAAAATAAAATACAAACAATTGAACTGATACAATTAAGGTAATAGACAAAAAATAAATGAATAAAATAATTTTCTAATGGTTTAATATGTTGAAGAGAAATAAACTAAAAATAATTATTAATGAAAACAAAATAAAAGGAACCTTCTTAAGTGAAACAAAGAAATAAACATTAAAAATAAAGAGACTGTTTAAATTAAAAGATATTTTCCGTAATGACGGTAATTATGATTAACAAAATAAAGAAAATATTTAAACACAAAAAATTTCTTATCTGTGAAATGTCCTCTAATGGCCCTTGGGGCGAAAATGATGTCCGATGTCACGATGGTGAGGCGAAAAGGACTGCTTTTCAAAGTCGTGGACTTCGCCAACAAAAATGTGTGCTCCTGGAGCGTGGAGATGCTTTCATCTGCAGTTGCCTGGCAACACTGACTCGGCGCAGGCCGATAAGGGCATTTTAGGTATTAAGTACGTATTGTATATGCCCGTAATCAACAAACAATGTTGAGCGGTTTTTTATAAATACAAATCGTGCATTTTAATTGAATTATAAATAATAAAAGGAATTTTTTTTTTACTTAAATTAAAAAGGACTTAAATTAAGATATTAAATATTGAATGTTGCGTCAACATACCGCCCACCAAAATTTTGTTAGGAACCAAAATTTTAATGTTCATCAATGTCTTCAATAACTGGAGTCAATGGGACTATTTTTACTACTGGACGTTTGTATGTACCCTTTGATGTCTTGAGGGTGACGACTCTTACAACTCCGTCTCTTCCAGCATGCGTTTCCACGATTCTCGCTAATGGCCATGTTTTCATGGGGCAGTTAGGCTCTTTGATAATCACCAACTCTCCCACTCTAACGTTTCTTGGCGTTTTGGTCCACTTTTTCCTTTGTTGTAGCGCATTAAGATATTCCATTCGCCAACGTGTCCAGAAATGCTGTGCCTTCTGTTGAATGAGCTTCCAGCGTTGGAGAATGCTCGTTTTGGAGAGAATGTTCTCTTCAGGTAAAGCAGTGAGTGGCCTGCCGATTAAGAAGTGCCCTGGTGTTAAACAATCGATGCTTTCTGTGTCGGATTCTAATGGGACCAAGGGCCTGGAGTTTAGGATTGATTCGATTCTACTGAACAAAGTGGTCAATTCTTCAAAGGTCAAAGGTACGTCGCCGATGATCTTATACAATATTGATTTACAAGATTTAATACCGGCTTCCCACAATCCGCCGAAATGGGGAGCTGATGGTGGATTGAATGACCAACTGATTTCTTGTTGAACGCCATGTCGGATTATTTGATCCTGGGTTTTGGTTGAACGGAAGTGCATGATGAGGTCTCTCAATCTGTTTGCTGCGCCTACGAAGTTGGTACCACAGTCTGAGTACATATGGGTAGGTTTCCCTCTTCTAGATAAAAAGCGTTCGAAGGCTGCTAGAAATGCGTCGGTTGAACAATTTGATACTAGTTCTAAATGAACTGCCTTTGTGGCCATGCATATGAATAGGCAGAGATATGATCTCCCAATTGTGGCCTTGCGCCGTGAAGATTCTTTAATAAAAAATGGGCCTGCGAAATCAACGCCGGCATGAGAAAAGACTTGACCCTCTTGGAGGCGGAATGGTGGTAAACTTCCCATAAGTGGTGCTTGAAGTGAGCGCATAGCTTTGTAACATTTAAGACAGTTGAAGACCCTTTTTCGGATCAATTTTCTAGCCCCAATGATCCAAAATCTGCCTTGAAGCATAGTTCTTAGCGCTGTAGGTGAAAGGTGCAAGTATGCTACATGGTAGTGATCAACTATTATTTTTGTTAGATGGCTATCTGGTGGGAGCAAATATGGGTGTTTGGCATCATATGGCAACTGGGAATTGTGCAGACGACCGCCCACCCTAACACAACCCTCTCCGTCAATGAACGGCTGAAGAGGTCGAAGGGTTTTGGAGTCAATCAGTTTACCATTCGCTGACTTGTAGCACTTTTGAGCCATCTTTAGTAATACTTTCCCTGCAAGTCTGTATTCTGCCACTGATATTGGACCTTGAATGGTGGCTTTGCCTTTTGCAGCATTAGCGAAGCGCATCATATATGCTGTGACCCGAACTAATTTGGGGTAAGAATTAAATCGTTCAGTCCAGTCCATGATGTTAGGTTCGACCGTAGCCTTGAGTGCCAATGTAGTTTTTTCTTTGATCTCAGGCAGATTCTTGGGATAGTTTACTGTAGGAGTGCACCAGTTACTTTCAGGATATTTAAGAAAGGAAGGCCCCTTCCACCATAATGAGTGAGATATGAGCTCTAAAGGTGTTAGTCCACGGGAGCTGCAATCAGCAGGATTTTCTTCTGATGATATGTAATGCCACTGCTCTCTGTTTGTTGCATCCAATATCTCCACCACTCTATGTGCAACAAATGTTTTTAGATTTTCTGGAGGTGTGGAAAGCCACGCTAACACGACCTTTGAATCAGTGAAAAACCAAGCATTGGTGATGCTTAGTTTGTCTCTGAGGACTTTACAGGATTGAAAAAGGCGGGTTAGTAACAAGGCACCAGAAAGCTCTAAACGTGGTATTGTCATCGGTTTGATCGGTGATAACTTAGTCTTCGCCTTCAACAATGATATATCAACACCATTATTCGTGATGACTCTTAAATAAATAACGGCTGAGTAACCCTTTTCTGAAGCGTCACAGAATCCGAGCAACTGATGTAAGTGAGAATTTTCGCTGGAGAAACATCTGGGAATGCTAATTTCACTAATGCAGTTGAGCTGTGACAAGAAAAGGCGCCACCTTTCGCATATTTCAGGGGGGGCGATGTCATCCCAATCGACCTTGCATTGCCACATTGCTTGGAGAACTACCTTGGCGTAGAACACAACTGGAGAAATGAAACCCAAGGGGTCGTAAATGCGGGCGATTGTTGATAGAATTGCTCTCTTGGTAGGATTCCATGGCGGAGTGACTAATTGGTAGCTAAAAACATCCCCTTTTGGATTCCATTGAATTCCTAAGACCTTGATCTTAGAGTCCGATTGATCATTCAAGGAAACATGTGTGCTTCCAAGCTCAGAATCGCTGAAGTCATCCAACAGTGCTGGGCAATTGCTGTTCCACTTGCTGAGCTTAAATCCGGCTTTTCCTAATAAGGTGATTAAGTGTTCTTTCAGCTGTAAGGCATCTGAAATGGTCGAAGCACCCGTGGCTATATCATCAACGTAAATATCCTCTAATAATACCCTTGAGGCTATAGGATAGTTAAAACCCTCGTCCTGAACGAGCTGCTTGAGAGTCCTTTGTGCAAGAAATGCGGAGGCCCTTTCACCGTAGGTAACTGTACAGAGTTCAAATTCCTGCACGGCATCGTTGGGGTCAGATCTCCAAAGAATGTGCTGGTACTTCCGGTCTCGAAGATTTAACAGGATCTGGCGGTACATTTTGACTATATCGGCTGTGAAGACAAACCGATGAATTCGGAAGTTCGATATGACGTCACTTATATCCAGCTGCAACTTGGGTCCAGCATACATGTGGTCATTGAGTGAGCCAGTAGTTGAGCGACAAGAGGCATCAAAGACTACTCGCAATTTATTTATGCCATTCTGAGATTTCAAAACAGGGTGATGCGGTATGGTGTAAGCGGATGTGCCTGATGAGGCAATTTTCATATGACCTAAAGTGAGGTATTCGTTCATAAACTCATGGTACTCCTTCTTCAGGTAAGTGTTTTTAGCCAATTTATGTTCAAGATTTAATAGGCGATTAAGGGCCTGGTGCTTCGGATTTCCCAATGATTCAATAGAACGCTTAAATGGCAAAGAGACAACATAACGTCCGCAGCTAAGCCTTTTATGAGTTGTTTTGAAGTGCTCCTCGCAAATCTGGTCTTCCTCAGAAATGAAATATTTCGACGGTATTTCCTCCACCTTCCAAAACTTGGTCATGACCTCTTTCATTTCCTCGGTAGACTGTAGTAGAAAGCTGGACACCTCTTCTGATTCTGGAACATTTTTAGAAGGTCCACCAATAACATAGCCGAATATAGTTGGGAGTAAGCGTGGTACGTGAGCGGCTACAGTAATGGGGCGCCCTGTGATAATATCATAAAATAAATCAGCGCCTAAAAGAAAGTCCACTGAGCCCGGTTTCCAGAAATTTTGATCAGCCAAAACATAAGATTTGTATTGGGCTTTAATAGAAAAGGGAAGAGTTGTGCGCGGTAGTTCACCTGTTATGCGGGAAACAATGATGGGCTGTACTTGGAGCTCTGTTGGTTCCCCAATTGCAGGGCGTATGCTGCACTTTGATCTCCCTATCATGCCTTGTAGGGGCTGATGTCCTATACCAGATACATTTTTATGGCATTGATGAATGCTTAATCCTAGGCGTAAGGTGCAATGTTCCGTCAAGAAGGAGTGCTGGCTTCCGCTGTCAATGACGGCACGAATTTTTTCAAAATGACCATTGGCATTTTTTATTTCTATTATAGCTGTGCCAAGCAATACTTCCCCGTCGTGACTACTGCTTCCTAGAACGACTCCATTCCTGTCAGGAGTGTTGGGTGTATCATGCGATGTAGAAGGTTGAACTGTATCATCCTTAGATCGGTGAATGTGAAGCCACGTATGATGGCGTCCAGCACATGTTTGGCATCTTCTGTGTGACGAACAGTGCTGTGTGGTATGTTTGCTTGAGAGGCAGTTCTTGCAACCGTTCCAATTTTTCAGAAATGAAAGCCTATCAGCTGGTGTTGCACGTCTGAACTGTGAGCATTGATATAATGTATGGTTGGTTTTGCAAATAGGACAGCTAGGCTCAAAATGTTGCCTGTTCGAAAGCGTTGACCGATCGCCGGCAAGTAGGGATGTTTGAGGCTTTGATGTTCTAGAATAGAAATGTTGCTTCGAATGTGGAGCTGACTTAGAAGTTGATGAACTTTCTTCATCCTTAGTTAAATCTAATGACCTCCATTCTATTCTCAGGAACTCGAGCAAGTCCTTATATTTGGGAAATTCGGTTGAGAAATGCTTTTTCTCAAAGCTTCTTCGTGTTTCCGAGTCCAAACAACGCAATAGTAAGCAGAATAAAATGAAATCGTCGGCTTCGGGGATTTTTAGTTGCCTAAAAGAATCGATACTTCCGCCAACAGTTGTTAATAAATGTTTTAAATTAGCAGCGGAAGGTCGGTTTCTGAATGGAGTGAATTCGAGCACTGTTTTGAGGTAGTTGTTTGCTAGTCTCCTCTTATCATTATAGGTGTCGTTCAAAAGTTTCCAGGCTTGTTCGTAATTGTCCTCTTGTACTTCGATTCCCTTTATTAGAGCTAGTGGCTGATCTTTTAAGCATGAGATTAAAAATAAAAATTTTTCTATTCCGGAAAGAGAGGTTTCATCATGAATTAATGATCGGTATGTGTCCCGGAATAATGGCCACTCTTTTTGGTTACCGTTGAAGGTAGGTAAATTTATTTGAGGAAGCCTAGCTCGGACAGTTTTGGATTCATTTAGGAGGTTAGTTTGTTGTGTTGTGCTTGCTGCCTGTGGAGTGGGGTTCATATACATTTCATATATGGCGGAGGCTTCGTAATAATAACGCTCAATATTTTTTTGTAGAGTTATGTCAGCTGCAAGAGGAAAAATATTACTGCTGACTTTCCATAAGACCGTAAGTTCAACGATTTTATCCCATGTGGTGTTGAATGTATCGAAATAAGGTTTGAGTTCTTTATACATTCCCTTAAATAAGAATAATTGCGACGAATCAGTTGCAACTAAACGCCCTTGTTCGGTTATCCCTTTTATTTTGGGCCCTAAACTTTGAAGTTTATTTTTAAGAGTGGTAAACTGGGCCACTTTATCGTCTGAAAGATTTTCCATTATGGGTTAAAAGCTAGCCTAGTAAACAAAATTAAAATATTTTGGGGAATGGTATGCTGAAAAGCAAGATTGTACAATAAAAATAAGAAAACAAAAATATAATGATAAAGTAAGAAGGAAGATAAAGTTATAAATGAATTTATAATACAATGAATGAATAATGAAATGAAAATATTAAAGTTTATATAAACATTAAATGCTATATTTCGCTTATTCTCAAAAATAACGCACTCAAATAATGCAAGCGGAGGACCAATTATTTAAAAAATTAACAAACAATTAAATATCCGGCCCGGACTGGACCAATAAGTGTTACCTGATCCGAGTGGTTCACTTAAACCATTCCTCTGGTCAAGGTATAAAAAAATAAAATAAAAAACAAAAGGCTCTGGTATGAATATGACTATAATTAAAATTAAAGGTTATTCTTGGAATAAGCAAAATAAAATACAAACAATTGAACTGATACAATTAAGGTAATAGACAAAAAATAAATGAATAAAATAATTTTCTAATGGTTTAATATGTTGAAGAGAAATAAACTAAAAATAATTATTAATGAAAACAAAATAAAAGGAACCTTCTTAAGTGAAACAAAGAAATAAACATTAAAAATAAAGAGACTGTTTAAATTAAAAGATATTTTCCGTAATGACGGTAATTATGATTAACAAAATAAAGAAAATATTTAAACACAAAAAATTTCTTATCTGTGAAATGTCCTCTAATGGCCCTTGGGGCGAAAATGATGTCCGATGTCACGATGGTGAGGCGAAAAGGACTGCTTTTCAAAGTCGTGGACTTCGCCAACAAAAATGTGTGCTCCTGGAGCGTGGAGATGCTTTCATCTGCAGTTGCCTGGCAACACTGACTCGGCGCAGGCCGATAAGGGCATTTTAGGTATTAAGTACGTATTGTATATGCCCGTAATCAACAAACAATGTTGAGCGGTTTTTTATAAATACAAATCGTGCATTTTAATTGAATTATAAATAATAAAAGGAATTTTTTTTTTACTTAAATTAAAAAGGACTTAAATTAAGATATTAAATATTGAATGTTGCGTCAACAGATGGGAAAAACAATTAATTACTTATATTTTGATTCATCATTAATAGTTTCTATTTTTTTTTATATACTGCATTATTTAAAGGTATTAATGTATGTGAATGTTAAGATATTTAGCCACCTTCTCCACCTTTTTCTATCTTGAGCTAAGAGCTCTACCGGGTTTTTGCTGATTCTATCAACTTATGTCCAGGAACGATTCGTAATTAAATAAAAATGAATATAATGAGGTAAATAGAAAATATTTGAGTGAAATTATGTAGTCGGAAGGCCTTGATAACTAACAATTTAACGTTTTATTAACAAACATTTTCGAAGCAGTTACCTATTTCCATCCACATGATTGACTTATCCCCACTTTCTTTCTAAGCTAGACAACCTTAGTACTAGAAGTCTAAAAGATAACATTCTACTCCAAAGTTTGATGTTTATCGTACCATACTTTTGAAAATATGTTACCGGGTACATTCTTTTGCCTTGTTTGACATGCTATTATGTTATTAAATTTGATGATCAATATCATATCAATACATTTTTGACGAATTATATTAGTGATTTCATATTTTCCCATAGATTAAATATGAGGTATGACATAATTCTAGAGTATATATTCAGGAGTTATCATAGATAGTAAAGAAAGACAATTAATCGAACCGTTACTGATATACTCATATTCTGCCCTTGAAGAACTTCCGCCGTGATTGACTTGTAATCTTTGTCCTAAACACCTGTTCAAACCTCCCTGTGTGGTCAACCGGAGATGTGTTCCTTTTTCCTTCGCCGACTATTAATGGACAATCTAGATTTGGGCCAGTTGTCCGTGCATCCTTTTTTGGTACAGGAAATGTTGCAACAGTTAATAGATTCTTATGTAATAGAAATCACACCGACACAGCTGTCGCATTATTAAAGGATACCACCAGCCGTAAAAAACTAATTCTTTAATAATTCCTCATTTAAGATTTTCTTCAGTTTAAATAATTCACATATATAAAATTATAACGCCAACGTGAATCACAATGAGTGATATGATGATGGGTATTAATAATAATCGCATTTAAAATAGAAATAATATTTTCCCGAATCATGTTAAGCAGAGTGAGTTGATGAAACTTAAGATTATTTTTTTGCGTCCTATAATTCGCGCGCGTTTTTTCGATTGCTATATATATATAGTCTTCGATTCAGACAGATTCTTATGAATATATTTTGACAATCCCTCTCTGGTCAACAAAAAATGATCAATAGATATTATTCTTAGAACTATTAAGACCGTATGTTTCAATGTATTGGTTAGAATAATAAATGTAATTTCTACCAAAGTGCGTTTCAATTTGAAACTTTCAAATTATTGGCAAACGAATATTTACGTTCTAATGTGTTTGATACCATATGACGTAGCAAAGATAATAGCCAATAGCAATAGAATATTGATTAAATATAAATGCTAATTATTAGATAGAGGAATGTATCTTTATAGAACCATTCTATCTATAGTGAACATTCAAATATTTTTTCCAACAGTTTCTAAATTTTTGAACTCCAGGCTAACCTTAACACAAGGTTGTTGACACAAATTCGACTTCAGGTAAATACAGGATTAAAATTTTTGTAAATAATAAAATTAATCATTAATCATTAGCAAGAGTGGAATAACGAAACCCTCCGTCATACTGTTTGTTTCAATTATGACCTATATATTTTAATCTTAGGGAAAGTTTTTACCTAGAAATTATAGACTAAAACTTTCTAAACCACAGAGCGTTAGAGATTTACGAATTTTGTTTTATTTTATAGCCAATATTTTAAATTATAGAAACCTCATAGAATAAATTTAATATATTAATATCCACATCGAATGACATCAGATACATAAATTTTCTATTTGTTAATCAGTTAATAATTAATCTATATTATGCGAAGGATTCCAGTTACATTTCAATTGCATAAATCGCTTAACTTCTCCCGCGGTGTAGCATATGTACCTGAACTATTTAACTGCTCTGAGAATGAAATAGTCTCCGAGCTCGAGCAGTATGGTGTCGTGAGTGTAAAAAGGATTTTTAAAAAAATAAATAATGAAAACAGAGCAACACCATTATAATTCTAACTTTCGAAAAAAGTGAACTCCCAGAAAGAGTTTTATTAGACTTTATGTCTATTAGAATAAGACCCTATGAGCCTAAACCACTTCTTTGCTTTAACTGTTACAAATACAGGCATACCAAGAGAAATTGTAACATTATTAACTGTGGAAAGTGCGGTGAAAACACACACAACTCGGATCATTGCCAAATTTCCCCTAAATGCATTAATTGCCAAGGGGATCATCCAGCGTTTTATACTAAGTGTCCGGTGTATGAAAGAGAGAAAAAAATAGAAAAACTCAGAGCGCAAGAAAAAATTTCTTATAGACAAGCAGAACTAATTATTAGTAGACAGGATCCGATTAACAACGAGCGATCGCCGACAGCTGCCTAAGTAGTACGAGCTCCGCCGACCGCTCCCCCCACTCCTCAAATCACTGAGGCCCAACTAGATCAGATAGGTAAACTTACTAGCACTGTTGATATGCTATACAAAAAAATAGCCTTCCTAGAATCTAACTTAATGAACAATAACCTGAACACGAGCATATTAGGATCTGAAAAGATAGTGGTTAATTTGCCTGAGAAGGAGAATTTTTCTGTAAATAAATCAGTCGTTAGCGTTGATGAACAAACTGTCTCTTATGAAAACAATGTTGAACAACACTCTTTGGCAAAAAATCCAAATCCGGATACAAATCTAAAAATAAATAGGCCAGCATCAGCAAATTCATCTGTAAGTGACCAAAGTACTATAACTCCCCCAAAAAAACCCTCTAAAACTGGATCAAAACCAAAACCTAAAGTGGGCAAAAAGAATTCTTAGCTGTAAACATTCTAACTCTTAGAACTTAATTTATTCCAACACTACACTTTTTTAATAAATTTAATCTAAAATTTCTATGCTATTTTTAAACATTCTGGTTCTTCTCATCGTTACATTATTAGTTATGTCATCAAAAGCACTATTGACTGTCTTCAGAATATTATTTATTTTTATCTTTTGCCTTTTCTTTACTAGCAGTGTTATATCTTTCGGTTTTCATTTGATACTTTCTTTTATAAAATTGCTATATATGATAGACCTTTATTACACCACTGATAAATGTTTATGCTTAGCTATCCATCTTTTACTTTTAATTCTTCTTACTACTAATTATGTTATATCAACAACTTTTCTTTATGAATTTTCAAGCAAAGTTTGTCATTTGATTTCTCTTCATCCCTTCTTACGTGCATATATCACTGACAAAGGTATGGCTAATGTATTCTCATTCAAATGAACATTCTCCAGTGGAACTTAAACGGCTTTAACCATCGAAGAGATGAACTTACATATTTGCTCAATTTTTACGATTGTCCTATTGCTTGCCTACAGGAAACCAACCTAAAAGATGATATAAATATCGAATTTCGGGGTTATGCTATTAGGAGAAAGGACTATACAGCTGGGCGAATAGCATGCGGAGGGGTTTGCATTTTAATTAGAAATGATATCCCTTTTGTTGATATTGATTGCACTTCTAATTTGCAAGCAATATCAATAAGAATACTATCAGAACCCTATCCCTTTTCATTATGTTCTGTCTATCTCCCACCCGGTAGTAATTTTGCAGTACGTGAGTTAAAAGAATTGGTTGATTCATTACCATCCCCTGTAATCCTAGCCGGGGATTTTAACGCTCATAATCTTCTATGGGGTAGTGACCACCTGGATGAACGAGGTAAATTAGTAGAAACATTTCTTGATACATGTAACTTAAGCGTTATAAATAACCATGCCTCTCAAACCCATATGTGCACCAGATCCGGAAAACTTTCAACAATAGACCTCACCATTACCAGCCCCCAGTTGCTGCCAACAACTCACTGGTTCGTTTTAGATGATACGCATGGCAGCGACCACTTCCCAATAATTTTTAAAACATCCGAAAAATGCTCAACTATCCGGGGACATAACAAATGGAACATTAAAAAAGCGGATTGGTCGCGGTACCAAGAGATAGTAAATCTTAATGATATTGATATGTCCGAAAGTGATGCTGATCACCTTATCGCGGATTTAAATAGTAGGTTACTAAGCGCAGCTCAAGAAACGATTCCATACACCTCCTTTTCCAACCGAAAAAAGAACAGTCGTGTACCTGTTCCATGGTGGACAGAGGAATGTGAAAAAGCTATAAAAGCAAGAAAGAAAGCTTTGAGAAAATTTCTGCAACGACCATCTTCCGATCAGCTAGAAATATACAAATCCGCGAGAAAACATGCCAGGTATATAGTCAAAAAGAGCAAACAACTATCTTGGAAAAACTTTTTAACTAACGTTAGCTCTAACACACCGCCTGTCATTTTCTGGGAAACTGTTAGAAAGATTAAGGGCTATGGCCTTTCTCCCCAAATAAAATATTTAAAAAACCAAGACCATTATTATACAGATCCTATAGCATTAGCAAACGCCGTGGCCAAACATTTTTATATCACTTCATCAACAGCAAACTTTTCACTTCACTTCCTCAATATAAAAAATCTAGTAGAATCAATACCGCCAGTTATTTCTAATAATCCATTAGATCCTCTGAATCTCCCCTTTTCCATGACAGAGTTTCTTACTGCTCTGAATTCTAGAAAAGATTCTTCACCCGGCCCTAATCAAATATGCATTGGGATGGTCAAAAATTTATGTTCGGCTAATAAATCTATAATTTTAGGGATATTAAATAAATTGTTTTTGTCCGGAAGCTTTCCAAACACTTGGAGAACAGCCATTACTATTCCTATACTGAAAAAAGACAAAGATCCCAGTTACGTCAAAAGCTATAGACCGGTCTCACTCACCTCCTCCATTTGTAAACTGATGGAAAAATTGATAAGCAACCGTCTGTCATGGTATCTTGAATCCAAAAATTTACTACCAGCATGGCAAAGTGGGTTTAGGAAGGGTAGGAGTACCACTGATAATCTGGTGCGCTTAGAATCGGATGTTTTAGAAGCCTTTGAAAACAAAAGTAAATTATTAGCGGTTTTTCTTGACATAGAAAATGCTTTTGATAGGACATGGAGAAGGCTAATAATTGACAATCTGATTAACATGGGAATTAATGGTCACATGATCTTATTCATTAAAAATTTTTTAACAAATAGACGGTTCAGGGTTAGAATTGGAAATATTTTTTCTGAAGAATTCGAATTAGAGAACGGTGTACCACAAGGCTGCGTTTTAAGTGCGACACTTTTCTGTGTTGGTTTTAATCAAGTCATGAATGAAGTTAAGCCGCCAGTAAAAGCTATGTTATATGCTGACGATTTAGTAATTTATTCGGAAGGGAAACAATTAACACAACTGCAGAATGATATTCAAAGCACTTTGAATAAGGTCAATCATTGGATTAGTACCAACGGCTTCAAAATTTCAACAGCTAAGACAGTTGCAGTCCTGTTCAGTAAAAGACATCCTAATATTTTGCCATCACTTTCCATTGCCGGTCAACCAATCTCTTTCTCAAACACAATCAAATACCTAGGAGTAACTTTTGATAGAACTCTCAGTTGGTCCCCTCATATAAAACTATTAAAAGCAGATTGTCTCCGCTCCTTAAACCTGTTAAAAATAGTATCTAATACAAGTTGGGGTGCAGATCGGGCCAGTATGTTAACGTTATACAAAACTCTTATACGATCTAAATTGGATTACGGCTGCTGTTCATACAACTCAGCTTCTACTCAAGTCCTAAGAATGCTGGAATCTGTACAGAATACGGGTCTTAGGTTAGCTACAGGTGCTTTTCGTTCTAGCCCTTCTAGTAGTCTTTGTGTTGAAGCTGGCGTACCTCCCCTTGACCTAAGACGACAAGAACTCGATCTCAAATACTTAGTTAAAATCCTCTCCACCTACAATCATCCTTTGAATTATCTATTCCCCAATAAACAGCTCCTATCCCAACAACAAATTTCCTTAAAGAAGAGAACATCCTTTGCAGTCCGTGTTGCAGCATCCTTATTTGACCTCAACCTTGATATACCCACATTCCATGAGAATGTAACATCTCCTATCCATCCCTGGGGACTACCTACCCCAAAAATCATCCTTTCTCTCACAAGGCTACTTAAAAACAACACAGCACCACTAATTTACAAAAACGAATTTCATAAACTTAAAGAAAAACTAGGGGACGCTCACTACATTTACACCGACGGCTCTAAGAGTTCTATAGGAGTAGGAGCCTCGATAATATGCAATGATAGGCAGCATCTTTTTTCCTTATCTGCTACTTGTAGCAACTTTACTGCGGAGATCCATAAAAGTTTAAATGTTATTCAGGCCACAAAGAAAACCATAGTTATTTGCACTGACTCACTTTCTGCTCTAATCTGTTTGAAAAATGTTTTCTCTATAAATCCCATAATTCAAAATATCCTCATTTCAATAAAGTCGGGCGTGACAAACAATAGCACTGTATTCTTCGTATGGGTTCCAAGTCACTGCGGAATAGTTGGAAATGAATTGGCGGATCAGGCCGCCAAAAAAGCAATAACAGATGGCATTCCTTATCTAGGGGTTCTAGCAGCGGACTTTTTATCCCTCATCAAGCAAAAAATGAAACAAAGTTGGGAAAACAGGTGGTTAAATTTATCTGAAAATAAATTACTTGAAATTAAAAGAGAGGTGATCCCATGGAAGTCCTCTAACAGGAGTAAGCGCAGAGAGGAAGTAATCTTGACGCGTCTTCGCATTGGTCATACGCGCTTGACACATGGACACCTAATGGCACGCGAAGACCCTACCAACTGTCAGGCTTGTGGATGTCCGCTGACAGTAAAGCATATTTTGACTGAATGCAGGGCCTACGAAGAATACAGAGCACTCTTAGATATACCAAATGACTTATACAGTATACTGCAAGACAACGTAACAGACAAACTGTACGACTTTCTAAAATTAACAGAATTATATAATAAGATATAAACCGAACATTGAATAAATGGCGATGATGACCCTAGTGGTTGACGCCTTATAAAAAAAAAAAAAAAAAAAAAAAAAAAAAAGATGAAATTCTGTTTGTTCTTTATAGAAATCCATACCAGGTGCGAACACCTGTCCATATTAAAATTGCATAACCTCAGCCGACCTTCAGCTGATATTCTTTATTGTTATAAAAATCGTAATTATCTCGCTTTACATTGTTTTTTTACATTAGAAAAATGAAATTCCCCGGGTGAAACCGAGAAATAACGATGAAATTCTGTTTGTTCTATATAAAAATCCCTACCGTTTGTCCTAAATTCTCCAAATTTCGCTCAGTGGTTCTTTGATACCAGAACACAGGTGCGAACACCTGTCCATATTAAAATTGCATAACATAAATTGGTTAACTTTACATTGGTTTTTACGAAATCGACCGTTTGAGTCGATAAAAGTCTCACTTTATAGATTTTATATATTTAAAAAAAAGTGAAATTCTCTGGGTGAAACCGGTATATACAGCTAGTATTGAATATTTATTAAATTTTTGATTTTATGATTTTGAATGAATTTTCGAAGTTTTGTTTTTATTTATGCTAAAAATTAATAATTTGTTACTAAAAGTATTATATAGATAGTAGACTGTTTGTATAGGGTGCTTCCGTGAATGAAAATTATAATTAAATAAATGATAAAATGAATATTTACATTTCAATACATTACAATCATTTCAACTTCTTAACAATTTACAATATTACCTTTTATGTTCCACAGTTAAAATATGAGTCAATTTTGGCTAATGATGGTCTTATGTGTTGTATCTCTGGATAAGGATATTAGTCAAGTTTATATTACATAGAGAAAAATTTAAAATATACGAAAAAAGAAAAAAATATTATCTAGAAAATTATATGAGATACTGTAAAGCAAATAATACAAATGTAACAATTTTGAGAAATTTTCAAACAATACCTTACTTGGTAAAGAATATCTCTGAAACACCATGCCAGCAGCAGCATTAGTGTTATTAGAGAAAGCATACTAACACTATAAACAATTAAATATACTATGCAGTAGTTTTTATTTATTAGCTGAGTAATATTAAAGTATGTTTAGCAGTTACTATGTTATGTTCATACCAATTACTAGAGAATCTGAGATGAATCTAAACCAACACTTAATTATCATCTAATAATAATAATTAAATATAAACATAGTAAATCACTAAACTTTGATAATAATTATAACAATTATCATGTTTATATATTATTGATTCAAAATAATCTTTCGAATATGGATTTAAATCGTGATATGGCTTTAATAGGCATTCTTTTTGCGTTTTCTATGCTAATGAAGTATAATAATGAAGAAATATGAAATGTTACAAACATTCTTGATTTGATATCATAAATATGTAAAGTAAACTATAAACGAAAAATAGTCAATTTAATAAAAGAAACATGAGGTTAGGACAAAAGAAAAGTTTTAACATTTAAAAGAATCCTTATATGGATATTGTATGGTATTATCAACTTGTCGAGTTGAGGGGACGAAGCGTCGTTTAAATTTTAAAAGCTTCACTCAAGAGTAAATGCACTTCAATAAAACATTGTTGAATCAGTAATTCCAAATAGTCCTATATTAATTAAATGTGGAGGGCAGAGATAGCTAGGTACTGTTGAACTCCAAACTAAAAATAACCACTCCAGTTGTAGGAACGAGTAAGTAAAACTATACCACATATATATTTTTCTTCTTCTTCCGTGGCGCTACAGCCCAGTATGGACCTTGGCCTCATCAATGAGCCTTCGCAAGGTAGCTCGGTCTTGCGCAGTCGCTCTCCAATTGCGGGTGTGGAGAAGCTCCGCGGCGTCTCTGGTGACGGCGTCCTCCCATCTAAGTCGTGGCCTGCCTCTTCCTCTGGTCATGTACAGTCTCCCATCAAGCAGCTTCCTTGGGATCTCATTTTCCGGCATTCGGGCAACATGGCCGGCCCAGCGCGATCTGCCAAACTTTATCAACTACCACGTCCTCTTCCCCATAAAGCTGATACACCTCTCTGTTGGTCCTTCTCCCACGGTCACCAACTCTTACTGCACCAAACATATGGCGAAGAATTTTCCGTTCAAATACCAACAGTTCTTTTTCTTCCGCGCCAGTCAGGGTCCAGGCTTCTGTTCCGTAGGTAAGGACTGGTCTCATCAACGTTTTATACAGAAGGCACTTAGTTTGTCGGGTGACTGCTTTACTCTTGAGTAGTTTATTGAGCCCGAAGTAGCATCTGTTAGCCTTCACTAGACGCTGGTTTATTTCTACAGAAATTCTGTTTCTGCTGCTAACCACTGAACCTAGGTTCGTGAAGTGTCTAACGCTTTCAAACTCAAAGCATCCCATCTTTACTGTTCCTTCCACCATTCCTACTTCTGATCCAGCGCGCATATACTTGGTTTTCTCCTGGTTGACTGTCATTCCCATAGCTTCCGCTTCTTCATCCAACTTCAGAAACGCACTCACAAGAGGTTGGAAAGATCGTGCAACTAGGTCCAGATCGTCGGCAAAGCTGAATACCTGCACTTGCCTTTAGTATATGGTTCCCGTTATATGAATTCCTGAATCACGTATAACTGTTTCTAGGGCCAAGTTAAAAAGTATACATACCAGCCAATCACCCTGCCGCACACTTCTTTTGGACTCAAATTCCGGCGATAGGTCTCTCTGAAACCTCACGGAGCATTTCGGATAAACAGGTGTGCTATCATCCTGTACTCGAGAGATTTCTCCAAAATAGCCCGCAGGCTGTACATTTGATCAACAGTGGATCTTCCTCTGAATCTTGCCCGATACTTGCCTATCTCCCTTTCCGCGAAGGGGCGGAGTTTCATTAGTATTATATTAGAATTTTGTATCCACATTGCAAAAGAGTTATGCCGCAGTAATTTTTGCACTAAAAAATATCGCCTTTCTTGTGAAGTGGGTGTATTATGCCCTTCTTCCAGCATCCTATCCTTAATCCAGACCGTCAGAACCATTTCATATAAGCCTTTCTGGAGTTCTTCACTTCCTTGCTTCAGGAGCTCTGCTGGAATCCCGTCTTCTACAGGACCCTTGTTATTGTTGAGACGGTTCATGACATCCTGGAAGTCATCGAATGTTGGTGGGTCAACATCATGTACCGACGGAGCAACCAAGTCTCTCATCCCTTCGCATCCTTCATTAAGGATATCGTTAAAACACCTTTTTATATTCAAAGTCTGATTGGAAGTACGAAGACAGCAAGTTCAAATCCCCGAGCCAGGGGAAAACTTAATTATACTCGGCATCAATCCCTACCCTCTCCCCTGGCCCGGGAAACCCTGTATAGCCCACAAGGTGAGAAAGGGGAGGAACCAAAAAAAAAAAAACCCTTGTTATATTTATTTTTACTTTCATTATTAATTCGCAACTGTCAGCAGGTTGCTACGTTGAAAATCAGCGAAGAGATGAATAGTTGTATATACCATACTATGAATTATAACAGATGAGAATAAGTCATATTGACAAGAGCCTTGTCGCATGGCAAAGTATAGGACATCTACTACTCACAAATCAATATTTGTTTACTTTCTGACTTACGTTAGTAGCTTTGATAAATCAGTTGATAGGTATGAATCGCTAATACCGTTTAATGACCTGGCTGAGTGGCAATAGCCATTACATTTATGCATTATCTAACTATTTAAACTAATGCAAAGTTTCAAATATCATCTTTATTCCAATAGAGGGACATGTCGATGTTTTCAATTTTTGAGTTTTCCTTTTATTAAGATTGAATTAATGACTGGAATGTGTATTATGACTATTTATTCTGCATATATCTTTGAAGGAAATTCTAAACAAGAGCATTGGTCGATTTTTATGGCTGAAACAGATCAAAAACAGAAATTCTTTGAGGATCAAAGACAGTTGAAAATTATTTATTTTTCTAGATGCCCAATATTGCATTTACATATGAACAGATCTAAAGATATAACATTTCATGCTTTGATATCATTCAATTGGTTTATTTGTTTTTATTTTTTCGTTTATTTCTTGCATTGATCAATCATTACAATCTTATAAGAAGTAGAATCAATTTCCTGGATAAACAATTAAATTTTTTTGAAATAGTGATACACAACATCTCTTAAATGAAGAATAGAGATAAAGAAATTCTTATTTCAGTACGAATGCACTAACTCACTTATGTGTGTTTTAAGTGAATGGTATGACAAATATTTATATGGATTTGAAAAAAAAAATTTCACTGGTGTTTGGTCAAAAGGGGTTAAGTCATTAAATGTGAAGCTTAAACAACGATTTGCCAAGCTATTGAAAATCATTATAAATTCTTTCTGATTGTATTTCATTATACCAGAATAATAAATGAAACTATATTCTTTCAACAGAGGCTGTAATAAATTATAAATAACGAATAAATTATAGTCAACTATGAATTTTAAGAAGACGAGAAAAAAATAAAGTAAATATGACAAACACTTTTGCCCAAACATGAATGATTTAATATTATTTTTAAAATAATTTTTCTGCCTATTATAAGTAGTGCATTGAGGCAAAAATGAACTATAAAATACTTAATTGTGAGAAAGGCGACTTGGTATAAGTACTAACTCTTCAACTCCTCATTCTTTAACAATCACAGTAAGTAAAAAAAAAAAAAAAAATTAGGTTTGTAAGGAAGATTTCATCGCAGTTTCTTTATTGTGAAACATATTAAAAGAAGTAACTAGTCTTTAATAGATTTTCGAAAGATATTGAAAAATGTAAAATCAAAAAATGTTTGTATGATAAAGTTTTCAAGAACAAGGAATGTGATCGGATTTGAAATCTAGTATCCTAGCGCTGTAGGATTATTAGATGGCATGTTAATATTTTACATTGATGAATGAAAAAAACATCAAATAACAAGTCTTTAGTATTCTGGAAGTAAATCTTTATTTTATCATTAACACACACCTGAGCAAATATTTGTCTCATCCAACCGGAAAATTAATTACTAAACTAATTAACTATCTCTGCTGTTTAGCATTTGCTTCTGGAATTTTATCGTATGTTCCCATAACACAGCATAGAACGTTTCTTTCTGTTAAGTTTTGTTTTTACGGCACAACTCTTGAGTTTACTGATACATTTAAGTAAGCAGGGCAACCCACTTTCTATAATGATAATACTTGAATGCTTTTTTCTCTTTCCAAATGAGAGAATACATTTAGTACAAAAAAAAAAAATAAAATAAAAATATATATGTATATATAAAATACAAATCAGGGAATGAGGTTTTTTTTTTTTTTGTTTTGAACCCCTACCTGGCCATGTCTGGCATACGGGGGATTACTCTACAGGTGTAACCAACCTATTCTAACCATGGTGGGAGGGTCGAGATTTATTCCGTGGGGCCTCCACGAAATAAAAGTCAACCCTCCCAGGGCGGATTCGAACCGCCGCCGTTCGGCTCGAGCGTGCAACAACGGGTCGCGCTCCTACACGCTCGGCTATCCCGGCCCTCAGGGAATGAGTTGACACATATTCAACGATTTGTCGTTGGTATCGTTATGTGAAAATGATATACATAAAAACATCCGTGGATTTGTTGTGACATTTCTTATTTATTTACCGGCGATAGAGTAAATAATGAAATGTCAGACATGGGGAAGGATAGTGGGCCTTCATGCCTTGATTCAATTGTTTAAGTGAGATCTCTCATCCTGCGTCTCACTAGTCTCCTAGACGTATTATCCTTGTTTCTGTTATACATTTCTTTATATATATATCGTGTCCGGATGATTGTCGGAGGGAAAATCAGAAACTACTCGACCGATTTTAATGAAATTTGGCTCATTGTGTGTGGTTTTGTCCAACTTAAAAGATAGGATAGTTTTTATCTTGATTATTGACCTCAATATTTCTTTTATTGCGAATTATTGCAAATGCAGTAGGTTACTTCGTGTTTCGATTTATTGACAAGGCGTCATGTCTTCATTTAACCTTTTGTCTATTTGTCAGGGGCTTGCCTGTCATAACCTTTTTGTTGTTTGTCAGGGGTAAAATAAGAAACTACTTAACCGAGTTTTATAAAATTTTGCTCATTGTCCGTAGTTTTGTCCAACTTAAAAGGTAGGATAGTTTTTTATCTCAATTATTGGCTTCAATATTTCTTGTATTGCAAATTAAATGCTTTTTATACTACACTTGAGTGTGATTATTTGTAAGTTCTGTAATTCCAACAGATGGCGGTGTAAGTTTATTTAAGGACATAACACTTCGTTTTGTTTCGATATTTAAGGTGTGTAAGCATACATTTATTTTTTCCGGCTTCGACTAGGAAAATCCGCGTTTTTCCCATGGGCCATTATTTGTCGCCTTTTCGCGTGTGGGGAAAAGATCGAATCTATTAGTTTTAGCTGAGGACAACTTAAACAAAATAATTTTGCTCCTATTAGCACTACAGTAAATAGAAATTGTGAATTCTAATAATACATAAATGTACATTATTGTTGTAAAAAGTTATAACTTAACGTTATCTATCTCATTCATAAAATTAAATTTTTATGTTTTGATAAGTAGCAAGTAGAACATTCAGCATGGTTTGAGGTTGCTCGCTTTTCATAACCTGTTTCAGGTTGAACTTCAACAAGTAGGCGACATCATGTACTATATTCTGAATTTAAGTTTCTTTGTTTATTTAACGTCACTTTATGCCTCTAAGGCTAATCGGACGATGCTACAGTGGGAGTCCTAAATTTTGCCTACCCAGGAATAATTAGTATAGGGATCTTTAACGTGCACCTGACATCGTTCAGGCTCGGGACCTCCATTATAGGTCCTATCCGAGGGACGGCATGGCTAAGGATTTTTTACTCCCATTAAAAAATCCTAGGGCCACCGCTGGGCGCGAACCTGCGACCTTTAGGGCCTATTTGCTAACCAATATACCACAGGTGACCCCATGACAAAAGATTAATTTGGTACATTTTAGCTAACTGTCTATTGTATTTTTACTAAACCCTCTTCCAATTACATAATTTCTTTTTTAGTTCCTTTTAAATATGTGTTATTTAAATTTAATCTCGCCTGGGCTGAAATAATCCGGTTAGTGCTATGAATGGATCAATAATATTTACTATAGTCAAATATAAGGTGAAAATATGATTCATGGCAATGAAACCTTACTTTAAAAATTTTCCGATACATCAACTAAAACCTTTTTTATATTAATTTAACCATCATTGTGGGTGACCACCTATTTTTTAAATTATTTTAAATAATTTATTTTTGAAGAGAAAAGATTTGGCTCCGCCGGGAATCGAACCCGGGTCTTCCGCGTGACATGCGCGGTATGCTATCCATTACATTGCTTCTAAACGCGGAAGACCCGGCTTCGATTCCCGGCCGAGCCAAATCTTTTCTCTTCTAAAATAAATTATTTAAAATAAAATCTTTTTTGTTATTTGGACACAATATCACATCAAACGATCTAACAAGCCCGTTTTCTTCTTGTTCTTATTTGAACCCCTCATGTTTGACGTGCACCATCTGCCTCATCAACGTCCCAATTTCGAAGCTTCTAACAATCTATAAGAATCTAGTTTCTCGTGTTAAAAACCAACAACCTAAACTAGGCGGGTAACTGTTAGTTGCACCTATCATAGGCGCGATGTTCTGGATGTTATCGTCGTTTTTGTTCATGGGCTCAACAGGTAACTTTCTGATGCTTAACTAACGAGGTAATAAGAAGGGCGTATCTGATGAAGCCCGCGGGCCGGCTGTTGGGACCCGACATGGCACCGCGATATCGGGGCCGGCAACGTCTTTATCAGATCGGCCCCCGGAGAGCCCCCTTTGTCGGCCCCGATATCTCGGCACAGGTGTCGGCCGCCACCTTATTCCTGCCAACGGGCCTATACTTACGCTATCGCTGTCGGCCCGAAATATATTTCACTTCTTGAACGTTCTAAGGGCACCTCTGGGCCGGTTATTATGTCGATTTGGATTGAGACCAAAGCGGGTATCCGTATAATTATTGTAATCATCCCCGGCCCCTCTTATGAGGTGTGAATATTAAAGTATAATTATGCCATGATAACAATAGTTCACCGGACGGGTCCAAACCGAGTTCAGAAATCTTGTATACCTGTTCCTCCAACAGGATTTGATAAAAAGTGGTATTAACTTCGAAGGAGCTCAATTTAAGAATATTTCAAGCGCCCAATGTGTAACTTTTTTTTTTTAATGCTTTATTTTACTATAAGATATTTCACTAAACCTAATGGTCTAACTAGAATGTAAATATGATTAATTACTGGAATGCTCATTGGCCCTATTCAAACTGATTGTTTCAGCCGATCAAATAATTTTACAATAAAAGTAAATTTTAAATTTTTTTTCTTTTTTTTCCTTAAATTTTGCCACTACCCTACAGGGTCGTTGGTGATGCGTTCAGTTATATTCTGATATTTCTTTTAGTTATTTAAACAGAATAGCTATTTCGTCTTCGTCATCTTTTAACAGCTCCCTCAATGTTCTTTCAACTTTAAGCTTCTTCCTGAGTTCTTTGTATTGTGAACAATGAAGTAAAAACTGTTTCACCGTTTGGGGTTCATTATTAAATTCTTGGCATGAGGGTGCTTCAAGACCTCGGAGAAGGTATCCGTGTGTGAACTCGCAGTGGCTAAATCTGATGCGACATGAGACGAATTCTTCTCTTCTCGAGATTTTCGAGCTTGTGGTCCACTTTTTGCACTCCAGATTTATTTCAGATAATTTGGACTGTTCGGTCTTTCACCTCAACTCCCAAATTTTGTTCTGATTTTTCGTCATATTGAAAATAGGTTGTTATTGCTTTATTTAAATCAATAGCTTCCTTGTGTTCCAACTAGCTCTTAAAACACGTTGTTGGCTTTTTTTCACATGCTCAGTTTTTGAGAGTATGTTGGAACATACCTTTGATTCATTAAAAATCGCCCTAGGTTTTTTTCTGATCAATCACTTTTTGAACAACGCCTTCTTTTTAACAGTTCTCTTTGTTTTTCGTTGTAAAACAAAATTGAAAAGGTTTCTGTGTTTCTTTAAGTTTTGAGGTAGTTTTAAGACTGTTGCGATAATACTATGGAAACTATTTATATACTATACTATTTTTTACGATAATACTATTTTTTTTCTTTGTTATCTTTCATATTTATACTATTTCCAATATTAGAAATTGAAATTTTTCTTTTGGGGAATCATACATTTTTTTTTTTTTTTGTCACCAAGATTTGTTCTCAAATCCTATTTCGCAATCATACATTCTTTTTCTCTTTGATTTAAGTACACACAAACAACATTTTGCGTGACTTCGTTAATTTGACTCAGGGGACCTCAAAACAAGTCGAAATATAAACCATACAGTTATTGACACTCAGTACAGTTATTGGCACCCCAACTTTAACTTAAAGAAATAGGTAAACAAGTCTATATAGTCCTTTAGGACTATACATAGTCCTAATTTTATTACTAGATATACATGAGTCTAATGTTTCAAGGGTCCTCTAAGTCATCTGTGAAGTAAGACTTTAACAAAATAACCGAAGGGAAGATGTCACAATTAAATCCACAGGTGCCAATAACTAGATTTGGCACTTTTAACAATAAATATTGCCATATTGTAAAACTATTGAACTTTTGACCTAAAAAAACCTCTTGAGTCTTTATGAGGATAGATAATGAGGAGCTATAGGAAGTTTCTATTTGATCCCTTTATAAAACGTATTTTTTTAAATTTAACCACAGAAATGTAGTCTTAAGGGTGCCAATAACTGTACGGTTTACCCTATATATTTCATATATAGGTAAGTGAAAGTAAAAATTGAACTCCGAAAGCGACACTGATAGGTTTGTGGAAAACATGTTACTTGCAGGTCAGCCTAGAAACTTCTCTACACTATAGGTATATCGTAAAGAACAACTTAGGACACTTAAATTAGATACAGGTTTACTGCAGCATAGAGGTCCCTACAATATACGAACTTCCCTATGTAAACAGGCTGTCCCTTGCGGAATACATGTGGAAAACCAAAATATTTAGATGGAGGTGGAGACAAAATAGGCCTTTTGTTTTTCAAAAGGATTATTTGCTGAATATATTTCAGAGAGGGTTATGTAATTTATGAAAAATATTCTATCTAAATAGAGTTTAATTAATACTGAATCATGGAATTCAGGGCGTACATAGAGAATTTTCTATAGATCCTCCTTTAGTTTAAGTCGGTTGGAAAAATGAATATTCGAATATCATCGTAGGAAGGTCGTTGATCCAAAGATCTCCGGTTACTGTTTGTGTAAGGATCTATCCGCAAAGAAGAGTCTCATATCTCTTTGAGAAAATAAATTCACCATATCATAGAGATAAGTCAGGTGCGTGTGTACCTGCTCGAGAAGTAATCATACGTAGAAAAAGAAAAAAAAACTGAAAGTGACTCGAAAGCAAACAGTGAGAGATATGTGTTTGTTTGGAGTAAACAGGGGCAGGACCTGATTAGGTAAGCCCAACCTCGGGTAAATAATTAAATATTACCTGAAGCCATTAGAGGCGACCACCTGGGCAAACACTGTCTTCTTCCTTCTTATGTAATTAGCTTCGGGTATTACCAGCTTACCTTCACGTGTGACATTCTTTTTAGAAATTGACTAAATGCTGAATATTTAACTTTTATTAACAGCTATCATGTTAATATTCTCATACCATCCTTTCTTTAAATATTTTTTTAGTGGAGAACGCACAATATATCTAGGTCAATGAGTACTAAGTTCCTGTGCTGTAGAAGAGTAAGAGGCAGTAATGAATGGAAGGATGAATAGAAAGTATGAATGGAAACGATGAATTTTAACATCTAAAGGATGAATGGAAAGGACCAATTTTGACATCTATTTTATAAATATACAATCATAAATATAAATTCGTCCTAGCAGTTCAGCTATAACTACAATTCCGCTAAATTTATCATTACCGAATTACTTTCATTACCAGAATTATCACTAAATATTATTTTATTTTATTGTTAAAATTATCATCGATTAAATACTTTTGATTCATTATCATGTAGATAAACTTAACTACGTCATCCCTTCTATCAACTTGCTCCACTATGCATAAAATAATGAATAAAATGGATAATAATGGATACAATTATAATAATTGTATAAAATAATTATAATATATCAATATAATAATGAATTATGGATAAAATTTCCAAACAATTCAGGTGTTATATGTATCACAAACTATGAAAAATGATTTTAAAAACATTTTTTTAAGGCCTTTATTCCATAGATGCTTGAAGATTATTTCTCAATAAAAAGTCAATTCAAATACCATTTGTCAAAATTTAATTGCTGATAAACTTAGTATATATGATGGATCAGTTGTTTTATGGTATAACTCTTTGTTTCGTTTCGCTGGTCAACAGAGTATTCCCTACAAAGGGACATGGGAACTTCATAACAATCATCCCCTGTTGATATTTAACGTCCAGGGGCAAATTAATTTGTGTGAAATATCGTCCTCCACGGTTGACGGTGCAAGTTCGTTACCGTGGATGCTAATGCGAGCTCATCCTTGCCTGAAGGTGGATCCACCTGTTGGAAAATCCGTTGCCTAATTGCTTCAGGTGGAAATATGGATGAGTTGAGAAGCAGGTGTTGTTACATCCTTACAGGTGGACGTTCTGGCCCAGGGGCAGCGACGATTTGATTCAACGCACCGAGGAGCCCGGCTTGCAACTGCCTTCAGCATCTGCCGTCGGGGGGTGTCTTCGTCTGCTGGGGGTGGAGGTCGGGAGGTGGGAGTGGTATCAATCCGGAATCCAAGTATCACGTGGTACCATCAGATGTCTTGAGGAGGAGAACTTCAAAATCATTTAAATAGAAACAAAAAATTAAAGCAGTGATTTTTAGAAGAATATCGCACTGTCGAACTAATCTAGCAGCCAAAGGAAAATGAATAAGTAGAATTAAATACTTTACAGGAAGTTTAAAAATCTCAGAAAAGAGCTGTGATATCGGAGAATTTAAAAGGTATTTCATTCGATCAGCTTTTTATTGAGATAACTTTTGTTCCTGTCTAAAAATATTAATTTTACAACAAATGTTTCCGTAGAGTATTAGTATTAGTGAATTAAACCGAATTATTCCATGGCTAAAACGTAGAAATATAATGTAAAAATGGACCGGAATACTATTAACAAAGGACTAAAACTACGTCATCAACGTTTTGCCAAATCTTCTAAACTGAAACTGAGACAGAAACTCCATTATTGTAGATATTAAGTTAAAAACCATGTGGACATACTCCTGACAGTTATACCCTATGCTTTCAGAGACTCGATATAAAAAGAAAAAAAAAAGTTCAATCTTTCCAATCAAATATATTGCGACTCTTTGTGAATGCTCCTGCACGACCAATCATTCTCTGAAACGTTGAATATACTACTGACTTCCACTAGTGTATACAGTTAACCAACATACCAAGACCTTTTAAAACAATTTAATAGTTATTTAAACCGAAAAATAAATAATTTAATAAGAAATATCACAGACAGCTTTGAGTTAGGAGACTAAATGAGGGATCCTCTTTCTGAACAATCATGTATTATTAATCAAGGGTTGCTGCTGCTAGGATCTTCCCTTCGCCGTACCTGGCATTTTATTAAAATGCAGCTCATAGTCAATTGTCACCCTAAACTTGAAAGGTGTGAACAATTATTTATTATTTTATTGTAGCATCCCATAAATGTAAGATAACTTTTGCAAACGCGAAGGATTGACGGAGGTGATGACTTCGGTGGGTTCGTTACACCGATGATTCGAATCTCGTATTATCCATCTATTGCATAATGTATGAGGCACCCGAGGAGACATGTCGAATGAAAACACTATTAAATGTTGAACATTGATCCGGAAAGGGGGAGTTGCCCGATAAGGAGGAAGATGGGCAGGAGGGGGGAGGAGATGTAGGAGACTAACGGCCGTGAACTTGCTCCAGTTGATAAATGACATCGCCTGAGGAAGGGAAAAGAAACGACCTGTGTGAACACGTGGCCGGCCTTGGAGTGCGAAAATAAAAACCGATAGCTCTGGAGTCCTCTGTCGGATTTGTTTCAGTCATCCGGGTATCTTTAATGGGCGCTACCGGGGCTGTTCTTCAGAGGGGCTTCACCTCAACCACAGGCAGTCAGGCAACCAACCATCTTATGTTTTACAACCTAAGTGATATGTCAAATATACAAAGTTTTTAAGCTTAAATACTTTAGTGTATAAATAATCATATTTTATACACCAGGTTTTTCAACATTGTGAAATATTAACGTCTTCAAGAAAAACAAAAGTAAATTAAAAAACTATTTAAAACTAGAAATATATTTTACCACAATTTTTTACTTTCATCTACAGCAAATATATAAGATGTCCAGTAGAGTGTAGTAAGGGCAGGTATTGCGCTCGTGAAAAATTTCGACGGCTCCAACGGTTTTGATTAAACTTCTCATGTCGATAAAAAATGAAGTATTCTTTAATATCAGGTTGGTTTCATCACCATTTAAATGTTCTGATGAGGATTATATGAATATGAAATTATATTTAAAAATTACAAGAAAGGTTATATAATAAGGAAAAACTCTTCCTATAAATTTAATTGCCTTTAAATTTATTTGTTTGGAATAAATAATAGTACCTCGTTATCCCTCCTAATAAGAAACGGAGGGATAAATATTAAATGTGAAAGAATTTCGTAACCAAATAAATTTAAAAAAAAAAAAAAATCCTAGGAGGAAGAATTCAATTGCTGGTAACAAGAGCAGTAATGTATAGGAGAAAGTGCCATATTATGGGATACTTTTTTTTTCATATTTAATTGCTTGGCTCTATATTGCTTAGACGATTCAAAAAATGTTGTTACACATTTAGCAGTAGTAGTAGACCATATCAAAAATGAAAAACATTCCATATATCCTTTTTGAAATTTGTAATCATGGTTAATGTGAGAAAAGTAAAATTTGCACTTTTTGAAAATGGGTTCTTAGTATGGGATAGGGGGGTGTCATAATATGGGATACATATCCCGTATTAGGGACCATGATATAAAATGAAATATATAAGGGAAAATTTGTTTATTATACAGACAATATTCACAAAAATAGATGTTGTAAATGCCCATGGAAACGTATGATCAGAAACCCGAAGATAGCAAGTTCAAAACCCCGAGCCAGGGTCTATTTAATAATATTACTCGGCATTAATCCCCCACCCTCTTCCCTGGCCCCTAAGGGGCGAGAAGGGGAATAACAAAAAATAATAATATTATAGATATATGTTATAAATAAATCCAAAATTTGATAATACCTTTATTTGACAGATTTTTTTCACAAATTACAAAGAAAATTTGTGGATTATGAGTTCAACACTGCTCTCATAGCAGGGCACTCCACAGTAGGAATATTGAACTTTAGTTTCTTCATTTTCTAATTTTTTATCACAAAACGTACACGTTTCTAAAAAATCAGTGTTTAAAGTAATATTTAATGAAAATCATTTGAATCTATTAATATTTTTATTCCAGTGATAAAAAGGTGCCTCAATATGGGATATCCCATAATAGGAAGTAATGGTTATCCCATATTAGGGGATGTGGCTTCATTTTTTGTAGAGTTTATTGTGATTCAGTATATAATAAAAAAAAGAAAGCAGTTAACAAATATTGTATTGAATTGTTCAACACTTAAGATAAAACAATGATTAAGGGTATCCAACTTACTTTGAGGCCTGAAATATCGGGTCAAAATAATCACGAAAATTTTTTTTTAAACCCTAAAACAACAATTCACTGAAAATAATCCAACAGGATGAGAATGTATAACAATGTGACAAGCTTATGTGCCAAGCTTATGTGCCAATGCGACATTGATCTTCAATTTTATAGAATAAAAGCGAGGTTACAGTACAAACTATATCCAGAAACTACATATCCCATATTAAGCAACGGTCCCATAATGGGGCACTTTCCCCAACATAGTTGGAAAGTTGAAAATTTTGAAAGAATAATTAAGTTATCTAGTCGATAAATGTAATTGGTGTGGATAATAATAATTAAGTTATAAAGTCAATAAATGTTATTGAGGTGGAGAAAAAAAAATTTCTATTTTTGTTTTTAACATATGAAATTATATGTTTTCAAGGCTAGTTAAGCTCGACAACATAAGTTTACAGGAGGGCAGACTTTAAGGGCCTATTCGCACTATCTATTCGCTCCTGCTCCGCTCCGGGTCCACTCTCGCTCTACCCCATTCACACTATCGGTCCGCTCCCGCTCCACTCCCGGCCCGCTCTCCTAAAGTCGGCCAAAAAATGTTCAACTTTTCGTTTGTAGAAATAGCTGTTAAGTGTACTTTTCTTGATGAACAAAATAATATTATAAAAAAATATAATAATAAGAATATATTGCGACAATATGATAATTATTAATAATAATTATAAATTAGATTACTTAATTGTGAAGAAATAAATTAAATTTGTTTCCGAATGTATTCAAATACGCTTGAAATGGTTTTTAAAAAAATATCACCAAAAAGAAAATAAAAACATGAAATATTGTCGTGAAGCGGTTTGTCCACGAGAAAAATTCATTTTATGTTTGAGATATCACATTTTGCAATGAATTAATGTAAAAAACAGTCACCGATTTATTGACAATATAATCATTGTTGTTATAAAATAACGGTAAATTTAAAACCTGAATAAAAATGTAGTATATTATGAAAAATGTCAGATGCATAAAAATTTATATATAGTAAAGGAAAAAATAATTAAATTATGAATCAGGAAAAAAAGACCACTCTATCGGTAAATGCTGCAAGGAGTTCAATCTCCCTCAAATAAAATTTCATCAAGACCGATCTGGATGGAGCGAGACCGGACCTATGCCGATATTATGATTACTCTCTTTCTATTTATCTTTAGAATATTTTGCTAGACCACGATCGAACTGAGATCGAACCGGGAGCGGAGCGGGACCGAACCGATAGTGTGAAACCGCACGACATAAGCCACGCCTGCTTCTGCTTTAGCGCTAAATATGAAGTGTGTCAGGTTATGACAAACAGATGGAGAGGGTATTGAAATCAACATTGGATTACTATATTTCATGAAGTAATTATCAATTGCATTATAAAAAAAAAAACTAAAAATATTACTATCTATGTAAAAGCATCATTTTTATGTAAATATTTAGTGGTTAAACCAAGTAAAAACTTTGGTCCAGATATAAATTTACCATAAATGTTTAAATTAATAAAAAGGAATATACATTCCAATAATAAATATTTAATTTTACATAAACTCATGGAAAATTAAAATGAAAAAAATAACAAACCATTTTTAAATGATATAGTCTATTATTAATTATTCTCATAATCACGAACTTAAAAAGAATACCAAGAATAAATTCTTGGCAAAATAGAGTACAAAATTAAATTACAATACTATTTTAATAACATTTTTATGATAACATCAGAAAACAAAAACTTTTCTTTCTGGAAATGAAATGAATGGAAATACTGCGATATTTCACAAAAAAAACATTTAAAACATTGTAATCTAGTGCATATCTATTTGTTTGGTTTTAGGTAATCGTGAATACGGAAAACAATTGACTTCTCTTTGGTTGATTTTCCAGGGACTTTCTTTTTAGGTACGTCTGTTAACTACACGAAGTATTTTGTCAAACTAAGAAAATCCAAAAATCACTTATATTAACAACGAAGTTTCAATGTATATTCTATTCGTTTGACTTTGATAAAAATTGATAAAAACAAAGCATAAACTAACAACAAAACAAGGTACCCCACTTCTTATAGATCTACAATAGAATATAAACTAAGAATTCTAAAAAAATAAGAAGTGATATTCCAATTCAAAGACCCGATTGAAATTTAAGAATAAAAACCAATCTGTCAAGTCCAATTTCCTCAAAATGGTATTAATGATATAAGATTTACAAAAAATATGAGGGTAAACAAATATACAATAATTATATACATTTAGTTACACATTTTGAAATGAAAAAACAAAAGCACTTTAGGTAGAATAAAATGTTTTTCTTTTAAAATTTCTTACTGTAGATGATATTCAGGATAAGTGGTCTGAAAACGTTTGGTAACTTTATGACTTTGGATAATACAAATCAAAGGAGATATTTTTTTTTTTTTTCATTTTCGATATAATCTGCTTACGATGAGACACACCTCCGGCACACATGATGGATGAGCCCGAAGATGTAATCCTCGCTGGGGTTGGCCGTCCTTGGGAGAGGATAATGGCAGTGGCCAATAGTTTTTGGCGGTTGTTTCGCCCCAAGGTCCCGGGACACCTGGGCGTAGCGTCTTCTTTTTTTACAACATCCCTGATTTCGGACGCGAATATTCGCCTCGCAGAATCCTTTCACCAAGCTCGCGATCAACTTTTTTTTATTCTCCTCTCAGCTAATCAACTCTCAAATCATAATAGGTCCGGATGGAAAAAATAAAAAGTGAATGCCTAGATGGAGCCAACAGGTGGAAGCGTTTTGTTTACATCAATTTTTTTCTGTATATTCATTTTACTTTTACTTCCTATGCTTTGATCAATCGGATACTTTCTGCATATTTGTTTTTTACGATATTATTGGGACATTCCTATAAATAAATCCTAGAGTCCCAAAAATGCCCAGAAAAAGCTAACCAAACAGGTTTTTCTAGGTATCATTTTTATTTTAAATAAAGTTTAGTTAGTTTGTTTAGTTAAACCTTGTAAAAATTAAAAAATTAAATATGGAATATTCAATTATTCAAATATGGAATACATTTCCAGTCATATGCTAGGTACTAGGGATGCGACATCGATGTCGATGTTACTGAAACATCGATGTTTTTAACATCGATGTTACGTAGCCGATGTTTTCCGACCATCGATGTTTGTTTTGTGGGTCGATGTTAACATCGATGTTTTTAATAGTTAGGTTTTTTTTTTTTTTTTTTTTTTTTTTTTTTTTTTTTTTTTTTTTTTTTTTTTTTTTTTTTTTTTTTTTTTTTTTTTTTTTTTTTTTTTCCTAAGCATTTACAAGATTCTTTTTAACATCGATATTTTTGTCCAAAACATATTTGTTTTTGCAGAAGACATCGATGTTTTAAAAAAGTTGATTTAACATCAAAGATATGACAAAAACAAATATGTTTTTACATCGATCTTTTGGACAAAAAACATCAATATATATGCTCTTAACATCAATGTTTTAGACAACATCAAATATTTTTTAACATCGATGTTTTAACAATAACCAAGTTCTTTTTAACATCGATGGTTGTGTCCTAAACATCGATGAGGAAACATATTTGTTTTTGCAGAAAACAAAACAACATCGATGTTTAAAAAAAAGTTGTTTTTAACTTCAATGTTCTAACAATAAAAAGTTGTTTTTAATATCGATGTTTTTGACAAAAATGAAAATGTTTTAACATCGCTGTTTTGGACACATACATCAATATATATGCTGTTAACATCGATGTTAAAATCATTGATGTTTTAACAATAAAAAGTTGTTTTTAACATCGATGTTTTTGTTTTTGAGGAGAAAAAAAGAGAAATATTCAGTCAACTCATAAAACTCGTTGAGCCCACGCATGCGGAGTACGCCTTTAGTGACAGACCATTGTTCATAATTAAAGCCGTTCTGTTCATTTGAGAAGTGGCAATTAACAAAACGCAATGATTTCTAATCTAAGTAAGTTGGTAAGTGAAAGTTGTGTGTTGCGCGCACGCACCAGATTTTTTTTATTTGCCTCCCCTAGCATTTTTCATTTTAAATCATTTAAAGCGTATTCGAGTAAATTCGGAAACAACTTTAAATTATTTCTTCACTATTAATTAAATCAATTTATAGTAATTATCATAATGTTGCAATATATTTTCTTATTATATTTTTTGATAATATTATCTTCTTCATCAAGAAAAGTACACTTAACAGCTATTTCTACAAACGAACAGTTGAACTATTTTTGGCCGTAATATTAATGAATGAATAAATACTTTAATAACTGAAAGTTAATTATTAATCACTTATAAGATATTAAGTTCTTGAGACTGTATTTTTCAACAGGTTATCAGAAGGGGACCAAATTAGTCTCAACAATAAAGTTTTTATTTAAAAGACGTTTCGGCTCTTTTGAGCCATCTTCAGTTCAGCAAAACAGGTAGACAAAAAGGTAGCAAACAGGTAGACAATTCATTTGAGGTCACACAGGGCGAGAGAGTTGTATCTGCCCTGTGTGACCTCAAATGAATTGTCTACCTGTTTGCTACCTTTTTGTCTACCTGTTTTGCTGAACTGAAGATGGCTCAAAAGAGCCGAAACGTCTTTTAAATAAAAACTTTATTGTTGAGACTAATTTGGTCCCCTTCTGATAACCTGTTAATTATTAATTAAAATCCAAATATAGACGACATCGATTATTAACGAACAATCAATCGTGAACGGTGTAAAATTATATAATGTGAATATGATAAGATTTAGGAGATCGGACCGGGAGCGGACCGACAGTGTGTATGGGGTAGATCGAGATTGAACCAGGAGCGGAGCGGGAGCGAAGCCGATAGTGTGAATAGGTTCTAAATCTCCCCTGGCTTTGGATTTCGAACTAGCTCTATTATGGTTCCCAATAATATGTTGGTTGTCAGGGGCTACTCGTATTTCCTAACGTGTTTGCCCATTCGGCCAGCCTTATACACTGAAGCTGTATTTAAGCGAAGATATTAAGCTCAGGTTTGAAAAGGTCACTCGAAGTCGTTAAAATTGTAATAGCTATACTTTTGTAATGATCCGAGAACTGGTATTTCGGTACAATGTGCAGTGATGTCCTCGCTTCCCTGCAAATGGTATAGTAGGGGAAAAGTCATTTTCAAACATATATATTGCTAGAAAGTAGAACCCTCTAACAAATGGCAGTCCATTCCACTAATGCGAAATAGATGAAGTCATTCCCCTTCCAACTGACACACACAATCCGGAACATAAACTACAAATTCCAATTCACTGTTATTGAAACTGCTGTCATAATATTCGCCTCATAAAGTAATTGCATTCGATTCAATGATTGCTACAGATCCATAGATAGATTTTCAAAAAATTAACTTTATTCTTTTAATATTTGAAGCATAGAAATGCAAAGGGTATACTCGTATATGTGCCTTTGAGAAAATATTCCAGAAATGATATGGCTTATACCCACTAAGTGAACTACGTTCAGCGCTTAGACCCACGCTATCTTTCATACGTTCAATGAACTACTTATAAACAAATAAAAATTTATTATATCCATTTATGAAGAATGGTTTTGACACACATAAAAATTTAGCGAAAAAAAGCGTTATATATTTTTTTGCACTTATATGCATTTCCACGCTTCATTTATTTTATGATTTTTTTTAATCCTATTAAAATGGCTTTTATAATTTATTTATAAATAGTTTTTGCAGGAATGTACTAGGTTTTCTATGTATATTTAGGAGAAAAAATGTTGAATTATAAATAAAAAATATTTTTAATTAGAGAAGATAATAATAAAGTCAGGTTTCGTATTGATTTATTGATATAAGTGACTTAAACTACATTAAATATTTCTTCAAAACAGATATTAGTATTTTAAAAATATTTGCAAGTAATACGTAGGTATTCATTTTCACAAATGAATCAATATAATTTAACGATAAAAAAAAAATGATATGAATTAATAATAAGATGCAACTGTTAATGTAAATGGTTTAAAGAATCTTTGATTTTTTTTTTGGATTTAAGACTTGCCAGTGCTTATCCTACCTTGCCAAATTAGTATTCAAGCAGTCAAGAGTAAACGAAAATATCACTGGAATAATGAAATACTATTTGCACATACGAGGGGTGATCAAAAAGTTCCAGGACTGTTGAGATTGCGCGGCAATGGAGTGTCATAGTGCAGTGCGGTTGGCAGCATTGTTTAGCGTGACTCTTCCTGAGCTCAGCTGTTTATTCAGTTTGTTGATAACCTTCTTCATTGCAAAGTTACTGCTGTTTTCGTAAAAAAAAGTTTTTTGTGTTCGGCGATTTTGTGAAATGAATGTAAAGGAAGAGCAACGCGTTTGCGTAAAGTTTTGTCTGAAGTTGGGTAAAATGTTATGAGACCATTAACCGCTTTCGTTATCTTCAAACCCTGAGAAATTTGCGCGAGGCAATAAGGAGGAAGAGACCAGAGTTGTGGCGGAGCGGTGAGTGGGTGCTGCATCATGACAATGCGCCTGTTCATTCCGCACTGCTCATTCGCGACTACTGCACCAAAAATGGAATGACGGTCATTCCCCAGCCTCCATATTCACCTGACCTTGCCCCTGCAGACTTTTTCTTGTTTCCAAAACTTAAGAGACCCATGAAGGGAAAGAATCGCCGAACACAAAAAACTTTTTATTACGAAAACAGCAGTAACTTTGCAATGAAGAAGGTTATCAACAAACTGAATAAACAGCTGAGCTCAGGAAGAGTCTCGCTAAACAATGCTGCCAACCGCACTGCTCTATGACACTCCATTGCCGCGCAATCTCAACAGTCCTGGAACTTTTTGATCACCCCTCGTATACGCATACAGATACACACACAATACCCATCACAACCATGTAAACCTTTTTTTTTTCTTGTGAAAGGTGTAATACAACACTTGTTTGGATTAATTTTAGAATTAATTTTGAGAGTAGTTAGTTGATATTCTTATTTCATCTCCAAGATAATTGATACATTCATAGGCTTCAGGTTTGAAAAACTGATGTTCGACGTACAAACAAACCTGACAAGGAATCTGTTTCTTAATGGGGTATGAGGATTTACTAATTAATCGGTTAACAAAACTTAAAGAGTTTTGTTCACTTGTTGATCAATATCATTATCATAAGATGATGAAAGATCCTGAATGATTCTTTTTGTGATAACAGCTGGATCCAAACGAGAAGAGGTTCTGATGAGCATTATTTTCACTGCAATAAAATAATTGATTACATAATACATTTTCATTTGCTAATTTTCAATATTTTTCCAATGCTTGCGGACTCTGATTTAAAATAAATAAGATAAATATTATCATTTTTTGTACTTGGAGTCACGGAACTCATAGCCTAGCCCACGTCTCAGAATTTAATCCTTCTTTAAGTTAACAACTCCCGCAGCAGCCAGACTATCCAGACCAAAAATCTGGTTGGTAAATCAGTGAATAAAATGGAGTTTAGGAAGGGTCCAGAAGCACACTGGTCCAATGACCCAGTACACCTGCGTTCGTCGTCTTCTTGTTTTGGTGCCTTCTTGTTCCACTTCTTCTTTTTGGCAATGATTTTCCTTTTTCACGACCCTCATCTGCCCAATTTATTATCTTCTTTACCTCTTCATTCTTTAACCTTTTCTTTTAAAGGAAAACAAAAGTCACGAATGCAAAAACGTTCTCTCTAACAAGGGAGATGTATCCAATCAGATGAGATAAGGTCATAGAGAGGAAATAAGAAAGCTATTTTCTATCTGTATTCAATCTGATTACGTAAAGCCCGTTTATATTTTTTTTCTTATGCAATTAATTTCAGTTTAAAAAAGTAGATATGTGTTTGAATGTGAACGGCAAGTGGCATTCTTATTTGGTTGGTGTAACGTCTTAGGTAACTAAGCGTCAAACACCATATTTTGAGAAAACTGGAGTTAAAGTTGAATATTGTGAAATAAGGTTGTGTTTATGTAACATATAAGAAATTGTTTTGTTTTACTAACATTTTTATAGATCTCATTGTAAATATTACGAGCCGCTATAAATTTTGGTGTTCTATGTATATATACATGTATATTATACATACATAAACGTATATACAAACGCTGTATAGTTAGTATTTTATTGGTTATACCGGCCTTTGCTTTTACTCTAATGTTCACTTTTATGGAAACGTATTCCGGTGAAATTCACCAAAAATGATCATAAGACATACTTTAAATTAGGTACCCTGGAAAATTTACACTGACAGTTTTTTTAACCTTTTTTTTTTTAAATTTTATATAAAAAGATAGTTACACTCATACACTGAACAGGAAGGAATGTTGCGTTTATTCCTTGTAACAGTACATGTCTTCCGTTGGAAATATTTGCGGCAATAACGGTAAAAAACATGTAATAACAAATAGTTAGGCTGTAATTGTCCTATTATTATAATAACAAGTAGATATTGACACTCTTCGACTTAACAACAACGGTCTGTGTAAGTTTCAGAACAAACTTGTAACGATGCAGAAAGAACGGCAAATGGCATTCTTATATGGTCGGTGTAACGTCTAAGTTAACTAAGCGCCAAACACAATATTTTGCCAAATTACAATATTGAAGTACATAATATTCCTCTTTTTCTGTTATATTATTAAGATATAAACAAGCATGATTTATAAATAAAAATAGAATAGGTAATTTAACCAAAAAAATTTTAAACTGGTTTGGCAATAAATTCAATATGGTTTTATACCGACCATATATAAGATGAATAAGAGAATAAACATGTTATCAAAAATAAAAGAGGCAAAGCTGTTAATAATTGTACTACTTTTTCTTTTTCTTTTCTTTTTCATTTTGTAGCGAAGAAAGTATATTACATATATATTTAATAAATTATATTTTTTTTATGATAATAACATAAAAAATAGTTATGGATATTATTTTTCTAAGTAGTAAGGTTCTGTGCGAATTTCAGATTAATCCATCATTTTCGAGTTTTGTGCTCTAACGAACATACGGCCCTTGTTATTGTTTGTTTTTTGACTTAATTGGTTACAAGTTTACCAATACTGGAACACCGGATTACTTTTTCCAAAAGAATTAATTTTTTCTAATGCCTAATCCTATGGTAGATTGCCATTATTCGGCAGGCTAACCGGCAGAAAGTGTTCCACAATTAGTCGTCGATTGACAGTGACAACTGGTAGTGTTATTTTTGGTTTTATGTAGTTAAGTGAGAACATGCCTTTCTCCAACCCCTCCCTGGCTTTGCTACTGGATGGAACAGTTTCAATGCAACAATGTGTGTAATGCAACAACCATTGTTACATTAAACGAGTATTTCAGTTTTAATATGAAGCAAAAAGTTTTTTATAGGTGATCTTGTCCACTTTTTATCTCCTGATTTTTATTTAAATTCGGATTTGAGTCCCTAGCTTTGCATACCTTTCTTCGCCTTTGTATTTTATATTTTTATATACTTTTAAAGCCTTTTTTGCTCCTTGATACGCTATTTATGACTAACGCGACTCAACAGCAGATGGAGTTTCTTCATCGATTGATACGTTATTCTCAAGTACCATATCTCCATTCCCAGCCAGAACGCCAACAAAAATGTGCTTTTTGTATTTTTTAATACCTTCATATGTTTTGTTTACAGAATAAGAATGTTTTCCACGGATCTATACGCTGCTGCAGGCATATTTATAAAAATAATTAATCTGCGTTAGCTTTTTAAATTCCTCCATTAGCGCAGCGCCATTCGGCCATTTTTTTCGAAATGCTTCATAATCTAATAGCGTAAAATTTTTATTGATAATTTAGTAATAAATTTGGTTCTATACGACAGAATTTGCTAACACCTAGGTACCTTCTAATAGCTACATCCGAGGCGTTATTCCAATCCCTTCCTATATTTTATGTTATGTGGTAGACAATCACCGATCATAATATGATTTTTAATTGTTGGTAACTACATAACGTTGCTATGATACAAGACACCGAATCACCATATTTGCCAATTTCAAACAAATCGCGGGCCAAAAGATGGTACGCAAACTAATAACTCTTAATAACTAAAAATATTTTGGAAAAGAAATTATTTTGGTAATAAATTATAACTTATTTATTTCGATTACTTAAGTGATATCTTATAAATATATAACATGTTATAAGAATCATCAAAATTATTATTTTTTATTTTCTATCTTATAGATACTAAGTGATAATGATTTAATTATTGAATCTTAATTTCATTATCAATTAGCAATAAGCCGTCCCGATTAGCCTCGTGGCATTAAGCAGGAGGGAAAAAAAAAAAAAAAATTAACAATGTAACAATACAATGTTATATTACTAATCAACAATGTATTTCAATCCAAGTGACGTAGTCCTCGGTAGTATAGTGGTAAGTATCCCCGCCTGTCACGCGGGAGACCGGGGTTCGATTCCCCGCCGGGGAGATAATTTTTTTTTTTTTTTCAACTTTCCAATATAATTTGTAATGATGAAACAAATAAATTAATTCATACATACGTACATATATACAAATGAAAAAAATTTTATCTCATCAAGAAATAATTTTTTTTTTCTTCTTTTACTCAACCATCAATTATCGTAATATAACGATAGTGATAAGGATTAACGAATAAAAAAAAAATATATATGTACATACATGGAGAGAGAGGGATAAATATTAAATACATATATACCATTAATAATAATAAGTATACAATTAAAAACGATGGTATAAAAATATAAAACCAAATTTATTTACTGATTTTTTTCTTAAGCATTTTATACTCTAGTACTTTAATATTTTCTACTTTGTTTATAATGCACACAGTATTATATTATTTATTTTTGGTAATTTTTAATATAAGAAGATTTGGAAGAAGATTTGGTTTATACCGTTCCAATTTTTTTGTAAAAATATGCAGTGAAATTCACATCTTCCTCTGAATTCTTTATTTTTCAGTTCATTACAACAACTGAAGTTTCAGGCGTGTACTCATCACTAATAGTAATTAACAATATTTGAGTTAAAACAATACATCAATTTGTTAATCTCGTGAATATTTAAATACAAAAGTTGTCAATCACACCTCCTTACACAGTGCTACAGTACAGTGAGGTAACCTAAGAGAGAGGAAGTGTGATTGAAAATCTTTACATAAAACTATTGACGAGATTAACAAATTGATGTATTGTTTTAACTCAAATATTGTTAATTACAATTAGTGATGAGTACACCTGAAGATGGAGCAATAGGCCTCGAAACGTTGTGAAACTTCAGTTTTCAATCCAATTCAGAGAAATTGGACATTATTTATATAAAAATAAAAGGGAAGAGTCCTAAGTTGAACCATTAAAACAGTTTACTTCGGGAGAATTCGAAATAGGATCGTTGTCAGCCTTCTTCAAGTGTTTTCTGGCATCTGGGTTCTGGTCATAGTTTGTTTAAGTCTGTTGGCATGGCTTTGAAGTATTTCATAAAATCTTTTATATGGCTTCTGATTTTTTTGATACATCTGTATGTATTTTTTCTGAGAGCAATTTATGAGTTTTAACGTTTAATGTAATCTTTCAATCTGAGTCTTAGTAGCAGTTTCGATGAATCTGTATATCAGGTATATTTTAGTGAATAATTGTATGTATTTTGTCTTTGTGTTATTTTATAGCCGATCCTTATATTATAATATAATCTCGAAGCATTAGGGGACTGATAAGGGTCTGATGTTTCTGCTTAGAATGTTGCCAACAGGACAATCTTTTGTCGAAGGCATGAAATGATCTACAGTGTTGGTCTTTCTAATGGGTATATTGCTTAAGTGAACTGTAAAGATGTGTCAAGTCGAAGAGAATGTACCGCAAGGGCGTACCCAGGATCAAAACTAGGGGGGGGGGGGGGCAAGCTATGGTCGTTCAGGTTGTAAGGTGAATGAAACAAAAATTATAGCAGTGCTTTACCATCTAAGTTATTACAATTATTTGCTTGAAAAAAAGTATTCTATTACTGCTTCCCGCCTTAAAAGCTTAAAAAATTATTGCATCCAGCCTTCCGGGGGGGGGGGAGCTGCCCCCCTGCCCCCCGCTGGGTACGCCCATGATGTATCGTATTTCGATTTCTGACCGTTTACTTTGAATTTCCATTTCTTAAACCAGTCTTGATATGGCTGTAAATAAAGTAGGAGGGCCTAAGTGAGGTTAATGATAATTATTTTTTATAGAGGCATACATTTAACATGACTTTCATTGAAGATCCATCAAACAGATGAATTTACTTAGACATGTGCTATCCCATATTGGGTATGGCGAGGGTAAGTGTAGGACGCAGATGGGTACCATATGTCCTATTAGCAGTTTTCCTCCAGCCCCCACGGCTTCCCACCAGTTTTCCACACGGTGTGGGCTAGAGACTCCGCGCGGGCAGGGACCGCATCCAAATTTGGCGGCGCTTGGAAAACACTTTCACCCGAACTGGGGCACAGGTGTAGTGCAGGTGCAGCGCGACCTTGCCTGCTTCGCTAATTAGATCGTAGGCTGCTAACATACCACAACTATTAGTGTTCGCACTTTCTGTCGAGGTTACTTTGGATCAGTAATGATAATTTTTCGGAAACTAAATACGAAACTATTTTTTTTGTTTTAGTGGGAGCCTATAATGATTTCATTATTGTTTTTTCTTTCATGTTTGAATTTCTGATGATCGTGGAGAAAATTATATTATTCAGATAAACAAATAATAACACAAAGATGAACATTTAGGTTGAAATAAGATAAGAATTTCCATTTTATTTAATTAATTCGATAAACTCTTGCAAGAACTCGCAAATTAGATACTTTGACATTTTTTCCTTTCACATTAAAAAATATGAGGGAAAGATTTATATACACTACGAGCAGATCCTGCCACACGTTGCTGTGGATCAGTAGCTGTAATACGTTGAATTAATTATATCCGATTCTTTTTAATACAGTCAAATCAAAGTTCACTGATAAATCCTTTCAGCAATATATATATATATATATATATATATATATATATATATATATATATATATATATATATATATATATAACACACATGTTTAAGGAACTAATAAAGAATATGATTGGAACAGGGTTTAGTACAATCAGAATAGGCAGTTAGCAAAAATGCACCAAATTAATCTTTTGCCGTAACATGTTCATTAAATTCAGAATGTAAAACATGATGATATGAGATATCGAACAGGAGGTTATACTAATAAGTGCACTATGATTTTGGTTAACCTATCTTTTGGTAAAACAAATAGATTCTATGTTTTCTCCAGACTTGAAAAGGCGACACATAATTGCCCAGGGGAAAAACACGAATTTTCCAAGTACAAGTCCGAAAAAATAGATTTATGCTTACCCTATCTAAATACCGAAAGAAAATGAAGTGTTGTGTCAATAAATCAACTTACACCGCCATCTGTTGGAAATTTATAGAACTTAAAAATAATGACACTCAATTGTTGGATAACAGGCATTTAATTTGCAAAAAAAAAAGAAATATTAAGGCCAATAATCAAGATGAAATAGGGGCCAGGATGGCCGAGTGGACAAAGATGCTTGCAATAGGTAATCCAAGTTAAGCAACGTCGAGCGTGTTTAGTACTTGGATGGGTGACCGCTCTATTCGGGTGACCACCCGCCAATAAACGCCACGCAGTCCAAGCCTATCCCCACCCCCGGGTATCTGAGGCCTATTGGAGGCGACTCACATCAACCGGGCGTAGGAGTGATGTACCTTCCCCGTGTATCCCATCGAGAATCGTGGTGTGGTTTTCCAGGATATCAGTAACCGCCCGGAGGTTTGGTACACGGACGGTATGCTTGAGGGAAAGAAATATAGGTCCTGACTCTGGGCTACCATAATCCTTGGACCTAGACCAGTTTGTCACTGTCCTTGAACCCGAGGGAGGTTGAACCCCAGGCTGTCTGTGCTCCCGCAAAACAAAAATGTCTGTAAGAAGACCACACTGCGCGGCCTAAAAAAGATAAAAAGATAAAATAAAATTAAAACCATCCTATCTTTAAAGTTGGACAAAAATACACACAATGAGCCAGATTTCATCAAAATCGGTTGAGTTGTTTCTGATTTTACCTCCGACAAACATGGGGACACGAGATTTTTATATATATAATACTTCCAAGAGATTCAATTCATCATATAAAATCCCTTACTTAAGCATTGTACATACTGCAAATGCATGTATATCGTAACTACATATGTCAATCGATACATAGTTTACCGAAATCCATCGCTCCTGGGACCCAAAAAAGGAATTTATGTTACTGTATTATTATGTTTATTAAAACAATATTACCACAAAAAACATAACAAGATTTTTTTCATTCAGCTATGAACTTTGTATGTTTTAAAGGTATTTCTTCGTTTTAAGTGTTTTAAAAGATGCCGACAACCACCAATCCGATTTGGACACTAGAACGTCATCATACCGCATTGAATAGAATGAAACATTGACATTTCTTATGTGTTAAATACTAATTATTGATGACAGCTCAAGAGAAACAAAATATGTCTTAGAAACGATACTTCTTTCGGATGATTTCTTTCAAATTTTTAACTTGAGATTATTTATTTAGTTATTGTACGTTATTTATATCTTATATTTTATTTATATATTTGTTTTAATATATAATTAAGCCTCGATGAGGAACCGAGAGAAATACATGTGCTGAAACGCAGGCAAGTGGAATAAAGAAGTTCTCACTAAAAATCTTGAAAATGTTTCATCCAAGACGAATTCTTAAAGGCCAGATAGTTAGTTTTGGTCCGGGATGAGTTGAAGAGAGGTTTTCAAGAAGCCGATGACTAACTTTTAAGAAACCTTACTCAGAGTTCTCTTATCAGAAGGAGTGGACAAAAAATGCGGGCTTAACTATTTGTGAAGAGGCGAGTTATCAAAGGACAGGTGATAACCCGGGTGAGGGAGGGGGGGAGGTTATCGAGTGCACAACCTGCCGTGGGAAAACCCTTATCACCAACAGACTTTGTTTAGGACCCAAGGAATCGGCTTTTCAACAGCTTTCACATTTTTTTTTTTTTTGTTTCCTATTTATTTTCTCGAGGAGATAGCCAAGACAGTTTCCTGATAAGTGTCCCATATGGTGTCCTGCATTTCGAACCGGTATGACTTCCCGAAAGGGGAGCCAATTGAAGGAACGTTTCGGGAACAAAATATATAATCTGAATTCTACTTCATTTTTAAAATAATATAATTACCAAGTTTTGCATGGCCTATATTAATATAAAACATAAAAGTTGAATAAATAAAAATGTATTATCTATATTTTCACTTTAGTATAGAATGATGCGATGCTGTGATGAGAAATCAAATTGAGGGGTGGAGGGATAGAATGTATTGCGAAAATTCTACGACCATAGTAACTACTAGGTAAGTTGAAATATAGTTAAGCAGATTGCAGAGACCTACTACACACTATGAACAAGGCATATGAAATAATATCATAAGTAATGAAAATTATTTGGATCTTTTTTTCATCTAACCTCGTTATTCCCTGTGGCCGTAGAATTATTTCTAGATTTTTTTTATTTTTTAATTTTACACGAGTCCGTAAGAACCAACTTATTTCATTACTCCTTTGTATTAAGCTGAACTGACCTCTTGCAGATTACTCGATACGAATAGTAAAGATTTTATTCGGTCACTTAAAGGGAACGAAATATTTTGAACTTAATGTTTTACATATGAAACACGTGCTCGTTAAGATTTGATATGGTCTGTTAAATTAATAATTAACAAACTGCTAATTAAACAGAATATTAATTCGGCTCATTGCAGGTCCAGTTTGCCTTTGATTTTTTTTTTAAATCTGGACGTAAACACGATCGATATTTTGAAACGTATTCAAAAAAAAAAAAAAAAAAAAAAGGTTTCGATACGATCCCAGTTTTCTTTTTAATGACTACTTTTCGTGGTAAATTCATGGATTTCGTATTTATTCATCATAAGTTTCAGAATAAATTCGTTATGTAATTTGCGGTTAACATTCATTCACGGCGGCTTCATGTAATACGAAATGCAAATGCATCGTGTTTAGGATGATTTAGAAAGTAGACCTTGCCCCAAAATACCATTTTGGTTAGCTACCAGAAAGTCCGTCATCAGTGAAACCGACCAGGGGCGCCCATATTTGGACAACTTCGGCTCGGCCTAGGTGCTCACTTTAATCCAAAATCAGCGATTAGTTCCCATCCCCAGCCGGCCCATCTCCGGGCAAAAGGGGAAAAAAAATACAACTGTAATTTTCGGCGGATAGCCTTCGGGCCGGATTTAGTCCAGATTATCCGGTTTTTTTACATTTCTCCAATCCGCGCCATCCTATCCGAAAAAGGTACTGGCCATTTGCTTGTTTCTGAAGGATTGTTTAAATGTTCAAATATATTCGAAATAGCAACTGTTTAGAAGGTGAACATCTAAACTGATGATGATTCCGTCAAACATTCAGATGGAATTAATTATACGGCTAGCTTTTCGAAAAGGAGGTGTTCAAAGCCGAGTATGGAGGAGAAGTCAATTAGTATGCAGAGTTTCTGTTGTAATCGTCGTAGCCTCATCAGCTGCTGGCAGCGTGTGGGTTGGAGGCAAGGAATATGTTATAAATCATGAAAGCAACGCTTGAAATCTCAGAAAAAATTGATATTCTACAACTGTTCCCAAAATCTCTTAAGATAGGCTTAATGGTTCGGGAACCTAGTTTGGTATAAACGCAAATTAACATCAAGATAAAATTTGGTTTGAAGTTTAACTAGATTAGTTTAATTGTCAATTAGGTATTCTAGAGCTACATTAGTAATCCGAACTTAGCTTGTCCGAACACTATAAAATTAACGAAGGATAAATTTTGTCGAAAAAAAAGGACACAGAACAAGATTATGATGTGATCCTGGGCCAACTCCTATTTTCAGGCATCTGTTTGTTACAAAAGACAAAGAAGGAAGCCAGATGAAAAGGTGAAGTGACTTCTTCTGGAAGAAGGCAGGACCACTATGGAGGTGGTTAGCATCCATGATACAAATGCATCCAAATAATGAAGTAGTGTAAATTTTGAAATTTAAATTTCTTCATTTGTAATTACATAGCCGAAAACTTCAAGAAACGTAGGTAATTTCGATCAGAGCTGAAAAAAAGGAAAGCAGAAAGCAGAGATCAAAGAAGAACAAAAATATTAAGAAGTTATTTAAAAAAATGAAATTAGAAATTAGTTTGACACATTAAAATTCATTGTATTCAAGTCAGTCAGCATATAAGTAAATTAATTCGATAAATAAAGTGGTAGAAAGTCTTAATCATTTTTTTTATTTTTTTTTAAATGAATTATTTTTGAAAATTATTTTGATTAAGAATAACTTAATGAAGTAGCCATTCTTCTAAAAACAACTTGAATCATATCAGATTTAATAAATATAAATATTAAGTTATAAATTTTGTTTCCGACAACTAAAAATTAATATGCGGCATGATAAAATACCGATATTAATAAATATAAATCTAGAATAAATTATAACATTCCACCGAGAGTTGTCCGATTAATATATATTTTGTTTAATTTATCTGTTTTCGATCTGGAATTCGAACCTAGTTTTTTATAGATTCCAAATTGGGTAATCTTGGTTACAGTTTTAAAAAATAAGGAGGATACCGTTAAATATCTAATTTAATTCACAAAATATATCATTTTTAGTTTGTCATAAATATTATTATGAACAATTTATGTAATGAAAATACCACCACAAAACAAATATGTTTTTATGTTGACTTTTACTTCTAGGGAAATTTACATAAATTAGATGTTTGATAGTTCATTTTAACTATACTGATAGTAGTGTATTTTTGAAGATAGGATACTGTTTAGTAATGAAGAAATGTAAGATACATAAAGTTTACTGTATTGTAAACATAAAAATAGTCATTTCCTTAAAGCCTTGCCCACTGGTCCATACCAGGTGAAAGTTAGCTAATGGAGTTAGTACCTGTACCTATATATTATTTTTTTCAAAAAAGGATGAAAGTGAAATTCATACATCACGCTTCCTGGAAGCATTTGATTACTTACGTTTTGAGGGTTGCTTCGAAATTTTACTGCAAGAGGTAAAATACTGATAATCTCAGTTCAAACAAAGAGGTGCATATTTGCTGAAACAAGATAGATTTCTTACTGTTTAGATTTACAATAATAATTTGAGTGTTTAATTCGTTTTGAATAATAAACAATATTATATAGAGTGCCGTAACCTTTTTGACATAAGAAAACTTTATAAAAAAGTTTTACAAAATGTCTTTTATTATATGAAGAAATTAGGAAATAATTAATGAAACGTATGTATGTGCCAATGAAAAAATGAGATTCTAGGTACAACACCGTTCAATTAAGAAGAATGGAACCGCATTTCAAAGAAATGTCTTGTCTCCTGGATTTGAATAGACATTTTGAGAATTGCCTACAGAAGAAAAACTCTTGTGGATGATATTGTTGTATATTCGATTCAGGTAGAGACATTATTTAAGAGACATCATTAAGAAGTATCGATTCAGGTAGAGACAAGGTTTTAATATACCTACGTCTACTCCCTGTGAATCATTGGCTAGTATTTGCCCTATCTAGAAAGAAATAATATTTGAAATTTGTAAAAGGATTTGCAAAACGTAAATCCAGCATATCGTCTTTCTAAACTTAGCACTTCATAACTGACACTGTATTAAAAGTATATTTTTTATTGAAGAAAAATTGATTTTTGCCTTGTTGATACAGTGAGGCTGTTTATAACACTTCCTGTAGTATTTTTATGCTTTTATATTCTATGTATTTATGCTTTTATATTCTATGAATATGTAACGTTCTTAAAGTCCCTTGATTCGATTCCGATTCTGGGAGGTGCTTTCCAATTCTGTTAAAACAGCCGGGAATGAAATCTGGGATTCAAAAAACGTGCTGGGACACATAAGCCTTTTGAAAGAGAATAGTCCTAATTAAATAATTAGTTAGGAAGAAAAAAATCTGGTGCGATGCGCGCAACACACAACTTTCACTTTCGAACTTACTTAGATTAGAAATCGACGTGTTTCGATAATATGTAAACGCTATTCCTCAACTTCACACATTTTTCCATATTTAAGTATATACTAATATTTGTATATCTCCATAAGTTATAGAGGATTTGTATTGCAAAACTTGAAAGTTCTCAGTAATTTTCGATTTATTATTGCTTATTTTTTTTTGAGGGACCTAATTTCATCAATAGTTGAGTTTTTTTTACTGGTTCCTTGTTTTATATTGCGAGTTGCTTTTTGTAAATATATCGTGATGGTGAATCGATAGGAGTATTTACGTCTCTTATGCCTTTCTGGAAATCAAGAACGATTACTGTTCCTCTAAAATCGCTTTACATTGTTTTCAAAAATTTATTATTTTTGAAGAACAAAAGTTTCTAGACTAAAATATACCTATATTAATTATATACTAAGTATTATCTTATACCATATTTTTACATATCTGCGATGTTTCAAAAATTTGAGCATCACTTATTTACACTCTTAAGTAAAATTAATCTTTTTATTAATAAATAAAAGTTTTTATTTTCGTACTACGGTTAATAAAATTTTGGCTGTCACATACATCAAATACCAAGTTTGATCAAAATCGTTAAAGCCCTTTTTGAATAAATAAAACAAGTGAAAATGGGACAAAATTTATTAAGTAAAGTGCCCTCTCCGTTTGACCAATTTTGATGAACTTTGGGATGTCGCATCGCGGGCATATTCATACATCAAATACCCGTCAACGAACTTATAACGATCAGTTTGATCAAAATCGTTAAGCCGTTTTTGAGTAAAAACAAAAAAAAACCGTGAATGGTACAGGTTTCTATTATTTTTTCTTAAATGTTATATAAGCAACTATAAGATATAAATATATGTATAAATTAAATTAGAACCTGAGAAAACTCATAGAAAAAAAGATTGAAAGAGAGGAGTGAAGTAATGACTAGGAATAAACAGCCACTTTGACTTCAGTTAATGACTACTTGTTAAACCCTAGGATGCGAAGGTTTCCCTTTTCTCCATGCCTCCTCAGGGGTCACCGCCTCCAGGAGAGAGGTCACTCCTCCAGATGAAAGACCCGAGCGGAAGAGATGAGCAGAGGAGGAGGGCGAGCAGATGGCGGGGGCAGAGTGCACAAACTGCACTCGGCTCTCTAATTGGCATGGAATGCAGTTCCGCCATCCAGCTGTTAGTGCAATCTCCGATCTAGTCCCCCTTGTACGCTCTCTACCTCATTTAAATTTTTTTTATCCTCTTTCCTAATCCACCATTTTTTTCTTCTTTTAGTTCTTGCCCCCTTTAATTAGTTGCACAGTGATAGCGAGCGTTGAAAAAAGGAAAAAAGGCGAGAGGATAACCAGATGTTGCGCCTCAGATTACATGCAACACAATGTTGCAATGCATTATCGATAATTAACTCAAGACAAGGGAAGATATTAAAGAGATCTCATCGGGCGAGGTATTGTCTGTCTTTCCGAGACCTGGCAAAATGCTTGCTCATTATCTCCGCAATAAAACCGTTTACATTTTAATGAGAACTAATTAATTCCCAAAATACTAATTATAGTAATTTATTATACTTTTCTGATTTTTATCACCGGAGATCTTAAAATATACAATTATGTCTGAGTATCGATTAGGTTAGTTATTAACAAATGTATTTGGCAAAGAAATTTGGCAAAAAATTATACAATATAAACCATGTTTAATATAAAAAAAATCATTTTAGGTGTTATAATGCTAAGACAGCGTGCAGTAAATAGGATTATTAAGGTATACTCGTTTCTCATTGATCATTACGTGATTGTAGCGGTGCATTAGTATCAAATAAATAACCTCGCCCCGACCTCTTTGGGCTAAAGACATCTGACATCTACGAGACATATGACGAGTGACCCAAAGCGATTAACTAAGGTTGAAGATGTAGAATTGTGGACGTAAAGAAGTGAAAGTAAAAAAATCTGAGCTCAGTAGTGTAACTGGCCTGATTAGATGTAAATATTGTTTTTGTTATGAATCTTATATTTAAGGTGCACCGTAATTTGTAGGTATGACATGGTTAATTTATAATTAATTTGTTAGTTCTGAAATTATTCATTTTTTTTGTTTTTCATTAATAATTTTTGTATATGGGTCATTCCGTGAAAGTAGGGAAATTTAGATGTTGAAATTTTTTGAAGTAGAAGTTGAGTTTAAACAAAATTTTTTTTTCTGAATTTCTTCATGAAGTGTCTAAGGAACTATAGAAAAAATTTACCATCATACAAACTTTTACTTTTCAAGAATTTTAAAAATTTTGAAATTTAACGGAGTGAGGGAGAGAGGATGCATGTGAGGGAAAGAGAAAATTCCATAAAATGTCCATTTTTGAAGTTGAAGCTGAATTAAAAAAAAAAAAGATGTTCTGAATTTCTTCGTAAACTGTCTAAGAAACTATAAAAAAAAAATCACCATTATACAAACTTTCAGTTTTCACGAATTTTGAAAATTTTGAATTTTAAGTGAGGGAGAGAGGAAGCATGTGAGGGAAAGAGAAAATTCCATAAATTGTCCAAACTTTTTTATTCATTAAAACAATTTAGATAAATACATAACAAAAATAAATTAAATATGTTTGATACAATAAATTGAAGTCTTCCGACCAGTAAATTTTCCAAAGAAATATAAATAATTACATACTCAACACCACACATTTTTAGCATAACAACACTAAAGAAAAAATATGACAATATCATTGTAACTTGATTTATATACCTAAACCCTTTTCGACTACATTTACTTCAAACGGAAATATGTGCACCATTTTCTTTGAATTATTTTTATTTCTGGAGGGGGTAAGGCCATTATAATGTCTTCTTTTTTTATTTCACACTTGTCATTAGCATTTAAAATAAATTCTTCCTTTGATTTTCGATGGGAGACAAGGCCGATAACATTAATGTACCCATCCAATTTTATGCTCTCAACATAGCAGACATATTGAAAAGTTTTCTTTTTTGAACCGACTGCATCAAAACGGGCTACAACGTAGCTTCCAGGTTCAGGAAGAGACATTTCAGATGATTTGAATGTTTCATGTTGATTTGATTCAGAAGAATCGACTTCACTGTTGATTTCTAATATCTCGGTAGGATCCAGCTGAGAAGAATGTGGGGGGTCGTGCAATAAACCTGTTCCGTGTTGTCCAATGGTGAATTTTGCACAATCAAGGCAAGTAAAACAGCTGAATCGGTTCATTTTGAGTATGCCTGAATTTGAAGCATGGAATACTGCTTGTTGCACTTTCATAGTACCTTTGAAAGTTGGTAATGAAGGAGGAATGAGAGATGACATAGATGTAATTTCGTCCTGATCGATGGCATGGAGTATTATGTTTCTTGTTTTTTGTTGAAGCGTTTTAAAAAATGCATTAAAAGTACTTACATCTTCTCCACAAGCCACAACTTTATCTGCGGTTCTCTTAAGGCATCCACCAATACCATCTACAGCTCCTTTGCCGTGGCCAGCAGCTGAGTAATTCCATGTGGCCGATTTGGCTCCGGTAGTAGCCTCAAGGGCATGAATAAGCAGGTAAAAAATTGTCTTGTTTCGATACTGTGTGGAAGGAGAGTCGGACAGAAAGTGGAATATATCGACTTTAGGAAGATTAACTGAAATGTACTGAAATACTGGTCTCAAGTGAGCCCACACAGCAGCAGGTCCATGTTCTGTGCTCTCAGAAAGAGTGCAGAAAGCTTGAGATCTTATTTCTTCGTTAACGTTTTTTCTGAAGTAAAGCTGTACGGTATGTAGAGAAAACTGTTTCCTGCTACCGCCAAAGTGGAGCGATTGAATTTCCCGTCCATACTTCATATTATAATTCTCGGAAAAATCACAGTGGATTAGTATTTCATTTTCAAAAAGTCGTGTTTTTAAGAATGTTATTGATCGAAATTGATGGTGCATCACAGCCTCGTGTTCCATGAATTCTTTTAATTTATTTTCAAATAAATCAACGGCTGCTGTCGTTGGAGAAGTGATTTCTTCTTTCACAACATGTTTGACAACTTTTTTTGGGTTGCCACCCTTCTCAAACGTTTCAGCTTTGGTCAGCCATTGTTTGTAAGTAATTGTTTTTTCTTCGAAGATTCTGTAAGAAACTGTTATATTTTTACATGAATCACACTTCCTTAGCAAGCACGCCACACTGTAACTATCACAGCAAATACTATCCGTAATGTCTTTTAAATTCCCTGAGCTAATAACGCCTGCTTTGTAGAGTGACTGTGTTAAATAGCTCATATTTTCATGAGTTCTGCAAACGCAGGTGTCTCTGCTGGTCACCTTCTGAGGGACAACCCAGAAGGGTTTCAACTTACAAAATGTGGAATAACTTAAATTATACGGCATACTGGTGTTGAATTTCATGTGAAGATCTTTCACACTTGATGAAAGGAACCTCTTTTGTTTCTTGACCTTCTTACGTGTGATACAATCTTTTTTTCCGGGACACATTTTACTATTTTCGTCATTTTCGAAAAAACGGATAACATCTTCTTGGATATTGCAGGATAAACGTTTCATTTTTAACCTGAAGACTGCGTTGTTTGAGCGATGTAACAGATTCTTGTGAAATAATTTCGAAGATATAAAATTTAATTTACTAAGCAAGTTATATTTTTTTAAAATCGGGGAGTTCTGGAAGAAAATTTTACTGAACTCAGCCTTTCCTTTCTGGGTCAGGCAGCGATAGTAGCCACCCACTGCACGCTGAAGGGTCTCCCCAAGCAACAAATTTCTAGCTATAATGTCCTTGTTTCCTGTTTTAATTAGTACATTAACTTTTTTCCGTGGGGATGTAGATGTTGAAAGTCTCTGAATTTTTTCTCTATACGCTCTTTTCCTTAATTTTTCATATCCTCTCCGGAATTTCATATTTTCGGTTTCCAACTTTTTAATTTTTGTCATGAGCATAGAGCGGTTCCTCCTAACTGTTCTCCTTGCAAAAAGTTTAATGTGAAGTTGGCGAGGCGTTGTTTTTGACACTATTTCATGTTCTTCTTTAGCAATTTTAGAGGCTTTTTTCTCTTGGTAGGCTATTTTTGCTTTTTCCCTCCAAATTTTTCTATGTTCACGCTTTTCACGTGGAGTCATATCTTTAACGGGTTTAATTTGTTTTTTGTCAATCTTTTTTTTGTATTTTAGTTTTTCTTTTAATTTCATTTGTTGAAGACTAATAGGATCTGTTTTCATAAGTTGACGTCTTTTTCTATCATATTCTCTTTTTTTCTGTCTTTTTTCTTCAGATTTCAGATCATTTATTTGATGTCCCATTTCGACCCTGGAAAAACAATTTTCATTATTCTTATTTTGTAAGTTAACTTATGTCGTTATTGTTTTGAAATAACTTTACTAACTGAGCCTTGCCCTAATTGAACTACATAAATTTATGAATTTCAGCAAAATCCCTCCCGGATAAACATATGTGACCCACCCCCCTCATCTTGACTTAATGTACTTAAGCTATCGTTTAATAATTATTGTTTATTCTCGAAAATCAACTTCAAATCTCTTTCCCTCACACACTTTCTCTTTCCCTCATATTATGTAAAATGAGGGAAAGAGAAATGAGGGAGAGAGGTTTTCAAAGAAAAATTGCATCACACCTTCACGTGTTAATTGAATCGAATTAATCTTAAAACATCTGGTTATTCTCGATAAAATTAACAAATTGAAATTAATTAAACAAATGTTTTACTTACTATGTCAGTGATTTTCAGCGGTGAGGGAGAGAGAAAACACAATAACAGCACTAAGTTTTGTTGACAAAATTGTTCACTGACGAAAAACGAATCGAGGAAACAAACTGAGGAGGTTACACTACCATTAGCGGGAAGTTGTTGAGCATTGCCAACCTTTAAGACCTGAAAACAAAAAGTACTCTCGCCCGGGCGGGAATTTTAAATAAAAGTGAGGGAGAGAGGTTTATTATCGGGGACAAATTATTTAATACTAGTATTTTTAGTGAAATTAAGATAACACTTTCCAAATGGCAAATTTTGAAACTATAATCTTTCAGTTGAAAAGTAATCAAGTATGTAAATTTTAACAAAAACTAATACAGAGATGGTACCACTACTGAAGTGCGGCTGATGGGGCAACCCTGCTTCGGGGCGTGGCCTAAGGCGCAGCGATCGCTCGGGGCCTTGCCGAACTGCCGCCCCCACCACCTTCCCCCCTTCGCAGATAAGGCTCCAGCTCGCTGTTCTGTCCCAGTTATTTTTCCCGCCATTTCCCTTCAGTAGTTGACTGTGACGTCACCTCTCTATATCGACAATAAAGATCGACCGTGCTATTTTCGATACTAATACCTTAAGTTTGAAATCAAATATCTTTATACATACTTTCGATTTATTATATAATTTATATATTTTTAACTTTCCTGCTGAGAATAAGCATCATAATATCATTTTACCGATCTTAAGCTCATTTACAGAGGTATATTTCTTATTATAAGTAAAACAGCTCAAATTAACTTTTCTTTTTTTTATTATATGGTTTATCACTATACCTCTTTATTTTTGCATCTTGCACTATACCTCTTTATTTATGCAGCTTGCATATTGTAGGCCTACCTTTCAGAATTCTCATGGGTTTAGTCTTTTATGTATTAATAACCAGTTTATTATTTTGGCAATATTGCGTAAGGGTATTGATTTTGTTGTGCATCAGTTATTGAATGAACTATAATTGCAAGGTCATCCACAGACATGAGCAATAAAAAATATTTATGTTTGCCAATAACATAAAGTAGGTATATTGGTGATACCATTCAATGCAAGAAGTGTTCCAAATCACTGATGAAGATAGGGAAGAAAACGGGACTTAGCTTAATAATCTATTTTATTACTGTATAATTAAATGATAGTAGTATAATTAAATGATGATAGTTTAAATTTATAATAATAAAAGTTGGAAAGAATAAAATTACAGGCTAATATTTTATTTTGAATAAGAATTCATTGATTTGTTAAATGCGTGTTCCATCAATAATATAATGAAGCTTGTATTTATGAAAGTTGAAATGTAACTCTTTGAATTTGAAATAGAGAAAATCCCGTAGTATATGAAGTAAATAAGTCTTAATTTTATTAAAAACTTTCTATCGATTTCGGAATCACTGATAATTCTAAAAATGGTATGAAAGCTGAGGGCAATGATTTCAAAAGTCGGAGAACAATATGGACTCCTAAAAGACCGTTACTTCAAAAGTCGGAGAAGTATATCGACTTAAAAGTAGCAACTGAAAAATCGATGTGTCAATTGGAGAATTGGTAAGATGGCTTGTGACGTAAAAATGACGCGAACTCTCAAGCAAGACGTGCTGCTTTTAAAAAGGAGGGGAAATGGTGATAAGGTGGTGGGGGCATCAGCTGACGAGAATTTCCCCTCCGAAAGGGAGTGATAGCCACGCCCCGAAGCAGGGTTGCCCCATCAGCCGCACTTCAGTAGTGGTACCACAGAGATATCTGGATGTGAAGAATAAAAGTTGGATTAGGGGACAAGTGAGGGGGAGAGAATTGAAGCATTTTGTTCCTTTTTTGGTCATGGAAAAAGAGTTTTTGCGGGAGCGTATGTGAATGTCAATAAAATCAACAGTACCTACTTGAGTACCGAGGCTAATACGATGTATTATTACATTACAGATGTATTATTACAGATACATATTAGTATACGATGTATGAAGCGGCGGGGGAGGGCGGGTGGGGTTTTACCCCCCCCCCTCCTGGCTACCGCGACCAACGTTTTCAATGCGATCTCTTGTCAGTTCTCGCGAACTAAAATTTTAAAAACCGTAATTAATACGGCTTTTTTTTTCGCGACTAGTTACCTCTCGCATAGGTAATTAGTCCAAAAATCTTTATTAGGTAAGACTATAGATAAGGCCGGGGGGGTTTTCCCCGACGCCACCAGGAACCACCACCGTCGCCAAGTAGTTGTCCCCGCGCTTCAGTTAGCTCTCGCACTCGTTAATTTTCATTAACTAATTACTATGGGTTTTTTTTTCCCAAGCTAATTACCTCTCGCAAAGGTAAATATTCAAAAAGTCCTTATTATGTGGTGAAGCGGCGGGGGAGGGCGGGTTCGTTTTACCCCCCCCCTCCTGGCTACCGCGACCAACGTTTTCAATGCGATCTTTTGTCAGTTCTCGCGAACTAAAATTTTAAAAACCGTAATTAATACGGCTTTTTTTTTCGCGACTAGTTACCTCTCGCATAGGTAATTAGTCCAAAAATCTTTATTAGGTAAGACTATAGGTTGGGGAGGGGGGGCGGGTTTTTTCCCTGACCACACCAGGAACCACCACCGTCGCCAACTAGTTGTCCCCTCGCTACAGTTAGCTCTCGCACTCGTTAATTTTCATTAACTAATTACTATGGTTTTTTTTTTCCTAGCTAATTACCTCTCGCAAAGGTAAATATTCAAAAAGTCCTTATTATGTGGTGAAGCGGCGGGGGAGGGCGGGTAGGCTGCACCTACCCCCTATTTTTGGCCTCATCCAATTTCCATCACCGATAATTAGCTTCTACCCTTAGAGCCACGTCTACGCTCGATTTATTTTATTTTTTTTTTTATTATTAAGATTCAAGTAGTCCTTTTTACTCTTTCGATCTAATTGGCAATTTTTATACTGCCTAACACTCCGCTCTCGTTCAATTTGTATGCTTTCGAGGTATGATAACCCAAGCCATAAATTAGGGTTTAGGGGGTGGGGAAGAGCGGTTACACCGATTTTTAAATTTTTTTCGGAATGAATTCGACTTTTTCGACTTTTTCGGGCCGGGATAGCCGAGCGTGTAGGAGCGCGACCCGTTGTTGCACGCTCGAGCCGAACGGCGGCGGTTCGAATCCGCCCTGGGAGGGTTGACTTTTATTTCGTGGAGACCCCACGGAATAAATCTCGACCCTCCCACCATGGTTAGAATAGGTTGGTTACACCTGTAGAGTAACCCCCCGTATGCCACACATGGCCAGGTAGGGGTACCGAACAAAAAAAAAAAAAAAAGTACCTACTTGAGTTTGTGATAAAAAACTTTCGAAAAATTCAACATGGGTGCCCAATTTCCGCTGGGACATAAATTTCCCTAGTTTCGGAGAACGACCCATATAAGGTTTCTTTATACTTTTTATTTATTTTCAAATATTCTCTTAAGTATATGTATTTATTTTGTAAGTCAGAATCTTTATAATTAATAGGTTATAGGAGTGACATAGTAATTGATGCGAGAAAATGTGTAAGGGCCTTAGGAAATTTTTACAGAAATGATGTGGCTTATACCCTCTAGGATGAACTACGTTCAGTGCTTATACCCATGCCATCTTTCATACGTCCAATGAACTCTTTTCTAACAACAAAACGTTATTTATACCTATTTCTGAAGAATGACTTTGGCACATATAACAATTTGGCAAAAAAAAACTTTGATTTATATTTTTGGCAGTTAGACCCTAATGCATTTCCACGCTTCAATTTATTATGTATGATAACCAAATATTAAGTTAAAGTGATTAATAAAAAATCGTTGAAGGCGTTATTCAGAAAATCGTAAAAATGTAAAATAAATCATGGGATTAAGTGCCGCTTCCGGTTACTCAAGTTTTATGATAAATTTGCTGAAATATCCCTGGCATATATATACCTTAAATATCGGCTTCGGTTCCGTATTACTTAGAGTCTTCGTGCTAATCTGTTTGTTAAACAGACAAACTCAGACTTCATTATTTGTACTCAGGTGACCCTAAAACATGTATTTCTATTGAAAAACGGTTGAAAGTCGAAATTTTCCATGATTGCAGTATTTTCCATTACTATACCAATTTCTTATAGCTAAGTGAAATAGAAAAACTTGTCGAATATGTAAATAGTTAAAGATAATTATTATAGTACTAATTTTATACAGTAAAAGTGAAAGTAAAAATAAATATTGTAAATAACAGTGTGCTACGTCCTTCGGTTGTCATTCATAAAACTTTTTTCACACTTCTTACTTAAAACTTTTTCATACTTCTTAATTAAAACTTTTTTTGACCTTTTACTTAAGCTGATTAGTGTCCAAGACTCGTAGCTGTATATGAGAACAAGCTTTATCCAAAATGTTTTACACTCTTAATTAGCGATTTCTAGTTATGTTATGGTTATATATTATATATTATGATAGACCCCTCGAGAGGGAGGAAATAGGTCCGTTTTGCAATTAAATTACTAAATAATTAACTGATAGCTACTAAACTTTCAATACTATCTTTTCTGTGTCGTTTACGCCCATTGTCTTGTATTGCTAGACTTCTGGAAGTATAGTAACTTCTGGAAACCACTTTTCGGAAACACAAGGATGGCGCAATTTAATTAGCAAATATTATTTTCAAGTCTAATAATTACTAACATTAAAAGTTAGTTGGGTGGAAAGCTACTGAATATCTGATAGAAAATTGATAGAAAATGAAGTTTGAGGATGTCACGTTAAATAAATAGAGTAGGCGGCTGACAACTATCCACCATGTGCTCACTGGAGGATTAATTGAAATACATGCAATGTATTTACCAAATCTTTTTAAAGAAAAATATAATGACGCCTGAATATTTGAGAAGTTTTATTACGATTTATTTATATATACAAATAGGAAATCATTTTTTTTTTTTTTTTTTTTTTTGGTAAAATTTATTTTATTAAGTTTTACTTAAGATAATTTTACAAACATATTTTTAAATAGTGCGCAGATCTACTTTAATGAACGCGCAACACTTAAAATTGAAACGTATTGATTTATATTTATATATATATATATATATATATATATATATATATATATATATATATATATATATATATATATATATATATATATATATATATATACAGGGTGTCCCACGAATGTTGTGTCAGGCTAATAAAACCCAGAGTCTTTGGAATTTCAAGGCGAAAATCAGGAATCTTATATTGCGTCATATTAGTTACCTTTTGAAGATATTCAACCCTCCCAGAATTTCTCCAGTATTGCTGGAATGGCTCCAGTACTGGAAATTTCACCATAAGTGACTGGTTTTTATGACGGATTCTGGTGATGAGTCGAATTCTAAAACTGTTTTGTATCGGTTACTTTTTCAATCAGATGCACCCTTACATCGATAACAGCCTAATCCTCTCATTTGAAAGGAACCCTGGAACTACTGGTTTGTAAGATGACAAGTTTACTATGTGTTCTGAAGGAAATTGAATTTTATTAATTAAGTAAATATTACATTATTTGAAAATGCAATTGGGTTAATAATATTATTAACAAATATTTGTTTATTTACATAAAAATACTATTTTATGTGTTCAAAGTGACGGCCTTCTTCATTTATTCATAACAAAAGTCTAGAACAGAAGTCTCGCTGAGCTTGCTGTATTTCTTCCGGTGGAATGGAAAGAATCGCATTTTGTATTTCTGCCCTCATTTCTTCTACTGTTGACGGTCTATTTCTCTAGAGGAGATCTTTCAATCTTCCCCAAAAGAAATAATCTAAAATTGTTATGTACCGAACTTCGGGATATGTCAGTTTCCCTACTAATATCCCTTACACTCATCTGCGGATCCTCTTCAACTAAAGCTAATACTACATCTGTATTAGCATTATTCAAAACTGGATGGACACGGTGACAATATTTACTGTAAGGCTTAATTGTACCTGTTCTTTTTATCCTGTCAGCAATGCGTGAGAATTCTTGATACTTGGGATGGTGCCGCTGTTGATAACGCTCTGCATATAGCCTTGCAGCTGCTCTAAAGTTTCCGTCACATCGTCCTAATGCCATGAGCTTGTCATACTGACTTAAAAAATAAGCCATATTTTTAAATTGACCAATTTACATTTATAAATACTCACAAACTAATAATCTTATAACCAAGAAATACATTGGAACAAATATTTGAAAGAAACAGCTGACATTTACATGTGTCAGCTGTGGATAGTAACTGGGTAGTGGATGTTGCAAAGAGGTATAGGAACCTTATCAGAAGATATGATGAGTGCCTTTCCAACAAGAACGCCTTTTCCAACCTCCTGGTCATGATTTCATATAGCCTTGCAGCTGCTCTAAAGTTTCCGTCACATCGTCCTAATGCCATGAACTTGTCATACTGACTTACAAAATAAGCTATATTTTTAAATTGAACAATTTACATTTATAAATACTGACAAACTAATAATCTTATAACCAAGAAATACAGATGGAACAATTATTTAAAAGAAACAGCTGACATTTACATGTGTTATATCATATGTTTATTTTATTTTTTAAAATAAAAAACACTATTAGATATAAAATTTGAAAATGGTTAATAATCAGCATGTTATCGATGTAAGGGTGCATCTGATTGAAAAAGTAACCGATACAAAACAGTTTTAGAATTCGACTCACCATCAGAATCCGTCATAAAAACCAGTCACTTATGGTGAAATTTCCAATACTGGAGCCATTCCAGCAATACTGGAGAAATTCTGGAAGGGTTGAATATCTTCAAAAGGTAACTAATATGACGCAATATAAGATCCCTTATTTTCGCCTTGAAATTCCAAAGACTCTGGGTTTTATTAGCATGACACAACATTCGTGGGACACCCTATGTATATATATATATATATATATATATATATATATATATATATATATATATATATATATCTAAGTTTAACATCTGAACGTAAATAGTATTTTCAAGTAATAATTAAACTAACGCAACTTACATGAAAAGGTATATTTAAAGATAAGACTTTTCAAATACAGTGTGTAATATGGAACGTCATCAAAAAAATAACTTAAAAGCAATGATTCGTAAGATTAATGTTAATGTTTTGTTATCAGAATGTATCCTTGGGGAACACCTGAATGTACTTTCTTATCAGTTCATCGCCTCCTTGAACTGATCGGGTTCTATTTAAGTACGCCTGTACTTTTGATATCATCAAATATTGCTCATTATATAGGCAGTTTTATTCTTTCTTTTTTTTTCAAAATTCTGTTTTGAAACAAAAGGATTTTATTTGTTTATACTACCAATATTTAGAATTTTAAATATGTTACATGTCCCAAATGCCCATCTAAAAATGTGAAAACATACAATTTTGTAACATCTTCATTGCTGTTGTATACGTTACTAGCATTCCCCGTCGCGGCTTTGCCCGCGAGCCTTTAAAATCAATTCTGTGATCATTATCTTGGTATTGATTTAATATAATATGTTATATATTGACAACATATGGTATGTATTAACAACATAACAGGGATCGGAGCTTACGGTGGGTGGAATGTTGGAGGGGGAAGCTGCCGGCTCGGTAGAAGGGAGGGAGACGCGCAATGGAGAGAGTTTACTAAAACCGCCGAAACCAAAAATTGCTTTCTCGTCGTGAAAGCTTCATTTTTCGGCTTTAAATAGTTTTCAACGGTCCATAGGGGCTTTCGAGTTAAACTTGTCGTATCAAGATCTTTAAAATGAGTCCAAATTAGATATTTTTTCTCGAAGTGCAAAAATCCGTTTGAGTTAAACGACAATTTCGCTATTTAAACTCCTTAGGGGTTACATTTTTTAAATTCCTTTCTTAGTGGCAACCTATATCGCGTTTTAAATCTAAATTCCGAATTTCAAGTTTCTATCATTAGTAGTTTTAGCTCTGCGTTAATTCTGTCAGTCAGGACAAAGCCTCTTACATATATAGAGATCTGATAGTATCGAGTCAAAAAGCGATTTGATAGTGTAATTAGAGATGAAAAGGAATGAAAAATCGAACGATTAGGATCTCAAAAAAAAACCAAGGATTTAAAAAAAAAAGATTCCAATATTCTGTATATAAACGTTTAGAATCAATGCTACGTTAAACAGCGTTAAAAATAAACATCCTTTCTAGGACGAAATTATAAGATTTAGTATTGCTGTCCCAGGACGGATATAAAAGTTTTCTTAAGCTGACACGACCTTCAAATGAGATGGCGGGAATCCTAAGCCACCCCTTGACAGTTTGTCAAAGAACTTTATTTACAGTATATATTTGTTAAGAATAGGTCTATTGATATGAATTGAATAAGGGTATTGATATGACTCCAGTCTGGTAATATTGGTACCGTTTGTAGGCGTATAGTTTGTAGCGTTTAATTTTATTTTCATTACAATTAGTAATAGATATATTTATATAGTGATCTCCAGAAATCAACCTCGTCGCTGATAAATTATATTTTTAAAAAAATAAGTTTTTATAGATTAGATTGTTTGAAATTTTATATTCCTCAAAAAGATAAAAGAAATATCATTTGCATAAAATACCATTTTGAATAACGATCCTTAATGCATGGGTTGAGGCAATACAGGGGTCGGTCAATTTCTGATGAGCAGTTGGTCCATTAAGATCTGACTGCTGACATCAGCCAATCGGATTTCAGCTTTCATAACTTATTTTTCTCGACCGAACACATGTTGGGCACAGCGGGTGAAGTCGCCGCCGACTCTGCACATTCAATACTTTTCGATCATCGGCTGCACAGGAGCGAAAGCCGCAGTACTCCCAATCGTCGAGAAGCTCCCCCTCGGGACAGTTCTGTGAACATGCCGGCGGACAGATACGTGGGAAGAGGCTCTGATTGGCCTAATTGCAGCCAATTGGCTTCCTACGCCGGGCCAGATGTCACGCCGGCTCGCTCCTCTACGTGCCAGCCTCCTCATTACATCACCTACTGCCCTCCGTCCTCACCTTACTCGTCAATAAGTTCAGACATCAGAATACATTCGTTCATTTCTCGATTCGATTGGTAAAAATAAAGTATGTAAGACACATCTGTTCGAACATGTTGGGACTGGAGAGAAACGGGATTCGCTTAGGTAGTATTCCTGAGGTTCGGTTTATTACCGCTTTAAAACTAATTATTTACTTCTTAATTATATAAACCCCAATTTGTGTTGAATATTCACTCAAATAAAAATTCAATAATAAAATAATAAACTTTAAGCTTTATTTTTGTAATACAAATCAGATTTGAGAATATTGAGGATCGAAAAATCGAAATGGGCAACCATAAACGCTGGTATCATCACTTCATATTGTGAGGTGAAACCAAAAGTGATGTTAATTTTTGTTACGTGGAAGAAAGTTCTAGATCTGCCTGGAACGGTTATCCGTTATTATTATTATTACCCGTTATTATTATTATTACCCGTTATTATTATTATTACATTCTAGGCCTTTCTGAATGGGTCCATTATGACTTACCTAGGAGTCTCTAGGTTTTATTAAGTTGTTATTATTGGATATCTGATTGCTTTTTAGACTTCTTTTTGTGATAATTATGTTCAATAAAAGTATTTAAACCCATATCAATGTTGGAATATTATTACCAGTGCTATAAACAAAATATGACATCTTCATGTTATATTGAAAGCGAACCCCACCTGAGTTCTGTAATGATGAATTTTTTTAAGCGATACAAAAGATCCAATAGATTGGTTGTTAGGTTAGTTTGTGTGTTAAAGGCGTAAAACCGAATCCTATCCTTCTGCTCACTTCTTTTCCCCGTTTATCCGAGAAGCTGATTAGTTGGCCCAGGTATATTTAATCTTCTACATATTCAAGTTGATGACCATCTATTTTCACAGCTGAATTACCTGCATCCGACATTACTTAAGTCTTTCCATAGTTGGGAGATAGTTCAATTCCTTTGAGTACTTCTAATAAGTTTGCCAGCATTTTAATAATGGTTTTTGCAGAATCCAACAACATAACTATATTGTCTGCAAACCGGATTCAGCCACTTTCCATTAATCTTAATCCCTATTTCCTCCCAGCCAAAGGTCCGAAAAATCATTTCCAGTAACAGGATGATGAGAATTTGCGAGAGGGGATCCCCCTGTCGGATCGCTATAAATGCTTTCATTTCAGTAGAATAAGGTATCAATTATCAAAAGAAAAATAAATTAGAAGTTTATGAAAGTCAATTTTGTTATATTAATTTCAATTCATGTAGACTTTTAAAGAGGTTTCTTAGAGTATTCTCTTTATCTGCTAGGCAGTCTTAGTTATAGCCAACTATTACTGTCATTAGGCCATCATTAATTTCGGCGATCATCATGAACGAAATTGAAGTCCTTATGGGATGGACAATTGTAGATTTGTAAAAGTCATAATGTTGTTCATTTACTGTTTAACCAAAATTCCTTTTAAAAAATTATGATTTGTGTTGAAAAGATTTTAATTTTTGAAATTGAGTATTTTTGCTATAAAGATGTGCCCCAATGGGCTCAAAGAGGCCCCATTAGGGCTGGTATAAATGTTCTTTGTAAATGTCGTCAAAAACAAGATTCTGGTTAATGAAATATTTAAGTTGAGTGGTTGTGTAGCCGTTATATGTTATCTCCAATCAAAAAAAATTATTTCCTTATTTAATAATCTGACAAACATAAAAATCTTGTTCATTTTGAATTCATCAATTAATAAATATTCTATTGGCATCGCCATCATCCCCATTAATTGACCGTATATACGACGCTAGCTCAGTGCCGGAATTTATGTAGGACAAAAGGAACTTATGTCAAAATGTCATAACCTTTTAGGGGAGACCTATTTCGGATGAAATATAATTTATTGATCAATTTAAATATTTTTGTCTTTTTGGTGAAATTTTGACCAGATTCCACCTACCAACAAACAGGATTGATACCAATCAATTTCGTTTTTTATAGTTTTATTCATTTATTTGGAAAAGACATAATGAGTAAGTTATAATACATGATGCTGACTCCGTTTATTGTTGTTATTTCGGAAAATATTGTACACCATTTTTTGTTTTTTGCTGTCTAAAACCTCTACAATGAGCAAGTGTTTTCTCTTATATGCTAATCAAACAACCAGCAGCCTAAAAAGTATTTTCTAGAAGCAGTTGATTTTAATTTGGACGAGGTATGGTAAGAGACTTTTGATGGTTTTAACACCATGAGAACTGCTTTAATTCCGGGTCTGGCTTGCTTTATTTGGAAGATCCATTTGGGGTTAAGCTGTATGCCAACAGGCGGGATTAAAGAACCTCATCACCAAGGAAATCCGATCTCGTGAAAGTGACGAGTCAGATCTTCATCTTTACGGCTAGCTTTCGCAACATATCCAAAACAAACCTGTTCCTTGATTTGCCAGCTCGATGGGGTATCACTATCATGGCATTTCGAATCGATAATGAGGTGTCAGAGTATGTGACAACTGCTGTAGCATTAGCCAGTAGGGGGTCGTATCGGCAAGATTCCTCCTGTCAACAAACAGGATTGACGCAAATAAATTTTGTTTTTATTATTTTGATCTTTTTATTGAAATCGTATTTTTTTTATGACTAAATCAGAAACGAAAGTTGAGGAATAAATGGTAATTCGAGTCTGCTGAAGCCACAATACGAACATTAAACCACGAAAAGTAAATTACATTTTAAAAATCCAAAATTATGAAATAAGCAAATGAAACAAGTTTTAATCCGCCAATTTTTAAAAATTGGACATACGTATGAATAGAATATAGTACGTATGTATAGATGTATTTGGACATATGTATAGAATTATAAATATGATTTCAGTTGGGTACTACGTATTTAAGGAGGGTATTCTAAAAAAAGATTATTATGTTTGTAATAAAGTAACAAAGAATAAGTTTTAATCTTTATTTATTAAAACAACCCAGCCAGCCTAAAAAAAAATTATTTTATAAAATATATAATCGAAGGGTGTGAGGTATTATCTTATCTTATCTTTTACTTTAATGAATTTTAAGATTAATTAAACTAAACATTACTTATATAGTAATGTATAGTATTACTTATATAGTATATGTATTCTTAAGAATACTAAGCTATAATCATGCAGTGTCTGAATAGAGTAAAATCATGTGTTTAATGAATTTTAAGATTAAATAAACTAAACATTACTTATATAGCTTAGTATTCTTAAGAATACTAAGCTATTATAATCATGCACTATGAATAGAGTAAAATACAAAAATATAACTAAAAATGATAGAATTTTTTATTTTTTCTATTAATGGAGAAAAGAAAAGAAGAAAATTATATACTTTCCTGCGCGCACAGTTTTTTTTTCGCAACGAACAGATTTTAGGACCATGTGCAGGCACTCGACTGGGAAGAAGTGCCTAAAGTGGTCGACTCAAATGGACTATTAGCGATTTTTGAAGGGCCATTGCTCGGCAGTTGGTGATATCCTTGCTGCCAGATGTATCCTCACTGCGATTTAGAAACGTCTAGTATTTCTCAAAAACACCTGTTCTTATGAAAGGATCAATATCAACTTAATATAGGCTTGGTGGTACAAATACGTTTTCGGAGCAAAGCGTTAGTTAGTTATTGGTTACTTTATGGTATGAAATGCAAACTTCATAACTTCAAACTTTAATCTTCTATAGAACTCTACTGCAAGATATAACCCCACTGGGAAGTTTAATGGTCACACCTGTTGTTTTAGAATTGGTGAAAATTGTAAGAGTTAAATATTATCAAAGTTCATCGAACGTTTTCTGCCGTTCAAGAGGCTAAATAATTGGTTGGAGTTCTTTAATTTTGCTTTTACGCCAATAAATAATCAATTATATGTAATGGGTTATAGAAGAGGTTTATCCAATTCCCCAATCGAGGTGGGGGAAACTAATTAAACCACATTTCGTTTACTCTGGCAGCAATTTTCAGAATATGGAAAAATCAAATATACTCCTGAAAAGTACAGAGTTTAATTCATTATAAACATTAACTTAGCATTGATAGGTGTATTTTTTTAAGCTCGTTTGAAGTTGAACCTCGCATTCCATATGACGCACTTACCCCACTTCAACTAATGTTTTACTAATTATTACTTATTAAAAACACCTTCATCAATAATTAATTAGCCTACTTGCTACCAAAAAGGGAACATCTTCATTTCCAATTTTTTTAATGCCAGGCGGCAGTAACAATGTATTCACAATTTTGATACCTCAGCCCACTTAAAAATGGGCTTGCACCAAGTGCAGCCCATCAATGGGAATCTATCAGAGCTAATCAAAGTCTCAGTTAATTAAAGTGAAAATACCCACTTTTCATAGCAATCCCATACGTTTTAATTTAGTAATCTATGTAAATCTAACTTTTTAACTAGTATTTATCAACTATACATATTTCTCCAAATATATGCGACTTTGATAGATTTAAATTTACAGTTGGCAAAACCGTTGAATTTCAAAATGCATTCCATGTTAGCTAATTAATTACATAAAGTTCCTATAAAATCAGTTATGATAGAACGCATATTGATTTAATATGTGTTTATTCTAAAACCAAAATCATTGTGCTTAATCATTGGGAGACCCCCTGCTGCAATTATGTCAATTAAATGTAAAGAAAATTCGTTGGAGGGTGTCTTGGCTTGGGTGGCTAAATTATTGTCTAATTTGACTAATAAAGCATTTTGGAAAAAAGAAAAAGTAATTATCTGTCACACATCAAGCAAAATCTATCACATCTATTGGATCTTCTCCTAATTTCATCACATATTTCAGACTGATGCAAACATCATCATACATATACACTATTCATCCAGTTTTGTCGTAAAAAAAATCATGGAAAAGCAAAGCAATGAAAAAAGGAACGTGAGGAAGAAAAATATAAAATCAAATAAGGGGAAACAAATAAGGAAAGAATGGCTTAAAAGCGCTATCCCCTCGGTCTGAAAATTACCCTATTTAAAAACCTCTTCATAATCTATTCATGTTACTTGTTTTTTATCGATTCCTTGTCCGAAATTCCCCAAAACTTTATAAAATTAATTCATAAATAGAAAGATCCGAAGTCTGACTGACGCAATCGAATTAAAAAAACTAAGAGCAATTGCAAACAGTGTCATTAAAGAAAGCAAAAGGTCTTCATGGAAAGACTTTGTTTCCTTAATTAATCAACAAACCTCTTTGAAAGAGCTATGGAATAAAGTCAAAAGTGTTAGGGGAATTACCAACAAGTCAAAAAGACCGGGAATAAAGATGAATCAAAACATCATGACTTCCCATGATGAAATAGCAGAAACATTGGCTAAACATTTCTGTGAAATTTCCTCTGGTCACCCGCAAGCTCCATCAAAACACGGAACAAAATAGACACATATAGTTATGGTAACCAGGAAAACTATAATACCTCATTTGAGCTGAAAGAATTGGAACACGCTCTACAAAATACTCCAAAGAAATCAGCGGTAGGTAGGGACGGAGTTTCATACGAAATGCTAAGAAATTTACCCGAAGACGGGAAACAAGTATTACTAAGAACATTTAATTGGGTTTGGGACAGTGGTCATCTTCCACAAATACGGAAACAATCCCTCATTACACCCATACCAAAAAAAGAAAAAAGTTGTCTCGTAACGGACTTCCGTCCAATATCACTCCTCTCCTGTGTAAGCAAAATTCAAGAAAAATTAGTTAACCAAAGAATTTCCGAAGTACATAAAAGGAGGGGGCTTCTTACTCCATTCCAGTTTGGGTTTAGGGAAAACCATAATACCACTGAACACATTCATATGCTTAATTGGGAAGCCCAGGAAGCGTTCCGAAAGAAACAACATGTCATAGCAATATTTTTAGACATCGAAAAGTCATACGATACGATGTAGAGATGGCGAAATCTTAGATGTACTAACAAGGTGGAATATTGACGGATAAATTTGGAACTATATCAGCAACTTCTTCCAAAAAAAAACATTCAGTGTTATGATTGGAACCTTGGAATCCTCTATATACACCCTGGAAAACGGAAAACCTCAAGGCTCCCCTATCAGCACGACCCTCTTCCAGATAGCATTAAACGATTTAGCTTCAGTTTCTATCAAGCCGGCAAAAGTCATACTATAAGCAGATGATATACTGGTATACCTCCGGAGCAAATCGATCAACTTCCTATAGTGGAAGGCACAGAAAGCTATAGATGAAATAGAAAAATGGTAAAGCAATGCTAACATACCATTCGTCGAATGACAAAAATATCTAGGTATGCTACTCGACCGACCGCTTAGATGGATATCCCACATAAAAGAACTCAAAGAAGAATGTCTAAAAAGGATCGGACTGCTGAAATCTTTGTCACATACGACCTGGGGAGCGGATCGAAAAAAGCCTCTTATCATTCAACGATCAGAAGCAAGTTGGACTATGGATCCAACATCTACGGCCCTGCCTCTTAAACGGCTCTTAAGATGCTAGATGTTGTACACAACAGCGACCTACGGATCTGCACTGGAGCATTTCCTACCTCCTCCTCTGAAAGTCTCTACGTTGAAGTCGGAGATCCTCCTCTCGAATTAAGAAGACTGTTCTTAATAATTAAACATGGGTTGAAACTCAAAAGCAACCCAAAACATGCCTTGAGTAATCTGTTGTTCAACGGAGAAGGAAGGGAACATAATTTTGTCAACAAATTCCTGGATAAAATCGAAAACCTTTTAAACCTTGAAAATATTCTAGATATACCCGATACAACTTATCCCCAATGGATACAATTCACATCCCATATAGATAAGTCATTGGCCACCTCTAAAAAAGAGATAATAATCCCAGCTGAAGCTCAACAATTGTTCCTGGAAGTGCTAGAGAAATATGTGGGTTACAGCGTCCTTTATACTGACGCATCCAAACTTGGAAATGACGTGGGTTGCTCTTTTATAACTTACCCAAACTTTAGAAAATTATTCAGACTGCCTCGATATTTACTGCAGAGTCCTCCGCAATAAATGAAGCTCTTAAACAAATCGAGTCATATGGCAGTGGGAATTGGGTATTAGTAACAGACTCAATGAGTGCTCTGGTAGCAATAGAGAATACAAAAACGGATTAATAATCGCGATTAGAAACCGTTTTTGGGAATCAAAAGAGAAAGGGAGATACAGCAGCCCGCTCAGCAAGAATTCCCGGAACCACAGAGGTAACAATATTAAATGATATTCCTCTTGAGGAATTTGTAAAAAAAATAAAACTTGAAATCAGGGAAAACTGGCAGACCAGATGGAATAATCAAGATGCCAAACTAAAAATGATAAAGAGGAATCCAATCAAGTGAACAACCTCGAGCAGAATATCAAGGAGGGAAGAAACCGTTCTCTGCCGAATTAGAATTGGACACTGTGAATTTTCACATGCATATTTGCTAATAGGTCTCGAATCTCCAACATGCAGAATATGCACTGAAGAAATTACCATAAGTCATATCTTAATAGACTGCAAAGCTTATAGGTATCAAAGAACAAACATAGCATTAAACGGAACACTGAACGAAATTCTAGGAGACGATGAAAAAAATGTAAAAAAAACTTAGGAATATTTAAAAGCAATCAATTGCAACTTGAAAATCTAAAGTTCTACATGTTGCCAATGACCCTGCAGGGTAGCAGCAGCAAAAAAATAAAATAAATAATTCATACCGCCATAAAAATTAATATCCTCGTTAAAATATGCTCCCTCAAAATATTTAGTGAGTGGGACATTTCCTTACTCTTTTGTGTACCCCGATTAGAAAAATCCCATTAGAAATAATTTTTTTTATGATTTTCTAATATAAAATCGTAAAAAAAAAGTAAAAGACCTCTGGCTATAATGATGAGAATTATGAACTTTTCTAAACATTTTGGGTTGGCCTATATCGATTAACAGTTTCTAGGTAGCGGTATTGGATGGTCTCTTGGGTTATTATTATTTCTTTTTTTTTGAGAGAGAGAGAAAGAGAGAGGGAGAAGAACGGTTTACAAAAACTAGACAATAAAGCCTATCATATAACGCCGTTCCTTATCCTGGAACCACCTGTTGCGAGCTGTGGGCTAAACAAGAGAACTGCATGGCTACCTGGCGGAAGATTAGGTTGAGTTATGCCACAGCCGGGTGAGAATTTTAAGCAGCGCCAGAGATAGGTGTGAGCTATAGACCCGAGCAGCTGTCAGTAACCGAGGGGAAAAACAAAAAAGACGTTATTAAGGCTTAATTTCATTAGGGCTCGGTCCTTATCTCGGCAAATATATTGCCTACCTGCTTGCTCCTTTTTTATTAGTAGGCCTAGCTTAGCGTAGGAATATAAAAAGAAAAAAAAGAACTGTAAAACATATGGCAACATTTGTACGGCTCATTTCGCAACTGTTGTCTTTTGTTGATGGACCGACAAAGGAAACGGTCCCCCTAAGGTGGCACTGATTGCCTAAGCGATTGGCATTTTTCTGCAGGTATAGCGGCATAATTTCTCAGGAGGGCTTCTCGGCTCCCGAAGATTTTTCTTAGTAGCTAGCGATGAAAAAAAAGATGGTAGGTAGCCTTTTCCAATTTAACGATTGCAACATATTTAAAGATTTAACCAAACATTCTTATCGTAATGTGGTGTTGAGATTGCTAACTGTAGTAAAAAATAGGCCATTAATAAAATAAAGTTAAAATTTAAATTTGTACCACCTTAGAAGGTAAGGGGTCTGTAAAATCGAGTTAGATCCGGAATATGCCACTTTTTTAATTGGCAAAGAGATCGAAACTTATAAATAAGTATATTGGAACAGCTAGTCAAAATTCATTGAAATCGGATAAACTGCAAAAAATAAATACTTGCTATTCTCTACCTTATATATGTTTTTTAAAATTTTTTATATTAATTCTGATATTCGGAGTAAAAACAAATGCAACAAATCAAAGATCATAAAAATCGGTTAAGCCGTTCTTGATTTATAGATAGTGAAACTATCCCGGCTTTGTTTTTAATATCGACAATAGATTACGAATACATTCAAATAAAATAAATATATAAAAGTAAAAACTGATATTTAAAGTCAGATACCTGATTGAGGGGCCGGGATAGCCATGCGTGTTTCAGCGCGACCCGCTTAAGGCCCGATGCACACGGACGACACTTTTCTGCGATGCGGACTATAAGCCGGGTCAGGGGTACCTGGAGTACAATGGTAAATCCGGTCGGTCCATTGTACTCCAGGTACCCCTGACCTGGCTTATAGTCCGCATCGCAGAAAAGTGTCGTCCGTGTGCACCGGGCCTAAGCATGCTCGAGCCGAACGGTTGACTGGGATGTTTGACTTTTATTTCGTGGAATAGGTTGGTTAAACCTCTAGAGTAACCCCCCGTATGCCACACATGGCCAGGTAGGGGTACCGAACAAACAAAAAAAAATAGCTGATTGAGATTTTAAAATAAAAATATTTAAAATTGCAAATTCACATAAGAATATATTTTTAAACTTTGACTTCGTTTTACTCTAAATCCATATTTAAAATATGTTTCTAAAAAATGAATGACTCTGAAATTAATGACTCCCGGGGAACCTCTAGCTGGTCTTCGTAGTTAAATTTGTAAGAGAATTTCCAATTTCCTGTAGGTTATTTGGCACTTTGACTTCATTAAAATATATATTTCACCATTATGTAAGTTTGTGTTGACGATTGGGAAACCATTTATCCTATCATCAACACTGTTTTAATTTCACGAATTCACTTCTTAGATTTAACAAAGTCAGGAAATATATAAATAAATGTATAGGATATTATAGGACTTCATAACAGAGAACAGTAATTTGTTTCGGTGGTATTAAGTAATAGTTTTCAGTGTTCTGTTTTTAAACCCGATAATTGAAGCGTGGAAATGCTATAAGGGGGGTCTAAGTGCCAAAAAAAAATAAAACAAAGATTTTTTTTCTCAAATTGTTATATTTGCCAGAGCCATTCTTCAGAAATGGGTATAAGTAACGTTTTGTTGTTAGAAAAGAGTTTATTGAACCCATGAAAGATGGCATGGGTGTAAGCACTGAACTTGGTTCACCCTAGAGGGTATAAGTCACATCATTTCTGTAAACATTTCCTAAGGCACTCATACCCGCTAATAAGGCGGGTTCAATTCTTCTATTAATAATTCTGCAGTTAGCTGTAGAAACATACGTTGGTTGAGCCCAAGACGTGGAGCAGACTTGCTGCTAGTTTTTCCCAAGACGACAGCCGCTATGGGCGGTTATTATGCTAAAGGCATCGTTATAAGAAAACGAAAGCGCCGTTAAGATCGTTATAAGAAAATGGTGAATTTCATTAGCCCATTCAGTTGAGGAAAAGCATGGCCCGTGACGGACAAAGGTGTAATCATGTAAAGATCTGGCAGGTGGCTCTTCCTGTCTGTGAATTCTCCATACTGACACCATTCAATGGGCACGGGTCATTCACTTATCGTTCTTTCTTGAATCCCTACTGGCAAGGACAGTGTCATAATCGAGGTATTTCCCTTTTATATGAATGGGTACTAAATTTTTCAGTTCCACGTTGATATATTTTATTAAGTATTCCGATTACTATTATCTTTTTTTGGTATTTCTTATTCATACCATATACACGGTAGAATGGAGAGTAAATTATTTACAAACAATAGGTGAATGAAACAAAGTATGTAACTGATTACGGCTATGATAAACTCTTTGTAATGACCAATAGAGCACTCAGAAAATACAAAAAATACAAAGTACAAACTAAGTGAAATCTTATACAATTATTCTTTCTGCGTCTTCTATTTACGTTTAAATTGCTATGAATACTATATGCAATGTATTGCTGATCAAATTCACAAATAACTAATTAAGGAAAAACTCACTTAATAATTAATAATTATAATAATTTATAATTATCTTAACTTAATCGTAAATAATGCATAAACTCTTTTACTGCGTTAAATTAAATTATTTCTCATGTGTAAGTATCTATAGCAACGTTTTTCCTTTTTCAACCTCAACCCTATTTTCTCGAAAAAGGTTAACTATGGAAAAATAAAAACAATGTAAATCGGGAAGTGTACACCTCTTCTTCCAAAAAAAAAAGTAAATAATAAACAAACCGTGTCCCGTTTCGATCCATCAACTTTGCCCTATTTAAACGTTTAAACAATATTTAATTATTTGAGATGTCACAATTTTTTTTTAATAAATATTAATATTTTAAAAATTAATATACAAGAGGTGTGGTTTTATAATACTGCTAAGTTAAAATGGAAGGTATAAATCCGTTTCGAAATAACAGGCTGCTTAACAGAAGGTAGTTCAGATTAGCGCCTGATCAGGACTGTTTGCAAACCAGCATAGCAGCGAGATGATTTATATGAGAGGGTTGCCTACGTATTTCGTATTGACAATATCCTTCTCTTAAAACACCAATATTTGAAAAAGTAAGTATTCCTATTAATATTCTACTTTAAATTTTCATAAAATATTTTTCGTAACTGATGTTTTTTCAAGGATACAGAATTTTGTCAAGACTTGACAACATTATCTAATTCCTTATTTTTTAATTTTTAATAATGGGTCACCTGTACTTTAGTGGTTAGCATAGCCAATTACTACTCAGAATGTCGAGAGTGCTCTTGAGATTATTTAAAGAGAGTAAGAAATCCTTGACTATGCCACCCTTCGGAGGGTGGAGTATGAATCTATACAATGCCAAAAAAAAAAAAATCTTTCGGAAGGGACGTAAAATGGAGGTTCCGTGCCTGCATTATGATACTTACTTGTTAAAGATCCTAATCATATCCGGATAAGCAAAAGGACTTACACTGTAGCATCATCTGATTAGTCATAGAAGCATAAAGTGGCGTTAAAGAAAAAAATGTATAATGATTTATTTGCACGTGTATTTGAAAAATAAGGATTTCACATTTTAACCAATTTAAACGGTCTCTAATTCCAAAGTGTACAAAGTCAATAAAATGCTTTCGTTATTCAGTATCGTTCAAAAATTTTCTACTTTCAATGAAAGAGATAATTCGCAGGTTTCAAACATACCTGATCATTCATAGTAGATTAAAAATCTCGCTGTCCTTATGAATATTTACAAGGGCTATGTGGGATGACGTCGTATTTGGTATTGCTTGATGGTCGGCCATGATAATACTCTCAGCTGTTTACAAGCTGTATACAAAAACAAATTATAGAAAATTATAAGAAACTTTACCCACTCGTACATGGTCCGATTGACTCGTGTCCAAGTTTAGCTAGTAATTTCTCCTCCTACACAAGAATCGGAATTGTATCCTTAGCTCATTAAAATGTATGCGGTTATTTCAGTGAAATCGTTGAGTCCATACTAAGTACTTATCCGTAGTAATCGGTTCCGTTACATCTCAATCGTAATTTCTAATAAATTGCAGGTTATAACAGGCTCCAAATGTCATAAAAATGGTGATCATAGGACTGCATAATTTATGTATGCATATTCCAGTTCAATTTGGTACCCTAGTTTAAGAAATTGCATGAATATTTATTCAAGAGAATAGTAAATTGAACATGAAACTTGGTATATGAACTTTTTACCAACTATTTATAACTATTTATTTTTTATTTTTATAAAAATTAAAAATAAATAAACTACTACTGTTAATCCATATTACTTTTTATATACTTTTGTTTCTTTCATTTTTCTAAATATTTATTTCATTATATTACATAATAATATACTTAATTGGTAGAGACCCATTAACAAAATATGAGAAGAGCATTCAAATTTATTCTTTTTTAAACTCAATTTTTATGTTTATCAAGACAACGAACAAATTATATGTATTATACATATTCTTTCTCTATTAGCTATTTCTTCACGTTTTCATTTCACTTTTAAATCTGTGATTTTACTGTACAAAAGATGAACAAAAATATTATTGGTTAATATTAGTGTTTTAATATTAAACTTAATTTAATATATTTTGAAATTTTTTATCTCCTCATCAATCCTCGCCATTCATTTAACTAAATTTTATATTTTCAATTTAATTTCCTAATAATATTTAATTAAACTCAATATTATCACATTATTATTTATTTTTCTATTTCAATCCATGTATCAAGGTTAACTTGTTATACAATATTAGCTTTTGGCACATCTTATGTCGTTGAAAAGATATATAAATCTGCGATTAATTTTGCTTTTCATGTATTAATATGTTTTAATTCAAATTACTATACTTTAAATTCTTTATCATTGGAAAAAAACAATTAAATTATATTTTATTCATCATTAAATTAAGGACTTCAAAATCGTTTCTATTGTTTTCAGCGGAATACGATTTGTTCTCATTAGTTAAGAAGAAAAATCATGATTGCATATTCTACCATCACTTTTTACTTTCACTTACCTATATATGAAATGTATAGTAAGTGGAAGTATTGCGATCGTGAAAATTTTCGACTTCCGGTTTTTTCCGTTTGTAATATTAACTTTCAAGTCAGGTATAAAATATTTTCCCCTCATAAGAATCATTAGCTATTGGTATGTAGATTGCCACCATTTTCTATGATTTTGTTCTAATTTATTGTTTATTATTTATTATTTCTATTAGTAATCCACAATATATTTTAATGTATAATCCAATTTCCTGTTATTCTGATCTATTATAATGCTGACAGAATTGAGTTTGATAAATTTCCACGGTTAACTTTAAAAGATCGTCTTGTTCCGCCCCAAGGACATACACTCCAGCCTGTATGTACATGAGCCTAAGGTTTAAGCTAGAGTGATAAGTGCCTGAAATATTGACCGCATCGAAGGCAGTTGTAAATCTAAGGTGCGAACATGGCTATCGCATGTACACCGATTTCTTATCGCCTTCGGGTCGATGTGATATACCTCATCTCATTTCCTTATCTCTACAGGATATTTCCTCATTGACAGGGTCACTTATCTTAACCAGTGAGAAAGTCATGTCCAGTGCCCTATGTTAACGTAAGGTCATGGTACCCAGATTATAATTCAATTACATTTTATATATATTTTCATTGCATTGCTAAATTAATCATAAATTAATTCTGATCTATCAATAATCTTTCTGATCAATTAATAACTATTAGAATCAGACAACCCCACCTGCAACGAATCAGAAACTTCCTACAGCTCACGGCAGATGTCAGCACCGTCATATTCTGTGATCTTGTGCTATGGGCCTAAGAATTAATTTTTATCCTGAGTCCATTTAAATAAAATGGAAATATTTAACGTAGCGTTAAAACTAGATTCAATATAATTTTTTTTAACAGTATACATATTTTTGTTTAAATCATTAATTATTAGATTAATTAAAATTTTTTAAGAAAGAACATAGACTTTATTTTTTATTTGTTATAGTTAGATTTAGAGCAAACTCGTCATGTTTAATGAGAATCAAGTACTCTTTAATATCAGGTAAGATATGAAAAAATCGAGTAAACATTTACAGAAGAAAAATATTCCTATAACTCATAAAAAACGTGAGCACACCCATGAGCAGTAAGCCTTTAATGATAGACCATTGCTCATAATTAAAGTCGTTCTGTTCGTTGGAAAGAGTTGTCAACGTGTTTTAAAACAAACAAAATTCATGGAACTTGTTTGTTTCCATACTACCTAAATAAAGTTTTCAACAACTACATAGAGAATTATAAAATCAGACGCGATGTTTACCAATACAATTTTTATAACTCTGTATTTTGCAAACTCACCCTCGAAAAGACTGCCAGGAACACTCTTCAGCTAATCTAAATAATCTAATAGATACTCTGTCTATTCGGCAGCTTGTTGGGGAATCGCGCTAGTATCGCTTTTGAGTTAGTTCGATAAGCTTCTAGACTTTCTTTAAGTTTTATTTTTTTTTTCTGACTTGTTTACGTCCATAATAAGTTACAGCAAAAGCTGCTAGTTCCACGTCAGCCGTCTTCGTAGTAAAAATTGTATTAAGGTGCATAGGTGCGGTAAGACATCATTGGTCGCTCGACTTTACGTTTCAGTGTAAATAGCTGTTCGTAGTACGTTGGTATATCAAGGCTTGAGAGATTACCTTTTCGAAGGTGAGGTTGGCATGGTGTAAAAGCACCTTTAGACGAAGGAACTCCTTCCAAGAATCATCGTAAGTTTGCATTGTTATCTGAATTAAAACGACAATTAAAACATTCCCGGCAACAAAGGGTCAAGAATATCCGATCGGAATTTGAAAAAGTCTCAGAGACCAGTAAATACTAATAATAAGTTTCAGTTAAAGTACTGTGAGTAGCTGGAAAAAATATGTAGGTAACCTTCATACCCATTATCTTTTTGGGTAATTTTTAACCATTGCCCCAGACATTTGTGTTAACATCTTCTTCTTGCTTAGCAGTGTGAGGATTCCTTTGATAGACCGTGGAACTTCCAGGAATCTTAATATATCCTGAACGAGCCTTCGTCAACCTTCTTCAGTCAAAGGCCTGCCACATTACTTCTCCAATGACTTCCTGTTGGTCTCTGACTTTATTTGTTGAAAATAAATAAATATTATATCCCAAATTAATAATTATTTTTCTCTGATATATTGGATAACGCTTCTTTAGTCACCAAACATCCACTCGACTACACATTAGTTCTATCACGCTGATGAGAGCATACATGCTAATCAGATATTAACATAAGGTCAGGCTATGGTTAACAGGTGTACGAAACAGTTAGCATCTGCCTTAACTTCTCGTGGGAAGTTATCGGCGGTTCCAGTATAAGTGAACTGTCTTAAGTGGTTCGGACATGGTATAGCAGGTCTTAGCTCTGGCATCTGTCGTCTTATGGGAAGTCTTGATGATGAGGAATTCGCTAGGGGTTGAAAGGGGATGTCTATCGCGGGAATAATAATGTGGTATTGTATATATCGCTACAATAAACAGCTATGTAATCCTCGGTTGATGTTTTATCAAAAAAATATTTCAACAAAGTCCTATACAAGTAAATGAAACGTATAATATATCCTATGATTATATACTTATATAATTTATAGTTTTAGAATGTAAATTATTTAGATTACAAATGAAAGATATATATCATTAAACAAGAAGCATTAAACATTGTGGTAATTAGGTAATTAATACTAGAAGTGGATAAAAATCTGAATTAAGAATAAATGATTGAGCCTTTTATTGTCCTATATTCTACTCTGAATCAGCTACTTACTAATCGATCTATTTGAATAGACAAAATATTTAACCAATAACAATAAACCCTATCCAAAACAAATATTCCAACAAATGGCAGGTGTATATCAACATCAATACAAATAAATTGGAAACCGTAGTCTTGCTGGTAATATGCAAAACTTGCTTCAATAATTGTGTGTAAATATCAACAAGTTTTATTTAATAAATTAATTGGCCAGTATACCGGAAGACCCCCTAGGCATAAGAATTCTACGAGCCTGCCCCCCTAGACGAAATCCTGGGACGCCCCTGTAACAGCGTTCAATTAATCACACTTATCAAACCCCATGCATATAATATTCACTTGGCCTGATTTAATAAATGTCTCCTGCATCGCCACAACAATAACGTTCCTGGCGACAAATGTACGACACATAATGAACGGCTTAACAGCACTTTAAAGACAAAGCTTGCTAATTAAGTTGTCAGCGTGTTGATTAGTTGAAAGTGCATCATTAAGTAGGGGATGCTGCCTTTATCTCCCTTCTCCCTTCAACCCTACTCAGTCTTTTGTGAATGACTCTGAAGCGTGTAGTGTGGTGGTGCGTCGTACAGTGTTCAAGTAGCTTACCAGTAACCCCTACTGGACCGGTCCCGCAGCTAATCCCTTCCGAAAAAATCCTTAGAGCTGATGGATATTGAAGAGGGGCCGATATTTTAAAACATTTTAAATATATTTTTTCTATTTGTTTAATTCTTAATAGTGGACTATTCAAGGTTAAATCATGATTAATTGAAAGGTTTCAGGATTTTAATTAGCTCAGCGACAGTACTCAACTAATGCATAGTCAGAAGGCCAGTATGACTTCATCCTAATCCTCGACATGGTTCCTTGACAAGCATGCATTATTGCGGAATCGCCTACATTTCCATGCAATATAAATTTGTAGGCGCCACGTGAAGGTTACAATGACAGTTCAAACCTACAACACGTCTGGCCCTTGCTCGGCTATATATCCTCTGTCAAACCTTCCTTCCGGAGGATTAAAAGACAGATTGAAACGTGAATGTTACGACAGCCGTAACACCACGATTTACGGTGTACAACGACTCCTACACGACCACCCTGTGTGGCATCGCCAGTACACATTCGAAAATGGCCGACGGTACGACTCCATCGGCTGCGATAAACAGATCTCCCTGGAAACCTATGAACTTCCCACGTGCACACTGACCTCCATCCTGCGCTTTATGTGCCTTCCCGTGCGGGCGGGATATGCGGGCACTGTTGCCCTTTGGACTTCGTTAGTGTATCTTCGTTCCCACCCTCAGCCCTTCCTCTACGTTATCAATGAGTATTCAGGATATTCAGTGGTTCCCACGTGGTTCTAGTGGAGGGTGGATCCTTCACCTGCATGAAACGAGATAGCACATTATACATCAACGGTTTTACGAAAGGAGCAAATAGGCACCAATTACAATATTTTTCAGGAACGCTCTTTAAAATATACTTCTCTTAAGAAAAGTCGTACCTTTTTATTTTGTATGTATATTTTAGAAAACGGATATGTTTTAATATGTCTCTGTTATTATTACAAAATAAAAAGTTATGAGTTTTCCTAAGAAAAACATTATGAAAAGTGCTTTCCTCAAAAATGTTGAAATTGGAGTTAGTCATTCTGTCAACTGTAAGGCCCATATAATTGAAAAAAAGCTTAAGAGTGAAAAAAAACAACTTATTTTGTTTTTTATGATATATTAATCTGTATATCATTTTAAAATATCTTGGAAGCATATATTTGACGTTGACGTGATTTGTTTTTGATCTGTAGGAATAAATTGCAATATTTCCCAAACCTCAATTTCGAACCTAAGATTCAAAAACTGGTGGAACACGAAGTTTTTTCCTACAAAAAAATATCTCCGCCCAGCACAATCACTTTTAGTGGCCGTCCCCAGGGGGATATTTAGGTTTGTCTACTGGAATCCATTCCCTACCCCCGGAAAATTCTTAATATTTTTCTTTTAGCGTAGCGGAAAAAAACTATTATTTTTTTATAGTGTAATTTGAATAAATAAACAAAGCTCGCTATTTAATTATTCTGGGGCCACTATTTTATGAAAAAAATTGTATATTACATATGGCGGGCTTTAGAGCGGCTCTAAACATTAAAAACAAAAAAGATAAGCATCCAAATAAGCATGTGGAAATAAAGAAAACAATATGAAAAACATGTAATGTTTAATAAAAAATCTGGTGCGATGCGCGCAACACACAACTTTCACTTACGAATTTACTTAGATTAGAAATCGACGTGTTTCGATCATTTTTAAACGCCATTCAAACATTTTTCCACATCGCGGGCATATAAATACATTAAATATCGAGTTTAATCAAAATAATTACAGCCGTTTTTGAATAAATAAAAAAACACGTGGGAATAAGAAAACATTTAATGAGTAAAGTGCCCCCTCCGTTTGATCAATTTTGATGAAATTTTGACGGTCACATCCCTGGCATATACATACACCAAATACCTAGTTTAATCAGCCGTTTTTGAAAAAATCGGGAAAAACCTAAAAATTTGACAAAATTCTTTAAATTAAGTACCCTCTCTATTTGACCAATTTTGATGAAATTTTTGCTGTACACCAAATACCCAATTTCAGTTTTGTATGGCTTATAGTTTTTATGCTAATCTGTTCACACACACACACACACACACACACACACACACACACACACACACACACACACACACACACACACACACACACACACACACACACACACACACACACACACACACACACACACACACACACACACACACACACACACACACACACACACACACACACACACACACACACACACACACACACACACACACACACACACACACACACAAACACACACACACACACACACACACACACACACACACACACACACACATACACACACACTCACACATAATGAGGAAACATTTATTAAGTAAAGTCCCCCCCTCCGGTTGATAAATTGTGATGAAATTTTTACAGTCATATCTCTGGCATATTAATACATCAAGTACTCAGTTTAATCAAAATCGTTAGAGCCGTTTTTGAGAAAATCAAAAAACCTTAAAAAGTTATTAAATAAAGTACCTCCTCCGTCTGACCATTTTTGATGAAATTTTTTCTGACACATCGCGGGCATATACATACACTAAATACTCAATTGCAGGTTCGCACGGTTTATAGTTTTTGAGCTTGTCTGTTCACAGACACACACACACACCATTTCGCGGGACTTGGTTATTTGGACTCAGGGGACCCCAAAACGTGTATTTCCGTTGAAAACCGGAAGTCGAAATTTTTCACGATCGCAATACTTCCACTTACTCTATATTTCATATATAGGTAAGTGAAAGTAAAAATATTCCAATTAAAATTGATTGAAAATAACAAATAGTTTACGGCTTATTTCATATCTATACATATTTATAAATAATATAAAAAAATCGTTTTAATTGTATTTCAGAATTTGAAGTAAATATTTATTTGAGAAGCTGGATTGATAGGAAGTGATTAAATTAAATAGGCGGGATTCAAAGGTGAGGAGAGTATTGCCAAAATACTCATAATCAATAAAAGGTGAACTGAATTCCATAAGAAGGATGACTGGATATTAGAACGTCTTTCAAAAGCATTTGTAACTAAGCATTTTTGTAAATTAATAAGTGTGCATTCTCTACGCTTCTTATATATATATTTTTTCTTCTATCGAGCTTAATATTGTCAGAAGTAACAGCCCAGAAATAAGAGCTTCAGATAAATTATCCGGCAGAAAATAACAGCAGGAAAGGGAGGAATTCCATAGCTTCTACTTATGAAGGTATTCCAGTGAACTCACCACGCTCACCAACCTCAAAAACCTCTTTGCTGAAAAATAATATCAAGGCTACCTACGTATTTTACGTATTAGACGTAAGGGAGCTCTATTTTGAACATGGCTAAGAACCCAACTGGCGGATTCTTCAAAGTGGCTCAGTAACATTTGTGTGTTGCTTGTTAGTCGAAAGTAGTCCTATTGCAAATCAAGCCAATATCTTTTACAAAACAAATTATATCAGCTTGGACATAAAAATAATAATTTTCTAAACATAATGGCGGATAGGAGAGGATCAATATAGTTCTGCTTTTACATCTTACGACTGAGATTGCCTTGGCCCTCAGGCGCTCTCTTCCCCAAAATATTCACACTACCTGATATTAACATAATAAGTCTACGTATAATTTTCATAATGCGAACCTCAGCCCGATCCCTAGAGATTGAATCAAATAACCCAATTTTACCAGTTCAGCCGCCGCAGACATCACCTCAAATTATACCTTAAGCTCGTAATTAACAAAATTTCCTAACAAAAAGAACATGTCCATCATCATTGATTGCGGAAGATGATTTTATTTGCATTTAAATTGCTTCTATAGGCACAACAAACCAGTTTTTTTTTTTATTAGTACTTTTTTTTCTAGCACCATCATCTATAATTATCTGGAGCGGTGGTAGTATCTGTTTAATAAGAGAAGGCGGTGATAAGCTTCCCATAAATTGTTTGAACAAGATGATGGCAGATTGGAAGATCATTCAAGAGGTGATGATAATGGCATATTTCTATCGAGGCAGCAAGGCAAATGTCTTCCCGATCCACGCTAATTTTTACTCATCATCTTCATCAGGGCGATGGTTTGTTTAATTTTAGCTTCATGAAGGAATGTGGTAACCAATGTTCCCAATAGTCATCGTAACCCGTGCCTGGTTTCGTATTTCAATCCTGCTAATGACTTCATTTGTTTTCACTTTTTGGAATAGGTATAATAATGTAATGGGTTATCGTTTGGCAGCATTCAAGCTATAAGAACTATTGTGCTATCGATAGCGAATTCTTTGGATGGAGAAAGGAACCCCGAAAAACTTAAACCTTTAATATTCCTTTTTTCATTGATTTTTTTTTGACCCAGTAATCCAGTAGAAATATGACTCTATAAAAAATCATTGCCTCAAAAAAAAAAAAAAAAAAAAAAAAAATGACCTCATCAAATATCAAAGATGGCAAGCGCTTTTGAGCACCCGTGACACTGTCTGAAGTTTCTTCCGAAATAAAATTTTCACGATACTTATTGTACAATAATCGAAACAATTCTAATTTGAAATTGTAGGTGATTATACTTTCCTAATATATTATATAATCATACATCAGTAAATTCTTTAGCGAACCCTATTGTAATAATACATTTAAATGAAGTATCTTATTATTTTACGTAGTGAACAGTTGGAGTAAGATTCCATTGGAAAAATATTCTATTTAAAAACAAATATTGCATACTTTACTATATTAGCTCGATTGGTGAAGATATTAGTTTGATTCTGAATGAATTCCGAAAATAATATAAATTTATAACTAAATTCATCCATAACTTTTGCATAAGTGCGCGTAAAAATGTTTTTCTTCAGGAATGGAACCCTTCAGTTTTGTCCTCAGTCAGAGGAAATGTAAGCGTACGTGACAAAATCATAAAACAGTTTTTATCAAATTACATTCTTTATGTTGGCTGAGCAGTGATCTTTTCCACGATATTTATATTCCAAAATGTACAGATTTTTCAATTTCGCATTTTATTTAGTTATTTCAATTATGAGGGATGTAAATATTGAGACATTTTGCATTCGGAAGTAATATGAAGTCATATAAGTTCCTTTTCTTGACTTGAATAGCAAATTTTTTTATTGCGATATTATATTAATTTTTCACATGAAATTATATTGTTAGTGTAGATACGAGTAAAACTGTGTCCATACTTTATTTCGGTTTAGGTATTTCCATTGAATACACACAAATAAGGGATGAAAAAGTGTAAGAGACAGTTTTAATGTTAAGCGGCCTTAAGGCAAAGGTATTACATAAAAGAATAGATTTCGAGAAGTATTTTAATATTATGATTTTTTTTCTCTTGTGTTCTCAATAAAAACAAAGAAGAAGCTACAATCATTTATAATACTTTTTCTTCAGTAAATTATTGATTTTTTATTTCGTTTCTTTGGTACTAATATTACAATATGTGATTTATAACCATGAATTATTTGATTATGGATATTATTTTAGGAAGTATGCGATCCACGAATATTTCAATTTATCAGAGGATGTCAAAATAAAAAATAAAAAAATCTTAAATGAGCGTTGTCAAAGTCTACCAGGAAACTCGGAGGATGATTGGCTTCTTAGAAGAAAATATTGAAAAATTTGAGATACAAGTTCTTCGAACGATATGGTATAAAATCTATATTAAATGCATGGATGAGGAATACCAATGAAGAACTTCACGCTGAAACTGGTTAGTCTATATCTGATCTAACGAATTCAAGGAGCTTAGAAAGGGCAGGGTATGGAATTTCCAAGTTTTACACCGGAGTATACTTGCCTCCACTCAACGGGTAGAGCCTCAACAGTAGTCAAGAGAAAACAAGAGAGTGGCCGAAAGGTAAATTGGATATGTTTGTGGAAATGTTAGTGGTTTCCTGAACATAGTACTCGTCTATGAATACCGATATATGGTCAAAGAATATATTTCCTGAGGTATAACTCATCCGACAGGTGTGACACTTGAGCGGGCTCTCATGTCCTATCGAGGAAGGAAGGAAGCCCGCGATGTTCCGCAGTGATTCTCCTACTGGCTTCTTCGGCAGCTGTCATTTCAGGTGCGCCGCCACACCTGTCCGATGTAGTCACTTGAAAAATCCTCTGTAACTGCTAGACCAAGAAGTGGAATACTGACAAAGGACGACATTAATGGATTTCTCTTGTAAGCTGTTTGCTCTGGTTGGAGTCACAGTCGCTTTATCAAGTTGTAATTAATCCGCAAAATCTAATACAATCCTTAAAAAGAAATTATTAGTCGCTTTTATTCATATTCATGAATCGTGTTGGTTGAAAAAAGACGTTTTTTACTTCCACTTACCTATACATGAAATATATTATAAGGAAGAGTATTGGGATCTTGAAATATTACGATAAAGATTACTATTTTTTCCCCCTTCAGCCTAAATAATCAAGCCCTGTGACATTTCACTTTGAGTATGTGTATGGCAGAGTTGGGCAAATTGTAATCAGAATAATGATTTGTGAATATGAATAATTGGTAATCATAAAACAAATGAAAAATGAATAACCATTATTCATTTTTCATTTATTTTATGATTACCAATTATTCATATTCACAAATCATTATTCTGATTACAATTTGTCCAACTCTGGTGTATGGAAACAGACTAGCTCAGGGACTATTAGTCGTACGAAGCTGAAATAAGGTATTATTATTGTGAGCTCCTTTGTTGATTTCGATTCATATTCACGATATACCGTTAAAAAAAATCTTTCAGTCTCTAGCTCGATTTTTGAGAAGATAATAAAATTTTCCTATATGAAAAATATTTATATAGAAAAATACATACGATCTGGAACACTACTTATGAAGTACGGACCATATCACATACCAATGGAGTAAAAATAAGATTTGTGTCTCATCTTTTCTATTGCAAGTACGCTATTCTGAAAACACAATATTGTATAACGGGGGTCACCTGTTGTATAGTGGTTAGCATGGCAACTTACAATACTAAAGGTCGCAGGTTCGCGCCCTGCGGTGGCCCTAGGATTTTTTAATGGGATTAAAAAATCATTGGCCATGCCGTCCCTCAGATAGGACGTAAAATGGAGGTCCCGAGCCTGTACGATGTAAGGGACTCGTTAAAGACCCCTATCCAACTTATACCTGGATAGGCAAAATTTAGGACTCCCACTATAGCATCGACCGATTAGCCTTATTGGCATAAAGTGACGTTAAACAAAAAAACAACAAACAACAATATTTTAACGTTAAATGGTTTAAAGAAACAAATGATTTGAAATCCTAGACCGTTTGTTGGTACAAACTAAGCGGTTGGAGCAAAATGTTCGGATCAAGAATGTTCGAGGTCCATCTACGTCGTTCCACCACCTTCCACGAAGACGTGGAACCTTCCAGAATGTTCGTTATGCTTTTATAAGGAGCGAGTGACAGGGCCAGTTAGTCTAAGTCTGTGTCTTGGTTGTGAAGCTTAAGTCATATGATTTGCGTGTTATAAAGTTATCATTTTTTGTAACCTGCTCGAATATTTGAGTTGCATTAATTCGTTTGGCATAGGTAATTGTTATATTTTGCTGAATAAATATTTCTTAACCCACGTAAGTGTTACAATATCAATTTTTAGTCAAAAGTAGGGTGGTAAGAGAAAGTTGGCTGATTTTTTTTAAGCACCACATTAGATTTTGTAAATCTTCCATTAGTAAATATCCCTGGTAGGGAGTTATTGAAATATAAATTTGCTTAGTGCCTAAGGTGTGCGTAGGGTTTAGTATCCCTCGCCTTTCCAATCGGTGGTTAAATATAAATCGTATATAGGAAAGTTTTTAAATTGCAGATATCACTACTAACAAAGAGCGATATTTCGTATTTATATTTAACTACTATGTTTTAAAAAATCCAATATCAATGTAAAATAGTACTAGTATTCTTAAAATATTCAAAACCGGTCAGAAAACAACAAATATAATGTTAGACTTATTCTAAGTAATCCAAAAAAACATTCCTAGACAGTTCTACAGAAACTGAAACCTTGTCTGCTGTGTTACAGATAATTGTTAAGGAGAGCAGTCGATGACATTGATAATAGTATTTTTCAACCTTCTGCTCGACTTACCTACGATGATATTCGTATATGATACGTTCGTCATGTAATCCCGGCTCTAACTACTAAAAATATATAATTTCTATTATTAAAACTAATTTTCATATAAATCGGAATGGGCCTGTAGCTCGATGTTAGTTTGGTAGGAGCTAGCCATTAAAGCTACCTTCAGTGCCTTTTTAATTCCGACGCTAGGAGATAGCGCGGCGCAATTAATTTGTCAAAGAGCAACTTGCCGCGGAACGCGAGAGACTTGATGTCCTGCCTTCAACGTGGCTATAAAATTATCTCAAATTGGCCCAGTAATCAATATAATCCGACTTGATAACATGAATTTGGAAATTTAATTTTGGGAATTAACTTTGCCTACCGTTACTTCTGAAAATTTCGAGCTTATTTGTGACAACGGCGAAGCACTCGGTAGGGCGTTCAGCTTGAAGAAGCTGTTAAGCTTTTATTTATCTTGTGTTGCCAACATCTTCATCGGTGGATGGATGTAAAGATTGCAGGCGATGAGTCCTCCCCGATCGATCATGGTTATCGCAGTCCGATTTGACCACCTGACGTAGATAGCCGAAGATAAAAGCCTTTTAATGTTTCCTTATTAAAAAATTCTTCACGGTTGAATCATTTTGCTATTTTTTTTGTTTTATCTTTTCATGTCACGACCGGTTTTCCAAGTCGCGATGTTCTATCAGCTTTATGAAGATTGCTCCAATCGTGTATTAGCTGTATTCCTTTCACATAACAAGTTATAAATAATCAATTTATGTGTCTTAATCATATTGCTAATTTGTTTTATGCATTCACCTCATGCATATTCCCATTTATAATGTTAAAATAGGATTCTAAAATCTTAGACATCGTATATACAAACCGATTGGATGCTTGTTAATGTTGATTTAAGCGTTACCATTATTCTTCATTCTTTTGCGATGATGAAACTGAAATGTTGAGTCCCTAAAGTATATTATAAATATTGCCTGATTTATAATTACTGAGAATTATTTATAATGATTAAAGTTTGCATATGTGAGAAAGGAAATTTTCGGACCGATTTCGTATTAACCTGCGTCAACACGGAGGAAGACATAAATGAACCAAGGAGATATGGGTTATGGTGATTTTAAGTATTTAAAATGGGTTCTTTAGGGTGAATGCAGTCGTTAAAATATGATTACAATTATTGATTATGCATAGGTATATTGCATAAGTGACTTCTTGCGATGGGCTATTTATAGAGGCTACAATTACCCGAGTGGTCAAAGACCCTTAGTTGTTATTAATAAAAATAAAATTATGTTGAATCAATTATGTGCAATAAAATAAATATTTTGGATTCTGCTTTGATAATTTAAATATTACCACCTTTTTTGCTCCCTGTACAATACAAATTAATTTGATTGTTAAAAAAAAATCAAAAACCTTATTAAAGGTTTCCAAAACACACCAAATATATTTTTTAAAAATCAATTTCATGCTCAAGTTGCAATTTTCACTGTTATAAAAAAAAAAAAAACTATGGGTAATTTATTCCATCCTGCTGGGATTTTCAGAGGTTGTTTCAAGGAATCAAAGTTCTGATGGTGGAAACTTTAAGCCTCTTGGAAACTTCAACTTGTCGGGTTCTATTTGAAAAACAAGTACAAATACACTGGGAAGTTTAATTTGTAATATATTCCTTTATTTTATTTTTTTTTATTTTAGCTTGGCCACGAATCATTTGGGCTATGAACTTGATATACGTATAAACTAGTGATAAATTTAGTATAGTAACTCATTGTAAATTTAAATAGACAAGGGTGCTGTGATGACAGTTTTGAAACTCTAGGAAGAGATATGGTGGAATCACGAATCGTGATCTGCATGCAGCGACGGAGCGTGCTAGTGCATCATCCGTTCCGGTTCTGGTCCCATCCTGTTATTTGTTACTCTCCTCCGATGTTAAGTCAGTTTCGTTACAACAGGTGGGAATTTAATGACCTTTTGAGGTGGAATACAAATAGCTATGACAGAGGAATCTCCACAGCTAAATCCTCTCCACTGACCCTAATAAATTGCATTAATTATGTTAGCCACATCACATTATTCTCTTCGATTCTATCCCTACACCGTAAACTATCAAAGTTCCTCTTTCTTTTTTTTTTTTCTTTTTTATTGTACAAGAATAATATATCATTTCTTATATACCAATGCTTGGGTATATAAGAAATCACTCTTATACAAAATCAAGCATGGATGATTATATTATTCGATGTACTGCAAAAACTCAACGTTCCAGGAAAGCAAAACTAGTTTCTGAATTTTCAGTAAAATTCGGCGCATGTTTTTGTGATTTTTAGATATAATTTTTTTATGATGTTTTGGTGAGGAATTCAGTGGTAGTAATGTCAGTTTTGCATCGCCTAGTAGGTTACCCTTTCCTAACGTTTAATACCAATAACTGAATTGGTTCTCGAAGTAGTTCTCGGATAAAATTTTGCGGTCTAATCCTACTGCTTAATCCTCTGACTTAATTCCACTATTATCTGTTTGATATAATTTTTTTTTATAATAAACATCTTACATTAGCACTTAAAGCGTATTTTTATTTTGGGGACTTGCCCCGTATGCAAATAAATATTATTATTATGATTACATTGTGCTATATTTATAGTTATATTTATATTTATAAATTACAATTTTTAATATTGTTATATTTATATATAATATTAATTTTTAATATTGTTATATTTATATATAATATTAATTTTTAATATTTTGTAAATATGTGTTATATTTTTATACTATAAAATTATAGTTTACAATATTAATAATATACAATACACAACACAATATACAATAGTAATATACTGTATAATATTGTTAGTCAATATAAAAATATTTAGATTATTAATCAACAATCATCATTTAAGTTAACATGTAAAACAATTTAAAAACATTTTAATTTACACCTATAATCATCAAGAATAAATTTCAAAGTAGCCCCCATTTTACACAGCTATCTAATATCATTTCTTTTCTTATTTTTACTGACATGGGTTTTAATTTGTTCTTGCTACCCTTCAAGTCACTATTACAGTCATGTAATTCGTAAAAAATACTTTTATGGAACCTAAACGGTCCGGTGAGATGAGATAATGAATGAACACTAGACTTGTTTTGATTCGAGAAGAATGAAATAATAGGATAGGAATAAATATACCTTTAACTATTCCTGTCATGAAAATAAACAACAGTATGAGTAAACAATCTCTTTTCCTATAATAAAAACTTTTATGATCTCAACCCAAGGCGCCAAAGTTATTGTTAAACTCACACTTCAATTTTAATTGCTCAAAAGGTTTGGGTGAACCTTAAACTTTTTGAAGAAAAACTGTTATCATAAAGTTATTTTAAAACTTTTATTGAGCAAACCTTTTCGTAATAAGTTTTTCAAATACTTTTAAAATGAAACTTATTTAAAAAGGTTAAAGACCTTTTCGACCTCTGCTAAAAATGATTATGTTTGAAAGACAAAGGTTAAGAATTAGTTGCTGATTTCTGTTATTTAAGTCACAAATGTCGTAGTCATGTGTGCAGATGCAATCCCAGCCCCTTCCCACAAGCTAAAAGAAAGACAGTGATTGAAACGTTGCCCGTAATTAAATAATGAAGTTAGATAAACGAAGATAAATGCGTATATCTTTAATCATCACTCACTGTTACCAAATCAAAGGTAATGGATGGAGGCTAATGCCGAGGTCGCATTTTACTGCCTACTTTGGTTAAATTACCACCAGGATTTAGTTGCTAAATTGATCATTATTCATCAATATGACCATTAATATTGTCAACGCGACATCATAAATGACAGCCACACAGCCTTGACAAATGAGACTCGAGCCTTCTCTTCGTGGTTGTAAGTGCGAATAACTGCTGTGAAAGTTTTCTCATGTTCTCGGTTTTTTATACCATTTAATTAGTATGTTTTTTAGTTGAATCATTCTATGTGTCCCAATCCTAAAAATAATATCATAATGACTTATTAGGTCGAAAAACCATCAGCATCGGGGGGGGGGGAGGGGGGGGGGTTTAAGAACTAACCCTATAATGTTTTTTCATTTTAGAACATCTAAACTTTATTTCATTATTACATTAGATTTTTTTTGTTATTAAAATCCGACACATTGAGGGGCATTAATATTAGATATCAGGGTCCAAGGTGGTGGAAGCGCAATATATGGTATCATCAAGAAACCACTTAGCATCTCCACCACAATTCCTCTCTCACCTGTCCTTGGTGGACCCTACCAAGCCGTCCAAGGTGGCGGTAACCAATCCCTGCCGAGGACTGGGTCGGCGAGCTAACGAGAGATAGGGCCCATGTAAAAATGGGTGCTGTTTTTCCAAGCTTACGGAACCTCTTTTACTTGGCCAATCACCCGTAAAAGCGATAAAAAGATTCAAAGCTCAAACATCGGCCTCGGATTCAATCAGTCAAATGGATACGACGCGGCGCTCAAAAGGACTTAAGACTTGCTACTTGGAACATAAGGACATTTACTGGGAAGGGAATGGAAAAAGTAAAAAAAAAAAAAAATAATAAAAAAAATAAAAATAATAATGGATTGATGAGGCCCCTCCACGCTGAAAGGAAGAAGAAGAAGAAGAAGAATATTAGATATCAAAGGACTCATTTCCACATACTATAATAAAACTCAAATTACATACTATTAATATAATTAATTATTAATTAGCCATATATCCTTCTTTTTGCCACAACACTATTTATTTTCGTACATCACAACATTGTTAATGTTTCGGGGCTGTGTCCCCATTCCCAAATCTCAAATCTTCCTACCAAATTTAGAAGAAAAAGTAAAATAATAATATATTACATAATAATAATACAATGATAAAAATAAAAGAAAATTTTCACACATGCATACTTATTCATTAGTTATTATTTCTCAACTTATTTTTTTTTTTGCTGGCTTAAGAATGGGGGGGGGTGGGTAGTACTACGCTATTTTTTTTCCAGACCATACATACTTTATTTAATAATTTATATTCGTCATTTATATTTATTACTTATCCTTTCTCATTCTCAGTTCATTATTAATTAGTTAATAATGAGCTAATTATTTTTACAACTTTATGAATGGAATAAAACTACTCCTTTTTTCCCTTTTGATTATAGACCATAAAAATATTATTCAATAATTTACATTAGATATGGTCCATAAAATCAAATTAAAATTTTATTTTTAAAAATTTGCACAAAACTGTGATTTCTGTTCTCCCAACAAAGATTTTTTCTTTCTTGACTGAGCAAGAATAAATTTTTAGTATTATTATACCGTTCTAATTATTTGAATTATTTATAACAGATCTAATAGATTCGTAGAAAGTTCTCTGGTGAGTATTTGCATAAACCTAATATTTAGGTGTGCAAAAGGAAATTATTATCCTGACAATCTAAGTTATCCAACTCATCTTTACCCTCCAATTGTCCATATTCATTCCAAACGTGGAGCGATTATGTTTAAAGTATGAATTTTCGACTCGACAACACTGTGCTTTCTAAATAATATACTTTTGCCCCAGCAATTAAGCATTAGTTTTCTAGCTCCAAATAATTTATTTGTTGAGATGAAGTTGGAGGAATCTATTTGATTTTTTTTTCTCGATAGTTGTGTACAAATTACTTATATATTTAATGAAACTAATAAACAAATTCAATGATATCCTTTCTTTTTTTCTAATTTGATCATTGCAAATCTCAATTATAGATCTGAATGATAGAACATTTGCCCCGAGAAAGCCATCCACTTCTTTGGCCTTCGGTGTCAGTCATACTCCCGTTCTTTTTCCCCGCTCCTCGAGGCTTCCCTCGCAGATGATGGGCCCTTAGCCTAATTAACCCGGAGCATTTTGGAATTAAGAGGATCATACTTCGGGAGTCAATATTTCCGTTGAAACAGATGGAGCGGCAGACTGCAGGGCACCTGCACAGAAGCATGTGTGCCATCCACCTGGTTCTTGGACAGATGACATTGCTCTGTATACACCTTTTGTCTATGGCGATCGACATACGGCCTACTATCGGGCATTCAGCTGGTAACGTGGTAGCTGGTCCACCCTCCAATCCAAACAGGGCAGGAGAGCATTTGTACGAGTTAATCCAATCCGGAGATTGGTTAATTAGCGATACGGATTGTTATGTTCTGAAGATAAGTCAATTTGTGGACTAATCATAAAAAAAATAATAATAATGAATTAACAAATAAAAACCTTAGTAAACTTGAGTTTGACTTTATCCATTGGAGAATGATTATATATATATTTCAGAAACAAATACATGCTGCTACGTTTACTTGAATTTCTTACTAATAGGCTTTCAAAAAAAGCCCCTCTTATCGCCTCATTGTATGTAAATCCAAATGACGGTCTAATATAATTTTTATTTTATATTTTATTTTTGGTAGGAAATGACCAGCAATGTAATAATAGATACTATTATTCAGTAACTAACAATTTCGGTCCACATTATGAACATAAGTCGTCATCAGGTCTCACACCAAGGGATTTATATGGATCTCGGATGACGTTGGCAGTTCATAAAAGAAAGTTCCTAATCAGACCACCTCTATACAAAGACTACAAAAAGTTTAAGCAATATACAAAGCAGAATTTCAGCAAATGGGGAACAATCAGCACCCAGGCTTCAAACCCGCGATCCATCCTAGTTAATTCCCAGGCAATCACAAGTTTTAATTTTTCGAGTCTGGACGACCAGCTTAAATCTAACCTCAAAAATTCACTATTGGTCTTACTAACTTGTGTCAATGTGAAACAGGTGAACAAACTACTGAACAAATTCTGCACACATGGTTTATTTATTCCACTTTTTTCGTGGAAGAGTAGAAACGTGGCTAAAGGTGTGCTAAATTTCAAAGTCGAGAAATTATGGGTGCACAAGATAAAACATTTTGACATGTAACTCGAAATTTATTTTAGGTAATTATATATCAACATGTTTTATCTTTTGAACCCATATCTTCTCGACTTTGAAATTTAGGAAACCTTTAGCCACTGTATGGTAAAATAATATATCTTTTTTTAAAAAAATCAAAAACGGCACATTTTTGTATGCATAATATAGAAGAAAAAATTGATTTTAGATTTTTTGTGATTCTTGAACATGGAAATGTTGTATAACAGAAGAAAATGCAGAAATGTTTTATAAGATCTAGCCCAAAAACTATTTGCAAAAATATTATACGTCAATATTTTTTATCTTGAGAACCCATTGTTTTCCCACTTTGAAATTTAGCAAACCTCTAGCTAAAAAAATGCTAGAATAACATTTTTTTTAAAGAAATTAAAAAAATTTCATTTTCCTCTTCCAATATTCGAAAAAGGAAATTCGTACTTTTTTTTTTTTTTTTTTTTATAGATATTATGTTTTTAGAATATGTTCATGCTGTATATCAAAAGAAAACACAGAGAATGTTGAAAAATGTTACACCTTCTATCCAAGATTTAAAGGTTCAGACCCTCGTTGATTTGATATGGAATGACCCTTAAAAAACATATCGCTGGAAAGTTCGCCGTCCTCTATCTAAATACAACAACCCGAGGCAAGAACCCAATTAGCCCCTATTTAGTTGCCGCTCTGCCACCTCTTTGTAAATTGTTTGATATTTTGATCGAAGATGTATGTGACACCTTAAAAGAAGCTGAATGCCCATACTAACATGGCGTTCAAGAAAACCGAGTAAAATTGTATGCATGAAATTATTTACATATTCATAGCACAAGAACATGAATCAAAGAGTCGGTCATGGATCTACAGAGAGGCCTCGTCATTTAAAACTTGTTTTCCCACTCCTCACCCTTTCGAATAAATAAATAACTAATATATGTAAAGTAATTGGACTATGGTTTTGAATAATTAATCATATTTTTTCTTTTTTTTACATTTCTTCAAAATAAACATTACATCTCAACTTGTTAGCTTTCACATATCTACTGATTGAATCAACGGTTATAATTAAAAAAACTTGATTTAATTCGTTTTTCTGCAGAGGACGGCTTAATAAAGCATCACATTGAAAATTCATTTGAGAAAAAGAGTCATAGTATTGGATTTTTACAAGAATCAGCCTTAAAAATATACCATTCTACTGAAAATTCTAAATTAAGATACGCTGAAGGCGACATGAAAATGTTTCCAGAGATAATAATAGGAATAAGGAAAATAAAGATCATACATAATATTTAACAATGACTCTCGCAGAATTACCACTTTATTATAACATAATTCATTATCTTTCATTCCTACTGATTTTTTATGATTATTTATAACATTTTTGATTACTGTATTTTGATACAAATTCAACACCTATAGCATATCTACAGCTATTCAATATTTAGAAGAGGATTCGTAAATCAGCATCTGTTGGATTTTCGTAATCAAACCCAATTGATTAGTTGGTGAAATCGGGCATAACTGAGTTAAATTCCTAACCTTTCTTTAGGATCATTTATTATTCCAATACCAGTTTTGCTTAGGGTTAATGTACAAATAGTTAATTTTATTATGTTTTATTTATATGTTTCTGGGATCCTAAATCTATATTTGGGTAAATATGATAGCTTGAGGCAGGGTTGTTTTTAGTTAATTTGAAATAAAATAACTAGTCTTAATTTTTATTATTATTAGAGTAAATCCGGTAGCACTAAAACCCACTAAGAGCCTTGGATACGGTACTCGGTAAAGAAGTACTGCTTCTATATTAATTATAGTAATAAAATAGATATATATCCGAGAGAGAACCCCTTTCTACCTAGATAGAATCATTTCTCAGATCGCCCCATATGATTATCATTAAAGTCGATAGAGTTCATCAAGTTATCCAAGAGGCCTATCATTACTGGATACGTATATGGTAGCGACTTATGAAATATTGCTTGTTTGTATAACATTAAATGGCGTTATTGCTTTAATCGATAACGCCATATCGCTAAAGTATCAAATGTTAATTGGATCTGATATTATACTTGATTGAAATTTCGTCAATGCATTACATCTAGGACAAGCAAAAAGTTTATTTATTCATTTCACTTCGTAAGTGTGATTTTGCGGAATTTTTTTTTCTTCTATATATGATGGATTATTTTTGTATAAAAACTAAATGCAACTTAATGCGAGTAATGATAATAAACTTTTTTTTTTGTTCTGTTTTCATCTTTAAAAAAAAAAATTGTAAAACAATTTTTGAATAAAACTTGATATTCACAGAGGTTATTTAAGATATACATATACTTACCTATGATAATTTGAAAATTATCTAAATCTCCTATAAAATGAAGATAGATCTGTTTTTGGTCCCTATTTTTATTAGCTAACCAAAAAGAAAGGTTTCCAGCACTGTTTGTGCAAAATAGCGTTGGACCATTTCCATTTTTTATGTTTATTATTTCCATTTAATAAAATTTTATTATTTAGTATCCATAAGTATCCATTTAATAAAAGTTTATTATTATTACTCGCGGATTAGCAGCAGCATTTACTTTTTTGCACAAAAATAATCCATTTTAATAATCTAACTATTTAAATAATCATAGTGTTATTCTTCAAGTACAATAAAACTAATAAGATATCGTAGACAGTTAATTTAATTAATTTAATTTTTTTTTTTTGATGTTACAAGAAACGATTTTTAAAAAATCGCCAAAGAAGAAGAGAAATACAAATTTCATTGCATTTTAGAAAAAAAAATTGTGATATGCAACTCTTTTTTTGATAAAATAGTTATTCCAAATGGCAGTATATTTTGATAAATGCTTTAATAAATCTTCATAGTTCCGTACCAGTAAAGGGTATTGTAATTGGCTTAAAAATGTTTTAGTAAATTTCATGTTAAAGTAAAATACAACTTTTATTTGATGATAACATTTCAATCTTCATTATTAAACTTTTATTAAAATATGTCTTATTTTCTTCATATTTATCCCATCAAATAGAGAGCAACTGAATAAGCAGGTCACATTTATTTACAGTTTACTCGAGACTATAAAATATATTAATACGATTTGAATCTAACTGTAAACACAACAACATTGATTTTAAATTAGTAGGTATTAAAGAAGATAAAATACAGATGGGGATAATGTTATCATTAACAATGTGTTACAAGAATTTATTCTTTATTGATATCTATGCTATAATTTTACATCAAGTTATAAAAAAAAAAAACAATTTTTGAGCTCAGCTGCTGTTGGAATGTTGCCAACACACGACCTAGATATTGCAGCCTCAGATCACCAATGCAACAGTTATAACTCACTATCCTCTTTATATTAATTTGATCCAAGGGCCATAACTCATGCTTCCATCCCCCGTCCAGTATTAAAGGCCATCGGCCGCTTTAATAAAAAGAGCCAAGCAATCTCCATTTAACGAAATCAAGCTCTCATCGATCCAAATGAATCATTGACAGATGCCGTAGAGGCAGATGCATTAAAATATTCAACTGGGGGACTATGACCAGCTGGTGCAGGTGAGCAGGTCTGCGAAACGTCGGGACTAGGAGTTCCCACGTGCCGACGCGTGGCTCCCAGTTTAGGAGCTATTAGATACATGAGGCGTGGGCTGTAGGGAATCCGGTAAAACATACGGGCGTTGTCAGTGGCTACTGGCTGCCGGGTAACTGATTGCGGGGAGGCCACTTTAAAAGCTTTTCATAGTGGAGGACTATCCAGTGAACGGTTTTCAATAAAGAATTTATCATCATTACGAAAATCGGCAGCTAACAATCGATGTTTTCAACATTCGTTTATTGGCGTAGGAGTAATTCGATATTCTTTTTTAATACTTATGTACATTTTTATTTGTTATCAAAATCGCTTAATTAAGAAGTGTCTTGCTTAATAATTAAAAGCGCTTTTAAGACAGCTTTTAAACACTATAATTGACTCCTACATTTCATATGATTTCAAGTCAGAGATGAAGGTTAGATATAGTTTAAGCCTACATTGACCGATTCATGCATTCCGTGAAAAATAACTTAAAAAAATAAAATATATATCGATCATGGTAGCGGGTTATCTCAAGGATAAAGCTGACTAAAAACTATTTCAACCTTCCTTTCACTTTGTTCCTCCCCTTACTCGGATACGGAGTTTTCCCGGTCCAGGGAAGTAGGGGTTTATTAAATGTTCTCTGGCTCCGACAAAACCTATTTTAAACCGTAAATAATCATTGATTTAGATCATGTATATTATATATGATTATCCACAGGAAATCATCAGGGTAAGTTAGAAAGTTATGTGTATTGGTACGAGCGGAGTTAGCACAGAATTTGGGTGGTGGGACAGGAATCTCACATTCACGTACCGCCTTTAGTCAGACAGCATTATTGTTTGCAAATTTATTTATTGAGATTATTTTCTTGCATCAGAAATGACTGTAATCCAAACAAACAAAAGTATTACGTTTATGGGTTTATTAATTGAATCATTGCTTTAAAAATACAAAAAAAAATTGTAAATAGCTGAAATATTTTTACCATTCGGCATACGATGAATAAGAAGATAATTCACTGCTCTAAACGCTTTTCATGATGAGTTTTCATGATGACTCCTGCGGGATCATTAATTTCTCCACCTAGAAGCTTTTGAAATGATCGTATGCAGACTATTTTCCAACGTACCGTTATTCCCTCTGGTCATACATACTTAGGACTCTATCAACACAAGAATTCAACAAAATAAATGAATTCGCTTCAAAAATTCAACAGCAATGATTTTTATTTTGTTTATACTGTACAATCTGCTGGGAAAAGAAACTATAGTTGGAAAACCTAAAGTAGCCAGTAAAATAATGTTATTGCAGACTACCATTTTTTGGTGATTTTGCCTATTTATATAGAACTGTACTGGGCTCCATGCTACAATCTGGAAAACAGTAGCACAAGAAGGGCAGGGTTAGAGTAATATTGTTCAGACAAGTAAATATCATAGAGCACACAAACAAAATATAAAATTAATATTAAAAATGATGAAATAACTGCACAGCGTGTCCGGTTGAAATATTCGTCACCCCTGAAAACCACATGATAGTCTTTCAAACGAAGTTCAAGTCACGAGTTCCGGAGGCATTAATCGCCCACCCTCTCAAATTCTCTGGCACTGACATAAACAATTCACTACCCGGGAAATGATTAGTAAAAATTGGAGATCGTATTTCGATTGAGACATTATATTAATAATTGTTTTCTGGACATATTATATATCGCCGTCCAATCAGCTCAATCCCTCGAGTTGTTCGAAAGCTAATAATTTTAGGGGAAAGTATGATAGATATTTTTTTCATGTTATAAAGTATTTTTGTATATAATAATAGACGTAAATATTTGAAAACCTTATCACGGATTTTTTTTTCCTGAACCACTTAAGACGATGAAACGCTTTCAACATCAGTCACACGTCGCAACCCTAAATATCTTATGATGTGGTGGCACTTGAAAGTACAACTGTACTTAACACCTGCACGCACGTTAAACTCATCCAAAATCCACTCAAGATGGTAAACACTCATAGTGGATTTTTCCAACTTTGATATAATCATTATTTTTCTATCGCGGATAATAGGGCAACTTCCATCCGGGGAAGTTTCCCTCCCTAGGCTCTGGCTTTTCTTAAAGATTTTTAAAAATATAATTGCACACCTTTATCTTATATTCAAGCTACTGTTGCTTTTTGCTATTTATAAGATATAGTAAAATGTTGACTCTCGTTTTGCCTTATCTTCGACCTTTTATTTTTCAGCACTATTAGATATTATTTAATGTTACATATTTTAATTGGAACTTACACTGATATCTTAAGCGAAATTGGCAACACAGCCCAATTTTTGTTAATCATGTTATCCTTTTAGGAATCGTCCGAAAATAAATAGATGGAGAGATGTTAAAAAAAATTAAGAGTCAAAGGTTTATACAAAATATTTAAAACTATAGCAGTAAACTTTGAACTCCTAAAGAAATTAATTATAAAAACAATGGTATCTATTAATTTTATATTTATATATTATATTAAAAAAATCTGGTGCGTGTGCGCAACACACAACTTTCACTTACCAACATACTTAGATTAGAAAATAATGCGTTTTGTTAATTGCCACTTCTCAAATGAACAGAACAGTTTAATTATAACGCATTGGTTTGTCATTAAAGGCGTACGGCGCATGCGTGAGCTCAAGGTGTTTTATGAGTTGACGTTATATTTTTTTTTTTTCTTCTGTATATGTTTACTTTATTTTCTTCATATATGATATTTAGCCATTTCTTATTTTTAAGCGTGATGATAGACAGTCAATTTCTCTATTGACTTTATTTATATATCAATATAAACTAAAACAAAGGTACTTTATAGAAAAACAAAAAAAGCCCCTTCCCCATTTAAGCCCCCTCAGAACATTTTAATAATGATAAAGCTTACCTGATATTAAATAACAACTAATTTTCATTAAACATAACGAATTTGATAAAAATCGTTAAAGCCGTTTTTGAGATAATCGATCAAAAAGGTAAAAATTGGACAAAATTTATTAAGTAAAGTCCCCCCTCCTGTTGATCAATTTTGATGAAATTTTTACAGTCATATCTCGGGCATATAAATACATCAAATACCAAGTTTGATCAAAATCGTTAAAACCATTATTGAGTAAATAAAAAAAACACGTGAAAATGATACAAAATTTATTAAGTAAAGTCCCCCCTCCGGTTGATCAATTTTGATGAATTTTTTACAGTCATATCTCAGGCATATCAATAGATTAAATACTTAGTTTAATCAAAATCGTTAGAGCCGTTTTTGAGAAAATCGAAAAAAACTTAAAAAGTTATTAAATAAAGTACCCCCTCCCTTTGAGCAAATTTGATGAAATTTTTGCAGTCACATCGCGGGCATATGCATACTCTAAATACCCAATTTCAGGTTCGCACGGTTTATAGTTTTTGAGCTAGTCTGTTCACACACACACACACACACAGACACACAGACACACACACACACAGACCATTTCGCGGGACTTGGTTATTTTGACTCAGGGGACCCTAAAACGTGTATTTCCGTTGAAAACCGGAAGTCGAAAATTTTCACGATCGCAATACTTCCACTTACTATATATTTCATATATAGGTAAGTGAAAGTAAAATAAAATTTGTCTAAATTTACTCAGGATATATCAGTATACTCAGGAATTATACTCAGGATTGTATTGTCGCAGATTGTCGCAGTGCTAAGGTTAGATACGATTGAATGTATGAAAACCGGTTATGATGAAGATCCTTCGCCAGTTCACTTCACCAAGAAAGGACCTGGGATGTCTCAGTCGACTCCTGAAGACCTCTACACCGACCGATCCGGACGGCACTTCCTCCAGAACGCTCTTCGCCGTTTGGAATCGCTTCCGCAGGACCGGTGGTGCACCGCCTGTGCGCCTGCTGTTGAAGAAGAGTCAGACAAAAGGTGTTTCAGAACACACCGGCCCTTATTAGCAAGATGTTAACTCCATGTCCAGGAGTCCTGGGCAAGGTGGTTCGGCATCTGCCCTCACATCTGCCTCACCTTACTTCCTCATCCGGTGACCTGCCGAACGGCGATATATGTCCGCAACTGCGTCTTCCAAGTCGGAAGGAGGAGGCGACGCACCGAAACTTTGCGGGATGGTTGTCCAGGCGCTGGGAGGGGTTGGGCGGCCACAGGCTCGCTGCAGTTCAGGGACGCCTGCGTTTGTGGTGATCCTATTTATTAGGTGAAATTAGGGCGAGTGGAAAATGTATGGCTACTAGCCCTTGTTGCTGAAAATTGGAGGGGGGGGAGGGAAATCATAAGTAAATTTCTAGGTCAAATAAACCAAATTTTTATCTATTTAACCTTATTTGAGTCTATGCTATGTGATATTTCTGTGAAGTACTGGTTTTTTTTTTATCACGTATTTTCTAAAGTACCCTTTCTTTATAACTATAAAAATTTCTTTTTTCTACAATTTGATGAAAAAAATTATTTTATAAAATTTTAATATTCTTTTGCTTTGTAGTTGATCAAACAACTTGAGAGAAGTGGACTCTCGATCACAAGTATCCTTGAGATATCCTTCCTGTGCGTGTGTCTGTTTAAATGATTAATGTGTTTCAACATGCGTATATTAAATACAGTATATTAAAAAAAATACTATTTAAACAGTTTTTTTTGTTTGTTTGTTAGTTTAACGTCACTTTATGCCACTAGGACTAATCGTAGTCCCATGCTACAATGGGAGTCCTAAATTTTGCCTATCCAGGTATAATTAGGATAGGGATCTTTAACGAGTACCTGACATCATACAGGCTCGGGACCTCCATTTTACGTCCTATCCGAGGGACGGCATGGCTAAGGATTTTTTACTCCCATTAAAAAGTCCTAGTGCCACTGCTGGGCGCGAACATGCAACCTTTAGTATTGTAGGTTGCCATGCTAAGTACTAAACCACAGGTGACCCCCAGTTGTGTTTGTGTTTTTAAATTATGATATTTTGACTTACGTTTCTAACACTAAATAAATGATAACAAATCTTGGTTTGCTGATTAAATAATCAAGATTTTTTATATTTTAAATCTTGAAAGAAGAACTGCAACACCGTTTTAAACAGCAGATACTCTGTGAGATTCACACATACTGACACTGGCACACTCTGAAACTGACACACTGTGAATCTTTCATGGTTGTTTCTGGTAAGGAGGTAAAGATTCAATTAATTATTATTAGTCCTAAATATATAAAAATATATTTATAAAATATCTTAGAAATAATTCTAGGTTTATCTTATGGGTCAAAAGCGAAGCAAGGAGTATAAATATAATTTTTAATTACCCTGCAATTAGGGTTCCAAAACGTGTTATCCCCAACAATGATCTAGTAATTCAGTGGGATTTTGTAGAATTTTACAAAAGAATATTATTTTAACAAAAGATCAGAGCAATATTCACACCTCTAATATCTAGTTATAAGAATATTACTATAAGATAATGATATACAATATTCCCTCTTAGGGTTACCGTGGGATAGGCAGTATAACAAACACTATACACACAACCCGGGACGACATATGCACACCAGGGTTCGGCAAGGTGTTGACTGGGCCGGTCCATCTGTCAATACTCCACTATTAGTCTATTGTGAACCGCTCGGCTAAAAAATACCAACGGTCTACTGGAACAAGTAACTAAAATATTATGTCTCATTATGGAGTAAGTTTCTGAGATTATAATGTTTTTGTTTTTATTAATTGAAATTTTCTAGACAATGTGGTGTGAGAGGATAAAAAAAAAAAAAAAAAAAAAAAAAAAAAAAAAAAAAAAAAAAAAAAAAAAAAAAACAGAAAAACTTCCATGCATAAAAATTATGTAAATAAATATAGTAATGGTTGAATTATTTTCTCAATGAGAAATAAATTCTACTACAACTTATAAGTCTGGGCATGGACTTATTTAGAGATTCTTCTCCTCAAGGGGTTAGAATTCTGATCCCCTTACGCCATGGTTATCTGTTCCTTATACTTACAAGCAGGGATTTTTTACGTAAATAAAATCAATTCTTCATATGAGGCGTTTGGTTTCAAAACCGGCTACATCCATTTTCAACAATTTTTCAGGACTGATCAATGAAGAATCGATTGGAACCGCTTTTGATAAGAAATGGAATCATTTAGTATTGATTTTCGAAGGATCTAGAGTTTTTGAAACAAACGCGTCTATCACATTTTTTTAACATAAAAAAAAATTGAAAAAAATGACAAAGAAAATTGTTTGGAAAAAATGGATGTAACCGGTTTTGAAACCAAACGTCTCACATGTAAATAATGCATTATTTGTATACTAAATTCTATATATTGTGCGCATAGAACCTCTTTTTACATTCATTTCTTTATTGATTTTTAATACATAAACTAATTTAAAGAAAAGAAAAATAGTAAATTAGAATAAAAATTCAAAAGACTTAAATTAGAATCAGTCTTTGGAGAAATCCAACAAGTTAAATTTGTAGAAAAGCAAAAACTAAATGCCTACTTAATGTTTCTGCTCCGACATGTAGCCCATATTATAACAAAGAATAGAAAAGAAAATTCTATAGAATTATATGTCTCTGCATGCCGGGGTCCGAGAAATAATTTTAAAAAAAGATGGAAAAATGTATTTCTTTCAGTTAACGTAATAGTTTTTTTTTCCGTATCCATCAATTTTTTTGTTTATCAGTTTACTACCTCTTAAAGTGCTTTTTCTATGGAATTATTTACTGCATAATGTAAAGATTAATAATTTAACGTGTGAAGGTACATACATCCCTGCTCAAAATTCCATTTATTATGTATCTTAGTCGTCTTATTGTTGTACAAATAACTGCTCATTTTTCAGAATGTGATTTATAAAGGGTGATTAGGTCTCGTTAAATTTTTCCGATTACCATAATTTTACTATTGTAATTTGCAAGCTAAATCGTGATCGGTTTTTCACGAACGTGATTAGTTCTGAGAGGAAAGATATCGAATCCTCCCTCAGGCATTACAGGTTAATTAAGTTAACCGCCGGTTAGTTGGCCTTAAAGACCATTCCATTCATTAGCATGATGCTTAATGCCCACTGCTATTGGGAGGTCCGCAGTCATTAAAGTCGCTTTAATCTCATTTGACAACGTTAATTTACGGGCTAATAAATTTCTGTTAATTGGCTAGACCATTTGAGACGATGGGATCCTCTTGATTCTATGCATCCGATTTGGGAATGCCTTGTTCTGACTGTATTTTAACTTCATTAATAGAAGTCTGAAACTGTTTTGTTATTTTAATTAAAAAAAAAAAAATAATAATCTGTATTTTAATTGAGATTTAGTTATTCCTAGTAGATTCATGACTACTTCCCAGAAACGTATGTTTGTTTAACGTCACTTTGTGCTGCTAAGGCTAATCCGACGATGCTACAGTGTGAGTCCTAAATTGTACCTATCCAGATAAATCCATATTAGGATAGGGATCTTTAACGAGCACCTGACATCGTACAGGCTCGGGAGATCCATCTTACGTCCTATCCGAGGGACGGCAGAGCCAAGGATTTTTTTCTCCTTTTTTAAAAATGCTAGGGCCACCGCGGGTCGCGAAACTCCGACCTTTAGTATTGTAGGTTTCCATGCTAACCACTATACCACGTTACTTTAGTTTTCGAGCTATAAAACTTCTTAATTTAAGTAATTACTCCACTATGGGTTATACGAAAAGTGTAGTGTTGTTGGTTTATTATGATATTTATTCAAAACTGCCTATTGGAAATTAAATTGTATTCTCATATGCATTTGAAAACATGCATGAGAGTGAGTGTTTACAAATAACTAAGCTGTGTATTTTAAATAATTAGAACTGGAAGTTGCGATCGGTTTACTTAATTAATACTCGAAATATTGGTCCTTGATGGAGCTAATAGACCGAGTATGTTAATTGCTTTTTTGTACAATCCGCCCCTATTCTTTATACTTGCCGAAGGTGTGTTCATTTTGGAATTCGATAGTTGCATGTCCACCTCTCGAAAAGTATTGCGCAATGGAATGCAGTTGATATAGTTAGGGTCTAGTTTGTTTTATGGAAAGTTATCTATGTTCAAGCGGATGTGCGATTGACCTTGGTTCGACACATTTTACACTTCAATAAAGGTCCCAAAATAAAGTCGAAAGAATTTAGACCGATATAAACCTACATTGGTCCCCAAATGTGGATTCAGGGAAAAATTTTTTGGGACTGTAGCACCAGATCCAAGAGAAAACGGGTATTTTATGATTAAAGGTTTATAGATTGGTAATAATTTAAATATTATTAATAAGGGAGGCAAGATAGTCGAGTGGGCCAAAGCGTTAGCAAACACACGTTGCCCCCGACAACCAACATATGATAACCCTAAGATAGCCACTTTAAAAACCGGAGCTACGGAACATTCAATAATACTCGTCATTAATCCTCCACTCCCTCCCTTGGTCCGGGAAACCCCGTATAGCCTAAAAGGTGAGGAAGGGTCGATGGCCTAAGATTGGCCGATAGAAAAAATGAATAATTTAAGTATGTAAAGTCATAAGATATATCGTATGGTATTGATGACCTCGTAGGTTTAAGCCTAAATAAATAAACACATCAACAAGACATATCGTGATAAGCCGTGTACATGTACAATTTATCACGATATTGATATTTATATTATTTTTTATACACATCCATCACAAAAAGAAAACCAACCAGAGCCTGATCCTGCATAAAATAAAAATATATTTTTCTACAATCTTGTTCTCATGCACTGCAATAAAGTGGGTGGGTTGGAGGGCGAAAAATTTAAGATATGGTTATCATTATGTTATGATAAAAACTAATTTCAAAACTAATAATTTAAACACGAACAGTAATAATTTATCTAACACAGAAAACAAATAATTCAAAACGATAAAAATATGTCTTTTTATTATTATAATTATTTAATTTCGTTGTAAAGGTCTAATAGTGTTGTACAATTTCCATTTGGTTGGTTTACTGAAACATGATGGTTTGTGATTTGCATATTTAGTTTTTGTTCCCTATTGATTTTTGAAGACTACAATCCTCAGAATTTTCCTAAAAAACAAAACAAAAACGCTTATTTCTCAGTATATATAATTTTGCCCATTCCCTTATGAATTGCAATCCAGGCATGCTATAATCGTAATGCGATTTAACATTGACTGAATGTTTAGTTTACCACATTAATTCAATGCCTGTGTGGGTTCGAAAGTTGTTCTCAATTAGCTGATATTTGCGAAATGTTATGTTTGGGGAAATTAAAAATGAAAATGACTGAGTACCGTACGTCATGTCGTATAAATTATTAAATTTCATTAATTATACATAACGTATTTCCCAATTCTCTTTTGTGTGCTACTTTGTATGTTTTAGAAAACAGGGAGCTGTTGTTGCTTTGAATGGTTACCCCACACAACTATCCCTTTCGAAGTTAACTTTAAAAGGACCTCAGCTTGCCACCTCCTGATGATTAGAGAGTAACCTTTGTACTCAACTTTTTTTTTTCATCGAGCGAAGAATATATTTCACGAGTCCATTATGAACCTCCCGAGGTATGGACCTCCAGCCGCTTCAGATCCTCCGCTCCAGAACTAGTATATCGTGGGAGCCTTCGCAACCCTACGGCAGATGTCATCTACGCCAATCTCTTTGTTTCTCCATCTTGCAGCATTGTCCAGGAAGAGGCAAGTGCTTTCCGTTAGCTCGCCAGCTGCTTGGACGTCCTCCCCGACGACGGAAGAAGCGGGAGCAACCCCTCGTCTCCGTGTTCCCACGGTCCCACCTGCAGGCTCCCTCCAGTCTTATTATTATTAGACTTAGACAAAGGAAGACTTCGGACTTTTCTCTATGCGCTCATTCATCGGCCTCAGGTCTCCGATTTCAAGTGTTTTCCGTCCGCCTTTTCCTTGAGGCTGATAGGTTTATAATGTGATGTAGTTTTGTGATTTCTGATTGAATGTTTGGGCAGTAAAATGATTTAGTTAGAGACTTTATTCACACCTAAATTGATATGAGGACCATTTTAGTTCTATGATAAAATATAGACCATATCAACAGCTAAATGTGATGGAAAAAGCGAACAAACGTACATCATATACTTCATAATTGTTCTAAAATGGGCAAGTACAGATACAAACTGGTCTCTGTAAGTACTCTGGAACAGTGAAAAATGGTCGTCTTCAAAGAATGATTTAATAGGGGAATATTAGATAGTCCAGAATTCATGGGCCGGATAGACTTCTCCGAACTATAACACATGTGAGCATACACATAAACAAATGCATTTATATGTATGTTCATGTGTATCATATGAATGTATTTTATTGTTGTACATTTTTTATTGACGCTTACGTGTATAGTCTTGCGTATGTATTGGTATTTATGCGTACGTACTTGTGAATGGATCTATGGATGTTCTATTCATCTTTTATTTAACTTCATTGTTTTCATTTATCATTTAATTATTTGGCTATAAAATTAAAACGGATAATTTATTGTTAAAATTACCAGACAATTCCGATTGGTAAATCTAACTCTTTTAACCATTAACATATCTGATTATATATTATTCTACTTACCATGATTTTCTACGTTTTGCTACATTCTTTTTATACTTCTTTTTACTTATACTTATCATTTTCCTTAGTATACATTTCTTTTACATGTAATTATCTTATTCTAAATTATTTTTACTTTAACAAAGTTAACGTAGTTTAAAAAAAAAGAAGTAACTTTATAGAAATAAAGTTACTTGCTATAGGGTTACTGTAATGAGAAAAAACAAACAGCTAAATGTGTATGAAAATATTAAACACATCTCTAAGGGACTTTATTTACCATCAATTCTTAATACATTTAATTGAAAAACCTTCAAAAGGCACAGTGAATATTCATTTGCTTATATATTTTTTTAAAATTTTAAATTGCTGATTTTTGTTTGATACATGTAAATAAATTTTACTATATTTGCACAAATGAAACTTATTACTTTTTTTATTAAAACATGTTATTATTCCCAAACACAGCTATATAGTCAAGTATTATTTTCTATATTAATAAGGTGGTCATTAAAAAAAATAGTAAAGGTTATAAACATATTTTTATAAGTCGGCGATTGAATATTTTGCAAAACATTAATTGTTTTCTTAGACCACGTCCGTAATTTAGTCCAGAGCTTCGCTTTGCTGATATGGCTGTATCTAATTATTTATCTCTCTCAAAAATATTTGTGGATTTAAAATATTTTAAATTCAGTAAAATAATAATTGCTGTTAAAAAAAAAAGTTGCTATTATTCTTGCTTTTGATACATTCATACAATTTTTCCAAACATTACTTCTAAGAATATTGAGGAAAGTTCCATAAAAACTAATCATATTACGCCTCTATCATTTATTTTTGTAATAAACAGCATGTTTTTAGATTATCATTAAATTAATTTATTAATGATTATCATTAACTAAAATCTACTATAATTATTTTCTTAGAGATTTCAAAAATGTTTGTATCGCGTTCGTATTTGAAAATCCTTTTACTGTTCAAAAAGAATCTTGCTAAGAAGAATAAGAAGTCATTTTAAACTGATATCAACTCCATTAATTGAGGGAGTTGGAATTACGAGTGTGCGTCGATTACGAAATTTATGGTATAAGTCATTTTCGATTTATGTCCAGAAAGAGAAAGTTTCGTACATTTACATTAATTGAGATTTGTACGTATCATACTTAAGTACACACTTTGTGATTTGATGCTATATTTGCAATTTATACTTATGAAATCTTCTTGACAAATATCTAAATTGACCTGTGCGTCTGTCATTCAATCCAACACAATCCATCTGGGATACACTTGACGCAATTTGTTGCCATTGGTCATCAGTTTTGGACGCAATTGAAGAAACGAAATAAGTAATTCCCCATTCCGAATTAAGTTGTGAAAACTTCTTTATTCAAATTTTTTGGGGTGAGAAACTAGCAAAGATTTCATATGCTTACGACGTTGATACTTTTTTTAACGATTAGATTTTTTATAAAATCACTAGTTTTTCAACATTCATCATTCACAGATTTATCATTATTTTTGGGCACTCCATGTAAAGTAATCGCTAGTGACACCTAACTCTACCTACTATTTGTCTTCCATATGCAAATAAATACCGGAGGAAATCTTGAAGATTTATTATTTTAACGATAATATTTGAGCACCATATACACAAAATAGATATATAATGAGGAAAGTATATAAATAAACTGCTAGCTACATATAAGAGGGCTATGATAACACTTGAACATATGACGGGAGCACGTGCGGCAGCTGCGTGGCGGCTGCTAACGGACATATAGGGGTTGTACTGCCTTAAATGTCTTTTGGAACAGTTCACTCTATTTAAGGCCCTTATTGCTCAGTTCCGGAGTCTTAGGCGTCTATGCTTGAAGCTGTTCCAGGGCGAAACTCGACCGGGGCAATCGTAATAAGTGGAAGGAGTTGTCACTGGCTTCACCATAGGTGGCGAAGTGTAACATCTCAACCAGATCATATAATACAACACCAATATACGGTAAAAGTTATTTCATTTTTATTTTGATATGTAGGTACATGTAATCAGGAAGCACAAAGTATTCGCATACAAGTCTTAGCAGAGTACAAAGAAGATGCTGAAAATGTGTCTTATACACATTGCGTAACAAACTCACAGAGGAATGTAGAGAGTGAAAATAAACTTCCATAATACGGAATACATGGATTATGAAGCAAATGAACCTTTAGAGGTGGAAGATTCTATATTCCATCTTCTATAAGATTCTATATCTATATTTACTAGGACATGTATTTGTATAGGATATGTAAAGATGGATCGGATATCGCTGGTTGGGATATCGCAAAGAACCAAGAAGAAGAAAGACAAATAGCGTATTGAACCAAGTGCTATGGATTAATAATATAAAGAAAAAAAATGATATATTGCATGGAACTTAGACCTAAAAATTGGAGATATGCAGTAAGAAAAAGCTACGGGCATGGAATTTTGGATACGTGCAGATATCTAGACGCAATAGGGTACATATATTACTATAGAAAAAAAAAATGGCTACCCAAAATATCATCCTCGAAATGATCTCACTATAGCGACTGGAGTACCTTGGACATTTAAGTAAAACGCGGATTCCAAAAGCGACCCTTGACAAGGACCCCTACGTTCAGGCATGGCAAAATATGGTCTTACTGAGAATTTATCTTTGAACAGGAAGGCCTGGAAATGAACGTTAAAATGTTTCGATTGGAGAGAACCTTAGCTTTGAAATTGAATTAAAAAAAAAAATTAAGGACCTAAATTTTATCATTTGGGTACTCCTGGAAAGCTTACCCTACGTTCTCCTCATCTGGAACAAATGCAAATAAATATAATTAAGATTTGAAATATTTACATAAGATATAACAGATTTACATTTCGGGACAATTACGCGTCCTCAGTACCATTTCAATATATCCATGTTTAATTGAAATTTTGTCTTTAACATCTAAAACATATCACAATATGCAATATCTAAACGTATCTTTTTCACCTACAAAGAAACAATGATCAGTGTATGAATTGTACTTATATACTCTTCATTAATACATTTTGTAATTTGTATACAACTCAAGGTTATTATTTACAAGCCATTTTAAGTATTAGAAATTATTTCATTTTAGAAACGATAAAGAATTTTGAAAAATTTAAACTTCATCAGCTGCAGTAAAAAGTATTGTAATTTAAAATACTAAATAATTGGTTATTTGATTCCGAAAACAAGCGGTTCTTACATTTCCTTTTCGAAACAAAATTTGTAGCACAATCGTTAAAAATCGTTCGTTTTATTTAAATGATTTTCTTGTTCAGGTAACATCTTATCAAAGCGTTAAATGTTACAGTGCATTGCTTCTTCAAGTAGTAGTTCCATGGTCCAAAAAAAATTACTCTATCTCAAGATGCATTTAATGCCGTATTAAATAGGGTGCGTAGTGAAACTTAATATACTCCACTTTTTTTAGAGATGTTGCCGAGCCGTCCTCCCGACAATAGGTCAGGTACCAGCCAGGCTGCCCGTGCAAACACTAATATTCCAGGTCACGCGTGCGTCGTGTGCAGTCACAATGGGGGGAAGAGCGGACGAACCGGGGACCGCAAAGGTCACTCTCCAGTGCACGGCTGACATTTCACGGTCCGCCGGTGTCTTCTGATTGGAAGGAGTCTCAGATTCGCGAGGGTGTTGGAGGGAGGTGTATGGCATTTGGGAGAGTGCGGCGGTGTCGTGAGGAAGGGAAAGAGGAATATAGGATAAAAATAAACAAAAGGGAAGAATCGGGAGGAAATATTGCTGAGGCCCCGCGGCGGGTCAGTCCCTAAGGAGCGTTCGCATTGTGCCCACAACAGCTGCATTACCGCCAGTCGATATATAATGCTCCTAGGGGCATCTGCATCTTGATCTTTCTTCTTCTCTCCTTCCGTTTTCCTTCGAACCTACGGACATCTGGAAACAGGCCTACTTAAACCTATGCAATATCCCTAACAAAATAAATCCATCGTAATCCAAATAGATTCGAATTCTCTTACAGGTAATGGATGTACTATTGGCACTCGCTTAGTTTTTTTAACATGGTAAAATGGGCATCATGATAAGAACAAAAATAAATACAATTTTATGGTACTAAAAAATGGTTATATAAAATATAAACTTCTAATAAAGTGCATTGACTTCTTTTTATAATAACAGTGAAATTTAATTTTGCAAATTGAAAAAATCGTTTAATGGATGAAAAATCAGGATGAATACTAACATTTCAAAGTTTTTGTACCAGCATAAACATAAAACACATGACAATCCTCTAGCTGTAACTCAGATGTCTCTTGAGTTACCAGACGCTTTTAACGCTTATAAACTTTTACTTTTTAATACCAACCTTGTTTCTACAGGATTATTTAGATATGAAAGAAATGTAATTAGCTGAAAGCCTAATTAGATACTTATAATAAAAATTAGAAATTATATATACGATGGATGCGTCTTTATATAAAAAAAACGAAAATTGTGGAATCCATTCACATTATTAAGAAAACAAAGCATTGGTTGCGATATACCATGATCCTGCCTGGTACTTGCCAAGTGTTGAAAATAAGATAAGATATACTAACAACTTAGGTTGAAAGAAAAAAAAAAAGAAGAAAATAGAATCTTAGATGCTGACATACAACGATGAAATCAATAATTAGAAGCCGGCAGAACAACCGAGATTCCAGGCAGCAAATTGATTGGAGGAGGAAAAAAAAAGGAGAAACGGGCGGACGGGCGAGGAAATGCCTAAGATCTAATTGGTGGAACAGGGGCTCGTTATGAGACCCCATTGGCCCGCACATTTACTAATGACAACCAATCATAGCAGCTTATTAGTCTCTCAATATGTCCCTGGCTCCTTCACACCTTATCCTCGGCAAATAGTAGAGTCAATTAGGTCCCAGATCGCTTTATAATTTGGTTTTGGCTCTGAGTGAGGGGTCGGCATTGATGGCAGGGATTTGGGCCACGCAGCCTCTTTCGTAATGGCTTCTAATCTTCTCCGGCTAATGAGGAATGGATTGGGTTATGTTCGAAAAATTGGACGGAGTCATTCGATATGGCAAAATAATTTAGGCCCGTCCATATCCAGTTATCGAAAAATATATCCATTCCTATCTACCTAACCATTTGTGAAAATAAGTAAGAATTCTTTCAATAAAGTTTGAGCATTTCTTTTTTTATATCAAATATGGTGGAATAAATATATAATGTATATGAAAATACTATATTTTTATTTTGATATTCAAGGAAGAAAGGAAATAGTAATGAAACAAATGTAAACGTAATAAAGTTACAAATGTGTTTTAAGTTAAAAAAAAATATTTTAAGTAGGTACAAGGAGAGTACATTCACATTTTAACACGATGAGGATTTAAATAATTTTATTTACGTGTAAATTATTACACAAAAATATCAAACAACTAATTAGAATCAAATTAGTAACAACGTTACAAAACAGTAACTACAAGTGATACAACGGTGACTCAAAACGTACCTTTCATTTTCTAAGCAAAACTAAGCCCCTAATCCGTCGCTTCTTGTATTTATTCCGAAATAGAACATCCCAGAAAAGGATAGGTCATTTCAAAGCATATGGTCACATACTAATTAATACAAGAATGTCTAACATAAATAATCATCAGTTTTGTTCAAGTCACAAGATTACAATATCGCAATAATCATTCTATCGCAATATTTAATAATAATTCATCTTTATAAATTATCTTAAATAAAACTCAGGTATCTCAAATTGGATATCAAATCTTTAGCGCAAAAATGATAAAACCTTTGCTCATATATTACGAGTAACTCAGGAATATTAATTTACCGCAATTCTATTTCATTCTGCGTAAAAAAATTATTTTTTATAAAACTAAATATTCTGTTAAATAGAGTTTTTAGGAAGTCTATAAAGGCCTATTTAACGATATATATTTTTACTAATTCCTCTGATCGGTTTATAATGGAGGTTTTATTCATTTTAAAAACCAAAGGAGAAAACTAAAACCATATAATCGTCACCCATAAATCTTACGTGTAATCGTCGATATCGAGGTATCAGAATCAAGGTATCACGGATAAATGCAATAAGGATGAAAACATTACCCGTTATCAAAGCGAAATCAATGTCGATTAAATCCAGATTTAAACACGTCATACACCTTTATAGTGCATTTAATAATAATGAATTTAAAAATAGGAGTCAACGCCTGAGATATTGTCTTTAAATTTTTTTACATAATATGTGTAAAAAAAAAAGCGATTTCGATTTATTATATCAAACATTTCGAAAGGAAATATCAAAACCTGATAGTAGTCTCTACAATTCACTTATCAGCAAACAAAAGTACAAACAATTTTGAAAATTCGGACAAACACAAGGCATCTCATACCACGATATATGTGGTTTGTTTAAAATCTAAAAACGCTCAAAGCTTTCATTAAATTGCAACAGACTCATGGTCTTAGCTAGGTATAACTTGAACTATTTTCACATACGAAGCTTACGTCTACCAACCTATTTAATTCTTCTTGCATCCCAACAATTTTATTACGCTTTTTTTGGTTACTCTTTAAATTAACGTTTTACCTTTTTTTTTTTTACTTTAAATTAAAATTGTATCTACCTTAAATGTTGGAGTGAGTATAGAATTAATAATATTATAAGAAGATTTAGTTTCCTACTATTTTGATAATTTTCGTTGGTCTAAACCAGTATTATTATTTTATAATTTAACCAGTATAATTTTTGTTGGTATAGGCAATGATCTCCTTTCCTTCATCCTTTGAAGATATGGGAATTAAATTCGTAATCCTAATAAGAGCAATTAAGAAAAATATTTATGACTGAAATGGTGAAATGACTCCACGTTTTAATCCATTTATCTATCTACGTGAATCACGCTGAGATAAAGTAATGTTTAAATATCGTTTTGATAACAGAGCGGATACCACTTGCTGGTTGCTTTCTCTGGACCTTACTGAGCACTGTCAGCAGAGCTTGTCTTCTTTATTTTCGATTTAATTGTTATAGATAAAGAATTTACTGAAATAAAATAAATTTCTAAAGAAAAATAAAAGCTAATTTTTTTTTTTTTTTTTAAACCAATATTTATGTGGTTTCTACTGTCCGAATCATTTCCCGTTAAACCTAAAGCTATTAGATTTAAAGTATCAGAAAAATCAGAAATTTTGGATTTAGATATCTGAGGGTTCAGATATACATATTGCCTTTGAAATATAACTCAAATTCATTTTGATAGTGACTCACATTTATTTAAGTGCATTTCGAAAAGGATATTTTCATTGCTATATGTTTACTTTAATTCGCTTTTCGCTTAAGGGGGATGAAGAGTCTTCGGCCCTAAAGTTATTCCAATTTTTAAAGGAAACAAATTACTAATATAAAATATAAAAAGGAAAAATTAAAGCCAATGACCCTTAGGGGTAGAGGCTAAAATGTAAATAAATAAATTCGCTTTTCATTGGATAAGTTTTACTATGATGATTAAGATTTAAAAATATTTTCCTTAATACTGGCTATTTAATAAATAGTCATCTTTAATTTTAATTTTATTCAATTCAACCTACAATTGTTACGTTTGGTTATAACTCTCTGTAAAATATGTTAATAAAGCTGCTCTATAAATTTTATCTGGTTTAAAACTCCAGTATATTCCAATTAACTTCGCTTTCTAACCAAGAAGCGTTTTATAATGCAAAAATATATATATTTGAAAATATTGCTTGAACCTTCCAATGATGTTCTCTTATTTTGAAGTCGCAGAAGTCCACTCTCATAACTTTAGGAAGGAGATGTCCCCATTGCAGATCATTCCCTGAAGTTGGACTTCCTTGTCTTTTGCATCCTCCAACATCTTCGAGCTGCGTCATCTCCTGCTCTGCTCATCCCTATGCCACGTTCATCCTCGTCATCTGAGCCATCATGTTGCACAACATAACGTTCACTAAAAAATGCGTACAGCGTGCGTCGCTTGTGAGCAATTAGAGGCAGCGTGCGATTGAGCAGATGCGTGGCGCGACAGCTGCCCCATGCAGATGTGGATCCAGCGTCTGCTGTTCGCTGTCCCATCTTCAGATGGCGTTAATTCCGTTAATAGGAATTCTAATAACGAGGGAGGTTGCGGTGGCATCTGGAAATAACGTGGTAATCGATAAAATAGGAAGATAGATAATTGTTTAGTTTTTACTATCTTTGTAAGAAAGAAGACAAAAATAGGTATATACATTGATAGCCAAACTGTATGATATAGTTGATTCACTTATTATGTTTTTAAATCAACCCATTAAAGATTTGGAAAGGAGGAAGATTTGTAAGATTCAAAGTTTCAATCAACGTAAATCATGTTTTAGAACGTCTATGAAGTTCATTCTACTTCGTTTTCAAAACATTTTGCACGTTCTGTGGAATTTCGGCAAAATAAACCTGGTGTTAGAAAGGTGGTAAGTACTTATTTAATCTCGTTTCTTTTATTTATTTTTTTTTTCCTCTCTCTATAATAATGATTTTTATTTTTCAAAAGTAATATTAATTTGGAATTATAATTAATAATTATAATTTATTTATAGTTTAATATTTTATTATAATTTATTTTTATTCATTTGCAGCAGTAGGAATACTATTATTGGTGATCAAACACAGCTTCATACATACTACACACTTTCAATCAATAAATAATTGTCATCGAAAACTGAAAAATTCTTTCATATTTTTATCACCCTTTTGCAGTAAGTAGAATTATAAATTTTGAAATAGATTAGTACAATTTCACCAATTCTAGTATTTATATTCAAAGTTGAAAATTAATTCACAAGTAAATGGACATGGTGTACAAACATTGTACATATAAATCTTAATGTGTAAAATTTTGGTTTATTTCCAAAAAAATATTTCCGAATTCAAACCAGCAATATTAATCATTGAGATTCAAAAATTTACATTTTTTAGATAAGTTGTGTCCCCAATTGTAAAATAAATTCTTAATTTTGAATTTTTTCTTACAAAGAATTTTAATCCTTTAATTATGGCCACCAAAATTATCTGGTTCACTGGTCTAATCCCTCTAACAGGGCTCATTCGCTTTAAATAATATTTCAATTTACAAAAGTTCTGCTTGTTTTTTTAATTCTTGTCGAGCATTTCTTTAATCTGGTTTTAATGCCTGCCTGGCTCTAATTCAAATAAGCTATCGTGTTTTTTTTGTTTTGTTTTTTTCGTTTTTTAAGTTAAAATGAACATCTTAATGCCTAAATTATTTAATAGCTTTGAAAAATACTTTATTGATTTTTTTTTATCTGAAATGCAGAGCGATTAGAGATTTAAAAGATTGAGATGGGTTTTTTATCTGAATCTCTTACGTCATTTATATAAATACATCTAAATTCGAAAAACAAAATACCACCGTCATTCATCAAATATTATTAAATACTTATCGGATGTTAATACAAGCTTTGGTTGCTGTCTAATCCGTCATTAATTTGATTTTATAAAACCATTTTTAAGTTGTGATGTAATAAATATAAACTTAGACTTTATAATACGTAATAGCTGAAGATATGCTTTAAGTTTCTGATACTAAAGAGAAAGACCATTTATTGGAGAAACTTTGAGGTCTTACGACACTCCACTAAGATCTTTAGTTTCAAGTAAATAAAGTTTTAATGATAATAAACAACAAAACAATAATAATAATAAAATAATACTGTTAGTAGTCCAAATAAATAATGTACTAGGACAATATTGAAGCATACTATGTACGCCCAATATAACAGTTTTCCACAGTCCTATATTAATCAATTTTTATTCCATCAAATAATTATTAAATAACTGTTTGTATACATCAAAGGAGAACAGGACTGCAAATATTGAACACCAGTAAGGTTTGTTTTAATTCTTAAAACTATTCAGTTTGTAAAATACTTTATCATTAAAAATATTGTATATTGTACTTCCTCACTAGCCGTTTTCAATCAAGTGAAACTTTCCAAGTTTTATTGACTTTGAATGCTTTTCTTTTATGTGATAATATTATAATTTTATTCAGATTCTCTTGTGTTACAGCACAAACATGCTTAATCCAAATTCAATGCCGGTAAATATTTACAGGGGTAATATTTTAAGATTCAATCTGATGAGACCTCCCGAAGACTATTACTATGTATGAACCATAAGTATGCTTTAAGGGGTTATTTTGTTTTCAATTTCCAGCATTGGTCAAGATTGGTGACATGTTAAGGAACAGGTTAGGTTCACATCAAAGGGATACAATCTCATGATGAAACATATGCTCTGTTGTTGTATATAAACTTTGATCATATCCTTAATTTCTTTTTGCTTTAACAACTCATCACAATTTATAATTATTTTACGAATAAGTTTTATAGCAAAATCAGTAATATTTAGTGTAGTAATACTTTATCCATTATTGGCCTATTATAAGAGTTATTTATACCGTAAACATGTCAAAAATATTGAAATTTATTTTTTTTTTAGCTTGATGGTTTCATACAAATCTGTCAGCGAGTAGTGACAATCAACGAATGTGATTGGAAGAAGCAATAATTGTGACAGACATTTTTGACAAAATGAGGGGAAATTCTACATCAGTACTTCTTTAGGGCTTGAAGAATATCCTTCAATTCAAGAGAGGTCTTTCATCCAGCTTCTTTTTAGACTCCTCCTAACGCGCATGTCAGCCTTGGTCAGGTTGCTAATTAGTCTTTTGTTGGGTCTGTGCAATGCAACATGAAAGTATTTTACTATTATTTTTAACCTGTAATATTGAATGTCGCTATACTCTTTAAGTTTTTCTTTACTTGATTAATGTGCAAAAATACCAAATGTTAACTCTCATATCACACCGTTCTTTAGTCCTTTAGGCGAACAATATTGGAGATCCTAAATCTCCTTGTTTATATGAATTCTATATTTCAAAAACGTATGGTTGGCCGGAAAGACCACAGCCAGATGGCAACCTTTATCAATGTAAGAGCCTCAACAAGGGAAGAGCTCTGAAGACACAGACAAGGGAAGCAATTGTCCTATCGGAAGAGGCTGGAAGTTGAGGGCGGTTAGTTGCCCTAGATGCCTGATATGGTGACTCAGTTGACAGGCGACAATATTTGAACGCCCGCGATCTAACAAGCCATGCCCTATGACTAAGGAAGCAGCCCCGTTGTTTTTTTGTGCTTGTTTGTTTATCTGTGAAGGGCCGGAGATAACTTTTTCACACTCGCTCCCCCCTGTCTTCGGGGAAAGGGCTAAATAGGGCCTTTGTCAACCCTTCTTCTTGTAGCTGCGCATGCTTCCAGTTTTTGTATGACATCCTCTTCTTGCTGCTATAAATTAGTTGGTACCCTCCTCAGTCACTTCCTATGTTGTGGTTACAACTATTATATTAAATTATAAAGCCATTTAATGTCATGTTTGATCACGGTTTACAGTAACAATTAATATATATTCCACGATATTTTATTTTTTTTATTAAATTTAAATACTAAGACCTCCAGGAATAGATAAATGATATAACGACTGCAACATAAAGAATTAAATGAATAACCTCAACTGAAATATTTAAATCCATTTTTTTAATCCAATTGAAGATCTTTTTTAAAAGCTGAATTAGTTCTAAATTATTGTTGACAAGACATTGCGCTGTGATCTAAGTTTAAGCCTTATATTTTAACTATGTATCTGAAATATTTCTTTAAGTCTTGCCATTATGGCAGAGAGATTGAAATAATGTAATACAAAATCAAATTAGATTTCTATCTTTAAATATGGTAATTTTGTTACGGAGAATCAATAGCGGTCTGACCATGCATTTAGTCTGCATTTGCTCTGATGGGCACTTCTACATAACGTATTAACCCTTCAAACCTTTAAAAACTATTGACGTCTCAAAACGATTTTGCGCATTGGAATAATATGTGAAGAGGTCATTAATAGTCTAGAGACTATTAATGGGAGGCGACGATAGTGGACAAATTTCCGCTAGTCTGTATTATATATCATTTCTAATAGTTTTTTTTTTGTTAGTACTCCAGTAATACTTTATCAAATTTAATTATTGCATTATTTTGAAGATTTCATATCCTTACAGTTGGGAAATTATCAGATCATACCATCAGATTTGCACAGGACCCAAAAACTGTCGCATTTTAATTATTTAGAAATTAATATAACATTACATAACGTGTATTCCCTACAACCAGTAAAACGGATGTGTCTTTCTATTGGCAGCATTCTCATTATGGTTTTAACAATCAAGTGTATCGCCAAAGAAATATTTTCCATGCAACCATTGGCACTATCTTCCAAAACATTCTCTGAGTAGTCTGATACGACTTTTTTTTTTGTTTTCTTTTATTACTAAGTAATAGAACAATAAAGATTTTATTTTGAGTTAAAAGCTAGAAAAATGTGAACAACCACATCAGGAACCAGAGCGGTTTCAATCTTATATGTTATTTCTAAAAAGCGATTTTTGTGTGTGTGATGGTACATTACATCTTCCCTAATACTTCACCAAATTCAAGGCATCGTTATGAAGATTTAGCTGAGAAAAAAATTTCCCCCAAATAACTAGGGAGAAGCGGCATGAGGAAAAACGATATACGAGTAAATCTGAACATTCCTGGTATTAGCACCAGGGGATTAAAAAGTTTCCAATAATCTTTCCTACATCATTGACAGTAGCGGATCCAGGGGGGGGGGGGGCGCTGAGCACTGAGTGGACACTCATAATGTATTACTATTTCTATATGAAATAAGCTATATTTAGTCCTTTTTCAAGTCCACTAATTGAAAATGAATTGTGTTTAAACATTTACAGTAATTTATAACGTCATTATGTACTAATATGTATTTCAAACTAGGGCCTTCATTACTCTTGAAATGTTAAAAAAAAAGTGCGCCCCCTCAGACAATTTCTGGATCCGCCACTGATCATTGATCACTAAAGTGCCCGAATCTTGCGCTAATGAAAACAGCGATAATTTGTTTACAATCTATATAAATGAAATTCTGTTTGTTTGTTCTTTATAAATTCTCCAAATTCCGCTCAGTGGATCTTTGATACCAGGTGCGAACACCTGTCCATATTAAAATTGCTTAACTTCAGTCAATCTCTGGGTATATTCTCTATTGTTATAAAAATCCTTTTGATCTCGCTTTACATTGGTTTTTACGAGATCGTCCGTTTGAGTCGATAAAAGTCTCACTTTATAGATTTTATAGATCTAAAAAATTAAATTCTTTGGGTGAAACCGGTAAATAAATACGGTAAACGCTAGTTTTATATAATAGTTAAATAACGAGTGAATATTTTACTCCGACATTGTAATATATTGCATACTTACCTATATTTAGGTATATTTTTAGTTTATTCATCGAGTTATTTTTGAAAACTTGGCCAGTAGGAAGAAGGCCATTTTAAAAACCGGAAACGAGAAAAGATGTACAAATAATTAATATTAATGCCTAGGAAATTATGGCAGCCCATACCGACTTGGTGAAAGACATGTGCTGGTGCAGGTGGTACCCAACTGTCTCTAGCACCAATTAGTGGGTATCAGGTGCCTTTGGGTCTTCTCAGCTGTGCTCCACGATTCGGCAAGGGTAATTAAAAATGTGGGAAACTGGGATGAAAGGGGACACCTTGTAAGACACAATCCAGGAAACACAAGTGGGCTTCGAGAACATTGACAAGAATAATATGGTTGACGAAATGTATTTAGCAAAAACATTTAGAGCAGTTTCAATTGCACCCAGGTATGTTAGCAACATAACATTACACAATAACCTTCACGTGCCGACTGTCAACGAACCGACTGTCAAAGATTCCATGGCAAATTACAAGGGCATCCCAACTTACTCATTAATGGCATAGCCACAACAGTCATGCCAGGTAACGCCCATAGAAGGCTAAAGAGAAGCTGGATGAGGGACCTCCTCGTCTAGTGATCAGCCTAATGTCTATCATGCCAGGAGATGCAGCTCTGTATTGCTCCCCCTCATGCCTCTTATGTCGTTGTACTGAAGACGTTCATCAAATTCACTGATTGTTGATGTTATTATGGCAGGTGTGGTTATCAGTTAAAAAAAAAAAAAATGTTGCTGTGAAATGTATTCAGTATCTATATTGGGCTAGATTTTAAACGCAAAAACTTGTTGGACAACGCTGGGAAGCTGTTCTAGCTGGCTATCGCCCTGGGCCCTGCATCAATTATGTGCAATCTTCAAAAATTTTTATGTTTTAACCACAATGCCGCTGTAATAAAGTGTATATAGCTATGAAATTTGAGTTAAGAACTTGTAATTTTCAAAACTTTCTTTGACGCTAATAGACCCGCTGGTAAAAGGATCCAACTCATCCTAACCCAGGGTCCCGCTAAGTTTAGAACCACTACTGCTGAGAGCGGTCTTAGTTGAATAAATTGGTATTAATCACCACCCTCCCCCATTTCCTGAAAATACCGTATAGCCTAGTAGGTGAAAAAGGAAAAGGAAACAAAAACCAGGGCATCTTTTAATTTTTTTTTCACTTTTGTATATAATTTTAAATTTCCTTATCGAGAATTCAAGGAAAGATAGACATGAAATAGGTATTAGCTATTGTAACCATCAATTGACGAATCTCGGGATTTCCCTGATATTAGAGGTCAGCGTTATTACTTTGAATGGCAACAGAGCGTACTTTTACTATTGTCTAGAGAGGAACTATTGAAGTGAAAGCATTTAATAGGGCAATTATCCTGCTTTAGACTTTCTCTACTGTTAAGAACTATCTAGTGCACACTGCGTGAGTTTTCTCTTGTAGGTACTCCTATGCTATACCGGTACTTCCTCAAGAAATGCTTTGCAAATAGATTTCTAATATTTTCCTACCTATCAAGAATATTGTATTGTTGTAGTAATCCCTTGACGTAACTTATTAAAGTGAATTAAACCTTTTAAGCCTTTTACAATGCGATAACAGTAAGAGACCACTTCTGGACATGTATAATATTAAATAATTCTGTTCTCCAGTATTCCTCTGTTTTAAACTATATATTTACACTTACTTATGAAATCAAGACCGAGGTGGATGCAGAGTTGGGCAAATTGTAATCACAATAATGATTCATGAATATGAATAATTGGTAATCATAAAACAAATGAAAAATGAATAACCATTATTCATAATCAGTACGGAGTATTTTTAATGATTATTGAGTGTTTATGGTATTCTTTTGAAATGAATAATAAATAACTAAATACCAGTTATTCATTATTCATTTCAAATGAATACCATAAACACTCAATAATCATTAAAAATACTCCGTAATGATTATGAATAATGGTTATTCATTTTTCATTTGTTTTATGATTACCAATTATTCATATTCATGAATCATTATTGTGATTACAATTTGCCCAACTCTGGGTGGATGGGTTAGCTAGGTAATTTGTGGTCTTACATGTCTCGGGTTAGAAAAGTCAATTTATACTATATTTTATCAAAATAATAAAAAGTCAGTTTGCTAAAGGTATAAAATTATTTAATGTTAAAGCTGATAGTTTTGCTTCAAAGTTACCAATAACTTATTATTGAGAATCTTTATTAAAAAATCTCTTCAATGACGCATTGGAAATTTTAGTATTGACTATTGATTTCGAAAAGAATTGCGCAAGAACATCAGAGGCAGTAAATATTTATTTCTATAGTTTATATATTTATTTAATAATTCGATTCAAATTAGGTAGAAGGATGTTTGCAAAGAGAAATATTAAACTATCATTATTTCCCACGATATTATATAGGCAATTGTATATAATATTCGTATACACAAAATTGCATTGCATACATCAACTGTTTCATACATAATTTTAAACGAACGGCATATCTCACAACTTATAAAACTTTCGCAAGCTTTGAGATATTGGAACCTTCCTAATTCAAGACTTTAAAAAACCGTTAACCTTTAAACTCTCAGGAATGAAGAGGTTGGTTGTGAATTTGGTAGAAAATATAAAACTCAAATGTTTTCAGTTGATGACGAGATATTATTAATTGAGGTTAAGAATTTGCATAATATATTACATAAAAATTTTTGCTTGTCAAAGTTTTTTTCTGTTGGCTTCATCGATTTGATTTTTATGTATATTTTTTATTTAATCTTTAGAAAATATTCTATAAATATTATTTATTTTTGTGAAATATTTCTTTTAGAATATTTATTTATTTTATAAAGAATATTTATTTTTACATCTTTAGCCGCCTATCCCAGCCAGCTTCTTGTCGTGCTTGTTGTTTACAAATAAGAATTTGTAAGGCATTAGCTCCAAATCTGTGCACGGATGCGCGGAGCTGCTTCAATGTTTATTAGTTATTTTTTCATCATTTTTACGTTAAACCACCTGGTTTTAAGGTACCTAATGATAAATGAACTTCAGTTACCATCCGGCCAGGAATATAATGTGCATGTTCCACCAATGGGATAAAACCAGGTTTCGGCCACTAATAATGACTATTTAACCTATATTTGGCACTGCTGCTAACAATCAGGAAGTAGCAGGTCGGACAGAGGTTGATAACCCACTTTCATGAGCCCTGTTCCGAGGCAGGTGGTCCACGGAAGACTCGTGCGGATCTGTGATTTCTCTGAGCGCATCACCTCTGACGTCAGAGCTCGTGATCAGCTCCGCTCCCCTTCACTGCATGCAAATCCCACCAGGAAATATATATATAAATAACTGCTACTCTCTGACAGGGCACAATTAGCCGTCTTGCCCCTCTTGTTTGCAGAATGGCTCCCACATTCAACCATCTTGGACTATCTGGGTTTTTATTTTTTTATTGCATAAGAGAATCGGAAGAAGTTGTTTTGGGTAAAAAAAACAAAAAAAAAAAAAAAAAAAAAACTATTTACCTTGCAGTAAAAAATGGTACATTTTTTTTATTTTTACGGAATACTTATGTTTAAGGAAATAATAATAATTAAAAAACGAATAGTTAATCGCTTACAGATTATGTAATAAGAATGCGGAGAACCTTAATAAAGTATCTGTGGATGACAGATATATTTATCGATCACAGATATTTTTTATGGATGAAATATCGAATCGCGAATGATCTTCATATTATTATAGATTACTATTAACGTAAATCTGCACTAAAATGACACTTTGTAAGGAGCGAGCGAATTTTGATGAGACTCCTGATAAATGTGTTTTACAAACCTGCTAAAATAAGTTGTCCTCCACTGATTGAAAGAGGTCAAAAGAAGTTTGAACGAGCAGGACGATTCGGATAATACTTCTTACTAGCGTATTCTTCATGCTCCAAATGGTCTCCTCACAGGGGTTTGGAAAAAAAAAAAAAGAAAATCTACTATTTATATGAGTTTACTTTAAAGATGCAGGCGGAGATTGGCTTTATACGAGGATTCAGAAACCAGTATAAAGCTTAACGGCCTTAAAGGAGAATGCATCTCAAATAGTAGAAAGTACAATATTACAAATCTAAATACAAGCTAATATGTGCTAAAAAATTAAATTAGGTTTGATATATTTTTAATTATTATTTTTTAATAGAACACTTTTATTTGCATCTGTAAAATTTCAATAAGCAAATGTGCTACAGTAAGGTATACATGTCATGGATAGGCATGCGGCAGACTGCACTCAGTATTGCACCCTAATGGAATCCATATAAATTGCATTATTGGACTAGGAAGTCATCCATCTCTTTCAGCCTTCCCCGAGGAACGTCAGGAATATCACTTCCTGTCACATATTATAGAAATTTTTGGGCATGTCCATTTAGTTTTTCGTGAAAGCGATTGTAATTTATACGGAAAAAGCTTTTCACAATTGAAACTCTGAAGTCATCATGGTGGGTCTCGTTTGAAACTTACAGTGTTGAGTTCGTAATTTATTAATATTTATTTATTTTTTAACATTGCGAAGAATATCTTTTCAATAATTGAAGCTTCCTACAGAGTTTTACCGAGCCCTAGCTCAATATGACGTTGGAACCTTTTCAGAAACATTGAATAATACTAAATAACTACTGATTCTATTTCTAATTCTTCAAACATTTAATCCACAGATCCTGAGCTATGAGAGATTTACTCCCAACAGATACTTTTATTTTGTTTATCAGAAATGGTGAGTTTTTGGACTTTTGTTTACTAACCCATCAAGTTCTTTTACAATGGCCTAATCTTTCTCGCGATGATCTTAAGTCCAAGCATTAATATCACCTAATGTTACGGAGGTGGGACATGTTTGTTGATACATGAGACGATAAGGAAAGGGAGATGACCTAGAGACAGAGAGTTCCCACAGAGCCTTACTGCTGAGGCCAGCGGCGCCTGCTGCAGAGAGCTGGCTTAGCGAAACCTTGTCGGTGCATCGCTCCGGCTGCAGGTGTTCTTGCAGTTAAAGCCCTTTGATGCCATTTCCCAACCGCAATAGACTACACATGTATTCAATGAGTTCATAAATGTGTATAAATTAAAAGCATGAGGCTCGATTTGACATTTGCCTCTGAAGTTACACTCAATAAATGTGTTAACAGGTGATATTTTAAGATAAATATACAGTTTCATAGCAAGAATATTTTTAATTAGTTACTTCTTTTAAAAAGAAATTTTAAATTTTTCTGTTAAATTCGATTCCACCAACAGACAATGTAAACTATCCAAAATTCAATACTAATCAATGCATAAACAAAGGCATCCACAATCTTCTCACCTCCATAATTTATATAAGTAATTGATACTGGATTGATTGATAGTTGGAAAACAGCCAGTGCTTTTTTTTTTTTTTTTTTTTTTGTAATCAGTGAATTATCCTTTAACCCAACGTCCAGTCCGCGTTCTTAATTTAAGATAATTAAAATTTCAAATATACAAAAAGTTTTCAGGTGCTGGAAAGGCTTGAGTCCCTGACCCCAGTAGATATATTTAAAAATGGAAAAAAATATGTATTTAAATTAAGATCAATATGTTAATTTATTCTGTTTACTTAGACATTAAATCCGACACCCACTCCATTTTCTAAACTACTGATTTCCAGGTTTGTTCTTGTGTTTAATATTTATTTAGAATACGGGATTAGCATAACGGGAACAGGCGGGCAACGTCAAAATCTCCTTTCTGATTTATTCGGAGATGACATTTATTTAACGACGCCCCTACTCTCGGAGTTAACGACTTCTGAATAAACTCCGAGGCAAAAGTTCAAAAATGCTACCAGAACTAGGTTTTCGGCATTCCTCAGTTTCTGTTCCCACACTTCTTCCCTCATCCTTTTCGAAACACTCTTATCCTTCCGTTATCTGAAGAATGCCCTCTTCGATGGAAATATAGTCCTAAATATCACCGCGGTCTCTTTCATAAGTTCATATTCGTCGGAACTCTCTTCTTTCTTATCTGTCTTCCCATTGGTTGCGGGATAATTGTGAGAAAAGAACATCAACTCCAGATAATTGAATATACAGTGGTGGGAAAAGATGATCGCTCCCATAAAAAACAAAAATAGAAAAATTTGGAACCTGTTTGATGGCGGTCTCATCCGCTTCTTATCAATAGGGTTAACGGAACCGGTTTCGACAATATTGACTTCTGAATATTTGATTACGATTCTTATCTGAACGGTTATCTTGTGTCCAGTTTTATTTATTTTTAATTTTGTGTTTATCTAGCATAGCCTTATAATTTCAAACCGTTCATTTAGAAATGCCATGTGAGTTTATACAGCACATTTATTGTGTAATGTATACCATAACAAGAGTAATGTCAATATAAAACTGCCCTGAAATTTTCTTCATTACAAAGAGAAATGGTTTATTTTGAACAATAAGAAGAGTTGCCCAAATACATTGGGTAGCTGTTATACACAGCATATGTCAATATAATAGCGTTTACGTAAGCAATCACGTATTGTCTATATCTATAAGCAATGTAATAACAAAATAATTATCCTATGATTAGTTTAAAGTAATCATAGAATTTGTAAAATGAAAATTTAAAATTAATTGCTATTATATTTCACTGGTGTTTGGGCAAAAGGGATTAAATGCCATTTTTATGAAAATGAGGTTTTTATGGCTTCTTCACAAAAAAATCTATCTTTTTTTAATGGTTAAATCAGCTTACTAAATGGTGTAATTAAGCTGATCTTAACGGCGCAAGTATTGTTTGCTATTTGGCAATGATTTAAAGGGGTTAAGTGACAATAGATAAAACTTACATCCTTTATACCAGAAAGTGTGCAGATCAAAAGGGTCTATGGAGTTATGCAAATTCTATGCCCTTTGGATTTGATCCTCAAACATATGTCTGCTACCAAGTTTTTCTTAAGCAGCATGCATTAATTTTGATGGAAAGATAACCGATTTGGATCTAAGCTAATTATGCATTTATTACATTTTGTACTCTTTAATCTAAAAAGTAAAAATTAAATACTCAGTTTTTATTATTATTTCATTTAAATATTCAGATTGCTAACAAACTTGTATCAAGATGTCATTCATCAAATTAAGATAACTGACTGAATAAGATATACGCCATCTTCATTTTAAGAAAAAAAATGAAAATGGAACTCATTTTATGTGGAGGAAGCACAATGGTTTCGGTACGACAATGACTATGGACGTATTAGTTTTAAAAACAGCCTGAATAGAGAAGATCCTTTTGATTATGTTTCATTTAAAAGAAGAGGCCGACGGCCAAGCACATTCACATTGAAAAATACCTACAGTGAGCCAGTCCCAATATCCAAGGAAAAGAAAAAAGATCTGCTAGACCTTTTACAACTAATTCCCCCCTACTTCCACGATCAATAAATTCATCAAGAGTTTCATTTTTAAACTAATAATGTACATTTAGATTGATTTTTCATCATTTGTGTAATTGATTGAGTATTTTTAGTGATAACATGTTTTTATATAAAATCATAATTTCAACATGAAATAAAATATTTTTGGTTTTTCCAAACTTTTTGACACCCTTAGGGCAAGGTCCATTTCTCATATCCTTAGTGAAAAGGAATTAGGTTGATTATTGTTAAGTACAAAAGGCTAATGAGGTATGATCAGAAGGCCATAAGAGACAAAAATATAAGATACAAAGGGCTTAAATGCACTTTAAATAAGTAATATTTTGTGTACATTTTTATTTCGCTATAATGTTTAGTCTCTTATGAGATAATATAGTGATTCGTGAATAAAGAAATCCATAGACAGGATTTAAAATGATTTTTCAAAACTTTGAAAAATCGTTGAGTAAAGTTCACATTCCAACACTCAACCCCTTTTGCCCAAACACCGGTGATTTATTATAACTGCATATGACTTGGAAAAGGTGGACAGAACTGATGTAACCACAGGGTCAATTATAATGCACGGAGGTGACAAGAGACGCCTCTAATTTGAGTTAGAAATAAGACGGAGCTGCTCCAGATAAATACATTCATAAATGTTAAATCAATTCCATTTAGTACTTTATATATATCAAATATTCCTCTATTCGATCGTTATTAATATCCTAACATGTTTAGGCTGTCTTTGACAAGAAGAAATTTTTTTCTTCTATCATAATCTTTATATAACATGCTGCCATACGCAGCGAACAGTTCTATGGCATTACTACTTGAGCACTTTAGCAGTTACATTGATGGCTATTGAATTAGACACAAGAGTGGAAGCGGGTATTGACATGCGATAACAATTAGCGGACTAGCCACTTCCTCGGAGTGGACACAGCCAAGGAGCGGAGGCCGTCTGTTCCTTACATCTGCCGCCTCGGATATCTCACCACATCTTGCTTCCTCATTGTCAACCAACAACAGCTGAGTACTGTGGCCCATTCTTCTTAGGGGGGCCACATGTGAAATTGCAGCTTGTGTGGGCCCTATTCAAACTCCGTAGTCTGGTCTTAATAGTGTTCCGCAGGATGAAATTCTGAGGTCAAGGGGAAACTAGTGTGGTTTTGGTGAATTATCTTGTTATCATATTTATTTTACTTTTCTGCAACTTCCTAAAGGTTTCAGCCGAATTCGAAGACTAACCTTCACAACCAAAAATGTTTATATTTGTTGGATTCACGATACTATACAACGTCATCTCCCAATATAGTCCAGCTATTTTTTCTACAAAGTATAAAAAGAACCAATAGCACGCGTCTTGGTACCCATACGTCCAAGAAAGAGGTCCCAAGTGAGTAATTCGTTGACCAACTACCATCGGTTTATCTGCAAAATTTAATTCAAAATTTCAATTACAGGATCTTCATCGGTGGGGTGACTTTAATATTAATTAAGAAGAGTTACATCTTTTGTAAGAAATGCTATCAGTTATAATGCCCTCACAGGTTAAGCAGGAAACTGACTCCTTCGAAATAATTTATTTTTATAACTAATCAAATTGAATAAAATTTGAATTAAATATCACAAATTAAGATGCATAGTTAATTTTTATTCAAATTATTTTTTAAAAATGTTCATGACAGTTAAAATAATGAAGTAATGAGGTTATCATAACTTACACATGATTAACTTAGTTGATGGAAAACCATTTTTTTGGTTGCTGCTTATTTCATGATACATAATATTAAATTAAACTGTAAATAATAAAGGGCACCCTAATCACTCCCCTCCTGCCGTAAAATTTACTACCTCCAGAGGCAGCTCGGGTACTAATGAATGCCATCGCTTTAACAGGTTAATGTCTCAATTAGGTGCAACTCAAACTGGTAGATCCAGACCACAAGAAGGCTCATAGCAGCGGCACCCATTACCAAGACTTAGTAGACTCCGCTTTACCGCGGGGACATATTTCGCTCATGAAATCAACCGCTGGCCGCGACAGGAAGCCTTGATGGGGAAAACGTGACTGCCGTTGCGGTCCAGGGGCTGTCGAGGAATGTGGTCTCTAGTCGATCTTTAGCATTTGATCGCCCTCAGGCCGTTCCAAAATGTGGATGGTTGGATCGGTAACAACAAACAGAATGGGAACAGATTATCCGGAATTTGCTCTAAACATTAGAAAGATTATGTTTGATGTATGTAATCAAAGTAGACGTTAATCAACTTGGAAATATGGACATCATTGCCAGATGTAATTAAATTTGCAGTTAAAACAGCATAACCTGAAATATTTGTTATTTGAAAGCAATGACTGCTTGGCCGGACCTTTTTGTTTTACTAACACCGTAGGATTGAATTCATTTTAACTTTAAAATGAATAAAGACTCACTAATAAGGTTCTGCCGGGCAATGTATTTTATCAATATGTATTAGAAGTTTAAACTAAATAAATATTTTAAAAAATATATGTTTAATACAAAATATAAAAAGATAGACAATTGCTGGTAACACTGTACACCGATCAATCTTTACAGACATTATACATATGAAGAGTCCACGGAAGAAAGGGGGGATGTCATTTGGAGTGCTTTCCGAGAAAATCGAGTTTTGAGGTTTGGATCTTTAATTACTTGAGTATCTTTTATCATTTTTCTTCAATTTTTTTATATGTCCTTTTCCTTTTTGTTTTTGCGAGTCAAAATATTAAATTTGCCCGAAAAAAACATGACACGCTCTAAAAAAAAATGTTGTAGTTTACCCCTTTCTTCCGTGTACGCGGTTCTTTCCATCGCTTGTAACCAACCGACTGTCATTTTTTCTGACTATTACTTATCACCAACATATTCTACTCAACTAGACGAACAATTATATATATATAACTACAATTCGGAAAAAAATTGACTCTCCCCCTTTCTTCCGTGGACTCTTCATATATATATTTTTCCTTTTTGGTTTTTTCCTTAATGTGTAATGCTACGTTAATTACAGCGTTTCAGTTTGTTTTTTGTTCCAACAGCAATCTTTTCTAAAAATTCACTTGTCGAAAAAGGGATGGTTCCTCTACTCCCGAAGCAAAAGCTCTTTGTATTAAATATCGACATTCATAAATTAAAAAAAAAAAAAAAACTCATTTTTTAATAACGTTGGTAAAAAATAAAAATTCAAATTTATATAAAGCCACTAGTATTAGCCTCAATTTTCATGCTGTCAAGGCCATCTAATAGGTTTTCCCTTCGCTCTATTTTTTAATAAATAAGTTTTTATATTTTCGCCGATGTGGCAAGATCCAGATACTTATCATTTCACATACCCACTTGTTTCCATCGCCAACTCCACATCTATTTCTGATAACACACAGACGTGCCTAAAAGGAAGATGGTCTAGGGACCTTCTAAATTAGAACTATCATTGGAGTGCGATCATTCCGTAATATTTTGGCAAGTGTTTGAGTGTTATTTTTATTGGATACCTTAACGTTTACTTGATTTATTGTTTATAATAGTTTAATTTTAAATGCTATTAAAAAGAAATTAAAGTTTTTTAAAGTTGTGCTTGTGTTTGGTATGCCTGTGTAAACTATTTAAAAATATTATGTGTGATTAAAAAGCAAATGAATAAATTAAAATCTTAGGCAATTAGAAAAATATAAGTGATCCAGATCAAATCCATAATTTAACAAAATTTAATTGTGTGACATATCGATTATTATATTTTCAATTACGAAATGTTAATGCTATTGTTGAATTATTAATAAGTTTTTACTCGATGATTATAAAGATTGTTGTTTGTGAAATAGAACATGATTTATAAAGTTACAAGCGTTTATTCCTGTATACGAGTATAATATTGGTATTAATATGGGCCTTTCATTCCTGAAGAAGAGGACTGTCAGTACTACATATTCTTCTCTCTAAAGTGGAACCACAGGCATTCAGAGTAGTAGTAGACCACTGCAGGCCTGAGACGGTGAGTTCTTATACGTATATTGATATGTATATTGACGATTGGCGAAAGAGTTGCGTTTACTCGTAGATTCATTATCTAGTAAGCGTAAGATTTATTCAGTCTTATCATAAATAGAAATATATTTTTTGTGCATATGATGCAATGAGCATCTACTTGAAAAAACAAAAATACTTCAGTAAGTACTCAGATTGATTTCTTCAATACTCCAGAGTATACGATATAAGACATATCAGCGAGAAACTGAAATTGCGCTGCATTTCTGTCATCAGAAGTTAATCGATAAATACCATCTTTACCCAATTAAGTAAGATACTATCCTTACATAGACCAAAGCTCTAGACCTACTTAATAAAAATCCATATGGGATAAGCTTAAAATATTTTCCCTAGTTGACTAACATCGTTTGAAAGTACGAATTCCTGGCTCTAATCCAACTCGGAATGTACCCGTTCCTTCATTGAAAATATGACTAAAACAGTTCGTTATGATTTTATACGTTCTAAGCTCAGCATCTGCGATGGCTATAATTTCAGCAAATCATCGTTAGATATAAAATATCAATGGTGAAAAACTATATTAAAAAGATTATATCCCGTGCTGTTTCTTATTCTGTTTGTAAGAGCTAAATATTTGATATCAGAGTCAGAATTAGCTGCATATTGCTTATTATAACTATAATATGCAGAACTGGTTCTAAGCCACGAGCTCGATTGGCAGGAAAGGATTTGCGTAATTGATTATAAGCCTAATCACTTTAAATAGATTAATACATTAGTGCAAAGCAACATTCCTAATTCTAATTAGGCACTAATTGGACTTTCTTGTTTAACTAGGACACATTTTTTTGCTATTATTTTTTTTTAAATATATATATATATATATATAAATATATATCAAATGGTTTTAACTCCGCCACAGTAGCCAATCATTCCCACTTAGGTTCCGAAGTACCATTCTTCCATTTCTAAAACACTTTCCAGTCCCGTAATAATAAACAGTTATTAGGAGAAGGTAATAATTAAGTAGTTAAAAACATCTTCACATAATTAACTTTAACTCTTGAGTCAGGGCTTGATTGCCGGTTGTGATACGTGATCATCTCACCAATTTCGTTATCGTCGTAAGAGTAGTTTACTATTTTCTTGAAATTTCCTAAAATGTATTAAAAGACAATTCTAACACTGATTACCTGATGTTTGGTGGGTACATCTTTTTACTAGTAATTCAATCAAACCTTAAACTAATTAGGCATTCAGACATCATGTAAAAGGTATACATTTTTGCATTTTTTCTACCTTAAATCATATCATTATATTAAATCCTAAACTGAACCCCAAGCGATGAGGCACAAGCCAAATAAGAAATATTTTCCCTATCTTCGCAAAAACTGCTGCAGAAATTATACTTTAAAAATAATATTGTAACGTTAAAAAAAAAACTCCCACAACTTTTGTTGGAACGAAAAACAGTTGGAACAAACTGTCATAGCACTTGTTTGTGACAGTTCGAGTACCACGCTGTTCTATGAGGTTCTGGATCCTTTCGACTCTATATAAGGAGCGATTGACTGGACAGTTAGTCTTGTTCTGAATCGCAAGTCATATGATTATCTCGGTGTTACAAAGTGATAATTTTTGTAACCTTCTTAATCGTTTGTTTCAATATTTGTGTTGGCATTGAATATTGTTATTTTAGTTTAATAAAAATTGTTAATCCGTACCGGTGTTACAGTATTTTATTTACAGTCACACTTTCAGTTGTATGCTCCAAGTTGGCTCTTGGAGAAACACTAAAGTGCCACCTAACTATCATAAAATCTTGAAATTTATTTTTATTGTATTTAATACCTAGAATATACACACGAAAGTAAGATAGTGTTCATTTACAGTTTTGGCTCCGAAATTGAAGACATTTCTTAGAATGTTAAATATAATGGTGTAGCAGCCATTCCATAAAGTATATTAATGTGATTCATACTGATACGAACAAATACGTATAAGTTATATGTGAAGTATATATTTATAATCTTACGAAAATAAGAACTGTATATGTATACTGTAAACATTTTTCACCTTGAAAGAAAAAAAAAAAATTATCATTAAGCTTTTGAATGGATTTTGATTTAGGCATTTCATGACTATTTTTCGGATTCCGTTTCGCCAAGTTATTTTCGATGTTTATATTCATAATGCTCTAGATTTTAATTATCAAACTAATGCATTTTTATTTGGACTAACAACTTAGCTATTGACTAGTTAGTGACTATTGTGGCGGGGACAGATCGGAAACATGGCGCTGCAATATGCCTGCCATCTGCCGACGACTTGCACAGTTCTGGAGGAACAAGTGTCGACCGGGGCTGGCAACTGTTGACACACATGCCTTCAACGTGTAGCTGCCATGGCGCCCGCTTTGGGAACCTTTTCAAGGATCTCCTTAATTGTTGTTTATCAATAAATAAATCGTAAAAAGTCTGCCATACACTGTTTGTTTGCCAACATAACCCTCCGAAGGGGTGAGTTGAATGAAACTGTCACAGCTGTTGTGGTAAAGAATAATAAAATAAGAAGCGGAGCGTTCATTTCTCTTACCGTATTTATCCCACTCGGAAGAAACAAAATTAAAATGAACTAGATTCAAATTTCAAAACCAAAAATGAAAAATTTAGAAACCAATGAATATCACTGCTGATTAGAAGCAAGAAGCTAGTTTTTGTTATCTGTTATTTTTTTGTAAACGGTAAGACCACCATTAAATTTAATTTATTGTAATTATTACTGATATACATTTTTTACTCCATTTTTAAATCCGCGCCTATCAAAAACTTCACAATCACCAGATTTGATGGACTTTTTAACTGAATATATAATGGCATATCAGACGTGGAGATGGAAGGCATACAGCAGAACCTCTTCCCGGTTTGTTACAGTAATTCTTGTTTGTCAATGGAGGAGATCTCTCATCCAGCGCCTTTTAGATCCCCTCCTCATATTTATGGGCATGTCATGTGTAGCCATATATCGTATAAGGAGGTTAATATGTCCGTACAAGTTAGTGTGAAAACGTTGTAAGTAGTCTTCAGGTGTTGTTCCACTGTTGGCATGTGTTAGTCAGTACGTAGAGTTTGATTAGTCAAGTACCAAAATGCTTTTGAAATGAGCCTTAATATTTTGTCTGAAAGGTTCTTATAAATTCATCTCTTTTTTTTCCTTTTTTTAGTATAAAAATGAATAGATTTTTTCACGTCTATTAAGTTTATTATGTTATAGTTTTTTGTTTACATTCTTTTCAGCATTTAAAAAACATTTTTTCAACGTGCAATTTGTATATGTTTATATACAAGAGTCGATTCCTAAAGATAATTAGTTGCCCCCCCCCGTTTTTATTGCCAGGATACCAAGGGTACTAAAAAAAAATATAAAAAAAATAAAAAAAAATAAAATATAAAATAAAAAAATGAAAAATAATAATAAAATAAAAAAAAATAATAATAAAATAAAAAAATATCTTAAAATTAATCAAAATATTTTAATATTGTAGTATGATCAAATTATACAACTTTGTGCTACTTCGTCAATTTTAGAGTAAACAACGAATCTGAAAAAAAAAGGCCACCTGCCAAATATCTCAAAAATTTAGATCTACAATACAAATATCCACAATAATCTGACAGGTTATAAAACACACATTTTTTGCTTGATAACCTGTTAGATTTTCACGATTCAATATTAATTTATTCATAGTTAAATTGCGATCTTGGTACTATTCTAGGCGGTTCAAGACCCAGACATCATTACAATAGTACCAATAGATTGCTCACCAAATAATCATTAAAAAAAAAAATAAATAATATCTAAAAATCACAAGAACAGGCTCTATATAGGGCTAAAACAAGAAACTGTTTCTGGCATGTCCTAAAAAGTTTAGGTTTTGCAGATTCGCTAGCTTGACCAACAACTCGGCGATTTATTCTAAGAACTGTTTGTTCTACCCGGATTGATTTCCTTACATGGTTAAGAATACGTGATATCTTAAAGAAGTTTTATGTTATGTATAGAGAGAAAAGGGAATCAAAATTCCTCAAAAACAGACCTAGCTGAAACAGACCATTGGGAGTAGGCTCTGGAGTATAACTAAGTATTCAAGAATCACTTGTATTCAAATTTAAACCCAATAAGTTATAAACGTCCATGATTTGGCTTCGCAGGTATGTTGATGGACTTGTAGTTGTATGTGGCTTAAGTTTGCCACAGTTCGGAATAAATTGATTTGTATCCTATGCAATATGGTCATTAATTGAAAGGTGTCGTAAAGGTCCTGTTTACGAATGTCTGCGGATGTCGTCTATCATGGGCGGTCCGTTACGAAATTGTTTTCATTTCGCTCCTTAAAATGGTCAAAGTTAGCAATGCCGCGAACTGGGATACGTGAGGATTAGCCTCCTTAAAGGATTTTGCCGACTTGCCGAAACGAAATCCCTAATACTGGCAACATGTGACTTTCACAGATGGTTGCGGGCCCACCGCTTGACCTACTCAGTATCAAATCTGGTCTGCAGCTGTGGATGACCGGGGTGACCATCTGCAATCTGTACGGAATTTTCTGAGCAATAAGCCTTTTTACTGCACATGTTCGTTCAGTTTTTCTCAACATTTGCAAAAGAAAAAAAAGGAATGTGTTTTTCTTTATTTTTTACCTTTACTGTTAAAACCCGTGTAAGGTTCTGTGTTTAGGTTTAGCACTAATAAAGTACATTTTTTAGGTAGGCCCTTGTTAATGAAACTCACATGGAAAAAGCTAGGTATTATAAAGGGGCCGATCCGGGTTTAAATAATCAACATATTTTCATATAAAAATGATTTTTTTTTTTTCGTAATTATCTGAATTTTAGACCTTCAATTGTTTAATGGAACAAGGTGACAACAATTAATTTTGTTTTTGGATAAAGTAATGCACAAATTAATAAATGTATCTCAAATACAATTGTAATAAAGATATTCCAACAAAAAACTCATACATACCCAACAAATAAACCAAATTTCACTCTATATCTCTAAAAAACACCCCTTTCCTATTGACTTCAACATAGTAGACGCAGGCTGAAAAGAAAATAGCCGAGATAGCTACAAAAATTACTTACATGAAAGGATATTACAAGTTAAATAATAGAAGTTACTCAAAGAAAAAAACCCATCAAATTTACTAGATGTGGTAAAACGCATTTCTAAATCTTTTTTTTTTAATGACAAAATTAGCAGTTAAATGAAAACAGGTAAATGTGAATGCATATGCTGCTACTTCTGGAATTTTGAAGTATGCGGAGCATATTCTCCAGCAACAAGTTAGATGAAAAAAGGAAGTAATAAATTCCATATTGAATTTACTTTAAACATAGATAATTCTATTGAATAAATTATTCTATTCTATTCATTCGGCGCGACAACTCGATGCCGAGCCTTGGCCTCCTGCACCAGCCTCCACCAGTTGTTCCTATCCTGTGCAGCCGCCATCCAGCTCCTCACTCCCAGCATGGACCTGGCATCACCAGCCACACAGTCACTCCACCGCATCCGAGGTCTTCCTCTAAATCTTGTTCCGTATATTATCTCAGAAATCATTTTCTTCGGAATGTCATTTTCAGCCATTCGAGCAACGTGCCCAGCCCATCTCAATCTATTGAGTTTCACGAACTGAACCACATCTGGTTCCTTAAATAAATCTCTGAGCTCCTGGTTTGTTCGGCGTCTCCATACCTGTTCAACTTTAACACCTCCATAGATTTTACGAAGAATCTTCCCCTTCAAGACCATTAGATTATGCTCCTCAGTCTTGGATATAGTCCATGTTTCTGAGCCATAAAGGAGTATCGGCCGGATAATTGTTTTGTATAATAAGATCTTTGTTTCTCTTGACAAAGCACGGCTCTTAAAATGTTGGCCGAGGCCATAATAACAACGATTGGCACATAGGACTCTTCGCTTAATTTCCGAATCCACAACATTATGAGGGATCTGAGATAAATGAATTCTGGCACTTTCTCAATCGCGAATTCTCCGATGGTAATGATTTCGTCAGGTCTGTGGTATTCCTCAATGACTAAATATTTGGTTTTTGCGGCGTTGACTTTAAGACCCATTTTTCTTGCTGCGTTTGCTAGTCTCAAGAATCCATCACAGACTGCCTTGAAAGAGCGTCCAGGAATGTCGAATAAATTTTGCAAAAGAATGACTTTGGCACGACTCAAAATTATCTTCAAATAGTTTTGTATGTTTTTATTGCGCTCGTATTTATATATGATTTGGCTAGGCTTACTGATTCTAGCTTAATTATTTATTAAATGTTAAATGTTTTTATATTTTCGAGTTGTGATGGTTTTTATTAAAGTTAATAGCATATTTATTTTCTTTACCAAACAATTAGTTTTTTTTAATATAGTTTGGGCAACAGTTTTGCTAGTTTCTCAGATAAAATTTATATAGCATTAGACGTAAAATTAACAATAAATTAATATTTTATCAAAATTGCCTAATGAGGACAGTGGTTACGACGATCTGCCACAGTTCTCCACCTGTCCTCCATAGCCAACAGCCTGTGTAGCTCATTCACAGCTAGCAGGTGAACTAGTTAACTGAAATAGGGGAGTTAGTTCTTTCACTTCAGCCTTATCAGTTAAATACAATTAATATTTATTTACAATAAATATTACTGATACTTATTGTGAAATACTTATATTACTGAAATACTTATATGATTAAGATTAATGATAGATATTTGTTATCACTAATCAGTGTTGCGAAGAGTCAACAAATTTCGATACTCACAAATGCTATAAAATTTTATTTTACAATATAATCTATTAAACCTTAACATAAACTCTTACGTTATTTTAATTATCTTATGAGCTTAAACAATATACTTTATTTCAATTTATATTATTAGACCAAAAGACCAATATTTGTTAAGACCAAATCTATATATTTTTAATTTAATTTAACGTCTCATGCCAAAGTTTCGGACTGGTCACCCATCCGCATGGCAACATTTTACATTATTAATTTGGCTAAGTATTTCTCTTACATTTTTTTTTTTTTCAGGATTTTCACTAATAGTTTACAAAAGCTGTATTATATATTTGTATTCACACTTTCTTTTATCCATATTCCACCTTAACTGATTTTTATAATGAATTATTTAGGAATTAATTACGCCAAATCAATAATTAAAAAAGTTAATCAGGTCTAACAGCCTGAAATGTTGACACGAGACTGTGAATGTAATTAAATAAAGTGCTGTACTTTACCAAAGAATAAAAAAACCATTCCATAAAATATTATATATATAGTAGTATATAGTTCCATATATAGATAAAGTCAATTTCCTAAGTAAAGAATTAATAAAATACATATACAATATCAAAGGTGCTTTAAATTTTTATGATTTCCAAAGAGAATATTTATTATGTTCAATCCATATCCATCTTGCTATGAATTAAAAGTTATTTAAATGGTTGAAGGGAGCTTAGCAGTTTTACTAATAAAGAACTCATATGTAATAAAAGCATAAAAATAATTGGCGTTAGATAAATAATAAAAATAAATTTTATTGAGAAGCACCCTCCACTGAAATTTTCAATATTATAAAGGATTGTACTTTTGTTGTGTGTTTAAGATGTGGATTGGAGAAGATGAAAAAAATGTTTCGTTCGGATAAAGACGGTAGGATTAATTTTATTTTTTAATTCTAATACAAACTATTTACTGTTCATTCCTTTTTTCAGCGCTATAATAATTTAGAAGTAACTTTGCGACTTTTAAAACATCTGAACGCTGATCGAATTGTCTAAATTACCAAATAAAGTACTTTCTTGCAATATAGATTCCTCTGCTTCAAATAAATTTATTGTGGATTAGATAGACCGTAAGATTATGACACTAGTTATGAGCTTTATTTTTAAAATCTTATGGAATGTTCTCAAATCCAGTTTATATTGACATATTCGTAATAAACATATTTGGAATCACCCAAATCCACTCTTTTCAACCCAAGTCGACACAGTTTGGAAAAATATCGGCCACAACCCACGGATTCAAAGAAATGAATGAAATCTACTTTTTTTAAAAATATAAAGTGAGATGAGTTAATGAATTTTTTATTTTTTTTTGAGGTCAAATGCATTTTAATAATTTTTAAATTTAGAAAAATGTTTAGCTCTTAAGTCGTACCTTAATAGTTTAAAGCGCCTGATTCTACTTATGTGCAGCTTCCAAAGGGAGATGTTTGTTTTTTCTAATTTCCGCCTGTTAGCCGCTAATATGCCAGCCACCTGACACCAAGAAAGTCGACGCAGTAACCCGACCGGCCTCATTTGTCAATGTTTCAGAAGTTTCTGTCTGGTGTCAGGACGAGAGTCCACCAGCCCCAACACACGTTCGACAGCTAATATTTAGTTAAACAAATTAGTTTGTCCTCTTTGCAATATTTGAATTATGGTGCATAGGCGCTTTGTAATGTTCCTATATTTAATCATGTCTTGAGAAAGCACATCAAGGTAGTTTGCACCCTAAATAACTAGCTTTATGATAAATTTTTTAACGAAGTTCGAGGGAATCATTTTCAACCTTGGTAAGAAGCAGGTTCGTAATTTGTGGAAAGGCATACATTACACGTAGAGTTTTTTTTTTAGATTTTATTTATGCCTTTGCTGCCATAGGTTGTGTAATGTTCTGGCCGTTTGAAAAAAAAAAAGTCTGGACTATGAGAAGACTTACTTTATTAAATTAGTAGGAAATGATAAAATAAAAAACTTAATAAGTTCTAAAATTAATCTTTATATATATAAGAGGCTTTGTCCTGACTGACAGAATCAACGCAGAGCAAAAACTACTAATTATAGAAACTTTAAGTTCGAAATTTAGATTATAACTGCGATGTAGGTAACCACTAAGAAAGGAATTTCAAAAATGTAACCCCTAAGGGGATTAAATGGCGAAATTGTCGTTTAACTCTAACGGACACCTATTTTTGCACTTCGAGAAAAAATATCTAATTTGGACTCATTTTAAAGAAAACCATGTTTTAAAGCCGAAAAATGAAGCGTTCGAGTAAGAAATTATTTGTTTAGGCGGTTTTAGTGAACTCTCTCCACTGCGCGTCTCCTCCTCTTCTACCCAGCCGGCAGCTTCCGGCATAGTTTATCCTGATTTCTGAAATTAGAGAAAAACCTATGGAGTGGTTTAGTGAGCGTGCAATTTTAAGTCCAAAAAATGACAGAGCATCCCAGATTAATGATCAATTACTTGACTCATTTGAAGGAGATTTAGTAGAATATAAATCGGTTGATAAATTAATAGAATTAGATCAAGCAGTGAATTATCCAGTAGAATTTCTCAATTCCCTTAACCCCCTGGATTTTTGGCTAATAACTTTTTCTTAAACTAGGAATACCAGTGATGTTATTGAGAAATTAGAATCCTCCGTACCTGTGTTATAGAGGCTATAATATTCCCTAGATGTGCTCAAAGAGAATCACTTTTTATACCAAGAATACCACTCATTCCTTCGGAATATCCAGTTAATATTTTATTTTAAGACACTGCAGTTTCCTCTTAAGGTACGTTTTGCTATGTCTATTAATAAGTCACAAGGACAAACTTTTAAATTTTCAGGAGTTGATTTAAGGGAGGACTGTTTTTCTCATTGTCAGTTTTACTTCAGCGTTAGTTACTTAGGGTAAGTTCTTCTAGCAGTTTAGTAATCTTAGCGCCTGAAAGAAAAACAACAAATGTAGTTTACAAAGAAATTTTAAGTAAAAATTAACTTTTCGTTCAGTTGGAACAATGTATTTTTTAAATTGATTTTGTTAAAATATGATATTAAATCAATACCTAGATAATGATCACAGAATTGATTTTAACCTACCGGCGGGCGCGTCCTTGGGAGTTACATGTCCGGGCGCGTGCCGCACTGTCAAATTTCCAGGTTTTATATTGAAATATTTGTCTTAGGTAGATAGTTTCGCTCTGTCTTGGGTGGATGGAAAATGATAATTAGTAAACAGAAACTTATTTATTTAAATATGTTACTATATAACAAATTAATATAAAATATTGCTATAGATAGCCACCTTTTTTTTTAAAGTTATCAGTCCTCTAAAATCTAGAGTCCATCGTCTTCTTCTTCCTCAGTCTTGTCAGTATTTGCATTATAGGATTGACATATAGTTTCCTGAATAGAATGCTTCTTGCAAACGTGCTTCATACATTTCTTGCATTTGATGGTAGTATTGTTCCACTTATGGCGGCCACAGAGATGACATGGTCCAACCCTCCTTTCTTCTGCTTGCTGAGGATCATCTTCTTCTTGGTACTTTTTGAGGAACAATTTTATATCGTTAGGGAAATTTTCCATTTTTGCCCTTGGGTTTGGGTTTGGAAGATACTGAAAATAAGTTTCGAGACCGGGCGCAAGCAGCACTGTGTGCGGCTTCTACGATCTCACTAATTCAGAATCCTATTGTCACCGAACGATAAAAGATATACTTCTCGCACTTGAACAAACATGAAGTCAATTAGTAGAACTAGGATTACATCAAGTTCTGAAGAATTCTGTCCACGGCCTACCCACGAAAATTCAAGGAAACCGAGCTAGCCGCACTGAGTGCGGCTACGCGCCCGCCGGTAGGTTAAAGGCTCGCGGGCAAAGCCGCGACCGGGAATGCTAATACAATATACAGGGTAATCATATTAAAATAAAAGTTTTGCCTCAGGTAACGTCCTTTTTGATTGCTACTCTTCAATGACATAGTTTATTTTTTATCATCAATGGAAAATTGTTATTAGGTAAGTACTGTAGTAAGATAATAAAATTAAATAAAAAATATTGCTCTAAAATAACAGATAGTATTAAAATAAAAGTTTTGCCTCAGGGAATGTCCTTCTGGATTGCAACTCTTCAATGCTATAGTTTATTTTTATCATCAATAGAAAATTGTTATTAGATAGTGTAGTAAGATAATAAAAAATCTTGCTCTAAAATAAAATATAATACATTTTTTTTTAGAAAGTTGAATGAACTAAATAAAAATATGTTAATTATAGGCCTCATTGATCTATTTTTCGAATGGCAATGATTTATAATGATGGATATGATTATAAGAAATTTTAAGCATTTCTTTGTTGTACTGCGCTGACAAAACAATGGTTGCAGACAAGGAGGAAAAACTATCCTCAGATTACTGAATACAATCGCAAGGTTTGATAAATTACGTGATTCATTTTCAATTTTATAATTTAAGGTAAAAATACCTGTTTTAATTATTTTTGAATATGAACATCATCGTCTTATCCCTTAGTATTAGTAATAGGTTTTTTTGTTACACTCTGTCCACTAGGTTATGGGAGTTACGAAATCATTTCCGAATGACCTTTCTCGGTAATATATCAGACAGGGACAAATTCCTCGAGTGTCTTCACCGAAGACCTGTGAACAGGATGTCCTCATTAAGAGGTACTTTGAACAAGTCCTGGAGGGTACGGCACATGAGGACAACAGATACCACACATGGCAAGCAGAAGACAAACAGATGCCTGAGTATCCAAAAATTTCGTTTGGACGAAAAAGGCGGGTTCCGGTTCTGAGGACAGATTTATGTGTTTATGGCGCTAAACTCAAACAAGACAGCTGCAGTTCCCGGCTACCTCAGATTTTTTTTCCAATTCATTCATTTTTATTTTTTTTAACTTTCGTTACTATTGGGGCAATTAACCCTTTTCAGTAGGGGTCTTACAGTAAATCAATTTGTTTGACAAACTATCCTCATTTCTTACTTTTTGAATAGTTTGAAAAAATGAAGTAGTGAGACAGCGTGATGAAATGCACGTACCACAGTTACAAAAAGTTTCCCTAATCTCCTTCCTTTTATTACATCATATCTCAAATAATTAATATTGATGAAACTAGTATTAATGATAATAAATAAAATAATGAGATAAGAAACTCCAATATGTGGTTTGTAAAAAGTATATAAATATAAAAAATATTGAATTAATATTAGATAAAAAACATTTTATAAAAAAATATTAAACCGACTTCGAAACCTAGGAACCAGTAAAAATAAATTCACTGAAAAGTATGAAATAATTACCTTCTAATTTTTATGAATACACAGCAAAATTGAAAATGGTATAAAAAGTGGAAAAGTGCAATAAGACGAATAATTTTATTTTGATTTGTACAAATACATACTAATTGTTAATAAAAATTATTAAATTTAAATATTAAATACTATGTTCAATACAACACAATCTTTTCGGAGGCAGCGCAAAATAGAAATGAAATGTTACTGATACAATCCCATTAGTAGTCATTGAAAGTAATAGATAGGAAGAAAAGATCCAATTAGAAGATTTTCATAATGTCTAGTGTTAAATATTTTAAATTTTGCGCCGCCTCCGAAAAGATTGTGTTGTATTGAACGTAGTATTTAATATTTTAATTTAATAATTTTTATTAACAATTAGTGTGTATTTGTACAAATCAAAATAAAATTATTCGTCTTATTGCACTTTTCCACTTTTTATACCATTTTCAATTTTGCTGTGTATTCATAAAAATCAGAAGGTACTTATTTCATACTTTTCAGTGAATTTATTTTTACTGGTTCCTAGGTTTCGAAGTCGGTTTAATATTTTTTTATAAAATGTTTTTTATTTCACAATTTTTAGTTGGAGAAGATAACAAATGTAGAAAACCGTACATTGGTTTAAAAATTTCGTTGGTAATTGGTCGTTGATAAAATAAACGTTGGTTTAAAAATTTCAAAATCTTTTTACGCTCTACCACGTTTGTCTTTCCCAGGTCTTTTTATTATACAATAATTGTATAAAATTATTATGAAATACACTTTACCTTTTCAATTTTATGAATACACACAGAAAGTGGGAAAGCGGTGCGTGTATAATACAACTTTCAACACACTACTTTTTATGATTATAAATGGATTTTTTTTTTTTTTTTTTTTTAAAGATCAATGTTCATTTGGGAAGGGAACACATAAAATGTTTTTCCACAATGACAATATTTTTCCTTTGCTGAATGTCGTCAGTACTTGTCATTTACTTAGAGAATCAGTGTTCCGAGATGTGTTGAGTTAAATACAGATAAATACATAAATCCGGCCATTCCAAGATGAAGTAGATAAGTCACTGAACAGTCGAGATTTTGGCCGGTTTTAGACATGATATCGTTAATAGAGAATCGATGAGGATGCTAATATGACCTATAGTAAATTTGAAAGTAATTTTTAAATTTTTATTGCTTGAATATCCTTCTGAAAACTGGCGATATTATACACGACTTCATTGGATTACATCATTGGATGGAAGTCCCTGCAAAAAAAGGGGCAACCAAAAAATTTATCGATATCAAAAAGACTGCCCCGCTAGGATAGAAGCAACAGGGTTTGGGACTCACATATGGTTAATTTATTATTACGAAAGATATTATTATTCTCCGTATTAGACTACTGACTTAATTCCAAAGGTTGATTCAATTATGTTCGTAATTCCTTTCGATGATTTTTTGACTAAATTTATTACCGAAGTACTATGAATTATATCCTTCATAATAAAACATTATTCAGAAAATAAATTGCTAAACAATGTTGCTTCAATTCTAGAGGCGTAGCATTTATCATCATTTTTAACAATCATTTCCATGACTGCCAAATTTTTGCTGAGGGGACTTTCATACAATGAGGTTGTTTTCGGGTAGTTATCAAGTTTTATTTTGTAGTTTTTATTGATGGATGAACACCAGCAATAGCCTCGATAGTTGTAGAAACAAATTTAAAATCCGATACTAGTAATCCGGATAACATAACAGAAGTGTCACCCTTAAAGGATCGGCAGAAGACCTCCGGCAAGATATTCAACAGTAACCGAGTGTATCCGGAAGAAGACAGAGGTATCTAAATCCTTTATTAAGTCAACTGAAAATGAGCTTTTCCAGGAATTATTGTATTCTTTTTTAATGTGCATAGTCAATAAAAGATAGAAATCAAAATCTAATTTAAATCAATAATAGCTACGATTTTAAATTTAAACGTTCCTTCGGGAACTTGAAGAAGTTTAAATTCTGCTTTAAAACGATTACCGATTAAATACTCAGTCTTTCTTGGAATTCCACGAATTTTGTGTCATATGGTGTCCAACCGTTGATTAGATCTAAATTAAGAAGGTTTACTGTTATCGGTGAATATACATCTATCTATTATTAATGCTAATATCGCTACAGAAAACGACAGCGATATTATATTCTGCTGATATTTATATCTTCATTTAAATCTAATGTTAAAAAATTAGTTGAGGTTATGTATAGGTTTGTTCCAACAAGCACGTAAAACTCATCGATAACTAACAGACTGCTCATGTTCTCCCCCCACTCTTTTGATTCTGAATTTGATTGGTTGGTTTTCCCATTTGATTCATCCAGCAGTAATACAATATTTGGATTTGTTAGTTATCAATTAGTTTTAATAGCTTGTTGGAGCATACCTTATGTTATATATGCCATATGTTTTTCCAATAATTAAACAATTTGAGCGATAATTAAATAATTATTTTCATGTTTTTTCCCGATAACTTCTTAAATAAATTAGGAACCCCAAAAAGGTTTAAATGGGACCACCTTGGGAACATACTCTACAAGATGCAAAAGGTTTCGTTCCAATTGGTCCACCCATCTCTGAGTAATCGGTGAACATACATAGAAAAAAAAAAAAAAAAAAAGGCACAAAAAAAAAAGTCACATACGTATCGAATTGAGTAACCTCCTCTTTCGTTCGAAGTTGGTTAAAAAGCCTTTCATTTTATTCTTGTCTCCAAATTTTTTTAAAACTACCGTTCAACATAAAAAAATAAGCGAACATTGATATAGTATCATCTATATTAATTCTTTATATTATCCAATATATTTTGATAAAAATTAAGTTTTCTCCAATTTACTATACTATTATACTATACTGCCCACTATAATGCCCTACTATAATGCACTACTATAATGCCCACTAGTTCAAAACTAAAGCTGTACACAGTAAATAAAATTATTTAAATATCTAATATTTTAATCAATTTGGTACAGATCTGTCAGCCAGTCACATTTAATAATGCAACTTATGGAAGATGTTTGGTTAGTAAGGGGGTTCTTCGAAGCACACAGAGCCTGGGCTGAATAAGTAAAATTATTTCTTATTTAATTTACTTGGTACAGCTCTATTAACATCTGACAATTTTATCTTTCATCAAGGCATTTAACACAAATATTTTTAAGATTCTAGAAAAATACATACCATACTGAGAGATTTTCGCAAAGCCTTCGACTCTGGAGGGCCCTAGAAGCCAAAAAAAAATTTTATACAGCATTAAACTACTTTATTGTTTATCTATCTTTATATATCCCAAGTTCAAAGAATGATATTGATGTAGAATGGTGCATTATAATGATCTGTCTTTATATTGATACACGATAATTGCAGCAAAATGTTTATTTTTCAGTGCAGATTTGAGAAAAAAATATAGTTGTTCCATAGATTATGTTCTAAGATGATGAAATTGCAAACGTATGATTAATCTTCAAGCAAACTACCCTTACAGATTTTTTACACAAAAATATTTTGTGAGTTTTTAATTCATAATATTGACTTTTGTTTTTTTTTTTTATTGTTTTAATGAATAAACTTTTTTCAATGTTTATAAGAGTGCTGAATTCGAATTTGACTTCATTTGTATTGTATTAAAAATCTATAAGTGTAGTTTCATTGACTTGAATTGACGAGAAACATGTCGATATCATTTTTTAAGCTCGAGATAGCATAATGCAGTTCAATATTTGTTTGTCTTTTACGGCACTTTTGGGGCGCACTTGCGCAGAAATCAAAATAATTATCTAATAATTTTCGACCAGGAACCTACAAAAAAATGTTCATTAACTTGCGTGAGATACTGACAGTGTACCCCTCTTGTTAATTTCTTGAACTTAATAAATGCTTAAAAACAATGACAGATTAACGATTTTTTAAATCAAATTTAAAATTTTAAATAAAAATTCTAGATTCGTTTTCAAAATATTATTTGAATAATCTCGGTCGATTCACGAAAAAGCTCGTAACTGCTGAGTATTGGCGTTGTATTGTTTTTTCTGGAGCAATATTCTTCTACGCTATGAGTGATTTACTCCACCTGGCTATGCAATATTTCAGAAGCAATCCTGTAGGATTTATTTTTTAATCCTATTTCGGTCAGAGAAGGACAAGAAGTGACAAAAGCGAGGACTGAGAACAGTTGCCGACCAGTTGGCTCTAATATCACTAATTGAATGACGGAATGCCGGCTGGCGGGCCAAATGTTCCTCAGCTGTGGTATACTCACCCCCATCGAGGCCGCCTCTCTTCGAGTCTCTGGCGGTCAAGGAGGCATCCAGTTCTGAGAGGGCGAAGGTATCCAGAGACGAAGGTAATGAGTGGTGGATCTCTCAGTGGATCATTAACAGGTAGGCAATGTGCGGGGACAAGAAGCAGGAAATAAACGACAAAAAACAGTTCCTGTAACAACGGATATTTAATTAATGATTAAAAATAAGAAATTAGTGGCTCTTTATTAAGTACGGTGGCTACTCAAGTACTATAAAAACCTTATCTTCATAAATAGAAATTCATTTTTAATAATTGTTTGTTTGTTTTTTTGACGTCCATTTTTATCCTACTAAGGCTAATCAGACGATGCTACAGTGGGAGTCCTAAATTTTGCCTATCTAGGTATAATTAGGATAGAGATCTTTAACGAGTACCTGACATCGTATAGGCTCGGGACCTCCATTTTACGTCCTATCCGAGGGACGGCATAGCTAAGGATTTTTTACTCTCATTAAAAAATCCTAGGGCCACCGCTGGAATCAAACCCGCGATCTTTATTGTATTGTAGGTTGCCATTCTAACCACAACACCACAGGTGACCCCTTTTTTAATAATTGTTTACCTTCAAATGACCCTGATTTTCTGTATGAAATCGAAACTTCGAAAATATATGTTGATAGTTGGATACAACGGTATCAAAATAGTACCTAAATATACCAGACCTAGATACTTTAACTTTGATAAATCGTTGGAATATTATATATATATATATATATATATATATATATATATATATATATATATATTAAAAAATACTATAACCAAACTGGTAATTACCTTAAAACAGTTATTTTATAAGGCTATGTAAAGGTTAATAAAACAAATCAAGAGTTGTAAAGATTTTTTTATGGTAAAATATAGATTAAGTACGAAGAATCAAATAGGCAGCAAATAATAATAGCAAAAGTCGAATGTGATATTAGCCTTTCTAGAATCCTAAAACCATAAATAAATAACTACGGAAGAACTGAGTTTATCGTAATTTATTATTCCATTGAATAATAACATCAAAACATTCAAATTGATATACATAACCATTAAGGAGATAAGGAAAGCTACCTGAGATGGCCGTGATATGCACCGTCACCTCCCACTGTCCGAAAGGTCCGTGTTATCCAAGATATTAGACATGGCCCTCCACCCAACAGCTGAGGCTGCCCACCTGAGAACCAGTTGGCTCCCAACGCCCGTAAATTAATGAGCACATTAGAATACATAAATACATACTGCCCCGCCAACGAGTACACAATTATCGATTCACATGCATGAGTAGGCTCATCGCTTACATGTTCCCGAGGGTTCAATTAGTGCATGGCAGGTCAGTTCTGATAGCGCTGCATAATGTGATCCACCATGTTACCCAGTGTCTGTAACCGATAATAACTGGTTCGTCCGGTTAAATTTTCTCGGGTAATACGAGAATCTTTTTTTATAAAAATGGAGCAAAGCAGCTTTGTAATAGGTATTAATGGCGCTATCTACGATATTTACAAGATATTAAACAAAAATAAAAAGACCAATATAAACATCACAAAGAATACATCTATACCTTTGTCGAATCTTGTGCCGACACATTTATGATAAAATAAATAAATAAACTTATATTCCATGGAATTAAAATGTCTTTGGAATCTAGTGCTTTCGAACCGTTAGAAGTATTATATCATTATATCATCATCGGTAAGATATCATTAGTTAATGATTGTTCTCTTTACGAGCTAAGCAAATTCTTGATTAAATTTCTCCTTTGAATGAAATTGTTAGGTAGGTATACATTTTCAACATTTAGTATGAACATTAGGAAAAATTACTTTTGGATCACAGTTTTCATTCGATAACTTAACCTCAATTTTTTTTAATAAATAAAACACACACACACACACACATATATATATATATATATATATATATATATATATATATATCACTGGTGTTTGGTAAAAAGGGGTTAAGTCATGAAATGTGAAACTTAAACAACGATTTACCAAGCTATTGAAAATCATTATAAATTCTTTCTTATTATATTTCTTCATCACAGATTAATAAATGAATAAAAAATAAACTATATTCTTTCAACAGAGAATGTAAAAAATTGTTAATAACGAATAAATTATAGTCAAATATGAATTTTAAGAAGACGAGACAAAAAAAACATTTTATGACTTAACCTCTTTTGCCCAAACATGAATTTCTGTTTACAGACATTTCTACAATTTTGAAAAAAAAAAAATTCTTATTCATAGGAAAATTTTACCTAAAGAGGATAGGGAAGTATGCAGGATGTGAACACTGCTTAACACTTCCTTGTAAAACACCTGCACTTTATTTCTCCTAGAAGCAAACATATTCAGAGAAAATACAATATGTATAAATAACGATGTATAGCCGAAAGTGTAAAAATATTAGGTATTTTAAAATATCAATATTCTTCTAATATTTTTTTATTGATACGTTTATAAATACTATTTATAATGCATTGTCATCAATAAAACAGCTAAAGGTCTGGCCAAACATGTCCGCACCGGATCCGCACCGCAGCAATAATACAGGTTATGTTCAGAATATTTTTAATTTAACTTACATATTACCTTTAGTTATGCCTAAGGTGGCCTGTTTCTGACATGTGTGGCCTGACCTTTAGGCATAACTAAAGGTAATATGTAAGTTAAATTAAAAATATACTGAACGTAACCTATATTATTGCTGCGGTGCGGATCCGGTGCGGACATGTGTGGCCAGACCCTAAGACAGAATTTAATACTATTCGTTCATTATCCAATATACAATTGGTGCCTGGCTATAGTTTTCGGCGATTTCCCTGCTGCAAAATTTGCGTGCTGCAACCTTAGTTAAGTTATTGTCCATCGTTGGCCTCCGACTCAAAATATTGATTTGTGGTGAATTTAAGATTTTCTGCTAATGGGTTCAATTTTAAAGTCAGTTTTCGGTTTAAGTTAATATATTGCAGTAGTTAAAACAGTTGCAATGTCCTGGTCCAAACGTAGTCATTAGTCATTAGTGCCTCGACTATCGGGACTTTGCTCCATAGTTCTATCCCGTAGGTCCATAGAGGTAAGTCTTGACAATAGTCCATTTCGTTGTTTTAGTTGCTTTCTTATCTGTCTTTTGTGTTGGTGATGTCCTAAATATCGCACGTCCTGAGAAGACGGTATCGAAAGATTAGTGAAAGTGAAAGTGAACATCTGAGCACAACCCGCGATTTTAAGAGAAGAACATAAACACAGTGTTCTTTTCATTCATCTTTACTACCCACCTTTTAGCCCAATCGGAAGTATCATCAACATGATTTCGGAGAATTTCACACGCTTCGTCTAGCTTTTTGTTTTACGTGAGGAGTGTGAGGAGAGTCTTCTGCGAATGAAGTCTGTTCGTCGATAGAACCGATCAACATATCATAAAGGCAGGAAAAAAATCATTGTTATCTAATTTTATTTTAAATTAGACAATTTGATATTATAATAAACAGTTTTGTAGTAAGAGTCCGGTTGTACAAGTTCCAGATAATCATGCGTAATATTGAATCCGGAGAGATGGAAATCATGAATAAACCATTTAATTGATTGAAAAGAAGACCAGAGTAATCAAAATATAATTTTGTTATTAAATAAATAGTGATAATTAAAGGTTTTAAAATCGCCGGAAAAGTGCAATTTATTCCTAATAAACTTAGAAATCGTATGAAGTATTAACAACCAGATGCTCGTCAGCATCATCAGTTGAGTCGTTGCATCCCTCTTAAACTCTCTAACAGTCTATTTAAGACGACTATAAATATTTTTACAATACCCCCGCCATTGCAGATATCCCTTCCATCAGTGGCTTTCCAACAGGTTTCATGCAACGATCTGCAGTTATACACACTTGTAAGTGGCAAAATACACCCTTAGTAGGCATATAGAGTACCGAGTTTTACTGTAAGTGATATTTACAATTATCCTCTGAAAGGAATATCTGATTATAGCAATTAACAAGTTCGAAAGCTGATATGAAATCTGTCCCGCTAAGAAAAAATGCGACATATAATTGCTTGCACTCCGCTGTAAGAGTTATACGTGCTGTTACACTTTAGTAGCGTGATTTGTAGCCGAGGCGAGGAATGTAAAGGGGCCCGATGAGATATCCCGGTTGACAAGGTAAAAACTATCCGGAGGATCGCAAACATTTCGTATGTAACGGTGAGCCGCACTATCCCTCCCTCCCGAGATTATAGTAAAATATTCCTCGCCGAGGTAGGAACTAGAAGAATCCAACGATAATATCCTTATCTCTGCTTGGGCTGCACCGGCATTAGCAGGAATAAAAGCAGGGGAATAGCTGAGATAGCTGGAGCTCGCGAACTATTTGTAACGCCAGTCAGCGACTGAAATGCTACATCCAAGTGTAATTAGGTTTAATAACCGATTCTAAACCCCTTCTAACTACTTACCTCGCCCTTCCACTTTCACTTTGCCACAGAAGATCCAGAAGAATGATAAGTGTACTGATGGAAATGTAGTACTGGATAAAGGGAAAATTAGTTTTTAATATATTTTGCTAGCAAATATCACACTCGTGTGTTATATTTATTTATAAATATTGTCTTTGTAATATACTTTTTTATCTTTCTTATATACGTTTATCTTTTTATGATAACATATTATAAAATTTGGTAATTTCCTTATTTATCATGCAGGCTAAATACCCAAGTAATTACACATCCCTTATTCGTTATAAATAAATAATCTTATTAGTTATAAATAAGTATCTATATGAATTATATCTACGCAATTTTATTTATATATTGCATCCTATCTCTCGGGTAGATGGTTTTTTTTTGTAACAGTAGTATGATACGCTTGACATACCACTGCTACAAGTACATCAATCTACAGTTTACACTGCACTACTTCTTCTTTTACATTAATAGCCTCTCCCATACTCTTCTTCGTCTCCTTCCCTGAAGCTTCTTGTCTTCGACCCAAGATAAAGTGGGGTAGGTCGACCGCTTCCTTATCTATATATCTTATTTACGAGGGGTGTCCGTAAAATAAGTTTCCCTATTTTTTTAAAAGTGAAAAAAATGTTTTATTACCATTGTATATTACATCATTAGAAATCTTGAACATTAAACTATTTTTCTACGTAGTCCCCGTTGACATCGATGCACTTCTGCATCCGTGTCACCATTTTTTTGATGCCCTGGTCATAGAGGTCCGCCGCCGCGCTGTAGAAGAACTTCATGACCTCTTCTTCCAATTCCTCTCTTGTCCCAAAATTCGTTCCGCCTAGGTGTTTTTTCAGGCTTGGGAACAGATGGTAATCACTTGGGGCCAGATCGGGGCTGAGGGTGGGTGTTGGATGATTTCCCATCCGAAATCCTCGATGAGAGCGGTAGTGACGCGGGCTGTATGCGGACAAGCGTTGTCGTGATGAAAACGGACTCCTTTAGTGAGCATGCCCCTCCTAAGATTTTTCAGAGTGTTACAGTAGCGTTCAGCATTGACTGTCGTGCCCGTTGGCAAAAATTCACACAACAACACGCCTTTTCTGTCCCAGAACACTGTTGCCATGACTTTGCCGGCAGACAGCGTCTGTTTGAATTTTCGCGGCGTTGGTGAATCCGTGTGTTTCCACTGCTTCGATTGCTCCTTCATTTCTGGAGTGAGGTAGTGGACCCATAATTGCCTTTAGCACACAAAAAACGGATCACGGATCGTATCTCACACCTGGCGGGGGAAGCGATTGAGAGCTCCATCTTTCAAGGCTGTCAAGGCCGAACTGATGGTGGCAGCGAGTTGACCGGGGTTGGGATGTGGAGGGGGGAGTCCAAGCGACACGCTGGTGCCGTCTGAGGGACCTGCCGCGACTTGCACGGCCGTGCCACAACAGGGAAACTTATTTTACGGACACCCCTCGTATTTATTGTTTTAGCCTCTATCCGAAAGAATCATTGCCATTATTGTTTTCCTTTTCATATTCTGTTGTTACTGTTCACTGCTGGTAATCAAATAAGGTAAGGTTTGTCGCTTATTTGGGAGTTTTAAATTTTGTTGTGCATGGTTATATTGGGAAAAATCCAGTAACAGATGCATGAGTTATATTATTACGCTTTTCATAGGTCGGTGTTTCGAGATCTTTGTGTAGGTATCCATTTTTAAATTCGAATTCTATTCGAATTCTAAACAATACGATTTCTTCCCTTCTCCATTTTCTATTGCATGCGAACCATTTGCTCCGTTTTAGTTTTAGTTTCTGCAAGTTTTTACGGCTTGTTTATGCAGTTTCCCAACTTTTTAACTGATTCTTCCTTAATCGGTGTATCCGATCCTCGTATGTGACATAGTTTATTGCAATAATATTAGGTACTTCTCCTTCTGTAGCCAACGACAGCTGGGTATGATCTTTCCTTTCCTACAATCCCGCAATGGGATGGAACCCATTAGTGCCTGATTATTGATTATTTTCTTTATTACTGAGCTGGTTAGAGTCGGGTTGTGGATAGCCAATAAATCTGTAAGCCAGTAAGTCAATACGGATCAATCCATACCAAGTTGTCCAAAGGTAGTTGCTCGATCATTTTAGATAAAAAATATAATTTTACCACCAATTACGTATGAAATCAGTAGTTCAAAATAATTTTTAACAAAAATTAAGGGTCAATTTTTAAAAAAAAATTAGGTTTAAGTCAATTTAGGGTCAATAAACAAAATTTAGTGGGGTTTTAAAACGGCGGCCATTTTTGTTTCACCTTTCATTCCGATTTTTGATTTTTTTAAGCTCTTACAGAAAACTAATTTTCTCAAGACTGGTAAGTCATAGACCAATGATTCAAACACGATTGTTTTCCTTACAGTCTGTTCTATCTTTCGTGTTCTCTTTATTATTTGAATATTTTGAGGTGCAATACGCGAAAAGTGCTATTGAAAACAACTGCTTTAATTTCTCATCGTTTCGTTTTTAAGGGTTAGTTTTGGGTACAAGGAGATGTACATCAAAGCTGATATTTGGGATGGTAAAAAACCTAACTAAGTAGCTTTCATTAACATCTTTCACCGTTCTTCATCTTAAATTTTCAACATAAAGCAAGCATATAAAACTTCGAAATAATAACGCTAACGTGTAAAAGCTAAAATTATTACGACTAACAAGTATTTTAAAAAATATAAAAGGGTAAAATAACATGTAATATATGGAGACCTATCACTGAGGATGTGGTGCAGTTATCAGTTGTTATCAATAACCGGGGAACGGATCGCAAAGGAAAACGAACGGAATAGCAACTTAAGGCTATGAGTATTTTTTTTTTATTTCGATTTTAGCGGAGGAATAAGGTATACAAACTTATTTTCATTAGATGTCCTTCTTTTCAGTGACGTTGAGATAGGTACATTATCTGTACGGAGGGAGAAAATAAAGAAGATCTTAAAACAATTATTTAAAATATTTCTTAGCTTGTCAATTAATGTGCTTAACCCATGTCTTATTCTAAATTTGTTTAATAACCAAAAAGCCAACGTGATGACGATTCGGGTATCATCAGGATAGAAAAGATAAGATTATATAAATGCAACACATCTCATGTTAATATAATGATTTGTAACCTGGAGTGTGTTGTGGTAAATAAAGTAGTTTTTTGATAAAGTAATGCACAATTCTATTTACTTGATATTGTTTACCACCCCAACATTGTGCGCCATACGTTATTACTGATCTAACAACCGTATTAAATATTTTTACTTTCTGGCAGTAGGGAATTTGATTATTTGTCATGAAGTCTTTCCATACTACATTTATTGCTATTTTTGCTTTTTCCGTTTTTATATCAAAATGTTTTTTCAATGATAAGTTATTTCCTAGTGTTATACCAAGATATTTATATTCGTTTTCGACTTTAATTATATCGTTGGATAGAAACCATTGTTCATTTTTTGCTTTTCTGCCGCCGTTTCTAAATACTACTATTTTAGATTTATCTAGGTTTATTACCAAGTTCCATTTTTTACTATACTCAGCAAAATCATTGATCATTAATTGTAAAGATTTGGGGTCCTCTGCTATCAATGCAATGTCATCCGCGTATGCTAGAGTTTTTATTTTCCTATTATTAATAAGTATTCCCCCGTGAAGGTCGTTTTCAACATCATTTATATAACAGGAAAATAAAAATGGACTCAGGAGACATCCCTGTTTTAGGCCCCTGCAAGTATCAAAAAAGGATGTTAACCCGTCTTTACACCAAACAGCGGCTTCATCACCAACGTATAAGTTGCTAACTATTTTTATGATTTTACTGGATAATCCCATTTTGTATAGTTTATAGATAAGGGCTTCTCTATCTACGCTATCAAAAGCGGCAGAAAAATCCACAAAAAATATATATACCTTTTTTCTTTTTTTACCGAGTCTCAACTTTATTAAATTCATTAAATTAAAAATATTGTCTATTGTTGAATAATTTTTCCTGAAGCCGGCCTGATTTTCATTTATTTTATGGTACCTTTCCGCCCAGTCCGTTAGTCTCAGCAGTATTAATCCGGTAAATATTTTTGCCACAGCATTTATGAATGTAATGCCTCTATAATTTTTTGGATTGTTGGTATCGCCCTTTTTGTGAATTGGAAAGATTATAGATTGTTTAAAGGATTTAGGTATATATCCATCTTCGAAAATGTTGTTAAAAGCTGAGAGTAACTCTTTTAAAAACTTTTCGGTGGCATTTTTGTAAAATTCGTATGGTATACGATCTGTGCCCGGTGCCTTATTATCTTTCATTTTATTGACAACCTCATATAGTTCCTCTAAGGTAAATGACCTATCTAAAAAGCAATTGTGACTATTAGGCTGAGTATATAGTACATTGATAGCGGTTGACGGTTTATTGTACATATTATTGAAATATGTTTTCCACTCACTAGGTTTAATTCCTTCCCCTACAATGAATCTTCGGTTTTTAAATCTATTTACTAATTCCCAGTAATTCTTAGCGTTATTTATTGTTTTTAGGTCATTAACAAAATTATTATAATATTTAAGTTTCTTTGTTAGACATATTTTTTTAAAATTACGGTTCTGGTCCGTATATGCTATTTTATCTTCATTTAAATGGGACTGCCTGTATTTATTTAATAGTTCAAAGGACTTCTTTCTCTCCTTTCTACATTCCCGATCGAACCATTTATCTTTTATCTTTCCCGTGGTTTTAAAATGATTAGCGGTATTGGCGGAATTCATTATAATGTTTATAAGTTTGTTTATTGGTTCATCATATCGCATGCCTTCAGAAATGCCCCCCATATGTATGTCTAATTTCCTCCTATAACATTCTTTATTTTGTAATGCCCAGCTTATTTTTGGTAATAGAGGTAGTAGGTCTTCGTCTTTGTTTATATTTATTTTGCAGCATGTTATCGTGGGCATATGGTCCGAATATATTTGTTCGTCCACTCTAAAGGAACCAATGAGGTCCAAAATTTCCCTGGACACACAAACATAATCGATGGTCGACGCGCCGTTTTTATTAATAAAGGTAAGTTCGCCTTGAATATCGTCCCTTGTTCTGCCATTGAGAAGTATAATATCCGTCCTATCTAAAAGTTCTATTAGTTTGGCCCCCTTCCCATCTTTTGTTTTGTCCTTAGCCTTTCTACATAAATTTTCGATTAATTTATTTCCTTTTAACGCTTTTTTTGTCAATATTTGCATATCACCTGTCCTAGCGTTAAAATCTCCGATTAAAAGAAAATTTAAATAATTTTTTTGAGTGAGGATTTCTTCCAGACAGGCAAAGTCCTTCTCCCAGTCATTTAGGTAAACTGGGACTATGTATACAGGTCCCTTCTCAACAACAAGCCTTATCGTCTCATGTCCCATCAACTGAACGAACTGTGCCCTATAATTCTGAGTCAAACCCTCTTTTATTCCCAATAAACAGCCACCGCTTGCCCTCCCATATTTTACTTTTCTTGTTGCATATACCCAATTTAGCCTAAATCCATGAAAAAATATTTCGTACCGGTCATTATTATTACTTTCTGTATGTGTCTCTATTAATACAAATATGTCAAAACCCGTGATATAATTATAAAAATCCTTATTTTTATTACTAAGACCGTGAACATTGTATGCCAAGATATTAACCATTTTGTTTTTACTTGCAATATTGCTAATCTTACTATCTAAAATTACATTTTTATTAAAGTTCTGTTTTTTACCAGTACCTTCATAACTAGCTTGAGTCCATTTTTTCCCGAAATCGAAACTGCTGCAGCCTTTCCATAGTGTTGTTCGATATTGCTTGATTGGCGTTATCTTTTCTCATTATTTCTTCTGCCTCCTCTAGAGAATATATTTTCCCTTTAAATTTTATGTTGCCTCTATAGGTGCGCACATCTCTATCCATATTTTCCATGTATTTTATACAGTTAAAAATTCTTCTTCCTTTTTCTCTTTCTTCTTTTGTTCTGTCGTGTGTAACAGGAGTGTTCAGCTCTCTAAAATTTTCCCTCTTGCTCATAATTTCGCGTTTCTTTAGATTTGATGACAGACATATTTTAATTGGTCGTCTTCCACCCCTTTTACCAATCCTATAGCAGTCATTAATTTGTTCTTCGTTAATATTTATATTTACGTTTTCACATATATTTTTAAATATGGCCGGAATATTTTCGTTTCCGCTATCCTGTGGCTCGGGTACATTAAAGATAATTAAATTGTTCTTACTTAGTTCTTTTCTTAGAAGCTGGATTTCTTGATCTTGCATTTTTACTTTATTTTCCAGCTCTACACATTTATCTTGGGTTTTCTTTACTTCCTCCAATACTTTCCCTAAAACATCCATCACTTGTTTCATCGTATCCTTGATTTCAGAGGTCTCTTTATTATTCATTTTGATCTCTTGCATAATTTCTGCTGAGGTATATTCGACTGATCCATTCATGTTGGTGATTGATATTATATACGTTTAAAGTGGTATAATATTAGCACTCACTTATGAAATTCACCTTTAATACCTATGAAACACTGTTTAATTTCACTTTTCCTAATCTAATAGAGACTACTTAATATAATGATTTAATTTAATAATAATATAATAATTTTTGAGTATCCATCTAGTCCATGAAAACAGTCAGAAATCTGTTAAGCTCCTCGTCACCTCTTCATTGATTTTCCAAATGGTGTTTTAATTTTCATAATAGTGATTTAATTTTTCTTTTTACCAGAATTATTCCCACGAAGAGCCAACTCTCCTGTGTTATAATTAATCATAACAACGTTCGGAAGTCAATTGTTTCAGCCGTGTAGTTAATCACGGAAACTAGTTTGAATATGCCAGCAGATAGGTGGTTGTGGTAGTTCTGTTTTTGGTTAGGGATGGCTCCAAAGCTTCCATAATTTAAGATAGGTCTCTCATCCAGGAGCTTTTTATTGCCACCTTCCATGGCGAAGGTATTTTTAAGTATGTTTTCACAGTCTTGTAGTTAGTTTGTCGTGAAAGAACGAATAAATGATCCGGACATATCATATTTGTTGTTTGTAAGAAGATGAAGACAATATTTTGATGATTTTTTTCCTTAAATCTGGGATCATAATTTCAGTTTCAGTCTATTTTTCAGTTTTGATGGTTTGCAAAAAAGGGATTACCTACAACTATACGATTCGCTTATTTAATTTCATTCTTTTTATTTTAATGTATGATCAAGGTTTTTTAAAGTTAGATTAAAGGCCATATTTTCAATCCAAAATATCTAATACTGCCCTGAAGCTCTACTCATAGGCATTCCCTATTTCAAAACGATCGAGTAATGTTAGGAAATAGGAGTACACGTTGCCTAATAGGAAAACAAAAAGTAAAAAACACGAAACAGACTAGATGCAGACACAGTGAGAAGGGAGCACATGGGTACCACGAACCATGTGCTTGCCGACACATGGCCTTCTGCTTACTCTCCTGCTTCAAGGGCCTTCCAGGTCCTTCTGTCGCTCACATGTCGGCCAGGATGTACAATTTGGTGGTCAGCGTATCTGGGTCCCAGCCTTCTTCGAGACAGTTCACATCCTCCATCTGTAATCCACCAGGCCGAACTGAAAAGAAACATTGTATATATTTAGAACCGTGGCCCCAGTTTCTTCCTGATACAACTTATGAGCGTTGTTCTAAAGTGGATATCAGTTCCTAACTTTAAGGACAAGAGAGGGACTGGTACTTATTTTAATTTAATTTATTATTGATTATCAAAGCAGTTGTTTCAGAAACACGACATTTACAAAAAAGTCGATTTCCGTCTTTATTTATTTATGAGGCTTCACAAGTAACTCTTATGTTTCCTAGTAACTCGTAATTATATTTCCAACTTTAAGCTTTAATAAAGTACATGAGTCAGGTAAGAAAGTAAAAGGAATCTGCAAGTGTACAAGCAGATTATTTTATTTTTTTTGCTTTTCCATAGATATGAATTTGTGGATATATTGATTTAACAAACGAATAATTCATGTATTGAGTATAAGTTATTAGTTTTATTACTAATCCCAGTTGTCCTTAAATGTGGCAAATTTTATCACCTTACTTAATTTCAAATATACCAAGAAAGAAAAATTCCAGACAGATAGAAATCGTTTACTACTGTTAATTATTGAGTATATGTAACCATAAACGTAATGAACACAAAAAGATAATTACTGCATTCCATCACGGAAATGACTCATTTGCTAATAACATCAATAAAGTCAGTAAATGTTCTGTGCATTATAGCAAATTTATATGAGTTCGACAAGAAATAAAATCGAATGAGAAATGATATGGATAAACGGGATTATGATTTAAAAAAAAAAAAACATGTCAAGTGAAGGAATTTATTAAAAAAACACACATATATAAAAATGGCTCTACGGTTGGGAATAGAATTCAATATAGAATACCAATAGAATTCAACTAGATTCATTTCCACATGAGCCATCACGTAACTTCACAAAGATTTTTCTCAAACATATAAATATTCATGAAAGTAAAATAAAAAAACTGCTGCTATGCGATGTATCTTGTGAAAAGTAATTGGTTTCTTGATAAAGTTTGTAAGCCATTAATTATGTGACTCAAAATCATGTTTACTAACAACATTAGCTTATTTTTCTTTACTTATATTTTTATTTCTTACCTACCTTACAAAAAAAAATAAATAAATAAAAAAAAAGGCAATTCTATAAAATTATTGGGTTGACTTTTTTTAATTTTTATGTAAACAAATTAATTTTAATTTGAAAAAATAATCCATCTCGTATAAAATGCATGGACATTCCACATTAAAACAAATTTTAAAATCAGTTTAAAATTCATTAATAGAAATTATCTTTTACATGATAAAAAACTGGATAAATATTTTATGAATATAAGCTACATGCAAATTAATTTCATAAAACATTCATTATCACCATTTATAGGGTGTGTTATTAATCAATATTATTAAAAAAGAGGAAAATATTAATCTAATTACTTCAGATTAATTCAGCTGTCAATTTAAAAAGGTTTGAATGTTCACTGCTTATTGACTCTAAAAAATTGTATTAGTTTCATACTTTTTCAAATCTGTAATACATATACTTAATAATAATAGCCTTTTATTATGTACATTTAAGGAGTAAATACAGATCAGAAATTAACATAAATTAAATGAACAATCATCTTCTTTGTACATAGGCCTTCCCATATCATTGGTTTTAATAAGTAAAAATTATAATAAAGTCTTTGCTATTTATGGGAGTAATGGTCTACGCTGTCCCAGGTGACCAACCTATTGGGAAGCGGAGTTCGTAATCTCACCCCACTTGTCCTTCCAAGCTTGCCTGTCTCTTGCCAGTCTCCACCACATCGGACCAGCTAACTCCTTAAACCAGTCACTCCATCTCTTGGCTTGTCTTCCTCGCTTCCTGAGCTTGAGATTGTAGGGTGTCCAGAGGGTTGCATCTTTCGCCCAGCTAGGGTCTTGCCTTCTTAATACATGTCCACACCACTTCCATTTGAGAGTATCGATATGATGGTTTATATCTTTCAAACCAGATTTCGGCCTGATAATGGTATTTTTGATTTTATCTTTTCTCCTGATATTTAGCATACTCCGTTCCACAGATCTTTGCCAGGTTGTTATTTTTTGTGTCTGGACTTTGGTTAAGGACCAGGTTTGACTGCCATAGGACACCACCGGAATGATGCAAGACTCAAAGGTCTTCTTCTTCATTTCTGGCGGGAAATCATTCTTGAAGATGTTCCTCAGTAACCAATACTTTTTCCAGGCGAGTGCTATCCTTCTGCTCAATTCATATACTTACTTTCGTTTAAATAGTTTAAGGTAGAAGAGTGTCCAGAAATGAGAGTTACGTAAATATTGTCGAGTTTTGGGAGCCTATATATCATTATCCTTGCAAACGTAATAAATAATAATAATAACGACAAAGATAAATCACTATTTAAAACTTATATTTATTAAATTTCTCCACTTTAATAGGGGCGATTTCAAAATTCGTTTTCATGAAATAGATCTTATCTACTAATTAGTGGATTACCTCATATCGATTGTTTATTAAACTATCTATGTGAAATACTGTTCCAAAACATATAAACTTGAAATGAAATGCAGTTGCGTTTGGGGCTTTGATGATAATTTTAAGTTATATAGGAACAGTCCTTAATATCTACCATATATTTCAACCTTTCAACGAATCAGGAATAATCGAGACGAAAACGTAAATACAGTCAGCGTTGTCTCCAATCTCTGATAAGCACTCCAAAAAAAAAAAAAATAAATAAATAAAAAGACTGCAAAACGAAAACAACATTTAAAAGTCCTTAATTTAAAAACATTTAAAATCCTCCAAGTGTGAATGATGCTTTCATTTTTACTGCTCATCAGAGATATGTTTGTGCATATCTAATATTTTGAATTGTAACCGTCTATAATGTTTAACGACGCGTCGGCAAGAGAAGATGGTTACAATCCAAAATATACTAATTTCGAGTTATGCCTATCGTTGGAATCAAAATGACAAAACCTACATTGCCAGAATATAGTCGCAACAGTGCCTACTAATAGTTCTGTTCGCTTAAGGCGCAGTTACCATATTCTTTTATGGAGGTTATGATCATGTTAAAGCATGTACCGCAACTTTTTAGTTACGGTTGGTACCAGTGTGGTATTAACTGCCTCAATGCTAGACTATTTATGATCAAAGACTATTTTTCCTAGTTTGTAGGTATAAAGTAAATTTGAGAATGCAATTGATAGTTATTATTCAAAAAAATAGTTTTTCGATATATTACCTACGCCTACCTGCGATATAATATGATCCCGTCGTCTGGACATTTGTTTCGCTTATATATAATAATATCTAAATACATTTCTATAAATTTTATAATTGACTTGCTAGAACGAGCATTCCAATCCCTCTGTTTATATCTTAAGAAAGTTTTCCACCTATCTCACTAATGATGATGGATCAGTGAAGACCCTTAGATAGCGGTACATCGGGGAAGATGGCTTCCTGGATCCAGAAGAAGCGAGACAAAGGCGACTTTCCCTCACCAAATGGGCAGGAGAAGAAAGGCTAACTGTGCAGGAGGCAGAAGCTTTCCATAGATGGGCTTTTTAAGGTAGGGCCTTACCGGAGGATAAAGCCGTGGCCTATTACTTCCCAGAGTCTTTTTATGGATCCACAGGCTTTTTGAGCCTAATCTTTTCTTCGGAGCTTTAGTCTGAAAGGCAGAGAGACATTTTCATATAAGAAAGAGCCGTTTGATTTACGTATATTGGGGAAAGTCTCAACATGTATTTGAGTAAATTTGAAGGTATTAAGTTACCAAATATATAGATTCTTGACTTAAACTTTTTTTAGCGTGAACAGTATTTTTGTCAATACCATTATTCACAAACAATTAGAAAACTCAGAAACTCTAGGTTAACAAAGTTTTCTTTAGTCCTATAACTTTGATTATGAATAAATCTTATTACTAAAACTGTAGTAAATAATCCCTATTGTTCCAATCCTTCTAAAAAGAAATCTTATTAAAAAGAGTTTTTTCTTATCAAATCTAATGATACACAGTGGGTTATTAAATTTTCCCCATACCCATCCCTCTGCATTTGAACAAAGCTCTAAGTCTGGAGTCTAATTTTTTTCCATTCCTAACTCTTTGTGAAATCTTTCAATAGATAATGCCGATGAAGCATTAGTTATTTAATTAATTTAAGTGTAAATAGGCCCCACCGCAATTGCGTTTACATACAATGAGGTAATAAAAATTATTTTAAGCGTTATTTGTAAACATCAGTTTGTATATTTCTCACGAAGGATGAGGCATTTCATCCTTTGAGTGGAGCCGAAAGTACAAGTTCAACACTGGCTATTGAATTGTTGAATAGAAACGTGCAGCACGCAGGGGTACCTTTCCAAACGCAGCTTATATGCTTATTTTCAAACTTCCGCCGGAGAGGAGCATCCTAATAAGCTTAAGATGGATCCCAGGAACTGAATGGTTTGAGCAGGATGTGTGCCAAAGAGTTATTAGCGGGAAGGATTGAAAGAATCATTCATGTTGGAGGTACGGGTGAAGTACCTCGAGTAGCCCCAGGTACGGCCAGGTACCACTTCCTGCCCATTGACTGCCCATTCACTGTGTGGTCTCTTGGTCACCTACGCACTCCTCGGACTAGCGGTGTCAACAACACCTGTGATCGCTTTGTACCCATTTTCTCGGAACGAGGAGCACCTGCGAAGTAGAGGGTGGCTATGAATTACTGTCAAATTTCAAAGAGGACAATAATTTAACTGACTTACAGTCCGAGTCTTTGAAATTTACTTGTCAAATCGACTGAAGAACTTGGAACATGACAAGCTGAATTCGTCGAGTACCTAGCTATTTAACTTAGGTTATCTTAAAGTAGATTTCACTTGTAGAAATTGTATTTTCAGTGAACTATTTTTGAATGGCTCTGACTAACTAAAGCGTTTTAATTATAATTATCTTATCACCTTTAATACCTCGACTCAACCGGTCAACCATCTTCCTTCATTAGTGTTGTTATTTACATAATTTGAAATACATAAAAGCAAAATTCAAATGTTTATTCATTTTTTATTCCACGTCTAAGTCATTTAGGCTTTGTATCTTCTTTTAAAAGAACTACCATTGTCTGACTCTTTTTTTTTTTTTTCCAATATAGGAATTATTTATAACCAATACCATCTTACACCCGATCAACATAAGCTTATGTGAAAAATTAATTTTTTTATATAGTTAGTAAATAAAATATTTCTTAATTTTTAAATAAGAATATTAATGTATGAAACCAGGCAGTTTTATTAACTGATTTTGCTTTGGTCGGATCTTCAAGATCATGGTTTCCCAATTTCCACGCCCCTCCTCCTTGTAATAAATTCCCAACCCCCTCCCCCTCTTTTACAATTAATTTCAAGGAGATATGATAAAAAGAAAGTATTTCATTGAAAACATTTTAATTTTCTAAATATTATAGTTAGGTAATAATCTACAACGTAAATCTAGGTTTAATAAATTATGCACTAAAAATTTTAATAAAGATTTGTTTTAAAAGGTAGCGTACCAACTTTTATTCACACCACCCTGGGCCCTTATCCAGTTTTGAGACCAATGATCTCGGTGATATATTAAAGCTGAAACAACTTGTTACTTCTACGTTTTCTGCTTTATTCAAATCCTATATTTACCTTTCTAATTGCGTTCTTTCATAAAAACCCACTTACTAGTGAACATTAGCATACCTCCGTTAAACATTCATCATGGCAATTAACTGGATTTGATTCCTTATGGAGGATTAAGTTATTAATTACCAGTTATAACTACATGGTAATTGATGTGAAATTTATTTTTATATATAAAATGTATTTGTTTATTATTTATTTCCTTTTAACAATTTATTCGGTGCTAAATTTACCTTATGAATAACTAGCATTAACATAAAATTAATTAATTAAAGCATTATTAAAAAAGTATAGACGGATAAATTATTATAATGTTCTTTTAATAGACTTTTGCCACGTGATTAAAATATTTGCTAACGATGCAATCGATTAGAGTGTGAAATCATGAACCTTAAGATATATTTATTTCCTTGATTCCTTGATTATTTTGGACCACACGATATAAAATACATGTTCCGGTCTTCGTATATATCTTTCAATTCTTCTACAGCTAGGGATATTTTCATGAATATAATAAATGTTGAACTGAAAGTTATTAAAATTATTTTATTTCTTAATACGATTCGTTGGTTATTACATCTTCCTAGCGCCTGAAATGATGATAATTTGACTTAATGCAGAAAACATACATTTTTAAAATCATTATATATATTCGGAGAGGTCGAGATGAAGGTTTATAAAAAAAAAAAAAATAAAACAATAAAAATAATAATAAAATGATTTTACATATTTGTTTATTTAGTAACCTCTAAAAGTATACTGACTATAAAACTAGGCTAAAAGTTTTATATGCAGCAGCTTGATCATTCGCTAGAAGTCATTTAGGGTCCCTTGAGTCCTGATCAATGTGTGTACTGGCGTGTTCTTAGCTCAAAATAGCTAAAAATAGCTCAAAACCGTACGTAACTGAAATTAGATATTTGAGAAAGGTACTCTTGATGTGACAGCAAAAGATTCGTAAAAATTGCACTTTATACTTTTATATTTTACACAATTTTGCGATTTTCTTAAAATGATTTTTACATGGTATTATTACATTTAAAAAAATAAATCATTTTGGGAAAAATATTATTTGTTCCCTGTTAATTTTCAACCTCATATAATAATAAAAAAGTTATTTTTATGTGACCTATACTTATGTTATATCATGCTTCCCATGTATTCCACATGACGATATGCGGCCAGCCTCAGCGGATGCCACAGAAGAGATAGGCAGCTGGGCGATAGTAGGTATCCTCGAGATGTGCTCCTATTATTGGGTGAGATAAGAGCAAGAAAGGTCCCGTTGTGAGGGAAATATTGTGACAGAAATCCGAGAGCATGGCTGTCACATTGGCAGTGTGTAAGCCCGTTAGTACTTCAAGCCTTCTTATCCCGTGTGAATTAAGGAGCACAGGTGTCCGGTGTAGATGGTTATCTCACTGCCACCACAAAAGAGAAAGGTGCTAGCAAAATATTTTCAAGAGAAAATTCTTGAAAAATATAAATCTTTTCGTACCTATATGTATTAAAACCTATTCCTTACGAACTATCAAGTGAGCATAAGTAGAGAATTTTAGGGTCGGAGAAAATTGATGATTATTATTATTGATTGACTGAGGAGTTAAAGGGTGCTCTAATATGTACTCAAGATTATAATACCCAAAACTGTTCTAATTACTCTTTTAAATATAAAAATATTTTAAAATGTCACTTGCTCTAGTAATTTTTTAACAATCATTGTTGGGGCGAACATTTTATAAATTTGCGTTCAACTATAATTTTGGTTTATTATACAATTGTAATTTCTTTTTATTATACATAATTTATTTTCATTTATCAATATGATGATTAGGATCAGTGAACGATATACCCATAGTGATTAGACATTGGGGAAAACATTAGAAAATAGCAACTGATCTAAGCTTTAATTGCAATAGGTTTTTGTAGAAAGAAGATTTTTCATCCAGCGCCTTTTTAGTCTGCTCCTCGTATTTTGAGGGATATGCCAGAAATATTCCTTAGTTAACTGTTTCTTGAAGTTAGTATGAACAATTTTTCACTAAATTGTGAAGGATTTGTCCCATATGGGCTTCAGCCTGATTTATGTTCATCAATGAATATTTTGCAAAGTGAAACATGGGTCCTTACCAGGAAATCAGGACAAATGCTCAATGTCCAAAAATCAAGAAAGATTTTTGGTCCCTCTAAGGAGGGAGATCAGTGGAGGCAGAGAAAAAATTGGGAGCTCCGTGATATATACATGACGCCAGATATTGTCACCTGAATCAAGAAGAATAGAATTCGGTGGCTGGGGCATTGCAGAGAATGTAAGAGCAGCGAATCCCAAAGAAGCTTCTGGAGGGTCACCCTGTGGCTAGATGACGTAGAGGGGAACCTGAGGACACCTGGAGTCCGAAGGTGGAGAAGAACATCTCTGGACAAGGAAGAATGGCGGAACAGGCATTGTGGAGCAGACTCCAGGGTTCTCCAAGGACCGTGGGGCCATCGAAAGAAGAAGAATGAATTTTCGCTTGAAATAAAATGAGACTATATATTTGGTATTTGATTTCTCCTGTTGTTGAACAAATAAGAGATAATGGGGCTAGAAAATATAAAAAAATTTAAAGTTGGCACATGCCACAAAGTAGGATTTATGTTTGATGTCATAATCATATCGAAAACTTAGTATCCCTATGAAAGTAAATTACTATGTACAACGACTTTTTCTTGATAAATATGAAGTTCATATTATTGATTTAGTATATGTATGTATATTTGTAATATGAAGTGAAAGCTATAAGAATAAACAAAAATCATAGATGACAATTGACTTTACAGTGATCAGAAGTAAGTAACTACTTTTTTTTATATGGCACTATATACCTGGGTTATTCTTATAATTTACTCTACGTTAAAGTTTAATTTAAACTTTAGTTTAAAACAAAATTATACATTTACTGATTTATAATTATATAATGTAAATATGATTAATTAATCAAACTCCTACATTCCTATCAGTACCAAACACTTCATTTAATAAAAGATATTAAGGGTCTAAATGTTATTTTACATATTACTTTTGCTGATTCTATAGTTCACAAGGCGAGAGTCATAAAACCTGACAGATGAACTCTTCAGTTTTTTTTCTTTCGACCGCTTATTCAAGTCAAATGGAGTGTTTTTTACCCCGTGAAAAAAAATTTACCCTTTGGAGAAACGAGCTGACTCTCCCACTAAATAAAACAAAAAATACAGAGAGGGAAATAAGTCGAAAGTATCGACGACTAACTGCCTCATCAAGGGCTCGGGGACGTAAAGTACCCGCCTGCCAGTCTCAGCTGACACGACACACATAAACAGAGGAGTGCGGTATTAAACCTCCCCCCATTTGACAGAGTTATTGGAGCAGGAGTCGTAAATCGAGCCCTGTTAAGATGTTTGTAGGGCAGATTAGGGAGGAAAAAGTCAACAGGCTGGTCTTTGTGTGGCCCTAGCACATCTGCCGATCCGATCCCCGCTCATGGTGACAGATTCCCCCGGCGACAGTGATATCTTTGTTCCCCGCCTGCGAGGTTTCTTGTCGAAGCAGTTCTACCTCAGATTTCATCCAGTCAGGGCTAATTCCCTAGCCAAGATGGAGGAGCCCGATAATGGGGCGCGGTTGGAAAACTTGTAGACAGCGAGTCTAATAAATCTCCCTTTGCCTAATCTCTAGCATCGCCTTTTTTTTTTTTTCTTTTTTAAGTTATGTGGTTAAGTTGAAACGAAAGAGTTTTTATACAGGCTAATATTTTTTAAATGATAACGAGATGTAGAGAAACTGAAGGTTTATTTTTCAATGGGTTTACGGGTACCAAGTTTAGGAATACAAAATAAAAATATCCTTCTAACTCTAAATTTTAAGTAACACAATTAAAATGTATAATTAGCCTTTCTATACTACATCAATTAACAAGGACACATATTAAAATTACTCTACGCAAAAGCAATTATTAAATTAACGTATACTTAGTAGATTGCAAGACTCAATTGTTTCTATTACTCAATGGTATCTAGGGTAAAAAACTGATTACACATTCTTACTAATACTCGCCAGAAGCGTTTATAAGTAAAAAAATCGTTCCGATCCATGGGATGGGTACTGCAAGCAGAGAGAATGGCCCGACGCTGATTAAAATTATGATGAGAAAATGTAGTGAATAATGGTAGAGATGAGAGATGGTCAACTGTTCTTCAATTACGATAGGTTAAATGATGGTCACGATTTTCAGTTTACAATGATTTTATTATGGTAAGCCAACGTTTCGATCCAACTTGTGGATCTTCATCAGACTCAGTAGGTTGGTAAATATCAGATTCTATTTATCTTGTTAACCAGCCTCTTATTTTTAATATTCATGTATACACCATCTTTTATATTATTATCAGTTCTGTAATGTATCCATTTATTGTCACCCTCTAGCATAGATACTCTATTTAGCCCTGATGAAGATCCACAAGTTGGATCGAAACGTTGGCTTACCATAATAAAATCATTGTAAACTGAAAATCCTGACCATCATTTAACCTATCCTAGTGAATAATGCATTTGGCAAGTTTCCGAGCAGCATCCAATCAACCTGATCGATACTTTCTTTTCTTTCTTCAAATCCACTCGATGAATTTGCATGAGTCACTTAGCAAGGTATTCCATTTTGACTAAGAGGTTAGAAGGGATATTGCCTTTGTAAATATGGAGGTTTGAACGATTGAGTTGCAATTCTACTTAGCTTAATTTTTTAGAAGAGAAAATCATGTTTAGTTTTTGACATTGAAAAACAAAAACCAATCAATTTCTAAAAAAAAAACCATTTGCCTTCTACCAAACTTCTACAATAAATTACAGAGAAGGAAACTTTGTTAAAACGATATAGATGAGATGGTTGGTTCGAGAGGTAGGTACTTAGACTGAGCTTTTTTAATCAATATAATTTTGTACAAAGGGCTGCCTTTGCACCAAACTCATTCAACGTACATTTTTCATTTGATTTTGTTAAGAAGAAGTGAGTAATAAAAACTAATGTAATAATTAATAAATGTATAATAATCTAAATAACAACGGAAATATGATGTTTTATAAGTACGTAAAACTACATTACATTCAGGCGTAGAAATCTTTATTCCAGTCTTTTAACAAAAAAAAAAAAAAATGATGGCGATGGAATAAAAAAAAAAAAAAAAAGTGGTTCAACATGAACCCATTAGCAAAAACACTTGAATCCACTACAAATCCACTCATGCCACCCCGACGACTATTGAGGCGGTGACCAAGATACAACACTTCAGCGGAATGGATCACACATACATACATGTAGAGCATACTTTTGATCATAGCGAAAAATGTTGCAGATAGCAAATTAAAGACATGTGTTATAAATAAATGAATTTAGTGCTGATAATTAAGTAGCTACTTGAGTTGATTGTATTAAGATGTCGATCAAGCATACGATACCAATGCTAAGCATAAAAACAAAAACCAACCCATCTTAGACCCTATGCCTCTCTATTTTACAATCATAAGATCAGTCTCGTCAAGGGATACCAAGGATATTATTTAATATGTAATTTTCAATTAATATTTTAATACCGTTTTATTTCATAAATTATAAGCATCACTCCTTCATAGATAATAATATTTTAACATCCTTAATGTAAAATTTAAATATAGTTAAAACCACTTTAAATTATCATCATTGCTTTCGTTTTTTAAAGAATCCTTATTACTAAAACTGAGGTAGCTCATTGGAATGCACTCAATATAGATTGGATCTCATCAAATTACAAGAACTCCTACTTACAAGACCTCGGGGTAAGTCGCTTAAGGCTTCCCATAATTTCTCATTACCTCCATTACAAATTATGGGCGCCCGGTCCCGCCCCACTTACCGACAATTATACGCACCGCCTGGCAGTTACCTCCATCCATCAGGATGACCCACATACGAATATCCCAAACTAAATAAATAAACTATTCTAATTCCATCTGTCATCGGCTAAGTGCCCAATATTTTTCCTCTTGATTTGACTAATCCCATTTTCCAATTGGAGCCCGATGGATAGCCGGTCATCAACCACCCACGTAGCCCGCAGTAATTTGTCCATTACTAGCGTTTAAAAAGAAATTAGATCATATGTGAGTTGTGGGCTTGTTAGTCTCAACAGATGTGAGCGTAGTTAATTGCTTGCCTCTTAGGAAGCTATACGTTCTCTGTATCGGTTACCTGTGGTCGGCTACTGCACACTTCTTGTCTTATTAAAAGTTGATTATAGTGTAACGTTAAACAAAAACATATGGTTTAAAAGTCCCAGACCTTTTTTTGGAACGAACTAACTGTTGAAACAAACTGTCATATCAAATGTTTTTGACTATGAAGTTCGGGTACCATTCACACCGTTCTACGAGGTTCTAGACCATTCTCCTTACGACTATGTATAAGGAGCAATTGACTGGACAGCCTTGGTCTTTGTTAAAGAGAAGCACAAGTCATATGATTATCTGTGTGTTACAAAGTGATAATTTTTGTTTTTGATTGATAATTTTATACAAACACAATTCAAACTGTAAAAGCAACGCTTGCCATCGAAAGTAATGAAATTAGAAAACTACTTATTCGCTAAGGTGCAAGAAATCTTTTACTCTTTTTCTCTACTTCGACATGTGCATATTAAGTTATGAGGAAAATAAAAATAAAAATGAAATGCCATTACGAGAATGAGATAAAAAGGTTATGGTCATAAACTATACAACAGTTCTTCTTTAAATTAAAAATTCTAATGGTGTAACGGAAATAGGTGAGAATTCCGCCGTTATACACTCTCTTTATGGGTAATATATTAATCAAAGTAAAATTTGAATCAAATTCTTAAGTGCCATAGAGGGCTAAAATGACCCAAATCGTCGAAGAATCCTTGTCAGTTATGTATAAATAAATATTCAAATCCAATGATTCATAAATAGTTTGTTAACAATAGAGCTTAAAAAATAAAAAAATTAAATAATTAATACTTTTGTTAATTTGCACCAGCTCTGCTTCGCACTATGCTAGACACACGCTAGTTAACAGGATTAAGTTTAAAAGGATAAAGTTACAGGCTTTAAGGCAAACTGCCTTTCATTCTGGCTTAAGGATGAAAGGATACTTGATAAATTATTTCAGCTGCGAAAAAAACTCTGACCTGAAAGGAAAAAACGACGACGTTCACACCGCCGCGTTATCAAAAATTTTGTAGATTTCAGCCTGAATCAGCAGTCCGATAATTTTTTTTCGCCGGCATTTTCAACTTTTTTTCGACGGAATAAACTGCTTTAGTCGTTTAAAAAAAAGGAAAAGAAAAATTCTGATACACAGCTTTTGATTACCGGAGGTTTGCAAGACTTAAAAAGCTAACAAAAAATAATCTTAATTTTACATATTTTTATGATATATAAACACCTTAAGAAAAATTTCGAATACATAATATGTTTTTGATTTCTATAATAAGTTTAAATACTTAATAAGTTTAAACATGTTATGTGGACTTTGGATGAATGGGATTCAACAGACATTTTTGAAAAAGGTCGTGTTAGATGCGTAAAATGGTGGTGCAAATGCCGCTCTTTTGATCGATGTGGATATATTGGCAAAGAAAGTTTACGATGGGTCAAATGATGGTCAGGATTTTCAGTTTACAATGATTTTATTATGGTAAGCCAACGTTTCGATCCAACTTGTGGATCTTCATCAGGGCTACTGAGCCCAGGTGGATACTAAGACTAAAGGTAAAAAATTTTTACCTTTAGCCTTAGTATCCACCTGGGCTCAGTAGCCCTGATGAAGATCCACAAGTTGGATCGAAACGTTGGCTTACCATAATAAAATCATTGTAAACTGAAAATCCTGACCATCATTTAACCCATCGTAACTGAAGAACAGTTGACCATCTCTCACCTCAAAGAAAGTTTAAATAATTTTGTTAAAAATCAGTTTTTCAATTTCTTTGAAATAGGATAGTTTTTTTTTAAATTATTCTAATTTTATTTGAAAATTGAAGGGTGGGAAAAACCGCGTTAGGAGTTTTTGGATATATTATTATTATTAATAATTATAACTTTTGAAATGCTTAAAAAATTATACAAGAATTAGAAACTATGCTACTTTTGTCGAACTTCGAAATCTCGACAACTATCAGACATGAATAGGATTATTGTTACTCAAAATAAAGCTAATTCTCTAATTCTCTTTAAATGAAAAAAACACCAATGAGGGTTTTAATAATTTAAATTTATTTTAGGCATTAACTTTTATTTAACACTTTTTGAAAAAACATAAAATCACCGAATTGTTATTGATAAAAGTTTTTCGAAAAAGGTAAAGTTTAACTAATTTTTAAAAAGTTATAACTGTTTCAATGCCTGGAAATAAACATATGTTTTGGTTTCACGTAACGATGATTAATAAATCAGTTATATTTTTATTTTCATTTATGTTTCAATAATGCCTTCACTTAAATTATTTATCGAACTTTTTCCTCTATTAAATTTCTCAAACGGGTATTTTTGTCGCAAACAATATCTTCCATAGTATTCGATATTTTTCTTTTTCGCAATCAAATCCATTGATGATAAAAATTTGACACGGTAGTTACTTAGTTAATGTGCTTTCTGTCTACCTAATTTTGTGACGTCTACTTTGCAGGTCTTGTCAGTCCTTCGTGCCGGACGAACTTAACCAAAGTAATTTTTGTGGTTTGGGGTATGCAATCTTGGTCGTTATATAAGGATTCGACCATCGCCGATAGGATATGGTTATACAACTATATTTAGCGATGGTACTAGGAAGCTAGAGCACGTGTCCGCCCAGCTGCAGGCCCATGTGTTTGCCGGACAACGGCTGCGTTATCTGCCCGCCGATGTGTAATGCGTACTTGACACTGTAGCCCGTCCAACTGATGGTCTACAACTGATGGTGTGATATACATCTATCACGTTCTTTAAAAGAATTTCCCTTGTAACTTCCTCGAAATTTCTTTAGTGATAAATAACAATCTAAATAGTTGACCAGCCACCTGCGGTGTTATATAAGCATTCCATATTACTTTCAATTTTTATTAGGGAGTATTAAGGGGAAATGTTAGATGGCAGTATGTTTTAAAAGGAAAAATGTTAAAAAATATGTGTTAATAGGGGAAAAAAACAATAGAAATGGCCAATGAAAAAGAAATTGTATATTAATATTGTAATTCTAAATTCATGTTTACATTTAAAAGTGAATATATGGAGGAGCTGTTGGAACCACTTAAATCATTGAAAACGTTTTTACGCGGTTTTAAAGAAAGGAAACAGTGATTGTCACATTTGAATATTTGTTTGAAATCTATCTCGTAATTTATTATTTTCATAGTGAATTCACTATCTTCATTACTTATATGTATGATTTATTTTACTTAAGTATTATTATTTTTATTTTACTTGTAAGTTAATAATAAAAATATTTTCAGTTTTGCGCCTGTTTGATTCGTGATCTATCAATTAAATCCTTGTTTTTATAAATCAATATTGTTTAACCTCTGATGATATTTTGGCCTTGATCTTGTTAATAAATATATAGGTTTCTACCCCAATATTTGAATTGGTAATGAGGGATGATTGTGATCAGATCATTTAAAAAGACAAAATAATTTTTTATAAAAAAATATTCAATTTATTAATTAATGTGCATAAAATGTATATAAATTATTCTTTGTCACCAACTTTAATTTACTTGAGTTTATCCAGAGAGTTTATTTTTTTTAAACCTCTTTGTTCGGCTTTTGAAATGGAATAGTTTTATTTTATTGCGTTGATATTCAATTACTATGCTAATATTTTTATCTCTTCTCGTGTTTAATGAACACAAAGCAACGAAATAAATACTCCATTCCGCCTCGTACACGGAGACACATCTCTCCACCAGCACAACCCATGAGAGAGGAGTGCGAAAGGGCGATCTGAATTAGACCCGTGGCCTAAACATAGACGGGAGAGTTGCACATTTCATTGTGGCTGCCAAGAGGAGAGCAAGTATCGTCAGACAATAGAAACCTTGGCTCCACTTCAGCCTGAATCAGCAGCTCGCCGCTGCCACATTCTGCCAAATCCTGCTGCCTTCATCACAACCGAGGAGGCAGCCTCTATTGTTCCCTTCAGGTTTTATAAGCAAAACCTAATGGACGGTCGTTGTTCGGGGAAGGAGGCGCTGACAAAAGTAAAAATAATAATAATACAGACCTGTAATACTAGTAGGTGGCTTGCTCTCCAGATGGTGAGTGACAGCATTAATTATTAATCAAAAACTTGAGCATACTGAGAGCACACCATAATTGAATCAAGTCATTGCCCATTTATGTATATATAGTTTTATTTTTTCCAGCTTCTGTAATCATTTCAAAACATGTGAATACTGTGGTGTCATTCACTACGATCGTAAAGGATAAACCGATTTTTACAGGATGCCGTAGAAAAGGACTTACGGATGGTTGAAGTTTGGAGGAAAGAAGTACTACAAAAGGATTTTGTTAAAAGTAGTTTCATAGGATTGTATTGTGTATCAATAGGTAAAGGGAAAAAGGGGGGTGAACAAATTATAATTGGGAGGCTTAGGTTTTCTGAAGGCTTGTTATAAAGTAGGTACAACAGCTATGGTGATGTTTTTTTAAAATCCGTTTTATATATTTTATTTTATTTTTTGTAGAAAACTCTTTATTAAAAAATATTACGATCAGTCACAGAAGAGGTATTTATAAGACAACGATGTTAATACTTATTTATCTTATAAATCAATTGTGTTATCAATTTTATTTATGCTGTCAGAGGCAACGCGTATTCGCGAATACGTCTCGGTCACCTCGTCCCCTAGTAAGCTGTATGTATAAAAAGTATGCCCTGGGGGTCTGGGCGGTCATAAACAACTCCTGAAGGGTTTGTCACCCCTTCAACAACACAAAGTATAAGAACTTCATCCTTGAATGAAGATCTATCTACCTACGTGGGTCGAAATTATGGTTACGATAAATTTTTATTTTGAACACCACCACGGACAAACTGTTTCATAGTAATAACTTATAATGTAATCATTTTCACTTACCCTTTAGTGTGAAGGATTAATTGTTATTTTATTACATTATAGCCACCAAAAAAAACAAAAAACAATTCGATAATTCCTTTGAAGTTCACTTTAACAGTCTATAACCACGGTAAATATTTCTATATCTACTATTTTTGTTGGCTTTTATTTGTGTTCATTCTTAATCTATTATTCTTAAAATAGAAGAAAAACCTATACAGAACTTGCATTGTAACAAACGTATACTCGATATTAACGTATCAGGTCATCCCATAAGTAATGTCGGTTTTGAAATTATGTTTGTTTATGTTTATATTACTAACCCCTCCTTTTCAATTCATTTTTGTTTTAATAATAGGTAAGGTATCAAAATTGGGAAAGTGGGTCCCTCACGAATTAAGCCCTGGTAATTTACAACAGTGGATGAAAACTTGCTTTTCTCTCCTCTCCCGTTTAAATCAAGGACCTTTTCTGAATAGGATAGTAACTGGAGATAAAAATTGGGTTTTCTATCGGAATGTTAGACGGTCGCGGCAGTGGTTAGCACCTGGAGAAACACCTAGGACAGAAGCGAAAGAAGGACATCTCAGAAAAAAGTGATGATGTCTGTATGGTTGGTTATGGATGGAATCCTTCATCATGAATTCCTTGATCTTAACCAAACTATTACTAAAGATCTGTACTGTGATCAGCTGGTCCGATTGAAGCCAGCAATTGAGGAGAAACATCCATCACTTATCAATAGACGCGGAATTTTATTCCATATAGACAATACGAGGCCCCATGTTGCAAAACAAATATTGCAAAAATTAAAGGACTTTGAATGGGAAATTATTCCTCACCCACTGTATCCCCAGGCTTGCCGCCTTCGGATTATCAACTTTTCCGTAGTCTCCAAAACTACTCACTAAGCGGCAAGAGCATGAATTCAGTCAATGAGTTGAAAAACGAGGTGTTAGCTTTCTTTAATTCAAACCAAAGGATTTTTTCAGAACACGCATTCAAAATCTGGTTTCAAGATTGCAAACTGTTATATTGACAAGATATTAAATACATTTTAGATTGAACGTGTTTCATTGATTTTATCTTATACCTTATAGCACGCCATTAAAAACCGACATTACTTATGGGATGACCTGATATAAATTTGAAGCATAGATGTATTAATGTATTAATTTATAGATGTATTAATCAGTCTAAGTGAAGACATTTTTGTCTGATTTTATTATTTTGAGCATACATTTTTTTCTAATTTAACTAAAATATTGTGAGGTAATGTATTAAGCTAGGTATCGTTAGATTGGTTGTGAAATTTTCCATTTGATGCTCCATAGGAAAGCAATAATAAGCCTAAATGTAAAGCGAAAGCTGAAATAATTTTGTTAATGCTTTTCTGTGGACCATCGATTGGAAAATTTCGCAACGAATCCAACGATACCATTATCTAAAACATTTTGAGTTTTTCTCCGCGGCAACGCAGCTTACCAGTCTCTGAACTATGTTCTATACCAAAACTAATCTCTAGTTTCCTTATGAAGAAAAAAAATAAATAAAATAAAATCAAAATAAAGCTCCATTTTTTTAAACTATCTAAAGGTTCCATATTATTTCTTTACTGCATTTGTTTAATATTGTTGTTCCATTATTAATGTAACTGAATCGAATAATAGTTTAATGTTTACTTTTTTTTTCTTTAGAAACATCTATTAATATATAAATGTAGATTTTTGAAAGAAAGAAAGAAAGTATTTTTATTCTGGGACATCTTGTCCCTTAAGAATAACAATATATGTACAGATCCAGAGTCCTTTGTATGGCTAGTTTAGAACAAAGTAGGTGTAGAAATTAAAGAACTAAAATAAAAAAGAAGCAAGCCTCATGAAATAAAACCAACAGCAAAAAAGAGATAAGGATATAAGTTGACTGGTTTCCAACCATTTGAACGTAAAGGAATAAAAGGAAAACAAAATTTTATATCCACAAACACAGATAAGTATTATAAATTACAACAGATTTCACTATTTTACCTAGTTGCGGTAGTTTGAAGATTAAGGAGATGGAGAAATAATTGGGTTTTAAAAAAAGTGAGGGATGAATTTTTACGGATGGAAACGGGTAAGGAGTTCCAAAAGGAGGATTTTCGTATCTTTTATCAGAATTTGCAATTCATGCAGTATATTTATATCCATGATAAGTCCTCATCAACATGTCTGAATTCTGATTACGAAGTATCAAACACGACATAATTGCCGGTCATTAACACAGATTGGTAGTGAGGAGGAAGACACTTAAAAGTCTCTCTGTCAACTGGATCCAAGACGATAGTAGTGACCTTGGGTGGCAGTGAATGACAGTGGCTGCAATGAATGGCCTGCGGAGGCCTGCGAAGGACTTGTTCTCCAGCGGCCCTCCTTCCCCCTCCGCTATCGGCCCATCTCCTAGTTAGTTCTTTTAGTGTCAACATGTTAATGTCCCATCCTTATCTCACTGATCTTTCCTCTGTAATTGGGAAGGTAGGGATTGTTCCTCGAATCTCATGGTCAAACAAGGGGAAATGCCAAAGGGTCTTATCAGCGTTGGGAAAAAATTAGTTAAAGTGCACGTGGCAGTCAGAGAAATAAATTCGATCTTTTTTTTCAAATCACAAAAAAACTGAAGTCAAGGTTCACATCGTATAACTAATGTTTAGATGAAAAGAAGGAAATATTACTTGGATTTTAGTTAATATAATTATCTATTTGTTATTTATGTATATATATAATTCTGTGATTTATGTCATGTGTTTTATTTCACGTAAATTTCAATACCATTCGAAGGTTGCTTAAGTCTATTGTGATTTAAGTATCATTTATATAAGGACTTAAGTAAAAATCGTTTTCATTGTCTACGGGGGAGCTAATCGGGTAAGTTAAATAGTTATTTCTTTGTAATAAAATAATTTAATAAAATCATTGTTTACAGTGGAACACGATTCAGGGTCTGGCCACACATGTCCGCACCGGATCCGCACCGCAGTATTAATATAGGTTATGTTCAGAATATTTTTAATTTAACTTACATATTACCTTTAGTTATGCCTAAAGTGGCCAGTGTCTGACATGTGTGGCCTGACCTTTAGGCATAACTAAAGGTAATATGTAAGTTAAATTAAAAATATTCTGAACATAACCTATATTAATGCTGCGGTGCGGATCCGGTGCGGACATGTGTGGCCAGACCCTTATTCTTATTTGCCCAAACATGAATGATATATAAATCTGTGATTTATGTCATGTGTTTTAATTCACGTAAACTCATGCTTAAGAAGAATAAACAGAATTAAAAAACGATTTTTATTATTCTATTTCGTTTAGAAGATTTTTTAAAAATTAGAAGATCATAAAAAATTAATATTCAATTAAGTTAATTAGAAAATTAATATAGGATTCAAGATGTTGTATGTAAACATGAGGTAGTAAGTTTAACAGATAACAGCAATCAGTAACACCTATTTTTTCTTTTTTGTAACTTGTTAATCCTAAGGGACGACCGTTTTTCGATTATTTTCTATTCTATTCTATGATATATTCTTCTAGACACCATAACCTTAAAATTAATTATTTTTTCAAAAGCTTTATTTTAAATTTTCATAAGTAAAAGCATATCAACAGCTTTTGGGTATTTTCTTCAAATGTGAATGGGGATGGTGTAATAGCTCAATTACAATTATTTTTAATCTATCAAGGTTAATTTATTTTCATTATTATAAATCGTAACGAAAAGATACGGTATCATATTCGTAAAAAATAGACTATGCCGTCAGTTGTATGGTACACAACGTACCTTTAAAAACCCAACTCTTAAACTCCCAACTCAGGACAGCCATAAAACACTTTTTATCATTCCTTCTTTAGCGTAATTTTTATCTTAATCTTATCTTAAATTTATAAGTTTCATACGGTGCTTTTCGTTATGTTTTTTGTATATAATTTTATACGCTTTATTGGTGAGGAACCCATTCATTATATTCATAAAAATGTCAGGATTTTTTATCGCTCAGAAGATAGCATTGGAAGATATCAAAGATCGCAATTGTATAAAACATATAGTCGGAATTTTTTCATTTAATAAGAAGGAATAAAGAAGTAACCGTGATAATCTGACAAGTTGTACGGAAAAAAAAAATACGCGGCCTATGTTCCAAATGTCTCAAAAACTGGATATTTTTAGATTCGTTAATTTGTCTTACTGTCTCATGTTTATCTCTATAGCCAATTTTTATTTTAATAAAACTTTTACTGAAAATACTGGTTCCGAGTGGTTTTCTCCGAATCGAAAATATATTGGGGGTCACCTGTGGTGTAGTGGTTAGCATAGCAAACTAAAAAATCTGGTGCGTTCGCGCAACACACAACTTTCACTTACCAACTTACTTAGATTAGAAATTAATGTGTTTTGTTAATTGCCACTTCTCAAAGTTACACATTTTTCCATATTCATTTCTTATTTATGTTTTCATCTAGATATCTATAAAAACCACTAATTTCTTTTATTATTAAATAAAAGTTTTTACATGTGATAATTCGGCAATGCAAGCATAATACTCCAAGTCGTCTGATTTTATAATTCTCTATGTTGGTACTTGTTAAATATTTCATTTAGTTACCATGAAACAAATAATTTCCATTAAATGAACAGAGCGGCTTTAATTATGAACAATGGCCTGTCATTAAAGGCGTACCCACGCATGCCCGGGCTCAACGTGTTTTATGAGACGACTGAATATTTTTCTTTTTTTCACCGCTACATGTTTTCTTTGTTTTTATAATATCTCATATTTAGCCATTTCTTATTTTTAAGCGTAACGAGAGACAGTTAATTTCTCCATACAAACAAAAACAAAGGTACTTTATAGGAAACAAAAAAACAAACAAAAAAGGCCCCTTCCCCATTTAAGCCCCATCAGAACATTTTAATAATGATAAAGCATAACTGATGTTAAAGAACACCTAAATTTCATTAAACATGACGAATTTGATAAAATTGTTTAAGCCTTTTTTGAGTAAATAAAAAAAACACGTGAAAATGATACAAAATATATTAAGAAAAGTCCCCCCTCCGGTTGATCAATTTTGTTGTAATGTTGGCTATCGCATCTTTGGCATACCCAAACATCAAATACCCAGTTTGATCAAAATCGTTAAAACTGTTTTTCAATAACTAAAAAAAAACACGTGAAAATTATACAAAATTTATCAAGTAAAGTCCCCCCTCCGGTTGATCAATTTTGATGAAATTTATACAGTCATATCTCGGGCATATAAATAGATCAAATACTCAGTTTAATCAAAATCGTTAGAGCCGTTTTTGAGAAAATCGAAAAAAAATTAAAAAGTTATTAAATAAAGTACCCCCTCCCTTTGAACAATTTTGATGAAATTTTTGCTGTCACATCACGAGCATATTCATACACTAAATACCCAATTTCAGATTCGCACGGTTTATAGTTTTTGAGCTAATCTGTTCACACACACACAGACACACACACACACAGACCATTTCGCGGGACTTGATGGTCAGGAATTTTAGTTAACAAACATTTTAGCTGCGTACTAATGTAGTGAGGGAAGGATGAGACGTTTAATATTTAGAGATGGAAATTTTCTATTCTTCTGAATGTTAAAAAATATATGGGTTTTCCTATAGTAAACTTTTAGAAGACTGCAGTCAAACATCTCTTACCTTTCCTTATAATTTTATCTCAGCCTTTGTATAAACCTAAGATTTTATTCTATCACATTATCTGTTACATGAAATTGTCATCAAGTGTATATGTTTCAGAATTTCTCTATACATATAAATGACTTGTAGTAGATTAGTATATATTGTATATTTTAGTATATGTATTTCTTTAATTTTATCCCCGATGAAGACATACATGTTTGGATCGAAGCGTTTTCTGTTTAAATAAACAAAAAGTTTTTTTTATTGCGATTCCTCACTATCGATCATCCTAAAACTATAGTTTAAATTTATATTAATTAATCTAATCTTAATTTGTGGCTGACCACCATTTTTAAATTATTTTTAAATAATTTATTTTTTGAAGAGAAAAGATTTGGCTCCGCCGGGAGTCGAACCCGGGTCTCCTGCGTTACATGCGAGGATGCTAACCGCTACACCACAGAGCTCGGCTCAAGGCAGAGCAAATCCTTCCTTGTAACGCAGGAGACCCGGGTTCGACTCCCGGCGGAGCCAAATCTTTTCTCTTCAAAAAATAAATTATTTTAAATTTATAGTATATTTTCTTAGGTGGTGGAAAAAGTTGTCTTTTTTACTTTACGCTTCCCTAGATACCATTTGAAATAATTTAAATGTGGTTAGGAGTTACATTGTGTGTAGGAACTCAGACACGCCGAAATCAAAATAATGACATCTCAACAATGTCACATTACATTAAAAAACATAAAATAAAGTGACAAATTATCGCAGCATATTTTGAACTCAAACCTTCATGAGCTTGTTGTACTTCTAAGCATGTGTACATTTAAACGTTCCGACGTTTACCGCAACCCGCAGATTAGCAAACATCCTCATTGTTGGAGGGTTCCAGAACCACTGAAATCTATTTAGCCGAAAGGATCCGAAGAATGGCCTGAAAGGAAGAGACACAATCGTTATATAATCCGGCATAGCGGCCGAAGGAAGATTCCTTTGCTGACCGTGAAGACACCTCAGGTAGATGGATCTCAAGCCAGACAGGCTACCTGTTAGTGTAATCCCCATGGCGACAGGAGGCTACGCTACCTGGCTAATCCCAAGCACCTGAATACCATATGTTCAGATTTCATTAAGCAAAATACATTTTGTCTCTACCTGCCTGTTATCTTCAATGTTTGCTAGGCTTCAGTCGATTGACACCTGCATGTCATAAAAGGCACCTGCGTTGTGCAGACAAACAATCAATAAATATACCTCTAGTGCTCTGTTTTACGATGCCTAGATGCGCATTTTAAACTTCTTTTTTTTTTATAGTTTCATAGCAGAACTACTTTTATCGGAATTTAGACTGAATTTGTTTTAACAAAGAATATTTCAATTAGCGAATAGATAACAGAACAAAAGAACAACACACGTTCTTGAAAATCGTTTATTTTTTAGTTTCTTGTATGAGGATTTCAAATCAGTGTCTTTTTAAGTTATGGGAAATAAGTCTTTAATTCATAATAAGTATTGTTGAAAATGCCGGCCATTTAAAACCTACCTGTTAAAGGACTTGACAGAATATTCGTAGCTACAGGTAGTTGTTATACTTAAATGGTGGAAAATGGTAATAAAATCAAGATACTTCTGTGCTAATTGATTGTCAGAAATTTCAGTCTAACAAGTTTTTTAGATGCCTACTATTGTAGTGGAAGACGGATGAGCTCATATCTTTGTTAAACGTTCCAGGTGTGTTGACTATTTAAGAGGAAATCGTTGGGGATGCGGTCAAAATAAATAGCACAAATATGTGAAAATTAAATATTTTATTGTAACCAACGTTTCGTCACAAATTTTAGGTCATCGTCAGGGCTAAATGAGAAAAAACAGAAAACAACCAATCAGAGAAATTATGTAAGCAAACATTAAATGGATGTGAAACATTAAACAAAATTTAATGTATGTAATTTAATATTAAGCATATAATTTTTTTTTTATAGAATTTAAAAATTATAGTTATTGAAGTAAGATCATGATAAAAGTAATACATGAAAATGAGACAAAACTCAAAATAGCTTATCTAAGATAAGTTATGTGAAGTAATATTGACTATTTAGAGCTGGAAAAATGTCCACTCCTTTTTTTCAATGTTAGTTTTATAGTAGAACTACTTTTATCGAACTTTCAACTATTTTTGTTTTAACATAGTAGATTTCATAGCGGTAAAATCGAAAAGAACAAAAAAAAATAAACACGTTCTTTTGCAAACCAAAATTTCAAAACACGTTCTTGAAAATCGTGTTATTTTTTATTTTCCTTCCATTGTCCACTAAGTAATCGTCCGATAACGAATAGAGTCTTATTACCTGTAATGTTATAAATAGACTTATGAGGAGCTTATGGATAATAAGATTAATTTAAAAATTTTAATAAATTAAAAACAAAAAAAATATGATTATTAAAATTTATAATGAGTTTTAAAAATCAGAAAACTTTAGGGCACAATTTTATGACAGGCGTCCAGCCAGTTATACCTCAAGATCTAAGTTGACTCATCTCTACACTATCAAAAAAAAAAAAAAAAAAAAAAGGTATGAGCAGGTAATTCATAGAGCGATAGATCGATTTATAAAATGGGTTTAATTTCTACGCGTATTAATTTCAAAATTAACTTTTTTGAAGTCCATCGAACCAAAATTAACTAATTTTTCCCAGTTTGTGATCCAAGAGCTAGGCAAAATAATGAGACTGGGTTCAATTAGAGCCCAGAAATAAAGACAATCACCGCAGCAAGAAATAAAGACAACTTTCACCCGATGTCCAACCTCTGCAAGTAATTAGTCTAAGGTGCGTTGAACCCGAGCCTGCCCTGCCTACCCAGCTACAAGAGAGTCTTGCAGGTGTTCAAGCCATCTCTCGTATTAACTTTCAACTGGAAATAATAATTCAACGTTGACGGGATTCCTTGCTGATGGTGCAGTATTCATCATTTGTATAATTCAGCTGAATTGTATCTAACTTATAATGCATTTTTAAGCCTTCGATGTGAAAGATTGGGCGTAGCATATCTACATTTATTCAGTTGTTTACTTTATTGTGATCCCAATTATATTATTTTTGAGGTTTAGATACCACTTAATATTGGCACACCATATTATATGCTGAATGTTACATTAGGTCTTTATTTAATTTACAACTTTTTCCTTGACCAAACGTTTTTCCCATCGTTTTCGCGTAAGAAGTGTTCATTACTTCAGACTCATTTACTCTTTTAACAATCGTAAATCTTCGATATTCTTTACTGGGACAGTGTCTTTTCAAGCAATAACTGAAGAACAAGAGGCATTAAATAATATTCTACGAGAATCTATTTGACGCTTGTGATCCTATGGTATGCTGAATACATGATACAATAGAATGCATTATATTTATGTTTATATATCCCCTTAGAATGACTTAAACAGAAATCTTACCATTGTTCTGTCGGAATCAATAACTAAAATATAAACCATCAGATCCGAAAACTTCTTTGATGGACGATTAATGGATATTATATAAACTCGTCATATTAATTCAAAGAAGTAAAAAAAAAATCTTTGATTACTGAACAAAGTCGTATTACACTAAAACTATTATTTCTTACTCCCTTCAAGATTTGGCTTGAATGACTATCCAAAAACGCGAATAGTCTAATGAAATGATAAAGTTAAAATGATATTTTAGTGTAAACTTACTACCACCATTCCTCATTCCTCGGATTTCTGAAACACAGATGTAGGCAATATTAGCTTATTTATATATTATAAATAGTGAAAAACATATTTTCAGCAAAAATATTTAAATACGTTCTAGATGAGACCATTGGCGGATCCAGGGAGGGGGCTGTGGGGGCTGCAGCCACTCCCTTTTCGTCATTTAAAGATAGAATTTGACTTTCCTTAATGTAAGGAAACAAGTTAAAGAACAAATACTGTGCAGTACAAGTAGAATTTTAGTTGTGGGAAAGGAACATAAAGGTAAATAAGCTGATTAACAGATCCAAATGAAGGGCCGTGGGGCTGCAGCCTCCCCCCCCTTTAGGACTGCAGCCCCCCCTTTACGATCGGCTCGATCCGCCCATGGATGAGACACACAGAAAGTACCTGAAATACACCTTGTGTACTAATGTCTTTTACTGAGCAGGTCTTCTTCATGATGGCGCCATTCTCTTCCTCGTCTCCTCCACCCGACGGCCTTCCAAGAGCAGGAAGGCCCTTTACCCAAGGATGGTACGCTGCTTCTTCTTCTATTTTCCATACACTAAGCAATTATCCCAATCTGTACAGTATAATCTGTTTGATCCCCTTTATCTTATTTGGGAGTGAGCTTTTGCTCTCATATAGGTTACATAGAGCGCCAACGATATTTTATGAGCCTGTAATTTGATTGCTTTCACAAAGGACCACGTGCAGGTTGCAAATGAGTTTTAATTTGTCCGAAAATTTCATTTTAATGTTATAATGTATGGATATTAAACAATAGTAACTTATCCGAAATAAGATCATTTTGAATAATATGTAGTTATAAAGTCGTTCCTATAGAGCTTTTTAAACAAATATCCTGACCTACCGAGATATTTCGATCATAAAAATATTCGCTGAATAGTTTTGTTGCCTTTTGGCAACCAAGCGCTGTGCTGATCTCAGTCTTCCTAATTCCAACCGTTTCTAGGTTAAGCAGTTCTCAGATCCAATTGCTTTAAAAATGCTGTGAAGGTTGGAATATATTAACTATAAAAACATAAATATTTTTCAAAGTAAATAAACATACAAGGAAATAAAAGAAAGTGACAATAAAGAAGGTGAGGCTGAATAAAAAAAAATTACGAGCTCGCTCAAGTTTTACCCTAAGCCATATTACATTTTACAAAATATATCAACATTAATTTTATTACTTCACTGTTATTTATTATAAACTTATACAATTCTTCACAATTAAAGTCATGGGTTAAATATGGGTTAAAAACTTGACGTATAATAAAGATGAAATTTGGTTGTCTGTTTTAACACTTTCTTATCATTCAACATAATTAATATACTTACAGATTAAAAAAAAATTCAAAAACTTCAACCTATTTGAGTATTCGGTGTAGAACTGGTACTTTTTTCTTTATTTTTTACCAAACAGCCATAACTTCCGCTTTTTCCTCCGTAAAGCGTATGTGTTATGTTAAGGGCGTAGTAACTCCCTAATTGCATTATTCGTAAAAAAATACAAAGCCAAAATATTTGAGGGGCATCATAACACTGTGACCCCCCCACTGAGTCCAAGCAAATCCGTCTACTTTTTGTAGCTGTTTAGAGGCGGTAAGTTGACAGGTGGCTCATTCTGGCGGGGGGCTAAAGAGTCAAGCAGTTCCCCGAACATCCCACCCTCAGCGTTCATGTGCTCTGTTTTGATAGCCACATTTTATTTTATGTGTTATTTATTTTTAGCACGAAAAAATCAGTTTGTTTAAACTAATTAGTATTATAGCAGAATCAATGAAAAAACTTGTGTAAATTGTTGACAAAGCAACATTATCGAAAAATATATTTCATTTGAATTGATAAATGTATCTTGATGATTTGATTATACCTCTATTTTGATTTGATTGATTTTTTTTTTCCTGACAGTTAAGCCTCTCCCTAGACTTCACACCGTGGGTGATTACGAATTATGAGTAAAAATATCTTATAGGTTTTACTGAGATTGAAGAATGAAACGAAAAATAATTCGAACCAACAAACTTTAATATATATTTATATGAGTAGTGTAGGAAAAAACAGCAACAACATTTTGGCAACTTAAAAATGATTGCTTTCATCACATCAATAATTGCCAACTAATCATAGCAAAGCTGAAAAATGAGAGAACAAATACTTATACTTTATAACACAATTTACATTACTTTATGTATTCATTGACTAACGTATATTATAAAATTATAACATTTTGAAAAATGAATTTTTCTGGGTAAATAATGAAAATTTCATCTAAAAAATTAAAAATTGTTGATTAATTTAAAAATAATTAATCAACCATTAAAATAAAAAAATATTGATTTTCATATGCAATGCAAATTTTTGGAGGTACGGTAAAATAAAACAACACTGCAGGTTTATTAAGATACATTGTGCAGACGTTTCGACCCGAGATTCAGGTCTTCATTAGGTCTGCCGAGTAATCTGATACAGAATGAATGCTAAACTAATTTTCGTTACAAAAGATTTTTGTATGTACAAGAATTTTTGTACAAAAGAGTTTTAAAATGGGAATAAACAAATAATAGCCGAATATTACATCACCTTTCCATGAATGACTATGCATACGTCTTATCAGGTGAAGTTCATCAGCACTCATGTGTCAAGATAAATTATGATTTAAAAAAAATATGACAAATTATGAACCAAAACATTCATAATATTTATATAAATTGTGTATTTATAATATGGTCCGCTACAGGAAAAAAAAGAGTAAAGGCCAGTCTACCTGTACCCAGAAGTATTTTTTCGTGATGCGGTTAGGTCAAAATGGAGCTACCTAGGCCTCCGGAAGATAACTGAATAGCTACTTAAATTACGAAGTAGCAAACCTGCCAAAAACCATAGACACCATTAGTCGATAATATTAACAGTAAGATAATAGATATTAATAGTAAGATAATATTAATAGTAAAATTAATAGTAAGATAAATAATAAGATTGGAAATAAATTCCTACTCCCCTCTTTTATAAATGAAAAAAGTTATGTATTATAGCTAAGAAATGTTAGATAAAAATATGTTGCGAGTGTTTGATTTTTAAAAAAAATCTCAATTTAAAAAACTGTGTTCAAACTTTTCTTTGGGTGTGGAGGGTTTATTTGTATTACGATGGAATATTGGGATTTATTCAACCTACATTCCTTTTTCCTTTGCTCCAAAATCTCAACCACAGCTTTTAAATTTATAACACGTGATATCATACAAAGACTTTGAAATCGATGATTGAGGGGAAGCAAATCGGTAAATCGGTTTTTATTATGCTGTCATGACAATAAAATCGCGAACAAAACGAGACTGCCTTAAACCTAACCGCGTTGCGTGTTCTGTCGTTGACACAGTAAATCTTGCTATAAATAATAACAATATCGTTTCTTATTGGATGAGATGATTCATTGTCATAATGTGCGAATGCACTCGTAAGCTTTAATTATGATTAATTAAACTGTATTTACTGTAGCCAAACAATGTGTTTTACTTTGAACTTCATTTTTAATATGCATCGTTCTAATATTAATATTTTATTGTTTTATTTTATTATTAGTAGAATTGGTCGGTATAACCCATAATAAACTACGCGCCATACCAATTTTATAATTTTTTATTTTATTTTTTAAAATTACCTACTTTTATTTTTTAAATCATGCCCCTTTATATTTGAATAATATTGGAGACAAAGTGAAATATATTGTACTTCAAATTCACGAAATTCAACTTTAATTCCAGTTTTCTCAAAATATGGTGTTTAATGCTTAGTTCACTTTGGTGTTACACCGAACAATTTTTATAAACATTTGATGCTTATGATAGCACGCGTCCAAAAGTAATCTTGGTATGAAATAAAAATGAATGGGAATAATAACTTTATTCCCGTTTAATAGAGGCAGTTCATGAATTATACTTGTGACTTAAATAGTGAATAAAATATATTTTTTGATAGGAGCCACCTGTTGGAAGAATTATTGCAGGGCCTCACCAAGTTGCTGACAGCCTTTCCACTTCCTACCGATTCCAGCTGACTTAGTGAAGGAATCGCTTACCTTGGAGAATTGTTGCAAGATTGATTGATATTCTCGCTATCTTCAAACTGCAATATTCAATTACAATTATAAGTCTCTATTTAAAATATAATTACAGAAAAACGAAGTTTTTGATTAGAAGAAAAAAATTAAATAAATTATGAACATCATGCGTTGTTATCCTGGCAGTAACCTGATTTACAAGAATCCGATCGGAGATCCAGCAACCTCCCGTAACTATGTGATGAAGACCGCTGCTAACCTTACACATTAGGGAAAAAAGCAAATAAAATTTGTCCCTTGCATCAAAACATCTGAAAGAGTCTCTTGGTTATGTTCCATATGCTGTAAGTGACATAGAAATTTTGTGTTCGCTAACATTTTTTTTTAAGATATTAGAAAATGATAAAATATCTATAAAGGATTCTGTTGAATATTAGATGTTGAGGATTAATATCTAATTTTTCAAAAATTATTATTCATTCATGTTCTTATAATCTTTAACTACCTATTAATAATGAGGAAATTATTTTTTTATAAAAAAATATTTTCACAATAAGCAACATTATAGCACGTTTCAGTCCGAGAGGGAACTCTCGAAGAATTCAACCCCCAATGTAAATATTTACAAAAACCAATGGCAATATTTTTAGGAGGAAATAACTAAAGCTAATTCCATCACACGAAAGAAATTATATCTTTTTATGTTGGTAAATAATTAGAATATTAATTTTGGAGTAATATTCTTAATTTAATTAATCTGGAAGGATAATTAGTACGTTACCTAATCATAAAAGTACTAAAGTTAGCAGTGAATATCTACAAAATGGTGTATAGGTATGATGTCATTTTCGACATGATTCGACATGAGTAATCCTAGAAAAAATGGCAGGTATTGCCTCTATGAGAGGGCAGTTATGTTGTGTGGGGTCCGAATTAACGGCGAAGGTCGGTCAGGTTTGAGAGGGGCCCGGCGAGCAGGTGTCGCCATGGGAACCAAAACACGTAACCGAGATTTCCCATCAGTGATTTATCAGAAAAAAAGTGGGAGGGGGCCCGTGGGAACAGTGAGGGATGAATGAAACAGGTGTAGAGGGACAGGGAGCCGCCTCATTGGTCGGCGCTACGGGTGGTGGGGGGAGCGCTATAAGAGGCCTGCGCCGGAGGTGGGGGCTCATTCTGCCTTCAGCTTTCGTTGCTTACAGTGTTTTGTCAATTTATCACCATGAAAGTGGCTAACGTTTGTGGTTCGTCAGGAGTGTCCGGTGGCCGTGTGGCGAGGCCGCGTCGTGATATCGAAAACGAGGAAGTTCAGATGTATCTCTCCAAACTGAAGGAGTTGGTTCCCTTCATGCCTAAGAACAGGAAACTGACCAAGTTGGAAGTGATCCAGTACGTGATCGACTATATCTGTGATCTTCAAGAGGCTCTGGAGACTACCCCCGTGGTTCAGATTTCCACCAGGTCGCCGAACAGGCAGCCTCTGGGTGTCTTAGCGCCTAACACCATTGTACCTCCGACCTCTTGCTCCACGCAGGAAGCCTCCACTGTAAGTTCAATTTTCTGTATATCAACCTTACTTACTTAACTAACTAAGCTAACCATAAAATATCTCGCTTAGCTAAATTAAATTCTCTATCTCCTATCTTTGAACCATAAGATACTTGGATTATCAAATCTGTGATATTGTAACATAGCATTATAAAATTTCAGTTGTCACAATCTCCATTATACATTCCTATGTATACGTAATGCAGAATAGGTGATGTATTCCGTGAATATTGCTTTGTACATCATAAATACGGTTTAATTTTAAATTATATTATCATTACTTTTATTTTAAGCTCTTCACAAGTCAGGAAATGTATTTAGGCGTGAGTTGATTAACATGCATAGGATTGATATTTCCAAAATGCAGACGACCTTAGCCCCGAGACCGAGGCCGTTTTGACATTTGTTTCAAGGTATAGCTGTTTGCTTCCAACCGCTCTAGCTCTAAAAAAATACTTTTTATATCTTGATTAATTTTCGCCTGGTTAAAAATTTTAGCTCTTTATTATTTTTTTTATTATTTTCTTTATAAAGTTTTGCCCCGTAGATCGTTCGGTTTTATTTTGTTTTTAAATTTTACTCCTTATTAGAAGCTCAGTTATTTGTCTTTCTCAAATCCCTTGCCCCATAAGGCATGCTAAATGGTATACCGTTAGCTGGAAATTGGAAAGTTTCTCCTGCTAGACTTTCACCTGTTGGGAAACTCGGGGAAAACGATTTCCCAAGCCTTAAACCGCGAGGATTACCACACTGCGGCTACGGACTGTGGCAACTGAAATAGCTTTTGAAATAGTTACTCACTCCACTGTTATTTGTTTTCTTTCATCTTTGGCAAAGCCTTAGTCCATAATATTTAGATGATATTTCAAAATATATTTTTGTATTTTTTTATTTTGGAAGACAGTTGTATTATATGTTACTTTTTTTCTTGCAGGCACCAGTACATTTACTCGAAAAAGTGACAACGCCATCTGACACAAGGCCAGTCTCAGTCTGAAGATGAGTTCGAAACATCAGAAGATTCCTGTAAATTACTTCGTGAGATCTCTTCGTGTCGGATTTGGAGGAGCTCGTCGACATTCCAGCTGATAATCTCCTTAAAATCGATCGTCGTTTTTATATGTGTATATTCAGAATTTATTGTCTGTGATGTTATGTAGATTTATATATAATTATTATTTTCGTTTTGTTTTTTATTTTTTAATTTCTTCATATATATTTTTTTTTTGTTTCTTCGACTAAGGTCAAAAAATGATGACTTTTTTTAAAAAGTATATATATTGTACAAAGCACTTATAAAATATGTATAAATGTCTATAGGTATATATAAATATATATTTGTAAATTATATATTGACCATATAATATATAATATTATTTTTTAGTTATTTTATCTATTGTCAAGCTTACAACTGATTGAAAGACTTTTTTTTGTTTGTTACATTTTGTTAATGTACATATATTCATTTGAATTTTAATGAATCGAGTTTGAAATGAATAATAAGTTTTAAAAAAATATATGAAAACAGAACTGGTACATACACCTATGTGAGAAATAAAACTGTAATGCTTGCAAACTAAACCTTGTTTTCATTTTATTATAAACTTACCTCCTGATTAAAAGTAATATACTCATATTTACATTCTTAAATTTTTTATGATGTTTAAAGCTGTATTTTAAGAATTTTAGTTCGTTTGTTTGGTTCATTTTAATAAATATCTTACTTAAACTAAATATAAACTTACAAACAGCAGAACAATTGACATTTATTAAACAGGGTCGGGGCAAAATTGTATTGATTGAAACATCTTTTTTCTTTTTTAAAAAAAGGTTTCACATTATTTCAAAATTTTTACAACTAAAAATGTAAATACTTTTACAATTCTTTGAGAATGAATTAGCATATAACTTCTGATAGTGTTCCATATTGTTGAAGGGGGGTGATATGTTGAACCACTTTCCTTCCCTAATGTTAAGTAAACCCCAAATAGAATATATTATCATCTATATAACATTTAAAAATGACCAATTGGATATTATTTAGTGTAAGTCAGGAACATACACCAAACAAAAGCTTCATGGCATTCAACACATCAAGAGATTCTGTGAAAGTGATAAAGAATAATCATAAGTTGTGAAGAATAACGGCATAATAATCTGTTTCAAACATGGCCACAAATATTTCAATATATTTAGAGCAATAATATCACAATTATTCTGTGATGTAGCCATCAACAGATTCATATATTCAGACAAAAAAAAATAATAGAAAAAAATTCTTAACATAATATTGCCAAATTTTATTTTTCATAAATACGTATTAAACTGAAAGATAAACCAATAAGCAAAATATCATAACGAACATTTGTTAAAAATAAAATCTCTTAAACCTGTCCCTTATAATATATCAGTATGTATCTAGGTCAATGAGCTCTATAAAGAAATTTTCCCGTCAAATTTTAGCAATAAATGAAAATCAACACAAATAATTTTGATTTTTTATTTTCTGACGTAATTCACTAATGAACTAAATTCATTAAGTATCGAATTTCATTGACGATAGTTTTTTAGAGCAAAACTAACTAATATGGAAACGCCCTTTAAACACTATAAACAATATCCAACAGTTTAAGTTTATAAAGATATTACAATAGTTAAGGGCTACCAACGGGTAGTTTGTTTCTCTACATGCCTTTTCATGGCTTTATTTTCCACCATTTCATAACCAACAAATTTACTGGATATATTTTAATAAGCCGTTGTAAATTTCAATAATTAACCAATAAAATAAAAATAAATAAGGTAATAAAGTATTTTTCTTACTGGGAACAATAAATAATTATTGCCATTCTCGAAGGAAAACAGTTGCCGGTATAAAATTGACATCCGCCTGAAACGTTTGAAACTGTATTTTCCTCCTCATGTTTTATCACGACGTGACTAATTTTGTCTCATTTTGTGATGGATGATGTATTTTTAGTCCCTCTTACTTCCTTCTACTCATCAGAAATCTCCCATTAAAAAAAAAAAGTGTTTGGATGATAAGATTTCGTCGTGTTTTCTTTCATTTGGATTTGAATCAGTCTTTTAAGAAACCCGGAATCTCCAAACTTGTACCTTATTTCCGTAATAATTCCTTCGTGGACTCCTTGTAGGCTGGGAAGTGAATAATTCTATGGGAAGCAGTATAGTTCTAGAGAAATATATATCTTATTTCTAATAGGGTATAAGAAATAAAACTCCTTTTTGTTTACCATTGGTAAAAATATACGTTACAATGTTTAATTTTTCTTAATTTAATTTAAAGGGTAATAACTCAATTACTGGAAATTGTTTAGAAAAAAAAAGGTATAAAGATTTGTATCCATTTGCAAGATGTAGAGGTGCCTCCAAAATATTGACCTAATTAGCACACCTGGACATTATAACCGTTTACAATAGACATTTTAGGGGTGCGTAACAACAAAGCCATAAAGGGCACAAAGAGTATCGATAAAAACTCGGAAGATTTTCGCAAAGCAAGGAACGTAAATTTTCACTGTAATGTTAATGACAGACTAACCATATCATTTTACTTTTTTTTACAGGAGCAGCCAAGAATCTAAATTCTTTTATCCTGTAATACTCTATACTAAAACTTCTTATGAGCACAAGCAGGTGTATTATAACTATCTGTAAATAATAGAAGTATTTTGGACAGCATACGCACTTTTTTATTTAGTTTAGAGAAAAAAAAAAGGTTCCAGTATCGCTATGTAACTTCTAGACGTGGCACCCTTTAGTGAGGCACCGCTCGTGATGAGGATCAAATAAAGCTTATCACGGCTCTTTTTAACTGAAAACATAAAATCCTGAAATAGGCAACGCTTAGTAGGACATACGTTAGCTTTACTGAATAAAAAATGAGATATAAAAAAAAAAAATGAAATAATAAACATTTTTTGTGTGTGTCTGTGTCAAAGAATTCTGATGCATAAGTATCAACATTTATCAATTTGCTTATTTGAAAATCAAAATAACACCGTCTTGGAAACTGATACGTTTCTTTCTCCAATTCGCCATAGTTTTCTAGCCTCATTATAGGTTCAGCAATGTAGTAGAGTGTTGTTAATTTATATTTTCGAATCTTCACATCAAGTCTTCATCGTAATCTATTTTGTGCCTTTTAGCAGAGAGGCTATTCTTACTTGAATAAAAAATATATAATTACACACACACACACACACACACACAAATATATATATATATATATATATATATATATATATATATATATATATAATGTGCAGTTCTTAAGCTCTAACGTTTGAAATAATAATAGTGGTTTGAATATTCATATATGGAAATTGTATGGCATATAATATGCTTTAATTCTCTGACGCAAGACCTCTTCTACAGGCTATTATTGTTCATGTAAAATGAAGAGTTGTTTAATTTAAAATTAACCCTAATTAAATAACACTTATTACCTCTTATCTTATCGCATTCTCGTAATAAAAAAATAAAAAAATACAAAGTGCGTGCGTACCCGTAGCTCTTCTATCCTTCTCTCCAATCAAAGCTAGAACTGTTAAGTGTCCTAAAGACTGAGGAAAGATTAGATGGAATTATATTATTTTATAAGTTCTTTGAATGTATTTTATAAAAAGAAGCTTAAATAAATAAATAACCGACAGACCTGGCTCCTAAAGAGGCAGCCTAATGGAGACGGCACTCCGACTGACTCCCACTCAGCATTTACCGACGTCATAAAGTTCCTAAACCGATACGACTTTTCGAAAAGTAAATGGAAGCGCTCTTTGCTCCTTTTGTAGGGAACATTGAGCTGTCCTCTCTGCGATCGTTGGCTGCCCACAGAGCCTCTTCGGCTCGGCCCACTGTTCCTGATAGCCCCCGATGTCTCGTCCTATCGGAAGGAGATGATCTCGCCAAATAGAGACCTCTGTGGGCAGACATTATCGTAATTATTTGGACGCATCCCACAGCAGCTATACGTTGAGGCCGTGCACATGGCTCTTTATTGCACTTCCAAGCACCTACATGTTTTTTTTATTTATTTAAGTTTTGAGCCAATTTGTATTTTCCAAAAAGAAAAAAAAAATGTGTTTTATTTATTACTAGCTGTATATCCCGAATTTATATAGCTGTATAGACTCTTCAAAATCTATAAAATGAGACTTTGTTCGACTCAAACGGTCGATTTCGTAAACAAAAAACAAAAAAAAAACAATGTAAAGCGAAATCATAAAGATTTTTATAAAAATAAAGAATATACCCAGAGATTAGCTGAAGTTATGCAATTTTAATATGGACAGGTGTTAGCATCTGGTATGAAAGAACCACTGAGCGGAATTTGGAGAATTTAGAAGAAACGGTAAGGATTTCTATAAAGAACAAACAGAATTTCATCTTTATTTATATAGATGACATACTCGTAGATTTCTTGTATCTTAAAAAAAGGAAGTTTAAAATTAAAAAAAAAAAAACAACAATTGTTGATTTGCTTATTACTTCATGAAATTTCAACTAAGAAAATATTTCCGTTATTTAGACTCAAACAACTTTATTCTTTCAATGTGGGCTTAGACAAAAATTGATCCATCTTCGACCGAACAACTATTAAAGCTCTTTCCATAACAGATTACCTATGGAACTGGCAAGGCTTGCAGGTTCTTTTCCTTAACGATTATTCTAAATATAACTCTAATTCCACCCACAAATTTTGAAAATAACAATGGAATCCATTCAACAAAATCACAGTGTAACAGAAGCAAGTGATGGAAACTTAAATCTCTCTGACATTAAATTTAATATCGCGTATTTGTAAAAAATGGATTTATGCCTTGAAATAAAGCTTATTTCGCTTTTTACGACTCTTACTCCTGACGGTAGAATTTTGAATTCCTTTGCCGGTTGCCTTTATTTTGATATTATTATTGTTATTTGCATCTAATATTTATTAGCATTGATTTCTGGAAGCTCTTGCAATGACTTTGATTCATAGATGATTCGGTATTCATAAAAAATGCAAGAGTTATCTAGATACCAATAGTTTTTGAAAACTGATCCTGTTCTATAAGAATGTTGATTTGTATTTAGAACATATTAAAACTATACCTACTAATTTTTTCATGGTCTGTTGTTTCCACGGCTCAGATAAGCGCTAATAAATTAACTATCTAGATGCTTCATAAAAACATTTAGTTATTTTTCCTATATTGTTCCAAAGTTTAATTTGTAAATTTTTTTTTTTTTTTTTTTTTTTTTTTTGGCTTTAAGATTTCATCCAAATCCTATTCAGAATTTTTAAAATTTACCGTTTATGTTGGTATAAAGCTCAGCCCTGCCATCCGTGTAAGCATCTGCGATGAATTTGTATTGCATGATTCAAGGTTGTATCCAAGATGAAATATTGTATGTAGTACTTGTATAAAGACCTTTTATTGGCTTATTTTTTATATTTTAACGTACCAATAATTTTAGATATTTTATCGCATACTTTTGATTTTGTTTTTGAATTTTCAAAAAAATATAATCAGTTTCAGAGAGCTGATGTAATAAAACAAAAACCAATCCAAAAAGGGGGATATTGTGGTTGACCTTTGAAAAGCGAAAGCTTTGTCATTTTGTTGTTTTATTTCATTCCTGTTGTTTGAATTCCCGGGTCTCAAGTTTCTTCCGGTTATCCGATCCTATTGTTTGTCTCTGAAAATATTCCTTTATATTTTTTTATTATCTCGTCATTTTCCTTCAAGTATGCATAAAAGCAAGTCGCATCTTTCTTTTTCATCAATTCATTAGCAATCAATGAAAGTGGTACCTCACTAGTTTTAACATAGTGTTCTTCAAATTGTAAAAAAAATGTGAGCACAAATTATAGACGTAAAATTATTTCACAAAAATATCAAACAAATAATTAGAAATAAAGAATTGTCAAATCAGTAACAACGTTACAAGCAGTACCTGCAAGTGACAAAACAGTGACTCAGAAGTAACCTTTTGCTTAGATGTTCAAGACAAGACTAAGCCCCCCCAGTACATCGCTTCTTATATTAAGTCCGAAATGGAACATCCCAGAAAGACCTAGATCATTCCAAAACATATGATTACGTACAAATAAAGAAACACGAAACGGTTCCAGAAAATTCCAGAAATAGTTCAGTGTAACAGAAATAAACATTTTTTTTTTTAAAGTAAAATTCTTTCATATCACAGAAACTTGGAAGAAATGATTTTTTTATCTCCGTTTAGTTCTAGGATAAATGCTTGTTTGGGTGATCTACGTTAAGCTTTCTGGTTGTGTGCTTTTGGTTTTTATTAATACCATCTTAAGATATTTAAAAATTTATTTTCATTGACCGCTATATCGAAAAAAACACATAATTTTCCTAAAATATCATATTTTATGTTTCAGAAATTTAATAAACTAATTTTATCAATAGCAAAAAAATACATTTAAGCTTATACCATACGAATTTCCCTTGGGCAACTTCTTATAAGAAATCGTCACCGTAATCCTTCTTTTCTCTTCATGAGTTTCATTTCATATACCCTCATATTAAATAAACTTATGAGGTTGTTTAATATGAGAGAAAAATAAACATATCAAACTATAAGACTTCATGATTTCAAAATTAATTCGAAAAAACTCTTATTTCAAAATTTAGATGATTATTAATTAAGATATCTAGATCCAGATTATGAAAAAAATTATTTATATATTGCAATTAATCTACATATTTTCTCTCTTTGACCAATCTCAAAAAAAGGTTTCCAAATCCGAAAAGAAAGTGCATTAGCTGTTTCGTAACTTGTAATATTATTCACTAAACTAGTTTTTGTCACCTGCCTTTTCTCCGATGACTGCTATCCTCTTCAGATGTAATACTTCATAATACCAAAAACTGATGTAATATGAGTGTGAATGTTGTTTATTACATGTCCATACCACTCAGTAGGTATTATAAGTCGTAAGAAAAATAACAAATGGACGTTTGAATAAACGTATTTTAGTAAATTTCAAAGAAGATAGTGTTTGCTTTGTAGTTAATTTTATTTGTTACGCTTTCACCTACTATATAAGGTGACAAATAATATTATCGTATATATTATTAGAGAGAAAATAGAACAAATCAACCCTTCATGGAAAAAAAAAAAAATCATCTTAGGAGTAATATTCGAGTTCTACAGAGTCCGCTCAAATTAAAGAATTTAGTTTAGGGATTATTTGACTTCAAGGTTAACAATTTAGAATAGGGGGTTGGAATGAAGTGGTTTTTCTATATATTTTTAATAATTCCTATTAGGTTTTAGTCTATTCTTTAAACGTTACTAGCGGATTAGAAATAAAAAATCACGTTTAGTGGCTAAATGATATCATGGCTAACAAATTAACTATGTACGTAAATATAGAATAATCATCAACAGGAGGAGATCGGATTTTGGTCTTTATCATGAGTTAAATATGAACATTTCTATCGAAGTATATTTCCAAAGATCTGTAGCTAAATAGGGTCCAGTCAATTCTTTAAATGTTACTAGCGGATTAGAGATAAAAAATCACGTTTTGTGGCTAAATGATATCATGGCTAACAAATTAACTATGTGCGTAAATATCGAATAATCAGCAACAAGAGGAGATCGGATTTTGGTCTTTATCATGAGTCAAATATGAACATTTCTATCGAAGTATATTTCCAAAAATCCCTAGCTAAATGTGAGAAAAATTACATAAAACAAAAAACGGAAATAACAATTATAATGGCATAAGAGGACGTGTATACCTATTCTATAAAACTACGCACAATTGGTATTCATTTATTGTGCGTATAAATACATACTTTATTAAATAAATAAGAATAGGTATTAAATAAAATAGAGAAAGAATGTTTCTAAATTTGTATTTATATTGCTGTATTTTTCTGTTATTTTGGACTGTATTACCAAAATATTTTAATTGTCAATTAACCTTTTTTTCCCTATATAAAATGAATGAAATAATTTATTTTCAATAACTATATTTTTAAAGCATATAATATCTGAATTCATATTAAAAGGACGAGGCTCGGGCCTTTCAAATGATTGGCTCACAATCTAGCAAATATTACGGCGGAGTTTCTATTTAAAATTAATAAACTCCTATTTCAACAAAATAAGATAATAAACTTTCGATGTTTCAGGAATATATAAACAAGAGATGATATTTAAAAATATGAATGAGAATGAATAATTTGTATAATTGATAATTTTAATAATGTTTAGCCATTGTTACACCGATTATAACAAACTACAGAATTGAAATATTAAAAACAATTGTTATTACAAAAACCTTTCGGAGATTTTAAAATGAAATAAAGCCATCTTCTTTAGTCTATTCATCCATTCCTGTAAACAAGCTGTTTTCAAAGACATGTAGATTAGCTCCGGCGAAGGCCTTGAAGAGATTAGATAGAGCCAGAACTAGGAAAAACAATTCCCATTTCTTGTTAGTAATTCTATTCCAACTGAGTTTGAAATAAAACTATCAATCTCAAAATAACTCTTCAATACATGGTGTATTGAATACTTTGATACTTTCAATTGCGTCATTAAAACCTAAACTTATAATTATATTCACCGATAAATATACCAATAAAATACAAATAATACAAAAAATAAATAGTGTAAAGAAATAGCATAGTTGTGTGAAGGATACTATTCATATAGTGTGAGGATCTACTATTCAAATTGAAACGAAAGTTGAAAAATGACAGTGTCACAACACAATGAATCAGAAAATATAACATTGATTATATGTCATTCATGTTTGGGCAAAAAGGCTAAGTCATAAAAACTTTTTTTATCTCGTCTTCTTAAAATTCATAATGGACTATAATTTATTCGTTATTCATAATTTATTATAGTCTCTGTTGAAAGAATATAGTTTCATTTATTATTCTGGAATAAAGAATTACCAACAGAAAGAATTTATTATGATTTTCAATAGCTTGGAAAAAAGTTGTATAAGCTTCACATTCGATGACTTAACCCCTTTTGACCAAGCACCAGTGATATATAAACATATCTACTAGAGCCCAACTCTAAAACTCATTTTTAGGGCATCTCTGTACAGCAGACACCCAACTTAATGGAAAAATCTTTTTAAGGATTACTATTGAGGAGTATACAAGAGCTTCAAAATGTTATACAACAGAAATTATTAAACCTGCTTATCAACTTTTTCACGAATGACATAAATAATAAAGCTGATTTAGCACATCTACAAATAGTTGTACAGTTCTTTTATAATAACCTTGTAAATAATCGTCTATTTCTTCACGTTTCATCATTACATATAAGGAAAAACATAAATTGATAAGTAAATGCAGTTCTTTTTTTATTTATTAATTTTTTTAACGTATTTTTATGCTACTAAGGCTAATCGGATGATGCTATAGTGGGAGACCTAAATTTTGCCTATCCAGCTATAATTAGGAAATAGGAAATAGCTAAACAGTCTATTCTGTAGCATACATTAATTTATTTTTTATTAATGTATTATTTTTTTATTAGTAAGTGTTTATTTATTATTTATACATTATTATTTTTTTTTATTTATTACATATTTACATATTAGGTTTTTTTTATTTATTACATTTTTTTTTCATTCACTGTGTGTAAATGTATGGATGTAATTCTAGCTTAGATTCTTTACTCAAGTTCTTTGAATTTATGAAGGGGATTGTGGAGACGGTCTATTGTTTCCCGTTTTCTTGGATAATTTTAAATACTCTAGACACTCTTAATTTATTTTCTTCGTCTGCCTTTGATCGGTAGTCAGTTTTGATTTAAGCCCCAATTATTAATAATGTTAAAAGAGATTCTGTTTTTATCGGTGTTTAGTCATGTTTGATAAACTTTCGTTTTGTGTATCAACTTAAATAAAAGCTTTTTTTCCTACTTTCAATTTTTCTTAGCTGTAATTGAACTATTTTAATATCAGGATAATGCAGCATTTAATAATTTAGAAACGATCAACTACAAAAGTAAACCTTGATATGAGTAATGAAGAGACCGTGCTCACGAAAGCACGAAAGTGGATTCGTGCATAGCTTTCCTAACCAATAAAATTTACATTTAAACATGTAATTGATATTATAACGAGATTCGAATCGAAGGATCCGTGATGGATAATAGCTATTTTATTTTACTTATTTATAATCCGCCTAAGGCTGGGCGATGGTGCCTTTGATGATAATCAGTTAGTCATCCATCATTATCGGGGCCCGGCCTGGGGTAATGGATATCTTATCGTGCCCCTCCGGTCATTTCAGATTCTTCTAGGATTTATTTCTATTTATCTATCTAATTTTTTTAAATTATTTAGTTAACATATATTTTTTAACTCCTTAGGCCCGTCTGAATAAATAATTAACACGATATTTCATCTTGATTCGAAAACACCGTATGTATTTCTTAAAATATTATCTTAGAGGAACGTATGCTATTAATTTAGATGAATAATAATTTCAATAATATTTAATATTCAATAATCTAATGAATAGGTACTAATTTCAATTAAATAATTTCTCTTCAAAAAATTATATAATAATAATAATTTCATTTATTTTTATCTTATATTTTTTATCATTTATTTTTGTTGATATATGTCCTTTCCTTCTTAATCACCTTGCCTTCAACAACATATGGACTAAGCAAAAACAGTTTTTTTTAAATAAAAAAAGAAATTATTTGACTGTATTTTTGCAGTCAGATGTATGATTCATGATACATTCCAAGCCCTTATGTTGCCCAAATAGGCGTAAATTTGACGCGAATGCTGTGGCCTGTACTTCTATATCAATTCATTGTCTCTTTCCTTCATCCGTTATATTCTAATTCCAGATCACATCTGTTATCGTAGATGGACTTATTTTTAGGATGATTTTTCCTCGGCCGCAAGATCCTGGTATAGCTTTAAAAAAAAGTTTGATAAATTAATAAAAAACAATCATTATATTATGTTTATTCTCAAGGTTATGCGTATGCCTAAGATTCTAACCTAAGATTACCGTTGATGTACTTGGATGTAATCAAACATCGTAACCTTCTTATAATGATATATTTCAAACTAATATATCAAACTTATGTGATCATATCCACATGGTAACTTGAGCCAATAACAATTAGTAGGAGTTATAAATTTTAAACTGGAATACGATATTTTTTTTCATTTTAAAATTCTTAGACTTTAAATTATTGGGTGTTTTTCAGTTTCAATCGTGATGTTGGATCAAATTGGTTTATTATTTTATTCACAGATTATATATAAATATTAAAAGAGAAAGGTTTTTAGTGAAACGCTCGGTTTTGGAGTGTGTTAATTAAAACTTATAAAAGTCTCAAAATTACATTTTACAATGCTAATTTTTTTTATTCGGCAGATAATTTTTTGGAATAGGTAAACTTTATGTAAAAATATGTCACTTTTTTTTCCGCTGGGTCCCGACATTTTATTAATAAGCTATGGTATTTTAAAATTTGATTGTTCTAACAAGAATAGAGATATCGATGCGCCCACCTGTCAAATGTGCAACAATACAACTCAAAATGTAAAATACGAGATTGTACGCAATAAAATGATGTACGGAAAAAGTTAAAACTACAAAAGAAATACCGAAATATGAAGAATCTTCAGCCCTAAACTTATTCCAATTCTTAAGGCAGTAAATTACTACAACATAATATATAAGAATACAGTATAATATAAGAAAAATTATAGCCAATGACCCCTAGTGTAGTTACCTAAACAGTATATAAATAAATAGATTTAGATTCATTCCGATAACAGAAAACCGATCTTATATATATTGATTATATATATTGCGTTTATGACTATTTTTCTGATTACTATTTTATTGATTTCTGACACTATTTTATTGAATATTTTTCCAAATACTCTAGGAGTCCAATACACCAGGCACAATGTTCACGGGTAATGAGCTGCTAGAACCTTGTACCTCCTGCGTGAAGAATTAATTCTCTTCCCTGAAATGGTCTGGTGGCCAACCATTGTCGAAAGCAATTTCTTTCTTACAGTTTGCGGTTACCTAGCTATGGTAATGCACGCTCTATCGCTACGCGTAATTTCTTGGTCAACGTTCTTCTTTTGTCTGGAATAATAGTCTCCGGTTTAATAATTAATTTTCCTTCTCCAAAACTGCAAAGAAACAAAAAAGAATTGCAATATATACTATGACCATTCTGAGATTATTTCGCCTAGGTAAATAATTAAATATCAATCCTTCTTGGTTTTGATGCGTTGTTAAATGATTTCTTTTTCCACATACCTGTTCAATCTGCTCTGTGCAACATATAAATGTTGTACTATCATGAAAAGGAAAGATTAGCGGCCATAAACAGAAGATAAGGAAACTTAGTATTTTCGCGGTATATGAAAAATATTTTATACTCATAAAATATATTTTCTATTTTTAGACATCATGGAACAATATAGGCTTCTTTTGAGTCTTTCTCCAATTAAATTCATGGGATGGGCACATCGCCTACCACTAAAGTTAATTCTACTATAGTAAAATTTTCAAAATTATTCTGTTTGGTAATTAGTTATTATGCGATGCCTCTGATTACCTGAATATTGCCAATTCGAGTCCCTGCGTCGATGGCATTTAAGGAGAAAAACCACAGCTGGAAAGTCAAATGTGTGTTATAAACATCTTCGGATCCCAATAAAAAATAAAATGAAGGCACCTGTTAAGAAAATGATGGACGTGAAATTCAAGAGCCACACAAACGTTTAATAATAATTAGTTACTAAATTAGATATATTTTTAAACTTAATGCGATCAATAATATTATTTCTCCTTTAAACATTTTATTCATTTAAAGCATGTATTCATTTTTTAAATAAAATTATAATATTAGTGTGTAGGAACATATTTTATTAGGAACCCTCAAGTGGAATTAGAATTTACAGAAGTAAAGATGTTAAATTTCCTGAAAGGTTTCAAAATTTTTTATTCTAATTTTATTAATCAAATTATTTGAATTTATTTCAAAATTCAATTTTCTTTTATCCATATACATAAACTATACTGTTCCTACTTGGTAGATGTTGTTATTTTAGTGAAAATATATTTTTTTTACTTGTATCAAATATTTATAAAGTCGATTTTTATTTAAAAACTCGCATGCTTAATAGTTAAATTCAAATTATGTTGAGACAATATTTGCCAGATGGTGGTAGCTGGGAAGTGAACTATTTAGATTAATCCTTAATGTGATGTTTACTCAGGTGCAGATTTATTTACACTTCTCCACCACGTATTATTTATGTTCATATGAAATCATTTGTTTATATATTGATTCAACAGCGTGCTATATCGCACAATTTTATTTATTTAGTCTTTATGATTATGTTATTAGGCCAACGATTAGCTCAGTAAATATTTTTTTTAAATTTGAAATAAAATTATAATCACTACCTTTATACATTTATTAGTTAATTTTTGGTGCTTTGGTTACAAATGGTGTATTATTAAAACAGGCGGGTTGCTGGTCAGCATTTATTACTTTAATCCTTCCACATTCCTGTTAAAAAAACAAACGTTAATATTGAATTATGTCTGTAATAAATATATAAAATACAGAAATATATGGAGCTACTTAAACACCAAGGTTAGTACCAGACCGTGACTTCCACGTATGGCTTTTAGTACTTCAATTATTTATTCAAGAAAATCTTTTCTTTTGTATCACCCAAAAAGGACATACTTCCCGGCGCCTAACCGTTGAGAGCGTTATATTTAGAACAAGTCCTTCGGGAACTGTCTATAATAAAGTTCATATCCTATAACATACATTCGCCAGACGTCCGGAAGTCTATACAGAAGGTTTCTGTTTCGGACAAAAAACGATCGCGATTCTACAGGCTATAATGTTTTGTGTTTGTTAGCCGGCGTCGAAGATGAACACAAATAATAGAGAGAGCTCGGGCCTGTGGAAGTGACCATTGAGGATGTTTTGACATCTTTGGATCCTTTTTCTAGAAATAGTTTACACCCCAAACAATCCGCAACGTTGTTAAACCTCTAAACCGTAAGCCACGAACAATTGCTTTTTTATGAGTCTTAAGGTATCGTATATCAGTGGATTCAATTCATTTATTGCAAGTTCATCTTTTTCAATTTTTTTTTGCCCCATTTCCAACTCCGGAATGATGCGGACGTCTTCAAGTCATTGTATCAGTTTTATTAATTATTAATATTTTAAGTAGTATTATGTGTGATTAGAAACCCTATAAATTACGGCTGCATACATACACAAAGTCATACACACAGCTACAATGTTAAGGGGGAGGTCATGACAAATGAAATGCCCCCCCCCCCAAAAAATCTACCTATTGGACTACATTGAGAATTCATTGGACAAGATTTGTCACTTATCCTCACCGAAACAGCTGTACTAATGGAATAATGAATATCAAATATATAAGAAACAAGAGCAGATAGTTTAAATAAGTATTAATTTAAGCAATGGCGATTATTAGGTTCAAAACGCATTTTTTTTTTTTTTTTATTATTATTTTTATTTTTTTATTTATTATTTATTTTTTTTTTTTGGTGCGTTCTTAACGACGAATGGCAACAAATATCTTTACAGGCCATAGTAGATTCATTTAATTGTGTTTTGCAAGCGGTAAGAAGTGTATGGTATACTTTTCAAATGGAAATCAGCGCAAGGAACTTGTGGAAATAATACACCGAGCCTGGTCTAATTTGAATAATAAAAAGAGAAAATTACGAAGCTGTCTCGAGTCAAAGGATTTGCTATAAGAGCAATTAGTTGTCTCTTGTCTTCAAGTTATTGTTGGACTCAGCAATGGCGGGTATTCTTTCACAATCTGAGATCATAGATCATTCTTATGCAAGGTTGCAAATAGTTTGCAAGGTTTATTTTATTTTTTTATTTTCGTGGGATACGCTTGACATTTAATATCGAAAATTCAGCAAATCCTAAAATACAAGAACACAAATCACTCTCCCGATGTCCATTATTAAGAGGTAAGGAGGCCGGTTATTCGGTGGCTAGACAATTTCGTAACTTGCAGGTGTCCAGGTTACATAACTTCGTCCAATCGCTTAGCTCCTCCCTTCCTCGTAAACAATAGCTTACGTCATATTTTCTGGCACGAATTGTGAAAGATGTAATGCTTGCCGGATTTCATAGTCCTGGTAATATTTTAAAAATTGAGGAGAAAAAGGAAAGTTTAATATTTTGATGATTGATTATTTACTCCAACGATGTTTATTGATAAATGGTAACTGTAAGTAAGGACAAGTTTAATGAGTACTGTGGAATTAATCTTAATCTTAATCAGGAGGGAGAGGGGAGAGATATCCTCACAACGATAAGCGTAAAAGCAGGGATCAACATTAATAAGCAAACTCGAGAGAATATACGTGATATCCGTACTTAAATTGCTTTCCTAAGGCTATCAATTGCTTATATATATATTGCGTATACATGGACTTCGGGATGATTTCAATAAAGGCACATTATCCTTCTTCATAATTTCTCAACTTACATGGAATCATATTATGTCTTAGATATGTTAATAGAGTTATGCATAGTTTGCATTAAATTTGTCATTGTAAGTAATATTGAAAAAAAACACAGGACGCACAAAATTTCAATATGGAAAACCTTTGAATATTTTGTATACTTTATTTTCTATTCATAATTTTTTTTTTATTCCAAAACTCAATAATTTTCTTTTCTGTACGATTCACGTAAATCGGTCATAATAACAACTGAGAAAGCACTCCATTTATTAACAAAATATAAAAAAAAAAAAAAAAAATTAAATAATAAAAAAAATGTATAGCAATATAATATAATATATAAAACCAATATCAGAATAAAAAATAACGAATATTGAACTTAAGCTTATATAAACTAAAAATAAACCAGAGTTGAGCCTTTACACATAAATTATTAATCTTTACATTATTCGGTAAAGGGTATAAAAAAACTCGAAATCTGCACTATAAATGCAAGTAAACCGGAAAACAAGTATTAAATACTTAAAAATAAATTAACAAAAAGTGAAATGATAACTGAATCAGTCGTTTAGAATCTCGCATATGTTAAAAACTCGATTCTCTTATTTATTTATTTTTGGGATCCTGGCATGCCGAAACACACTTATTATATATATATATATATAGAATTATATTTCTACGTATATGTACTAGTAAGGGATACATGTTCGAGAAAATAATTTAAGGAACTTCTTGCTGCAAAAGTAGAAACTTGTTTCTAATTTTCCAGAAATTAAAATCTGTGGGTATCTTGTTTCTTGAACGACTGATTCAAATTTGAAAGTTTTATTCTCGTTCTTATTCTAGGAATCATAATGTATTAAAAATAAATAAACAGATAAAAGTAAAAAAGGATTCTTAACGTTCGAGGTAAAGAATTCCGCATTTATAATGCATTCTTTCCGTGTAAAGAATTGAGTTGATAATATATATAATTTTCAACAGATCCCTGAAATAAACTGAACAGTTAATTATTCCAATGCATTTCAATGCTATCTGATGAAAAGAGTAAAAAAAAAAAAAGAAATAGAGGACGTATATTCGAATTCAGAAATATGATATCAATTCTACAAGATATAATTTATAAAATGTTATAAAAAAAAATTTCTTAGGTGAAATATATTTTTAAAATTAAAAAAAGAAAATGTAGTTATTTTTATTATTAGCTTGGTTATTATATGTTACATCATATGCATTTCTAATTAGAATTTTTTTATTTTCTGTTTGTAAAAGCTTACAGATTAAAATTTAAAGATTTATCTTTAATGTTCTGAACAACATAATATTGTTTTATTATAATTTAGTTTTTAATGTTTCAATGCATTGATAATTCTTTATAATTTATTTTATAGTTCTTTTAAATTCTTTATAATTTATTTTATAGTTCTTTTAAATTCTTTATAATTTATTTTATAATTTTTTATAGTTCTTATAATTTATTTTATATATATATATATATATATATATATATATATATATATATATATATATATATATATATATAGTTTATATATATTATATATATATTATTTATATATATTTATATATATATATTATATATATATATTATAGTATATATATATATATATATAGTTTATATATATATATATATATATATATATATAGTTCTTATAATTTATTTTATAGTTAACTCATGTCAGCACATTTGCTTATTACGCAAGTAGATGGCAAATTTAATAAAAATGTCTCAAGCTAACATATGTAAATAAATAAAAAAAAAAAAAAAAAAAAAAAAAAAAAAAAAAAAAATTACTACATAAAAAAAAAATTTTATAGTTATAATTCTTTTTAATTTATTTCACGTAAGTTATGAATAACTGCATATCATTTATTTGTACGTTTTTTTTTTCATACTAACTTAGAGATATCAAAATAAATCTTTAATAGGTTTTGATTCATAAATAATATGAATAAAGTTTAAAAATGAAATATTTTTAAGCAGTTAAATAACTTTTTCTCACTTTTAAAATTTCCTCACAAAGGTTATGATTCCATCTCTATTACTGGATGATTCTTTCGACTATATGTACCTCCTAGTTTTTTAAACATTTCTATTACTTATTAACCATAAACCCTCAACAGGAACAATTCCCAAGAAGGACACGCTCGGTGGCAAGGACGATATTTCCTGGATGTAGGGATAGACACCTGAGCTGGAGCCTTATAGGATATCCAAGTGCAGGTGTCCAGGTCAGGATGTGTTCTACATAGTTACCAACATTCCATGTTTGTCTCTCTTACCTACGTATCATAGAAAACACGTTTGATAATCGAAGTTCATCAAGACGAATCCCTAATCGCTTTTCTCTCTTCCGTTTTCGCCTTGTAATGCCTAGTCTTGTTTTTATAATAAAATAAATAATTCAGTAATTAATTATTCATTAAGCGAGTAGGGTATTAATATTCGATTAAAGCTAACTGACTTAGAAAATTATTTATTTATTGTAGATAGCCTTTGCGCTCGGGCTATGTTTATGTTTAGAATAGGTTGTATTTGCATTTAACAAGCATCTCTAACAGGTCTGAATTGATTTCTAACATTTTTTATTTAATTATATTTATTTATGATTTTTTATACTTTTTCCTCCTTCTAAACCAATAAGTATGGAAAATATGAAATCAAATATTCGTATTTGTCTTACACGATTTCTTTATATCACTGTTTTTTTCTAATTCTGATATCTATATTAAAGAATATATAAATGCTTGCTTCATTGCCAAATGAAGCGGCAATTGCTTTTTTGAGTACTTTATGGCTGTTCCAAGACAAAACCAGTTTAAATTTTTCTTTTTGAACAGTTGCATCTTGTAGGACTTGTCTTACTGAATTAAGTAGAGGTCAAATAATGTTTGATTCGAATTGTGTATTATCTTATTAAAATAATTTATCGTTTAAAATCCTACTTAACGTGCGTCCTGAATCCATGTTTCAACAGTTTTCAAACTTAAAAGTTTCACTGAAAGCTTGTAAAACCATTTAGAGCAACGGTTATTAAAAGAGCAATTTGTAGTTTGAAACGGCACTGTGCATGGACATTTTCGTGTCCTAGAATTGCTCAATTATATTACTTCGCTTACGTTACCGTAGGTAGTGGTAGGAATGGACATCGATGTCGATGTTTTGAGCAAAAAATCGATGTTTGTGGGCCGATCTTAACATCTTTGGTTTAAGTAGTATTTTTTTTTTATTGTTTTAGAAATAACAAAGTTGTTTTTAACATCGATGTTTGGGACAAAAACAAGTATATTTTAACATCAATGGTTTGACAATAACAAAGTTGATTTTAACATCGTTGTTTTGGACCAAAACAAATATGTTTTAACAATAACAAGGTTTTTTTTAAACATCGATGTCTTAGAAAAAAACAACTACGTTGTAACATCGACGTTTTGGACCAAAAACAACAATATATATGCTTTGTACGCATTTCTCCTTCAGGGTTTGACCATGTAAGAAGTTTTTCAACTGCCAAGCTTTCACACATCTTTCTGTGGGATGCAATCTTTAATAAATGAATATGAAGAAACAACAATGTCGAAAACATCGTATTTAAATACGTTTGGGCACTAATATGTTAACGTTTAAAGAATAAACGTTAATTAAATAAATTAAAAAACATCGATGTCGAAGAATCGATGTTTTGCGTTCAATATCGCATCTCTAGTTAGTGGGAAAAGGGACGATATTTGAAAAGGGGTAGAAATACCCTCCTTGGAGCTTCTTCGTTGAAGTAGGTACGGTGGGTATTTTTATTGCTCCTCATCTTCGTTACCGGTATTTTATTTGATCAATTGGATGGCACGTATGTCAGTTGTTGAGAATTTATACTCAGCATTATAATATCCTTAACCGATTACCATTTTTTGAACCATTTAATGCCTAACGTCTCACAATCAATACTCTTTTTCATTACAATTTGGGTAACAATTACAATTAATGGAGCTTGAAATTCGATAAGCAAACATAGGTAATTATGCTGTCGAGTACCTTGGAACCATGCTAAAAACATCGGAGCAGGATCAAGCTACATTTTTTTTCATCATTTTTTTATCAGAAAAGATTTTGAAGTTCCCATTTTATATGAGAATGACCCACATAATTCAACGAACATTTTTTATTTCATTAAAAATATAAATAACTTTCCAAAACTACCTATCGGTATTATTTATCTTGGGATTATTATGGTGTATTTGGTTTATTTAACCCCCAGATTTTCACTATGTGATACCCAAAATACTAACACATTTTTAAAATTTCTGAATGACCTGCTATTGCCTGTTATTTTTATATATCACGACAACGAACCGCAAATTAAAAAAAATGTTGACGGAGTTTTCGTGTTCACCTCAACATCTTAAAAACCTGAGTAGTTGTGCAAACTTTCACGTATATGTTTATTATAATGGTGAATTTGGAACTCTTCACTTCTCCATGAAATTTCCTTTCTTTAGACATCCTGACTGTCCAAATAAATCTTGTAAACCGAAAAAAGGATCCCTCCTTCCGTAACAAAATACGTAGTCCATTCTTGAGTAAAACGGTTCTCTTATCTTAATCGTCCTCAGATGAGGTTAATTTCATAGATAATTATTTGAGCTTGGATTAATGTCTGTTATTGACTAGAAACTTCCTTTAACTGTTGATTGAAGATTTGTGATAAGGATTTCGCTTCTCGTTCCAAGCTGAAACGGTTGTTTGAATCTCGAGATATCTTAATGATATCTTAGTTCGTGCGTCTAGTAAAGAATTAAAACTGTTTATAGAATAGAGATAAAAAAAAAAATTTAAAGTTTATTAGATACAACTTGATTAAATACATTTAGTTGTTTTTCCTAACATTATGATAGCTCAATTCACAATTTTAAATATTTCTTTAAATAGTCTTTAATTGATATCTAAGAAATTATTCAGGTGTAGTTATTGAGAGAAGAGAGAAGCCCGCAGGCTGCATTTAATTTTGACGTCCGGTATTAGTAGTTACGAAGATATCCGGTGAAAGCATTTTGAAAGGTTCATTACTGAGCGACAGGCATAAAATGTCATGAACGCTTCTAGAAGCGAATAATAAAAGGATGATTTTATAACGGTTTATGGATATAGATTTTTGTTAATAATTAATCAAACATAATTAAGTTTGCTTTACCGCCAATAATTATCTATTATTTAAATCATTATTTTCATTACAAAAAAAAATAACTTCTTTATTTTACCTGTTCGCCCTTACTATGTTACCTGTACCCCCTGTTCGTTAAACAGTGGATCAACCCTCACTTTACAAATTATAAAACTGTTCATTTACCTGTACTACTCGAACAAGTAATCGGTTTACTGTAATTCATTATAACAATAATGAACAATATATCTAGACAATCAAGTAAGATATTAAACGGTCACCAAATCTTTGTAATCTAGTACCTAATCTATATATGCGGTAGTCTTGAATATGTAATCTACCTACATGTTTGCTGTACAAATATCCAAACAAAAAAAATTATGATTTAATTTGCTTGCTCATGACTGCAGATTTTTAACACTTTGCAGGCGACTCCTTGATGAAGAATTTAAAATATTGAGGTCGTAAAGTCCTAAATAAAATAATAAAAAATGATTTCACAAAAGCCAAACTTTATGGTATTTCTTTTTTTTAAACTAAGATTTTGAAGCGAACACCAACATCTTATGATGAATGATAGATCATGAAGAATAATTCCTTATGGATCACAAAGTATATATTAGGAAAATTATAATAGGAAAAAGTTGACACTACTGGACTCTATACTTATTTATCCCAATAAAGCTCGTAATCCATCTCAACTTAAATCAATTTCTGCTTACATACAAACACTTATGATATGCCTCTATACATACGAGGCACATATATCTGTAAATAAATATACTGGTTCTTTTAATGTACTTTAGAATCTTAGTGGCGAAAAATTGTCGTGGAAACGGAAGCTCAAAATCATGCTAAACGTCACGAATTCCACGCTAATGGTGGCATGAAAATCTCGTTTAAAAATTCATTAAGGCTCCTCGATCATGGCTATAAAATGTTTTCTATCTTGATACTTGTGCTTCTAAAATATAATGATGCGAACTTCTAGTGGGCAATCAGTACATTATTAGCATAATTACATAGAAATTAGTAGCTTAGGTAAAAATTTGCTACTTCATAATAAATATCTCTTGGACCATTCCTTTCATGGTGTCTTGTGCCAGCTAGCTTTTAACTTTTGCAGTATTTTTGTTTCAGTTTTTTCTGCTTAATATAGAAACCAGTTCTTAGGTGTTAAATTTTATTACATTTATATCATTATACCTAGATATCTTGCTTTATATTTATTGTATTTGAACTTTGGTATGATTTCTAAGTTTATTCGAAACACAATTTAGTTTTTATTTTATTAGCCTTTGAGATTGAAATTGTCTAAGAACTTATTATTTTACATATTAGTCAAAAAATAACAGTTGGAGGAGAATTCATTTTAATGCCTTGAATGTGAATATATCTTCTGCTCTAAAGCGTTTTATGTTTTTGCTTATAACTTCTAATTTCAATATAATTCCCTGTCCTCATTGGAAAACATAAGGCTAATAAAGACAACAATAGCACAGAAATCACTTAAATTCGACTTGTGTTTATGGCATTATTAAAGCAGAAGATGCTATGTCCATTTGTCCAATTATTATTTTAGTAAGCATTATTCCGTTTATTGTTATTTTCGTTAAGATAACTATCTTGAAAATTAATGCAATCTAATATACTCCGACTCGTTGATCCTCGAAACGATTCGAAGAATAACTTTTATTAATTCTCTCTTTAGTTTTATTTTCCATATCCCTGAAAATCACCGTAGGCACTCCCAGTTTATGATTTCCATTAGCACGAAAGTGGGTTGTTTTCAAGACCTTGGATATTTACTTATTTATTACCGATTTACCACGCGACGGTAATATTTTAAATTTATATTTTCCATATTGAAGGTCTCCTTCTCTCTGGTGAATTTAAGAAGAGTTTTATGATTTATCAATTTTTCAAATCATTAGTCATCTTTTTGTTAATTGATTTTTAATTATGTTGTTTTCTACAAAAGTAAGCATCGAATCGCGTGATCAATGCCAGATGAACAAGAGATATTTTCGTTTTATATAAAATATGTTTCAAGAATAAGAAGGTCGCGTTGATTTTATAGTATGCCATGCCATATATTTTTTTCTATTTGTTTGCTATTAAGAAAATAAAGTAAAATTTATTTCCGATGAAGCTATTCACTTATCAACCTTTTAGCATTAAATTTATTACATTAACATTTAAGAAATTATACGGAATTATGCCATTATTTTGTTTATTGTTAATATCCAGTATTTTTGTATGGAATGCTCGCATAAAGCATGAACATGTTTAGAATGAAAAATCTATTGCGAAATTCAGTAAAACATGTTTAAGTTAAAAAACGAACATTTTTATTTTTATATGATGTATTACAAAAGAAAAAAATAGGTGTAGGGAATTTTTTTTAGGCAAAAGCATCATAATCATGTTTATGATTACAGTTTGGATTAAGTCATAGTTTACGTTTTTTTTTAGGGCTTGATTTGATTGAATTTCTGAAAAGAAAATTCATCTATTCGAACAAGGGCAAACAAGGGAAGATTCGGAAAAATGCTTTCAATCTAAAATTGACCTACAGCAATCGCAAGTGTCCTAAAGTATAGAAAACAACTATTTTGGAATGAACAATATTAGCAAATCCAGATGGTTTTTCTTTGGTAATTTTAAATTTTTATTAATGGCTTTAATATTATAAACATTATAATTATAATATTATGTTATATTATATTAGAACATAATATAATATTATAATATAAATATTATAATGTTAATATTTATTTGGGCTAGCATTTTAGCAAACAATTTTGAATAAGTCATATATGCAAAAATTAGCTTATTATGAATAATAAGAATGGTATAAGGGAAATATTAAAATTACCTCTACTCTCAAAAAATTAAGATTAACATCAAACAACGAAATTTTATTGAAGTTATTTAATATTATATGTTTGAAAATATTAATATTTATTGAAATTCGCATTGATGCTCATCGTCTTACTTCTTATCAAAATAAATATCAATGTAGTTTCTGGCGGCATACCTACCCGGGTGAGTAAAATCTCTTTGTCAGTTAAAAACATCTTCAGCTCATAAAGGACATGCCTCATTACACATTTTTCCTCGGAAAATTTGGAGTCTCATCATTCTTCCGTTGAACAAAATATTTTTAAAAAAAAATTATTGGAAAATAGTGATTTTAGTATGATGTAATCTTAAAATAGTAAAGCTTCCTTAAAATCGAATTTAAAACTACATAAATGTTACAAGTTAATCAGTATAGTTACTTACATCTATAGTTACTTAAGCTACTGGCCATTATAACTCATTTTCGTCAAAATAAGGGATTTCATCGTTTTTTCAGTGGACCTTTCATATCTATTCCGAATCAATCGAAAGCTTTAATCAAGTCAAGCGAATCTGAAACAGTTCATATCTCTCTCTGAAGCTGATTTTTCAAATCATTCGATTGAATTCATTGATGTAATAATTACCCACCAGGAATAATGGACATACAGCTATTTGGCCGTAGAGGGTTCTAAGCCACTCTTAGCCACTCGAAATAGCCGACAACAAAAGGAGCAGTAAGTTATGCAGAGGAGCATTTCCAATCCCGGCTGCAACTTTCTAATGTGTTCCCTACACAGGTGTGTGTACAGTCGGGTCTTCTCCCAACTCGGACCTCCCATCCGCACCCACGCCCTCTACCTATCTTCACTTATTTATTTATGAGCCAATCATTTTATTTTTTATTTATTTATCCTATTAGGAAAGCACTTACCAGTTTTGGATATATTTATCCATATTTTAGTGGAGTTATCTATTACGAATTATTATTACACTAGATTGGCATATCTCGCTATATTTCAACTTCATGTCTCAAAAGCTTTATTTTTCATAAGATTGAATTTGAAGTTTAAAAGTAAATGTTAAAACTTCGACTGAACTTTCAACTCTACAACAGATCGTTTTAAAAAATAACAGACGTATTTTTCTCTATTTGAAGAAGAACAAACGTCAAATTTTTAATTAAACAATAAACTCCTTAGATTCATGACTATCATGTTAATAGGTTCATAGATTGTGCTATTGTCACCAAGAATAGTTCATAAAAAAAAAGAATTGAAATAAATGGGCTCGTCCATCGCACATAGGGGTATTTTAATGATCTAGGCGGCCTAAAATACTTTTTTTTATCTTTTGTAAGAAATAAATAAAATTATTAAAAAAATCTTTAATGTCCTTTTTTAGGCAGATTTATTGTAAAAGAGTGTCATGCAGAAATTCTAACATTAGTCAACAAAAAAATGTAATCTTCGCTGTTCGGAGAATCTTCATCAATGTCTGTTGGCTTCGCATAAGAATCTAATGGTTTCGGGTAAAAAGGAATTCATTTTTCTTTTTTTGCTTACCTTATGCTAGTTAAGAGTGGATTAAAACTCTTACCTTACCTTGCAGTTTTCTCCAGAGAATTTTTGCGCGAAGTTTTGACGGCATGTTCGAAATGTTTATTTAGAGCTTCCACGGCCTTCGGAAAGCTGCTCATTAGATAACAATGCATTTTTTATATGGCTGCATCAGGAATAAGGATCTTATTCATTTCTGGGGTCGCAGGGTGCCAAGGGTATAAACTGACGTATGGGCGAATAGTATCCAATCATATTTTTCGGGATCAATTAAGTATACGCTTAAAATCTCTAAATGAACTTCAACCTTTATATTAGGTCATGACTGATGCTGGTAATTTTTAAAGCTTTGTCATTTTTTTTTAGTTCTCTATGCTCTTTCTTTTGATTTGTTATCAACTTATTTGTTGATCACATTTGTTATCATGTGAAACGAATGGTTCTGCTCTTTGAAATTTAGCCGAACTTTTGGCTATACTTCTCCAAATTTCAGAAAAGAATATTTTAGTTTCGTTGGTTTAAGATATATTATTAGGCTATGCTCATGATTTATATAATTGAAAAAAAAAGTAAAAGATCACATCAGTTAAATTTTTAGAGCTCAAATCGTTTTAAAAAATAGACCAAAATCTATTTTAAAAACTCACCGGTTTTCCTTCATTTTTATTATTTTAAAAATTAATTATTAATTTTTCTCCCTTCTTCTTGAGACTATCCAATTGATAAAAATGTGGATTAGGGCGACCAATTAAGTCTCAACACTATATTTTCTCGTTAGAAGTTTATTTATGCCTACGTTTCGGCCAGTTCGGCTATCATCAGTGCTGTAAGGCAACATAATACAATTTTTTTACTAAAGTAACCTATTTGCAAAACAATTATCTATTAATCTGACAACAAATCATTTAAAACACAATAAAAATTAACTTCTCTCATAACTTAGGTTAAATTAATAAAAAAATTGTATTATATTGCCTTACAGCACTGATGATGGCCGAGCTGGCCGAAACGTATGCATAAATAAACTTCTAACAAGAAAATATAGTGTTGAGACTTAATTGGTCCCCCTAATCCACATTTTTATTAAAAATTAATATTTCTAAAACCTAACCACCAAAAATCTAATATTTCGTCTTTTTCTTTAATCGATTTGTGCAATAATAAATCTAATTAAACCTATAGATTCAGACCACTCATTGATTGGATATGGAATAACCTCTTCATGAAATTTCATGGGTAAACACACAATATATAACTAGCCTCAAAGAAGCGGATATCAATTGGAAAAATGTTGATTGATCCCCCCCGTGGATAATTACCAGTATAACATAAACAATTTTTTTAGGCTGGATATTTTATGTTTGTAATTTTTTTTTTACAACCAGTAACGACCACTCATTTCGCTTGTGTCACTTCACTGGGGTCAGAGGAACTACATTATCTCACGGGTCGATGGCCATTGCCCTCCTTAGCAAGGTCGTTTGATAAGGTTAAGTGGGGGAAAGGAATTGTTGGGAAATTAAGAGGAAAGGGATAATTCATATTTTCATTTGGAATTCTTTCTTTCTTGTTCTAGAGCATTTATTTCATAAATACTAAACTTTAAAATTTAGATTAACTTGTTTATTGAAAAATAATTTGATATATAGTATACTATTTATACTTCCAAGTTAATAAAATAATCCAAGCTATAGAAATAATCGTTACTAGAAAGAAAAAAGTGGAATCCATAAATAGTGCAGTAAACTAATTTCAAGTACAACTTTTTCTTTTTTTTTTTCTTTTATTCCATATGCTGATACAAAAGGAATTATTTTTTCTAAATTTCTATTTAATATCTACATATAAATTTTTTTTTTTGAGAGGACAAAAATATGTAAGCTGGTTGCAAGCCAAATATTTTTATAGGACTTATACATTTGTATTGTTATGGATTTTCTTGCTAGATGTAACAATTGATTGTTAATCAATTGGTATTTTTAGCTTGATACTAACTCCATATTGTTACAAGAATAGATATATAATCTATTATTTTTTCGGTCTATTATTTTGTTTACTAATTATATTCTTATGCTAAAACATAAGGAATGAAGTTGTTAAAATAAAACAAAACGTAAAATATTTCATAATCAAGTAATTTAGTATATATTTAATATGATTTTTATGAACATTCTGGTTTTTATGAACCGAAAATAAAATAAATACACAAACCGAATATATTAACGAATCCTGTGGGATTAGTTATATAATTATTATTCTATTAGCAATCTAGTTCTATTAATTTATTAATTATAGCTTTCTCATTTTTTGGGGTAAAAACGAGCTTAGCTTTGTAACTAATTTACTTTAATTAAAAAAAATCGTCAAAATACTACCCAAATCTTTTATAAACCCAAATCATTTCCCAAAAATAAATCGTGTAAACAATTTAATTTCAAGATGTCGACCTTATGAGTAGAGTAAACAAAACCTGCTTTGTTGTAAGAATCCTACATGAAAGTATCATGTATAAACAAAATGAGATCAAATTTATTTTTCCCCGAAAACTAACATTGAATGAAAAATATCCATCACATTGCATTTAATAAATCGTTAGGTAAATTTTTACAGTTGAATTGATAAGTTTAATAAAAAAAAACAGGGAATAAAACATTACCTTCGACTTATATGTACTTTTATCATAACAATGTAAAATATAAAAATAATCATTTATGGAAACGGATCACACTCTAATTTACTTATATAAAATTATTATGTGGAAATTTTTGGCGAATAAAAGTAAGGTATAATAATAAAAATATGTACATCATAACAAGCACCATTCATTGAAGTATTCTGCCAAATAGAATTCAAGGTGATTTCATTGAGAATGTCCTCCAAAGGAGAAGATGCGGTCTGTTGAATGTGCGGTGCTCGGACCAGGGGACCATGAAAGAAATTGAACACCAGTCATCTTGGTAATATAACACATCAAAAACAAAGGCCTGCAAAATAACATGTTCATGCAACACAATACATCTTCATTAAAAATTATTTTGTATTATTTTAATTGCATATAATTACTGATGATGAATATTATGTAAATAAACATATGCATATGCTTCTTTTTCAAACCCGACACACCTTCAACAAATAAAAAAGGATCAACTCCAAGATAAATTAAGTAATAAAATGAAAGCTTGGGATGTCAAGGTTTTTTTGCAACCTGTTCTTTTCGAGAAAAAAAAAGTGGTACTTCTGACTCACTTTTGCATTTTTTTTTTTTTTTTTATCTGAAAATGAAGAAAGATTTTCTAAATTCAAAACGGTGGACTGTATAAAAAGCTTGGAAATTTCATAATCAACCTGATTTTTTTTTTTTCGAGACAAAATTCAAAATTATCTTTGATTAACTTTCCTGGTTAACTGTGTGATTTGTTGTAAATATACTTAAAATTTGAATAATAAAAAAACCCATGGGTTATTTTAATGAACTTCTCATTGAGTCGATAAGCATATAAAATAAATAGATACTTTTCTTTAAACAACAATAATATGAGTGGAATGAGTTTACATTTTTTAACCGACTTCGGTCCTCTTCGGAGGAAAGAGGAGGTTACTAAATTCGATACGTATGTTTTTTTTTTTTTTTTTTTTTTTTTTTTTTTTTTTTTCTTTTTTCTTCTATGTATGTCCACCGATTACTCCGAGATAGATGGAGCCATTGGAACAAAACCTTTTGCATCTTGTAGAGTATTTTCCCAAGTTGGTCCCATTAAAACCTTTTTTGGGTTCTTAATTTATTTAAGAAGTTATCGGGAAAAAACATGAAAATAAATATTTAATTATCACTTAAAATTTTTACTTATTGGAAAAACATATGGCATATATAACACTAGGTATGCTCCAACAAGCTTGTAAACTCATTGGTAACTAACAAATCTCAATATTGTTTTAATGCTGGATGAATCATGTGGGAAAACTAACCAATCAAATTTGGAATCAAAAGAGTGGGGGGAGAACATGAGCAGTCTATTAGTTATTGACGTGTTTTAAGTGCTTGTTGGAACCAACGTATACGTAACCTTAACTAATTTTTCAACAGTAGATTTCAATAAAGCTATTTAATATCCGCAAAATATAATATCGCTGCTGTTTTCTGTAGCGATATTAGTATATATATTAGATAGATATATATTCAACGATAACAGTCTTTTACCTCATCTCGGAAAAATTTTTGAAAAAATAATTCTAAATTATCTGAGGACCTTCTGCGACGAGCATTCTGTAGTCCCATTTGAACAGACAGGTTTCCAAGCACAACTAAGCACTGAACATTCCTTAATGAAACTGCAATCTGAAATATGTGACAACTTCAATAAAAACATAGCGACAGCTATGATATCTATAGACTGTTCGAAGGCTTTCGACTCTGTATCTCACGACATACTCTGCCGGAAACTTTCAGACCTCGAATGCCCAGAACAGCTCTATACTATCATAGTGTCGTTCCTAAAAAACAGGAGCCTAGATGTTCAAGTTCAGGATAAACATTCCCAAACTGTACCACTCACCTGCGGTGTGCCGCAGGGAGCAGTCCTATCTCCTCTTCTGTTCTCTATCTACACAGCTGACATAATTGGACACAACTACAAAAGAGCTACTATAGCAGCTTTCGCGGATGACATAGCTATTTACAGCTCGAGCATGAATCCAACTCGCGCATTAAAACATGCTGAGTTGGTTAGCCAAACAGTCATAGAGAAATTAGCGCTGTTGAACATAAAAGTAAATGCATCCAAAACAGACTGTGTAGTATTCGCACTCCAGAAAGGGAAGAAATCACGATTACCCAAAATGTTCCGAGTAGCACAGAAATCCCAGTCAGTGTCCCACTCAATCGTTTACCTCGGTATAAAGATGGATCGACATATGAAACTGTCGGCCAATATTTACAATAAAGTTCGGTGCGTAAGAACTAAGTCCTACCGGCTTCATCACCTCCTAACTTCCCCGACACTGTCACTCAGACTGAAGCTGATGATTTACAAAAGCATCTTACGTCCCTCCCTTATGTATGGAGCCCCTCTCTTCACTCACCTCACTGATGGGACACTGAAACACTTGCAGCGATTTCAGAACAGCATATTAAAGAAAATCACACGGTCAACTTCAATGAAAAAAATGAAAGCTGAACAACTGCATGAAATATTTGAGCTAGAAAAGACTTCAGAATTCATCAGGAAAAGGCATATAAAATTTCTGGATTCGTTGCCTGCCATATCGAACCCTCTGTTCGAACACACTGACTCCGCCACCGGCTCCAGTTCGCTGGCAAAACAGCTCTATTTTCAACCTTTAGGATATAAGTTAGTAGGATAGTATTTTTAGTTAATAAGATAATTAGATTAATCATTATTGTAGGTACTCCCAACACAAAATATGGGTGAGACCCATCACTCCAAGGTAAATAACATTGAGAAACATGTAACAACAAAACATTATAACCACAAGATAGACTTAAAATGTAACACTGTTACAGTAAAAGGTTCTAATATAGTTAAAACATTTGTATTCTTATTACACAATAAATTTATTAAGGGGATTTGAAAAAAAAAAAAAATAATAAAAAAAAATAAAAAAAAAAAAAATAAAAAATAAAAAAAACGATAACAGTAAACCTTCTTAATTTAGATCTAGTTGACGGTTGGACACCATAAACATAAGACCACGAAATTCGTGGAATTCCAAGAAAGACTGAGTATTGATAACCGTTTTAAAGCAGAATTTAAGACTTCTTCAAGTTCCCCAAGGATCGTTTAAATTTAAAATCGTAGCCATTATAGCTTTAAATTAGATTTTGATTTCCGACTTTCACTCGCTATGCAAGTTAAAAAGGAATACGATAATTCCTGGAAAAGCTTATTTTACATTCAGACACCTCTGTCTTCTTCAGGAATCACTCGGTCATATTAATATACAATGTAATCATGAAATCTTGTGCCGATTCTTCATGGAACGACTCTTCTGTTATGTTTTCCGGATTACTACTATAGGTTTCTAATTTTGTTTCTGCAACTAGAATAAATTAGAAAGGCTGTCAGTGCCAAATCATTTATTTTGAGAAGACGAAAATCTGCTATCTAAGCTCAAATATGGCTCGAAAAAAGGGGCATGTCCAGTTAAGAAATCATTTACGTTCTGCTAAATAATTTCAATATTAGTTTGTTCCATCACCAATTTCATCTATGATGGCTAATTGTAAAATTTTTTAACGTTGCCAGCTGGTGGCACACAGGCTTTGCTATTGTCTAGATAGGAGAGTCAAGATATAAAAATCTTTAACATAGGCACTTATTAGGAATTATTTCCATCGTTCATTTTCCAGTTAATTTTTCGATTTTTTACACTTTTCCACTAGCATAAATTGTGAGTTGTAATTGTTTCCTGTTCCTGTATTAACTGAAATGTAGTAGAATAAAGCGTTATCAAAGAGCCAAACTATCTTAAGTCAATTTTCATTGATTTTGAGGTTTCGATCGATCGAAAAAGGGCCGGGAAAGACGAACGTGGTAGAGCGTAAAAAATATCGATTTTTTTATTACCCAACTTACGGTTTTCTGCATTTGTAATCTTTTTCAACTAAAAAGTATAAAATAAAAAAAATATATATATAAATAAAAAAATTAAACAGACTTCGAAACCTAGGAACCAGTAAAAATAAGTGCACTGAAAAGTATGAAATAATAACCTTCTGATTTTTATGAATACTCAGAAAAATGTTAATGGTCTAAAAAGCAAAAAAATGCTGTAAGACGAATAATTTTATTTTTATTTGTACAAATACACACTAATATTTATTAAAAATTTTGAAATTAAAATATTAAATACTATGTTCAATACAACACAATCTTTTCGGAGGCGGCGCAACATTTAAAATTTTTAACACGAAACATGAAAATGGATCTCTTCTCATCTATTCATTTTAATACCTACTAATGGGATTTTATCGGTAACATGTCATTTATATTTGCGCCGCCTCCGAAAAGATTGTGTTGTATTGAACATAGTATTTAATATTTTAATTTCTTAATTTTTAATAAATATTAGTGTGTATTTGTACAAATAAAGATAAAATTATTCGTCTTACAGCATTGTTTTGCTTTTTAGACCATTAACAATTTTTCTGTCTATTCATAAAAATCAGAAGGTTATTATTTCATACTTTTCAGTGCATTTATTTTTACTGGTCCCTAGGTTTCGAAGTCGGTTTAATTTTTTTTTTATAAAATGTTTTTTATTTAATATTACAAAATTACATTTTTTTCAATACACCTTTAATTGCATAAATGCAGTAAAAGGCTTATTATTCAAGGAGGAGATAAATTGACTCAAAAAATCGTGTAATCATAAGGGACTATGGAAAAAAAAAATGAGATTGGTTGAAACTTCCTCCTTAGCAATCGGATATTCTTACAAAGCGAGGTCAATATCTTTAATTCCTGGCAATCATCGTATCGATGAAATAATACTTTCAGTTTTTTATTATGTTTTAAAAAACACTGCAGGCCAATAATCGTATATACATTATTTCTGCTAATAATTATGCCTACATTATATTAATGTTCTAAAACGACACAGTTGCAGCAGTTTCCTCAATCTGCAAACTGCTGGGAGATAGAGAGGCATTTCTCGCCGGACTCCCCTTTCGAAGCCAACGGCAATTAAGCACGTGCAGCATTTTATCTTCCCGCCTAGTCCTTGCCTTATTACTAGCGCCTTAATAGTTTAACTTGTTAATAGCTATCTCACACGTGTTCCGATTAGGCCGATATTCCGAGACTCCAGTTGTTTCTATCATATGTCTTTAGTTTTGTCTCTATAACACCCATAAATCTTAACTTCGATAGCAAAAACACTTGAACACATGAATACTTTCGGTTATGTAAATAATGCCTCTTATATGTGTTGATATGAAGAGTATTTGTTGTCATAGAACACATTTGAAATATCTTAATAGGATTATAGTTATACAGAGCTGTGTCCTAACTGAAAATATGAATTTAGAATCTCAAAACAAGAAACAAGGTTTTATGCCCATGGACGCTTTGTGTATTAGATATTCACTCCAAAAGATAAAATTCTGTTGGGAAATTTTTTCTAATCATTAAAAATTACCTTCTTTCCCTTACTTCTAAGTGTGGATTCAGGGGGTTCATGACCCATTCAGCTATTACATTATTTTTGTATTTAAAAACAAAATAATGCAATTTGCCTTGCTACTAAATTCTAAATGTACACTTTTGATTGTTTAGTTGTTTCAGCCCTTCTTGATTCAAGGAAATTATCTCATAAACAAATAGAAAACAAAATTGCTATCAGGCAAAAGGAAACACGTGAGTGTAAGACCAAGGGAGTGGTGGTCGTGATCTCGCCCCCCCCCCCAAATTTGGTGCTAAATCCGCCCATGCTTATTGCACATATCAGTATTTTAAATAATAGCGCTTGAATAAGCAAGAGACTCTTTCTTATTCTGTTCCATTTATTCTAACAGTGAATACCCCATACGGGCTTACCTTCATAGAAATTTTTGTTGTTGTTTTGAGGTCTTAAATTCATTTTTCATATAGGGTACTTAACCCTAAAGTATCCTGTATACGTTTTTTAATTGGGATAACCACAGTATTTAAATAATGAAATTAGCTTTATCGTTAAAATCATTTTTTTTTCTATCGCAATATAAATAGTAAAGTACAAACAATGTTCTGAATACATATACTCTAAACTTTAAGCTTATTAAAAAGAAATTTAGGTCCTACTGGTAATTAGTATCTATTCATTTTTATAGGGTGTTCGATAACGATAGATCGATAGAAAATACTTTTATTAATAATAATTACAAAAAATTAGGTTTTTAATAAATGTTAGTAAATGAATTATTTTTAAAAATAATACCCACATAAAAATAATGTATCTTCACTCTGCTTCATCTTTTTAGAATATTTAGAAAGAATTTAATGCAATTTGCCGTGTCCCTGATTTAATTAAATTATAATATGGGTTAGTAATGAGGTCCGTTTAGGTCCGTGGATCTTAATTATCTTTAATAATTGGGACATGCAAAAAATAGACAGAATTACGCAGTGGAAGAATATTGTAATTGGTGATAATAAATACATATATACATATAGACAAATATATCTAATTACTATTAAAATACGAGCCTGGGCAAACGAGTGGGGGGCCGACAGCAATACGTCTAACTTGAAGGAACTTCTGCTAGAGACCCCCCTCTGTGAGTGGGGCCTTCTCAGAGATAGGGCGATAAAGAGGCTTTAAGGTACAAAGTTAGGCCCTATGTTATTACTTAGGATATTTATACAAACTCAAATATATTCAATTATCTATTTGGGCACCTAATTAAACTAATTATAATAATTCTCACTTATATCCACATACACAATATTTCTATAATAGCCCTCATATAATATAATATAATAACAATTAATATACATTATATTTATATAATAAATGACATATGTGTGGATCACCACAAATTTTTTAAAAATAATTTGGCAAAAATCAAAATAATGCACATTACCTAAAGGAAACAACATTATCGTGTTATATAAGTATAATAACATAAGCCATGTATTCATAAAACAGTGTGCAAGAGAGCATCTTTAGCAATAAAATAAATTCGAAATATACTAAAATGCTTTATGCGCTCCAATTTTTCTTTTATGAAACAAGACAGTCGGTTTGGATTTGTCCTTATTTGACATCTAGTTCTTGGTAACATTTAGGAAGAACAAGCGTTCATTGGATAGATATTAAGAAATTATTCTATTTAATTTGTATTAAAAAATTCCCCGAAATTCTGCATTCACTTTATATATTAGAGTAAGATATAGTTATGTAGATATTTTTTGATATCAAACATGACAATGTCAGAATCTCTTAAATGATAGATAACTTATTAAAAAAATCCAAATGTTTCGAGAAAACAATTTGAAGGATGCAACGATGGTTCAGCTACATATCTGGAGAGGTCAGGGCTAGACCTAGAACGAGACTAGGGCAGACCCGCATGTAACAATTCTGATGGTATACCAATTGGTGGCTGCATTTATGGCTATGTCCTCTCTCATGGTATGGTATGGATGTTAGACCTTCAATACGGCGGGTTTTAAAATTTAGGCATAGCCTATTGCAATGGAATACTATCTGAATTATATAATTTACGGATTTAATTTCCCTTATGATAATTTTCTTTTGATGCTATATTAGATTAAAGTTAGAAGGTCTGAAATTCGCACTCAATCATTGTATCATTGTATATTTTGTAGTTTTATTTATTTATTGTATATTTTAAATTTGACAATAATTGAAGGTCATTTGGAGGGGAGTTCAAGGTATAGCTGGTTTAAGCGACAAAACTTATCCTGCATGTGATCTTTCTTTAATGGTAGATTTGGTTACCCTGATCGATGCTAGTACAGCCAGTCATTATCCTTCTCACCTATCTTTGTACTAAGACGGCATTTAGCAACACCTTCCTTATCTCTTTCTCTCTCTCTCTCTCTCTCTATATATATATATATATATATATATATATATATATATATATAGAGAGAGAGAGAGAGAGAGAGAGAGAGATTTTTTTTTACACTTAAATTGGTGTAAAATATTCGGCTCAGTCTTAACTAAGATCTTAAAATCTTATGTTAAGACTAAATCTGATCTGTAACTACAATATAACTTATATCATCATATTTTACATAAGTAATCATAAGAATCATAACAATAATTCTAGTTTCTAAAACTCTAAATTTAGTTTAAATGTCTCAATTGAATCTCTAACTTCTATTTAAAAGAATCACTTGGTTTGACTTATTACTTAAGGGTTAATGTTCTTTGGTCTCTTGTTCAAGGCTCGTCAACAAATATTTAGCTTGTATCAATTTCGAAAGAAGGGTCAAACTGATGGTTTTTTTATGATATGAACATCAGTACCTACATTTTTTTTTTCGGTGAAAAAAATATTTGTTCAAAGATGAAAAATCCAACCGTGAATCCAACAAATTGTTAAAATAAGATCCACATTTTTTTTTCCAACAGAAGGCTGGTGGAAAATTAATACCAACATTGTTATGAATACGACCTGACATCAGAGCAGGGATAGAACAAACCCCTTAGCAACATTAAACATATCCCAACTGATAACAATAGAAACCATTATCTTTCCTCAGACGTGAACAAAACTATTGCTATTAATGACCTAGAGTTATTTCTTTCTTTGCAAATGGAATTAGAGAAAAAGAAAAAAAAGAAAAGAAAAAGAAACAGACGGAAGAGAAGACAGCGGGATCCATTGTAACAAAACACATAGACTACAGGTGTTTGGCTTTTTTTGTACACTAAAAACCATTAGCAAAGTAGACACAACATCTGGGCCTAGGCCAAACAATCCTCGCCACACAAATGTATTTTCGATGAGTGCCGAACTGTCTGCGCTCTCGGAATGGGTGCGCATGATGCTGCATAATTTTCGGGTTTAGGTCCTAGTAGGGCCGATTCGTATTAATATCATGAATAAGAACACCTAACAATGAGGCAGCTGTAGTTTTTTTCAGTTAGCGTATTTAATTACGGCAATAAAAATTATCTCCTAGTGACACAATAGTGTCATAAATTAAGACAATATAATTTCCTCGTTATTAATTCAAGTATATAACTCAAAAATTACAGGATAAACGAGAAGTAAATTTTAATTTTTAATCTAATCAATTGATTTTTTTTATTTACTCTACCCCTATTGATTTTTTAAATTTACTAGATGGAGTTCAACTAGACTTTTTGTTGAGACTACTATTATTTCAAAATGTGTGATTTAATTTTAAATCAATTCATAAAACCAATAGGTAAAAGTGTGATGTTTTTATTTTGTTTTATCGTTTCAAGGCCAGGATTAGACTCAATGCCCTAAAGTCTTCAATGAGCTAAATAAAATTGTTTGCTTTGTTGTTATTCGTTCTTTTTACTTTCACTTACGATTTTGATAAAATTGGGTGTTTGATGTATTTATATGCCCGAGAGGTGACTGCGAAAATTTCATCAAAGTTGATTAACCGGAGGGGGCACTTTATTTCAAAACTTTCTTTCCCATTTTTACGTTTTTTTCGATTTTCTTAAACGATTTTTATTAAACTGGTCATGTTTAATGAGAATCAAGTATTCTTCAATATCAGGTAAGCGTTATCATTATTAAAGTGCTCTGAGGGGGCATAATTGGGGAAGAGACCTTTTTTGTTTTTCTTTGTTAAGTACCTTTGTTTTTGTTTATATGGAGAAATTACAATCTGTCTTTCTTTTTGCCAAAAAATAAGAAATGGCCAAATATGAAGTATGAAAAAAATCAAGTAAACATGTACAGGAGAAAAAAAGAGAAATATTCCGTCAACTCCTATAAAGTACCGCACGTCCTATAAAGTAGCCCACGCCTCGTATGCGTACGCCTTTAATGACAGACCATTGTTTATAATTAAAGATGTTCTGTATATCTAAAGGAAATTATTTGTTTCATGGGAACTATATGAAGCTTTCAACAACTAAATAAAATCAGACGACTTGGATTATTATGCTTGTAAAAAAAAAAAAAAAGTTAGTGTATTTTAAAGTTAGTGTATTTTTTTTAGCAAAGACAACCAAAAATTAGTAAATGAATGTGGAAAATTGTGTGACTTTGAGAAATAGACTTTTAGAAAACACGTATATTTCTAATCTAAGCAAGTAGGTAAGTGAAAGTTGTGTGTTGCGCGCATCGCACCAGAGTTTTCTCTATCGCTTTACATCCTACTTATATAATGTATATATTTATATTTAAAATACAAAAAATATATTTTAAAAAAATATTCAAAAACCTACATAATTGAAAAATCTGATGGCAGAAATCCTAACGTATGCTATACGCTGACCAATAAATCCAATTTCGCTTTCTTCAATACTAATACCTTCATACTAAATATTTTAATAAGGTCAAACCATCGCATCGCATTTTATTTGCTTTATATAAGTTATGAAAAATACCAATAAAATATAAAATTGAGCTAATATTCAAAACAATTACAATCTGTTTACTAAGGAGTATACGAAAAGATCGGCTAATGCTAGTTCAATATGGATAGAAAATTGTGAATAATGTTTGTAAATAAATTTGTTTATTCTACTTCTATTAATAAGTACAAAATATTGTACATAAACTAATCTAGCTGTGTTTTTTTTCTCGTTTATTTTGTCAAATTTCCTTCACCTTCACCTATCATATTTGCTTCTTACTACTACAGTAAATATACCTGTTTTGTTGCGGGTTCCAATAAGAACTATGTACAAATTCTTTAAAAATATAATTTATTAAAACTAATATTTACAATTATATCTACTGCCATTTAATATTTATATTTATGATAACAACAAATAATATATAATTCACAAGCACAATTCTTATAATTAAAATCTTCTTAGTACACAACTAGCGGCCAGATAGCACTTATTGAAATTGTCGCAGGTTTATCACAACTTATCAATGTTACTCACTGTCACAAGAAAGGCCGTCAGTGTAATGCCTGTCGATATACAACATGGTTCACTTCTTAAATGAATGTTTAACAAAAGTCGAGAAAGATCCAGAAAGATCTTCACAGTCTGCTTTTGATTTCGCTCACGCGGATACCTTTCTATGGTGCTTTGACTTTAAAGTTGCTCCTTTCCTATTTCCAGGCAGTAATATTATGTAGGTACTTCTAAATAAATAAAAAGTTTTTAACTTCTTTAAATTTATTAGCACTAACTTTTTTTAAGTTAGTCAGCTCAAATTTAAAAAAAAAATATTATTAAATGTATTCAAAACATTTTAATTGTTTTATGCTCAATAAAATTAGGGATAAATATACATTTTCAGATATGCTTTCAATGAAATTTAATAGATAAACGTATTTCATATTTTATGCAATAACTCTAAAAATTATGTCAATTTTTTTTTTTATAATATCATCTAATAAAATAAAAGATTTTCGATGACAAAATTTGTATATTGTAGAGTTTTTAAAAATATTATAGTGAAAAAAGTAAGTTTTCATATTTTATAAAAGCAATCGCCGGTAGTTGAATTCTTATAATCGATGATCTTAACAAAATATAAAATAAAAATATACAGCCCTATTTTTGCCAACGAATTGGAATATTCTTTTGTTTTCCTGTTGCTTGACCCAGCCTCATTTATAAATCTATAACGCTATTGTATATTTATCTCCATTACAGATTACGTCATACGATGAGGGATAACATTGGAGATATTACGAAGAGAAAATTGATTCTAAACTCTGACAATCTATAATCAAGCGTCAACAAAACGTTGCTTGAAGACTTATCGAAAACAGCCTGAGGCCTTTGACACTCCCAGATAGTTTGAGAACCCCACCCACGAAATTACCCTACATCTCACAAAAATTGTTCTTGGAGTCGAATTTTTTTATTTTTACGAATTGAATAGATCATCATTTGGTAAATTGACCTTTATTTTCTTTTGGGTTTAAAATGCAATATTTTACTGAATTTTCACATCATTCGGTTATCTTGTGAAAATGAGTTAATATTTGGGTGATTCTAAAATTATGGTGGTATTTGTGTCACAAAGTGATAAATCGACAACTGCCTGAAGGATTTTAAAATTTTTTTTTGCTATTCATTACCTCATTGGTACTAACACTGCTATCTCACTTTCAAGCGCCTAAAAACAGGATAACATTGACTAAAATCAATAACAATGCTCTTTTTGTCACTCCCTAACCTGTCACAAAGCAGAGGTCGTACTTTAAAAAATAATTAAACCTTTTTCCGTCACAATAATTCTTAAAATTAGGCAGCTATCTTATCAGCAAACTTCAGGATTCCAAATGAAATTGAGCCAGGACTCCAAAAGGTGTACGCAAAGAACCACAACAGCTTTTCCCTTTGTCACACAGTTATGAGGTTTTAAATGTACCCACCAATCCCTCTGAAAAGGAAATTTCGTGCTGAGAACATATGGGGTAACTTTGTTATAAACCCGACTATAAATCGAATCATATCATTTTTCCTAAATTTACTTCAGTTGCTTTCAGGACGTGGAGGAAGGTGTAAAGCTAAACAATATTTTTATGGTGAGTCACGCCCTATACCTTATCAACATGATGATAGTAAACAATATACTTATATACTTTTTTTTATCAAAGTTTTATAGACCTTGAATCTCTTCACAGCCATAACCTCCTTTTAGTAATTTTTGAACTAGTTTTGCCAAAATTGATGATAAATGGCCGATTTGTCCCCCCTGAACTGTCACTCCCTAGCCTGATACTGATTTTGTTTTAGCTAGGGAGTGACAATTTTGGTCAGGGAGAGACTTGTGATTAAATTTGTAACTTGGTTTTGTTGATTAATAATCATTGTCAATTCAGAAAGTTAGTTTTCGATTAATTATGCATATCTTAAAGCTCACCCCCCCCCCCCCCCCTCAAACCGTCAAATAAACTTTTAAGTTTCAATAGTTAACTTTTAGTTCTTTAGCTATTTTGATGGTAGGGGTCAAACTCATTGTACCAATATAAGAACGTCACTGGCTTTAGGCGAAACGAGACTTTAAAATTTAGAGAATTCTTTTTTAAAAGATTTAAATTAACAATAATGTCATATGTTACATTTTGTCACTCCCTAGAACATTACTTTCTTTGAAAATCATTGTCTCGAAAACTATGTATATAAGTGTGTGGACACTTCACATCATTGCTAAGGACCATGTTACCATCCTAACTACAACGAGAAATATATGAAAAGATGACTATGAAATTTCAAAAAACTACCAAATTTTTATCACCCAAAATCAATAATTTAAAATCACCCATTTACTTCCTCCTAAAGAACGATATCAAATGCCACTAAAGATTTTCTTTTGGAATGATCAAGTATTACTTTCATACTGCTACTTTTAGTTTTAGGATAAATAAAAAAATAGAGAATACATTGCCCGACTCATCTCCTATCAATTGTAAGTATAAATGTTTTTGTGCATTTAAAAAAGAGGAGAGCGCCATAATCAGAATGTGTGGAAGGCAATAAGCGGCAGAAAACTTGTTAATATAATGAATAATCAACAGGTATTGAAAAAAATAACTATTTTTTTAAATTTCTTAGTTTTAAATTAATTTTATAGTTGGTTTGTATAGAACCATAATGAACTAAGCACCAATCCAATTTAAGAATTTAAAATTTTTTTATATGAATTATATACAAGCCAAAGTGAATTATATTGTACTTCAAAAGCGATAGATGTAAACACAACCTTATTTCAAAAAATCAAACTTAAACTTAAATTTTCTTAAAATATGGAGTTTGACGCTTAGTTCTCTACGCCTTTACACTAAGCAGTTTTAGTGAATTAATGCTTATAACATTTTTCAATAACCGATGAAGAAACCATTTGTCACTAAAAATTTAAAAACTAATTAATTTTCATTTACCTTTTCATGTATCTTTCGTTAATATAATGGGGGGGGGGGAGTTAATCAGTGTAAAGTTGGATACGAAGGAGTACCTATTATCATTAGCCACAACCCTTTATAATTTTCGTTTTCATACTAGTGTAACGTTAAACAAAAACAAAAGACAAAACATATAGTTTAGAATGTTTTTATACTTATTGTTGGAACGAACTAACAGCTTGAACCAACTGGCATACTACGTGTTTGTGACTACGATGTTCGAGTACCATCTACAACGGGCCAGAACATTCTACGCCGGTCCTCTTACGATTAATATAAGGAGCGATGGACTCGAGAGTCCCAGTTTTTTTCTGAAGCTCAAGTCATATGGTTATTTGTGTGTTACAAAGTGATTACTCTTGTAACCTGTTCAATAAGTTGTGTTTTGATTATTTGTGTGGCATTGAAGAATGTTATTTTCTTTGAATAAAAATTGTTTAACCCACACATGTGTTACAATAGATTAAAATGACCAATACACCAAGAACGTTCATTCTGATTCCAAACCTCGAAGCAGGCACAAATTCTCCTTCCAAAGCCATTACTGCACTACTGCTAAAATTATTTTAGCCATGAAATGATTAATATCCAGTGGTAATCGATATTTAATATTGTGTTTAATATCAATGATCGATGAAGAGGCCTGTACATATTTACAGTGGGATGGGATACGCGAGCCGCTGGGCCTTTGGCACTGCTGGAAATAAACAACTCCAGGACAGTTGGAGTCAGCTGTTGGCAACACCCGCCGAATAAAATTAGACATAATAAGGAATCCACCATCCCTTCTTATACACCGTCAGATTTATAGCACCTCAGTATAGCGCCACCATATTCATAAATCCATTAATGTCAACGCTTGATCTATTGCAGGTGGACTTCAGAAATCGTTTGGGAAAGTGGCTATACATCTCTAGGCTAATCTAGATGGACGCTATTTGCACATACGTGTCTGTGTGTGCCTTATTTTTCTTTCTGTTCCTCGTAACAAAGTCTACGTTAGAATAGACTAGAATAGATTTGTAATCGGCTTCTAGCCTTTTCAAATATTCAACTGATGAGTACTGAAGAAAGGGGGATAGATATTTATAAAAAAAAAAAAAACTGAGTGTATGGTTTTATAACATCAACTTTACTTGGTCTGTTATAAACCCTATTGAATATGGGCTGGTGTGGTTTAAAGTGGACTGTATATAGGTTAAAGATAAATTTAAATTAAAATAAAATAAATTAATATATTCTTCTAAGGAAAACAATCTTTGGGATGGGCCTGAAGGTTTTACATTATTGTTAATGGTTAGTTTAAAATTTGGAAAATATGGTGAATTTTAAAGGTTTAAATGAAGATGTGATGATTGACAGCTGGTTGTTTGAAGGGTCGAAATTAATTTGGCTGAATCTCACTCTGAATTCTATTTGAAGTAAATTCTGAATTCTATATGAATTTGATGACATTTCTCTTGTAGAATAAATTATACTACTCACGGTTTGTCCGCCGGCCAGCTCATACTCCCTGTTCTCACTCTTCCTGGGTTCACTAACTAGGGCTACTCCATGATTTGGTTATACTGTGAATAAGAGAAAAAAAAGGTTTTGTCCGCATGCGGTTCTTCGCTAGCTTCAATCAAAGACCTTCGCCTGCTCATTCAGCGTAGTTAAGTACATTTGCGTACACTTGAGTGCAGTAGGTAGCAGCAGCGACGTACTTAGCGCGAGTAGGAACGAGGTGAGAATACGCAGCGTGAAATATGTCATACTGTTTCTACAATTGCATTTAGGTAAACGAAGACATACATATGTGTAGGTGCATAAGATATGCTTCAATTTACCTGAACACTGAGAGTGAGAGCCGCTCTGATAAAGCTTATTAAAATAAATAAATTATTTAAAAATTTATTTTTTAGAAGAAAAAAGATTTGGCTCCGCCGGAAGTCGAACCCGGGTCACCTGCGTTACATACGAGGATGCTAACCGCTACACCACAGAGCTCGGCTCAAGGCAGAGCAAATCCTTCCTCTTCACTGATACCTACTCCCCCTATCTCACAAGTTTTGCGAGTAGTAGCGGGAGGTGGACAATTTTTGTCCAATTTATGATATTTATTGACATAAGTCAATTTTTTAAATTATTTTAATTAACCCAATCTTAACTTGTGGCTGACCACCAATTTTAAATTATTTTTAAATAATTTATTTTTTGAAGAGGCAAGATTTGGCTCCGCCGGGAGTCGAACCCGGGTCTCCAAATCTTTTCTCTTCAAAAATAAATTATTTAAAAATAATTTAAAATTGTTGGTCAGCCACAATTTAAGATTGGATTAATTAAAATAATTTAAAAAATTGACTTATGTCAATAAATATCATAAATTGGACAAAAATTGTCCACCTTATGATAAGACACAATTTAAGATTGGATTAATTAAAATAAATAAAGTTGATTTTATGTTATTAGAGATACTCTGTTTTAATTCTTAATACAATCTATTTCTGTGGCTTATTATTTACCTGCACAATAAATTTCTTTAATCTAACTAATTATAATGCAATTTTAGTGTTATAATAGGTGGCTACTTGATAACTACAGCACCACTTATAAGCAAACGATAGTGTATCGGAGGGACCTAATGATAATACAAAGATGACCTCAATTCGACATATTAAAAGAAGAAGGCAATTTATTGCTGGGTTGCTTGACTGACATCTTGTCAAACACTTCAATAATTACCACTAAAAAATTATCTTAGTTTTTGCATTCCTATTATTATTGTTAACAATATAATCGGTATTTTTTATTAAACCAAAATTATTACATCTTCGAATAAATTCATAGCAATAAAGTTTAAAAGCTTTGAAAAATTATTAATCATAAACTTGGGGTTACATGGGTTGGTTTGGGATTACTGTTTCTTACCCAAAGGAGGTGATGTGGTTAACATTGAGGTAAAACTGCCTGAATTGTTCGGACACACAAATAATTGATAACGAGCTGGAGTCCTGGCCTTCCAGAGTCTAGCCCCAGGAGGATCAGGAAATGCTATGTTCATATCATAGTATAGGTATGCACCTAGTTTTAATAATGAGTCATAATAAAATATTTTTCCCCGGAGGGAGAAGGGAACGACTAAAGTTTGGAGCTCCCTTCTTAATGTGCCCCAAAGATTCATATGTAGTATTTCTTACTATCATAATGGAAAAGAAAATTAAAAATTAGTTCATATATTAACAATGCTGTGAATGAGAATCATGAGTTACAATAATGAATAGGTAATCTAAATACTCCAATTAACGAATATTTCAGTCATCCTCTCTATCACGGTCTTTGATCTCCCCAGTCAGTCATAGCACGGTCTTTGACATCTCCCCAATAACAGTTTCTCATATTGAAGCGGCATCGGATTCCAATGCTGTAGAAGGAAAATTTATTTTCTCCGACATATTCACATTCCACGGACATCATTGAGGATATGGCTGCAAGAAGGTGGAAGATAACTTGCTCTTATTTATTAATATAATATTTTCACTGTACGTGTTAGCAATAATGAAACGAAATTTCTAAGAATACCTGTGCCAATTGAAGCTACCAAGTAGTGGCATATTATTAAAAAGTTCTTAAAAGAAGAACTTCATTGTTACATTAGATTTTAGTATTGCAGATTTTAATTGTTTCTTTAGCGACAATACCCGAGAGGAAAATTATTAAAAGCTGCTTACACCTTTTTGCATAAAGGATACCTCTTTTGCCTTTTCCAAATGGTGCAGATCACATAGAAACGTCTAGCTGTCTTTTCCTCAGACATTCTCCAAATGTTATAATAATAGACAAGGATATATCCCGAGTGAGCTTAAAGCCATGTTTATTAAAATGAGTAAGAATTACTTACATGGCTAACTCCTTCATATTTATGAAACATCCATTTTTACATCTGCAATCTAGAATGCTCCGAAAAATATTATTACTTAACACGTTATACTCTGGCGTGTACTACCGGCAGCCCATGCTTGACTGCATCATTGGACACTTTAGTCAATCAAACAACTTTCCGCGATGATGTATAACGAGGTAGGATTGTATTGTTTACTTTATTATTGTTAGATTGTCAATACTGCATATTACCTTTGAATAGCTCCCGTCCGATAGAGCGAAAAGCATTAAGTAAAGCCGCCAATGGGCGAGGAGCATGAATTACAGTCCAGGCATGAACGTGTTAAAGATCCGATTAGTTTACCTGGAAATCTTAGTTGCTTCATCAATCACATACCTTATGTGTACTATATATTTATGTACACTATAAATGTAAAATAAGGTGTTATTAAATATAAAATAATGTTAAAATAGTAACTGATCTTTTCAAGTCAGAATGTCATTTTTATAAGTAAATGAACCTGTCTTCTGTCTATCCAAATGACGAGAGATGAAGATCATTAATCTTCTGAGCTAAACCAGTGAATCATAGTAGAAAGATAAATATTTGCTTTGGTATTCAAAGAATAAGTTCTTTGCTACATGTCCAAATTGAAAAAAATAAATCATTGAAGTTTTAAATATACTTACGTATTTATTATACAATTCTAATTTATGATACATTTTTTTTTAAATTTAAGCCCTATATTTTTTTTATCATAATGAGTGACTTTTTTTAGTTTTTGTTTTCGCACATTACACACAGTGGGCTTACCTACGATCAGGGATCTATTTCTGGAATAATTTAATAGTAATTGTCATTACGCAATTTACAAGGATGATCTTACCAACTAATTTTATATTTATGTGCGTTTATAAATACCTTGATTTTCTATTTTTCAGTTTGAAGTAATCAGTAAATATGAAGTAAACAGTAAATTGTATTAATTACGGTTTAAAATTAATTAAAAGAGGCTGAAAGACTAACTTAATGTCTTAGCTGTTTTCTTCATTTACTATTCTTACTAAGAACAGTTTAACAAAATAAAGTATATCAAGCTCTTGATTCAACCTAGGAGTTATTAAGTATACACTGTCTGTTATAGTTTATATAAATATAAATATTACCCTCATATCGCTTGTTCTTTGAATGTCTTAGAGAGAATAATACTCTGTGTATTATTTGAGGGACCTTGTTACTCAAATATCAATCACGTTTAAATCAGGTAGAGGTGCAACATTTATTAAATAATGAAAGATGAATATGTATGAATTAAGTAAAAATATCTATGTATGATTAAATAATCAAGTTCAACGATATGGAAAATTCGTCATAAAAGTTCAAATTTAAAAGTTCAATGATCGTAAGAACTGACGGCATTATTCAATCAAAGCTGAGAATTTCTCTCCATTCTCAAAACAAATCTCACATAAAAAGTCAGGGACCTTTAAAAATAAATTATTACATAGGATTCCGATTAACTCAAAAAGTGACATTAAATAAACGTATAGTTTACTAGATAGGATCATAAAAGAAAAAAAACATTATTTTATAATAAGATGGAGATGTGTTGATATTGACGAAAAATAGCCTTTGCCAAATAAGAGTGCGATCAAAACTATCGAATTAGAATTATTAAAATACACCCTCCTTCTTATTAGTAAGACTTTTGCTACTCAGTTTATAACATTGGTATTTTTCTCATTATGTGTAACAAAAATAAAATGAATTTAGCTGAAGATAATTTTCATTTAATTTTTGTTTATCCAATAACTAATAGGCAACTGTATTGGACAGAATTAATGAAAAAAAAAAGTTTCTCGAAGTTTACCGAGGTAGACCGAAAATATTTAGGCAGCCAAATCGTTTTACTAGTTTCCTTGACAAAGGAATAGAAGAGGTATAGGTATTATGCAACCCTAGGGGACAGGACTTGGCCTCGGATGGCAATTTGCATGTGGCCGTAAAGAAAACATTTCCATGACACGGGGTTTTAAAGAATTTTTATCTGTTTGCGCGGGGACAGCCGACGTCATTGCTAGGTGCCATTTCCTCGTGGCAATAGAGCTATCTTCAACGGAAATAGCATTGCAATTAATAACCTTCTTAGTTCTCTTATCATTATTCTCTAAGCCTTTTAATTATCAGTATTGTTTTTTATCTCTTTGTCGCGTTTTTTCTTCATATATTTATTTTTTATTGATTTACCCAGTAAAATGAAGAGAGTACCATGACCCATATTTTCTGAGAGGAACGATAGAAAAAAGACACTTGTATCTTCCGAACGGGCCCAGATTTGCCCGGTCTCTCTAACATGACAGGTTGTGAAGCATTGTGATTGATTTTATATATTATGTTTTCGTTTTTTAATTTTTACTTTCACTTATTTATATATGAAATATATAGCAAGGAAAGTATTGCGATCGTGAAAAATTTCGACTTCCGGTTTTCAACGGAAATACACGTTTTGGGGTCCCCTGAGTCCAATTAACCAAGTCCCGCGAAATGGTCTGTGTGTGTGTGTGTGTGTGTGTGTGTGTGTGTGTGTGTGTGTGTGTGTGTGTGTGTGTGAGAGTGTGTGTGTGTGTGTCTGTGTGTGTGTGTGTGAGGTGTGTGTGTGTGTGTGTGTGTGTGTGTGTGTGTGTGTGTGTGTGTGTGTGTGTGTGTGTGTGTGTGTGTGTGTGTGTGTGTGTGTGTGTGTGTGTGTGTGTGTGTGTGTGTGTGTGTGTGTGTGTGTGTATGTGAACAGACTAGCTCAAAAACTATAAACCGCACGAACCTGAAATTGGGTATTTAGTGTATGGATATACCCGCGATGTGACAGCAAAAATTTCATCAAAATTGGTGAATCGGAAGGGGTACTTTACTTAAAGAATTTTATCTAATTTTTACGTTTTTTTCGATTTTCTCAAAAACCGCTCTAACGATTTTGATTAAACTTGATAATTGATGCATATATGTGCCTGCGATATGACAGTCAAAATTTCATCAAAATTGATTAATTTGAGGGGGTACTTTACTTAATAAATTTTGTCTTATGTTCACGTGTTTTTTTTTATTTACTCAAAAACGGCTTTCACGATTTTGATCAAACTGGGTATTTGATGTATGTATATGCCTGCGATGCGACAGCCGAAATTTCATCAAAATTGGTGAAACGGAGGGGGTACTTTACTTAAAGAATTTTATCTAATGTTTAGGTTTTTTTTTATTTACTCAACAACGGCTGTAATGATTTTGATAAGACTGGATATTTGGTTTATGTATATGCTCACAATGTGACAGACAAAATTTTATCAAAATTGGTCGAATGCAGGGGGCTCTTTATTTTATAACTTTTTTTCCAATTTTTACATTTGTTTGGAATATCTCAAAAACGGCTTTCATGATTTTGAAAAAATTAATCATTTTTAATCAAAATCAAGTCATTTTTTAAATATTATTTATAGAAATGGCAATTAAAAAAACATGTCAATTTCGAATGTAAGTTGGTAAGTGAAAGTTGTGTGTTGCGCGCATCGCACCAGATTTTTTTCCTTAGCCACGTAAATTTCTTTTTTGTCTTGAAGTTCCTGATTGTTTTTTTCTGTACTATAATTTTCCTATGTACTGTAGGTACAAGCTGTAAAGCTAGGTAATAATAACATTAAATTGTTAAATTGATTAATTTTTTTGTTTAAAATTGTTTGATGGTTTTTTTGTCAATATTTCTTAATAGGATACCCTTAGGTTTTATATTTCCGATGTTAGGATAGGATGACCATTTCTTTTTTACAAGGTACGAAATTTATATATAGAAAAGTAATAATTATTTTTTATTTCATTTTATGCCTCAACGATTTCCTTCTCTTTCATCTAAAAACCACTATTTCTAACCACTTCGTTATTTATAATGAAAATTTTATAATTTTTAGGATGTAATTGTTTTGCATATTAAGGATTTCAATAAACATTAAGACTATTTTTAACCGACTTCGAACGAAAAAGGAGGTTACTCAATTCGATACGTATGCGACTTTTTTTTTTTTTTGTGCCTTTTTTTTTTTTTTTTTTTCTATGTATGTTCACCGATTACTCAGAGATGGGTAGACCAATTGGAACGAAACCTTTTGCATCTTGTAGAGTATTTTCCCAAGGTGGTCCCATTTAAACCTTTTTGGGGTTCCTAATTTATTTAAGAAGTTATCGGGAAAAAACATGAAAATAATTATTTAATTATCGCTCAAATTGTTTACTTATTGGAAAAACATATGGCATATATAACATAAGGTATGCTCCAACAAGCTATTAAAACTAATTGATAACTAACAAATCCAAATATTGTATTACTGCTGGATGAATCAAATGGGAAAACCAACCAATCAAATTCAGAATCAAAAGAGTGGGGGGAGAACATGAGCAGTCTGTTAGTTATCGATGTGTTTTACGTGCTTGTTGGAACAAACCTATACATAACCTTAACTAATTTTTCAACATTAGATTTAAATGAAGATATAATCAGCAGAATATAATATCGCTGTCGTTTTCTGTAGCGATATTAGCATAAATAATAGATAGATGTATATTCACCGATAACAGTAAACCTTCTTAATTTAGATCTAATCAACGGTTGGACACCATAATCATAAGACAACAAAATTCGTGGAATTCCAAGAAAGACTGAGTATTTAATCGGTGATCGTTTTAAAGCAGAATTTAAGACTTCTTCAAGTTCCCGAAGGATCGTTTAAATTTAAAATCGTAGCTATTATTGATTTAAATTAGATTTTGATTTCTATCTTTTATTGACTATGCACATTAAAAAAGAATACAATAATTCCTGGAAAACGACAGGACTTTTTGAATGACCTGGTATAATAAAAAGACCTGGGAAAGACAAACGTGGTAGAGCGTAAAAAGATTTCGAAATTTTTAAACCAACGTTTATTTTATCAACGACCAATTACCAACGAAATTTTTAAACCAACGTACGGTTTTCTACATTTGTTATCTTCTCCAACTAAAAATTGTGAAATAAAAAACATTTTATAAAAAAATATTAAACCGACTTCGAAACCTAGGAACCAGTAAAAATAAATTCACTGAAAAGTATGAAATAATTACCTTCTGATTTTTATGAATACACAGCAAAATTGAAAATGGTATAAAAAATGGAAAAGTGCAATAAGACGAATAATTTTATTTTGATTTGTACAAATACACACTAATTGTTAATAAAAATTATTAAATTTAAATATTAAATACTATGTTCAATACAACACAATCTTTTCGGAGGCGGCGCAAAATTTAAAATTTTTTACACTAGACATTATGAAAATCTTCTAAATGGATCTTCTCTTCCCAGCTATTGATTTCAATGCCTACTAATGGAATTGTATCAGTAACATGTTATTTCTATTTTGCGCCGCCTCCGAAAAGATTGTGTTGTATTGAACATAGTATTTAATATTTAAATTTAATAATTTTTATTAACAATTAGTGTGTATTAGTACAAATCAAAATAAAATTATTCGTCTTATTGCACTTTTTCATTTTTTATACCATTTTCAATTTTGCTGTGTATTCATAAAAATCAGAAGGTAATTATTTCATACTTTTCAGTGAATTTATTTTTACTGGTTCCTAGGTTTCGAAGTCGGTTTAATATTTTTTTATAAAATGTTTTTTATGGTTTCTATATAGATTAAATATGATGCTGTGAATATCGGTAGGTTAAATAATTTTTTGACAAAATAATATAGTAGTTTTTCCAAATCGTCATATTCTTTGCTTCCTCAAGCCACCTAACCCTTTTTTAGAGATGGCAGATTTAAATACCTGAATTTTTGAATTGTAGGATATACTTTAGTTTAAAATAATGTCTTTTCCATTTACAGTTAATCGCAATTTTTGATTTTATTATTTTTTTTCTGAAAATAGTTTTATAATGGTTGGGCAGTGTTAAGATTAATTTCTGTAACTATCTTAGATTTTTTTAATTTGAATCTAAATTCCATTTTTGGCATTAAAAACTCCATGTCATTTATCATTAAAATCAATTTATCAATCTTCGTATAAAAAAAAAAAAAAAAAAAAAAAAAAAAAAAAAAAAAAAAAAAAAAAATATGAGTTCTCTTAAAAATGATATTTATTTTTGATTGGGTGAAAAATCATGACTATTCATTATTTTTTAATAAAAATTTTACGATTAAAGATAATAATTTTTGAAGAATACTTTTTTAAATCAGAAATCCATTTTCTTTCTAATCTTTTCCATCATATATTTTGAGTCTGGAGTAGAAAGATCGATAGATAGATATAGATAAATAATTTATTTGTCTTTGGGGATATTACCCCATACAAGAGTCTAGAGTAGTAGGCGAAAAATATTGCTGATTAATTTATAGCAACAGAACATCTTTATTTCCGAAAAGCATTAGAAAATTTTGGCTTATAACAAAAAACAAAAAAATAATAAAAAATGCCTTGGTAGTGTTTAATTTCAAAATCAAAATTCTTTTCAACCCCTCAGGTGTCAACTGTAACTGTATGATAACATTCTTCGGACAACACTTTTAAAAAAATCCTGCACACACCAGGCCAAAATATGTTAAAAAAAATTATAGAACGGAATTGAAAAAGTAATGAATTTGAATGAGACGCCTTTAAATCTTAAATCTTCTTTAAGGTGTTTTTTTTTTAATTCATAACCTTATCATCTGTTTTTTTATTCAGGTTAGCCTTTCGCTGTAAAGGCTAGTGCAATAAGTTCCTGGTAGAAAAAGTTAAAACTAATTTTAGAAAATAAAACCAGCAAGTACAAATAAAATAAAAGGTACCTTAGAAAGGGAAGCAAATAAGGCAGTGTCAGAATTGAACGCGACCTAGCGTACAAATTCCTCTTTGGGCACAACCGGAGTTGGAAGGCCAGCGGTAGACCAGTAATTGGTCGAGACCTTCCAGTGCGGGTCCTATGACCTGGCCTGATCATTTAGTTATTTCATGGTTTGCAATACTGTGACATTTCACTCTTTTCTCTTTGTTTTAAATTTGCATAATTTTTTTTTTTTTTTTTTTTTTTTTCAGTTGGCGCATTAGGCCTAATGAGACCTTTGGCCGCGTAGTGTGGTCTTCTTACAGACATTTGTTTTGCTTGCGAGAGAACAGACAGCCTGGAGGGGGTAGCCCAAACCTCACGTTGCTGCAAGCCATGGTCACCACGGTGCAGCGGCAGACTGCCCATAGCAAACTAAAAACCACACCACGATTCCCGATGAGATACACGGGGAAGGTGAATCATTCCTACGCCCGGTCGGTGTGAGTCACCTCCAGTAGGCTGACAGGCCTCACATCAGCCGGGGGTGGGGGTAGACTTGGACTCCGTGGCGTTCATTGGTGTGCGGTCACCCGAATGGAGCGGTCACCCATCCAAGTACTAACCACGATGGACGTTGCTGAACTTTGATTACCTATTGCAAGCGCCCTTGTCCACTCGGCCATCCCAGCAAGATCGTCACATCGCCTAAGGAGTATATCGAGTTTGGCGCAGCCTTGATCGAGACAGAAAAGTATATTATGCGGGATTTTAGAAAGTTTTATTGCAATACGAGAATGAAAAAAATAAACTAAAATATAGACAAAAATTATCACTTTGTAACACAGAAATATCCATATGAATTGAGCTTCAGAACGAGACTAACTCCCCAATCCATCGCTCCTAATATTTAGTCGTAAGAAGACCAGTCTCGAACCCTCTGAGCGAGCGTAGATGGTACTCGAACATCGTAGTCACATTCTTGTGCTATGACAGTTTGTTCCAACTGTTAGTTCGTTCCAAAAAAAGGTCTAGACCTTTTCTAAATTATATTTTTTTTTTTTTATTGTTTTTGTTTAACGTTAAAATACATACGGTAAATGTGATAGAAATCAATGAAAAACATTGTCATGAACATGCACAAGGAGAAATTACCCGTTGGTGGCACTGATCTTATACACATAGATTAAAATTTCCCGAGGCCATTGTCTTTTCAGAAGCCTGAGAGGATTGTCTGGAATAGAGGAAGAAGCGAGACTAGAAACAAGTGAGTTTGGACGGTAGGGAGTTTATTATGAAAGGTCATCTTGTGGAACATTAAGATCATTGTAGACGATTTTAATTGTAAGAAAAATAAGGAGTATTCAGGATTTGGGATTTTTAGGATTGGATGCTAGAGTATTTTTGTTGGTTAGTTGAGTCCCAAAGCTTAATACCGTAAGTCGTAATAGATCTTCGTAGTCGGTAGCAACGACCAGTCACGTTTTATTCAGTATTGTATGAGTACTCAACGTTAAATTTCAAGTCAATTCTTAAATATCGAACATAGATGTGACGTGGGATTCAACATTATTTTTTAAAGATTCTTTGTTTGTGTTTCTACCAGTCAAGTTGAGCCACGTAATTATACACGTCCAGTTTTTTTCTCCTTGGTTCTTTTTTTCACTATAGTGAGGCAGAGTGTTTATTTTTAATACACATAACAAAAAACATAGAAAACACAAAAAACCACAAAACACATAAACAACCACTATGCACACATAATAAAAAAGTTGAAACACATATAAAAATAATAGAAACAACCAAAACACAACAAATAAACAAACATTGAGAAACAGGATGAAGGGGACAAGATAATCATAAAGTACCAAATACAAGATAAAGTACCGAAGTCCACAAAGCAACCAAAGTTTAAAAGTATGACAATGAAATCAATCTAGTGCCAAATAAATGTTAAAAGGAGAACATGTGCAGTTGTATGTCTGTATATAGCAACTTGTATTGATGACAATTTGGCTATAGAAAAAATGACTTATAGAAAAGGTAATTATGATACTAATATGTAAAATGTAAAATCCTCATATATAACACAATTAGTGTGATAAAAAATAATAATTATAAAATATTAAAATATATAGATAACCCTAGAGGATAGACCAACAGCCAGAAGCGTTGGGATAATTAAATATAATACAACACAAAAATATGGAAGAGTCTCCTTCATTAAAGACATCCTAAGTCCAGACTTTTTTTATCATTTCGATTTCTTTTGATCCGTACCAATTTGGTTAAAGTCACGAATGGTTTAGACCAACATGGTTCGACAAAGCCGACCAGATACTTACAAACTTAAATAATAAATTATAAAGTAATATTGTAAATATTCTAAATAATCTCTGTTCGTTTTTACGGTTATCGTGGGTATACAAAAATTCCGATTATTCCACCAATTCCATTAACAGAATGGAGGGATCTTGAAAATAGCCGACCAACTTGTACCAGCGTAAAATCAAGGGAACAGATATGCAGATTAAGCCACTAACTTTATTATGTTTCAATTACGAGTCCACAGGACAATCCAGCGAAAGAAACATTAGAATTTAAATGTTCGTAAATGGATCTATTGTTCATACGTCAAGGCTGAGAAGAAACCACCTTCAATAAGGTTAGGAAAGCAAAGGTGTATTCTCACGTTTAGATGTAATATTGAGTATATTATATTAATATAATATATAATATAATAATATTAATTTACATTCATAACAATTGCCTAAACATTGCCAAAATAAATTCTTTTAATTATATAAATTCATAGTTCAATTGCTCCTGTTAAAAAAAAAAAAAAAATGATTAGAAGTCTGTGGTAAGGTAAGTAAGAAAAATAAAGATAAGGAAAGATAAAAAGTAGGTTATCTTAGATGGATATCTTGGCCCTACCTGCATTGTGGACCATAACAGATGACGTCAATGCAGCTATTTTTATGGAAAATATTCTTTCGACTTTTATCTCCTGGGGAAGAATGCAGTCAGTTATCCACGTGTTATGGTGAAGTTATTTCCTTGTGTACCCACTTTATGGCCCTGTGAATAATCTTGTAACTGTGCTCTATTTCGGATATGAAAACAATGGAAGAAAGTTAAAAAGGGAATAATTTTTTCTAAGTGAAGTAGGACAATCATAATTTTCTTTTCGAACCTTTCGGATATTAGTAGTTGAGGTATAATAAAGTTACTAATTGGATTATTTATTTTTATTTATCTTCTAATTTAGTAAAAAGATTATATGATTAATAAAAAATTAGCAACGTATCTTCCTTTATTTTCTTACAACTTTACTTCGTTGACGTTTCGGGATTATGTCCATTCTCTCAGCATTTATTTCTCCATCATATGATTGAATATCTTGTTATTATAAAATAATAAAATTTATTAACTTATACTTGTCCTATTATATTATTCACTGAACTTCTGTTAATAATATAATACAATGTCCAAGGCATTAAATTAAATGATATTTTGAATAATTATTTTTCACTTCAAAATCATTCGTTGAAGCTGTGAGATTTATTCATTCTCAAGTTAAATTATTAAGCGTGCATCGAAGAAATACATTAATACATAGAAGAAAAGTATATATATAAAAAATCCCAAATCAGTCATGCAATTAACTAAACACGCTTTAGCCCCAGTAACCGATCTAGTAAACAGAACTTAAGTTTTAGCAAATATGACAATTTGTGTATTTAAAAAAGAATTTTATGAGCTCTGAAAATGGGGACAAAGCTACCGTAATAGCTAGTGTTATAGGTAATAAATAACGAAATTCCTTTAAAAAAAAATTGAGGTGTTTGCCTAAAAAGCAAATTGAATACCTCCTAACAAAAACCTAATAAAATGTAATTAATTTTTCTTTATTTCAAGCTAAATGATTTTTTAACTTCGTTGTTTTAGATTTAATTAATAGGGTAAAAGTTCCGTAGTTTATTTTTTACTGAATAAAGGATCTAGTAACGATTTTAGATAAAATAAAATAAAACTATTGGCTTTGTTATTGTTTGTTATGGTTAAGAAGATTTACTCACTTACTTATGGATACAAATATTAATATGAATGGCCTTGGAATGTATTAGCAATAATAAATTCTTGTGTTATTAATATTTTTAGTACCTATTAAAAAGAAATAGGATTCAGGATGGGAAATATAAACCAACTCTGAAATCCACCTGCCATTTGTATGGTGGCAGTGGTCCAACACAAGATCCTCAAAAAGCATACATATTTGAAATTTGGCGAGCAGGTGTGTTGAGGTTGGTTTTATACATCATAACCATCGCAGCCAACTCCTGAATCACAACTCTTCTTATAACATCGTCACCACTCGCTATTGATAAAACACGCGGTGAAAGATTCGTGCTACTGGCATTACCTTCAACTGGTTGACACATTCTAGCGTAGAAATAGATTTTTTTTTCTAAATCATATTATAATAAAAATAAAAAAAAACTGTAATAATATATCAGATATAGAATAGATGTAGATTTGATTCTATCAGTGCATATTAGACTTACCAATGAAAGTCATTGGTAGATTAGAAAATGTTATGAATTTATTGTGGGTTTCATGTTTGCAAGGAAATCACACATTTCTCGTTTGTTTATTTCACGTCACTTTAAGCTGCTATGGCTAATCGGGCAATTCTATAGTGGGTGTACTGAATTTATTTAATCCATATTAAGATAAGAACCTTTAACGAGTACCTAACATCGTCAAAGCTCGAGACCTCCTTTTTATTTTTTTTTCGTCCCATCCGAAGGAGAACAAGACGTTTCAGTGATTAATGATTTGTGTTAAAAAATCATGTTTTAGGTTATACTTTTTTAAAGTACCCTGTGAGCTTTCAAACGGTATATTTCGTTTTTAAATAGGCCCAGTAAAACTTTTCTTCTGAATTTTTAAGCTATTGTCCGAAAATGCCAATATCAATTTGAACAACGCTACTATATAAAGTAATAGTATATTTAACTTTTATTGATTTTAATTACTAACGCTGTATTGATATCTGAATATGGCAAATCGATGAGGTTTTCCGCCTAAACATTTGGAGCCTAATTTTTTTCTTCTTTTTTTTAATTTAGGGGTTTGTTGGCATAGGGGGTAGGTTGGCCTTTGGCTTATAATTTCCGTTACACCTGTTGTGAAGGCGCCACAATCGTACCATGTGACCCGCTCGTCCTCGGGAGTCTTGTCCTGATATTTCAGTTTGATGCTAACAGTGTAGAGAAGTGTGTGCTTCATTGATTGATTTTACAACATTTAAGTAAATTTTTATATTTTCATTAAATTTGGTTTTAAGGCATTGCAAAACATTTGACTCCGATTCTGTTCACCTAGCCCCAAACTCCTTTGAAAAACCTATCCTTTTAACTAACCAGTTTCTTGTTTGGTTGTTCTACCCTGTCCTGGCAGCCATCTTTCATATGATTTCTCCTGTGGAGTTAGTTGGCTATCTTCAACTGGGGTTTGTTGGCGCAGTAGCAAGTCACAAAAGTAAGGTAAACATAAACAAAGGTGAAACTACCACTTGTCTTTAGTTCTAGTGAGGAGGAGGAGAGCAATATTTCCTATGCATAAAGAGACGACAGTCTAAACTTAAACGGAATCTTTAGTAACAACGAAAAATATAATGACTTAAAAGATCACTTTCAGCAGCAATTGAAGCTTATTGATGAACCAGCCACACCTGGCTACCATGAAAATGAAACTAGTGCACCGCAGACACTTTCTCATGATACGATTGAAGGGCCAGAGAATATTTATCCTACCCAAAGTTTTTGAAGATGTGTTAAATTCGTTTTGTTTTATGAAAATTTTGTTTACATTGTTATAACGGAATGATGCTTCTAAGCCATTACATTCTGCTGTTTGAAATGTTATATAATTTTGTTCAATTGAAATAAATGCAGCCGGATGGTAAAATGCAGCCAATTGTTATTCTATTTTCCCTTAATAGCTGTTAAAAACCTATAAAAATTATTATATCATTATAGTGCAGCTTTTAATAACAATAATATGTGTCAGGCAGTACTTGAATGAGATGGCCAATCAACACTACCTTTTAGGCCAACCTGCCCCACATAGGGGGTTAATTGGCATACTCTGGCTTGACGAATTCTTAAATTTCCTATGATCATAGTGTCAAATATTATGTGTTGAAAAAAATACTTAAAGTACTCTAATGGTTGGGGTTTAAAGTGGTATCAGCCATATTGGGATTATATTAACAGGAATGACTCAACAATCAAAAAAATGAAAACTGTTGCCAACCAACCCCGCTCTCCCATACTTATCTATATATATATATATATATATATATATTTTTTTTTTTTTTTTTTTTTTTTGAAGGCCACGACAGGCGTGTCCTTAAACACCTTTTTCCCCTGAAGATATGTAAGCCTTATCAAGGAATAGACTCATTTCAGCAAGAACTCCAATCTAGGGAGGGACCTATCGTCTGCAAGCTAAGACCTCCTTATCATCAGAGATACCGCTTTTAAAACAGCCTCCTTATCTCCCTGGCGCTAATGAAGATAAAATTCTTAGACAAGAGATAACCGGAGAGAGATTGCCACGAATACAGAGAACTTGTTAATAAATAATAAATAGTTGATGGGGCCCGGTACCGAGAACTTAGTGGAGACGTTAGATTCTATAATGGCAGGTCATTGATCATCTTTTGTTATATATAGATCAGAGATAATCTAGGCCAGACGAAGAAAAATATAAAATTTTTTGTTATCTTTCTTTTGTGGCGTTATTGGGGTCATCATTAAGAGAGAGGTCTCTAACTCTCATAAGTTCGTTTCTTACCACTCTACATTATTGCAGTCATATCTTCCGCTTGAAAAATAATTTAAAATATTACTCAAAAGACTAGGTTGTATGAAACATAGACTACTTTCTATGCAACCGTCTAGGTTATTTCTTCGAGGAGATGGATCATCTTAATAATTAACAATGTTGTTTAAATAGGGTGCATATGCACGAAACTTCGATATGACTGACTATATTTTTATACGACATTACATCTTGTAAAATATTTTAATACACGAAGGGAAATAAAGACTTTAGTAAAAAACAAGAAAAAAAAAGGGTAAAGCCTTAAACACTTAAGGTTTAAATGTTTGGAACGAAGTTTCGAACCAAATGTTGTTTCACTTTTTGACCACCTGGGGCGATTAAAATAGACCAAATTGTCTTGTTTACAAGGTTACTTTTTTTTTTTTCATTCTTGTGTTGATTATAAACCGTTGATGATTCTTATTCTTGCTAACCGGTTAATAAATGAATTACAACTTTTTTATCTCAAAATTGATCAAAATACTTAATCGGGTAAAGAGGTCTATTCCCTCCACTGAAATCGCTACTGGCGCACAGTGGGGCGAGTCCACTGTCCGGCCGGACATTGGGCCAAAACATGAAAGTTAAAATTTAGAGATTTCATTGTAATATTAATAAACTAGAATCCTTTCCCCGTCATGTGCACTAATTTTTAACTCAATCTTTGCGGTAATAATGATACAATATGAGTTGAAACATGACAGTAAGACATTCATCTTTTTTATATTTAAAGTTAGTGTGCCTATATTTTTTGGCTAAACCTAATGTAATGTTTACAGTATGATCAAGCATTACTAATAAATTGTAATACACCAGAATTATAGTTTTGGAAAAACATATGCAACAGTTACGACGGTTCAAACAAATGTAAACTATTTGGTATAATATAGTAAAACGCCAGAAATTGCCAGGAAAACTACATATATCCTATTGTTAGCAAAGGTTTGAACTTTTATAAACAGTTTTCTGATCTTGCCACAACCTGCCTATACTCATTTAAATGAGATTTTACCACGCGTGAACACTGAATTCAAGAGTGAATTTGGTTATTTAGAACATCTTCTTAGCATATTTGGGTTTTCATCAACTCATAATCCTTAAATTAATAAATTCCTAATCAAATGCAACAATTTAATCACCAAATTATCATTTCCAATTGAATAGCTTTAAACATTTAATAAAATTGTTTATTTTTTTAATATTTTATATTTGTACTGCACTATAATAATTAGTAAGTTAAAAGAGTACACTGTACACGAAATATTGTTAGCAAAAATATTTCACTGTCTTTAATTTACATAAAATTATAAATAGACAGTAGTTGCTTGGTTAAAGTAGGTAGTTTGGAATTGACTAAAGTTATAATTTTGTTAGCCTTTTTTTTTAAGTCCTGTCAAACAAAATCAAATGTAGTTATTATACGACTTTTGTGCTGCTAACATCATAAATATGAAAAGAAACAATGACCTTTTTCTTTTCTTCAAAAGAATAAGGTAGATTTGAGTGATACGACCTGGCTTCGGAATAAGGATCAAGAAACAAATCAGAAAATATTTTGGGAATATAGAGAGCAGCATTCTAGAAAAACGTCAATAATCGATAGTTTGCTATAAACTCCGATCCCATTTCAATCTCAATGTAATACTTATTGTTGTGAAAAGTAAAATTTCCCAGGAAGCAAGAAGCTTGCTCATAACCTAGAATATGAAGCTAATGAATAATTTCATAAATTTAAATAAGGTATATTACATTAAATTTGTTATCATTTAATTACATTTTAAATCATGGTAGTTATCTATTTATTATTGTTACAACATACTACTGTAAACGTAATTGCTATAAATTTTAATATAAAATTGTTAATGCATTCTGAATTTATTTTATAATTATAATGTGCGTACTATATATATATATATATATATATATATATATATATATATATATATATATGTGTGTGTGTGTGTGTCCCAACACATCGAAAAAGTTATTTAGAATCAAATAAAGAAGAGGAAAAAATAGGAAAAAACCAAAAGATTATAAAGAAAAAACAAAAAACAATGATGGAATTTTTAATTGACAATAATAATAAAAAAACAACCGAAGAAAAAGAAAATAGTCAAGTTATAGGAGGAATAATTGAAGATAATCAAAATAAAAATAAAAAAATCTTCAAAATGCAATACATTAAAGGATTGACAGAAGAAATAAAAAGAACCTTCAAAAACTATGATCATGATAATATAAGAATGGGTATCTACAATAATAATAAAATGAATCAATATCTAACAAATATGAACGATAAAATAAAGAAAGTAGATATTAAAAATGTCATTTACAAAATAGAATGTAAAGACTGCAACAAAATATACATAGGTGAAACGTCTAAAAAATTAAAAACAAGAGTATCACAACACAAAAATGATTGTAAAAATAACAAAAATATAAACAAAACAGCACTGGCCCTACACAGCATAAAAAACAACCATACATTTAATTTTGAAGAAGCAAAAATAATAGAAAATGAAAAAATAACTAAAAATAGAAAAATATTAGAAGCCATCCATATAACAAAAAATCTAAATAAAACAATAAATTTCAAAACTGATACTAAAAGTCTGAGTACACATTACACAGATATTATAAATAAATTAAATATAAATTGTCAACAAATAATAGATGTGAGGAGAGAAATACAAGAATTAAATCAGCCTAAACAAGTAAATACACTGATCCCTATAGGGCAAAAGATCAGTTTGTGACAAAGAGAAGATAGAAAGGCATGAAATGATTGTTAATTTTAAATTGAATCTAATGTATATATACGTGTGTTGTATATATATTGTGTGTATATGTGTTAGATATGTACAAAAGTTATGCAATTGACAAAATACAGTAAAGCATGCAATAAAATTTTAAGGTAAATAATATTAAATTGTAAAAAACTGTTACAAGAAGAAAATTAATATGGGCAATATGAATATTATAAAATTAATGTCGATTATTGTTATTGATATATGTAAATGTTTTTAGTTGTTTCCTGAAGATGGGGCGGGTGCCCCGAAACGTTGAAAAATGAAAAATAAATTAAAAATTATTGGAAGTGGTATTTTTCATTAAACTTGAATTAAAAACAAATAAAGAAGGTAAAATTGGAATGGTCTCTGTTATGTGAATATCCAATATATAAATTTCCTATATTTTTCTACGTAATGTTTTTTTTTAAATTGAAGCAATATTTTTTTTCTGGGTAATAATACAATCAAAGAAACAATACTAAGAAAATCATAAATTCTTTTTATGAACAAATAAAATAAAACCTCTTAGCAGTCTTGAACCTACCAAATTTTGTAGATTAGTTAGAGAAAGCTTTTTAGAGGTTCAATTAATAGTAAGTATTTGTTTTCAAAATAACATTTTTAATAATTAATTGAAATGTATATGACTATGTTTTTTTTTTAAATTTAATATTTCCATTTTTTAATTTAATATTTCCAATAATGTTTATTGTAAATATTAAATGTAAACTGCCTTTGATGCTTGCATCCCCTGCTTATCGATCTCCATACTGTAATTGTAAGTACAATCTTACGCCAGATATGACAAACAGATGGTACAACCCTTTTGAAGTCCGTCACCAAAGTCCAGTTCTCTGGAGACCATCGCCATCTGCTGAAGCCTCGTTGACGAACTACCCTTTCTACGAAATGGGTTCTGCTAATTCATCCAAGCGAACTGCATTATTACATTATGTTCCGACGTAGCAACTGGATGGTACATGGAAATACATAAAAAAAACTATCCCATTAAAAATTAAACCAGCAAATGAAACGCTCCAAAGTTTTAGAAGGTTTTATTTCCTAGAACTAAAATATTCCCTAAATGAAACATAACATAAAATTTTGACTGATGTATATATCAATGTATAACTTGGCTGATTTTTGGTAAAATCTTACGTCATTTACATCTTTTGCCTTGATTTTCTTTTCATCAGCCCTGGGGATCATTTATATTGCCTTGTCTATCTAGTTAGTTAGATTGGTTTATAATAATTAGTTGTTGCCTCAGTGCAAAGGATGTACTTTACTGATCTTACCGTGTGATATCGAGTGCAGCAAGTTGGGGCTTCCATTACTCTCTGGAGGTACCCTCGTCTAAAACTGAATCAGCAATAGGTAAATCAGCATTTTGAGCAGTCAATAGTCAAATCAATTCTCACTGATTCAATGAGAAAAACTTGCTATGTTACAGACCACAGAGTATTTTCTACCCGTATTAGAGATGGGCAAATGAGACCATTTTATCAATCGGATCGGATTGACTTACTCAAGATAATTCAGAGAATGGTAAAAACTAGTGACCGACCGAAGTTTCGGTTTCGGTTTCGGTTTTGGCCAATTTCGGCCGAAAAACCGGGTTTCGGCCACAATTTCGGTTTCGGCCAAAAATTCCTCCTCATTGATAATGAAATTTGATTTCTAAAAAAAAAGATTAACATAAATAAGAATATTTATTCTAAATACTTAAACTTAAATTAGTCGACATGTCCACAGATTCAACTCAAAAGTGAAAAAAATATTTTAGTCAGTAACCTTGTCATTATGGGGCCCGGTGTGGCTGTGCGGTAAAGCGCCGTACTCCCATGCCGGAGCTGCGGGTTCGAGTCCCGCCCTGGGTGGTGCTTTTCTTTCGTAGGAGAAGTATCACCCAGTGCCATGGGCGTTAGTATGGGCAGTATAGGGCTTCAGTGGAAGCCTTGAAGTCCCAAAAAAAAAAAAAAAAAAAAGAAAAAAAAAAAAACCTTGTCATTGAAAGTTGCATCAAATGGTGGTAGTAGGTTTTGGTCTTCATTCTATCTTGGCAGCCCCCTTCCCACCGGCGGTTCACCAATAACATCCCTAAAACTTTTCTCAATTTGTACCATGAAGAAGCACGTTTTCGACCAAAAACTATTCTATAAATTTTCAAACTAGATTAACATTTGGGACCAAAACTGACTCAGTAGACTAAATAGATTCTGACATACAGCTTTACTTATTCAATAGGCCGTCATTTTGTATTCTATCGGCTTTATTATGGCAAAGTTTTACCATATTATTTATTATTATTTTTATTAATATCAGCCTGTCATTTCAAGATTATTTCAACTTTTAGCGCTGTACTAGTTTAACATCCCACGGGGACCAGCCGTACTAGGAAGGAGGGGGCCGGGATTCGATCCTTTAACTTTACTAATGCAGCTGTTTTACCACTCTTGTATACCAGCTCACTTATTAAATGAATAATTGAGTTAAATTTCTGTTATTTTATAAGCTTTCATTGATATTATTGCTAAACTAGACATATTACACACTTATATGTATTATATATAGACACGTAAATCAGTTTCGGTTTCGGTTTCGGCCCGAAACTAGGTCTATGGCCGAAATTCGGTTTCGGTTTCGGTTTCGGCTAAAATTTTGGTTTTGGTCGGACACTAGTAAAAACTGAGCATGATGGATCTATAAAAAATGATCAATAAATAACTAAAATATTTATTTTGTATTTAATATGTACATAGGTTACATCCCCAGAAAAATATTTAAACTCTTATATAATTTGTTAACAATATCTTGGATATCTTTACTGCTTTCTAATCTTTCTAATGAAATTTTAAAATACGTATACCATTATTTTGAATTTGGATATAGCAAACAAATCGATTGCCTACTTTACCATTGCGAAAATCATCAGATCCATATTACCGAAGGAGCCTAAAGGTTCTTAATTTCATTTAAGATTTATTACCATTTGCTGCAAAATAAATAGCTACTGATTAAAGTTTTATGGTTTAAAAACATCAATGATACTTGGTAGAATTCTATCATAATTTAGTAGAATATTGCAAATCATTTTGGATCCCTGTGTTATCTCGCAAACATGCAAATTTAAGCTGCAGGCTTCTTAGTTACCAAAAGAAAGTAATCGCACCATAATATCAACATCAAAATCATTAACACACCTGCAGGTACTTTCTCATTTTTTTAATGAATCACATTAATTTAGCATTACTCATTTATGTTTCTAAATTAGGATTCATCACTTTGTCAAGAAGTGTCCTTTCTTCTGACACCGCGTTTGAGAACTGCAAAAAAAGGAAATAATAGTATTCATCCTTACACTACGTTCAAGACATTCCGTGTCAGAGAAACCGGGAATATATGGGAAAAAAGGAAGACTATTGCCTTGATTTTTCTTCCTGATTTATTCCTGATTGCGCTTTTTCATCCCTACGCAATATCCCTCCCTTCTCTAGGCATGTAGAAACATAAAGATAACCGTCGACATTTCGCGACCGCCTCGCAGACGAGTGAAAGTAGCGGATGAGACAATACCGAGGTCCTAGCGGTACTGCCATTGTTGTCAGATCCAGGTCACAGCGCTGCAATGAACAATCCCTACGGCTCATTATCCCGGTGTCATGTCCCCTCAGGAAAGAACAAAACCTGAGTCAACAACCTCGAGGGCTAACAGTTATTAGTCACCTTTGTCGGGCTGGAGCTAGTGTATTGTTCTACCTGCAAATAGGTACACTTTCAGGAGATACATTGTTACCTTACCTCTCATCAACTTGTTAGCTTCATACTCATGGTCGCTCCTCTACGAGAAAAAGAAAAGTGAACTTTTGACCTTACAGTTTCTCTTCAGAGCTTTAGGATGATCCCATCGGTTTAATAAGCCCATTCCCGCGTAAGCGCATATTAATTAAGTGTATTGATTTGTTTGGGATAGGTAAAATGTCAGTTACTAGATTATAAGACGAATGAAATGAAGTTTAATACGAGTAAACGAGACATTTAAAATAAAGTTTATTCTTGTTTGGGCGGGGATAAAAATTTATTTGGGAATGAATTTTGAATGTGTGGGACTTTATGAAAATGTAACTCCTAGGTTGTTGAAAATTTAGAAGCATGAGGTTTTCAAAATGATTATAAGTAAATGAAGGGTACAGGGCAAAACCCGCCACTAATGTTTTGTTCTTCAAGAAAATAGAATCACGATGCCATCCTGTGGTTACTGAAGTATATTTATCGAGTATTCTATCTTATTTGCACAAAACCCAACAAGACAGCTTTTTTTTTTTTTTTTTTTTTTTTAAAAGAGGCCAAGAGGAAAATCCAGTCAGTCCCCGCGAATTAAATATCACTCCTGTTAAATATCACTGCAAAATTTGAATAGTGGAAAACTTTCAACACAAGCTACAAAATATCTCCTCCATTTATCCCAGTACTTGAAAAGTCCATATGCAAAGATTCTTCACCAAACTTAAACATCAGACAATTTTCACAATAGAAAAATTAACGAAGAATACGTTAACGACCCAACGATGGAAGTGAGAATTACCTGGGGTGTATTGATTCAGGAACATTTTTTCCAGAATTGAATTATGTTTTTATTGGTGTTACTTGTACTTCCTTTTGTTTAAATCTTTTAGTTATCAAAATATGATTTACTGATATGATGCTCCCCTGAAATGGAAAAAATTCAAATGCGTTTTTCTCAAAATTAGCTTTTTTTGACTGAGGTTTTTTTTTCCCCCTCTCTACCATTCAAAAATGATTTAGTCCTCCAATTACGTTGCGATGCGTGATAAAACATTACCTTATTTACCTGATTTAATCACTGGTGTTAAAACATTTGTTATTTAGATAATTTTTCTCCTATTATAAAATTTAAAAATTATCAGGCTAGCCTTTTTAAAAAAAGTTCAGGCAAGCCTAAGCCTGAGCAAGTCACGCGAGTAATTTGTTATGCATCTAAAGCGAGTAACATTTCCAGAATTAGCACCAGTTACGAGAGTCACTGCAGTTGTTCAACGAGAGATTATGTTAATAGAGATGGATCGTCGGTGGGAACATTTCTTATACTATTTGCATAACCATAATTATTGCGCTGTTGAGCAATGAAACTCACTCTACCTGTTCATTATCATTAGACAATGAAGATATTGGCATTTTGCATCGAATAGGTAACCATTTTCTTTTTAATAAAATAAACTAGCCACACGAATAGTTTAGTTTCTGCATCTATTCATGTTGGTTACTCTTAGGGTACTTGATGTCCCAGGATCAAAATCACTTTCATTCTTTCTTTCATAAAAGATTAAATCATAACCTCCCCACCAAAAAAAAAATATATATTAGTTAACATGGAGTTAAATTAAAAATTTAATTGGCTTAGTTCCATCAATTGCTAAGGAAGAAGTTTGGTTAAATGATGGCTCAAAAATATGCTTCTCATCTATTTAAGGATGCGTTTTTGTAAGTTTTGATGCGAATCGTAGTGGTCTTGCGACCCTAATGAAACTTTATGACAAATATTTCCAATATTAGTTAGTTAGTTATTATTTATTTTCAGTCCTACCGTGCTTGATTAAAATCTGAATTAAAATTCGAATGCTTAATTGCACAGTTCTGGTAACTTCTAATTTATCTAGTTAAAATATTCTTTGCAAATATATTTACACTTCATTTTTGGATAATCTCATTTATCAAACAAGAATTAATAGCAATGAATAGGCAATTACCTAAAAATATATAGCTCAAATGACTGATATAAATTAGGTCACAAGATGTACTGTAAAAAAGTTATTTACCTATTCAAGAGATTATGAAGCCACTTCCAACTCATTTAAAAATTTCTACAATTGACATTCCCCGATTATGACATTCCCCGAAAATCTTCGACCATAAATATGCTAATTACAGAAACATTTATGTGATATACTCCTGCAAACTTATTTATCGTTAACACAAATGATAAACTTGAAGAGGAGACTTAAAAATATACATGTTATATTAAGAATATATTTCATCTTATCCTTTACTTAAATGCGAATTCCATATTTTGCATGTCATCAATATATATCATAAAGCAAAGTTTACAATGTGCGTGCCGATAAGGCTCATAAGCGAATCAACATACGATCAAGAAAGTTATGTCATCGTGAAGCTATATAACCCCTAACGGAGAAGAAGGTTTCTGCTTTTGATTTAAGGGTGTAAATTTTAAGAGAAAAGGACTGGAATTCTAAGCCTCTCGCACCATGTAATTAGTCCACCTGAGAATGACATACGAGTTTATGAATGAAAAATTTAGTTCGAGCTCCAGGCTACTAGGAAGCGCTAGGGTGCGTTTCACTCAATGTCTATTGTTCATTCATTCAGTTCAGTTTGTAGGTCTAATAACTTATTATCTGCTGACTGCTTGGAATGGGCTTATAGGATTCAGAATCACAGAAACCATCAAAAACGATGCATGACTCAATAAAGTTGAAGAATAATTAATTGTGCATTCACCATTTTCAACCCCCTATAAAGTATATAGGGTTCCTTACTTGGGCGGACTCTGCAGATCTTGAATCTTAATATTGATACCAAGTTAAAACCGAAGCTTCAAGAAAGTGCTAATTTTGTTCTATATTTCCTTTAATTTTAAAGTTTTTTCTGTTATTTAAACTACCACACAACTACCGGGGTGAAACCGGGCACCCTAGCTAGCATTTAGTAAAAAGAACTTAACGTTCTACCAAGATCTGTTGCTTATTAACTAATAATAATTATTTATCTATAAATAATAATTGTCGACCTTCCTTGTGTAAAAGAAAGAGCTTTTAAGACAAATGCCCTAACATTAGTAAAATTTATTTGTAGTAGGGGAGCTTATTGTTCTGAGGCATGTATAAATCTTCCATTCATTAGTATATTAATTCAGAAATACTGTTATCGATTAACTCATGGATATAAATTTGAAATGTGATATTTAATAATTTTCAATCTTATATAGATATCTGTCTGGTTTCATAAATTCTGATGAAAGGTTATCATGATCGCTGATCCAAATGTTAAAGTTGAAGCCTCGGATAAAATATGAAAGAAATTGCATTAGTTGAACTTTAAAGGGTATATCGAATCAATTTGCGAAATTAAGCATGGAGAAAAAGAAATTACTACACTAAAGCTTAGAAATTCAATGAAGTTATAAAATTCATAACGCTAAAATACAAAAAGAAAAAATTATTATTGTATGAAAAATGTATACAGCAATATTATCGTTACCTGTAAAATATCATTCGTGAACGATCAATCATTACTTTATAACAATCAAAAAAGAGTTGATCCGGAAAGCATTATAAAATCTTAAAATAAATATAAATTATATTTCGCTCACAACGTTTCAATCTGTGATGCTGGGACATCTTCGACTAAAATATATATGTATATATATAGAATCAGGTTAAAAATATAATAGGAATAAAAAAAATCCTTAAAATATCTTACTTCAATACGAAGTTGAAGGTCAATAACTAATTACCTATCTTTTATTAATGATTTTGTTTGCTTGTGTGTTATGGCTTAGAGGCGTAAAACCCTCAGGTCATCAACGCCTATAGATTACATTTGTAGTAGACTTAAGAGATAAGCAGAAATAAATAAATAAAATGTATAAATATATAAAGTAATTAAATAACAAAAAAAATAAAATAAAAACAGAAATGATAATAAAAAATAAAAAAATAAAAATAATATAAGTATGTTGTGTTAAAATAAAATAGTTATAAATGATTATAAAGAGTTTTATAATTTAGAAATCAGCTGGTTCTTTGATGATTTTTCATTTGATTTTTCATGATGTTTATTTCTATACATAACTAACATCGTATTTTTTTAATATTTCTTATTGCAGTTTAATTATCTAAATATTCCTTTCATTTCAGTTATCCTCCTATTTCGTTTATCTAGGTATTAACTAAGATTAAACAAATGCCGTAACATAGTTTACTTAAAACAAGTATTTATTTATTTTCTTATTTCTTACAGCAACCCTTAAGTTCAAACATCATTTCTTGACGATTCACGTTTTGTAGTAATCTAATTTTAAATGGTCAAGTTAACAGAAAAAAAAAGATAAAATAATGACTATAGTATAGGAAGGAAGGATAGTATAGTATAGGAAGGAAGGGATGGAAGATGAAAGATGCTCATAACTCAGAGCAGTATATTCGCCAACTCATTTCACTTTACAATGCAGGCCGAGATGCGGTTTGGCATTATGCACAAGACACAATACATGAGCTATGCTCGCATACCGATGGTACGAACCCGACATAAAGCTCACATGCCCCCCGCCGCTAAAGAGCCCGACTAGACTCCGTTAGATATTCTAATCGGCGGCCAACTAACGGAACATCACTTGTTCTTGCCATTCCTCTGTCCACCGTCGTGTGCCGCAATGTCTTTAGCAGCCTATCTGCTCTTTGGGAAAGCGTTAAAGTACTTTAGGGTAGTACGATAAATTCTATCAGCATTGAAGTTCTGATTGCACTCGTATGAGCACTTGGTCCAGTATCTGCCATTTATCATTACTAACAACAACAACAATGGACAAGGAAGAATAAGAAAAGATATTTCCTGAAATATCTTATAACAGACAGATAAAGATATATTTTCATAAAATGTAGCCAAGATTTTTCTCTACTTATTTTTATGTGATTTATGAGTTGTAAATGATATTAAAAAACTCATATCAATCATTCTCAAGTGAGGCAATGAGAAACATAGAAATTGCTTCTAGCCTAAAAAATAAAATACAGAAACAAATTATAAAATCTTTGTCTCTGAACTGGACTAACGTAAGTAAGGGTAACTGTACCATAATTTGACAATGCTCCAATAGACATTTTGTACAAAAAGTGTGAATAGCAAGATTCAGGGTTGATTATTTAGCTTCAAAATTTTGCAATTTGCCAAGTTATACCTACTAGTTAACTTTGCTGTCACCGACATTAGTTTGATGAAAACTTAAGCTTATTTGTGAGAGGTTATAATGGCGAATATTCTAGTGGCCAGAAAATTTGGTTTCTGCTACCCTGTTTCATCAAGGTGGAAGTCAAGTTAAATAAGCTTTTTAGTTGGTTTATTTGAGTTCAATTATGTTTTAATTACTTTTATGGTATTCATTAAGTTCATGAGAATCATTTGATATCCTTTTTAATATATTTATACAATATTTTAGGGCTTAAATGTAGGTGTCTACTATTAGAACATAAATTAATCCATAATTTCAATAGTTGATATCGATGTCAACTATAGCCTACAAAAAACGAAACTTATGTCCATTAATAAGATCTATTTATCATACCTTACTAGATGATCTCATTTATCGTTTAAACATGTTTGTTTTGTTTTTTGTCTCATTTAAGCTTTTTGTGTATAAAATAATTAAATTGAGGAATTTTCTTTTGTTTCTATTGTGAATTTACTAGTTTATAAATAAAAAAAAATATTAACTTTTATTGCAGTCCTTATTACCTATTAAAAATCATAGGAAATCTAAAATTAATGTGTCAACTTAAAAACCATAAATGTCAACTTTCCAAACCTTTGCATTCTGATGTGTCAACTATTGGTTCATTTTAGAAGTTTCTAAGAAATCATTTTTTATAAAAACCGTAAATGTAGACCATAGAATATTGTATTCCTAGTTTTCTAGAGGCATTTGCATAACTAAATTCATAAGAAAGATTATCCTAACATCAATATTTTGGTAAACAGTGTCAATAATATAATTTTTTTTCTTAAAGTGTCAACTATTGGTACAGTACCGTCAACTTTTCAGCAGAGCACATAAACTATTAATTATTTATTAAAATTGTCAATACTTTACCCTTTTTGGTTATTCTTTCAGAATCGACGCTTTATTTAACCAGGACTGGTCTTAGGTTCCTTTTTGTCTGTAGAAACCTTAGAAAATACAAAAGACGATTTTTCAACAGGCTTTATGTTATGAAGTTGTTATGTCTTAATGTGAAATCAAATTGTACACACAATGATGAAATAACCTGGAAATTTGAATTCGGACACACTTTCCTCTGGTTCAGAGGTACAGCAATGTTCAAAATCATACCATTACAATGAAATAGTCAGATAAGAATTAGCTAAACAAATTTTTATCTGTTTTCGATAAAGATTTTGTTAAAGATACACACTTAATCATGGTGATCTGATATCCAGTTTTTTGTATTTTTTGTTTTTAATTATTAACAGAAAAGCTTTCTGCAATTATTTAATTATTGTATTGTTAACAAGTTAATAATACAATGTCTAATATCCAGAATGTTCGCAGTTGCAACAAGACACGAGTTTAGAAGGCCACAGGAAGGATGTCAATTATTGCAACGACAACTATCTGGCGATGAACAATACTTATCATGTTTCAAAATATATTACAACATTTTTTATATATTTTTTTATACTAACTTGTATATGATATGGTTTTAATAGTCTTTTTCAATTGAGTCATGCATAGTTCTCTGTATATTTCAGACTTTCTTTTCACTCAACGAGAGATCAGGTTATAATTGCGAAAATCTAGAAAGGTAGGACACCCAAAAAATATTTGCCCTTACAATATTCAAACATTCAAGATATACTAGCAAACATATAAAGAAAAAAAATATTAGGGGCACAAGATTGATTTTGAGTGTTCCATAATTTTGAACAAAGCTAATCAAGGGTATCAACTTGCTTGAATTAATATTAAATGAAGTGCTTGGATGACTAAAGGAATCAAATATCTCCCTTTTTGACAGATAGTACGACTTCTTATACCTTATTTCAAGGAGAGTTTAAATATTAAGAGGCTAATTTATTTATTTATTTTTTTTTTTATTTTTTTTTTTTTAACAAAATCGTACTCTGATTTTATCAGACCTAGCAGTTGAACTGAATGCTGAACGGTAAAAAAAAAAAAAAAAACTTTTCATTTTCAGTGTATATGGACTAGTGTTTTTTTTTTTCAATTGTTCTCTTTCAAATTTACATATTTGAATGTATATTACATATACATGATCCTCTTCTCTTCAGGTTGTCCAAGGATAGCCTCCTCTTGAGTTTCCCATCAGCTCCCAAATGCTGTATGGTTCGAGGCGTATACTGCTACCAGCTGAGAGAACTCACTTTTCGTCAGAGCCTTCTGTCCTCGTTCCACTCTGCAGCTTGGCTTTCGTCTTGGTCCCACCCTGGATTGACGATGTTGAGGCTTTGGATGTCAGCCAATAGAAGCAGCTGACATAGCGGAATAGAACAAGCTTTTAAAGAGTTCCAAGTCCCCAATGGACTGCATCATTAAAAACAATAATAAATCAAAATATATTTTAGGTTAAGTTTTCTAAATTTGTTTTTAAACACAATTACTATCTTAAATTTCTAATTATACTTTTTTTTATTTAATCAATTGTTCAACTAATAAAATAAGGTTAATCATTACATTATAGTATAGTCCTGAAGCTTTGTACACGTCGCTTTATAACTAATTTATAAATTTTACTGGATAGTAATAAACGTATAGTTTTACTAAAAATTAAGCTGGAGATAGATATTGTCATCACGTTACTTAAGCATGGTGATGACGATATAATATACTGTTGTGCTATAGTGTATTATGATATATTATAGTGATTGAGGGCTAAGGTGAAGTTCCATATTCACTTGATTCCAGCAATTGGATAAAAAGATAACCTCGCTCTTAATGTCAGCATGCATGTTACTGGTATTATTTTACTTCCTCGCTCCTCATGGTAGACAAAAATCATATTTATACTGGTGTTAAAAAAAAATATATATGCTCTCACATTTGAACATTTCTTTTCGGGATTTAGTATCTAGGTATCATTGAACAAAGCTGGTTAAGTTGCCATTCTGTTGTCAAATCCATATGTCGTGCCTAACACCACCTTGAACACCTGCTACCCTTAATAAGATTTAGATCAAATTTTCCATAATTGGCGACCTATGGCATGGCATCTTTTGTGTGCATTTCCCAATACCATCACAAAGACCATGTATTTTTTCATACACGCTTATATTAGTATGTAAAATTGGATATCCGAAATTTTTAAAAATTAAAGAAAATTCGGTTAATAGTAAAAATAGGCACTTCTCAATAAATTTAATTTAATTTCGGAGGGCTAAAGATGTTTTAAAATTTTATGCCAGTAATTAATGAAATTTTTTCTTCAGTTTTTAAATGAAATTATCATGTAAGAGTTAAGGTGTGTATACTTACTTTTAATAATAGTTTAACTTTCGGATCTTCCAATACATACAGGAACAGAAATAAACTTACAGTTAGTTATTATTAGATTATGTTTAATTTTATGAAGCATGACGAGATGAACTTTCTAAAAAATTGTTTATTTTGTTTTAAATTTAAATAATTGCTAACGTGATTATTTCTTTTTATATTTCTGCGTTAAGCTCAGCTATTTAGCATGTCCTCAACCCATTTAAATTCTAATAATTTAAAATAGAGTATCTTGAATTTTGCATCACCTCTAGGTAGAGGAATTTTCATTTTAAAATATCAATTGATTATATCTTGAACTATATTTATTTATTAATAAAAAATGAGCTCATCATAGAATTAGAATTTGGAATCGGCAAAATGCTTTGCAATTAGTAACTTTTGAGAGCTGCTTCGACACCGTGCCGTTAAAGGAATAATAGCTAACTAAGCTGGTCTCTTGGCCAACGTCTCGTAGACTGGGCTCTTTTGGTTATTAGGACATTTCAAATTTTCTGTCTTTGATTCCAGCTGTTCTTTAGCTATTGTAAAAACTATTGGTTTGTTTAAGTCCGTATGTATAATATCGTTGCTGACATAAAATGGTGTGTCTACTATTATCTGTGACACTTTGGGTTGAAAGGTCTGAATTTTTCAATGTTTAATTTCTTAGCGTTCAATACCGGTTTTAAGTCCATTCTTATAAAAAGGTAATTTTGATCGTCTGTCAAGTAACCTAGATAAAAGTCCATACTTCATATTTAATTCTTTTTAGCTTTGTCTATCTAATTTTAGTTTGCCAACACTGTCCCATGTCCAAATAAAAGAAAAGAAAAGGTATTTTATTAAACTATTTAATTAGAAGATAAAAGATTCGACCACGGCCGGGAATCGAACCCAGGTCCTCCGCATCTACGTTGCGGCACTCTTACCACTGAGCTAACCGTGAGTCCGTTCCGATCGTGATCGAATTTTTCTCTTCTGTGTTTCGATTCGATCACGATCGGAACGGACTCACGGTTAGCTCAGTGGTAAGAGCGCCGCAACGTAGATGCGGAGGACCTGGGTTCGATTCCCGGCCGTGGTCGAATCTTTTATCTTCTAATTAAATAGTTTAAAAATTATATCTTAATTGTATAACCAACGACCATGAATAAATAACGTATTTTATTAAAGTATAATTGAAGGCAAAGACCATGATGAAGTATGAACTTAACCTGCATACTACGTTTTTTAATTAATTTTGATTTTCCACCTAGTGGACCTAGTCCACAACATCATCGAGGTGGTTATGAAGAGTGTAATATGCAAAAAAAAGATTTTTCTCTGAAGTAAGGATATAAGTATCTTCAGCAAAAGAAGCCAGTAATATGTTTCAGCGTTACGTGCAGATCTGCCATATTTTTTACATTATATTAGACCCAGAACGTTGTCTATGAATATAAAATAAAATTTCAAGTGAATTGTAAAAATTGTAGTGTCCTTTTTCTTGTGTTTGAATGACGAAAAAATATATGCAAACTACTAGCAACATATTTTTCAATAAACACTAGTTACATTTTTGTGCAATAAATGTTTTGCGTGACGTTAGAAATATCTTATTTAGATCGTGAATTTATGCCGATTCGTAAGTCCGCCCACATTGGGAGGGATATAGATGCTTCGAGTCCTAACGTATGCATTTTAACTTCTTACGTCTCGCGAATACGACGTTCCCATCAGTCAGGCATCTCGCTACGGAGTTTCCATTTTAATGAGGATGGCGAATATCACGAACGACTCGTTTATTCAGCTCTCCTCATGGTGGCGTATAATCGATACTGAAATAATGGAAATATATTTTAGCCGCCTATCGATGGCGGAGCATGCAAATAGGTGAGGCCGCTCTCATCGCCATTCCCTAGAGGAGGTGGCCGCCCGAGGATAATTGCGGCGACCCCATCCTTGACTCCGCCGGATCTGAAATTCAAATCGCCGTGACGTCAGGAACACGTGTCCGCGCGGTCATCAGTCACAGTCAGGGTAAACGCCGGAGACCTCTACGCATTTCGTTACAGATAACTCCCCACCAGTGTGACAATCTCAGGTCTCTTATAAATTCTCTACCTGTTGTTTCCCTCATCCCAACATGTCATGGATATGTTATATACAGTTGTCCTCAGCTTTACAATAGACCCAGTCCTTAGTTTAATAACAACTATAGTGAAAACTTTAATATCATTTAAACATTGAAGATTTATCAACTTTTCCAATAGACGGCATGAATTATTGATTTTCACCATAACCTAATGGATAATGTTATCTCTGGCGGATATCAAGGAGCAACATTTTCATAGCAGAACTAAGACTTAAAGCAATAATAACTGTCTTATAGTCTGTCTGTCACTATACTCGCTTTATTCGAAAATCGCCGCTTTAAATTATATACCTTATTCTTCCTATATTCATCCCCTCCAGTCTATTTTATATAAATAGATTCATTATTAAAAAGATAACACTAGCTGCTTTCCTCAAGAGGAAGAAACAACCACAAGACAAGAGGTGTCTAGCCCTTGTAAATTAATACATACAATTTGAACGCATGCATATCGTAAACAATATTTACAAATTTTCATAGATTATTCAAGAGTATATATGACAACTTTTTGAGGAATACAATGTATAGGGGAAATATTCTGTATTTCCAGTTTGTAATATCAGTCATTCCAATGAATAAGTGGTTATGTCGAATTTATCCCGAAATTGGTTGAGTAGTTAAAAAGAACCATGGAGGCGGTTTCTTCGTAGTGTTATTATAATTTGCGTTAAATCTGTTGTAATCGGTGTTTGAACAATTATTCAACGACGTAATCAGCTGGCACTATTTCGGTATTATTGAAGAAATTCCAACGTTTACTAATCAAAACCTGATTTTGTAGCTATACTGTTCAAACCTAAAAAGACGCGATCTGAAATAACTTGTGACTTAATAACTTATTCACTAGGATGACAGATATATGCATACTACAGCGAGCAGACCCGGGCTAGCGTTGCTGTTGCTCAGTAGCTATAATGCGTTCAACTAATTATATCCTATTCTTTTTAATACAGTCACATCGAAATTCACTGATGAAGATAAAATAATTTCAGCTAATCTAAAAACCAACGGGATTTATAATAGAACTTTATGCCAAATTTCAAATTGTTGGGCAAAGAGTTTAGAAGGGTTAAAGTTTTTAGTTTTTATATGTCATATTTGAATATAGTAAGTATTAATGAATCATTCATTTAGCACTTACTGGATTATTCCAGCAGAGGCGAGTAATAATATAAATAAAACACATGTAAAAGGAACTAAGAAAGAATATAACTGCAATAGGGTTTAGTACAATCACAATAGACAGTTAGCAAACATGTACCAAAATAATCTTTTCCTCTAATACATATTTTTTTTCACTTTTATTACTTAATCCTATTAATTACATCCATTAACAATCAGCAGATGTGCTGGCATACAAATATAATTCAACAAAACAAAATGGCTTGATAGGCATGAGGAAAAACAGTACCCAGGCCATAATAAATATCAATTAAATTCAGAATAACACATGACGATATGAGATTACATATCGTATGGGTAGGTTCTACCTACGATACCTATGTTATCAAAATGTCTTTTGCTAAAACAAATAGATTCGATGCTTTCCTTACACGTGAAAAGGCGGCACATAATTTCCCGTGGAAAAACCACGGATTTTCCCAGTCCTAGCCAGAAAAAATGGATTTGGCTATTGGATGCTTACCCACCCTAAATATCGAAAGAAGATGAAGTGTGGTGTCAATAAATCAACTTACACCGCCATCTTTTGGAAATTTGTAGAATTTGTAGATTGATAAGCATTTAATTTGAAATAAAAGAAATTTTGAGGTCAATAATCGAGATAAAAACCATCCTATATTATAAGTTGGACAAAACTACACACAATGAGCCAAATTTTATAAAGATCCATTCATGGGCGTACCCAGCGGGGGGGGGGCAGCTGCCCCCCCTGGAATGCTGGGAGCAATAATTTTTTAGGCTTTTAAGACTAGAAGCAATAATAGAATACATTTTTTTCAAGCAAATAATTGTAATAACTTAGTTGATAAAGCACTGCTATAATTATACATAATTGTGTTTTCATTCACCTTTTCCGCGGTAAGGTGTTACAACCTGAACGACCATAGCTTGCCCCCCCCTAGTTTTTAGCTTGCCTCCCCCCCTAGTTTTGATCCTGGGTACGCCCTTGGATCCATTGAGTAATTTTTGATTTTACTTCCTACAAACATCAGGACACGAGATTTTTATATATATAAAGATAGGAAATAAAGTTCGTATTATTGCAGTGCATCGAAGTTCTAACCGTATCAGAAACTATTATAAACATTTATTTATTGATATTTTATAGCTCATTTCTTTTTTATTTACATACAAGTGGATTTATTTGAAGATATGTAAAATCATAGGTATACACATCAATGAGTTGGTTTGTGTATAATATGGATTTCTGGTTAATTAACCAGATTAATTAGATAATCATAAAGGAGAGAATCATTCTAAAAATTTTAGCTTCTTTTTCGTAAATTTTATTTTAGCTTTCTTCTTCTTCGTAAATTTTTGATATAAATAACCTATTTTAGACTGTTAAGACTGCTGGAATGATTGTTTTAGAATATTTGAAAAATAAAAAACATAGTTGAAAATTAAGGCACAAACCAATTTTTACCCTTCTTAATCTTTCTGCCATTGATTCCCTACCAAGAGACTGTAAGTGCCTTTTCCGCTGACTCCGCTGATGAAGGGACCATTAACCCTCGGAAGCAACGATACTGCTGTCGGCTGGTGGTGACCATCCGCGGGGGTCATCTACACCGATACTCGCTCGACCGCGACTTTCCCGTGGACCCGATTCCCTAGCTCGTGTTTCATTCAGGATGCTTTACCGTGAGGTCAACTCTACCATCAGGTGTCCTCCATGTTCAGGTGCTTTTCTTCCTAGTTCCCTGATAATCTTCGTCATGAGAGAGTATCATGTTTCCCGGCTGAAACCTTCGAGAAAGTTGATAACTCAAGAGATGCTTTTAAAAAAAATTGCATAAATATTACATTTTTCTAGTTTGAGCTCAAAAAGAATTTGACTTATTAAGTACAAACAACCTGGATAAGTACAAAAAAAATACATGAAATCCCACATCAACTTCGACCAAAATTTGCCTATGATCCAAAATAGCTATGATCCATATCTCTCTTATTTTGTTGAATAGAGGATAGTTTTTCATGCAAAATTTATTAAGAGTTGGAATAAAAAGTATAGGAAATTCCTTGTTCACCGTTCACATAACTTACGTTAAGAGTTACTACTTGATCAGTTAAAACGATTTTATTGTGCTTGTTGAACTTTTTGTTAGCGAAAAACAAATTTTAGTTCTTGTTGTATTCATAACTTCTTAAATTATTTTATTAACATACTAGCTAGTGTGCCCGGCATCGCTCCGGTAGTTGTATGGCAGTTTCATAACAGAAAAACTTTAAAATTAAAGGATATATAGAAAAAAATTAGCACTTTCTTGAAAATTTTAACATTGTATCAATATTAAGATTCGAGATCTGCAGTGTCTGCCCGAATAAGGAACCCTATATACTTTATAGGGTGTTGAATGAACAATGGTAAATGAACAATTAATTTTGCTGCAACTTTGTCGAGTCATGCATCGTTTTTGATGGTTTCTGTGATTACGAATCCTATAAGCCCATTCCAAGCAGTCAGCAGATAATAAGTTATTAGATTATTAGTTAAAAAACTATATTTGGAGTACAACTTAAGCGCCGACCACTGTGATGGTCCCATTAGATCCAGAAGTTTAGAAAATACCGAAGATTCATAGAAACATTTTTGTAAGACCTTTCTTCCAGTTCAACCTCCCTTAATATATCCCCCCCCCCCCCACCCTAATTTGGCCGAACTCTGCACTTCTCCAATCTTACTACTGTTACTAAGCGAAAACCAAAATATCATGAAGGCACAATTTTTTCATCATATTTCTTTTTATCCTGAACTATGAGCGGTGATAAAATCTTATTGAAAAAATTGTATTATTGGAGTCAATTCATCATTTTGTAAACTGGAATGCTCATCATACATAGTAATAAAACCATTTTTCATAACTACATACAATAAGAACACTTCAAACTTGTTATTTTCGGTTTATAATCAGTCTATTCAGCTCTTCTTTTTTGTTTTATGTCTGTTTTTATTCGCTCACTCATATTGCATTAAATTTACTTAAGTATATGTTAGATATTGATTAAATGTAAAGTGTTAATCAATCAACCATCTTATGAGAAAATTAATTTTGTAAAGTATCCAGTCGGTTTTCTAATTGATTGCAGATATGTAAAATCATTAATTTATTATAAAAGAACTAATTATTTTCGCTTGATTATTTAGTAATTTAAAAAGAACAGCTGACAAAATATATAACCTATACAAATATAACGGAATGAATGAAAAATAAACATTGAGTGAAACACACCCTAGCGCTTCCTGGTGGTCTGCAGCTCGAACTAAATTTTTCATTCATAAACTCGTATGTCATTCTCAGGTAGGCTAATTAAATGTTGCGAGCGGCTTAAAATTCCAGTCCTTTTCTCTTCAATTTCACACCCTTAAGAGAAAAACGAAAACCTTCTTCTCCGTTAGGGGACATACAGTTACACGCTGACATAAATCTCTTAGTCGTATGTGTAGTCGTTTCTGAGCCTTTTCGGCACGCACATTGTACACTTTGCTTTATAATATATATTGATTATTTTGCTTAAAAAATTTGATAAATTAATTCTTGAATAAGATACAGAATGTACTGTTACATACGCTTTCACGGACGTTGGACAAAATACGTGGGTAAAATCTAGATAAAAAAAAATTAAAATATGTGCTATTTTAAATTATAATATGGACATGATTTTTGATAGATTTTTGGTGAATAGGGTGTGAATGTATCCAGTCAGTATTCCCAATGTCTCGACTGAGACGGAACCTAATACTCTTCAATAAAGTTATATTCTAAAAGAAAAGTTGGCATTACTTCCTCTTCCATGCCTATTTCCTCATTAGGGCATTCCTACAGATAAAGATCTTCAATCATATATTTAAATTGTCGTTTTTATATATTTTTAACTTAATATGAAGAAATACTCATCTATTATTTAAACAAATATCTACCTTTTTTCAGGTAAGAATATAGGAAGGGATTCTGAAAGATTTTTAAGAAATCGGAGAACTTCTAAAGTATCAGGCACTCAGTTAACTCCTGTGCAGGACGTTTTTAGCTTGATCTCTTTTTTCGTATTTATCTATGAATCGGGTATTCTGTTCATGGATTGCATTGATGTTAAGATAGGGTAATTCACTTATTTAAATGAGGGCTGAAACACTGCCCGATATGAAATTCTAATGTTGTTCGTAATTTTTCCTGACAATATCATGGATCTCTAAAGTAGAATAACCAACGCGGAACGGGCCAAAAAACGCCGACCGTGAAACGCAGAGAGGAAGCCGATTAACAGGAAGACGACAATGCCACCATGTTTTTAAACTATGTTTAAAGCGAGTTAAACGGACCGGGGCGGAAGCTTCTCCGAGTAGTGTCGCTTCCTGCCGCCCATTCACTATAACGTTCATTCACGAACGCTCATTGATCTAGGATGATTCCCACGGCCCACTTGATCAGGATCACTGCAGAGAGCGATAAAAAGAAGAGTGAATTTGCTCGATTAACATCCCTTTTAAGGATACTTAAAGAGATGGTTCGGATTGGCGGCAAAATAATCAACTAAAGGGTATTATGTTGTGTAATAATAATAAATTACATCATGATATAACAATATATACCTTAGGTTAGTATATTATCAGTTTATAACTAACGCTACTGTACGTTATTTCTTGTCATTAACCTTGAACTAATTTTGTTGTTCTTTTATTATATTTTTACATCATTCTTATCTTATTTATTTATATATTCTTATATATCTTATATATTAGTCTTAAAAAAAGAAATACATCGTTTGGTAAACATATTCGTTAAAGGTAGACATTATTAGTAGATTCTTTTGACCACAACCGCAGTTAAATCGTCGATTTGTTGCTAGCGAACTTAATAGTTAAGTTTATTAACAAAACTTTGGAAGTGTGAAATTTGTAGTTAACATTGTATATAAATAGTCATAAATTTTACCACTGTATTAAATTTACGTACAGGTTGATTTTATTTTATTTGTTTATTATTTGAGTGGCTTATTACATTTAGGTACATGTCGATTTTATTTATTTGCTTTTATATTCTGCAACAGAGTGGTTTAGGCGGATAACAAAAAAGATGGGAGTTGCTCAGTATAGTCTTTATTCCAAATTTTTCTCCATTTTATATTTACAATTAAATCATTTATATAATAACGCATTATAAAATGTTTAAGGCTATAACGGTGGCCATTAGAAGGCAAGGTGTCTAATTGAGATCTTTTTATAAATCCAGTTAAATGCAGAATATGGCAGTAAATATGCCAATATTTAGATTGGTAAGATCTAATAGGATTTAATGGTAATGATTATTTTTAAAAAAAATGTAAAAAGTTTTACTAAAAACTTAAACTAAAAAATAAACTAGTCGAAATTCGTTGGACTCAGATAAACTGATAAAACTGATAAACTGACAGATAAAATAAAATAAAGAATAATTCTCCTCACCTCCCCCAACCAAAACGTACGTAGAATTAACCTTCTTATATCCTATCTTACCTTAATTCCCCCCATTTTCCTTTGTTCCAATACTTATTCTTCTCTTCGGAGTGGAGACGAACCCAACAAAGTAAACATCATGTAAATCGTTTAGCCGTTCTTGATTTCTACCTGGTGTAACCAACCTGACGCAAAGTGCTTCGATCAATGTAAAAAAATCATAAATGTATTTTTTTCTTACATTTACATTTAAAATGTTCCTAAAAATGCATATGATCATTAATTATAATATTTACACATACTTGTTAACTCAATTGCTATTAAAATTAAGAAATGTTTCGAAAAAAACAGTACTTGTGAGAAATCCCTTACTGAGAATGGTTTTTAATTGAAAATTCAAATATTATTTTTATAGTGGAATGCAGTAAACACAATTTCCAAACACAAATTAAATATATTTAAATAAAAATAGTAGCTACATTGATTTTTTAAAATAAGGCATATTTCAGATATTGCTTTATATTGTTGATACTGTTCAATTTACTGTAGTATAAACTAATATTTTCTACGGAGTTTAGTGTTAAAAATATCTAATTAGAATGGCTAATCTAATTGTTGTAGATGCGAATTGGTTTTCAAGCAAGCGCTGAGTGCCTGATATCATTTGAAAAAAATTGTCAAAGTGAAACTTGCAGATTATATTCATACATTTTTATTTTAAATTAGCTAGACTGCAAATATTAAAAAAATGAAAGGGGTGTTTTGCGGACATTTTGTAATATTTGACTTTAAAGCTAGTAGAACATCGAGTGAGTCTAAATTTTTTCTTACTCTTGTCCATATTTTCCAAAACAATTTCGACTTTCACTTAAAATAAAGTTCACAGTATACCTCTATTAAAAAGAAAGAAAACTAAATGAAAAGATTACGACAAAGCCAAATTTTACATCTAGTATTTACCTTAGATCTAAAATCCCTTCTCAACTAATACGAGTAAGGAAGTTGTCACAAGTACTGTTTTTTTCGAAACATTTCTTAATTTTAATAGCAATTGAGTTAACAAGTATATGTAAATATTATAATTAATGATCATTTACATCTTTAGGAACATTTTAAATGTAAATGTAAGGAAAAAACACATTTATGATTTTTTTACATTGATCGAAGCACTTTGCGTCAGGTTGGTTACACCAGGTAGAAATCAAGAACGACTAAACGATTTACATGAGGTTTACTTTGTTGGGTTCGTCTCCACTCCGAAGAGAAGAATAAGAAATAAAGGAAAATGGGGGGGAATTAAGGTAAGATAGGATATAAGAAGGTTAATTCTACGTACGTTTTGGTTGGGGGAGGGGAGGAAAATTATTATTCTTTTACTAGTTTATCTGAGTCCAACGAATTTCAACTAGTTTATTTTTTAGTTTAAGTTTTTAGTAAAACTTTTTACATTTTTTTTTAAATAATCATTACCATTAAATCCTATTAGATCTTACCAATCTAAATATTGGTATATTTATTGCCATATTCTGCATTTAACTGGATTTATACAAAGATCTCAATTAGGCACCTTGTTTTTAGGTCTTAAAAATCGAGAACTCTTTAAAAAGTGTATTTCTGAGACTCCCAGCTGTAAAAAAGATGCCGTTTTGTCTCATTTATCAGAAAAAAATAGAATTGAAGTCTGATATTAAAGATTGTGATATAAAATATCCACTAAACGAAACATATTATAGGGAAAATAAAAAAACAATGATGTTCCAATTGAACAATATATAATATGTGAATGAACTATCAATAACCTGGCAGAAACAAGTTTAGATATGAACTTAGAATCTAACTAGAGAGTATTCAAGTGATTCTAATTAATTCTTATCGTTACAATTTTCTTATTAAAATTAAATTTTTGTTCAATTTGATTTGATTGAATTATAATTTAAAATTAACTAAACTTATATACTTGAATAAATTTGCCATGGAAGTTTTCGCCATTTATCTAGAAAATTCAGCTTTTTACTTTATTTTGTTATTTCTAATTCTCTAATGAACATACTTTCAAAAATTATTTTATTATGAAAAATATTACTAGTATAAGTAGTATTATTCATACAATCACGAAAATATCTTTTGTATTTGATATGTTGTGTTTGGTTAATTATCTTATTAAACATAAATTTTAATAAAATACCTCTACAAAAATGATAAAATGATTCTCTATTTTCCCTTAAATCTAACATATTTTGCCGAAACCGTTATTTTCCTTTTTTCGGCTCTAATTCTGCCAAATATTATTTCCAACCCCACATATGAAGTCTATTCGTAATTGGCACAGCATTTACTATAATATTTCATAGTCAAAAGATTTTTGTCGAAGAACTCCATATACTCGAAGTACTGTGTGACGGTTACATATAAGTTATAGAATACCAGAAACTAAAAATACTAGAGCAGTTAGGACTGATATTGAAAATCAAATACCTGATTAAGGTTCTATAATAAAAAAAATATTGATTTTAATTCGCATAAAATTAGGTATGTTTTCAAAATTTAACATAGAATTTACTCAAAATGGAAAAAATATCATTTATACCCCTCGTCTTCCAAGATACTCAATTACTCTTTTCAAACTAAGTCTCTTAAAGTGAATATGAGTAAGTGTTAGCTATTACTTCCCAAAGGCTTCATACATTCAAATATGAGGGCATCACATAAACACCTGTAATTTTCTATTTTACCCCGGTAATATATTTTCCGGAAATGTTCTTGAAGTGGTACTCCTCCACTGATACCATGGCCTTATACACCATTACATAGGCACTCCTTGGTATCGCACCATCATCATCATTAATGGAAGCCCCGCCGCACTAAACGAGGTCGAATCAACCTCTTTTTTTTTTTTCCTCTAAGTCGTGCTTTCGATAAAGCAGGCATCCACTTCTTCCTCGGGAGGTCCTTAACAAGACGCAGCCACGCCTTTGAACATGATAAAATAATGTTTTTTGGTAAGCTTTCAAGCTCTTAAGATGGTTTCTCTCATCAGAAAAGCGGGTCACTTTAGGGCACTCAACTGAAATAAATTATTTTACAGATAAAAAGATATGTAAATTTTTAGCATTAATAAATTCATGAAGCGTGGTTAACCTATAAGTACTGTTGCATTCGTTTGTTGAAAACTATTTTACTTTAAAATGATTAGAAACTATTATTGGTGGTGCCAAGGGATGATGAATGAGGGGGGGGGTCCAATTTGTAGTATTGATGATCTGAGGGATGCTTGCAAGGTTCTTCAACTGCTACAAAGACAAATGACAAAGACAAACTATTAAAATTTTTAAATTATATAGTAGTTTAAATCAAAGCAGTAATTTTTTTTTATCTTCATACCACTAATTGCTGGGGGAAGAGCCGCATCTGGAGCGGTAAAAACCCCTGATTTTTGGTATCCAAATAATATATAAATTAAAAAGAAATCGTATTAGAATTTAATTTAATGGAGTAATATTGTTTGTCAGCAGGGTCCTGTTTTATATTAATGGCAAGAATATTAGTATGTACCTACATAAATACAATTTTTCAAATACCAAATAAAAGCACTAGTTGATAGAAACCGATAGTAACGATGTGTTTCGCTTACTATTTCCCAACTTGTAACTTGTACTATGAAAAGAAATTCACAAATTCCAGAGGAATACTGGAGGTTTACTTATTTTTGATCATCTACCAACTTTAATTAAAGTATATTTATCATTATTATTGAATAACGATAATATATTGAAACAATTATTTTCGCAATCAATTAATTTTTATATCAGTACGATAATGACAGTTACATTGATCTGTCAAATTCCGTTATGTATTTAGGAGGTAACAAAGTAGAAGGAGGGTTCCAACAAAACAGCTTTACAGCAGGAAAAGTGAGGTGAAATTTTGGCCCTCAGGTAAACATTTTGAATGAAAACGTATGAAGGTTTTTCTTAAGAAGAACTCCATATCAAGAAAATCTCATCCATTGAGTAAACAGCATTAAAATCACCAAGGATTCTCTTTATCAGCAATGAAGACCCCAACAGATGCATACTCCCACCCCACTGGGAAGACGTCCTTGCCGAAGAGAGGAAGCAGGAGATCCGCAGACTGGAGAGCCCTCGGTAATTAGTATATAACAAAGCCAGGGAGCGGCTATCTCCACTGTAATCTGGGGCCGCTACCGTGTCCGTTCTGGTATGGCACACTCCGCCTCCTTCAGCTGCTCCGCGTCTTCGCCGGGCCTCGTGAGGAACCATGGCCCGTGGCTTCCAGCAGCTGTCCGAGGATGAGCACCGGCGAGCATGCGGGTCGTCGGGGCAAGAAACTGGACTAAGCGAACCATCCACCTGCTGCTTTACACTACAAGTATTCCGCGATTATTCTTGAGCATGGGGAATAAGACTCAGTAACATTTTACATCTAATCTTACGAGCTAAAAACCACTATAAGATATCCATGATAAGCGTATTATAAAAATGAAGCCCCTTACAGGAAATCAAGCTCCCTCAACTTTTATATTTTACATGTCCCTCGAACCAATTTCATTGCAAAGGGTTTATTAGTGTTCGAATATTAATCATTACGGATGGAAACATAAGTGGAGATAATTAATGACGAACCAATTTTTTATTATAATAGTGAACACGAATTCTATGTTTTTACATCTTTTAGTAAAAAAAAAAAAAAAAAATATTGGGCTTCTTATTCTGAAATTTACATATAATTGCAAATATAAGCAAAGGTTCCTTACAATTTAGAGCGATATCAGAACCTGCCATTGAATCATTCTCTCAAATACCCTTTCAACGAAACTTACTTTTAACGTTCTTGCTATTACCCTCCAAAGTCTTAATCAATTCGCTCAATCTCCAGTTAAATCCGAGTTCTCACTTGGCCTTTAATTGATTTACTGATCTGAGTTATACACGAAGAAACAAAATCGAAATGATCTCTGATGTTTCTATAATCTAGTGTTTCTTAAAGTTACACTAGAAGATATGGTGATTTCAGGAGATGCTCTAGGTCAGAGGATGGAGTATGTAATACCACTAAAGGCATGTAATACCACAGCCGTCAACTCTCTAATCTGCATCCACGCCTGTGAATACTTTCCCTTCTTTCATTTATCCTGTCAAATGAGAACATTGGATGACTCAATTGACAATGATGGGACATTTATTTATAGCTGTTATCGACGATATCAGATATTAGATATCATCCGTATATAATTTACTTCTTCTCACATAATTAAGTCCAATCGACAACACTTTTAAATGAATTACGTAAGGAACCACTACGGGCTCAGTGACGTAAAATGATGCATTCAATAAAAAAATAAATTTAAAAAAAAATCAAAGCGGAATCAAAATGATTTTGGACATTTAGTCGTGACCCTTGCGCACGAACATTGAATACTATCGATCCTGGAAGTTATTGGATACGGGCAACGTGCTTGCAAGATGTGCATGACTGTTCAGCTTTCTCCTTTCGCTGTAGCTATAGCACTTTTTTCACATTATCAAACCGCAACCGATGGCATTTATACGTAACATCTTATTATACGTGACTAAACTGGTAATCGATAATTCTTCTGAACATATAAATTAATAATTTATTCAGATCTATTCACATGTCATTTTTTGAACCTTAAATTCGTGATGAAATTCACTGCATCAAAAATGTAGTTCAGATCATCCTTGCAGCAAGGATCGCAATAGTAGTTGACTTTGCTTGTTAGAAAGTTTTCTTAGGTGAAAACTCATGAATGAATAGATTATGGTTTTCTAATATTTATCATTAAGAAAAAGTAAAAATCTAAAATAAATATAAAAAAAATCTAAAATAATCAAAATTATTTATTATTTCCTTTCAATCAATATTTATGATAGCATTATATATTTCCCTTCTTTCCCTCGGTACTTCTAATGATGATAATAAAGGTCTATTCGCTTTACATCAAATAAATCACTGCATTACCAATAATCGAATATCAGAAATCTTTGTTTGCCTTTCAGTATTAGTACACTTTATTGGAATGTTCCATGAAGTAGATAATGTATAGCTATATACGTAACAGATATATTAGAGAAATATATGCAAGACACGTACCTGAATTTATACCAGATATATACCAGGTTATATGTTAGAAATATAAACTGTAAAAATAAAATATATTCTGGGTAATATAAAAAATAGATAAATCCCCCACCCTTCCTTGAGATTCCCATTTTCAACGAGGCTATATAAAATTTAAATGAATCTAGAGCGTTTTAGAGTAGATTTGAATTGCTTTTACAAATTATGTTTAAATAATAGCAAGATCTTTGTTTAGCAGTTTAATTTAGATCAATTTCAAAGAAAAAAATGGGTTATTATGTTTAAAATAAACCCAGAACTTCAGTAGTTCTTAGTTGTAATTCCCATTTGAAGGCTGCTTACAATGATTTGTATATATGTTGCAATATATAAGACTGTTCTCATTATTAGATTTTCATTCTTTCTAACTGATTAAATTCAAAGAATTACAGAGCTATACAACCAATGCGACATAACTTGATATTATTCATCTAATAGGAATAGTAAAAAATATGGTTACCTACCAAGCTATGTTATTTTATCTACAATAAAACTTTAAACTAGTTTGCTTATTTGAAAACAAAAAGATTTTAGGTAGTACCTAGGCGTTACATAAATGTTTTTAAATCCGTCTTGTAGCTATTTCTACATTTGTAGGAATAAATATGTGCAAAAATACCAATAAAATCTCCATCCAATTTTAAGAATTATTTATATTAAACTGCTTTCATTTCAACTAGCATACCTATAATAATTCTCCAAATTGAATATGTTAATTAACTCAGAGTAAATTTTTAGCTGTTAAAATCGAAACTCGATATTATTCTGTCCGATAAATTTACTGATTTTTATAAATTTCGTGGATTTATCCGCCATGAAGATATTAAGAAGTACCATTACTTCATTCCTGTATACTCGTATATGATCACATTAAACGTTATGAGATAACATTTCATAAGCGAATATGGACAGCAGGAAACCTTTAACCTATCCTTCCAGGTGTACAATTTTGAGATCAAATTTTCTGGCCGAATAAGAAACGTGAAGGATCTATTAAAATTTGGCATGACCTATGGTAGAGATGATCTCAGGCCTCTAATAGGATTCGGTTAAGAAGCAATAAGGAACCTCGAGTTTCCACTTAGACCAAATTATGTTCAACCTTTGGCGTGGCTGCCTGATACAAATTGCCTGAAAGGATGAAGTATTTTCTTTTAACACTGGCGAGTAGGCAGGTGGTGTACGGACGAGAATGATCACCAGATTAACTGAATTGATCCTTCGATAAAGTAAAATCAGTTTTTGCAACCAGTTATTACTGTTTATTAAATATTCTCAAATTGAATAGGTCTAATCCTGTTTTTGTTTTTTAAAGAAAGACTGAACCAATGGACTGGTGAAATTCTGCAGTATTAGATTCCTCCTCTTTTATTCATCTCCTGTTGGGTTTTTTGAAACCGTCTGAAACACCTTTCTCACCAGTTCGTTACACGTTTATCTATCAGCTTTTTGGCCTACCACGAGGCCTCTTGGCAAACTACTGAAAGATTCAATTATTTTCTCCGACATACATCCCTTAGTAGAACTTAGAGTTAGAAAAGCAATTTTTTTTTTTGTTACTCCTCTTCTTCGCATTTTTAGGCTATACGGGGGATTACCGGGCCAGAGGAAAGGGTGGGGGAGGGCTGCCGTGTATAATTTAAATTCCCCTATCTCCGGTTTTGAACTTGCTATCTTCCTCCCAATCATACGGTGCCATGGACAACGCGTATTTCCTAACGCGTTTGCCCACTCGGCATCCTGCCACCCTTAGGAAAGCAATTTAACATTTAACCTTTCTCGGTGTGAATGATGCCTAAAAATCAATACTTATTAAAAATATCTATTTTTTTAAACAAGTTCGATTCCCCAACCGACTAATTAAATTAAGTTGTATACGTAAACAGAAAAAATGCAGACCTGAACATCTAATTATCATTTTAATCAGATTTATTTTTGAAAATTAAGTTTTGTTTTACGTATACTCATTATTGTTATTTGAAATTAATACTTGAATAGGAAGTCACCAAATAGAATAAACTACCTCTCAGATATAATCTCATAAAAAACAATACCTGATTCAAATATTTGTTAGTTTCTAACACGGATTAAAGTTTCTAATCCGGATAGTTCTACGGATCTACTAATTGTAATTAGAATAGGAACCATTAAGGAGTACGTGGCATTGTATAGCCTCGGCTCCTTTATTTTACGTACCAGCTGAAGTAGAACATAGCCAAGGATTTTTAATACCATTTAACCCGTTTACGCCGGCTTGTACCATCGGTGGCCCGCTCTAGACAGCCGCGTCGGGCACTTTAATCAATCACAAAACTTTCCACGTCGATGTATAACGAGGTATGATTGTATTGTTTATTTTATTACTGTTTATTGTGTCAATAGTCAATAGTGCGTAATGCTCTTGAATAAGGCTCGTCCAATAGAGCGAAAATCACTCGATTCCTAGAAGTTCGGCCTTCAATGGGCGAAGAGGATAATTTACAGTCCCGGCGTGGACGTGTTAAACATCCTAGGGATATAAACCCGCGACCTTTTATGTAGAAGTTGGCTATGCTAAGCTATCTAGTTCATATTGAAAATTATTTGATGTGATATCAATATAAGATCATCTTACATTCCTTTTTCAAAATAAGATTGTTTTATCAAAACAGCAATTTAGAAAACTGAGTACTCACTTGAAATTCAATGTTATATACACGGTCCGAATTTTTATGCAATTGCATATTTTGCTTGCGTGCTTCTTTAAAATAGCGGACCAGCTATGATTACGAATTAGAGTACGCCGACCTAGTAGGTCAAGTTTTATTTTGCATATTTGATAACTCCAAACATTTGCATATTTTGATGACCTAATAAAGTATTAATTTGTTTATGTAAACTTTTCAGACTTTTCAACCACCTGGGTCATTTTCACCCTACATCTAATAAAGTAAACAATACATTAAGAAATATAAAAGTAGTATCCAATGTGGGAGCTAAGATTCCAAATTTCGATCGGGGTTATTCGCCGTAAATAAATCTTCTTCTTCGAAATAATGATTAATGGCATTCCTGACTTTCCACCTCCGTTTTTAGTAAATAATCAAATATAAATCGCATTAAAAATAAATATAAATCGCAACCCAGGTATGTTGGATAAGCTTTGAAAAAAAAAAACGGAAGACGTTTTATGAAAAATCCAGGGCTTAAAATGCTGGAAAATATAAATAAAACTTTAGACGGGGATAATTCAATTGGTTTCTGAGACTTGGACAACGACCCAATGAATTAAGGCGCTTATATATTTGCTCCAATCACATCAGTTCATGTCGAACGATCATTTTTAAATTATAAAAATATAAAACTATAGGAGGTTTGGATCCACAGAAATAAATTTAGAAATAAAAAATACCAGTACCACTACAACCATTTGAAGGATGTAGGATGCAGTAATATGTAGGGGAGTACTGTATCTTAATCAGCGGTCGAGCAAGAAGGTAATTTGACCGTGATCACGCTCAACCATCTGCTTTTTTCTCCTTAATTTTTCAATTAGGAGTACATTTAAAAATGCAGAGTAGAATGTCCAATTTTAGAAATGCTTTTAATCATCTAGTAAAAGAATACCCAAATTTAGTATAAGAGTACGCAAATTTAGATATGCACTTAATAATTAATTTTATTGATTATTTTAATTGTTTCATATATTTTTTAATTGATTGTTACTTTAGTTATCTTTATTCATATTATTCGTGTATTCTTCTTGTTAACTTATTAGTTTGAATTATTTTTACATTTTATTTTTAAATGCGTTTAATTTTATTATCGGAAATACTTATTTGTTTGATTAAAATTAAAATTATATTGGTTTCATTTCTAAATAGTCTCCTACACTCCCTTTCCTATGAAATATTTTATACACATTAGTATCTTTAAATATTAGGTACAGATTTTTAGTAGCTTATTTTTAGTTTTTATGCTGCATATATTATAGTTTTTTACTGCATAGGGTAAACCATACAGTTATTGGCGCTCAGTACAGTTATTGACACCCCAACTTTAACTTAAAGAAATAGGCAAAAAAGTCCTGATTTTATTACAAAATATATATGAGTCTAATGTTTGAAGGGTCCTCTAAGTCATCTATGAAGCAAGACTTTGACAAACTAACCATATGGAAGATTTCACAATTAAATCCACATGGTGCCAATAATTAGATTTGGCACTTTTAACAATAAATTTTGCCATAGTGTAAAACTATTGAACTTTTGACCCAAAAAAAAACCTCTTGAGTCTTTATGAGGATAGATAAAGAGGAGTTGTAGGAAGTCTCTATTTGATCGCTTTATAAAAAGTATTTTTTTTAATTCAACCATAGAAATGAGGTCTTAAGGTTGCCAATAACTGTACGGTTTACCCTATTATATGGCATATTTTGACTCTTTTTACTGCATAAAAATCCGGGCTCTGGTTATATAGAATGCAACGTGCTATATTTAAAAGTTGCTATTCTAATTGCAAACATATTATTCTAACATATTAGTAGTTCTTTTCCCGCACGCCAAGTGTTGTGGCATACAAATTAATCAAAACCAAAACAAGACGTTAGCGTGGTAAAGTAAGCTTTTATTGTTGTTAATTATCAGGGGAGGGTAGTAATTTGTGGAATTTAATCCGGCCTCTCGTAATATGCATCGGACCAATTGCATGCAATAAATTGCAGCGGGGATGGCAACGCAAGTGGATGGTATAAATAAATAGCGCTCGAGTGGGACAAGGCCTTCGGGCGTCCTTGCATCTGTCCCAGCGGCCTTAGTGTCGTCTAGCCAGTCACCTGGGGAACTGACATCTCTATTGTATAGTTGGAGGCTCCTTTGTATATTATTAGCTATAGGGGGTGTACTAGATGGTTAGGATGAAGTCATAGATATAATTGAATCAATACTAAGAGTTTCTGGCATTTAAAATAGAAGAAAGCATAGGATGGAGTGGAACCAGTTCAAGAAAGGGGTGCACAAAAACCAATTTTTTTTGGATTGCTTGGACTGCTGTTTAAGTCAGCACGAAAAATGTTGTAAGTGATCTTTATGTTAAGCTGCCGGACTATCACTTAAATTAGCAAGCGAACAAGTATTTAAATAATAAAAATTGTATATCCTTAAACCATAGTTGTTATTATGTATTCAACGTCTTATTTATTCAGACTTGAATAAATTTACTTAGACTTGACTTTTTTTACTGTAGCTTAAACAATAAAAATAGAGATTTTTCTAAAAAAACATTTTCTAATTAATTTGTTATTGCTTAATGTAGAATCAAGTTCTACATATAATAACCTGAAAATCGTAATATTTGGACTCAGGTTCATCTGGTTCTGAAGTCCAGAAATGAGGTAATTAAGGCAACAGAGATAACTTAATTTAAAAAAAAAATATATAAATCTATGTGTTTCATTAATTGGAAGTAGTGAAGAAAACACACATAGTAAAATACAGTGGATATCGGTCCCAGGTCCCTACGGTTATATTTAAACGAATTTTTACCCGGCTATTACGACCACGGCTATTGCGACTGATCGGCTTTAGAGACCCATTTTGAGTCCCCCGGGGAACAAAAAGACCGGTTATAACGTCCGGCTTCCGGAAAGAAGTCTTCCATCCGGCTTGCGGAATATTTTGATATTCCCCTGATTGTTTGTGTTTTTATTCCTTCAAACAAATTCGAATCAGTTGCGGCCTAGTTCTCGAATAAGACATTTTTGCCATGTCAAAGAGAAGGGCATTTTCGTTAGACGAACGATTGCATATTTGCTGTCGGCAAGAAATTGGGGAGTCGAACAGAAGTCTTGCGGAGGAACTCAATGTAAGTCATTCAACTATTTGAAAAATGTGGAAAAATAGGGACAGCATTCGGGGACTAGTTGAACGCGGTGAATCATTGAAAAGCAAAAAAAAAATAAAGAGAGCTAGGTGCGACAAAGTTGACGGTGCTCTAATAATATGGTTTCGACGCCAACGCAGCCAAAATGTTCCAATATCAGGGACAATTTTACTCGAAAAATTTACGATGAGGCTGCTAGCGTCTCCTAAAGGATAACCAGTGATTGGCTTTCTTCAGTATGGCCATCAAATTCGTGAAAATTACGATGATTCAGATATTTTTAACGCAGATGAAACTGTACTTTTTTACAAGCTACTGCCTAATCTGACACTACATTTTATAGGGGAGAAATGTTCTAATGGAAAAATGTCAAAGGATAGAATAACGTTTTTTGGGGCAGCTAATATGACTCGAACAGAAACGTAAACTTTTTGTAATAGGAAATTTGTATTTTTAAGATGGCTGTTATTACAATCAGATGTTAAAAATGGCCTAGACCTGATATAACGACCGACGTCGTTATAAGCGATATGTCGGATGTAACGACAATCGCCTATAACGACGAAGTTTGTACGGTCCCTTCAATGTCATTATAAACGATATCCACTCTATTGCGATAATATTTAACAAAACTCAATTACATTCGAAATAATTTAAGAGTACCAAAAGTTCATTAAAAATAAGGAGAGGTAACAAGTATTCATAAAATTTTTAATCTGCTGTCTGCAGCTAATTATTAATCAAATGTGTCATTCAAAGCCAAATATTTTTTTGACAACTATCAACAAATAGATATAATAAAAGGTTCATTGGAAAGGAAATCATGTTATAAAAAATATTCAAAATAATAAAATCACATATGAGGAGGTGAGGTGCATAACTCGTTCGTTCCACATGAACACGTTTTTTAGGAAACTCAAAAGCCTCACCACACCTCTTGTAGAGTGAACAATTAAAAATGGTTATTTTTTGCCTTTGAAAGGTACAGCTACCCTGTGGAAGTGAGCTTGGAATGAAAAAAATTACTGATTTCCATCCAGGTAACAAAAAAAAGTAACAAAGTATAAAATGAAAAAGTTTCGCAATAAAATGTTGCAAATGATGCAAACGATCGAAAACAAAATACAAATGATGCATGCAAATGACTAGATCCTAAGGCCATCGTCTTCTTCAATAATAGCGACTTCATCATCCTGATGTTCGATGTTTCCCTCATCTGTGGCAGATCATTGGCCCTGCACTCGTCACCTAAATGCTTTTTCAGCAGATTATCAACGTCTTTCAGCTTGTTGGAGCCATTGGAAAATCAATTATTAATATAGCTAGGTAAGAAGAATCGAGAATAAACTGACAAAAAACACGCGAGTTTAAGCAGTGTCAAGTATCAAGCTTTCGGTATTTTGTTCAGAAACTTGTGAAGTGAACGAATGGGATCGGTGCAAAGTGAGAAGTTATTATAGGAACCAAAGACTTTTGCTTCACAACGAGTAACGAACCAGTTTTGAAACACAATGGGCTATGGAACGAATTAGTTCTGCAACAAACCGCTATTTGGTATAGTAAAACTCCATATGAAATAACAAGTTTAGCTACAATCATACATATTATATAATGCTTTTAGAATCCACTGCCATCTTACTTTTTAAAAAAAATGGAACGAACGAGTTTTGCACCTTATCTCCTTTTTTCCACCGTTTAACGTCCCTTTATGCTAAGGCTAATCGGATGATGCTACAGAGGGAGTCGTAAATTTTGCCTATCAAGGTAGGATAGGGATCTTTAACGAGTACCTGACATCTAATAGACTCGGGACCTCCATTTTACGTCATAGCTATGGACGGCATATTAAAGAATGTACTGGTGCGTATTATTCCAATAACTTGAGATGATAAGTTGAAACTGAAGTAATTCTAAGTGGAAGAAAAAACTGAATTTGGAATAAAACAATTTCTATTGTTTTTATTAGTGATCTAAAAATTATAATACATGATGGTTATAATTTTGGATAATCGCATTTAAAGTTTCAACTGCATTCTTAATTTTACAATGTAACCTACAAGTGTAAGACTAGTTCTTTGATCACATGTAATCTCAGACTGGGGCAGTTAGTAGGACCGGTAGTAATCGTAACATGAAATTAGCCCTCTACCTGCGTTAACACGATCATCCCCTCGATTAAAGAATAAGGTAACTTCCGCCTTACGCGAACCGAACTATGAATACAACTATGATTATATTCTGGAATTGTAGGTTTTTTCATCCTTATTCCAACGGTATGCATCCCTCAAATTGATATATTTTGAGTTGTTTTTGAAAAATCAAGTAAGTAAAAATACACTTTGTCCATGATAGTATGAATTAAATACAGTACCTATCAGATTCAGCCATCAGCTAAAAATAATGATGATTCGAATTTTTGAATGTCCATGAAAACACGTGTTACATGTCGAATTATAAAGTCAAGTTGAAAAAGAATATACGAACCGGAACCTGGCATTAATAGCTGAAATAATGAATATAATAATCACTTGCAATCGTTCGGAAAATGGCAATCCAGTTATTTTCCTCGGTGTTACGTAACGTTAGCCATTAAAAATAATGAGAAGGATACTTTTTTGTTTATGCGAGACAATAATAGGATGATTTATTATCTCTTTTATTGCTTTGTTTAATTTTTTATTCTTGAAAGCTAAGTTGTTGATGTTTAGAATTAGTTGTTGTTGTCAACAACGGCTGAGCTCCGTGAATAAGCTTTGTTAATTTTATATTCTGAGTCACCGTTTCCAAGGAGATAAAAAAAGACGCAGTATCCCATTTTCATGCATCCTTCGTATCGCTTGTTGGAATTTTGACATCAGCACGAATATCTTTATCAGTCTGTTCATTTCAGTTGTTCATATCAGTCAGTTGAATGTGGTAAAAAAAAAATCGATGAAATAAATCTAACCCATTTTGTTTTTTAATATCAGTTTTGTTTATTAGTGTCTTGAATTACTGTGTAATTGAAAAAAATAGTTTCCTATGAATAAGTTTTTCTTACTATGAATAATTTATCATTTTCCATCAAAAGATATTTTTATCGCCTTCTTCTCACTAGGATCAACTTTTTTACACTAAATAGCTCCATATTCTATATTTATACATATATACAATTTTTCAATAAATATCAATCATTGAATTTATATCTTACATTAAATAACAATTATTGTATCAGGGTTCCTTAACACTTTAAATATCAAAGAAAATTTATAGGACAAAAGGATAACACGTATGACTATCACTTTTCGTCTTGTTCAATTTTGAGGTTTCTATGAACTATCTTCGAAGTAGCTTGAATGACCTTTCAAGTCATAGATCTTCAAGTTGTAAATGAATCATAATGCATCATTTTATTGATATGCATGTGATAAAAAATTGTAGATATTACTTATCTACATTAATTACAAATGAATTTTAGGTCTGTTATTCCTATATGCATCACCAAACGATTCATACGATCCCATGAGCACATGAGGAAGGTGAATTGCCAAGAATATTTCTGACGTCGTACATTTATCCAACGATATTAGGTTCTATACTTATATATCTTATTGAAAATAATTTTTAAAAAATCCAAAGCCATTCTCAGCATTAATCATACGAATATCATATTTTATAAAATAATGTAATCCTGTTTGTTGTTTGTTTAGCGTCACTTTATGCCTCTAAGGCTGATCGGACTTTTTAAGTACTTCTTCATCGTCATCAGGAGTCCTAAATTTTGCCTATCCAGGTATAATTAGGATTGGGATCTTTAACGAGCACCTGATCAATCGGAGTCAGGAGTAGTGACAGCTTTATACAGTTACAGAACATATAACAGTTTCTTAAGAGATTACGGTCTCCTACAGTTAATACCAAATTCATTTAACAAAATGACGACAATCAAATTTCCACATTACTCAGAATAGAACTTTCAATATTATTTTTCTTCGGAATACTCTTACTTTTTTATTATGAAATAAAATAATAACTATGGCAGAAATATTGAGCTAAAACAGCATATTAAAATATGCCTCCAAAATAAAGAGGTACGAACTTTCTAAAGAGAAATATTATTGAAAGGGCTTTCGTGAAAAATGTTAAAATTTGAGTTAATCATTCTGTTATCTGAAAGGAATATATATATATATATATATATATATATATATATATATATATATATATATTTACTTCAATATTTATTTGTTTATCATCCAATAATTTATTAAGCTCCTTTTTTTATTTCTTTTTTTTTTTTGTTAAATTATTCAATTAAGATGATTGACTCTGTACAATGAAAGAGTGATACACAATTTTAAACCAAAATAAAAATAGGAACATTTTTGATTCTTAGTAATTTTACTATTAAAAGTAATAGTATTAGAATTGCTATTATTTCAAACCTAAAATCGAAGGATGATGGACCATTTAGAACACAGCTTGTTACTTCCGGACTTGGCAGAATTATATGTTAATAAACAGTGCCCCAAAATAATTTATGAGGTCGAAGACTTATTGCCACTAATGTAGTTGACATCGCAGTAGGCTAGGTAACTTTCCTTAACTTATTTTAAGGAAGCTAGTTTGATTTTTTCCGAGCTCATAATCTTGTATACAATTATTCTATGGAATAAATATCATTACTATACTTAACAATTATATATTCTGCTGAAATTTTGAATAATATAAAAATGTATAAACATAAACACGCTTCAAGAGATCCGAATCCTTAATGAAGGACACTTCCAGACTATGAATGGACCACAGAGGGTCATCAAGTATCAGTGTTGCCATCAGAAGCCACTAACAATGGATCCAGGCTAGTTACGCAACCATTTCCTCAACCACACGCTGATAATTCAGGCCTCTTTTTTCTCAGGGCTGAATCCCGATTCATAAACGTATCATTCAATGTCAGAGTATCCTAGTATCCTTTTAGATTTTATCTGACGATCTCTTGAAGTTTTTGGCAGCTCGGAATTAGATTCCGTACTGTTCGCACATTTCCTTGTTGAGTATGCTAATTTTTCCTATACCAGGATGGTTATTTATCATAAAGGCCTTTATAAATTATTATATTATTTTTAATCTCTTTGTAACATTCACATTAAAATTTCAAGGATACCCAAAACCTACCTTGGTCTGATGAATTATAGCAAATAGCAAGCTTTAAGATATTCTAAATTTCAAAAAATGAAGAATAGTTATTTTGATGTTTAGTGTGACAATCTAATAAATTAACGAATAAAAAATACAAGAGCAATTAAATATCTAACTCCTTTGTCACAGATTTTTTTTTTTTTTTAATTTAGCCTTAAGGAATGAAGGAATGTCGAAAAGCGAAATAATGTTCCGAACTTCGTTCCAAAAAGTTAACCGTGCTAAAGGCCTTTACGGATTCAGTGTATCATTTGAATTATCCAGAAGTTTGAGGCATCCAAATGAGGTTTGTATGAGAAGAATTAATCCATCTGGTCCATAGTTTAACTTTATTCCCCAGTAAAGTGAACATTGCATGATTTTAAAAATATCTTTCTTTTACTTCTTTTTAATATCAACATAAAAGCTTGCTTGGTCATAATTCTGCTAAATAACAAAAATTTCAAAAAATAGTGCTTTTATTAGATGCAACCCCTTGCATTTAATATTCCATTGCAAACATAAATTTAAAAAACCTACTCATACAGCAGTATATTTCTACAAATAATTTTTAAAAAATCCTACTCGAAATTTTAACAGCTAAACATTCCTGTATTTTTAGTTGCTGCTGACTCATTTAAGAATACACTTAAAGAGTTCTCTAAAATATCCACTAAATCCTAATGGACTCTATAATGATGTCTTTTGTATTTTTTTTTTTTTTGGTTGCCGCAGAAGGCCTAATGAGACCCTTGGCAGCGCGGTCTTCTTACAGACGTATGTGTTGCTTGCGGGTCAAGCACAGCAATGGTGTAGCACAAACAACCTGGAGGGGGTAGCCCAAACCTCATGTTGCTGCAAACCATGATCTACTTGATAAGTATATGACTATAATTAGTAGCAGACTGCGTACAGCTCCATAACAAATCTCATCGGGCCCAATTTGGCAGTGTACTTCAGTGGTGTCAGTACTTTCCGGTTCAAGAACATTGAAAAACTGGTCTAGGTCCATAGCTTATGGCTGCTCTTAGTCAGCAGACCACAATGATCTATATTTTGTTCGGGCGGCTACTGACAACTGGAAAACTACAACGTAATCCTCGAAACGATAAACGGAGCAAAGTTATTACACCAACGCTCGTCGGTGTGAACATCCTCCAGTAGGCTAAGGGGCTTCTCTACACGGGAGGGGGGTAATGATTTGGACTTCGTGGATTTCATCGGCTGGGGGTCAACCAAATAAAGCTAAACACGCATGCAAGTGCCTTTGTCAGATTGACCATCCCCACCTACATTCTAGTTATTACTATTAAAATTACTAATATATGAATATTTTGGTTTAATTTCATTTTTAAAAGGCTACTGAGAGAATCTATTTACTGTATTTGAACCTAGACAAATCTGCTCTCGTAATGGCAGACTTGATCACCGGAACCAGGTAAGATGGGTACTACTTCTGAGAAGCAGTCCGGGTACCCTGTGAGATCTTCGTCGGAAAAGTCCATGTCCATGCCGATGTCGTTGTTCCTCAGCCTGGCATGCATCTCCTCCACCTCCAGTGATCGAATAGCGTGGTATATCTGGCCGTTCGGTGTGGGTATGCAGAACTGTGAACAGGCAAGCGTGTAGATTATTAATTATTTTTAGAATGATTTAATTATTTTTTGCAACTCTCCTCCTTACTCATCACGGGCGTCACCGCCGGGTTCCCCACGGCGGTGAAGCCCGTGTCCCCCGCCATATTTGTTTGGAATCATATATTGTATATGAGTATATACTTATAATATACAACTATTAGAACAGTTTATATTTATAACTGCTGAGGAGTAGTCGGATAGTGTGTAATGAAATACCTTCTCGATGTGTTTACGTTACTTTAAATGTGTATGGAAAAATCGAAAGCAACGGAGCGAGCAAATATTTTTATCAAATTTATTGCTAATTTTAAGAGGGCCAATTTTTCATTATTTATTTTTGCTCTTATAAAGTTAAAAAAAAAATATAACCGTAAGTTCAAGGATATATGAGCTAATCCTTAATTAAGTATACTTTATTTTTTGATATGAATATAAAAACTGTGTTAAGGGTGTTAAGCTGTAGGCACGTCATTGGTTTATTTCTTCCTACCTATATGTTACGGCAAATGCCAATATCAATGTCTTAAACAAAATTTGCCCCACACAATCTCACTTGATTACAAAGCTAAATAATTACAATGCATCACATTTACGGTAAGTAATTTCTACGATAAAGTTCTGTGACATCAAGGGTAAGGTATATTCATATCTCAAATTTCTAATTTCATTTTCAGACGGCTTATCGTTGCCTTCTTATTGATGCAAGACAGATAAAATTCCTCCAAATTCCAAATTTATTATTTGGACTCAGGAGACCCCAAAATATGTATTTCCTATGAAAAACCTATTACGAATTTTTCACGATCGCAATTCTTTCCCTTACTATACTTTCCCTTACATACAGGTAAATAAAAGTAAAAAAAAAAGAAGAAATAAATTCATTGTAGCTGAACCCGATACCCACAAATATACAGTAGTGCCTTTCCCCTTGTTCATAGATAACTCATACTCAAAAATTCCCCATTCCTCCCCTCAGGTTTCGAAGACAAAAACTCGCGATAAACTATTTTTCTAAGCTATATCTACAATCTGGTCATCCAACATACAAATACATTTTCCAATCAAAATACTCTACGATCTTTCGACAAAAAACTAATTCTACCTCACCTCTAGCACAAAGATTTTCTTCAGGTATTTCAAAACTCAAAACAGCTACCATACCCAAAACCGAAACCGAAATTCCACCTTGAACACTTCAACCACCGAAAACAATTTTAAGTCTCTCACATGCCCAGAAAGATAACACCACACCTTCTGAATATAAAGCGAGACTAAATCGACACATTGAAAATATTCTAGACCGCTTCTTGATCATACAGATGGATCTAAATCTGAACACTCTACTGCTTCCTCGTTTGTCACCAACCATTTAACCCATAAATTTAAATTTAATAAATTATACTCAATTTACACCCCCGAATTATTTGCAATAGCTTCAGCCCTAAAGTTCTGTACGTCTATACACCAAAAGAATATCATAGCAATGTCTGATTCCTTAAGCCCATTAAATAGTATTACCATTATGTATCCGAGACATCCAACAGTCATAAAAATACAATCCTTTCTTTCTTCACTCGTAGACCAGGTTAATTTAATGTATTTTGTTTAGATCCCGAGCCATATGGGTATTGTGGGCAATGAGCTCGCCGATCGGGCTGCCAGAGATGCACTCGCGATGCCTGGAAGAGGCTCCGTCGTCCTAACCCCATCAGATCTTAGTAGACCACTAAAGAAAGAAAAAAAGGACAAATGGCAGTTAATTTGGGACGAAAGCCCTCCAAGCAAACTAAAACTAATAAAAAATTCAGTGAAACCGTGGTCGACATCCTGCCGCAGCAACCGAAGAGATGAGGTCGCCCTGGCCCGCTTAAGAATCGGACATTCGGCGCTCACGCATTCACACCTTTTCACTAAAGAACCACCCCCGTCTTGTCAATTTTGCCAGTCAACTCTTTCGGTCAAGCATATTTTGAAACAATGCTCTCACTTTGTGCCGTTAATCAGAAAAATCGGATTTGCCCCAAATTTGACAGCTTGTCTTGGTGATAACGAAGCCTCAGTAACATTAATGTTGAGATTTCTAAAAGAGAACCGACTGATTTCTAAATTATGAAACTCGTAAATTATAAATCTTTTATAACTTCTTTATTTTTAATACAACATACTTATATTACTTTATCTTTAATTTATTTATTTATTTTTATTTTTATTTATTTTATTTTTATTTTTATTTTATTTTATTTTTTTCCTGCCTATTTCTTAAGTCTAGGAACAAATGTTGAGGCGTTGATGACCTGAGGGTTTTACTCCTCTAAGCCATAACAAACAAACAAACTCATACTCAATGAGCTACCTCCATATCACCCCCCTTCAGGAACCAGTGACCAGTCGACTTTTGGCCAGCTGTTGATGGCTGAGACGTATCAAAGATCACGCCATCCCTTCTCGTCCCGGCGATACAACCCCTGTAAGGGGCCAACTTTCAACAATGGTTGGGGTTAGTTTCACATTGCAATTGGGGTTCGTTTTTTTCGCTTGTTTCGTTGTAAAGGTTACCCACTCCAATGAATTGTTCCTTCCTCATAACAACATAAAACGAAAAACCCACTAACATGGCCAGATTTATTTAATTATTACTTTCACTTGCCTATGTAAGAAATATATAGCAAAGGAAGGTATTGCGATCGTTAAAAATTTCTAGAAATATCTGAATCCAAATAACCAAGTGCAGCGAAATGGTCAGTGTGCGTCTAAGTAAGTATCTCTTGCTCAAAAACGATAAATCGTACGAACCTGAAAATGAATATTTGATGTATGCCTATGCCCGGGATGTAACACCAAAAATTTCATCAAAATTGATCAAATGGTAGGTGCTCTTTATTTTTTTGTTCAAAGTGATGAAAATCATCAAGTGGTTTTATACCCTATGTATTTTTATTTTAAAAAAACAGCGGGTATCCGGATATAAGAGGATTCATCTAAACAAATATTAAGTCAAAAACAAAAACTTATTGAATTAACTGTAAATTTTATTTATATTCGACAAAAAATTAAAGAGATAGAGACTAAATATCTTGTAGGGAAAAAAAACAGCCCAGAATGTGCTACGAATAATATTATTTTGTATGCTCTAACAAAATTATCCTGTAGTTATTGAAAAAACTTGTATTTATGATGTTCTTTATGTGTATATGTAAAAAATTAATTGGATAACCTATCTATATACACACTTTAAAATGATAAGCTGTATTTTAAAAGAGCAATCATTTTTTTTAATTCAGTACCTAACAGCAGAAGTGGTCGGGCGCTGATAATTATAGAAGTGTGTATTTGATATTTAATAAGATATAGGTAAGTACATATGAGTATATTAAGATATACAATATCCATTCCATTTTAAGATTATCCTCTTCTTCCTAACCATAATCACCTGTCCTACAGTATTAAGAATTCTCTATTATTCCCTATTGATCTGATAAGGTACTAATAACTCCTCCAACTCTATAAACTTTTAACTTGGAATCCTCATACAAGATTGAAACAACAGGAAACCGCCTATTGCAATTAAAATGCCATTTTCTCAGATTAATTAAAATTTGTTATTTCGTTACTTATAGAAACAGCTTAACAAATGTTTTTCACATCGAGGTCATTTGAAGTATTAATCATGATATTTAAATTCATAGTGGAAAATTGAGAGAGAGAAATACTCAAAGAAAGGAATGAATATGTTATTTGAGTACTCCACCCCAAATAAGAAGCCACAGGCGAAGTCGCCTAGGGCCATTGAGTCGCCGTGGACCTTCAACTTTCACCCGGGCACACGTGGCCACGCAGCTGCAGCTCTTGTACTCTCCCGCTTACCATCCTCGAAAGTATGCCTCACGATTCAGGTTCAAACATTAAAATCATGCTTGAGGAGCATAAAGAGGTCACGGTGGAGATAATCCCTGCCCAGGACAAAATGGGGAAATGCTCTTTAGCGCGCAATCACTAGAATACGTCTCCCCCGACCTCCCACCACCCCCTCCAATATATCAAGTATTCTTTACTAAATAAAATAAATAACAAGTCATCTCATTGTTGGATTGGTTGTTGTCTGTAGATTAAATTTAAATGATGAACAAATTTTAATGTTTGTTTTTTAAGAATCTTTTTAGTCAAAAAAAATCAAAAAGATAAATCTACTTATGGCTACGAAGAATAAGTATAAATAATTCAATTTTTTTTTCTGTTCATTGTGCATATAGATCTCTGGCGAATGTAACAGCCCTATGTATCTAGGCTTATCCCTTCCTATTACTTTCCAGTTTGACGCATGCTGCTCCGCTACATCTTTTGTGATCCTGCTTGTTGGTCCACCGAAAGATCGTTTGTTAAATAATGTAGCATTATTTTCATCAGCTTCTCAACGCTTCCTGATATATAAATAGATAGATAGAATAGACTTCCCGTAGAATAGAAGTCCCTCTCATCTTAACCTTCTTGCCATCTATCATATGATATAGAATTACCAGTTTCTGTAAATAATGTTTGTATCAATATTTCACCTCTACAGTAATTTGATCCCAAAGCTCCGGTTATAGTTTGGTTAAATTTTCTTTAACATTTTTCTGGCGCTCTAGTTGGAAGGAAAAATAAATTTCATTTCAACTTGGTTGCTTATGCCGTATCGATAATGTCATAGATCTTAATAGTCGCAAACTAGAACATAATTTGCGAATAAAAGAAATTCAGAAGTAATGGACACACTTCATCAATGTCGGGTATTAAAATTCAATATAGTAAACTCACGATTATTTGCGAGCTGTTTATCCGCCTTGGGGATTATCCATCTTGCCGATGCAATCATATTGTTATACAGTTTGAATCCAGGAAAATGGGCGAACTTTTCTTTTAAACTCTTCGAAGAATTTTCGTTCATCGTTTAAAATTAAGCATGCTGTAAAACACATAAAATGTTGCTTAATTGCCAAATATTTCTAAAACCGGATTTTTTCAGATTAGTTACCCGACGATTTTTTCAAAATCAAGAAGTAGAATTTTGTTACTCTAGAAAACAAAAGCATTAACCGATTTCTTCCATTTTGGTATATGTTTTGTTGTTCTGATTATTGAAAATTAGGGGCATGTCGTAATATCGACATTAATGTACGTATTTATTCCGACATAATTTCTGTTTATCTTATGTACTTATATGTTTATTCTATTTTTTTAGTCATACCATTATTTTTTATTTCAAGAGTAATCATGCACTTTTAAGGCCCTTGATTGAATGTGTCCAGAAAAATAATAATGTTTGCAAAAATATTCCTTTTTTTTTTTTTTGTACTTTCTCTAAGTCTATATTTTTTTTTTATAAATATTTATGTGCATTAAATTAATGAGGAAAAAAAATAGCTATTTTTAGGTATTAAATTATTACAGTCTCATTATTTTTCATATTATCCGCGAAATCGGTTTATCAGCGGCGATTCGGCCACCCTTTCCCGCGGACAACTGGGAATTTACTGTATATGATATGAAGCTAAAAACTGTCCAGTGGACTTGTGCAATTTATTATTATGAGTATTGACCCTTGCATCTACGAATTAAGAATTGTATATGATGTTAATGGTGTGGATGTGTGGTATGGACCCAAACAAAGAATATTCTACTGGATTCAATGAATAAAATAATTACGAATTAACAGATCTTTTGTAGGTCTGTAACAAAAGATCACTTTGAGCCACTTTTACGTATTGTACGGTGGAGCGTGATTACGATCAATTTACCTTCTTGTACTAACACTAATTAAGGCAGAAATAGTATGACCTTATAAATTACTTGATATATTTATCTTATGAATTTCAATCAGTCGTTTAAGAAACCCGGCATGTCCAAAAAAGTAAAGTTATCTTTTAATTTATTTGCGGGCTCCATGCGAGCAGAGAAATGTTGTTCGAGAGAATTATATTTATAATCCTGATTTCTAAATATTTATATGTGCCGATAAACAACAATTCAATTGATATTAAGTACAAAAGCAGTAACATTTTTTTTTTTTTTTCCCTTATCCTATAAACTAGAATTTGTGGACATGTCGGGTTCGTCAAACGAACGATTCATTTAAAATGGTCGTGTTCGATATACTGGGAGTCCCAGACCTAGTGTAGAAAAAACAAGTGGGTAATACTGTATGCTAAACGGGGTAGAATGGCGATGAAACGAGTTTCCTATCTCAATCTGTTCAGGAGATAGAATTTTTTTTGTTTTTATTTTTAAAATCTTACTTTTTTCTAAAAAATGGCAGTTTTCTCTACTTCGGCTTAGCGTAGAAACAAAAGTAATGATATTTTCCTAATCAGCATTAAATTTACTAAAAGATGAATTAGGTTTGGTTATTTTAGATCAACGACTTTCAGTTGGCCTTATAACGTGCAAAACACAAAAAATTTATTAAAACTTAAATTATTAATAGTTTTCGAAAATTCTTCGCTCCGCACTGGAGCACCCTAAAAGCTGTCAAATTTCCTAAAAATTGCTGAATTTAGTTAGTTTTTTAATGGTGTAACCCATGATACAATTGCACTTCACCTTTTGAGTCTAAAAGAAGTTTTTCTGATGAAAAACACGCTAGACAGTAAATACTTCATTGCCTCAGGTACCTATTAGAAAAACTACTTGATTAAATAAAAGTATTAGTTATGTTATATTCTTGTCGATATGCATGAGAGGCGAAGGGTTGTGAGGGTGGCAAGCCCTCCCTCCCCCTCCCCCTCCAAAAAATTAAACAAAAATAATCTTATTTACAGGATCTTAAAGTCAAGGGGGGGGGGGATGACCCAAATTGTTGCTGATTACCTAATGTTACATAAACGTACATTTTTTTTTTCATTTTTTTAATACCTATAAAAAATAACAATTTAGGATTATTTGAAGAAATTAAATACACCAACAGAAAAATGACATTTCATAATGTGCCCTGCTATCATTAGCCCTGACAATGATATCACGTTCTGATTGGAATTAGTGTTATTTTTCTGTTGGTGTATTTAATTTCTTCAAATAATCCTAAATTGTTATTTTTTATAGGTATTAAATAAAAGGAAAAAAAAATGTACGTTTATGTAACATTAGGTAATCAGCAAGAATTTGGGTCATCTGCCCCCCCCCCCCTTGTCTCCCTATAAATAAGATTATTATTTTTTTTGGGGGGGGGGAGTGGGAGGGAGGGCTTGCCACCTTCACAACTCTTTATCCCTCATGCATATCCACAAGAATATAAAATAACTAATACTTTTATTACTACTTATCTAGTAAGTACGGGAAGCAATGAAGTATTTACTCTCTAGCGTGTTTTTCATCAGAAAAACTTCTTTTAGACTCAAAAGGTGAAGTGCAATTGTGCATTAAAAAGCTAACTAAATTTCGCAGTTCTTAGGAAATTTGACGGCTTCTAGGGTGCTCCAGTGAGGAGCGAAAAAATTTCAAAAACTATTAAAAATTTATGTTTTAATAAATTGTTTGTGTTTTGCGCGTTAAAAGGCCCACTGAAAGTGGATCTAAAATAACCAAACCTAACTCATCTTTTAGGAAATTTAATGCTGATTAAGAAAATACCATTGTTTTTGTTAAAAAAAAACAAAAGTAAGATTATAAAAATAAAAACAAAAAAATTCTATCTCCTCAACAGATAGAGATTGGAAACTCGTTTCTGCGCCATTCTACCCCGTTTAGCATGCAGTATTACCCATTTTTTTTTTTTACACTAGGTCTGGGACACCCAGTATTAGCCAGCTTATTATTACCACCATACTCCATTTCACTTACGTTGGAATACCCTGACCTCATTGTATAACTTGGACCTGAAATGAAAAAACAAAAATTAGATATCAAGGATCTGTATAAGGTTTTATCATCAATGGGTGAGATCCTGGGATAACTAGAAAAATTTATTGCCATTTGATTTCAAGTTTAGGAAGTTAAGATTTTCCAAGCTAATAAGCATTATTAATTCATAATGTGGTTATCCTTGAGCGGGTGGAAGAATACGGTTAATTTTTATTCATTGTTTAGTAATGTTGTTAATTTTGGGGTTCTAATTGAGGCTTTTGGTTTCGAAACAAGCTACATCCATTTTCAACAATTTTTCAGGACTGATCAAAAGAGAATCAATTGGAACCGCTTTTGATAAAAATGAAATCATTTAGTATTGATTTTCGGTGGATCTAGACGTTTTTGAAACAAATATAAAAACATATATTTTTTAACTTTGGTCCTTATTATTTTCGTAAGTAAATAAGTTTACCGTTTTATGCTTTATGTATATTTTTTCCTGGTTTTTGTTTTTTAACTTTAGATGAATCTGCCACTAAAAAAATTATCGGAGCGTCACTGCAGTTATCATTAATTTACAGATCCAAATTCTGTTACATGATATATTATACCATCAAGTAACACAGCGAATAGCTTTCCTTAAGGTTTGGTAAGTGATGTAGACAGACTGTCTCCTGTCTTTGTTGCTAGTTTACCTTATTAGAAGCTGGAGGGACCTATTTTCGCGTTGGGTAAAGAAAACTCTTTCCGTATAAGCTCCATCAGGGTGTATTACAGGTAGCCTACATTATTTTTACATGAGGCTTGCTCACGAACAATACTGGGGGAGAGTTATGTATGTTAATATTCATTGTGATTGGTGGATTCCCAGATACCTGTGGACAGCCCTTGTCCTGCATATTGAGCAGGCAGAGCGTTGCTAAATCCCTTCTCATGAAGATTAGGCAGAAGATTATGCATCTGTTTCAGCTTTCCCCCCAGCTGGTCAGGGAAATGGCTGAGGTGGGCATTTGAGCCCATGGGGATACTGGAGGATGCGCCGAAATTATGGATCAACCATACTAAGCAGTTTGACTTTACTTAGTGAAAAAAGAAAAGATAATGAATCAGTCATTTTCCAAAAGCTGACTCGTAAAGAGTAGCGTTTATTAGTAAGAGATTTTTTTTGTTCGTCTAAACTAAAAAAGAAATATTAATGGCAAGGACAATAAAAAATATACCGATGCATTAGAATTAGAGCGCATGAACCAACGTTTCTAGAACTTACTTAAACAACTAAGTGCGCATAGTTGAAAAATATAAATACTTACAAGAATATTGATTGTCATCCTCCATCTTCTGGCCAGGTTTGGGAACATCCTTTCGATCTTTCCGGCTGCAAGATCTTCTTAATTCTGCATTTTAAGGCATATTCCGAAATTCGGTTCAAGACAACCAGTAAGCCCGAATCTCTCAATAACCTAACCTAAAAATAGTGTTATTTTTCAAAACATCACATGATTTTTTCTCGATAGCTCTCGAAATTTAAGCAAAATCGATATTCATAGAATGCCGCCTTTTGGATAAATAAATTCGTTACTAACTACGAGTATGTTTTAATTGATATTTGACTGAGAATATCATCAGCCGATGAGAACAAAATTAAAAATAGCACGTCATTGAAAAAAGTGCTGCGGGATACCGAGGAATGTGTTGAAAAACTCCTGAATTTCCTGAAGCTTACCAGATTTTACAATAGAATTAAAAAAAAAAAAACATGACAATGATCCCTTCGGGTAGAGGCTAATTCGATAAATAAATAACTACTTTATATTTTAACGAGTGAAAATTAAAAATATCTGGTGCGATGCGCGCACCACACAACATTCACTTACCAACTGACTTAGATTAGAAATTGACGTGTTTTTTTTTAATTGACATTTCTCAATTTTTCCACATTCTTTTCTTATTTTTGCTTTTATTTGCTCTCTAAAGTACGCTATTTTTTTTTATTATTTAATAAAAGTTCTTACTTGCAATAATTCGGCAATGCAAGCATAATACTCCAAGTCGATCAAATACTCCAATTCTCTATGTAATGTTTGGAAATTTCATTTAGTTACCATGAAACAAAGCATTTCCATGAAATGAACAGAACGGCTTTAATTATAAACAATGGTCTGTCATTAAAGGCGTACAACTCATGCCCGTGCTCAACGTGTTTTATGAGTTGACGAAATAGTTTTATTTTTTTCTCCTGTATATGTTTACTTGATTTTTTTCATATTTTTAGGCGAGACGAGAGACAGATAATTTATCGATACAAACAAATACAAAGGTACTTAATAAGAAAACAAAAAAGCCCCTACCCGACTTAAACCCCCTCAGAACATTTTAATAATGATAAAGCTTACCTGATATTAAAGAACACCTAATTTTCATTGAACATGACGAATTTGATGAAAATCTTTAAAGCCTTTTTGAGATAATCGAAAAAAAGGTGAAAATTGGAAAAAAAAAGTCATGAAATAAAGAGCCCCTCCGTTTCACCAATTTTGATGAGAATTTGGCTGTCCCATCGTGGGCATATACATACACCAAACACCCAGTCTGATCAAAATCATTACAGCCGTTTTTGAGTAAATAAAAAAAAACACGTGAACATAAGTCAAAGTTTATTAAATAAAGTACCCCCTCCTTTTGACCAATTTTGCTGAAATTTCGGTTGTCACATCACGGGCATATTCATACACCAAATACCTAATTTCAGGTGCGTAGGGTTTATAGTTTTTGAGCTAGTCTGTTTTCACACAGACACACACACAAATACACAGACACACACACCCACACACACAGACACACACACACAAACCACACACACACACACACACACACACACACACACACACACACACACACACACACACACACACGCGCGCACGCACGCACGCACGCACACACACACACACACACACACACCCACACAAACACACCATTTCGCGGGACTTGAAAACCGGAAGTCGAAATTTTTCACGATAGCAATGCTTTCCTTTCCTGTATATTTCATATATAGGTAAGTGAAAGTAAAAAAAATATTTTCATGCAAATATTTGGTAAAAAAATGAAAAATGTTAGAATTTAACTAATGGTTCTATAGAAGATCTCAATGGATTGTTGTGTACATTGACCAAAAATTGCAGATCCGAGTATCTTCGTTCTTTTCCTTCCTATTCCTGCAAAATATGGGACTTTTTGAGGAAATGAACCTCAAGAATGAAATAAAACATCTGGTTCTTGTTGAATAATGATAGCCAAAAAACTGTATTATTTTAATTTATAAAATAGCGTAGTACAAACTAATTAAATGTTCTTTGATTTCAAGTCATTTGTTTTCTTTATTATATCCATTTTATGGGGCCTATGCTGAATTCTGTTTTATTATGTCGTAAAACATTCTTAATTATTTTCATAACCCACTTATTTTCTTGTTTGAAAAAGAAAATATTTGTCGGGCACGGCTTTAGTTCTGAGCAAGTACAGTTATATTTTTTAACAGACTGAGTTGGGAATCTGAACATTTATGGTTTGCGAAATTTTGTCTCCTTATAGCACAAGTGTATCTAAAAACAAATTATGCTTACAATAATTTTCTAGGAGCTATTTACTATGGTGCAAAATTTAATTACCTAAATTAAATAATTAAACAAAATATAATTTTTTTTGTCAAGCTCGTTAGGTAAATCTTTTAGTTTACTATTACATCTTTAAATAATTTCCATTATTTACGGGCATCCTGTGAACCTTCAAATAACTTCATGTAGGATTTATCCGTGACTATATTTGAAAAAAATAAATAAATGCACTACCTGACTTTTTTGGTATTCGGAGGATTGATTGAGTCACGGTGATGATCAAGAATCCTTAAAAGTTCAATCATTACAGTAGCAACAAATCTTCTTGAAATTAATTCACCTTTGCATAAATTTCTTAGCATAATTAATCACGGCTGGGCTCTTGCATTGCTAAACACCATGATGACGTGGGAAAACAATGAGCGATGACCACATTTCGAAGATGACTACAGCTACACACGGCTTGTGTTTTGGTTTGTCGAGTTTGTTTGGATTTCATCTCCCAGCGGACGAATCGCAACTCATCCCAGCTTCCCGAGCAGCCTTGAGGCACTAATGAATTCATAGCCTTCTCTGGAGAATATTATTGGGAGACGTGACTTGAATTTAATTTCTCGAATTCGCCACCGGTGATCGGTTCGTTACGTGTTTGGCCGAGGTGGAAACATGGCGTAAAATGATTCGCTGCGGATATTATTGAACGATGACTCATGGTAGTATTAAAATCAAAATGAAAATCCCTAGCGCCACATTCCTACCTGAGAGATAAATCCAACCTGCTGAACTCTTCAAGATGTTTTCAAATAATTGAGTTAAGGCATATTTTCAATTTCAAGCATCTAATTTATACTTTATTCCTGTATGAATAGGTTAATAATAAGCTCCGTGAAATTCTGAATCCAACGATACCACATTCGTGGCATTTAAGCACGGTAGGACCTTATAATTCATGAAAAACCGATTTTTACGCTTTGTGAAATAATATATGTGGGATAAATCTTAATTAATCTTAATATATCTAAAATTAATCTTAATAATAAGGTTGCGTTGTACTATGTTCATCAATTTTCACGTCAACAAGAAGTTGATTACAACGCAAAAAGCTTCGATTATTATTATTCGATCAAAGAAAGTTTAGCATTTATGCAGTTATGTAACTTAGAAGTAGCCCTGTCCTTCATAAAAGAATATGGCATTTTTTTGGATTACGCGAACTATTAACATTGTTGCGACTATATTATGGCTTTGTCGGTTTTTTAATTATGGTTTCAAATTTGATATGTTTTGAGTTGTAACCATCTTGTTGCACACATGCGAATTGTTTTTTACGAGATGACCAAATCAGCCTCGAAAATCATTTTATAATATTGATAAAGGTATAATTTCATAATATCAGTTCAACAATTAAACGCAGTTTTTACAACTTTGTGTTATCATTTGTAAAATAAGTTATTTCAATATTGATTATGATCTCCAATTCTGCATCACATTGACTAGCAAATAAAAATAATTCTAAATTTCTTAGCAAATCGTCAATAAAAAAAAAACCGAGATTCGACTGAATTAAATCACTCATATTTATGACCCTCGGTTAGGTTTTAAATGACATTTTCGCGAAGCTTTTTCATTTGTTATTATAAATAAAAAAGGATTTGTTTAATCAGAAAATTCCTGAGCTCTTTATTCCCTATGCTTTGGTATTGTAGAATAAAACTTACATCTATATAAAATTAATTTGATTCTGTGTTTCTAATCATAATAACAAAAATAAAAAATCAGTAAATAAATTATTAGGTTAAGCTGGTTTCAAATTTTCGAAATCCGATGCCTCCCAATTTGTCACAACGACGCTGTAGGCCACCCTGGATCAGGTAGGCTGTGGCAAATTGGCTGTCAACCTCTCTAAGTGCCTGTTGCGAAGATGAATGGTGTGATCTTTATAGCTTTCAAAAGTGTGTGAAATATGATTTTTTTTTTCTTGTTAAAACCAGCCCAAAAAGAGGCTTGTCGTATTCGGAAAAAAAAGCAAAAGTAAAGAAAGAAGTAGCTAGCAATTTTCTTTCAAAATGATGTTATTACCTAATGCCCTTATTAAACCAAGTTCCTGGTAGTTTTTTTTTTTTTTAATTTGCTTCAAATATCAAGGATAAAAAAAATGTGTGAGTACATTTCAAGCAATAATTATATGTTTGGGAAGATAACGATACACTTTCAGTGTATTACAAATTATAATTTAATAATTTTAAAACTATACAGACAAATGACAATTATTCTGTAAGTACAATAGGATAACATTTCTCATCGAATGTCCTATTCTAAAAATAATTTGCAGATTATTCAAAAGTTTATAAGCAAATAATAATGTAATATATATCTGTGATTGCAGCGTGTATATATATATATATATATATATATATATATATGTTAAGTTTATTTAGAACTTAATACTGTTTGCAATAATATGAATGTTTTAATTTATTCATAAGTGCTCTCGACTACAAATTAAGAGTCTGCAAATTTATGTGCCAAAAAAATAATGATATTTTTGTTTGCACTTGACACATTCTACGCTGAAAGCACAGATGTTAATTAAATTAAATCGAAGAGGCGTTATTCTGGTGATCGAAATCGACATTTCCTAATATATCCTTGGTCGTATTTTTTTATAAACCTATGATGACTGCATCTCATAATAATAATATTTAATGAGCACTGTAATTATTGAAAGCGGTAAGTATACTATCTGAATACGAGAAAGAAATCCTTATAAAACACCACAATGCAGGGAAGATACAAGTAATGTTTTACTTTATGCATTCATATTCATGTGCAGTGAGGTATCAAATAACATGTAAATAAAATAAAAACCATATCCACTTCTGTAAATCGCCACATACAAGGTCGACGCCGCATTTAATATACACATGAAGTCACGCTTGGTGGCGGGGGAAACATAAATCCTGCGAGATGAAGACATATTTTGAAGAGGAAGAGTATAGACTTGTACACCTGCAGGAAACAATAAGTCACTGAGGTACCACAGCCAACTCCGAGGTCCACTTCAGATTTTATTTGTGCCGGTTATAAACTAGGATCAGTATGAGAGTAGGTGTTTTCAAATATCTGGCACAATCCCATTTAGAAAACAAACAAAAAATAAATATAAAATACTGGCTGGTGGAAACAGTAAACATAAAATAAATGCAAGCTCCGTATGTTTTATTTTAATATTCAAGGTGAGCTTTTTTTAATTTTAGAATTCCTCCATTGATTATGAGGCAATACCTCTCAAGGAAAATGGTCATATTTTGTTGAGTTTATTTTATGGCCCATATCAATACAGATTTTAAAAGTAATATCTTCGGAGAGAAAAGGCAAACTAAATTAGTGCAACCTAAAAACTCAATGATCATGAACATTAAAACAATTAGGCAGTCCAAGTAAAATTATAATCTGATAGATTAAAAAATAAAAAAGAGGTGAAAGAAATCAGAAAAACCATTATAGATTAAAATTTTTAAACTTATAATATTCAAGGATCCAAAAAGAGAAAGAGGTAATTAGAATAGGATTGATACGAGCAAAACCTGTCTTGTAAAATATATTTTTGCAAATAATAAATCCTTTACATTTACATAATTTGTACCTTTATTGTTTTCTAAAATCAAAATGAAGGCATTCTTAAAGAACACATCCTCGAACTCGTGAGTAACTGACAGACGATATCCCCGACGACGGTTGAGGACGCGCCAATCCCTGGCAGGTTGCCAGCAGAGAGCATTATCATATAGTCCGTACGTGACTGGAAGCTTCGGAGGAAGTTGCCAGATGAAGCAAGACTAATCCTGCTGAAGAACGGCAATCATTTCCAAGGTCTCTCAGGAGATTAGTGTAGGTCTAAATATCTTCACCTTCCTCATTATATCTAATCATTCTTCCTTGATTCCTGTAGAAACATTACATTCAGAAAAATTGTTAGTGTGTGGAGGTGCAGTGTATGTATATCTTATATGTTTATATCTGTGTCTGTAGCTTAAAGAGTGTTCAGTCCCATCAAAAAAATAATTTTTTAATATATTTGCAAATGACATTGCTGATTTAAAACACTTTTCAGGTTAAAACTTGATAAATAACTTTCAGAAAGTTGCTAAACATGGTAAGTACTAAATAAACTAATAAATGACTCATAAATCTGCAAATTCATAAATAAATTTGGACAAATAAATAAATAAATATTTTATCGCGGAAGTAAAATTAATTTAAAAAAAAATACAGATGCAGTCAGTTAACTATAGTATGGAATGTAAGAAATTCAATCGTAATATTATTATTAATATTGCAACCGAGTTCACAATACCCTTTTATTCAAGAAGGAAAAATACTAATTTTCGCTTTCTAGAAATGCAAAAAAATTACCTGCTGCTTGGTGGAGTTTCCTTAATTCGGTCACTCAGGTATGCTTAGATTTCAATGAGGTGAATTGTTATAAGTCAGCATTCAAGGAAAATACTGATTAAAGATGATCCGTTTATTAATTATGATGGAAACACTGGATGGCTAGGAAGTGGATAAAGAGGCGAAATTTAAAGGTGTTTAATATAGCTTTTTTTTTTCAATAAAGCTGATTGACTCTTTTTTTAACAGAAGATTTATATGCCAAATACAGTTTTAAAGTTTATAAAAATATTGTTTGAAAAGTTATATAAAAATATTACGACGTTAATTTAAAGCAGGAGGTTATTATCACTAAATTAACATCGTTAAAGTTTTATTTTTGAAAAAATATACTTATGAATTTTAAAACATTGTTTGGCTTTTAAATCTTCTGATAAAAAAACAACAACACCTTTACGTTTGTTTCCTTCAATTTTTATCCGTTTATTAAATTCATGAGACCTGTTTGGATCGTTTGATAATGCATTTAATATCTTATATATCTTCAAAATTCTCTCGAATTTCCTAACTCTTATAACTCTAATCTATTTTTATCGGTTTCAAGAATTTATGGTTTCACAATAACAATATGTGACAAGTGGTTATTTTATTAGCAATTTGAAATAAAAGGAGGATATATCGATTGAGCCTGTTAAACCGTGCTGTTCAGTCCCATTCATTTACCAACATTGGACTTATTAACATCTGCTAGTAATCCTGCATATGGACTATACCAGCTGCCTCCTTCCGACTAATGTTTATTTCCAAACACTCTTCACTATCATCTTTAGATTAATAAGCCTAAATTTTGTTTTGGAGTATTCGATTCATATTATTTTTAATGAAGTATCAATGTTTTCATATTACAGTAATGAATGATTGATTGTCTAGCATGTTGTAATCAACTATTTCCTGCCTAATATTCTTATTCATCTAGAACTGAAGAATACCTACATTGTTGAGTCGAAACGTAGGCTAGAAATAAAATAATTACAAACTTTTCTTAGATTTTATTTGATTTTCACATTTTAACAATTATCTATTCAATAAATTGAAGTGGACTACCTTCTCCAATTTTCTCCTTCTTGTTAGTCACGGAGATCGATCCATCGTCCCGCTCTTTTTCATTTTAAAAGTATATTAAAAATTTCATGATGAAGGGTCTAAGGTTTGTTTTGTCCAGAGTTGGGCAAATTGTAATCAGAATAATGATTCATGAATATGAATAATTAATAATCATAAAACAAATGAAAAATGAATAACCATTATTCATAATCATTATGGAATATTTTTAATGATTATTGAGTGTTTATGGTATTCATTTAAATTGAATAATGAATAACTGGTATTTAGTTATTTATTATTCATTTCAAACGAATACCATAAACACTCAAAAATCATTAAAAATACTCCTTACTGATTATGAATAATGGTTATTCATTTTTCATTTGTTTTATGATTACCAATTATTCATATTCATGAATCATTATTCTGATTACAATTTGCCCAACTCTGGTTTTGTCTAAGGTTTACTATGTTTTGAATGAGTGAATCGGTGTGACTTTAATTAGTTTTTAAATCTTCAGTAAGTTAATCCCTTCTAGACCCTGCTGTTGAAAACTTTTCGGTATCTTCTCCCAACTTCTTTCAGTACTGATAGCAGTGACCTTCGATGTAGGTTGTAAGGCTACTAATTGATTTACAATGATTATCATTAATAATTATCCTAAATAAATACAATTTTGACTGGCTCTTTGAATATCTCCTTCTTGGAATCGCAGGTAGATACAGTAAACCCTCATTATTACGAACTCGGATATAACGAACACTTCGATATAGCGAACCAAAATACTATCCCCCAAAATTACCGTTATATTTCTGCTGAACCCCTCGTTATAGCGAAATCCCTCGGTTAGTGCGAACTACGAACTAAATTTGATGCCTGAGAATTATTATATTCTGTTATAACGAACTGCTAACATTTTTATTTATTTTTTTTTTTTTCTGTATTACGTAGGAAGAACGCGGGAAGACGAAATAGCACCAGTTTCTAGAATTATGGTGTTTTTTTACTCTTAACTAATCCGATTTCCTTTTGCTCTATCTCTCTGATTCTATTGACTTTTTTTCTCAAAACTAGCTCAGTTCTGTTTCGACTTCTGTATTATTCGAATCAGTGTACTGTAGTCGTTTATAGTGTTTTTTAAAATAAACAATGAGTTGGTAAACGTGTGTCACAAACGTAAATCCTTATCAATCGAGAAAAAATTAAAAATTCTCCAGGATATTGAATCGGGAATTCTAAGTAAGAAAACCATCGCAGAAAAATATGGAATTCCAAAATGAACATTGTCAACCATTATAAAAAACAAAGATAAAATAGATTCAACCGCAGCCCAAGGATTAACTTCAGCATCAAATAAACGACTGCGCTCTGCCGCTCATGAATATTTGAAAAAAAATTGATAAATTGCTTTAAACAAATGAGATCTCAAATACCAATCTTAGACCGTCTTATTAAAGCTAAGGCTAAAGAACTCTCAAGTGAAATTGGCAGGTAAATAATTGAATGTTTAATTTGTTTTAGTTTGTTTAATTAATATGTAGTTTATCTAAAAATTAATTACATACATGCGATTTAATTTAACTAGTTCTAATGAATGAATTTCCTTCTAAATATGATCAAATTAGTGCGGCCATTGGCTAAAAAAGATATATAAAAAAAGAACCCTCGGTTATAACGAATCTCGTTATAGCGAACTATGAAAATCAAACCCCCTACCAGTTCGCTATATCGAGGGTTTACTGTATAACTCAGGCGCGTAGGCGTAATAAATTGCTAAATAGTTTCTTTAAACTACCATTTTTTATAATTTTTTTGTTACCTGTAGATTTAATATAATATATTTCAAAAATAAAATTAAAAAAAAATATATAATGCTAATTATACTAGATTATTTAATTAACAGCCAATTTAGTACTGACCTATATCAATGGTCACAGGTAATAACTGGGTAAGATGGAAAATAGTTCCCATGAGTTAAATATGTTGGGGTCATTTCAAAAACCTATTGCACACTACTAAGTAGTCAATAACTAAGGGAATGTTTAAAGGTGCCTTTACACCTTACGAACCTCACCTTCGTACAAGTTCTCCTTCGAACTTTGCCGTACCGACGTGAAGCGAACAGCCATTTATACTTCACGTAACGTTAAGCGAACCAATATTGCTGACGCACCCAAAGCTAACTTAGGATAAAGAAAAAATCTCCATTATCAATATATTTTATATTATCTGAAAAATAAAAAAATAGTAGACGATTTACAACGTTTCACAAATTACACTAGTATCACAAACAACTCCTGTCACCTAGGAAAACTCAAATCAAAAGTGACACTAGCGCTACCCCCGAACCCAGGCGAACAGATGAAGTACCTGGAACACCCGAACAGTCGACGTGAAGGCTTCACGAAGGTTGTTCGAAGGTAAAGTTCGTAAGGTGTAAAGGCACCTTTAGAGGTCTTCATGATTACAGCGGAATTGTCCCCTTCTTTATAGAGTCTAGCAGAGTTCTGAAATGATCCCAATATACATAACTCAAGTGGACTATTTCTCAACTTACCTAGCTAATCCCTGTTGGCATAGATAGATATATAGATGAACAAGATGTCGCTTTCGTAGATAAAACCGAAAATAATTTGTCTTTATATTTTTTATAAAATAAAGAAAAAAATTGTTCAAATTTCCCAGGAAGGACAGAGATAAGACACAGACTGGAGCGAACACAAAGAGAGTTGCTGTGCGGAGAGGGAGCATTGCATCGCTCACAAAGAGGCTGCACACCTGGGCTCACACGTGTGTGCGCGTGGCCACAAAGGTACCTTTTTTACGTGGCAAGGATTTGTCTGGCGAGGTCTTTCCCGGAACTGGGCTTCTGTATGGAACACTTGGATCTTCCATTCTTACCTGAACTTATGAGTTTAGGTCTTTTGCACGCTATCTCTGTATTGCGTTTTCCTTCAACCCCTGGAAAAAATTCTTATGGATTGATCGTTTTGGATCCAGGTCAACGTGACCACTTTAACAGAATTATCTGATAAGCCAAATGGTATTACTATTTTCACCCTTGCAACTAATAACATTTTTTTTAAGTTACTTCGGGGTGGACAAAAATCTCTTAGTAACGATATTTTGTAGGAAATGCTGTGCTGATTATAAGTAGATGTACCTCACAAGTGGGGTCAGGAGTAATATTGGCAGAATATGTTAGATCTTAGTGAAAATAAAAAAACACCATCAGTTAGCTGATTAGAAACTTATCCTCCCAACACAAAATAATCTAAAACAAATAAGAACAGTAATAATTTCAGATACTTTTTAAATGTATTATTGTAGTTCAATGAAGTAAAGTTAAAACTAACATTTCTATGGACTTGAGTGTAATATTTACTTTCATTACAAGGGCTGATATAATTATTGTACATGTGAGTGATGACCAAGTAAGAAAAAACCAAAAACAAGATCAAAATTAAACCACAAACTTCACTGATTAACACAATAAAATATCATGTTTTCAAAAGATGAAAAAAAAATTCTGGGGTACATATATGAAATTAGTCTTTCACATCTGGTTGCTAAAACTTTTTAACAAATCATAATGATCCAAAATAATGTAATCTTTAACTTGATATAAATTTTACCATCCTCTACCGACACACTTATTGATTTATTTTTTTTATTTGCAGCAGTGTTTTACATTAACAGTAGAATTGATGATCAATAACTACTGTAGAAAAAATTTTAATCCATCTATCTCTATAAAATAAAAACATTATTATTTTTTTTTTTTTGTCAAAGCAGCATTTAATACTGTGCGCGCCATGTAATTAAAGAAAATAAGAGACAATTAGATTTGATTGATTCAGGGAGGAAATTATACTGAAAAAAAGCGGTAGCAATTTATTGTATGATAACAACAGTGGAATCATGCATCAAATGTTACGCATTAGAATTTAACGTTTTCAGGAAAATATTTTTTTTTTCTCTAAGAAAATGTGAGGATAAAAAATCCAAAACTTTGAACTTGTCAGGCACAATTTGTCACACAATGTCGGTAAATATCAATATTGCATAAATGGAAGACACCATATAAAATGTTGACAATATTTATTAATATCTATATATAAGATAAGAGAGTAAATTTATGAATAGTACTAATAGTTTGTGTTATGATAACACTAACATCCATCCAGTACATTATTTAAATAACGGAATAAGTTAGTGATAATGCTCTATTCCAATGATTAATTGTGTTTATAAACAAACCGTTATTTAATTATATTAAAAAACGTTATTTAGTTATGTAATAAATCATTATCTTTTTATTTATACTATAATAGCATAAATGTTGCCATTTACAAAAACTACCAATATTTTGTACGCTAAGATAATTTTTTTTCGATTGCTTTTGAAGATAAAACAGTCTATAAGGTCATGTGCGAGACTAAATTGAAAAAAGAAATCTTAATACTTATTTAGAAATGGAAGTTGAATATCTACTTACTTCTTCAGTATCAGTAACATTAAAATCTACAACCAAGAAATTACGAAGAAATCGTTGTTAACAAATTCTGAATACAGTTGTTTCGATTCTATTGGTTTTTTCATTCATAGTTGTATGTAATAACATAATGTAAATAATCTTTTTGTATTAAAATAGTTTTGACAAATGCACTTTTTTCTACTCCTTGGCAACTGTAATGACTTGAAGGTATAATTAATTAAAAAAAAAAAAAGATCATTCTGTAATTTATCATTCAGAACATAAAGCCCGATTTAATGACTAATTATTATTGTTCGCAAGGCAATGAGTTAACACTAACATTACTTTACTAAATATAAACGATGATAATTACCTACCTCTAGATAACAAAAGAAAGCAATATTTACAAGTATAATGCTAACACAGATGGCAGTATCACTTTCAATAGATAATTATAAACACAATAGTCTTATCTGATATAGGGCAGTATTTATCTTGCTCGTCTTTTTAATAAACTATTGCTGCACTCTTGTAACTAATTGTTTGTTTATGGCCTTCGACGTCAGGTCCTTGTATCAATCCTGTTTGGCAATTGACATTTTTCTTGTTGAATTAAGCCTTACATAGCAATTGAAATTGTTACTTCTTATAAATAAATAAATAAAAATTCCACCTATAATGAAATATAAATATGATTATATTAATGCTATTTGGTGTATTTTATTGAAATATGTATTATTATTGTTTCAATTCCATGATTAGAGCGAATGAAATTTTATATGGAAAAAAAATTGTATATATGTAATTGTAAAGAGAGTTTTCCTAAAGTATTTTCAATGAAATTAAGTCACGTTCTATTCTCTTTTTATAGGCGGTACTAGCAAATTTATAAAAAATATATTTTATATTTGAATCTTTATATGTTTAATATGAGAAATTAGTTTATATTTTATAATATTTTTATCTTTTTGTGATAACACTTGTTTTACATATATTTTTTTTTAACTTTGGTCTTATGACTATGACTTAAGGAAATGGTAAGTTGTAGTTTGCAACTGCTAGAGTGTACTTTTCTTCTTTTATATTCGTGCACTCATTAATTTTTTTCATAATTTTGTTTATCCCCTATTCATTCATTCATATAAATTTAACAGTACGAAGCTGTATTAAGAGAACCGAAACCTTACATCACTCTGCTTCGACAACACTTTTTCTTACCATTGTTTACGACAAATAAGGTTTATGTTATTTCCAGAATATGAGTAGACTTATAGGCGTGATTCTAAAATTTTAGTGGTAATCGGCTCTTAAATTTTTTGGAATTTAAAAGTCATCTTTTCTTATGTTTCTGATTGCAGATGGCAAGGTCACTTGCCCCTTACCAATGATGTGAAGTGTGCACACACTTATATTCATAGTTTTCGACATAATGATTTTCAAAGAATGTAATGTTCAAGGGAGTGACAAACTGTAACATTGACATTATTATATTAATTTAAATCAAAAAAGAATTCTCTAAATTTAAAAGTCTCGTTTCGTCTAAAGTTAGTCTCGTTCTTATATAGGTATAATGAATTGGATCCCTACCATCAAAATAGTTAAAGAACTAACAGTTACTGAAATTTAAAAGATGTTTCAAAATAGGAACCATAAAAACAACTCATTTAGATGGGTAGATGAAGCGATTCTCTAGTATAGTCAACTATATTAATATTCAGGTACTTCAACATGAAAGTGAAAAGGAACTGAAATTCCAATATGTATAATATATTAGGGTCTCTTTTGATTCTTTTTCTCGCCTTCTTCTCGCTGCCACTTTTCTCTTAGCTTTTATTTTTTATTCAGTCAATTTTTTTTTCGATGCCATTTTTCTGCAATGAGCAACTGCGTTATTTAAACATTTATTTGGCGGTTTAAGGGAGGGAGGGAGGTTTTAAAATATGTATACTTAATGGAAAACTATATTTTTGAACCAACAATGATTTGTAATCAACATAAACAAGTTACAAATTTAATCACAAGTCTCTGTGGCGGGATGGCCGAGTGGGTAAACGCGTCAGAAAATACTCGTTGCCCATGGCTACGTATGATTGCGAACCGAAAGATAGCAAGTTCAAAACTCGGAGCCAGGGGATATTTAATAATACTCGGCCTCATTCCCCCACCCTCTCCCCTGGCCCGGGAAACCCCGTATAGCCTAACAGGCGAGGAAGGGGAGGACCATTAAAAAAAAAAAAAAAAAATTTATATATATATAACTAGCTAGGGAGTGACCTCACAACTATGTGACAAAGGGAAAAGCTGCTGTGGCTCTTTGCGTGTACCCTTTGGAGTCTCAATTTTTTTCAATCAAATGACTTGACCTCTACTTTGTGACAGGCTAGGGAGTGACGAAAAGAGCATTGTTATTTATTTTAGTGAATGTTATCCTGTCTAGATAGCAGTGTCATTATTATCATTGAGGTAATATACCAAAAGAAAATTTAAAAATCCTTCTGGTAGTTGTCGATTTATCACGTTATGAAACAAATGCTACCATAATTTCTGAATCTCCCATACCTTAACCGTTAGGTACATTCATAATTATTTCAATTTCTATCGTGAGTCCATTGTATTTTATTATTCTCATTTTGGAGGTTAATCGGAGGGTAATTTGGAGGTTAATCATTAATTTAACCTCTATTATATTAATCCTCATCTATCTCCTGATTTAACTTAGCTCTTTTCCGATGCCCCTGATAACTCACATTTGACACAAGGAGGAAATAGAGACTAGATCCGAGACCAGACTACAGAAGGGTGCGGACCAGCCCTTCTAGAATCCCTCCTCTAAGACCCAAAGGGTCAAATTAAGGGCCTAGATGCAGCTGGTCTTGCGCAAGCCTTACACCACACAAGGGCGCTACCCTCGTCCTCCAAGGGTGGGATCACAATGACCTCCTTACTTTTTGTACTTTGTTATTTATGTCGGAGGGGAAGGATTATTTACGCAAGTCTTAAGCACTTTAATTCGATAGATACTACTACTGTTCAGCTTCTGCTGCGATACCTACTTGAAAGCAATCTTACAGGTTACAATGGATGGTTAACAGCTGTTCGTGTCTTTATTAAAAAGAATAACAATAAGGGATCATTTGCCAAAGCTGATTTAGTCTGAATTTTGGTAAAGCTTTGCCTATGATACTTCTGGACGTGGCCTATTTGAGGATGTCATGTTACCGAGATATAAGGGGACTCTCATCGCGTCATTTTCAGTTAAAAAGGGCATGGATTAGCTTTATTAGATCTCTGCTTTCGACTTCCGCTCACTGTGCTCGCTCTTGAGAAATAGGTTAAACCCCAAACGGGACCTTTTTAGTGGAGATCGGGACGACACTAAATGGCTCCATCTTTGCTTTGCTCAGAAGTAACATAGGCAAACTAGTATTTATATTTTTATTTATTTATTTATTTTTATTTTTTTTTGCAACTTCGACGAATAAACGAGATAAAAGCGGTGTTAATGCAACGAGTTTTAAATATGAGAGCTCGTAAATAAATCAACTTCGAGACACTTACTTAACCCTTAGTGGAAGATAAGGTAACCAGATAGTGCTTAGGTGTTAATGCTCAAACTTTATGTTTGAGACATTTCAATGACGTACATGGAGCAGAGCAGTTTGTGATTCGAGATAGCTTGGCCATGAGTGTATATTTTTTTCCCATTATGGAGCTCTCCTACCTCGCCTTTTCGGCTATTCGGGTTTTCCCCATGCCTGGGGAGGGATTACCGCTAGTTGTTTTATGCCCCACCGGTGCTGGAACTCAAATCGGAATGTCATAGTTGTGAAGCCTATTGTTAGATTGTTCAGACATCCTACTTCTAACCCTCCTCCCGCTCTAATTATATTTTATAACACTAATATAACATTCCGTTAATGTCCGTCTAACATAAAACCAGTAAGGTTTAAATCTACAAATTTACTTCAATTACTCCTATGTACCATGTAGAATTAAGTTCAGTGGGATGGAAGCTATAAAGGTTAACTATTTCTCGGTTACGGTACTAAATAGGTACAGCGCCCACCAAATTAACCATTCCAAGTAGCTGTCAATCACAGCGTGAAAAAAATATGTTCTACGATTCTTCTAAGTTCTACGAAAATATGTTCATCAAAGCGCCCCCTGTCCTCCCAGCGGCGGACCAACCCCCATGTTACAAATTTTACAATTATTCTATTAAATGTTCAACTGGAATATTTAAAATTAAATATTGCACGGTCACTATATAATTGAGGTTGTGATGTTTTCTTGCGACTGCTCGCAAAATAAAATACTGTACGGTCACACCATTTTTATTTATATCCCACATAGAGAGATCTATCCATTTTAGAATTACCGTGAGTATATTTAAAATCATTAACCACATCTGGAAAAATCATAATTATTATCAATGCATTATTTTTGATAATTCATGGCGACCCTGTTTATCGATGTAGCAACGATCTGTACAGCACATAATGGTGATTTATTTTTAGAATATGATACTAACATAATCTCTAAAACTATACGTACCCTATATATTTTTTTAATGATTTGGGGAATACATTGTAAGAGATGTCTGTTATATTTAATCTTAAAGTTTACTCCTCCTCTCACCAAGTTTGTAATTTTATTAAGACGGTAAAAACGGATAGTCTAGAAATTACCTAAATTCTTTTTTTCAGTTTGGTCGCAAGCTTTAAATATCGCCACATTTATTTAAATATCGTATTAAATCACAATTTTTCTTTTTGAAAATATAAATTTTCACGATTCTTTCTTCTCAACCAGAATATTAACAAAACATTTGCAGACTGAAGAAATATAGAAATAAGTTTTTTTCCAGTCCATTTTCCTATTCACTTTTAAGCCTATATAGTTTATCCATTGCAAGAGACTAGTTCTAGAGGCTCATTCCAGCTTTATCAGTATGGCATTGGTTGAAGCAATTGTTTCAATATGTTAATGGTTATCCTAGGGACCGGAACAGTTGGGCGGAAGATGTGACAATAGGACTTCCGCTGATTTCCAGTTAACAGTTGACTTTATCGGTCAGTGGCTTCCGCTTGGGTCGCCATTGTTCAGAACTTCACTGTAAATACCAAAACAGAGATTGCGGAATGGTGATTCTTTGACTAGAAAACTTCATTGTGATGTGTTCGTTGCATAACTGTCGAAATTAATATAATGTTTTTTAATTTATCAAACATATACACTTTCATATATAAATACTTGTAAGTAGTAAGAATACCAAAAATATGGTCATATTTATAACTAATAGATCCTTATACATATGTGAGTATATATATGTACAATACTTTATTTGAAAGTTATTCATAAGTAAATAAATACTGTAATCTGCGACATTTCTGAGCAAAAATTTGATACTGAGCAATGAAAAAACCATTTCTCTATTAACAAGTTCACTAATGTTTGTTTATTTGAAAAAAAATAAAATAAAATAAAGGAATGTGAATTTTTTTCTGAAATCATCAATGCTTAACTTTCTATTTTTCAACTGAATCGTTTTATTTTCTAATTTTATTTTTTGCCAATGCTAACCATAATAAACATTATCAGGAAAGGTTAATTATTTAGTAATAACATTATCATTATCAAAATCAATATCATTATCAACAAGAATATCCTTTAAAAAAAAAAAAATTACGCCTAATCTAAATTGGAAAACGTTTAATTTTCTCACTTCCCTAATCCTATTGTTTAAATTTAAAGGGGTTTTTACCAACTCGTTTCAATCAAACGATGCTATAATTTTTATAGTTTCAAATTTTCCTAATTATTTTCAATGATAAAAGTTTAAAATTGAATAGTATTAGATGATGATCTGAGGATGAGAAAATATATTTAATAGCCCGACTAGATAAAAAGAGTGATTGGAAGGGTTGGGAGAGAATAGATAGATACATTTTTGCAAATTCTGTGGTTTGATTATTTGTTCATCATGAAGCAATCAGAAGTGAAGCATGTCTATTTTTTACGTTAATGGTAAAAAATGGTAAGAATTCAAAATTATCCCAAGTGCTAGTAAACTAGTGAAAATATTTAAAAATTAAAAATTAAAAGTACAATGTAAAACAAAACTCGCTTTTTTGTAGAGAAAACAATAAAAAGGTGGAGAATTTACAATATTCGGGCTTTTTAATAAGGGAAAAAATTTCTGTTTCTTATTTTAGAAAATAAAGTGCCTTGCATTAAATAAAATAAAAAAAAATTCTTTACATTCAAGGTAAAAAAATACTATTCTTTGCACTCTTCGTAAAGAATTCAGCATATAGAAAGAATTTATTTTTCATATGTAGAGCATTGAATAAGGAATTGATATTATTTATGTGGCACTAAGAACCCGGGTTTAAGATAAACTTGACTTTTATACAAAAGGCAAAATTAGTAGGATAACATATATTAAAAATCAGACACCAGAAAGCCTAACATGGACTAATAAGGGATTTAGAAATTAGTTTAGTATTGACGTAAAAACACTTTTTTATTTATAACGCTCGGTAATTGTTATTTGAAAATCAATGAATAAAAATATTTATGTAAAATATAGGGGGCAAAAAAAAAAGATAAAAATGCAAAAATAAAATTTAAGATATATCAGTTTCGTATCCTTCTGTAAGCCTGGAGAATGAGAAAGTTATTGAGGCAGACACTACATAGTGATGAGAGATTTGTTCTGCTCAGGTGTCTGGAAACTGGCCACATCCCACTCCCAGCAGATCCCTAGTTCCATGGTATCTGAGTTTTCATCGAAAATTTAAATTACTAAAGTACTTCATAATCTTAAAAAAAAATTTAATAAACGCAAAATACTAACTAGCGTTACATCTAAATGACAATTTAATAATCATTATTAATTTAAGAAATAGTATCAAGAGCCTTAATAAAATAACAATTCTAATAATCAATTAAATGATCAAAAAAGAAGTAATAAACTAAAAAAAAAAAAAAAAAATCGTGTCCTAAATTGATCTTAATTTAGAGCTACAAATCTGGTGAGGTGCACGCACACCCATTTTTCACCAACTTTATTGCTTTGTATAGTAATTCGAAACCTAAGTGTCAGACCTTCTTAAGTAAATGTTTACCAATCACGTGGTCAGGGTCGATATTTTATTAATCGAAAATGCTGAATGCATTCAAACTTATTAAAATGATCGATTCTGTAAAAACTAACAAGATTTTGAAAGCCAAACTAAAGAGTCTATATATCCATTGCTAAAGAGTCTATAAAATGGGCTGAAGACAGTCTGGGCCTCGTGTGCCAAATGCATGTGTTCATGTGTGCATGTTTCAATTGATAAATAAATCAATGGAAAAACAAAGCTAAGACCCAGACTGTCTTAAACCAGTTTTATAGACTGTTTTTCCCTCATTCAGCACTGGGCTTAAGAAGGTTAGCATTTATAAATCTCGTGAACCTTTAAAGAATCGATCATTTTAATATTTTAAATTGATAAGCAGTTCAGCAATTCAATTTATTAAAATCTACCATTGCATAAAAATCTATAATAGCAGACTTAACGACAGTCTCACTCTGAGACACCGAATTTCTAAAATTTATAAGTATGTAGTTAGTAAAAATTAGAAGATTGGCGCAACTCATCAGATTTGTAGTAGTGAATAGAAACCATTTTAACATACACATTTTTTTTTTTCAGTTTCTTGCTTCTTTTTTTGATCATTTAATGGGTAAATTGATAAATATTACTCCTATCATATTACTCAGTTTCGGGAATCAATGAAAAAGATTATATTATATTAAAGAATCTTGTTACGAAAAACCAATATATATGATTTTTTTTCTTTTACATTGAAAAGAGGTCTCACTTTCTGTTGGAACAGTTGCCAAACGATCATAGTACATGTTCTAGATTTTATGAGATTCTTCTACCTAAAGTAATCGCATACTGTTACTTCAGTGTTACTAGGTACATTGTAACGGGTAGTTACTTTTTGTAACGTTAATAATTTGAGTTATTGTTTGATAGGAGTTGTGAATTAATATTTTCTTGTAATAAAAATTATTTAAACTCAAAATAGTGTTACTATACAACCGTGTTTCGTTAACTCTCCCACAAAACACTTTATTCCTTTCAAAATGAATACCTGTAAATAATAGAAACTTGAGTACAATATTCTGGCAACAAATATATCACTTTTATAAATGAGTTTTTAAAACTATTTTCTTGATTAAGGTAGCTTTGGTTCGCGTCGATTTCATCATCATACTCAGAAAACCATTTAAATTTTCTATATTAGCTTATATGGAACACCTGTGCTGAAGTTTCACTTGCTTCGTGAGAAGTGTGAGAACTAGTGATTAGTGAGTCAGGGCTTTCGATGTTATACATTTTAAGATTGATAGCAGGTTGCCAAACTCTCAGGCTTTTTGGTCTGAAGAACATTCTGTTTTTATTCCGAAGAATTAAAAAAAAAAGAAGAAAAAAACCATTCATTTTCTTCATCGCGTTCTAATAAAATCTTATTAGCATATAATTTTCATTAACATAGATTATCATGTTCTCAGGATCTTGAGAAATTGGATCATATTCATCTTCTTCTGAGTTTATTTATCTTCATATTCATCTTCTTCTGCTAATTTACCCTACGCTATAAAATTATTAATAAGCATTTATAAATTCGTTTAAGTATATAATAATGATGCAAATTATTGAAAACCAACATTTTTAGAAAACATGAAAATTATGACCAACCTTATCAATGATTTTTATTGATGCACAGGAGAAAATTTATAAAATTAACAAACACCACTAACCTCTTGATTCAAACTGAAACCGAGATTTGGAAAGGATTACACTCTTTTATTGTGTTGAGGATCTAACCAACCAAGTATTTAAAGTTACGGATTTACATTAAAAATGTTTCTCTCCCTATTAATTGGTCACTTACAAAATAACTGCAAGAAATTATTCTGAGATCGTCTGTGGTAAATTTATTAAATAATAAATATTATACGATCTACCAATTAACAATGAGATATATACATATATTTTTTAAATATGGTGCAAATTTACCTCCTAAGGGAAAAGTAACCCCGTTTTCCGATATATAATTTTATATATATATATATATATATATATATATATATATATAGAGAGAGAGAGAGAGAGAGAGAGAGAGAGAGGGAGATTTTTTAAATGTTAATGCATAAATATTTGAAGCCTAAAAGTAAAACAGTCAGATTTCAAAACAAATTTTGCCGTACTATTGGACGCCCTGTTCAATGAGTATAGCTTTAGAATTAATGTAGAATTAAGGTATGAAACATTAGAAAAGAGCAGTTTTGGTAAATTAAAAAGAAAACCCTTCATCCCAAGGGTTTTTTTATTAAAGGTGAAGTGAAAACATAGGAAACAAATAAAAATAATCATTTACACTTGAAGTGCCATGTTTCCTTTTAATTTTAAAAAATACACTCTATTCGTAAAGGAAAAAAAATATTAATATATTATTATAAAAATTATAAAGTTTTGAAACTGAAGACGCGTTTTGTAAGTCAGTGTTTTATTTGGTGATTTGACCATTCGCTCACATGAATTGGGAACTTAGTCAAATAATCGCGTGCTCTCAACCAAACCCAAGGGTTAAGCCCCCCTTAAGCATTTGTAATTCAAATTTGAGGAAAATATAGCTATGAGATGCATAAATGTAATTCAACTAAGTTGAAATATAAAGAGAAGAAAAAATATTAAATAATATCAATCACCTCTTTGGTTATATATTTTGTGTTATATAATGTTTTTCGTTGTTATTTATAGTTTTTGCTGAGTAATACAAAGATTATAATTACTTAACATATTCAAATATTTTAATCAGATTAGAAACTTATATGAAAATACTATACATTTATTCATAGTTTCCCACACCTGTTGTGTTATTATATGATTCCGGTAAACAACAGAATGAATCGTAGCTTTATTCTCCCACAAAATTATTATGGTATTTAAAGAAATTCTCCGTCCATTTCCCATTGAAAGGTACCTTACAATGGGATTGTCGTAAGGCGTACTAACCTTCCACTTCGTTCCCATCATTAAGAGTAATCTTTTATCGGCTATTTCTTCACTTTTAGCTCTCAAGGATTTTACTCATGTCAGGATTCCTATAAAATAGTCTACGAACGATTGATATAATAAAAGAACGCATAACGTATTTATCAATATTATTTTATACATAGATTTTATTATTCCATCTAAGGATAAGGGTGAACACATTTTTAAAGATAAATATTTTAATACACCAATCTATAATTCATTACAATTAGTTTTAATTTTTCTGCTTGTTATGCGACTTAGAGGAGAAAATTCTGGAGGCAGTAAATGGACCATTATTCTTGGATAAGAAACATGTCAGAAAGGATATGTGTTCTGAGGACAGAGGTTGGATTTGTTAGGATATCAGCTGTATAAACACTATACAAGACAGGACGTAGGTACACCACATCTTGCGAAACTCCTTTCATTGGGAAATATAAATTCGCATGGAGATCCTTTATGGTTATTAATATTTTGATAGACTATATCAGTTTGTAGTGATTAATACTTTAATGTTTATTCAGGTGTGGACGAATACCTAATTAGAATTTTATATACTTGATAATGTTCTGTATAATTAATTAATATTTATAAAATAATATGTAAATATCAATAAATCGAAATCGAATTCTACAAATAAGGCACATTATAAAAAAAAAAAAAAAAAAAAAAAAAAAAAAAAAAAAAAAAAAAAAAACCAATAATATCTTTTTTATTGATCCCAAATCGACTAAGAGTAATTGAATTGATTTTTGTACTAAGCTGAATACTTTCAATCACTAATACCAACAGAAACTGCTGCAAATATGAGAATTGCTTTGTATTGAATACAAACCGATTTTGAAACCCCTCACTTAAAATAATCATAAAATAAAATGGAAATGGATTCGATGGAAAAAGTATCCCAGAATAACGGAGTTACAAAAGAGAGGAATAAAATTAATAAAATTAAATAAAATTAAATTAATAAAATAAGTGAAAAATAACGGATGTGAAAGAAAAAAAAAAAAAGTTTTTAGTTGTCGCATCATTATGCTGTTTTATTTTATATATCCTAACCTAGAAAATACTTTTCTCAAAATGTATTCTAGTATAATAAAAAATATCTGAATAATAAAAACAAACTAATAATGAAGAGTTTACAAAAATAATTTTCTTTAAATATGCAGTATTTTTAATAGAGACAAAATATAGCATTAATATTCAGCTATTGCCGTTTAATAGTAATTTTAGAGGTCACGGCCACTTTTGATAAAATTTATCCTTATCAAACGGCATGCGGTCAGGTTTGATGGTAATTAATATCATTAAAACATATCATTTCATCATACATGTCAATTTCTTTTTATATCGTCATCATTGGATGATAAGGCAAACTATTTTAGAGTAAATGGTTATTTGTGTGTCGTATTAGGTTAAATTTCAATTTGTTAATTAATGATGAATTTTATTTGTTATTGCATTAAGGTGCAAAGGTATACTGTGATGGGATCGGCATGAATTGCTTATGTGAATTAGAAAATCATGCTCAAGAGGAATTAATAAATTGTAATTACCCTCGAGCTCCGTATATAATTAACTAAAGCTAGAAAGTAAATATAAATACAGATAGTACCATAAATATAGTACCATGTTGTTGTGAAGTGAATGTTCCTGCGAGGGCCCGTACTCGGAGCAACGGTAACAGCCGAAGTAGGCTACTAGTCCAGGTCGCAGCTAGCGGCTCCTCTGTGCCCAATAACCGTATCGTCCCTTCTCTAATATAATATAAAAATAGTAATTAAGTATTATATTGCCACTGTAATAGTAAATTAGAGATTAATTATTACATTATATAAGCTTACTGTAAACTAATTTTTTTTTCGTATACTCGTATTTTTCATAAACAATAATAAAACTATGGGTGATAAGTGAAGTAAAGTAAAGTATACATTGTTAGTCTATTTGTAGTATCAATCAACATTTCGAACTAAACTATTATCTAAATTTTATCTCAATTTCAAATTCAAGCCTCCTTACCTTTTATTTGTGGTTTTAGAATAGATTTTAATATTATTGATGTTACTAAGTCTAAGTTAGTGAAATTTATGTATATGAATAGTTATGAATATATGACCTGAAAATTTAAGAATTTAAAGTTACAAATATTTTTTAAAATATAGATAGAAATTATATTCGAACAAAATAACATGTAAAAATTAAGGGATACAATTATTTTGTATAATTGAAATTAATCCAATCACTTCCCTCAATCAGATGGGGTCATTTCAAAATATTTTTCTGACTATAACGTTTTTTTTAAAAACGTGTTTCGGCTATAACTAAGACATCATTATTTCATATTATTTCATCTAGAAGGGTCATCAGATAATCAAGATATTCACTAAATAATAATCAAATTTGAATTTTCATAATACATTTCACGAATTTGTAAGAAGATGTTAAATTTGTTTACTCATTACTGGCAATTTTTCAATCCATAATACTTATTATATCAAAAAACAGTAATAACATTAAAAATGAACTTATATTACCGAACAAAATCAAAATGGAATAAATTGTAACAGAGCATACAGCAATTAAAACAAAGTGACAAAAACATATATAAATAGTCCTTACGGAAACCTAAAATAAATATATAAATACATCAATAAAATCTTTCTAGAATTTCCTCTAAGCTTATAAACTGAAATAAAAATAATAAAAATCAGAATGTTCCTTTTGGTTTTTCGATATCTTAAGGTTATCCACTTATATGAATACTTGAGCAGGCAAGATCATTCCTTTTGTGTAATTCGTTTGAAATTCTGTATGATAATTGTGTGGAAAAGCACCATTCAGACACTGAATTATACTGGCGTGATAACAAAAATACACAGAACCACTTTTCATAGAAAATTTTAAATTATTTCACTCTTGATTTATTGTTTCAACTTTGAATGAAACATTGATTTCGTAGAAACGGTTTTGCAAAAGATTATCTAAAGTTGGTTGACAGATTTTTTGTCGAGTTTTTTCCTACCTCTGATATGAATTAAGGCCATTGAGATAAAAATAGAATTACAACAATCCCTTTAGCATAAACAATGTCGAAAAATATACATGCATGGGAAACATTTATCTTAGATAATTTTCTACATACAAGGACAGGAGTATAAAAGAAAAAGCAACAAGGATATCATTAACTTGGAAGAAGCACAAGTCCTTGAGAAGATATAGCTTTACTTAGTTGAAAAAAAAAATTTTTAGCTTTTGTATAAATGTGTTTGAAACGATATTTAATATATTCTACAAATAAGTAACATTTTTCTTATAATTAATCATACACGAGAATGCATGAAAATAGAATTGATATGAAAAATAGAAAATAGAAAACTGCGGGCAAAAGGAAGTTCTTCACATTCAGACAAGTTAGATACCTAACATAGACACAAGAACATGTATAAATAGAACATTCAAACGATAAAGAATTTTTTTTCTGGAAAGCTTTTAATGTATTTATAGAGAGGTATAATGTAGCTTACGTAGAGGTAAACATTGGATATTAAGATCATCTCAGAACTTAGTTGAACAGAGGCAGTACAAGTTTTTGTTCTCTATAAAACAATGTAAACCACAAAATCTTACATTATTTTAAAATAAAATAAAATTTATAAATTTCATCTCTTTTCATCGAAACTGCTTGAGCTGGTAAATTATTAAGTGCGTACCTCCCCAAAACCGGTCCTTGCCCATAGAGGCAGGTTACGTCAAAAGAAGATTTATCTGCGCAGAACCTTTGTGTACCTAGATTGTGTCCTGCCCGTGTTTCACAACCCTTTTACCCTTCTTATTACAACCCTCCAATATTTGCCTTATGATGTCGTGGGGAGCTTATAGGGGAATTGTGTTACTTGGTACAAAACCATTTTTTAAAGTTTGCGTTTTTTAAAAATTTATTTTAAAAATTTTCTTACGGCATATGCTCAGCTTTAATAAATTTATTGTTTTGTTTTTTTGTTTGTTTTGGGGCTAGTATGTTAACATAGATACTTTAAAATGGTAACTTTAGTCCAACTAATTGCAAAAATGCAGTTTCATTCAAAAACTGTTCAAATAAGCTAATCCTACTTGCACATCCTAGTTTGATAGCTAGAGAGGAAGTGGAAGTGGTGGAAGTGGAGGAAGTGGCTTGGAACTGGTATCATTTACTAAGAGAGGTTAACATACAAAGTGAATTTCTTTACGTGAATGCTCATTGCTAATACGAACGAGTTGATTACTGTGCTCCGGATATCAACGGTTAATGAGTGTTGACGTTAAGGGTAAGATAAGGGGCGGATAGCGTCCAATATGTCCAATGTTATTTTGGAGAGTGTCAGCATTCTGGGGTCTTTTTTTACTTTACCCACACCAGTTACTTATTTCTAAAACAGTGATTTATCTTGTAATTAAATTAATACTAGTGAAGAACGGATGATTAAATTAATGTGTTTAGCAAGCCTCAAAAGTAAATAGTTTACTAGATAGTTTAATTATACATGTCGTTGAATTATTCATTTAGGGGTCCAATATGCTAACATATACTCGTTTATTGGTAAAAGCAGACTTCATTAAGTGTCCTCTTCTACATTTCCGTGTTTAATGCAATATTCCGAACCTTTGAAATGTCTTAAATGCCACTCCTTCTAATTTAAGAACACGACTCAGTTGTATCAGATTCATTATTAACAAAAACGACTTCAACGTTCCTTAAAATCTAGGAGGTAATATAGGTAAAAGGTTACATACTCCTTCATGTATAATTTATTTTCTTTTATAATAGACATATTCTATTAAATAACGGTTTGATAAATCACTAATAACATAAGCAAATAACTGGTGTGGATAAAGCAAAAAAGACCCGCATTCTGTAAGTAGCTCAGTATAAAGAACAACTCACAAATATTGTATGTGACTCTACTTAGTTTCTTGCTTTCTCGCGTAGAATAAACTTGGCTTTTCTGGAATTCTGATGAAAGGAGTCACTGTAAATGGGAGCGAAATCCTTTGACTCGTTTACGGACCATAAAAAATGGATTAACTTGGGCGAGGCCACGCACAGAGGAATATAATTCATCTTGAAGAGTCTAATATTGCAACGATCACTTCAACATAAGTAGGATAGGCTATCTGGGTCGTCGGCTTGACTCCTAATAAAATGCAAGAAACTCACTTCAAGTCTTGCATAGAATCCAACCGAAAAACCATCGGGGAATATTCTTCGGTCAGATAGAATCATAGACCCTGCTCAGATTCGAGATTTGAGGAATCTGATCGGAGTTCGGAATGGAGAGCAGATGTACTTCACCGTTAGCGGTAGCTCCTTGAACAAGGCAGGAATCAGAACTTTGTTGTGAATGGATGGAGGATGAGTTTGAAATTTTCTGGATGGCTGAATGAGGGTGCTCGCTACCATATGTAGTCACATTGCTTAAAGACAGATAAGAAGAAGATAATAATGTTCTGCGGTTTAAGAAGAAAGAATGGGGTAAAATACTGAACTACTATTTCCATGTTAGAAATGATGTTACACATTAGGAGAAAATCTTCTTAGGAATTTTAGTCTCTGGCAAAGAAATTCACAATAACTTCGATAAATCCTTAATAACAAATTGAATTCTCTGGCGAAAACAGTTTTATATTTTATAACATATTTTTTCACGAAAGAATAAAAACTTTATAAACTTCTTATAAATAAATTCTGCTAAACTAGAAAAGTTGTAACAATTTTAGATGAGTAAATTCATTCCACTAATCTTATAATTTTCCGAAATTTTGTGGGAATGATTGGTCCCCCCATTAAGAAAACCCCTGGTTTTATTCGCAGCATCAAAATAACTTGTAATAAATTTGTGAGGGTGTTTCATTGTAATTAAATAAACATTATAGGATTGTAAATCTTCAAGTTAGAATCCAAAAAAGTCTCCTATGCAATTCTGAAACTTTCAAGCCTCAAATGTCCTATATTAATTTATTACTTTATAGATTATTGAAATACTTTAATTATCTCATCAGTGCTCTCAAGGTTACATTAGCAATTTGCCCTGTTTTTATTTATATGACGTAAAGTTTTTTTAATGGCCCCAGGAACCCGAAAGAACTTACTTGTAGTTAGGTATATTTTATTAACATAAGCACTACTTCGACGTGCCTGATTAACAATATTTCATTTATTTTTCATTAGAAGTTTAAAATAGTTTCCTTCAAGGAAAATCGACAAAACCATAAAACATTGCAGGAATGTGGTCTGTTCGTCTCCGCATAATTAATCTGTTTCAAGATCCACGCTTTGGTAGAGTCTGGCTTCTTAATATTCGGCAAGGTTATATTTATTGAGTTATCTGAGGTATGTGAAATAGTAAAAAAACAATTTATTAACAGACCTGTTCATTATCAGATAGCCCATTATTTCATACTTCAAGGTGACTTGATGTCGAATGACTTACATTCAGTCTACGTTTTCCTCTATTAGTTCTCGCTCTTTTTTACTATAAGCTTATTTTTTTTTTAGTTTTTTTTTTAGTTTTAATTTATTCTTAATATATTTTATTATTTCGAACTTATTGGAAAAATTAAATTTATACATCGATATCATCCAGGAACAATCCAACAGAGGACACGAAAGCAGTGGTTGTCTTAAGCGCCAACTTGTGCCCACTATTTCATTGACTACAATGGACCACCAGACTGGAAGCCTTGAGCGAAGTAGAAAGTTTTTAATCAAGAGGAATTTGGACATTTCATTAAATGATCTATTCCTTATTGTATTTTCACAATTAATCTAGCAAACTAACTAACTAACTAGTAAACTATCACACAGTGCTACTGCCTGCAGATAAAGGTCGAAAATGCGACTACTTATTCCAATTTATTTTGCTTTAGTAATCCTTTCATAGTGACCTCTACGTGCTATGAAATAGGAGATTTTAATCCAATATTATAAAAACAAATGACAGAAATCATTTTGAACGAGTAAAAATCGCAAATATGTCTCAAAGAAACAATTATAATTTAATTGGCTCTTATTTTATGCCTCTGACAAATCAACAATTCTATAAATTATTAATATCGAAGAAGTTAAGTAAGTAATTTTCATTTCTCTTCGTTTATAACTTTGAATAATCGGGGAGGGTGAATAAATTAGAGGTTTTTATTTTATTTTATTTTTTTTTTTTTATTTTTTTTTTATCACCTCGAGGGCTCGAGGAATTATTACAATAAATATAATCACAATGATTGAGTAAAATAAGTTCCTTCATAACATTATAGATAACCTATAGGATCTATAGAATTATCAATAGTGTTATGAAAAATCAGCAAAACCACACTAGATGGTGATTATATTTTCTCCATAGCAAGTCTAGTCAAACAAGCAATAGTAAATTCACAACGGAATGTCGTTGAAATCGGAGGAAACGTGCCATGATTTTAAAAAAGTAACAGATTCAATAGGGACAGCGTCTTATTATAATTATTACGACAATAAATCCATTTGCGTATAATAAATATTATAATTTATGAAATAAGCTTCATTGCATCAATCACCTCAGTTTTCATAGTATACAGAAGTGGTGCCCCGCAGAGAAGCGAGATCCATTCTTATAACTTTGTTTGAAGGACTTTGAGTTTATTATAATAGAGTTTTCAACATTATAAAATAAAATTTATCGATCATGGAAGGCATGGTTTTAAGATTTCAATAAAGGAATACGATATTAGTGTATGAAGTTAAATGCAATGATGCTGTTACCATATGAAGTTATGTCTCGCTTGTAATGTTATTCCAATTTAAGAAATAGGCTAAATTACATTAAGCACCCCACATTTCAGAAGTCGGCATAAGTGGTGCGCAAAGTGTACCGGATCAGATATGTGGAATATTAGAAAGAAATACAAATGGTAAAATTAGAAGTTTGATTGCAAAAGAAGTTTTTACGTCATGCATAGTATTTAGTTATGCATATCCTGTTGATGCCGTTAAATCAGATAATGATTAGAGGAAAGGAAACCACATTTTTAAAATTCATCTCCTTACTTTTATTCCAAGTTGGTTTCCCTATACCAAATTGTAATGTCAGTTTTATATCTATTCTAAAGAACTCGACAAATGATCCCATAATTCATAATCCTAATAGTGAGTACACTTCTCAGGAAGCCGATGACACCAGATTAAATATCAATAAGAGTGGATAGCGACACAGGGAACCGAGGGAAGATTGGGAGATAAGTGGAAGAGGGAACATGATGGTGCATGGAGTAGGTACCTCCGATAGTGAGGTCCATCCAGGAGATAGGGCACGGCTACGGCACGGCACCTGCCGCATCTGTCCGATAGCGACATCCTGGGCAGCCTATCTTTTCTGACAACTCATATCTCCCGGGTTTTCTCAGCCTGAATGGCATGTAAAGGCTGAGCAGATGGCAAACATACACAGGAAAAGGGACTAAATATTCGTAGAGATGCAAAAAAAAAATGGTTTTTGTAGGTACGATTCACAAAAATAAAAAATACCGAAGTAATATTTATCTGAAATATAATATTTATCGGATTATATTTGTTCATAAAGCTAGGTATGTGGTAAAACTTCCATTCCTTATCAAGTTTGATTGGGACGAATATTATGAAACTGATAAAATATTAAATTGTTTATTCAGGTTATTACATTAATTCCTAAACCAGTCAATTTTCATTTCATACAGAGGACTAAATGGAACATTTGTTGGTCCTGTAAGTATAATATAGCATCCCTATGAACGCATTCTACCAATAAGTAGATAGAAACGATTTTAGATGGACAGCGGTCCGGAGGGTGAAGGGAGTCCTGAGATGGATGCGATGGCGGAGCGGTCATCCCTAAATACGGTGATTAGAGCTATTAGCGCTAAGTACTGGGAGCCTGCACTTACCCCTCGCCACGTAGCATCTTAATTATTCAAAAAAATCTTTATGCTCATCGCTATACAATTACCGGACCACCCAAGCCGCCTCTGAGGCCAGCTCCTGTAGGCTGACGTGTCTGAGGTCCTTCGAATCAATCCTAGCCTGAAGTAGAATTATTACTGCTATTGCTCTATGAATTATTCTTTAGTCGAGATCTTATGTGATTTCCCAAAGATGTAGTGAGAGAATAATATAAGCATTTAGGAGTAAAAAGTTGCTTATTTTGATATGGCTGTAACCAATCAAGCGACAAATCAGTAGTGGAACTAGGATTTTTGTCTTAATAGAAAAAAAAAATTGAAGGTGCTCCTTTCATCTCCGCTTCACTTCCATAATATTCATTATTAAAATTAAAATTCATGGACGAAATCCTGAAGATATGTAAGCGAAGGACAGCTCGCACTACTGTCGGTAAATGGAATATGAGGACGATACTGGCGCAAGTGATGGTGTTTGCAGACGACATCGTCCTCATAGCGGATTCTGAAGAACGATTACAAGAGGCAGTGACAGAATGGGAGGCGGAGTTGGAAAGGAAGGGGATGTCTATCAATGTCGGAAAGAGCAAAATAATGCATGTAGGCAGGGAGCAGGAAGTTGTCTAAATACGATGCAAAGGGGAAGTAATGCAGATGGTGGACGACTACACTTACTTGGGGACAGTGATAAGCAGGAATGGAAGATTGGACCAGGAAATCTCCAATCGAATTAAAAAGGCAAACAGTATCTACTATCAACTCAGTAGCACCATAATAGGTAAAAGAGAAGTAGAGAAAAACGTTAAAATGCACATTTTTAAAGCCGTTTATCTGCCTACCCTATTATACGGTAGTGAAAGTTGGACTCCATTAGAGAAACACCTTAGTCGATTGACAGCTACTGAAATGAAATATCTCCGAAGAGTGGCTGGTCGAACAAGGAGAGATCGAATCAGAAATGAGCGTACAAGAGAAGATCTCGGAGTTGCTCCCCTGAAAGATACTCTTGAAAAAAAAACAACGTCGATGGTTTGGACACCTCTGCCGGACGGACAAGAACCGTGATCCCCGAAAATTTTTCGAAGCTGTGCCCATAGGGAAACGACCAAGAGGTCGACCAAGAAGGCAGTGGATAGACCACATTAGGACGATTGGCCAAAAGCGAAACAAGCCACCAAATGCAATGAAGGCTATGGCACGAGACCGAGAGGCTTGGCATGCATGGACCGAGGCACCTCCACGCTGAAAGGCACTACGGAGGAAGAAGAAGAAGAAGAAGAAGAAAACTAAAATATTCCGAATAAATATCAACTTATGTCATGAGCTCGTTTTATGCTAAACTGAGTTATAGTAAAACACAAAAATTCTTTACTTTCGATAAGCTTAATTTGAAATTGAGATGGATTATAATTGTATATCTATAGGAAGATAAATATTCAAGATTTCATCTTCAGAATAATATCTTTGATCTGCGTCCATTATAACCCCAGCATTTTAATCATTGTCCGTGCTAGGTTAGGACAACAGATAGACTAGGAATCTATGCTGATCACTGGGGAGTTTGATTGCTTCTCTTCGTTTACTAACCTCATCTGTGTGAAGCTGTTGTTTAAAGAAAGGATGGAGATCTTAGGAAGATGGGAGCTGTCCGCTGCCGGAAAGTTCCTAATAGGAACAGAAACTAGTCAACGATTGAAAGAAATACATTCCTACCAAGAGAAATTCAATTATATCAACAAATATCCTATTAAAAATAAGGAATATGAAGGAAGAATTTGGATTAGTTCTAAAATTTCCTGAAAAGGAATTCCTTCATATTTAAATTTTTTATCCTATCTCTAATTTGGAATAATTACTTATAATTGTGTTCAAAACATTTTTGTATTATTAAAAATGTGGGGGAGAGGGAAAGACCTATGTCCCTCCATATCGCCTCCCCAAAATATCAAGAAAAAAATATCTCACAAAAAAAAAGAAATTAAGTAATTCATTAAGCATGTGGCAATGTATGACTTTAGAAAAATATATAACTTCTTTTTTATCTTATCCTGTTTTTTTTTGTTTTTTTTATGGAAATTACATTATAGCGATTAAAATAACCATTGATAGATTCCGGATAGCTTTACTTTCCCTTAGTATTTTTAAGAGAAATGTTATTTTGAACATGATTCCATCTTGACATTTGGCGAAAATATGAAGCTGAAAAAGATATAAAGTTTATTGCAGAGGACGACAAGTGCTGTATCCAGGATAATGAGAGAACAGATGCGGTGTCCCCCGAGAGCAACAGCTCAGCCCTATATTGACTCCAATGTTTACCTAATGAGGGAGGCGCGGCAGATGGCCACTGACGGCTTCATCCGATCAGCGACGGTGGTTTTTTCCGGGGGAATTAGAAAGTAAGCTGGGGGTGGCTAGCTTATCCTTTCCCTAGTACCAATGTCATTTGCTTATCAAGTAAAGTAACTTTATATGTAAAAAGTAATACACTATATATATATAATAATTTCGTGAAGGGTGAAGTCTTGAAAATTAAACAAGGTTAATTTTTGGACATTGCCAACGTTTTGTCTATTTTATAGACATCTTCTGAGGCTACAATGGAAGAAAACAAAAACAGATGAAAGAAAAAAATTACTTAATGAACTTTTGCCAAATATGTAGGTATTTAGTTTATAGATCTATAGTGTTTAAGTCAGTTAAGATAAATATATTTTTCTTATATTGCTGTTAAATTATTTAGGATTGCCTACATATGTTACTTTAATTTAAATTATGTTACCGTAGAACAGCCTTACCGAGTATCGAACACTGTTCGATACTCTAGGTACTGTTCGCCTGTGTTCGGAGGTAGCGCTAATGTCACTTTTGATTTGGGGTTTTCCCAAGTGACAGGATTTGTTTGTGAATCTAGTGCATCGTTTTAATTCGTCACCATTTTTTTTTTTTTTCAAATAAAATATATTGATAATGGAGATTTTTTCTTTATCAGAAGCTTATTCAGTTGAGTGTTTGCCATGTGTAAACGACTGTTCGTGGAACGCCGGTACGGCAAGGTTTGGAGGAGAACCTGTTGGAGGGTGAGTGTAAAGGCACCTTTCCATATAATCTTACCTGGTCTCCAACATCTCACTAGGTATATATAAATTGAATTATCGATTAAAATAATAAAATAAATAAATCTGATGGGTTGAAGAGTAGGATGGAGTTTCATCGGCATCAAACTGATAGCTCAATCACACATATCAATATTAATGAAAATATAGAACATGCAGATGTAATACCTATATGATTAAATTTTATTATGTTTTTACACGATTTATCTAAATATCTTAATATATTATATTATATTCTAATATTATTAGAATCCCTCGTAGGAAATATATTTAAGAATTACTAGTGTTATTGATGCTGCAAACGTTGTTGCAGATTAAGCAAGCAACCACACTATATGAGATTAAGTAATCTAATGTTAATGTATTGTAGATGATGTGATGATGAGTCGTGGAGAACTTGATAAGTCTGTCCCGTGTTCTTGCAATGGTAATTCATTCACGGCAGTATGACTCTACAAAGGGCAATGAAGTGCGTCTGGACGTCGAAGGACGAGTGAGTAGAAAGGTATATTGCTGCGTTTTGTCATATCCTCCGTACCATGGCGAAGCTTTTGACAGAGGGACTTAAAAATACCATAATACGTTCATTCGTAGGTATTCTATTCAATAAAGACGAAAGCAAGTCCAATATTTCACCCTTCACATTTAAAGGGCATGTACAATGTACTTACATGCATCTTCCATTAAGTAATTATTACTTTTTATTTGATAATGTCAATGAATGGTTTATTTTATAAATTAAAGAAATTTGTGTTGTTTTTAAAAATATACTTACATATCTTTTTCAGGATGTAACAGAAGTTCTGCTAATTCAGAAATCATCAGGTATACAAATCAGCAACAAACAATCTGATTAGTAAAAAAAAAAAAAATCTATTGCTAAAACATTCTGAGCTATTCGCAAATTTGGAGAATGGATGATATTGAAACCCAAAAATAAGGAGGTAGTAATGTTTTTTAAGTGAATTGGTTTTAAATAATAAAATTAATAGATACGACATAAAACATATTTAATTTAAATACTGCAAAGAAAGGAAAGTATTGGAAAACGCAAAAAAAAAATTAGTCATACAAATAGTTGTATTAATTAACGTTTCAGACAATGTTTCGTCGAATCAGACATTATCGGGGTAGAAAAAGATTTATCTGGAATACCATAATTTCTCATCAACACTATAAAAGATAATAATTATTCGTACATGTAGATGATGATGATACCTCAACAGAGGGTATCATGTACATCACCCCAAGTTAGTTCAATTCATATTTTCAACATATATTTAAATGGGGAGGGAGGAGCGAAATTCTTACCGGTTAGTTATTAGTTATAAAAGAGATTATTAATACTATTGCAAAAATCAAATAATATTTGTTCTTTTTTTCTCTCTTTTATGTTTTTAACATTTCAGGGTTACATGAAAAATTGTTTGTAAGAAAACTTTTTTTTTTAATCAAATATATTTCCCAAAATTGTAAAATAGGAAGATAATTGGCTAGGGAAGAGGAAATGCAGGAGGATCTAGGGTGGCGACCGGTTGGCTAGTTACAACACCAGCCGTTATGGCGTGGGTGTCCAACGGTACATCCTAGATCGCCAGGTTGCGAAACTGCCTCCTAGTCTGGGAACCCCAACGGACCTAACGATCTAGCATTCGGCCAGTGGCTAGGCCTAGAGCAACGGTCTGGGAGCGCATTCACTCGCTGATCCATTAGGTTGTGGGTGTCGGGTTCAATGCTCAGGGGCCTATCCTATTGTGGGACTTCCTCCTAGGCTATGGAACTAGTAGGTAACAGGTCTAGTTCCGACCATGGGCCTAGAAATTCGTTGCATACCGGTTGGAATGTGAGAAGCGGTCAAGTCTTCTTACCGTTAATTTTTATTATTACGTTAACATATTTATTATTACTATTATTATTTCTACAGGGATACGAACACTTCCTTACAATACAAATGGTGAAAAAATGAAAGCCAGATATTTTGTGGAAATCGATTCATGGGCTTGACTAAATAGTGGATTAATGTGGGTGTAATGTCTGTTTTGGTTCAGAGAAAAAAAAAATGCTTGATTTCTATTAACTCCGGATTAATATTGCCCAATTAAATAACTACTTCATAAATTTAAATAATTGCTACTGCTTTTCATCATTCGACTTTATTATTGAACTTGCAAATCTACCTGATATCAACTTAAGGGAACAGTCGAATGTCAGGCATTTCATCAACCCTATGAAAAAAGTTTAAATCATATTTCTTTCAATTTACACTTTTATAAAATAAAATTTTCCCCTTTAGGCAAATAAGTCACTACAAAATCTGTACTATACCGCTCCCCCCTTCTACTCTTACTTATTTGAGAAATGTAAAGTAAAATAGTTATTTATTACGATTTCCATTAAAATTAATTATCTGGTACTTAAATTAAAAAATAAATTCTAATTTTCCCCAAAAAATTCAAATCCACCACCATTCGCTTTCGAGCACACTTTGGCATTGCTTTGCGGCGTGTGCTAACGATAAATAAAGCAGTCAGTTAATAAGAATTTATAACCGGATTAGCATGTCCTCATCTGTAGTGTCTTCCTGTTCCTCTCTGACAGATTTATGTTTAGATTTCTTTCTTTATCTCAGTCAACAAGGAACTATGTCATATTTTTATTTTTTAAATATATACACAATAAATTTCCCGCTTAATCGGTAATATCTGAAGTATCACAGTTAATATAACTTCTATAAAAAGAGAAGGTTAATATTGCTAATGAGCTCATCAAACCCTACTAAAAGCATTCATAAATTATATTTTACATCAATCTCTAACGTTTGTATTAATTTGGACCTAATCATTTTCGAGATTTTAAAGCGAACTTTTTTTTGCTATACCTTTCTTTAAAAAATATGTTGATGATTCCCTAACTGATCAAAATTGAGTATTGAAACTTCTTGAGGCACTCATTTATGGTGATTAGATGAGAACTAAAGAAGGTAGTCTTTCTCTTGACTAACGTTAATACAAGGAGATCTATAGATGAAGTCCTTCCTCTTTATCCCCTGATGCATCACTCAGAGGTTGAGTAAGTCAATCGAGGGAAATTTGTTTGCGACTAGCAGCAATAAAAGAAAGAAAATTCGTAATCACATCTACTGATATATCCATTGAACAAAAAAAAAAGGGGGGGTAACCAAAAATTATTTTTTATTCTTATTGAATAATTCCCAAAGAAGGTGAATTTTCCATAAAGATAGGTTTGGTAGAGGTAGCAATTCTTTTTTGCTTTGGTCTCCAGGGTGGTCTCCAGGCTGAGATAAATTAGATGAGCAAATTGCCATATCATCAGCGGGCACAATTAATGACCCGATGATCCTATCCTCAGTTCCTAAGAGAGGCAATTATCCCTCTTGAGATTCAATTAATCTCCGACAATATTATACTCACATGCCAATAAATTCACATAGAAAATCTAGTTAACAAGAGGGAGGCAATTAAAATATATTTTTTTTATGAAGACATTATGCCCTTCTATTTTTTATTTGTTTTTTAATGAAATCGCTATCTATTGATATTTAACTTTTTACAGACTTTAGCAGCATGTTTCCATCGTTTTGGAACTATTCCCATGTTTACATTAGGAAATAATTAACAAAATAAAAACTATATTCTAAGACCTTAGCTAAATATTTTAATATCATTGAATTCTTCAATTATGTGATGGTTTTAAGTGGTTTCTTGTTTTGTTGCTAATTTTATACTCACAGTGCATACTATAAGTCTACAATAGACATTTTGTAAAATCTTGTAATAATATTGATTTAAATAAATGCATGTGTATATAGTAATAATAATACATAATTACATAAAAACCATGTTTTTTTCTTTGTTGTTTTTTATTTTAATTTTTTTTTTTTTATCTTTTACTTTTCATTCCCTCGACATTCTCTCTTTAATTCTTACAATACCAAGACTCACATGGCAATCAATAAATATAATAATTATATATCAAAATTGATAGTAGCATTTAGTTAAATAAAAAATTATTAAAAACTTCAGCTAAAACGAGCATACAAAATATTATATATAAGTACAAAAATGTTTAAATAGATAAATGGATAATACTTTTAGTCTTGTCCATATTAGCTCCATATTGATTTGTTTGAGACTTTTGATATTTCCCAGTCATGAAATATATTTTTTTTATAATATTTTTTAAATACTTCAGACTAGCCATTGGGACCCGATGATCAAGATGAGACCCATCAGCCACCTACGGCTTCCTGTCCGCCCTCGGCGTTTTAAATAACCCACTCTCGGCGAACAGCTGAGCGCAAGGAAAGCGTCAATTACAGAAGCTTAAAAATACTTTGGTGATTGACTCAGCCGGAGATGGAGACAACAGATGGTTCTGGAAATAGTGCGTCTCCTACATCTGTGCTCCGACCGGCTGCCAAGCTCTGGTCACTTGGCTTTTCGATGGCTCCTATCCGAAAGGATCACGATAGTAGTAAGGACGCAGGGTATCCTATTGACTTTTAATGGAAGTAAGTCCACTAAATCAACTTAACAATTCTATTAAGCAGCAGTGCCTTGCATTTTCAAATTGTCGTTTAGGGATGTCTCTTAGCCAGCCAGCTCCTTGATAATAGTAAATAACTTGTCATTTTTTTCTGTTTTTATTCTGTCTTTCAATAATCCAAATCCTTGGTTCAATACTATCCCAGTTACATTCATTTTTCTAATCCATCAGGAAGGGTGAAACAGCTGTGACAACTAAAGTATTTAACATTCACACTAAGCTCCAACTGCCTTTACCTGTGTTATGAGGAGAGCACCCTCTCACTTAAGTGGTTTCGAATGACCCTTTACAGGCAGTAACAATATAACAATCAAGATTTAAGAGATATGTTTTAAATAAATATTTTCATTTTGCATCAAAGAGAAATTCTATTTCTCTGAGAATAATAATCAATTTTATAAATTATCTTGAACTCTTTTTTTTTTTTGTTATTTAGGGGCGAAAAACAGCTATGGTCATCAACGCCCGACTAGAAAATTTTTACATTCATGTATTAGGCCAAATCGTCTTAATGGTATTAAAAGTCGAGAACAGCTGATCCCACTCAAATGGTAGAACAAAAACTATATAAGAGAGAGGAAAAGGTACAATAAATAGATTTTTCTACTTAATGTACCTATATTATGATTATAGGCCTGATTCTAACCTGGATGTAGTTTTACAGCTGACCAGTAAGTACATTTACATTGCAGCATATTTGTCTTATACAAGTTTCTTCAAACCCCTATAATTACTCCTAAATAAAGGCTGTCACTAATAGGTCTCCTGAAGAACTCTAAAGATCAACAGAAGAGACAGCCATCCTGGGTACTAACCCATAGTAGAGACTAGCATTATATGTTACTTTAATTTTTCACTAATACATAAAACAATGAGTGAGTAAAAAGCGATTCAACAACCAGGCAAGGGGATACGAAGGAGTTAATGTAAATTTATGATGGCCAAAAATGCAGTGGAAAAATGTACCATCACCCCAAGTAAGTCACTTCTCTCTTTTACTTTTCTACTAATCACTGCAACCAAACGCTTCTCTTATTTTTATGAATTTAAATATCTGTCATATAAATAAATCTGATGCCCTAACTGAGGTATTTCTTTAGTTATTATAGGTTATCTTTTTTTATGTAATTTATTTTACTATAAATATCTATCTATAAATTTATGCTGACCATTACACTCATTCTTTACTAACTTTACTAAGCTGAACCAATCTACTAATTATAAAAGATCATTGGTAAGATTCAAACCCCTCATGAAGTACCAACACATGCTCTGAAAGGGCTTTTTCCCTTCGACTTCGATGGATTCGACAATTTTTGATTCCTAATACGAACAAGAATTTAGAACCAATGCTTTCCTGCTTGTCCGAATATTATTTTAAATTTCTTCGATTTTGACGTTGTTCTTTTCGCAGCACTATTATAGGCTTCTGAAAAAGAAAAATACAGCTGGACTGTTTATTATTTTATTTCGTATTTAGAATGTGAACTTATTCAATGATAGTTACGTTGGATACCTTAGAATTGTAAATAGATAGGAATAGGAGATATTTTCTTTTTAGCCAATAGTAGCAGATCTAAAAAGAATACATTTGTAATTTTTTTCCTAATTTTTTTGTCTGTATTCCCGAACACGTTAATGTGTAAGAGATGTGAGACCCTTGAGATACAAGCAGATTCGCTGGCCAGAAGGCTCGTACCGAATATAGGCTGGAAGAGGAGCAGGCTGCTTCGTGTCCTACAGCATCTGCGGAGGGCATCTGGCGAACCAGCGGCCAAAACCTTCTCAACACAAACAAAATTATTTATGTTTGTTACTGACGAGCCCTGCGGAAATCTCTGTTTTTTCTTACTTGCTCTGTTTGATGCCTTGTTTGTGTCTGCTATCCCTTAATGGTCGCCATTTTATAACACCTCTATCTCTTCTGCGAGTTTCTCTTCAAACAACGCCCACAACAAATAAACATAAAGATGTAGAGACCATCTTCCGAACTCTAAATAAATTCTCCTGTAACAGTAGCCTCCGCAGGATGTTAACCATTCGTCGGTCGGTATCATCTTCCGCAGTAGCAGGTCTTCCTTTAGGTGCCCTCAAAGTGGGCTACCTTTGAACGTAAAAAAAATGCTTGCTCCGTCTTATATCCCTTAGAGCTAGAGAACCTAGAAACGTTAGTAATGAAACATTTTCATTTTAATTATTATTTAGATACATTCTCCTATTTTTTCAATTTGTAATTTGCAAAATTTTGCAATGAGGAAATATGTGATCTATCATGAGTTTACAGATTTATCCATCTAGTTAGGTAGGTATATGTATAGGTATATAGTTAATACATCTCTGAGACAACACTTCGAAAGTCGTCGGGTTCGCAGTAAATCTAAGCTGCAGATTTATATTAAAAATTAGTCTTTGGCGGAAGTTTTTGTATGGCTATATCGTACGACTTTGTGTATATCCAATTCCTAGTGTAATAAGTCATTAGTCACAGAATATGATGGTTTCACTATTTCCATCAATTGTTTGGACGGTATTATTAAATAATGATACTAAGGAAACATTAAATACAACGTCGCCAGATATAGACTAGTTCTAGCTTTTGGAACAGCACTATATAAATGAACTTCTTGCTGATACATATTATCTTTATTTTCCCTCAGGATATTTTGAGCGGTCTTTGAGTGACATGCAGTCTCTATCTGAGTCTTATTTAACTGACTTCGGCGTCCTGAGATTAGCTGTGTTTTCTATTCTTCTGTTCGTGATAATACCTGTATTGCTAAAGTGTTGCACGGTAAGTCATTTTAAAACGTTTCTGCCATCAATGATTTTAATAAAATAATTGCTACATTTACATATCGCTACTGCCGATGTTATTTATTTTATTTAAGTACTTATGTACTTACGCCTGCTCCCCTGAGGGTCATTTTTCTCCATCAAATACTGTATTAGATTCTAGAGTCGTCGGGTTCGCAGTAAATCTAAGCTGCAGATTTATATTAAAAATTAGTCTTTTTATAATTAAAAGTTTTTGTATGGCTATATCGTACGACTTTGTGTATATCCAATTCCTAGTGTAATAAGTCATTAGTCACAGAATATGATGGTTTCACTATTTCCATCAATTGTTTAGACGGTATTATTTAATAATGATACTAAGGAAACATTAAATACAACATCGCCAGATATAGACTAGTTCTAGCTTTTGGAACAGCACCATATAAATGAACTCAACAACAGTGCAGTGCCTGTTCTAGGATTTTTTCAGTATGTAGAGACCAACCTTCTCATTTCTCTTTGTTCTCCTTCCAGAAAAATTCCCGCTCATTTAAGCAATTATAACATAGGATTATTGTACATGCTTTTTGTTGATATTTTAATGATACGAATAGCGAAAGGAATAAAAATACTTGCCATGAATACCTGAACAGTTTAGACCTTAAGATATCTTTACGACAAACTTAGGCAGGCGATACCACACGTGAGGTAACACATTTCCTCCGAACAAACGACCACCGGGAAGCTGTTAGTACAACTCCTGGTTCTATTTCTTGGAGAGGCGGGAACCCCCTTAGAGGAAGAGGGATTGCCAAGTTTCAGAAAAATCCTTTGCCCCACGCATCCGACATCTGCCGGAGCACAATGGGGATGTCCTAAATAGCTACCGAGGTTCAAAATAAGTTACGCTGCTCCCTTAGCTCTGCCATATCTCTGCTGAGCTAGATCCATTGCTCCATATTATCATCATAACTTAATTTTATATTTTAAAGGATATGTTCTTTGGAAATATCGAAATTGAGAGACATCTTCGTTTTAATGCCAATGCATTAAAAAAATTTCTGTAATCACTTTTATTTTATACTAATTAAAATAAAGAAATATAAGCTGCCTCATTCTGAAAAGGAATACAATATAGCCGTATTTTCCTAGAAAAACAAAACAAAAAAAAACAACGCTTTTAGTTTTAAATATATTATCCGCCGTAATTATGCACCCATTGTATCGATTCCTATTCACTATAACTTTTCAAAATACAGGATTGTGTAGTCTGAAACTCGATTGTTATTTTTATAATCCCATAAAAAAATATTTATACAGAAAAGTTCAGAGGAATTCTTAGAATGTACAGTGTTTTTTGAGTAAGTGAGGTCAACTTCATTCTTGGCACAACACTGCATGTAGTTCTGAGGGTGTTGCTCACTTTCTAATAGAAAAAAAAAAAAAATGACATTGAAGAAAAAAGTTTTGATTTCATCAGAGTTTTTGAAATCTTTATTATTTCACCTCTACCCTTCAGTTTAGATTATTTCTAAGGTTTGGACTGAATACTTTAGCTGTGTTATTAAGGCTTATTAGTGTTATTAAGGCTGGGTGCACGTTAAGACGCAGGGCCGAGCAGCGCTGATCAATGTATACTGTTCTTTTCCTAATATAAGTTTCACAAAAACTGCTCTCCTTTGCGTCACAATGTGCGAATAGCTTAAGTGAGGGCGTGAAGGCCCGCCATTTTACCTCATTAAATTTTCGATATTGAATTATTGTCACATAAAATGCATACTTTTTTTAAGAAACTTGTATTTTTCTTAATAAATCTTTGTATTTAATACGTTTATATAAATATTGTCATTGAGTTGAGTTTAAAACATTAAATATTTAGAGCGGTGTTGCTTAGCATTATGAGATGGGGCTTTATAAGTCTAATAGCTTATTCTGAGTTATTATTGGAACAGTGAGACATTCAAGTAAACTCACTGTTTTGCACCAGATTCCATGTTTGTGGTCCTTGCACTAAACATTACTCATAGGCATACTATTTTTAAATCTCCGTGTTAGACCAACGCTGAATGCACTTCAAAAGTCCGATGTAATAAATGAACGCTGCTTTTAAAAATAAGCGGTTTATAGAAACTTTATTTCCACATTTAAAAATTAACCTATATGATTTTTATCGATTGCTTACAAGTCACTTTAGAAGTGTATTTGATTCCTTAATAATTACATCAAAAATAGTACCTAAGCACAAATGATGTTTCTCAAAAACCAAAAATCTTTCTATTTTGTCTAAGTAAAATTAATGTTTTATTATTTTTAAATTTATATTCAAATATGTCCAATCCTACCAAATCCGATTAGTAATGTTTGAAAGCGAAAAAAAAAATAATAACAAATTCATTTTATGTGTGTAATATAAAACTACGGGAGGTGGGGGGGGGGCTATAAAAATGGTCCTGAGAAAACTTATAGTGGAACTTCAACTTCACCAGAGCATTAAGCTTTGGATGAGGAGTCACAGAATTTTTTAGGAGATACTTTTGGATCAGATAGTAAAGAAATGCCAAAGGGTTTCAAGCAATTTTCTCTGTGTCGAAAGACCTGGTCATTGGTCTATATTGAATTAAAATGTGCTGTCGTTTTATAGATTGTTCGATGTGAAGGACCGTTTGGAATTAAGGATCCCTTATACCTCAACTCCATTTTATGTTAAAATTTTAGATCTTAATTTAAAAAAGGAGTTCCAATGACGTTGTAATAGGTCGCGAGTGAACGGAGTTTTAAATGAACTTAAAGGCCACCTCAATAAGATTTGCTGCTGATCCCAGTTTTATATTCATTTATTTTATAATTTCATCTTATGATTTTACTTAAGCATAGATATTTTCCTTATTAATATGTTTAATAAAAGGATTTTTATTAATGACAGTGACTATTCTGATTTAATTAACTTAAGAGTAGAGAATATGGTGGTTAATTGGTGTCGTAAGTTGTTTCTAGGAAGTGTTTTTTATGTATTCCTTTGTTATTATTGATATAGATACAGACTTAGTTTATGCTCTTTAGCCTTTATTTCAAGATCAGGTTTTGTCATCCAGTATCATTAAATCAATTATTCTTTTGAAATTTGTTTAATACGTGCTTTCTTTTGCTTAACCTAGAAACATTAATTAAATTAATGTATATTATTATTAATTTATATTATTATTAAATTAATTATTATTAATTTATATTATTATTAAATTAATTATTATTATTATTATTAAATTAATTATTATTAAATTATATTATTATTAAATTAATTATTATTAATTTATATTATTATTAAATTAATTATTATTAATTTGGATTATTATTAAATAAAGTTATATTATTATTAAATTAATTATTGTTAATTTGGTTTATTCTTAAATAAAGTTATATTATTATTAAATTAATTATTATTTTAATTAATTAAAGTGGTGACCCCAAGTTGATTAAATTATTTTTATCAATAATGCTAAACAACAACAAAGCCTTACTTCCAAGCCACCTTCAAACCACTTCAAAGCCTGTTCCTTAAATAATCACCACCTCTCATCGTTAATTTCGACAAAATGCTAAATCTGATCAAATATTTTGCTCATAATTTATAAAAAATATTAACAACCTATTGAATAACGATTTATTAATATTAAATTCGTCCGTACCGAGAGATACAGAGGACAGGAGTGGACATGATAGAGAAGCACAGCTGTGGGAATTACCTCCCCTTGAATTGAGCACATCCTCTTTAGCAGCATCCTCTCACTGCCTAGCACGTGTTCTTCCCAATTGATCTCTCCGTATACCAGAGACAACTAATACTTTTCCAACTAACATCAAATCCGATTACATATGACCACTATTCAAACCTTTATCAATACGAACCTAGTATTGTATTACCAGATTCATATTGTGTGCAATATTATATGCTTGTATCTTAGAACAAAATTATATAACGTTAAAAAATTTATCGAAGTCAAAAATTGTTGTTAATATATAATATATATATATATATATATATATATATATATATATATATATATATTATATAAATATATATATATATATATTTATAAAGAATACCAATTCAAACACAGCCCCCTTTTTAAAAAAATATATATTTCCTTATCAGGAGAGGAATCTGTTGTATTGTTGTAGGCAGGTAACTTTGTAATTGTAACTTTTTGGTATTTAGGGTTTGTAATAACTAAATTACCAGCCATGATTTTATAATTGTCTAGTTATAGGGGGTTTTTCTATCACTCGACTTAGCAGCCAAAGATACCATAATCACTATTTATGAGACACTGAATGTTTTAAGACACCCTCCACCATTCCATGTTTATTAGGTATTACTGATGTACGAATAATCATAAAATAGACTTTAATAGTTGGTTTAACTATAAAAAAAGTAAAAAGATACTGTATTATTTTTCTGTATACCTAATTTTAAATATCTTAAAGGAAAGCTTTGTCTCTAGCATGGAGCATACAGGAGGGTAATTCGTTTCAAATTAAATTAAATTTATGTGGTAAAGTCTCAGAAATATAGAAATCAAAAAATATTTTTATTGAACTGAATTCCAAAAACATAATACATCAATAGATAAATAGCCCACTTATTAAATTTAATATAATATTTAAATAATTTTAACTGAAAGGAAAAAATTGGCCATGGCCGGCTTTATTTAAAATTATACTCTATTCAATTTAAGAAATACATGTTTAACAAACACAATCTTCGAATTAGATCCCACCCTTAGACAAAATCCTGATAGTGATCACGCTGCAATGTCGGTGGCATATCGGTGGAGACTTCGGATCAGTGAGAGAGAGTTTGACATGCCTTGTTGTTTGCATAGTAGTTTAGTACACCGCAACAGTGTTGCGAAGGCCTGAGTTTGTCCTCCGGCCATAGCCTATCTCTTCTCTTAAGATAAGATTGTATAAATAATACAATCCGAAAAATAAAAAAATGGTACTGAATGTGAATATCTAAAAATCTCAACTGAAACAATAAGGACTGCTCGATGCTAGCTACTTCTTCGGTACTTAATAAACTAACGCTCAATACTCTCAATCTATAACTATTTTAAATAATTAAAATTTATTTTACGATACCAGTGCACTCAAAGTTCAGATTTTACATTTTATAATTGGTATCGACCTCCCTAATCTCTGACATCCAAATAGCTTCACAGCTAATCTTTTATTGTCTCCTTGATATAAAAACCAAAGTTATCAAAAAAATATATATATACCAAGTGATTAACAATAGTGTCCTTCGGCGTCGTTCTGTATGGAATGCTTTGAATAGAAAAAGAGATAGCGTCAATGAATGCCAAAGACCTCGTACATAATGGTGACGTTTACGGCGGATACCCTGTGACAAATGGCCACAGAACCCTTTATTTTCGCGATAAACCCGGATTTCGGCACCTGCAATACTGGACTTTCCCACAGATCGCGGCTAAGATCGGTTAGAGCAGCTCCTCTGAGGAGTCTCGTGGGAAGGTTTTGCGTCAGCTGCTCAGAGTGCGCAACAACCCTTTGGCCGAGGGGTTGACAGTCCTACCTAGCCAGCTGAAGGGCACCTGCCCTCTTCATCAATCTCAATCCGATCCCCATCTCAGTCAGCGGATAGTCAGCCAATAACTGTCCCCATTTGCATCCAGCCTCCGGAGTCAAAGTCATGCAAATTTTATTCTTTTTCGAAATGAAAGTCATCCGTCACTGTTGCCCCGGGCTTTCATTAGTTCCGCTAATTTCTTTTCCTTCCTCTGAGGATTAGAATAAACAGTTAAGGATGAAACGCTGACAATATGAAACGAAACACCTGCTTTTTGGCTTGCACGCAGGTGACAAGATTTAGTTTATTAACAGTCCTATATAAGTATAATTAATGGTTGCTAACGTTCCGCTTGTTCAAGCATTATGATGCCAAAATGTGTATATTACAATCACACATATCAAAAACAGCACATAACCCAGCAAAGGGTACAGGATAGACTCATAAATAAACCAATCATCTCTCAGAAGTATGCTCTTGAATTTTGAAGTAAAACTGAGGTAAAAATTCTTCTTGCCGATACATCTTATCTTTATTTTCCCTCAGGATATTTTGAGCGGTCTTTGAGTGACATTTAGTCTCTATCTGAGTCTTATTTAACTGAATTCGGCGTCCTCAGATTAGCTGTGTTTTCTATTCTTCTGTTAGTGATAATACCTGTATTGCTAAAGTGTTGCACGGTTAGTCATTTTAAAACGTTTCTGCCATCAATGCTTTTAATAAAGTAATTGCTACATTTATTCACTACTACCGATATTATTTATTTTATTTAAGTACTTATGTATGCCTGTTCCCCTGAGAGTCATTTTTCTCCGATCAGATATTGTACTAGATTCTAGATCGAAAAATTTCTATTGATTTCTCTGCAAACGAGGATGTCAGAGCACAAATGTATAAACTTTTATTCTAATGTCTAAAATAGCTCTGATAGCCAGAAGAGTAAAATTTTGTTGTTTTAGGAACATTTTTCTTACTTTCATTATTCTTGATAACATTATTTCGCTTCAAGTGGACAATCCATTTGACGTCATACCGAAGCTCAGTAAGGGCCACTTTTGAAGCTTCAGATCCGTTATAAACTTGGAGAGAAAGTTATTTATGTTGGAAATTTAAATAATCGAAAGGCATTAACTTGATCAAATAGATAAGAATAGATTTTTAATTTTTTAAAATTAAATTCATCAGAAACTATTGAAGCTATTACTGTTTTTTTTATTAGGTGCGTTTATGAAATCTAAAATAGCAAGGAAGTTAGTAAGCAAACTAGTTTATAAAATAAGATTATATAGGTTGATTGATAATATTTTTAGTAATTAAGGTGGATGTTTTAGCGAACACATTTATCTAGGTTGGGAGTGTGGTCCCAAAATTTTAATATATTTCCCTATTTTAAATGCCTTACATTGTGTGAATATATTAATCGTGTACTATTAGTAGCAAATTAATGTCAATTTTAATAGGTAGATACATTATTAAAATTGAAATTACAATTGTAAAAAAGAGGAAACAAAATAAAATTAATGAACTACAAAAATAAAAAATAATAAAATAAATGAGAGAAGGAAAAGGGAAAGTTAACTGATTAATCTTCAAAAGGGAAAAGCAATACTTCATTGATTTAGTGATGTAACTCGAATAACCTTGGAAGGTAGTGTACACAAAATACTTAAACTATCTTATGATTTATGTCTGTAAATAACATTATAGGTAATATTTTGTATTACCTATAATGATATTTATTTAAGTATAAAATTTAACATTTAAGTATAGAATTTTATATGATACTAAAATTCACTTATGATGACAGTAATTTTATATCTGTCGTATTATTCTAAATATTTATTATTTAGAATGTTACGTTAAATAATATATATATTATTTATTGTAATTCGTGCTAAATTGTAAAAAAGTAAGTAAATATATGGTTGATAAACTGTTTATGTCAATAGACATAAACAGTTTATCAACCATATATAATCTTAGTCCAATATAATCAACCTTATATAGCTTAGTCAAACAATTATCATAATCAATGTTTCTACATGAATCGTATTAATTGATGCGTAATAATAAATCATGCGTGCTAGCTATCGATAAGCTATAAATAATTTATTATATGTTCTATATCTATAACTCGGCGCAGTTGTTAACTTTAATAAGCGAAAATCACAAAGCAATTGATTAATTTAATAATAATTGACTTTATTTTTAATGTTTAACCCATTGCATCACAAGGTTATAATTAATGTGAATTTGGGTGATTCTGGGGTCAAAATTATTAACGTTCTGAATCCCTATCATTACCCTCTGAGACATTAAGGCCCGATGCACACGGACGACACTTTTCTGCGATCCGGGCTGTAAGCCGGGTCAGGTTTACCTGGAGTATAATGGTAAATCCGGTCGGTCCATTGTACTCCAGGTAGCCCTGACCTGGCTTATAGTCCGGATCGCAGAAAAGTGTCGTCCGTGTGCATCGGGCCTAAGGGGTCAAAAACTAAACCATTATTACAAAAATTAAAGCAGCCTAAATTATTGAATTCCTTTAATCGACATTGGACATGAAAATATTATAAATGTTGTTTGAAATTTAGTTTTCATAGTATTCTTCAAACAGCAATAATTTAGTATGGATACTCAAATTTTACATTCTGAAGTGTGCGTAAGTTTTCAAGTTCACAAAAAATATCCTTAAAAAAATTATTATTTTTGACATTTTAAAATAATTTATAATTTTACCCGTACATTAAATACAGAAATCTCATAAGAGGATTCTGAAAAGAATATTAATATTAATAATGCCGTAAACGCATGGGACAGAAAGGATTAAGTAGATGCCTAAAACAAATCCCTTTAATGATGATGTTAATGATTAATTAGACTTTGATGGTGTGACATATTTTTCTATAACACTTCATCAGTTTCGACTGTTAGGCCATTTCATAATTATTTACAATTACAATTTATTATTATATTAGTAATACATCAAGTAGCTTTATTTCTTGCAACTAAGAAATAAAATAAAAAATAAATAAATAATAAAAACTGGAGTTAAGTACCTTTGGAAATAGATCCTGATAGTTTCAGAACTAGAAACAGATAGAAAAATTTTATATTGATACAAAAATTATTTAGCCCATATAAATTATCAGATGAAACTCAAGAAATTTTAATATACAATATATATTTGAAAGTCTACCTTGTGTAATTTGAAAGAGAGGGAAGATGTTGTGCATTTTTTAGCCACGTGTCCTGTGTTAAGGGAAATCCGAATTAGATGGTTCTCTCAATCTATCATTAGTAGGTCGGAATTAATAGAGTACTTGAACGGAAAGAACTGGTCTAAGCTATTGTCTTACACAAAACAAGCATGGAAATATAGATACGAATTAATTAGCGAGTATAACGGTTAATTTTATGTAGTTTTTTTTTTTTTTTTTAGATATTTATTATTATATATTTATGTCTGTTAATTTAATTATTGAATACTGAGATTGTTAAAATTATTGATTCGTAAAATGATTTAATTGTAATTTGATGTAATTGTTGTAATTGATTTAATTGTTAATTTTATGTAATTGTTGCCAATTGATAATTGTTTATTTCTTAAATTGAATTATGTGTAATGAATTTATTTTGTATTTATGTATTTAATTGATGTTTTTGATGATGAACATCAGCTGAATACAGATTTTTGTTACAAATTTGGAAATTTAGCTGATTATTTCTATATTCTTATTGTGCATAGAGGATATAGTACCGAGGGGATATTGCTGTTGTTGTTTATTCTTATAACAATTGATGTATACGATTGTGAGTTCAAAATATGTACACAAACCAATTTGTGTTTAAGTTTTAGGTTTACAAATTATTTTCAATGAATATTAAACAAAACAAAAATTAGTCGCTATCTCAACCTCTGATGGTCAATGACCAAGAGTATGTTGTCTTAAAGGAAATGTATTTTTGTAATTTTGTTAAAAAAAAAAAGGCATTAAATAAAAAAAAAAAAAAAAAAAAATATATTTGAAAGTCTATGAAAAAGGGGTTAGGAAAAAAAGACATTTTTAATAAGTCCTAATTTATATGTTTATTTACGAAAATCTAAAATCGTCCAGATCTATTCTGAATTGAAAATTGACAGAGTTAAGGTTCCTATTATTATTGTAATGTTCCTTACTTAAAGTGTCTTACAGTAGGTGAAAATAAATAATGAACTATATATTATAATAGGTTTTGGCTAATGGAGTTGGAGCGTTATTATAACCTTTAAGTCGGATCAGAGGCTCAGAATTGATACGTTAATGAATTGTTAGAACATAAAGGTATAGAAGGAAATAGCGTTAGTACAAAATCCTCAGGATGTAACACCAAAATTGGATTTAAGAATATATCAAGCTCCTATAGAATAACTTGATTCTTTTAAGTACACTAGTGAAATAGTTTTTAGCTAAAAACTATGTGTTTTTTTTTAAGTTAGAAAAAAAATCGCATTAATAAAAAATATTTAAATTAATTAGGTTATATCATTTGAAAATAATTGAGATAATCTCGTATCATTAAGAATATATTTTATGGCTTGAAGAATCTGTTCTTTTATTTATTTTTTCACATTTTTTAATACAGGCACTAAGCGCTCCAGAACAGGTTTAGGGATGCATGGAGATATGGAATAATGGTTGCAGTAACTTGTACTGTCACTTTTTTATGACCTCAACCATTATTTTCGTAAAATGATGATACGCAGCATCATTATTTGTTTAATGAAAAATCTGCAAATGCTAATTCAGTTAATATTTTATTGGCCTCTCTACGAGAGATGGAACATAAAATTAATTCAGTGCCGTAATAAAGCCGTTCCTGGCTATTACGGGCATTAAATAGAATTTGGGGAAAAAATTCTTGTTAATGAGGGATTTTTTTTTTCTATGGCCCTTAAACGCGGAAAATGGTAAAACACCGGATAAAAAGAGTTAAAAAAAAACTATTAACATCTCATCAGTAATTTTCTCATGTCAAACATGTGATAAATTTTTATGGTACACATATGGACCGCAGGTTATCCATCTGTCACGTTTCTACTTGAAGGCTGCCCGCATAGTCGAACGAAGATGCAACTTAGGTCTATCACTGATGGAACTAGCACCTGGCAAGGTGGCCAATACCCAAGGAGGCCCTCACCTTAGGGACAGAATTTTTTTTCTTGTTCCTAATTTTTTCGTATTCCTAATTAAAAAAAATAAAATAAACTTTCTTACATTTTATTTTTATTATATATTGGAGTGACTACTACAACTAAGTAACTACAAATTGGACAAATGGAGCAAAATGGGCAAAAAAAAATTCCATTACGTTAGGGTCATAACATACTACAACCTGGTACCCGTTGTATAAAATTTTCAGGTGATATTTAGATAGATCTATTTATTTAAATTTTTTTAAGTATTTTGTGATCGAACTGGTTGGGGGTGCGGTAAAATAAAACAACTCTATATGTGTTATAACATGTATTGTGCCAACGTTTCGACCCGATATTCATGTCTTCATCAGGGATACCATCACCAATGAAAATACATGAAGAAAAAACACCATTTGCCATGCTAACCACTACGCCACAGGTGACCCCACCTTGTGTAAGTATAGAGGCTTTACTAGCTCATTTATACATATACGTCTCTCAATTTCTACACGTATTATTTATTTTTCTTACAACCTTATTGCACCAGAAGAAAGTAGAAGTTAAGCCACTAAGGGTTTCAAATTATTTGAGTGTATATTCAACATAAAATAACGAGTAATTAAATATCAAATTATATTATATGTGGTTCTATTAATAGCATACTGATATGTTTTTACATACATATGATATAAAGCTACACTTTCAATTTCGAGCCAGTAGTTTGGGAGGTCTCAAAATTTTGATGTGTTGAATTTTTCGTGCCACGGCTGTGTTGAATTTACCTCGAAATTAAAATCACTACCCTGTGCCGCTTTAAAAATTTAACCCATCTGATTCACTAAAAATGTTTGATGATGCAAATATCACTCACTACATGTGCGATTTTTATCGAAAGTGTTTAAGGAGGTTAGTACTAAATAGTATGAATTGGTCTTGAATTAAACATGAATCTTACATCACCTAAAATACATTGAAGAATATCCTTCTACAGTATTCAAAACGATGAAGGTCAGCTTAAAGTATCACACTTATGATTTATACACTTATAGGTCGGAATAACGTTTATTTATGAAAAATATTCATAAAAAAACTAAGACAGAAAAAAGAAAATAGTAAGAATTGTAGAAAGTTCTGATTTGTAATATGTACTCTGTGTTTTTCACGTCACCTCTTCAATGATGTTGACTAGGGTGTATTGTTTTCTATTACTTTTGGACTTCTAGGCAGGTGACGCAAGGAGTCAACCCTTTCCCACATTTCGGGCTGAGCGGAGATTGCTCGGCCGGCAGCTGACGCGAAGGATTCCCACGCTCTTCTCTCGCCGGGACATGTTTGTTATTCCGAGTCGTCCCATCAACTGCTCGCTTTGTATAATTCATCCCGGCCATTGGGCAGTGTTGATGGGGCCTCCCTTGAAATAAAACTATCCCTCCCATTACCGGCCCTTCTTCCGATGTCTACTTAATCTACGATTTAGTATGATAAGTGTGAGGCTAAGGGATTTAAAAGGACCTCTCGGAGTCTAATTGGGAAGGATCTATTCACAGCTAGGACTATTGAAACTGGAACAGGAATACCATTAGTATCTATTTTTTTCAACATATTTTATTGTCTTTGTTGACAGAAAAATGTTTTTTTTTTTCTTTTTTACATCCAATTGCTCTTTTCTTTTTTAAAAATATTTTACAGCCAATTAAAAAAGATTAAATAACCCCAACCTTTGTATTTTTTCCTTAATAAATTATTATTTTTAAATAGCTTAGAGAAAGGTATTTCTTATTATTATTTTTTTTTTTTATCAAGATGAATTCATAACATAAAAAGAAACATTAAAAAAATCTGGTGCGTGCGTGCAACACACAAATTTCACTTACCAACTTACTTACATTAGAAATCGACATGTTTTTTTAATTGCCATTTTTATAAATAATATAAAAAAGATGACTTGATTTCGATTAAAAATGATTAATTTAATCAAAATCATTAAAGCCGTTTTTGAGATATTCCAAAAAAATGTAAAAATTGGAAAAAAAAAGTTATGAAATAAAGAGCCCCCTGCATTTGACCAATTTTGATGAAATGTTGTCTGTCATATTTTGAGCATATAAATATACCAAATATCCAGTCTGATGAAAATCATTGCAGCCGCTGTTGAGTAAATAAAAAAAAACGTAAACATTAGATAAAATTCTTTAAGTAAAGTCCCCCTTCCGGTTGATCAATTTTGATGAAATTTTTACAGTCGTATCTCGGGCATATACATACATCATATACCTAGTTTGATCAAAATCGTTAAAACCGTTTTTGAGTAAAAAAAAAAAACACGTGAAAATGATACAAAATTTATTAAGTAAAGTCCCCCCTCCGGTTGATCAATTTTGATGAAATTTTTACAGTCATATCTCGGGCATATAAATAGATCAAATACTCAGTTTAATCAAAATCGTTAGAGCCGTTTTTGAGAAAATCGGAAAAACGTAAAAATTTATTAAATAAAGTACCCCCTCCCTTTAAGCAATTTTGATGAAATTTTTGCTGTCACATCGCGGGCATATACCTACACTAAATACCCAATTTCAGGTTCCCACGGTTTATAGTTTTTGAGCTAGTCTGTTCACATACACACACACACACACACACACACACACACACACACACACACACAAACACACACACACACACACACACACACACACACACACACACACACACACACACACACAGACCATTTTGCGGGACTTGGTTATTTCGACTCAGGGGGTCCCAAAACGTGTATTTCCGTTGAAAACCGGAAGTCGAAATTTTTCACGATCGCAATACTTCCACTTACTATATATTTCATATATAGGTAAGTGAAAGTAAAAAATCATAAAGAAAAACTTCAATATAAAAAAAAATCTCAAATGTTATTAGTGGTATAAATTACATTTTTGTAATAAATAAAAACATATGTTAAAAAATATGAAAATAGAGACCCGGGAATCGAACCCGGGTCCCAGCATTACAGTGACCTTTATTTGCTATTTATCTTTTTTTTTAATTTTTGAAGCTTATTTTTCTAAAAAAAAAAATAAATCATCGCTTCAAAGGTTGTGCTGATTATCACCCAGCATTCATCTCATTTTTCTTTCCGTTCTAACATTTCGAAAATGACATCGGTCAATCTTCCAAATTATATACAATTAATTATCTGCAGTGTATTGCATCCATGAAGTGTTGTGTTTTTTCCATAAGGTAACTGTGTGTTAGTCCCGTGTGATCTATTCTCATTTTAGTAATAATCGCCTTATTTATCCTACGATTCCTGATGTATCTTTTTTAATATAAGTAAAAAATATTTTTAGATATAAGAGGCACAGTTTTCTATTCCTTCTTCCTTCCATCTGTCTAATTAACGGGATTAGACAACCTTAAAGCACTTTATGTAATTAACCGTTCTTCGGGCAGTTTCGTTAGAACAAGCAGAAGAAAGCCGATGGCAACACGAGGCAGGACATATGCGATCCTTTGTCTGCCGAAGAGAAGTACAGCAGAGACCGTATGTCGACCGCACTGCCGCCATACGGGAGCCGGTCGATAGGATCTTGTTAAAAGGCTGACTTTAATAATAAATAGACACGGATGATAGCCTAATGGATTAGACCGTATGTCCCCCCATCAAATATTCACCTGATACGGATCGTGTTTCGGCAGCCCCGAAGGAAACAAAGCCCTTCCTGTCGGCGATGGCTGTTTAATTGCCTCGCGGACGCGGCCCTTGTCATCCTGGTGCATGGTGTCGTGCTGTCAGCGGCAGCTCCATGGCTCTTTCGGTGATAGCCATCTTAACCGAGGCTTCAGCGCGGTCATTATCCGTTTTTAATGTGATATTTCACCTTTCTAACGAAGGAGGATGAAAACTATATACAATTCTATTGTGATTTATGTACATATGAGCCTTTCAGTAGATAGGATGACTAAATCCAATTCCAGCATGTTTCAGGAAGTCATATTTCTCTATGCTAAATTCATATTTTTTTATTTTTTTTTTGTGTTGAAAATAGAAAAATAAAAGTTAATTAAATACTGTTATGTTTCAATATTTCTGACAGTGTTAAAAATGAAAAAGCACGAATTTCCTAAAGAAGAAAATTATTAAAAGTTCTTACCTTAAAAAGTTTTTAAGTTGGAGTTATTCATAATTATCATAATATTCAGATTATTTAATAATATTAAAAAATAACTAATCATCTATTTATATCTTACAATATTTAACTATGAAGGTCATGATCATTTCATCTGTTCAGCCCCCGGTTATATCGCTGCAATGCGGCGACTTGGCGGGTGGGATCGTTCGGATGGAAAGGTTTGTACGCACGGAAAAGTCCCATGGTCAGCTCAATGTCTTAAAGTGCTTTAACTGTGATACAAAAAGCCGGATTCCTTTGCTGGCCGGGGCAAATCTATTCTCTTCAAGAAAAATTATTTCAAAATATGGAACAAACATTTGTAAAAAAGGAAATTAAAGAACCAATGGTTGAGTGTCAACAAATAATAACCATTAAAACCAATAATTATCATTTTGTTACATAAATTGATATTTAATCTTGAGCTGCTAAGTATAAATTCCAAATTACAACAGTAAATTTATTTTCTAAATGAGTTAATGAATAGAACTTCTGACGGTTTATGTCTTAACTCGATGAAATGGGAGTAGCAGCCAACATGAGTAGAGGAAGTAGTTGAGATTTGGTATCCACTGGCCAAAAATACCACGGCGGGATGAAGGTTTTACTGGATAACTGTATTAGTAAAAGTTATTAGTTATTATTATTAGTATTTTCTCTTAGATTGACACTACATTAACTAAATAAATTCTTACCTACATGAAATCATATCTTTGATGCGCGGTCATAAGGGCTTAAGTCACTATTTGAGCATTTAGAGATTATGTCGTAATATTATAGCACGAAATCAGAGCTACCGGTTGGTATTAAGGTCTCAAGTCAAACTATATTTTTTTATGAAAATAACAATTACAAATAATATAAATAATTAGATTTTACTTAATGTTTTGAATTTTGCTGTTGCTCTCCTGAAAAATTCAAAATTTTGACTTATTTGACTTAAGCCCTTATGACCGCGCATCAAAGATATATTTCTTGCAATTAGCTTTCTTCAAGAATGTAATGTTGAGTTCAGCGACAGTATTAAGTGAACAAGATGGATATTTAATTTTAATCTTTGTACATCATGTCGACATACAGCTCTAATTAAGCGAATGAAGAACTCTAATTAATTTATTTATTTGATTAAGAAAAATGTCATAGTTTTGAAGAGAAAGTCTCCTCAAAATCTATTTTAACATAAATCAACTGGACTAAGGTTAGAATGATTCTTGTACTTTTGAAATTGTATACAGTAAGATTAAAAAAACAATAAAAAACATTTTATAAAAAAAAAATTAAACCGACTTCGAAACCTTGGAACCAGTAAAAATAAATGTACTGAAAAGTATGAAATAATTACCTTCTGCTTTTTATGAGTACACAGCAAAATTGAAATTGTTATAAAAAGCGAAGAAATGCAATAAGACGAATAATTATACTTTTATTTGTACAAATACTAATTTTTATTAAAAATTGTGAAATTAAAATATTAAATACTATGTTCAATACAACACAATCTTTTCGGGGGCGGCGCAAATATAAATGACATTTTACCAATACAATTTCATTAGTAGGCATTAAAATGGATAGATGAGAAGAGAAGATCCATTTTACGATTTTCATAATGTCTAGTGTTAAAAATTTTAAATTTTGTGCCGCCTCCGAAAAGATTGTGTTGTATTGAACATAGTATTTAATATTTTAATTTCACAATTTTTAATAAAAATTAGTATTTGTACAAATAAAAGTATAATTATTCGTCTTATTGCATTTCTTCGCTTTTTATAACATTTTCAATTTTGCTGTGTACTCATAAAAAGCAGAAGGTAATTATTTCATACTTTTCAGTGCATTTATTTTTACTGGTTCCAAGGTTTCGAAGTCGGTTTAATTTTTTTTTTATAAAATGTTTTTTATTTCATGCTTTTTAGTTGGAGATGATTACAAATGTAGAAAACCGTAAGTTGGGTAAAACAAATTTCGAAATTTTTTACGCTCTACCACGTTCGTCTTTCCCGGGCTTTTTTATTAGACATAATTATATAAACAGTAACCTGTTCAATTTTATGAGTACACACAGAAAAGTTTAAAAGCGGTGCCTGTATAATACAACTTCTACACCCTACCTTCTAAGATTATAATTGGAATTTTTTTTTAATAAGATCAATGTTGAGTCAATTATGTTCGTAATCCCTTTAGATGAATTTTTGACTAAATTTAAAAGCGAAGTACTAAGAATAATATCCTTTGTAATAAAAAATTATTTAGAAAATAAATTTCTTCAATTCTAGTGGGGTAGCATTTATGATATTAAGCATTTTCATGGCTGCCACATTTTCGCTGAAGGGACTTTCATATAAAGACGTTGATTCTGGGAGATATCAACTTTTATTGATGGATGAACATCAGCAAACATTGAATCAATTTCTTTGTTAAATAGTGTAATGTCTTTATAGGGAAAGTGTCATAGGAAAATTTTCATTAATTGGGAAATACAATACACAATATTTGTGTTAGTTATTTCGGTACCTGAGAGATGACTACCTCGAACGCGAAAAAACCCTAAACACATGCAAGCTCATTTTCACTGTCTATTTCAATAAAATTCATTCATTCATTATTGGACTTAGGCTCTTAACAACACTCTTAGGCTCTCACGAACCGCAAACACTGAACTTATGACGGTTTGGCTTTTGAAAATTTCGGCAACCTTTAGAAAATCGAATATTTAAATTTCTTTCGATTTAATAAAGATCGATCGCAACCTCAAAATCAATGGAAATTTTCTTGAGACAGTCTGGCTCTTCTACTACATTTCAGTTAATTCACAGCAAACAATTACAACTCGCAATTTAGGCAAGTGGAAAACTGTAAAAAATCGAAAAATCAAATGGAAAATGATTGATGGAAATAATTCCTAATAAGTGCCTATCTTAAAGATTTTTATATCTAGACTCTCCTATCTAGACAATAGCAAAGCCTGTATGCCACCAGCTAGCATCATAAAACAAAATTAGGCAATTAGCCATCATAGATGAAATTGTTGATGGAACAAACTAATATAGAAATTATTTAGCAGAACGTAAATTATTTCATAACTGCTTTTTTGGACGGAAGGTACAAAAAAGCAGTTGAGAAGGCCTTTGCACGTCTGGAAGCAGAAGCAAGAAGATTAGGATTGCTGGTAAATGAAGGTAAGATCAAGTACACGGTTACGGATCAACCTGCAGTTCCTGGAGAGAGCGTGAAATTCAGGGAATATTCCTTCGAGAAGGTCAACGAATTCACATATTTCGGTTCGGTTGTCAATACCAGCAATGACGTCTCATCCGAGATTAAGAAGAGAATAACAGCTGCTAACAGATGTTACTTTGGACTAGGGCCACATCTTAGAAGCAACCTCATCACAAGGTTAACCAAAAAGCTTATGTATAAAACCCTCATACGCCCAGTATTGTGTTATGGGTCTGAAGCATGGACCATGACAAGGAGCGATATGCAGGCGATCCTCACATTTGAGAGACGTGTCCTCCGGAGTATCTAAGGGGGAGTGCAGGAGGGCGGAGTCTGGAGACGGAGAACCAACAGAAAAGTGGCTCACCTTTACAAGGATGTGGATGCCGTGTCCTTCATCAGGCTGGGTAGGCTCCGCTGGGCGGGCCATGTTATAAGAATGGAGGACTCTGTCATCCCAAGAAGGTCCTAGGAGAGGTACTGCATGGGACGAGACGTCGCGGAAGATCGAAGCTGAGGTGGTTAGACGGAGTGTCACACGATGCCAGAGAGCTCCTTGGATCTCGAAACTGGAAAGCGGCCGCACTTGACCGGAACAACTGGTGGAAACTGATTGAAGAGGCCTCGACTCGCTAGTGGGTTTTTGAGCAGAAGAAGAAGAAGACATGCCCCTAATATTTTTTCGAGCCACATTTGAGCTTAGATAGCAGATTTTCGTCTTCTTAAAATAAATGATTTGGCACTGATAGACTTTCTAATTTATTCTAGTTGCAGAAACAAAATTAAAAACCTATAGTAGTAATACGGAAAACATAACAAGTTTCACTCCATGAAGAATCGGCACAAGATTTCATGATTACATTGTATATTAATATGACCGAGTGATTCCGGAAGAAGACAGAGGTGCCTGAATGTTAAGTTTCCCAAATCAACTGAAAATAAGCTTTTCCAGGAATTATTGTATTCCTTTTTAACGTTCATAGCGAGTGAAAGTCGGAAATCAAAATCTGATTTAAAGCAATAAGGGCTACGATTTTAAATTTAAACGAACCTTGGGGAACTTGAAGAAGTCTTAAATTCTGTTTTAAAAAGGTTATCAATACTCCGTCTTTCTTGGAATTCCACGAATTGCGTGGTCTTACGTTTACGGTGTCCAACCGTCGACTAGATCTGAATTCAGAAGGTTCACTGTTATCGGTGAATATATATATATATCTATCTAATATGTATACTAATATCGCTACAGAAAACGACAGCGATATTATATTTTACGGATATTAAATATCTTTATTGAAATCTACTGTTGAAAAATTAGTTAAGGTTATGAATAGGTTGGTTCCAACAAGCACTTAAAACACGTCGATAATTAATAGACTGCTCATGTTCTCCCCCCACTCTTTTGATTCTAAATTTGATTGGTTAGTTTTCCCACATGATTCATCCAGCATTAAAACATTATTGAGATTTGTTAGTTACCAATGAGTTTACTAGCTTGTTGGAGCATACCTTATGTTATATATGCCATATGTTTTTCCAATAAGTAAAAATGTTTAGTGATAATTAAATATTTATTTTCATGTTTTTTCCCGATAATTTCTTAAATAAATTAAGAACAGAAAAAAGGTTTTAATGGGACCAACTTGGGAAAATACTCTACAAGATGCAAAAGGTTTCGTTCCAATCGGTCCCTCCATCTGGGAGTAATCGGTGGACATACTAAGAAAAAAAAAAAAAAAAAAAAAAAAAAAAAAAAAAAAAAAAAAAGGCACATACGTATCGAATTGAGTAACCTCCTCTTTCGTTCGAAGTCGGTTAAAAAACAGACCAATGTTTCTGTTGATCTTGCTGTTGGAGCTAACGTGTATAGAATAGAATATTGGAACACTTTAGTAAACATTTTACAAAGTTTTCAAATCAACCAAATAGTGTGTAATATCATGATGGTAGAAGATAGTTGACAGTAAAAATGAAACGAAAATGATTGGGTTAAAATAAGTAAAACTCATACATTTCTTCAATCATTGTTATGTTTAATACTGCAATATTTATATAAGTTACGGTGTACGTTTTTGCGTAACAGCTGCAATTATATACAAATAACCTACATAAACAAAGAGATTGATAGTGACATGAGGTCAGAGATTGAAAAGTTATGTATATTTTGTTGGCTACATCCCCACGAACGCCGGCTGGAGTGGCACTCGGCAGGGAAGGGTGGCCTCCGCAAAGTAAAGCCACACTGACGGTAGTAATCCCAAGGGTCATCTGGTCGAGTGGGATCCTGTGTAGTCCGGTAATGCAGGGTGGGGTAGTATATACAGGATAGTGGGTGTGCCCTGGCTTTAGGGATCTATAAATATTAATGTCATCTCGCTTATTGCAAGCATATTGTTCCTAGTATATTCATTCTGATTAATTTATCTATGGATAGTGGCCTCGACCAGGTAGATGGGGTTGAAAGAAACTTTTACGATAAGTCCATCACTTTGTTTCCCAACAGAGGTTTTTTTGTGAGAATCCTATAATTTGAATTTCTCAAAACTAGGAGTTTATCTATCTCATTAGTTAACTTCAGATGCTACCTCTCATTCTGGAAAACGATATTAAATAAATAAATAATTTATAGTCCTAAAGTCTAATCCCACTTTAATGATGATTATGAACGGTTATATAATTTTATATATTTTGAGCCATCCAGACATAAAGATAAGAAAAAATACTTCAATTGAGGCTTAATGCAGGCAGATTACATCTTCCCCGCTGATTCGCCGACAATGGCGAGGCACCCACACACTGGGCACACACTACCCTCGATACGGGACACCATTGATGTACGCAATTGATGCCTTTATAATCTAATGAAGGTAATGAGAGAGGAGAGGTAGAGGAAGCAAGTACCCCGCTAACGATGGCCTTTGTGCGGGTCCCTAATAGGGCACGTGCGCCCACTATCCTTGATTGGGGCCTTTTTTAACGAGCACTGATTCTGCTCCTCCCGTTCCCACGATCTCCTGGGGCCAATAGCACTTCGGGGGCTGAGGGGCAGCAAGAGGCAGGCGAGGGTGCAAGTATTCCGAATACGGTTTCGGTCTTGTAATTCCTAAACTTTCAAAAGGAATAAAAATAATAAGAAATGGTTTCAAACATTTTAACTACAATTATACATATACATTTATACATAATTTAAATACAATAATCAGCCTTATCATGGTTAATGCAGTTTTTTTGACGGTTAACTAACTCTAACTCTATGATCCATGGAAACCCTTGGCCTCCTCAAAGATTTTCCTCTATTAAGATCTGCCCTCAGTTGAGATGCAATCGCACTCAAGGCTTTTTTTACCAGCCTCTACATCCACAGATCTAAAAGCATGAATTGGACATTTTGAAGGTAAAATCAATAGAAGCTCGTATAATAGGTTAAAAGTACTAAGAAAAGTATCCTAACGCCAAATAAGTTTCAGCAAAGATTGGAATGACATCGTTAGAAAAAATAAAAGAGATCTTAACGTTTATCATTATGATTGATCCGATTTTTAAAAAAACTTCTAGTAGATATTCAATAATTTAAAAATATCTAATTTTTCAGATATGTGTTACTCATAAGAGATCCGCTGACATACATGAACCCATTAGTTGAGTTAACTCCAATTTCTAAATTTTTCAAGAATCTCTCCTTAAAATTTTTGAAATTGGCGTTAGTCATGTTATCAACTGAAAGGCTCATACATATATTATCTTATCATTCTATTCAATAGATTAATTTATCATTCAAAATTTATAATTTATACAATTCAATAATTTATTTACCCTTACCATCGCGGCTGGTCAATGATGGTAGCAAAAATGACAAATGAGTGAATAATTAAGTAACAACAAATCCATGACCATTTGTATCACAAAGTGAGTTACATTTTTTAATGAGATACTTTTTTTTTATGTAGTTTTAACCTCGATGATCCTCAACAATTTTCCCAGGGCCTCTTCCATTTATATAATTGTGCATTTTGTAACAAAATTTTCCTACTTTTAAGGGTTATTTTTAAATTATATTATTTCAATTTTGTATTTTAGGCAGTGTCACATTGAAGATCAATGATGTTTTCCTTGCCTATTGTAGTGAGTAACTTAAGCATTTTTCACAAAAATAAGCGAAACTTTTCTTCCTTGCGTCTATCTTCCCCAAATTAAGAAACCGCTGCTCTATGCAATACTGAGGACTGATCTGGAGCAGCATTAACAATTTTTAAATATACATTGACTGAACACTCTTGTATGCAATCCCATAAGTTAAATGTTTGATTAATGTTAAATTTAGATAACAAAAATAATCTTTGGGGCAGAATTATCAATCCTTCATATTATTCATGGCAATTTCATATTAATAGAATTTTACTCCTTTATATGTACCACGAAACACAAGCATAAAGAGCAAGATAGGAACCTTTCTCAAGCACTGGAACTCTCTCGTTGCGGAGGGGCAGACACTGACGAATCCCATACCGACGAAGAGTGTTCATTTAAAAAACCCCTGGCAACAAAGCAGATGGCTAGGATTGGGGCAATCCCCCAAGTACATGTGGCCCCTGGGCCTGCCTGCTTCTATTTTCGAATGGTCTTACTTCGCATTCCCCTCAGCTAGGTATCTTTCACAGATATTCATTTAAAAAACAGCTTTATGAGAACCCAAAATTATTTTGTAGAAATTAATAAATCTATGCTGGGTATTAAATATATCAATGGAAGATGGTGGACATAAACCCTAACAATAATATTAATTTATTTCATAAAAAATATGAGGGGTGAAAGTAATTAATCTAACCTAAGGGGTTTAGGACCCTCCTTCTTAGTTTCATGTCCAATTATTTTTTATCGTTATCATCTTGAATACAAGTCTGTTGGTATAACAATGGAATGTATCGTAATCTATTTTACTTAATGATGAGTATGGGTTTTTTTTTTACTATTCTCCATCCCTTGACACTTTATTATATTTTATGTAATAGTGATAGTGATTTTATATTACTATACAAGACAGACAAGCTGGACCCGTGCGAAAAACGTAGCACGATGGTTTATACCATATTAAAATTATTATTATAGAACTATGAAATAAACTTTAGTTGACTCCCTGTCCACCCCCCTGCCTTACTAAGTTTTATAATTAGGTTTTTGGAAGCAGTATATTACAGTTGCCAAAAAACTTCATTGTCTGGCCTTCTCCCAAAAATATTTTGGAAAAATGTTAAAAAATGAAAAAAGGAATAAATCTTTATACATTAATCCACCACTAAGAAAATGGATTATTTCCTAGAAATCAATCTTGTGAAATCTTATGATTTCATGTAAATAGCTCTATAGAGATGGCAAATGTTGAAGTTTTTAACATCTGACAACCCCTTCCTCTCTAATAAGCAAACTTGTAGAAACCTATAAACCACGATGAATACGAGTATGTTAAAGTCGCATCTTTAAAAATCTGGAGCGTGCGCGCAACACACAACTTTCACTTACCAACTGACTTAGATAAGAAATTAATGCGTTTTGTTAATGACACTCCTCAAAGTTACTCATTTTTCCAAGTTCATTTCTTATTTTTGTTTTCATATGCTCAGAACATTTGAATAATGTTACCGCTTACCTGATATTAAATGACACCTAATTTCCATTAAACATGGCGAATATGAGGAACATCGTTAAAGGCGTTTTTGAGATAATCGAGAAATTAGAAAAAAAATTATGAAATAAAGTGCCCCCCCTCCGGTTGTTCAATTTTGATAAAATGTTGGCTATCACATCTTTGGCATATACATACATCAAATACCCAGCTTGATCAAAATCGTGAAAGCCGTTTTTGAGTAAATAAAAAAAAAAGTGAAAATAATACAAAATTTATGAAGTAAAGTCCCCCCACCGGTTGATCAATTTTGATGAAATGTTGGCAATCACATCTTTGGCATACACATACATCAAATACCCAGTTTGATCAAAATCGTGAAATCCGTTTTTGAGTAAATAAAAAAAAACGTGAAAATAATACAAAATTTATTAAGTAAAGTCCCCCCACCGGTTGATCAATTTTGATAAAATTTCACGGTCATATCTCGGGCATATTAATAAATCAAATACTCAGTTTGATCAAAATTGTTAGAGCCGTTTTTAAGAAATTCGAAAAAAAAAATAAAAAGTTATTAAATAAAGTACCCCCTCCCTTTGAGCAATTTAGATGAAATTTTTGCTGTTACATCGCGGGCATATACATACACTAAATACCTAATTTCAGGTTCGCTCGGTTTATAGTTTTTGAGCTAGTCTGTTCTCACACACACAGACACACAGACACACACACACACACACACACACACACACACACACACACACACACACACACACACACACACACACACACACACACACACACAAACAAACACACACAGGCCATTACGCGGGACTTGGTTATTTGGACTCAGGGGACCCTAAAACGTGTATTTCCGTTGAAAACCGGAAGACGAAATTTTTCAAGATCGCAATACTTCCACTTACTATGTATTTCATATACAGGTAAGTGAAAGTAAAAAGTGCCTACATTCCACACGTTTTTATTTTTTTTAATAACAGTTAATCATGGAAAACTAAGCCTAGTCACGATGGAGCTCTGATGACGTTCATCCATATATGTTTCCCGTACCTATTTAACCACTCACAATTATTTAACCTACCAAATTCCGCATGATAGCATTGAATAAATTAGATCTTTTTACTTTCACATACCCATATATGAAATATATAGTAAGAGAAAATATTGCAATCGTGAAAAATTTCGACTTCCGGTTTTCAACGGAAATAAACGTCTTGGGTCCAAATAACCAGCGAAATTGTCTGTGTGTGTGTGTGTGTATGTGTGTGTATGTGTGTGTGTGTGTGTGTGTGTGTGCGTGTATGTGAACAGACTAGCTCAAAAACTATAAACCGTACAAACCTGAAATTGGGTATTTGGTGTATGAATATGCCCGCGATGTGACAGCAAAAATTTCATCATAATTGGTCAAACGGAAGAGGTACTTTATTTAAAGAATTTTGTCTAATTTTTACGTTTTTTTTTTTTTTTTTATTTACTCGAAAACGGCTTCAATTATTTTGATCAAACTATTTGATGTATGTATATGCCTGCGATGTATGTATGCAACAGCCGAAATTTCATCAAAATTGGTGAAACAGAGGGGATACTTTATTTAATAAACTTTGTCTTATGTTCACGTGTTTTTTTTTTTTATTTACTCAAAAACGACTGTAATGATTTTGATCAGATAACCAAGATCAAATAACCAAGTCCCGCGAAATGGTCTGTACGTGTGTTGGTCTGTGTGTGAACAGACTAGCTCAACAACTATTATGTGACAGCAAAAATTTCATCAAAATTGATCGAACGGAGGAGGTACTTTATTTAAAGAATTTTGTCTAATATTTACGTTTTTTTCGGTTTTCTCAAAAACTGCTCTAACGATTTTGATTAAACTTAAACTTGATATTTGGTGTATCTATATGCTCACGGAGGGACAGCCGAAATTTCATCAAAATTGGTCAAACGCAGGGGGCACTTTACTTCTAACATTGTTTCCAATTTTTACCTTTTTTTCGAATATCTCAAAAAAGGTTAATGATTTTGATTATATTCGTCACGTTTATTCAAGTCTTCTTTAATATCAGGTGAGCTTTATGATTATTAAAATGTTCTGAGGGGGCTTAAATGGGGAAGGGGCCTATTTTGTTTTTCTATAAAGTACCTTTGTATTTGTCTTTATGGAGAAATGATCTGTCTCTCGTTTCGCCTAAAAATAAGAAAGGGCTAAATATGAAATATGAAAAAAATCAAGTCAACATATACAGGAGAAAAAAAAAGAAAAATATTCCTTCAACTTATAAAACACGTTGAGCCCACGCATGCGGAGTACGCCTTTAATGACAGATCATTGTTTATAATTAAATCCGTTCTGTTCATATAATGGAAATTTTTTTCATGTTAACTAAATGGAATTTTTAATAATTACATAGAGAATTATAAAATCAGACGACTTGGAGTATTATGCTTGCATTGCCGAATTATCGCAAGTAAGAACTCTTATTTAATACTTAAAAAAAAGGTGTAGTTTAGAGAGCAAATAAAAACAAAAGTAAGAAACGAATGTAGACAAATATGTCACTCTGAGAAATTGTAATTAAAGAAAAAACGTTTATTTCTGAACTAAGTAAGTTGGTAAGTGAAAGTTGTGTGTTGCGCGCATCGCACCAGATTTTTAAATCAACGGAATTACTGATTTCAAGTGCTTAGATAGCACATACAAAAATATAACATCAATCTGTAATATCAACCTTTTTTAATTTTAAGAAATAACTTTTTCCTCTCCTGGCTTGTAGAAAGGTACACATTTTGACATCCTAAGTGGAGATAAACATTATGCTGTCCCATAGCAATGTGAAAATTTTCCGTTTAAATTTTTACAAGTTATCTTTCCATAAAAACATGATTCAAACTTCAATAAAATCAAATTAACAGAAAAAAACATTCTCAACCTACCCAATGAAAAGTATTTTATTTTGATTTATTTCATAAAAATCAAAAAGGCTGTAACTTAGTTAATAGGGGGCCGATTTCCCTGAGTCTTTTTACATTTTCGATTAAATAAAATAAACGCGTATTCACGTATGCATGTTCCACTGTCATGAAATCTTAAGTAAGGAAGATATGTTTCTTGATGAACAATTATGTATGGAGAAATTCAGTTCTAATAAACAAACGATGAAGGGCCGGGGATTCACTTTTTGCTAAGAAGGCGTGTAAAATGTGAGTCGGTACAAACTTTCCCGTATGAAAAAATAAAATAAATTTATAAGTAATAACCTGCCCAGGTCTGCTGGACCTGAACATGTACAGAGGAGCAAGTATTTGTCAGGAGGTCCATTTAATCATTTACCTTGACTTATATAACAGCTATTAAAAAAAAGTTAGGTAGCTCAAATATGAGATAAGACACGTAAATTCACTAATGTATTGCCTATAATTTATTATTCGTTCATAAGTCGTTCTAGCATACCCAGCAGGTAAAATTTTGAAAGGTTAACAGTATCAAACTACAAACAAAACCTTACTAAATCCGAACTAATTAACCATAAAAGAAGGGATATAATGCCGAAAACGACTTGAGACATGGTCCCGAACTGGAACTGCCGAGATAAAGATCTGCTGGACCGAATCCTTAGCCGAGGATCGCCCCAATAATCTGGATTTATGTCGCCATGAGGGTAAGTTATTAGTCCTATTGTCCCCTGGGAACACGGCTTCCCAAAAAGGCTATTAGGCTCTTTGGCCATCCTAACGACTCCCGAGATAGCTTCCACCTCTTATCTGGGTCCATCTCATATCCTCACCACTTCCGAGATACTTTGCAGCTCAGGAGACTTCTGTAGTATTTTGTCTGAATAAATTATATTAACTATATTGAAAAAGAAATACCTCTAGAAAAGTGGTCATGCCATTTTTTATAGGGTCGTCGGTACACAGCACACCAATTAATCTATAAGGACATAAAACTGATAGTGTTATTATGTTTTCTTGTTTTAAATTCTCAATGTTTTCTTCTTTTTTACCCTTTATTGCAGGAACTACTACAGGCTAACTAATACTAATAATAACAGGCATTAGTATCATTCAGAATTAGGTTAATAATATTTTCTTGTCTTCTCCCAATCTAAGATGTATCTTGAATGCACGGCGCAACTTGTATGAATGGTCCTGGGTGCTGTACAGTGTAATGAAGTACTGTTCTTGGGCGGCGGCCGTGCAAGGAAGTGCTTTGACTTGATCACGCTCAACCACCAGATTTACCCTTCTTAATTTTGCAATTAAGAATAACCATTTCACAGAGTCTCAGATACAAGATGAATAACTAATAATATAAATACATTAGTTACCTGTCGTGAAGATAATAGAGTATAATGCCCAGGAGTCCAGTATTATTCTCTCCTGGGGTATAATGCCGGACTTACCCGCCCACTTACCCCTGTTTTCGGACTTCAAATATCATACCTAGAAAGCTTACAAATTGGACGGGAAATGACTAGTAGGCAGTTTAAGAATTGATAATTAAATGAAAGAGTAAAAATAGATAATTAAAAGAAATTACGATAAATTAAAAGAAGAAAAAAATTAAAATTGGGAGGAATTACGGCTCTAAGGGTAGAAGCTAGCAATCGGTGATGGAAAATGGATGAGACCAAAAACAGGGGAGTAAGTGCGGTAAAATAGGGGTAGCATAATAATATGCTATTATTATGATTTGTATTATCACAAATTTAATATTACATAATAGTCTAAATTGATATAAAGGATATTTTTCGTTAGGCAGGATGTCGCCAATTTGAACAGAAAGTGCCAAACAGTTGGACTAAACCAGTCCTGAGTTGGCAGCCAATACACCTGTTCCAATTAACCTTACTAAATCACCGGTTAAAGTAACAGGTTCCAGCGGATATCCTTTCGATAATTAATAAAAGGAAGTTACGATTTTTCATGATTTGAATTTTTGTTTACTACTGGTCTTTTCTGAATGTTCACTTTCTAATTCTTCTACTTGGCGTGATTTGAAATGTAGTCCAATTAAGATTATCCACCTCTAATCTTCTGCATTGGAATCCGTAATATTGCTAGAAATTTTGTTTTCAGTTACTACGACAAACTTATTTTTCCGAAACCTTTAGAGCTTAATATCCAACATTTCATGTAATCATAGTAATCATCATAATTTCTTCTGGTTTATTTTTAAGGTTACATTGTTGTCAAAACTGTCTCGGAGATCCTCTCATGGGATTTAATGAGCCGTGCTTCTTCATCAAACTCATTTCTATTTTATATTTTGTAAATTCTCCTATCTTACACGATCTTTTGAAACATAAGAGGGTGTTTTAAAATAAAATTCTTTTATTGATTATTTGTAAATAAATATATGGGTCGTTTTAAAATATTTTTTTCTTTTCTTCTTTTTAGCCTCTACCCTTTAGGGTCATTGGCGTTGTGTTCAGTTAAACTATACTGTAATACTTTGCTTCTTTTAGGAACTGCAATAGAGTGGCTATTTTCGTTTCGTTGTCTCTTAATAATTCTGCCAGTGTTTTGTCCATATTATGTTTTTTCCTGAGATCAATGAACTGTTTACAATCTAATAAAATGTGCTTTACCGTCAGAGCGACATTGTCACATTTTTGGCATGTGGGTGCCTCCAGACCCCTGAGAAGGTAGCCATGGGTGAACTGGCCATGCCCGATCCTTAGGCGGCACAGTATGATTTCCTCTCTTCTTGAGCTTCTCAAGCTTGTCGTCCATTTTTTGCAGTCTTTTTTTATCTCGGATAATTTTGACGGTATGTTCCTCCATTGTGATTCCCATTTTTCTGTCAGATTTTTCTTTAATGTTGTTAGTCAATCTTCTATTGTGATCTCTTTTAATGGTATTATGTTTTCGGAATCTTCTTGTCGTTCGTTTTAAAATTATAGGTTATTTTGGTCTATAATTTTTTCAAGAAAAAATCTCTCATTTTCGGCGGGATTTTTTTATAAAGTGCCTCAATACCGGTCTCTTAACTAGCCCTAAAAGCACGCACAAACTTCAGTGGATATTTTGGGAAATATAGGTTTTTGAAACTTTTGAGAAACCCATCGTTTTTAAGGAGCTAGAAATGACAAAAATAACAGTTTTCGATAATAACAAAAATAAATACCTATGCATTAATATAAAAGAGAAGAGAAGAAAAACGAGATCTATTTTCTAATTAATCAAAATCTTGAGAACCATGCATCATTCCTAACGCTTTATTTTAATCTTCTACAAGTTTGTACCACATTTTTTTTCTTCTTCTTTTTCTAGGAGATATTTTGGATTTTATTCAGATCATCAAACAGGAATTCGTCGTATCTCAATAAATATTTTTCGCACTCGAAAGAATTAAAGCAGCCAATCTGTGGGTGTCTTCTTTCCTATAGACCGCTTGAAGGAAGGGTGGGTTGGAGGTAAAAATTCCTTCATCGATGTAATATCTTGACCAGCAATCTAGCTGATGACACGTATCTTTTTAAACCGCTTTGGAGTCATATCCTTCACTAAATTCATCTGTCTTTTTGCTTTTTTTTTTACCTGATACTTCTTCCTTTCTTGTTTTGCCTCAAAGGCGGCCAAAACTGGATCACTCTTGATCCTTTCCCTCCTCTTCCTCGCATACTCTTACCATTGCTCTTTGGATAATACATTCTTGGTAGGAGCCATACGCTGCCTGCAGTAAGCAACAGGAGGTTTCCTAAAAAAAATTAAGATGTTCACGAAACGAAAAAAAATTACCGAATCCAATAGCCCGCATTGTTCGATTTTTTTTTAATTTTGACCTCAGCACATTTTCCAGATTGCATTATGATAATATGAATAAACTTTGTTTTCGATAAAAGGAAATTAACATTTGGGACTGCTTTTACAATTAAGAAAAACCGCCCCTCCTTGCGCCTCCTAGCTTACTGCTACATAGCCTTCTGCTTGGACTGCACTTTGCTGATATTCGATAATACCGGACAAAAGTATCGATACTCAAGTATCGAAAAATAAAAAAAAAGATAATTTAGCAAAAAAAGATGCAATAGAATTATTTGACAAAACGGATCTCTTCAAATGAGTGACACCGAGGCACCAGTAAAATTCAATAATATCAAACAAAACTCATCGAAATAATAACGCCATACATTTATTACATATTAACTTAAGAGTACTTCTAAGTCTCTAAAATTAAAGAGAGCCAATATGTACAAGTTTTCATGCCAATTAACCAGTTAAAGAAACATTGAAAATATCGGTTATATCGATACTTCCTATATAACTAAAACCTAGGTTTTCATAATCTACCCAGATATTATCTGGTAACGGAGGGTACACTGAGGGCAAAAATAATTTTTTCAATAATATATGCACTCAGTTAGGGTAGCATAAAAATATGAGATGTAAGAAACCTATACCGTGAGACAGTTGTAGGGAGTGAGAATTGACGTATTAAACAATTTTTAACTATGAAACATGTCAACTTTTTAGCCTCAGATTAGTTTGTCCATGTAGGGGCCAGGTTGTTTTATCTCCCCAAAATTTTTGAAATTTCTATGACGAATAGTTTAGGCATATAGGCCGTGTGACACAAAATAACCCATATTTTTGGGATGACCCATATGGAGTTAAAACATTTTGGAAAAATAAATTTTATTCATATGTAACATCTACTTTCAAAGTTTTTTTGTTTGTTTGTTTGTTTACTAACGTCACTTTATGCTACAATGGATGATCGGACGATGCTACAGTGAAAGGCCTTAAATTACGTATCCATGGTTTTAATAGGGATCTTTAACGAGTACCCGAAATCGCACAGGCTCAGGACCTCCTTTGTACGTCCTATCCGAAGAAGGCAAAGCCAAGGTTTTGTTTCTACCATTGAACGAGTCCTTGAATGTCCTCTTGGTTTCCTGCTTTCGGAATCATCTTCAACGGGTCCCTATGTTCTTCCATCCTAACTACATGGACGAACTACTTGGAACCATTTCAATTGGCAGGTTTGCAGAATCTCCTTCAATGGGGCGACCTCAAGTTCTTGTCTTATTATATCGTAGCAAATACGGTCCATCCTTAGTCATACCAGCTGTTCAGAACAGAAATGTCATTTCAGCAGCGGTGTAGGGTGGCGGGATGGCCGAGTGGGCAAACGCGTTAGAAAATACGCGTTGCCCATGGCAACGACTGTTTGGAAACATGAAGATAGCAAGTTCAAAACCCGGAGCCAGGGGAAAATTTAATTAATCTCGGCATCAATCCCCCACCCTCTCCCCTGGCCCGGGAAACCCCGTATAGCCTACAAGGCGAGGAAGAGGAGAAAAAAAAAAAAAAAAAAAAAAAAAAAAAAATTTCAGCAGCGGTGACTCTGAAAAAAACAAAAAACACTTTTTGAATATTGGAGATGGACTGCTAGTGTTGACTTTTTCAGACTCAATTTCTCTATTTGGGTGAGGCGCCCTTTTTTTAGTTCCATGAATCATTAAATGACTTAATTTAAAATATGAGGACTTAGCAACGTTGTAAATCAAAATTAAAAATTTAAATAAAATCCATTTTCCATTTACAGGCATAAAACCGCGGATTTTTATTGAAATAGCAATATTTATTTTGTGTCCTCACCTAGAATTGCTGGGTTTTAGGGGAAGGGATTTTGTGAATCATCAGCAACTGATTATAGATTTACTAGCATTACTTCTAAATGGGACTTGTCAAAACAGCTCATTTTGCAATAATTTATTTTCATTAACAACACTTTTTTCACTACAACTTCTTTTTTAATATGGCCTTATTTTTGGATAGCTTATTAATTATATTATAATATGATCGAGAGTTGATTTCATAAGTAGACTTAATATTGAAAAATTATGTCTGAACAGATTTTTAGTGTTATATTTGTTGACAAAGATCAACTTCACTATATTCTGTCAACTGTAAAATATTTATTTTGACAAGCCCTAATTTGGCATTTTCTAAGACATTCGTTATGGACGGTACAGAGAACCTCTGAAAGTCTAGATGAAAGGTGATTATTGACAATTGGAGAAGAATGCCTTTACAACAATAGAAAGCCGACGGACGGAATGGCATCAGTAAATATTGAGGACCGGAGGATCATACCTGATTGCCATTCACGGGCCAGCTGTTCTTTCCCGAATTTTTCAAAAGCATTCAGCCCTGTTTGTTGATCTTTGAGTGGTAGCTATATTTTCACAGGTGCTGCCAGGTAGGTGGTCAGTTCATGCGCCTTTCGGAAGCCTTTCCTCCGTTCCACAGTGGTTTCTTGACGTGTCTATTGTCGTGGACAACACGGAGATCTGTTTGCCAACCCATTAGGTTGAGAAGTGAGGAACTGCGTTTGAGCAAGGGAACCGCTGTTGTGAGAATTCTTTAAACATTATAGAGAAGTATTTCTTTACGGTATTTCTCAATCTTCTTTTAATCATAAGAAACCCTCCTTTTCATTTATATAAATTATAGGTTTTAAGTTAAAACCAATTACCGATTCCAAAAACTATTATATTATAGATGAAATCATCTCGGAAGAATGGGAACGAATTTCGAATGACCCCATTTGCCAAAACTCTATCAAGGCCCCCCCGACACAGTGCACGCCTCACCTCAGACATCCTGGATACCTGACTGCTGATTCAAAAGGCCATACTAAATATTTATGAAAGGATCTCGAAATACAGGTATTATGACATCATCCGATCATGACTGATATATAAATAATTTAATCAGTTATAGAAATTATAATAATGAATTATCCCTTTAAGGAAGCAATATATTTACATCAATATTGTATGAATATTAACATAATAACGAATAAATACATAATATTTTTTCGATATATACCTACATATGCACATTTCTGGCCCTAACTAACCTATCCGTTTTACGTATTTCTTCTTTTGCTTAGACTTTGTGTAAGGTTTGTAACTAGCATTTTTGGCTAGAATGTGATTATTGGTCGTTCCAAGTATATCATTTACTTTGGTAAAGCATATTTATAAATAAACTAATTAATCTATTCTTAATTTGTGGCTGACCACCATTTTTAAATTATTTTTAAATAATTTATTTTTTGAAGAGAAAAGATTTGGCTCCGCCGGGAGTCGAACCCGGGTCTCCTGCGTTACATGCGAGGATGCTAACCGCTACACCACAGAGCTCGGCTCAAGGCAGAGCCAATCCTTCCTCTTCACTGATACCCACTCCCCCTATCTCACAAGTTTTGCGAGTAGTAGCGGGAGGTGGACAAATTTTGTCCAATTTATGATATTTTATTGAATTAAGTCAAATCTTTTCTCTTCAAAAAATAAATTATTTAAAAATAATTTAAAAATGGTGGTCAGCCACAAATTAAGAATAGATTAATTAAAATAATTTAAGAATTGACTTAAGTCAATAAAATATCATAAATTGGACAAAATTTGTCCACCTCCCGCTACTACTCGCAAAACTTGTGAGATAGGGGGAGTGGGTATCAGTGAAGAGGAAGGATTGGCTCTGCCTTGAGCCGAGCTCTGTGGTGTAGCGGTTAGCATCCTCGCATGTAACGCAGGAGACCCGGGTTCGACTCCCGGCGGAGCCAAATCTTTTCTCTTCAAAAAATAAATTATTTATAAATAAACTATTTCAAGAGGTATTTGGACACAAGAGGCGAAAATTTTATATTATAAATTAATGGAAAATAATCCTTTACTATCATACTAAAAAAAAAAAAAAAAATAGATGATCCAGGAAAAATTTGATAATTTGATTTAACCAGTATTACTAGAAGCTAAGCTTTATGTCCAACACTTTTAAGGTAATCAACAAAATATACTTTTTTTTTAATTTCTTTCAATTCTTGTATAGCCTATAAATATGCTTTACCAAAGTAAATGATATACTTGGAACGACCAATAATCACATTCTAGCCAAAAATGCTAGTTACAAACCTTACACAAAGTCTAAGCAAAAGAAGAAATACGTAAAACGGATAGGTTAGTTAGGGCCAGAAATGTGCATATGTGGGTATATATCGAAAAGAAATCGCTTACTGTAATGGATCATCAACAGATTTCTTTCTCACATTTTTTGCATAGAGGCTGATGGAAAATATGCTTGAATTAGGTTGATAAGCGACTTATAAATAAGCTACGGATATATAATTGTAAAATAGAAAAAGGTAAAAAATATCGCGCATAGAACCATTACCTAACTAAAAAATAAATTATTTAAAATAATTTAAAATATAGGTGGTTACCCGCAATAATGGCTAAATTAATATAAAAAATAAAAGATGTACAAATAAAATATTTAAATTGGAAAAACTTTATTTTACTGAAATGAATAATCGAATTGCACGACTATAACTCACAAATTGATATTGCAATGCAGGTTATTTAAGAGCATATCGTTCTTTCACTGCAAAACTGGTCTAACTAAAAAAAAAAAGAACATTTTGAGCTTTCTTTCACTAATGACCTTCTAATTTTACTCTACTATCTTTTTGGAGACCGCTAGTGATGATTCCTTAAACATCTTAACAATCGGATGAAGAAGGCGACGGATGTGAAAGGAAAAGAAACGAAGAAACTTTAATTGATACTCATGAAAAATCTATATATATTTTTTTTTTTAGTTAGACCAATAGGTATTGGACGAGCGATGTGATCGCAGGATAACCAAATATTGACATGGTTTCTAGAATTATTTTTCCAACGTAAAATAAATCCTGAATAGCATATGAAAGCTTCATTTTCAATCAAACAATCAAATAAAACTAGCGTATAATCATTAAGAGCTGGAGAGGGGAGCCTGTTTGGAGGGCCGAGATGACAAGCAGTGATTAGAGGGTGGTGGTGGTGTAGCGTATTCATGGGACCGCCACCCCAGCCGATATTGGCCACTTGTAGTGTGTCAGCTGCCTCATAATATCTTAGTATTGTCAGCTATCTGCCACGGTTGGTTCCCCAGCTCTTTTCATCTCGCATAAGTAGACATAATAATTCATTACCGCTTATAGCGAGGTAATATTGTCAAAGCATACAATGCGCCAAGCTCCATTTATTTTTTTTTTTTTTACATTTAATTCAAGAATATCTAACCATGATTACTATAATTATCTATCATCGTTACTGAATTTTTTTTTCTTAAGCGACTGCTTTCCAGGCAGATACTTGTAGCTCTTTATTATGTTTGTTAATTCTATCTACCCATCTAATTTTTGGCCTACCACGAGATATCGTGCCGACTATTGAAGTATTCATTGTAGTGTATCGGCTTCCTGATCGATGCTTTGAGCCACATGTCCCGCTCATCTGTTTGCCTTTGTATCCTGAGATTGGAACTGACTTTTAACAAAGTAGAGAAATTAATTACTAAGAAAAAGTGTTTTATGCTTAACTCTTGTTTTTGTGTTTATATTTCACACTGATGACAAATATAACAAGGTTTAATGGATGAACCATACCAAAAGAAAGAGGATAAATACAATGAAGGAAAAATTAAAGTAAATTGATTTTTTTTTTAAATAACATCCCTTAGATGCATGATTTAAAAAAAAAAAAAATCTGGTGCGTGCGCGCAACACACAACTTTCACTTACCAACTTACTTAGATTAGAAATTGACGTGTTTTGCTAATTATCATTTCCCAAAGTCACACATTTTTCTACATTCATATCTTATTTTTGTTAATCGTTAAAGCCGTTTTTGAGTAAATAAAAAACCCCGTGAAAATGATACAAAATTTATTAAGTAAAGTCCCCCCTCCCGTTGATCAATTTTGATGAAATTTTTACAGTCATATCTCGGGCATATAAATACATCAAATACCAAGTTTGATCAAAATCGTTAAAACCGTTTTTGAGTAAATAAAAAAAACATGTGAAAATGGTACAGAATTTATTAAGTAAAGTCCCCCCTCCGGTTAATCAATTTTGATGAAATTTTTACAGTCATATTTCGGGCATATAAATCGATCAAATACTCAGTTTAATCAAAATCGTTAGAGCCGTTTATGAGAAAATCGAAAAAAACGTAAAAAGTTATTAAATAAAGTACACCCTCCCTTTGAGCAATTTTGATGAAATTTTTGCTGTCACATCGCGGGCATATACCTACACTAAATACCCAATTTCAGGTTCCCACGGTTTATAGTTTTTGAGCTAGTCTGTTCACATACACACACACACACACACACACACACACAGACACACACACAGACCATTTCGCGGGACTTGGTTATTTCGACTCAGGGGGTCCCAAAACGTGTATTTCCGTTGAAAACCGGAAGTCGAAAATTTTCACGATCGCAATACCTCCACTTACTATATATTTCATATATAGGTAAGTGAAAGTAAAAAAATCCATGAATAATTTAACGCCTATAAAACAAAAAAAAATAATTATAAAATATTTGATGGATTGATAAATACTTTAGAGAGTAACGCAGGGATTAAAAAATAAAGTATTTTCTCTCGCATAACAAATTAAAATTAGTAGCAAATCTCAAATGTTGGTTTATTATATTATATTATATTATATATATATATATATATATATATATATATATATATATATATATATATATATATATATATTTAGAGTCAAAGAAAAGAATGAAAGAATTCCTGAATACAAATAATATAAATAATCATTACAGAACATAATACAAATAATCATTAGACCCCAATGATCCTTTTGGGATAGGCGAAACAATAATAAATAAATCACAATTATTTGTAATAGTAAAATATTTATTAATGATATGATTTTTCACATATGATCAAATGCGAGATAATAATTTTGATTTCATTTCATTTACACTTTCGTTTTTTTTTAAATATCGATTTCAAACCCTGCTTATAGCTAAAGACTACGAATATGTTTATTGGAAATTTGTACTGAACTTGAGTTGATGTGCTTTAAAGTAATAATGTTGGAAACGATAGCCAAACTAAATAGTTTTTTCAACCAAAAAAGCCTGAGTAGGCACGCATTACAATAATTGAGGAATAGTTGTGTAAGAACTGAATAAAAATTTTTCACAACTAATCATCTTTAGTTATGTTGATAACTTTAAACTGAGCGGTTAACCTTATCTGGTCTTGCATTATTTTTTATCAAATATAATTATAACGTAAATTGAGCTGGAATATGTAGTTTCGTTCAATATAAAATTTACGTAATAACCACCATCAATTTATTTTTCAGGGGTCAGCGATAGTTATCGGATCCTCAAAATGTATTATCTTAAAAAAAAAAAAAAAAAAAAAAAAACGAACCGCGTCCCTGCTTAGTATGGGCTCTGGCGACGTCATAAAAGAAACAATGCCTATTTCTTTTATATTTATTCCTTTTTCAATTTCCCGGCCCATGAAAGATTCACCGAAACCGTGAAAGATGGCGCCGTATACCCAGGAAGCAGGGGAGTGTTAAATATTCAGAGCGATCTTTACCATCGGCCACGACTGGCTTGATTCAATTCGGCACCATGTATCATTCAGGAGGCAGGGGTTTAAATCATTCACAGTTTGGATGCTGCATCTGAAACTCGATCGCACAGCCTCTACTATATTTTAATAGGGAGAGGATTGTATCGAGCTACCCTACCCACATGTTATTCAAACAAACCAAAATTATACTTGTTGAAATTATCAATTTGGTGTTTTTGATACTAACTCTAGGTAATGACAAATTAGATTTTCTAGAAAAGATGAAAAGGCACTTGCCTAGCTTGTTATTTCGTCCTGGTTATGAATAATCATTTAGGAAATGAATTTGAAAAATTTTAAGCAACACCATTGAATAGTCTAAGACACTATCCGGATGTTATGGACATAACCTAATAACAAATTATTAACATAATAATTTGTGAAACTTTTCTTGTAATCAAAAATTTTTAATGACTTGAAAAATAGTCCTTACACTAATCTTCAATGAATAATTATGTAGGTACTGATCCGTTTAGGCCATATTTACCACATCCATATATTTTTTCATAAGGGTGATCTTTCGGATTTGACCCATGTTTCAAGTAATAGAAATGGGATAGCGGCATGGATTCTTCCATTTTTAAAGTGTTTGCAAAAAAGTAGAGGAACAAAAACTAATAAATTAAAGCTACCCATTTCTAGGCCATCGAGGCTGGACTAAAAACAATAATTTGAAGTTATATAAATTTACAAAAGATTGAAGAATTTTGTTAAATTTAATAAATGAAAATTTCTTATTTACGCAACTTATTATAGTTCAGAAACCAAAATATCCTTCAAAATTCTTCAGAAAGGAAAATGCCGAACATCCCAATACAGTATTGTAAACAAATCAAAACCGTTGTAAAATTATCTTAGAATAACTTAATTCACAAGTCTTTGACTATTTAAGAGAGTTGAGAGAGATGACGTCTTGTATAATCTAGATGAACTAAATATTGAAAATAAAAAATAAAATGAAAATACTTTAGCATCAGTCCTCCAGTACAATGAAGACATTACATTATACTTCAGCTGGTTACTCCACTTTTGTATGATCCTTTGCTTGTCCTTAAAATTCTTGACAGATCAACTGTATAACTGGAGCGTTAGAATTGTCTCGCATAAATATGAAATATTAGTGACACATAAGTAACTACTTTACAAAACAGTGGATTCCTACAGTATTTTTCGCGCTCTTTCAGAATGAAGTGGCCCTTTCAAGCAAAACTCGTTACAAATGTCTCAGAAGTGCTTAGAAAATGTTAAAAAAGCAAAGCTGGCTATGTTTCTAATTGTTTCTGCTTCAATAATCAAAAGCTAGCTACAACTTCATTTTCGACAATCTCTTACATTAATTTCGTTATTATTATTTTTTTTTACAACACAAATCAATAGACTGGAGTTTTTAAGCTATTCTGAAAAAATTCAGAAAGAGATCAAGGCCACTTTCGTCATATCAATACTCAAGTTCATTACCGTAATGAGGTTAAGTTATTAAATTTAATAGTAAGTATTAATTACTTATTAAATAGTATTAATTACTATTAAATATGTATTGATTGATTACTTAAAATAAGTATCAATCTTTACTCTGATTGTAGGACAGAGATCAACTGAGTGAATTCAGAATACTCAAGAAAACTAACCTAGGTTTATTATATTGGAGTTTTGTGTAGGTACATATTGGTGGTTTTAGAAAATAGGTTATTCTCCTGTTTAATTTAATGGAGTTTCTTATTGAAATTTGCAGGATTTTACTGGCTGAAGCACATTGATGGATTTTTTATCTTCTAAACTATAATAATTTGCGTAGAAAAATAATTTTTATTAAATTAAATTTATAATTCTTTCTATTTTAAAGAAACTAAATCAAATTTCAAATTTAACATTATTCTTCAAAGTTTACTAAATTTGTATGACTTTAAATTATTACAATGACTTGATTCAAAAACTTGTAGATAGAAACTGAGCAAGATTTGAATATTTTAGAAAAAATACCAACAAAAAAGTATAAAATATATAGTCAGAAATAATAAAAAAATATTGAAAAACAAAATAACTTCAACTTCCTGCTGTAGGCAATTCTCATATGGAATAGATAATAACAAATTTACGTCGTAATACAACATAGGTATGACATAATATTATTGTCTCATATCTATGTTCATAGTTTTTTTCGTGTCTTACTTTTCAATGTTTTAAGATAATAACACCATTCGTATGATAATATTTACATTTATTAAACAATAGAAGCAACAAAATATTACACTATAACATAAATATATTTTTAAAATGGAGCAGAGTTACAGCACCATACAGTGTAATACCTCAAATAGAAATTTTATTAATATATAATTTATACACAGATCTATGTACAATTTGGAATTCAAGGAGAGAAAATAATGAAAATATAATGGAAGCATCTTCCTTACACAGCTCAGGGTTATGTTTTCAGTGAAGTTGGAGGACGGAGATCTCCATCGCTGGAGATACCTGGGGCCTGCGTACTCTTCAAGATCAATAAGTCAAGTCCTCCCCCCTCCAAGGGACACGGTGAAACCACCCCTCGGGTCGGTGACAAAATACATATCCAGGATTTTTGTTGATAAAATATTATTAGACGTTGCTGAATAATATTCAACAAAACTGAAATATATTTCAGAAAACGAAACGTTATCATGTAATTTTAACTGAATAAACGTTTTTGACCAAAAACCTTTTTATTTAAAATCTTGAGATCCACTTCGAATAAGCATAAATGTATATTTTTAGTGTTTCCTTAACTACTTAAAACAACCTTATGAACACATAGTTCACCCTGCCTATTTATATAGAACAAGAATGTTTTATTTTTTGTTATTTTTGAAAAAATAAATAAATTGATACAGAAAAAACATTGTAATTTTTTCACAAATCAATTTTCAAATAACAATTACAGTTATTTCTCATGCCTGGAGAAGTAGCAAAGGAAAATTGGGTATTGCATTTCAATACCATAGCTCCTATTTCAATTTTTCAAATTTTAGGGTTTAAATCATATATTATATTCTCCAAAAGTTTAAAGCGTTATCGTGGTTATAGTTAATAATTAACAATCCTTACATTTCTTTTGATGTATTTTTTTTTTTTTTCCATCTTGTTTTTAACATGTCCTCAGTAATTTTTCCTCGCATATGGCCTTTTATGTTATGAGCTTATGTTGACATCGTGAAAAGCAAAGAAACAGATATTTTTCGGAACATAATTTTTTATTCCATTAAAAATCCAACGTTCCAATAAAGTTCGATATTTAGTTATTTTCCAATTATGAAACTTTGATATACTGTTATAAGGAAGACGTGAAGAAGCTATGTACATGTCCATATTTATTTTGTTTTAATAAATTTATTTAGTTTGGATTTTTATTATTTCTAATTACATATATTTCCTTTATTTGCGTTTTTTTTCTAAAATCCTCAAATCTTGCTCATTTTCTATGTACCTTAAAAGTTAATTCATTGATATGTAAATCGCAAATAGGAAACTACTGACCTGTTCAGTAACAGATGTTTAACCATCTGCTTGCTGCAGATATTTAGCTGGCATGGGAAAATCGATATTGTTCCAAGTGGACAATGGTCGATTTGTAAATAAGATTTAAAAATTTAAGAAGAATGAAACGGACTGGCCATTTGTTTTAGAGGTTGATCGGTTTAGGTAATAGGTTCGATACTCGCAACTGACCAAGTAAAAACACTTCACTATATTTAAAATATAGCAGTACAATCCAGGATTCAGAATCGTATTACAATGACTTAAACAGGGCTGTGAATATTACTAGATATGCATATTCATTAGATACTCAGGCATTGCATTAATATATTACTTACAATATATTACTTCATTAAAGCTGCAATATTGGGTTTTAGTAGTAGACAGCTTTAAAAGGTTATATTTATATGTGTGTGTGTGTGTGTGTGTTTGTGTTTGTGTTTGTGTGTGTGTGTGTGTGTGTGTGTGAAACGTTGGAGTTGTTTAGTACAGTTCTTAAGTGTATTGAATTATTGATTCTACAGAATTGTATGTGAAGGCCAGAATTAGTTGCTAGTGAAGAATCCCCATACAAATAATTTGATGATGAATGAATAATGACTTAAAAGATTCCATAAAGGTTATGGTGACATTTTTGAAAGAAATAGAAGACTATAACCTAATATTAATTGTATATATGTATTTTGCAATGTCACTAAAGGTTAGAGGCATTAGAACAAATCTGTCTCGAAGCTAAACAATATACCACTTTTTTTGTTGAATTAAATTTTCCACGACGGATTTAAATACTTATAACCGTCATTAAAAATGTGAGAAACGTTCATTAATCTATATTTAAGAAACAAAAAAAACATGAACAAACTATTTATCTTGGTATTTGAATCCACTGTGTTACATTGAATTCAATGAAAAAATGAGTATTAGTTGTTTGGTTGCAAAAATAATTACGTGAATTATATTCAGAACTAAACTTGAATTCAAAATCAAAGCTGCTACCAATTCTAAATGCATACTTATTTTGTTCTAAACTCATTTGACCTGATTCTTTTTACTTTACGATTTTTATTTAAATTAGTCAAAAAAAAAAATCTCACTAATAAAACATAATGGCATGACTTATATCCAACCCTCAGGTAGGTTTGACCATAAAAATACAAGACAAATGCTTTTATAAGAAGAGTAGTTGAATAAGTAAGCCGTAGCTTTCGGAGAAACAACTAACTCATTTCCGATTGAAGTAGGTGAAACTAATTGACAGGTTTCAGATAATTTATTAAGTTAAGAATAAATTACAACCCCCGATCGCACATTTGTTCCTACACCCAATTCCAGAGGACTGAGGAGCGATCAATCTTAATACAGCCCGGTCATGACCAGCCATTAAGTGTATTTATTCCATGCGGACCCGGCAAAGACTGTTATAATCAGCCATATGTTTTTGTTTTACATCGGGGGTAATGTAGGTGTAAAGCGACTGTATTGGCCCCTCCACCGTGGGCGTTAAGAAAGTGCTCTAGTTTATGTTCCATTTCTCTTGGACCTTTGTCCGGTATCGCTAACCAGATGTCTTGGTAGGAAAACGAATGGGTTGAAAGAGGAGCTTAATGGTTTCGAAAAACGCTTGAGGAAAAGTAGGGTAGGTAGTAAATATGATCACTTGCTATTGCTACCGTTCCTAGACATAGAACTATCTCTGGGTTTTCTGAGATAAAACCGAACTGTACAAAATATTGAAATTATAAAAACATCGACCTAATCCAAGACTCAAGATTATTAATGCAGTGACGTAAATACAAAAACATTCACATAACCATTCTTTTATTCCCAATTCTAGATGTTTTATCTTATTAACAGCGTCAATTTTCTAGTTCATACCTTCCTACTCCACCTATCTCCATAATTCTCTTTGTATATTATGACGGAGAATACTCTTGAAATCCTGCTGCACTCTACGTGCTCACTTACGGATTAGACTTTGTTTTTATAAATTGTAATTAAATTACCATCATAACCGACCAACTGATGTAGCTACTTATGAAGTGGCGTATTTGATATCCATTTTATACGAGGAGAATAGCCTCAGGGTAAGGGATCTCCCCAGACAAAGGAGCTGAATCAAGAATAAGCTCCGTTGAGATATCTGAGATAAAACATGGGATATCTTAAATGGACAATCGATTTCGAAAAGTAAATATTGAAAAAAGCTTCCGCGTTTACCAAGCATATTATTTTTTACTTGACTTTACTCAAAACATGTAGTGTTTATTGGTTTCCTCCTGAAATCCCTGCTTTGTGATTTAATACCCGACGAAATAGCCAAATCTTGGAGACTTATCACTTTTGCATACTGGATGTACCCTTGATAAATCATGATACATCTAGAATCAGTACCAGAATTGAAACTTCTCATTTGCCTCATATACCTATTTCTAAGATTATATTTTCATTTATCTGTGTTTGCTGGATTAACTTCTCCTCTAGAAGACCCTCCGTAGACAGATGACCAGAGGTAGGACAGGGTGAAGGGACAGATGAAGGCCGAGGACTATCAAGTCGTGGATCAGGGCTGATTGAGACGTAACCAGTCAGTCGTGAGCCTTCTGGGGCAGATCCATTAGTCCGGGCCCAGTCACGGAGAGATAGCTCTTCGTCCATCGTTAATGAGTCTCTCGGCCCCTGATAAACTCTCAGCGGGGAATAATCATTTTCAAAAATTTATTTTTTTATTTTTCCTATAATGAGATGAGGGGAAAAAAATAGGTTGCGACGCCAATATCTCACTGTCACTGTAGAATTTCTCACAAAAAAGAAAAATATGCCCCACTAAAATATCACCTTTTAGTCTAATTTATTTTTCGCCGTTTTTTTCGGTTTTCGCCTATTCTTTTTAATAAGGGCACACCCAACATTTATCGAAGAAAATAATGATTATTAAATTCAGCAAGTGAATACGATTTAGTAAAATTAAGTGGGCCATTCGTATGCATATTTCGATTTATATAAAAATATACGGTCACAGTATTCAAAAGTTACCAAATCTCTACTTAAAAAATCCTATATACGCAAGATTTATTAATTTCGTGACATCAATTCAACTTATTAAAATTTAAATTGTTAAGAATAATAACATAACTGTTGGAAATAATAATTTTTAATTAGATCGCATTTTTGCTGGTATTCATTGACTTGCTCTTTAACAGAATAAATAGCATTCGATTTCCTCCGGTTAACCTGTTTATGAGACTGCTCACAAGAAGTTAACATGTCACTATCAATCAGTTTTTAGGAACTGCATAGAATATATACCGTTTTTAAAGTCTTCATTTTAATAAATGTTCAAGTTGAGAAATAAGCATAACAAAATACTTTAAAAACATGAAAATACGTTGTTAAATTATAATTTGTACATCTAATTTAATTGACAAGCGCAATGAAATTCTGTTTTAAGATATTGTTCCAATATTTTTATTACAATACCAAGTAATATGAAAGTAAGAAAATAATTGGTATAAATACTAATAATTATAAAAAACAAACAAAAAAAAAAACTTATCAGTACAACCCATTAAAGATCTTGGATTCAGGTTAACTAATAATCTAATAAACTCTTAGTTTATTAGTAAGAACTATTTCTTGGTCAGCGGTCATGTAAGTGGGTGATTTGACTGTGATCACGCTGTATCGCCAGGTGTTTTTTCTCTTAAATTTTCAATTAATGGTACCCACTTTATAAAGGTCGGGTTTGCCCCACGGGGGTAGTTTAGCCACAGAGTAGATCTGTGACAGTATTAAAAAAAAAAAAACCCTGATATTCAATGCCAGATTCGAACTAGGTACCTTGAGCTCCCCCTTTGCCTAATTACTAATTATTATTTTTATATAATTAATAATAAATAAATACTATCGATGTTAAATATTTCATCTTCTTTTTATGTTTCAACTTAATACGCCTTCTTTTATACAGGCCGCATTTAAATTTTAAGATGCTAATTGTATGCTTGAATTTTAAGGAAAAATTATATTTAGAATTAACTATTAAAAAAAAAAATTATAGATGAAACAGGTATAAAAAAAAAAGTAGTTTGTTATGAAACATTAATTTAGAAAAACCTATTCCTCCAATTTTCGGTATGCTCAAAATATTAGGAAAATCTAATCTTTATCTTGATCAATTTTTAGACTTGAAACATAGAGAACATTTAAGAAACACAATTATAATCTACCTAATTATCCAACACATTGCTTTACAACCCTGAGTGGACGTTGGTCTGGTCTGTCCTGTGACGCTACTTCTATTATTTATAGCCTATAATAGCATAATAGGTAACCGCAAGCTCTTTACTCTTTCCCTTTTTTTTTTAGCTTCTAAAGCACGGAATACTGTCACTGTACTGGTTTGAAACCTTAGAAAACCTTTCCTAGGGCTTCATACCCCCTACCTAGCAAAGAGAAGCCTTTTAACTTTGCAAACTAGGCAAATCAACGTTTCACCAAGCATTTTAAATTATTTAATCCACGATCCTCTTATTTCTGTAACAATATTTAAGGTATATAATAAAGTGAAACAAATAAAAACAAAATAAATTGTCAAATATATAAAGGTACTATCTATTTAATAAAAGGTGCTTAGGGGTCCACTCATTGTTCAAGCTGCATTTTCTGTAAATTTCTTTAGTTCTGTTAATACCTGCTCTTATTTTCCAATAAAAAAATGTTCATGATAAATAATAAAGTTATAGTTAACTATAAAATAAAAAATATTTTTGGATATAAATAAATATAAATAATGTTATTTAATCTTTATCGTTAGTTAAACAATTAAGTTATAATTTTTAAACTAATTAATTAGAAGATAAAAGATTCGACCACGGCCGGGAATCGAACCCAGGTTAGCTCAGTGGTAAGAGCGCCGCAACGTAGATGCGGAGGACCTGGGTTCGATTCCCGACTGTGGTCGAATCTTTTATCTTCTAATTAATTAGTTTAAAATATAAATAATGTTTTTTTAATTATTAATTAATGTAAGAGCATCATTTACAAAATAAAAAAGTTATAAAATTTATCGGCGAATATTTAAAGTGATATCTTTCCCTACTGCAATTTTGACATAAATACAAATTTCATTTATAACTTTACATTACATGATTTTTTCAACATCAAGCAATAAAATCAATGAAATGTCAATACCATAATTTATGAAAATAATTATTATAACATTTTTGTTGTGGTTATTGAATTATAAAATGAAAATACTAAATTTACCGATCTCACCTGTGCAGATGTAATTGAAGCTGAAAGTTATTCGATGTGGTTTATTAGGTTCGATAAATCGGGACTTCACCTAATTAAATTTCGACATAAACAAAATTAAACTGAAAAACAAAGAATTAGTTCTGTTATCTAGGATACTTGTCAGACACTCCAAATTATATATTTATTAGCCCATAGAATTGCAATCTGGAAATTAATAATTAGACGTTTACGGAAGTACGCGACAAACCTACAAATCTAAAATTTAAAATGGTAGATGTACCACATAATATAAGATTAATTACTAGAATTTTATATTCCATCAGTTTTATGAACATGAATAACTTTGAACAATGATCTACTATCAACATCAACGTATAACTATTACACGCTAAATTAATCTAGACATAAAACCTAAAACTAGTACATTTTTATCACACGAAGATTTTTCGTCAGTCAGTTTCAACAGATTTGTGCAATAGGAAAATCAGTTTGTTGAAGGAACGAAGTCAAATAGTATTCAAACAGACGAATTCTTTTTTAATTCGGCCAAATCAACAATAACCATATTTACTATAGATATGAGAAATATCTAATGAAAAAATTGAAACAAAAAGGATTTTGTTTTTTTATAAAATACAGTAATTACGGTAAAAAAAGATTAAGGTATTATTCCAATTTTGTAAAACAGTGAAAATTCACATCTTGCATTATGATATATATATATATATATATATATATATATATATATATATATATATATATATATATATATATATTTCAGTACATTACAATATTCACAACGTTTCGAGGCTTTGATGCCTCATCTTCAGGTGTACTCCTCTCTAATCCCAATTAACAATATTTTAGTTAAACAATACATCGATTTCTTAAAAATCATGTCAATAGATAATATGTCAAATTACACCTCTCTCCTAGGCCACCTCAGTGAGGTGAAAGAAATCGATGTATTGTTTTTTTTTTGTGTTTCTCCTCTACCCTAAAGGGTCATTGGCGTCTACCGGTGGTTTATATCCATCTATGCAATCCTGAGTATTTTAGAAACTTAAATAGAGTGGTGACTCTCTCTTCACTGTCTTTCATTATTTCTTTTAGAGAATCAGAAAGTCCAACTGTTTTTCTGAGCTTTTCAAATTGGGCACTCTAATAGAAGGTGTTGTACTGTAAGGAACATTGTCACATTTTTCACAGGTTGGAGCTTCTAGCTTCCTAAGTAGGTAACTGTGTGTGAAATGACAATGTCCAATTCTTAGACGACACAGCATTACTTCTTCTCTCCTTGAAGTTCTGTAACTTGTATTCCATCTCCTACAGTCAGTTTTTACCTTTGTTAATTCTCGAGTTTCTCTCGCCCAACTCTTCTCCCAATTTGCTAATTGCATTTTCTTTATTTGAAGCGTCCAGTCTTCTAGTGTAATCTTATTTAGTTTACTAATTCCTGTTCCTTCTTCTAGTCTTGCAAAATGGGCTGCCTGGTCAGCTCTTTCGTTACCTGGAATGCCACAGTGGGCAGGAACCCAGACGAAGATAATGGTCATGCCTTTGCTTTTTATATCCCACCATTCATTGAGGATTTCTATAATTAGCGAGTTTCGTGGGCATGGACTATCTATGGCAGCCAAAACGCTCCATGAATCTGTTATAACAGCCCAGTTCTTTTCCCTGGATTTCGCTATCAAGTAGAGAGCGTTTAGGATGGCTGTCGCTTCCCCAGTGAATATTGTACTTTCCCCTGGTAAGTTAAATAGGAGCTGGATGTGTTTGCTACTCACAGCGCAGCCAACTGTATCGTACACTTTTGACGCATCTGTATAGAGTATCTCCCAATGGTTATATCTTTCCATTAATCTTAAAAACGATAACCGAACTTCTATCGGGTATGTTTTGGCAACCTCAGACATCGATCTATTGACTTCTGGTCTAACTCCACTCCATTTTGGTATTTTTAGATTGGCTAAGGGTCTAATATTACTTAGACTCATGCCAATTTTTGTTAATGCTGCGTATATGTCCTTTAGATGGAGGTTGTTCTCAATTTCTTTGAGACCGCGATTATCCAATCCTTCGGCAAATAAGTGTTCGGTCAGCGGATGGTGTGGACAAGCTTTCAATTTAGCTACATATTTAAGAGCTAAGAAGTCTTTTCTTAAATATAATGACGGTTCCCCAGATTCTGCATGAATGCTATCGACTGGAGAGGTTCTGAAGACTCCAGTGCAAATTCTAAGGGCTGCATTATGTATAGAGTCTAAGCTCCGTAGTAAGGTTTTGTTGGCAGTTTTGTAGATCTGGGCTCCGTAGTCGATTTTACTTCTTACTAATGCTTGGTACATAGTAATTAGAGACCGTCTGTCTGCACCCCAGCTAGAATGAGAGACGCATTTGAGAATCCCAAGCCTTTTCGTGCATTCATCTCTCAGCTCCCTGATATGGTGGACCCAGCTAAGTTTCTTATCAAGTGCCATTCCCAGATACCTATGCTTTTCAACATATTCAATGGGTGATCCTTCTATTTCAATTCTAGGATTTTGCAGATGGCATTTTCGTCCTCTACAGATATGCATACATTTCGATTTCGAAACGGATAACTTAAATCCTGATCTCTTTGTCCAACTCTCTGCTTTTTCCATAGTTTTTTTTAACTGCCATTGGATATAGGGAATTGACTTGCTCCGAGCTGTTATGACTATGTCATCCGCAAATAGAAAACACTTGAAGGGATCCTGTATAGTGGACATTATTCCGTCAATGGCTAAAAGAAAAAGTGTTACGCTTAGAGGCGAACCCTGTGGAGTACCATTTTGAAATAAATAGTTGGAAGAAAATGTGTTGCCTACCCTTACACAAAATTCTCTGTCGTTTAAAAAAATTTTAATATAAGTCCGCATACGCTGACCGAATCCCAAACCTTCCAAGATCTTCAACACCCGCCTCCTTGCCATCGTATCGTAGGCTTTCTCAAGGTCTAAGAACATTGCGATTAGATGTTCTTTAAGTGAGAAGGCTTCATGTGCTTCTAGGCTTAACGACAGCAGCGGGTCAATTGTAGATCTTTTAGCTCTGTATCCATATTGTTGCGAATAAAAGACATTCTTACTTTCCAGTGCCTCACTTAATCTTTTGTTCACCATTCTTTCCTGTACTTTGGAGAGACAAGAAATTAAAGAAATGGGTCTGAAGTCTTTAGTTTTTTTGCTGTTTTCTTTTTTCGGAATCGGAACAATGCACACAGGGGTATTTGGCCCTAAAAGCTGGCCAAAACCCATTTTTTGAAGTTTGAAATTTCAGGTAAATAATGACTCGAAGTTGAAGTAGAGGACCTGTGGGATCATGCAACATGATTCTTATCTCTTCCAGGCCCTTAATCCGGCGGCTATTCTAATTCAAATCTGACCTTATCCTTTAACTCGTCTGTGCTCATAAGTATTGGTCTACAAAATGTATTAATTTTCTTTGTTCTTACTGAAGTATCGGCGTTATCATATGATGGATAGTTCTAGGCAAGGTTTGTACTTGTTACCCAGATAGTTATAATTTTTTTGTATTCAATACTAGTATTAATATCATTTTGTATTTTTGTTAGGTATATTTTAGAGCTAAAAATTAAGTTTGAAGGTTAAAAAGTTATACTTCTGGGCATTTCTGGGCAACGAAATATTTTTTATGATAATGTATAATTATCGTAGATTATGTTTCTTGAAAAAAATTCTGCGAATAGCTGCGATTGGGAGACTTCGAATTTTTTATTACTAAAATGTCAATTTCATTAGATAATAAAAAAAATCAATTTTGTTATATTTTCATTTATTTGTATTTTAGGATCTTCTGGAAGAATAACTGTAACCTGAATGGAATTATTTGACATGTTTTTAAAGTCAAAACATTAGCTTTTAAAAAAATAAGGAATTTTTGGTGTCTTTTCTCATTGGGAAATATTGTAATAACCCAGAGCATGTGAAAGAGCTAAAACAAAATTATCCATTTTGAGGCATGATTTCCAAGTAAGATAGAATGCTTCTTCAATCTGGTGGATCTGGTGGACGCTCTGAAAAATCATTTGTTAATTTAAAATTTACAAGTGATTTATCAATGGTATGCTATGACACCATCTGTTCACAAAATGTTAATAGATGGTTTTGAAATGATAAAAAGCCCTCTGCTTCATATTGGTCTTTTATCTGAGGAAGCAGCAGATACCCGAAATAACCATTTCCGGGTTTATAGAGAAAATAAGACCAGAAAATTTTACCGGATAGAGTGCAATCAGGATGTAATTAATATTGACATCAGATCCAGTTATCACAGGTATGAGAAGTTCAAGAAAAAAGGCATCAGGTTTTGTAAGGAAACTTTAGAAAAGTTGTCTCCCCTAACCAACTTAACCGATAGTGGTAATTCCGAGAGTTCATTAAGTGACGTGGAAAGTGAATAATGAATAATTAAATTTAATATGCATTTTTAAGAAAGTTTGGTGAGTTTCTTCCTGGGATATAAGTTGTGTTTCGAAGAGGTATTAAACTATTCTTAATGAATTAGGAAAACACATTTTTTTTCTTTATCACCATATCTTTTTATATTCACCTATTTTACACTATTTTCATTTTTTAAAAATAATATTAATAGATAAATGATAATAAATCTTTAATTAGTTACAAGCATATTTCATGGCTGCAATGCATAAAGAGAAAATAATATGAACATAAATTGTAAGCTTATGGATGCCTATTTCACAGTCGGTGGATTTATGTAAAAATTGATTTTATGAAAATTTTCCCCTTAGAGTATTTTTTTTAACTGCTAAAAAAGCATTTTTAATGTCTATTACAAATATAGAAGTCATTTTGAGGACTGTTGAATTAATAAAATGGAAGGGAATAGTTTTGACCAGCTTTTCGGGTCAAATACCCCTGTGTGCAATGATGGATTTCTTACAACTTGAGGGAAATTTCCCACTGGCCCAGATTTCGTTGTAAATATTAAGCAGATGCCTTTTTCCGTCTTCGGGAAGTTGCTTGATGAACTCTCTTGGAACTCCATCCAAACCAGGGCACAGTGGGACGAATGACCAATCTAGGTGGAAAAAATTCATGATCGAAATTGATGAAACCATTGTAGTAAGTGTAAAGGGGAGATGTTTTTAGAACAGTATTAGAGGTTCTTTTGATTTTAGCAGGTGGATTCCGAAAGAAAAACAATGATGTAAACAGTATATGACTCTAAAGGTTAAATTTTGTTGAAACTATCACTTTTTTCTATAGAAAATTTTACATAATCATATAGATATTTTTTTCATTATTATTTTTTAATTAGTGAATATGGACCGCCATCATACAAGTAAGCTTTTCTCCATACAATTTTCCAATAATTTGACCCATTTTATATTTTTTTTTTTAATATGTTGTAATGTAAGGCATTTTTAATCTTCAAAGATCTATTACTGAAAAGTACCCCAAAGTACTTCTGCGAAATTTATGGTAGAGGTTGCTTAGATGTTATATTAAATAAATATGAAAAAATGATCTGCCTTCATTTGCTAATTTGCTTTTCAGGAAAAGAAATTTCAATTATACGAAGGGAGCTATTCAATACTTGGCGAAATTCCAAAGGTATGGATTCCATTTATTTTCATATATTACAGCAGTTCAAATTGGATAATATTCATCTATCGTCTTCAGCTGCGTTGAAGAGTCATCTAAAATTAGCAATTGCAAAAATTAAAACGAAATGGCAAAAGGCTGGAAGATATTTAGACATATTTTTCACGAAAAACAATGACTGGCTTGACAACATTTTATCATTTGAGTGCTAGTGTGAAGAAACTGAGTCACATCATGTATCAGCCAATGTTGGTCGCCCTGCTAAAAGGATCACTGGATTCGAGGACTGCTGTCCCCGAGGAAAAGTCAATAAAGTTAAAGATATTATAGAGTCTCGGAGTACAGCGTTCGCAGCAGAGGTATCAGTTAGGAAAGCGGGATGCTGCAAAGTTTCTCAGAGAAATTGCTCAATCTCCTCCCGAGATTGCAACTCAAATAAAACAAATATAGAATAGATACTAATACTAAACGATCATTTTCAAACGAAGAGGCCCTTGCTTTTATAATATATTGCAAATTGACCAAGCACACTTATAATTTAAGTAGGAAGCTACTAGCTCTAAGAAAGGGCCATGATATTTATCCCTCATACTATCAAGTATCAAAAGCTAAGCATGATTGTTATCCCTCGTCGTGTGATATAACTGTTATTGAAAAAGTCGCTACCATAAACGTATTGTAAACCTTACAACTGAGAGACTTGTTTCAGCTCTAAAAGAGGTGATGCAAAACCTTGCTTCAACAGTTACCAACTTACGTTTGATTTGTAAATGGTGCTGTGATGATAGCAGTGGTCACAGTAGGTATAAACAAAAATTTAATGATAGCAGTGCTGATGATGAGTACTTGTTTGCCTATTCGTTTGTACCCGTAAAACTATGTGACTTAGAGAATGAAAATAATGTAATATGGAATAATTTATTTCCATCTTCTACACGAAACTATAGACCTTTTACGCTTATGTACTCAAAAGAGACAACAGAGTTAACAAGAGTAGAACGTGAAAAAATCAAAAATCAAATAGAATCATTGGAACCAACAAAGGTTATTGTAGACAACAAAGAGATAATTGTAAATTTTACATTTTTGCTGACTATATGTAGATGGTATATTAACCATATATATATAGATGCATTAACCGAAGCGAAATCAAGTCAGTCTTGTTATATTTGTGGAGTTACTCCGATATCTATGAACGATCTTCCTTTGTCGTATTCAATTAGAAAAGAAAATTATGACTTTGGAATAGCACCTTTACATGCCTGAATCAGGTCATTTGAGTTTTTATGAATATCAGTTACAGACTGAATATAAGTAAATGGGCAATTACGCAAGAAATTACGAAGATAAAATGGAAATAAAAAAAAAGCAAAATGCAAATCCAACTGAAATTTAAGGAAGAATTGGGTCTCACAATTAATCGACCGAAACCTGGTTTAGGAAACACTAATGACGGAAATACAGCAAGACGATTTTTCAAAAATCATGTTCTTAGTGCATCCCTAACTGGGTTAAATGTTGATCTTCTGAAGAGATATTATATTATTTTAAGTACCTTATCTTCTGCTTATGAGATTAATGTGGACCATTACAGTACATATGTTCAGGAGACAAGAGGCTTATATCTAAATTTATATTCCTACATTACATCTAAATTTATCTCCTACTGTCCATAAGCTACTTGTTCACAGCACCGAAATAATCAGCTAGCAAATAATTTGCCTATCGGAATGCTATCAGAAGAAGTACAAGAGGCGAGAATCAAGGACTTAGGAAGGTTTCGAGAATCTTCTACAAGAAAGTTTTCACGCACAGCTACCAACAGAGATTTGATTTCGATGCTACTTTTAACGTCGGACCCTTTGATTAATTCTTTCCGACAAAAGCCAAGAAAAAATAAAAAAAACTTTACCTATTACAGATATTATCGCAGCAAACCTTTTAAAAAGTCAAGATGGCAATGATTTGAGTATCTCGTCCACAGATGATACTTCTGGAGAAGATGAAGTCTCTTCAGGTGATAACAGCAGTACTGACAATGAGTAAATCAAAATATGTCATCAGCAATGCCAAATATTGTTTCCAGAATTGAGCTTTACAATAAGAATACCTGTCCTGTATTGTTTCAAGTTTTGTAAAATACACTATTTTCTTAGTTTTCGTTACTAGAGTGATTTTATTTTAGCTTATTTCAACTTAATTGTTTATTTAATCGGGCTGCCATAACGATTTCATTGAGCCAGAATTTTTTCCTCCTAGATTGGTCATTCGTCCCACTGTGCAGGGGTTGATTTTCCCTTGCATTCTTTCAGTGTGTTGTTTAGATCTTCCATCCGAAATGGTCTATCGTATTCGTCAAAACATCCTTTTTCTACATTATATTCGTTTGTTGATTGTATAATTGAATCTGTCACGTCGGCTGTAATGTTTGAGAAGGATGCATCCTTAAAATGCTTTGCTAATGATTCAGCAATTTCCAGTGGATCAGTTATGATTCTCTCGTTAACTTCAAGTCCTGGAATTGATTTTTGTTTTTTTATCCCTCTGATGGATCTTATCTTGCTCCCCAACTCATCTGCCGGAGTCTGGCTGTTGATGGAGGAGATGTATTCCTTCCAAGATTGTTTCTTGCTATCTTTAATAATCCTATTAGCGATAGCCCTCAGTCTTTTAAACTCTATCGCGTCTTATAAAGATCTAGTCCTCCTATATCGATTTAGGGCACTTTTCCTGGCCCTTAAGGCGGTTTTACAATTTTGGTTCCACCATGGTACTGCTTGATCTAATATGCTGTTTCTGGCTGTTGGAACTGTATCTTTGGCTACCTTGAGAAGAGATTCCGTGAAGCATTCTATTTTTTGATCTAAATCGTGGATTTCTGGTATGGTTTGTAATATTTTTGTAATGGATTTGCCATATGTTTCCCAGTCTGCTTTTGCGTATTTCCAACGTATATTCATTGGTGCGTCGGGAATGGCCTCCCATCTTTCGATATCAATTGGAAAGTGATCGCTTCCGAATAGATGGCTCTTGGTACTTAACCTACAAACTTTTGGGGCGTATCTAGCATCAGAGAAACTCAAATCTATTGCCGAAAAATTATTGTTTTTAGGGCAGAAGTGGGTGCTATCTCCTGTATTGAGTAGAATTGTTGATGTATTGTTCTCCAGAAATTTGACAATGCTTTTTCCCCTATGATTTAAGTCTGGAAGGCTAGAACCCCATCAGAAGAAAAGGTCTAGGTAACTGCCTCACGATGGTTTCTAAGTCTTCTTCAGCAAATCCTTGTGAGGGAGGTATGTATATATTACATACTGTCAGGGGTTCTTTTAAATATAGCCTGATAGCTAGAGCTTCAAATTGTGTTTTCAGTGTCAACTTTTCGCAATATACATTCTCTGCTACGTAGGTGGCTACCCCTCCCCACGTTCGTTCGGACTGTCGGTCTTTTCTAAATATTTTGTATTTATTTAGTTTTACATTTTGTTTTGCGTTGAGGTGGGTTTCTTGTAAACAAATACATGTCGGATTTTCTTCAGCTATCAATTTTCTGAAATACTCAATATGTCGGAAAAATCCGTTACAATTCCACTGGACTATTTTTACCATGTTGAGTGTTTTCTTTTTTAAGTATTGTGATTCCTCCTATTGCAGATTTTTTCACGGATTTGTTACAAGGTGTTGTTTCGTTGAAGTTGGTTTCATTTAATAGTTTTAAAATTTTTGTTGACCAAATTTTGATGCTTCTATGAGCTATGGATTCTTTGATGTCTAACAGCATTCTTGTAAGCCCTTTCTTGTCTTCTGTGAATTGTTGAATTAATTGCATTGTGTTGCAAGATATTTTTTCAATCTGAATCGTTTCGTATAGTAAGCATATTTCTTTAATTTTTAGAGGGTAATTGTTTTCTGTCAGTAAATCCCGAATGGGTTCTAAAATATCTTCCGTAGTAGGTTTTGTATTTTGTTGTGTATTGATTTTGCCTTTTCTGGATGTATCAGATAGTTTGCTCTCGGGTATTTTATTATTGTTACTTTGTTTATTTGGGATTATCTTTTTTGGATTAATGTTTTCTGCTGCTGTTTCGGTTGGTGTCACTGTGCAGTTTTTAATTTCTTTAGTTTTGTCACATTGTTTCGTAATATTGTCGTTCTCTATATTGTATGTTGTGGGGGGTTTTTGGTCCGTGGAAATATTATTGTTAATTTTCGATGCATTGCTGTTTGGAATTTCATTGGAACCACCGTCAATTTTCAAGTCCCCTGTGGCCGATGGATCGTTATTTAGGATAGGTTCGTCGTCGGTGGCATCCGACTCTGGGCAGTTTGCTGCGAAGTGCCCTTCTTTTCTACAAATATAGCAAATTAAAATATCCTCGGCTACAAAAATACGATGTGAAATGTTTTCATTATGAATAACAAGAGTTGATTTCAGAAGTCTGATATCATCCGGGTTGATAAAAACTTGACGTCTAAAGCTCATTATATTGCTCATTCTGGGGTCTTGGTACCCTGCTCTTAAAAATGTCATAGGGGAAAGTAATCTAATACCTAATTTACTAAGCTCATTTTCAATTGTACAATTAGGAATACTGGGGCATGGGTTCGATATAATAATTCTCTTGGCAGGATTTACTAAACGACGAATTTGAATAGTATTACCATCTATTATGATCTCTTTATGTTTCGACAAAAGATTTTCTACCTGATCTTTATTGGATAGATGTATGCAAAATCGATTATTGGATATTCGAGATGCGAATCTAATTGCTTGGGGTTCTACTAGGTCGGCAATTTTCGAAACATATTCTTTTTGTTTTATACCTTTGATTGTTTGTAGCACAATAGCAAACTCCCGGCTCGATGGTTTATGGTTTGACATTATTTGGGCATAAGTAGGATGGCTTGTCTGTTGGGTTTCTATTACGTTGTTGTTAGTTATTGTTTAACTAAATTATAAACTAAAATATTGTTAATTGGGATTAGAGAGGAGTATACCTGAAGATGAAACATTAAAGGCTCGAATCGTTCTGAATATTGTAATGTATTGAAATATATATATATATATATATATATATATATATATATATATTTATATATATCATAATGGAAGATGTGAATTTTCAGTTTTACTACTGTACTAATAATATAGACCAAGTCTTCCAGACTTTTTTGTTATAAACTATAAAAAAAAAAAAAAAAAAGAGATTAGGGTAAATATCCAAGGAGCCGCCATGAAACTAAAATAAATTATATGGTTTTCTGTAAGCTATGGCATTTTTGTGTAGGAAAAAAATCCTGCAGTTGTGGAAAAAATAGATCTGTTAATTTTAGCAAATAAGGTTACTCTGATTACTATTATTAAGAACCTCACCGCTGGTAAATGCCATCCTTAGAAGAGGTCATCAACTTGATCCCCAGGAGGGCGGTCCGATTTTTTAGAATCCGTGACTTACTATGATTGCCCCGACGAAGGCACGACTCCAGGAGTCCCTCAGATCCGAGGCCGAGATATCGCCCCCCCCCCCCCCCGCCCTACCTGAGGGTGGTCCTCGCCCGTGACAATATAATGGCTCCTAGGATATCCTCCGGGGATGAAATATACATGCCTCCGAATTATCATATCTTTACCGGTAGATCCCACGATTGATGGTCTTGTCTCCCGTTATAGGGTTTTTATAACTGATAATTTTAGGCTACCTGTATAAATAAATCATGAAGACAAACTTCCTATAGTAAACTTTGGTAGATTGATTGAATATTATCCCCGCTCGTAGAACAAGCATTCATATGATTTCCGATCCCGCAAATCTTAAAATTTATGAAGCGTTGGCGGAGTCAAATTATATCACAAAATTTAATAAGAAGTTTCATACTTAGCTCATATTTCATTTGGTGACGAAACCTAAGCCTTACTTGTAAAAAAAAATAAAATGAAATACAACGTTACTTCAGCTACGTTATTTTACAATACGTCAGTATTTTTGAGGATTTATGTTTTCAATCGGAAACAGGTTTCCAATAAATTTTCGGTCATCTTATAAAATATGTAATAGGGTTATAATTTTGAACAAAATTAAATGATTATTAGGAAATATGACTTTATAAAAATAATATATGTATAAGTTATTGAACCATTAAATATAGTCCATTATTACTAAGAAGAAATCGTAGTAATAAACAGGAAAACATATTTACAAAATTTCCTTTCCGGACTATCAAAAAGTAGAGAATAGGAACACACGTGATTTTCCAGAATCATTCAGTTATGTTAACAAATCTCTCGATTTCCGCCTAAAAAGTCGCTGGGGAGGGATAAGGGGTTTGTATTAGGTAAAAGTATTTTGGTTGTCTCTATTAGAATAAAAAAGAATATTATCTTGGGTTTTTACTTAATACACTCAGGATTTTGATAAGGTTTGACATTCAGGATTACTTTCCATAATTGTGCTTCCCCCAACTTTCTATTTAATACTACCTCCTAACTTGAGAAACAGAAATTCAAAATAACTTTTGAAGTAGGAATCCATCCAGCATACAATTTTATAGAGCAAGAGTGTCATAGAGTACTGCACTTGGACCTCTATTTCTCAATATTTTTGGGGCAGATGTACCTGAAAACGACCAGACCAATTATATCTACATTCCCTGACTACTGTGCACTCCTCAACTCACATAGAAACCCTGAAATAATGTCTTCTATCGTACGAAACCACTTACAGGATATAACTTACAGGGCTACCAGGTGGAAGGTCAAACTGTGGGGATGGGGTATTTATCACCTCTACTCTCAATCATGATTGTATTACACCTCAATTGTATTACAACGACCCTCCGATTTCTGAATCCTGAGCAGTAAGATATCTGAAACTTCTCCTGGACAAGGGACTGACACGGAAACCACAAATCAGACTAAAGAGAAACCACCAAACGATTTGTATTATTATTTCGGTTGCTTGACAGATAACTAACAAATTTACCTCCTAACTAGGAATAAGGGCACCAAAGCTCAACTTGGAATTTCATGGGCTGAGTGTAAATATTGTAACGAGTTTTTTTCGCTTCGATTACGTCCGTCTGGAGTCGCGAAGAGATCATTTGAGCCCTTTTTGCGCAAGGCGGCTGTTTGTGCGGGTAGTTTGAATTTAAAATAGTTATGGTGTCGCTACCTATGGTACCCACCATATTGGCCATTCCCGTAAGAACTGTGGTACCGAGTGGATGTACCGTACCGTTCCTTCTTTTTTTTTCAGTTAATTTCTATGTTTGGCGAAGAAGTGCCCATTATTTTATTATTTTTTATTTTGAGGATCTCAGTGGTAAGCCTCCTGAGTTAAATTACTATTGTATTATTTTAATGTTAATTTAAAACTAATTATTTCAAAATGATTTTTAGTTGGTGTCTCGACTATGATTTTAAGTTGGTGTCTGAAATATGATATTACATTTGGTGTTTGAACTATGATATTAAGTAACATCTCAACTATTAAATTACATTGGAGTCTGAAATATTTATATTACATTGGTATCTGAATATTTTGGTGTTTTACTGTAAGAACCTCTGGACCAAAACCAATAAACCATGTCACACAAATTAATGGCGCCCAAATAGGGACTAAGGAAAACTCCAAGATAAGTGTCGTCTTGAAGATTTATTAATTAATAGCTTTATTAATATAAAATTAATATTAAGCAAATTTATCTAGTACATAGTACGAGAATGTACAAGTTATATTGTTTGAGCACTTTGTTTAAATTGAGAGTATTAGTTTATACTTACGTTTGAGCTAAATCAATAACAAGAACAAGAACGAAGTTAAAGCTATGTTTAACTTACGATACTTTTGTTATTCACTGATTTCCCTTTCAATATCGTAAGAATATTATTTTCAACGAAATAACATTTTCGAAGAAAGACAATTACTTAAATTTTCTTTAAAGATTTTATTGTATATTACGTAAGCCTTTTAACAAATATATTTACATGGTTTTAATTTTTTTTTCCAATTACTTATATCTTTTTAACAAAATATTTTTTTTTTCTTCATTGATTGAATGCTCAAAATATATTGTTCTAAGGAAAAATAATGTTTTCACAAACAGTATTGGAATTTAAATGCAGATTATTTTATTTTAATTGAATTTCAAAAGATAATTTCAAAACTTTCAAATTAAGATTTCATTTACCTTTATTAATTTACTTTACTTTGATAATTTGGATTCTATTATCTTTTAATAAGAATTGTTATTATAATAAGGAATTTAATTTTTGTTTTATAATTTTAAAAATAACTTTTGATAACAGAGATACTATTTTCTTTTATGTATGAAATAGTTTTAGTTTTCTTTTTTAAAGACTCTAACTTATGAATTAAGATTTATCTTAATTAGAATTTAGGAATAGTTAATGTTTGTTTCATTAATTTATATCTTTTGTTTTTAATTTAAAACTTTTGTTTTGGTAAGAAAAAAAGAATTCTGTTAAGGCACTAGTTTGATGCCTTTTGGGTTTGTAAAGGAAGCTTACCGAGTTCAATTTAATTTTCATTATCTTTTCTATTTAATATTTTTCATTTAAAAAAAAAATATTATTTTAATTGCCTGTTTAATTTAAACAGTTTAAAATTTCTCTTGTTATCGTTTTTCAGAGTGCTAGATTATATATTTATTTTAATTTTTTTTCTTGACATTTTGTTTCTTTTGCTATCATGGGTGTTTCCGACGTTTTAATATCAGAGCGGGAGGACATATTTGCCGCAGTCCAGAACATTTTCACCAAATCGAACTCTTTGACTGTCAATACCGTAGTAGATTTTAAACCAGTTTACGATAGGCTAGTCAATTATGAGTCGCGTTTTGAGAATATTCAGTCCAAAATACGGGAATATAATGCAACTGTGACGGATAAAAAGGACAACATTGAAACCTCCGCAGTGCAAAACTCATTCAATGATTTAGTTGATACCACTAAAGCCAATTATTATAAATTGATAAAAGCGTGCAATCCTCCTGAAAAGAAACCTGAGATTTTGCCTACCCCTATTTATCCTGTACCTCAGGAGCTACCGAAAATTGATTTACCGTTATTCTCGGGGAAATTGGAAGAATGGAGTGGATTTTATTCTCTTTTTGACTCTACGGTTCATAGAGAAAATTCTTTAGGAAATTTCTTTACCATTAGGAAATTTCATTATTTACGAAGTAGCTTACGCGGGGAAGCTCTGTCCCTTATTTCAGGGTTCGCACTAGACGAAGCTAATTATTCCCTAGCTTATGATGCATTAGTCTCTAGATATCAAAATAAAAGGCGACTCGCCCGATTTTATATCAAGAGGGTGATGGATTTTACTCCCTTAAATAACTCTTCAGCTAGTAACTTGCAAAGATTTTTATCTGAGCATGAAAATAATTTTTCTGCGTTATCGGCTTTAGGTATTGAAGACATGGGGGATTTCATCAAACTTCATTTAGCCCTCACAAATTTAGACCCCGGGACTAGAAAAGCGTTGGAAGAACGAATAAAGTCAACTGAAATTCCTTCTTATAAGGACTTGATAAATTTTGTTACGGAACGAACTAGAGTCTTCGAGATGATGGCTCAAGAAGGCCGATCCGAAAAGTCTAATGCAAAAGGGAAAACCCGATTTACAAATCCCAATACAACTAGACACTGTAATAACTCGAATTATGAGAAAGAACAAATACCGGGAATCTTTAGTATTTCACCTTCGGGTTCCTCAATGTCAAAAGAAACAGACACTGCTGCCGACAAATCAAATGGCAATCGTGAATTAGAACAAATGAAAACGGAATCAGTTGGTTATATGGAACGGTTATTCCCATCGACTAAGGTACAATCTAGAAATAGTCCTGGACCTATTGTCAATAAAAACGCTCCAAAAGACCTACAGCCAGCTCCGAAATTAAATTGCTGGAATTGCGGTGGACCTCATGTAAATTCTAGGTGTTCGCAGCCTCGTAAGTTGTTCTGTTATCGTTGCGGTAACCCAGGAGTTTCCATTCATGCCTGTCCTAAATGTACTGCGGGAAATGGGCAAGGGAATCGGAAGTAAGGGTCATTCCTATTCCCATGGTTTTAGCTGACCCACCAAACATCAATTCAACTATTACTGTTCCTTATCGAACACCTATGTGTACCTCTAAGTATGATCTCGTTTCTCCTTGTGTCGTCTCGAATTCTTTAGAAAATTCTACCGCACCTCTTTGTCCCTTATCGTTACCTAAACAGCTTTACATTGTTTTCCGAATAGGAAAACAATGCCAAAGAAGCTTGCCTTACTCGGCACTATTTGACCCTGGTTCCACGACCTCATTCGTTGGAGCAGAAGGGATTAAAATTCTCTTTCAGCTTGGGTATGTCGTAGAGGAAATTCCTAAGTTTAATATTTGTGTCGCTAATGGAAGTACTAGTATTGTGGATAAAAGGTTCTCCATTCCAATTACCGTTGGAGATAGATCGTATGACACAATACTATATGTTTTAACAACGCTTCCATTTATGTTCTTGTTTGGGTTAGATTTTATAGTTAACTCTAATATGTGCACGAACCTTCGTGAAGCAACATGGTGGTTTCAAGATGATCCTAACCATAAATTCTCGTTTCGTCAAGAGTTTCAATTTTCGGGAAATGAAACATCCAAACTTTGCGGTATTCATTCACTTAATTCCACAGAAAGGTTGGATCTGGGTAGGGTAGTTAGTGAAGGTTTGCTAACTCTTCAAGATTCTCCGGGATTAACAACGCGGATAAGCCATAAGATCCATCGGAAGCCATCTTATGGCTTATCCGCGTTGTTAATCCCGGAGAATCTTGAAGAGTTAGCAAACCTTCACTAACTACCCTACCCAGATCCAACCTTTCTGTGGAATTAAGTGAATGAATACCGCAAAGTTTGGATGTTTCATTTCCCGAAAATTGAAACTCTTGACGAAACGAGAATTTATGGTTAGGATCATCTTGAAACCACCATGTTGCTTCACGAAGGTTCGTGCACATATTAGAGTTAACTATAAAATCTAACCCAAACAAGAACATAAATGGAAGCGTTGTTAAAACATATAGTATTGTGTCATACGATCTATCTCCAACGGTAATTGGAATGGAGAACCTTTTATCCACAATACTAGTACTTCCATTAGCGACACAAATATTAAACTTAGGAATTTCGTCTACGACATGGGTATGGACAGAAGAGCAGGAAGCCTCTTTCAATGCTCTCAAGTCAGCTCGGACTGAAGCACCAATATTAGCCAGACCAGATTTTGAGCAGCCTTTTCAATTACAGACCGATGCCAGTGATACAGGTCTGGGAGCGGTCTTAACTCAAATACAATATGGTGAAGAAAGGGTCATCGCTTTTTGCTCTCAGTCCAGCTGAAAGAAATTATACCGTGACCGAGAAGGAATGTCTCGCAGTTCTGTTTGGTATAGAAAAGAATCGGCATTACTTGGAGGGATATCCGTTTACCGTTATAACTGACCATGCAAGTCTTAAGTGGTTACTGAATTTGAAAAACCCTTCGGGCCGTTTGGCTAGATGGGCTCTTCGTTTACAACCAAACAATTACAAAGTGGAATACCGTAAGGGCAAACTGAATACAGTGGCCGATGCTTTATCCAGAATTGCCGCAATAACCGTTTTATCTTCTAATCCCGATCATGGTTCTTCTTCCGGTGAGATTTCGTCTTCGGAATCCTCCATATCGTCCGACGAATGGTATAATCAGAAATTTTACCGAGTCAAAAAGTCTCCAGAATTTCATCCTGGATAATTGATAAAGGACGGACAATTATTATATCATCGCAAGAACCCTTTGAAGGGAAAGCTTGAGGACCCCAGTGAGGAATGGAAAGTTGTTGTTCCTAGACATTTGCGTAGATCTATAATTTATGATAATCATGATCTTCCGCAGTCGGGCCACCTGGGTATAGATAAAACTGTTGCTAGGGTTAGCAGATTATATTACTGGCCTGGACTATATCGCGATATAAGCCAATATGTCAGACAATGCGAATTATGCCAGAAAGTCAAACCCAGTAATACACCACCTCGCGGATTAATATACCCTCGCTATAACAAGCAGCCTTGGAAAATTGTGTCAGTCGACATTATGGGTCCCTACCCTCGAAGTTCAAAAGGCAATGTTTATCTTTTAATTTTCGTTGATTTATTTACCCGATGGGTGGAATTGTGTCCGATTAGAAAAGCTACCTCTTCAGTTATTGTATCGAAATTGAAATCCCGAATATTATATAGGTATGGGGCACCTCAGAAGTTAATTACCGATAATGCAAAGAACTTTGTTAGTAATCTTGTAAATGAAGTAGCTAAGGAGTTCGGTATTAAGAGAGAGACTACACCTTTATATCACTCACAGGCAGATCCCACAGAGCGAGCAAATCGTAATATAAAGCAGATAATCGTCACGTATCTCGGGAAAAGACACCAACGCTGGGACGAGAAATTAGGGGAGATACAATTTGCAATAAATTCTTCTGTTCAAGACTCAACAAAGTTCAGCCCTGCCTTCTTGAATTTTGGTAGAGAGCTAAGTCCATTACACCAAGCTCTACAAGGGGATATCCTGGTAGCTCGCGAAGAAGAACAGGCTTCTTGGGCTGCTAAATTAAGCAAATTACCTGAAGTACATCACGTTGCAGAGGAAAATTCTCTTAAAGCTAGTTTAACTCAGAGTAGGCGTTATAATTTGAGACGTAGGAAAGATCGTTTCAGTACGGGAGGTCAAGTGTTAAAAATGACTTTTCAGCTATCTTCGGCGGCTGATAAACTTGCAGCTAAACTTAACCCCAAATATGAAGACCCTTATACGGTTGTTTCGGTTACTGCCGGCGGATCGTGTAAGTTAAGGGATCATAGTGGGAAGTTAGTAGGTTTATGGCATCCTTCAAAACTTAAATTATTTCGACAATCCTGACGGACTTACGCGCTGGAGGGGGGTGTGTAACGAGTTTTTTTCGCTTCGATTACGTCCGTCTGGAGTCGCTAAGAGATCATTTGAGCCCTTTTTGCGGAAGGCGGCTGTTTGCGCGGGTAGTTTGAATTTAAAATAGTTATGGTGTCGCTACCTATGGTACCCACCATATTGGCCATTCCCGTAAGAACTGTGGTACCGAGTGGATGTACCGTACCGTACCGTTCCTTCTTTTTTTTTTCAGTTAATTTCTATGTTTGGCGAAGAAGTGCCCATTATTTTATTATTTTTTATTTTGAGGATCTCAGCGGTAAGCCTCATGAGTTAAATTACTATTGTATTATTTTAATGTTAACTTAAAACTAATTATTTCAAAATGATTTTTAGTTGGTTTCTCGACTATGATTTTAAGTTGGTGTCTGAAATATGATATTACATTTGGTGTTTGAACTATGATATTAAGTAACATCTCAACTATTAAATTACATTGGAGTCAGAAATATTTATATTACATTGGTATCTGAATATTTTGGTGTTTTACTGTAAGAACCTCAGGACCAAAACCAATAAACCATGTCACAATATTTTATATATAATTATGAATTCGTGTACAATAAATAAATCTTTTGTTAATTTTCAATATATGCGTTTATTATAAATATCATTAATTTCTGTATTATTATCTTTTACTTATCCTTAAAAGTATATAAATATTTTTAAAAAAAATAATGTACTAATAGAAACCTACCAAGGCATCCGCACAAAAACTCCTAACTCGAAGAAATTGCGGCGCAAAGTGAAAGGCTGCTTGCCCAGGCTTGAAGCCTCCAACAGTACCTTACTAATAGCTTCGAGAAAAAAGCTTTAATGTCTTGAGGAGAGAAATCTCAGGCAAGAACAGAATTATTGCCGCAGCTATTGAGTACGAAATCAAGTCGGTCCCAATTATGATTCAGGCAATTAATTGGACAGTAAATACTTGCCAACACCTGAAAATACTGTTTTGTAACTCACGTTTTATCGGAATGCGTGCAATAAAGTTACACTGAAAACCTTTATTTAACAGTTCAAATCAGGTCAATACGAAGTGAAAGCTTTTCCACCAAAACGAAGATATTAGGTAATCCTTCCTGTGCCGTGTCTTGTTATATTTCATTTGATATTAACAATTATCAAGAAATATAATAACTTCCTTAAAAATCCTTTGGGGTTTGAAGAAAAGTCTAAAATTCTACTAAAAATAGGGATATCAATACCAATATCAATAATCAATTTAAATATTTATATACAACCGTTCTAAGAATTCCAAGTATGTTCCATGATCAGACTGTCACTTATAATTTTATGCTATTATTAGTATTTTCTACTGGCTTTAATCTCCTTGTATTCAAAATAATCTTTTAAATAACCTAAAATATGTTCTCGAATCTAATTGTTGGCGAATTTTTCCAGGAACAGTATCGAAACGACCTTAACTTACTCAAAGCCACAATAAGGTTTTTAATTTTTCAGAAAACAAAAGATATATATATGCTCAGGACAATTAATAGTACTGCTTTTAAAAGAGTAGTGATTAAAATAAGTGTATTCATTAAAGGTTGTAAACAAATATGTTCCTATACGCTCATAAGATACTTTGATTTTTAACCTAAAGACTGCGCATATCCTTCCCCCACTCATTTAATTTTAAATTTAACTGGCTGGTTTTAAAAATAATGCCAAATGCTGTATCAATGCTCGATAAATCGAATGGAGAAAACTAAACAACAAATATAGAATCAAAGGAGTGAGGAAAGGAAATACGTAGTCGTTATAAGTACTTGTTGAAACCTTACCTCATGTTATATATGCCATTTTTTTCGATACATAAACATTTTGAGCAATAATTAATTTTTTGAGACACATTCATAAGTAGTGTATAATGGGAAAACCACAGGAAAATACTCTATATGATAAAAAACGGCTTCATTCCGACCGGTCCATCCATCTCGGAGTAATCGGTGAACATGCATAAAAAAAAAAAATAATAAAATAATAAAAAGACACATAAGTATCGAATTCATTAACCTTCTCCTATTTCGAAGTGAGTAGATAAAGCACTATAAATATTATAATCAATGAATACTAAAATCTATAATCTATAAAAATTATAATTACAATCTATTAACCGAATGGATTTTTTGTAAAATGTTCTATAAATTACATATGGAAGCCGTAATTAAATTTTTTGTTCTTCCTGAAAAAAAACTCACTTAATTTTGCAATAAAAATTCTTGTACAATAATATTCCAGATGGGCAAGGTGTTCGTACTTGGCATCATTCTGTTATTATACTTATTTCACTTTAATAACAAGTTAATAAATAATGAAGGGTTAATAAATAAATCCAGTAAAAACATTGGATTAACTGGTTATGATGGGTGATTGATCGTTAATAGTAATTGTAGATAAAATGGTTGGTGTCGAAACGTCACGGCAATATATAATATGTTTTGAATTAGTTAGTTCCGATTTTGTTACATTAATAACCTATAAACAATATAAATCAACAACCAAACATTACTATACCACAACAGTACGTTCAACTGAACTTGAATATGGCATCCTTAGAGGGTGAATCACACTGGCCTAACCTCATGCTTCTTGATGAAACACTGAACCTTGCTTTTAAACTTTTGGCATTTAGCTATCTAATATTTCGTTGCGTTATACCTCGTGAAAGTTAGCAAGGGTGAATAAATGGAGCTAAAAAATTTCAAAGGAAATTTTTAGCGTGCCCCGCTTCTTAGCTTATCGCTCTTGCTAAATGTCAAGATTAGACCCCTGAGAAATTTCGCCTTCTCGAGGATAAACTGTATCTGACCTTAAATCAGCCCATAAAATAGGATAACTTTATTATTTGACTTACAAATCAGAAAATTTCAGAGCTAAAATATACAAACTTAGAAAGTCTACCAGCATACTTAAATTACCAATTATACAAAACACAATTTCGTTTTGTTATGTTTTCGTAGCCTGAAGTTTTGATTACAAGAATTATTAGGACATAAATCAAAAATATTCATTTCATGGTTGAGTATACGAACTTTTTCAAATTATTTTAAATATTTTTAATCTCATTTTTATTTTTGTGACTAGTTAGGTTTGCAACAATGCACTGTAGTCTAAAATGTCCCAAGTGGTCAAAATACCCTTTTCAGTTATACCTAAATTACAAGGAAAAAATCATGTGTAAAATTAACAGTGCGACTTATGGACTTAATGCACATGTTTCTGTTTATTATTTTCTATTATAATTATTTAAAACGGAAAAAAATGATTTTTTTAAATTTATGAATAAATCATATCAATCTAGGAATAATATCTAAATTCTGATAGCATTGAATTCTATAACTGGCCGAATCTAGTTTTAAACACTTTGGTTAAGATTTTTAAGTTTCAAAATTAGGCATCTCATTAAAATGTATTTATCAATTGATCTTGCCTCTAGCCTTTAGGGTCATTGGGTTTTATTTATACTATATTTTCCTTTATAAATTAATTTTTCTTAAAATCTTAAGGTATTTTTTTACGTTCTCCTTATAGATTTTCTTCCATTTTTTTGCCAGATCTTGTTATTTGGTATGTCTGACAATCTATGAACTTTATTGGTGAAGAAAAAAATCGTAAAAACATTAGCCTGTAGTTTTGAATCTGGAATAAAACAACATTTTGTGCACTTTTAAAGTAAGATACTACTTATAAAGATTGGATTGATAGCAAAAACATAAACGTCCACAACATTCATTAAATTGAACTACTTTTTTTACCCACAAACCGTACTTGTAATAAAATAATAATAATGCATACCCACGAATTATTGCAATGATAATCAGCAATAAAATTAATGTTCATTCATCATGGACCATATAGTCCATATTTCGTCAAATGAAGATACAGCCAATGAATAAGTTTCCTCTCTCTCATCATTAAACGAATAAGACGATTCACCAAGCCTTACGTTTCACAAATATGAATTTATTTAAAACTTGTATTTTTTCCCTTTTCTTGGTTTAAGGATTTAAAAAAAAAAAAATCTATTCATCTAGAAATATATGTGCTTTAACCTGAATTAGGCTAGCAATCTATTTTAAATTCAAAGTGCAATTTTTGTTTTTTCCATAAACTTTCTTAGTTTTTTATATGAAAAAAAAAATAAAGTAATTTTTATTCTAGGACATCTAGTCCCCATAAATGTCTCTGGGGCATCTAGTTCGTAATATCCTTCCCAATTTCGCTCCTTTAATATTTGTGATATTGAGCTCATTGCTGTCGATATATTTCCTCTTCTGATTACTGAAGCGTTTGCAAGATCTTTTAATTCATTTTTTACGGTATGTAACATTTCTTATCAATCATTCATATCAACGTTCATGGCACATCCTCTGATAGACCTCATATATCATTGCCGCCCTATGACTTCTTCTGGTATCAGATGGTCCAAGTTATCCCCTGAAACAAGAGCCAGCCCACGGCATCCAATCAGAGCGGAGGCCGATAAGAAGAGATAAGCTACTATCTAACCAATTGGCCTCGCTACATAACTCACCCCCCGAGAACGGGGTTGTTCCTTCCCCATATGTCAACTTTGAATCTTTTAAGGGCCTGGGTCTACGAGTCATCGTGTTCCTTAAGGGCTAGGGTTTAAATGAGAAATTCTTTTTTGGCCCTTATTAACTTATCAAATGAGTGGTTGCTTATCAAACATAAATTTCAAAGGAACATGAACCAGTGCATTGGTTGCATTGCATTGGAATCTTCAAATATTTGATGGATTTTTCAGAGGGGCTTGCAAAATATAATTAAATTAAAAGGAAGAAGGAGTTTTCCGAGGTAAAAAACGAAACTAAGTTATTTGATAATTACAAAAGAAAAATATAAGTAGTTATTTATATCAGAGACAATTATAAACGCATAATTTATTTTTTTTTTTTTTTTTTTTTGCAGTGGGGAAGATGGTAATCTTTGAAACGACTGATTAATCTGTTATTGGGAATCCGATTAATTAAAAATACTAGGTAATCTTTAAAACCGTAAAAAATAATATTCATAATTACGAATCCATCATTTTAAATATTATCGTTTATTGCTTTCATCAATCAATAATATTAATGATTACCTTGCCCCAGTGTACACAAAAGTTCGTTTATAAAATTCTCATCATTTTAAAAAATAAGAAGAAAAGAAATTTTTATTTTCTAATAAAATATACACATTTTGTATTAAAAAATAATTTAGTAAATTAATTATAAAATGGTTTAATTTTGATACTTAAAAAATATACTTATAAAATTTAATGTTTCAAGGTATAGACTCCTGATTTTCAAAACTATGAATTGATGATTTTTACCACCTTAGTATTAAAAAATGTTCTTACTTTATTTATTTAAAACATTATAATAATAAAAACAATGACCTGAAAAAATTATCGTTAAAAAAGTTACGGATAATTGAATTTTTACAGATATTGGATAATAGTAATGTATTTTATATCCTTCACCATGGTTTTTATTTATTTTAAAGACCCCTCGCTATCTATGCGAGATGACCTCAATGTTTGCGTTTAATATTGTACCAGCGTTCGTGACTGTTGTTTCGAAACACGTGAGCTAGTGTATATTGAAAGCTGCCCATCCTAAAGGTCACTGCTATGCTTCGGCTATTTCTAAATGTCATCTATTGTATTTTTTTTCAACATAGATTAATCGATTGCGGTACATATTAAATACTTCGAAAAACATTTCTTATAACTCATCAGTCAAGAATTGTGTCAAAACGTAATGTAATCTATAGAATACTTCCCTCCCAGTTATTGAATTTCTCTTCTTTGAATATCTGATCAACTTAATTTGGATTAAGACGCATTAAGATATCAAACAAGGCTTAGTAAAATCCTAATGCTTTGTTCATTAACGAAATATTTTTTTTATTTACTTATATAAAGAGCAAAAGGGAAAATATATAGAGCATTTTTTTTGGAAATCCAAATTTAAGTGAAATAAATAATGTTAATGTACCTCTTAAATTGAACACAAAATTATTTTCTTGAAAGGTATTTTATCTGAATTTATTGAACAGGCAAGTACTAAAAACAAGTGCTTTTGCAAATAAAAATGACTAATAATAGTTATTTATTATACAAGTGACGAAAGTAGATCATTTTACAACTCGAGTGAAACTTTTACCCACACGAGCGAAGCGAGTGTGGTAATTTCACGAGAGTTGTAAATTCTACTTTTTTCACGAGTGTAATATTAAATTTTTTCTGTAATCGTGTAATACATGATCAGATCTAACCAGAATATGAACAAAATTAGGATGTTGTGAAGATTATGGTATGTTGTTGGTAGGTTATAAGCATGGTTGTGAAAGGTTATAAACAAGTGCAGGTTATAGACAAGGAAGGTAATTATTATTATATTTAAATTTTAAAATATATTGATTATTTCCACCAATAATTCATTCACATTTCAATTTATTTTGTTAAAATAAATTCTTACAATGTTAAGAAACATTTAAAAGCATTTAATTTCCAACTTCAAATTATTTTTTAATTTATACTTATTACTAATTAAGAAGGCAATTCACTTTCGTCACTTGTGAAGAAAGTAATCACTTTCTTCAATCTATTGCAAAATGTTTCGCTTTCTTCACTCATTTCAGTTTAGTAATGTTACCATTATTCAACGATTACAGAAAAAAACAATTATCTATATGTTTGGTTTTTTTATTCGTTTATCTGAATTCTTCGATGTAAATAAAAAAATAAACATTTGTCAACTACAGACTGTCAAGTAACTATCTATTTACCTATAAAACATGACACGCGATGATGTAGCATTGTAAATATTTATAAACAAAATAAAAATAAAAAACTATTGACTATCAATCCACGGCATTGTTCTAAATATTGAAGGGATGAAGAATCGATTGCCTCTCAAGAAGCTTCCGTTTTTCAGCGAAGAGGTTCGAAGTTTTAGGCTCAAGGAAGAACATAATATTTACTAAAGTCTTCGGCTTCACAGAAGAAATAAGAACCTATATATAAAATAAATTAATATTTTGTTGATTGATTTAAATTCTATAATTTCTTTCTCATATTCCCTTTGTATAAGGAGTTTCATATTATGATAATTTATTCTTTCAATTTTCATTATGTTTAACAACTACAGAGATGATGGGGTTTAAATACTGAAACTAAAACTTATATAGGTTTTCACAGATTTTCTGTCCTGACGGTTTAAGCTGGTGAAAAAAGAGGTTCGTTGCACTTTTGACTGATTCATAAAATTTGGTATTCCTTTCAGCTACTAAATTCTTTAATTGGAAGTAATAAAATTTATTAATAACCAAATATGTATAGCATAACATTGATAAAAACACACATGAATAGTACTATAGAAATTTTTCTTTACTAAAGTATAGAAAAATTTCAGTAACAATTCGGTACTTTGTTTCAATTGTGAATCACCAACCATCAATTAAAAAAAAAGGAGCTGTACTGATGTTTTATTGTCATTTATGATATTATCTAAATGACAGTTAAAGATATTATTTATTTCTCTTTAACCGTCTGCATAACAAAACAACAAAAAGGCATAGGTCGGGTTCAAGAAACTAATGATGTAAACAAATTTGGCAGCCACAACTATCCCCACCCCTCTCACATCCTCGGTAACCTTTAAAATGTAGAACAATTATTCATACACAATAGTAACCTATTTTATTAATTTTTAAAAAACCTTCTCTCCCTTTAATTACATATTCTCCGATTTATAAAATCATCTAATTAAACTTACTCACTTCTTTACCTAAACCAATCATTTCATTACCTATATGAAACATCAAAAAATTCAAGTTTTAATTCATCGCCTGACAAAAATCATGGATTATTTTATTTTTTTATAAGCCGCTTCTGTTAAAATACTTATTATAAGATGGGTACACCATAAATTTAACCATAGGTAAAAAATCTAAAAATATTATTTTATGCTATTTGATTAAAGTAAATTCAAGTTTAATATATAGTGTTTACTTCTATCGATTTTAAAAAATTCACATAAAAATTATTATATCATTATTATTAATTTTTTTGGGTATTGAATATTAAGCACAAATGTCAATGAAGTCCTCAATATAACTGCCCCTTCACGCGATACCCGCATTACCTTACTGTTGTGATGGTCTAGTATACAAGCTGCTCCCGATTCTAGAGAGCTTGAAACTGGAAGGAATTTTTAGAAAAATTAACAATTATTTATAATGATGAGAAGTAACCGACAACTTAACATATTATTCCTCAATTCCTCCAATAGAAATATAAGAAGATATGATCAAAATGACGAAAATCCAAATGGTCTAATATATATAATCTTGAGTATGGTATATAATTTAGTATATATTGTGTGGCATTAAATAAACCAATATATTGCTTGACCAATGCAATACTGGCCTAACTCAAAATAGCATACTAAAATAGCATTTTCAAATTATCCTCTACTATCTCTGTACAAGACCGCGATAATGATTATTCCTGAAGCATTTAAAAATTCGCAATAAGCAGGCAACAGATATTAAAGGAAGATAAAAGAATAAACTTTAATTGTTTCGGCTGAAAAATCGCTTATATTTTAGTTAGATCAATTTTACGTTGGATGAGCGATAATGTAAATTCTTAAGATCTCAGGTGGAAGTTGTAGGTTCGTTCAGGTAGTTGCATTATGCTTTTAAAGGTATGCTAAATTACAGTAATATAGGTACTTTATTTTCATATATTCAAGTAAATAAAAAAAAATTATCTATTGATTTTTCTTCTCGCCTTCATGACTATCTTTTCCTTCCATCAACTGAGCCTAACAAGATGAATAGGCAAGGAGCGGGTGAAACGGAGCTTCACTTCCGATGACGGTCGACAGCACAATGGTCTCGTTAGATATAACGGCAGCTGCCATTGGTCGGACGCTACCCCCACCACCCCTCCCTTCCGGGGGTGCTTTTACCCTGTATTGTAGCAGCCAGATCTTTTCCGGCTGTCTATTAGCCCTATTGTAGTCCTCCTAAAATATTCTGCGATACTAAATCCTTTGTTATAGATTGCCAAATTAATGTAGATTTTAGGATTCCCATGACTGTTTACTATTTTTATTAATTGTATCAAACATATCTATGATGATATTTGATAAATTTCTCACATATCTATGGGATATACCTTACATATATTTTTGGAGAGGAAAAGGGGGGAGATAATTTTCAGGCTTTCTAAATATACCATTCTTTTAATATTTAAACTTATTGAATTATATGTTAGTATTGTATTTATTGAATTAAATGAATCAATAGAAACCATTGGTTTAACCAGAAATTATTAAATAAAGAGTTTAAAAATAAATTAGGTTATGTAGCAACGCAAAATTAGCAAAATACTAATATTTAGTTATAGTAAAAAATATTTAAGCTAATGTGAAATTGCTTTATAGATGAAACAGTAAGTAGTTTATCAAGTGAAACCCTTAATGAATGTTTTAATTTATTTTATTATAGATGACTAAATACAAAATTTCATAGTAAATACAGTTCAAATATAAAACACTGAAAAATAGGTTTTGTTCAATAATCAGCTTAAGGTTAGGACAGTTGATATTAATGACGCATCATTCTAGTTTTACCTTAAAATAGAAGACAATCTCGAATTTGTTTACCACTCTGTTGGATGTAGTAATTTGTTGTGTGAAATGATGATTCCAATGCAATCTTGTTTACGGGAACCTCTGAACTCTCGTACGATCGAGTTTTCGACAGAGCTCTATAAACTATTACTTTAAAATTTTAATCTATACTTCATTGATAATAAGTAAAAGGACATAATTAGACACATAATAATCAGGACTATTATCTTAATCTTAAAAATCTTTGGAGCATTCCAAACATGAAAGTTTGGGAAGATTGGAGCAATGAAAAAACAAGAAGCTACTTCCTTCATTAGCGATTTCTGAAAATCGTGTTTCAAAAGTATAACTTTTACAATAATACAGAATTCTCATGAAAAATTGTTTTTAATCAAATGTAAATTCATAAATAAATATTCGATTGGGGAAAAAAAGATACTGTATGAAATGGCACCATGTGAGTGCTTTCAAGCTTTAAATTAAGGCGAATCCTAAGATGAAATTTGGAAAAAATATTTCAAGGAATCATACAAAATTAATGTCTCTTGAAAGGTTGGAATTTGTTTAAATATGTTTAAAATCGTACAAAATTATAATTTATTGAGAGTAATTTACTAATTTTCATGAATATTAATAACTTTCTTTAAGTCTATACATCACATTATTTACATCGCAAGGAGAATAAAAATACAAAAGTAAATCTGTAGTCATTCGATGTGTAGCAAATCGTTATAACTTGAGGTCCAATAATTTTTAATAGCCTAGAGGTAAAATAATACCCAATTTTCTGAGGCAAATATGGCCATATTTGGTACAAATACAGTAACAAATTATAAATTTTGATAGGCGAATTCCGAAATGGAAAAAAAGTAAATTAGCTGGCACAGGACCCCGCATTGGTGGATGATGCTATATCGGAAGACATCTCACATCGCGTTAAAAGAGGAAATATCAAGTAGAAGGAGAAATACAGAACCAAACCAAAGGATAGTTACTGCATTAATAAATCACTACCTTGGATCGTACACCAAACCATTTCGTAAGTATGGGAGTTCACCATTATGGAAGTGCATCAACCTCTTTCAAGAGACAAGAAACTTTGGATTATTTGAAGGATAAAATTAAATTAATTAAGTATATTTTATATAAAAAACCTCGATGAATCCTTAGGAATAGCTAACCCGGGGAATGAGGGAATCCCTATCGACTGGAAGGGGCATTAAGTTGATTAGCTGGCTGTTAGCCGAAATCAGAGCGCCTGCGCCGGCTAACCTACACTGATGTAAGCCCCCTCCCATTCCGTTATTACATTTATAATTCACCTCTTCACTAGGCACACTAAATAGATTACTGCGTATCAGCTGTCAATTTAGTGTGGTTTAGTGTCGCTACAGTGTCAGCTGTCTTTTTCAAGCTCCTGTCTTTTAAATTTCCATTACTTAAATTCACATCGTTGCAAAATTAATAAACCAACACCACACAAACTAAAAAAAAAATGGTTGCTATGAATTAATCTGAATTGAATGATAAAATATTTTTATAGATGTGAAATTAGAAAAATATCAAGCAAAAAATGAGAACACAATAAGAAATAATAAACTTAAGGAAACAGCTCAATTTAACAGTAGCAGAAAGTAACTGTATTCTTCGCTGTCCAGGTTAAGGCTAACACACTTGTCATTTGCTCATTCATTTACCTATCTTAGGCCTAAAATACTCTTAAACATTTCAAATTCCGTTCTGGGCCTTTTTACCTATGTAACAGAAATAAACGTATGTTTTGTTTTATTCGCAATGGTATTAATGTTATGGTTTTATCGCTATGTAATGGTATTTATTTCATACTTATAAATCAAATTTCGTCGCAAATTAAGACAAGGAAATACTGGAGATAAATTTTCTAATAAAAAAGTAGTATATGACTGCTAGCATATGTATGGGGTGCCAGCCACACTTCATACTTATGAATCAGTTTTTACTTATGAACAGAAACTAAATATATATCTACGTTATTTTGTATTTATTCTTTTTTTATTTTTCCTATATTGAACTTCTACTAAATATTATTTTGATAAATAAGGTGATGTGGAATCCCCATATTGTCTAAAATTATGTTTTCTGAATTGGATTGTAACTTGACAATATGAATATACTACTTGACAAAGGGATGGTTCCCCCACTTGTAACCCAGAGCCTCTGTACTTAGAAATTTCTATCTATCTCACTGAATTTTTCTTGTAAATATAGTATGTATAAATATATATAGCACTTCATATAAGTGCTCCCTTTTTAATTTTGAATTCTGAGGTCGTATTCCTGATCATTTGTTTTATATTTAATTTTGGTATCTATTATTTGTAATATATCTTGCTGAAATTTTGCAGTCCAAGCAGTAAAATTTTTATATTTCTATATTAGTTATTTCTTTTTTGATTTTATCATGTTTGCGGATGACCATATATCAAAGGTTTTTAACTATTCACAGCATTTGCGGATGTTGTAACATTAAAGTGTCCAACATCTCCGGTAGCTTGACTTCCGATTACAGGTATTCAAGGAACAGCCTTATTGACATTTCGTTCAAGTGCGACTGACCAATCTGAGCCGATAACTTTCCTATCATATATATATATATATATATATATATATATATATATATGATATAAATTCTATAATATAAATATAAATTCTATGTATTTAAATATATATATATATATATTTAAATACATAAAAATAAATAATAATTGTAATACATCATTTTTCCCATCTTGGACATTCCTTTTAATATCCATTGAGGTATCTTGTTTAGTTCTATTACGACTAGATGGTCGTCATAACTATACATTACAACATTGAAAATACCCAACCGTAAAAACAAATGATTATATATATATATATATATATACATAATATTAAGCATTAGCATTAGCATTAGTTTAGCAATGCCGTGTCTATTAAATTTGTACTTCTTGCTGAACAGATCCAATTTCCTCTTCTTAAAAAACGTCATGTATCCAGTGTATCCTAAAACTGAATCTCCATTCCTTTCATTTCAAGTTGGAAAATTAGAGAAAGGGATAAATAAACGATTTTTATAAACACATATACAAATATGTGTGTGTCACCTTTATGGAATAATCAGTATATTATTGAATTCGTGTTACATATGTATAAGTATTATAGCTCAGTCATACAGTTCAATGCTCCCTCTTGGGTAACGCCAGCATATCCCACGAGAAGAAAGGTCCGATGGATACATCCCTACCCACAGGACGTATCGATAGAGGAAGCCGACGGACACGAACGGAAGACGTGACTAACCGTGCCGCGTGGCGCTGTATCCTGCCGCCTGCCGCCTCCACTCTAAATCTCTGACTCAGCTAATGGCATCTATTGAAATATGTTTGCCGTCCAGTCTATATTTCATACATACTCCGCTGGCCTCAGCTTGCCTGGAATCTCATGCGCTGGGTCATAAATAACTTTTGATATACTCATACACCACGTTTCTGTCGTACATGCAGTAACCATATTCCTCGGCATGTTATACCTATGTCTACTTAATAAATATATCACCACAAAGTGGAGATTCCAGAAGCCTAGTTTCACAGACAGGGCATTTTATCGTCAAGTGATTTCGGTGTGAACCCGTTTAAAAAGTAAAACCCGTTACTTATTTGGTAAAATTGACTAACTCCGCTAGTCTAATATAGTAAGTAAACTACTTCATATTATATACTTACTTAACAGACGATAATGATATAGCCAAGTCAAATTTAGAATTTCCCAAACCAAAATGGGATTGGTCCAAATAAAATTTTGAAGAACCTGACCAAATTGGTATTTTTCCAAACCAAAGGTAGAACTTTCTTTTTACAATTATGCTTTTTCCAAATTAATTCAAGAATTTCTATAGGGTATCTTAGTTATATTATTAATTTCCTTAGAAGTAGTACCGGATTACATGAAGAATCCGAGCACCACTGATTTCTAACTAGTTACTTTACAAGTTACTACATAAAAGTGAACTAGTTCAAGAGTGCTCACCATGTGATCACCCTGTTTAAGTTTAGCATTGAGAGAAGAAAAAAAATATAATTGAAATATTTAGATTGAAGGCATGAAGTCTAATATTTCTTTCAAAATATTATCAAATAGGTCTCCTTTAGTATATCCTTAATGAATCATAAAAAGTTCTATCTTGATAAACACGGAACTTTAGTTGCAAATTCCATAGGAATCCTTCGCTATGACGTCCCTCGGATAGGACGTAAAATGGAGGTCCCGAGCCTGTACGATGCCAGGTACTCGGTAAAGATCCCTATCCTAATTATACCTGGGTAGGAAAAATTTTGGACTCCAACTGTAGCATCGTCCGATTACCCTTAGCATTACCATAAAGGGGTGTTAAACAAACAAGCAAATTCCAACAAACAAAAATCGGTTAAGTAACATCATAGGTAAAAAAAAAGATATGACGCCATAAGATCGAATAACATAGGCGATGTGGTAGCTTGTAAAGTAACCACTTAAAAAATCACTGATACCAGGATTTTGCATAAAATCCGTATTAATCTTCAACGTAAGCACAAATGCACGGAAGGGTGGGATTATTCAAAAATCTAATTAGGAGAGCTGAAGTATTTATATTCGTTGGAAAAAACTTTGTCAGTTCAATAATATGGATGAAAATATAGTTAAAAACCAACAAAAAGGATTGCTGAGGCCAGAGAAATCATCATTTGTTTTACTATGGTGAAATTCAGAATGAGGATTCACATCAAACAGATCTAAAAATTTACATTCTTCGCTCTGGGAAGTAATATAGGCAAACAAACTGTACAAATTCGTGTAAAACATAATTTGATAATTATGCGCTTAGTTAGATCATGATGTTACTTTTTTCATCAGTAAAAAAAGCAATAAAATAGCCCAGAACCACAGAAAATATCCTCAAAGGCAATGAAAACCTCGTAACTTAAATGTTACATGGGAAAATAATTAACTTTTGAAACTGTTTGAAGCGGTTTGGTTCCTAGTACATAGTTTGTTCCTCGTTAATTATAGTCCCTTTCATCACAGAGCACTCTGAATTCCAGTGGGTTCGGTAGACTGATTAAATAATAAATTTTTCACTTTTAATCGTCAATATATCTTTCAGTAAGTTCTTGCTAACAAAAAAAAATATATAATATATAGGGTAAACTATACAGTTATTCACACCCCACCTTTAACTTAAAGAAATAAGTATACAAGTCCTAATTTCTTTTCAAGATATACATGAATCTAATGTTTGAAGGGTCCTCTAAGTCATCTATGAAGTAAGACTTTAACCAACTAACGATAGGGAAGATTTAACAATTAAATCCACAGGGCGTCATTTACTAGTTATTGCACTTTTAACAATAAATATTGCCATATGGTAAAACTATTAAAGTTTTGACCAAAAAAAACCTCTTCAATCTTTATAAGGATAGATAAAGAGGAGTTATAAATAAAGTATTTTTTTTTTAATTTCACCACAGAAATGTAGTCTTAAGGGTGCCAATAATTGTATGGTTTACCCTAATGTATTTACCCTATGTAATACATTTGATAAATGTCATAAGTACTTGTTGCTTAACCTCAACGAAAATAAATTCTTAGTGAAAGGTAAATGATTACATAATTTGAAATTCTGGAGCACAAGAACGAAATTTTCCTCGAGATATACGCAAAGATATTGCAGCTCTCTCCTACTAATTATTTTATCTGATAAACAAGAAATATTGCCAGCGATTAGTAAATTATATTTGATCCTAATGCTTAATGAAAGTGTCCATTACTGATAACTACATCGAAAAGTGTTCAGTGACCTTTATACCTTAGACATTCGTCAGGTTTCTCAACCACTTAAATAATTAAAGCGATTGACCCAGAAGGTGAAAACTACGGCGCGAAGAGCATGTAGGCTGGAAGGCATCCATTACCTTATGGTCCGGATCAGATAGGGGCTGGAACGGAGCGATCCTATCTCTGGAGCGGGATGTCGTCATATGATAGATCTTGGACCATTGTGCAAGATGGCCGGGCCTACAGCCCCTCCAGACAATGCTCCTGAGCTTTTATGTAATCGGCTACTGTGTGGTCGCCTTGTGCTCTAGCCCACGTCCATATAAAAACTACATCCTCTTATAAGTTATGGAGGGATAGAGTTTAGGTTGGAATAACAATAAACTCTGTGTATTGTGAAATTTGTCAACGGTCTAAGGTTAATCATACCAAATATCCCTTAAACAAGTGGATTTGCAATAAGATTAAGGTACTGATATTTCGACGATTCTTTTTAACGATGCCTACATCCATCCTTACTCGTATAGTCTCCGATTCCTTTAACATATTATTTCACCTGCCATATTCCCGTTATGCAAAAACAGTATCGAATAGGGTTTGAGTTTTATTCTTAGGGTTCGTTCTGCCCACTAATCAGTTTTGATATAATTTCAAATAGGGTCTGAATGTTTTAATTCATCAATACTATCATTGACTCGAGATAGAATTTAACACCATCAAATAAAGAGTTTTATTACTATTTATTTAATTTCAGCGTATCTAGTCAAATCTTGAGGGATTCCTTTGAAATGGGTAAAATTTGTATTTTACTAATTAAAGGGTAATTACTAGCCTTAACAGGGGAGAGAGGTTATAAAATTATTTAACAGCTTGTTAGGAGTATATTGTTTCTGACCAAACAAGCTCCTCTTACTTCTATAGCTCAAAAAATAATTATTCTACGATAAGATATTGGCCTTATATGTTGTTAAATATTGATTTCCTATACCTAAATTTAACTCTCGCTCTTAGTTACATGATATATACTAAAACTTCACGTTAAAATATCCACTAACCTGTGGCTAAACAGATCAAATAATGAATTTACTGTGTACCTCTACATATGTCAAACATTTACTTAATAACTAAAGGAGTGTTTACAAAACATGAGTTTTATGAACATTTGACCTTCACTATTTGAGACAAGCGGCAAGAAACGAAGCTACAGAAATAAGTTGTCAAAACTTATATTTCATAAATGTCGTATACGAAAAATTCCAATTTGGCAAGTAGGAGTTAACTTTTATTTCATACTGGCCGCTTTGACCTAATATCTATATTGTTCTTACATCAAGTAAAGAACAATTTGTATGAATGAACTTCACATATTAAGGAACTTTCCTACAGTTAAATCCCGGCTGTTGTCTAAATGGGTCCTCCCGGACTATTGGGTTTCGCAATTCCTCACGGGGCATGGGGGTTTTAGAGCCCATCTGCATCGACTTGGCTAGAACATAGACCCGCACTGCTCCACCTGTAGTGTCCCAGAGACTGTTGAGCACGCGGTCACAACCTGCACTGCATTCGATGGAATAAGGGCTAGGATGCTGAGAACTACGGGGATTTTCGTCCTTACTGAGGAAGAGTTCCCTCAGCTGGTGAGCGAAGAGAATTTCCCGCGGTTCAAGGAATTTATATCAGGATGGAAAACGGCGTTGGGTCCAGCCCACTTCACATAGGAGCCCGGAGAAGAGGACCTGGGCCAAGAACAGCCTTAGAAATAGAAGAGACCTTCCGGCTCCTAGGGACAGCTGAAGAAGTCGAAAATCAAAATAAATGGTTCACTAGCAGTAGTGGGTAGTTGCGAAGTCATGCGTAACATCCCACTACTGCTATACCCGTATTGCCTGTGAGGCATGGAAGGGAGTGAATAAATAAATAAATAATATGAACTTCACATTAACAACATAGTTGTGAATAAAACATAACAAAAATATTCTAACACCAATGTGCTGTTACATAATTTTATTAACGTAAATTTATAATACATAAGTCACGCACAGGATTACAACTCAAACTATTAACCATATGCTTTGATGTTCATGGAAAGACAAAGCCCCTATTCCATCGCTTCTTCTATTTAGTCTGAAATGGAGCTCACTAGAAAGGCATAGATCATTCCAATAAATGTGCTTATGAACTAATACATGAATGTAAAGATTCTGGTAATTCTATTACTCCTTCATTGTAGCAGCAATAATTATCTGTTTTTTTTCACGTCACATTTTGTATGTATATATATATATGTATATATATATATATATATATATATATATATATATATAAGCCGTGTTATTTGAGGCTAAACTATAGCGCAGGTCAATATCTAATATATTTAAATTTTAAGCCCTTTCCCCCTCCACCCTGACAGCAGTATCCAAAGAAACACCGTAATCCTCCGGGATTGGTGATTAAAAATAATTGGACCAACGTATCTTAATTCGGTTGCAGCTGGTCCTCGGTACAAAAGGAATACGTAAGAAGATTACTCAAAAAGCGTAGCATGGAGGGATACATGGAGGCAGCGATCGGAACGGAGTAATGAAGAGAGTTAATGTTGTAAAGGGCACGTGGGCAATATCGCGCACGTGCAGGATTAGGGCGTCCCCCAGGGCGGCATAATGAGCTCTACTTCTGTATAACATTTATCGCTCTTTGTTGTCTCTTTCCCTCTTTGTCTTTTCTTAGAAAGTAGGGAAGAAATGGGAATATCCAGGAATTAATATCCAGGAATAAGGAAGGGGTTTAGTTTTAATGGAAATTTTGAATCTATCATATCACTCATTCCTTTTAACAACCTCATATGTCATATATCATTATATATCGGCTATTTATAACGATTTCAGTAATTGCTGTAGCCTTCTGAATGCGCTGAAGAGTGGTAAATCCGACCTATTTTTAACTCAATTAAACTTATCGTAGCAAAATTATCATGTTTATCAGGTACAATTTTCACAGGTAGTCTTTCTCATGGACACATTTAAATACATATAGAGAGTAAAAAAAAAATATTCTTTAGTTAGCAAATAGAATAAATTAAAAACATTTGAAAATGTATTATATTATTAGGCTGAATGTTTAAGTATAAAACTGGAAAATGTATTTAATCTAATTTCTGGTCCATTTTTTCATACCAAAAAATGATAAAAGTAAATACAAGCGTTCAATTCCACTTTTTTTTCAGCCATTTTTACACAAGTTCCTTCATCTTAGTATCTGTTTTAATGATTACCTTAAAGTCAATCCTCGACTTATAATTTAAATAGAAATTTAAATAGCTAAATAAACAATTATTAATAAAAATTTAAATTAATCAAGAGCGTTTTTCTTTTTTTTTTAATAGCTCATAGTACATCCACAGTATATTAGTATGGAAATCTTATAAGTAATAATTATGAAAAGTTCATTTATTGATAAATGTTTTGTTTAATTTAATTTGGAATATATACGTGTTATAGACCGTTTACAAACTATTCCCCTTGTATAAGAACTATAGTCAATCATTTCAAGTATTATCTTATATACCACTCGATGGCACTACTTTTTATAGTTTGAAATCTAAAATTAGATTAATCTAAATATAATTTGAATTTTTTATACTTTCCTTCCAATCACATTTTCCTTTCAATTTTTTTTTTTTTTTTCAATTTCGGTTAGACAATACATCTTATTTTCCCCCTTCTCCAAAAATTCCTTTATATAGAACATCTTTCACACTTAATTTTAAAATCTCTCTGAACCATTTTACTTATTTCGTTTAGGATTATTATGTTTCGTACTAGTTGAGCGTAAAGTTGAGCCTAACCCACTCTGAGATGGAACGATAGGATAAAATTAGGTTCCACTATCTCTGCGCTTACTGATTACAGGATATTTTGTTCACCTTCTTTTTGCAATGTTGTTTTAGACAGGCGTTGGGGCAAATAAAATCAAAATTAAATAGGTTCTTTTTTACCAATCTAATAGTAGAGGAAGTGGAAAATCACCTAATAACAGACACCTACATCGTTATGAGAGACTGAGCCGCTAACCCTTCAAGGTCTCGCAGATCGGTTGCGTAGCTACCTGAGAATTTCGGCCTCTCATTAGCTCTTCAAGGAGAAAACCATCTTGAAAGAGTAAACAACTTGATCCGCCCGTCCTGTAATCTCCAACACCACTGTTTGTAGAAGGTTTAGCTCAGAGCAAGACGTAGGCAGTTATTACCATTCAATTATTTCTGTCAACGATAGCTGCTAGGTAATAACATGTTACTTTTTTTATTAGAACAATTTTCGGCTAGTTAATATCCGGGAACACGCGAACGTTAATAGATTTTAACCTAATTGCAGAACTGGCACGCTGGACAGGAAATAATATTTAGATTGACCCCAATTGTTCCAAAAATTCCCAATGGATACCGAGTATTTAAAAAAATATTTATTTCGCCCTTCCTTGCCTTTCGGCAATAGGGGTATTATTGATGATCCTTGGAATTATACTCCTGTTATTTTTTTTTTTTTTTTTCTTCTCCATTCTTCAGATTTCTGGGTACTCCTTTCCAAGTCACCTTCTTCCTGGCCTTCTTCATCTCTTCTTTCTGGCGGTCTTTCAGGCAAGGGTTTATGTCTTACCAAATGGAAATGGGCACGCCAACTGCTGTTTTCCACCCATACACAAAAATACTGTATTGAGAATAAAACCTACCATATAGGTTATTACTAATGACCGACCGAAGTTTCGGTTTCAGTTTGGGAAAACTGGCTGAACCGAAACTTACTCGTACATTGAGGTCTGATCTCGTACCGATAAAACTGGGCGGACTGCAAAATTTCAGCTGATCTGATACTGCCATCAGCTCCTTTGAATTTAGTAATGTCTTTTAATTTAGTTAATTAAACATACTTTTTAATTCGATGACCTATTCGTTTCTCTGGTTTATTCATTTAATCTACTACTAAATATTAGGTATGCAGGCAAAAATAGTTCAAGTAAAACAATCTATTTGATTTTTATAAAACGGAACAAATCTGTCAACCAATCTCTCAATAATCTTCAAATTCAATGCTTTGTAAGTGCAGAAATTTTCCAAAAAGTAGAGATGCTTTTTAACAATACTTTTTAATGGAGAAACAAAACTTTGTGTTGTGTTGTAAAAAAACAGTCTCCCCCCCCCCTCTCTCTCTCTCTCTCTATATATATATATATATATATATATATATATATATATATATATATATATATATAAGTATGAGGTCAGACTGATTATTTCAAAGTTAACTTTGCACACTTCAGATTTCTAAATACGGGTTTGAACGCCCCATTTCCATCTATTTACAGAATTATGAATATTGATTTGATACTAAACAAATATTAGATAGGTTCCCCTCCTTGCCAGTATATTAACTTTTTTGCAAGTACCAAGGATGGCACCACAGTAGATCCGGCAGTAATGACCCGCCTGCTAAGCCGACTATTGTGAGGGGGAGCCCCGCGGCCTACTTCCAAGTGTAATCCCAGTCATCATTTATCGGAGATCGGGGCCCGAAGTCAGTGAGTCAGGAGCGGGGTATCGAGATAGCGGAGGAGTTTATCTCGGGGTGTAGTGTCCTACGGCATTTTGGCGCCCGCACCCCCTCCCTCGTCATGTCGGCTTAATCCGGTGTAATATCATCGGCGGACCGTTTAATGATGGCTTTGCACGTGTCGAAAACGTTAGTGCAGTGTAATAATGCATAAATTAACAAGTTACGTAGTATGTAATGCATTTAATTTAAATCACTACACAGATAAGATCTGTTCCAACACGAATAATCAAGCAGTCGGTCGCTTGTACAGCTTTTTCATTACAAAAAGATTATTTACATTTACTTTTTTATCACAATTTATACAAAATTACAAGAGTTACTCCTCTCAGACCCCTGATCACATAAACTTAAGGATTAACCCTTTACACTGTTAGGTGGTGTACATAAATGTATGTATATCACATTTTTTCCATACGATTCTTAACAATCAATTAGTGTTAATAATTAAAATTGAAAAAATAGTCGAATCAGCTTGAACATAGCTGTAGACTTAAGGGGATAACTCGCATATTTTTTACCAAATTTCGAAAGAAGCACAAGGATCTCATTAAAAATATTAGATTATGATAAGAAAACATATTAATTGATCTTTTTGTGATTTTTTTATTCTTATTGTTTTTTTAGTAAACAATTTATAACAACATATGTAATAAAATATAACTTTAATCAAACACATGCACGCATGAAAGTAAACAACACCATGTCCATATTTTAGATGATGAAATTTAACTCTTTGGATTTAAATAATTTCAATCTATATAAATAAAGATGAAATTCTGTTTGTTTGTTTATTTGTTCTTTATATAAATCCATACCGTTTGTCCTAAATTCTCCAAATTTCGCTCAGTGGTTCTTTGATACCAGGTGCGAGCACCTATCCATATTAATATTGCATAACTCCATCCGATCTTCAGCTGATATTATTTATTGTTATAAAAATCATAATGATCTCACTTTACAATGTTGTTTTTTTTACGAAATCGACCGTTTCTTTAGAAAAATGAAATTCCCTGTTATAAACCGGGATATACAGCTATAATCTATGTATATAACGATCAAATTCTGTTTGCTTCATATATAAATCCATACCGTTTGTCCTAAATTCTCCAAATTTCGCTCAGTGGTTCTTTCAGGCCAGGTGCGAACACCTGTCCATATTAAAATTGCATAACTTCAGCCGATCTCTGGGTATTATCTTTATTATTATAATACTCGTATTGATCTCGCTTTACATTGGTTTTTACAAAATCGATCGTTTGAGTCGATATAAGTCTCAGTTTATAGATTTTATAGATTTAAAAAATGAAATTCTCCGGGTGAAACCGGGATATACAGCTACAGCTAGTAACTTATAAACGTCAATAAAAATGTGAGATTGTTATAAATATTCATCATGCTGTCTCTAAGTATAGAAAAAACGAATTCAACGAAGGGTTTATAATGGTATTTATATCCGAACTGTTTAATTTATTTCAAATTCGAAAAATTGACATTCATTTGTTTACCTTCTGGGGTACAGATATATTTTATAGTGAGTTTATGATCCGGCAAAGAACTTTAGGCGTGGTTCTATGTAACTTTGTCTCATTATGTAATGTGAAAACATGGTCACCCTTTATACTTTATAAGGCGAATAAGAAAAACAAATTTCATGACATAAAATACCTTTTATAACAGAAATACAAGAAGAAAACAAAGTCTCCGTCATCTTTATTGGTTTTCACTCATTTTGTTATTAGTTCATATCCTTTTATGATTAATCAGAGGAAAAAGAAAGAAACACGTTTATTATCGTTTACATGAAACTAGTAGATGTAAATATGTTGAAAACACCTGTATAGATTCAAGAATATGTAGACATTTTTTGTATTTATTTATAACTATTGTTCATTTATAGTGAGATATTTTTTCATTGTTAAATATGTTTTTTGTTTTTTTCTTATATGGTATAATTGTGACCAACTCTATTTGTATGGGGTTCTCTCCAAAAACAAATTACAATAAAATAAAAAAAATAAAAAAATTATCATTAATCGGTCAATGTATACACAGCTTCGAACTCTGCATTAAAACCCCCACATATCTTTAACAAGGTTAGTCCTTCTGAATAGCATAACTTCAGCGGAATAGCATCATTCAAACTGTTCATCCAAAAAACACGGCGCAGTAGACTTAGCTGGTAGGGCCCAGGAAGAAGTGTTGATGACTTCCTAACCCCCTTTGCCCACAAAAAGCCATTGTGCAAGCCTCTAAGCCGACTTACAATTATTAGCCAATATAAATATCCATAATAATAAAGGGGAGGGTGGTAATGAATGAGAACTGCTGTTTGCGCAACCTTGACAAGAGGACGGGGCTGGTGGTGGGGTGCGATCTGCAACCCGAACCCTGTGGCGCACCATCCATCACGCTAACCCATCATTGTTTGGTATTCTTGCAGGATATCATTCAGTTGGGGTCTCCTATCCATTGATCCATCATTATTATCTATATTCCAATCATGTATCTTTATTGAAAGCATGCAGTAAATTCGCACCAAAGTAGTTCTTTGATTCATTAAAAGCTAAAATTAAGCAGAAAATTGGCTATTTCCATTGAGTAAATATAATAAATAGAATGAAACAAATGAATAAATCTTAAATTGTAAATCCCGTTTTATCTCCTTTTCCACCTTTTCGGTCTTTCTTATTTTTCCCAGTCAATGGAGAAGGCGGTGACCAATGCCATTGTTAATTGTGACCGCCTCCGAAATTTGAACTCAATTCTTCAGCTTATCTCAAATTGTCATAGACAACATGTATTTGTTAACACTATTGCCCACTCGCCTCCCGCCCATCGTTTTCGCGACTATTTTAGTTTTGGACTACTGTTAAGAGAATTGTGTTCGTCTGGAATGCCACTTTTAGCACCCCAAAATTGGGTGGATACGTTTAGAGTCCCCCAGGTTAAGTTTATTATACACAGAATGTTTTTAAAACATTTAGTTTATTAATTTCACTTGCCAGTATTAGCATTATGTATTAAGGGAATCTTGAACATCTGGATTTGGGATTTTAACTATTTGGTATCTGAAACTCTTACCTTCTCCGTTGCCACGTCCCCGACTATAATTCAACGTTCCATTCTGAAATTTACAGTTTCTCTCATCATTAACTCTCCCAAAGAGACAACAGACATTCTCATATTTTTCCTTTACAGAAAATAGTATATTTATGATAGTTATCTTTATTTGCGAGTTGATTTACAACAAACTTTAACTCCCCTTGCTAACGATAAATTCCGTTTGATATATTGAAGACATGAGGGAGAAGAATTAGCAGCATTCGAGTCAGAAGCAATAAAAGTGCATTTAGAACTTGTTCGAAATAGAATCTCCGACCTGCTTGCACCATTGCAACGGCTCAATGTTCCCCTCTGAGGAATAGCTTATATACTTTCAGACTTATACTTTCTCCCAAATCCACATTAAATAAGATATATTTTAAAAGATGATTTCAATCTTAGCTCTAAATAAATAATGGCTATAAAAGTTATTTTAACGTAACTAAAAAAAACGTTATGAAAGATAAAGTCTAATATTCAAGAGTTCGGTCTGTTTTCCTTTGTTCCACGATTCAAAAGTCCCTTCGAAAAATTCAGTAGACAAAAAAAATTGCATCTCAATTTCATAATTCTGTAAAAATGACGCAGTTGCGTGCCTAGTATTCTAGCTTCCTCAAACTAAGACTCAGTATTCAGTATTCAGACTCAGAGAAGACTCACTCAGTATTCAAAAAATTTTATTAAGTTATTTTTTATCTCTCTCCTCAATAACACACTTAGAATTAGTAAGGGACTTGAAGGATTAACACTTTCTGTGATGTAAAAATATTTTAAGTTTATGTTAATTTTAAAAAAAAACTTTTTTGGAAATATTTTCGCAAAATTTTGACGGCTTCAGAAAAATTAAGAAATCATCGCGAATATTGTGGCAATTCATATTTGAAGTAAGGGCAAAATCGCATCTATCTCATTTATTTGTTTGACTCCATCCAGTGCTTTACAAACGTTATAGTTTTACTACAACTATTTTTAAAAAACACAATTATCAATTTTACTATGTGGAAACGTTGTGAGATTTAAAATGTAAAGTATTGTACAAAACCATTTCTTATATATCACCGGTCCACATCGAAATCGTAAAAATTATAATTTATCGAAAGAAAGATTCACATTAATTCATATTCATTTATAGATGCTAAAATGCAAACAGGTAATGACAATTATCGGTAATATAACAATGGGACTTTTCTTGCCTAGCTTTAGTGATATTTCAGTTAAATTGGAGCAAGTATAAATCGAAAAAAATTTCTAAAATTTTTAATGGTATCACCATTCTTGCCGACCGGCGATATATGTATAATAGTTGAAAAAAAGTTCTAAAAATACAATTATTCAATCGCTTTTAAAATTCGATGACTATGTTTGATAGATGGTGCCATAGATTTATAAAACTAGCTCATCCAAATCATTCATAGATGAACAAACTCATTTGTCTATAGCTTTGTTCTCCACTATCAGAAACAGTCACAGTCAATGCAAGATAAAAAGGACTGAGAGCTAACTAATCTTCGGATACACAACTGTTCGCTGCCCCCCCCCCCCCCCCAAGGGGCAGGCCAAATGTCTGCCAAGAATTTCTCAACAATGTAAGTTTTATAATTAGAAGTCTTGGCTTTATTGTAGGCCGTCTCTCATACCTGATATAATGTGTTTATAGCGAGTCAATGAAAATGTTAGGCACTTTTACACGAGTATTAAAATATATAGCATTTTGAAGTTTCTTACTGGTAAAACTATACATATTGCACTCTTTGATTATTTATTTATCATAAAAAATGTAAAATTTATAGAGTGAAGGGTAGTTCTTAGCTAAAAGGCAGACCGGAGTAATTACTTAAGTGCAAGATGGTATCCGTATGTCCGAGGCACTTTGGAACTACTGATATTTAAGAGAACGATGTTTTTTAAAGAAACTCATTAAATTAATATCTCCAGGAAATCTTGAAAACTCTATATTGAATCCATCACTTAGAGATTTATGATCCTGCGATAAACACACACTCATACAAAATATTGTTCAATCTTCAATAATAACTGATGATAACTAAAACAAGCTAGTATTAGGTGTTATATGAGCCTTTCAGTTGACAGAATGACTAACTCTAATTTCAACATTTTTGAGGAAAGCACTTTTAATAATATATTTCTAAGATAAAAACGTTCTTTCTCTATTTCTTTAAAGAAAGCACTATAAAAAGTATGAAATATTAAATTATAAATGTTTACTAAAACATACACACAAAATAAAAAAGTGCGAACTTTCCTAAGAGAAATTAATTAAAAATACTTTCAACTGAAAGGCTTAGATCGTTGTAGTCCGCGATTTTCTTTTAATTCTCTCTAAAGTCTGTTGTACTATTTTAATAAACAAAACAACGATGAACACATGAAGAATTTGCAGAAGCTCAAAAATTGTATGGTAAAAATTTTCAAAAACATCAAAATATGTTTAACTATCTCGGAAAAACTACTTAACAAGCCAAAAGATCAAACTAATCCTTTCTACCCTTTATTTTGCCCGAAACTGAATAGAGAGAATGCAGTTAGATTAGTCATTGATTCGCAGCCAAAACTTTTGTTTTTTTATCAAATTTGGAAGTGGTGTTGCTGATACAATGATAAGGATTGGTGTAGTTATCTTAAACAAGAAAGTAAAAGTAGAGATTAACAGTTAATGATTAAAAAATTATTAGTGCAATCAAGGGCGTGTGATAAATTGTGAACTATGGTTAGATTAAAAGGTATTTCCTGTCTGATTCGACAATATACGCCTGGATGTAGGCATTCAGAGTTTTTTTCCAGGTAGTGGGAGAAATCAGTACTTAACTGGAATTCAGAAAGTTCAGATTTTTATTTATGTTTTCTGTCGCTCAGCCCGCAAATGTGGTGACATTTGAGAATAGTTGGCATGTCAGACTTAAGGAGGTTGATACCCATCGGTATCCACTCCTAAATCAAACAATAAAAATAATTTACTCCAGGAGATATCCCATATCCCAGTTATTTTCAAGATTCTCCGGGTGTTTTCTGGCTTATGTATCGTGGCCATGTTTTATGTAAGATGGTTGATATTTTCTTGGAGTTTATCATGATTTATCTTTATGATGTCCGAATATGTTGTTATACCCTAGCTCTTTTTATATTTTATAACTAAGTTATCACGATGAAAAAAATTTAAATATTGAATTTCCAGTCGAAACAACCCTTTACAATTAGACCAGAATATTTTTCATTTGCCGTGAGACTGGTTGACACAAGCATCCCAGAACCCCTAGGAATGCCATTAGCCGCGGGATAAGATATCCTCCAAGGGGTGGCTATATTAAATAGTTGAGATAGCCGGGGGCGGAGCGGATGCGTCACTGCACGTGGCTGATTGGAGCCTCGGGGGTGGGTTGCCTGGCAACTCCATCTCCCGCCACCTGAGGGATTACCGGATCTCTGGGGGCCGCCCTAACGAGCTGGTACGGGGAGTACATCCTGATGGTAAAGTCTTCAGGTAAAAAGGGAAAAATACCATTTTATAATTAAAAAAAAAAAATATATGTGTGTTTATATATATATATATATATATATATATATATATATATATATATATATATATATATCATGCAATAATTATTCTTTCTGAATTCTTTTGTGTTTGCATAAAATGAACTGAAAAAATATAATTATAAATTTGTCACTTAATGTGTTATGAACCCCATTAATAAATGTAATTTCACAGCTATACTGAGGTTTACAAACTTTACCCTGTGTTATAAACAATAACATTTGAAAACTAAGAAGATCCTAACTTAAGAAACAAAAACAGATATCTTAACATTTCTGATTTGTAACTGATCAAATGGTAAATAAAAAGGTTGCTTATCTCTTAAAGCCAAGACCCACGTCAAATAGTAACAATTTCAATTAAGTTGGGAACAAGGAGGTTACAAAGTAGCAATGTAATATCGCCGTGGTCCAACATCCCTCCAGTATGAAGATGAGGCGAATCCTCATCCTCGGCAATCAGATCAGCGGACCGTCACAAAGAGGCTAACCGCCCCCGGCGGAGGAGTTGGTTATGATTCGCTCTCGTTCCATCGCAAGACGTGATAAGGGCCAGATGCGGAGCGATAAGGCAGATGTCCAATCGGAACTGGAAGGCCATCTGGAGTGTCGAGCCGATTTATAAATAAAACATCCCTCGCTGAGGGTGGAATTGTTCCAAGCTAAAACGGGAACTGTACCTGCTCCAACCCGTTCGTAGGTAGCCCAGTCTATGTCACCGTTATTATTACTGACGTTATCTAAACAAATCTGCGTGTAGTGGAGTGTACCCTTGGAATGTTGAATATAACTACAAGATACACAATTAAGCAAAGATGATTTTAACTGATAAATATAGGGACAAAACTCAGTAAACTCATACATTGCTATTGAAAAAACAAATAAAAAAACATTGTCCAGTTATTAGTTTCCCAATCTCATCTATTAATTTAATTATTTCAGAATATACTGTAAATTTATGAATTAGTCAGAAAGAATGCAACAATTTTTAAACGCATTACATTTCCACGCACACAGCGTAACCTAATAACGTCTTCTGTCATCATACCAAAAGAACATTCAAAATATAGCATCTCTTGCCTGTTTAATATTGTAACGTGAAACAAAACACAAAGCATGTGATTTTAAATAGTTCTAGACTTGTTGGAACAGTTGGAACAAACTGTTCTAGTACATGTTTGTGACGACGATGTTCAAGTACAATCTACACTGGCCTAGAACCTTCCAGGACGTTCTTCTTCAGACTAAATACAATAAGGAGCGAGCAACTGTAGAGCTACTCTCAGAAGCCCATGTCATATGGTTGTTTTCGTATTACTGTTTAGTTACAAAGGGATCATTTTTGTAACCTGTTTAATTATTTGTGTGACATTGTAAATTATATTTTCGTTAAAAAAAAATGTTTAACCCACATGAGTGTTACAACATTTTTTATTTTTTCTAAATTAAATGGCATTCGGAATATTATTAACTCTAAAGATGTATACATTTAAACTATCCTTATAACAATCATAGTAGTAAATAATTATTTAGAATGAAAACTCTCGATCAAACTATCTGACAAGAATAAAAATGGTAATTTTATATATATGTGATTTACCTTATGTCCATACAACTTATGAAACAAATTATGTTTTTCTCACATTAATGGGTCGCAATAAAGAAAGTCCCACAATCCATCAATGAGACCTGAACAGATAAATTTATATAATGGCACGTGCTTCTTTTGTTTTTAACTAACTTGAAACTTATTACTATTACATGAAAACATCATTAATGCCAATGCTTGAAATCATATGATTAAATTTCGAAGTGTTGAATATTAAGAAGTGTATTTTATCAATATATACTTAACACGTTAAATCATATTATGACCGAATATCAGTGGCAATTTTTTTACAGTTCAATTGATTGGTAAGAACATCAGCTCTAACTATGATTTACAAAGGATCACTTCGGTTGGTTCGTACCATTATTGAGATCACGACATGGCCATCGACTTGCCACACCGCCGCTAACATTCCCTCCACTTCCCAATGACCACGGCCATTAGCATACGCCACTCCTCTACTTCTCACCCTTGAGTTTCCTGTCCCACGGTAAGCCGAGCCGCCTGAGTCACAGTATATATACGTGGCTCCACCTGGGCTATCGGCGGCCGGGAATAGCTGCCGCAGGACACGTGTCCTCCACGTGTCCAACACCCAGCTCCAAATAATAGATACTAACTAATGCTAGGCAGGTGGATACAGAAGGGAGTAAATATAAATGTCGACTCCTCGGCAACGCGACTCAATACTCCAAACACCATTGTTCTTCGCAGTTCTAGATCTGACACATGAATACTCTACACCATAACTCTCCTAGGATCCTTAGCAAGTGGTCTGATATAATATTAACACCAGCATTATGAATAATGGACAAATTTACTATATCCATAACTTGTATTATAATTAGAAAAATACCTATTAACTAAGAACTACAGGATCGATTACATTGCCAATCTTAGGTTTCCGTCTCTTCAAAAGTGGGTTTTCTATTCTTCAAGTGGAACAATATTTTATTTCAAATGCGTAATTGCTTTATGATGTCAAAAATTATAGTTACTAACTAGACTAAACAGTAGATAGGTAATAAAATGTCAAAATCGAAACCTTTTTTTAATTGCAATTTTTGCTAGTTACAACTGTATAATGACATAATACATCTAGTAAATGTGAAGAAAAATAAAAATAAATAAATGAATAGAGTTGAAGAAAAACTACCTAACAATAAATATGAAAACCAGACTAAACCATAACATCAATGGAACAATTCTGGTTTCTTTATTAAAATATAATAAAATTTGTTTTGACACAAAAAAAAAAGTTCTTACATTTTCTTCATATTTCACTACTAAAATACAAAAGCTGGCCTCTAAAGATTCAATTTTTTTGTTTAACTTGAAATGTTCTAAACAAAACCTAAGGAATTTCTACGTAATCCATCTTCACATGTCAAAACAGCAGATCTCCATCATATTATTTATTTCTTCTTGTGTTTTGACAAAGCTGAATAATTGGACTTCATGTACTGAAAAGAATACTTCATTAATTATTTTTAGTAACATTTTTTTAATCTGCACCACAATGGTGACCAGACAGAGCCCCTTAGTGATCTCATACTACAGAGATGTAACACAGCTAACCTAAAAGATTATTATTAAAAAATAAAATCCAAACCCTAATAAATCCAAGGTGGCAGGTTATTAAAAGGGAGTATAAAATCCTTAGTCATATCGTCCTTCGGAGGGGACCTAAAATGGAGGTCCCTAGCCTGTGCGGTGCCAGGTACTCGTTAAAGATCCCTATCCAAATTATACGTGGATAGGGGAAATTTAGTTCTTCCAGTGTAACATCGTCCGATTAGCCTTAGTAGTATAAAGTGATGTTGAATAAATATATGCCGCCTGTATAAAAATGTAAATTAAAAACATTTGTTAGAATCCAATAGTTCAATTATTTTGTTCGATTGTATCTATATCCATAAGCAATTGTGTTTAGTCTCGATCGCTAATTAATTAAGTAATTTTGTTTTGTTTTTTTGGAACTTTAATATAATCTGATCTATAAACAGATAATATAACAGATATATACAAGAGCCAACGACCATGATCTGTCCCACGTTCTAGACAAGCTTGTACAACTAAGATCAACATAATAATAAAAAAAGAGAGATTGATTATAAAAAGATCTCTGGATATCTGGATTTTGGTTTGTATGTTTATCTAAAGTAAGTTTATTAAGCATCAATCAATTCAAATTTTACTTTCATTGTATGTGTTTTCGATGTGTGGAAACATCGAAGATTTGTTTTAAACATCCTGAACAGCACTGTAGGGGTCTTCTCTAAGCGATCTGTTCCCAGTTCTTGGACTTGAAATCTCGCATTAAGAAATAGAGAAAACAAAAACAAAGAATCATCATAATAACTATTGGGGTAATAATTAAGCGTGGATATGCTAATTGACATATAATATAACGGAAAAGGTCCATTTTCTTTGGGAAAGAGGAAAATGACGCTGGTGTCTGGATCCGGCAGGTGCCGCGGCCGATGCGAAGTCTCCGATGGGAACTCTCTCAGGAAATCTCGGCCATTGTTTCTTCCTTATCGTATGGGAAAGTGACAGGAGGGGGCTCTTCCTGGGGTGCGCTATCTTCCGGCCTGTACCCGCTCCACCCCTCCCGAAGAAATCCTCTATACTAAGGATATCCAAGCTACTCATAGTACCGAGGTTTGGCATAATCCTTTGATCACATGAAAATAATATCTATGTTCCACCGTTTAAGAAGTATATGCTATAGGTTGCTATCGGCAACTGCTCTTCAGTTACTAAAGCAAACAAGGATTCTTCGGAGAGAAACTTCTCCATTTTTGTGATAAGATGAATATGAAACGTGACACTATTAAACCAAAGCAGGAAGCTGTCCCTTCTTTATCTCAAAACTCAATATAGGTATACGGATTAAAACTATTAACAACCACAATCCTCGGATACAATAATAAAACAATCGTAGATCCCTTCCATTTTCTAAAATCACACCATATTTATATCCATAAATTTTATATCATACATCACTAAATCAGAACAAAAGAAATATAGGAAAAACTAAGCTAAATGTTGAGTTGGCGTTGATAACAATAGCAGTGTAACGTCATTAAATACAAATATGCAAATAAAAGAAAAACATATATATATATATATATATATATATATATATATATATATATATACCATTGAATGGACGATTTAAAAAAAAAATCTGGTGCGTGCGCGCAACACACAACTTTCACTTACCAACTTACTTAGATTAGAAATTGACGTGTTTTGCTAAATATCATTTCCCAAAGTCACACATTTTTCTACATTCATATCTTATTTTTGTTAATCGTTAAAGCCGTTTTTGAGTAAATAAAAAAACCCCGTGAATATGATACAAAATTTATTAAGCAAAGTTCCCCCTCCGGTTGATCAATTGTGATGAAATGTTGGTCATCACATCTTTGGCATATAAATACATCAAATACCAAGTTTGATCAAACTCGTTAAAACTGTTTTTGAGTAAATAAAAAAAACACGTAAAAATGATACAAAATTTATTAAGTAAAGTCCCCCCTCCGGTTAATCAATTTTGATGAAATTTTTACAGTCATATTTCAGGCATATAAATAGATCAAATACTAAGTTTAATCAAAATCGTTAGAGCCGTTTTTGAGAAAATCGAAAAAAACCTAAAAAGTTATTAAGTAAAGTACCCCCTCCCTTTAAGTAATTTTGATGAAATTTATGCTGTCACATCGCGGGCATATACCTACACTAAATACCCAATTTCAGGATCGCACGGTTTATAGTTTTTGAGCTAGTCTGTTCACACACAGACACACAGACACACACACACACACACACACACACACAGACCATTTCGCGGGACTTGGTCATTTCGACTCAGGGGACCCCAAAACGTGTATTTCCGTTGAAAACCGGAAGTCGAAATTTTTCACGATCGCAATACTTCCACTTACTATATATTTCATATATAGGTAAGTGAAAGTAAAAATCCCGTTCCAAACTGCTTCCAAGATTCGTACACTTAAACTTGTAGTTATTACAAAAACATTGTAAGCTATTAGTTATTAAAATAATTATATGTATTTGAAAATTGATCAACAACATAAAATTTTAGAAATTGTTGATCTTTAATGATTTAAATATCATCGATACATAGAGACGTGATTCTGAAACTATCATTTGAGCTTCTTTTTTTTTCAGTATTTTGATGCTGTATATTATTTCGATTAGAATTAGGTACTTAAACAAAAGTTCTTATATACAGCAAACATCTCACATTGAGAATGATCTAAAAGGCATTACACTCATCAATATGCATATTAGTAAAAGAAAGATTACTTAGATTAAATGAATTTAATGTAATATCGATCAAATTAAATTTAATAATTAAAAGCCGGATCATTAAGCCTTTAGTTTATTAAACCTTTTAGTACCCTACAAATCTAGATAAAAATTCTGTATTAAAGAAAAAAAAATAGAAAATTTTCAAATCCTATGCAAGAATTCATTCCACAAAATTTCTTCAAACATCAATTTTATCTTATTGCCTGTGCTGTTTAATCCTAGACCAAGAACTCCACCTATCCTTCTTACTTCCCAGCATTATCAGAATGGAATAATTAAAAAGGAAATATGAATAATTAAAAAGATTTCAGTGTTAAACAGATTGTTATATTCAAATTTCATCATAATTAAGAACTTTTTTTTGGGGATGGACCCAGCTCTTTCTTATAAATTTATGCTGTTTATTAAATTACCAGAGGCGTGATAACGCAATATAGGAACAGTTGTTTCAAGGGCCAAATGCGGTGAATATCTTGTAGTGCGGGTAGTTCAGGGTTTAACTAAGCGACACCAGTATTTTACGAAAGAAATAAGCCAAAAATTGCTAACCGAAAAAAAAAATACCTTGAATTACAATAAATATAATATATTTAAATAAAAATGATAATAAATGTCTAACAGGCAGCAGCGGGTCCAATAATTTTCAGAGGGGAGCGAAATTGTGTTGGTGTTTTTATCAACTATATTCCATCCATTAGAATCTTGAAGTCAGTGTAAACAAGGGATGAGTTTAGACCTAATTTAAAATGTGAGTAAATAATGAGGTTGCAAATCATAATTAAATTTTAAAAAACAATCCATATGCCATTTCAGAACATAAACTATTCCTATATAAACATATCCTTGGTTATGCTGTCCCCCCGACTTGTGGGCTTGACTTTAAAATTTCAATCGGTATTTGTATTAAATCAGGTTTTTATAACAGCGATGAAATTTGTCAAGAATTTCAAACTAGCGGCTACTTAAAACGACTATTAAACGAGTGAATAAATCTTTACAGTAATGAGGTATTAGAGTTGACTAATTGTTCGCATATCGATTACAACAGACTTTACGCAGATTATCAAACCTACATTTAAACGAACTCCTGACTTATAAACTTATGCATTACGAAGGAATCGCCTTCATGCTTATTTTTAGCCACTTAACCGGTTTCGGGCTATATTCGACTTATTCGCTGGGATGACAGGTATATAATTACATTAAAAAAATATATCGGTCGTCTGTATTTCTTTATTAATCAATGTTCCTTTTATTTTCATATGTTATTTAGTTAAAATTTCGTTCGTCATGCGAATGGAATTAAATCAAGCTTCACGCAGGTGAAACAGATGGACACGTGTAGTTAGTTACTTGAAAGGTTTTAGAGCTAAGTTATATCGATATTTTCCACCCCGAAACAGATAGTACACATGACCTTATCACTTCCATTACTAAAATCCAATCCACTCTGATAAAAGCCTAGATCGGAGCCGACGCGGCGAGATGGGAACAGTTGCAGGACGAGCCAGATGCGGAGAGTATTTTGCCGAGCGGGTGGTTGAGGAAGAGGACATGTGTCCCCGGGGTTTTATTAGATTGCTAGGAGTCACCCTCCCGCTAATGAATTGATGATACAAAGGGGTCCCACTAATTTGACACAACTGCCTCTCCGACAAAATACCGGGGCCCTTGATTCAGCCCAATTTTTTTTTTTTTTTTTTTTTTGTAGAGTTATCTGCTTCGTTTTTCATCGATGAGTATAGTTAGTCACGAAAACGTAGTGAATTACAAATTAATAAATAATGAATATGGTTTTGTTAGACAAATTATATTATTGACTACAAAGTCTTCATGGTATGGTGAACATTTACTAAACCTATTTCTTCACACCAACGGTAATTGAAGAAACAGGAAAATCAGAGTTACTTCGAATTCATTCATTTTGTTTGATTGTACCAAAATGTATGATTTAAGATCAAAATATTAAATATAAATTATGTAATCCAGTTGAATACGTGGTAAAGTCAAATTTTCCTACTTTTCAGGGCACAACTTTTAAATTTTGGACAATATTGGTATAAAATAAGGTTTTCAATATCAAGCATTGAAATATCGTAAAAAGTATCAAAACAGTGGTTGCTAATTACGGACATTAATCCAACTGAGTGGATCTTTTCACTAAGGAGAAGTTGAATAATTTTTCACTGACCGAATTTTATCGCAAATTATAAGAACTACATTTTAAATGAAAGCCTGACTTAAATGCTTGCAAAACAATATCGTGTGTCTTCACCGTTATTAATTGATCACTTTAGAACTGATTAGTCATTATTTTTTAATCCCTATTATACATAAATTAGCCAAACAATAACAAAACGTGTAATCTATGTAAAAATTAGGGAAAAAATAACCTAGATTTTGTATTAAATATTTAATATATATTAAATATTATGTTATGAAATTTAATATTAAATAAAACTAAGCACCGGTATCCATTCTGTGCTAGAATAAGTTAATAATTGCAAAACTATTTCAACTCATTTTACATTGATAGGTAGATAGATTTATTTGAGACACTAAGCCGATAAGAATCCAATAAAATATTTTTTTGTTATGTACCCCTAACTGGCCATGTGTGGCATACGGGGGAGGGGGGGGGGTTACTCTATAGGTGTAACCAACCTATTTCTAACCTTGGTGGGACGGTCGAGATTTATTCCGTGGGGCCTCCACGAAATAAAAGTCAACCATCCCAGTGCGAATCGCGCTCCAACACGCTCGGCTATGCCAGCCCAATAGCACCTTCCTCTATTATTTTTAAATCCTGCTGAATTATCATTATACGCAAGCATTAATTATTCCAGAAACGAAGCCTCAAAACATCCCCGTACCCAATTAACTACTAACCATCCCAAAACTTTAGCCAAAGATCAAGTCAAAAAAAGAAAGGAACACATAAATGAAGAACTAACACTCCTCTCTCCAATAACCATCCGGAGTTTTATACTATTTTAATTTTATTTTTTGTTAATGTTAGGACTTTTTTTATAAACTACGTTATATTAACTACATTTACTACTATGCACGATTAGTTAGGAAAACACACTATGTACGAAGTTAGGAAAACACATCGTTTTTACCAATCACAATTTTTAATTCCAAAACACAAACTTTTAAATATTCCATCTACGATGATTACAGAACTTGCCATTTAATTTTCCACATTTTGACTTCGCGATTACATCTACTATTTTAAACTCGATTATTCTGATAATGAAATTTTCTTGATATATTTCCAAATAGCTAAGTGAGACAAAAAAATTAACATTAAGAAATGGTAAAAATCTGGTGCGTGCGCGCAACACACAACTTTCACTTACCAACTTACTTAGATTATATACCAACTTACTTAGAAATTGACGTGTTTTGCTAAATATCATTTTCCAAAGTCACACATTTTTCTACATTCATGTCTTATTTTTGTTAATCGTTAAAGCCGTTTTTGAGTAAATAATAAAACCCGTGAAAATGATACAAAATTTATTAAGTAAAGTCCCCCCTTCGGTTGATCAATTTTGATGAAATGTTGGCTATCACATATTTGGTATACACATACATCAAATACCCAGTTTGATCAAAATCTTAAAAGCCGTTTTTGAGTAAATAAAAAAACACGTGAAAATGATACAAAATTTATTAAGTAAAGTCCCCTCTCCGGTTAATTAATTTTGATGAAATTTTAACAGTCATATCTCGGGCATATAAATACATCAAATACCCAGTTTGATCAAAATCGTTAAAGCCGATTTAGAGTAAATAAAAAAAACACGTGAAAATGTTACAAAATTTATTAAGTAAAGTCCCCCCTCCGGTCAATCAATTTTGATGAAATTTTTAAAGTCATATCTCGGGCATATTAATACATCAAATACTCAATTTAATCAAAATCGTTAGAGACGTTTTTGAGAAAATCGAAAAAACTCTAAAAAGTTATTGATGATGAAATTTATGCTGTCACATCGCGGGCATATACCTACACTAAATACCCAATTTCAGGATCGCACGGTTTATAGTTTTTGAGCTAGTCTGTTCACACACACACACACACACACAGACACACAGACCATTTCGCGGGACTTGGTTAATTGGACTCAGGGGACCACAAAACGTGTATTTCCGTTGAAAACCGGAAGTCGAAATTTTTCACGATCGCAATAATTCCACTTACTATATATTTCATATATAGGTAAGTGAAAGTAAAAATATATAAGTTAAAGATACCACGGTAATTACAAGTCAAAAGAAACGCAACTCAGAAGAATAATGTTATAAGAAATAAGTGTGGTGTAAGTTAAATACTATATATGATAGAAAAAAAGAATAATGCAAGAAGAATAAGTGTTAAAAATAGCCCTTCAGCTGATTCCAACCTTTATGTACCTTCTGGATATTAATCATCCAGGTTAACCATCTTCCACTGCATTAGAAAAACTCATTTTCATGCACTTCTCAATCAGATTATTCATTTTCTTTTTTACCATGGTACTACAAATTTTTTGGGGGCAGATATATCAAAAGTATACTTTTGAAATGGTAAAGTAGTGATTTGGGACCAAGCCACACTAATTACAATATTCGACTTAAGTAGCAAAAATATGACATATTTTTTATATTATATTTAATCGATTTTAATTTATAGAACATTTAATCGCTGGATTTGCTAGTTGAGCTCTCCCATTTACCATTTGGATGAAGAATGTGGTGAATCTTATCTGGATTTAATAGTGGCTTGTAGTTTGAGAATTATCAATTAATGTGATTAGAAACTATTTCATCTTCTGTTAGTTGACCATTTTTAACCATCAAAACATCGATTTCAAAATTCCAGATGCCTACCCCAGCCATTGTAAAACGAGCTTTTCGTTCTGTAAAAGCACTTCAAAACTACTGTTGACGTGAAAATTTCCAAGTATTTCATGTGTGTTGTTGCATCCTTAGTGATTCCAGTTCTATTTATTAAACCTGATACTTGTAATATCGATCCGCGAGACCTTCCTTTGTTTAGCTCGGTTTGATGATGAAGTTAGCTCCAAACTCAATAATGCAGAGTGTACACAGGGAGGGTAAACAGGAGACATTGGGGGCGGCGCGATGCTTAGCAACCACCCCCGCTCTTGCGCATGTCTGCCCCACCCGTTCAATGGGCACCGTTTTCCGGATTCCTTCGTCAGCAGAAACTTGGGAAAAACTGTCTCCTTCAATTAAGTACAGCTCTGTGAAACGAAGATGGTCATTGTCATTCTAGCTAATCGATAATATTGTGTAGCAGAATTATTAGGCTGAAAGAAATATTAATACTGAAATTTTTTAAACCCATAGCAGGAAATCTCCGTACTAAGTACATACTGCATGCCCATAGTATTTAATTATGGTAACGGATGTTCGCTTTCTAAACCGCTCCGCAGATTCGAGCAGAAATGACCAGCAACAAGTATCAGTGCTCAAAAATAGTACAACAATGCCCTGCCAAGGGGAAAAGCAGTAACTAGAAAATTGTGGAATGGTGGTATCCATGGGCGTCCGCAGGAAGGGGGGCAGGGGTGGGAGCTGCCCCCTAGAAATTTTGAGAACAAGAAATTACAAATTAAATAAATTCATATTCATTTATTATATTTTTTATATATTATATAAACAATGATTAAAAAATAAGTATTATTTGAAAAATTAATAAAGTTTTACAAAATACCTCGAACTCTTCCTTCCATAGGCATAAGAATTATAGCCGCGCCCCTAGACGAAAATTTGACCAGCCCTTGACGAAATCCTGCGGACGGCCTTGGTTGGTATCGTTGGATCCGTTGTGGAATTTTCCATTCGATGCTTCATATATAAGCACTAAGAAGTCTAAAATACAGAAAATGAGAGAGTATCAAATTGAAAAAGGCTGGTTACTGTTTTTCTACGGACTATCGAATGGAAAAAACAAAAATATTTTCAATGTCTTCTAGATCCGGTATTAAAGAGTGTGGTATTCGCTGATTCTAGCCATGCATTTTCATAACTCATTCTTGAAACATCTTTTCGAAATAATTTAAAAGTTAGCATGTTAAGAGAAAATCACAAAATATAATAAACAACGTACACCCAGATAAAACGCAACACTTTCCATCAACATTCTTAAAGAAGACATAACAACTATAGGTAGAGGATCACTCTTTGACTTTAGTCTGTGTTTTTTTAAAATTAGATGAGGGAGCTATTCTATTTTTTCTGATTATGAGATTTTTTTTTTCTGTCCTTAATATACTTTGTGGTTAGGGTAAGTCAAAGATTTGTGTTTTATAAATAATAATCAATCTTCCGTATAGATGCAAAAATAGCCAATAATAGATCTATGCGTAAACAGTTATGAATTACTTCTATATCATTAACCTACATATAATTTATAATTTCATTCTACTATTCCATTTTTAGCCAGACAAATTAGCTTATCATAAGTATTCTTTTAGTTATTCTTGGGGAATAAAAGTCCCCCCAAAAAAAAGCATAAAGTTATATTTTCATTGTAGGTGAATACAAAAGGGAGAACATTACAATTGATGACAACCAATCATTGCGCTTGGAATAATATCGGCGTACCCAGTAGCGGATTCAGAAATGTTCTCAGGGGGGGGGGGCGTACTTTTTTATTTTTTAAATTTTTGCGTCATAAAGGACCTAATTAAAAATATTAGTGCACATTTAAGTAGTTAATTTCTATTAAATATTAGCACCCAATCCTTAATACGCCGCGCCAAATCCGACTACTTCCAGCAATCCTTATCCAGTGCCCCCGACTCCAAAACAAAATGGGCAATTCTCCGTAAACTATCCTTAGGTAAACCCACGCAAAACCAATCAATTCCTATCTCAGCCGATGCACTCAACTCCCACTTTGTCTCCAACACCTCCCATCCTCTCCAAACACCATCACCGATTCTTATTCCTTCCTCATTTAACCCCAACAACTTTTATTTCACCCATATTACCCCTGACGACTTGCTCAAATCCATCCGTAAGTCTCAAACAAATGATTTTGGACCAGATAACATCCCAGTTAAATTGATTAAAGCCTCATTACCTTTTATTCTCCCCATCCTTTATCATATCTACAACTTTTCCCTGCAAACTGCCTCTTTTCCCAGTACCTGGAAAACCGCTCTTGTACGTCCATTGAAAAAAACCTCCAATCCAGAAACCCTTAATGATTTCCGTCCCATCTCTCTGTTATCCAACCTATCCAAACCCTTGGAACGTTTAGTTCAATCCCAGCTATCCAGTTACCTAGAGCAAAACAACCTTCTGAACCATCTTCAGTCTGGTTTCAGACCTAACCATTCCACGCAATCCGCCCTCATTAAAATTTCCCAAGATCTCCACACTGCAATAGACCAAAAGAAACTCACCATCCTTATTCTCCTCGACTTCAGCAAAGCCTTTGACTCAGTGGACCACAACATCCTTTTAAACAAACTCAAAAACTTTCACATGTCTTATAATGCCCTCCTATGGTTCCAATCTTTCCTCACCAGTCGCTCCCAATTTGTGGCAGTCCCTGACAAACCCCCGTCAAAGCCTCTGCCATTGTCTAAAGGTGTACCTCAGGGTTCCTCTTTATCCCCCACCCTTTTTTCTATCTATATTAATGACCTCCCATCCTCCATCCACCACTGTCAATACCATATGTATGCCGATGACGTCCAGATTTACCTCTCCTTTGACCCCGCTGATTCCCCAGGTGCCATCCAAAAACTCCAGGAAGATATCGACGGAATTTGCGCTTGGGCAAACCTCAACAACCTCACCTTAAACGCCGAGAAGACGAAAGCCATCTTGATTGGATCTCCCTCTCTCCTCAAATCAACCCCTCTTGCTCCAAACCTAGTGCTGAACAACACCTCTATCTCATTCCACAATTCCGTTAAAAACCTAGGCGTTACCTTTGATCAATCCCTCTCATGGAAACCCCACATCTCACAAATTTCCCGTCGTACTGTCTCTACCTTAAAACAGTTCAACCGTCTACAATATCTTCTTCCATTCAAAACCCGCCAACTCCTAGTCTCTTCTCTCATCTTTCCCCACTTTGACTACGGCTGTATGGTGTACGGCGGACTGTCCGGGGAACTCGAAGCCAAAATTAAACGCCTAATGAATTGCACAATACGTTTTGCCTTTGGGATCCCAAGAGATACGCATATAACCCAGTACTACGCCGAGTTAAAGTGGCTCTACCCCTCCTACCGTCGTCGGTACATACTGGCTTCCTTCTTATACCAGGCCATCAGAGCTCAACAACCCTCCTACATCCTACAGAATCTGCAAATCAAATCTTCCATTCAATCTCGCCCAACCAGGTCCCGTACCTCCGATCTCTATCCTCCTCCTCATCGAACTGAAACTTATGAAAAATCCTTCATAATGCAAGCCGTATCCCTCTGGAACTCTATCCCCTCTAATATCCGACACGCTTCATCTGCATCCACTTTCAAATCCCTCCTCTTCGATTTCCTATTCAACTCCCAAACCAACTGCTGATCACTGAAGGGACATAATAGAGCTTTGGAAGCAACTCGTTTTAGCATGATTTCTATTAGAAAATATCTTATCGATGTACTCAGGCCGTTTTATTATATTCCGTTGTCTAAATTTATCGGTATTCTCTCTTTCTTCCTCTTGTTTTTATTTCACTTATTATACTTAAAGATTATTTTCATGAAGGAATGCACTTTTTGTTTCTGTCTTATTTTATTTATTTTTTGTTTCTGTCTTATTTTATTTATTTTTTCTTTCTGTAAATATTACTTGTAAACTATATTTGTAAATATTTAATATCATTCACATATGGCCACACTGGCTAGATCTCTATGTTATGTATGTAAAATTTATTCTAAAGGGACATCAGTCCCAGGATAATAAAATTATTTTTCATTTCATTTCATTTCATTTCAAAATATTTAAATACAATCCATTTTTCATTTAAGGAGTTTTTTTTTTTATTGGTCCTTCCCTTCCTCGCCTTGTAGGCTATACGTGGTTTCCCGGGGCAGGGGAGAGGGTGGAGGATTGATGCCGATATTATTAAATTTCCCCTGGCTCCGGGTTTTGAACTTGCTATCTTTCGGTTCTCAATCATACGAAATGGGCAGCGCGTATGTTTTAACGCGTTTGCCCACTCGGCCATCCCGCCACCCTCATTTAAGGAGTTTAAAAAATTATATAAGATAGCCGTTTTTATACAGAAATAGTAATAATTGATTGGTGTCCTCACCTCCGTTGGGGGGCCGCGCCTCTCCCCTGGACCGGCCACTGGGCGTACCAGAAGTTTTCTTGGGTTTTCATTTATGAAATCATTTATTTATTTATGGGTACAAAGGTCATGGACCAGAGAGTGATCGTTTTTTTTATAAATTTTTAAAAGAAGAAAAAGAAAGTGATCGGTTTTGTTTAAATTTTTATATTAATGTTATAATTATTGTTATGATTCCTCCAACGTACAACGGTTCTTGTTCACAGAAAACTCCAGCAGTTTTTTACAACTGTACGTTTTCAAATTAAATTAAAAGCAAGACTAACTTTAACCATCGAGCAGAAGACATCGATGTCAAAAAAAAATCATTTTTTTTTTTCAAAACATCTATATTTGGAGATCTGCATCGCATCCATGCATCCAAATCATTCAACTAGTAATGGAGTCACAAACAAAGAAAAAGCTGATCATAGCGCCCAACGTCCTATTTTATACCTTAGGACGGTAGATCTCCACATTTATTAGAACATTTTAAGAAACCCGCTTGTTATAATCTCTGTTCAGATAATGTAGCTAATCTACCTAACTTAACTAACAAAATCATTAAAAATTTGCTCCTAATTTAATTCCCTACTCAAAAGGCGGAATCAATGTTTTAATATCTTTAGGCGTTAACAGATTAGTATTTCAAAAAAGGGATATTAAAAACTGTCGATATCGCTTCTCTAATCTAATTCTACCCCCGAAAAAATGTGGTCCCCCCTAAAAAAGAAAATATTAGTAAGCAGGCAAATCCATGTGAAATGTGAGCCTAACCAGCAATATAAAAGAAACAGTAAGACCGTGGATAACCTAAAATCCCACTAATCACAGGGAGGAGAGGACTAAGGATTAAGAACAGGACACATAAACTTAACCTCCAAAGTACCCTAAAATTGCAATGTAATGCAAAAATGTTCAGACAATCCACCACATTAATGGTTAACCACATTATCGCATCGCAGACCTTCCTGATGGACGGAACTAATCTCATTAATAAATTTGAAAACAAAAGTACTGTAAGGCCAAAAGCAACACATGAGTGTGAGACTGGGGGAAGGTGAGAGAACCCTCTAATCTGGTGCTAAATCCGCTCCTCCTGAGTTTTATGCTTTACAAGTGCCAGCAAACAAACAAATCCCTTCTGGAGATTGTGGCGAAAGGCGCAGAAATAACAGATATTTAAAAAGTATTAATCATATGTAATTATTATATATTATAACTATCATATCAATATTGTATTCATTTTTATTCTAATATTAGTATCAGATCTTAATATTAGGATACAAATGACTAAGTTATGTTATGTATGTTTGAAAAATGTTTTATTCAATTTTTAAATTACTTTATTTCACCTTGACCGATCGTCTGATGTCAGTCATATTGTATTGTCAAACCTAATAAATACCATATGTTTTTGCATTTTATTGTTAAATTGGCCAATGCAACACATTAGTAGTTTACAATTTGTTTGATTATTCTATTGTTTAAAATATATTTAGTAGTTTATAATTTGTATAAGTTTATAATTTAATTAAATTAAATACAAATAGTTTTGATTAGTCTAATGTTAGTTTTATAAAACTATTTAACTGAAACTAACATAAGTAATTATTTATAAATTTAAAGTTAATTTTATAAAATTACTAGCAGACCCGGCCACGCGTTGCTGTGGCTCAGTAGTTATATTTTTAACCAAATACAGTCTTACCAATATTCATTGATAAAGATGAAAACTAATTCAGCTAATCAAAATCCAACGTGATTGAAAATAGAGCATTATACCATTTAAAAGTATTTGGTAAGTAATATAGGAAAGTTAAAGTTTTTATTTTTTACATCTCATATTTCAATGTAGTTTGGTTAAAAAGGAGCTGATTTTGTTTACGACTCACAGCACTGCCAACACTATCACTCTTTTGATGCATCGGTATAAACTAACTCGAAATTGCTATATTTTTCTACTAATTTTAAAAATGATTACTGAACTTCTACCGGGTAAGGTTTGGTAACCTCAGCCATTGATCTATTGATTATTGGCCTAACACTACTTCAACTTGGTATTGTTAGTTTAGCAACGGGTTTAATATTGCTCAGGGTCATGCCAATCTTGGTTAACGCATCATATATGTCCTTTTGATAGGCGTTTTTCTCAATTTCATAGAGACCTCGATTTCCCGACCCTTCTTCAAATAAGTGTTCGGTAGGAGGGTGGTGTGTTGAAGCTTTTAATTTAGCAATATATTTGAGTGATAAGAAATCTCTTATTAAAGAGGTTTTTACATAATACAATTAAGAATTTTTATTTTTTCAAGTATTAATTTGTTCAAAATGTTTTGGGTTAACCAGTTTCTTTTTTTAACACAAACCAAAGATTTGATGGTTTTCACACACGTGAGCAGGCGATGCCCATGGCCCATATGAGGTATGCCATTGCCCATGGGAAAAACACGGATTTTCAAAGTCCAAGTGGACATTGTTTGCCCTTGGGATTTGTTTATGGTCATGGCAAAAGCCAAACGAATAGGATATTGAAGCCTTTTAAATTTTATTGAAAATTCTGACGGTTCCAGAGGAATAGGTGGCAACAGGACGATATCTCCTGTAAACCTTCCAGGCAACATTTTTGCTTCAATAACATTTCCTGTGATCCTTTTAATGACCAAACGTGTACCGTTGCACAATTGAGGTGGATTTAAGTTACGAAGAAGAATGATCGGTGAGCCAATCTTCAACTGGAGATTGTTTGGGTGTGTATTCAGGTATATCCAGGGAATTCAAAAATTCAGATGGGAAATTTACGGCTTCGTTTACATCTAGAACATTGTCAATTGATTTTGGAAGTTTATTTCATCGAAATCAACATTTTTTGCTGCCAAAATAGCACGACTACCCAGCCAATTATAGTCCAAATAATTGTTCAAAATATCAGGAAAGACACTTTATATTAGTTCATTTTTCGTCTCTGTAAACAACAGTACAGAAATTTTCTGGTAATTTGATAAATTTTGAATTTCAATGCAGCTCTATTTCACCGTTTCCAATATAGAGCAATTGTTTATAAAATATATCTGTCGATGGATCATTTTGCAGTACTCTCATATTTATGGTGGATAAATCTGAAACTTGCGGTTTATCCAAATAACAGTTATTCCTGGTCAGTAGAAGTGTAATAATCATCATATGTAAAATTTAAAAATGCCTCGAAGATTTGTAATCCTTTCTAAGTCAACAATAATTTAAAGATAAGTAAAAAAATGTATTCTGGTGAAATTAAAACCGAAATATCATTCCCAATAATAGCCTACTTTAAATTAAAGAAACGATTAAAATATTCGCTGCCATTTCTTAAATTTTACATATAAAGATAATTACAACTCTGCTGAACAGGAAGGAACAGTCTCTATTCGACTGGGATTAAATTTTCTCAACTTTAAATTATTGTTGATAAAGGAGGAATTACAAATCTTCACTGGCATTTTTTAAATTTTACATTTTAGAGCACAGGATAAAAATAATAAAAAGGTTTGGTAAAATAAAAAACACTGTATTCAAATAATAATAACAAAACGAATAATGAAAATAAAGAAACTTCTGTTAAATAAATAAATAATAAATAAATAAATAAAATAAATGAATAAATAAGCGTTTCAGCGCTTAGCTAGTAATTTAATTGAAATACAAATAAAAAAGGAAAAGAAAGAAAAATTACCTACACTTTTGAGAATTTATTGTAACCTTTTCTTGATTTATTTATTCTTTAATGAAAATTAACAATAAATACAAAGATTTATATTACTATTTGTCCGTGGAAAATAATAATATACGAACAAATAACTGCACTCACATAACACAATACAAAATTGTAATAATAATAACCTGTATTACAATAGCATGCTTATAAACAATGATGTCGATTATGAAATCGACCTATGACTCCATGTTAATAAATCGAAACACGACTTACTGTATTTGCAATAATACGCTATATAAGGATTATTTTGGTCACTAATCAAGTTGAAAACTACCCTATCTCTACTATATCTCAAAACTATAAGCATTGAGCCAAATTTCATTAAAATCGGTTGAGTAGTTTCTGAGTTATTGAAAGACAAACATCGGGACACGAGATTTTTATATATATAAGGATTTAATTGAGATTAACTTAAGTTATTGATTGGAAATTTTGAGTTGAAATTCTAAAGTTAGTTTTTTAAAATTATTTAATTGATATTAATTTGAATTAGTGTTTAGAAATGTTAGTTTTGTAAAATCGTTTGATTAAGATTAAGTTCCTCAGTTTATAAAATTATAAGTTAAGTCAAGCGTCGTTATTTACTTGAATTGTTATTTCGATAATATTTATAATTATTGCCGTTTAAAATTGAATGATATTTTTATTTTATTTCTATTATCCCTTATTTCAGAAAGTACTTTTTTTTTTTTTTTTTTTGGATTAGTTGTTATTTACTATCAGTTACATATTCATTAATATATTTATGTATAATTATTAATTGTTATTATTGATACAATTAAGGTAATAAGGTAAGGTAGAGTCGGAAACAAAAGAATCTGGCAAATTTAATTTTAAGCGTCAGTAGCGCTAGTGAGCTCCTGGCCTCTTACTAAGAGTCAACTCATTTCCGCAACAGTGATAATGATGTAATTGTAAAAGAATATACTATTTAAGTAGAAGTATTTAAGAAATTGCTCGTATTTGAATTTACGCAATTATGTATAATTTTCATTTGAGTATCTAAGCCTGGTAAAAACACACAAATTCTTCACTATCGTATATATTTTATCGATTTAATGGTAACTCAATCCTCAAAAGAGGCTTTAATGGTAACCTAAATTTACAAGCACCCATTGGTTTTAAAAAAAAATCAACTAATTTTGCAATTGACTCCCATGACAAAGACGTTTTGTTGATGTGGTGCAATGATAATATAATATATTTTCGATGGTGTGGTTAAAATGGTTTGGCTACCAATGGCTACCAAAAGCTGATTCAGCGCTCACTCGACAGTGCCCTCCAAGAAGGCACCTGGAGCGACAGATATCCGCGGCAGAGGGCCTCATAGAAGCTGCTTGGGACTGCGCACGCCCTGCCTAATCCCAAAAGGCCCGGGGCCACGCTAGCCCCCCCCCCCTTTAGTACACACCAAATATTTGTACACCGACAGGCGGCGGCTTTATTAAACAGCTGTTAGATGGACCGATAGTCGGATCGTACGGCATCTGTCCTATAGGCCACCTTTGTCAGGCTAAATCATCAATATAATGGGTCTCTGCTAGGTATACTGCAGGATCAATTAATGTATATAATAAAATTCCCGAAGTTATAAATTTCACGAAGTTGGCAACTAACCCTGACAAAACGTTAAGCTAAGATTGTGCCAACGATTCCAGACTAGTATGTCGGAAGAGGAAAACCAAACTTAATATCATAATCTTAGCAAAGAACTGTAATAGAGGTTGTTCCTTCATCACATTTCATAATAAATCAAAACTACAAGATAGTTGGATTTATTTTAAAGGAGAGAGAAATGGTTATTTTTTTCATTATTTTAGACAACTGCAATGAGTCATTATTATGAATAAGAAACAAAACCAAAAACAAAAAAAACGTGAAAATAATTCCAAACGCTGTAACTTTGCAAATAATGATCCGTCCATGATGTATTTTTGTTTGATTGGTTGTTTGGTTGTTTGAAACCTTAATACTAATTATTATTACATGTACTTGACTACGAATATGATAGTTCATAAGCTATGCGCAAATAAAGTTTTCTTTTTTATAACTATTTTCCTGGGCGATATGTCCGTTTACCTGGTTGATATGACTGACTTCCGGCACTGGAGACGGAAGTAATGTTCAAAATGAACATGACCATGTCATTATTTGTCACTCTATATCATAGGAATTCCAAACAAAAAATTTCTTAACATCTATGCACCTTTTGATGGTCCCATTTTTTTTTTTTTTTTTTTTTGTGCATCTACCAATTTGGTCATCATCCATGCTTTGTCTTTAAAGTAATTTACCTTTTTTGAACACGATCATCTCACCTTTTTGACGCAAAATCTACTCTTTTTTTATTGGAGATTTTTAAGATTCAGACTTACATGGGGTAAAAAATCATACAGAGTTTTTTTTAATTATAGTTTAATCAGAGTTTTTATGAATTATAGTTCCCTCAATGTACTAACAAATCAAGGGGAGTATCAACTACTAATAGTTTTATATACAAAGCATTTTTATCTCCTTAAATGAAAAATGGATTGGATTTAAACATCTGACAGCCATTTACAACGTTATTATTAGCTCATATTTTATATCAGGTCTTTCATGGCTCATGGAATCACCTTACGTAAAAAAATGCGCCCCCCCCTTAGATCATTTCTGGATCTTTAGATATGATTAAAATTGACTTAGCTTTACTGGAAAACTGATGCAAATGGAAGAGAGGTTGTAATAAATTCTAATAGCTTTTAATAAAATCTATTCAAATAAATGTTACCTCATAAACAATATTTTATTATTATATTTTAGTATGCAATAAACTGAAAATAAATATTACTATTAAATAGCTTTCAAAAGACACCGGGCTGGATTAAAAAAAAAAAAAAAAAAAAAAAAAACTAATTGAGCTAAATCAATCCATGGGCTGTCTAGAAATATCTCAAATCAATGTTCAAGGAAATATCCCTAACGAAGACAAGAACAGATTTAAAAAGCTGACACAGGATAGACTACAAAAAATAAAGAAATTTTATATTGAAAAGAAACCTATAATCCTGCTTTATTTTTCAAATGGATATTATTGAGGTCAGAAATAGTTAGTCAATTTCGGTTTGTGTATAAATTGAATTTTTTAGTGTCATTTTTGAAATAAATGCTTTGTTTTGTTTTTTTTAGAAAAATAATTCTATCTCATCCATTTCTAGGGGACTGTTAAAGTTATAAATTTTAAAAAGAAGAATTTAAATAGTGCTTAATCAAAATTAGAAACCTCATCATTATTTTTAATTAAAATGTATCAGGTTGTATGCGACACTAATGCCATCTAGTGTGTAATCATGGGACTACATTAGCTGCCTTAGTTTACTCTGAAGTTAAAAGATTTCGAGTATTCGATTTGGAAGAATTCGAGCAAATCTGAGTGTCAATTTTCGTTCCAAAAATTATTTTTGTATCAGAAAAAGATTATATTGCGAAAGGTAGAAAACTTTTAACTAAATTATAAAAACCTCAAACCTACATTATCTATCACCAAGAATAAATAACGTTTCATAAATATTCTATATGGAACTGTTTTTAAACGACCTTTCTATTATTTATAAAATGTATAACTTAGACAAATATCAATAACTAAAGCGCCTTGCTAGGTGATAACAGTTAATACTAATCCCCGACATTTTAGTTGATAATCTTTACGCTAGGTGGTACTTGTATCGCTCCTTCCATGGAAACGCCGCTAAATACAATCTTTCTTGATAAAATGTCTGATCAGGGGAAGTTATTGTCTGAAATTAAAAATGATGAATCCACTCCTGAAAAGCCACCCATTCCACGTCCAAGATCAGGGATTAGACCTGAAGTACCTAAATCTTCCGCTTGGGTAAATTTAACAGTTTAATGTATTGTTATATTGTTTATTGACAACAGTTTACTTCTTATGAATCAATTTTATGTAGTTTTCTAGGGGCACTGTATGTTTTTTATTAATATTTTTTACAATGATGACAGTAATTCACGCATTCATATTTTTTTTTTTTTTATACAGAGTGAAGATGATGATCATGAAATTGTTTCATTCTCTGTCCAAGCTGAAGTTACCTCTGCACAAAAAGAAACATCATTCTCCCACTCACCAACCGTGGAATCTCATAAAATGACACCTGGTGAAATTTCTCCAGCACGCTCTTCTGTGCCATCATCTCCAGCTAGATCAGATACTGAATTCATCAAGAAAAGAGCATTTATTGTGTCCCCAATAGCTGCTAAGCATCAGGTTTTCATTTCTATAATTATTCAAATAGTAAATTATACAGTTAGATTTAATTTTTTTTCTAATATTAGTTAAATGATTATCCATTAGCTATGTATTAATAAGTTATAGATTTTTACAGAATATTGAAAGTCCTGATATTAGACGTAAACCTGATACTGGAGAAAGCAGTGGAAAAATAAGTGAAATATCATCTGTTAAAAGTGGAACTTCTGATAACAAAACTTATCGAGAAAAAATCAGAGAGAGAGTTCAAGCAGCAAAGGTAAACGAAAGAACAAAATACAGTAATTCAAAATAGGTAAATGATTTTGAGATTAATATCTGTGTTGCTTTTTTCAGGAAAGAGCTATGGCAGCTGGTGCATTTAAAACAAAAATTCAACGAATCAAATCTCCTACTGGTAGTAAATCTGAAGAGGTAATTTCTTAATATTTTTATTCAACAGCCTTATTTTGTATTTTTCCATCTTAATCATTGTGAGTATTTTTAAGTTTGACAGAGAGGAAGACAAAATCGAAGAAGCATTAAAAAAGCATAAGGAAATTAAATCCAAATGGAAGGTAGCTACAGCTTCCGTTCATGTAAGTATGATTTTTCTTTCTTATCACAATTTTAACTAAAGAGCAGCCATTATCATGATTATAAATTTGATTTCTTTGGTTTTTAAAATAAATACTTTTTAATTGCCACAGGTTGCTAACATTCAGTCAGGTAATGATTTTTTTAGCAAAGGTTGGGAGGCTCCATTGAAATCATCACTTGAAGAAAATGATTCAGGAGATGCTGAGCAGCCACCAAGTATTATATTATAATTTATAATGTTGTATTTATTACAATTATTTAATTTTTTTTTTTCTGCGTTTCTTAAAGAGTTGAAAATTTAATAGACTTTTTAATAAAAACTTTCCAAAGCTTTCATTTTTTTTTTTTTTTTAATCTAGACTATAGCTTAAGTAAAATTTTTCTCTTTGAAAACTCTAATTTTAGTTCTGGTTATTACTTGAAGTATTAATCACTCCCCTCATACTTTTATTGAAACATTTATCATTTAACCTTTCATTTCACTTTCTTAACTTCATGGTTACTCAATCAATCAAAATCTTTTTTTATTTACTATTCTATTAAATTTTCTCATTTTATAAAGAATAATACTGATATTTTTCTTTCATATTGTAAGCTTCAGAAAAAATTAATAATAGATGCACAACGGTTGTGCTTAATTTAATTTTGGGGTTTACCATTTGACTGACAAAAAGCTCCTTTTAAAAACAGAATATGTAGTTACATGATGAATTATTATATATTAAACTTCTTCTTTTCCAGAAGCAGAATCAAGCGATGAAGAAAAGGTTTTAATAAAAGATATTCTTGGATCTAGAGAGGGTGACTGGTTCCCCCTATACAATCACATGCCACCAGAACTAACAGACTGGTCAGCAGTCAAAGAAAAACAAGTTGGCCTCTTTTTTTGCCCATCAACATCTCCAGGTTTGTCCTAATACAAAATAAACTTTAATATAAGGAGAAAACAGATAGAAAGTCATATTATTTTGGTTCTAAATCTAAGTTTATCTATTTCTAATACAATTAATGTAATATAAGGTAAGTATACAATTCTGGTCAGCATGGAATGGATTAAAAATCTTATTAACAAGACTTCTATAATATTTACCTTAAGTTTCATCTGTTTCTAAAATATTTGAATCTTACAGTTCCAATAGAAGAAAAACTTGACCAAGATACATCTCCTAGATTTATTGAAGATGAAGGCCTTTATGTTGGAAAAAGAACTAAAGTTTCCTGGAAGCGGCGGAATAAATTAGAACAAAGAATAATGGCCATGGGTTCTGAAAAGTCTGTATTTGACATTCATGATGCTTCCATATTGATTTAAATTCAGATATTAGTTAGTTTAAGTAGCGGATCGAGAAATATTTTGGGAGCGACCATTTTTTTTTAATGCTTTTTAATTTTATGATTCATGAAGGATCTAATTGAAAATATCATGATAAATATGATGCTGTAAATCACTATTCATTGTTTAATTACAATCCATTTTTGAGTCAAGGACATAAAATATTATTAAATAATAGTGCTTGTAATATAGAAATATTAATAGTTAATTTGAGTTCTCATCTATCAAGGATCCGCTGACGGTTATTTTTAGGAAATATTAATATCTTGAATATGTTAAGTTACTATATAAATATTTACTAATAGTTCTGCGAAGTTTAAAAAATTAACTTGAGCACCTTTGCTTTATCTAGATTTTGGTTTGGTGAAGATGGTGAAATTAAAGGTATTCCAGATCCATTAGAATATAGTAGTTTTAACATATACCTTGATGATGAAGTGCCTCCTGAATTTCAGGTTGAATATGTGCCTGTAAGTATTTACTCTCTCTCTATATATATGGCTATGATTTACCAATTAATACATATTAATGGTCGATAGCTAGGTATTCATCATATTGGTACTTTCAGGCTAAAAAAGATAATCCTGGTGCTCTTTCTGCCTCTGGAGACGAAGTTTATTTATTGGAAATTGAAGTGGATCATATTGTTTTCAGGCATCATCCTTTATTTTCTAGAGAGCATTGTATTGCAGAGAGACTACGATCTTTATGTGAAGTTAAAGATAGCCCCGCAGCTCGGATAGGTAAGCTTTTGTTTTATATAATTTCATCATCAAACTCTTTAGTTTCTCATTTGGTAATTCAGGAGATAATCTTTCTTTTACCAAATTACAGATATAGTAATCTTAACAAAAAAAGAACATCTAGAACATCCTTACTTTGTTGTTTGCAATTTCACCATCTGGGTTTAATGTAGCAGTTTATGCATATTACTCACATACAATAATAAGATAATTATCAGGAATGAAATCAACTTTTTCATTATATGCTTAGATTGAATGAATAGATTAGTTATCTTGTCCTCTTTGCATAATCTTGACATGAACCGATTTGCTAGTGTTGTTCAGGGAAATTGTCAAAGTTGAAAAAAAAAAAAAAGATTTACTAAAGCAGACATAACGGATTGGGTAAGGGGTAACGAAAGAGCAATAGTGCTTAACATTATTTAAAAAAACAGGAAAAATAAACTATATAGTACTAATATAATTATATTAAGTTAATTATTAATAAGTTAGGTTTAAGCACCCAACAACTGTTTCATGTAACCTCTTACTCGCTGATAACACGAAAAGCCGTTTTTTGTGGCCCTGATCTCAACATAAAAGGACCTGTTGAGAATTTCTTTATCCCTTTAGTGCAAGCTTAATTAGAAACCCATGATCTAATAAAGTTAATTAAGTCCCTGAAACAACTTGCCAGAGCTATGATAAGGCGTGATAACCAGGTGTTACACGCAGTACAGCTAAAAGAAAAGTACCATAATTTCTTTTTTGGTTTTGTTTAAAAGATTTATCAATAATAGCCATTAAAGTAATAATATATTTTCTAAAGTGTGTAATTTTTCAAAGCTGATATGAGTTTTTGGTAAATATTACTATTTGGTTGTTCTTGGAAAAATAGAATTTACCTAATTAAAAATTAATAAATCTTGAGCCCTTTTTTGTTAATATTGTGTTGTTACAATTGAAATATAATATTTGTTTTACAATATTAGTTTTTATTTTCTCAGGTGGAAGGCTTCAAGCTCTCCGTAATTCCCGGGACCATCTGATGAAATTATATGCAGTTACAGAAGATCAATCACTTCTAGAAAGAGCTAATAGGTCAATTGTGTTATTTTATTATTGATTATATTGTCAATAATTATTAATAAAGAATTCATTTAATTAATATTTTACAAAGTCATGGGCTAACCATTTATAGATCTCTTGATAAAAGATGTGGTTGCCGATACTAATTAAAGGATTATCTAGCTTAAATATATTTTATAGCATAAAATTTGATTTGATTAAAATCAATTATGTATGTAAGAAAAGATGCTTGATTTCAAAATAAAACTTCTGTTTTCATCACAGCCACTGAATCAATACCTAATTATTATAGTCTTACAAGCTTATAAAAGCACAAGGTTTTGTACTTTTTCTTGTATTATTAATTGTATATAATACTTAATATAATTTTTTAGACTGCGTAAAGAAATCAAAACTATGAGAATAGAATGGCTCCAAGAAAAAAAGAAAGAAAGGCAACATCTAAAAAAAATTCTGGAAACATGGCGTGACTTAAAGATAATAAGGGAAAAGCAGGGTTACATTAGTTCTATTTACAAATTGAGAATTGTTTCCCGAGAAGAGGATGACCATGATTGGGACCATGAGCTTAAAGCGTTAGTGCATTTTAATGTTATAGTTACCTTTCTCAACAAAATCACTCGATCTGTTTATTTTTAAATATAATTAAACGTGTTTTGTTCATTTTTTTTTTTTTTTTTTTCATAGCTATCTAGATGAGCTACTTGAAGAAGCGGAGGAAGAGTATAAAAATGAAATGGAAGAATATCAAGAAAAATTTGAAAAGTGGAATAAATTGAAACAGAAAAAAGTATGTACCATAATGGAATTTAATTAATTAAAAATAATAGAGTGTTTTTTGTTTTGTTTTTTAAAATAACTAATAATCCTTACTTTATTATTATAGGAAGAAGGAATAAGTTCTGAAGATGAGATAGAATCATTTCAAGAAGATGAATTAAAAGAACCAAAAAAACCTAAAAAGCCTAAAGTGTCAACTCTAGAAACAATAATAAAAGAAGAGTTATCAGAATGTCTAAGACCACCTGGAGAGCCAGCAATTGAAGTTTATTTACTGGAGGATTTAAACATAACACAAAATACTGAAAATGCTATGTAAGCCATCTATATATGTTTACACTTATTTGGATAGTTACATAGGCAACAGCCAGGAATGTAAATTTAAAAAAAAAAAATTAAAATACTTCTTATATTTATATATTTTTAAGACATAGTACTATTTTTAGATTGAGAACCGAAAGATAGCAAGTTCAAAACCCGGAGCCAGGGGAAAATTTAATAATACTCGGCATCAATCCCCCACCCTCTCCCCCGGCCCGGGAAACCCCATATAGCCTACAAGGCGAGGAAGGGGAGGACCAATAAAAAAAAAAATATTTTTATATACAGTAATGTTCCAATTTTTGGACTGTTATTTTATTTCAATCTTTTCTTTTTTTTAAACAAAATTCATTAGGTAATGACATTTCTAGTAATTATAAGTATAATTAGGATCACACTTGTCCGTATTGTGCTGATAGCATCCATCAGATATTAAAATTAGTAAAGCTGTTTTAATGTAAGTGAGCACACCTATCTGCATCGTACGCTTTGGAGATTAGCTATGCCAATGGGGATTCTCGAAAGAGCAAGGATCCCATATGGAGGGGATGCTGACTTTGGGGAAATCAAGAAGTGTGTATACCTCCTCCTATTCCAGACAGAGCACGTTATGTTTTTCTTTGATAACTCTATTTAACACTGCTTCGTTTGCTATTATTGAAGATGGACATTACCAAATTAATTACTCACTAAACCCAATAAGGCGGACTTTTTCCTTGCCTGCTGTCCTTTTTATTATTATTCTTCCAAAAAGCATCTAACAATAATTGTTTATTGAGGCATGTTAAAATATTCTTCACTGCGGATGACTCATATTGTTGGGTGGGGAATCCTTCCATTTCAAACCAGTTGTCTCAGATCTAGAAAAAAGAAGCCTGAGTTTTATTAAAGTTATTCATATGTATAAGAAATCTCAAAAACAAAGAGAGACTCTTCAAGAAAAGTAGGCAAAACTAAATGCAAAGAGCAAGTTCTGTAAGCTTCTTGCGGCTTCTGATTGTCTGAATGGAAATCCTGCCCTTTGGGTTGATCATCATTAGAATTGGCTGTTTTTATTTCTGGCTTGAGTCAAGGTTGATTTGGGTGTTCTGGTGAATTGTCAGACAGTAGCTGATTTTAATTTGTCCAGTGATGTAGATCTGTAAGTAGGACCAGACAGAATTCGTCCTGCCATTTCAGAAATCTGTATGGCCCTGAAAAAGGTAGGACAAGTGGACGTTTTTTGTAGTCTTCTCTCATGAAGACATTGGTATATTTTTGGATGTTGACAAAGAACTTTCTAGTCGAACTACAAAAGTTAGCTGGTCGTAATCTCGAGCGGTGTTCCTTCAGTTCTTGGAGCAAAGCATCAGGATCAGACTTGGGTATTTGTATTAAGATTTATAAGTAATCTGATTTGGTACCCTTAAAATATTTTGGTGATGCTTGAAATATTCCTCAGGCTTGCACGTAGACCTACAAATACAGTGGGAAATATTTTAGTCCAAAAGGCACTGTTCATGTGTCCTGTGATAGCTTTCAATGGCAACGTTCAACTCAACCATTAGCTTGTGAGTGATATGTAGTTTATGGTTGCACATAAAACTAAGGAGTGCTGTAAGTTGTTGAATACCTGAGATTCATTACAACGATCCATATCCTGGACGACATGACATATCTGCAGATCCAGTAGTTTTTAAGTTAGTCCACTGTCTCTGCAGTGATATGCGGTAGAGGTACTGTTTCCGTCAAATGAGTCTGTCAATCGATCATAGTTAGACAAAAACATAAACCATTAAAAGGTGAAAGTAGGCCTATGAGGTCTAGATGAATCAAGCCCATTCTGCTACACCTTTGTTTAAAGAGGGCCAGAAAAATCACTCTGCTCAAGAAGTTCCCACCCCTGGATGGCTCAGGTTATTAATTTTTGGAAATCGTTTATTCCTATCTCTAATCTGCTTAATATAAATACATTTTTCTCAGCTCCTAGGGCATATTGAGGTAAATTAATAAGCATATACTCTATTGTCAATAAATTTAATTTTCTTTTTTAAGGGAAGAAGAAAGACGAAAATTAACGAAATTGTGCCAGATTGCAGTCTCCCTCCAGGTAAATGGAAAACAGGTGGATAAAGCTACTGGAACTCAAATGGATGAAATGTTTACTTCTCATTTAAATCATAGGTTCTGTCTTAAATTACAATCCCAACCTTCTAGTCTGTCTCTTCTGATTACTGAGGTTGGACATCCAAATCTATTTGGGAAAAAAATTATTGCTCAAATTTTCATACCAATTCCAGGAAGGTGAGCAACTCATAGTATCGACCTGGCAATAAATGTTTTTGTAGTGCCTTTTTAAAAAACTTTAGCTGACCAACAATGTGCTATAGATTTTGCTAATATTAGACATAATAGGTATGTAGTAACAACATTATGTTGTACTAAACATTGTTTTAAAATATTTAAAAAAGCAAAGTAAACTGGGCCACTGCACAGGACGTTGAATCCAATTATTTTTAATATCTATAATGCTAATTTATACTTTGAAAGCCTTTGAACTTAAATAGGTTCCCCTTAAGTGAAATCAGTGGAAATCTGGTTTAAATTGATAGAATATACTACCTTAAAATTACAAAACTTTCACTGATAATTTTTATATTATAGCATACTCCACTTCCCATCATAAGTTATTTAATTTTTAAGAGTATAATCTGGTATCAGATATGGATTGAAGAATTTTCGAACCATCTTGTCCACTATCTAGTCCATTAATACTTGCAAATAAACTAATTTTTTTAAGGCAATGCTTATTTACAATAAATTAATTATTTTTTAGAATAAATACTGATTCTGCAGAATGGTGTGATTATGAATTCAGCTGTGGGGAACGTGTAGGACCATTTAAGCACACAGGTATTGGTTGTGGCCAGCTGGAATTAAATATTGGCGAAGAAAAAACTTTATACACAAATGGCCTCCTGGCTGTCCGTGCTGGATGGGCTGATCCTCTGCCTAACATCCTCCACCAACCTAAGTAATTTTTTTTTTTTTTTTGGCTTTAAAATTTTGTCCAAATCCTTTTTAGTACCAATTTAATTTTTTTTTTTTTTTTTTTTTTTTTTTTTTGCATTTCAATCTTTATGTGGTGGTACCTCTAAACAAAGTGCTGAAAAACAGCACTCACTTTTTTTTTCAAATTATCAAAATAGAAAATCAGACAGAAACTAAATACCTACACATACCTGCTGTAACCCATATTATAAGCCTCATAAATTTATCGTTAAAAAAAAAAAGACACAAAAACCAGAAAACATTTCAATACAACATTTTAAGGCTACTAACAGAGATGCCTTGGTGTGTAAGTAAAAAACTATAAATACTTATTACAACAACCATCGACTAACACATACTGACATGCCTTCCATGAGAGGACTGAAAAGGAGTTGGATGTGGAACCCCATCTCCTAATTCAAGACTAGGGTGATGAGCAGCTGGACACTATTCTTTCCTCATGCATCCAAATGTCAGATGTAACATTATATTCTACCTCATCTTACATCTTAAATTTATACTACATCTTAGTTTGTGACAGGCACAGATCAAAGTATGAATTGAACAAACAAATTTGTAGATTAAGTTCTTAAATAATGCTTATTTCAGGCCAAATAAAGTGACAAAACCTTCACAGAATAATATTCAAAAATTAAAAGAATGGGTAGAGCAAGTACAGTTAGATCCGAATGACCCCAACAATGCAGATTTATTTGAATACTTAAAAGTAAGTTCCTTTTTCTTCTATATTTTCGTTAATATTTCTATTCATGTTTATTAATATTTTAATTTTGATTAGTCAACAGAAAATAAAGAACCAAAAACGAATTCTCCCAATATAATGGAGTTCTGTTCAGAAGAAGAACTGTTTGAGAACCCGAGATTCAAACTACTCATGTTGAGACATGCCGGGCAACCAGAGTTCAGAACTATGCGAATGATACCCTTAAACGAGAGAGAGATTCCAAAGGACATTTTTAAAGTAAGAAATCAGTAGATAAGTGAAGAAAATAATATTAATCAATTTTACAAGTGTGCTTTTCAACATAATGAGGCAATTTTGTGATATTAGGAATTGGGCTCCTGTGCTCCAAGTTCTCGGTTTAATCGACTGTGTTAGGCACCATCTATTATATCAGCTATCGATTTTCCCTGTGGTAGGGTGCTGCCTTTCTTAGGCACACCCAGCATCTATAAATTGGGCACTCTTAATTAAATAATAAATTAATACAAATGACCTTATTGCACAACTATTGACCTTTCTCACAAATTACTTTTTGAAAAGATAATTATTGGCAAAGCTTATTCAGTCTCAAAAAATTTATTAGATAGGAGTAGATAGATTTATTAGAGTATGATAGATTAATTTAGAGTAAGTTCCCAGATAAATAGAGCCTGGCTAGGTTATATAATGATACATTTTAGTAATTTATGCATGGGTATCAAATATCTCACATAAAAATAATTCAAATTTACATGATTTAATCTTTTGAAATGAAATGAAATGAAAAATAATTTTATTATCATGGGACTGTTGTCCCCTTAGAATAAATTAATTATACTTTTATTTTAATTTTAATTTTATACTTAATTATATAAAGGAATCTAGCCAGTGTGGCCGTATATGATATTAAATATTTACAGATACAATGTCATATATACATGTGAATAATATAAAAATAAAATAAAATAAAAACAGAAACACAGACAGTGCATTCCTTCATGCCAAAGTAATCTGTAGGTACAATAAGCGAGAAAAAAATAAATAAGAGGAGGAAAGAAGACAAAAATATTTGGAGACAGCAGAGTAAAATAAAAACAATTTGAATAAATACATAATATAGTATCTGGTAGGGGTTGTATTACCAGAATTATTTCTAAACAGCCGTTGTGTTCCATCAGTGATTATCATCTGAATTGGGAGTTAGGAACTCCCAATTCAGATGGAGCATGCCGGATATGGGATGGGATTGAGTTCCAGAGGAATGTGGCTTGCATTATGAAGGATTTTTCAGAAGTATCAGTTCGGTGGGGTGGAGGATAGAGATCGGACGTACAGGATCTGGTTGGGCGGGATTGGATGGAGGATTTAAATTGTAGGCTCTGTAGGATATAGTAGGGTCGTTGAGTTCTCATGGCCTGGTATAAGAAGGAAGCCAGTAGATACTGAAGGCGATAGGAGGGGTAGAGCCACTTCAACTCGGTGTAGCACTGGGTTATATGCATATTTCTTGGGATCCCAATAATAAAACGTATTGTACCATTCATAAGGCGTTTAAGTTTAGCTTGGAGTTCCCCAGACAGTCCGCCGTACACCATACAGCCGTAGTCAAAGAGGGGATAGATAAGAGAAGAGAGTAGGAGTTGGTGGGTTTTGAATGGGAGAAGATATTGTAGATGGTTGAATAGTTTCAAGGTAGAGATAGTTCACTGGGAAATTTTCACCTACAGTTTATTGTTCTTTTTTATTGTATCATCTCAATTTTTATGATAAACTTTTTTTTTTTAACCTTAATATATGGAATTAAAGTTTTTTTAGAACTAATTACTTATTTTTAATAGTTATATGAGAAAAGAATGAGCGGAAGGCAAAAAAAATCTAAAGGTGGAAGTTTGGAACAAGAGCGAGCTTGGGCAAGAGAATATATCGAACAAGTGAAGGAAGAAGTATTAAAAAAAAGTAAGCTCAACCAAGCAAAAACCTTCACAGATATGATCCATGAAGAACCTGTACCCGATTTAGGGTAATTTTAACTGCAATTAGAAAATTATTTTAGGTCATTTGAGATAAATTATTTTAGAATCAAATAAAAATTTAATATTTACTCATTTAAAGCACATTGGGTTTAACGTTCATGAAATTTCTGCAACCAAAGAGACCTCTTAGACCAAGAAGAAAGAAGAGGAAAAAATATCCAGTTAAAAGCCTTGCAGGTCAACAGCTAGAGGTAATGATCTTTTAAAATATTTTATTATTTGACATTTTGAGTTTTATAAAAAATAAAAAAAACTGGTGCACCTATTACACCACTTTCATTTATCATCATCCTTATTTTCACAATGGGACAAAGGAATGGGCGTTTGAGGATACAGGGAATGTCTAAAACTTTTACCACAATGACATTTTTTTTTGTGTTTGAGTTGGATGAACAGATTAGCTCAAAACGATAAATCGCACGAAACTGAAATTAGATATTTGAGGTAGACCGCGATGTGATAGCGAAAATTTTGTCAAAATTGAGTAAACAGCGGGTACACTTTATCTCACATTTTTTCATTGTTGACAGTTTTCACAAAAAGGCTAAAGCATCTTTGATTAAACTCGTCATGTCTTATGAGAATCAGTTTTTCTTTAATATCAGGTTTTATCATCACAGAAATGTCCGGAGGTGGCTTTAATGACGAAGGAAAATTTTATTCCTATAATGTACCATTGATTTTGTTTAGATGGAGAAATTAACTGTCTCTCATTGTAACTAATAGTACCAAATGGCTAAATATGAAAAATAAAAGAATATGATAAACATAAGCAAGAGAAATTAAGAAGTTCCCCAAGATGAAAATTTTAATTTCTGTAAATGAGTGCAGTGAATGTATATATAATATATCATTGGAAAGCTGAGGACTTCAGAAAGAGTAATATTTAGTTTATATAGTCATGAAATTTATATATGCCGGAAAAATTCATAATTTATACTTTCACAACTCTTTCCCATGCTCCGTTCGACACCTTTATTAACAGCACATTCTTAACATGTTTTGTTTGTTTATTTGTTTAACATCACTTTATGCCACAAAGGCTAATCGGACGATGCTACAGTGGGAGTCCTAAATTATGCCTATCCAGGTATAATTAGGATAGGGATCTTTAACGAGTACCTGACATCGTACAGGCTCGGGACCTCCATTTTCTTAACATGTTTTTTCCACATGTTTTAAGTACTTGTTCAAAAATACCAAGTTAATAGAAATTATTGTTTCCATGGTACTAAATTAAATTTTATAACAATTAATTAGTGACTTATAAGATTATTCACCATGGAGTATAATGTTTGTGGCATTGCCACATTATCAAAAATTAAAATAAACACTTTAAAACCTATGAATATTTTTTAGTTCTTTAGTGAGAGAATTCATAGAAAAGCACTCGATGCTCAAAATATTTAAAGCAGGTTTTTAAAAACATGGTAAAATATTAATTTTATAAAAAGAGTACTTATTAAAAGATTATTTTTATTAAACACATTTTTATTAAAAGAGTACTTTTTTTCTATTTTAATATGAAATTAAAAAGTTTATATTTTTTTTTTTTTTAATGGTTTGTTGTGCTAAAAGTTATGATCTAGTTTTATGACGATTGATAAAAAATACTTTCCATTAAATAATATGAAAGCTTAAATTGCTATTTGTTCGCCCACATAAATTATCTGCAATGGCTATATAAACTAGATATTATTCTTTCTAAAATTATCAGCTTTTCAATGTTACATAAAACAGAACTGAACATCTATTACTTTCCTTATTACCTATTATTTTCAGCCTCGGAAAATTTTTATTGTTTTTTCCCCACAGTTTGATCATCAAATTAGTTTCACATTTTACATTTAGCCATATCTTATTCAAATCACTGCCGTTTATCCCAAACAAACGTAATTAAAGGTACTTTAGAGAAAGAAGTATTTCGAAAGAAGTAGAAATTGAAATATTTCAACCAATATATACCAGGTCTGCAAGTTTAAAATGTCGTTTTAATTCAAATAGAATGCGCTCTTAGCCTATTGAAGGATTTGCTTATCTCTAAACGCTATTTTGTTTGTTAGTCATTTGTTTACAAAAGTCAGTTGTTTTTAAGTCGTTTACGTGGACGTATCGTACCTTTCTTTGGTGTTAAAAATGTCTAATTTTAAGCCAAATAAAGAGCATTTGCGGCATGTCATGATTTTCTTATTCAATCAAAAGAAAAAGGCATCTGAATGTCATCGAATTCTTGTTGAGACTTATGGCGATCTTGCTCCAACCGTCAAGACATGTGAACGTTGGTTTCAAAGTTTCAAACGTGGTGATTTTGATGTTACTGATAAAAAACGAGAAAATCGACCAAAAAAGTTTGAGGACGTCGAATTGCAATCTTTATTAGACGAAGACGATACCCAAACCCAACAAATGAAGGCAGAACAGTTGAATTTCACTAGGCAAGCCATTTCCGATCGCCTGAGAGCTATGGGAAAAATTCAAAAGGTTGGAAAATGGGTTCCACATGAATTGGACGAACGACAGATGGAAAAACGAATAACTGTGTGCGAAATGCTGCTTTTACGCCACGAAAGAAAGGGTTTTTTGCATCGAGTTGTAACTGGCGATGAAAAATGGATTTATTTTCAGAATCCCAAACGAATAAAATCATGGGTAACGCCAGGACAACCATCCACATCGAGTGCAAGACCGGATCGTTTTGGGAAGAAGACAATGCTGTGTGTGTGGTGGGATCAGAAGGGAGTATATAAAATATATAAAATAGTAGAGTAAAATATTATAAAATATATAAAAAAGTAGAATATATAAAAGTCTACTACGAGCTTCTCAAACCCGGCGAAACAGTCAATACCGACCGCTACCGACAACAAATGATCAATTTGAGTCACGCATTGATTGAAAAACGCCCAGAATGGGCTCACAGGCACGCCAAAGTCATTCTTCAGCATGATAACGCTCCTGCACATTCAGCCAGATTGACTAAGGAAACGATTTCTTCGCTTGGTTGGGAACTCCTACCCCACCCGCCGTATTCACCTGACCTGGCGCCTTCTGATTATCATCTCTTCTCATCGATGGGACACTCATTGGCTGAGCAACACTTTAACAATTTGGAGGATGTAAGAAAATGGCTCGATGAATGGATTTCAAATAAAGATGAAGCATTCTTTTGGAATGGTATCCATAAATTGCCCGAGAGATGGACAAAATGTGTAGAAAGCGAGGGCCAGTACTTTGAATAAAATATATTATACTTTTTTTTTAAATTACTGTGTATATATTTTAAGAAATAAACGACATTTTAAACTTGCAGACCTGGTAAGCCCCTTCAGACAATGATGATAAAACCTACCTGATAATAAACAATTCGTAATACCTTATATAAAAGAATTCTATATGAAAATGACGATATTAGTTGAAATCATGCATTTACTTTTTAAATGACTTTGTGCAAAACTATATCTATTTCTTTAGAAACAACTCCTATTTCTATTTCTTTAGAAACAAACCCGCTCTGCATATTGAGTCAATATGGATTTTTGGCATTTTAGTGCCTCAAAGGGGGTGCATCAACAAGGATGTGCTCAGCATTCTGGGTCTGTGGTTCCATCACGAAATAAAAGTCAACCTACCCAGGGCATATTTGAATCCGCTGATCCACCCGATTGGTTACCACGGCTGTGCATTTTCAAAAATTTGCAGAAAATCTTAGCTTCATGTTTCAGAAAACATCCTGAAATTCAATCTCTTATCTAACTACTTAAGGTCTTTCCTAGTGTCTCAATTTTTTTCATATGTATATATATTTTTTTTTAAATAGTCATTATCAATCAGAATATTTCATATATTTGTTAATTCTACATAGATAATAATAAATGTTGGACGAGCTTTTGAAGTTCCAGTTAGAAAAGATTCCAATGAAAGAACTAATGATGAAAGCTTTTCTGTTGTCCCTGTACGGCCATTCATTGAAGTAACATTTCAAGGAGAAAGGAGAAGAACAAACACTGCAGAAGGTGCTAACCCAACTTGGAATCAGGACCTTCATATTCCCATTGAGTGAGTTAACAGCTAATTCTCAACATGAAAATTATATGCATGTTTATTTTAATTATTTTTTCTTAAAATTTTTCAGAAACCCACATCCGAGCTTTAACCCAGCTGCACTTCAGTCTTTTAAAGAATCAATTCATATTCACCTTTTTGATGAAAAGTTAGTCGATATTATAGATGATGACAGACTCAGAGAAACAAATATACACCAGAGGCTTGAAAAACATTGGTTGGCCAGCTTGAGGATCCCATTTGCAGCACTCTATTCAAATACAAGGGTATCAAAGGTTTTTTTTTTTTTTTTTTATTTGGATATTGTAAAAATATGTATCCCCTGCAAATAAAAAGGGGTCCCTCCAAAAACTGATTTATTTTTTCTTTTCCTTGAATTTCAAATTTAAATAAAAATTGTATTGAATATTGTAACCAATGCACTATGGGCATGAAAAATACAAAGACCTCCTAAATATAAATGCTAAATGCTAAATATAACTTTAATTTTATATTATCAGAGATATTTATGACTCATTAGGAGCGCTTATGCATTTTATTTTAGTATTTAAATATTTGCAATCTTTCCGAGTAAAAGATAATTTTCTTGGAAATTTATGTATTAAATCATATTCCTATTAACTAACACACACTATCATTTCTACTTCAAAAACTTAGTGCAATATAGTCACCTGTAAACATTAAACGAGACAGGTAAGTCCTATTAGGACATGTCCTAAACATTAACATGACTTTTTCCACTAGATTTTATGTCTAGCACTAATTATTAATAATCATAAAAATTAATTCATTACCATTCATTGAAATTTTATAAAGCAATTTCATTTAAAATTTATTTAATCAGATTGAAGGAACTTTTCAAATGTACTCACCTCCTGTACTTCTCGGTTATGAAAGAGAATCAAAGGAATTTAGAGATTCAACTTTTTTAACAATGTTTTTAATAGTTCATCCACCATTACACCCTCCTTCTCCTATGCAGGTAAATATTTTGTTCTTAGATAGTTAACTACTGTTTTCTTTGTACATTTCAATGATAGAAATGAAAAATAAAAAAATCAGTAATGTGTATTTAAAGGAAAAAATAGAAAGTAGTGAAGAAGTGTATTTGGAACAGCATCTTGAGCACTGGTTGGCTGAGGTCAAAAAAGCTTTTCCAAATAGGTATGTCCCAGCCCTTGTCATGGACTCTTCTGGAAGGTCCGTTTGCGTCACTAGATTCTTCAAAGATATTAAACCACCAGGTAAATAATTTTCTATTAAAAGTGAATTTTTGTATAGAACATAAAGATATTATTCTGCATGTACCCCTAATCAAAATTATCATTCGTCTTCATTATTCCAAAACATATTAAATTTTATTAATACCAAGAGCATGCGATTAATAATTAAACCATAAAAAGTATAAATTAAATGCCTAATGTTTTAAAAATGAACTTAATATTTAATATCCGAAAACAGTAGAAAACTAAATCTTAAAATTTAACTATTTTTAAATTTTCAGATACATTATTCAGTATTATCTTCCCTTACTTAAAAGTGAACCTGCCTTGTTTCTTTATGACTTGAATGGTTTGGAATAATAAAAAATGAATAAATATAAAGAGAGTTAAATGATTCATCAAATACTGTTTTTGCTTACAAGTTGAGGTGGTGCATTAATTTTGGCCATGATTACATTAACATAAACAATAATTCAATATTTAAAAATTTCAGAAATATCCCCTGATATTAATACAACTCCTGAGATGGCTGCAAGATATGTTGCAATGATTCCAATAATACCCGGAAATGTGCTCTATCCTGGCTACTTAGATGTCTGGTTGACTGCTGATGTAAGAATAACATAGATCAAAGTGATGAGGCCTATTTCCTACCCACTATATAATTCTAACAATACTAATGAACTTTATTTATTATTACTTTATCTCTTAATTACAATTTTACAGCAAGTACTTGGTTTGGGAACTTGTGAGAGTTGTTCAGCTGCTACGTTGCTTGCCTGCTTCTTGCGAGGTTTGGGTCTTCAGACATGGCTTTTGGTTGGTTCTAGCCTCTCTTCTGGCCCAGTGCTATACGTACTGGCCAGATCTTCTGGAGGTGATACCACCATTTGGGATCCCTCCACTGGTCGCTCATACACCACCTCTCATCCATTCTCTCCTCTGTATCGAGTCTACTGCCTGATTGATGACACTAATGTGAGTATTGACCTGCAATTGAAAACGGAAAAAATAATTATAAAAAATATTTTTAGATCAGTAATAGCAGTTACTTTCTACTATGCTACATTACAAAGTTTACCTTTTTTTTATAAGAGGCTTTTTCCCAGGCATGGGAAGAGGGCAGAAGATTAATTCCTAGTTAAATGTCACTGGCACCAGAACTCAAACTCATAATTTTTAGATTACCAATCAGGCTTGCTCTTCGCGGGCATCATGTATTCCAAAAACTTCAGCCAGCTCGGCCAGTCTGCCCCCGTCTTACCAAGCAAGGTATTTAGGAGATGATTCACTCTGCAGATAGAACCACTTTTTTTAATTTGTGTAATATAAAACTCTTGATTGAACCATGAAAACAATGAATGCACAAATCGAAAGTAAAAAATATTTGGTGTATGCTCCTCACATTTCAACTCAATTATAAGAAAAATAAGAATTTTTTTTTTAGCTACACCACCATGTGAGTCCTTAACAAAATTGAATAGAATTTCTTGAGAGAGAAAATCATTTGATCCGATCACACTCTAATGCCAGGTTTTTCCACAATTAAGGGGCCCACATACCTAGCATATAGCGTAAAACTTCATCCCTCACTTCTTTTAACCCAACTATTTCATCACCTCCTGAATATCCAATCTCCTGTAAATATGTAAATAAAGAAACGAATATTGAGGATACATCTTTTTGATTTTAATTATCTTTTAAGCTCGAAAGCTGATCAAATTGTAGTCAACATCTAAATGATTGTTTTTTCTTTCAATATTCAATCTCAGTTATTATTATTGTTTGGCTTTTCTTTTTGTGTGTTTACTTTATATTTTAATTCTTAATCTTTTTATATTTTGTCCAACTAGCAAGACAAATGGCTATTTATTTTGTTCATGCCTGTTACTCTTAGGTGACTAGATGTCCCAGAATTTAAATTCATTTCTTTCTTTCTTTCATATTCCCATTTTGTTAATTCACAACTGATTTAATTCTTTCACTGTTATTTCATTTATTCCTAAATCTTTGTTTTTAGTATTTTACACATAATTACAACATATTGTAATTTATTTATTTATATATGACTAACTATTCCAGGCAGTTCTGTACTTGTACAACGTCACAAAAATAAACATCTGTTTAGGTTTCAAGTCACAATATATTTCAGCTATATTTATAACAATTTTCAAAGTTTGAATATAACTATAACCATTCAGTTTCGTAACAATATTTTCCATTCCTACTGGCTCAAATATTCCTTTAGGAAAATCTATTAAAATACTTTGAATGATAAAATCAATATTATTTTGGTTAAATATAATTATAAAACTAGGACTAATCAACATCATGACTCAGACAACTAGACAAGAAATTTACTAATTTTAACAATTTTTAATATAATACTACCTAAAACATGAAATTTTTTTTTTCCATTCTAAATAAAGTTCTTAAAAGTTTTATGAAGTGATAAACATAACTTGGTGCAAATGCCAAGCCAACATGGTAATGAAATGCCATGTTTCATCAAAACATTTCATGTAAAATCTCCTGCCATAAATTCCTGTGTCATAAATTTTACATGAAAAACTGTAAATTTTTAGTTAAATAACTGTAAAAGTCATTTATAATGTCAACTATTAATTTGATTCAGTAGTAGTAATTGGAACTGATAATTAACGCTAACAGTGTCTCTAGCATTGCCAATCTCTATGATTTATTGATTATACTGTCATTGCTTCTTACCATTCATTAATTTAAAATATTTTGCCTGAAAATTTTATATTTATAACAGGTGACAAATGTATCATGTGTACATTCATTTATTCCTTCTATATTATTGTATACATCATTCTTAAATACCAAATCACAGTGGAGGTGGTTAAGGATTTTAAATCTTCGATGTAAAATTCAACAAATAAAGTAGAAAAAAACGAAAACTTGTTAACCAAACATGATCCAAAATTATCATAAACAGGTTTATAAAAATCAAGGATTGCATTCTAAAATTAATGATAATGAAAGTAAATTAGCTCGGATGTTGGCTATTGATAGTTCAGAGGATGATGTTATTTCAAATCATGGGAAAAAAGTGGTTTTAAAATATGCTCGCACAGGTTGGAAGCTTCAAAATACTCAGAAGCTAGAAGCAATGATGACCAAGCTAAAGAAAGATATTACTGTAGTAATAAATTATGGTGAAAGGAGGAATGAGGTTACAAGTGAGCATCGAATTTTCATAAGATTAGATCTCCTTAATACATACATTGAACAAGTGATATATATTAAAGATGTGATAAAAAGGGGTGGAACAATATTTTTAGAAAGCTTGTTTGCGATGCAGAAAAAAACTAATGATACTTTAAACAAAATCAGAGAAGATGTTTTTAAGGCATACTTAGAATTGGAGACAGAAGATAAATATAACATTGCTAGGCAAGGTGGGCAATTGACTTGCATTTTTACACTTTTAGGAATTATTGAAAGGGAGCTTCACTCAACATATGAGAAGATTTCTCAAGCTATTAGTAAAAGAAATGAACATAGGCACAAAAATAATAAGGCTGTTTCAGAATTGTTTACTTCATTCAGATCCCTTCCTGCATTGAAATCATCAAAACAGAAATCCAAAGAAAGGCTAATAAATATCCGAAAAAATGGCAAGGAAAAAATTTTTAATTCAGATAATTCTGAGCCTGATAACATACCTCCAGAAAAACCAAAAGTTTCTGAGAACATTGAAGCTTATGACCATTCATTAAATCATCAAAATATTGATATAGCTAATCATAACGATTTTTTAGACCCCGATTTAAAAACTTCAATGACTTCATGTTTTCATAATTTAGAAGAAAATAATTATTCAGTAATACAAAAAAGTTCTGATAATGAATTATATGAAGATTGTACAGGTCCAGCAGAAATCAAACAATATAACAAAGAGTTCAGAGCTACAGAGTTTGAAATAAATATTTCAGACGAAAACATTCAAATAAAAATTCCTACAAATGTAATTTATCTTGTTCGAAATAGTAATTTGAAGAGTAATATGAAAAGTGACAGTGAGCAAGTTGAGCATTTATTTAACAGAGAGATTGATCAGAGTTCAGTAAGTGGTCCACAAGCTAGTCCAAATTCTTCAGTTACTGATTTCCACACTGAAAGTTCCATGAGTGAGGAATCTATATCCTCAGTGTATACTGATATTGTTACTGATTCAGAATTAGGTGCGGAACTTGTAAAAGATAGCAATTTGAAAAATAATTCAGAAACCAATAGTAAACAAAGAAACAATAATGAGAAATGCATTCCATTTTTTTCTAAAAATGACTACTGTTACCCAGTCACTAAAAAAGATGACTCAACAAAAAGTATCCACTCTTCAAAGATTAAAATTGACAAAGAAGAGATAGAAAAACATTCACAAAAAAACCCTGTATTTTCACTGTTAAAAGATAATAGAAACTTGACTTCCGAATATGAAAATAAGAACTGGAACTTAGGTAATCCATTTTTTGGAAACATCCTCCAGCTTGTTGATCTTATTAAGAAAATATACTGTAATTGTAATGACAAAACAAAGTTTGATAACCTTGAAATTTTGCCTAACATAGATGAGTCTAATTCTCTGACAAATGCAATCTTACAGCATTGTAACGACTGTCCTCCTTCCATTTCTCAGTCCTCATTAGAATGTCCAAGCTTATGGAAAGAAAGTGCAAGTCGTCTTTGTGAGTTATGCCCTAGCTGTGTTAATATCGCAAAATTATCAAATGATGTTGCGTAAAGTATATATTATCAAGAAAGAAAACACTTAGGGAAAGATATTAGGCAAATTTGCTAATGATATCTGTTTGACGATAAAAGTTGTTATTCAGTATTGGTTATAACCCTAAAAGCTTTGACGCTACAAAATAAAGTATATCTTCTCATTTTATTAGTATTCAATTTTTATAAAAATATTGATTGGGTGAAATTATAAAAACAGATTTTGCAAAGTTTTTAAGGTTGAAGCAGAATATTTGTAATAAACCTGAACTGACTCAAGTTCATAAAGCTAGTTGCCAAAGTTGGTAAACACAAAGTTGAAATAAATGACTAAACTGAAGAAATGTAATGTGTAAATTGGATATTTTGAAAAAAAAAAAAAAAAAGTTTCTGTACAGTGGTTATTTATTATTACATTCCTAAATAAATGTTCAACTTTTTTTCTTGTTACTAAATTAAGGTACTAACACAGAAGTTATCTTTGAGATTTTATTCCTTCCCCCTCCTCACCTTTTTGACTGTACGCGGTTCAGGGGTGAGGGTGGAGAGTTAATGTCTATAACACAATTTAAAAAATTCACAGCTTCATCCATATTTAATTACTTATTTTTGTTTGTTATTCTCCAAAAGGTGTAGAGTATTTATATTATTGCAAAACTTGAAAGTACAATTAAAGATTATATTGTACCATGTTCTAAAAAAATATCAAAGTAAAAATTATGAATTTTTCGGGCATATATATATTTTAAGAATTTTTCATGTAAATGTTATTCTTTCTGATGGACTCAGCTTTCCAACAATACATTATACATATACATTACTGCACTCATTTAGGGACATTGGAATTCTCATCTTGGGGAAATATTTTCTCCTGCCTACGTTCATCAAATTCTTTTTTATATCATATTTAGCCATTTTTTATTACTAGGCATAATGAGAGACAGTTAATTTCTTCATACAAACAAAACTAAATGTACTTAATAGATAGAAAGTTTACCTTCGCCATTTAAGTCCCATCAGAACATTTTTGTCATTATAAAACCTATCTGATATTAAAGAATACTTGATTCCCATTAAAAATGACAAGTTTAATCAAAATTGTTTTAGCCCTTTTTTAGAAAATCGCAAAAGACGTAAAAATGTACCCTCTCCATTTACTCAATTTTGATGAAATCTTTGCTGTTACATCATGGGCCAGTGGCGGATCCAGGGGAGGGGTCCAGTCTACTATTACTATTTCTGAACAAAAAGGGCTATCCTTAGTGATTTTTTTAACTCATTAAATGAAAAATAGATTGTATATAAATATTGAATAGAAATTCACAAAGTAAATATACACTAAGATAATAAATTAGGCCCTTCATGAATCCTACAAATTTTAAAAGTAAAAAGTGCGCCCCCCCCTCAGAAAATTTCTGGATCCGCTACTGTCATGGGCGTATACCTACCTCAAATATAAGTTAATTTCATATATAAGTAAGTGTGGGTGACGGGATGGCAGAGTTGGCAAACCCATTAGGAAATACATGTTGCCCCTGACAACCAACATGTGGTTAGGAACCCGAATATAGCCAGTTCAAAACCTGGAGCCAGGGGAAATTTAATAATACTCTGCATTAAACCCCCTCCTAATCCCTGGCCTGGGAAACCCCATTTAGCCTAAATGGCGAGGAAGGGGAGGACCAAAAAAAATGTATATATAAGTAAATGAAAGTAAAAATGCATGCATTAATATTATTCTAGTGAATGCCAAATTTAGTAAGTTTCCATTCTCAAAGTTACAAAAGGAAAATATGGTCCGATGTAATTTAGCCTAAGCTTTAGATGTTTTAAGTGAAAAGTTGATGTCATTGATTTAGTGGCTTTATATTTGTTCGTTATCTACTGTTTTTTTTTTTGTTTTTTTCAATTTTTAAATAACCAAGGTAAAGAATTATCTCCCTGCTATAAATTTGAGATTGTTTATTTCACGATACTTAGATTCTTAAGAGCAAAATCAGTAATTTAATGTAAAATATTATTCTTGTTGTATACAATGATTGTGACATTTAAAATAGTACTGAGTCAATTAATTTCAGAGGGCTAAAATATATTTTTTTCCTTATGCAGATTTGGGTCAACAATCAGAAAGATGATTTACTTTCTTCAACTAGCTTAGATTTATCAAAAAGGTCAGACTGGTGGCCAGCCTTTGGTAGAAGTGTTGGTGCCCCAGTTGGTTCAGTTCAGCCAAATTCCCTAGTTTATAAACCTACTCATGAGACTAAAGCATTAGAGGGCAGATTGGAAAAAATCCTTCGAAATGCAATCATGAAACTACGTCCCACTTCCAGGTAGAAATATATTTATTACAATTTTTTTTATTGTTACAAAATATTATTAGATACTCTTTTATCACTTTTGTAATTAATAGGGACAGAATGTATTTTCACTTTAACAGCACTTATCAATTCCAAATTCAGTACAGATGATATTATTTTTAGAACAATATGGAACCGCTACTGCTCCTCATCACTTAAAAAATTGTTACCTGGTTTAGAAAAAGCGGCTTGGTCTGGGGAATCCAATTCAAACTCTGATCACATTCAAGAATTGCAACATATTCTAGCATCTTACAAGGTTTTACTTTTGCATTAAAGCTTTCGCATTTGCTATTGCGTTTAAAATATATAAAATTAAATTATTTTAGATAAAGAATCGTGATGTTTAAAAAATATTGTTTAAAAATGTCTGTATTTTGAGTTAATGAATGAAACACTGTCTATGCATGTTTTATCAACTATATTTTACCATCTACTGGAATATGTCCAATGTTGTCAACTAAAGAGTATTCTATATTTTTAGATGTCTGGGTTCCCAATCAACATGCCCTATAGCAGTCCGTCTGAGTTAGTTGATGCCGTGAAGTCTACGGGTGTTCATATGAATGATGCACCTGAAATAGAATTTTCTATAGCAGTATACATTCATCCATTCCCAAATAATGTTATATCTATATGGGTGTATGTTGCCTCATTGATTCGAAGAAGATAATTATTGTATTTACACAGTTTATTTATTTAAAAATCATACTACACTTTGTTATTAATATAATAAAAATGTGAAGTTTAAATAAAAATGTTAAATGTCAGTTAGATAATTTTTTATATTAAAATTTAATTTATAACCTTTGTTTATTCCTGATACTTGTCAAATTAAATAACTTATTAATAGTATTTTCTAAAAAATAACAGTTGTATTAACTTGAAGACGAGAGATATTTATTCTAATTTATTATTTGTGAATATCTAAACATTGAAATCATAAACATGGCAAGTAGGTCTGGTCTTATAGTCTGACGGGTGGACGTTCTCAGCAGAGCACTCCCACCATTTTGAGTGTCTTGGTTCACTTTCCTCTTGATCCTGCCAGGACATCTTTTGCTGGAACAGGAACTCCTCCAAATATAGGACCATCCTGAGAGATAGTGATGTAGGATTGAGGTTGTGGTCCAACTTAGGTGACCGTGGCGAGTTGCCGTTCCCTGGGACCTCTTCTGTAGAGCACCTCCTCGCCAAGCTGGAAATTCTTTGGTTTATGTTGCATTTGGTCTCAAACTTTTTGAGCTCCTGAGAGTTAAATTGTGTGCCCTCATCTGGCAGCTAAGTTTCTGGAATCCGATGCACAGAAAACCATCTTTTAAATTCCAATATTATACCCGAAGATGATGATGATTTAATTTCTACAAAATCATAGAATATCAAAGTCGTCTTTCATCACTAAGTAGTCCTTTCATGACAAGTGACATGTCTGTACCCACCTCTTTCCTTGGTCTATACAGAAATAGCGAGTAACATCTCTTCCTAAGAACCTCTGAAGTTCTGTGATGTTTGTTGGTGGTTTTAAATTTTTAAGGGCTTCAATCTTTTAGGAATCAAGCTGGACTCCTCTATATGTGACCAGGTGAATTAGAAATTTTATGTATGTTTGATTAAAAATACATTTATCATTATTTAACTTAAGTCCAGCTTCATTCAGTCTGTCAAGGACATTCTGGTTCTTTCTTCCAATTGTTCGCTGGTGGCACCATCGATAAAAATATGGTCCATTGAGACTTTGATGCCTTCCAGACCTCTAAAGATGATGCTCATTCTCTCTGGGAATACTTCTGGAGCCGATGCATTCCCGAATGGATGAAGCAAGTAGGAATAACGACCTCAGGGTATTGAGAAAGTCAAGTACTTTGACGTGTGTTCTGTCAGAACACTTTCTAACAATCAAGCAGGGTGAAGAATTTAGAGCGGCTTAGTCTTGTTGAATTTTCATCAAAGCTTTGTAGGGGGTGATGCCTATGCTTTATGTTCTTATTTGTTGAGTTCCATAGGAGAGGCCACCACCATTGGAGAGGCACAAGGGTTAGTTTCAGTCACCAGCTTGATAATGCCGAAATCAACCAAAGTTTAACAGCATCACACAAGGTATAGAGAACTCGCCTAGCAGGAAATATTTTTAAAGAAGGAATTTCTACCAGATCGATAGCGTATTCATAAGAATGGGAGAAAATAAAATATTCCAACAACTCATAAAATATGTTGAACCCATGGATGCGCAGTACACCTTTAATGACAGACCATTGCTTATATTTAAAGAAGTTCTGTTCATGGGAAAGAATTGTCAACGTGTTTTGAAACATACATAATTAATGGAAATTATTTGTACCAAGGGTAACTGAATGGAGTTGTCAACAACTAAATAGATAATTATAAAATCAGATGCGGTGGAGTATTATGCTTGTGTGGCCGAATTATCATACGAAAAAACTTTTATTTAACAATAACAAAATTTAGTGTACTTTAGAGAGCAAATACAAAAAAAATAAATAAATAAAGAATGTGGAAATATGTTTGAATTTGAGAAATGGCGTTTGCATATAGTGGAGAGTGGGGCACAATTAGACAGGTTTTTTTTTTTTTTAATTGGGAAAAATAATAGAAAAACTTATTTATTCTCTAAAGTAAAATATTTTTTTATGGTTAAATAAAAGTTTTTATTTTCATCAGTGATAATAGGGGATATGAAATTTTGGCTGTCACATCGCAGGCATATACACACATCAAATACGCAGTTTGATTAAAATAGTTGCAGCTATTTTTGAGAAAATAAAAACTTGAAAATGAGACAAAAGAAAATAAAGCGTCCCCTCCGTTTGACCAATTTTATCAAGGCTGTCGCATCGCGGGCATATAAATACACTAAATACCCAATTTCAGGTTCGTTTGGTTTATAGTTTTGGAGCTAGTCTGTTCACACACCCACAGACCATTTCGTGGGACTTGGTTGTTTGGACTCAGGGGACCCCAAAACGTGTATTTCCGTTGAATACCGGAAGTCGAAATTTTTAACGATCGCAATACTTTCCCTCACATATATATATTTCATATATAGGTAAGGGAAATTAAAAATCAATGCCAAGCCCAAACCAGGTGAAAAGGAATCATTTAATCGAAATAATTTTTTATGTATAAAATGAAAGTTGTTCTAGAAAAAGTCCATTGAAAGTTGTACTGAAAAAAAGTATGGGCTTAGAACAAGATAGTCCTAGAGTGCTTCTGGGATTTAACCTGATATTATGTGCTAACAGAATATCGTGTATGCAGCACCTTAAATACACAGCACTTTAAAAATCTACCTATTACTAACTAGCCTAAATTAACTCTTAATCTACCTAAGAACACAAACTGATTAGCAGACTAAGGAATATAAACTGATAAGCGATCTAAGAAGTAACTCCTTTCACCAATGTATTCAAAATGATCTTGCGAAATTATAAAAGAATGTTATAGCAACAACAAAATCAAAATTGATTAAAATTAACGGTATGGAGCAAAGAATATATAATATATATATAATATAATATATATATAATATATAATAATATATATATATATATATATATATATATATATATATATATATATATATATATAATATATATATATATATGTTGGGTTTTTGGGTAAGAAGAACCAGAGATAAAAGAAAAAGAAAACAAACTGTTTTTAATACAATAAAAGATAATCCAAAAAAAAATAATGCTCCTCTTCTCCTCCTCCAGTGATCCCAATTTTCTGCAATCAAGACAGGTGCGAACTGATCAAATCTGAAGGGGAACCCAACACTGTTGCGAACTGTAACCAAATGAATTGTGAGAGAGAAGCCTGGGGAGGTGGACCTTAACCTAGGGTTACAGAAACTGGCACTCACCTGATATTTAGCCGGAAGCTGGTTACCGCACCCCTGAAGACCACCGGGAAACAGCCGAAGACCTGCTCTCTGCCTGTTACTGCACCCTTGAAGTTTACTTGAAAACAGCTGAAGATGCTGGGTCCTTCGCTGAGAGGTGCAAGTTGACGCGGGTGATCCGGCTAACAGTGTTCTGTGTTCGGCTAACTGCCAGCTCTGCAGGGTTCCCCAACTCAGCTCACAATTTGGCATGTAAATTACAGAGACAATTAATATTTGGAAATGAAATGAGTCTTTAGCTGAAGTACAATACAAGACTGCTAAATAAAAATAAAAAGTTGCTAGATTATAACTAATTATAGCTAAATTACAAAGAGTAGCTGGCCAGCTAATTAAAGACATGTATACAAAAATACCAAAGGAAACATTTTTAAATAATATAATTACGATACAAAGCTTCAGTGAAGGCTGGTGTAACAGAAGCGCTGGGCAGCGAGGAGAGGTCGCCTGCAGGCTGGCAGCAGCTGCAAAGTAGAGACAGTTGAAAAGAAGTTCTCCTCCGCGAAGGGACCACAGCGAGTTCATCCGTTTTGGTCTTGGTTGCCCAAAGAAGTTTCTCCCCTCGGAAGAAAGCGGTGAAGTTAGCCAAGATGGCGGTGGGTCGAGACAGTGACCTTAAGACGTAAAGATGGCTTCAGCAAAGGGCAGACGCAAAAAGACAAAAAGCAAGTGCTGCCCGCGGTTCTATAGGGCCAAGGGATTAGGCACTTGAGTCGCGTGGCAGACCGGGAAAGCTTCAGGAAACTTAAAATATACAATCTTTAAAATGATGGAAAATGACTATTATAAGCATGTTAAAAATAAAAGCTGGTAATTAGAAGTGCTTTTAGATTTTATTGAACATAATTAGACAGCTAAAAGTGCTCAAAGCGAGAAAAACAAAAAATAGAGAAAAAACTCAGCGAGTGCTTTGAGCTTTTGAACGTGAATACGTAACCTGTCGCAAGGATAACCATCAATAGTGAAAAATGCTTAAATTCTCACAAATAAGCCGGGTTACAGTGAAAAAACTATTGAAACATGATCTAGACAGTGTAAAAAGATGACACAAGTGTTTTTATAAGAAAAACATCGCGGGAACATAAAATTGGCAAACCACGTTGTAAGTACATGTTTTAATTTAGTATATTAGAATGCTCTGGGAGTTTTAACCATTTGGAATTGCTGAATTAACGAAAGTTAACGTGTTTAAATATAAACTGCAAAGCCAAAATCATCTAGAAAGGCAAAAAACATAAACTTAAAAGTTCACTTAGAATGTTTAAAAGGTTTAATCGTATTGAAACGAATGATTAGCTGAAAATTAGTATGTCTAAATAAGAAACATAAAATCATAGTCTTCTATAAACATAAAACCAAATTTTTTAGAACAAAAAAAATTCTTAAGTTTGATAAAAACTTAACAATATATATATAAATATATATATATATATATATATACATATATATATATATATATATATATATATATATATACATATATATATATATAATATATATAATATATAAATATTTATGTTATTGGCAAACATAAATATTTTTTATTGCTCATGTCTGTGGATGACCTTGCAATTATAGTTCATTCAATAACTGATGCACAACAAAATCAATACCCTAGCGCAATATTGCCAAAATAATAAACTGGTTATTAATACATAAAAGACTAAACCCATGAGAATTCTGAAAGGTAGGCCTACAATATGCAAGTTGCATAAATAAAGAGGTATAGTGCAAGATGCAAAAATAAAGAGGTATAGTGATAAACCATATAATAAAAAAAAGAAAAGTTAATTTGAGCTGTTTTACTTATAATAAGAAATATAACTCTGTAAATGAGCTTAAGATCGGTAAAATGATATTATGATGCTTAATTCTCAGCAGGAAAGTTAAAAATATATAAATTATGTAATAAATCGAAAGTATGTATAAAGATATTTAATTTCAAACTTAAGGTATTAGTATCGAAAATAGCACGGTAGATCTTTATCGTCGATATAGAGAGGTGGCGATTACATGACGTCACAGTCGACTACTGAAGGGAAATGGCGGGAAAAATAACTGGGACAGAACAGCGAGCTGGAGCCTTATCTGCGAATGGGGGACGGTGGTGGGGGCGGCAGTTCGGCAAGGCCCCGAGCGATCGCTGCGCCTTAGGCCACGCCCCGAAGCAGGGTTGCCCCATCAGCCGCACTTCAGTAGTGGTACCAAGAATAATACCTGAAAGTCCCATTGGAAGTACTGATGACTTCATCTATCTGGGCTACCAAATTAGCGCCCTGGCCAGGGCTAAATAAGTGATAAATAAATAAAAGAAAGAAATAATGAAGAGAATTTCTTTAGGGTGGAAAGCCATGTGGAGGCACAAGGGATTTTATAAAAGCAAAGCTGATATAAAGCAGAAGAAAAAAATGTGGAAAACTGCCGTTCTAGCAGTCCTTATACAGTAGGGTTCCGATTAACCGAGGTGCCAAGTCTGTGGGGGTGGGGGGGGGGTATGTGTATGTATATGAACAAACTACATTAAAAGATTTCTTTTTAGAAAAATAGTTCATAATTTCTGTTATTATTATTAATTATTCATTAGGTTATTAAGCATATATGTAGCTTTTTGGTATTGGTACGGTTCCGACTAACCGATTATTTCGATTAACCGAGTTAACCTTGGTCCCCATCGATTCGGTTAATCGGAACCATACTGTATATATACGGATGTGAGTCTTGGAGATTGAATATAAAAGTCGTAAACAAACTACGAACAACGGAACGTGGCATGGAACGGTATATGCTGGGAATAACCAGAAAACAAATATACGAATTAGAAACTAAACTGGACTTGTAGAAATGTTCTTTAAGAGGAAATGGAAATGGGGTGACCATACCATTAGGAGGAATGAAGACAGCTGGACGAAGAGGATTATGGAGTGGACGCCAAAGAGCACACAACACAAGAGGTAGGCCTACAAATAAAGGTCTGGTCACACATACATAACCGCATTGTAGCATGGACCTGCATTATTATAAGGAGATTGGTTGAATGAACTTGAACGAAAATTGGAGTATGATTCAAATAAGAAGGATAGATAGTAACGGGTCGGTTGACCCGGTGTCGGGCATGTGTGGCCAGACCTAAATTGGGATAGAAGGATGAGGGTAACATGCGGAGGAAGTACATGGAGCAGGGTTGTAAATGCCCTGAAGATTGGAAACAACTAGGGCACGTTCACTATCTCCTCTGGCTACAAGGATAAATTTTTATTTGTTTTTAATAACGATTAATTTTTTTTCTGTTTATTTCATTATTTAATTATTACGATTCATCATTTTATTTGTACAATATTAACAGAACTCTCAAAAATACTCAGCTAAAAGCTTGCTCAATGTGTAAATAAATTTATATAATTACGCGTAAAAGTATTTTAATGCAAATAAAGGATTATTATCATAGTTACAACACAGATCCGAAAATTGATAGCACAATAGAATTTAATTTTGTTTGATTCGATATCTAAGATGTCATAAAGATATTTTGTTTATTTTCCCAACATCGTGTTGCTCCATGTAAATAGCAAGTTTAAACAGTATCCAACCTTCCTTACTTGTAACCATTGTTCGCAGAAATAACTCACGTGTCCAGTCCATTGATTAATACTATTATTGTTAACTATGGCAAAAATTAAAAAGGAAGCCGAAGATAAATTGCCAGAAGGTATGAAGTCATCTAATGATATTAAAAACAAATCAGTGAGGAGAAAAAGGATTGGAAAAGAATTGATGGAAAAGAGAAAGGTATGGAAATAATGAATTTTTGTTTGATTAGACTCTTTACTTGTGTTAGTGTTTATTTAATATCAAAATAATTAACGTTTCTTTTTAATAGGCAAAAAGAGAAGCTCGAAAAAAACGGAGAGAAGGAGGTGAAAAACCTGGTGTTCCTCACACTATTGAAAGTTTAAGAGTTAAAGATGAAACTGTGTTAGAAGCCATTGAAGCTAATGAGGAGCGTATTGAAGAAATGCATGTTGATGTTAAAACAGATGAATTCCAAAATTATTTTAGTATGGAGTATGAACCAAAAGTTCTTATAACTTTTAAAGATAATCCATTGAAGGTACTTATCTCATATCAGGTTTGCCTGTTTCATTTAGTTATGTGGTTTAACTGGTTATTGCCTCTGCTGTGGCAAGATTTACAAAAAATGTGGAGATTATGTACATATTTGACATCCCACCTGTTGAAGTGGAACTCATTATCTTAATTTATATGAAAGGATAATACAAATTTTGGTACTTGAGTTGAAGCAAATCCCTAGCAACTGAATAAAATGCCTGGCACAACAGACACATTAATGAGGTACAAGCCTGGTCTTGGTATTGATGGAAATCGAAATAGACCACAAAATTTTATTTAATATACACTTTTATTTATTTAATGAACTATGAAATTTTACCTGTTTTCTGCTGAAAAGGACCCATGGGTGTTTTAATTTTAATAATCTCTTTTGAGCAAGTTTTAGTCGAAAGCTACAATCTAATAAAGCTTATCAAGGCCCTTTTTAACTATATTAGATCTCAGCTTTTGACCGAACTAAACCTATATTGAATGAAACACTAAACGTTAGTCGAAAGCAGAGCTCTAATAAAATTTACCAAAATAAATGTAATTGTCAAAACTGAAGAAATTTAAATAGACAATCAACAATATTAACCAAAAAACGCCAACAGTGATGCTAATGCCACCATTGCTATTCAATTCTACTTAAGTACTGAAATTGTTAATTATCCCATTGGACTGGCTAAGGAAATTTAGCAAAAGCTAGAGCAATTCTCAGCACTGATTAATGACCACCTGTTCATGCTCTTTTGTATCTCATTTAGCTTTATTTACTATTATACTTACTTATTAGCTTTATTTACTATTATAATTACTTATAAACTGCATCAGACCCAAAGACGACCTCAAGTTTAGTAATATGCACCTTTAATCTTGATGATATAACGCTTTTTATTTTTAGCGTTCTAGAATCCTTGGTGTTGAACTAAGTAGAGTCATACCAAATTCAATGTTCAGGTACAGGGGTCGGTCAAGCACAAAGAAAATAGTAAAAAGAGCTATTGAAAGGAGGTTCTCTGATGTTGTTCTAATTAATGAAGACATGAAGGAACCAAGTATCCTTTTATAAAAATGATATATTATTTTAATCTGTAAAATTTATGTTAAATATTGGTTTTTGGTGATTGGCATCTTTGAGATTTGAATTCCTGTATTAAATAAACTAATGTTTACATTTAAGAACTTTTTAACAACTGCATGATCACATTAATTACACTATAAGTGCAAAGCTTATTATTTACTTATTTTAAAGATCTCTAAATTATTTTTCTATTTATATATCCAAACAGTATGCTGTTTTTCTTTAATGCTATTTTAGATGGTTTATTGTTAATCCATTTACCATCAGGCCCGACAGCTTATTTTAGAATGAGCAATGTAAAACTTACGACTGATTTAAAGGTAAAGTATTATTTTCATATTTATTATTAACTTTGGTATTTCTTTTTTACTTTCACTTACCTATATATGAAATATATAGTAAGTGGAAGTATTGCGATCATGAAAATTTTCGACTTCCGGTTTTCAAAGGAAATACACGTTTTGGGACCCCCTGAGTCGAAATAACCAAGTCCCGCGAAATGGTCTGTGTGTGTGTATGTGAACAGACTAGCTCAAAAACTATAAACCGTGGGAACCTGAAATTGGGTATTTAGTGTAGGTATATGCCCGCGATGTTACAGCAAAAATTTCATCAAAATTGCTCAAAGGGAGGGGATACTTTATTTAATAACTTTTTACGTTTTTTTCGATTTTCTCAAAAACGGCTCTAACGATTTTGATTAAACTGAGTATTTGATCGATTTATATGCCCGAAATATGACTGTAAAAATTTCATCAAAATTGATTAACCGGAGGGGGGACTTTACTTAATAAATTTTGTATCATTTTCACGTGTTTTTTTTTTTTTTTACTCAAAAACGGTTTTAACGATTTTGATCAAACTTGGTATTTGATGTATTTATATGCCCGAGATGTGACTGTAAAAATTTCATCAAAATTGATCTACGGGAGGGGGGACTTTACTTAATAAATTTTGTACCATTTTCACATGTTTTTTTTATTTACTCAAAAACGGTTTTAACGATTTTGATCAAACTTGGTATTTGATGTATTTATATGCCCGAGATATGACTGTAAAAATTTCATCAAAATTGATTTACGGGAGGGGGGACTTTACTTAATAAATTTTGTATCATTTTCACGGGTTTTTTTATTTACTCAAAAACGGCTTTAACGATTAACAAAAATAAGATATGAATGTAGAAAAATGTGTGACTTTGGGAAATGATAATTATCAAAACACGTCAATTTCTAATCTAAGTAAGTTGGTAAGTGAAAGTTGTGTGTTGCGCGCATACACCAGATTTTTTGTTGATAAAATGCATTAATACTTAATGCTATTGTATGTTGATTTTTAACTGCACACACCTAGGTCTCATTCAAAACATTTTTACTTCTCAAAATCTGCTTGATCCTTTTCTGTTGTGAATAGGAAGGTTTCAATTATAATCATTATTATTGTTATAGAAAGACTATTTAATTACAGAAATTTACATTATAAAACTATAATTAATTGTAAATGGAGGCCACAAGTTACTTTGTATGTTTGACCATCATTCTGCAGTCATTACTGCCAAGACTTTCTACTACATATATGAAGTTCACATTGTGTATGTATAACATTTTTTCTGTTTTAGCTTAGCCACAAAGATATTAATTTTCATAGACCTGAAATAATTTTGAATAACTTTACGACTAGACTCGGTACAACCATTTCCCGAATGTTGGCAAGTTTGTTTCATTATGATCCTGAATTTAGAGGCAGAAGGGTAGTTACATTTCACAATCAAAGAGACTACATCTTCTTCAGGCATCATATGTAAGTACTTCTTTTTCTATACAACATGATATATTACAAGTACCTTCATCATTTAGGGAAATAAACTGTTAAGTGTTAATGATGAACATTTAAAAATAAAAATGAAAAATAAATTCAGTAACGATTTATTAAACCTTGGTTTATGGATTGCTGATTGATGACTGGTAACCATATGGAGTCTGAGTGACTGAAACATATTTTCAGCTTGTAGATGTTATATTTTTCAGATTTTTTACTATTAGGGAGGTCTAGGAGTCTTAAAAGCAGAAATTTTTATTTTGTTAACTTCAATGGAATTTTCTTTGTTACTGAGAAAACTTATAGGATAACTTTTCAGACTGATCTTCAGCTTTCATTTAACAAATTTATCATATTCAATATATCATTATTAAGAACCAAAGATGTTTATTTAATTAAATCAAAAAGAAAATATTTGATATAGATAATTACATCATCTAAAATAAATTTGGACTTGCACTAATTTTAAACAATAGGAGCACAAAGAAAGGTCAACATTCTGTCAAAAATAAATAAGAACATATTAGAAGTTATGAGAGGTGGGAATCTCTTTCAGTTGGGTAATCAAAACGTCAGTAAATGTTCAGAGCAATGAACCTTTCCCCAGACATGGTTATTCTGAATTATGGTTAACTCAAAGTACTTGTGTTGAAGAGGGACTAAATAAAAAAATTCTAGCATCTAGCGAATTGCCAATGAATACTGTTATCTCAAGGCAGTGTGTTTTTAAAACATACATTTCCCTCTCTTCTAAGGTTTGAAATCTGAGCTTCAGATTTGTCCTTTTGACAATATCTTCAAACCTTTCATTTGTAAAAGTATATTTAAAAATGTTGAAAGATGAAGAAGAGAGAAAAGAAATACACTTTTTGGTTTCTTCTCCTGCGGTCTGAAGACTACTGAAGATTTGACCACAATCATTGTTGAGGTGGTGTTCGCACACTATCATGGAATTTGAATGAAGTCCGTCAGTGAGCTGAGGGTTAGGAATGTTGGGAGATACCTCTATAAATATGTAATCACAAACGATTAAAAATTCTTTGTGTCATTTTAAATTAATTTATTATTATTTATTTTCCCCCACATTTTGTTAATTTACCTTAAAAACTTATATTTTGCTATTTTTTTAATATCTTGATATTTTTATCAAAAGTGAACCCATGTAGGTTTAATGATTATATTTGGAATAAATGTTTTAATACAAATATTTTTTGTAAATGTTTAGGTATGAATTTAGGAAAAAAGATGCCCATCCCAAATTAAAAGAATTGGGACCTAGGTTCACTCTAAGACTTGAATGGCTTCAACAGGGAACTTTCGACACCAAACTTGGTGAATATGAATGGATCAAAAGAGATCGTAGGCATGATCTTGAATCCAATAGGCGGAAATTTCATTTATGATTATTTGTATTATATTGTTCATGTATGTTAATTTTGTTTTTTATAATAAATTATTTTTATATAATATTTTCATATTTATTGTTGTTTTTTTCTGCAATTATTTAATATAATTTTGACTTTGGACTTTAGACTAAGTTTTTAAAAAATGCTAATTATTCATTTATTACTGTCTGTATTCCTAAGAACATTTAACTCCAATTTTCATTTTAATATTATCTCTGGGTTAATAATACCTTTTGTTCAAACAAACGGACTGTAAATTTTCGTAATTACTATGTAAATAAATTACTCTGGACTCATCTGTGGCAAGATCTCTTTTGTTTTGTTACAATTTCTTTCTAGAAGGATAAAAGGAGGGGATCAGATAAGGAAAAGATATAGGATAAAACTGAACCTTAAGTGACTGCTTATAAACTCACTCGCCAGATCGCAACCAGAGCTAGGAAATGGTTACGGAATTTATGCAAGTGCTTCCTACTATCAAAGCCAAAGTCTTACCTAGTAGTGAGAATTAGACTTTTCCTAGACTTCCTCTATCACTTCACACAATCGAAGTAGAAGTCAGGCCTCGACTTTGAACTCTATTATAGTGGATTTTAAAGAATAGATTACATAGCTCGTAGCATCTAATCGCAGTTTGTCCATATGAAAGCAGCATCTCTCAGGGCTATAGGCCTAAATATAAGTTCAAAAACCTTGCACAAACTCCTTCAATGCACTGATAAATCTATTTATCTTACATATCTTATGTTTCAGTGGAAACTAGTCAGACTTTTGTCTGAATTTGATCCTTATGAGAATTCTGTCAATTTAATTTTTAATGATCCTGAACTTATATCTTAACCAATTCTTCCCAGGTACTAATAATTGAATTTGTTAATGTATGCCAAAAATGTTAATTATTAAATTAAGAATCATAGCCGTTCGAGAACCCTGTTTTTTGGAAACGCACCTCTAAAACATGAAGGCTTCAAAAAAGTAAAAAATAAAACAGCCCCCGTTTTGGTTGTTATTATTAAATTACTTTAATCAAGATTTCACGCACAAACCATTTAATTTTTTTTTTTAATTAAGTACATTTAAAAATTTATTTTTCATGATACTCTTGAAACACCATTAATTTTAGTGTGAATTTTCAAATTTCACACTTCTAAAGTTTGCATATTTGAAGTTAAGTTTTGAATTATTTGTGTTAATTCAAGGTTTTTAAAACATAATCTTCTACATAGACAAAAATACATTGTACGAACAACAATAAAAACTAAGACCAAATTGTTTTAATAATGAGGCAGAAAAATTAGCAGTAGTTAAGACCACAGAATACATTTTAAGCCAAACTGGGAACCAGACCAATTCATAAAATATTTATACAAATCTCTGATAGACTCAGTTAAAAACTTTAAATCATATGACTCACTGACTTCGCAACTGAACATCAACTTAATTAAAATTAAGGACAAAGAAATAAATACTAACTAAACTGATGTGGATTATAGTACTTAGCTTATTATTATATTACAGACCACTTTAGCATCAAAGGAAATTAGAGAGGAGATGCATTGGCCTGCTGTTCACAATTCAAAATTATAAAGTTCTTATACCATAGTGCCTGTGATATACATTAAGAAAAACATCAAAACAGATGCACGAAACTAATTGGACTGAAGAATAGCAAAATAACTATTAAATGATGACCTTCGCACAAATATATCCCGAAACACACAACGAAATCATGAAAAACCAAAAAGCACCCATTACAAACTAACACAATTACTGACAGAACACAGAAAAACAAAACATTAGTTGATCTTCCGCCTTCATAATATAAACACTTGTGACTGTGGCGGACAAACTTTTAAACAAATCCTATAAGACTGACACAAGAACATAACAGAGAAAGGCAAATTTAATCAAAACCATTCTGATGAAGAGGGACGTATGGCCTACTCCATAAAACTAATTTGAAAAATATAAGTCAAAAATTTAACCTGCAAAATTGACCCCACAGACATGTAACACATATAAGATACAAACTGCAACACCTAGACCTCAATCCCCACCACACCCAGTGGTGTTTTAGACTTATTTTTGTTTTTATTTTTAGTTTTATATCAATTCAACTTTTAAGTTGGTCTCTTTTTTGTTTTATTTTTTCTTCTCTTCTTTGTTTTCTATATTTTGCTTCTATTCTATATTATATAGTTCTAAATAATATTCCCGTTCAAATTGTATTTAGATTGCTTCCCATTAATATACAAAAAAATTGTAAACATCTATTCAGGTATTGAGGCATTAGGGATTGGAATCTGGAAAATTTAGAAACACAACCCTCCCATAGGGTTACTATGGAAGGGAAAAAAAGAAATACATTAATTAAAAACATAAATAAAAACCAAAATCTCATATGTACTATATAAAAAAATAATAATATTAATGATGCATAAAAGCATCTCTGAGACATATTGTTTAATAAGGTATATTAATAATCTATTGTTTAATAAAGTATATTTAGTCTCGTAACATAACATAATAAATTGATAATAGAGCACACTACCATTTAATGGTAAAATTGGGGGTGAAAAAATAGTGCATTGTATGACAACATATATTTCTCCTTCTAATGTTGAAGATGATAAATGGTCTAGAGTTTAGGGTACATAAACATCATAAATACAACTTATATAAATATATAAGAGAAATTAAGTTGGCAATATACCTATAGGTAAGCAATGTAGTATGATTTTTTATCAGTTTACTTTAAATCCTGATAAGGAAGCATGGATTGGCTAATTCAATAAGAACCTACCTGTTGGGTTATGCTTCGAATATAAATATCCGTGACTAGAAATACGGGTTACATACAAGTCAATCAGTGTCATCTCATTAAAAATAAGAGTTAAGTCAGTCAGTGCAAAATGAGTCAAGTCGGTCATGAAGTCAGTGCTCCCTTCAATAAAAAATATTTTTTGCTATTAAAGAAGTTGATGTAAGGTTTTGAGTATACTTCGATCATCTGTGGTATCATAGAAGTCCATATTAGTTCTCTTTCTGAAATTGTAAATGAATTTTACTTGGAATAAACTTTAATAACTCAGTCCATGAAGTGTCACCATTGTAGATGCTATGCTAGATTGTCTTAATCTGGCCAATGACCAATACTGACCTACAACACGGCATTAATGATAAGAATGTGAATAAAGAAAGGATCAGGCAAGCTTGGGAAACCATCAAGGAAGTACATTGATAAAGTTGGTGAAATGTTTTCCAAAAAAACTGATCAAGGTTATAAAAAATAGTAATGAAAATTCAAAATATTTAAATTAATTATGGCTTTGTTCAGTCAGCAATGTATTGCAAGTTTTATTCTAAGGAAATTTTACAACAAATATTCCCGAATAAAAATTTAAAATGAGTTTATTCATTTTCACTGGACTGTATCATGACAAATTCCACTAGTTTTCTTTCAAGAGAAGATCTAGTAAGCTTATTGAGGACAGAGTCTGATAAGGATACGGATGGAGCCGTTATTTGACTCAACCGACAACTAGACTTTCTATTTTTCCTTCTTATAGATTTCAATATTATAAACTTTTAAAAATATTATATAAATTATGCATTAGTTTAAACGTTTTGTTTCTTAATTGTTTATTCAAACCTATGACACTTTCATTTAGTAGCATGGTAAATTAGATTCTTACTGAAATAAAAATTAATAGGATAAAAGGCATATAGTAAAAAATAACTAAAATTATAATTAGCTAATTTAAATGTTTTTCTATAAAAACAATTCAAGGAATAATATGACTTTGCTCAAACAACTAAAAATGTAGATTTTAGGTCAGAAATAACTATATAAACAAATAATAACTTTAATTTATTTTCTATAAAAAATAATTATTTATTTCTACTCAGCTAATTACACATTTATAATACTGAATGTTCCAATGTACTATGCCTAGAGATCACTAATGACTTTATATTGAGCAGTCACTATCTATTTCCTACACATCCAATAAGTAACAAGAGGCTAATCATTATCATTAAGTAAATATTTATGGTCTGAGAGTTAAACATTAAAATAATGATGAGCAATATGGCAATGTGAAATCATTATTTCAACTGAGAGGTATCAAATGTAAAGAAATGCATTACCGTTCTATTTGTGTCAAGACAGGCAATTCATTCAGGAATGCTTTTGATACCTTACAACATAAGTTTACAGTATGATATGCTCTTAGCTTTATCACTTAGACCATATATTACTATTTTAATGACATGAATAACACTAGTGGGTATTATATAACTAAAAACGAAGAATTAAAAGACACTTTGAAATTTAACAACAATTTCTTTTTTTGATCCATAATCAAAGGAAATTAAAAATCTAATTGGTACATATCTCCCAAATTTCTTCCTTAGGTATTAATCAATAACTCAGTAATTATTAAAAAACATACTTTGGAAAAAATGACCAAATATATATTCTTGATTATAAAATTTGATTCATAAAATACACTTAATAAATACAACAATCAAATATTTAAACTCAGAGATTGAAATGTTTTGATAAAGGCAAGTAGTTATAATAGTTAACAGGTAGTCATGTTTAATGGATACTTTGCTTTTAAAAACTATACATACAAAACCCTTGTTAAATGTTTGGCTTAGCAGACGTCTGGTCAATAACTTTTACAGAATAAAAATATATTATACAGAATCCCTTATGATAGTGGGTAACATTAGTTTTTATTTGCATTGCGACGAATGTATGTAAATTTGATAGTAATCCAAGAGATGATAATAATTCCAATTTTAGACCAGTTGCTTGTATACAGAGGGTAACTAATGATCATGGTCTATATAATTAAAAGTTTCATACATAATATTTGGTCCAAGAAAACTTTATCATAAGTGAAACCAGGATTGTTATTTTTAAAACAAACCTTATTCATTAACCACTAATAATATTCTAATTCAATAAAACATAATAATAATAACAGCTATAATATAATAACATGTATATGTAATAATAATAACAGCTGTCTGTTGCTAGCATTAATTCTTTAATTTTTGCTTTTTTTTTTATAACAACACCATTAGATCAATTTTGGTGTTTCTTTATTTGATTTATTAAATCCCTATATACTACCAATACCCTATATACTGGAGTTTACCAGCATATAAATATCCAGGGTAAAGTTGTTACTTTGGCATAGTAATATTTAGCATGATAAAAATTGTCAGTCAACAGAACAAGAAACCAATGCCACTTTTTACAATTAAGGTGCTTCCCTAATATGCTCAGCTTCTATTGCATCAACTTAACTATATAAGTACATTTAACATAGTTATAAATTATTATTTAATTCATTTAAAGTAACAATATTCTAAGTAATCAAAAACAATACATTTTTTAAAATATCACTGAAAGACAATAATGAACCCTGTAGATTAATATACTTAAAATTTAGACATAATAACATAAGAAACATATAAAACAATTTAACTATTCCTAACTTTCTAAAGAAGGATATCAAAATATCCAATTTATATAGTATAATCATAAAACCTTTTAAATAAATAAATAAATAAAATCATTTTTCAATATAAAATTTATCATAACATAAAGTACATGAGGACTAGCAATTAATATTTGTTTTCTTCAGTCTATTTTGTTTAATGCTATATTTTTTTAGAGAGGAGTTAAAAATCCGTCCTTAATTTGAGGCTTTTTTTTTTTTAACAAATTTGTTTTATTTTTTTCTAGAGCTTGAAATAAAAAATAATTTATTTTAAGTAGCTTATCAGGATATTTAAAAGCATAATTCATAATTATATAATAAAAATAAAATTAAAAACAATAAAAGGTCATAAAAATTGCACTTAAAGATATATGAGGATACTTATCACTTAAGACTAAATTTTATCCTTTATTATTTTCGTACAGGGGAATTACTTCATTAAACTATCAGATTAAAATTTAATTAAAAAAATATTAGAAACATCTAAATATAACGAATTAAGTAAATACAATTCATGAATTAAAACAATTATAAGAAACTAAATATTTGATTAAAATGTAATGAGATTGTATTCTTTAGGCACTTATTTCTAATAATGGGAGTATTTTGAAAAGTAATAACATTTTATATTATCTTAATCTCATAAAATATAATGTGAACATAAAGGAAGACTGATGTATTACTAATATTGTTAATGTAAAATTTTAAGTAATTAGATAAAAATATTAAGAATTTAAAAAATCCCACTCAGTGAATCATCAAATTTATGGAAAATAACTTTAAGTTCAAAGTAATATGTAATTTGAAAATGTAAATATGCAACTTTATTTGATACAGTAGAATCAAAATCTGAGTTCTGATTTTTTTCCAATAATTTTTTACCAGCTTTTGACAGAATCTGAAAAGTGTTTATGAAATTGTTTTTTGATAGAAAATAATGACATGCTAGATAAGACAACCATCAAGGCATACATTTATATAAATACTAAAATATATTTATTATTATCTAAGATGATAAGATCTAGCATGTTATAGAATAAATTTATTATTCAAATTCATTAATTCCTCATTAGTTGAAAATATTAATCACCAATATTTTTTCTTTATAGATGTTTAGATTCTACTTTACACCAAATAAGTTGTATTGAGAACTGACGATGTAAAAAAAATTGAAACAGTTATATGCAATAACAATCATTACATGCTTTAATATCAACATAGATAAAGAAACATACTAAGCCCCTTACTAGCATAGGTAGAACACATTTCAAACAGCAATAACTTCATCCTCAGACCTAATTACATAAACAATTTTAAAAATTGAATACATAAGAACAATGTTTACATTTCACAAATAAATATATGGTGAAGACATCAATATACCTTTAACTATATATCAAATAACATTTTGATTTAATTAAAAACAATTAATAATATAATAATAAAAAATGCTAAATTTAAATGAAAGTTAAATAATAACCCCAAACATGCAAACTTGGGCTATGGAAGGATTACTATTCCTAAAGAATAAAAAGTGTTCAAGGAAAATTATTATAAATAAGTTTTTAAAGATTTGAAGTCAATTCTTTTTATAATACATTTCAAAATCCTTTTTCTATAAATAACAAAAGCTGCATTCATAGATGTCCAAGGCACTAATTCATCAATTGCATCAGTTCTAAGATTTATATAAATGGTACAGTGACATTTTGTTTTATGATCCATTCTAAAATAATGCAAAGCATGTTCTTAATTGATTTTTTTTCTGAATAACTAAAATGTTCTTATATCAAAATTTTGATCAATACTTTACAGTCCAGGTCAGGTGGGGTCATTTATGTATAAATAGGAATGTTCTTGCCATCAATTATGATACATGGTAAATTGGAAGTTATTTGTCATGGATGCAGTCATTCAAACTCTTGCAAAACTACTTGAATAAAAGGATTGAAGACTGAGATTTAACTCTTCCAGGCATCTTATTTTTAATCAGGAAAGATATTCAGTTTTTGTCATAGCCTGGACCCAAGTCCAGGTTGATAAGAGATGGTTGAGGCATGATGCATGTAACTTCACCTTTTAAAAAAAACAAATCTCATCACATCACATTGACCTAAAATCTGGACAAAAGAATATTTTATCATCATTGAAATTGTGTTAGCAGGGCCACTCCTTCCAAAATATAACAAAATTAATGGTAAAATAGATAAAAACTTCTGAAGAAACAGGGCTACCAAGAACTGCAATATTATTAGGGGGAAGGATTTATGTCCAGTGCAAGAACCATGGATCTGGAGATTGGAGACCACATCAGGCCCCCAGAGTCATCAACTGCTATGCAACAACAAAGGTACCGACCAGATGTTGAAAAGAAAAAAATTTACATCAATTAGGCATAACAATAGTTAGTGACAGAAAGAGCCACATAAAGGTATTCATGGTAGATTTTAACAAAGTAGTATGTAAGGAGCGATCTTCAAACCAACAGTAGGGATGCATAGCTTCCATCATGATACAAATAAAAAGAGCAAGAAAAAGATAATATTAAAACAATTTTAACAGTTAAATTCATCACATAAACCTTTACAATAAAAGTTAAAAGGCGACGTAAAGAGATTAGCGATTCTTGATAGATTGAAGTTAACTCAAAGCGAATTCGATTTATAATAATAATAATAATAAAATATAAATTTATTATGGAAAACCATGACAAAAGAAATATCAAACATAAGTAACTGATAACCTATAAAAAGCTTTCAAGTTCCTAACTCTTACAAAAATAATTACAGGAGAGGAAACATAAGTAATCTGAATTCAAAACACTACTGATAGTTTCATAAATCTATGATAGAACAGGGAATGGCAAAATTGAAATTAAATGCTGGCTTTTCAACTAACTTCTGAAGGCAAAATTAAATCAAAACTATGGTTTTGCATTCTAGCTTCAACCATATTCTTAAATTACTGCAATTAGTAAGCATTGGTTACTAATTGCAGTAATTATATAATATTATAACTATATAGTATAATTATAACATTATATTTTGTTTTTTTAAGGTTAATAAATGAATATATAATGATTATTTAATTCATCAATTGTACGATTATTCTAGTCTGCAAATCAAAGATATTGTTACAAATATCTGGAACGGTTTTAGGCATTAAAAACTAAAGTAAATATATATTTTGAAGGATAAAACATGCAAAGTATGGTTAAAAAATTGAGCAATGTATGTTTTGAAACATAAAAAAGTTTGATTTCTAATATTTTATTGGTCTTTCAGGGAATTTATCTATAGCTACTTTTGAGGAAGGAATTTTAAAGAAAAAAGGTAGGGAAAATACCTACTTTAAATATATCATTCCTGTTTTGAACTTCTCGTTTTTGAGATATGCTGTTTACCAAAAGATAAAAGCAAACACACACATAGAACATTTCACTAAACCTATTTTGACTCGGGGGACAACAAAATGCATATTTCTGTTGAAAACCCAGATACAGAATTTTTGATGAACACAAAAGTTTTGTTAATATGTATTTTGTATATAGATAGGTTAAAGTAAAAAATTTAAATTCAATAATAAATAGAAATAACATAATCATTATTAATTCTTGGAAAGTTAGGCAGGAAAAGAAACTCTACAAATATTAGACGTGAACTGTCTTCTTCTGTCTTCTTTGAAATACACTCTACTTCACTTTTGGATTGTGAGATGAAAGCAGACTTGCATGCAAAAGAACAAATTTATCACAGGATCTTAAGTGAAGTAAAGTGCATTAAAAAAAAAAAAAAAAAAAAAAAAAAAAAAAAAAAAAAAAAAAAAAAAAAAAAAAAAGAGACAGAGAGAACGACCATGGAGATTAAAATCCACGCATTACAAAAAAATTTCTTCAGAACTTCCAACTAGAGTGTTGAATGGATGAGAAAACTATCTAAGAGATAAAGAACCTATGCAAAGAACTTTACATACATTGCATTGAGGACCACCAAACTAGAAATGAAACAATGGATAAAATATGTATATAATCATGAGAAACTATCATAGACATTATTCACAGACAATATCCAGTTACTTTAAATACAAGAGAATTTTTTGTACAAGTAACATATGTACAAGAGTACATAATAACAATAAATCAATGAACAAGTTTTTAAAAATTGTGTAAAAGATCATACAACAACAAAAAAAAATATATATATATCATACTTCTGGATCTTAAATTAATGGCTGATTTTAACAGATAAAAAGGAGACAAAATTGATGCACAGTAGGATGTCAGTAATAAGAGTTAAAGTTATAAGAATACACACAAAAAGACACAACCTCTGTTGCTTTAAGGTATAATTATATAAAGCAAACAAAGGTTAAAATAAGTAGTCATTTGTGTATGGATTACACATGACAGCCAATATTCGGGTCTTGTGCTGCTTACATAAGAGAAGCATTTAAATAAATCAAAGGTAGAACAATTATTTGCTAAAAACGTTGACAGACAAAAACTATGAATTGGACCTCATTTATGCAATGTATTAAACTATGCTAATTTTGTAAGCATTTCCATCAAAGAACATATATTTGAATTTAGAAGGCTAAAAAGATTCTACTCAAGCAAGGGTTGAGGTTCAGCTGACATTATTTCATAGAAATTTTGTAAATAACCTTAGTTCCTATCATTGACATTCTATTGTAATCAATTCATAAAAGAGCACCAAATCAACATGTTTATATATATTGAGAATAAGAATTATATACAATTTAAAAAAAATACGTCTACAGTGAGAAATAAATCTCAATTGCAAACTTTATTATTTGTACATGATTACTTTTTAAATTATGTATAAAAACATTAATTATTTAAACATAGTCAGTATATTTCATGATATATGGGTAGAGGCATAAACTGAGCATGAAACGAGTAAAGAAATTGAAGCTACCTGAATTCTCTCTCAATTCCCTTGAGGATAGCAATAATGTTATCCAAGCCAAAGAGAAATCCTTCATCTGGGCCGTTATAGACACCGCACTCTGTCATACTGGAATGTGAAGAATGAGCGAAATCTATAACTCTCACATCTGTGAACGGCTCTTCTTCGGCCTGATCAGAGAGGCCCAAATCAGATGATGATCTGAAATAATAAAAAATATTTATGCTGAGAACTAAAAAATAAAAAACACACGATACAAAACAATAAGAACTTTGAGTCATCCCACATAAGTTTTCATTGCGTAGCAACTTCTACAGTACATTAAGATTACCTATAGGTTATAAAATTTAGCTATTAGCATTTTTTTTTTATTTTTATGAAATATCCTACCACTAACAAATTAAGCAGAACAGGACTAAAAGAGGAAAAATAAAACTTATTGCTGTAAATTCATCAATATCATATCATAAAATCATGTAGTCCCAACTTTAATAGTGTGGTTTTTTATTACAAGTAAAAACTGACATGATAGAGCCATAAAGGTCTATTTGAACAAACAAATTTATTTAAGAAAGTGGTTTAATTAGAACTGTTTTATTTATTAAGTAAAATTATTTACTAATATAAAAAATAAAGAATTATTTCTGCACTGCTTTTTCTTCAATATAGTTCTCTTCTTTTATAAGCGGATAAACTAACAATGCTCATCAGTGATTAATAAATTAATGTAAGTTTTATGAAATAATTGGGCTGAAAACAGAATTACATAAATACTTTGTAATAGTTTTGTTGAAATTTCACTGTAAGTATGTAGAAAGAATATTCCAGATAAATTGAAACAAAAAGTACCATCAATATTAATTAAAATTTCCTACCAAAAAGTTCCTACAAAGACATCCTACAAATGGTGAACTCCCTCTCTTTTCTCCTACTAAAATTTATCTTTTATGACAACAAAAAGTTTGTAAGGCCAGCCAGATATATTATGCTTGGTGCTAGAAATATATATATATTATATTTATTACTAAATAAATTAATAGCCAGTCTTAATAAAAAACAAAAAGAAAATAACTTTTTATTTAAACTCCATAACATATTTTCAATAAAAAATCAACTAAGTACTAGTTTAAAAATCACAAAAACTGCTTTTATTTGAAAAGAGAGGGAAATTGACCTTGCCTTTATGTGAACTTTTTGGTAGGAAATTTGACAATTTTTTTTTGTCTCTAGTTATCTTAAACACACTGTATAAATACGACATTGAAACAAGTTTTACCTTGGTTGGCCTGCACAACTACTGCTCCTCCTCCTGCCATGATAGCGGGTAGCTCTAACTTCTGTAACTCCTTCAAGAAGAGATGTTATGCTTTCAGCAGAAGTACTTCTTGTAATACATTCATAGTCCATATCAAGTAATTCTTCATCTAATGACACTCCACGACTTTTAATAACACTGTCCCTTTTTTCTCTTAGCCTTAAAATAAATTAATAACTAACATTTGACTGGGGGTAAAGAGATTAATAAACTTTCATAACCAATAACTAAAAATCATAGGACAGCCAAATTATGAACCATGTTTGTTTCCATGCCTGCATTATATTTGAGATACCTAGTCTTACCGCATACAGTAAAAAAATAATAATGTCATGCCCTAAAAAATCCTGATAGTGTCAAGGAACTGTCAGGAAAAAGTGTATAAGAGATAATCATTCAATAATCTGTAAACTTAAAAAAAAAATTTAAAAACCGTTATCAGGTCACATCCTAGAAATAATTAAAAATACCAAAATAATTAAAACAGAATTATAATGGAAAATATGAAAATAGAAATGGTCATAGGTAAATTAAATTAATTTAAATTGTTATTAATTAAATAAACAGGTCTGATTTATATACATTACCAATTAATAGAATTACTTAAGAAATTTAAATTGAAAAACTGAACTACCCATTTCTTAAAAAAATTGACTTGACAGAAAGTCAATCAAGCCATATAAGGTAAATTATGGTTATCACTGCTCCTAGATAGTACCTATTGATAAGTTAATAAGATAATAAATTAACATGTTCACCCCAGCAGTCTACTTTTTGTTTCTTTCCCAAAGGTAGCGACACTCAAAGCTCTTCTCTCTATTGAAGGGGAGCTAATTATGTAAAAGTTTCTTTTAGAATTTTTCCATACATGTATAGGATAGGATGGGAGTTTTAGGGCAATAAATATCCAGATTATTATGCCCGTCCATATATGCATACATATATCCATATATGGATTAACAATATTTATGGAAATCAAATCGGTTAAATAAAAATAAAGTAATAATTAAATAATAAAGTACATGATATCGATATTGCAGGAATCGGGAGGGCTGATTATGAAAATAATATAGCTTTTAAGGTTAACAATTTATTGATTTATTGGATTAACAATTTCCATCAATCCATGTATGTATACATTACTGGATTAACAATTTTTATGGAAATCAAATAAGTTAAATAATAATAAAGTAATAATTAAATAATATAGTACCTGATATCGATATTGAGGTAATCAGGAAGGCTGATTATAAAAATGATATAAATTTTAAGATTACTTGCTCAGATATTGATTTATTAAAACTTATCTGATATAAATGAGCAGGTAATCCAAAAATTGATATAATTTTTATAATCAGCATCTTTGATTACCTGTTAGTCAAAACCAATATCATTTATACTGCATAACTGTAGAAAATTATCTGGGTTCATTTTTATCACAATAAGGATATGAGGATTTATGATCAAAAGTACATAGAATTAAGTAAATTATAAGTCTCAAGAATTTAGAGCCAGCTAATCGTATTTGGGAGGTCAATCTTATTTTATTTATATGGCATCAATATCAAGATATCAATGCCATAAATATAAATATAAATAAGATAAATATAAATATAAATAAGACTATATCATGAATATATCATCATGTTCACCTAAAGCAAGTGTTGATATAAAAATTGGTTGTCAATTTTTAAGAACAAATCTTTCATTTCTTTCAGAAGAACGGATGTGTCTTGAATCTCCCATACTTCCTTGGCTCCTTTTGAGAAAAGGATATTTTTACTTCAGTTGCCCAGTACGGTATAATATTAACTTTTCCCAATTCCCTTAATCTTTTATAAAATTGAAGGGGCAATCAGTTTAATAGACATAATCTAAATTACAAGTTGAAAAACCTGTTGTTACTACCGGTCAAAAAACACTTAGGATGGATTTTATAAACTTTTAAATTTTGTCTTTATTTGTACTGTCAATCCTTACCCCATTTCGTAAAAGCTACTCAAAACACAGGTCTTTCACAACACCCTCAACTTTGAATTGGCGGAATGCGCTGATAGGCTGGGTGTTAATCAGGGCTACTGAAGCGTGAGAGCTCTACGACAGTCGCTGTGGGAAAATTCCTTTGAATAATGGGCCAATTGCAGATGGCAGGGAATTGGACTTCGACATTTTAAAGATAACCTTAAAGTAAACAGATACATTTATTATAAACATGTCCTGTCGGTATCAGAATGGTCGAATTCCTTAAAACTGAACATTAATTATGTATCTCTGTGTGGAGTCCCTGTAGGCAGTAGACAATCGAGAGAAGTTGGGTCCCTCTGTGGTAAATGGAGTCAGAAACACCAGCCCATGTGCTCTTTAAGAGAAGTTCCGCGAGACCTTCAGTGAGAGAGAGTTCTCCGTAAGCGGCCTCTGGTTCAGATCTCGCGGAACGATTCCAAACAGAACAAGGAGCTTTCTAGAATACTTAAGAGTCAAAATGAGAGATATTGCGGTGTTGGCCGAAAATATAATCTTAGACTTCCTGAGAATTATCCACAACCATCTGTATGGAAAGTGATTATATGTAATCATATTCCATCCAACTGAGTCTATCTTTTTATTTATTTGTTATGTAGTAATTAGTTATCGTTAGATAATTAATTTGTAGTTTTTAAACTATTTTATTAGAAGATAAAAGATTCGACCACGGCCGGGAATCGAACCCAGGTCCTCTGCATCTACGTCGCAGCGCTCTTACCACTGAGCTAACCGTGAGTCCGTTCCGATCGTGATTCAAGAGAAAGATTCGATCACGATCGGAACGGACTCACGGTTAGCTCAGTGGTAAGAGCGCTGCGACGTAGATGCAGAGGACCTGGGTTCGATTCCCGGCCGTGGTCGAATCTTTTATCTTCTAATAAAATAGTTTTATTTATTTATTTATTAGATATAAGGTTGTTACTGTTATATATATATTTTTTTTTGTGGGTTTTTTTCTAGCAACGCTATATGTGTGCCTATTTGTATTGCCAGTTTTAAGAAAGAGAAGGAAGAGAAAAGGACTAAGATTATGATAAAAAAATAATAACAAAGAAAAAACATATTTGTAATAGATATAAAGGAAAAAAATATTATGATATAATTATAGATATAAGATAAAATGTAACAATGTATATTTAGTAGTAAGTATGTATGTATTTAATCATTGTTTGGTAGGCTGTGTTATATGTTATATAATGTTGCCTAATGTATTTGGGCAGCATTGCTTATTGTTGAAATAAAGCACTTCTCTCTCTCTCTCTCTCTCTCTCTTCAGCGTAAGTGTAGCATGTTTACACTTATAATGTGTGATATGGACGCCATCACAAAAAAAAAGTAATTTAGAACAACTAAAGATAAAAATTTGTAGCACTGATTATATTAATTTCTCTTTATATTAAGTGGCAAATCTTTGTTAGGCACTTTAAATTAAACAACCAACAGGTAACAGGAAAGCGACCCCCTCCTTGCTATCACAATGACCCCCACAATGCTGATCTTCCCTTAGATAACTTGTCGGATTAACAGACTATCAAGATTTTACTTTACCTAAGAATAAGGGATTTCTTTAATATACGAATAGTAGTTTTTAAGCTAACTACTGTGATTGTTACCAATTATCATCTAAGTATATTTCTTAGGAGAAATCAGTGGCATAATAAGGCTTAGGAAATATAAATTTAAATGAATTATGAATAATCATTAATTTACATGATTAATTTTAAAATATAGAAATAATTTATCATTCAAGGAAATGCAAAAAAATTACCTATCTTGATTTAGCAACATTGTAGTGCTATCACCTTCATAGATCAACAGTAGAGAGGTGGTGTACAATCTGAGACTATTTTGTTCACCAAGAACCCCAGCAAGCCCTATAAGTGAATTACCTAATGAATTATATTTTAAGACATATATATTAGACATATTAAAAATAAATAAAAAACAACTACAAAATAAAACATTATTTGTATGAAATTTGATGAAGGCATAGTTTTAAAAATGAATCATCCATTAATTTTAAATATTAAATTGTTAAAGAGAAAAAATTGGCCTTGGCGGGGAGTCTAACCCAGGTCTCCTACGTAATATGTGCAGTACACTACCACTGTGATATCAAGGCCGTATCCAAGCCAAGACAATGCCGTCACTTCACAAGGCACATAATAAACGGAGAAATTACAAAATGTGTCTACCCAAAAGAAAATCATTAAATTTATTATACATTTAATCAAATTTATAAGTATGAATACTGATTACGATATGGGGTATAAGTATTTTTTTTCTGTATCTGCAAAATGTAGATGAAACGCTATTAAAACAAGTTGTTCATCTTTTCTTATCTACTTCTTCAATACCAAGTTCAAATGTATTATAAAAAATGCATAAAAAAAAAATTAGAGCAATAAATTAACGTATCTAATTTTTAAAAAATGTAGTGCAGTAGAGTTGATGTATATTCAATAAAGTTCCTATTATTTTTGTAAATAAATAAGTGGGCTATTTTTAGGCTTTGCAGATACTAAGATTGAGAGATTTATACCCCCTGGTGATAGGTAGCAGAGCGAACCACTTAATTGCTGCTAGCTTTAGTCGGCATGAGAGATTCCCATACCAGGCAGGAGATGTGTATCTCAGAATACCTAATATCATGACCAAATGTATATTGATATAATAGCTGCAAGTCAGAAGCTCTTTAAAGCCCCTAATTCTGTTAAGTCTGTTTATAGATAGGGTTATATACGTACATATAACTGATCTGTACATGTATAAGTTTTCCGCTTCATATTTGGATCACATAAGCTGAAATTTGTAATCTAGTATGTCATTAACATTTAGCTTTATGATTTTCCTGTATTTAGCAGTGTTTTTGTCATGTTATGATTCATGTCCTACCTTCCAATTTTCTTATGAATGGAGAAAGTAATTCTGTTCTCAAGCGGACACCATCATGCAAAAATTGCTTCATTGCAACAGAAAAGCCAGCAGGTGTTAATGCTCTTCCATAAAGCTTATTTCGACATAAGAATCTTCCTGTGGTAACTTGATAAACCTAAATAATGAAAAAAAAAATAACTAAAAGAAATAAATATAACATACGATTATTTTTTACAACACTAAATAAAATTTATTATACCTGCATCCCAGCAACTCGTAGCCCTAATTTGCCAGTAGTAGTATTAACAACTTTAAACATTTTACTTTGTCTTTTGGCAAGGCTATCTCTTTCATCATACTGTCTAGTGCCCATCTTGAGATCAAGAATACATAGAAATCGAAGGTCACAAGTTAAATTTTCAAGTACAAGAAAATCTAAAACAGCTAAGGTACTCCTAGCCCTTGAATATTAGCTTCAAAGTAATCTCTACTTTTTTTACTCTCTAATTACCTATCCATTTAATAGGTTAATTCGAAGAAGGAATTCCTACATTAATATAATTACCTCAAATAAATTTATTAAAAATAGAAATGGTAGAAATCCAGACAACATTCAAAAATAAAACATATTGCACAGTTAATAAACAAATTCTTTAATTGTAACAGCAATAAAAAAATATCCTAATATTAGGTGGATGAAAAAAAAAATAATAAGAAGAAAATAAGGGTCTCCAACTGAGTATTGCTCAAAAGCTAGATTCCATTGAAGGTATATAACATTCTAAAAGTATAATACATTATATAAAGCACAATGGCTACATTAGAAATATAGCATTCTACAAAACTAAATTTTTGCTATGAAACTATAAGTCATGAAAGACATCACTGTACACAGAGCAATAAAAGGATACTTTGTGGTTTTTTGCTCGTATGAATTGCTTTTACCAGAGCCACAAGATGGTCTCTGTGACATTTAAGAACCCATGGATTCATGTCAGTTGTCCCATTTTTCCCATTAGTAATGTCATCCTCAAATTGGCATTTAGTAGGCAAAACTTCAACACTCCCAGAACGTCGCAATCTTAATCTAGGTGAACAGCAAATGACATCAAATATTTAAGTTTATTGATTTACAAAGATATTTCTATTAAAAACAGTGAAGTAAAAATAAATTATAAATTCAGTTAAAAATAACCTTAAATAACAATGTGGATATTCATAATGTTTCTTCTATGATGTTACCTGCCTATTTGAGAGTTCCTTTTAACTGATTCTTCTCCATTTAATGCAACTAGATACATATATTCTCCATCTAAAACGACATTAACTTCTATGATTCCCAAGAAGTTGGGAGTATAAGGTTTCAACTCTTCTGGTATGGATTTATAGAATAAAAGCTCTCTTTCAACAACTGGCTTGCATACCCTGTTTTCATCAAGGCAGAGCATCGAGGAGTGTCCCCCAACTTGATGAATATAAGGTTGTAACTAGAACAAAACATTTTATTAAGGAGGTAATCTTTTGAATAAAAATAATATACAGAGTAAACCATCTCATATATAAAAATGAGCACATACATAAACGAATTTGTTTCCATGATCGTCTTCCATCAGTTTCCTTGCCTTCCACAAGCATTGAACATTCAAATTTTCTAAAAAAATTTTGAATCTCACATAATTTATACTTGTTATCAATTGATAAACTTGTCAACATGTAGGATTTCCTGAACTATAACATTAATATTCGGCTAAATGATACCCTGAGTCGTAAAGTTATATTTTTTATTTTCATGATTTTTCTAGATGGTAAAAACAAAAATTAAGTCCAAAACTTGGTCAATGTCTAAAATTCTTTCTTGACCAACTAACTCGATATCATATCAATTGTGATAGGGGGTTATGCGAGCGTAGCGCTATCTTGTGGTGCCGTTTGAAACAACCGTTATCTTGGAGTCGGGTTGGTAAACTATCGATAGTTCTAACCAACGATAGTGTTATCGGATATACAAGTAACAGGGGAAAATCCCGGGCTGGATCAGCTAATAACGCACTAATTTACTGTTTATTGTAAAATTAATTCAAAACTTAAAATGATCTAATAGTAAAGATTTCGTGTTTTTTTGTGGTTTTCTTTAACGATTATGATGATAAGTTAGAGTGTTCAGAGGAGCAAACATGGATTCCGACCATTACCTCACTGTAGCCCGCATAAGAGCCAGAATCTCTGTAGTGTAGTAAGAAGCCATCAAAGAACCCGTGGAAGCATGTTCAATATCCAAAAACTCAAGGATACTGATACAAGGATAGAATATGAGGTACGCATGGATGCAAACGTAAGGGAAATCGACCGGACTGGCGAAATTGACCAGAGATGGGCTGCTTGCAGGTAAGCCATGTCAACAGTGAGCAATGAGGTTCTTGGACAAATAGAAATGACTAGAAATGAACTGTGGTTTGACAACGAATGTCAGAAGACGACAGAGCAAAAGAACATTGCATACCGTCTTATGGTGCAACGGAGACATACGCAAAACTCTGTGGAGGAGTATAGGATCAGGAGAAGAGAAGAGAAGCGTGTCCAAGGAAGAAGAAAAAGAAAATGGGAGAAGGATCAACTAGAGGACATAGAGCAATTCAGGCACCAAGGCGAAATAAGGAAGTTCTTTCTGCTAGTAAATAAAAGTCGAGTTCCTTTCAAGCCGTTAGTGAGTGCCTTCAAAGATGTGGATGGTTCGCTTATCAAAGATACAAAATTCTCTGAAGATGGAGGAACAACTTTGACACCCTGTTGAATGAGGGGGAGTTCCATGAAATAATGCACGAGGCAATAATCCAAGAGGGAGACTTAGAGCCACTTGTAGACGAAGTTATCGAAAATCTTAAAAACAACAAGGCCACAGGTATCGATGGTCTGCCAGCCGAGCTGTTCAAGGATGGTGGTAATGAGCTTAGAGGGTTTCTGTACAAACTTATTCTGGACATCTGGGAAGCAGAGAAAATCCCTGAAGATTGGTGTTAAGCAACGATTATCCCCATCCATAAGAAGGGGGATATCCTCGAGTGTAGCATGTGGCCTATGAGCGTGCTCAGAGATGAACTATTCAAGGCCATAATAGAGTTGGGTGTTCCAACAAAATTGGTTCGCCTCGTAAAAGCAACAATGAGAAGGGTGTAATGCATGGTAAAGATTAGGGGGGATGTAACTGAGTGCTTCACGACACATAGGGGACTTAGACAGCGTGATTGCCTGGCATGCATCCTGTTTAATTTTGCCCTGGAGATTGCAGTGAGGAGGTCTGGAGTGTATTTGGGAGACACCATCAGCAATAAGAATACTCTAATCCTGGGCTATGCTGACGATCTAGATATTATAGGTAGGTCATTTGTAGCCATGAGGGATGCTTTCATTGCCCTTAAAGAAGCCGCAGCAAAGATTGGTCTGGTTGTAAACCAGGATAAAACAAAATATACGATAGCGGGGTGTAAAGGCGCAGCGGGAAGACGAGATGAAGTCCGAAATTGGAGAATTTGCATTTGAACGTGTGGATGCGAATTCGCCTACCTCGGTACACTGATAAGTGCAACCAATGATATGCAGCCCGAGATAGAAGATTAGCGGCTGCTAACAGTTGTTATTTTGGACTACAAAAGCACATGAAGAGCAAATCTCTGTCCAGAAGGACTAAATTGCAGCTCTACAAGACCCTAATAAGGCCTGTCGCTCCCTATGGCACCGAATGTTGCAACTGTCGAAGAATCAAGAGCTGGCCTTACTGAGGTTCGAGGTTGCATCCTCCGAAGAATATTTGGTCGAGTGTGTATAAATCAGGAATGGAGACTAAGGACAAATGTGGAATTATAGAGGTTCGCAGGTATGCCACATCAAATTTTCAATTTCAGCTTTGTACGTTTTATAATTTTTGAGCTAGTCAAATCCACTAAAATTTACTATTCTCTCTTTTTCTGAACTTTACCCCTACTATCTTTTTGATCGCTACAGCCGTTTTTGAGTAATTAAAAAAAAAAACAAACACGTGAAAATGAGAAAGTAAAGTGCCCCCATCAATTGATCAATTTTTATGAAATTTTAACTGCCATAACGCGGGCATATACATACATCAAATATCGAGTTTAGTCAAAATCGTTAGAGCCGTTTTTTAGGAAATTGAAGAAGAAAAAAACGTAAATATTAGACAAAATTCATTAAATAAAATACCCCCTCCGTTTGACCAATTTTGAGGAAATTTTTGATGTCACACCGTGGGCACATGCACCAAATACCCAATTTCAGTTTTGTACGGCCTATAGTTTTTGAGCTAGTCTGCTCACACACACACAGACCATTTCGCGGGACTTGGTTTTTTGGACTCAGGGGGCCCCAAAACGTGTATTTCCGTAGAAAACCGGGAGTCTAAATTTTTCACAATCGCAGTACTTCCCTTACTATATATTTCATAATATAGGTAAGTGAAAGTAAAATCCAGTATTTACAATTGTAGTAAGTATAACGGTCAGAACTCGTAAATGAATCAGACCCGTGCTGCGGTGCGGACATGTGTGGCCTGACCTTTAAGGAGTGATGTCTACAGGATGTCCACACTGGCTTGATAGAGACAGTGTGGTCAACCTCTTGTGTCCGCCATCTTATTTTCAAATGAATAAAGCTTTCTATCAGCCTAACTAAGAATTTCCACATTTTAACTACCATTTTTGACTCAAAATTTTCTTCTTTATATGGATCTATTCAATTGATTCTTAAAAATGCAAAAAGACTTTTTTTTTGTCTAAAATAATCCACTAATGGGGTCTGAATAGTTAAATTAGTCCACAAATTTTCGTGTGCAGTTAAGGAAACAGGGTCATTCCACTTCAATTCAACACAGGCTTGAGCCTCACCATTTCAGATTTTCTTGAAATTTGGTATATGTGTACTACTTGTATCAATTAGAACAATTGTGAAATATTATTGAGATATGTCAACCCGTTTTTGAATTATTGGTCTCTAAAGCCCTCAAAAATAGGACCGGAAACAGAAAAAAACTAGTGATAAAATTCAATAAATCCAGCTTTTTATGATTAAAAATAGCTGTAGATGTTTTCCAAATTTGACTAGGACTATGAGATTGGTGTCGTTTAACAGCGCATTCCATGCCGTTTCATATGATATACAGCAATGTATAGGTTGGTCCTAAAGAAATTTACTTAAAACTAAATGTAAAATTTGAATTTGAATTTTCTCAAAAAGGGCATTTTTTAATTTTTTTTAAATTTTTGAAAAATAGGTAGTATTTTATCTATTCATACACCAAAATATAAAAGTGGGATGAAAATTCCTTCGTTACTAAAAAATTGAAAACTAGTGATAAAATTCAATAAATCCAGCTTTTTATGATTAAAAATAGATGTAGATGTTTTCCAAATTTGACTAGGATTATGAGATTGGTGTCGTTTAACAGCGCATTCCATGCCGTTTCATATGATATAGAACATTGTAAAGGTATAGGCACTATGACCTATTAAAAAAATAATATATAACAATTAAAAAAAATACTCTTTTTGAGAAAATTGAAAATAAAATTTTATACTTGGTTTTAAGAAAATTTCTTTATCCTCAACCTATACATTTTTGTATATAATATGAAATGGCATGGAATGCGCTGTTTAAAGACACCAATCTCATAGTTCTAGTCAAATTTGGAAAACATCTACAGCAATTTTAATCATAAAAAGCTGGATTTATTGAATTCTATTACTAGTTTTCAATTTTTTTAGTAACATAGGAATTTTCATCCCACTTTTATATTTTGCTGCATGAATAGATATAATACTACCTATTTTTCAAAAAAATATAAAAAATTTAAAAAATGCCCTTTTTGAGAAAATTCAAATTAAAATTTTACATTTAGTTTTAAGTAAATTTTTTTAGTATCAACCTATACATTGCTGTATATCATATGAAACGGCATGGAATGCGCTGTTAAACGACACCAATCTCATAGTCATAGTCAAATTTGGAAAACATCTACAGCTATTTATAATCATAATTTTTTATGTTTCTGGACCTATTTTTGATGGCTTTAGAGACCAATAATTCAAAAACAGGTAGACATATCTCAGTAATATTTCACAATTATTCTAGTAGATACAAGTAGTACACATATTTTTTTTAAATTTTTGAAAAATAGGTAGTATTTTATCTATTCATACACCAAAATATAAAAGTGGGATGAAAATTCCTTCGTTACTAAAAAATTGAAAACTAGTGATAAAATTCAATAAATCCAGCTTTTTATGATTAAAAATAGATGTAGATGTTTTCCAAATTTGACTAGAACTATGAGATTGGTGTCTTTAAACAGCGCATTCCATGCCATTTCATATGATATACAGCAATGTATAAGTCTGTATTAAAGAAATTTTCTTAAATCCAAGTATAAAATTTTAATTTAATTTTTTCTCAAAAAGAGCATCTTATAAAATTTTAATATTTTTGGTAAGAAATGGGTAGTACTATATCTATTCATACAACAAAATATAAAAGTGGGATGAAAATTTCTTCATTACTAAAAAAAATGAAAACTAGTCATAAAATTCAATGAATCTAGCTTTTTATTATTAAAAATAGATGTAGATGTTTTCCAAATTTGACTAGAACTATGAGATTGGTGTCTTTAAACAGCGCATTCCATGCCATTTCATATGATATACAGCAATGTATAAGTCTGTATTAAAGAAATTTTCTTAAATCCAAGTATAAAATTTTAATTTAATTTTTTCTCAAAAAGAGCATCTTATAAAATTTTTATATTTTTGGTAAGAAATGGGTAGTACTATATCTATTCATACAACAAAATATAAAAGTGGGATGAAAATTTCTTCATTACTAAAAAAAATGAAAACTAGTCATAAAATTCAATAAATCTAGCTTTTTATTATTAAAAATAGATGTAGATGTTTTCCAAATTTGATTAGGATTATGAGATTGGTGTCGTTTAACAGCGCATTCCATGCCGTTTCATATGATATAGAACATTGTAAAGGTATAGGCACTATGACCTATTAAAAAAATAATATATAACAATTTAAAAAAATACTCTTTTTGAGAAAATTGAAAATAAAATTTTATACTTGGTTTTAAGAAAATTTCTTTATCCTCAACCTATACATTTTTGTATATAATATGAAATGGCATGGAATGCGCTGTTTAAAGACACCAATCTCATAGTTCTAGTCAAATTTGGAAAACATCTACAGCTATTTTTAATCATAAAAAGCTGGATTTATTGAATTTTATCACTAGTTTTCAATTTTTTTAGTAACATAGGAATTTTCATCCCACTTTTATATTTTGCTGCATGAATAGATATAATACTACCTATTTTTCAAAAAAATATAAAAAATTTAAAAAATGCCCTTTTTGAGAAAATTCAAATTAAAATTTTACATTTAGTTTTAAGTAAATTTTTTTAGTATCAACCTATACATTGCTGTATATCATATGAAACGGCATGGAATGCGCTGTTAAACGACACCAATCTCATAGTCATAGTCAAAATTTGGAAAACATCTACAGCTATTTATAATCATAATTTTTTATGTTTCTGGACCTATTTTTGATGGCTTTAGAGACCAATAATTCAAAAACAGGTAGACATATCTCAGTAATATTTCACAATTATTCTAGTAGATACAAGTAGTACACATATACCAAATTTCAAGAAAATCTGAGAAGGTTAAGTTCAAAATGATATATTTTTGTGTTGATTTCACGTGGAATTGCCCTACAGATAATATTCAAGACCTTGTTTTATTGATAATATTTATATATTTTTCCATGTGATGGATATTTTAGTTTACTAATAATATTTATATATTTTCCATGATGATAAGGCCCAATAAATGATAGTTTATTTTAATACCAATTTTCATTCAGAAGCTCCCCAATTAGGAATTTTATTAAATTACCAGACCTTGTAATTCATTAATCCAAAAACAAATTGTGATATTTATTTTTTTCTTTTCAAAAATAATAAATAAAAATTTGAGAAATCAAAAGAGAAACACACAAGAATTTTTATTTTACATTCTACAACACATAAGGGAGTTGTGTTTGGACCTCGGTCGAGTGCGCATAGGATTAGTTGTAGAACTGCTCTGATAAGTACCTTCTATAATTCCTCTAATATTTTTATTTCTTGTTAATTTTATTTTTTGGATTCATTTATAGGTTTAATTTTATTTTGTCTTCATTTTCCCCATTTATTCTTCTTCCCCTAGGTATATTTATTTTTTCTTTATTTTAATTTCAATAGTACAAAACTATTAGGAATAGCCCAAAAATGAAGGAACCCCCGGATCTTTCATCACCCAAATTTAAGCGTAAACGCTACAACAACCAACAATATAATAGTTATAATAACGCAAGTTATTTTAACCAAGGAATAAGCAGTGAAACTAATTTAAATCAGTTTCTAATTATAGAGAGAACAGATGAAGAGAACTTTAATAAAGTATCCCCCTTCATAATAGCCAAAACTATTATAAACACGTGCAAAGAACCAAAAAATATAAAAAAATTAAAAAACGGTACCCTCCTAATAGAAACCCATAATAAAGAGCAATCCGATAAAATACTTAAATTAACTAACTTTGGGCCTAATATAAATGTAAAAGTAAGCCCTCATACCAAATTGAATGTTAGTAAAGGTATAATTTTTTGTCCCGATCTAGACAATGTAAATGAAAATGAAATTTTATTAGAACTAAAAGACCAAAATGTGGTAGAGATTAAAAGAATCATTTCTAAAAAGTCAGGGCAGGAAAGGAAAACACATATGTATATACTTACATTTTCTTTACCAACCTTACCTGAAAATATAATAGTAGGCTTTTATAAACTAAAATTAAGAATGTATATCCCTAACCCCATAAGATGTATGTCTTGCCTTCGTTTTGGTCACCTGACCGTTAGATGCAACAAAGAGCCCATCTGTGCAATTTGTGCGAAACCGAAACATGAAGGGAAACCATGCGATACCTTCGTGCCCTTCTGTGTAAACTGTAATCTTAAACACTCTAGTTTAGATAGTAGTTGTCCGAAATTAAAAGAAGAAAGAGAAATTAAAGGATTGCAATATCAAAATAAAATTCCGTATAACGTAGCAAAAAAAATGTACAAGGAAACTCACAATCTTGTTAATAATGGAACATATGCTAATGTAGTAAGGAATAATAGGAAAGGTGTAGAGATAGCATGTCAAACCGACTTTATTGAAAATGATAAGCAGACTCTCGTTAATGACACAAGTAACCTTCCTGGCCATATTGAGGCTGGCCGTTATCTCCTCTCCCCACCTCCCCCCGCCTCCAACCCAGTCCCCCCTCCTCCCCCCGCCACCAACACAGTCCCCCCACCCCTCCCCCTCAATCCCGTGCTCAGTGCATCGTCAATCGGCACTGGCACCGTCCTTCCTATCACTGGCTCCTATTAGCCTTCCTATTACTAAGGAATTTCAGGAGCCACCGCCTCCTAAACCTAAACCAAAGGAACAACGACGTAAAATCAATAGTAAAAAAAGCAGTGATGGAATGGAAAGTGCATAAAAACCTGATAACTCATAATTAATAACTATATATATTATATTATTATTATTAATAATAAAAATATATTTAAATAAAAAATAAATAAAATAAGACTAAAAAATAATAAATAAATAAAAAAAAAATAAATAAAAAATAAAAAAAAATAAAAAAAAAATAAAAAAAATAAAAAAAAAATAAAATAAAAATAAAATAAAATAAAAAAAAAAAAAAAATTAAAAAAAAAAATATATATATATATAGAAAAAAATATATACAAAAAATAAATAGATAAAAAAAAAAAAAAAATATACATATATATAAAACCATGCCGCTTAATATAGTTTTCATAAATAAAAACAAACCAGTTTCCGAAAATTATTTGTATATATCATTTCAATGTATTTTCACTATAATACTAGTATTCATATGTATCTTGATGTGTATAGCTATACATCCTCATGTATAACACTACTATTCACCTTCAACAATGACGCTCATTAGTTGGAATTGCAATGGAGTTAGGACACAATATGAGGAATTAAAAATATTACTAAACGAATACAACCCTTGGGCCGTATGTATTCAAGAAACAAAACTGAAACCTAATAACATGTTTTCCCTAAAACATTATAAAATCTACCGAAAAGATAGGGAAACAGATGGACCAGCTAGCTGGGGGATAATCACTGCAATCCGAGAACAATATTACTCTGAATATATAGATATTCAAACGCCACTACAAGCAATAGCTGTTAGAGTACACCATACGTTTCCCATAACCGTTTGCAATATATACCTCTCTCCCAGCGAACCAATAGATGAATCGGCTCTGGTTCAACTTATCAATAACCTTCCAACACCTTACATTGTAACTGGGGACTTGAATGGGGCACATGTTTCATGGGGGTCTCCATCAAGTAATAGTCGAGGCAACACCATTAAGCGAGTTATAGACACAACAGATAGTATTATACTGAACAATGGCAAAATTACATACATTAGCCCTCAATATAGATCCTCTTCGTCCATAGACATCACCTTCTGTTCACCCTGCATGCTGGATAAAGTCACATGGGATACATGCGCGGACCAACATGGTAGTGATCACTTCCCCATCATCGTATCACTTACATTCCACCAACCGCTCCCTCAAAGGTATCCTAGGTGGATCACTGAGAAGGCAGATTGGAATTGTTTTCACCAGAAATTTACGTTCGAACATCAAAATTCCTCAATAGACGTTGATGCTAAGACTTCTCTTCTAACTAAAGCTATAATAGAAGCTGCACTTCAAAGTATACCGAAGTCACGAGGCAATTCTAAAGCTAATCATTGCCCCTGGTTCGATGAAGAATGCCGCCACGCATTAAGAGAAAGAAACAGAGCTCTCAGAAAATTTCAAAGAAACCCCATCGCCACTAACTACATCGAGTACAAAAAGCTAAAAGCCAAAGCCAGGAATATCACTAAGCAGAAAAGGAGAACCTCGTGGCTTTCCTATATAGAAGACATTAATACAACCACACCCATCCGAAAAGTCTGGAACAAAATAAACTCCATTAGAGGCATCAATAACACGAAAACGCTAACTTTAAAAATTAATGATCGAATAATTTCAAACCCCAAAACTCTGGCTGAAACTTTTGTAGACTACTTTACCAGCACTCCAATCAATCATGAAGACCCGTCACCAATTGCAGATGTCAACTTCCCAACAAATGCCAATGACTTATACAACGCTCCATTCTCAAACCTTGAATTAAATGAAGCAATAGCCGAATTAAAACCGACTACACCAGGACCTGACGATATTCACAACCTCATGATAAAAAATCTCCCATCTTCTGGTAAACATGCTCTCCTACATCTTTATAACAAAATCTGGACGTCTCAAAAATTACCTATGTCATGGCGAGAATCAATAGTTATACCCATACCCAAGCCTGGAAAAGATAGAACACAAATCAACAATTTTAGACCCATATCACTAACCAGCTGTTTATGCAAACTAATGGAGAAAATGGTCAATAAGCGCTTATTGTGGTATCTAGAAACACATTCGTTACTGTCCCCGGCGCAATGCGGATTTAGGAAGGGAAGATCCACTGTTGACCACTTAGTCACTCTTGAGGCTGAAATCCTCAACACTTTTATCGCCAAGCAAGAAGCTGTCGGAATCTTTTTTGACATTGAAAAGGCGTATGATACGGTCAACAAGCACGTAGTACTAAGGCAAATGTACGACTGGGGATTTGGTGGAAATCTACCAATTTTCGTTAAAAATCTTTTAACCAACAGGACCATCAGAACAAGAATTGGCAATGTCCTCTCCGAACCCAAAGTCTTGGAACGTGGACATCCACAGGGGAGTGTCATTAGTTGCGTACTTTTTGCTATAGCGATGAACACTGTCACCGAAATAATCCCCGTATCCGTAAAAACGTTTTTATTTGTGGATGACCTAGCAATATTCCTGAGATTTAGTAGCAAGGAATGGATGAGTAGAATCCTCCAAAATACTCTTAATAAACTACTTAACTGGGCTAAGAACAATAATTTCAAATTTTCTCCGCATAAAACTAAATGTGTTCTTTTCTCCAGAAAACGAAACCCAACAGAACCACCTCAACTTACTCTTGGAAACAATATCCTCACTTTCAACAACGAAATTAAATTTCTCGGTCTAATGATTGACGAAAAACTCAATTGGATTTCCCACATCAAAAACCTACGGGAAGAATGCGGCAAAAGGCTGAATCTACTTAAGGTCCTTGCCGGAACATCATGGGGAGCAGACAGGAAAAGCTTACTAATGGTCTACAGATCTCTAATCCTATCTAAGCTGGATTACGGTTGTGCTGTGTACTCATCCGCCAAAACCGCACATCTTTTACTTCTTGACTCCGTCCATCACGCCGGAATCCGTCTCGCAACTGGTGCCTTTCGTTCATCACCAATAATGAGCATATGTGCTGAATCTAATGTACCACCGTTGTTTCTCAGGAGACAACAAATCATCAGCTCCTACTTAGCCAAAATTATTTTTCAACCTAACAACCCAGCATACCAATTGATCTTTCAACCAAAGCATACTAGACTTTATAATACAAAACCACGTTCGCCCGCACCATTAGCAATAAGACAACGAGCACTAATTACAGAAATAAGAAACGAAGTCGATTACACTCCAACCTATGCAGAAAACCCCCCTTGGATTTACACACCACCGTCAATAAGCCTTAAGTTCCAACATCTTAAAGCTAAGCTACCTCCAGATATGCTGCGTCTAGAATTCTGTGCTATGGTAAATGAGGCCTCATCAGAAACCTACATTATTTACACTGATGGCTCCAAGACGAATGACCAAGTAGGCTGTGCGGTTGTCTCTGCCCAGGAAACCAAGAGGTACAAGCTTCCACACCTAACGTCGATATATACCGCTGAGCTTCAAGCAATTAATTCTGCCTTATATACAGCCATTACATCAAACAGGCAGAATATTACAATCTGCACAGATTCCTTGTCAGCGTTAAAATCCTTGGGGAAAATTTATACTGCCAATAATATCTTAAAAATTATTAAAAACTACCTGGGTATATTAAAAACTATGGGGAAAAATGTCACTTTTGTATGGACCCCAGCTCATATTGGTATTAATGGGAACGAAGCTGCAGACAAAGCAGCAAAGGAGGCAGCACAAATGAATTCCCCAGCAATAAAAATATTCGAAGCACCAGATATTAAAAAGTGGCTAAGTAATAAGGTTGCAAGAGACTGGGAAAGTTCATGGGAATGTACAACCCCTCAAAATAAGTTAAGAGGAATCAAGAACACGACACGCCCATGGAAAACTTCCGTGAGAGGTAACAGGCGAGAGGAAGTTGTAATTACGCGCCTAAGGATAGGTCACTCAAGACTCACCCACGGACATCTGATGAGTAAAGAAGAAGCACGCAAATGCGATCGGTGTGATACTGCACTCACAATTAAACACATCATCGAAGAGTGCCCTAAATACTCAGCCGAATACCGCTCTAGAGACCTCCCCAGGCAGCTGTCCAGCCTATTGGCAGACGATAAAAAAACTCTGGGCACAATGATTGAAATTCTTAAAGAAATCCAAATTTATAATAGAATATAAAAGAAAAAAAAAAAAAAAAAAAAAAAAAAAAAAAAAAAAAAAAAAAAAAAAAAAAAAAAACACTTATGACAACCAAATAATAATAATATAAGCTATACAATAGAAAAAAAAATGCAAAATGCAACGGGCGTAATAATCGCGAAATTGATCGCCCTAAAACACCTACTACTACTACTACAACACATAAGAAAAAAAAAAGTATGCATAAAGTCTTAATGATCTCTTGCTTTTATTGTTAGCACATAAATATTCTTAATTATGACAGGTTGAATGATTGTCAGGATTTTCAGTTAAAACTTTTTTATTTTTAAAAGCCAACATTTAATTATCGTAAATAATTACAGTTGACTATCTCTCACCTCTATTCATAATTATGTGTTTTTAAATTCTATTTCCAGTACATAAATATAATTATTTAGCATTGTTTTGAGATCATTGAAGATCAGTGGTAGTTACTTATGTAATAAATATTAAAAAAAGGTATCAACTATTGCTAATAGACCATATAAAATAAATAAAATAGGTATTCAGAAAAAAAATTAATTTATTTACAACAAGGTTTAGCCAAATAAATTACAAAGGCCATAAACATAAATTAGGGAATACAATAAATATATTACAAATAAAATAGGTATTCAGAAAAAAAATTTAAGGGATAGATAAGCCTCAGGAACAACTTACTTTTCAATTTACACTAAACAAAATCAGTAGGTACTACGACTAAACTATTTTATAAACTTATGGTTAAAACTATGAAAAACACATGATACTGTTAAAAAAAAGATTGTAATCAAACAAAATATAGACTGATAAGCACTAGGTAAACAGTACAGTTGAAAACAATATGGCCGCGAAAGCTATAGCCAATAGGAAAACACACCTTCATTGACCACAGTCTCTATCAAGCCCATGGGCGGATCCAGCCGAATATAAAGGGGGGGGCTGCAGTCCTAAAGGGGGGGGGGCTGCAGCCCCACAGCCCTTCATTTGGATCAGCCAATCAGCTATTTTACCTTTATGTTCCTTTCCCACAACTAAAATTCTACTTGTTCTGCACATTATTTGTTCTTTAACTTGCTTCCATACTTTCAGGAAAATCAAATTCTATCTTTAAATGACGAAAAATTTTCCAAAGGGAGGGGCTGCAGCCCCCACAGCCCCCCCCCCTAGATCCGCCAATGATCAAGCCACTGTCTGTGTCCTTCATTGACACACTGTTTCTATCAAGCCACTGTCTCTATCAAAGATGTCTACAGTGGCTTGATAGAGACAGTGTGGTCAATGAAGGTGTGTTTTCCTATTGGCTATTGCTTTCGCCGCCATGTTGTGTTCAACTGTACTGTTTACCTAATGCTATACAGTCTGTATTGTGTCTACTATTGGACGATTACAACCTTTTTTTTAATTGTTTTTAACACTATCTTGTGTGTTTTTCATGATTTATAGTTTTAACTATAAGTTTATAAAATAGTTTAGTCGTTATAGTGCCTAGGTATTTATTTTAGTCTAAATTGAAAAGTAAGTTGTTCCTGAGGCTCAACTCTCCCTTCAAAGGAAATTTTAGCATTTGAAAGTAAGTACCTTCCACATATTTCATATTAATTTAATAACAATACGTTTTTTTAGTCATTGGCTACTATTAAATATTGCTAAGTCATTGATATGCTTTTTCTAACAGTCAATAAATTCAAGTGAATCAATCAATTCATGTTTTGTTAGAATGATAATAAAGTAAATCTTTATTTTTTAACGCTTCAGTTTGGTATGTTATTTTATTATTTTTGTAATTATTTCCTGTAACAGATACTAATCTACAACTTATTGTTTTCTCGTCTCTAATTTTGATGAAATATAGATTTTATCATAAAAAACATCATTATTTCTCTGACTCACATTTAAATAAATACATTGCCTCTGGATTTTATTTCTTTTATTTATTTTGTCATAAACAATCTATGAACTTTTAGAATGACTGGTTGTTGTGCAGTTGGCTGTACCAATAGGCACTCAAAGGGTTTCCCCAGGGATCCTGAAAGCAGAAAGATTTTGGCTGCGAAGGAACGAAGATTTTGGAATTTGGTAAACATTCAAAAGAATGGAATAAGTTTTTCATGTTCTAATACATTCATTTATTCTTTTTAGGTCCATTTTACTCAAGACATATTTGAACAAAACCGAGCTGATGGTAAAAGAAAGCTGAAGCATAATGCTATTCCAACAATTTTCCCACACATCCCCCCAAAGTTCTGAATTGTATTCTATAATTTATCTTTATGGCCTTAGTAATTTATTTGACTAAACTTTCTTGTAAATAAATGAAAATGTTTTCTATATTTGTAATTTATGTTTATGGCCTTTTTAATTTATTTGACTAAACTTTGTTGTAAATAATTGAAAATTTTTTTCTGAGTACCTATATTATTTGTAAATTATTTATTGTATTCTATAATTTATGTTCATGGCCTTAGTAATTTATTTGACTAAACCTTCATGTAAATAAATGAAATTGTTTTCTGAATACCTATTTTATTTATTTTTTGTGGTCTATAACCAATATTTGAATCCTTTTTTTAATATTTATTACATATGTTACTACCATTGATCTTCAATGATATCAAAACAATGCTAAATAATTATATATTTTAACTGGAAATAGATTTTAAAAACACATAATTAAGAATTATTTATGTTTTAACTATAAGAGCAAGAGATCATAAAGGCTTTACGCAGAAAATATGGTTTTAAATTTTTTTTTTTATGAGTTGTAAAATTTATCTTTTTTTTTATTAATTATTTTTGCAAACAGAAAAAAAATATATCAACTTGTTTTTGGATTAATGAAACATAAGGTCTGGTAATTTAAAAATATTACTAATTGGGGACCTTCTGAATGAAAATTGGTGTTAAAATAAACTATCATTTATTGGGTTTTCATCATGAAAAATGTGTGAATTTTATTAGTAAATTAAAGTATTTGTCAGATGGAAAAATGTATAAATATTATCAATAAAACAAGGTCTTGAATATTATCTGTTTACTCAACAGCTCACAAAAATTTGTTGACTAATTTAACTATTTACACCCCATAAGTGGATTAATTTAGACAAAAAAATAGTCTTTATGCATTTTTAGGAATCAATTGAATAGATCCAAATAAAAAAGGACAATTTTGAGTCAAAAATGCTTGTTAAAATGTGGAAATTCTTAGTTAGGCTGATAGAAACCTTTATTCATTTGGAATCAAGATGGCGGACACAGGAGGTTGACCACACTGTCTCTATCAAGCCACTCTAGGATGTCTGCTTAGTGGTGCAGTCTTGCTTCAATTTCTGAAACTACAAATGTAAACAAATCTTAAAGTAAGGCTCCTGCAACTTCCTACCTTGGTTGGTGCTGCTATCTTGGGACCGTTATAGTTACTACAATTTTAAAATACTGGATTTTTACTTTCACTTACCTATATATGAAATATATAATAAGGAAAGTATTGCGATCGTGAAACTATAGGCCGTACAAAACGGAAATTTGGTATTTGGTGCATGTGCCCGAGATGTGACTGTAAAAATTTCATCAAAATTGATCAACCGGAGGGGGGACTTTACTGACTAGGAAAATTAGGTGTTCTTTAATATCAAGTAAGCTTTATCATTATTATAATGTTTTGAGGGGGCTTAAATGGGGTAGGGGCCTTTTTTGTTTTTTTTGTTTTTTTGTTTCTTATAAAGTAAAGTATCTTTGTTTTTGTTTATATGGAGAAATTAACTGCTTCTCGTTACGCCTAAAAATAAGAAATGGCTAAATATGAGATATGATAAAAATAAAGTAAACATATAGAGGAGAAAAAAAGAAAAATATTAAGTCAACTCATAAAACTCGTTGAGCCCACGCATGCGGAGTACGCCGTTAATGACAGACCATTGTTCATAATTAAAGCCGTTCTGTTCATTTAATGGAAATTATTTGTTTTATGGTACGGACTTTACTTAATAAATTGTGTATCATTTTCACCTGTTTTTCTTATTTACTCAAAAACAGCTTTAAAGATTTTGATCAAACTGGGTATTTGATGTATGTATATGCCAAAGATGTGATAGGCAACATTTCATCAAAATTGGTCAAATGGAGGGGGCACTTTATTTTATAACTTTTTTTCCAATTTTTACCTTTTTTTCGATTATCTCAAAAACGGCTTTAACGATTTTCATCAAATTCGTCATGTTGTATGAAAATTAGGTGTTCTTTAATATCAGGTGGGCTTTATCATTATTAAAATGTTCTGAGGGGGCTTAAATGGGGTAGGGGCCTTTTTTGTTTTTTTGTTTTTTTGTTTCTTATAAAGTAAAGTACCTTTGTTTTTGTTTATATGGAGAAATTAACTGTCTCTCGTTACGCCTAAAAATAAGAAATGGCTAAATATGAGATATGATAAAAATCAAGTAAATATATGGAGGGAAAAAAAAGAAAAATATTCAGTCAACACATAAAACACTTTGAGCCCACGCATGCGCAGTACGCCTTTAATGACAGACCATTGTTCATAATTAAAGCTGTTCTGTTCATTTAATGGAAATTATTTGTTTCATGGTAACTAAATGAAATTTCAACAAGTATATAGAGAATTATAAAATCAGACGACTTGGAGTATTATGCTTGCATTGCCGCATTTTATTTAATAATAAAAGAAATTAGTGTTTTTTATGGACCAAATGAAAACAAAAATAAGAAATGAATGTGGAAAAATGTGTAACTTTGAGATGTAGCAGTTAACAAAACGTATTAATTTCTAATCTAAGTAAGTTGGTAAGTGAAAGTTGTGTGTTGCGCGCACGCACCAGATTTTTTATACTGATAATTGTGAATTGAAGAATAAAGAGAAAAAAATATATATTCATTTTTGTCTTTATTTCTATATGTTAAAATGATATTAAGTCAAAATTATTTGTGTTTATTTATCACCGTGTTCATCTAATTTGTTATATACTGTTTTAATTATGCAATAGTGGTATTTTAGGAGCACTAATTGTTCAAATTACGTTTTTATGTGAATAACTTCTTTTCTTAATAATGTATAGATAACGAGTGTGAATTAAGTGAAATTTAAGAAAATAAATACAATTTAATCAAAATGTACTATTATTTTGAAAATTTATAGTAGTAAAAGTAATATAATCTGGACGGGAGAGTGAGTTTTACCTCAGTTGTTTTGAAAGGTCAATTTGATTATTTAAAAATATTTTAATTTAGTTATTTTTTATAATGATTTAATAAATTAATATTCAACTATTAATTTATCAAATAGGTATTGTGATTTCAATCTTTCTTTAAATGTTTGCCTATGTTAGTTAAAGAAATTGCGTATCTTTCTGCAGTTGTGTTAACTAATAATGTAAATTTAATTGACAATACTCACTTTATTTGTGTGTGTTTTTTTTTTTTTTTTTTTTTTTATTATTGTTTGGTATTCAATTTCTTTTAAAATGAACATAAGTGTTGGTTGGTTATTTGGGCATGAGAGTGTAAAACCTGTTGGTTATTAATGCCAGAAGTAATTACAATGTCTGGAAATCGAAATTAAAGTGTGATTAATTATTTATTAATGAAAGTGATTGATAAATCTGATGTTTTTGCTAAGACATGTTATATTAATAATTTAAAATGAAAAAATATAATATTTTATTGAATTTTGGTTCTTTAAATAAAATAATGATCAATTAACCTTTAATGATCCATTAAGTTCATTGTTTTAAATAAATTATAGTATGGAAAATTCATAAAAATCTTATTTGATGGTGATAATATAGTTTAATACTGGGTGTGGAAAAATGTTAACTATTTTCAGGAAAAGTTCGTGTAATTGTACTAATTCGATTATATAGTCACAATGGCTTGTTGAAAGAAGTCTGATTGATATACATATAAACTGTTCTTGATAAGTAAACATATTGTATTTATTTTTAAATTACCATTGTAATAAGGGAAAATAAAAGTGGATTTATTTTGAATTTCCGCTTTTGAGCACTCAATTAATGTTTTAATTGGCCTCAAAAAATGAAAAGTTTAAAAAACGTCCGGTCATTAAAAAAACACAATACTGTTATGCCTCGAACAAATGTGTTGATTCTATTTGTGAATTGATATTTCTAATTAGATTTTTCTGTTTCTATGTGCTGAAAATATACAATTATTATTGCCAATGATATTTTATCTATAGGAAACATAATACATATTAAATTTTGAATAAATATATGTATATAAACTCATTCTGTGCTTATGGGATGATATAAGGGCACTGAAAGGACTAAAAAATAAATTCAGGGAATGATGTTCTACACATTCTATGCAGTTTAAATTATTAAAACAGTTCTATTTCTCTTCTTTTCTCGACTTTATGGTACATGTAACCTAATCATGAAGTCTAACTTCAGATATTTCATTTTATTAGTTTTTGAATTAGTTTCATAAATTTTTTGTTATAGATAAAAATATTTAATTCAAAGATATTTAAAACCTTTTATAAACCTAATAAAAAAATTAAGTGAAACAAGCAAGAAAAAAAAAAAAAAAATATTATGAGAGCAAGCCTCTGCCTAATTTTATAGTTGATATATGGATCAACGTAAAGAACATCATTATACTCCCTGTAAATAAATAATGAATGCTGTATTGGCAAAATATATTTTTATACCTATAATGTTATTTTATTTTACTACAACCCACCCAGCTGCCAATTGCAAGGCCAGAAGTTTGGAGAAAATATTGATTTGGAAACAAAAATATCCAGAATTACAGCATAATGCAAGGGAGTCAGATTAGGCTGATTTATTAAGTTTAGTTTGGGATTCTAAAATGTTCCATTTTTCTTCAACGATTTAAAGGGCACAGTCTGTCGGGATGTTTGTGAAAAGATTCTCGGCATCGAAAGAGGCTAAGATAAAATTATTGGGAATTTCGATAGTTTTTAATTGTTCTAAAAGGTGGAAGGAATTTTTTACAAAGTATGGATTGTTATGGCTAGGGGATTATAATGGAGGGAGAAGGAATTTGCTGAGCTTGGTGGAGGGAGAATTAATGTTTGAAATGATGGAAAGGATGGGATTACCGGGTTTATGGATTTTTGGTAGACCATAACGAGTAGCAATAGAATTGCAGGAGATATGGTTTCTGTAAGAAGGGGTATTTATATGTTTTGTATTAAGGAGATATTTGAGGTATTGAATTTTGTAGTGAGAGAAGGTGTGGGGTCACATTAGGTGGGGCGATAAGTGTTTGTGTCAGAGAGAAGAGTGTTTATTTTATTATTTTAATCTGCGCGGTCCATGACAACAGTTTTGTTTCCTTTATCCGCACGGGTTACAACGATTTGGTTATGAGTATTTAGGAATGAACAGGTTGAGGATTGGTCTTTACAGAATTGGGCTGAGATAGGAGATGAACAGGTGGGTTGCTGTAAAAGATAATTGGTAATAATATTGCACGTCCTGGTATGCTCTCTGATATCGTTGTCATTCGTTAAGTTATTGTCTCTGTGTATGTGTTCAAGGTCTGTGATGAGTGAGGGGATTAGGTGTTTGGAATTGGAATTAGGGGTGGTGAAATTGGGTCCTAGGCTAAAATTTTGTTAGCGTTTGGAGGAATGTGTGTGGAGGATATGTTGTGAACCCACTCTTTATAGCCGATAGGATAAGTTTTAACGGTGTTTGAATAACTAATAAGTTGGGTGAACTTTTTTCTAAGGGAGTTTTTTTTTTTGATATTTTAGCCTGGGTATAAATTGTTTACCTGAAAATCCTGATTATGAATCAATCTATCATAAAGAATAACATTTGACTATTTCTCACGTCAAAAAAAAAAAAAAAAAAAAGAGGAATGAAGAACAATATGGAGATCCAAAAAAGACAAAACAGAAGATGAACAATTCCAAAATTGAAAAGGAAAGATAACAAATTATTTTAAAGTAATAAAGAATTAGGAGGAGAATATTAAGAATGAAGAAGAAAATGATAAAAAACAGAAACAATATTTGAAAGCTTTCATTGACTGAAGTTCATAATAGGTATCACAAATACAGGTAAAAAACCTTTTAATGTTATGAACTTGATGATATTAAATTTGGTGTTTATAACAACAATAAATTAAAATATTATATTACAAATTTGAAAGACAAAATAGTGGATGACATAAAACCAATATAATTTATAAAAACAACTGTGACGAGTGCAATATTAAATTTTACATTGGTGACACCTCACAAAACTTAAAAAATATAATAAAACAGCTTAAAAATAACGTAAACAAAAAATTAATACAACTGCCTTAGCAACACATGCCATCAAATATAATCATACATTTGATTATATAAAAAGCAAACATTTTAAATAGAGGGATGGCAATACCATTTCTGAAAGTCACACATTTTTCCACATCTATTTACTCTTTTTTGTTTGTATTGTATCTCTAAAGTACCTACACTAAATTTTTATTTTTAAATAAAATTATTTACTTGTGATAATTCGGCAATGCTAGCATAATACTTCAAGTCGTCTGATTTTATAATTCTCTATGTAGTTATTGAAAACTTCATATAGTTACCATGAACCAAATAATTTCACACACGCACACGCACACGCACACGCACGCGCACGCACACGCACACACACACACACACGCACGCACGCACACACACACACACACACACACAGACCATTTTGCGGGTTTCACTATCGCAATACTTTCCCTTACTATATATTTCATATGTAGGTAAGTGAAAGTAATAAAAATAACATATGAAAACATTACATGGATATTATTATTATTATCAATGGTACCACAACCCACTTAGTGAGTCAAGGCCTCTCTAAGAAGATTCCCCCATCGCTCCCTAAGGCAGCCTACCCCAATTCCCTATCAGCCGCAATCCAATTCCGAGCACCTAGAAGATGTCTTGAATCCTTGGCGACTCCATCTGTCCACCAAAGTTTCGGTCTTCCGACACCATCTGTCCACCAAAGTTTCGGTCTTCCGACACCATCTGTCCACCAAAGTTTCGGTCTTCCGACACCTCTCGACCCATAAATTTTGTCGATATTACATGGATATAATAAACAAAATAAATATTTAATGTGATACAATTAAAAATAAAAAATAAGAATAATGATTGGGAAGGAGCAGAGGGTAAGTTTGACATGGAGAAGGAATAGACTATGGGATTTATATAATAATAAAAGGATAGGGCAGAGGGCAATATGAATAAATTAAGGAAATGATGTTGTTATGTGATACAAGTTATTTAGTTTTATTTTTGACAATTACACACCAAGTGTAAATAAGTGAATATTGATATATGTACATATATAATAATAAGATATAAATTTTAAACATATATTTAGCTTGTCTCAAATAAGTAAAATATGGAATAACAAAGGTTTATAAATTGAGATGAATATTTGTTAAAATATAATGATTGGGTTTTGGATATATTTTAGAATTTTTGAAGATGGGCAGATAGTCCAAAACATCAGATGGAATAAAGAAGGTTAATTCAATAAAAGGGTTGTGTTATTTCAAACCAAGAGGTTATAAAAGTTATAATAGTGAGACCCAAATCGAATGTAATTTTTCTTCGTCAGCACACATGCAAGCGATACAAGATTCAACCACCAGGTTTTTCCCCCTTAATTTTTCACCATTAAAATACAAACTTTATAGTGACTAAATTCAATTTGGAGCATAGCAGTTCAGAAACACACCATTGAGCTGCTCCACACCAAACTAGTATCTTATGTTAATATCTTAGAATCTTATTTCACTAATATTGCAAATGTTTGACAACTGATGTTATTTTCATTTAATTAAAAAATGTATTGAACTCATTAGTTTTAATAAAATGAACTATGTAGCTCCTCTTTGACAGCATATTTGACCAGTAGATGAAGATATATAAAGCCTCCAGTCCTTATAATATGGGAATAATCCACCTTTAAAGGATCTAGGCGATTATTATGAAGTAAAAACTTCTATAGAAGGGGTTATGCTTTAAAAAACAGCACTTGTTCTGGTCCTATGGACGCTAAAAATCAGCAACTAGCAGAACATCTTTTGGCAGGAGATGCCAATTATTTATAGTAAACATTTCACCAGAAAGCTCAGGAACACAATAGGAAGAATATGATAACCAAAACCATAAGGGCCAACTACTGGGGGATTCCATAGTGGGGGTTCATTCAGAGCTTGAAACAACATAATACTTATCTGAGATAGTCATTTTTCCTTAAGACATGTGCTATATGTTGCATGTAGGATAAATCTGAAACAATCTCCTCACCCTCCCAGGCCACCCAACCAGTGATCCAGTTAGACCCCCATAATTTTATCTTGAGCCCCTTAATAATTTTATAAATATCATCCAAGCCTCTAAAGCAATTCTTTTTTTTTTTTTTTAATACTAACTTTTCAAAAACAATGTAAACATATATTTTCAATCAAATGATCATTAAGTAATTTTCCTTCATGATTTATCATTCGAGAAGCATGCTTATCAATCATTGGGTGGTAAAATTTGTTAATCATTAATCCAGAAAAAAAAAAAAATCTGGTGTGTGCGCACAACACACAACTTTCACTTACCAACTTACTTAGATTAGAAATTAATGTGTTTTGTTAATTGCCACTTCTCAAAGTTACACATTTTTCCACATTCATTTCTTATTTTTGTTTTGCTCTCTAAATTACATTAATTTTTTTTATTATTAAATAAAAGTTTTTACTTGCGATAATTCGGCAATGCAAGCATGATACTCCAAGTCGTCTGATTTTATAATTCTCTACTTAGTTGTTGAAAACCTTATTTAGTTACCATGAAACAAATAATTTCCATTAAATGAACAGAACGGCTTTAATTCTGTTAAAACAATGGCCTGTCTTTAAACTCGTACTCCGCATGCGTGGGCTCAACGTGTTTTATAAGTTGACAGAACATTTTTCTTTTTTTCTCCTCTATATGTTTTACTTGATTTTTATCATATCTCATATTTAGCCATTTCTTATTTTTAGGCGTAACGAGAGACAGTTAATTTCTCCATATAAACAAAAACAAAGGTACTTTATAGGAAACAAAAAAACAAACAAACAAAAAAGGCCCCTTCCCCATTTAAGCCCTATCAGAACATTTTAATAATGATAAGGCTTACCTGATGTTATAAGAACACCTAATCTCCATTAAACATGACGAATTTGGTGAAAAGCCCTTTTTGAGATAATCGAAAAAATTTAAAAATTGGAAAAAAGGTATGAAATAAAGTGCCCCCTCCGTTAGACCAATTTTGATGAAATGTTGGCTATCACATCTTTGGCATATAAATACATCAAATACCCAGTTTGATCAAAATCATTAAAGCCGTTTTTGAGTAAATAAAAAAAAAAAACATGAAAATGATACAAAATTTATTAAGTAAAGTACCCCTTCCAGTTGATCAATTTTGATGACATTTTTACAGTCATCAGCAAAAATTGAAAAACAAACCTTAAAATTTTAACTTGTACCACTATCTTGCCAAAACTTATTTTAATGTGTCAGGACAGGTATGAAAATAAGGTGCATCGACATTTTAAATATTTTTTTATTTTTATAGTCAATAAATGCAAGTTAATTGCTATTATTTGAATATAAATCAGTATATATACATGTAAAAAGAATAAAAAATTTACCTTAAGTACTTAAATTGATGTACAAAGCACTTAATAGATAACAGAAATATTAATATATATGAACATTGTCTAATGTCCTTTATAGTTTTTAAAAACTAATAAAATGTTTAATAGTATCACATTAGACAACTAATTACTAGTACAATTCATTTAGCTAGGAACTGATATAACACCTGTTACTAAATAAAACTAATGTTAATTTAAAAAAAAAAAATAATAAAATAAATTTAAGATATTAAAATGACACTGAAGGACAGTATACTAGACTAAACAAGAATAGAAAACATGTTATATTCTGACAAAAATATTAAATTAGATTTATCTTAAAATTCTATAAAAATTACAATAAAATAAATGAAAACTTTTGAAAGAATATTTACTAAGAAAGTATTAAAAATACATATGAATATATCAAATTACCAGTGTAAAAATATTTAGATATAAATCCATATTCATATTTCTTGAGCGATTAAATAAGAAATGCAAAATTTCTCTCATACATCTCAAATATTTGAAAAAATAAAACACACAAGGTGATTACTTTTTAAATATTCAACCTGCATTGGTTTAAAAAAAATGAGGGCAGTGTCAAAATACATTCAGAGACGATAAATCCAAAAAATATGTTTTAAATAAATGCTTTTGTACTTTCATTTTCTTTTTGTTTAAAGTTTTCACTTAAATCATGCTGAGATGGTTATGTTCACTGTGTTATTACACCTGAAAAAGATTGACAAATAAAAAAATAATAAGGCCTTTAGATAAAATAATTTTTATATATTTTTAAATTAAAGTGCTTTATTTTCATAGTAAAAAATTATAATCATTTATGTCCTTACCACAATTGGTTTTTAAAATGGGAGAGTATACTTCTTCAAGTCAACATTCAGAAATAACCATTATTTATCCAACTATTGGAAGTACATTTGAGGATTTAAATTTTTTTCCCATAGCCTCTTCTTCTTGCTTTGCAGTGCAGCATGTTTAGTGCATTGTAAGTGAATTTTGTTTCAGTCTAAGATGTTAGATTTCAGGAATCTGTCTATGATGATAGAATTCACAAGTTTTGTTAAATCAGTTGTGTTAAGTCGTTCTTTGTCAAGTCTAAGGCTGCCAATATATGTTTGTCCCTTCTGTGATCATCCAGTCGGTGTTGAGAGTATGCAACAGTGGGTCGGTTCAATAAGGCTATTGAATCGATGTGACTTCATGTAATAAAGTCAGCAACTGCCGAAAGGTCAAGAATGGTATTTAGAGGTTGACAACAATTGCTTTGTACTTGAGGGAGGAGCTTAATTAAGCTCCACCCACTGTCAAATTTAAAATGTGTCAGGTTAGGTTACCATTTACTGTAAACAATGGGTATTCAAAATGAGAAATACTCTTTATTGTTAATAGATGCCATTGTAAAATGAAAAGAAGTAATTTAATTGTTGTAGATATTATATGTCTAACAAGTAGTTCTGAATATATTATTTTAAAACAACATTGCAGTTCTAAAAAAAGTTTTATAATTATTTTAATTTTTATATCAAATCAAAAGGTGCCAATATCTCTCATAAATGGCTCTATATAATAAATAAATAATATATAATATATTCAAATTTTATATAATATATATATATATATATAATAAATAGCTCTATGATATTTAAAAAATAATAATTTATTTTTAAATATTTAATATCATTTAATTTAATATTATTAAAAAATAAATAATAAATCCATTAAAGCCTGATAAAAATTAATCACTGTCACTTTCATCTGATATCCTGTCATTTTCAGAACTTGATGAGCTGCTACCACCAAGGTTAACAATGATATCCATTTCTTCATCAATAATAAAATCCTTTTCCCAATAGTCTACTTCAACCTTCTTTACATGCTCACAACAGGCTTTCCATTTTTCAACAGAGAAGCTATTAAAAACTGACTCACAATAGGAACGCTTTTCATTAAGTGAAGTTTATAGGCATTCACTAGCTATTTTATTTTTTATATCACCCCATACAAGTTCAATAGGATTTAACTCTGGGTGATATGGAGGCAAATATAACAAATCATGGCCTAATTCATTGAGTATTTCTTCCACAATATAAATTTTTTTAATATAATAGTCTTTACACAAATTTAATAATTCAGGTTTCCTCATGTCAGAATTGTGTGGTATTCCCTGCTCTACAAGCCATTCTAATATTTCCCTTTTTAATTTGCACTATTAGGTTTTTTATTTTTTACTTTGCAATGATAAGAGGCATTATCCATTACAACGACACTATTTGGAGGAAGATTTGGAATCAATTTTTCTTTAAACCACTTCAAAAAATTTTCAGTATTCATGTCTCCATGGTAATCCTGATTTTTTACTTTGGATTTAAATATTAGTAATGCACTAGGAATAAAACCACACTCACCTCCAGCATGAACAATTATTAGCCTCGGTCCTTTAGAAATATTAGCTGTTGCACCCATTTCATCTGGACTTTGCCAACAAGTTTGCACCATATGTGTTGCATGGAGATAAGTTTCATCTAGGTAAATTATGCATCTATTTGCTTTTCTAAAATTTCTTTTTTCTCGAAGGTACCTTATCCTCCATGCAGCTATTTCCTGTTTTTCGCATAATATTTTTCTATTACTCTGGCACTTCTTCCATTTGTAACCCATTGTCTTTAATTTTCTTCTAAGTTACTCTCTGCTGCACTCTACCTCACCATCAAACTTCAAAGATAATAGTAATTTCTTTATTGTGGGACACTGCTTTTTGATGACATAAAAATGATGGATTTTTCTTCTTATTAAAGATTCTGAAAATGAATCAATAATAACTTTTGGGTTTTTTGACTTACCCCTAGATTTTGGTGTACTAAACTTTAATTCACCATCCTCTTGAAGCATTTTTCTTCCTTCTTTCACTATATTGCTTATTGAATATCTCGAATATCCAGTTATTTCACATACAGAGTTCATAACATTATAGTTTAAATTATAGTCTTTTTTATTTTCACTAAATATTCGTGAACACGAAATATTATTTCCCTGGCTTGCCTTTTTATAACTTTCTTTGTCACGCTCTTTTTTGGAGTACTCCGACTAGTAGAAGGATTTTCCATTTTAGAACAATACAATAAACGGTAAAGTATAAACAAAGCAGACAAAACAAGTTTGGTTATAATCACGGTTATAATGGCATTTCATTGGCTGGGATCTGACGTCAGTTTTCGTGCATGCGCACTAGAGGTACAATACAACTGTTGTCAAGCTATAGTAAATCAGTTTTCTGTAAAGTAAATCATTCAAGAATAGGTGTGTAAACATTGACTCCTTTAGGCATCATTAAAATAATTATGAACTTACAATGGAGAAAATATTACATATTTCAACTTTCAGCCAATTTATATTAAACATTTATCAATATTTAATAATTTGAGAGCATGGCAGATACAGATCACAATTAGCCTGACAACGAATAATTCTTTGACAATTAGCCCAGCCAACGAATGATTCTAGAAGGAAAGTCAATAAGCAGAGAAACCGACTATGGTATGTTGTTTAGTGTACCTTGTAGTGTAACATACTAATAGTCCTTAAACCTATGGGTGGCGCCAGGAGGGCTTATTACTACTGAATTTTAGGGAATGTTGTGTAAAACAAGGATTTAAGATAAAGATTTCACTATGCCACTTCTGGGTGGAGCCTAATTCAGGGGGTTATGTTACCCTGATTTAAGGGGACTCTTCTCATCATGTCCTTTTCAGTTAAGAGGCCTGATTAGGTTTAGTATATCCCAGCTCTACTTTTCAGTGAAGATCGGGGCCACACTAAACGTCACCATGTTGGCTTTGCCGAGGAGTAACATAGCGAAATTAGTACCATCTGTTGGTATGTAACAGGGTTTACATTATTTCTATCCCTCAATGTATAAACAAAACATGGACGACCACAGTTGCTTTTTGTCCTACCTTGCAACTGGTTGTTTTTTTTGTTTTATCAATGGGTAAGATTATTTTAATCATTTTGAGGAAGAATATGTTCCATATCACCATCACTTCACTAAGATATCTACTTTGGTATCTTTGTTCGTTATGGAAATTATGTGTCATTTATATTATATTGAAGACTTTAAAATTCAAAGAAAACCAATAAAATAAATAAAAATTGCATGATCGATTTTAAATAATAAACATGTTTGAGCTGAAGAAATACTTCTTAATCTAATTAAACAATAAGCTCATCTGGATTATACTTTATTAATATCATTTAACACTTGTGTTGAAAAACGAGTCTACTGACATTTTAATAAATCAAAAGAGACATTGGTAATGATATCCCTATAATATTCCAAGGCATGGCCTATTTCAGGAAGTTTTGTGAAATTAGTATGAGTGAACACACATTGTGTCCTTTTTAATTAAAAAGGGGCTTGATCAGCTTCAATAAGTCCCAGCTTTAGACCCCCACTCGCTCTTTAAAAAAAAATAAACCCCCCCAAACGGGTCATTTTTAGTTGAGTTCACACCACTATATAAAGAGCCATATTGGCTATGTCCAAAAATAACAGAGGGGAACTAGCACTATTTAATTGATTAAAAATATTAACAAAGTCTGAATTAAATAAAACTATTTTTATTTACGATATGTGTAAATGAAATTTCATAATTCTTCATTAAGAATATATGACTGCTAAATTAACACATCCATAAATGGTCTTTGTTTTCAGAAAATATAAAAGTAGTACTTACAAGAGAAGATATTTATCTATGCTACAACCACTGGTGTATTTAACTTAAACACCATTTTGGATTGAAAGCATGTTTCCCAACATCCGTGATAAATCCTGTTCAATTTCTTTATTATGTTTTGCATCCTTAACATTTCCTTTAAGGCTTACTTCCAAAATTGCCAGCTTCATGATCTTCAATTTTGCATAGAGAATATTCTTTCTACTTTTAAGGATTTGTAATTTTTGTTTCGCCTTGAGGATTTGATCTGAAAAATTGGAAAAATTTAAATTATGAAGAAATTATGCATTAGGAAGGGGGTTTAGTTTAGTTGTTTACAGTCAAGTTTGCGGATTTGGGTTTCAGCGTCTTTTAATGTTTCTTTAATTTGTGAGCACTTCATATTAACTCTATAAATATAAAGAAACCAAACAGAGCTATTAAGAGATAAAAAGTTATTCGGTTTAATTGAAGTTAAATAAGTACTGCTGTCGCTGTCAAGTCTTAGGCCTTACACGTAGGTTACTGTTTTGATTCAAGGTTACTAATTTTCTTCAGGTTATAAAATCAAATAAATAGGTAATCGTTGTTGTATTGAGTTAGCTATATTGGAAAATTAAAAATGTTTAGATCATTCATACAAAGATTTTTGATTCATGGATAAATTATGAGGATTGTTCTAAATATGATAGCTTGTTGACATATCACTTTACTGTTGGAATTGTATTATATACAGAAAATATAGGAAACCATTTAAAAAAAAAAAGATTTAAATATTTCTTATCTTTGATGGTAATAAGAATAATAACCAGTGCCTTTAGTAGATTTGCTTTGTTGTTGTTCGCAAATCAGCTGTGGAGGAGCAGTTCTCCATTCGTTCATGATCCGTCGAGAGTACAACATGGACGCTCTTGTGCCGCTGAATAACTCGTAGTCTTCATTGCGAGGGTGCTGTTACCAGTGCTCAGTTATTTTTTTTTAATATTTGTCTTAGTATTTCAATTGCAGAGATACTATTTTTCTATTTGGAAATGGAGTTCCTTTTTATTTGAAACGCCTTTATTGTTTATATAGAATGGCGGTCATTTGTGGATTTACGTGATCTAGTTGCTTTCCAGTCCTTTAATGTTGTTTTAGTTCTTTATATTTCACCCCATCTAAATTTTAACATTTTTTAATTTACCTGAATCTTGAAGTGTATACAATGGTGAAAGAAAAACCAGGCTCGACTCGGATTTATGATCAGGATGGTTTCAGAAGACGTGCGGCATGCATCTGTGTTAAAAGTGAATCAGAAAATGAGGTATTGTACCAAACTTTTTATTAAGAATTCTAATTTGTTATATAATTTATATATATATACAGTTATTAGTATTCACAGATTGACTTGTCAGTTTCGAGGAGCAGTTTATGCCATTTTAGGCATCTCCTGTCCATTGCGTTATTTTAATTATATGGATATACTTTTATCATTTTTTTAGATTTTAACTTCTGAATGTTATTTACTTTCACAGTAGTATATATTCAACTCAGTGCATGATAGTATATTCTTTTAAATATTAACAATTAAAGGATGATAGTTCTTAATTCATTTTATTTAGGATAGATAGCACAGTCTGTTCCTCATTACATCTGTTATTAATCTTTCTGTGAGTTATCCATTCATTAAAATATTTTTTAAAAAATGGTTTCTGTACTTGGCGAACTTGATTTAAATGTATTTGTGATCATTGCCTTGGCTAAATTTATTAATTATGTACCGAAGGTGTTTTAATATTGAATTATTGTTAGGTATTTTAATGATTATTAAACCCAATACAAAAAAAATCACTATTGCACCGTCATCATAATTTTTCGCGATATTTATTGTAAGTTTCAGGTTGTATTGAAGGATATGTATAGTGTTAAGAAGAGTTATGGTGTTAGTAAATGTAATACATATGTTAAGTTGATTAATTTTTAAACTAATCATATATGTTCTAATTTTTTGTTTCCATGCTGACATTACGTTCTATTCAATCCAGCTTATATCCTACGTGTATTGCGGGCTGGCTTAGGAAGGCGTCTTTGCCCAGATCTTTGCAATCTTTTTTTTTTTTTAGCGTTTGGAAATTAATTTGTCTGTTAAAGCTTAAGAATGTTAAAGAGAACATAAAAACTTACTTCAAATAATAACTTGATAACAAATTTCATATTTTTGTTAGAGGTTCTATCGAATGCAATTGTTTTTATTTTTGGATTCAATTAGTTATACATAATTGTTACTTTAATATGGCTAGTAATTGTGATTTTCTTTTAATTATCTGTCATTTTGTTACCTTATTTCTTTTGCCTAAACGAAATATATATTTAAAAAAAAAAAAAAAAAAGGTCACAATATTTATATAAAAATCAATTTCAACTTATATGAACTAGGTAGCAAATATACAAACAAGTTTTATTGCTGCAATCCTTTTAGAAAATTTAAATTATGGTTTGTAGATTATTTAATTACATACTGAATGCTAAAAATCTCAGAACAAATTGTTTGGATTTTTTAATTTATAATAAATCACCTTTACTGCTTTAGCTATCATAGGTTAAACCCTGCTTTCTAAGGTGAGTTGAATGTGAAGTTCCAAATGCAGATAGTGGAAATTTAAACTTCATATTTTGTATTCAAAATGTTTTTAAGAGGATGTCTGCGTACTACCCGTGGCTCTTAGCTTCAATTTGACTTGTTATAATTATCATTATTTTGCAACAAGATCAATTAGGAGGTTACTGATTTTTTTCTTTGATGTAATCTTGGAAACCACATTTCATTTTACTTTCACACCTCTCACAACTTCAGATTTGTTTTTCCGTTTTGGCAAAACATGTCAAAGATATAGGATTTAAAGGATTAAGAAAACGCTCAAAAATCGGTTATGCCGCTACCAAAAATGTGCGTGCATATTTATGTATATATATCAAATTTGACTGTCTTTCGAATGAATAAAGTCATATTCCATCCATCGGACACGTTTCTTGATAATATTTGTAGTTGTTACATCGATAAATTTTTTTTTATCTATCTGTTATTAAATTTGATCTCTTTAAAGTCGCAAAAATGTAACGGCTTTTTCTTTAAAATTCACGCCTTTAACTAATGATTATATTAAGGATCGAACCATATAGATAATAATAACGGCTTCATTAGCCGATTATTGGTATCATCCCATATGCCGGAATATTTCGATATCACCGATAGGACGATAGTCCTAAATGCCAATGTAACTATTGGTATGGTTAACTATTAGAACGTCATGCCAATATAAATGTTGGTCTTAAACACAAATATGTTGTGTAGATTGTACGAAATTTTAAAATTGTAAACTATTTTCAAGATTAAATTGATACAAAGATTAAATAAAACATGATTTTTCTTTAATAATAGCATTTTAACCTTCCTTTTTTCTTTTTATATTTCTTGGGCCATTTTTTTAGTTATGTATATTTGTAATGAACTATATGTACCTACAAGGATCACAATTCTTAGGTTATGTTATCAACGAACCAACCTCAGTTAAGAAAAGAATGTTTTAAAAAAATGACTTTAAGCGTTGAAATCTATTGTTAGAGTTGCGAATGATAGTGTTTGTTAAAAAGATGAAGTTATTTATAAAATCTTATTACCAGGAGTTGTTTCTTGAAAGTCCTTTCAAAAAGTACTTGCTCTGTTTTGTGTAGAAACTCTGAACGCCCAAGACCATTTTACCTCATTTACTTAAGTAACTATTTAGATTTCTTAATGGAACTAAATTTTTTGTCGAAAGTTGATTTTATCTGGTTAGATTATAGCTAGAGTAATAATGGCATTCCATGTATTTCCATACTAGACATGCATTTTACCCACATAAACCAGAAAAATAGAAGTTTCTAACTTCTTTATTTTAATTTGCAAAAACATTAAGAAGACCACTTGTAAATACAATGATATGCCATAGTTTTACCGTTTGTTATATTTTTTACTAGCTGTATATCCCGGTTTCACCCGGGGAATTTCATTTTTCTAATAAACGTGAACAAATTTAAAGTGAGATCATAACGATTTTTAAAACAATAAAGAATATACCCAGAGACTGGCTGAAGTTATGAAATTTTAATATGGACAGGTGTTCGCACCTAGTAAGAAAGATCCACTGAGCGAAATTTGGGGAATTTAGGACAAACGGTATGGATTTTTAATAAGAAAAAACAAACTAACAGAAATTCATCTTTAAGCTGTATAACCCGGTTTGATCGGGGAATTTAATTTTTCTAACAAAACGGTTGATTTCGTAAAAAAACCATTGTAAAGCGAGATCATGACGAATTTTTTAACAATAAAGAATATACCAAGAGATCAGCTGAAGTTATGCAATTTTAATATGGACAGGTATTCGCACCTGGTATGAAAGAACTACCGGCGAAATTTAGAGAATTTAGGATAAACAGTATGGATTTCTATAAAAAACAAACAAACAAACAGAAATATTGGCCTGCAGTTTCACCTTCTCGCAAATCGGCTTGCCTAAGCCTTGTGGCGCAAAGCGGGCCTCGTATTCTTGGGCAGACTCAGTTTCCCGCGATTCTGCCTGTCTAAGCCTCTGTTGTTCAATCCTATTTTGATGTTCGTCGAGAGTTTCAGCTGCTCGTATTTGACGTTGTTTTTTAGCTTTTGAGCTCACTACTCCTATTGAATCTCGCTTCTTAGGAGGCATTTATAAAAACTAAATTCACCATACATGTAAATAAACGTATTGTAATGTTAAAAAAAAACAAAAAACATATGGTTTAATAATCCCAGAACTCGACGCCTACCAAGGGACGGTCTTACCGGGCCTTGTTGGCCTCTTCAAAATCTATAAAATGAATTTTTAGGCTGTTTTTTTCGACTCAAACGGTCGATTTCGTAAAAAAAAAACCATTGTAAAGCGAGATCATGACGAATTTTTTAACAATAAAGAATATACCAAGAGATTGGCTGAAGTTATGCAATTTTAATATGGACAGGTGTTCGCACCTGGTATCAAAGAACCACTGAGCGAAATTTGGAGAAGTTAGGACAAACGGTATGGATTTCTATAAAGAACAAACAAACAAACAGAATTTCAACTTTATTTATATAGATTTACATTGCTCTTTAATAAACAAAAGAAATCAAGAAAAAGGGGTTACTTATTGATCCAGAAGAGACTTTTCTCCCTATAATATATTTTATAAAAGTACCATGATTTTGTTTATATGGTGTAATTAATAGTCTCTCAGTATGTCTACTGATAAGAAATTGTTAAATATAATATTGACAAATTAATCTTAAATAGTTATATTTCATTTTACAAACTTCAATTATAATAATAGATTTTTCGAATGAAATATAAGGTCCTATGAAATGTACTAGAATAGTTATCGTTTTCAGTTTCTGGAAAGGCATCAGAAACAAATTAGTTTCAATTTACTATTAGCCGTAAATACCCTTTCCATCGAATTCTTGTTAACTGTAATCGAGAAAAGACTGATTAAAACTCGACAATTATGTAGTTAGGATTTGTTTTTGAAGCCTCCTAAAAAAATAAATAATGATAATAAATCTAAAATTACTGACGGCTGTAAAGCTTTGCAATAATCTAGGCGTTGACATTGAACAGGCAACGAGTGCCAAAGAATATGTTTTCACTGGAAGATTCTAAATTTTCAAAAGAAAGATTCTACCTCCCTAGGCCATTATCGTAAAAAAAACCGTAGGTACGTTATCTCCTCCCGTTAAGTTTTGAGCGATGTCACTTGAGTCCTCTGTTAGTAACAGAATGATGGTTTGGTTTGAAAAGCAGAAAAGTGCCGCAGCCTGTACCCTACAAATTTTACATAATATTCGTCCTTCGCTTCCAATTTCCAATAATTCCGTTTTTTTAGTATAAATTCATTTACAAATCCTGAAAGGAAATTTCACTGACGGATCTATCAAAGAGAACAAAACTTACTTTCAATGAAGTGGAAGAATAGTACAGGAAACAAGTTATAAAGAAGTTAAAGTATAACTGTTTTATAAATATGATGGGTTTATGTTTGATAAAAAAAATTACTGCAATTAACGAAAGCAAAAAAAAATTCATATTTAAAGTTCTTAAGTATTTCATAGGTGCAAAACACCATGCATTCTATTAAGCTATTTTTAAACGAATAGTCTTATTTATATTATGTAAAGTTTATATAGATTCATATCATATAGTTTGACTTGAAAAATTTTACTTTTGGCACTTACGTCCTTTTCCTTGTCACTGTCTCAATTAAAATTCTCTATACTTATAGATAATAGAAAAAAGAAGGAAAGAAATTTGCAAAAAGCTGCTTCCTGTGAATTTTTTAAACGGCGTTCAAAGAATTAACAAAAACGTAGATACCTACTCTAAGTAGGTTGGTAATTGTAAGTTGCGACTATCGCATAAGATTTTTATCATGAAATTGATAAAAGATTAATGGGAATAAGAATTATTTGATTACCTAGGTTTATAAGTTTTTTGTTCTTGCTTTTTTTTAAAAAAAATACAGTTCCTCTGTTACTCATTTGTTCTCTGCACCTATTGGCTAAACTGATTTATCGAGGAATTTCATGACATAAACATGGTATATTGTAATATTCTCCCAGTTGCTCATGGATAAGACCCTCTCTGGAAGGATAAGACCCCTTTAGTAAATTATATTTTATTATTATCGTTGTTTTTTTTTTTTTTTTTGTTTTTTTGAGAGTAGATCAATTTTCTTAAATTGATGGAAGTTTCTAATATCGTAGATTCTTTTTTATACTGATCTTACAAAAGAAACATGCGTAACTTTAAATGCAACTCGTGTGACTAAGTGATAAAACACGCTAACCTTGGCAAAGAGGTAAGCTGGGAGTAAATATACCCTAGATAAATTAATTAGCTCTGTATTTCGGGGCCTGTAACTCGATGCTTTTAATTTTTTCCAATTCTAAATTCTTCCTGTCATTTTTTTAAGGATGTACTTTTCTTATATTTATTGATATTCCCGAAATTTGAAAAAATGTATCTAATACCGTTGATTGAAGTCTTCAATAGTAAGTTGTGACTGAATGGCACTTTTCTCTATATCCTTCACCGGAACATTTTTTTTTTTTTTTATCCGGTCCAAATAAAAAAATATCTAATGAACAATCGCTAATAATTTAAACGGTTGCTAATATTTTGTTATCATTTTCGACTTTGTATTTTCAAAAAATATTCTCAGAGAAAAAATAAAACTTTTCCTTCACAGTCCATTTTATAAGCCTCTTAAAAGTGAGTGGGAAAAGCTCACAAATTTAATAAGATGTCTTTGAAAAAAATTATTAATAAAATTTGTTCGAATTAAATTAATAAAGCATCAGAACTTATAAGTCAGAAATACTATATAATTCCCGTTCAGTTTTGTTACCTAAAGAAATTCATAAAAAAAGATACCAAGGAAATAGAGTTTGGCTGGTTTGACTTTTCCTTTTATTCACTTGTTTACGATTTCTAAAATCATTGCGTAAATGCTGAGATAAAAATACAAGGTCATTAAGCGTCGTTAATAACAACAGTAAATCATAAAATATAGTTATTTTTAATCACTGCTGATTTTAAGTATTAGTCATGTGTTGTGCATTACTTTTCTTTATTTTTATTGTATTTTATCCTCGTTCCGGAAGAATTATTTAACTTCCCCCCAACTGATTAACATTATATATTTGTTTATTTTTTATCTTACTAGGGGGCCAGTGTGTGGTATAGATTTCAAAAAATAAAAATATTTTAGCGGAAAAATCTCCGAAAGCAAAATAAAAAATAATTCAACCTATCTTTTCTGTTATGATTTTTTTTATGTAAAGTAGTCAACATGTAAAGCAGATCGTATTCAACCGATTACAAATTCTATAAAATTGTTGTCGATGTCTATCTATTTTTTTTAATCTTTTTCTTGACTCGTTCTCAAATCATTTTTCAGCGTTTCATTAATCGAAGCGCACCTATTAAAATTATGTACAACAGATTGTATCTTTAAAAAACAAAATTGTTAACATCAAATTTGGCGAATCTTGTACAAAAACCCCTCTGAACAATGTTTTTTTGCCGCATCATTTCATTACTTGGCATGTTTTTAGATGCTCAATTGATAACTGATAACACATGTATTTATAGATCTCAGATTTTTATTGTTTTTATTAGATTAGAAGGAAAACAAAATCGAATTTGTTTTATATTAAATTAAATAGTTTAGAAAAAAACATGCGAGGCCATTAATTATCTTAGACATAATAAAAACATCTCTTGATATGAATCCGAAGATTTGGCTCACGTCCAAAACTTTATTTCAGGTAAGATAGAAAAGGGACTGTTAACTCGACGAGTTTTTTGCTAAAATTTTTTATGACCTTACGAAATATTTATCTTAGGATTAAAATGAGCAATTAATATGAGGATGGAAGTAATTTTATACGTGATTTCAATTTTAATGCCCTAGAATAATATACTCCGAGACTCAAGATAATTTTTAAAAGTGGGTACTCGAGATTCGTTGACACCATCTAATATATTTTATGTGAATGAGCTGGTTTTTATTTGAGGAATCAACCTGTCAATTTTCAAATATCTTGATATTGATATATCCTATTGTGCACTTACTACTAATCTATATGAACCATTGACTGCCTAAGTGGTATAATTCAAGAACTGAAGCTTTGAGTATGAGTAGTGTGGATCCGTGGAAGGGGGTACAAAAAGAAACGATCACAACCACCAGCATGTCTGTCACGGCCTAGAATTTAAAAGAAGAAAAAAATTAAATAATTTTTACTTATTATGGAAACAAAAAATTCGAGAATAAATATTACTTTTTATTCAACGTTTGTATCCTTTTTTTCTATGTCAGTCATTTATACCCTCTACGGTGTATCTATTTTATTGCATCAAATTTCGTAATTTACTTCCAAACCGTCTCCTGTTATGAGTAGGCTCATACCGTTTTTAGGCCCTATTACAAGGGCTAGGAGATGTATAGGGATTATCAGCATCGAAATGATCTGACTTTATTTTATATTTATTTTAAATTCAAAATAAATAAAGAATTATTTATATGGTTCGAATAAGGTGCTAAATCAAACCATAACCTAGACGTTAATAAGAATAATGAGGGTAAAAATAAAATGTTGAAAGAAGTTAATAAAGATAAACTTTCTAGAAATAGAGATGTCAAGGCGGTTATTGTGGGTGAAGAAGACTATCATAAATGTTGTACATTTTACGAGATACTTGATTGCGTTCATCATACTTAAGAATTTTAAGATGTGTTCACTTGTTAAGACATGTGATGGAGGCCAGAAGGTAATTTTTCGTACAATATTCTAATTTTATCTCTTGAATAGGATGTCAGCAATTTAAAAAAAAAAATCTATGTTTCATATTTGCTGAATTTCATATCCGGCCATAGTCCGCTCGATGTCCTTTGGTTCTCTAAAATCAGCACAAATTCCTTTCATCCTGGATTTTTGTTATTTATAAACTAAGTTCTGCACATTGAATATATTTCCTTTGTAGAAATATTTATATGATTAATATCTTACTCTCATTTACCTTCATATGAAATGTATAAATTGTTTGTAAAACTAAGGCAGGCGTAAACATTTTATATGTTTATAACGAAAATTCACGATTTAATTGAGTGGTCCAGCCCAAATAATCAAGTCTCGCTTAAAGTTCAATGTACATATTGCACTATACTTTTTACAAATTCATATCTCAAAAAGCATGATTTTTCAGGAGTGTATGATTTAGTATATACTCAGTGTTGTTAAACTTACTATGATTTGCTCATTGTTTCCGCGACGGCTTTGGGAACTTCTTAACCTTATCGGAAGAAGTTTGACGAAGATAGGAAGGGCTCTTTCACAATAGTTCGGTATCACACTTGAGGGTTCTTTATCGGACTCCTTGTAATTTTTTGGTGATGGTATTTTTCCAAGTTTCTACGTCTTATCTGATATACCATTCCGAACTTTTCCTAAAACTGCCTTTGCTTTCAAAATCTTATCTGCCTAATGTATTATATGGGGAGGGATGATGCATCCGATGACAAGAATGGTGATCTAATCTTAGTGTTTAAGATTAAATCATGTTTTATCTTGGCATTGTCCTATTTGTGACATTTATTTGGTTTTTGTTATGGAAACAGGACAAACATTCTATTCTTGAGTTTATTCACGTTTCTTAGGGCAATGAATAAAAGGCATAAATCCATTTGAGTTATGTTTTCTGGTAACACTATGCTACGTAACTTCTTGGTGTGGCCTTGTTTATCCCTTTTGGGGGAGCGGAAATCGAAAGTTGCGATGTAATAAAGCTAAAAATGAGTTGGAAGTACGCTAATATCTCATATTTAAAATTTATATAAATGGCAAATAAACTAAAACAAATATTAATAAATGTAAAAAAAAATATGGTTGGCTTGCATTGAGTATGCAATCATGTTCACTGCTTATTTTTTTATAGTTTCTACATTGATCTTTTACGTTGTTTTTATCAATGCCAAAACTCATTTTATCTACGAAATAAATTCAGAAAATCGAACCGTTATTATATTCAGCTTTCATTTTCAACAACACCCGTAGTATTATTCTTACATTTGACATTTAAGAGTTTTCGTGGGTACCATGTAGTGATTGCCCAATTTGTTGGTTTCACGTTTAGCAAGCCTGTTTAATGTCATTTGAATGTATTATTAATTTACCATTATTAATCATATTGAATTGATGAAATAGTTGTTTTCTTTCGTGTTTCAACCATGACCAATTTCTCGTCATTTCGGACTTGAGTGTCTTAATGGTTGAATTATGACTAGAGCATTGATTTTGGGTCGCTAGGGTATTGATGGTTTGATTAAAAAAACGTTTTTTTATGTACACCAGGTAGTATTTAGTTAATATTCTGCAATACTTGCACCACAGAAGAGGAAACCGCATTGAAACCATGAAATTTTCTATAATGCATCTTATGTATCTTCTGTTATATCCATCTGTTTGCGTTTGTTTTTTTATATTTCTCAGTATTATATTTCAGCCGGAAAAAATTGTTACTCTTTTGTTCGGTTTGGAAAACCCCTTTTACTAGTTATTTATACTAGCCACGTCTGAAACTAATAGTGGCGCCTACGCGAGGTAGGCTCATGGCGACCTTGAGGTTGTTGATTAAGAAGTGTTTTTCCAACCTTTTGCACCAATTAGCTCTGACCTAATTAGTTCAAATTTAATCTTAGTAGCTTCTTTAAGTACTCTTTCTTTCTTCACCCTAACCTAGGGAAAAATAAACCTAAAATAGGGGGAAAAGTAGGATGTCCTCAAATTCAGTATTTGACGTTGGTCTCTCTATCTCTCTCTCTCTCTCTCTCTCTCTCTATATATATATATATATATATATATATATATATATATATATATATATATATATATAGGTGGAAAATGGTCTACTCCTTAAAATCCTCGATTCATTCATTTTGACCCATATAATTATATTTGACCCATACCCATGCTGAAGGAATTAACGACTCGCCGAGCCCTGTTGATTACCAACATGCTTGTTTCGAAACGTAGGCTAGTTCAATAAATCTTTGATTGAAATTCCTGTCTATTTATCATTGCAGCACAATAATATTTATATAATATCTGTTCCCATTATTTAAAGCGTATGTAACTTTTAACTTAAGCTGTTTGTAACTTCTGAGAATGTCCTTTAACAATGCAATCTGTTTGCATGTATATCATATACTGTATTATATAATAAAATGTATGTAATGCTAGCATGTTGAATCTAATGTGCCTTTTCATACCCGAATGACAAATTTACTGGATTAAATATAATTACGTATTTAAACAGACTGGATGATAATGAGTTTGGTATTTTACTTTTTTTGTTTGAAAGAAATATTCACAACTATAAGTAAAGCATTATTAATCACATGATTTGGCCTCCCTCGGCTGAAAAGAAGCAAGGAGTCTTACGAGCTTAGTTTTATTTCAATGACTCAATAATATATTGTAATTTTGTTTTTTTAATAATTTTACACTTCCATATAATAGTTCTTAACGCTAAAAATTTTAATTTTTAAGTTTGTTAAAGTTAACCATTTTAGCTTTGTTCGATAATCTCTCTTTTAAAAAAAGTGATGAAGTAGTTATCTTATGAAAAATAATAATGGTAGTACTTTTTATCTACTTAATAAATGTGATATCTTTTTACTTTCTCAGTACCTCATTTTTCTGTATTATGTGCATTCTCTTCATTGGGCCTGCTTATGACAAATTTTGTGAGAGATCCAATTGCCAACGAATTTTATTATAAAAAAATCTGGTGCGTGCGGCAACACACAACTTTCACTTACCAACTTACTTAGATTAGTAATTGACGTGTTTTGCTAAATATCATTTCCCAAAGTCACACATTTTTCTACATTCATATATTATTTTTGTTAATCGTTAAAGCCGTTTTTGAGTAAATAAAAAAACCCCGTGAAAATGATACAAAATTTATTAAGTAAAGTCCCCCCTCCCGTAGATCAATTTTGATGAAATTTTTGCTGTCACATCGCGGGCATATACCTACACTAAATACCCAATTTCAGGTTCCCACGGTTTATAGTTTTTGAGCTAGTCTGTTCACACACACACACACACACACACACACACACACACACACACACACACACACACACACACACACACACACACACACACACACACACACAC